>CM060900.1:490335345-493031595 GCA_030762935.1 Hymenopus coronatus
AAGTAAATATGGAAAGCAAAAAGCAAACTGTTATGCTACTAGATATAGATGAAGTTGTAGAAGAACATGAAGTAAAAGAAACCATAGAACGGGAATTAGGGAAAATGGAACAAAATATTCTAATAAAAATGTCAGATAAAGCAAATGCACAAGGTGTAAAATATGCATTTGTAACCTCTAATATAGAGATTACAAATCGACTGCTAGCAAAGAAAACAATAGGTAAAGGATGGGACAGATGGAGAGTCAAGCCAACAAATACTCTAAGTAGATGTTATAAGTGTTACAGAGTAGGGCATGTTGCAAGCGAATGTACAGCTGCACCTTTTGTGAAAATGTGTCATAAATGTGGGGAAACAGGTCATCGAATAAAAGAGTGTAAAAACATGACAAGATGTTACCTGTGTAACTCAAATGAACACAAAGCAGAGACGATGAGATGTCCTGAGTATAGGAAATTAGTGGAAACCCAGGCAAGGATACAAAGACAAAACTCCTATAAATAATGAGATTACTTCAGGTAAATCTTGATAGGAGTAAACGGGCCATGGATTTACTTATACATAAATGTGCAGAACGTCAAATACATCTGTGTATTATCGCAGAACCAAATAAAAACATGACCAAACATAGCTCAAAATGGATCACAGATGAAAGAATAGACGCAGCCATTTATATTCCACGAAGTAATGATAAAGTGAGAAACATCGGAAGTGGCAGTGGTTTTGTCTGGGCCGACACTGATGAAATATTGGTATTTTCCTGTTATGTGTCTCCTAAAACAGATCTGGAGGATTTCCATAAATACCTATTTGAAATCAATTGCGTCCTTAAACAACAAAAACATAAAAAGAAAGTCCTTATTGGAGGGGATTTCAATGCTAAGGCATATTCCTGGGGCTCGCCTATAGAAGAGAAGAAAGGTAGTGCTCTGGCAGAATGGGCAAGCGAAAATGATTATAATATCCTAAATGATGGGAAAATGCCAACTTTTGAAAGAAACGATGGTACATCTTTCATAGATATCACAATGTGTTCTGGAGAAATGAGTAAATTTATTAGTAAATGGTATGTGGATAATGAAGAAAATTTAAGTTACCACAAGAATGTATTTATAGAGACTACAAACACTAAATTGCCATTACCAATTAAAAGGACACAGAAAGGATGGATTTACAAAAATGATAAGAAAGATATTTTAATACAAAAGGTAGAAGAAGCAGCGAGTCATCCAGAGTACTTACATCTACCAAAGAAGCTTGGAGAACTATTAGAAAAAGCATGTAACTCTACTTTTAAGAAGAAAGGCAGCCATGGTAAGTTTAAAGCGGCGTATTGGTGGAATAACGATATTTCCCAACTAAGGAAAAGGAGTATGGAGGCACGAAGAAAAGTGACAAGGGCAAACAAAAGAAGAAATGCGGAGGAAAATGAAAAGCTCACCATACAAAAGGAATATCGAAAATGTCGGAATGACTTAAAAAACGCAATAAATACAGCGAAGAAGGATGCATGGGAACAGCTATGTGAGGAAGTGGATGTGGATCCATGGGGTACTGGATATAAAATTGTGACAAAAAAATTAGGACTCCGCACACCTTTAGTTATTACGGATGAGGAACAAAAAGAAATTTCTAAAGAGTTATTTCCCGTACATAAAAGAAATACGTGGCCAAAAATGCAAATAGAAATAGAAGAAGTACCGAAGTGCCAAATAAACGAGATCATGGATGCAGGAAAACGCATAAAAACTGGTAAAGCCGCTGGACCTGATGGCAACCCCCCGGAAGTTATAAAGCTAATTGCTGAGAAAAAGCCGGATCTTCTGTTGCAAACACTAAATGGTTTAATATGCAAAGGAAAATTTCCCAAGGAGTGGAAAATTGCAAAACTTATACTGATAGAAAAACCAAAAAAGAGAAACTGCAAAAAAACCTATAGACCTTTATGCCTTTTGGATACAATAGGGAAACTGTTTGAACAAATAATTAATCAGAGATTATTAAAAGAGATAGATTTAAAAGGTAGTCTCGCGCAAACCTAATTTGGTTTTAGAAAAGGCCGATCAACTGCCGATGCAATAAAGTTGGTCTTGGAAACAGCACAGAATGAAGTTAATGAAAATAATAGGTATGTAGTAATGGTTACATTAGACGTTAAAAATGCTTTTAACTCTGTACCGTGGCTAGGCATTATAAATGAATTAATAAAAAAGAAAATATCTCCATACATGATTAAATTAATAAGTAGTTATCTACAAGATAGAAAGATCTTTATTGGAGAAAACTCTGAGATGGATGTAACCAGTGGAGTACCGCAAGGATCAATTCTAGGCCCCACTTTATGGAATATATACTATGATGAAGTGCTTCGACAGGAACCTGCAGCAGGTGTAACACTGGTGGGATACGCAGACGACCTCGCTCTGATTGTGTGCGGCACTTCAAAACAAGATATAGAGGAAAAAATACAGTGGTCCATCAATAGGGTTGAAGTCTGGATGACTAGTAGAGGACTGAGCCTGGCTCCGACCAAAACCGAAATGGTAATCCTGGGAGGGAGGAGAACTCTCAAAGAAGTGATTATACAGGATGGAGACTTAGAACTTAAATCGCAAAAATACCTAAAATATTTAGGTATCTTAATTGGACATAATATGAGTATGGTTGAACATCTGAAGTATGTATCTGCAAAGGCGGAAAAAGTGGTCGCAGCTTTGGCCAGACTGATGCCAAACGTAGGAGGTCCTAACCAACAAAAGACGAAATTGCTAGGAAGTGTTATTAACTCCATTATACTTTATTGTGCTGCGGCTTGGAAGCAATGTATGAAGAAAATAACATATAGGAAACTTATAGAACGCGTTCAAAGAAAGATCGCTATAAGAATAGCAAGTGCATATCGCACAACATCCACAAAGGCTATACAAGTGATTGCAGGAACAATACCGCTCCATTTATTAGCAACCGAGCACACATTTAAAAAAGATGAACATAATAGAGCACAAAAAGAAGAGAAAAGGAAAATTACAATGAAAAAGTGGCAGGAAGAATGGGATGACGAGCTTGAAACGGCTCAATGGACTAAACGTCTTATTCCAAAAATTGAACCATGGCTAAACAGACAATACGGAGAAGTTGACTACTTCTTTATGCAATTCTTAACAGGACATGGCCGATTTGGGACCTACTTATACAAAATGAAGATAATTGAGACTGACCAATGCAGATATTGTAAAGAAATAGACACACCAGAACACACTATTTTATTATGTAAAAGATGGAACGCCATAAGAACAAAAACCTTAAACGTTATTGAAATGGAATATCACCAGACAATATAATACAAAATATGATACACAAGAAAGAAATATGGTGCCTTATTACAGGAATGATTAAGAACATCCTACAAGCTAAGGAAAAAGATGAAAGTTAAACTTGAATGCTGCACTGTGAAGAAATGCTGAGAGGCGGTTCCGCAGCGCTGCAGGAGACGGAGGTGGTTTTTAGCCGGTAAGAGTCCGACACACCAGGGCCACCTTCCCTGGCGTCCATGAGGATTTTCCCCTCCTTTAAAAAAAAAATAAGGAAAAAAAAAACTCCACTACTACCACTACTAATTGCTACTTAACTAGCTTAGTGCCACTGCTAAATAATAATAATAATAATAATAATAAGAAGAAGAAGAAGAAGAAGAAGAAGAAGAAGAAGAAGAAGAAGAAAGATATGCTCAAATGTAATATGTAATTATTTAACCTACCTGCTTGTTCTTGAACAAGGCAATGGAACTGTGAAGGTCAAAAAAGCGCCAGAGCAGTTTACCTCTACTGAGCTATCTGACTTCTGTGTAATAGACCAGGTCTTCCTGTTCCACTCCTAGTTCTTTTAGCAGACTGAAACTTTTGATGCTTCAGAGAAGAAGACTTAATTTTCTTAATAGACTTAACAACAAAATCTATTAACTGTTTTGCATTCACAATACTTCCACACAGTACCTCCTGGTGGAAAAACAATAGAAAATTTTACACTTTCTGGCATTTGTTACGTTTTAAGTAATTGTTTTGATCCTGCTACCAGACCTTCCTTTTCCCCGAGCATTGTTGGAGCATTGTCTGTTGCCACTGATGCCAGGCTATTCAAGTCAAGTCTAGATTATTTTTCTCTGTTGTATCTTCTAGTGCTTGGAACAGTTCTTCTCCCGTTTTTTGTTCCTTAAGGGTTACAAGATACAAAGGATGTTCGTGCTCAGAAAGATTCTCGTTTACACCGCGAATGAAAATTACTAATTGAGCCTTGTCATTTATGTATGCTGGCTCATCCAATGCTAAAGAGTAGTTTACAAACTCATTAACTTTGTTTTTTATATCCTTTTCGATTGCTTCTACAATGTTTAGCACTTTAGTTCAGAGGGTGTAAGGAGACAAACTTATGTTTCGAAAATTCTTCTTGTTTAAGATTTACTATTTTAGTAACATCATATAGAAAAGATTTTATAAACTCTCCATCTGCTAAAGGTTTCATTGCCTTTCCGATTTTCCACGCTATATGATAGTTTGCAAGCAGTTGCTTTGGAATCACAGTCGGAGTTTGAATATCGTGACTACTATATTTGCTAGTGTGTGCTTTCTTTAAGTATTCTGAAGTTGTTACCCGTTCCTTCCATATAAAACCCCACAAAATCGCCATAATAATCGACTCCGTAAATTTACATACAACTACAGTTATATAGGAAATTAAGTTAATATAACTTAACATTGTACCACAACATGAACTATTTTAATTTAAATTTTAAGTCAGTATTAAAGTAACATGATATCTTAGCGTGATCTTTGTGAAATTCCACATAGTGTCGTTACATATTGCTGCTGTTGATACCCATTAATACTTTGGAGCACAATAAATACCTCACATTCTCGTCATGACTGCTGAAATAATATTTCTCCTCCCGTTCAGCCCTAAATGGGCGTTTCCGTGGTTTTGACAAAATATCTGTAGAATACACACTATTCAGATAACAGAGTGAACCACCACTGATATCGCTGTCTAAACTAGGGGAAGGGGTTGACTGAAGGGAGGGATGTTGTGAAGTGGAAGTTGCGTCACCAAAAGTTGCGATGCCTACTCTAGAGAGTAATAAAACGCATGACACACCATAGAGTGTCACTTAAAGTGCAAATGGCGCCAGAGTAACTAAAGTTTTCAAATACAGGTTCTCTTACTAATGTAAGTCCCGCCTACTACTGACTGTTCCACCCTAGTTCCTGTTCTAAATTGTCAAATCTTACACTTCATATTTCGAGTAATATCTGAGACACGATTTTCATTGTCTTTGACGGCTTAATCCCAAGTATGTTTTCCCTAAGCTAAATTCTCAGAATTCCTTTAAGTGTTTTGAAGAACTTTCTAAGCGTCCTTTAAGTTTGTAAATACACACTAATTCGATGAAATGAGTCTTAGCAAATAGGTTTCCTTGTTTACTGAGATTCCTAAAAAATATTTTCCTTCGTCACTCTGATTTTGGGCTAATTGCTTCTCCAACGCCTGCCTTTACTAATGATCTCTGACCTAGTAATAACAGAGTTCAAACCGTCAACATTATGCCTCACCAATGACTTATGCACAAGAAATTTTACTTATGCATTTTTATACTTTTAGTTGGTTCTAATATATGAAATTATTTATTGCAATTATTTCTCTATTTTGCCATTTTGTTTATAAAATAACCATTAATTTAATGCAATAGTTACGGTATCTCGTTTCCAGTCCGAACGTAATCCAATACCGCCCTCTCCACCCAAAAACCCCTAAACCCAGGTGGTGCCGGAAGGAACGTACTCGGTGACGGGTTCTAAATGGGCTAGAAAGAAATTTCAACTAAACGAAACCCTTCTACCGCCCAGCAATACTGAAAGCTGACAATGAAGGACATTTTGGGTATAAGAAACGAGGAAGAAAATTGTCCAAAGACTCTGTCATCTGGAAGATAATAATGCACATCCTTTGTATGTAAGTGAAAACTATTCAATAACCCGAATGCAACAACACGAATCAGATGTTGATTTTAATTCTTGCCACTACAGCACCAGGAGAGAGTCTGAGAGATGTAACTCGGTCAAAGAATGTCGCATAAAGAAATTCTGTTATTACTTATATACTTTCTTGTGTCTCTTCCGGCTTGAGTTTTATTACGTACACAGAACACACTCCGTTTCCTACAACCATAGAATACAGTACACTAAAATCACAACAGAATACTGATCCTACGCAATACTAACAATAATAATTTTGCTAAAGCCTTGTCAAAAATATCTGAAGGTGACAATGCCGAACAATGCTTTGAACTTATTGCAAGCGTTGAAACTAACTATACTAACCGATATAGCCAAATTAGATGAAAGAAAAGCACAAGTACATGCAAATGTTGGACATTGTATGTTATAATACATTCAACCATGTAGAACGTATGATTTGTTTTAAAACTGCTGATTTTCAAGATACCGTGTCTAAGTATTCTGCCAAGGCCACAACCACCTCATATGCATATAGGCGAGACAGCAGTGACCTCGGCATTATGCCATTGCGCAGAAGCGTCGCAGGAAGTGTCAAGGGTACGTTTATTAGCTTGATCTGTCCCACTCGTTGCTTTGTCTTCGTGTTGTTAAATGACGTGACAATATGTGCGTTCACTTTTATTTCTTTAGGAATGTTATTTTCTATTTTCTCCACGGAAATGACTGTCAACAAATTCACGCTTAAACAGCGTACTTTTGTGTAGGTACGATGCATGCGTGAAAACTAAATGATGTAGAAAGGTGTGTAGACAGTTTCAGCAGAAATCTGGTTATCCAGTTCCTGGTTGAGATACTGTGAGATGTTTGTTCACTAAATTTAGAAAACGGGATCGCTAAATTTCTTAATGAAAGACGCGAAAGCGGCTTGTTTTAACGGAGGAAAAGCCACACAAAATTGGTGCTGCACTCGAACGCTAACGTAAAAAGTGTCTCAGCTGCATTGCAGAGAAGGTGGGCGTTTTACAAACCTCTGTTCATACAGCTATTAAAATTTTAAAACTGAAACATGATGGTAATTCAATATAGTATAAATAAGCTGAAAATTAGTATGAATAACTTTTAAAAATTGATTCAAGGCTATAGTCTAGAAATTTAGTTCGCGAAATCCAAGATTATGGCATTCAAGGGAAAACAAATAAGATCGAAGATTTTAAACAGTAGGGCACTGTAACAACTTGGAAAATGTAACTATATGAGCTGTAATATAACATAAAACAAATAATGAAGAAACAAACAATAAAGTGAATAAGTTTCAAGACACTTGGATAATGGTAAGCACTATGAAATGAAAAACCCGAAAACTAACATATTTTATAAGAGAGTGGCCGTTCCTGTGTGTTTGTTTCTTTGTTTTCTGTCTGATTCGGAGAGAATCAGGGCCAAACACAAGCCACAGAAATAACATATCTCCGACAGTAAAAGTCTGTATAAGACTGGAACGGAAATTAGAGTATAAAAGCAGAATTGAAACTATTTTCGTTGAATGAACAAACAGAACAAACGGATTAATGAATAAACAATGCCCGTTTTCCATTTAAAACACACATGTACAAACCATCGGGTTATAGTACGGTGGTACTACCACTGGTTCAGTATGTACCTGCTCGGGCCTTGAAGTTGGAGCTTCCCGTACCTCTGGCGTCGTCGCCTCTCCTCCTGGTCGCTTTGGGTTTTTCTTGTGCTGTGTTACTGAAATTTCCAGAGACTCGTGCCCTTCTCAAAACGTGGAGCACAGAAAGGACACGAAGCACATTGCTGGTGCTTGTTTACTTTGCTTAGAGGTATGTACGACTAGGGCACGTTTTGGAGGATGCTGCAGTTAAACTTATCGCATATACTTCAAAGGAACAATAGGAACAATACCAAACATAACGCCCAATCTCATGAATGCTTACTTTCGCGTCTAGCTAAGCGCTCCTTATACGCTCCTTATACGCGAATGCTACTCTCGATTATTCTACATGCACACGATTACATTCCCCTTTTTGGCTCGCGCTTTCCTTCGGTCTTTGCCGTCGCTGAAACAGAAGAGCATGTCTGATGATGGAAGTTAATTTTGCGCCTTAAATCATCTTGTTATCGGCTGAACGTTTTGGGTTTAAATCATCAAACCCCCAGCTTTTCGTTAGTTGTTGTATTTCTATTGGCCAAAATATATGTATCCGTTGACTAGAAAATACTCAGAATTTCTCCTCGTACTGGCTTGACCTCAAGCACTGTGCGGAATTTTTGAAATACGATGGCTAACCTGTAACGGTATATTTTTTTCCTGGCAAAGATGCCTTCACCACCTTCAGAAATAGCTTGTGAGAAGACAGACATTTCTGGCTTAAATTTCCTCACAAAAACATTCCAGGTCCACAGAAGAGTCCTTTTACATATTATATTATATTATATGCGGCTAAATTAAATGTCTTAAAGTATATTTAAAACACCATAAGTAAAAAGGATCTGATGTGTTCCATTCACATGAGTTTCTCTAGCTGTTCCACAAACAACTTTCCTTATAAAAGATTACTACTTTACCTACGACATGCTAATCAAGGTAAACGTTAGCAGAAATTGTTTGTGCTTGCTTCCTTGTAAGTAGAAGAGACACAAGAGAATACACTAGACTAAATCGATAGTCATATCTTTTAAAAGTTGGTGATATGTGAAACAATTGAAGTTCGGTTCATTTGCATGGCTTGCAGTAAAACAAGAGAGATGAAACGAAACATCACTTCCCATTTGAGAAAAGTTTAAGTAGTTTAAAATTGAAACCAATAACAAGAAATGACTCAGAAACGGGCAGCTCTACACAAAAAACGTATATGACATAAATTATGTGTTTTAACGAGATCTAAATTTTTGGGTAGTAAGTTTTTGTCTATCTCTTGTGTTTACCCGTTATGCAAAATTCGTCTAGGTCTTCAGAGGTTATTTCCTGAAAATTCAAAGTATACATTTTATTTTGATTTAAATACTTTTAATATACAGTATTTTAATCAAAATCGTTAGAGCCATTTTTGTGAAAAACTGCATTTGCAAAACATTTTCCATGCAAAATGTAATTTGCGCTGGGGAGGGGATTTTCTTGAAAATCCTCTTACTCCATCCTAGGAAGATACTAATGAAAAATACTAAGTTTGGTACGTAACGGTGTTTTTGTTTTTGAATTATGCTGTCCACAGACACGCGTGCGCGCGCACGCACACACACACATGTATCTATTTTTTGTAAACAAAAATTATTTTGGGCTCAGGGGACCCCAAAACATACATTTCCAATGAAATCTCGACATTGAATTTTTGGGTGGAATACAATACCTACCTTCTCTATCCACTGTGTACATTGTACATACGGGCTAGAGAAAGTAATAACACATAATTAATATTGGAAAAATCTGAAAATTAAATAATTGGCTTGGCGAGAAGAATTTCCTCCCTCAATAGAAATACAGGAAGACCTTTGAAAGCATGAAGGTAAACATGAGGTCAAAAGAGGAAACATTTTCTAAACCCTGAAGCGTTAATGATGACTATGATCCTAGATATAACTGCTTAGACAGAAGCTTAATTAAAATATTAAACTAATTTCGAAAAGAGACTTCACAACGCTGAGAATCGTGGTGAATGAATTCGTACGGTATAAAGAAGGATAGACGGTAATAAAACCCGCTTGTGACATAAGACTCAAGTATCTTTCACACAGGAAGGTCGATGGCCCTCGATACGCAATGATAACAGTGAAATTCTCCAGTCAATAGGATTTATCGACTCTCTTGAGCATGTGTGATACGGTTTTCTCTATCGTATGTGTTTGAAAGTTGTTGTTTTTTTTTCACCTAAAGGGTTATATTTCGTACTACAGATGATGGCGGCAGGTGCGACTTTTTAAGTGAGTTAACCGAGCAGCGATTCTTATAAAGAATGCAAATATATTCTTGCAAGCAAGTAGGTTATGATATTAATTGGTATTTCCACACAAAGTGTACCGAGCCATGCAAGTCTGGGACTGACATATGAAGAGAAAATAGCCACTGTATCTAAGTAACGAAATAATCAATAAACTAAAATTTCATGAAACTAAAATCAGAAACAAATAACCACATTATTATTTTAAACCGAAAAACAATGGTATCCAGTTGTGGTATAAGGCAAAAATGTTTTCTTTAATTAAACAGGTTTCAACTGCAGCATATGAAATGAATGCTCCTCAAATTACCATTAATTGCAATACCATAATAGAGTAATCTGGACCATATAAACGGGAGTGTTAAGATTCCCTGAGGGACTGAGACGTTTCCTTGGGATACCAAATGTCACTGCAATGATCTAAGGGGGAAATCTACAGGATTAAGTACATTGATATATTTATTGTTATAGAGTAAATTGCTTTACTTGATGTTCAGAGCAGCGAAATGTTTTGATATGAAGCACGATTCAATTGCCTCATTTACATGAAAACTACAGAAATACAGTGTAAGGTTTTGTTTTTTTTTTTTTTTTTGTTGTCTTTCTTCTGGTCTAGCAGAATAAAACAACCATTTTGAACTGGCACTTTTTGGGTTGCTATAACAATATTAAACATTCACATGGACATGAGCAGAGAAGGTGCGCATTACTTAGGATTTTTTTTAAATAACATTAAAACCAAACTAGGACAATTGCAGAAGAAGGAATAGCGTTAAAATATATGAGTGTAAAACAAATGTTTAAATTATAAACGTACACGAGCAGAATGTGTGGTTTTTGGGATGTTTAGTTCCAGTCCAGACATCTCAACCGCAATTGCAAAAAATATCTTGGTAGCCAGGTCGAAGTTTGCCCCGTGAAGGTTCAGCTACAAATGGCCCGTTTTTGGTGGGGAGGGGTGGAAGTATTGGTATCTTAATTACTGACTAGAATAATGAATGGACGTGTGTATGCAACTGCAACCTTGCCTTAAACGAATCAGACATATTTTCTGCACATGACACGACTTCAAATAGTTCAGAAAGAATATATCAGTCTTATGGTATTGTGCGCGATACCGTCAGAGCTTCCGGAGGTTGATGGTTGACTATGGATTGCGCGAAAAGCCATTTGATGGGTAGGCAGGCGACCTGAGAGAGTTCAGACGCGTGGTTGTAGACTTTTCGGTGTCGTGTTGTGAATGTGGAGGTATTTCGTTTTTGTTTATTGTTTTTTTCCATTCCTCCAGTACCCAGAAGATTATTCTCCTTATAAGTCAATGTAATTCATCGGAATTTTAGCACAATATAAGACCACATAGTTTGTAGGCTTTTTTCATCATTTGCAGTTAGTTTCGTGGGTATATTTTCTAGCCTTTATCGGCAGGTATAGGTGAAGGTCTGTTCTCTGGCGGCGACGTGAATTTCCTTGACTGCAACGTGAATGTGAAGTTCTCTTCTGCTTATGATTTGGTTCATGAGCTCTGAAATCTTGTTCATGGCTTCTAATATTTTTGTAAATAAAATCGACCTTTCCTTTGATGAGCTTTCGAATGTTGCGGAAGGCTTCTAATAAATGAAAATGCGTACTATTTATGGATCCTATTTAACTACTGTGCCATTCCACTCTCTATTGGGCGTGAAAAACCGGAATGTTTGCTCAGGCGCCTCTTTATCAGGCATGAGACTCTTTTTCATGGCACCCCTAATATTTCTGTGATATTGCAAGTGAGGTTAAAACCTCAACTTTCAAGTCCTGCAAAGAATTCCATAGGGAGTGTGCTGCATCGCGATGGATCGGTGGGAGGGAGACGCCCTCATGAGAGATCAATTGTGGCTAACACCCCCTGGGAGGCAAGGATGGAGCTCCAGGCTCGCACATTCATACAGAGCCACAGAGATGCACAGCCCCTAATATTTCCAGTTCGAACACCCACGCATCTTTAAAGAGCAATACCAAGAGGGCGACGCAGCAACCCTGTAGGAGATACTGCCCACTCTGTCGTCCACGTAAATAAATATTTCTGTAGTGCAAGAAACTGCGCCATCTGCCTGACACTACTGACAGTGCAAAGACTATAAGCACGTCTGAAAGATGGAAGGGAAATAAATGAATTATAAATAAAGATCTATAATGCCTATTCCGGTGACCAATTTCTAAAACCAGAGCACACTTTCAAGTTCTTATTCCTTTATTTCCAAATTTAATTTATACATCAATATAACAATTATTTTACAGATATGAATTGAACTAAACTTTTTTTTTTAAAAAAACTATACATTTCAATTTCATTTTTTGTTTCTTTCTTTTTTTCGGAATTAAAAATCTCTATCATTAATCATTATTCTTGAAGACCACCAATATTTATTTAAATTAATTAATGTATTTTTATTTATATCAATTTATTATTTGTTTTATTTAATTATTACTGTTTTACTGTGGAAATTTTCAGGGGTTCAAAAACTTCTCGCTAGTCAGCTAGGAAGTAAATTGGTAGGTACGTTTCTAATGCGAAACAAGTGCGGTTTTACAAGAGAATTTGTGACGAAAGCGCGACTTGCAATGTGTACTGCTATCATGGAAGATTAGAGATATCGTGTGTTCGATTCCCCAGGGAGTGAAGTGGGCCGAAGTGGGGCTGTCTCCCCTGTATTTCATTACGTGACTACGTCGTGAAGAAAAGAGAAGTGACAGGAAAATTGATAGCATTAGTGAAGCGAGAGTGTGAACTAATGTAATCACGGTGAAAAGATGAACTAGATCACATTAATGAAGTGGCATTGTGAACTGGGTGAAATGGGAGTGAAAACTGAGGAAATCCCATTTTCCTATATATTGTGGGAAGAACCTTTATCCCTTGATCCTGACGTCGTAAATTCTAACATGTTGTAATCTAAATTCTTCATGGAAGCTTTAAAATCCATTAATGATTGATACACATTTTGCAAAAACAAGACCGAATCCAAACCTCGAAACGCAAAAGATATCTTTAAGCAAGATAAAGAAATACAAAGAAAATTAATAACGGAGAGATGTTTGGAAGTAATAACGCATAAGTAGAAAAGAAATTGTAGTACATGGATTCCAAACTGTAGTGTGATTTCACATTCTGTAAAAAAAAAAAACGCTCTGAGCTCAAGTCATTAAAGCAAAATGTAAAACATCTTATGTATTACATTCACATGACATTCTCTGCCGATTCTGCAGCAAACTATTCTTACAAAAGCTTTTCTTCTAATTCATGCTAATCGAGATAAACGTTAGCAGAAACGGTTATAGTACTTGTTTTCTTGTACGTGTAGCGGAAATAATGGAATACATTACGGTAAGGCAATAGTCAACTTTTTTAAGAGCAGGTCGTTATGTAATTTCATTTAAATTCCGTTTTCCTTGCATGACCAGGATGAAAACAATGTGACCTGTTGCATTCACATTACTTTCTCTCCCTCTGTCGTTTACTAGTAGATATACCTGCAAGCTATTCTTACGAAGTTTATACTTCTATTTACTGCAGTTTAATTTAGGTAAATCTTTGCTTAAATAACTGAAGTATACATTTTGTTAAAGATAAAAAGATAATATCAATAATCAAATGTTTAAGAGACCCAGAGTGAAATTTTGACCACAATCGGTCAAAAATTGCTTTTTATAGCAAATGCTTCTTGGAACATTTGACATCCATAAAGAAACAACATTTAACTACGCTCCCCTATTTTATAAAACAGAACGTTTCCCAAAACTACATTTTCCCATTTTAAAAATATTCCTCGCGTCTCATTTTTGTTGCATTACAACCAAAACTTCCAAGAATGTGAAAAAAAAATCTATTGTAATATTACAGGAGAAAAATGTATCCAAACACCAGCATTAATATTTCAAAAAGGTACTTTATGAAAAAATAATTAATTTTAGAGATTAAAATTTCCAACTTTTTAAAAAAGTATTACAGTGCAGTAATCGAGGTTATTGAAATACCAACGTATAAGTTTTGTAAGCTCCAAAGCTCCAAATCAATAGATAACAAACTATTTTCTCAAAAATTGAGGTCCGTGGAACATTTTGACTGTGGAATATAATTACATATAAAATGTATAAAGTAGTTTATATCTTGCAAAGTATTTATTCAATAAGAATAAAATTTGGCAGTCATGTTAACATAACAGCAATACAAATCACAATTAAGTTTTCATAAAAATATGTACAAAAATATTAAACAATTTAAATCTGACTCTGAGTGTCCCTTAACTCACGCTATTTGTACTGGACTGAAAATCCAATACTCTTTCCAAGCAATTGCGAGAAACAGCTGAATAGAGAGCCGGTCCCCATGGCCGCGCTCGCCAAAGCGTCTCGCTTTGGTGTTTCGCAGCGCAGGGGATCGTGGGTTCGAGTCCCGCCTTGGGCATGGGTGTTATATGTTTGTGTATGTGTGTGTAAAAAGTAAAACAGAAATTCAGTAGTCATACGGTAATCACAGTAATCAAATTAGGTAAACTAAAAGTAGGGTATACAGTGCCGGAGCCCCGATCACACTCCGGAGCTGTATTTAAAAAAAAAAAAATTAGAGAGAAGGTTGAAAGTATGAATATTTTCGCTCATTAACAACGAATATCTTGGAAATGCTTTATGACACAAAAGGTTGTTCAAAATAACGTGTGTGTTTTAAAGATATCTACAATGCATATACATACGTATTCGTCTATCGCCTAACATTTACCAGTTATGAAAGATTATACAAAATTCCTTCCGAATGAAGAAGAATTCACAAGCTCTCCCCAGAAAATTCAAGATACACTTTTTTTCAAGTAAATTTATTTAATATATGGGTTTTTAATCAAAATCGTTAGAGCCATTTTTTAGAAATTCGAACATTTAGAGAAATCTTCTGTGTAGTTTGGTGTTGGAAAATTTGTTGAAAATGTTCATTTCGCACCTTTGGAAAATACTGAAAGTTTGGTATTTAACAGAATGCTTGTTGTTTGAATTATTATCTTCATAGACATACGAACGTTTTCCTTAAAATGCTTTTTTGGATTCAGGAAATCTCAAAACGTGCATTTTCGGTTAAATTTTGGTATCGAGTTTTTGGGTGGAATACAATACGCCCCCTCCCCCATCTTCCTCGGTAGCGTGTGTGCCTCATATTCAAGAATCTCACGTAGGGAGAGTTACCTAGGTATAGTTTTTTTTCGGGGTTTTCCCTTATCCTGAGAAGACGAATGTCGAGTACCTGTAAGCTCCATGGACCCCAAGAAAATTTCAGCATGATTTTACCGATTTCATCATCGTCCGATATTACCTACCAGTTTAAATAATGTAAAGTTACAAAAAATGAATGAATAAATAAATAAAAATAATACAAAACTCCCCTACTTACTAGAAGAATTACAGAAAGTAAACATGTAAGATTATTACCATAATGCATCCAATTCTATCAAACAGAAATGGTACTTCTAGTCATCGTGTAATATATTCCCAAATTTCTGGTGATCTGGGTTTGGTTTGTTCTTTTAAGTGATGCTTTATTCAAGGATAAACTGTTATGTCTCTGGAATAAAAGGTGAATTGCTCATTGTTATCAAGCAGCACATGGTACATAGAATGGAAGAAGGTCATTAAGGCGAGTCCACAAGCAAAACACCGAATTGCTGCATTTTCCACGTTATCTATACAGGATCAAACATAGCTTCTATTGAACAGGTTTTGCTTTTCGTTGCCTAGAACTAAAGCAATAAGGAAGGCTCTTGTTGGTTAGTGTCATTCTCTCAAGATTCATCGACTGACTCCTATATTGTGATACTATCTTATTGTTTCAAAAGAATAGCCTTCCTCGAAGATGAAGTACCACAACAGGTAGGAAGAGACGAAGAGGGAAAGCAAAGATTTTAATGAGATAACGCCCTTTTCTCCAATACTTGGGAAGCTGAAATATTGAGAGCATCTGCAAACACTCAGTAGTTCAGAAACGAAGCAAGCTGAAGACTTGTACTATGAAAATGTGTAAAACACCTCTAGAACTGCAATATTAAACTTTCTTAATGAGAATATTGTGTTTAATGTTTAATTATCGATAGGCTGGAACCTCCAAAGGAGGCAGCGAAGCAGTTCTAGTTTAATAAACATTTTGGTAAATATAACATTTCAGCGCTTAAAACTGAAAACGTTTTTATTAGAAAAACTACAGTCCAGAGTTGTAGATTATTTGATTGCTTCAATTTCTGGTCATTCGTGGAGGTCCATCCAGGACAAGTAGCCCCTGAGGTTGTTCTACTGCTTTCTCCTTATTTTTTTTTCCCTGCATTCTCCGTTGCATAGCGCAATACAACATGTATAATGTGTTAAGTATATTCTATGTTGATACTTCTATAAGTTATAATATACTGTATGTTTTGGTTAGAGAATCTAAATCTAAGCTATTTACAAATTTTTGGAAGTGTTTTGCGTATTTTGTCGCTAGTTCACTTAAGAATTTCGCTCGAGTTCATTATCAGAGGGTTTTACTGCTTCTCGTCGTTGTAACCAACGATACAACAGAACATGACCAAATTCTACTGTCTTGGATTTTAATTTTCTTGCACCTTTACCATTAATATTATACACTAATGTGTACAGCCTCACTCTGTTAAAGAAGCAGTATGCTAAAGAAATGGAAGCATGAGCAACCTGTTTTTGCTAAGTCGGTGGTCAGCTAGGGGTGTTCAAGCAGGAGACTCGGCACATATCCAGGGACGATGCTGGCAGACCGGGTACCCAACGCACCCCCAGGGGGCGGTCCAAATACAACGGAAAACAACCGAAGAACGGAGTAATTTCCACAGGGAACATCCTTTACTCTAGTCACACCGTATTGAAACATCATCTTCGACACTGGATGAATGAAATGATTGATGGAACGATACATGGAAGAACATTTGGGGATGAGAGAAACCACTCTAGAATTCACCTGACGATCCGGAGAAACCACGAAAAAAACATGGGTCAGAGTAAGCGGTTGTCTAGAATCGAACCTGGTACCTTCCGAATGCAAGTCACACGCGTTACCATAGGTTACGTTTTAATATGGTTTGTAAACGCGAACGTTAATTACGAAGAACGGAATTCTGAATAAGAGGTAAGCTATAACATAAAACACGTCTGGTCACAACCTTCCTCAAATGTTCTGCTAGTCTTGATGTCCGCGACATTGTAGATTCTAGTTCAGTTTTAGATTTGAGCGCTGATATTGGTCGATTGACCAATATAGCTGCGTATGCTCAAGCAGACAGAACGAACGGAGGACTGTACATTTCGCATTGTTCTTTAATATAGTTCCGTAGTCTGGTCGGGACTCCGGCGCTGTATACCCCTTTTTCCTCTTTTTGCATTTTCCTGACATTTATATATTATTTTCTGTTTGATTACAGTTTTTCTGTTCTAATACATACACATAAGCACATTTCACGAACGTATAAACACCCATGTCCAAGGCGGGATTCGAACCCATGATCCCCTACGCCACGAAGCACCAAAGCGAGACACTTTAGCAAGCTCGGCCATGGGGACCGGCAAATGCATTGAAAAGATGAAATGATTTTCAGAATACAATATATACAAGCACCTAGACAGAATCCCGAAACCTGTCGCTCACTTGTCCCGTCAAAGTTGGTGCCCTGATTGCTATGTAACTCCAACGGTACCGAACCGGGAGATCAGGGCTCCTACGATGCGGTTTGCGATGGTCTTGCTCTATTGGTTTGGAATAATGTGAACCCGTAAGTTAATGGCGGCATGTACATGGAACAGGCACGAGCAGAGAGTAATCATTGCCATACTTACATCGTACAATGTGATAATTAATACCTAACGTTTCGGAAGTAAGAATATCATTCAAGGCGACTCTTGGAAATGACTGACAAGGATACCATTTAGGCTACACAACTGAGGTGGACAGTTCAACACTGCCACCTAGGCAGATCTAAGGCAACTAACACTCTCCAGAAAGAAGGGGTGAAGTTATGGAACCACAGGAGGCTACAGGTTCCGGCAGAAAGCCCACAAGGATGCGAGGAGGCACTTAACCGTTTCTGGCTAGACCCTTCCTACTACTGGAGCTGCCCAGAGAGGGCGACGAACGACGCTTTCAACCAGGCAGCCCTCTAATTCTACAGAGAATACTCTTCCCTTGAAGAAAGCATTAGCGCTATCTCTGCTGCCAACCTACGCCATGAAACCTAATAGCACATTTAAAACATTAGAAAACATCGGAATGAAAGAGAAATGATGGTAAGGAAATCGTAGATGATGAGAAAACACCCCAACATTCTCCTAGCGACCAGAAAAAACATGGTAATTCCAAGCGCAGATGGGTGCTCAACTGAAATCGAACCTGAGACCTCCCGAATGCGAGGCTCACACCTTACCGCGGAACCATCTCACTCGGTGATAGCCAAAGATAATTTCTAATATAAGTAATTAATTCAGATATAGTTATATGTGAATAATTATGAGCACAAATGTAGGAATTGAAGTTGAATTTAACAATTAAAACTATAAGCCAGTTTCTGTAATTTTATATTATAATGATAAAGGCGATTCCAAGGACTTCGGCGAGTCTGTTTCCTTTTGTCTTTATTTTCTTTAATGTTTTATTTACTCCCTATCATTAACTGCAATGTCATATCGGCGGCCCTTTAACTTTGAAACATTACTGCCGAAAGGCAATGCTATTTTTTTTACTGTGTTTAATGTCCGTTTTTACTACAAATGGCACCACAGGCAATGACATTGATGATACATGAGATGAAGATGAAGAACTGGTGAAATGCGATGAGGGGGAAACCGGAGAACCCGGAGAAACCCCGCCCCTGGGCCACTTTGTCCACCATAAATCTCAAATTCAGTCGCTTGGGATCGAACCCGGGCCGTCTAGGTGCGGCCGGCAATGGTGTTAACTCATATGTAGTTCTCGTTGGATTTTATTTATTTGGGTTTTTGTACGTTAAACTCTACTTCTATTGTTTTTTTCAAAAGTGTGTGAGAATCTATGAAGAAGAAAGATCGGACCTCCAGGCACTGTTGTCTATTATGGCAAATTTCAATTAGGACATCATATAAAGAAAGAAACTCAGAAGAATCTGAAGAACCAGCAGATTTACGAAATAATTTAGGCTCTTGAAATCTGAATATTCATGTGGGCAAACCTATGTCTGGACTGCAAATACGCCTCTTTGCTTGACTGCCTTTGCACTCCGTTTTGTGGCCGTGATAACGGGGTTGAGAAAAGCAATAACCCCCATCTCATCTACAGCAGACAGACGTGTGGGGATCTTACGTCCATGCGGTTTATGCTTCAGCAGTTCACAACACAGTAAGTTGTGAAATGGCCATAATAATCGGATTAAGGAAGGTCGTCACTAAGAGTACCGTTGCGTAGTGATATTGTTGCTGTTAAATATAACTAACTATAACTGGCGAATCACTTAACTGTACTCGTGTTAATATAGCTCTTTATTGCGGCGTACATGTAACACCATGCCTAGTGTATCACTTGATTTTAAGTGTTCTGTTACTTTACTCCTTTTGCGGTTAAGATGTAACACTATACCGAGCGGATCACTTAATTGTAAGTGTTATGTTACTTTACTCTTTTTTGCGGTTAGATGTAACACTATACCTAGTATATCACTTAATTGTAAGTGTTATGTTACTTTACTCTTTTTTGCGGTTAGATGTAACACTATACCTAGTATATCACTTAATTGTAAGTGTTATGTTACTATAGCTCTTTATGGCGGGTTAGATGTAACACCATACCGAGTGTATCACTAATTGTGAATGTTCTGTTACTTTACTCTTTTGCGGGTAAGATGTAACAATATATCTACCGAGTGTATCACTTAATTGTAAGTGTTTGTTACTATAGCTATTTATAGCGGGTTAGTTGTAACACTATACGGAGTGTAGGTGTTTGTTACTATATCTATTTGTTGCGGGATAGATGTAACACTATACCGAGTGTATCACTTAATTGTAAGTGGTGTGCTATTGTAGCTCTTTATTGCGGGTTAGACGTAACACCATCATTTAATTGTAAGTGTTGTGTTACTATTGCTCTCTGTTGCGCATTAGGTGTAACAATATACCGAGTGTATCACTTAATTGTAAGTGGTGTGTTATTGTAGCTCTTTATTGCGGGTTAGACGTAACACCATCATTTAATTGTAAGTGTTGTGTTACTATTGCTCTCTGTTGCGCATTAGGTGTAACAATATACCGAGTGTCATTTAATTGCTTTTGCTCTAACAATAAACCGAATGTATCACATTATTGCAAGTGTTGTGTTAATATAGCTCTTTGTTGCGGATTAGATGTAACAATAAATCGAATGCATCACTTTACTGTGTTGGGTAGTGTTTAACGCCCGCTTTAACTACTTATGGCACCGCAGGCGGTGACAGTGGTGATACATGAACGATGATGGAGCACCGGTGGAAATGCTATGGCGGGGGAAACCGGAGTACCCGGAGAAAATCCACCACAAATCTCACATGCGGTCGCTTGGGACCACTTGGCCACGGCGCAGCCCTTCACTGTGTTGTGTTACTATTGCTCTTTATTGCGGATTAGATACAACACTATATCGAGTGCCTGACTTTACTGTTCCCATGTGTCGTGTTGCTATCGCTCAGATGACTACGCATTCATAATATGTATTAAAAGTTGAAAGTTTAAACAAATCAGGAGTAAATCAGAAGGTAAATGGGAATATTCGAAACAGGTAATCTCTCACGAATAAAACAAAAACGAAAAAGAAACCTTAATCCATTTCTCTCTACACACACACACACACACACACCAGGTGGTCCAACTGCCTCGTATTGCCATTCGTACTTAAAAGAGTTGCAGAACTCAATGGGACTATTTCAAGTTAAAACTGGCCAGTTGCATGAAGGGGTAAATAAATGTAAATGTCGTTTTATTTATGGACGCTCTTTAACTATCTTGGTGCTCAACGTCCCATTCTAAATTGGGCGTGAAAAACCGCTTGATTTTGCTATTAGGCTTAAGGTTTTCTTACGTGCCGTAAATCTACGACACGGGACCAACAGCTTTACTTCCCTTTCGAAGAAAGCCATGCTAAGGATGTTTACACTCAAAAAAATCCATTGTCCTCCGCCGGGATACGAAATTAACATGGTAACCACTACACCATGGAGGGCGACGCATAGTCAAACACGGAGCAGTTAGGCCACGTACCCCTCTCAAGACTAGTCTGATTTTATACTGGAAATCGCAAGTGTAACATTACAACGATATGGTCTTACATCAGTTTTACAGTAACTAAGTTTATAAATAGATTTGTCATATATTTTTTTCCGTTTCTAGATGAACCCTTACTTATTGTAAAAAAATCCGCTATTCATCATTGACAGTGTTTAACGCCTGCTTTTTGTACTTGTAGTACCACAGGCGATGACATTGATGATACATTAATGAAGATGGAGCACCGGTGGAATGCAATGGCGGGGAAACCGGAGGACCCGGAGAAAACTCGTACCTGCACCACTTTGTCCACCACAAATCTCACATGCGGTCGCTTGGGATCGAAACTATATGAGAGAGCGACCCTCCAATACCCTTGATTTTTCAAAACTTCATACTTGATCTCAGAATTGGAGCATTATTTGGGAAAAAAACTGTATGCTCAATTTCTGTAGTGTATTTTAGAAGTAGTATAAATTAATATAAAATTGCATAGTGTGAAACATGTTGTCTATGGAGAAGTTTCTTAAAAATGTTTGTGAGAACCAATGCTTAAAGTTGGGAATGCCTATTATATTAACAAGCATGCGCCTGTCCATTAAAACGTCAGTTAATTGGTGGTTAAATTGCGCCAAGTGGAAAAAACGATACATATATTTTCTTGACGTTTATAATTCATATTATTTAATTTGAAAAAATATGATGTGTTCCATTCACATGACTTTCTCTATATCTCTGTAATAAAGTATTGTTAAAAAGCTTATGCTTCTATTTACTTCATTCTAATCTAGAAAAAATTAGCAGAAATAGTCTTATTACGTGTTTCCTTCTAAGTAGAAGCGAAATAAGGGAGTACCATAGGTTAAAGCGATAGTCAAAAGTTGGTTGGTACGTGACTGAAGTTTTTTGTTTGTATGGACTGGAGCTGACAAATTCCTGTATGAAAAAAGTATAAGTTTTTCAAAGCGGAAGCTAAAAATAAGGAAGATCTCAAAAACGAAACTCCACGAAAAAAGGTACATAACATAAATTGTGTTTTAACGTGCTCTACGTTTTTTTTTTTTTTTTGTTTTTTCTTTTTGGTAAGTTTTTTACCATCTCCTACGGTTTAGCAGCTATGCAAAATTCCGTAAAACTCATCCAGAATAAAGTAGTCTTCAGAGGCTATTCCCAGAAAATTCAAGATATACATTTCATTCATCATGTAATTTAATGTATGATATTTTAATCAAAATCGTTAGAGCCATTTTTAGAAAATCAAATTTTTTTCGTGGAGTTCATCGTTTTTTAGATATTCCTTGTTTTTGGTTTCAGATTTGAAAAACTTGTAATTTTCTCATACAGGAATTTATCAATTCGTGTCCATCCAAACAAAGGAACTTCAGTCACCTAGTAACCAGCTTTTGACTATGACCTTAACCTATGGTACTCCCTTATTTCCCTTCTACTTGCAAGGAAACAAGTAAAAAGACTATTTTTGCTATTTCTCTCGATTAGCATGAAGTAAATTGAAGCATAAGATTCTTAACAATAATTTGTTGCAGCGATGTAGAGAAACTCATGTGAATGGAACACATCAGATTTTTTTTCATAATGTTTGGTTAAATTTCACATATGCATCGCCTTAAGCACAGAACAGCCTTCTGAAACAGGAGAATGTGTTAGAAACGCTTAATCTGATTTTGTATCATTCCATTCTCTTCCTCCCAAGGTGATGTTCTGTGTTCGTTCGTCCCACACAGCGGCTGTCCGTGACAAACAGGGCCATTCACAACGACACTGGCTCGAACTAAGAGCCTCTTCTCATTAATGCAAACCGTGTTTTATGTCGTTCCGAGTAAGTCCATGCAAATAGAATAGTTCTCTATTGCATGCAATGCAGACAAATGCGACTTCAATGAGACAACTGCCCTTGTGCTGACATCTATGTTTTCGCTGTCTCCTCAACGTAGACAACCACACTTAGTGCTCTACAATCCATGAAACTATGAGATATCTTGAATCAGACAATGGTTCGTGTGGAGATTCTAATGAACATTCAGTTGCCTTGTTTGCAGGAATTATTCAAGGTTATGCCAAAACTACTCAACCAGATTACACAATTCTTTCATCAATGAAAAGCTCTGTTCTTCCCGATGAATAGAGACGATAAAGCTTTTAAACTTTCCTCTAATTTCGTTATTCATTGTCATCGTGAAGACTTGACTTTACTTTTTGATGAAGAAGAAGTCGGGTTAATTGCCCTTAACACTGAAACCTATGGTGTTGTCTCGTTTCTTTTAGTTAAATTTCTTTTTAGTTAAATAACCCGATATCTCTAATGAGCGTTAGTAGGCTATGATCTAAATTTTCTTTACGAAGGTCATATTTTGGGTTTATTAAGCCCAGTAATTCATATATTTTCCTACCCAGAGCTTTTCATTTGAAGATTTACAGGAGGCTCTTTCTTCCTTTACATTGTAAAACCTACATACTGCTTCTTCTTTGAAGATTCTACGTTGCCCCGTCAATAAAGCTATTCAGGTTTATTTGTGATCAGTTGAGTTTCGGTACGTCTACAGTTTTTTTCTTTTGTTCGTGTTTAACGCCCGCTTTTACTACGTGTAGCCCCGCAGGCGATGACACTGGTGATACATGAAATGAAGTAGGAGCACTGGTGGAATGCGATGGCGGGGGAAACCGGAGAAAACCCACCCCTGAGCCGTTCTGTCCACTACAAATCTGAACGTCTACAGTTAATAAGACGTTCTGCTCTTCATTCTCTTACTGTGCTTGCATCCTTCTGTTTGCACTCATTTTTGTTGGTGGTAATATTTAATCCAACCATCAATGGTATTTAAGCAGAATGTATGTGGATGCCAAAAACTGTTCAGGACCAGTTAATGGTTGTGCGAACCTTTTGTCATCATAGGGTATTTTTGGTATTATTTTGACAAAAACAGAAAAATTATTGTGCTTTAGAATCAGGGAAAAATAATAAGGTATCTTAAAAATGTAACAAACTTGCGCTACTACTAATTGTAGCCTTTTACATAGAAAATAATGATGTTTGAATACCCTTTGGTAAAACTGTATCAGTGGGTGAGGTAGTTTGCTGGTCCATCTTCAATTTACGCAGATTTAAGCTTGCTCTGCACATGGCCGGGTATAAGCGATGTGGGGCATAATTTAACCCACCGTGGTTAGAGTTCCACGTTAAGCTGTAGATCCCCAGTGTCCATTTGGATGTATTCCCTAATTAATTAACTGTATCACATCATTATGTTACTCAAAGAAAATTTTAGCTCCATCATGACTAGAGCGTTCTGTATTCCAGTATGTACATACGTATGTATAGCTGATCGAGTAGGTTATTTCGGTTTAACAGGGACGTAAATGACGTAATCGGGAATAGAGTCTTTCAAACCAGTGCTTTTAGTCGCAGGGAAAAAGGCAGGCGATTATCGAGAAGTTATGCCAGGTGCGTAGTAAAGGTCACTTCTCTGCTACGAGAAGTGATCCTAGTTCCAAAGAAAATATAATTCCAACACATTTCCCTTAGAGCTGGCTGTAAGAAAAATACATTTTAACAACAATTTTATGAATACAGAAAGATCTCAAAACGACATAACCGGGAATGTTAACTAAATGTCCGTGATTGGAGGCATCATATAACATGATAGCAAAGAACGTGTTAAAACAAACTTTCTTTAGCCATTGTCAGTTAACATAAATTCTTTATTTGCATATCATGATATGATTTTAAGCGTGATATTTTCTCCCATTTACCTTAACCATAACAATTTTTTGAAGAAATTATTTCAAGTTGCAGAAAATGATTTACGCTATAAGCAGACTGCAGTGACGATAGGATAGAGAGTCGTTTACTTTTTTTTTTTCTTATTTTTCGTGAGTTCATGTGAAGAAATACATTGCTCCATTTAGTTTCGAAACATTCATAGATGGCAATAATATAGGCTTAACCATAATTACTCATCAACTATTTAAATTACCATAAAATGTTCAGTATTAACTACTTATAATGCTAAGGAAAGTGCTCATTTCTTTCGTCAAGATATAAGTATGTAATATTTATTGCCATAATATAATATGTATACAACAAAGTGTTTCTTCTTCGCTCGACAGAATCTCTGTCGCTCTGCGACGTAAGAACAAAACACGGGCAGGTAAATAACCCTTGGAAAAGCATTGAGCCAGGCGCGACTAATTGATAAAACTCTATACCCTCTCAGATCTTTTGCTCACCTATGTAGAGCGTGGTAGTCCCTTCTGTATAGGTTATGTACTTACAATAGTAGAAATGAAATACCTCACAACTTCATTGTTATCCAAGTATATTTCGATGGAAGTTGTATTTTTAAAGCTACATTATAGAAGTATGTGTGTAAAACATGTTTTGTTTGCATTACTGCTTGTTTAATTTGCACGTTATTTGTATCTTTCACATATGTTTTAAGTCAAATACCGGGCCGTTAAGTTATAAAGTAACACAAATGTGGCTCTCTACTGCCGAGAGAATCGAGAGTTACCGGGAATGAGCCGCCGGTAGAGATGCACTGAGATCCTTAATAGTAAATTCTGGAAATGTTGACCTGCTGGCAAAGGGCAGCGTATTATATAACAATCTGTTGCGTTCCACTCAATGACTTTTTCTGCATCTCTGTAACAAATTATTGTTAAAAAGCTTATTCCTTTACCTACTTCATGCTAGTCGAGATAAACATTAGCAGAAATATTCTTATCACTTGCTTTTTTGTAAGGAGAAGGGAAATAAGGGAATACACTAGGCTAAAACAATAGTCAAATCTTTTAAAAGTTTTGCAATGTGGTTGAGATCCGTTTCTATGCATTGTCAGGAATTGACAAATTCCCGTATGAAAAAAAAAAGTTTCATAAAATTATTTAAAAATTAAAACCAATAACACGGAATATCTCAAAAATTGTCATCTCCACGAAAAAATATATATAAATATATATGATATAAATTGTGTGTGTTTAACGGGATCTACATATTTTGTCTACCTCTTACGGTGTACTAGTTATGCAAAATTCATCCAGGATAAAGAGATCATCAAAGGCTATTCCCAGAAAATTCAAGATATCCATTTTATTTGCATGCAACTATCTTTAATATACCGTATTTTAATCAAAATCGTTAGAGCCATTTTTAAGAAAATCAAGTTTTCGAACTTTTTCCATGTAAAGGGTAGTTTTGATTGGAGGGATTTGTCTCAAAATCTGCGTGTCGCATCCATGGAGGATACAAAAATTAAATACCAGGTTTGGTATTTTACCGATTTTTCGTTCACAGACACACGGACACAAATGAACCTTTTTCTAAACATGTCTTTTTTGGATATAGAGGGCCCTAAAACATATGTATATTTCCGGTGAAATCTCGGTGTCGAACTTTTAGGTGGAATACAATATTTTCTCTATACACTATGTGCATAGTACGTGTAGAGGGAAAGAATGTTCTCGCTCACTCGATTAAGTTTGGCAGCAGGAACTCTAGTTTTCTGCATGGTGTTATCACTAAGTTCCTGTAGTGTTCGATGGCTAGAATAAACACGTTGTCTTTCAAAACCCTCACAAATGAAACTCATAACTAGTTAGGTCGGGGGAATGAGGATGTCGCAAATCAACACTTATATATAATTTTGTCATGAAACATCTCTGTTATTTCATTCAATGATTCAGTAGCCGTATGTGCCGTTATGATTGGTTCCAACAAGATTCCGCCTATGACTCACTTGGTTAAAAATAACGTTAAGAAATCTTGGAGCAAATGACAGAAAAGTTCAGCACAAATTAAATGCCAATATTTTCATAATATTCTGATGTACCTGAAAAACAGTGGTACGACAGTACAAAATTCTTAAGGAAAATGATTACAACCATAGCCCCCTAAAAATTAAATCATGAATGCTTAGCTAAAAATCTACATAGCATTAATATTAATCATGCATCCATGATGCCATTCTCAAACGTTTTAGCTCTTTCCAGTGGGAAATACTGTATACTTTCTACGTTATAGCCATAGAGAATGGTTTTCTGGAGCATTTCAGGACCTTATCTCTACACTCCAAATTTTATTTCTCTAGCTGGTGTTTCTTTATGTTTGTTGGCGTCGTCTAGCCAAAAGTTAGGAATCGAAGAGGAGGAAATAAGAGCTGCAGTTCGCGATGTATTAGAAGGAACCAAGTTATTCTGAATTTTCAGACCTTGATGAATGCGTTTCTGATATCGACGCAAGGGAGGAAGATATGCACTGTAATTTCAGCGATGAAAAGGCATCCGATAACAACGGCCCTCGTACACATGCAAATGATCTGTGTACTTATTAAAATGGATTTACGGAAGTGTAACCAGACGACACATACAAGCGAATCAACCATTCAGCTACACAACAACTCATATGCTAAATTCTACAGTAATCTGCATTTAAATGTATATCCTATTGCTTTATGCCATTTTCATTAATGGAGGTATCATGCTTGCGCGCGCGTGTGTGTGGGTGAGTGGTGATTCTGTTTTAAGTGTTCAGCCTTCAGGTTACGTAAATTCAATTTTGTGTTTTAAAAATAAAACACCAGACCAAAAAAGTGCTGTTTTAGTAAAAAAAAATATCTGTACTTTCATTTAATTAAGCCTGAACTCTGTCTAGTAAGGTTTTGTATGTCTAGTTATTGATTATTTTTGAAATTTCAATTTTGTGTTTAAATTTTTCTTTCGTTTTTAATTTTTTTTTAAAATATTGAAGAGACTTCTCATCCATATAATGCATATTATACGGTGGAAAAAATGGTTTTCTAAAAATGAAAAAAGAATCAGCGCTTTATGTCACTTGGTACTCATTTGATTACTAATAGTTTAAAACTCTACATTATCCTCTAAAATTGCTTGGCATGTTTCAGACACTACTTTGCTTTTCGGGCTGGCACTAAAAGGGTTAAACATTCTCCTTTCAGCTATTATTTAGATCACATATTTTACGTGCTAGAAAGTACTGACAGAAATATAACATTTTCAGGATCAGAGGGTGAGTTTGAGCATTCATCTTCCATGCAATGCTGTTCAATTACTTGCGACTAGAAATATTCATGAATACACTGCTATAATAGCATTTAAACCATGTAAATATTAAATATCCTATATTAATGCACTGAAAAAGGTTTTAAGACTACAAGAAAGTGTTCTTTGTAAATCTATATTCAATTGTAATTTGTTATTGCCTATTTTGCCACTAAATAGCGTATTGCAATAAAACAATACAGACAGGTCTCCAACGAATTCCATTAATTCTAGCTATGTTTGTAGACCACAGAAAAAAAACGATAAGGAAAATATAAGCATCGAGTATAAAGATTCTGATTAAATGAAGCAGGGAAAAAGCGTTGTTCATTTACCAAAGTTCACATTAGATTTCGTTTTGTGTCGTCAGAGAGGCAATTATATGATGAAAGAAACATTGGAAGCCGTATTTCTTAACCCCTGTAGGGTATAAAAGGATATTTGTATAATAAATTATTTTCTCGCTATGTAGAAGCAAGAAGAGCAAAGAAAATATAGCTGACAACGGTATAAAACTCTAAGCCTTGGACATTTCAAAAAACATATTAATTTGGAAGAGTAAATTCTAAAAATCTTCTGTTCCGGTCTCTCATTTCAAAACACTCAATAAAATTAAAAGCAGGAAGAAAACATACATTTGACGAGCATTTTTAAAGGTAGAAGAAGAAAAATCTGATGTGTTCCATTTACATGACTTTCTCTATTATTCTGCAAACAAATGTATTGCAAAAGATAATTCCTCTATCTGACTTCATGTTAATCGAGATAAACGTTAGCAGAATGGTGTTATTACTTTCTTCCTTATCATAAGAAGGGAACTAAGGTAATATACTGGGCTTAAGCGATAGCCAAATGTCTTTAAAGCTCTCGCTATGCGATTGTCATTGAAATTTGGTTCTCTTTGATGGCCAGGAATAAAACAAAAGAAATATGGATGGTTTTTGTTTGAAAAAAATCTGATGTGTTCCATTGATATGACTTTCTCTAACTGTTTTGCAAACCAAATATTTTTATAAAACATTATTCATTTACTTACTTCATGATAATCAAAAAAAGAAATGGCGTTTTATTTACTTTACCTACTGTGGTTCTAATTTGGGCGTGAAAGACAGCCTAATTTTGCTCAGAGACCTCTCTATCAGGCTTGAGGTTCTTTTACTTGCCTTAAATCTACGACACGGGACCCACGGCTGTACTTCCCTTCCGAAGGAAACCATGTTAAGGATTTTTACGCCCGAAAAAATCCGTCTTCCTCCACCGGGTTTGAACCCGCGACCTTGGGTATATGAAGTTAGCATGGTAACCATTACACCACGGAGGGTGACTTCGTATAATCGATATAAACAATTAGCAGAAATGTTCTTATTACTAACTTCGATGTAATTAGAAGGGAAATAAGGGAATACACTAGGCTAAAGCGAGTCACATCTTTTAAAAGCTTTATTGTTTTATATGAAACAATTGCAATTTGGTTCTCTTTACATGGCCAGAGATAAAACAAAGGAAATATGAAACGAAAGGTGACTTACCATTTGAGAAAATTGTAAGTAACGATTGAAACGAATAACAAATAATACCTCGGTAACGGCTAACTTGTTAAAGCGTTTTGGGGAAAATTGCAAATTTCCAAAAATATTCAACGTAAAAGGATAGTTCGGGGTAGGGTGGGGGTTTCTAAAAATCTTTGTTTCGCATCCATGGAGGATGTTAAACTTAAATATGAAATTTGGTACTTAACCAACTTTTCGTTTCTGAATTATGCTATCCATAGGCGCACATACAGGTACTTTTTTCTAAAAACACCTTTTTGTACTAAGAATTTTAAAACAAGTATTCCCATTGAAATCTCGACATCGAGATCTTTGCTGCGCGCTATGTACTTGCAAAGTGCATGTAGAAAAAGTAAAAAGACAAAGTACCAGAATGGGTTTTAGAAAATGTGATTCTCGTGACTTTATCTACCTGTCTTGGAAATAAAATGGTCTTACAAAAGAACATTCTTTTGTCTACACTATGCCAAGGTGATTAAAATATTTTAACGATTGGTCGCTATCTGAAGATTTGAAGTTTCGGTTCGTTTTGGATTGCCAGCAGTAAACAAAAGAGGTGAAATGAAACGTGAACCTGTTTGAAAATTTAATTAGCTTAAAATTGAAAGAAATAACAAGGAATGTCTTTGAAACTGTAAATTATACAATAAAATGTATAAACATAAATTATGTGTTAACAACATCTACATTTTTGTGCAATGTGTTTTTGTCTGTTTCTTACAGTTTACTGGTAATGCAAAATTCAGAAAAGTATTCCAGAATGAACAGGTCTACAGAGGCTATTCCCGGAAAATTCAAATTATACAAATAGTAAGGACCCTCGGGAGACAAAACCAGAAGTCGGGGTCAGACAATTTGACCTTTAGGTGTGGGGTCAGACAATTCCGGAAGTGAAGGTCAGACAATGCCGAAAGTGGAGGGGAATGTATTTGGATGAGTGTGTGAAGGTCGGACAATTGTAGGAGAAGTTGCAATTGTAAGTGGGCAGTAGTGTAGAAGGTAGGGGAAGCTGACCAAGTGACCCCGCTCCTTTGGTTTTGTCTCCCGTAGGTTACCTACCTTTACTTTTTTCTATCAATATACATGGATTGGATACAAAGGATTTATTTACATCAAATGAAAACACAAATAGAATATGAATTAGGTAGAATGTTGATTACAATAATGTTATTTATTATCAAGTTAATAAAATACAATATATAAGAATGATGGAATGCAATCTAACAAATTAAAAGAAAAAATGATATCCGCATCGACTACAGGCAGTTAAATCATAAAACACAAAATGTGAGTGGTACAATTAATATAATACTCATAATGGGAATGGATTTGACATAAAATATAATACATTTTATGAAGTTAGACAATGTTTATTTGAGTTACCTACATATAGCTAATTTGCAGGCAATAGTAATATTATTTGGTTCCAATTATTGATATTTGCTCAAATTGCGACCGCATATAACCTCACCGCAAATATTGAACTTCGCAAAATTGGGAACCGCAGGGAAACACTCAAATTATGATAATGCTGTTAATGGCGATGTGTTTGGCGGAAAACAATATAGAAGTAGCATTAAAATGTTATACATATTAACAAGGAAATGCTATAAAATGCTTATTACAAACAAAAGCTAGTGATACCTGGGCACAATGACTGATCTTTGTACTAATTGTGGCAGAAGGTGAACACGCTAATTAAGACAATAAATTTGTGAAAAACAATGCAAAAAGGTGATTGAACAATACAAAAAATAGACGTTTAATGATTTAGAAACATAATTTTAAAAATAGTGATGCAAGGTGTACACACCAACATAGCAACGTCTGCTTCAAGTATGCTTTTAGTTTCACACGTGAAAGTTACGTGCGAAAAATTTAAACTGTTGCACACATTTTTTGGAATACACACTGGTGCCACGAATGTGACTGTCTGGGATGATGAAATACATTATCGTGAATACATAACTTCGAGACAGCGTTAGTTCCACTCGGATTAATAGCTTTTGGATTGAAGGACATGCAGATGACAGGTGCATCAGAGATGTTAATGAAGATGATCACAGTATTCATGTTGCCAAATCGGTCGATGCGGTCTATGGAAAACTTATCGTTGATAAAGCCGCCATCGACGTTGAGGGTCTCTGATGCTGCTAACCGTATCGAGGCCGTAAGGTCTGGAAAGCAGAAAAATGAGGAAAAACTTAGATACTGGATAATAATAGAATAGAAATAAAAACTAGTATAAAACAGACCTTGCCAATATCGAAGAAATCCGTAGAGCACACCATTTCAGGATATCTGAGAGTAGGCAACAGGGCCCTTGTGGAATTCGATGTTAATTTTCTCAAATCCTCCCTTTAGTGTCTCCGTTCCTTTGAAGATCCATATGTAGCCAGCATCCTTGATAAAGTCGTTGACTTGATCATCCAGGTTGTTAAATGAGGACGGCAGGAACACCTCTCTTCCGTCTTCAAGTTTGACTAATGTGGACCCGCCGCGCTTCATTGCTTGATCTCTCATGGAGATGATGTGGTAGGGAATGTCGACCTCGAGGTCCCGTACCCTCAGAATTCCAGCTGCCTGAGCACGCTTGTTGAGCAGAGCAAGAGTAAGGTCAGTCATGTTGAATAAAAAAATGAAAAAAGAGAGGATACTGTTTAGGCTGCAAGATTGGTTTTATGAACATCGAAGAGTGTCTTTAGACGCGACCCCTCCTCGGAAAAAAGAGCAATACCTGATGGCTTGAACACAATAGCTGAAGATCCAAAAATGTATTTTAAATGAATGCTAAGTTTGCGGAAACAGTTTCTCTAGAAGAAGGTTGTCGTCCGTTAGAGTTGAAATGGTTGTCTATTTTAGGTCCAAGTAATTCTATCAGGATAGCCCACTCTTGTAGAGAACGAAACTCCACCCATTTTCTTTTTCTGCAACCCGCTATGGTAACCAGAGCTGTAGGCACCGACACCACCAGGAGGTATCTTATCTCTGTGTTGCTAAGGTATCTTGTCTCTGTGTTGTTGAGAAAGTGGACTACAAACCTGAAACAAAGAATCAAAAGCAAGACAATTAGACTGAATCGGATAGAAAGCAGATGAGGAATTACAGGGGAAGCAGAACGAGTACTCACATGCTTGACATTCAGATGTCGGTGACATACAGCATGCCTTGCTTGCCTTGCGTATATGACTTCAGAAAGAGGGCGGCAAGATTGCCCATTGAGGGTACACCTTGCGTTATGGGTTTGGGCGATAAGATTATCATTAAATTGGTAGTCGTTAATTTTGAATTTTGAAAAAAGGTGGATGTCGGTAAGTTACAGAAGCGATGAGTCTGATACGCGACAACGTAATGACCGCACGTGGCGGAAAAGTTTCCTTGCAAACGACGAGAATTATGAGACCATTGAGGCCCACAGCAGTCGTTGCAAGAAATGCAGAACGGCGAGCAAGAGGTGTGGTAGTGCATAGCTATCGAAATATTCTCCAACCCCAGTTTTAGAGACGAAAATGCAGATCAAATGCCTACCAGGTATGGTGTGAGGGTCGGTGTTGATTACCATTGCAATATAAGGTATGATGAGAAGTGGGTTAGGAATTTGATCGCAGGGATAGACACCAATTAACTGGGGATAATTTTAAGACAAGACGCCATTTCATGTGCATTCATGTTACGAGCACCGATCGGTGGCTATCAAGTTCAAGAGTTCTATGGAATTCCGATAAAACGAGAAGACAAATTAGTTTTACTACTTTTGAATGAAATTCAACCCTTATAGTTATATTACCGTCGGTTAGACCAGAAATGTAATCCTGGCTAGCCGACATATCAGCAGCTGGATCAAACGTAAGAGCAGCGAACCCCTGATGATACTCCTCTCTGGATATTGTAATGCCCTCGCTGCTAAAATGTTTCTTTAAGGCATGAAATAAAGAATGGTACGTTGGGAGGAAATCACCTTCGAGAAATTTGAACTATAGAACGTGGGAGGGAACGGGGCGATTTTTTACAACCAGTTGCAGGGCTGCAAGGTTGAAGTGAGGAAAGTTAAACGGATTTTTTGTAATGTCACAGGTGTATGTTTTGTCGGATTTCATCACCAAAGTGAGGCGCCTCGGAACTTTTCCTATGAGAATGTTATTAAAAGAAGTACCGGTATTATCCTTAAGGATGCTCCAGCATTGAAAATCGACATCTAAAAAATCATATGGAGCATTAGCCTTACGAAGCCCAGCTTGATGCGCCAGCTTAACCGTAGCTGAAGGTTGAGCGGAAATATTCTCAGTGTACCCTTGAAAGTCCGCCTTGTCCAAAATGATATGAAATTAAGGAGGAGATGGCATGAGCATAATAGTAACTTCTACAATGTTGATAATGCCTTTTTCGGTAATGTTGCCGTTTAAGGGTCAGTTGGCCGCGTAACGTCAGGCAGCCAACCTTTGCATATGAAAATTGCAAGGTTCAGCGTTATGGAGCATATATAGTTGGTATGCGAAAAGGAGGGAAGACAGCGCAGTCATAGGGTAGTGTGGAAAGCATGAAATTTGCAATCAACAGCATATGCCTTAGGAAGCATAACCATAGCAACGCGGGGAAACCCAGAAATATACGATTAGCCAACGCATTCATAGGAAGGTGCGGGAAACTCTGAAATATGCAATTATATGCGTTAGAGAGCGCATTTACTGTTCCACCACCAATAATAGTAATATTAATAACAATAATATTAATAGCAATATTAATAATAGTATTAATTATAATTTTTATTTACTACTAATGCTCCTGTTTTGTTAAAAAGGATACCAAGCAATCGCTAACTTATTTAACAGTAGCTTTGTGTATTAAATTTCTCCATTTAACCCACAATATTACTTGATCAAACGTATTAAGAGTACCGCAAATGCAGTGTGACATAAATGGGGTTATCTTTATGTTTTGATTAGCTAGCTCATGTACCACATAACCTCAAACAACCAACATCTGTAATAAGATAGATCATAAAAGACTGGAATGAATTGCCTGAAGCAGCCTTTCGGGGTTGTCCCCTGTCTCTGAAGAAATTTAGGGAAAATCTTGATTTTAATGTTGGATAATTTTTGTAAATATTCCTTAAATGAAATGCTTGTGATTTCATATTGTTGTAAATACAAATGTTAAATTGGTTGGTGATTCTAATTATGAAATTAATTAATCTGAATTGAGAGAAAAATTAATGTTTTCATATTTGTGTAAATAACTATTATATCTAGCTTACAAATCCATAAACTGGCAGCTGTGATTTATTGTTTATATATCTTGTATACATATATAACTCTGCCACTGGGTGATACCAACTTGCAGAGAAATAAATACATACATACAAGTAAGGTTAATGGTGTATGATAGACGCCAACGTGTGCTATGCTATGCTATGCTATGCCACGCCCTTCGGATACGTCATATACGCGCCATTTAGCAACATATGACCGTGCTACTACTGCCATCTTGCGGCTGTTAACGGGTTGTGTTCCTTTGGCACAGTGTGATGAGTTCTACAGCGGTTTTTAATTTCTAAAGTTGGTATGGTTTTGCGGCATTGCGCGACCAACTGACCCTTAAACTGCATCATTACCCCTTTTTCTTGATTAAAGAGCCCGTGAGAGAGAGGACCCATCATATCAACAACTTTTACTACCTTTGGTGTATGCAAATCATGATTTTATTCCCTGATTATTTACAAAGTCTGCATTCTTATGCCCCGCAGTATCCTTTTGCCATAGCGCCGATTGCAGAAGCGAATTTATACCATCGTTGGAGTAATTAAGCAGATTTTTCTAGGTATGTTCTATAAGGGTAACCCTGTTGGGGCATCGTTGTGTTAACATTATTTAATGCCACCGAAATATGGCTAAATAATGTGTTTGTAGAATTATTGACAAACGTGACATTTACGGTATCCTCAAGAGGGTTGTCGCCGGCACCTACAATTCTCACCGCTACTTCCAACTGTACGTAAGACAAATCGAGATAGTCGTCACCTTTCAAAAAATACTGAAAATTGATGGGAGAATTTTAAACAATAGGATTTTGCGAATAGAGATAAATATTTCACACTGCTCAATGCTGGTTTGAATAGCTTTTGGTTTAAAAATCTCCAATTCAGAATTAACGTAAACCGGCGTGAACATCACGAAAATAAGTCCTTTTTGTTGCACCGTCTACCGCGTTTGGATTTGGACTGTTTCTTTATTCGCTTAGAATCCCTTTCGTTTGCTACCCCAACCCATTATTGAATCAAGATTAGCCTCGGCCTTATGCTTAAGATTGCCGCCACTCTCTGTTACACGGGATTTGAGAGCCTGCTTTGGAGATGCTGAAGATGTGGCTAAGTCCGCTAACACATTAGACCTCATTTTAAAGCCTCCCTCCCCGCCGCTTTGGCACCACTTTTAAAAACGGGAAGAAGCGTGCGAAACAAACCCCCTAAAGCGCTAAAACCACCTCTACCCTTTTGAAATTGCGCTCCTTTATATATAATAAAATCGCGATCGCTATAACCTCTTCTGGCCTGGTTAAGATGGTAGCGAAAATGAGATCATCATTGGCGTTCATTTTTAGGTATAAATGATAGAACTAAAGCAGACGATAACCCGTCGGCAAATATCAAAAGATTGCCAAAACCATCCCTTAAATCTATATCCACTAATTTGAAGTCCTGTTGAAGCAAGGGGACCCAATTTTGAGGGAAAAATGACTTTTTCACCGAAACATGCTTGTAAGATTCGGGATCATTGTCAATTACGGTACTATCTATTACCTGAACGAATATGTTACCGAATAATTGCGGAACTACAAGATTTGAGTAAACAAATACTTCGTAAGGGAACCAAGCATAATGATGGAGAAGGAATCATCGAGGTGATTAGATGTTTGTTCTTATTATTGTCTGTCATAGGAGAAGAAGAAGAAGAAGAAGAACTGGTGTTAGCAGGATGTTTCTGCTTTTTGCTTAAAGGTTTTCGTTTCGGAGCATCACTCTGTTCTAGAATATCATTCGGTTTGGGCTGGTCTGCGGCAATACCATCAGACACTTCCAGGTGTTTGTGAGGTGTGACAACGCTTTCAGAGTTTTGCGGAGCAGTTAGTAATGGTAAATTGTTATTTGAAACTGACTCACCCTCAGACTCTGTTTGCCCCAATAATAGAGACTCAGATTTGCGTAGTAAACCAGATGACACCCCCATTTCCACCGCCGGATTAGGTGGGTGCTGAGAGACCGAAATAGCAGTTGGATTAACAGAAAAGTTACCATTGGTACAGTTAAAGAACTGTGGAACTAAAAGGTCGGTTTTTATACGTTGATTCTTTATAATACCATTTTTAAAAAATAAGCAAAATTTAGTCGTGGTATCATGTTCATCATAAGTTCCTCTAATATTACAGGTAGATGTAAAATTGTAAAAGTGAATGGGGTGTCTAATTTTATATAACGATACCTCCCACTGTCCTTTTAACACCAGCATTTCCGGTAGGTGATTAGAGAAACGAGCGGTGGTGTTATTTGGAAAACGCTCCATGGACGCGTTACTAACCAGCGTTATGGAGAAAGGTTTGCTTCGAATCAAAGCCGCAAGATTTCAGACTGTTTAACCCAAGAGTTAAATTTATTCGGATAACCTTACCATTTCACCAACCCTTCCTTACTAACACCTATTCCTCTGGAAGCTACAATTTTATCTATTTTGAAAGGAGAGGTGTGAGCTACGTGTTGGAGCTGTTGAGCGTAAAAGATATCTTCAATTTCTTCATCAGCCAAATCACGAATTCTGTAGACCACCGGGAAGCTTTTGATTACTTTAGATACCAAAAATATTTCATTATTCCAATTTTGCTCATATCCCTTATCAATTTTCATCTTTTTCTTTGAAATGCGCACGTGATCTCCAAACCTAAATATAGGGTTGCCAGACGATGCAAGTTTCTGTAGATTGTAGTAGACTTCTTTCGGTGTCATTTTAATAGAGCGGTGATAGGAGGAGTTGTAAGACCTTGCAAGCAAGTCGTGCGGTCCGTAAACTTATATGTATTTTTGTGGGCGAAATATTTCCGCATTTTACTTTTTAGGCTTTTGTTAAGCCTTGACCTCATTATTGGTGCTATAGTGTGGTATATCATTTTGATTTAGGAATTATCGGAACTTCGCATTTCTAAATTCGGTTCCTTTATCTGTCTGAAGAACTCTTGGAAAACGTACGCTTTCAGAAAAAATAGTGTTAAATGCTTTGATTAAATCGTCACCCTATTTGCTTTCTGATGGTACAGCCTACCCGTAGAGAACACGTCAATAAACAGTTAGACTATACCTATATAGAGCGTTGTGATTTTAATGGAATCCATGACGTTTGGGTCGGCTTCCCACAGATCGTCAATGTTAGTAACGTGGTAGTATTTAGTGGAATGCCGCTTTCTTACCGGTTTTTGGAAAGTATAAATAGCTTTGGTTCTAAGGAAAGCTTCTATAGCTGCCTTGGAAATGCCGGTTGCTTTTCGAAGTTTGTCAACGGTCCCCAACCCGACATAGTGATCTATTTTATTGTGCATACGATTTAATACAGTCTCTCCCATTCTAAATCCTTCGGATCCTGCCTCTGTGATCGTAATCTGTATCCGTAACAATTGGTGAAGTGCGATACAGTTTGCGCTTTTTAACGTGACGCTGAATCTGGCAGCCTGGGATCAGTAGAATGTAAGTCTGATTCTATCGTTGGTCTTAGTGTCGACAAAAGATCATATTAGGACGTTAACTTATGCTTTAATATCTTTCACTTCTCTTTGGGAGTCATGTGAGCATCCATAACTACTGTAATATCGTTACAGATGGATGATACGGCTGACATACAATCTGTTACTACTTTCAGGTTTGAATCGATGCAACATAATCTGTTTTGCATGGTTCATTCCTACGTAACCGTTGAAACTATATCGCTAGCAATGGTATTAAGAATAGCCAGAAGGAACGCTGGTAAAAATCCATATATTTGCATGAGAATCTATCGCTTCTTCTTTAGCGAAACCTTCTTGTCAACTAATCTTCCCCAACAGGCATTACGTCTTTTTAAACGATTTTTAGTGGTCAACGAAATTGGGACTTTGCCTTTACAAACGTTAAACAAACATTCAGAAATAACTTTGATCGTTTCCGGCTTCGCTGTCTCTTAAAACCTTTTTACGAATACCGGACCTATCCTTGCTTAGAGCAACAAGGTTTTTGGATTGTTGCGCAATTAAAGGCGATGTAACCTTTCGTGTTTTCTTATCCATAATGAACAAACAAAAAAACCAAAAAAAAAACAAAAAAAGAGAAAAGGCACGTTTATATTCATACCGGAACAAAACAGGAGGATATTTCGCCGGGTAGCACCCCTGTTCTACAGCTGTATACTGCATAAAGTCCAAAACATGGCATCCGTGAGGAGCCTGCGTAGCGGATTGAGAAGCATCTAGAGGAAATTTGGAGTTTCTGGATTCCACTTGTTGAAAAAGTCTCGCAATTTGCATTTTATCCCTACTGTTTTTAAATACGACTATGTAATTAGCGTTTAAAGAAATAGTGCGAAACGTTTTCCCTTGAGGAAAAACATTTTGCAAAATATAAATAACATTAAAATTGCGATGATGCGAGTCTTTAGCGAAAAAGTTTGACACGTCTGTGGAATCTGACTCCCACATAAGCTCATCCACCTTCCTAATCGAATGAAGGGGAGGGATGCCAGCATAGGTGTATACGTTAAAAGAACAGTTGTTAAATTCATGTCCCAAATTAGGTGGGTATTCTTGCGGATAACACCAGACGGCTCGCCTTAAAGGTTTGTCAAGTATACGGTTAGTATTAGCAAGTAGACGTTTAACAAAAGTAGACTTACCACACCGGGAAGAATCTGCGACTTGCATGGTGCTAGGAAAGGAAATTTTCCTCACAGCCTCTTTAAAAGTATGCTTACTCTTCATATTTAGCACGTACTCGTTCTTAATTACTTCCTTCATATCATCAACATGCTTGCCTGCATCACTTTGCATCTCCTCCAACGATAGGTCCTTTATCTCAAAATCCCTTCCAGTATTAACCCGCTTAAACAGACCAAAGTTGGCTACTAATTCTGCCAGAGATGAATCCTTCATGTCTACCTGCTTTCCCTAATCCACCCTTACAAACTTCCCCCATTGGGAAGTCTCCCCAAGAGACAAATCCTGCATTGGCACTTTCTTGCCAAAATTGCCTGTTTTAAATTTACGCTTATCAAATATAACTGCTGCGTCAAGCATTTGCACCTCTCTTTCAGCATCTACACACCCCAACCGCCCTCTACTACTCCCCTCTTCTCTAACGAGTTTCTGCCTGACCGCAACGATAAATCCTCCAACTGCATAACTCTGCCAAAATCTGCAACTTTACATTTGCTGCTAATATTCTCACATTTCATATCTTCTCGCTTAACCCCTGCACCACTACTAACACGCTTCGCCTGCATTAAATTAAGCATAGCAGTCGTACTATTCACAACACTTGGAATCATTTCGCGCCACGCTGCAAGATTTCGAACTAACTCTGTGCGCCTAACGCAATGCGAGGGAAATGAATCTACTTCATGCTTCAATCTTTTTACAGACACAGCGTGACAACTCTTCTTCTCCTTAGCCACTTGAGATCGGTTTAAAACCTTTTTTGGAAACGCGGGAACATCTTTCAATCTCCTTTTTCCTAACATGATTTAAAAGTGCTCACGTCTTTTACATCCATACGGATATGACACAAACCTATCAGCCAAAATCCGCTTATTAGCTACGATGCGAAAAGATTTGGTGAGAGGTTCAGTTATAGCCTTCCATAGGGGCTTTCTTGATATCTACGTTCCATGCAGGGTTACATATTTAGAATTATAGTTTAATACGAAATCACGCAAAACGTCTGCGTTGACGAGCCTTGAGTTGCCTCAGTTTAAATTTATTCCTTTAAGTTTGCGCACTGAAGCTGTTTTATTGTCTTAGGAATACATGACCTCAAAAAATAACTCTTTGGTCCTGTCGACGCATATTTTAATATGTACGCATCTTCACCATATTTTTGTAGTTCGTTGGTCATATTCCCTAGAAATGTACCAGTAGCAGGCATCCATTTGTCTGGTTTGAAGGTGGCTATAATAGAATCGGTGTTAAAGTAGCATACTCGTATCCCAAACTTTTCGAGGTAGGAATACAATTCTAACCGTGCGTGAGCAGTAGTGTATGCGGCAATAGCCACATTTGTTGTGGGACTAATCTTTGGTGCGCATTCATTATATTTCCACACCACGTATATAACATCCTCTGAGAAGGCATATATGATTGGAGTTTAATACCCGAGTGGTTCAACAGTTCAAGTAGTCTGAAGTACTCCTTAACCACCTCGCATAAAGGTAAATTTTCCATTTTTACCCCAAAAGGGATTTAGCATTAATTTAGCCAACTCCCTACTGCCAGGATTATGTTCAATTGCACTTGAATCTAACACTACCCTTTCTCTTTCTAAAAAGCTGTCAATAATTCGCTGTCTTTCCTCAGCAGTGTGAGGGCCACCCTCAATCTTCAGTCTTTATTTTTAAAAATCGATTCACATATTCTTCAAAAAACCCTTTTTTTCCCCGAATATGAATCATACCACGCCACATTATACTCCCATATCTCGCAAACCCTTAAAATTCGATACCCTTTCTGTAGGGCCACTTTAACATCATCTATCACCCACGTACCTATTAAACACCTCACTAATTCATCGTGGGTGCAGGATTCACTGTTTTTAGTTTCTGCACTCATGTGGCATAAGGCAAACATAAACTTGCCATTTATTCTTAAGGAAGCACAGAATGATACAGGTCTATGGGTGGTAAAACTTTACTCGTCACCAGTCCACCTTCAACGATTTTCAAATTAGGAAAGTTACCCACATGTATTTATGATGAACAGCCGGGTATGTCTTGGTTTTGTTTACATAAGGATAAAGACTGTAAGCATCGTAATAAAATATTTGTTCATTCCCCTGAGCATCGCGATACACTTTGGTGCAATTTTTACGTCTGCCAAAAAAGTCTTCCCTTGGGTTTAAGGAGCTAGGGAATTCAATCTCTCGCGCCTTAACACACTGAACAAGCTCTCTATCATTCTGAACTATATTTCTAAATTCACATTCTCACATTTCAACTACTTCGTAATCAGCAGCTCTAATTGTTTGTGATATCCTATCCGTGATTTCTCTTTGCGACGCCATGGTTTCACCCCCATTATCGTATATCACAGAATGACGGTTGGCAAAGCACTTTTCACACCCATGGTAAAAACATCCATGGAAAAAGTAGACCTTCCTATCACCTCCATACCCATCCACTTTAAACCCTAAAACCTTAATTTCCGTTCCTCTGTAAACGTACTGGATGATGCGGGGTTCCTTATGCTGTATCCATGATAACCACAGACATACAATACGTGACTGGGTGTTCAGCAATCTATACCCCCATGAGGAATTATAGGGATTATGTCTTTAGGCATAAACCTCTTTCTATATACGTTCATACATGCGTTCGCAATAGTAACACATTCTCTAAAACGATCTATTCCATTTTCTTCTAAAAACTGTTAGCGAAATTTAGCTACCACCGTACTTAATATGTAGACATCCATCTTACAGTAAGATAATATATCCTCCTTCATATTATAAATGTAGCCTGAAGAAACTCGTTCTTCGTACCATGTTTCAAAGGTTTAGCGATTGTCTACAGTCATTCCGTCTGGGCAGTAATAACTCTGGGCGGGCGTGGGACCAACATAATTCTCGTTCTCCTTAATATTAAACAAAAAGGGGAAACATCCTTTACATTCCTGCAATTCAAACGTTTTAGAGAAACGTGATAACGCCATCGGTATAAAGTTTAAAGAGTCCAAAAAAGTGACATTTGCATACTTTATTCTGTAAATCTCAGTTCCACTTATAATCAGTTCTGGGTTCCAATTTAACATCTCTACTATGTTATGCAAAATAAATTGTCCATCATACCCTTTTAAATTATGAGCTATAATAACTACATCCAAAGTTTTAAATCTAGCTTGTATTGCGTGTTCCAGTACCTGCTTTAAACATTCCTTGATATACACCTACTTCTTTGTGCCGCATTGGTTGCAATATGTGAGTTTGCTTTGTTCGTTAATACATAAAGAGTACGCCCAGTAAAGCACACCCAAGTTAGGAACGTGTTCGCTAGCCCCCTCTTTTTTTTTTTTTTTTTTTTTTTTTTGCTATATGGTGTGTTTTGGGTGCATTCAAAATATGTAAACATAAAGATAAGTTGCTTTTTAAGCGTGGGAGCTTTGTAGGGCTGAGTAAAGCACAAATAGTTTGCATCCACGTGTGTTTTACAGTTTGTACATATATTTTCCTGCACTGGTGAAGCATTTTCCTATGCTTCATATTGTAAATTTTGTTGTACAAAAAGCACACTTTCTCCCCATTGCAAACAGATTGGATCTTGGAATTGTATATCCCATTTTTAGGTGTTGATCAAAACATGTCTGTCCGTTAAAATCCCTATTACACGCTTCACACCTCACATACAAACTGAAACTACCGTGTGGATCCTGGTGACACTTGGTACACTTTTTATCGCACTTGTGTTTCTCTCTTTTAATTGCCAACATCGTGTTGCATTGTCTGCAGCAGGTTTTGTACCTAAAGCACCTATGTAAACCTACAATAGCGTTAAAGTGTCCGTCATGATACAGAAGGTCAATATACCTATTACAGCTTATATTAGATGTACACAGTAAGTTCATTCCCATGTGATCTCCAAAAGCAGTGAAGCAGTACTCCTTTACATCCACAGTGTATGGGATATCATCCCTCCCAATTCTTTCAATCAAAGCTAAAGCGCTTTGTTTTTGCCTATATTCGCAATGCCTAATAGACAGGTACTCGTTGACACCATCTGCCTTAGCCTCACACACGGCTATAACTCTGGCTAAACAGAAATTATCAGACTTTTTAATAGCAATTATCCATTTTTTTTTCTCACATAAGCTACATTTTTTTAAACACGTCCCCACCATCTACTTCGTCCACATACAGCATATCTTAATGCGTCCTTTGACTAAAAACTCCTCGTTACTTTGCATGACTCTTTCTATAGCTCGCATCATAACGTCTGCGTTAACCTGAGAAGATTTCCTAACACTTGTGTTAAATACTTTCGTGTGTTTATCCATATGCGAAATAGTCATCCCCACCCAACTATGTGAATTTTCAAGCAATTTTTCCTTTGCAAATTTTAAAAAGTCATTAAACATGCTGTGCACACATGCACGCGGATCTGCATGTTCAGGCATAGCTCTAACTACAATGTCAGTTTCCGTATACCCGGAATACAACCTTTTCATGGTTCGCTGTCTATGTTGCACAATACCAAAAAGAGGTTCGTCACTTACCGACATACCACCGTTGTCATCATCGTCATATGGGATAGCATTTTCAGGCACTGGTATGTCATCATCCTCCGTAAAGTACGGAGACAAATCCCCCTGCTCCACCATCTCCATTTCCCCAGTTAATGCTAAAGTAAGCACCAGTGTTAAGAGTATATACAAGGTGCTTCACCTGTCCCTTATTCTCTAGTTTTATGCAATCGCAGATTACAGTCTAACCTGAAAACATCGTGCCCAAGACCCATCATCTGCACACCAACTTTATAGATTTAGGCGCTAAAGGTTATATCTGAACAGTAGCGTATATGATTAACGCACGGTGTTATAATGAGTTACAACAAGATGCTCGATTCAGGTTCGAATCTTACCAAAACGTTGACAATTTTCTTCTTCGCTTTCTTCCTTCCTGATTTGGCACAAAATTAGATGGGATATCGTAACATTTTTAACTTGTTTATTTGTTTTCTTTACTGTTGTTCTCTATGTTTATGTTTATTCTAATTTAGTCTGTCCAGTTAATGGAAACACAAATGAAAATGAACATTCTGAGGCATATTCGTCCAGTTTCTTCTAAATATGCAGGAATTGTTTCAATGTTTTAAAACTAACATTGGTATTTTAGAATAATGCTACAGAACCAGATCCATTTTCAGGGTATCTCTAAAACGAAAAATACACATAATACCTAGGCTGACAATCACTAATTGTGCCAAATACATAGGAATTCGCCATATTTTCAGCTGAAAAGAAAATTAGGTTTATTCCCTATAACTTAACAAACTTCTCAATGTCCACTAGATGAAGTGTTTCCGACATGAAACTTAGTGACAAAACATTCTCTAACTACGAAGAACAGTCGATAACCTGTTAGGAGTTCTAGTATTTTGATATCATTGTTATTAACTTTTTACGTCTTGAAAATGTCCTTTATTGTTTAAAGGCTTGGTGAAGTTTCTTTTTCAAAATGATTAGGAAGAAAATTAAGGAGCAAAGACTGAAGAACATGTGAAATTAAGTTTCATTTGCACTTCTTTCGGATACCTTTTTGTTTACACCTAAAATTATAAGAGTGACAAACACTGAACTAACTTTGCACCTCGATAGATAATACATAGAGAAGAAAAAAGTGCACGCAGACTGCGGGACTCGATCCGTTGCTATGCTGGAGGTGACCAGGGAATATAAAATGAAGCAGTTGAGCTGAAATCAGTGTGCCCACTTGTTGCGTTAGAACTTGTAGATACAGTGTCACACGTGTCTCACTCTCCGCGTCTGATCTCTTTATAACTATTGTGGACCCTTTTTGTAGCTTAAGCCGTTCATTTAGCCTTTATTCATTTTAATTTACGTTGTAGAATGTATGGCAACGATCTTATTGGCATAACACGTATTATAACGGGAGTTAATAAGCGCATATTTTTTTAATGGACGTAACTATTGCTGCTAAGGTCTATTTTCCGATGAAGAGCAGGCTAGAACTGCATGGTTACCAAATAGCCGACAAGCATGGTAATTTCGACCTTATTATGTTCAAGTATGAAGTGTTGCCTATCTCCAAACATTCTAAGGAGCACGTGAACCACCTTGTATAGATAGATATTATGGTATGCATTACCTCTTGCCGGCCGCTCTTCATGACTTCTGCAACGCAATAGGTTTACGTGGGCTGGGTGTAGCCTTTATATACTACTGGATGACATTAAAATGCTGGTCCTGCACAAATTGGAAAAATTTAATTGCCTTCATCGCGGCTCGCAGCTAGACTACGCCCGACAATTATATATTCCTGTGACAGCATTTATTCCTTGTTTACCGCTCCAGATGGTTCACCGCCAGATCTCGTACGCCAATGCTTAATTGCCAATTATCTCGAAACACGACTTCGATTTATTACCTTGTTTTTTATGTATAGAGAATAATGTATTGCTAATTGCGTGGAATATCATTTTCCTTGTAGCATTCTTTACTACTCATAATTACCACGTCAGGCTGGAATAGTATATTGTCCATTAACTTAAATTGATTTTCTTGCCCCGCAATGAATTACCTTGTGTGTTGCTTGCTTCCGTAATTACGAAGAAAATAATACTTGCATACAAATAAACTTTGCTGCCTTATTCGTGTGAAAGTCGTCCGCCAATAGCTTTCCAGCCGCTGTGTCTTGTTCCTGTTAGCCTTCATTTTCAGTGTATATACGGGCCAAGATTTACTCGGACCATTACAGTCTCTCCCTCTCTCTGTGTACGCTGGTCCGCCGCAGTGAAGTCTTCATAAACATGTATGTATGTACAGTTTCTTACATTTATACTTAAAAGAATCATCTATCTTATTATCACACAAACTTAACGTTCACCATTATTATTATAATTATTATTATTATAATTATTATTATTATTATTATTATTATTATTATTATCATCATCATCATCATCATCACGGAAAGATAAACAGCTGAAGTCTAATATTCTACCAGTCTTCATCTGCATTTATGTGAGTTTATTTCCTTTTTACTTATATTTATTCTTTAAGAACCATTTCTATTTTTCCAAATAATTAACGTGCACTATTGTTGCTGTTTAATATTGGACGCTTTTCTGTGAACTGTGTGTAATCGCATCACATACGCGTTCTTTCGCATCATTCTACTTGGATAAGTGTATCTTTTTCTTATGCATTATTTGATTATTCTTTTAAACATTAAACTTTCAATCCTATTTATCTTTTCTTTGTTTTCGCCCACGGTGAAAATTGTTCATCGTTCCAAGGACTTTTCTCCTGCTTTTCCCACTCACCGCGGTGCTGTCTGCTGTTAGCGGTTTTTGTGCTGATCCGTTAATCTCAAGTATTTCTTAATACTATTGTATATTCTAAACTATATTTACATTTATTAGGTGTTTATAATGTTGTGCGTGTTTCAGATGAGCAGATTCCCATCTCTTCCTACAAAGGCCCATAAGTGCCCTCCTTGTTTTACCATTCCATGTCCCTTATGCAAATCTACAATATGTGCAGGCGAAGCTTTTAAACCTATTATCACCCAGACCCCTATTATCACCCTGGAGTAACATTATAGGTGATTTTGCAACTCAATATATTCATGTTTATTCGCCAGGAAGGCATGCAAGTTAATACATTTAAAATGTGTTGCATTCACGGTAAATACGCATTTTCTTTGATTTAAAATATATAAAACCTATTCCTCTCGATCTGTATTTGAATTTATGGAAACGCAACGTTATATGCTTTAGACTATTTTGCCATAATTATGATCCAAGTCCTCTTAGTGAACACGTGTGTTGTTTTGAAATTGTAAACAATAAATTATCTCAAAATCTATGGTAGGACTACGTGGCGTTTACCACCAAATATCCTCTATGGTTTTATCACGCTCAAAAACCTGGGCATGATACTTATAGTTCTTATTGGGAATAGGATGTAGGTGGGTGGTATGCAGATCAGTGTGCTTGTAATGTCCTCTAAAGCATTTTTTTTTTCTCTTTCTTTGTTTGTTTTTCAGACGTCTTCCGTGCGGTCTTTTTTCCATGGGTGCGAAAGTTATAACACCCTCTTTTGTGTGGGCCGCGATATTACATCCTTAGCATCTAATTTTAAACCTACCGCAGCTATTAATAAATGACCCATTTGCAGCAACTTTTGTAGACCTGTTGTAGCTTCTCCACCGTATAAAACGAACTGTAAGAGGGTGTACTGTGATAAATGTTGTATTCATTTATGCATTGCAATGCCTTGTTTTCTCGCTGCAACCGGCGGTGACATTTGTTGCCCATACTGTCTTTTTCATCTATTTATGCTGTAACTTTTTCAGATGTCTGCTCTTCAACCTAAATCCGGTCCCTGCTATTCTCTGTTTCGCACACGGTGTATAACGTTAGATTTTGCACCACTAGAAACCTGCTTAATACACCTTCTGGAATATGTCCAAATTGTCAATGTCTTGCCTGTTTTGACTTTCAGTACGCCTTTCCGGAGGAGTCAAATTATAACATGGTGTGTTGTAAGCGATGTCACTTTTCATATTGCCATTCCGTTCAATTCTGTATAAAACGTCATAATTAGCGAATAGCGTGTGGCAATTGTGGTGCTCTATTAAATCAATAACGTGTTTTTTTTTTTCTTAGTTTCTGTTATTTTTCCAGATTATTGCTCTAGTCCCCCACTCTCTCACATCCATCAATCTCATCTACTTTCCTGAAACATCCAAATATCTCTTCATTGCCCAATTCTTTACTACCTACACCTTTTTTTAAACCTATTCGTCTGCTTCTTATCCTCCTTTCTGGAATGCACTAGCTCGCATTATAATTAATTTTGCCCGCGAGGATGTTTGCGCGATACTTTCCAGTTCTTTTTTCACGCAATTGTGCATTTCATCTGCACCGTTTCTTCCCTACCTTGTGCCCACATTGTTTATAACTATCACCCAGTGTTTAAATTTTCATTCCCGCCGCTTTTTTAGTGTTTTTTATATCGACTCACGAAAGTCATGGTTTGTTGACCCTTTAGCGTCTTTCACACATGACAATATGACTTTTAGTTACATTTTGGACAGATTGTACGATCCGTGTCACAGATGTGTAACGTGGGAGATGGATTGTCACGGTGGAGAAACATTTATTTTGAATACCGTGTTTCTTACATCTGCATTTTTGTTGATATTACACATTCAACTGCATGGTGCGACACATTACTTTCGGTTCAAAATTCTCATTTACTTGAGGTGCGTCAATATAGTGTTATAGCTTTGCCTTACCACGTAGCAGGTTGGCGGCTCTACTTTGATCACGGTGTAACCTCTAGTGCTTCAAAGAATGCCCACTTTATATCTTATCACAAACACCAATGTTCTCACGATTGCTTGGGTAAATTCTGCTACCCTTCTCCCGCTTCCCTAACGGCGCTAGCGTAAAAATCTATCGTTGCAATTTGGGCATCTTCAGAATCTCCATTTCCATCACATAACCTTCCTAATGGAGCAGCACCTCCAGGGTCACAACCACTAGCAGGAGCAGCAACAACAACAGCAGTTGGACTACAAGAGTAACCGCTGTTTCAACTACACGTGGACAAGCTGCTACGCAACTGCACCGCAGTCTATTCAGCCCTCAACTCTGCATATGACGCTCCTTCTACTTCTGCGTCCCCACCTATGGAACCTCTCAAATTAACGAATTCGATTCGTTCTATAACATATATTCATGCCAGGTAAATTATATCAGTCTTTGGGAATGTCAACTAAAAATCTTGAAATATAAATATTCACATCTGCGTAAAAAGTACGATGCCTTAAGATTAAAAACAAAAGTAGTAAATATTAGACCAAAAAGTCAATCTAACAAGAGGAAGGTTAGAATTTCTCCAAAAGATCGAGACAACTTTCACATAGCATTGCCATCGTCATCTGTGTTAGATATTTTTATTAATAAATTATTTATTCTAAGTTGTGCTTACCTTATTTTGATATATATTCAAATGTTTCATCCTCCAGCGCTTCCTACTCCTCCTTTTCCTCTTCTTCATCACCTTTTGCATCGCTATAGGACTCACCGCAGTTTGCAAACTCTAGGCCCTCGTCTGAATTCCTCCTAGTGCAAGGTTGTCCAATCTTTGTTATTAAATTTTCATTCCTTGCAATTCCGCATACATTTTATCCACGTTTACTTTTATTTTCCAAAAAAACCCCTGCTGTTTTGTAACATTCTCTTTCTTTCCTTCCAATCCCCTTTTTATTCTTTCTAAAGCTTCTTGCATGTGCTCCAACTCTGCATCTTTATCTTTACTACTCTTAATAGCGACATCCAACTCCCTATTTATTATTTTCACCCTATCTTCGCAATCCTTTTCCATTTTCTGTTTTATCGAATGCATACTTTTCTTGCACCTATTCGAGGCCACCTTTCTTACCTTATCTATTCATGTTCGACCTGCCTCCCCGCTTGACACACATGCCGAGTTAAGTTTCAAATTACCCTCTGCGCTCTATCGCGATCCTCGTTTAACCCTATGGACCATCTTTCTCCCTCCTTTATCAAAATTCCACTCTCTGCTCTCGCATTCTCCAAATAGGTACACAAAGCTCTCCGACAAATAGCTGTTTATTTCGTTCATTACACTATAGGCCAAAATTAATTCGCTTTCCTCCGATGTCAACTTCCAATTCAGATCCAACCCTTCCATCAAATTAAATGTATCCATCATCAGAGTGCAATCTAAACTCTACCAATACACTCTCATTCACACCTGTGTATATTTGTACCGGTGTACCGTAATATCTACATTTTCCCCCTTTCTTCTACCTTTACCGCATTCGCACACCTCGTCACCACAAACCCTTCCGGACTCTCCATATGTCCTACATCTACATTCCCATAATCCATAAACCCGAATCTCTTCCCCTTTGCGCACCTTATCACAGGTTTCATACATCTGTAAAAGTTCCTTAAACCTTACATGTCCATTATTATTTCATTACACCTACATCCTATCCCTTTTTTAAGCTTTCAATTGCTCATTGTTGCGTTGTTTAACTTCCCTGTAATATCATCCACCGCAAATCCACATCGTCCAAAGCTCTACAGCAGTCTTCACCTGCTACCATTCCCCTCAGCAGCACCAAAAGTCACAACCCCTCCATTGTGTCGAAAGATATTTCGCTTCTATTTTTTTTTTTTTTCTGCTTATATACCTCGTGCCCCTCCTTCTGTTTTATTTCAGATCACGCCCTCCTCATTTCCTCCAAGCAACATCTACCTACCTTGTCTTATATAGATGTATGTTAACCTTCATCCTTGTAGTTTCTCCTTGTCGTTCCCACTATCAGGTAAGCGCTGCGAATTCAGCCACCTTTAGCCTAGGTTAAAATTGTTTTTTAAGCTTGCTAATCCTTATCCTCCTTTTTCAGCGATGTGCGACTATTTATTCAAAGTTCTGCAAGGATATCGGCGGCTTCAGCACCTATCGTTCGATGAACGGTTAGCTATTGCGGCAGCGGGGAAACGATTCCTTAAAACATACCCGCTCACAGACGTGGACCAAATATGTGCCTCACTACATCCAGCTTCAAATGATACTTTTGCGCCATTTCAGAAGTATATTAAGCTTTGGAACCAATCAATCCAGCGGGTGCACCTTTCATCCCTGACTGCTTTTTTGTATTCATAATAAGCAAAAATCTGATGATAACGTATAAACATTTTTATAAATAAATTTGGCTACCCTGCGGTAGACAAAACCATCGAAACGGAGTCACGTGTTCAGCTCCCTCTACTTTCCACACTACTCCAAACACGCAAAAACACCCATTTCCGGTATTGTCTGACCTTCACTTCCAAAATTGTCTGACCCCACAACTAAAGGTCAAATTGTCTGACCCCGAGTTCCGGTTCAGTCTCCCGAGTGTCCTTACTACTTATACATTTTCTTTAATATACAGTATTTTAAACAATACTGGCTAGAACCATTTTTGAGGAAAACAAAACGTTCACAATTTTTCCATACAAAATATAAAAAAATATAGTTTGTGATACAGTTTGCTAGTTTGAGATAGGGAATTTTCTTGAAAATCTTCGTATCCAATCCTTGAAAGGTATTAAACATAAATACCTAGTTTGGTGCTTAACGGTCTCTTCGTATTTGAGGTATGCTGTCCACACACACGGATCTTTTTAAAAAAATTTTGACTCAGAGGACCTCAAAACGTATATTTCCGGTGAAATTTCGATATTGACTTTTGGGTGGTGTACAATACTTTCTCTAGCTATTATGTACAGAGTATGTAAGTACATGTGTGCTAGAGAAAGAAAAAGGAGCATTTTTAGAAACAAAATCTCTGCGTGTCTATCTGTCCACCTGTGTTTTTTGTTTTGTTGTTGTTTTTCTAACCTATGGGTAGAATAGTTAAAAAAAAGAAACGCCATTAAAGCCCTATCTTCGAAGGATGTGAATCGAAGATTTTCAAGAATATCTCCCCAATCCGAACTACCCTTTACGTAGAAGATTAATGTTCGATTTTCTAAAAAATCGCTCTAATGATTTTGATTAAAATACCGTATATAAAGATATTTGCATGACAAATAAAATGTAAGTACTGAAAGTCTCTGAAGTCCTCTTCATTCTGGATAACTTTTGCATATCTGGTAAACTGTAAGAGACAGACAAAAATTACTACACAAAGGATGTAGATATCATTAAAATACACAATTTATATCATATAGAGTTTACTTATTTACTTATTTTTTGTAGATTAATCACTTCCGAGATATTCCTTGTTTGTTGGTTTCAATCTTGAAATACTTATACTTTTCTGAAAGAGGAAGTTCACATCTGTTTCATACATCTTTTCTTTTGCTCCTGGGCAAGCAAGGAGAACCAAATTTAAATTTTTTAACAAAAAGACAAACTTTGAAAGGATTTGGCTATTGTTTTTGCCTGGTGTATTCTTTTATTTCCGTTCTACTTACAAGGAAGCAAGTACTACGACTATTTCAGTTTATGTTTACCTCGATTAGCATGATGTAAATAAACGAATAAACCTTTGTAAGAATAGTGGATTTGCAGAACAAATAAAGAAAGTCATACAAATTGAAGAAATCAGATTTTTTGTATTTCACTAGCAATTTTGTACTTACATAATGTATAGAGAAGGTACTGTATTGCACCCAAAATTCGACACCGAGATTTCAGCGGAAATGCGTGTTTTGAGAACTCCCTGACCCAAAAAAGTATTTTTAGAAAAAGGTTAGTGTGTGTGCCTGTGGACAACATAGCTAAAAATGAAAAGTCCGTTAAATATCAAACATGGTATTTAAGTTTAGTATTTCCTAAGAATCCGACGCGAAGATTTTCAAGAAAATCCCGCTCCGACTCAAAGCTACTCTTGACATGGACATTTTTTATTTTCTCACAAATAGTACTAACGATTTTGATTAAAAAATCGTATATTAAAAATAGTTACAGAAAAATAAATTATATATCTTGAGTTTTCTGGAAATAGCCTCTGATGATCTCTTTATTCTGGATGAATTTTTCTGAATTTTGCATAACTGATAAACCGTAAGAGATGGACAAAAACGTACTACACAGAATATATAGATTTCGTTAAGACACATAATTTATAGCATATACGCTTTTTTTGCATTTTTTTTTTGTTTCTTTTTTATTTGTATTTTTTAAAACTGACCGTTTCTGAGATATTCCTTGTTATTGGTTACAGATGTAAAATACTTATATTTTTCTCATACGGGAATTTGTTAACGCGTAGCCATTGAAACAAGCAATTTCAATCATACAGCAACCAGCTTTTAAAATATTTGACTATCACTTTAGCCTGTGGTATTCCCGTATTTACTTTCTACTTACAAGGAAACGTTAATAAGACAATTTCTTCCAATTTTATCTCGATTAGTATGAAGTATATAGAAGAATAAGCTTTGTAATAGATGTAGAGATTGTCATGTGAATGGAAGACATAAGATTTTTTAATGTCCAGGCGCTCATCTGAGGAACTACTAAAGATATTAAATTCAAACTTTAATCATTTAAAGTAAACATGCTTAGCTTTTTAAGCTAAGGCCGATATCAGTAGTTCATAGTTTAATCTCAAAAAGAAAAGATAGAACATGTTAAGAAAAAAAAAATCTGATGGATTCCATTCGCATGACTTTCTCTACATCTCTATCACAAATTATTGTTAGAAAGCTTATTCTTCTATGTACACATCATGTTAATCGAGATAAACATTAGCAGAAACGGTCTTATTCCTTGGTTCCTTGTTAGTAGAAGAGTAAAAATGACATCATGTCCTCTAGCTATTCGGCAAACAAACCTTTGATTCAAAAGATGAATCTGTTATCTACATCATGCTAATCAAGACAAACATAAGCAGAATTAGTCTTGTAAGTAGAAGGGAAATAAGAAAATGCACAGGCTAAAGCGATAGTCTCTCCTTTAAAAGCTGGTCGCTATCTGAAACAATTGAGGTTCGGTAAACAAACGAGAAACGAAAAGAAAGATGTCTTCCCGTTTGAAAAAAGTTTAAGTAGTTAAAACTGAAACCAATAATCTGGAATATGTCGAAAATGGTTAACTTTACAAAAAAAAAAAATGTATATGACATAAATTGTGTTTTAATGATGTCTACATTTTTTGTGTAGTACGTTTTGGTATATCTCTTACAGTTTGCCAGTTATGCAAAGGTCATCCAGAATGAAGAGATCCTCCAAGGCTATTCCCAGGAATGTCAAGATTTACAATTCCTTTGTCATAAAAGTATCTTAAACATAGGGTATTTTAATCAAAATCGTTAGAGCCATTTTTGAGAAAATCAAAATTTTCCATGTAAAGGGTAGTTTGGGGTGGGGTGATCTTCTTGAAAATCTTCGCGTTGCATCCTTGGAAAATACCAAACCTAAATACGAAGTTTGGTATTTAACGGTCTTTTCGCTTTTGAGCTAAGCTGTCCACAGGCACACTCACACACACACTCGCACACACGAACCTTTTTCTAAAAATACTTTTTTGGATTCAGGGATACCCAAAACATGTATTTCCGGTGAAATATCGGTATCAAATTTTTGGGTGCATTACAATACCTTCTTTATACACTGTGTACAAGCACGTATAAAGAAAATATATAATATATATGTAAAAATCCATAAAAAAAATGTGATAATCAAATTCTTTCAAATTGTTTTTATACTTAAACTAAGGTATTTCTAACAACAGTAAAATATTGATTACCCTATATTTAATAGTTCAGAAGCTGAGCGCATCAGAAAATCACGAATTTAAAATTGGCAACATAGGGAGTACCAGTCCCTTTAAGTACCGAACTTTATAATTTAACCAACTATTAGGCTAGTTAATTCACAAGGACGAAAATTGTAAAAAGTAAATATCTAGCTATTTAGCTTATAAATAAGCCTGATTATTTAGTATAATTTTCGCACAAACACTCTCACTGAAAGAGAGACACCAAGCGCAAAGCAACACGGAGTTAGAGTATACAGCTAAGAGGAAATTCTAGATTCTCAAGTCTCGCTTTGGTGATTCGTGGCGCAGGGGATCGTGGGTTCGAGTCCCGCCTTGGCCTTGGGTGTTTGTATGTTTGTGAAATGTGTATATATATGTGTGTGTGTATGTATGTATTGGAAAAAACCAGCAAAAACAGTAATCAAACAGCAACCAAGTAAATATAGAGAAAATAGAAAAAGGGTTAAAAAAAAGTCGGTCTGCGTGATGGCTGTCCATTTGTTTGTATATGCTGCTGAGCAGTGTAATGCGTGTTGCACACTACCTGAGTTACAGATGTAGGGCATTCTCTCCACTCTTCGAAAGGCACCTTCTCCTCCCCTGCTATAATGAAATATTTGCAATGTAGGTCAGAAACGTCAGGTTATCGTCTTCAATATTTCTAGTTCGTGTAAAGACAGGACACGGAAAAAATTGCAGTCGCAGACGCTAGAAACAGATCGTGACATTTTAGAATGTTTCTGGGTAGCTCTTTCCAGAAGGTATGATGGTCTACAGTGACCCAAAATATACTCTCGTCCACCCATAGTACTGGTCAATACCCTCCAGCTCTAATTACCTGAAGTCGAACAAAAGTAAAGTAAACTCTGACGTGTTACACTCACATGACTGTCTCTACCCTCTATCATTTATTAGTGGGCATACAAACTGTTTTTTCTTTCTCTAGTACCTCTGTACAATGCACATAGTAGGCAGAGATGACATTTTATTCCACCCAACAATTCGGTACCAAAATTTCATTGGAAATACTTATTTTGAGGACCTCTGAATTAACAAAATAATTTGTAGATAAAGATCCGTGTGTGTCTGCGTATGTGTATCTGTGGACAGCGTGACTCAAAACGAAAAATCTTGGTATTTAAGTTGAGTAACTTCAAAGCACAGGAAAATCCCCCTAATTTAAACTGCCCTCTACATTTTTTGAAATTTTCGATTTTATAAAAATGGCTCTAACGATTTGGATGAAAATGGCATATATTAAAGATGTTTACATGACAATTAAAACGTATATCCTGAATTTCTTGGGAGTAGCCCCTGAGTTCCCTTTCATTGTGGATAATTTTGCCTAACTAGTAAACCGTTAGAGATAGACAAAATCTTACTACACAAAATATGTAGGTTTCGTTAAAACACACAGTATATGTGTTATATATTATTTATGTAGTCAGATATTTCATATATATTCCCTATTATTGGTTTTAATTTTAAAATACTTAAACTTTTCTCAAACGGATAGTGCTCGTCAGTTTCACATCTCTTGTGTTTTTCTCTTGGTTATCACAATCATCGCATTGCGACAGCTTTTAAAATATTTCACTCTCGTTTTGGTCTAGTGTGTTTTCTTACTTATCTTCCACTTATAAGAAACTAAATATATATCTTGATTAGCATTATGTAGATAAAAGAGTAGTCTTTTGTTAGAATACTTTGTTTTCAGTCATGTGAAAATGGAATATATTAGATTCGTTTTCTATCTGTATAAGTTTTAACCACGATAAACCTTTGTTTGTCGGTGGGGGATCTGCCTTAGGTGAGGTAGGTGCCGGGTTCGATTCTCGGGTGGGTGTGAGAACGTTTCTCTAGCCAAGGTTATTGCCTATCCTCCGCAGAGACTGAAAGTATGAACGAGAGTGTGAATGTGTGTTCTGTGTGTGTGTGATCTAATGAAAAACAAAGGGAAACTGGATGAAAGTGTATACGACTTAACACCACTGCCGATAGGATATAAGTTTCAAAGTAAACGGCTGTCGATATGACCAAGACGGGGTAAAATGGAACACGAATAAAAGCTGTTACTGAAATATCTACCTTATACATTTCGTTATAGATACAGAGCATAGTGATAGTCAAATGTTTAACAACTGGACGCTATAGTTCTTCTGTTTACCCTCCTCGACCTATACCACCCAGAACTTACAAACCAGCGCCAGGAATCAAATGCCTATTGAGGAACAGATAGACTTTGGATCAGAGAGAGTAGTCAAGACGGATGAGCAGCCCGATGCCTGGTATGAGAGTGAGGAAGTTGATGCCGTGAAATGGATGAATGGAAAGGTGATTATGGAGCAGGCGGTGAAACGAGTAGTGGGGGAAGCCGGAGAACCCGAAGAGACCTTCACAGACACCGCCTTGTCCACCACAAATCCCACATACAGTCCCCAGGGTTCGTGCCCGGGGCCGCCTTAGTGAGAGGCCAGAGATCTAACCATTCGGCCCCGGCACCTCTTGGACGCCTTAGGCAACGTGCATGAACGCCTTAAATGTACTAATACCGCCGCACTGCGAGTTCCCCGCAAGTTAAATGTGGACTACGAACTACATTGAAAGGCAGTAAGGAAATCTCAAAATGGATTCTGCTTTCTGCTTGTAAGTGGACATGTGAATCATGCGAAGAACATTAAAAGAGATGACATCAAAATATCTGCAGAAGTAATACACAAACATCCGTGACACAACCATCACATATCGTTAAACAACCGGTAATTATTATTATTTTATTTGTTTACCAAATAATGTATCCATTCTAAATAAGCATTGCACAAGCCTTCTTTTGATTTTATTCATTTAGACTGATTCGGAACGAATGGTCCCTGTCCTGCAAGAGAAGGCGCCTGCAAGATATTGCGGTGTACTATTTTACATCAGCAATAACTGTTCTGTATCCAAGATTTGTCTGCCACAAACTTAGGCGGTACCTACCTCTACAAAAATATTGTAATAGTAAGCGTATAGAGGAACTTTTTCCGATAAAATAATTATCTTCTGCATAACAAAAGATGAGCTGCAAAATAGTAATCATTATCCCCTACGTTATATGATAGAGGAGAAATATAAGACAGAAACAGCTAGGACCAGTAAACCTGATATTTTATAGAACGGGATATGTTGGAAGGCGGTTGTAATTTCACTGTTTTTAAATAATAGATAAAATGATCAAATATCACCTGAAATGGCACTTCGGCCATTGTGCAGAAATGTATTTTGATAGAAACATTACGCTGTCTAACAACAAAATCACTGTCTCAGCTATTAACCGAGCTGACTTCAAACATTGGTTTCACCAGTGGATAAGGGTTTCTGCTTGTAACAAATAACACGTTATTAAAACTAGACGAGGAAATTTGAATATATCAACAAATCCCTTATTCAGAAAATAATAGGTGAGTGAAGATTAGTTAATACACTGCACAATTGTACTATGTCATTCACATAAGGTAAAAGTTCAGCAGGAAGTTTTGTTAAGATACTGAATATTTTATCGTTGAAAAAACTTCTTTCAACATGAACCCTTAGGCGGGTCTCCACTGCCTCAACAATCAACAAAGCATGTTGATCCAATACGATGAACTAAAACTTGGCGGTTAACGAGTGTTACCACTGGTCAACAAGTCTTGCAAAACACGTTGATTCAACGTGTCTTGGCTAAACAAAATTGTTTTCCACCTGCACCAGAAAACATGGGCATGCTATGTATTCGGCGAATTTCGCGCAGACCAGGCTACAGTTGTGTTCTGGGCTCGTGAGCCCTGAAGGATGAGGTGTGGGGAGAGGGGAAAGCGATATCTAGTTACCCGGTGAGTTGTTATGCAGTAATTATTCCTGAGATATGTGTGTTAACCTAGCGTAGCCTACTAAGGTGCAGAAGTAGTTCAATGTTGTAAGAAGATTTTTATTCTTCACCATGTTAGAAGTTAAGAAATGGACGGTAGTGCATTCAGAAGGGCATGAAATTAGTAGCGTTATAGATAAATATGATGATGAATAAGCAGTATTTATATCTAGTGCCACAAGCTCACAACCAGTTGCATATTATACTGGTGTTTCCGTGTCAACGATAAAGAGAATTCGTAAGGAGAAGAAATAGTGAATGATAAATAGGAGAAAATAGTATATTGAGCACTTCTGGAAAAAGAAGAAAAACTAGACCAGAACATACTGTTGCGCAAATCAATGACTTTAATGTCACTGTTATACGAAGAATAATACGGTTAAATAATTTTATATTTATTTTAAAAAGGTCTAAGTCATATGATGTGTGTTTTAAGGAATTCTACATGTTTTGTGTAGCGAGTTTCTGTATTTCTCTTACTTACAAAAGTCTCCAGAATGAAGAAGTTTTAGAGGCTATTCCCAGAAAATTCAAGGTATATATTAGTTTGCCAGAAAATATCTTGAACATATGGTATTTCACTAAAAATCGTTAAAGCTAATTTTTATAAAATAAAAAATTTCGAAAAAATGTCACATATAAGGTTAATGGCTTTTGTTGAAAATCTTTGTGGGGCATCCTTGGAAGGTTTGAACTTAAATACCAAGTTTATTTGGTATTTCGTTTTTGAGGTATGCAGCCCACACACACACACACACACACACACACACACACACACAAAAACTAATCTTCTTCATAAAATGAAACAGCGTCGTATTCAGAATTGGACCCGGAATTTGGCAAGGCACTAATCTATTTAGGTAGGCTGCATGTTCTTCAATGCCGTTTCTATCTACTAGTATCACCTTATCTGTAGGTGTTGTGTACGCATTCCTTTCAGGGTTAACGAGCTGGCAACACAACTATAACTTCGGCCCGACATGTAGATAGCTGCTCCATGCTTGTTTACCAGCGAGAAAATGAAGTGGACAAAAGAATCGACAATACAGTTATTAATGAGATTCATGCATTACCCGTCATCTATAGAAATATAACTAAGCCATTTTTAAGAGTACACAGAGAACGTGTACAGAGAGCGGGGGGGGGGGGAGAAGTAAAAGATGTTGAGCTTAACCTAATATCAGCTGATGTAAAAATGGCTGCTCTGAAAATCAACTCCTACTTTGTAATTGTTGGTGAAATTATTATCCTAAAACTTTCTGAATGATTTCTATTCAAATAGCATAGATATATTAAAGATATTTACATGAAAAATAAAATTGTACACGTATATATTTACGGAGAAATCCCGATATCCAATTTTTGAGTGGAATGCAATACCTTCTCTATCTACTTCGCACATTTTGCATACGTACTGGAGAAATTAATATCTTGTGATTTATTCTGCTTGGTTGTTCAACCTTCACTTCCGTGCAATAAATTCTTACTCTGTATTTGGGAAAATTATTTTGAAATGCAATGGGCATTGTTTATTTGACACGTTCTTCATTTGGTCACAGTGTACAACTTTTCTTTGTTTTAGCATCATCCATGTTTTCTACAACCCTTCTTACACATGAATCGTTACAAATTTGTGGATAGTAAGTCCACAATTAGTATTCTTCGCTCACTAGATGCACGCGCATGGTAGCCATACGCTGGACTTAAAAGTTCTACTGCTTCCGTGTAATCGGGAGAAACAACTGAAAATGGACAGGATTTGAATTCAATGCTAAATTATTGAACAATTTGAACAATTAGAAACGCATATCATGGTCATGACTCATATCACTAAACAGCTGGTTTGGATCAATTGTGTTTTAGGAGATCCACATATTTTCCTTTAGCACGTTTATGTGTATCGTTAACGTTTGCCATTTACGCAAGATCACACATATTTCCTTCCGAATAACAGGACTTCGTGGTCGCTGATGACCTTTGTTGTTATAAAGTGACCTTAAATAAATAAATTAAAAGAGGACTCCACATTCCCAGAAAATTCAAGATATGCATTTTAATTGTAATGAAATGTCTGTAATATAAGCATTTTAATCTAAGCCGTTTGAGCAATTTTTTAGAAAACAAAGATTTTACTAAAATTTTCATGCAAAGGGTAGTCAGACGTGGGGAAAATATTTTTAGAAGTATTTTTTATTCTTCGTGTCGAAAATGCTAAACAAAAGTACCAAGTTTGCTATTTAACCACTTTTCGGTTTTGAGTTGTGCTGTTCACAGTCACACAGAGGGATATTGTTTTCCAAAAATGCTTTTTTTTTGATTCAGAGGTCCTCAAAAAATGCATTTTCGTTGAAATACCGGTATCGAATTTTTGGGTGCATTACACTACCAAATATGCAAGTACGCGGTAGAAAAGTCGCCCTCAATAGTGTAATGGTTACCATGCTAGCTACATACACCCAAGGTCGCGGGTTCAAACCCGGCGGAGGACGATGGATTTTTTTCGGGAGTAAAAATCCCTAGCATGCTTCCTTCGGAAGGGAAGTAAAGTCGTTGGTCCCGTGTCGTAGATTTACGGCACGCAAAAGAACCTCAAGCCTCATAGAGAGGCCTCTGAGCAAAATTAAGCGGTCTTTCACGCCCAATTTAGAATGGGACGCTGAGAACCACAGTAGTTAAAGAGCGTCCATAAATAACACGCCATTTACATTTTTTCGCGATGGAAAAAGTAATAAAATATACACTTTAGCACAATTTCATAAACTTATAATGTTATATCGGTGTGGTTAACGCTTGATAATAGTTGTAAGGTGATGCACCTGTGAAATTTGGGCAAAAATTGTGAAAAATGAAAAAAAAATAGTTTGATTATTTTGCACACAAACCGTGTGTAGGACAGGGGTTGGATAGGTAGAGTCAGACTGAAAAATTCAATGCCACAGCCGGGATTTGACCCACGGATTTCCCGGTCTCTAGCCGGTTGCTCCACCACTGAGCTACTATGGCACATGCCGGCATGGCATTACATTTCTCAACTGACTCGCATGTTTCCCGGTAAAACACAAGTCGCCATTGGCGTATGTCACCTCAAAACAATTTGAGGCGACATTCACAATTATTCAGTGAAAAGAACTGCCCACTTAAATATACCTGCAAGAGCTAGAGACAAATTGGCATTAAATGAGATCAGAGAAGTCTCAATCAAATTGTGAAAAGCACTGATTTCAGCTTTAAGAAATATACAAGTTCAAAGCTAATTGTAGTGCAAAAAGTGAGAGTAGAGAGTATTATTTAATCCATAAATACATGCAGGTGGTCAGACCAGGGAGAATACAGTATGTGACAACTGGCTACAAAAAAGCTGCATTCTAAGTACCTTACGTAAGCATTATATGCGTAGTTTCCTATAGTGTACTTGATATTTCAGCAATAAAACTTCCAGTTAGCTTATGACAAACTGTTCTAGGCTTATCGCACATATACTGGTGTCAGTTTATTGCTAGTTCCACTTAGCTATTCCTGTGCATGCATTATTAGCTTTTTCAGTGTTAGAACAGGATTTTTCTTGCTTGGTACCTTGTTTTAGTATCTTATAAGTATTGTTACGGTATCATGGCATATTCTTAGGAGGTAGAAGAGGAAAGAAACAGGCAGCTGATTGAGCATGTAAGGGCTGAAAATGAAGCTGTTGATGATTCTTGAGGCAGCTTTTTTTGTACAGTCATGGAAAGAATGTTGAGTGCTGTAAACTTCGGCCTCACAAAGGCATACAAAGTTCACTGAGCCTGGTTTGCGCACTGCATATAATTTTTCTGCAAGTCAGAGTTATAAAATCTGAGTTAAGTCACAGTTTATTGTTTTGTAATACAGAGTAACAATTCGCAAGTAATTAAAAGTGCTATTCCTCGCAAAACACACACAAGTAAATTTTCAAATGTTAAACAAAACCTCTTGATTTCAATTTCTCAATGCCTTTCTTAATGAACGGAGCATGGCTCAAGTAGAAATAGCTCAGTGACAACGTTCTGTGTGTAGCTCAGTATACTACGCCGAATGTAAGTTCGAGTTCAGTGACCCGCGTAGCTTTTTGCATCGTCGTGTTTATTTTTCTTTCATATTAACACCTTTTATATCGATGTAGATTGCGTTCTAACAATCAATATTTACTCTATGATATGTGAAATCTTTATCTGCTGTACTTGCAAACTAGAATATAAAAACACAGCAACTGGTTTCCGCTTGCTTATAAATGTTACAAAAATCTAACACATCAGGAAAAAAAATTACTTTGTGTAGTCCTAATTATTTGCCATTACTGCCCTTAATCTCTGGGACATGGAATCCATTAGTGTTTTAAAATAATTAACTCCCATGTGTCTGTCATGTCACACCAGAATTCTATAGTATTATTCAGTCTGGGACCTCGAGAAAGCCTCAACTTTACTTTCGCCCAAATATGTTCAATTGGGTTGAGGTCTATTGATTTTGGATGCCATGGTACTGCTCTAAGATATCCGAGAGTTCCGATAAACCACTTTTGAACCTGACCCGTGGGCCGAATTATGATCCTCTTGGAATGTAATAATACCTTCAAGATAACCCTCTCGGGCAGACGGGAGCAGAACATGTTCTAGAATTTCAGAATAGGTTTCCTCATTTTTTTTTTTTTTTTTTTTTTTTTTTTTTTTTTTTTTTTTACCGTGGAGGGGAAAAATGCGTTACGCATTCAACCCCCAGCCGAAGTGCAATGGCTGGGAGGATATGTGGGACTCTCCGCTTCCTCATGCGGCATACCCACTAAAACACCCCTCCACGTTATAACAGTAGATTGTTGTGAATCTCGTGGCTTTGCGCGGTCCCGCTGATGCACCCGCGTTAGTCGGCGAAAGATAGGAAGCTGCCGCACTTTGTGCGGGAGCGGGTGTAAGGTTGTTTCTAGGCTAACAGCCATGGAACCTGACTGCAGCCTAGGGAGTAGAGGTGATATTGGAAAGGAAATAAAGGGTGGAAATTTGAGGAGAGAATAGGACGTAGACGTTATGGATTGTACCTGCTTCGGAATTGCTCCACGAAGCTCCCAGTAGTCTTCCACTCCGTCGGTGGTCGGGCATTCCCGAGCCGTGCGTGCCCCTCAGCCTGTGCAGGAGGAGGAGCAGTGATGGGTTGCTGACGTTTGGTTTGAAAGAGCTCAGCAGAATATGAAGCTTGCTGCAGGAGAACCTGCCTCAGAGGCTGCATGAGGGCGTCGATCCTGGTGGACAGGTCGGCGGCTGAAGTCTGCTGGCTGGTGGCTGCTGCGGCGTTAGAAGCTTGCAGTTCCTGCAGCTTCTGTGTCAGGAGGCTGCATGTCTCTTCCAGAGCAGCTATTCGAGCGCCGACGTTCAGGATCTCCGCGTGGAGGTCCTGAATGGCTTCTCGCGTCGCTGCGTCTGTTGAGAGTGCAGGTGGTGAGGCCTCAGTGGTGGTTGTCTGCGGTGGAGTGGTACGGCGGGCAGAAGTTGGTGATGAAGTGCTGCTCCTTGGGTAGAGAGGGCACTGGGCTTGCCCTGTGTAGTGTCCTGTGCCACGACAGGTGGCACAGAATCGGCGGCGTCGGCGGAGATCATGCCCAGTGCACTCGGTGGTGGTGGAGTTGGTACCGCAGTAGTGGCACCTCGGTGTCGAAGAGCAGACTTCAGCGGTGTGGCCGTAGGCACAGCAGCGTCGGCAGGGCCGATGGCGTTCCTGTCGGCTAGCCTCGACGACCAGAAGTCGCCCTAATAAGGGCAACCCTGACGCCAAGGCAGCTTCCAGGTCAGCCTGGTCCTGTATCTCCAGGCGGACGAGCGGCGTTGGTCCCCGGGCGCAGTAAATGCGGGTGGCCCTCAAGCATGAAGGCCACCGCGACTGCACGGCGGTGAGCAGATGCCGGGTGGTAAGGTCCCTAGGGACCCCCCGTACCACGGCACTGAACCGGGGCGGCGTCGTAGAGCTGGGTGGAGGCGTCGGTGGCGGCGGTGTTGGCGGCAACTGCGGCTGCAGTTGCGGCGAGACTGCGGTGGCGGCCGGCGAAGCAGGGCTTGCCGGGACCGGTATCAACGGAGAGGCTGCCTCCTTGGCGGCTGCCGAGGAAGAGGCGACGGGTGCTGCCTTAGCAGCGGCGAGTCTGCGCAGTCTCTTCTTGGCCATCTTAGCGAGTCGAAGAAGAAGCTCCGTCGGTTTCCTCATTTAGCTTTTCATGAACACATTTCAGCATGGCGCACCTTCCAGAGATATTCACGCCAAGCAGTTACGCTCATTCGACCACTTGTAAGAGTAGCCAGATTGCGTTTGTTTGTGTCTGTCATAACAGCTCCACGGGGCCTGTAAACAAACACAGTTGAATTGGTATCTGGAGTAACGTAGCTTCGTCCAAGAAAATTACTTCGCAACAATCAAAGTTCTCAGTCTCTACAGCAAATGCCAACGTGTCAACTGTACACTTCGTTTAGCACTCCTTTTGTTGCCGCACGTCTGCGCTTCCGGTATCTTTGCAACTGGTGCTAACCGTCCGTGCACTACTCGGGAATAAAGACAAAGCTTTGTATTCAACGGCGGTCCAAATCAGGTCTCTTTGGACCTCTGCCATGAAAGAGATGTGTTCATTCTGGGGAGATACATGAGAACGACCTTTACTCTCCCTTGTAGCAACCCAATGTGGCTAGAGAACTAAGTAGCAACCTGATCATCTTCACGTTACAATACCGCCGACCTCTTCGCAGTGGGCTTACGGAACACAACAGACGCTACCTGCTCTGGTGGCCGTATAGTCCTATGAAACCAAGATGAGAACAGCAGAGCTTTATCAACAGCCTCTTTCATTGCTAACTCGTTGTAGGGTACTAAGAAAGGCGTTCAATAAGTCCTTAGGAAAACATAGAAAAACAAATTATTTTGAGAGTTTTCTTTTTATTATTTTTCAACAGTCTCCTTTTAGCTCGATACACTTTTCCCAGAGTTCCTCCAACTATTTTAAGCCTTCCAAAAAGTACGATTTCGGAAAGTCCTCAAAATACGCATCTTGGGAGATGACCTCTTCGTTAGACGTTAATCGTTTTCCGCCGAGCCACCTTTTCGAGTTTGGAAATAAAAAAAAAAACGTCACTGGGGACCAAATCTGGTGAATACGATGGTTGTTGTAGTAATTGGAACCTTAATTATACAATTTTCGCCATCGAAGTTTCCCGAGTGTGCAATCTTGCACTGTCTTGTTGGAAGACAATATTTTCTTTGTCAGATGAGGGCGTTTTTTTTTCTCTCTTGATTTCTTCGTTCAACCGGTACAATAATATTGCATAATACTCTCTATTTATTGTTCTTTCTTTCTGCAAATAATCAGTGTAGATAATTCCGCGTGCATTCCCCAAAAAACCGAGACCATCACCTTGTCTGCAGATTTCACTAAATTTGCCTTCTTCGGAGCCTTTAAAAACCCATTGTTTCGACTGCATTTTTGTCTCTTTAGTGTAGTAATGAATCCATGTTTCATCAACAGTTATGTATTGACGCAGAAACTCGTCAGGGTTGCGACGGAAAAGTGCCAAACCAGCTTTCGCATCGATCACACGATTGCGTTTATTCTTCATTGAGAGCAATCGTGGCAACTATCTTGCCGAGACCTTTGGCAGACCTAATTTTTTGTTAAAAATTGAGTACACTGTACTTTATGATATGCATGTGGTATCTACTATTTCGTGAACTTTGATTTGCCCATCACTCAAAATCATATCCTGGATTTTGTCCATAATTTCGGAGGAAGACACTTCTAGTGGACGTCTGGAACGATGTTCATCATTTGTAGATGTACGGCCACGTTTAAATTCATTTATGCAATTGGAAATTGCTGCAAACGCAGGAGTAGATGTGCAATGAATTTCATTCAACTCGGCTTTTGACTCTTTCGGTGTTAAGCTGTTTATATAGAAGTGTTTAATCACCGCACGAAACTCGTTTTTCCATCTTTCTAAAGAACCAAAAGGTTGTAGATTCAATCGCCTATGGCAACGAAACCACGTGATGGATATAGCTGAAACTTTAACTGCCATAGTAGTAAAAGACGATGGTTACAAAATACAAACCTTTTATCGTTGCTACAATTGTAGTTTCTTGGATTTTCTAAGGACTTATTGAATGCCATGTTTCTACATATATCTAATACTGAATGTATAATATTGTTGAAAATGTATATTAGTTAAGTTTCAATTAAGAATATAAAGTTGAAAATGAAGATAGAAGAAAGAAAACAAAGGGAGAAAAAGTATACGCCGTCGCCGAGATTTGAAATTAGGTTCAGAAAGTGGGGGTCAGTTACTGATCGCTGCGGTCAGATAGCAGTCGTTTAACTTTGGCAAAACTGTGTGGAGAAAGAAAAGGGAATGTAACAGAAAGTAGGTCATGAAAGAGATTTAATGAACTGGGCTCAAATTTTGCTTTGACATATCTCATTTGGTTCACTGCGTCCATAATATTTCAGGATTTTAGGTGCTAATTCTTGCGTCACTAATCTGAAGTGTTGTAGCCCTCGGCTTTCGCAATAAGATATTAATTTTATTGCGTGATTTCAAGCGAACAAAACGTGGGTGTTGAATGCTTTTTGATACGTTAAAGTGTAATAAAATATGAATGATGGCTCTGCTTAACTCCCCATTTAGGAATCACTTGCCGTTTATGTTGCTTTTAAATCGTGTAGCCTCTCTCTGCTTCCAGGAATATATTAGAGGCACTTCTATGTATCCTAACATCCTATGTAGGAATGTGTTGCTTTAATACTACTATTACTATTAGTTATACCATATCTCCACGGATTGTCATGGTTCTACATTGTCTATTTCTTCTTTAAAGTACTTCACAGTTCTTTCCCTATATAGTTAATTTATGACTTAATAAATCTGTCCTCATCTCACACTGTTTACGTTTTCTCATAAAATCGTCACATTCTTCTAATAGCACTTCTCCGAACATTTGTGTGATCATCTTACATCGTGGAAGTTGCTGAGCTTTGGAACAGACCTGAAGAGCTTGCTCTCAACGGTGCACAACTATCTCCACCCCTTCCTTAGCCATTCCACTGTATCTGATTAGCTGTGAAGGTGGCGGATATAACAGGTAGTCAGACGTTTCATTGCCAGAAATTTTAAACATGCAAGTAATTTACAAACAACGCAACTATTTTGTAACCCATAAAACTATTATAACTAATTACACTACAGAGCAGGCAGGATTCCTGTAAAAGAATAGGAAACACGGGTTGCAACTTAATCAAAAGTTGCCAACCAATACATACCCCATATTGAGGGATTTTGCAGGCCTTATTGTTTCAATGTTTGGTTGCACATATACATATGAGTTTTCGAAATTGAACTACAAGAATGATACACGCTACCGTTTAGATAACGATACCCTTCTATCAGTTTTGCCTCTCGGTGTGTCTAGAACTAAGCTTGACATTGGTAAATTAGTGTCGAGAAAAAAGGTGTCAGCGGTTCCACTATATGCCCGAAAAAAGGTTGTGATCTCATTTGAGGAAGAAAGACTGCATATTTTGGTACTCGGCCACCCACCTTTAAATCGATTAGTCCCACCACTGCTGTACTTTACATGAAGAACAACAGTCTTGATAGCAATTCCAGGTGAAATGGGGAGACGTCACAATTCCCCTCCGTTTACCAGCTCCCCATGACTGCTCTGGAATTCAGTGATGTGACGATACCGCTATTTCTCAATATTTTATATTGGATACGCACTTTCTAAAGGTAAAGGTAATAGCTTGCTCACTCTTATTAACAGTTTTCTGTGTATAAATGCATGGAACTAATGTTTGTGACTACCTTGCACGATTTGATGTGATTAGTGTTGAAGATGCATAGCTGCATAGCATGCAGAATAGGTAAATACATATAATGGCCGTGAGTGAGTCACTAACCCAGGCAATAGCAGAAACGTCATTTAGTGTGTCAGCAAAAACCGCTTTTTTCACAATTAGTTAGCGCTGAATGTCACATGAGAGCTGCATTCTTTCTCCCATTGTCTTGAATGTTTTCACCAGGGTTGCCAGATTGAGCGAAAAGTAACGAATTGGGCTACCTTTATGTTGATGCGGCTACACAATTTTGTGGTTGAGCTATTTGCTACACAAACTTTTGTTTGGCTGCTTTTGGGCTACCTATGCATTGAGCAGTTTTTATAATGGAGAATTTGGTTTGATTTATATTTTACTGGTTAAGTACCTGTAACAATTAATAACACGAAGCAACGTGGTCTGGTTTCCTAAACTCGATGTTTACACTCCAGCAGGGAAGTCCCAACTTGTTGATTCAGACTATTACTAAAGGTAAATGACACAATATGAAAGCTTCACAAATTCACAATAAACGTTGCCCTTCTTAGGGGTTTGAAATGATGCCGCGCCCATTTGTATCAATATACTGTTTTGTTTACTGCTAGCTTACTTCACAATTTAAAGACGCACCTTTACAGCTACGCATTAATTAGCTCTCCCATTGCCGTTGGGAATCGTTGTACCCGTCAACTTCTTCAATTTGCATTCCACTATTTGCTATTTAATATTAACACTTATACTAGGCGGCGCCGAGGCCGAGTGGTTGGATCGCTCTCCTCTCGCGAGGTGGCCCGGGTTCGATCCCAGGGAGCCCCATGAGGGATTTGTGGTGGATGAAGTGGCGACTGGTCAGGTTTTCTCCTGATCCTCCGGTTGTCCCATTATTAATTTCACCGTCTGCTCTATAATTACCTTTCCTTTCATCCATGTAACCATAATTTCGATCGTCTTCTTTCTCTCTCATACTAGCAATCAGGCTGATCACCGTTCCTGACTACTTTCTCCGATCCAGAGTGCACTTGCTCCTCCATAGGCATCTTACCCTTGACACTGGCTTGAAAGTCCTTGGGGGGTTGCGTAAGTCCTCCATAAGAGAATGGTAAAAAGAGGAAGATGAAGAAGTCTATTTTAGTGGAGGAAAGTAATCTCATTTAACGATTTTTACGTTTTGCAAGCGTGCTATATCTTCGGCTACTTTAAGGAAGAATTTCGCTACTATTTAGGCTAATGTTCGCTACTTTTCGTAATATAAGTCTGGCAACCCTGGTTTTCATTTAGATACAAATATTGGATTGATTCGTCCACAAAAAACGCAGCCGAGGTCTATGATATATATTACTGCTAGCTTAGCTTCTCTCTCGGGCGGCCTAACAGCCCCATATTTCACGTGTGAAGATAGCCCTTCGTTCGTTAAAAGAGTTGCAAAACAGAACACAACGGGGGCCATTCAAAATAAGCACAGGTTGATGGGAAACTGGAATATGTGCGTGGGTGACCGTTCTATTCGTCTTGCTTATCAGCAAAGACGGTGAGCATATAACAAAAATAACACCGCCATCGCTACAGCTATTAAAGCTACTAATAATCAATATAACAAAAACAACAATATTATTGTTAATAATAATATTTTTATTTTTATTATTATTATTTATGATTGTTATTATTATTGTTATTATTTTTATTTTTATTATTATTAAACAACAACAATCTAACAAAATGGCAGCGAAACGCCATATGCTCTAAAGTTTTCAGGTCTTTGTTACGGCACTTTAATGTTTTGATTTAATTCTAAAATGAATATAGTCTGTAATGTTAGATAAGAACAGCATAGACACAAGTTAGAAAATACCATATTGATAAGTCAAATAAGGCGTTGGAATTATTTGTAAATCTAGAAATTAAGCTTATTCCTTCCAAAATAAAGTTTCTGTAACGAAGTAGAAAATATCCAAAGAGCTTTCGTCCACTTACACTCTTCTTGTCTATTATTAAAGACTCTAGTGGGTCGACTCTTTAGCCGTGGTGGTAGTGCGGCTGCTTACTAGGCGGGAGGCCCGGGTTCGATTCCCGATACTGGCCTGGAGATTTTCTCCCGCTGGGAGGGACTCGGGGTGCTAACCACGTCCCACCCTCCAATACTGCACATCATACATGACGCCTGTAATGGACACAGATGGGGGACGCAGCGGTCGGGAGGTAAGCCTTGACCTAACTTCGGACTGTTGTGCCACGGAGTTTAATTTAGTACAGCAAAATGGAAGTCTGGGAATTGCCTCTCAGCGGGCGCGATCCGCTCATCCTCTTCGCTGAAAAATAAGAGGAATAAAAGGTAATTTTCACTAATGCGCCATTTCCACACAGACTCGAGTTTACTTGGAATGACCCCGCTGAGTTCTGCAACTCCTTTAACGCACGAAGGAATACCTTCACACGGACCATCTGAGATAGAAGCTTATAAGTTAAAGTAATAATAATCTTAAAATTTAAGGCTACTTTGCTATTGCATTGTATCAAAGTATATCTAATTCTTTGACTAAACCGATATTTTTAAGTTCTGCGTTACTGACAGTTGTGTTGAGCTTTATGCTGGATAAGCGATGACAGGAGTCGTGACGTCACGCATCTCCAAATAGTTGCTGGACTATAGTTTTTTGACAGACGACTGCATTTTCTTTGGGTGAATCAATCCAATACCACTAGACTCCTGAGCCACCATACCCATATACCACTTGTCATATTTTCAACTAAGTTTGTTATTTGTCTAATTTTTGTGGCATTCCTGTTTTCTCATGCATTGCAACTCGTTTTACATATTTGAGCGGTGGAGAAGGGATTAGCTTTGTCGCAAAATAAATGTATAAATAAATACATGCATTCATTCATTCCTTCTCCTTGAGTTTTCCAAAGATACGGAGTGTATGCAGAACTGGTGCTTTGTGCTTAGGCAATACCTTCATTATAAATTCTATAAGTTCATGATAAAATCCTATGAAAATACGTATCTGCCCATATCCCAAGTATACATGCTAGTGCAAGAGACATAATAAAGTAACTGCTCTATCAATCATGAACCTACAATAAGTATACTAACCTCTGAAAAGTGGATTATATACTTTACAGGCAAAATGTTGGATACTACGACAACACTGCATGAATTATCTGTTGTTGCGTTCCGCGCAGTTGGCAGTGCACAGTAGGTGATTCGCAGGAGCATCGATCACCTTTGCTCTCTCTCTCTCTCTGCTTCACTCAAAGGTCAACCAATTGCTGACTCCTGGACTAACCTGTTCATGCCCTTTAATGGAGATCCTTGCGCTTTTGAAACTCAGCTCTCGGCGGCTGGATGGTGTTCGGGGCCATCGGTATACTCAGAGGCGTTTCTTCAGACCTGAGGCGCGGACTCTTAGCGCTCACCTTGTCGAGATGAACTACTTGGGAACTATTAGGGACTCTCCATGATGGCTCCCTGCTGCAGCAGTCTGGTTACGGCTGCCCTCTTTAATTGCTCTCATCTCATCTTCTCCTCTCGGGGTGTGAATTACAAAAAACCTATCAATTTCTGAGGTGCGGAATCCTCTTCGGTACAATACACTACTACTGTTCATACCTCTGCATTAAAACTTGAAAATATGGGAAAATATATTTTTTGGGAAATAATGAAATGAGGTATAATCTTCGTTTAGTCCTACAATGAAAATCTACAAAGTTCTATCGGAAGTTCTGTTTGCATTTAAATGTCATTACTGTCTCGTGATTTATAAACTAACTAAAATTGTGACTACTTTTGTTGGAATTAGTACTTAATATTCAGTGAACGCCAATCAGGAATAAAAGTCATTATCTTGTAACCGGTTAATTCTCGGAGTCATGGTTACTGAAACCTTATTGGCTCTTTTCACTTCTCATATCTAGAATTTAGACCACCACTTTAGAGCCATCCTGTAGTGTACCTTGCAGGTTATTTATTTGAATTAACTACGTACCTTGTTTGCTACAACTCAGTGATAAAAGTAAGATCAGTGACCTAAAGGTAAAGTTGGATTCCAACAGTTATGCAAAATAAGAAGGGGGGAGGACTATGGCTGGTTTACGGAGGGGACCCCTCAATTCCCAGTGAATTTTTTGTTCATACACCCCTGGTAGGAGAAATGAGGTGAAGGAACCGCAGGAGACCATAGTCGATAGAGACATGCAGAGTTTTCTAAAAAAAAAAACCTTGGCTGGACCACCCGGCAACTATACTTCCGCCGCCCTTAGAAGCATACTTTTAAATGAGTAATTCCGAGAACAGTACCACGCACGTGACCGCTGTGAATTCTTTTATTGGTTTGAAAACGAAGCACTCATTTTGAAGTGAGAAAAATAGATCCACCTTTTCTTAATATTATTGCTTGTAAAATACAGTAGTCGATTAAGTTTAATTGTAGTATTACAATGCGCTGTATTTTTTCAACTGTTTGGGAAAATACATATATCCTTTCACAAGAAATAAGCGGTTACATTGGCGGGAGAAAAGCAAATAAAATGTCAGTGAGGAATATGGCAGCAAACTTGCAACTGATGTGTATTCGATAGTGCTAAAACTGAGTGATCGCGGCTATAAAAGTCAACCTAAGGGTAAAATGTTAAAGAGTGGCGAGAAGCAGATTGTTCTAAAGTGTTTCATAAGTTAAAGGAGCGCAATGCGGATATTTTAATGAATCAACTGGTGTAAATAACGACAGAGTACACCGGCATCAGAAGTACTGTTTTTCACTTCGCAAAGAATTTAAAGAAACTGGTAGTGTTAAAACACTTCGTAAAATGAAGAAGAGAGGTAAAGCAGTTTTAGGACAAGTGAGTGACTTTGTTAAGTGTGCAATTCGTTCTAAAGTGCATAAGATTTTTTTGACAATGAGCCACGTACAATAAACAAAGAATTAAGTGCTGCCAAAAGTAACCCTGATTTACAAGATTTTAAACGTACGAGCTTCCGTACATTACTTTTAGAAATGGGATTGCATTTGTGAAACGAAACAATGTCAACATAATTGTAGATAGGGATGATATAGTGCTTTGGAAACAACAAAACTGAAAGAGGTGCGTCAGCTTTTAGGTGATGCAATGGCTCAGGTGACGGCGGAAATGTGGCAGGCTGACATCACACACGTAAACAAAAGCATTGTCTCACTGATACTGTCCTCGATAGTTTAGTGATAAACTTAGGTGATGACATTCAGGGTCATCCTCAGATACCGACCTGGGAGATGCAGCATTACCTCACGCCTTCGTTTGAATGCATTCATTTTCATATTATTCTTTTGATATCTTTCTCAACATCATTTAATAGGAAAAGTTTATTTAGTGAAGTAAAACCTGCTCGTAAGCAATTGTCGTTCATACAACTTGTTTTGAATGTAATGTGGATAACACACGGGCGAAGTTGATACTGTCGTCTGCCACATACGCTTAAGACCGTGGGCGCGGAGTAATACTAAAAGTGTGCTTCTAAGAACGGATAGACATTAGAGGGCTGCTCAGAGGCGTCCTTCGGGTGGACCCCGTGAAAACACAACCCAGCAGTGAAGACTCGAAAGGATGCCATCTGGTAGGGTGGAGAAGTTCCAATGCTCAAGCTTCAGCGTCATCTGTTCGACATCGACCGTCACTCAGCACCGGAGTCAACATGAAAGAGGAAAATCAAGAGAAGAAATTCATGGTAGAAGACACCTTCCAACATTCGCCTTACCAGAGAAAACCATGAAAAACCCATGCACAGAAGGAGCAGCCACCGGGAATAAAACCCGGAATGTGGTGATTTGCCCCCGCCCGAGTACACTCGGGCGACTAGTTCCTACTCCTCCTGGCTCCTCCTGGCACGCACGGTGAAGCCATCTCGTTCCGTAAGAACAAGAAGAGGAAGAAGCAGCTTAAACAAGCTTCCATAGGCAGATGAATGTTAGTGGTGTGGGAAAGGAAAAGAAATCACAGGCTGGAGTAGTGATAATGAGTATACAGTTTATCCTCAAATATTTAATGTAGTTTAAAATGCAATTATGAGTTTAAAATATAGACAGAGATTTATAATAACAGTGGTTAAAAATAATGACAAAATTCAAATAATAACACAGAAACTGAACACCACCTGGACACAATAGCATAGTGCAAGATTAGTAAATACCTACAAAAAATGTTTTCTTAAACTTAAAAGTCAGCAACATGTGTACTGGTCTAGAAATATAAAATAAGAAGGATAATTTTCAATACAAATTCTATGAAGAATAGTCTGCTATGCCTTAAATGTGATAATTTAAAATATTCTTTTAGAAATGCTTGCCAGTGGACTTCTGTTTCCATTGCCTTTATGTGGAATATGCTTTGATGGGCTTCTAAATGAAGTTCCCATTCTAGCTGAATGCCCAGGGCTAGCCCCCATTTGTAATCTCTGGGAAAATTTTAAAACAGGGCTAGAAGCATTATCAGTATTGTTATACATTCCTAGATAATTATGTTGATGTAGTTTTGGTGTTCCTTGTGCTGAAGGACTTGATGATGACTGCACTCCTCTATCCATCACAGGACTACGTTTTCTAGTGGGTGTGCTATAATACAATTTATTTTTTACTGAAAGGTTCATTACAGGTGAATTTCTGCATTCCGAAAGGCCGTTTACTACATTTTGTTCTGGAACAATTTCCGGTTCCTCATACTGTGATGCAAGTGATAAAAATGCTGAAGGACTGTAATTAGAATCCTCTTGTGTATTTGAAAGTTCTTCTATATAGTTGCAAGCTGGGGAATTATAAAACAACTGAAACTCATCAGCAAACTGACTGTTGTTATCAAATGATGTACCTGAGTCAGTGGCTAATGTAGGAAGACATATTTTCTTCTCCAAATTAGATGCAGCAGTGCACGATTCACTATCTGATGCATTAAAATATGTAATTCTATCACTATGTTTAATATTTTTTTCCTCTGTTGCAACAGTATTGCCAGAGTATGAGTCAGTTTTCTTTAAAATTTCAATCAAGTTTTTGTAAGTATTAATTTGTTGACGTTTTTGTACTTTAGTTGAAGGACAGTGATTTCTAAACCAACAGCTGAATTGTTTTAAACACAAATCATGGATTGAAATTGCGATGTCAGCAGCTGTTTGATTGAGACTGTTTCTTGTACTAACATTTGATCCAGAAGTACATAAAAGTGTAACCATCTGCTTGTTGCCAATCATAGTTGCTAGCATCAATGGTGTCAAGCCTGAAAACAAAAGTTATCAATAAAAAATGTACTTGCGCATTAACTCTAGGCATGCTATTTGAACACCTATTCTAGTACATCCTGCAAAAAGAAATACTCTTTCAAAATGACTAATGAAAATCATTAAATGATGGCAAAAATTACTCCAGATTCTATTGACACCTATAGACCTAGGGTTCACCTCATTAACCCATTCGAGTCATATGGCAAGCTATAATCACATGACTTTGTAATGTCATTAAAATTACATGATGAGCACAGCTTATATGTGTGCACTGCTAGTAAAATTACACTTACTTAAAGAGACAAAATGTCCCAGAGCAGGACTAAATGCTACTTTGTTAGATACAATTTTAAAGAGACAAACAAAGATGTTAAAGATTAGTAAAGTGAATCACTACTTGTAGCATTTTCCCTAAAGGGCATACAGTCACATGCTCTTCCTCCAGTTTGGACCATAAAAATGCAGTAGTATAGTTTTTGCATAAACTGTCACCTTAAATGCTCATATGAGGCAAAGAATTTTCATATACATAAACCAACTCTGAAAAATTATCAGCATCAGCAGAATACAACAGAAGTATCAAGGTTTAAAGATCTTTTAGGCAAATTTATGCAGTATGTGTGGAGAATACATATAGTCCCCTTGGTTTAAAGCAGGTTGTGTGTGTTAAAAAGAGGAAAAGCAGTATGCCATGGGAAAGCTTTATTTTGAGCACTTTGTTTCCATACATATGGGCTAATTAGCCTCTTCTCCAGACTGACAACTCATCACAAGACCAACATTGTTATTACTTCATGTGCTATGCTAGCAAGAAGTATACACTATAAACATATTTTATTCTTTCAGCATGATATAAATTACTTATTCATATCCTTATTAAGAAAAGATGGTTGTCACAAGAAATGTTTGAAAAAAATTTCTGAATTTAAATCCTACAAGTGTTAAATTAGCCTTATAGTCATTGAACTCTCACAAATTGAAATTATTTGGTTAACTTAGTATTATAAAAGTAATTCTTTTTAATTATGATTTATCACAAAAATTGTTTCATTGGCAACACATTAATTATTTGTGGACTAAATTATTTTTATGGTTAGTCAAATGGCCATTTGGCTGCTCAGTAATAACAAGCTGTATTGAGATATGCATTCTTGTGTTCTTTGTTGAGGGATATTTTTAGTTTGCTTACTGTATAATTTTTATATTTGTAATGCAAGAGCAGCATGGCAACAAAGTTTGTGAAATGAAATACCTTTGGATTCTATTTATCCAGCAATATTGACAGTGCTCCCAACAGTTATCTTGAGACTGGTCCACAACTAATCATACTGTCACAAGGCAGTCAATAAGTGCTAAATGAGCAATAACCCTTCAGCATAAAATTGGGGAAAAAAAAAAAAAGGAAAAAAAAAAATGTATTTAAGCAGGATTTCTTCTATTAGCTATGAGAATCTGGTTCCTTGATAATGTGATGACTTGAATAAAAGCTGACAGGAATAAATTGCATAGGAATATTTGCAAAACTTAGTGACTCCGAATACTTAAATGTAATGTTCATAACCTGTATGTGAAGTATCTAATGTTTTGCATTGTGGAGCTAAAAATAATAAAAGAATAACATTTTTATAAATTATTAAATGCTGTTAGTGTATAAAAAAAAATCAAACAACATTTGGTATATTTTAACAAAACAAAAAGCTTTACTTTCTTACCTAATTAACTACTAGGTGACCATAATTTAGTTTTGTAAAATAATGTTTACCACAGTGAAACTCATTAAGACTTGGTTGTCATACCTGAATAAGGTAGTGCATCATTTGGGTTTAAAATATTTAGCATGATGCTGACTACATTAGATTCATTGGCAAGAACTGCAAAACACAGTGGAGGTAAAACAGCTGTATTTAAGGCACAAGTGCTGATTATACATCTTATTGCATCACATGAACCACTTGCAGCAGCCAAAGATAAGATATCTACTCCTGAAAATAAAATGATAATTGATTTCTGCTGTCTCAGAATATTGAAGTCATATCATTGATTTATTTGTACATTTTAAGTATTTTTATTGTGGTTTTCAACTTATTCGCAAGATGCTAAAAAAAATACATCCAGTGTACCAGATATACTTGAACTGACTCAAGTTTATGACTGGAAGACTCCTTTTGAACAAGAGACCATTTGTGTGAAGTTACTAATATAATATACCTACCTAAGAGAAGGAGCACTCTAATATTGACTGCAAATAAGTTAGGAAAGTAATTGCCATCAGAAAAAAGTAACAGAGTGGAGCACATTAAAAGTCATTTTGCAAAGCAATATTGGGACTAACAAAACAGTGTCAAGGGAAGTAACATTATTAGCAATAGAAAGCACAAGAAGAAAAGAATTAATCATTGAAAAATTGTGAAGTTTTTGTATAAAACTTTGGCAAAATAGGAGAGAAATATTTTAAGAATATGTATGAATCAGCGAAGCAAAGTGACAAATTAAAACAGCTGGTGGAGTGAGGTAGGGAAATACTGGTAAATATAGGAATGGGAGACACATGGAATTTAACGGTGATTCTGGAAAGTGTCAACACCATTAACAAACATGGAATTAAAAAAAAACAGAAATAGGTAAACGGAAAAGGGTAACGGAAGGAATGGAATACTTATAAAGACAGAAATGACGGGAAGTATATAAAATAAAAGCCCTTAAACTTCTATAGAATCCTAAAGAGATTGTGGAAGACAGAGGTGTATTGACAACTGCAACAGACAGGAGAGGGAAGGAATAGCATGGATGAGAATAAGAGTTATGTTTCTTAAAGCTGTAAGAGCATGTGAAACTTGAATGTGAATTATATGGAGTTGTAAACTGGGAAGAATGTGTTCTATAGAGGGAAAATGTCTTGAGGAACTAGATAGCACAAAATAGGAAGCAAAATTATGTTAATAAAAATGTTAACAGGGAAATATAAAAAAAGCAACAGAAGAATAGCAATACTTTTAATTAAGACTAAAGAAAAATTGATCAGGGAAGTAAAGGTCAAAAGCATAGAAAGAAGTGACAGAGAAGGAGAGGAGAGAGCAAGGGCTCCTCAGCAATGCAAAAAACCAAAGTGCCAAGCATGCTGAGGAAGTGTATACAGCAGACAAATTCATACACAGAATAAGGTAAAATTAAAGCATGCATGTAACCAAAACTTGTAACTATTTTGTACAAAGAAATAGCATATAATTACTGAATATGGACCCTTCAAGAAACATCTTCACTCTATGAAAGTCTTTGATGACCACTCTCTTTGCTGCCTCTGTAAACATTCAACAAAAGCTACTGAACACCTTGAAGAATGGAAATATCCAGATTCACACTCTTAGAGGGAGCTGGACCCTCAGGAGAAGAAAATAATAACTTAATAGGATAGGACAGACAGACAGACAGACAGATATGACAGGGAAGGGCAGGGCAGAATAGGACAGGACAGAATAGGACAGGATAGGATAGGACAGAATAGGATAGAATAGGACGGGATAGAATCGGATAGAATAGGATAGGATAGAATAGGATAGAATAGCATAGGATAGAATGGAATAGGATAGGATAGAATAGGATAGAATAGATAGATTAGAATAGATTAGATAGATAGATTAGATAATTTATTTCATCTTTTCAGTTACAAACTTCATACATACCTAGTTACTTTCCTGGAGTTGCTAAATTTGATATCACATACAGTTTAATACCCTGGATACATATGTATGTGCACCTTTCCCTCTAATTCTATATTTTTATATCCTTGCAACTTGATGTATTTATCTCTTTTATAAATTACAACCTCATCAGTTTTATTATTAAGATCCCCTCTTTCCTTGGCAATGTTTCTCCCCCATTTTTCTCTTGCTTTCCCTGTATAATTACCTAGTTGTTTCAGAAATTTTTTCTTATTGTTTCCAAAAAGTTTTAAGTACACTATCTCTGGCAGTAACTTTTCCCAGTTTTTATTCCATAAAATCTCCTCTCCTCTCCTCTCTCTCATTTTTTTCATCTTTTCCTCCTCGCACTCAATTATTATACAGAGTAAGCTGTTATCAACATTGCCACATAGTGGGCATAGATCTTTATCAACTTTTACAACTTTTAGTAACAGCTTTATAGGAAATATGTTAAATATTTCTGAAAAGATATAGATCTATAACTATGAAGGCAATAAGGAGCACACAAAAATCTTATCACTGAGGTGCCTTGTGTCTTCACAACCCCCCTCAAAAATATCAATGTAAATCCAAAGCAGTGGTACAGTAGTTTTCTTGCTCACTTTCATAACAGCCAAAGCCCTACATTAACAATAGATACCTAATTTCCAAAAAACAAAGTTCACATTCGGGTTGCCAGCAAACAAGCTTTTATTATTTTTCTTCCTTGTTTACACAACTATTATACCATACTGTCATCAGTCTCCATTTGGAGGGGCAGGGGGGCAAACTATTTTTAAAAAAAACATGCCATAATAGTACCACAAAGCAAACATGAGTAATTAGAATGTGTTTTGTCCAAAGAAATGAAAATTCCCCAAGTTTATTTTAAGGAAATGGTTACAGAATAATGAATGCTAGTTCAGGTATGGGCAATGCATTGTTCTTTAGTTTACCAATAGTAAACATAGTCTCTGATCGATTAGTCCTACCTATTTTCCTGCAACAATGTCAACATTATTTGAAATTGAGTAAATGTTAATTATTTCCACTGAAGTATTAGAAGTGATTTACATTCTGCTTCATTTTCTGACTTTTTAAAGTATGATAAAATTGAAACATTAGAAAATTTATATTTGTTACTAATTGCTTAGTACACAGCAAAGCTTGAGGTATTATTTCAAGTATTACTTGTGAAGTAAAACAATTATTGAAAATTAAAATACATTAACTGTGAATGTTAATGCATATAATCTGGAAGCGAGTCATAACTGGTGAAGCACTGGCCTCATAGGTGCTGAGGTAAACAGAAAATGCTGTCAGAAGCCTATTGTTGCATATTGTTCCCTGTCCTCCGGTCATTGCTGGGATAAAACAGCTGTTATTTGGGGTGTATGCTCTTCCTAACAAGCATTTTGGTAACATGTGTATTTGAACCAGGAATAAAACTGGTTAAATTGATTAAACAAAACAGCTCTGCAAGCTTAAATGTAACTAGGGAGGCCAAATCCATTTAGCATCTCCCTGGATCCACGTCTGATAAGGATAAAGTTCTCTCTTCCACATTGGCTAGTTTGAATGAATGCTTACCCATTCTGGTCCTAAGAAGAACATTTGCTCCTGATGCTATTAGTTTTTCCATACATCTAACATGACCATTTCTTGTAGCCTGCATGAGAGCGGTCCAGCCAAGTGAATTGGGTTCATTAATAAGAGCTTTGTTATCAATAAGCAGTGCAAGTATCTCATCATGGCCATATGCTGCAGTCATCTGAAGTGGAGTAATGCCATCTTCACTGCTTACATTAATATCAATACCTATAATGATAATTTGTTACAAAAAGCTGGTATTCAACAATAAACATATATCCTGTCTAAAAAGCAGTTTATTTTGTTTCACATTGGAGCATGTATATATAATAATAGATAAATTCATTAGGAACATAAAAAACTAAATGTAGCTATTGTCTATGGCTAATGCTGTATTATTGTTAACATTATTCAGTTCAGCTGGCTCTTAACATTGCCCTACCATTCTCTGTGAAATGAAGTAATTTGCACTATTTTCTTCATACACAATGTTTTAAAATTATGTATCCGTTTTCAATCCTGTAATTTATTCCTGTGTAGATGTATTAAAAAGTTGGATAAATTTCATTATATATGCAGCAGTAGTAGTCTCATAGTACTAACTATTACAATAATAATATAACCACATTTTAAAAATATGAAATGAATACCATCCAAAAGCATAATAAATACCATCTGTAACAAATAACAAAACAGATCCTTGCACAGACCCTCATAATAATCTATATAATGATTTTATACTTTTGAAAATATGACATAAAATTAATGAGAGATGAGCAATAAAATTATGTTAAATGTATGAAAATTAAATGTGGAACAAAAAATATGTATTGAAAACTGTAGATATAGTTTTTTCAGCATTAAAGTAAAAAACCATAGACATTCAAACTTGATATGCTAATTATACTGAAGAACATTTCTGTATATTGAAAAACGTCATTTCGCTTCAATTGATGTCTTGGACACATAGCCAAAATAGGCAATGTCTACCAACAAAAGACTTCCATTGGTGCATCAGAATCGAAATTTTCACCTTGTAGAGCTTTATTGCCAGTTGATAGTTAAAGGAATTGCAGATTGTTTTGCCTGCAATGTTAAAAAATCTATTTGATGACGAAAGAGGAAAAAATCAACAAAATATTTAAATCTTCCTAAAAGATGGCCGGTAGATATTAAAATACCGAAAATGCAAAATTAAATTAAGCCATTTTGGTTCATCTTGAGGCGAAACGCATTTATATCCCAACTGGCATTGTCTGTGATGTCTCGGAAACAAGATGTTTCTTCAACGCCTGAACTCTAATTTATTAGTGTTCTGATTGGAAGTCCTGACTTTCATTGACACCATTTTTATCTCAAATGTGGACTAATTTACAGGCCATATTAAGCAGTACTTTCTTTTCATGGGTGGCCGACAGGAATATAAAAAGGGACTCGCCAGATAAAACAGTTTAGGTGTGTACCCTCGCTTCCATTAATGCCGTCACTGCAGCTTTGTGAGGCATTCTACTGGCCTTCACATTGATGTATAGCACTGTGCATCTGTTTACATTTTCGCGCCGCATTCAGTGGCGTTCTGTGTTACGTGCACAGTTCTAGATTATTCACACATGAATGACTTTACTCTTCATTGCTTATAATAACCACGTTTAAATATATAACCAACTAAAACACTCTTTTGCACAATTTCTCCACGAACGAATGTTTTAATGACAATATAATGTAAAACTGAAGTAAACTGTACCTTTTACTCTCAAAGAGGATACATTTACTAAACATTATTTTAATAGCCTGTCCAATCTAAATACACGACTAAATAAAACACCGTTTTACACAATTTCTACACGAAAGAATGTTTTAATGAAAACATAAAGTAAAACTGAAGTAAATTATACTTTTACTCTCAAATAGGACACATTTACTAAACATTATTTTAATAATCTGGTCAATCTCCATTTCTGTCCAATACTTCATTTAGCCGCCGAGGCACTGAACAGTTTACTGCTGGAAGAGCCTTGGCTCTAAATGTAAATGTTGACAATTTCATGACAAGCGTTCCCAGAGGGCGACTCTCACTCTTTTTTATAGAGATTGCCGAACCTGGCCTGACAAACACATTCTCGGTTATGTTGAGATCTGCTGACTTAGGTGGCCAGTCAAAAAGTACTATATCGGGCTACTCGGCAAAGAAGTACCCTATCACGAGGTCATTGTGTACTGAACTAGTGTCATACACTATACGAATAATGGGGACTTCATCTGCAGGATAGACTGCCCGCACATTCGGGATAGCAATATCCCTAAGGATAGTCACAAATTCCTAAGCGTTCATATTGGGCGTGTTCTCCACGAGCTCGCCAGGAGCCATCCCAACAGCGTCCGGATTTTCTAGTCAGCTGTCGACATTCTGGAAGCATTCGAGAGTCATAGGCCACCAACATTTCATTTGGTGATTAGGAACAGAACAAAGATTTTTTTTCGTCCGTCTCAAGATGTCGTAGGCTCCTGCAGAGCGAATTCTACGCCCAGCTCTCGATGGTGGGTGATGAGAAACCCTTTCCGTCCAGCAAATCGTGAACGAACGTGTTCCAAGGGGACTCTCCGAGATTCAGTTTGACCACTGGGAGTTCTAATTGTGCCACAGTATTTTCCAAGGCCTGAAAAGGCTGGTCCCCTACTCTTGCTACAAGGGCGCCATCTTCTTCCGCCGTGGTTTTATTTAGCCCTCTGATTCTTTTCCTGTGATCCTTAAGACCCTCAGCTCCTTCTGCTTGCCAGGCGTTTATCCACCTTTGCACTGCGCGGATGCTACATGGAATTGCCCTAGCAATGTCCTCAAATGGCAAATGGGTTTCCCCAGATACCCACAGTTCTTCCCCGATGCACCTCCAAAATACATATTTGCGTACATCATGTGAGTGAGTAACCGTTAACACAACCACTGATTGGTCGAACAGCAACAGCAGTACGCTCCACCTACACCCCTCCCTACTGTGTTAATGGCTTCCTTCGCAAGGGAAGTATAACCGTTGGTCCCGTGTCGTAGATTTATGGTACGTAATAGAACAAGTCTGATAAAGAGGCTTCTGAGCAAAATTAAGCTGTCTTTCACGCCCAATTCCAGCCGACCGCATGTGGGGTTTGTGATGGATAAAACGGTGCAAGGGTGGGTTTTCTCCGGTTTCTCCCACCATCGCATTTCATTGGTGTTCCATCTTCATTCCATATCATCGGTGTCATCACCCACGGTGCCATATGTAGTAAAAGCCAATATAAAATGGGGGGCCGAGAACCATTAATTAAAGAGCATTCATAAATAATATGTATGTTCATTTCCCTGCTATGTACACGCCGGCAGAAAATTTTGGTAAAATGCCCCGTGAACCAGTAGGGACGGCATATATGGAATCGAGGGTACTATTTGCAATGTTAACAGTAGCTGGTTAAGCACATTAACCTTTTAAATACCTGCAAAAGGTAGCATTGCCATTCACACGTAGAGAGTGTATTATAGAGGACCTGAAACAGGAAGAATTAAAAGCTACAAAGTTGGTCATACTTTCATTCCATGGCCGGTTTAGAAAATCTTGCATGTAAAGATATCAACTAGTTCACTGAACAGATAACATGGATTAAATAAAGGATTTAAAAGGTCAGCATGGCCAATAAACAAATGTTTAATTATTTATAGAACCTAAAGGCAAACAAGAGGGGCTAAATACCCCATTCAGGACTAACACCCAGTCATATGTGCTAACCACTAACTACAGAGGGACCAACACACTTCACTATAACTAACGGCGCTCTGTAACCACTAGTGAGTAAACATATGCACGACATTTACCTAACATTCGTCTTCTCAGGATAAGGAAAAACACCGGGGAAAAAAACTTATCGAAATAATTCAGCCTAATCGGGATTCGAACTTCGGACTTCAATGTGATACAGACACGCTACCACCTCACTACAGAGGTGGGCCGTAGTAGGTTTGCGTAATTGTTATTAACAGGTGCATAATATGTATAAGTATAAAAGAGATACAGAAGACAATAATGCACTACAGTGCTTCAATATTAGAGTTTAGGGTGTTTGCGGGGGGGGGGCCTTATCATAATCGTAATATTCTTAATAAGAATTACCTTAAGGTGATGCATCTAAGAAATTTAACCAAAAGTTGTGAAAAAATAAAAAGTAATCTTATTTAATTAATAACATAATATGAATTCTAAACTTTGAAAAAATATATCATTTTTCCCCACTTGGTATACTTTAACAATAAATTAATTTAAGCTATAAATGGACAGGCCATACTTATTAATAGGACACTCAAATTTAAATCTTGTTTTCTCGCAAACGTTTTTCCAATAGTTTTCCATACTCAAAATGCCCCGCACGTTGCAATTTTTACTCATTGGTTCCAACTTTTTATACTACCTCTTGGGGCATTATTTCGAAATAATGCTCCAAATTTGAGAAATGAATGTTGAAAAGTCAAGAGTTTTGTAGAGTGTGAAAATAATCAGGGTTAATGTAGACAAATATAGCATGCATTTTTAAAAGTCTTAATTATGAAACTTGAAGTGTTAAACATGCGTCATGTGGCTTATTTTTATTAGAAGAGGAATATTAATTACATAGCCACGAAAGCCAAAATATTGATACTTGACAAAAATATCACTTATTTTGTACAATAACTAGTACACATTTGAATAAGATATGTTGCATTGTGTGGATTTTCCAAATTTCACATAAGCATTGCCTTAATGCTGTTTAAATGCCCAAACTGCCCAAAAGCAAGGCTCACCGGATGTTGGTAATATGACGATGATGAGAGTGACTATATTACCATTCTCTGTAGAATTAAATCTACTACCATAATATATTAACAAGTCAATTGGTGGTTATGCAGAAAACGGGCCGCTCAAAAAGTCAAATGAAAATAAGTGCGATCGTTAGATCTTGTATTTATGATGTCGATTATACAGGTCTTATTTGTCGATCAAGCTTGGTGTTTTATGACAGACAAATTCGTTTGCATGCTGGCATGGTTGGTATTTTGCGTATATGAGGATATTTACCAAATAATTATATATAAACGAGTATTATACAAATAACAAATGGATTTATGATTTACAGAAGCATATTTCTCCGCCAACTACTACTATAATAGAAAATTAGAACATAAATTTGTATACACACACTAACCTTAACGGATTCGAACCTAAATTTGAAAACCACAGGACCCAGTGGTTTCGCCTAAAGAAACAGATAGTAAAACTTTACAGAAACACTGCTCCATCAACTGCTGAAGTCACACTAACCGCTGAATTAGTCCTACGGGTTCTCACGACGCAGTAATCCTGCCAAGAGCGCCATATGATGTACTTGCACACTAATAGTTACAGAGTCTTCTGCTAGCAACGAAACCAAGCTTTTTCATCATAAATCCAGTTGTTATGCAAGAATTTCAGCATATAGACGTTACAAAACCGTTTATTATTCATATAATGCTCGTTTATGTATAATATTTAGTAAATATCCGTCATACACGCAAAATACCAAGCATTCCAGCATGAATACGAATTTGTTTATAATAAAAAAACCAAGCTTGACCGCCAAATAAAACCTTTGAAATCATCAGAAATAAAAACACACTTAGTTTCATTCGATTTTTAGAGCGGCCCAAGTTCTGCATAATAACCAGTCAATTACCTCCAGACTGTAGCATTTCACTCAGAGATTTCACATCCTGGCTTGTTCCTTTTAGGACAAGAAAAAGTTGGCTTTGAAACTTCTCCTGAATACCCATTTAACTTCAGTGCTCGAGAATCGGAACTGTAAGGCATGAAGAGAACAATGCAGGTATGAGTCTGCCTGTGTACAGTTTGCTTTATACCTACGAACACCGACAGAGCACGTGATGAGCAGGTATGGCAAATCACTGCTGGAAGATCATTTTTCGAGTTCCTGGCAAGTGGCGCATCCATACATGTATAATGCGGCACGTGAAGTTAAAGTCGAATGAGCATAGATTTTTCGATACATCCAGGAGAATAGAAATACAGCGTACATTAACTTTAAAAACCGAACACTAAATTTTTGACTGACGCTACGGTCCTTTAACCGGGTTAGTCATATCGGACGATGAATGAAATTGATGTAATGATGCTCAAATGATCTCGGAGTCCATGGAGCTTAAAGTTACTGGACATTCGTCTTCTCAGGATAAGGAAACACCCCGAAAAAACCCTTATTCGGGTAGCTTGCCCTAAGCGAGATTCGAACTCATGGCCATTTGAATGTGAGGCGGGGACCCTGCAGTTGTTTCGTAAGTCAAAGCCCCCGATGTGGCCACAAGAATTAAAGGGGTTATACTCTTGAAACAATAAAAGTAATTGACATTAAAAGGTATTAACATGTTCTTAAGTCAGATTGACAATCATTTTGTGCGTCGAACTACTATACGTGTTTAGAAATTATTTTACGTCACTACATTTATTTGATCTTTGGTTAATCTGATCTCTAAAATGAAATATCTTGTTTAAATCCTTGTAATGCCCAACAGATATTTTCAAGACGGGTTAAGGTTTGAGCCTTATGAAAGGTACTGGAAACCCGTGCGATATTAGTTGACTATGCAAGAAAAATAACGTGGCTGCCTCCGCGTTCGAGTGGTCAGCGAGCTGACCTCTCACCTGGAGGTCCCAGGTTCGACTCCCAGTTGGGGCGCGGAATTTTTCTTTAACCAGAATTATCCCCTAACTCCCAAATAGTCTGGAAGTATGTGTGTGTTTGAGAAAAACAATTTAAACCCAACGTAAATAACCTACAGACAATGAGTTGTTTCAAAAGCAAAGCCTCCGATATGACCTTATGTGTTAAAGAAGAGAGCTATTAGAAGAAAAAAAAAACCTTAACTTCCGGAGTGAAATGCAAAGATAATTACGAATAAAGAATGTGTGTTGCGTAAAAGAGTTCTGTCAGATTCGACTGCAGTGCATAAGGCTTTTGAAATTTGAATGTTTCAATCTGATGTAAAATATCCATAATGCCCGGTGCTTGATGCAATGCCGCACATGAGTATTTAAAGATGTTATTTTAGCAAAACCATGGCCTGAGATCACGACAAAACACTTTACCGATTTACGTTTTGTGATGGGATTTTATTTTATGGCCATCTTCTCTATATCATTTTTTGTTTGTTCACATTTTCACACATCGCATCCCTCATCACTCCTAATGAAAGATAATCATAACTAAAAAAAGTTATGTGATCCATTTCTCTACCTGTTCTGCAAACAAACTATTTTTACAAAGGATTATTTTATCTATCTTGCAAATCGAGATAAATATTAACAGCAATTCTCTTATTACTTGCTTCCTTATAAGCAGAAGGAAAATAAGAGGCTAAAGCGATAGTCAATTTTTTTAAAAGCTAGTGGCTCTGTGAACAATTGAAGCTCGGTTCTCTTTGAACGGCCAGCAGTAAAACAAAAGGGGGATGAAACGAAAGGTGGATTCCCGTTTTAGAAAGTTAACGTGGTTTAAACTTGAAACCAATAACAAGGAATACCTCGGATATAGCCAACTCTACAAAAAAAAAAAAAAAAAAAAAAACACTAAGAAAATAAACTGTGTGTTTTAATCATTTTATGTGTATACGTTTTTGTCTACCTCTTATGTTTACCAGTTATATAACAATCATCCAGAATAAAGAGGTCTTCAGAACCTATTCCCAGAAAATTCAAGATGTACGTTTTACTTGTGATATAATTATCTTTAATATACGGTATCTTAATCAGAATCATTAGAGCCACTTTTGAGAAAAACAAAATTTTGAAGAAGTTTTCTATGTAAAGGATAGTTTGGTATAGGGGAATTTTCTTGAAAATCTTCGTGTCGTATCCTTGGAAGAAACAAAACTTAAATACCAAGTTTGGCATTTAACAGTCTTTTCGTTTTTGAGCTATGCTGCCCCCCCCCACACACACATAGACCACAGGGACCTTTTTCTAATTTTTGACTGAGGGGACCTCAAAACATATATTCTGGTGAAATCTCGACATTGATTTTTGGGCGGAATACAGTAACTTCTTTACCTGCTATGTGCATAGTACGTGTAGAGAAAGTAAACATGAAAATTGAATTACACCAATTGTCAGATTGCTGAGCTTCCATTCTGACATGTTTCAGAAGGCGATAGTTTTATTTTCATAAATGTGCATAAGATACCATTTAGTTCTTAAAGACAGAGGACGTTGCTTCAACGTTTTCTTCTAAAGTAGGACCAGTGGAATGTCGTATACATTTTTGTTTTCTTATATATGTTTTTTAATATTTTAATAAGGTGCCGGGTTATACATATTTTCTCCAGTATATTCCGTAAGTTGCTTCTTGTCGAATGCCTTGGGACAATCGGCGAATAGGATATGTGTCTCAGAGTTATATTTCTTCCTTTTTTTTTCTATCACTTGCTTCAGCGTATAGATGTTATCCATTGTGGATGTGCGTTATTGAAATTCCAATTGTTCCTCTAATAGCAAAATCTCTATTATTTTCCTTAAACGTTTTATTAAAGCTTTGGTATATAGCTTATACATTGCTATGTGAAACAATTGAAACTCGGTTCTCTTTGCTTGCTAGGAATAAAAAAGAGAGACGGAAAGAAAGATGTCTTCTCCTGTGAGAAAAGTTTAAAATTGAAATCAATAACACAGAATATCTCGGAAATGGTTAACTCTACAATAAATATATATATGGCACAAATTGTATGTTTTAACGATATCTACATTTTTTGTGTAGTAAGTTTTCGTATATCTCATAATCGTTTACAGTTATACAAAAGTTTTGCAAAGGTCATTCCAAATGAGGAGGTTTTCAGAGTCCATTCCCAGAAAATTCCATTTATGGTTTGAAACTAAGACATTGTGAATGTCAGTAACATTAAATTTACGTTAGAAGTGAAAACAGATGACTGGCTTCCTTTCCTGGACGTTCTTGTTTATACAAAATCTGGTGGTGCTCTCGGATACGAAGTGTACAGGAAATCCACTCTCACGGATATCTGAACGCAGCATCAAATCACCATTCCGCCCAAAAAGGGCAATCATTAAAACGCTAGTACACCGAGCCAAAACGTGTCCGAACCTGAACGCCTAGACTTTGAATTAAAACATCTGAAGGAGGTGCTGAAAAACAATGGGTACCACGCCAAGGACATTAATGGTGCCATTAGGCCTCAGCACGTCAATATGCCGGACCCGAAGGATCAACCAAAGGCGTTTCTACCATATGTGGAAGACGTTACAGTCACATTGCTCGATTTCTAGAGAAGAAGGGCATCAAAACTGCATTTACGCCGACAAGAAAAATATGCAATATGCTTCGTTCAGTAAAAGACCTGAGGGATCCACTAAGTACCACGGGGATCTACAAAATCTCATGTGAATGTGGCAAAGTATATGTCGGCATGATCGGAAAAAAACGTGTAACAGAATATCAAATTCATGTCCGCTTAATGCAGTCATAACGTTCAGCAATTACGAGCATGTATTTATAGGGGGACATAGAATGAAATTTCAAGATACTGAAGTGCTGACAAAAACAAAAGAACATTTCAGTCTTCTTAGGACAGAGGCCATTGAAATAGAACAGCATCCCAACCAGTTGAACAAAGACGGCGATTGCCGAATCAGCAAGACCTGGAAACATCTCTTATTATCTGTCTCAAGTTAGTTCAGTCCTGATGTCAACACATGGGAGGGAAGAGAGAGAGAGAGAGAGAGAGAGAGAGAGAGAGAGAGACAGAGAGAGACAGAGATAGTGAAGCAAAAGAGCGGTAGGCTGTTGATTGGTTCAGGGAAGGTAATGGGTGTTAACTTTTACATGGATGCATATTGCAACAGCCTCCTAAAAGTACAGTACTGTAATAGTTTTCAGATCACTGCTCTGCGCGAGTTAGTTTCGGAGAGAAAAGTATGCAATGCTTCGATTCTTATAAAAGGTAATAGTCCGACATTTTATCCATATCCGACACATACCAAGCAGATAGCTCTGGGTTCGTGAATTCTGAAAGGAATATTTACAACAGACGTACACATTCTATAAAAAACATATAGATTAGACAGAAGACCGGCGTAATTATATATTGACTTCATTAACTTATTGCTGTTAAATAAAATGCAACTAACTTATATTACTAAAGAACATTGGTATTATATATACAATAAGTTACAAGCCTGTACCAGACAGTTCTCTTAAACAGCCGGTAATTCTCGAGGTGAATGCTGATTAAGCTGTTATTGTTTATAGTGCAGGGTTGCCTCTGATAATGTGCTATTTAAGACTATTTCCCGTACATCTCGCATGCTTCACAAGCCCAGGGGACTTGCTATATGCAGTTTAAAAGCAGTAAACTTTTGATCATGGATGATTAGCCGTAATAAAATACAACCGAGGCAAGGCTTTAAAAAGTGTCGAGAGGCGAAAGGTCGCGCATTGTTTCGCGGTGCTTAAAGAAAGAAACGCCGAATCGGCCATAAAGAATATCGAAAAAGAAACGGGTGATCTCCTTGGCGTTTCTGCATTTAGTGTGCATAGTGTTAGAATGGAACAGCAAGCATCCGGAAGCCTAAGAACACCGGGAAAATCGCGTAAATATAAAAAACGTTCGGAGAAATAAGATGATTTTGCGAAAAGTGCTATTCGCGGTAAAGTTTATGATTGTTTTTTCAGAAATGAACCATCGACTCTAAATACAAGTTTGCATGCAGTACATTCTGACACAGAATTGCCACATTTCTCAAAGTACTCTCCACAGGTTGCTGATATATATCGCTGGTGTTGCAAAACGTATGTGCGCACATGTACCGTTAACACGCGGCGAGTTGAGCCAGCTCCGCCTTGTTGTTGACATCAGGACTGAACTAACCTGACACAGACTCTAGTAAACAAACAGCTGGTTGACCTTCACCCACCTGCTGCGCGCACTTGTGCGTTATATGTGAACCACCTCCCCTCCTAAATGGAGAGAATAAATAGCCTACATTCCTTCCCAGCCTTGCATTTACCTCCTACAATGGCTGCCACTGAAGATGCTGACAGTAGAAGTCGGCGAAACGTATGGTTCACATTTTAATCTATGACAGCGGCACAACAGCCGCAAAATACAATTCTTAAATATGAGACACCGGCCGCGAAAGCAGTCTAAGATGCTCTATAAGGCAAGCCGAGTTTATAGCATTTCAATTAAAATGAGCACTTGCTATAATTTGTTAACTTTTAATGAATCTTACAATTTTTAATAACACAGTGTGTTCACGGTAGAGGGATCGAGAAATAAATGCTCACCATTTAAAGCCAGGTTAGGATATTGCTGTTATTTTCATGTGACAGAAAAGGGAAACTCGCCGAGATATGCGACACTGTTTTCCGACAGTTGTATGGTCATGAGCATGCGCGTTGGTAGGACCTATAGTCACAGGACATGTGTATCTGGACATGTTGCAGGATTTTGTTATTAACCAACCAGCAAAATGGGGCAACGCCCCATTATCATCGACAGGTGCGTGACTTCTTGAATTTCCCGATATGTGGATTGGAAGAGGAGCACCCCTTGTCTGGCCACCCAGGTCACTCGATTTGACCCCTTTGTATTTTTTTCTGGGGATTTCTGAAGAGTGTTGTGTACCAAGGAGTCAGACCAAGCACTTTGGAGGGCCTGAGGGGCCACATCACAAATGCAGCAGCGCTTGTAGCTCCATAAATGCTACAGAACACTTGGCGGGAGGCTGAATACCGTTTAGATGTGTGCAGAGCCACCCAAGGTGCATACACCGAGTTGCATTGACCATCCTCCGAAACTCGGTGAGTTTTTATCTCAAGTTATGTAAAAGTTTACTACCAATCCTTTCTGTACACTTGAAAATATCACTTATTTTTCGATCCCTCTAGCGTAGACACCCTGTACAGAACTTTCATTCTTTAGTTTATCAATTATAATACTTAAAGTACTGTTTAAGTTGGTTTTTTTTTTATTATTATTTTTTCAAGGAAGGCAGGACCAGCAATTTAAAGTGGTACCTGCTAGTATTTGTTAATGGTGGATGCATTGTGAATTCTTGCATACTTTGGAGTTTCTGCTTTCAAGTTCGTAACTTTACTAAAGCACATGGATCATTCACGTAGATTTCATAATTTCTTGTTTATTATTCGCTGGTAGCTTTTATTGGATCTTGATTTTTTTTTCTCGCAGTTATGTAAAGTTTCCATTTTTGTAATTCACTATTCCGCAGAACTAGTAATGTTTAGTGTAATTTTTCAGTGGTTAATTGCACTTGAATGAGCTTTGCATACTTTACAGTACTGGACTGATACTTCCAGGGAAAGTCAATCACAGGAGTTTCTGTTGAAGAACATTATCGTGTTATGTATATTATATGAATGTTTAAGAATATATATATATATAACCCTATGGCACGACAGCTCACGGGGAACCCGGCCGCTTCGTCCCCCATCTCGGTCCACTACAGATGTCATGGATGGGCTGCAGTAGTGGAGGGTGTGACGTGGTCAGTGCCTCAAGCCCTTCCCCCGGCCCGTTAATGTGATCCTCATGACCTGGAGCCGCTACTTCTCCATCAAGTAGCTCCCCAATTGGCCCCTCAGGGACCTTACGAGGCTGAGTGCACCCCGGGCGAGGTCTCCCAGCGGGGGAAAAAAATCCCCACGCCGGTACTGGGGATCGAACCCAAGTTTATCGCTTGGTAAGCAGCTGCGCTACCACCGCGCTATATATATATATGTGTGTGTGTGCTGTGTGTGTGTGTGTGTAACTCCAAGTATTTTATAATCCGATTATATACAGCTTTTTTCATGCTTTTAGGACGGCTGGCAAGAAAGAGACGGCCATTGAAATCCAGATGGCATGTGCAAGTTTTACTTTTTTCGTATGGGAATACAGTTTGAGAAATGTTTCAGGAAAAGCTGCAACCACTGGAGTCATTTATTAAATAATAATATTATATCGTTTTGATTTTCTAGGAAAAGAGTGCAAATTACCTTAAATTTGGATCCAGGTAGAATGCCTAGAATTGTCCCTGCATGTTCTTAAACTCTTACATCAAATGCTTTAAAAGGAATGAGCCATCAATATTATGGGAAATGAATACACACACACATGCACACTCACACGCACACACACACGCACACACACACACACACACACACACACACACACTGGAGCAGAAAATGACAGGCGGCATTATTGAGGACACTGCTAATTAACAGCTTCACTACACAAATGGGTAAATGATTCAGACCGTAATTAAAACAGACTAAAGTACTCACTTTGGAAGTAAACACAATAGTTTTACGGTTTTCCTTTTCTTCAAATCATGTATTGCGTTTAATCTATGAAGATATGTACAAACTGTGATATTGCCGTCTTATGCAATGATTCTCGCCTTCGCTTTGGTATGCGTCATCACAGTTGGGATGCGTAAGCAACACGGAAGAGTGGCACGACGTAACAGTAACCTTTGGAATTCGAAACTCTTTTCACAAGAACGTGACTGTTCTCGATTCCTCTCCAAGCTTTGGCTTCCAGAAGCTTCCAGGAAATTCTGTGGCGTTATATTGTAGCCATAAAAGGAGAAAGGAGTAGAGTACAGTGTTGTGCTGTTGTGATTGCTGTCGCTCACGCTGAGTCTTGGTAGCTAGAATGTAGCTGCGCAGTGGTGCGCGAACTATGGATGACGTGTAGCCGTAAACTGCCTACGCGTTGAAACGTCGACTTAATCATTTGCAGCATGGATTAAGACGTATTTGTAAACAATTTAAGTCAATAAAACATTTATTACACTGGCGTCAGAAGTGGGATTAAGAAACCAAGATGGAAGAGATTCTTAAGAAATTGTTGGAGAAGATGAACAGGATGCGAAGTGAAATAACGAAAGTGAACACGGAATGAAGACCGAGATGGAAATCGCATTGGAAAACTTGGAGGAGAAGATGGAATCCGGCATGGAGAAAATTAAGAAGATGCTAACAGAAATGAAAATAGAAATATCTACAATGAAAATGAACATTTTCTTTACCAAAATCGGCGAAGAACTGGCCGGCGTGAAGAACGATGTGGAGGAGCTGGGAGAAGAGGTGAAAGAGCTTGAAGGAACTATGAAGAACCTTGACTATCACGTTGATGCACTGGAAGGGCTCTGGGAAAGCATTAATACCCTGGAGGGAAGAGTCAACAGCGACGCGAGAACCAAATACCATGATAGAAAGGATGGACGAGGGGAGGCTTAAAGAATTGAAGGTTGAGACGTCAGGACACGACACTACATCCGCGCGAGTCAAACCACCCAAACAAGGAGGGGCATCAACCTTCGAAGTCCCACAATCAATGGTCATCAGAAGAGAAACGCCACGCCACGCCACGCCACGCCACGAGTGCTTAGACCATTCACCGCTCACCAAGGCGGCCCGGGTTCGAATTCAGACGACCACATGGCGGATTTGTGGTGAACAAAGCGGCGCATGGGCAGGTTTTCTCTTGGTTATCCAGTTTCCCCCGCCATCGCGTTCCACCGGTGCTCTATCTTCATCCCGTGTACCATGAATGTCACCGCCTGCGGCGCCATATATAGTGAAAGTGGGCGTTAATAAGAAAAGAGGAAGCTGCTTAGCTGATAGCAAGCCTCCTGTGGCGGACGGTAAAAGTACTGGATGCGATCCCGACGTCGGGGAAGTCCGGAGAGATCTGGGAGGCCCTCGAGAACCGCTTCGGGAACAATCGCTTGGCGCAGTCTATCTCAGTCACCTTAAGATGGAGCTGCAAGTGCCAGGTGAGACATTGCAGGAGTTTACCATAGTCATCGAACAGCTTGTGAACAAAGCCCTGATGAATGCCCACCTAGCTATGTATCGCAGAAAGCTGCCTACTCTTTCGTCGAAAAACGACAGTGCCTAATGCTCGGCAATTATAAAACTATCTACGAGGCGCTAACGGCAGCACTTAGAATGGTGGCGGCCAAGACCACAGTTACGCCCGCCTCGAGGTTCAGGAGTATTCGGTATGACAGGGAGAGAGAAGCAACCCAGAGATGACGACCTTCAGGTGGTGTGTGCTGAGAGTGTGGCGAGCCTACCATCTAGTGAAGGACTGACCACACAAGGACGACGAGTAGGCGGAAAACGATTAAGGACCGGTGTGACGAGGGGCACGGCACGTAGGGTGCAGCTTCACCACCTCCTCAAGTGACGTTACGTGTCTTGGGCAGATGAGTTGAAGACAGACTCCTCGAAAACGGCTGGATACAAAGGAAGCAGTGCCTGATACTCGTGGACACAGGTGCAGCTGTGACTGTGAACACACTCGACGTGGCGAATGGCTTGCCGACACGAACATCCAGTAAGCCATAACAACTATCGACGGCGTCGGGTAACATCTTACCTGAGGAGAAGGAGGCCCTGCTGGAGTTGACACTGGGACGGAGCACTATGTGTTCGTCGCGAGGGAAACTGAGGATGTGAACTGGGATTGGATGCCCTCAGGAACCACAAGGCGGTCGACGTCGTCCGAAAGGTTTCGCGACTCGCCGAGATGAGGTGTTGCTCCGGATTCTACATGAACATTCGGGGATCTGCAGGGTGATCCTGAAGGAAGGTGTTGTTATGCCGGCAAGAAGCGAGGTTCTGGTGAAGGTGCAACAGGAGGGCCTACGGTCAAATAAGTTGGTATTGGATTGGAAGGCTATGTGTTGCCCGAGCATTGTTGCCTTGCCGGGAGGAATTATCCGTGAACCCGATGGACACCCATCAGGACATTCGGGCAGAGACGGAGTTAGGGAACAGCGAACCAGCTGTCAGTGTAACGCCGTGCGATGAATCAGAACAGTCAGCACCGTCGAAGGACCTGGGGCTCCGGCGGAAAGACTTGTTGATTAGAGTGACCGACCGCGTCAGAACTAGAGAGGGTCCCTCACCTACTCAGCCGATACCAGTCGTCTTCAGTGAAGGGAATGGCTATTGCGGCCGCAGTGACAGAGTACAACATCGATACCGGAGATGTCCAACCTATCCGGCAGCCACCAAAACGTGTTCCCCTGGCAAAGCAAGCAGATGTTTGGAACATGCTAGAGGACCTGAAATCTAGAGAATCATTGAAGAGTCCGACAGCCCTTAGTCTCTCCTGTAGTTTTTATGAAGAACGAAGAGCTACGTTTCTGCATGAACTACAGGAAGTTGAATGCCATCACCACAAGAGATTGTTTCCCGTTACACCGGATTGACAACATGGACACACATGCTGGTGCCCAGTGGTTTTCGATCTTGGATTAGAAATCGGGATACTGGAAAGTAGCCCTAGATCCTAGAGATAATGAGGAGACCTCAATCTCGGCTGGCCAAAGGTCTTAGCAATTTACAGTGATGATCTTTGGCCATTGCAATGTGCCAGATAAGGTACCAACTCTTCTGCAAGAAAGTGAACTTCTTGGGTCACATAGTGTCTGCATCTGGAGTGGCCACGGACCTGGAGAGGGCTCCGGAGGTGAGAGATTGACCTGCTCAGAATGTAAACAAGGCTGCGAAGTTTCCTGGACCTATACAGCTCTACCGCCGGTTCGTCAGAGGTTTCTCCAACAATGCGAAATTCTCACCCGTCTGACAGAAGAGCCCTGGCCTAACGTGTGGTCAGAAGAGGCAGAGAGCGCGTTCCAGGTGCCTAAGTCATCACTCTGTCTGAAATTCTCCTATATTAGTATTTCCACAGGCTGTAGGTGACTTTATTGTGTAGATGGATGCCAGCGACGCCGGCATTGGCAGTGTTCTGTCCCAGGTCGAGAATGGCCAGGAGCGGTTAATTGCCTGCTACAGCAGGACGCTCTCCAAGGCAGAAAGGAACTACTACATTACCCGGAGAGAGCTCAATCCTGCAGTAAAGGCGCTAGAGCACTTCTGCGTGCACTTGTATGGTCAATCATTCCACCTGTAAACTGATCACTCTACATTCACCAAACTGTTAAGCTTCAAGAACCTGGAGGGACAGACAGTCCATTGTGTCCAGATGCTGCAAGAGCAGAATTTTACATCAGAATATAGGAAAGGAAGGACTCACACCAATGCGGATGCCATATCCAGACTACCCTGTTCTGAGGAGTGTGGCCACCAGCTGTCTGTGTTATTTCACCAGAGCCTGCAGCTGAATGTAATAGCGCAGGGCTGAGGAAGAAGCAGGTGGCGGAAGCCGACATGGGGCAACTCCTGGGAGACGTGGACGCGGGGACTAGGCTGAGCCAGGAGGACATCATAGAAAGGAATACTGTGCACAAGCCCTACTGGACCCAGTGGGACTTACTGAAGACCAGGAACAGGGAGCTGTTCAGCGTATGGAAGTCACCTGAAGGGAAGACCCAGAGAGAAGAGCTGATCATCCCTCGGAGCAAGGTCACAGAAGTACTGGAGGAAGAACATGCGGGTATTTTGGGAGAACATTTGGGGTTCAACCGAACTATCAAAAAGCTCCGACAACGGTACTACTGGCTGAGACTACGGGCAGACGCTGAGAGGTGGTGCCACCAATATCCTGTGTGTGTGCGGAAAGTCGGGGTCCATAAGTCCAGGACCCGGGGTCGCCAGCAGGATTATAACGCAGGAGCACCTTCGAATGCATATACATTGACGCACCTGGGCTATTTCCTGTGTCCGACAGGGGCAACGGGTGTCTGTTGGCCACCATGGATTACACTGGTATGCAAAATGTAACTGTTTGTTTGGTGGGCTTTATTTTAATATTTCGTTGTTCCTAATTTGAGTGTGCTGAATCAGAATGTGAGCTTAGTTTTTCTCCATCATATACAAATTCTTCACAATTTAAGAAATAGTAAAATATGAATTTTTGTACTCGGTTCTATCGAATTTATGTTATATTATTAAACAGATGCTAATCATTCCAAAACTGTCAACACAACACTCTTCAAAATTAGCTACGATTTCACAACATCTCTTACATTTGAACATTAGACCAGCTTTTTACATGCTGCCTTGAAATGAACGAATTTTAGAGTTCCTAATAGGGAAATAATTTGATGTGTCTCTTTTCAGCGACGAAAAATAGTTAGCTGTGATACTCACAGTCCACTTTCCCTGGTAGCGTCTTTCCATTTCCGTTCTGTCCTGGTGAAATCTTCCACCTTGTCCCTCACTGACACAGCCGAGATTTTCTGGAAGAAAGTCCCAATGAGAGTGTAGGAAATGTACCTTCATACTCATATTGCAGCCCAGCTTTCGAAAGTTCTCAAGCATATTTTCTACATTATTTATGTAATTTGGATCCTTGTAATTTCCCAGCAGATTTTTTCAATGACACTCTTAAAACCAATCCATGACTGTTTTTCAGTATCTGATATCGTTTCTTCAAATAAGGTAACAGAAATCAACTTCCTAATCAGTGCCACAACAAATATTCCCTCTTTAATTTTAGCATCAGATATTCCTGGGAGCTTCTTGCGGATATATTTGTAGCAGCTGCCCTCCTTATTTAAAGCCTTTACATGTTGCTTCATTAAGCTTAATTTTATGTGCAAAGGTGGCAAAAGAACATTTTGGGGTCCACAAGACACTTATTTTTACAGTTTTTATTCCTGGCACGAGACTGTCTCTCTGCTTCTAATTTTTTTCTTATCCAGTGATCGGATCGGGCTCTACTATCCCATTGACAAATAAAACATGGCATTTTAGTGTAGCCTGGTTGCTGACCTAGAAGCATGCCCATGACTTTTAAAGTCGCCCTCCGTGGTGTAATGGTTACCATGCTGACTTCATATACCCAAGGTCGCGGGTTCAGACCCGGAGGAGGACGATGGATTTTTTCGGGCGTAAAAATCCTTAGCATGGCTTCCTTCGGAAGGGAAGTAAAACTGTTGGTTCCGTGTCGTAGATTTACGGCACGTAAAAGAACCTCAAGCCAGATAGAGAGACCTCTGAGCAAACTTAAGCGGTCTTTCACGCCCAATTTAGAATGGGACGCTGAGAACCACAGCAGTTAAAGAGCGTCCATAAATAACACGATATTTATATATTTATGACTTTTAAATCTCTACATACCTGTCACTTATGTTGTGCATGTTGCCTATTTCTAGAAGCAATATTAAGTAATGACATGTTTCCTTGAGGAGCACTGAATGGGCTACTGGAACTGCATATTTATCTCCATTTATAAGAGTACACCTTTCAGACTAATTTTAGAGGAATCTATAAAAGGTCTCCATTCACCTGGAATGTATTCAGCAGCTTCCAAGGCAATCACTAAACCAGAAATATCGTGACAATTTGTAAGATGTTCTTCCTGAAATAAATGTGGAACAAATTCCTCTTCACGGTGACTGTACCAATAAAATAACGGTCCCTGAGAGAGGAGATATTCTTGTTTTAGTCTGGATCCCAGTAATTCAGCAGAATTTTTATGAAGATTTAGGTCTCTAAGCAAATCATTGATTTCTGCCTTTGTGATTTGCGGAGGTTGATGAAAACCGTTTTCCTTAATATTTAGATCTCTGCTGCAGTCTTGAGATCCCACCCCTTTCAGAATCTGATGACGATTCCTTTCTAAATATTTCTAAAGGAGTGAGTAAGATCAGGACCATGTGATATGGGTCTTTTTGCTGACAATAAATTTGGATAAGTGATTTTTTTCATATTTGTTGTTGTAGCCTGTAACATCATATAGACAAAAATAGCAATAATCGACATGGTTTCAAGGTTCATGGCAGATGATAGAAATAGCAAAGGGTACGCCATTTTCCCCCGTTATTCTATTCCCTTAGTTGTTCTACGCAGGTATGGCATACTTTTTTTTAAACCCATTTTTTGATAAGATCTCCAAGCTTCATATGAAAATAGGCATTGTAGGCCTTTTTAACAAATTTTGTAATATTTTGTCTTATCTTTGGAAGAACAAAATTGCCACATATGGCAAAACATATTAGGGTTATTTTTACCTTTCTATAAAACAAATTGCTTCAAATTGCACAAATGTATGACATACAACTGCCACTCAAAAATAGATCATCACTATTTGAAAAGAAACTACAGAATGAACTAAATTTGCAATGACTGAACTTATCAGGTATGTATTGTTGTTTGTTACATTGTTGTGAAACAATTTAATTTCAACAATTAAATTATTAGTAGTTCTTAATTTTGTAGTTTCAGTTTAGTTCTATACAATATTTATGCACAGAACTAAATTAAAACGTTTTAAGTATAACTGCTAATTGCAACAAAAAAAAATGGTACGTGGTAGAAAAAAACTGATTGCAGTTTTGGAATCAGCACATCAAATTTAGTGATGTAAATATATTTTGGAGGAGACTCCAGAATCATCATACTGGTGTTACTTCACCAAGTGGTCGGCAGTGTGCGCCATCCATAACCAAGAAGCCAAGATCACGCGAACTGCCTCGTGAAAGAACTACTTTGTCGCTATGGGGTACCAATGGAGTTACCAGTGATTAGGGCACCAACTTTGAGGCCAACCTCATGAGGGAAATACTGGAGCGAAACGAGTCATAAGGCGGACACAATCTCTTCATCCACAGTCCGATGGCATGGTTGAACAGTACATCAAAGCCCTATTTGAACAGTGGAGGAATTATAATGCTAATCATGAGAGAGACTGGAATGTGAGGGTGCTACTTTTCTTCCTGGCCTATTTCTCTTCAACCCACGACACCACCGGGTTGAACCCGGCGAGTTGGCCTTTGGCAGAGAACTGCGAATACCTACGACCTGATGTTCGGAAGTCATGCTGGGGTAGAATAGCCAGGAGACGATTAGGCGGAGTATCTCGTAGAACGACTTCATGACATGCATGACATGACCCGTCAAAATATCCAGGTAGAGGGCGATCAGATGAAGACCCGTTACGACGGGTAGGTCAATAGCCGAGGTTTCCAGCAAGGTGATCTCGTGTGGCTATATCGTCCTACTCGGACCAAGGGACGATATCCCAAGCTTCAACAACTATGATAAGAGCCGTACAGTGTGGTGAATATGATAAAATTATGTCGTCTACCGCATCCAGAGGCTACTCTGAGGGAAGAAAGTTGTAGTACATTTGGATAGTTTAGTCCACTACGATGGCGCTGGTCGTGATGACCAGCCCTAGTGAGGGAACAGTGTGGCAGTATCGTCTTATACAAAGGTTCTCAAGTTCGCATTGGTATGTGAGTCATCGCATTTGGGACGCGTAAACAACACAGAAAAGCGACTGACGTAACGGGAACCTTCGAAACGCGAGACACTTTTCGTAAGAGCATGACTCTTCTGGATTCTTCTGCAATCTTCGGCTTCCAGAAGCTTTCAAGAAGGTCTGTGATGCTTTTTTCTAGCTATAAAAAGCAGAAGGATTGCAATGCACTGTTGTGAATTGCACTGAGTCGTGAGTGACTGGAGTGTTAGTGTGCAGTGCTGCGCAAACCATGGGTAGCATTCTGCCGTAAAGTGTCTACGCGTCGAAACGTCGAGTTAATTAGTTGCTAAGTGAATTTAAGAATTTATTTATAAACAGTTTCGAGTCAATAAAGACGTTTGTTACAATACTGATTGGTATAACGCTTTAAAATAACTTTTCTTGAGTAATTTTAAGCGCGGCAAAAAAGAGTGACTAATAGGAATTCAGAACAGACGCGACGAAACCCTTGCGAAGAAAGTTGAATTGGATTTAGCTTTTACTTCGTAGCATGGGTGTCGTCCACAGAATTCCTGTTGTTTGATATTCTGTGGTCCTGTTAAATTCGTTAAAGATTGCGTCAACATAAAGGGAAGTTCATTCCTTTTTTTTTTATATATATATATATATATATATATATATATATATATATATATATATATTATGCGTTTTAGGTTTGTAATAATGGTAATACAAACGCTACAGAAAATGGAACCTGTCTTGGACAACCAAAATTATACCTTCATTCTAGAATAATCTTGCCAATCTTGCCTCCTAATTAAAACCACGTCTATGCTCCTCCTATGCTAACCTCAAAGTTACATAAGGGACTTTGCTGAGGATACTGACTTTCGAATTGACTGTTTCTCTATATGAGGACCAATGATGTGCAAAAGATCACGTAATTGTAATATGATTCGAAATCCGTCATCATATTCGGGATTATGGTATGAAAATCCCCAAATTGACTACGCTCCTTGAACTTAGGTAGAACCCACCAGTCTGCTATCTTCTTTGTGTATAGTTTCTGTCGTTTCTTCTTTTTAGAAGATACAGAGCAAGAACTTGTTTTAAACCCGCAGCCATTTCTTCAAGTGTGCTATGCACCGGCACCGCTCAGTAATGTCAAATTTTACCGCCATATGGTGAACACTAGTTTCCATGGCCAAAGCGGTGTCGCGATGAAACCCATGTCGCGTCGGAAGTATCGCTTCCATTGTAAATTCGGCATTAGAACTTTTGAAGTATGACTCGGTTCATCCATAAGTGGCGTGATTTCAGTGTTGAGCCAGCCCAGTAATGTACTGCGCCTTTCCATTAGCTCTGGCCTGTTATAGCTCTATGACTTTGTGGATAACGACCATTTCTAACAGTCATATTCTTCTTCTTTATTTAACGACGCTCTTAAATAACGGTTCTTATTCATTTAGCGTCCATAGCCTGTAAATGCAAGAATTAATTTGTCTTAAAATATCCTTTTGTTACTGAATTTGAATTGTGTTGGTTTTATGAGAGTTTTAGGTTTTCAATATTTGATGTTAGCCATTTTTTACCACCAAGAGTTGGCAACACTAGAAACGCACCCATGCTGTTCTTTGATGCAAGAGAGCTTGTGCAGTAAAGTTTAGTGAGTTGTCGTGGAAGATAGCGTTAGAAGGGTACTCTATGTAAGTATAATGAATGTCTTAAGAGGTACCGAATACTGTTATAGAGGGAAAAAATCATTATTTAGCCCTCTAATTAGGATAACTCCATAAAATGTATATAGGGGAAAGAAATATTAAGAAAGGCATTAAGGCGGTGAATGTGCTGTGAGATACCTAATTAGAAACGCGTAGATTGTAGGTTTATATAAAATGGTCCTTATTTATAAGTTAAAAAGAAAGACGAAAAAGTGATAAAGTCCAATACATACCGAACTAATATTGAATATCTTCAAAATGTGCGATTTTTACAAGCATTTTCTAGAATATTCCACCCGTCTCGGTAATATGACGGCAGCGTGTGTGCCTCATATTCAAGAGTCGCAAGATGGTATATGGAGTAGGGCAAGTCATCCAGTGGTTATGTAGGGGAATTGTGGAAGTGTTCTCTGTGTGAGTAATATGAATATCTTAGAGATGCTGAAGACTGTCACAGAAGGAAAAAGTCCTTATGTAGCTCTAATTTGGATAACTGTCCATAAAATATATCTTGGAACGAAATATTCAGAAATACATTAAGGCAGTGAGCTAACTTCCTAGTTAAGAAGCTCACCGATTAGAAGCTGTAGGTTAATATAAAAAGGTTCCTAATTTAGAAGTTGAAAACAAATAATTTGCACATGGGAGTTGGGGGAAACTTTCACAGAGGATCCGGATTTGAAGCTATTGAAAATGCTAACATTTCCAGATTGAAATCCGATAAAATACCATCGCGGTAATTCTATGCGTCAACTCTTAATTTTGGCGAACGTCAATGAAGTGTGATGCCAGCCGCTACGAGCAAAATACCTTAACGAAAAGTTCATTATATATGGAACTAATATTTAGTGTCTTAAAAATGCCATTTTTACGGTATTTTCAAGATTATTCCGCCCGCCTCGATATTTATGGCGGTAGCGTCTGTGCCTCGTATTCGCGAGTTGCGAGATCAAATCTCGCGTGGGCGAGTTATCCGGATAAAAAAAAAAAAAAATTATAGGAAGTAGTTTGCAATTGTTTTTCCTGAAATTTACCTTATCGTTGATTTCGGTCGTTTCGTTTACATTGTGTAGTTTGCGTATGTTTTGATTTAGACGTTGCTTATATTGTTGTACGTGTTATTCGCTGCACATTTAATTTCAATTCCCCTTAAAAAGAGCATGCCATCTACACACATGAATTTGGTACTTTAACCCATTAACGGCCATCGTCCTCGCACGAGGTCAGCTGAGCAAAAACAGTATATAGCATTTTTTGATTAAAATATAATAGTATCAGCTATATTATACTACCACAATTGTATATAATTTTTCTTGTAAAATAGTTATCAATAATATCCTATACTTGGCAATAAAGAAAATCTGTATTCATACCCAGTTGCAGCATTGCAATAAAAATAAAATCAGTTTCATGGTTGTCAAATTTACATTGCACCCATGTGTTAACAGAAGTTTAAGAAAGGGACTAAACCTTATATTCAAGAATCACAGTTCTGTATGCAAATATGATAAAGATGGTCTCGAAATGACACTGACCTAATGTGTATATTATTTACATGATATTATTTCGTAAATTTACTGTTCATATCACCAATATTTTATTGTTCTGTCATGTGCATCAGTGTTAGTAACTTTCGAGAGTTTAATTATAATTGTTGCCTTCAGTCAAAAGTGATATTTCCAGAGGGAAATTCAAGGACCCTGTTTCTCTAAGGTAAGATAAATTGAAGACTTGAAATAAAAGGGGCTCTAAATACCATAATCATGAATTTGAGGAAAATGTGCCTTATATGAAAGTTAAGCATAGTATATATCTAGTGTCCAAAGCAGCTTAGACATTATACAGTAACAGTATGAAAGGCTTACTGAACGTGGAAATTCAATGAAGGGTTTAAGTTCCATCGTTCAGTACTGGGCAAAAAAGATAGAGAAGAGAACAAACGAATGAAACAAAAATGTTTTTGTTCTTACAATAAGTTCATTCTGTAATGCTTTTGTAAAATTGTGTGTAGTCTTCATTTGTCAGGCATTGCATTTTAGTCAAATGCTGCTTTTCTTCAGATGTGGCTCGTAACATCCAGGGCAGGTAGTTGCATTTTCTTGGATGTCCTGTGCTCGTATACCCTTTCTCAAAATAATGATATTTTCCCAGGCCTCAATTTCATTTAAGCTCCTCCTGGTTTTGACTACATGATGCTTATTGTTGTTCAGCCACTGTACTTATGAAATGTTTAGCTTTGCTGTGTTTATTCTACAATCTGCTGTTCTCTTAAAATCGGATGCATTTGTATTACTGGCAATAAATGGCTTTGTTTTGATTCTGGTAGCATATGCTTCACATTTTCGGAAACAATACATTTGGTAACGCTTTTTTTCAATAAGGGCAAAATCCCTGTTGCAACTTAGGAAGGCGTGACCTGATACAAGGAACTTTTTTTTATTTCTTAAAAAACACTGGTTATAACTAGGTACATCTAGAAAAAAGAGAATGACCTGTTTTGTTTTGGCCACAACAGTTATCACACTGGATTATCAGCTCTTTGTGCCACAGAAGTGCTTGCCAAGATTCCTTGGATTTCTCTCTTATACCATCTCTGAGATTGTCTTAGAAAGTAGCATGTGCACTTGTGAATAAGTGAGGATGATTGCTGATATATGCAGGAATCTTCTTGACTCATCACCACAGTGATTCATAGGTTTGGAGATTAATTACTTCCTCTACACATACTGTACACATAGTAGGTAGTGAAGGTGTTGTATTGCACCCAAAAATTTGATGTCCAGATTTCATCAGAAGTATATTTTTGAGGTCCCTGGATCCAAAAATAAAATTTTTAGAATAAGGTCCATGTGTGTCTATGGGCAGCATAGTTCCAAAATGAAAAGACTGTTAAATACCAAATTTGGTATTTAGTCTTCCAAGGATGACACATGAAGATTTTCAAGAAAGATATTTACATGACAAATAAAACGTATATCTTGAATTTTTTGAGAAAAGTCTTTGAAGGCCTTTTCATTCTAGATGATCATAAGAGATAGACAAGAACTTGCTATACCAAAACATGTGAATCTCCTTAAAAGACACAATTTGTCACACTTTTTTTTTTATTTGTAAAATTAACCTTTCTGAGATGTTCTTTGTTATTACTTTGTTTTAAATTACCCAAGTTATTATCAAATGGGATGTCATCTGTTTCAACCCTTTGTTTTACTCTTCGCCATGCAAAGGATACTGAATTTAAGTTGTTTCATGTAGCACCATTTACCACAATATAAATAAAAGAATAATCCTTTATAGCAACAGTTTGTAGAGAAAGTCATGTGAATGGAACCAATCAGTTTTTTTTATATATTTTTTATATTAATATCAATTATAAATTTGTTTAGTGTAACATCAACAGAAAATGAATCTCCAAATAAAGAGATACCCTCCATTCCCATTCTCACAAGTCCCTCATTTATGTAACTTAAAACCGTTAAACTTGTGCCAAACTAGTTAAAAAGTACTCATTTTACAGGAGGAAAACAATCGCTTTGTTAGCTAGAGATTTGCAGAGATAAAACTATCAAAAATGAGGAACTTGGACATGGATTACAATTAAAATAGGAAAACTTGCATTTTAGATCATTGTGCAATTTATTCAAACCTTTCAAATATGTAGCTTACACCAAATTAGCACAGCTGGCTGGATGGCAGACTGCTTCACTATCTCTGTTGCACCACAGCCACAGACAGCTGCACCTTCCTTGTCTTCCTCACTGACTACCAGTCTACAACTTTTGCACAGTGCATAAGCTGGTTTCCTCCTCATCTAATACTCCAAAGCACAGAGAACATTTTGGTTTCATAATAACCTCCAGTAATTCCCCTTTTGTAATGTAAGTAAAAATTGAAACCTCTAACACATAAAGATGGCCACAATAATTCCCTCCCATACAGTAAAACCTTGTTAACCCGGACCAAATGAGGCTCAATGTTCAGATTATCCAAAGTTCGGATTAAGTGAAATAAACAGCACAGAGAAACATTGTGAATGAAATCAGAGTACTGTATACTTTATTAGAATATAAGATACAATAGGTCCATCTGATTTTAATTCATATTTTTTGTTTGGTTTGAAGAAATCATCAATTTTATTTTGTGGTCTATCACACATTTCTTTCACAATATCACAAGACTCCTCATATGATGCTAGTATGTAGAAATGTTTGGCTGTTTTCTCAACAAAGTCTATTTCACAATTAGATGCTGTTTAACCTCACTTAATTTCACTTTTGACATTCCAAATTCCACATCCTCAACTTCAGATTCACTACTGGTGTCCCTTGCATTGCTTACACTTTCCATAATTTCATCATCAGTCATGATGCGATAGCCTGGATCATCTTTGTCTCTTGTCAAGCTGTCTTCGATCTCATCTACAGTGACAAGTTTTCTTGCCACCCTCAACCGGTGTTTGCTGAAAGTCATTTAATTCAATTGCATTGTTGTTGTTTTTTTTTTTTAGTGTTTAATGCCCGCTCTAACTACTTATGGCACTGCAGGTGATGACACTGGTGATACATGAATGATGGAGCACTGGTGGGGGAAACTGGAATACCCAGAGAAAACCCACCCCTACGCTGCTTTGTCCACCACAAATCTCGTATGCGGTCGCTTGGGATCGAACCCCTGCCCTCTAGGTGAATTGCATTGGTGTCTAATTCAACACTGTCATCATACAAAAGTTTCTTCCATGCATTAGTCAATATAGGGTTCAAAATGCTGTTATATGCGCTTGTAAAATTGAAAATCATCGATCTGAAATCATATGACTTTATATTCTGGAGTGTTTTTCTGCCAGTTTATCTTCACTGTTGAGAGGCTCTTCAATTTAAAAAAATTCAAGCAGGAATTTCTTTCTGAAGTGTTTTGCAGTATAGATAATGCCTGGGCCCATCACAGGCGCATTATTTAAAAGGATTATGGTTTTCACATCGTTTTGGTTTTTGTTTTCTTGGTGCCTTCTTATTGCAGGTGCAGCATGGTTACGAAATCAATCACAGGTGATATCTGCCATAAACCACACAATTTTTGAATTGTAATGCGCAGGCAATATGGACATTACATTCTTATGAGCCCTTGGTTGTTTACTTTCACCTAAGAGAACTGGCTTTAAAACATGGCTTCCATGTGTTTTGGCACACAACATTGCAGAAACACATTCTTTGCAAATTTTTTGTCCAGGCATATTTTTTAAGGATTCGGAGGCTTGCATGTTCTAGGGCAAGGTGTGCCAAAATAGACCTGTCTTGTTGGCATTATACATTTGAGAAAAATCTAGCTTTTCTTCTTGAATGATAAATTTTAATTTTTTTCAATGTATTAGCACTTCCCTTCACTCACATTTTGTTCACTATGTTATGACACTTGCAAAATCTGTATAATGGGCCTGAACTAGCCGAAAATCCATTGTTACCAAATTGTTTTGCAAGGGGTTTGGCAAAAACTTGAATTTCTACACCTCTCGCTGCAATTCCACTTGCACGAAATTGCTTCTACCACTTGTATGTCATGTCTTCTATCTTTGTTCAGCTGGCTGCCGCATTCATGTCACCTGACAATTTTCCTCATTTACATCACATTTAATCAAAAATAAGAGTTCATCCTTTCTTTTTTTAATGTCCAAAACTGTTTTGCAGATTTCATATTCTGCACATACACATGCAACAGTGGCAGCATTTTCAAGCCTTTCAATAATTTGTTTCTCATGTGTTGCAAGTGGTTTATGCTTGTGTTTCCCTGATGATATTGTAGGTTTACTAAAAGACATGCACTCAATTTGTTTCTTTAGCTTAATGACTGAGAAAGGCAAGTGTTAAACTAACCCTTCTGACAAGAGTTGCAAGCAGGTACAGCAAGAGTGTGGGAAGAAGGGCAGCCTAATTTACTATTGTTACTAATGCAATCCTGATATCCCTAAGAAATTCCTATTGTACAGTCTGTGCAAAAATAAAGTTGACAATTTCCTTAAGTTTGTCTAAGTGCAGTACTAAGATTTAAGTTAGCAATTTGCAGTTTTGTCTTAAGGATGCTTTTCTAGATTAAGTGAAATCTGGGTTTAAAGAGTTCTGGATTAACAAGATTTTTCCGTAATTGGAAACTTTATCCTTAAGCAATGTGCGGAAGAGGGGAAAAAGGATCAAATGCCCTTCTTTCATATGGGTGATCCATAAAGCATATTTCCTTGTAAATGATCGTATAGCACCATACATCTGTGTTTGTCTAGGGGTACCATTTTCCCTAGGTCATGGGTTCACACCTGGATTTTTTTTTTATTTTTTCAGGCTCACATGTGAAGGGAAGTGAAGCTGAGGCTTTAGTGTGAATTGAACTCTTGCAAATGTTGCACATGATTTTTAGTTGTCTCAGTGCAGTGCATATTTAGTTATACAGCTCTTTCTTGGTATTCTGTCCCTTAAAAAGTATTTATGTATGATGCCTACATCAGTACAGAATCTGCATTCCTTTGATTTACTCTCCTGAAAATTTACATCTGGAACAGTTAAAAATATTGCAAAACAAATCCACAAAACTTTAAAGGAACATAAACATAACATTTATTAAGGAATTTTGCCATTTCTAAGAGGGAACTGCAATGGTAATGGACAATTTCCTAAGCAAGTGTGAAATTCTTGAACAATCAAGGTAGGCATTTCAACATCTCTTGGTTTTATATATGCGAGGTCTTTAATTTTTATGTCTACTACCTTTTTTTTTTTAGAAATAATTCAAAGTGACAAACCATAGTGCATTAGTAAATGTTCTCATAGGCTTCTGCGTGGTCAGTGTCGTGCATAGTGATACTAGTTTCTGATTTCTGCCACATCATTGCCAATGAGACTGTCTTCAGGGCTGCACTGCATCATATTCTGATTGTCGCCTTTTAACTAGAAGACCCAAAAGATCCCTTAACATTTGCTTGCATGGCACACTAATCACTGGCACAAGAACTTGGTTTATTAGTGGCAGTCCTTTTTTCTTGTGGGTTTGCAAGTCTGTTTACTAAACATTAATAAATATTTATTCGAAGCACTGACAAAACCAACCATTTTTCTAAAAACCTCATTAGCTTACCAGAAATTAAATACACCAGCAATAGATGCCAAGCCTAAGTGGAAGAACAGCGTTATGTTACTATGTATTAATCATAGGAGGATATTATCCATACTGAAACAAGAATCATTCCTAGAGCTCATCTTGCTTGTTTTCTTTGCAGAATTTGGACTCCCATTACCCAGTGAAGACTATCAAGGTGGTGAGAGAAGTGATTGAAAAAAAGGTGAAACCCTTTGATATCTGAAGCTGATACCTGGGGGAATTCACCTCTTCAGCGTAAGAAAGATAAACTATCTTAAATTGTTTAGATAGACCTAAATGTTTTAGTCCTGAGGCCAGTTGTAGATGAAGTAATGGGCTTATGTTTGGAGCTTCTTTCGAAAGCACTGTACACAGTGAAAATTCTTATCCTCTGGATTTCAGCTTTTGCTTTCTTTGTAATTCTTTCCTCCATCTCACCTCATCTCTCTTTATTCCATTCCATTGAGTGAAATTAATCTGTTTTGATTGCATTTTGTAGTTTGTCAATTTCAAATGAAAGATTTATGAACTGTTTAAGAAGAAACCATGTAGGATATTAGTAAGTTGCAAAAGTCAGGGTTTCTGTGAAATAGAAGACCATTGAAAGATGTATTCCTAACTCAAGTTGATGCGTCTTCCCTTTTATTGCAGATATGCATATACACATGTATACTTTTAGAGCTAAAACTGGTTTTCCTTAATTTTAGAAGGAATTAACTACTGTAGTTATGAAATTTATACATATTTAGCTTCACCAGCAACTAAGAACTACTGCCATTTCACTTCAAAAGCAGCACATAATTTCAAATGTTTGTTCCATATACCACAGATGCCCCATCTCAAAACACTAATCAATGGCCCCTTGGTCATACCATTAATTATTGTGATTGAATTTGGTAACACACACATATATTATGCGCATACCTTTTTTTGCAAGTTTTACAGGGAAGAAAGGGTCAGGGGGAAGAAGAGCCTCCTGCCTGTATTTCTTAGTGTTGTAAAGTAAAGAAAGATTTTCTTTGAGGCCCTCAGCCATTAAGGTGAATAGGTTACCTAATTTACTGCATACTAGCGGAATTATAAAACGAAACACAGAACATGTACACGTGTGTGAACTCTGTGATCTACAGACAGAATGAAACTGTAGCATTGAAACCACTACATATCAAGATGCATATCATACATGTCAATGTTGTTCCACGCTGCTTCCTAAATGGCACAAAACCCACAAAATGAAGACGGAGCCAAGCAGACAAAAAAAAGTGTACACAATACATACTTCAACTGCCTTCTTTAAATAAAGTAGACAAAATTGAGCCAAAAAGCAAACCAGAAGTGGACTGAATGCCTTGCCCATTTGTCACCTTTTGTTATTGTACTGATTCTTTAGGGTTTGGAATCTATACGCTTTCACATATACAGATGGCAGTGGGTTGTAAAATCTCCCAAAAAACTCGAACCTAGAGGTAATGCTTTCAAAGGTTGTCTTCAAATTGTACAACTTCCACTTTGGAGCTTACATTTTTAACCACATTCAGATGAGATGACTTGGGGAATTAGAGGATCACTTCAATATCTAGTTTCCTGTGAAGTTGGTTCAATAAGCACTCTATTAGGAGTGAAAATGCCCTAAGGTTTCAATGTTAGAACAAGAGCAGCCTGACTCCATCACTAAGATAGTCAAGTCAACCTAGAATGGTGGATTACACATTTCAAATACAAAATGTTGCATTGCAACTGCACTAAAGGAATTAATCTGTTCCTGCTTTCCATGCAGTTGGTCATGCAGTGCACAGTGGATGTAGGAACATCGAACAATGTTGCTCTATTTTACTTAAATGAGCAATCAGTTGGCGATGACTGCCTAGTGTGAATTTCTGGTTAATTTTATAATATTTAAACTACATGTTGGTGGAATTTTCCCTGTTTCATTTTTCTTGAGTTTGTAAAGTGTCGGCCATTAAAAGTGTACCATAAACAGTATAGCATTTCAATTGGCAATTATAATGATAAAAATTTGAAATTAATAATTTAATTTTAATGTATGTTATAAAATTATATTGTTTCTTAAACACTTCAGAATTATGAAGAACTGGTAAATATATATTTTTAGTGATGAGCAAATAACTTGAGGCTTGTCAAATCTCTCTTACAATATATATTTGTGAAGTGTCTCACCGACTTTGATATAAAATTATTCACAATGGAAACAGCAGGTGTAATCAATACTTACTGTGCCAATTTTAGCTGTCCATAGTGGTAATTATAGTGAGCCTTATAGATAATGATGTAATAATGAATAGGACAGGAAATGCAGGTATGACATGAGTATTCTATTCCATTTAGCTGTACATGCCTATAATTAAGCATGTTTGTGGGTCTTGGGGTAGAAACCTTTTTAACACAAATGTAAACAAAATATGTACATTGGACAAATGATGTAGTTGTGCAGTTGGGTGTGGAGCAACTTGAATTTTCCATGTTCCAGATAACAATGCCAAGTTTTACTGCAGCCAAGTTTGAACATCTAAGGGAAACATTTGTGATTCTGATTTCCAATGCGCCCATAAAATCATTTGTCAACAATGATGACTGTGGGTTGCCCATTGCTACTCCTGATGTTTGGCAATGATATCTTGTTTAGAGCTAAAAAGTTCTGATATGTATATAATTTGGCGAGTTCTGTGCATTCTGAAATGTTCTGTGATGACATTCCAAATGATTTGAACTAGCTTTCGATTAGTGGTGGGAATTTATTCAGTGGTATACTGGGGAATAGTGAGTTTACATTAAAAGAAATAGGTCCTCTTCCTTTAATTCAATACCTGTGATATTTTCTTTAAGTTCATAGGAGGTTTTCACTGCTGAAACTGTTTAATTTTGGAAAGGAGTTAAATTTGAAATGTTTTATCAATTTGTATGTTGGTGAATCTGTGTTGTTGACACCGGGGTCTCATTGTTATATTGTTTTGTGAATTTTGGGAAAGACAGTTTGAGAAGGGTTGTATTAATACATTTTTTGTGTGTATTTTTTTGGTATAATGTTTGTTTTCTTTAGTTTATAAGATTTATAAACAAGTGGTTATGGGTGTTTTATTAATGACTTCATATTGATTGTCATTAAGCAGTTAATTCATTTTGTTAACATAATCAGGTGTTCCCATTATGACTTTTCTCTTTGTCTGCCTTTGGTATGTGTTAATTTTTTTTTTTTGTTCGCTTCTGTAAACACATTGGCATTTCGTTTTGCTTTTTTCCAATTCTGGTAAAAAGCCTTTAGAAATGTTATTTGTAGTGAATTCTTTAATTTTGGTTGAGAAATGGATGCAAGCTTTAAGCTTTGGTTTAAGAGCTCCATTTCTCTTGGGTAGAAATTTTGATTGGAAAGATTTACCACGTTCTTGAAAGTTTCTGTACTTATTTCGGAAACTTTTTCTAGTTATGCAATTTGATTGACCATTGCTTTCTGGTGGGATGGCTCTGTAATTCCCATTGTTTCTCTTATTCATTAACTCCAATATATGGATTTTTATGAACTGTTGCATAATTTGTTGGTTAGTTTGAATTTGAGTTGTACAGTTTTTGCTTTTATTTTTCTACTTATGATTGCCAAATGGTATATTTTCAGAGTTTTCCCAAATCCCATTTCCTAACACTTCTGTTAAGTTTGAATGTAGTTTGTAAAGTTTCACTTCTATTTTCTCCAATTGTTTGTAATGTTCATTGATTTCTACTTGTAAAACTTTTTTCTCTGCAGCATTTTGTTACACATTGCTATTGCCGTGTTTGGCACTATCTTAACAAATTGGGGTATACTTTATTCTGTAGACATAGTTTTATGAATTTTATATTTGTGAAAATGTTTTTCTTTTCTTGACATTTTAAGAATGTTTTAATTTCTCATTTCTGTATTCCAAAGTGTTCTTTGAATTCCTATTTTTAACATTCAAGGAGGTTACCTCATTTGCAATTTCCTCAGTTGTTTCATCATTTCATAATACATATTTATTGGTGTCTGTGGCAGAAGTACTACTAACTCTTCAGTGATTCTTATAAAATGGGCTTTCCATTCATTTATATGTAATTTTTGTACATTTATTTTGCACAATGTTTTGCACAGTTTAAAGTCCACACCTTTGCAAAATTATTACACTCTGCTGGACAAGGGAAGTTATAGGTTTCAACTTCAGGAAGTTGTCATATATGCCTTTGTCTTGCAGAATAATACATTTTTTTTTGTTAATTTATTCAGTATTAAGTTCTATTGTGTTCCTAAAAGTTGTTACAAATCATTTGTAGAGACCTCTTTCCACCTATTAGTGTGAAATATTCGACACATAAACATTATTTTTGTTTGACTGAGGGTGATTGATTGCACTCTGTCAATATTTACTGAGATCACACTATTAACTTTTTAACTGACCTATGAGACTCTGTCTCTCTTTGTAGGGGTGTGGCCCATTCTGTATTGTCGGGTACTAATTAGCAAGTCGTTTAATTTTAAACAAAGGTTTTGTGATGGACAAAACTACTTTTTTTTTTTTTTTTTTTTTTTTTTTTTTTTTTTTTTTTTTTTGAGTTCTTCATGGTTTAGAGGTAGACATAAATACTCTTAGCCTGTATGTGACATACTGGTAAATTATTATAAGTGAAACTACTTCTCAGTGGATGGAATAATTATTGCTGCATCAGTGTCTTATTTTAATGAATCTTTCATCAAAATTTATATGTCAACATTGGGCAACTTTGCTTAATACCATTACACTTAAAAACAACAAATTTAGAGTCCCTAAATATTGAGTTAGATATGGTCTGGGTTTCTTCGTCACAATTTCAGGCAAGGGTTTCAGCTATTGTCTTTGTAACTAATAATATTAAGGATGACAAAAATTAGGGTATAAGATATAAGTATAAAATGGGGGGAGGTGTTGACATAACACACTTAATTTTTTGATGCAATATATAACAAAACATACAATGTCTGGGTACACAAAGGTAGGTGAAACAAGGAGGTGTTTAATAATAATTTGGTTGAGAGGGAGAGGGAGAGAGAGAGAGAGAGTCTTAAAGTGTTAAATCACTAAATTCAAGATGAAAATATGATTAAATTTTCTTTCAGAGGTCCTAAAAATGGCATCTGCTGAGGGCAGCAGTGGTCGTGTGTCTAAAGTTGAAGAAAGCAGTGGCTCAGAAGGAGCAGGAGCTCTTCAGACTTTGGCTGATGTAGCTACAATAAAACGTTTGGAAGAAATGAAAGATGTGGAAGAGGTAGATGTGGATGTGGAAGAGATAGTGGTAGAGGTGGATATGGATTGGGAAGATACGGATTTGGAAGATTTCAAGTTTCAATTAAGGAAGGGTCACACCTTGCGTCGTGCAATATCTTGCCCTGAGGTAAGTCCTGCTTCATAGAATAAATGATATTTAAACCATTTTACTTCCATAATTGAAAATTAAGCAGGAAAAAAGAAAATGCTGTACTCTTGAACTGTAGATTGCTATCAGAACAGATTGACCAAAAATTCATACAGTATAGTAAATGGGAAGCTATAAAGGATGAAAATGCCTGTCCATTATAATACACTTCTGGATATAGTATTATGTCTTTATTGATTCAAGAATTGTTTATAAATAAAGACTTAAATCCACTGCTGCAAATAATTCACTTGACATTTTGACGTGTATACAGTTTACAGCTGTAAGTAGTACATGCCGTGCATACTACTCATTCTACCACTCCAGTCACTCACGACTTAGTACACTCCACAACACTGGCTTAGAAATTCTTCCTCCTTTTAAAGCTAGAAAATGTTGGATATTTCTGGAAAGTTGTGGGAGCTCCTGGGTGCATCTCAAGAATACTGGACTTCTCATGTTCCAAAGTTTCTGGTTACCAGTACACTGCAGCTCCTGTGTTGTTACACATCACAAGGGCTCCAACTGCAATGACTCGTATACCAAGATGAATGTGAGAACTGCAAAAGATGGCACTGTTGAACTGCTCCCTCCCCAGGACTGGTCATCCTGAGGTCATCCCAACCAGCACCACTTTAGCAGGCTAGAGAGTCCAAATGAGCTGCCAGTTTCTTCTTGTGGGATAGCCTCTTGACCAAAGGTGAGAGAAAGTAATGAAAGCAGCAATATAGAACAGGAAATGGTACTGGGCGAAACAAAAGTCTGCTGCTTCTAAGGTTTGAACCCACCTCAGCTGGAGTGAAACAGTAGTATGAGACAGTATTGTGACAGTGCCCACTTCTGCAATGGTTGTATCATTCACTTTGGTATGCAAGTCATGCAGTTGGAAAGCATAACACAGGAAGTGTGGTGCACTGGTAACCAGAAAAATTGGAACCAGAGATATCTAGTACTTACAAGATTTCTTCAGAAGCTCTTACAATTTTCCTGAAAGTTCTGCAACATCATTTTCTAGCTATAAAAGGAGGAAGAATTGCAAGTGAGTCATGGGTGACTGGAGTATTAGCATACATTTGTGTGCAGCTGTTAACTACATACATGTCAAAATGCTGATTGAATTACTTGCAGCTTGCACAATCTTTCATTAGTGTATGAATTATTGCTTTCTGTTGCATGTTCTGGCTCTTCTTTCTAATATGTGATGCCAGATTTTTTGCAAGTCCATGAGCAGAATATATTTTCAAAGTACGGCTTTACATTTTATGTCTAATGTGGATTTAAAATCACTTTTTACTTGAATTTCATGCCAGAAAATGTTTTAACATAAGTTAAGGTTTATGATTGTTTACTTACAGTGCATGTAGCCATCCTGAAGAATGCAGCCAAATTATCCATTTAAATCACATATTACAAGGCGGCAACTTTTTTTTTGTTTCAGTAAATTACACTAACTATACGGTTAATCACTAACTTACGATAGTGTGCTATTGCACTAGCTTACACTGTTTGGCCTTAAAATACCAGCTATGTACACTAAATGCTTACCTTGTTAACTTAGCGTAGCCTAAATCTAAACTATGTACTTTCCTGTCTCTTAATGGGGTGCAACACCACATTGCATTCAGAGCACAACATTCTTGTTCTCAGCAGACCCTCGTCAAATAATTGAAGACATGCCTCCAAATGGTTCAGGTAAAGACAGATCTGCCCTACTAATCTGATGAGCCATTTATAAAACTATTAGAATCTGCAAGAATTTCACAAGTAACATACAATCCTCTATTCTCGCACTGCAATAAGTTCTGCTCTATCGCATCCCTGTGTTTGTAAGCCAATAACACTTAAACGAAAGTATGGTGAAGACTTAAAAATGGCTGGTTGTTAACCACTTTCAGATGATGGTACAGTTTGTTCTGTAGATGTCTAGGGATTATTTAGAGGTTGGCTACAATTGTTGGAAATGATATGCAGGTTGGCTGCTGTGTGAGATGTAATATGGCTTGTAGTGTTCGGTTGGTTTTGTCTGCTTGCGCATGTGCATTGGCAAACCTTTGGACTTAAAAAATGTCTTGCCATCTTGCATCACATGTTGTAAAGTATCCCCCCTATTCCTACTCTGTTGGTTGACATTCAAATCAAATCATCTCAGAGTACACTGAAATTCCCATCCATATGTGTGTTAAACCATATGAGACTACAATAAGTAGACAAAGAAGAAGTTAGCTATTTTATGGCATCTTTTAGACTGCGTCAGTATGGAATTTCTTTCAACTTTTGTCCCTTTATGACTTAAGCTGAGGCAAAACTTGTAATGTCAGGATTGAACAAACCACTGTGTGTTTAACACCGTATAGTTAATGATGAACAAACAACCCAAAATGAGGAAACCTCAGAGTAATTTTCAGTAAGTCTAGAAAATTACTTAAAAATTTATTGAATCGGTCATGTATTCATTAAGGGAAATTTATACACAGTACTGCAGCAAGTTGTATCATTACTTTCAATTCATTTAGGTTCTATTAAATAAAAATGTGAAGATCCACTAATATACATATATTCTGAAAGAACACACAAAATGCTACAAAATTAACATACTGTCATTTGAAATGATCGCCTTGTGCAGCAACACAGTGGCAAAGACATTGAGGCCACTCAGTAATAGCTGCATGAATCGTGTCCTGTGGAATTTTCTTAACACCTAGTGTGAATAATTTTTTTTAGCATCTCAATATTGTGGTGCCTCTTTTAACATGCTGTTGCCTCGAGCTTCTGCCACAGAGAATATTCCAATCGAGTGAGGTCCAGACTTCCACTAGGCCATTCAGCAGCAGCAATGAATTGTAGGTCATTGGTTGCCAACCACTGCGGCATGGTTTTTGCAGCTAGCAAATGCCTTTTGTGTCTTTTATATCCACTAACAGCCTTAAATAAAAAAACAACAAATTGTCATTGTTTGTGAAGAGACGTTCATTTTATGAGACAAAATTGTTTGTTTATGCTATGAATTGCATGTTAACGAATTGGCTTTTTTGCTGTAATATGGTGAATAAATTGGTAAACTCATACACAGATTTTCTAACCATTAACTTCAACAAGAGCATGATTGGGTGAAACCTCCAAGTGCAGTTAATGTAAACACAAAAACTCTAAAAATACTACTTCTCTTAAGAATAGCAAATTAGATACTTTAATATCTACCAATTTTTCAGAATGTTATCAGAAATATTTTTCTTCACAATACTGCATGTGTGTATAAAAAGATCCTACTAATTAGCCCACTCAATTATTGTGAGCAAAAATAAGTCCCAAAGCAAATACTAGTTATACTAGAACCTAAGGGGTTAGGAGATGCTTTCCATGGAATTTAGAATGAAATAGTTACTTATTGCAATATTCCATGACTGACATTCCAGATTAATGGTTACACATTCTCCTAAAGCTTTAAGCGTATGTTGATAGAAATCAGCATTAGTTTTAGACCTGGAAACAGTATCTAGATAATTAAGTTGACTTTTTGGCACTGTTCAGTGTAGTAACAACAATCTGTGAATAATGTATGATTGCTAGTTCAACATTTTAAGTCCAATCTCTCTCCATTTTCTATTCTTCTTTACTTGGAAAACTAAGGAAAACTGCTTGGCAGATGTGTATTGCAGGGTGTCTACCAGTACCGAAAATACCAAAAGTGTCGAAAAAGTAACAAATTTGGCAAGTGGGTGCCAAAAATACTGAAAAGTAATGAATTTAATGATTTGGAGAATGTAGGAATTCACGTTCAAACTTGGTGCTTGTAACTGCACTGATCTCGTAAAGGACCAAACTAGCGACGGTCAACATCAATTTAGAACGTCTCTCGAAAATGCTTGTTGCCAATAGAAATGCTAAGTTGCCTTTTTCCCTTGCTGCCTACTGTTAGGTACGTAATTTTCTTGCAGGATTGGCTACATTGCCAAGTGAAGGAAACAACATTGGAAGTGGTTGATATTGATTTAAAACAAACATTTATAGTTATGAGTTTTGACAGCAACAGGAAGTAATTTGTTGGAAGTCATTGAACAAAAACTACAAAATTATAATTTGGTGTTTTGTACGTGTTATATAGTGCACATTCACACATTAGAGCTAGTCATGAAATAGTTATATTGTATGACTTAGAGTGTAGAAGTTAGTTATCTACTAGGTCCTATTATCCGGTCGTATTTCTTGTAGGTCTCTTATTATGAGAGACCCAAAAGTAGAATAGAGACTTTCAATAATTTTCTTGAAAAAAGTGAATTTTAGTGACAAGCTAAAACAAACTGACATGTTACAAACCCTGAAACCTTGTTTCACTATACTCTTGAAGTATCACAACACCAGGGTGTCTACTGAGAATGTGGAATAAAAATTGGGTACAGTTTTAGGTACCATATATATCAAGAGTTCCTGAATGCAGCATATCGCATGCAATTAGTTGCGATCCTTAACCTAATCTCAACAAAGACTTTAAAACTTGTCAATGCCCACCCAGTATTTTTCAAAACAGTTTTATATGCTCCATTTATGGTATGAAAGAAACGCGTCCCAATATCCACTATTTGTTTTTCTGATGTGTAACTATTTTTATATGAATCGTTAGATCGGACAACAGTTTCAGATTTACATTAGGGCCTGTGTGGACACCTGAACAAGCTTTTCAAGTGAAAAGTCCTTTTTCAGATAACCCTTTTAGACAATCCATCATATTTGATGCTGTCGATTTCTCTAGGAACAAGGACTTCAAATATCTAGTGCAGTGTTTCCCAACCTTTTGAAGTTCACGGCACCCTTGGGAATAACATTAAACACCAGGGGCACCCTTCCTTGAATTAAAAGAAAATTAAGCTTAACATGTCAATTTATTCAAATATTATATAATAACGTACACCATAACATAATACAGTAAACTTTACTACAATCACTGAGTAAAAATACATCAATAAATTTTGTTCGATTAATGATTAATGTGAAACTTGTGATGGATGCTTAGAGCACAGATATGTGATGTCGGGTCTTACAGTTGACAGTGAAACACGCAAATCATCCTCAAGGTTATTCAATCTATTGCTTGCCTTGCATTTTATTGTCACCATAGCAGAGAAGGCTTGCTCGCATAGATAGGATGTTGAAAAGGGCAAAAATGCGTTAATTGCTTTCTTCATTAGGTTAGGGTACTCCTCTCTCCGTTGAAGCCATTGCATTTTGCAATCTTGATAAGTGATCACAAATGCGGTCTTCCCAGATCTTTATCTCCTGCCACATTAAGAAGAGATGGAAAGTTCGACAAATCCCCTTTTTGAACTGCAGACTTCCAAGAACTAAGTCTTCTTTTAAAACCTTTCATTTTATTGGTTGAGGAGATTATTGTTTCATGTCGACCCTGTATCGAAACATTCAGTTCATTCAGCTTATGAAAAATATCTGCCAGATACGACAGTTCAAAACACCAAGAATCACTTAGTAAGAGCTCATGAAATGTGTCTTGATTTTCATCCTTAAAAAAAGTTTTTAGCTGTTCTTTAAGTTCGAGAAACCGGTTCAATACACGACCCCGCGACAACCACCTTACATCTGTGTGAAGTAACAAAGAGGTATTAGCTGCATCCGTTGCGCGACATAACTGTTCAAAAATTCTGCACTTTAAAGGTCGAGACTTCATATAGTTTACCATTTTCACAACTTGGTTAAACACTTCAGCAAAATCTTCATTACACGCTTTCACGACTAATGCCTCTCTATGCAGAAAACAGTGAGTTATAATAATGGCTGGATTTTCATTGAGAGCTCTGACAGTAAAACCTTTAATTTTCCCAGACATAGATGGTGCACCATCTGTACATATACCACAACAGTCTTTCCATGATAGATCATGGTCATTGAGATAGGAATTGGCCTGTGGTTGTAGTCTCCAGCGGTCTACAGAACAGAAACTGTTCACTAATATCTTTTTCATCAATATATCTGATAAAACCAAGGAGTAGCGGTTTGTCACAAATATCGAGACTCTCATCTACTTGCAAAGCAAATGTTCTATAAATTTTTATTTTCTCCGTGACTTGTTCGTTGATATTGCATGACATTTCAGATATCCTGCGGCTGATTGTGTTGTTGGACAGAGGAACTTTCGAAATTTGAATAGGTGATCCTTCGCCAAGTATTGTTGAAACTATAACTTGACATGCAGGGCCAATGATTTCCTCTCCAAGAGTATGAGATTTCTTTTTTTTAGCCTATCAGTTCTGCTACTATAAATGAGGCTTCAAGAGCACTATCACCTATGGTCATTCTCTTTACCATTCGCACAGCTGTTTTCTTCTCCCCTTCTAATATATGTGAAAAATACATTACACTTTTCTGTGACACACTAGGTTGCTTTGTTGTAAGATGCCGCTTGAGTTTGCTAGGTACCATGGCCTCGTTGCTAAGTGTTTCGCCACAAACTAAACACACAGGGATAGGGTTTTCCTTGTTGTTATTCCACTTAAATCCGTACGCTAAGTAACTGCCCTGGTATGTTCTTTTCTTTTGTTTGTCTTCTTTATGTGGTGAATTTGACGGTCCGGGAGAAACTGTAAGATTTGGCTTCTTAAAGCAAGCAGTAGGAGCCTACTGTTCACTTTCACTGTCCTGGCGTTTACGTTTAACAATGAACTTATCCATAGCTAAACACTGTGAATCAACGCGAGGAAGTCAACTGAAAGCGCCAAGCGGTGTACACTTTTATATATTCATCTGTCGAAGTCTCGGGAATGTTCGTGAGGAAGCGAGTAGTCTCGGGAATGTTCGGCAGGGTATAGCTGTAATGCCATCTCTGGGATACTAGTATAACTGAATTATTGAAATGAATTGACCACTATCACCATCTGCCGTGCATGAGAGTAATTGATTTGACTTATTTTATTTCAAGACCTTACAAGACTTAAGGCTTCAGTAGAAGGTTTTTTTTTTTTTTTTTTTTATCTCAATATCTCGCAGCACCCTAGCCCAAAATTAACATCCCAATAATTTACCACTACATCCATATGTTCCTTGTGAGAAATATCATTAAGACTCATCAATGGAAAGAGTAAACACAGGACTTTCACTTCAATAAATACATGGTTTAATTCACACCTACAATTCTGTAATACTTAAATTTTACTCCTACATTTTACCTATCACATCTTATTTTTTCACTTCACAGAGTTGCTGGATTTCTGAGGACCTAAAGCATCCAACAGCATGGTCGCCCAGCTATTGGATGCTATTTACCTCATCCTTTCACCAATCCACCTTTGTTCCTATACCTTATTTCTAATTTCCTTCATCCATCTACTTCTTACTACACTTAAATATTTTCCTATTTCTGTTAAACTTTTTTTTTGATTTAGCTTTTAACATCCTTTTACCTATAACTTCATTTGGTAGACTAGACCAATTGTTTTTTCGTAATTTTTCACTCATATTCATTGTTCCTTTGCATTCTAGAATTAAATGACAATAATTATCAGACTTCTTATTACATAAGACATTTACCTTGGTTAGCTCCCTCCCCTAAGCGTTTTAACCTCACCACCCTTGTCCTAGCCCATGCAAAAACCTTTCTTGCTGGTTTGTTACAAACATAAACATAATTTTCTTTCCCCATATCATTTTAAATTCCATATATATACACACAGTGAACTTTTGGAGTTGAAACTACCAATTATCTTTCCATATATTCAATTCTCAATTTACCTCTTTTCCAACAACCTTTCTCGTCTGCCTGTCTGTCCTATCAAATATCCCCACACCCTATTTCATCTGAAGTAGTTTTTACTTGCTTATACCAAGTATCCTCTTTATTAAGCTTTCCTTGAACCTCCAAACATTGCTTTAGTATATTATTGTTTTCTAATTCCATAATTCTCCACCAGTATTTCACTACTCTTTCTATAATTTTTGCTTTACTTCCAAACCTCCCTAACTCCATTTGTGCAACCACATTGGGTGAAGTTCTCGGTAAACCTAAAATTAATTTTCAAAAGCTCCTATGTACCTTATGTACATGTTCCCACCCCTCCTCTATACCCCAAATCTCTGCACCATAGTGTGTTTTAGCCTCAACTGCTGCACCAGATACTCTTTCTAGCCCTTTTACTTGTATCCCTGGTATTTTGTCTAGGCACGCTTTAATAGCTTTCATTGCCACTTTTGCTTTAGCTAGAATATGTTTCTTTTGTTCACCCCTTCTACCATTACTACTCAGTCTTACTCCTAAATAATCAAAATTCCTTGTGACCTCTATGTCCTTTCCTTCCCCTACTCCATTTTTCATCCTTCCTTAGTTTATTACTCATTTTAAAAAACATTATTGTTGTTTTACTTGTATTAACTCTGATGCTCCACTTGTTACAAAACCTCTTATTGCTCCAATTACTTTGTAGGACTTAGGATAATGATAATGTTAATGTTCAAAGGTGCTAAACTACAAGGTTATTAACATCCTAACAATAATATCAATGTATTAACATTTCAATATTCTATAATCTAAGACATCATCTACAGCAAGTTTTTAGCAATGGCATGGGTTTTTCAGTTTTAAGATCTTTGTATTTTAATACTGTGAAAGCATGAATACTAAAAGCTTGGAAAAAAGGCATCCTTTGCCATACTGTGGCCAGTGGTGGTCTTTTGCTCTATAACTGAGGGTGGTTCTTTATAAAGGCACAAAGGTAGAAAACCCTAAGGCAGTAAATTTATCTTGATTTTTGTGAATATTAATACCAGTTTATTTTTATTATTTTTTAAATATGAGAAAATGTCGTATGGGGTGGTGGTGGTGGTGGTGGTGGTGGTGGTGGTGGTGCTGGTGCTGCTGCTGCTTTTACACCCATAGTCCTGGGCATGATAGGTTTAGTGCATAGACTGTTGCTCCTGACCATTGACAGTTGTGACAGCGACGGTGGCGAGGAAGTGGTGAAGGTGTTTCACATTTTGAATATGCTTGCTTACCGATGGATTTGTGTCCATGCCCAATGGAGTTGCCTGTGTAGCTTTATAGTGTTAAAACATGCAAATTTCTTATTTTAATGTTTGTGGCATTAAGTACTTAAAAAGTGTTGCAAATGGCTTTATAAAATGTATTGACTACACTGTACAATTACTTATGGAGTTTGAAGGCTAATTTTTAGACTAAAAAAGAATTGAAACCTTTGAGTAGATGGACACACGATTTCTTAATAGAAAAAGTGGAAACTGAAAGGATTGAAAACTGCATGTTTAAGAGGCAGCTTAATTCTAAGGACATGTACAAGAAATACGACCGGATCTGTGGTTGTGAAGTTTGCAAATCCTTTTTCTGCACGTTTTGTTTGCTCCTATATTTGGCATTTTTATCATGGACAGCTAAAGGAATGGGTGATTTAACAGAAAAAGTTAAAAAAAAAAGAAAAGAAAAAAAAAAAAAAAAAAACATGAATTTTCAGTACACCATATGAATAGTGTGGTGGATCTTTCACTCTTAGGAAAACACGACATTAAGTCATATCTTGACTGTGTCTTTAAAGAAAATGTTAAAAAGCACAGCATTGAAGTGAGTAATAAACATATAACCTCCTGGGCTCCTCCCTGAAGGACAAAATACCCACAGAGAAAAAAATCTGGAGTATATGCCATTGATTGTCAAGACTTTAACAGGAAATACATTGGAAAGACAATAAGAAACCTTGAAACACGCAATAAAGAACACAGAAGACACATAAAGTCAAAACAGCCGGACAAATCTGCAGTAGCTCATCATTTTTGGGAAACTCACCATGAAATGAATCCGAACATCAAACTATTGAAAGAACTTTCGAATCCGTTTCAATTATTAGCATGGGAAAAAATCTATATTCATAAATACCGCCATACATTGATGAACATGGAGTTCCCCCCTAAGGATTTCTTAACAAGTCTCATTGCCCGCCCAACAGATGTCACCACAACCACAACTTGGAACCCAAACCCAAGCAGTAGTGGTTCAACAGCTGAGGATGCGGGCAACGGTCCGCGAAACAATTGTCCTACTCAATAAAAGTAAGTGAAGTGTGTTAACAATACCACTTTAATTAATTCAATTTGATTATGCCTTCACTGTAAGCAGCTTCAAAATTATACACTGATATTTTCAAAAGGTTGATTTGATGTGTCAAGTTCTGCACTGTGTTTACACTGGCAGTATGAAGCCATGACAAGCCTCTTACATCTTTGAATGCAGTAGTGTTCAGTGACCTTATTGATTATACAGCTGAACTGGATACAGCAATGAAGAACATTTAGAAACATCCACAGTATTCAAAGGAACTTCAAAAACAGTTCAGAATGAATTGTTAGACTGCATGTTGGATGTCTGCAGTGAGAAAATGCAATGAATAAGAGCTCTGAATGTGTTGCCATTTAATGTGAAGCCATTTAATGTGAAGACAACTGACGTTTCAACTGTCAAAAGGTGCTGGTATTCTGTTACGAATATGATGAATCTGTATGAGAGATTTTGGGTATTTGTGAATCCCAAAGGAAGCGATGCAGAATCTCTGACAAAGTGCATAAGGAATGAAATTGACCCACTTCTTGAAAATACCAAATATAAACTCATTGCACAAACCTTTGATGGGGCCAGTGTTATGAGTGGAAGGACTGTTGGGGTACAGCCCAAAATAAAGGAAATGCATCCATATGCTTACTTTGTCTGCTGCTATGCTCATCAATTGAGTTTAATCATACAAACGGCAACAAATATTAATTCCAAAGTGTGTGTGTTCTTTTCAAATCTCTCGGGTATACTCCAGCATTTTTTTTTTCCCCACTTCCTCTTTGTGATCTGATATTTTAGAGAAAGTAGTGCAGGCAAGATTGCCCAGAGTTAAAATTTAAAAGATGGAATTACAATATTTCTATTGTCAATGTATTTGAAAATATAGTAAACCTGAATGATTGTTTAGAAATTATTGAAGGGAGTTGCAGTAATTCAACCCTAATAATAAATGGTGCCAGTAGTTGTAAAAGAGCTCTTGGAAACCAACAATTTTTTTTTTTGCAATAGTTTTCCATAAAATCTTGCCCCACATTGACATTTTGTATATCAGAACCTTCAAAAGAAGAGCAAAGATATTGTGATACTAAAGAGTGACATCTTTGTGTTTAAACAACAAATGGAAAAGAAAAGATTGAATACTGATGAAGCACACAAACAGGTATGTGAAGATTTTCCCAGCCATTAAAGAAAACATTTGGAATATGCAAGGGTAGGAGATGCCAAGGAGTTGTATTGTCATTAAAGCTAATGTTACAGATAGATCTGCTTATAATGGTCATCTAGGAACTGCATCTTTACTGTATTAAGAGTTATTTAAGGATTTCTGTGGTAGTTTCCTTGAAAAAGTTAACACAAGTAGTGCAATCCTATCCTTTTCAACTGCAGGGAAAACTGTGTAGAGAGTTGAGCTAATTAGCAGATGAAATTATTTTAATGTTAAAGGAATGTTGAAATTTTTCAGTTCATAAACGAAAATGATCTTTCATCAGCGTTTGGTGAAGCCATAAAACTTCTGAAAATTGTAATACAACTGTAGAATCTGAATGTTGTTTTTCCCCTCTGAAGAGAGTAACAGCATTTTTAAGAAATGCAATGACAAACAACAGATTCAATGCTTTTACAATGTTATCAGTAGGTAAAGGCATTATCAGTTGAGTTCTGGATTTTTTTGAAAGACTGATGGAAAACTTCAATAAATTAAAGAGTAGAACAAGTGATTTTGTATATAAATTGGCCAAAAATGTAATTTATGGAAAACTGAGCAAAATATTTGTATATGTGTACATAGTGATCCCCATGTGATTGTATGGGGGATGGACCATTACACAGAGGTGGCTAACGTTACTTTTATATTTGGGTGAGCTTGAATGATGCTCTAACACCAACCTTTATATGTTGCATGCATATTAATCTAGTACCTTTTGTACCAAGATCCTAATTGTGTTAGGCTCTTGTACTAATTTCTGAGGTTTATATTTCAACATTGAAAATCATTATTTCCATGGGTCAAAGGCGTAGAATGTAAAATAATGGCGAATAAAATTAATAATTGTAATAATTTTGACTGTCAATACCCAGTAAGCAAAACGTTTTAGCACCCCCCAAAAATTTTGGCCACAAGGTGCCACTGCTCTATAAACAGACCACATTAGTCTAGTACATTGCTGTTTAATTATTTTTGAACATACCATGCATGTATAGAGAGCTTTGCACTACTGCTTTAAATGGGAACAAACTAAAATTTGATACTAACATTAACCCACTAACGCCTGGTGTTGTTATATGATAAGTGTGCACACCTCCACTAAATGCTCATTCGAATTTTAAGTTGCAGCAGTGGGAAGCATTTCTTTGAAGGCAGAGAGATATGCAGAACTCGTCAATATGACCAGTGTTAGTTTGTGTGCCTCTATTGTTGTAGTATTGAAGTAACAAACCTGTTGACTTGACACTGCAAGAAATGGGAGTCTTCGCTTCGAGTAAGTTTATTATTGATTATATTTTTTTTTCATTTGCTTTTTTTATTTTTCTGTTTTGGTTGGGTACTATAGAGTGGTGTTATACTCATACTGGCATATGTAATGTTATAAACTTAAGTGATTTGAATGAATGTTGAGGCTCTGCCATAGCCTCTCACCAAGGTGGCCCAAATTCACTCCCAGGCAACCTCAGGTGGGATTTGTGGTGGAAAAAGCATCGCATAGGTAGGTTTTCTCGAGTTTCCTCTGCCATTCCACTGGTACTCCATTCCATGCATCATGTCATCTGTGGTGCCATATGTAATAAAAGCAGGCATTAAACACTATATAAAAAAAAAAAGAATGAATATTGACCAATCTATCTTAATTTGAATATTGCTGTTGCCATATGGCAACATTTGCACTACCTATATTTTTTGCATTCTTTTTATTCTTAGGCCAGACTTTATCTCGGTAGTCAAGGAATAATGCAGAATAATGAAATAATTGGCTTTGAAGAAGCCCATATTTCATCTCTAGAAAGTAAATATTCAAATTATAAGAGCATGTCCATTTTGGAGATTTTTGAAAGATTTATAAACAAGGAGATAATTCAGCACTTAATTGTTGAAACAAGAAGTTGTGCATTATTTCTAACTGTTCACATCCAAATATAATAGCTGAAGAGATTCAATGCCTAATGGGAACTTGGTTTGGGTATAATATTTGTGATTTAAAAGACATTATTGGGATAGAGATAATATGATGAATCTAGCTGTATCTAACTCCATAAGACAAGATTTATTTCTGCACTGCACCTATAATGCCAAAATGAATCCAAATGACAAAGCTGAAAATCTGTGCTGTTTGGAAATGCTAAAGAACAGGTGTTTAGATAATTTTGTACCTGAAGAGCACCTCCCAGATGGCAAAAGCATGGTTAAATATTTTGACTGCCTGGTAAGTAATTTATTAGGGATAAACCAGTAAGATTTAGGTACAAAATATGGAGCCTCAGTGCATAGTGGCTATTAAGTCAATTTTGAGGTTTACCAGGGTAAAGTCCAAAAGCAAGCGCTGGGAGTGGGGAAAGTATTTGGTGAGGCAGCAAATCCCTTACTGGTATTATTTAAGAAATTGTAGCAGAAAAGGATGACTTGTATACATTTTTAATGGATAAGCTATTTTCCAGTATTGCACTTTCCTCATTTTTAAAATTCTATGGAAATTCAGCCTTATAAATTGTAATAATGTAAGTGTGTATAGTAATGTAATAAGTTACTGTATTGTAATCGATTTAAAATTGTAATAATGTCGTTTTAAAAATGTATGTGTACATATCTTTTGTTTTATTTCTGTACATATTGTGAACATCTCTTAAGCTGATGCTATGAGTTGTTTATATTTTTTTAAGCAGATAATGAAATGAAATTTGAACTCTAAGGGAGAATAGAATTCAAAAAACTGCCCAATTCAAAATAAAGACTATTTTTCCAAACATGGTCATGGGTACTTTGAAATTACACTTGAGAGAAATGGTCTGCTATATGTCCACTAAATAGGCATAGTCATAGTCACAATGATCTCCTCTTAATTTGGCAGCCAACCTGTGGGTATAGTTAAGAGTTTTTTCCAGAAAAAAAGAGGAATGTAACAATCCCAAGGCCTCAAGTAAGTGCAAAGTACAGTCATGGAAAAATGATTGTGCCCTCTGAGAGCAGAATATTTCAAAGTCCCATTTCGCATCACAGCAAGGTTTACACTGGTTGCAATTTCCATTATGCAGCTAGACTTACTTAAGTGTCTGCGACATACATTATTGCCTGTTGAACACATTAACAGGCTGTGTCTTGCACCGTGTCTCGCACTTATCTTGGCTCCTGATGTAGAATGCGACAACAAACCATTCTTCGTTAGCCAATTAAGCTCGTAGTAAACAAACCCGAAAGTGTTTATACCTGTTGCTATGCTCATTGGTAGTTATTCATATAGGTGGAGCAACTAATTCCCAATCAACCAATGAGCTGGTTCAGAAGCCATGAAGTATCCTGAATACAATTAATGAATCACGTTATCATAAGAACCATGACAGGTATTACAGCACATATATGAATGTGGCAGCATATGCCTTTTGGTCCAAACAAATAGAGCTCAGAGGTAACTCAAGCGCTTTGAAAATTATAGAACCTTCAAACCTCTGCAACAGCATAAATTATTCCTTCCCCATTTATGTTTCTTCTATCATATTTTCTATTTCACATTCTTAATTTATACAAATACAGAGTTTCTGCTATATTATTTACAATTTGAGTATTAGATAATGTATGTGGAATAGCCAAGGTTTAAAACTACTAGTGATAAGCTTGATTCCTTTGTTGTCATTGTGTTTCTTTTTGTGTTGGTCAAATGTTTAGGCTTGGTTCCATTAGTCACCAAAAGTGGTCCTCAAATCACTACAATGATGCACTCATTCACATTTTAGCAATGGCAGAGGCCGTTGACAAACCTTCTGCTGTTCTCACCCTCGTTTAACTGAGCTATACAGCCACTAGAGCGGGTAGCATTTGTAATGTTCCACAGTCCACTGTGAGGAGGTGGGCAAATTTGTATCGTGAAGAGACAGGTTACTGCAAGGAAGAGCACTGGTCACTTGCGTGTATCTACCAAGAATGAAGACATGTCTCTCATTGCAGAGGTCAAAAGATCCATTTCTGACGGCCGCTGAATACAAGCCTTTATCTTTATTTCCGGGTAGTGCACGAACGAATAGCAAATGCTCTAAAGATGCCGGAGTTTGGCGTAGACTTGAACTGAGGCCCACAAAATTGACAGGTTGCTATTTACTGTAACAAGAACTTTGATTGGAGCAAAGTAGTTTCTCTCACAAAGCTATGTTCTGTACTGCAGATGTCAATTCGACTGTTTGTTTACAGGCCTAGCGGTACTCAGTATGATATGTACAATTTGGCCACTCATGCAAGGAGTGTTCTTTTTTGTTTTTTTTTAAGTCTAAAATCTTTCAAAGACATCACTATATGGGAGTTGGATCTTCACCGACTAAAAACCCCTTCTTCCCGCCATATATAATTATGTCTCTTGTAACTGCTGGAGGCATTTCTTCAAGAGACTATGACATTATGGTGTTTATTATTCCTTTTTAATTCAGTTTTGAGTTCTCTATTTTAATTTTACATTATTTTGCCATACTCATGTTTCTCCTGCAGAATTTCCTTGATAAATGTTGCAATACCTACAAGGAGTGGTCGAACAAGTGTTACTGCTTGGTCATGGATATCTCAGGTATGCTGGAATAGGTTCATGGAAATCTGGATGGGAAACCTATTCTGAAATTCTAGTACAAGTTCTGCTTCCATCTGCCCAAGACGATCATTCGGTCCACAAGTCTGCTAAAGTTCAAAAGTGGTTTTTGGAGCACATGAATAATAACTTAGAGCAGATACTGTGACCTCCAAAGTCAGCAGATCTCAACCCAATTGAACATGTTTGGACAAAAGTGAAGCAGAGGCTTTCTCAAGGTCCCAGATTGAATATTGCTACACAACTTTGGTGTGCCATTTTGGAAATTTGGGATTCACTAACAGAGGACATTAATTATTTTCAAACGCTAGAGGATTCCAGCCTCGAAGATTGAGGGCAGTGATAGCAAATAATGGGGACCACACAAATTATTAGAATTTGTTTTCTCTTATTTTATTAGCCTTTTGTTGCATTTAAATGCAACCGGAGATCAGGTTGCAGTGTCTTTCTTTGTCTTCTAATTTGCAAGAACAGAAATAAAACATTTCACAGAGTGAATGATATATATATATATATATATATATATATATATAACATAATCTACATCAGTTGTAAAGAGTACTAATATGATTTAAAAAATAAAATAAAAAAAATCTGTGGTTTACTGGGCTCGAACCTACACTGAGTTTGCCTGTTTCTAAAAAACTTTAGCGGACAGCTCAACTATAAAGTTTTGGCTTATTTTTTTTTTTTTAGTGTTTCTATACATGTTAGAGAAAAACAATTATTTTGATTGTTCCGTGGTTGCCACTTTATGTTCTAAAGCAATAAACTAAGTCTTACCTTGCTGTATAAAAGTATGTTTAGTAGCATAGTGCACGTGCACATGTAAACCCAGCTTGTGTAACTTTGTGTGCTTCTGTGTGTCCAAAGCCTGAAAGGTTACAGTGCTCAATCATTTTTTCCATGACTACATGTGGCAGGAGCAGTCCAAATGGACCAAAATGCTACCTGATTGGAATTCATAGCAAGAAATGGTACTGGCCCCTCTTGACATGGCTGCTTGATGTAGCTATCCAAAACAGTTGAATTCTGCTCAGCACACTGTCAGGCGCTAGGGTCAGTAAAGTGAGGTTTTCATTCCCAGACAACTGAGATTGAGGCTGGATATTCTAAGTAAATATAATACAAGTAGAGGAGTGGATTTTGCACTGATGTTATGTCTAAAATACCCTTTAACATATAAAAACTTAATTTTTTTTATTTACTTTTGTTTTTTTTACCTCAGTTGCCCATTAATTTGTACATGATCTGTACATGTCTAATAGTGATTTTTTTCTTTCATAAGGTGTGGCTCTTGATTAAAGGGTTGAGCAGTTCTTTTAGAGTGATTTTGTGCTCTGATATTAGTTATGGGGAAATGCAAATTTAAGGAGGACTGACTTGAAAACTGATTGTAATGGTGTTCTTTATTCTGAATGTGTGATAAAGTTTAGTGATGGTGAGGAATTTTTTATTTGTTGTGACTCAAAAGTTTAATGTTGCCAAATACAGGGTTTGAATCAACATGCTGCAACCATGTCATTTCATCTTGCTACTGTACCATCACTCTATCTCTGGCCCTGACATTTCATGAGAGTAAAGAGAGAAATGGATATATGTTACCTTTAGCAATACTATCAGTGTGAAGTTCCACAGTAAAAGAAGTTATTCTGATTTGTTTCAACAGATATGTCGGCACTCTTAATTTGATTTTCTGTTAACACTTTTAATAAATATATTCACTGCTGTGGCTTAGAGCTTTGCCACATGCAAAACAAAAGGCAAAAGAAGTGTAAAGAAAATCAAGCGAGGTTTGCAGTGTTGGTTTCAACTGTCTGCTAGGATCATTTATGTGCTTCCTCCCCATGTGCCAGCATTGGATGTTGCCATTTCTCTTTAAGTGAAACACATGTCATGAATAGTTGTTTGCTTTAGTTCAGTGGTTGGTTTTTGGTTCATGGGCAATTTACTGCATTATCCTTATTATAGTTATTCTTATACTCATAGTTATTGTTTAGTTAATGTAACAGCCTTCATTGAACTTTACAGAGATAGCACATATGTGTACAAAATAGTGGCAAGAATAGGCAACAGTGCCTCTTTCGGTTGCACAAAATGTCTGAGCCGGGGATAATTATGGCAATACTGTAATGTCAGTCCTGCAGAGGAAATCCCTGCTTCCAGCACATGTAATATGCTGCCACAATTTTTTTCTTGTTCCTGTGTGACATCAGCTTCAACTTACTCGGCATAAAGTAAAATAGAATCTTACAGTGCAAGAGACTGCCACAAGAGCAGAAATAATTTGGACTTTGAAGGCTTTAATTTCAGGTTATTCTGCTTCTTCGGATGACATTCAAGGTACATTCCAAGCTGTGCTTTCTGGGTCATATGTACTTTAATCCCCTTATTACACAACCCGGTATGATGAAATGACGACAATGCTGGTATAAAAGAGCTCTGAGCAATGGTCAGAAATTGCTCACATTCCAGTAATTGGGTAGATTCAAGTCACTTGGAGACGTTTTTCATGGGCAAGGCAATAGCTGAAGATCCCATCAAACATATTAACTTAGCCATTAATAATGCTCAGCTTCCCAGAAATTCATTACTCATGATTGAATCAGATGAGCCAAATTAAATAAAAGCCTTATGCAGCAAGTGACTGACAGGTACAATTCAGGCTAGTAGAATTTGGGCTGGATACCAGCGACTTAGACATACTATTATTTTAAAGAATGACCTTCCAGATGGGAGAACTCTTCCCAAACTCAGTCAAAACTATTACTACCTAAACAAGGTTTATAAAAACATGTAACTTCAAGATGGCTTCAAGGATGCTCTGATTGAGTACTTGAAGTTCACATCTGTGAAGAAGACATAATTAATGGCATCTCACAAGTTGCAAACTATAGCTAAGCTTCTGAAAGATCGTGCAACAAAAGCTAATATAAGTTTTGTAATATCTTATGCTAAAGCTTTTACATATATTATGAGCACACTTCAGAAGAACAAGCCTCTTGTGCATGTTATGCATTCTGAACCAGAAAAATTGGCTAAAACTCTTCTTCCTCTGCTAAGAAGAATGCATTTTCTGCATCTCAAATTGTTGATGATGCAATTAAAGATAACTGCAATTTCTTACCATTTTTAGAAGTTGAGTGTGGCCAGTAGACAAATGAAATTCTGAACAATTCCACAAGCAACCATTTTTTATATGGAAGGGAGCTGTCTATAAATATATTGTGAACACTTATTGCTATCTATAAATATATTGTGAACACTTATCTCTGTGTCAAAGATTGTTTTGAAATACTTGTCTTGATTCTGGCAATATCAAGTCAAGTAACAGTTCTGTGTATATTGTGAAACTGGGAAATCTCTTGCCAATTGATACTGAGTTATTACTTGATGAATGGAAATTTCTGCAGTTAGAAGAAAATGCATCACCACGAAAAGATCAATAAAATGATTACGGGAAGAATTTTTCCTAAAGTGCCAGGACATGGCTAAAGAAGTGAATGACATGCTTAATCTTTTTCATAGATGTGCAAATGTAAAGAGGAGCTTTTTCTTTTTTTCTATCTGGCAGAAGATCATGCTGCAATGTGCTCAAGAACATTTGATGCCAATTTGACTATTTTGTTGTGTATGAAGAAGTACAAGAACAGACCAGAACTTGTACCAATTACCATTGAGCTGCTCAAACAAGCAAGGCTCTAGTTGTAATTATAAGGAATGAATGGCTGCAGAAGAGGAAAGGGACAAAAATGGAAGAGGAAGAGAAAGTGCCTCAAGAAGAAACCTCGGGAAGAGAAAACTGGAATTGAGGAAACAGAAAAGGACCCTCAGAAACACTAAGATTTAAATCGAAACAAAATATTTGAGATCTTCAGAATGTGAAAATGTATTTGCCTGTTTAGTTACAGCAGATTGAACATTTCCAGATTTTTCAGACCAGATATGATCTTTGATGTAACATTTGTAGCGTGGTTTGTTTGGTCAATGTATACTTTCTCAAGGAGCACAGGGTGCAATATACCCTTGGTTTGGTGATTAGGGTCCTGTTCTTTCTTGGAATGCCCAACTTTGCTTAATTTCCAGAATGGAAGTATGCAACTCCTCTACATCTGCAGGCAAGTTATCAGAAGAGCTTTATATGAAAGCAATGTTGTCACAATGTTTCTTCTTTCTTGGCTTTGTCTCATTCTTTGTTCTTCTGATTCTGTTTCTCAGATGAATAGCTTTTCTGTTGTTTTGTCTACCCATTGGCTTATAGTGAAATGCCCCCAGTATTGGTTTGGTACTTGCAGATGGCAAAAGCTTCGTTAATCAACAAGCTCATTGGTGAATGTTTTGCAGCATGATGGGGTGTAGAATGAAGAAAGTGGTGTTTTCTAGTAAATCTGTGTTTTAGAGAGCCATTGCCCAAAGACACCAGAACATCCCGAAATGGCAGTGTTCCGTTTTTCTCAGCTTCCAATGTAAATTTTATATTTCTGTGAAGATTTTTAAGGTAGTTCTGAAATTGGAGAAGCTTCTCATTGCTACGAGACCAAAACTTAATTCTCACATTCAGGGTAAGCATGTTGACAACCAAAAGTTGCGACAGGGAGCCAGTAGCTGCTACTTCCATTTGTCTATAAAACATGATGAAAGCAAATGCATTGATCAACCATTCTGGCCAAATGTACAAGCAGAAATTTCTGTTGGACTCTTTCCTTTATCAATGCTGGTACCTCATCTACTGGAACTATGATGAAAAGCTAAAGACCACTTGCTAATAAATTCCTGGGCTATGTAGTTAAATTATAGAAAATTTCCATGAAGTGTGTAGAGTTCTGAATCTGTGGAGCTGGCAGCAGAAACAGACTTCAAAGAGTTTTAACACTGGGTCAGTGGCTGGATGGATGGATGGCTGGCTGGCTGGCTGAACCAATGCTACTCACTGTTGATTAAGGAGCACATTTGGGCAAATGAGTGTATTTACTCGCTCATGCATCCAATTGATCAGACAAGCCAGTCAAACAAGTTACTAGAGCTCAACATAGTGTCTACATACCTGACAGAGACTAATGTCTGGAATTTAAGTCATATTACCAAAACAGTTTCAGCCATAAATGTTCAACACTGAGCTCTCAAAAGTGTATCCTCATATTTTTGGCAGAAAAATTTAGATATGAGGGTAGATGAAATATAATTCATGGTTTAGTGAGGAAACCGGTTATGACCTTGAATGGGTACTGGTGAGAATGTCTGGAGTGATTTTGTTGTTGGGACATACAGTGTTAATTCCCTCATTAGTAGCTTGAGGAGAAGCAGAAATAATGCATTAGCAAAAAGTTTGACCTAGAAAGAGTAAAGCTATCTAAATCTTGTAGATTGCAGTGAAAATGTGGGATGAGGTATAAATGACAAAAGTATCAGCTGGATGGGAAGTGATTGAAAATAAGCACTAAAATTGCCACAGACAAGCATTACCTTGGAAAACAAGTGTCAGCTGTAAAGAATTTGAGATATTTTTTGGGACTGTAACATCATTTTGATCAGCTTTCTTCAAGAAAGAACATTACTGCAGTAGCATACTTGTAGTTAAGTGAATAGCTGTTATAGTGACAATCGATATGTTGGCAACCCATTCAAGATGTGATTCTTCATGCCATTATGAAACTACAAATGGGTACATAAGCATGTGAAAAGCTGAAAGAGAATCACTTGTAAACTCTGGAAAACCCAATCATCAGTCCCAATTTATTCCAATACAACTTATGTATTTGGACAGCCTAAGGAGTCACTGGCAGGCCATTGATTTATGATGCTAGAGGAAGATTTTGTGTGAATTGCTGCAGAAACTTTCCATTTTTGAGTAAGGAATTAAAAGCTGATATTCATTGGGGAAGGTGTATTTTTAAATTAGGAGATACTGTAGGCTACGTTGACTACTGCGCTTCATTGGTTTACTATATTATTTTTTAAAAATTCTGGCTTATGTGATTCATTCTTGTTTGATTATCAAGGCCTTTTTTTTTTTTTTTTTTTATCTAGTTCATGTAACATTTACACTGGACTATTACCTTTTCCATCTTTGTATCCAGAATCAATTTATCAAAGGAAGGAGCAGCTTTAAACAATTATCAGTTATTTTATTTTTGGACATTCACTGTGAAGCAAAACTATAGAGTATAGACTGAGTTGTACTAATACTCAATCTTCTTCACCATTTTATACCTTGTTATTGTTATTAGGACATGTTTCAAGAGGCCACTCCATTTTGACTGAAGTCAGATCCAAAAATGTATTTGTTAGGCTTCCTGTGTATCTGCTGGGCCTTTGATGAACTTCGAAGTTTGACACATGTGAACCTACAGAGTATAAATTAATGGTTACTGACTTGTTATAAACTTATACAGTAAAACAATTTACAATTTTCTGCAATTTACAGGTTTATTTTTATGCTAACCTCTTAAAATTCAATAAAATGGGGGAAGACTTTTCATGGAACTTTTTTAAGTTTTATCTTTTTTCTTTCTTTATTTTATTTACATTATTCAATAAGTGTTCAGCTATATCAATAATATCATTCTTGTTTTACAGCTTGTCCGGCATCCAGCACCTGATATGGCACACATTGAGTAGGTAAGAATGCAAAAATTGTTTCTTTAGTGCTGTGGCATTAATATTTAATGATTAGAAGCTGTTGCAGGCATACAGCCAAGTTAACAGTGGATTATATGCTTTCTCTCATTTATCATTTTACAGTATCCTCAATACAAAGCATTCTGTTACATTTAAAGCTGAATAATTAGAAGCAAGTTTTAACAAATTGCAAAATGTATTTAATGGTATACTGATGGCTGCTTCTGGTATTGGACGTGTTGTGTTGTAGCTCATGTTTTTGCCAAAGTTGCAGAAACATTGGCAAAAATATGAGCTACAAGACAACATGGCCAATACCAGAAGCAACCACCAGTATTTTAGATAATGGCCATGGAAGGCTACGAATTTCATTCTTTTAATAGTGTTTAAAGCCCATTCTTAAAGCATAATGCACTTTGGGGTGTTTACTGATACTTGATATGAAATAATTGGAAAAAGTTTAGGGCACCCCTCAAACATGTAAAATTTCTGTTCCTGGTCCTGTTGGGATTCAAACCGTAGACCATAAGTTCATGCCTTAAGGACCTTGGTCACCTGTGCCCAGTATTCCTGAATTTTAGATGAATTCTAAGGTTGCTGAAACTTTGTCTTGCAGCTATGGCATAGAAGAAAATTCAAGAAAGCAGGTTGTTAATCATTAAAATAAAAGTCTTATCTAATTTACAACTGATATATACCCAACGATATTTAAAGAATGAACTTAAAACTTTTATGCATGCAAAGCTTGTGTATGTGCCTTAAAAGCTATGAGACAAAAAGTAGCAATATTTATTATACAAACCAAAACCCAGAAGTGGAAACAATACTGAGAAAGACACTTAGGAAGAATTACAATGCACATTCCAGAATAGGAATTGCCAACATTTTAGGATTTCTAATCAAGGAGAATGTGGATTGTAAATTCCATAACTCATACGGCCATTTGAAGATTGGGTATTCACTTTACTTGCACATTTGTTAAACAAAATGTTAGATTTTGTTCAGCTAGTGTACAGTTTGAAGGAGAACTGACTAAAGACACATTCACTAATAAGTGGAAAATCACAATTATAATTCACCATTCAGGTTCTACAGCATGTTTTCTACATTGGCAGCACACCGTGATTACCCAGCGATATCTAAAGCCCCACTGCCACCAGTGGTTTTGGTTACTGTATTTTATTTGCATGTGCTCCAGCTTATATTGGTCATCTCTAGATATAAAACCTAAAGGGCTGATTTTCAAATTTTATAGGAGAAGACAAAACATGGTCTACTGTGATTCATCCTATACTGATGGAAACATAATATTCATAATTAATAGTGATATATATAATTTACAGGTTGGATAGGGAGTAATTGTCCACTTTTTCAATTACAAATAGAAGACATTGAAAACAATAATAATATCATTATAACCTAATGTCCGACTCCTAAGTATTTTATCACAAATACCTATAAATAACTAGCATTTGAATAATTGGCAACAACTAAAGCATTTTCTGCCTGTCTATTGAAAGAGGCCAGTTGTCGTGAATGTAGTAAACAATGTTGATCTCACTTGGAGGAAGGTTTTAAATGCATCTCCAATGACAATTGCAAATGATTGAGAAAAGTCTGTCAAAGCTATACCTTAAAGGAAAATGAATATTGAAGTTACATTATTAATAAGCAGCATACGTTGGAAAAGGAAGTGAAATATTTACACACATTGTTCCCAAAATTTCTGAAATTTCAATTGCCCCTTTAGGCATGTGATTTCTTATCTGTACACATGGGATTATTGTAAAACTTTAAAACACAGCATTGCGCACTTCAAGCTTCATCCATCACGACACAACCTTTCAAGTGCAAAGAGTTTTTTTCTCAAATGAATCAGACAGGATTAACTATGCATTGCCACTTCGTTACCCTATTCTTTTCATATTTCCTTCATTTGCACAGTCTAGCACAAGTTAAATGTAGTTATGTTGAGATACAATTCATCATTGCCTAGCTTTGCAATAGCTGCCTCTTTGATTCACTATGAAGTTTACCACATATGACCATTACACAAATTTGTCTCTTCTATTACTATGAGAGATGGAAGATTAATAGTGGCAACTATTTTTTTACAACTGATACAAAAGAAATGCTTGTTACCAAGTTTTCTGTCCTTCAAAGTATTTGCCAGCTTGTATGCAACCTGTTACCAGCAACGTGGAAGTCGTAGGATAACTTTAGCAATGCCTGTTATGTTGATAGTGCAAATGGAGTGGTCTACTGTCTGACGAATCTCTCTTAACAGGTCTGAAGGAATTGCCATGAAGTATATGGCAATCGCTGATTCTTTCTCAAAGTGGTCAAAGCTGTATTCCAAAAATGAACTGTAATACTGAGCATTGATGTTTGGTGTGGTGGAACGTAACTCATTAGGATAACACCATGACAGTCTTATACGAGAAGTACTATAACTTTCATATTGCTGGAGTTCTGACAAACTTCGATATTTCGAACTTTCTGATTTTGCTCACACTTTCTGCAGAACCCACCCATTATTTGGCATGATAATGTTCGGCAGTATACGTGCAAACTGTGGCTGATTTGTTCATCGATGGAGGAGGGAAATGCTGCACCACCCACTATACTTCCCTGACTTGGGACCTTGTGACTTTGACTTGATTCCGAAGATGAAGGTATCTTTTTGTGGTATTCACTTCAGAATTATTCCAGAGATTCGTCTGGCAGTAGACTGCTCCATGCTCCATTCCTACTATCAACATAACAGAAGTTTCCTACATCTTCCACATCACTGACAACGGATTATACACAATGCTGGTGACAACCTTGAAGCATAATAATGCTTGTAATGTGTATCTCTTTTGTATCAGTTATAAATAAATAGTTGCCACTATTGAAGTTCCAACCTTTGTATTTAAGGTAACAACTGATTAAGGGTAAAAAATTCTCACATCCTGCTTTTGTGTCAAATATTCTTCAAATAAAGCATTCTGCTTACCAAGTCAAGCGAGGTTTTTGCACTATTCTGAGCAACAGAGAGAGAAGAAACCTACAAATTCTTGGTGGTTGTTCAATATAATTCCATTAGGACTATTCTGGAAATAGTTTGCATTAGAGTAGGTACTGTAAATTAAATACTGTGCCTTCATGTTATGCCAAGGGCACATTTGCCCTATATGCATGTTGGTATAGATCTTGGTATTATGCCATTACACAGAAACGGCAAGTAGGTGTAAAGGATATGTTGATCAGCTGTGAGCTGTCATTATTTTTCCTTGTGTTGTGAAATTTTTCGACAATACGTGTGTTGTGTGTGTGAATTCCTCAGTAATGTTATTCTTATTAGTCCATTGAAATGCCTGCCAACAAATTCATGCTTGAACAGTGTATTTTTACATCTGATATGTGAAAACTGAATCTTGTAGACAGGTGTGCAGAAAATTTCAGCAACAATTTCCAGTTAATCCAGTAATGGGTAGACATTGTGAGGTATTTGGTGAATAAATTTAGAACAAAGGGATGATTAAACGTAAACCAAAGAAGCAAAAATGACGTGTTTCTGACGGAGGAAAAGATAGACGAAATTATGCTGCGTTTGAATGCTCACCTAAGAAATCTCTCAACCATGTTCCACAGCAAGTGGGTGTTTCACTAACCTCTGTTCATACAGCTACTAACTTTTAAAACTGAAACCCTGCCAAATGACTATATGCACCAAGTATAAACATTACTGAAGAAAAACTTAGGTTTGTGAATGGTAATTTCATCCAAAAATGTCAATGTCTTCATACAGATGGACATCACTTTCAACACTATAACAAGGTTAGTACTCATCAGACGTGTACTAACACTCATGTGTAAGTAATGTGGGAGTTATGGAATAGAATACTGAACAATGTAATAAACCGAGTGCAAAACATGCATTTGCGCTATCCATAGCCTTGGCATAAAATGAAGGTACTGTAAATATGTACAGAAAAATCCATTTCACTGGAAGTGATGGGTTGATCATTTATATTATGAAAAGTTTTGGAACTAAAAATATGTGATTTTCAGTTATCTTACAAACATACCCCTCTACTGGCAATGTGGGCTAATTTTTGCAAAATCAAAATATTTAGACCTAGTATAAGTGGTATATAGGGGATGCTGAAAAGTTTTAGAACAGCAAACCAGGATTAGTTCAAAACATTTAGAGTTTGATGTTCAAAATATTGCCCCATAACATCAATGCAGTTTTGCATTTGATGAAACAAGTCCTTAACTCCTTCGGTGATTTGGGTGTGATATGACACCTGTGCAAGATCGTTAAATGCCCCATATTTTCAAAAAATAACATCGGATGACTGTTGAATAATACAAAACTCAACAATTAGATTTATGGCCATGGAGTCTTAAGGCATGATAGGAGTGGCTAAACTATCAAATCAAGAATTGCAGAATCAAATTCAGTCAAAATTTGTTCTACATTTTAGAGAAACTATGGTAAAGGATGGGAAGGCTCCAACTAAGGCAATCAATTTTGATGGTATGGTTGGATGCTGACATGTTTCGATTGAATGCAGGCACATGCATTTTACCATTTTATTACATAAAAAACATTAAAAATTCTCTACCATTAAGTAGCATGTAAAGATTATAAGCTCAGATAATAGTGCAGCTATCGTGTGTCTGAATGGCAGCATGGTGTATGGCATGATATGTGATAGTTGACCATACTGGTATGATCGGAGATTCACACCCCAAGGGGCCAAAATTGATGTGTTTCATCACCTTACCTCCATTATTGGATATTCCTGAATGGGTTAAAGCAAAGATGCTAGCCACTCTTCCTGAGACACTTCAGAAAGTTTTTGTAAATTTCCACTGCTCATCTGATGACAAAAAATTTATTCCATTTATTTTACCTTTAATTTTTGGAAATGAAAAGAAATCTTAATGTGCTAGGTCAGGGCTGTATGATAGAGGTTACTGATGGGCACAATCAAATAAAAACCGTAGAATTATTCGATAGTTGCCTAAATATTGGTTATTCGATTGTTGCCCTGTATTCAGTTTTTCATTCAGTTTTAAAAATCCTGTTTTATACTGTCATTTTTCTTTGGAGAGAATGCAAATATATTCTTGAAGGCAGCTACTGTTGCTTGAGGTTGTCTTTCATTTTGGGAATAGTTGCATGTGGCCCAATCTGGACTATAGGGAGGACTGGACGAATATCAAGAGTTCTGACTCCTGGAGAAATTGCCATGCAGACTAGTCTTAACACCTTTGTCTCAATTCATTGGAACGCTTGTGGCAGACATTTTGTGATGCAGTAACAGTCCTTTGTCCCTCAAGCAGAATCGTCACAACTTGGTAAGAAGAAGGGACAGATTGTCTTATTTCCAATACTTCTCCTTTGCTTCATTTTTTGGGGGATCTTCTGGAAAGACTGTCGGTTAGTTTCTGGAGCACACCGGTAAATACTTCTTTCATCACCTGTTACAATGTTAAATATGTTTTTTGGACCCTTCTCCACTGAATTCTTTAATCATTCCTTGGCACCATTGCACACATTCTTCTTTCTGCTCATTTGTGAAATGGTGGGGTATCAAATTACTACAGAGCTTCCCGATATCAAATTTTTCTTTCAGGATTGTATTCACTACTGCTGGTTCAGTATTTAGGGTTTCTTGAATCTGACCATGTGTGCATTGATCATCTTCCTGCAACATGTCATCTATTATTGCTGTATCTGGTCGTCCTGCTCAGTTTTTGTCTTTGAAGGAATTCCTTCCTCTTCTAAACTTGGCATGCCATTGATAAATAGTGGACCTCGAAGAGCAAAGATCTCTAAATGCACGATGCAGTCTTTTACTTATTTATACCTCACCTCCATTATTGGTTATCCTTCAATGGGTTAATGTAATGGGATGGAAAAGTTTGAAGCTGCCAAACTCTTTAAGTTACATTGCGTTAAGTCAGGTCACGTTGTGACCGTAAGTAGCTCCATTTAATACAATGTGTTAGACTTTAGAATTACATCATATTAAGTTAAGTCACATTACATTAAGTGTATCATAATCCTGGCATTTTAAGAGATTTGGTTTGTATTAGGGGTTGAAAATGGGAGCAATGTGCATTCATAAAACCTGTCCCAGTAAGTAATTTTGTGTTGCAAACAAAATTCTTACCATGGAATATAACATAGTTATTTGCTTGGGCATATACCTCAGCTATTGAGTGCCTTCTCAAGATTTGCAACAGTACAAAAGTCTAATCGCAATGGCAGTAACAAATAATATTTTCAGTAATTCCAAAAGCTATGTTGCATATGAAAGGATTTTACAAAGAGTTTATGTTAAGTATGAATAATTTCAGGATATTTGTGTGATGCTCAAACATTATTTTTTACAGGTTAAGGAACTTTTCGATAAATATCGCCTGCGCTATTACTCAAAAAAATATGCATCATCAGAGGGCATATATTCAAATGCTCAGAATGGCACAGCTCTGTCAGAAGCATTAGAACCAAGTACTTCTGGCATGCCTAATGAAATTGCAGATACATTGTGAGTAAATTTGCCGTTTTTATGAACCATTTATAGGATCTGTAAGAATTCCTGTTTAGATTGTTCTGATATTCTTAAACAGCTATAGCAAAATTAATGAAACTGAAACACTTAGAGTAATAGCAGAATTATATTGTTGAAATTGTGATTGGATTGGTGACACTTTAGTTTTACTTTACCAGTTTTAATTTAGTTTAGTTTCAATTATGTTTAAAAGTTTCACTTCTAATAACTTAGCAGTAGTTGGTTCAGTTTTACATTGGTAAAAGTAGAAGATAAATGCTATAAAAAGCAGGATTCTTGTGTTAATGAAGCATTAATTCCTAAAATATATATCATGTTTACTTGTCTAATGTATGCACCTTTTGAATGAAATTTTAGGTTCTAAAATAGAAATGCATAAATTTAGCAAGGAATGAAAATTGGAGATTTAGAGGCATGAGATTTAACTTCCTTTACTTTATGCATCCTCATTGCTACTGGCATGGTTAAGTTCAGATGTATTATTTGCAGGTTATGCAAGTTGACATGTCGGTCAGCAAAACAGACATTGTTCTACAATCCATAAAGCGTATTTGAGATTCTGTTTTCTTAAAACTGCTTTCCTTTACATCTAATGAAATAGATCTCGAAGAATTGTCACACACCATATGGAGTCGTGTTTCATGACTTTTTATACCCTGATATATATAAGGCTTATTCCTCTATTTACTTAATGCTAATCGAGAAAAAATTGGCAGATAGGGTCTTATAGCTGCTTCCTTGTAAGTAGGAGGGAAATAAGGGAGTACCATAAGCTAAATCGATAATCAAATCTTTTTAAAGCTGGTTGCTCTGTGATTGAAGTACTTTTGTTTGTAATGGCAGGAGTTGACAAATTCCCGTGTGAGAAAAGTATGAGTATTTTAAAGCTGAAACTGATAACAAGGAATATCTCAAACGTTCAGCTGCATGAAAAAAAGTATGACATAAATTCTGTGTTTTAACAAGCTCTACATTTTTGTATGGTAAGTTTTTGTCTTATCTCTTATGGTTTACCAGTTATGCAAAATTCCGCAAAATTCTTTCGGAGGATATTCCCAGAAAATTGAAGATATACATTGTATTTTTCATGTAAATATCTTAACTATGAGATTTTAATCAAAAACGTTAGAGCCATTTTTGAGAAAATCAAAATTTTCAAATTTTTTCCACATGAAGGGTAGTTGCAGCTGGGGAATTTTCTTGAAAATCTGTGTGTGGCTGGCATTCTTGTAAGATACTGAACCTAAATATCCATTTTGGTATTTAATGGAATTCGTTTTTGAGCTATACTACATGCACGTGCACGTTAGAGCCATTTTTGAGAAAATAAACATTTTCAATTTTTTGCACATAAAGGGTAGTTGCATGTGGGGGAATTTTCTTGAAAATCTTTGTGTGGTATCCTTGGAAGATACTGAACTTGAATATCCATTTTGGTATTTAATGGACTTTTCCGTTTTTGAGCTATATTGGATGCACACACCCACCCACCCGCCCAACCCCCCCTCTCTTTTCTAAAAACTGTTTTTGATTCAGGCATCTCGAAATATGTATTTCCAGTGAAATCTCTATCAACTTTTGGGTGTAATACAATACCTTTTGTACACACTAAGTACATAGTATGTGTAGAGAAAGTAAAAAGTTGTGGTACATCAAATATGGGGGGGGGGTGTAAATTATGCAAGTAAATACAGTAAACCAGGAAATATCAATTATGTGACTGTTTACAATTAGGTGACTGAACAAGAAATGTAATGAGTTGACAAAAGCTGAAAGCTGCAGCATCAGCAATTCATTAGAACTGGTAATATGAACTAGTGATTGATTTCTTAGAATTCAAAGCTAATTAGAAACAGTAAAAAAAAAAAAAAAATTGATAGTGGCTTTCTTACAAAGGGGGGGAGGGGAATTATATCTGAACAGATAGATACAATCACAGACAAGGTAAGCTTGCAGTTATCTATAGTTTTATTCATACATTAGTAAATGTGCCACTAAAAAAAGATAGAATATAACAAAGCACATATGATTGATTGATGTTTGGAGGAATTTAGTTGGACCCGTGTGGTTGAAAATGGAAAGCATAGGCTTTCGAAACTAGTCCCTCATAATAACAATGTAAGTGATGTAGTCTTGAAAAAGCAACTCAACAAATTAATATAACATATAAAGCACATATGGTTTACATTGCAGAATACAATCATTTAGCAAAAAATTGATCCCTGAATAAAATCAAAGCAACATCGACAACTATACATGTTACAAAACTACACAGCTCTTTTAAAATATTTTCAAAGAACACAATATAACACTGGCATCGCAGAAAAAGTTCAGTTTTAAAATCCCATAGAGCAGATAAAAAGTCAACTGGGGGCTTTAATCATAATATTTAAAAAAGAAAGTAGCAATATTTACTTCAGAAAGTTATTGGGACAGTAACACTATAACTATTATTTATCACTATTAATATTATTGTTACTAGTAGTATTAGGTTGGTAGAGGTAGCAGTAGTATTGGTATTAGCCAGAAAAAAACTGAACTAGATACAAAGGAAAACATGGGTTTAGAATATGGCTAGATAGCAGCCTGGGCTGATGACTGCCATATTGTTTGTATGGGTGCTTAGTACTTGAAATACGTAAATACCTCTGAAAAACAAAGCAAAAGATGTGCTAGAGCTCATTGAACGCTTCATGAGCCTTGAGATAAATCTTCAATGGCTTATTCTTTGGAAGGGGAGCCATGGGATGGAATATAAAAGTTCAATTGCTCAGTGCTGGATGCAACAGAATTCACTGCATGAAAGATAGATTAAAATAATAAATAAATAGATATATATCTTTATTTGCCAGGGTGATAAAATTGTATAGCAACATCGAAAGAATAGATTAAAATTACAATATGTGTCACACCCCACACTAAATCAAGGGGACCCGCTTGGCTGCTGAAAGGTAAAACGAGACAAAATATACTTTTTACTACGGGTGGACACAAAGGGACGCACCTGTATAGGCTACATCCTACACAAGGGAAAACCTAATTCACTAATAAAAAGGAAGTGTATAGGTTAACTCGACTACTGATGTAAAAACAAACACTTAAAAAGCAATAGCTAATATATTGTTACCTTTTACTTGAATACATTCCACCATCTTGGCGCGAGGACAAGCTTGGCTTCCCCGAGGAAGCGAAGCTCCGCTTTTGCAACTATTACAACTGAAGATCACTTTATAAAAGAGAGCAATTGCCACGCTTACCGTCGTTTTAATAGCTGTTAAATTTGGCAATGTCGCCTACATTATGATAATTATAAATTTTAATACTACCACATCCTATGCACACAGCCAGGATGTGACAATATGTTACATAAAAATTTAAAATATTCTGCTGTAAAAAGTATTATACGAGGGCCGTTCAGAAAGTAGCCTCCGGTTGATTGCAAGAAATTCACCAAGTTAAATAAAAATATTTTAATATATACATCTTACAACTACATCTTTGCACTATTTTTCTACGTAGTTTCCATAACGACTGAGGCACTTATCGTATCTGTTCACAAGCTTTGAAATTCCTTCTGCATAAAAATCACCCGCTTGTGCCTGGAGCCAGCCTGTGACCGCATCTTTGAGCTCTTCATCGTCATCAAACCGCTGGGACCCGAGCCATTTCTTCATATGCATGAAGAGGTGATAATCGCTTGGCGCCAGATCTGGGCTGTAAGGTGGATGGTTGACAACGTCCCACTTGAAGGACTCAAGAAGGGCTGTTGTTCTGCGAGCAGAGTGAGGACGGGCGTTATCGTGCAAAAAAACGATACCGGAAGTCAGCATACCACGGCGTTTGTTCTGTATAGCCCGTCGTAATTGTTTTAGTGTTTCACAGTACACGTCTTGATTAATGGTCGTCCCACGTTCCATGAATTCAACCAACAACACCCCTTTTGCATCCCAAAACACCGTTGCCATCAATTTTCGGGCAGAAAAATCTTGCCGGGCTTTTATTGGTTTGGTAGCCGAATTTGAATGTGCCCACATTTTTTATTGTTCTTTTGCCTCAGGGTTCACGTACTTAATCCAGCTTTCGTCCCCGGTCACGATTCTGTTTAACAATGGTTCACCTTCGGCCTCATAACGTGACAGAAAGTCTAATGCAGTGGCCATTCTTTGAGTTTTGTGGTGGTCAATAAGAATTTTGGGCACCCATCGTGCACAGAACTTACGGTAACCCAATCTTGCTGTCACTATCTCGTACAAGAGTGTCTTATAAATCTGTGGAAAATCAGTAGACAACTCCGACATTGTGAAACGTCGGTTTTCACGAACTTTTGCATCAACTGTCTGAACGAGTTCGTCCGTGACCAATGATAGTCTACCACTCCTCTCTTCATCATGAACGTTTTCTCGTCCACTTTTAAATAAACGTACCCATTCACGGACCACTCCTTCACTCATAACTCTTGGTCCATACACGGCACAAAGCTCACGATGAATAGCTGCTGCAGAATATCCTGTGGCTGTAAAAAACCTTATAACAGCACGCACTTCACATTTGGCGGGGTTTTCTATTACAGTACACATTTCAAACGGCCACAAACACTAAACTAGCGCAAGTACGACTTTCACTCGACCACGGCTTGATGCCGACTGACCTGCTGAGTGCGTGAATGCACAGATGGCGTCGCTACTCCCCCCACTACCCGCACTGTGACCGATCGGAGGTTACTTTCTGAACGGCCCTCGTATAACAAATGCTGATTTTATAGTTCTCTAAAAAACTGAAAACAAAAGATCTCTTACATTATTTGGTAACATTTTAAATAAGCTTATGGATTGAATTTCTTAGATTTTAGAAAATTTATTTTTATGCACATAAATGTTAAGAGCAGGTTATAGTGCTATAATTATGAACAGTTATGCATAATGAATAATGGTTAATATTTCTCTTTACATAGAGCAAACAGTCCAAAATAAACATTGATGTCAAGGTTAAAATATTCAGTTTTATAAATAATGGTTTACAGCGAGTTCCTTGCTGAACATGTAATTCTTATAGCCTTTTGCTGCAGAATTAATATACTTGAAGAATGGTTGCTCCACAGAGTGCCATATGTGAGATGACTATGTACCTGTGCATAGTAAACACTTGATAAAGATTCCAGTGAAAGATATTGCTTTAGAATTCTTGAGGCAAATAAACCTTTACTAATTTTATTCGAAATGTAGACAATGTGATGTTCCCATCCCAAGTTACCTTGGATATGAATGCCTAGAAATCTAACCTGTTTATCAACATTAGAATAGCTTACATTAAAAGTTCAATATACTGTCTTTTCTTTACTAACAGCGATATTATTTGCCTCACACCATTTTATAATTTTGATTCTTTTTCAAGATTAACATCTAAAATTCCACTAACAGTGCAGGAGTAATTGATAGAAAGATCTGCAAATACGTTTCAAGACATTCAACTTGAAGGTACATAGGAAGATCATTAATGTAAATAATAAAAAATAATGGTCCAAGGACAGACCCTCATGAGTTCTTTTTCGACCGTTAACCATTTACAAATACAGATTGGTGCCTATATGACAACAAAATCTAAATTGTCAGTAAAACCATAAAATTGAAGTTTCTCTAAAAGAATCTCATGAGAAATGGTTTCTAAGGCCTTGGAGAAATAGAAAATCTGCCTGTGAATAATATTACCTTTTCTCAGATGATGAAAACTTCTCTTCAAGAGTGAAATAACAGCATCAATTGTGTGTGATTGGCTCTGAAGTCGAACTGACTTTTAGAGAATAATAAAGAGCTCTCAAAATAACCAATAATCTGTCTATTGACCAGAATCTTGAAAACCTTTGATAAAATAGGTAAAATATACACAGGTTTACAATTACTAATTTCCAATTTTACGCCTTTCTTAAAAATGGTAATTACTTTTGCAGTCTTAAATACCTCAGGAAAGTAACCCAAATCAAGACAATAATTAATAATGAGTAGAATGTTCACAAATGAATACAGATGTTATTTTGAGAATATTTGCAGATACACCATAGGAGTCTGTGCATGTATTCTTTTTAATTCCAGCAATTGTGGCATAAACATCTTGAACCTTAACTTGCTCACATCTGAATGCACCATTAGGGTTCATAGTATCATTCAAAAATTGAATTCCCTGTACATTGGTAGAGGGGATTTTATCTAATAGTTTGTCAACTTCATTTATCAAATAGTCATTAAAATCATTCAAATTTGGCGAAACCTTATTTAATTTTGAGATGGTATTCAAAATTGATGATACCAAAGACCAAGTAAAAAATAAAATAAATAAAATAAAATGGAGGGAAGACTAATCTCGTGAATTTTGACATCACATGGAAGAAAAATGCAGCTTTGGAAACATGAAACTGCATAAATCGAAATCAAATGAATTCTTATCAATGGCAGGCATACGTTTTCAAAATAAACGTTTTTGTGACTTAAGTGTTAGATTAAGCATTTGAAAAGCAACTAAAGTACTTTATCCACAATATAATCATAGCACTGATGCTAAATTTGGAAATGCATCATAACCAAGGACCATTAAAATGGTGATATTACATATTGTTGGAAGGCAATTGAAATTAAATAAACATTTTCCAGAATGAAAATAACTTTTCTCGGGCTATGAGCCAGGTGAATTCTGGAATAATTTCCAAGCTTTCAAGAGCTATCGTCGCTCTTATCTTCAGGGAATGATGTAGAGACTCTGGTCCGGGTTCGCCTTATATATAGTAGTCCGGTGGGGGGGACCGGCCAGATGCCGCTCTGTGATTGGACCGGGTCCGGCATGGGAGGCGTTGACTAGGAACCAATGGTCTCCGTTGCCGGGACGGACTGCTCTGATTGGCCTGCTGCCAGATGTGATCCTGTATTAAAACTAGGGTTAGCTTTTGGCAGTTTCACAAATCTTTGTGAGTGTTTGCTGAGCACCGAATTCCAAATGCCATTCACCTGCAAGCCGCTGTCTTTGTTGATGTTATTTTCTTCGTATTTAATAGCTATTGCTTCTTTGATGAAGCGGTCCCAATAGCTTGAAGACTTAAACATGGTGGTTGTCAACGCCTCCCATGCCGGACCCGGGCCAATCAGAGCGGCATCTGGCCGGTCCCCCCCACCGGACTACTATATATAAGGCGAACCCGGACCGGAGTCTCTACATCATTCCCTGAAGATGAGAGCGACGTTAGCTATTGAAAGCTTGGAAATTATTCCAGAATTCACCTGGCTGATAGCCCGAGAAAAGTTATTTTCATACCGCCGCCAGGAAAGCTTCAAGTCATGCTTCACACACTTCAACGGGGAGGCAGTCTACCACAGTATTCGTCAGTTTGAAGACCTACGTTTGAAGAAGGCCAATCACCTGGCCAACCTGGCCTTCCTGATGAGATGCAGAGACCGGAACGTGGTTCCATGATTCGCCACTTTACGATACCCAGTCCACAACAAGACAGTGGAGAGGATCCTTCGACGCACCAGCATGACACTGGTAAGAGAGAGACTGAATTATGAACGATATGTTTTGGATAAAATTGACCGGGACCTATTGGCCCTACACCTGGATATTGCTTCGCGCGTTGCGCCATGGGATTGGGATTGGATCGATGCTTCGACAACAGCAATTCAAACATTGCCTAAAGAAATTGCAGATGACATCAGGCAGGAAACAGTGCTTGCAATAAAGAAAGCAGCTCTGCTAAAATCCAACATCACCAAAGACGAAAGAACAGCCCTGAAATCTCTACGAGACGACGAGAATGTACTCATTCTACCAGTGGACAAGGGAAACGCTGCAGTGGTTCTTTCCTGTGAGGACTACCATAACAAAATTTCACAATTGCTACAGGACCCAGCATATCGACCACTAAAACGTGACCCTACGGCAGCCATCGTTAACAAAACTTCGGCTCTTCTGAGGAAGACACAATTTCCCGCTGAAACCATCAAGGCTCTAACCACACTTGCAGCTGTTCCTCCGAGACTATATGGCTTGCCCAAGGTGCACAAGGAGGGTGTGCCACTTCGGCCAATTGTCAGCGCTGTTGGGAGCCCCACTTACAACCTTGCAAAACACCTCACCAAGTTGCTGCAGCCATTGATAGGAACCTGCCCTCATCATGTGGTCAACTCGTCAGCATTCGTAAAGACTATTCAGACATTAAGGGTGAAACCGAGTGATTTACTGGTCAGTTTTGATGTGGTGTCTCTGTTCACCAGGGTCCCGCTGCTAGACTCTCTCCAGCTCCTAGAACTTCACTTCACCCAGCAGGTCATTGCATTATTCAAGCACATGCTCACGTCGACCTACTTTCTTTACCGCGGACAATATTACGAGCAAACAGATGGAGTGGCCATGGGCTCTCCTCTCTCACCAGCCATAGCTAATTTTTACATGGAAGCGTTTGAACATCAGGCCTTAGATTCAGCCACTTTAAAGCCGGCTGCCTTCTACAGATACGTGGACGACACCTTTGTCATCTGGCCTCACGGGGAAGACACACTACAGGACTTCTTGAACCATCTAAACAGTCAGCATCCAAACATCAAGTTTACTATGGAAATTGAACAGGAAGGAAAGTTACCATTCCTGGACATATTAATACGCCGAAAGCCCGATGGTTCCCTAGGCCATAGTGTGTACTGGAAGCCCACACATACCGATCTATATTTAAACGCAAACAGTTGCCACCACCCAGCTCAACGAAACACAGTTCTATCGACGCTTACACACAGAGCAATAGCCATTTCAGACAGTGAAAACCTCGCTAAAGAATTTCAGTATTTCAGAACCAGCCTAGAGAAAAATGGATATAGCAAGAGCAGCATCAACAAGGCACTAAAATGGGCTTCTGTCAGTACAAACTGTGCACAGCATAATGCATCCCAGCTAGATGAGTCACAAGACATGAGGAAACAACGTAAAGACTACCTCCCATATACGGGTCATTTGTCTGGTAAAATGAGTAGAATTATGAGCAAATACAACATCAAGACTATACACAAGCCACCCAATAAAATTCGAAATATGTTAAGACAGGTCAAAGATTCCCTCGGCCTCAAGACTCCTGGGGTATACCGCATTCCATGTGAATGTCTTCAAGCTATTGGGACCGCTCCATCAAAGAAGCAATAGCTATTAAATACGAAGAAAATAACATCAACAGAGACAGCGGCTTGCAGGTGAATGGCATTTGGAATTCGGTGCTCAGCAAACACTCACAAAGATTTGTGAAACTGCCAAAAGCTAGCCCTAGTTTTAATACAGGCTCACATCTGGCAGCGGGCCAATCAGAGCAGTCCGTCCCGGCAACAGAGACCATTGGTTCCTAGTCAACGCCTCCCATGCCGGACCCGGGCCAATCACAGAGCGGCATCTGACCGGTCCCCCCCACCGGACTACTATATATAAGGCGAACCCGGACCGGAGTCTCTACATCATTCCCTGAAGATGAGAGCGACGTTAGCTCTTGAAAGCTTGGAAATTATTCCAGAATTCACCTGGCTGATAGCCCGAAAAAGATTATTTTCATACCGCCGCCAGGAAAGCTTCAAGTCATGGTTCATTTTCCAGAATGTTGGCAGGTCTTGTTGCATGATATAGTGTAAATGAAGTTTATTTACTAACTTATATCTTTGTTATTACAAAATAAATGCTATTTATTACTAATAATATCCAGTTTATCTTAATTTAAGGAGTTTCATATTTTATACCCCATTATAATTAACACTAGGTTGTTTATATAATGGTGCTGAAATTATTTTGAATCCTAAAACCCAATGTTTGCATATCTTTTTATATCTTATAATTCCATATAGTATTATCAACATTGTCATTCTAAAGATGTATAACATTGTGAAGTTACAGGAATTAGGTAAGTCTAGATTAGATTACATTCTGAAGGTTCATGATGGCCAAGCAGACCTTTGAACATGAATGCAACATTTAAAGTTCTGGCATTACAATTAATAGAAAACATCTTAAACTTTATGGTGCATTTAAATTTAAGACAGGTATTAAACAACAATTAAATCACTTGGCTTTTACAGCCTATGACATTTCACAGTGCTTATACATCCTTATATACAAAGGTGCCCTAATTTAATAGTAAGATCTACGTTCCCAAAATGTTAAATATGTACATAAAAATTTGTGAATGTAATTTGTAAATTGTTAATTATTACTCCTAAAATTGTATATACAAGATATACATTTCAAATTACAGTGCTGAAATGTATGCAATAAATATTAATTTTCTATTACATTTAAGGTTACACTCACTAAACATAAACTTCAAAGGACATATAGTTTGCATCATATCACTTAGTGTTTATATTCTTGCTTATATGTAGTAAATAGAGCTGGGATTTTTATGTAAAATATGTACATTAATATGTAAAATCTTTAAATATTTCATGCAAATTTCTTATATTATGCTCAAGAGACATTTATGCATTTTTCAGTAAAGTATACAATTATTATTTGATGAAAATGTAACCTAGAAAATTAACTCTCAATTTTATCAAGTAAAATATTATAATATGAGTAAACACAAATGTAAATGCAAATTCCATAGTTAGACATTTATTCATTAAATTTTGCAGCACAGTGAACAATTACATATTTTTCTAACTTCTCTGGGGTCATTGATAGCTGTTTGTCAGATAGAATGTTCTTACAAGCGGAAAATGGCCGCTCAACATCACATGTGACTGGGAAAAATTTTAACAAAGGAATTTTCCTGGGGAAACGTTCTCAGGACAATCTGTAATGTCCCCTTTTAGAATTTGACACACACTGCAAAATGTCTAATATCCAGGATTTTTACACAAAACTGTTTTTAATTTATTCCATGCACTCTTACCCTTCTCCCCATGCATTACACTTCGTTTTTCAACTGCATCCTCCACAACACCAATGGAAGCTTCAATTGGAAGTGTGATGCTATCCTGGAGCCAGCTAAAGTTTCTTCTGATGTAGAAGACAGAACAAACCACTTTGGAATCACTGAAGGCATGCTGAGATTCATGAATAGCTGCAGCACTTTCAGGGTCAAAAGAATCCACAACAGTCTTTGTCATCGAAATGTTCACCATAAAAGTTCACTGCTTCAATCCACGTTCCCTTCCTAGTTAACACTGGTTCTGGAGGCAATGGTGTTCCTGGAAGTTGCTCTTTGTAGGAGTTCATGCGCGGTGGGGCTTATAGAAACACTATTTTTGTTGCCGAAATTAATGTATTTACTTCTGGAAACTTAACTCTTATATCCTTGGCAACACGTTGCAAACCATAAGCTAAGCACATCAAATGGAGCATATTGGGGTAAAATACCTTCAGAGCAGTTACAGCTGTGTATGGTGCTGCATCAGAATATAGCACTAACACTTTCTCTTCTTGAGTTCTGGTAGGCCACAACACTTTTAGCCCATCATTCACAAATCTTGCAAAGTTGAATGATTTGTATGGTCCAGCTCTTTGCAGTAGATTAAACATGGGTTAAAAGCGCTGTCAGGTTCCAACTTTCCTACCACGAGATTTGCTATGTTACATCTCTTAGAATCAGTTGTTTCATTAACCGTAACCCATATGAAAGTACTGTCTTATGCTGTCCATTCTCTCATCGTAGCAGACTTGCAGATAGTATTTGTGTAATGTTGAATGGTCTGGTATATGTTGCTTGCAGTATTTTTCCAAGATAGATCTGAATTTAGGCACTTGAATCTTGTACCACGGAATATTAACAGCAATCATTGCACTGCACAAATCCTTATAGAAAGGATTAATTAAAGTTGAATTTTTCATATGTTTGAAGCACTTGCTTTGTCGGTTGACATAATTGTTTTTTCTATGCAGTGCACTTCTTAAATGCTGTTCAAGCTGCGATTTCATAGAGCATCCTATATGTGTGTTGCAATCTTTGACAAAAGACTATTTTGCCATCAGTTGTAAAGCACTTATCAATTGCAGTCTATGATTTTAATTTTGAGGACGGTGAAGATGAGACAGGTACCATATTCACACTAGAGAGAATTGAGGTACACTGTTCACTTGCCCACTTTGATTCTGAATGAAACTTAAGTACAAGAAATGAAACGTATTGAGTACAGAATTTACAGCAGTTTTATGGTATAATTAGTAAACATATTAGGTCTAACAGGTTTCTTTTCAATGTTGCGGTCATGCTCCTAAGTGGCTGTCAATCATCTGCCATTCCTTTCTTTACTTTCATTCCTTGTTCTTCAATACCTGTCAGTCATCTTAATCTCTCTATTGTAGCAAGGGGCATTATCTACATAGCTTCAGTTTAGAATTTATAGAGAAATTTACCATGTGAATACAACAAAATGTGGAAATGTGTAATTTCATGTAATATACTTAAAAATATGTAAAATGAAATTCAGTTATAGTAACCCTAACATAGTGGTTTGTGAAGATATAACTTTTCCCAGCATCTAAATAGCAAGGAATAAAATATGTAATTACATAGAAATCCCAGCTCTAGTAATGTCGAAGATTTGGTATTAAAATATCCATTTTCAGACCAAAAGAATCAAAATAATGGAAGTGGTACACAGTGAAGTGTAATGACACATCTGTTTATAAAGTGAGTTGACTCATTTTATAAACCAATATATTTTCAGATTAAAATGTGGGTACATTGACCCTTTATTGCTTGAGCTATTTTGCTACATATGCTGTCCTTCCTCCAATTCGCAAACTAGTATTTATATCCCTTTCAATGGCAACACAACTGAAGTGACTTGAATAGCTATGATCGTTAGTATGATACAAAGCCAATCCATTCAGAGCTGAATGTCGCGAGTTGGAGTCGCAGGACTGCAGTCAAACATGCCTGTGGTAAAGGAAGGAGAGGGTCCAAGTAAAATAACTTGTGTGATGGCATGTTGGATGCTGACAGGGTTACATCTGAGTGCAGTTGCATGGATTTTGCTCTTTTTCATTAAAAAGAAAACTACATTTTTATTGCAAAAATATTGATACTTTTACAATATAAAGCAGCTATAATTAGCCTAATTTTATTGTTTTAAGGTTATTGTAATACAAAAGAAGTTTTGATTAATCAACTTTGTTGCATAAGTGCAACACCATGCAACAAAGGGTTAAAGGCACTTAATGTTTACATCCTTACTTGTTTGTAAAGAGTGTCAAAATTTGATATTAAGATGTACATTCTAAACATATTAACTATGTAAATTAAACATATTAATAGCATTTCTATAATTCTACCTGCTTCATGTAAAATATATGCAAGAGTTCACAATACTGTGAGTTGTATTGCTATGATACTTGCAATTGTTATACTTCTAGCTCACTCAAAATGCATTAAAATTAACATAAAATCACTTCACTGAGCCCAGGTGTTAGGCAAAATGCCTTTTTTACCCAGAGAGTTCATATGAAATGCCTATAGGTATAAACTAGTTTCTGCACATTTGGGGAAGATAGGCGCAATTTTCAGTTTGCTTTTTTCGCCTATTTAACTCCTGTTGCCCATTTTAAAGTTCACCGCCTTTTTTTGGCCTTTTTACCTCATTATTGTATATATTTTCTTTATTTTTAATACATTTTAAAAAAAATCTTGCATGTATTATATCAAAAAACAAAAAATAATGGTTGTGCGAATTAAAAATTCACCTTGCACAGATATTTGCTGAGAATCTTATTCTCTAGCAATAAATATATTTCCAAGAAGTGTTTGAAGAATATAATAGGTTACTTCAGAGTTTAGCAGCAAAAGAAAGTATTACTGGAGGGTGTAAAAAGGAATGCAGGCATCTTTTGTAAGATTTGTAATATTCACTTCCCTCACTTGATGGTCAACTCATCTCTTTTCAAGCCAGGTAGATTTGCAAAGTTACCTTTTTCTCCTTATCCCATTATTACATACTTCAAACTCTCTAATCTCTTCTCACACCCTTCTTTTTGAGGCAATAAAAGAAAGTAGACACACTCGGCACTCAGCAAGTAGAATCTGTTAGTTTGAGATTGAACCTGTATTAAACAACTCCATCTGCAGTTTTCGTGATTATTGCAATATTTATGCCAAAAGTGAGTGCACAATTCATTAGTAAACTGCATGGTTCCGCGTATTCGGTTCAGATACACTTATCTACCGATGGTACTGTTCTGATGTGCAAAGTTTGTGAAAAAGCAGTTAACCATGAGAAAACATACCTATTTTATACTACAATATTTTCCAACAGCAAAGCATAAGACTGGAATTACTAAAATGAATGGGCAGAAGCAGCTCTGTTTAATCTCGATTACGATTGCAACAACTAGTAAACAATTGCAGTTTTCTCTGGATCTGTGCAAGGATTTTTCCAGCATAAAAGATCTTCTCTTTGACCGGTGGCTCAGTATGTCAGTTGACAATTTAAAAAAGCATCTTGTTATGGCATGTAACAAGAAATGTGAGTACATATTTGTCAGGCTTTGTTTGTTTCTGTGATTAACAAATGCCTATTTCACTGCCTATTTTTACTATTTTTAGTGGCTATATGCCTACCTATTTTAACCAAAATAAATGCCTAAACATCCAGACTGTAGTTATAAACTATAATCAAATTAGCATGATTAACACGTACTTCACTATATGAAGGATAATTTTTTCATAAGCCCTTGCCAGCTGTTGAACCACTACTGCTGGGATCCGGTGCCATTGCAGTTGTGTTGAATGTGGCAACATGTAGTTGATGGTTGATGAGGCTGATAAACAATCTGTATGAGGGAGTTGAAAATTCATGACTGTGTAGCAGTATTTAAGGATGAAAATTTTTTCCCACTCTAGTAATTTGAATGGATTCGATTGTTTCTTTAGTAGATTAATTTCAGGATTAATCATTTTGGTGCCAAAAATGCTATGCCCCTGCAGATTTACCAATTTAATATTTCATCTATTTCTTGTTTCCATTTTTTTTCCCCCCAATGTATTTCATACTGCAATCTATGAAGTTTATTCCTAATTGTTTTCTCTGGAGGTATTTTATCTTTTTAAGAAGAACGCAAGTGATTTTTAGTATTATCTGTTCAGTGGATCTAGTTTTATGTTGAATTCCTCGAATATTATTTTACCAAATTTGTTTTGGAATTGTGGGTTGTAGATAAATTTGTAATATTGTGCCATTCGTCTAGTATTCCTGTGGGGCAAAAGTGTCTTTCATTAGGTATTCTTGCTTTTTGAGCTTTATGATAGTGGACTTGTCAAAATGTTGGCTACTGCTATATTTGAATGTGTTTATTTTTGTATTCAATGGTATTGAGAGGGATTTTGTCTTGTATAAGTGCTAGACTATAGACACTGCACATTGGTATGGTGTGGACTTAACACTATTCTTCATGTGTATGCTGGTACGAGAGTGTATCAAATGACCGGACTGAATTAACTGTATTTAAATAAGCTGCCTGGAAACTGAAACCTTTTATTAGCAGTGCTGTGAATGCGTCATTCCATAACAATTCAGTTGGGACTTAGATCAGGATACAGCAGGTGGTGTATTCTGTACCCAATATGGAACTGAAATATCAGCAATGCACATGGATAAAGTTTTGTGTTCTTCTAGACAAAACTCCTACAGAAACCTAGAGATGGTGCAGCAAGCATGTGAGGGCCATGCTTTAGACAGAACACAAGTCTGAGTGGCACAAATGTTTCAAAGAGGGTTATGAAGACCAAGATTCTCCGCACCCTGGAAGATTCGTAACAGCAAAAACAGAAGTCACCATCAACACAGTTGATGCATTTGTGCATGAAGATCATTGCATGTCAATTGTGAAGGTTGTAGAGATAATGAATTTTGTCTTTTGGAACCATAGAAAAGACAATTCACAATACACTTGGCTATCGAAGAATTGCAGCGAAATGGATACCTCATGTGCTTAAGGATGAACAGAAGGTTTACTGCATCATGACGTGCTCACAATTGCTTGGAAGGTCACAACAGGAGCCAAATTTTCTGAATAGGGTAATCACTTCTGATGAGAGCTTGTTCCATCACTACGACCCCTTAAGAAAACAGGAGAGTTTGCATTGGAAACATCTATTGAGCCCTAAGCCTAAGAAAACAGAAGCTCAGAAAAGTGCAGGAAAGGTTGTGCACCTCTTATTCTTCGACAAACGGGGCACTCTGTATTATGACCATGTAACTAATCAACACAGTAATGGCTGCTTACTATTGTGATGTATTGAATGGAACACTAAAGAGCAAAATCGCTGAAAAGCGACTAGATCTTTCCAGGACAGTATGGATCTTGCACCAAGACAATGCGCCAGCTCATCGAGTGTGTGCAACTCAAGATGTCAAAGAATTAGGCATTGAGATCATGCCTCATCCACCATATTCTTCAGATCTCGCACCTTGCAATTTTCACCTCTTCCCTAAAGTGAAAAAGGAGCTTCGTGGTTGCCATTTTCAAAGTTATGAGTTGGAACAATGTTGTCGTGGGTATACTGAACAGACTGTCAAAAAGGGGTTCAGTGAGTGTTTTGAACAATGGTAAATCATTGGAATAGTTGTATTTCCTCAGAGGGAGAACACAAAGTTTGTTAGTTAATTTGAATGAAATAAAGAAATAATGTGTTAATTATAAAATCAGTCTGGTTATTTTATACACCCTCATGTTACTTTTTGGTATCCATCGTGTTCATTATTATTTTGAGGTCTAGGAAAGCGAGACAGCCATTATTTTCTCTTTCTGTGGTCAATTTGATGGTCTTTTCTTTTATGCTGAGTAGTTTAAGTGCACGTTATATAAGTTCACTTGGAACTATTGCAGAAATGTCATTCACATATCTGTGCCAGGTTTTGAAGATACATGGAAAGGATTTGGCTATATGTCATTCAAATGTGCACATATAAAGCTCTGTCGAAAACGGTGAAAGGAAGGCTTCCATGTCTAGGCTTAATCTGTTGGTATATGTTTTGAAAGAGGAGGCTGATTGTTGTATACATAAGCTGGTGAATTTAACTAATTTCCTATTTCTGTATTGTGTATCATCACCCCTCTGCAACCTAAGGACAAGTTCGTCACATGTAAATAGTGTATATAGCATTAGTTGAGATCTATGCAACAAGGGTTATAGTGTATAACCAACCAAACTCAATAAAACTAGATGGCACCATAGGTACTTGTCATTAAGATGACAATCCTACATTAGCAGTATAAATAGACCAGCTGAGGCAGCAAGGAGGCAGTTCAGTTTTGAACAAGGAACTGTTCACATCATTAGTGTAAGCTACCAGAGTGAACTATCCTGCAAAGTCATGGATTATATTTTGGCGTATTCTTCTGTCTCCCCCTCAACTAGCCAGCTACCGATCCCATCAACTACTGGCCCAACTGCGGCTACTGGATAATTCCAGACAGTGTTTAGCGAGCTCGGTGGCCTAGCCCAATCATCTGCACAACACTGAGCAAGTGGAGTCTGACACCAAACAGTCATATAATGATGAACCTGGTTTGAAACCTGTGTGCCACCTTATTGGAGGAAAAGTTCAGGTAGAGCAGGTGGTGTCATCATGGTCTGTTGGGGCAACATTCTAACTCATCCTCTTGGTAGTAGACAACATAGAACCATGGACAACACCAGGTCCACAACTATGCTGATCCTTGACAAAGCCACCCCAGAGGAACTAATGCTACAGCTAGAAACATTGTGCACCACTACCATCCCACTCCCGGGCTTTACAGTGAGGCCCCAGCAAGATGATTCTTACAAGCCAAGGCAGTCTTTGCAGGACACCAGATCAGCTCACAGCTTACCAGATTCTACAGTCATCAGAAAACTCCCATGACTGGTGGTGATCCAGATCACTGACCTCATGACAACTCCAGGAACACAGCCTTACCAGGCACTCAAGGATTGTCTATTAGAAATCTGTGCCCCAACAGGTCAATACCTACTTCAGCAGCTGCTTGAGGACACATACCTAGGGGACCAAAAGCCTCAACTACTGCGAGTTATGCATCACCAGGCTGGAACTTGCATGTCAGAGGATCTCCTGCAATTCCTATGGCTGCTCAACACAAACCCAAGCCCTACTGGCAGCCTGGGAAGTTGAACCATTGGACAGAATGGTATGCATTGCAGTTCATGGGATGGCCCAGAGCATGGGAAGAATAGCAGTGCTCCATCAACCAGATGTGCAGCTCCAGGTTAAGGCATTAACAAACAAACTTGCTCAGGACTACAGTGCACAGGTACCATAAGGTGCCCACAATTTACCTGTGGCCCTCAGGCAATCACATATGTTCTCTGCTGGTACCACAGGTGTTGTGGACAAGGTATATGCAACTGCACACCACCCTGTCAGTTTTCCCACAACACACAACAGGGAAATCTGGTCACAAAGCAAGTTTAGCAGGACCACGTATGAACCCCCCTCTCCCCACCTCTTCATTTGGTGCCAACAGAACCAGATTCCATTCCTGGGGGACACTGGAGCCTGCCTATCCATCTCTCCCAATGGAAGAGCTCAACCCACCAAGTATATGGTATATAAGCAAACAGGTCTCTGATATGTACCTTTGGCATTTAGACGTCATCCCTACATCTAGGCACAAACAGCAAGTACTTGGAGTCCCTGGTCACAGATGTCCCCAAAGCCATCATAGGTGCTGACTTTCTCACTGGCCTGTCAGTAGACCTCAACACCAAATACCTAAGGGGACAACCTCAAGTGCAGGATTCCAAGCTACGTTGAGTCCATAACTATCCAAAACAAAATTAGCAAGCTGAGATATTTGATTTGTGAGGTTGAAAATGGAAGCATAGGCTTCCGAAATAGTCCCTCATAATAAAAATGTAAGTGACGTGTTAAAAATACCAACTCAACAAATTAATACCTTATATAAGCTGAGATATGATTTTCTGACCATACTAATTATCAAATATGGCTTGTTAGGCACTATAATAATAATAATAATGATAATATTATAAAATAAGTAATCATTTAGAAATGACAGATTTTATGTTCATATTTAATATTTTGAAAATGTAGATCTTAACATTAAATTTAGACACCTTCATAATTAAGGATGTAAGTACTTGGTAGTGGCATAGGCTGTAAAAGCTAAGTGATATAATTTTTTATGCTTAATATCTTGTCTTAAATTTTAATATACTCAAAGTTTACTGTTGATTGTATTGCAAGAGCTTTAAGTGTTGTGTACTTGGTGTGTGTAATTTTATGTGCTTTCACAATGTTCTGCGTTCAATGCCTACTTGGCTATCATAAGCTTGCAGAACACAATATAATCTAAAGGTAATTCATGCCATATGGCGTGTCATCATTCTGTTATCTTCAACATTTTCCTTTTGCAGATTGCCTCAAGTGTGAAGCCACCTTCTATACCAGAAAATCTTAGCCAGGAGCTGAAAGATTTAGTGTCACAGTGCCTGCAGTTAGAATCACACTTAAGACCTGCTGCAAAAGTTCTGCTTCATCATGATTGCTTTGCTATTTCACCTTAGAAGTGATATCATTTCTTAAAATTGATAATCAGGCATACTTCAACATTATCATGAGTCTGAAACATGATAGTTATAATTTTGTAGCTTTGTTGATTGTATACCCAGTGGTATAATCCAACAGAGAGGTGGATGATAAAACAATGACTATTGTTTTAAGTTTTTATGCTTTAGATTTTAGGCTAAGACAAAAATGTATGTATGGATAAATTTATTATGTTTCATTAAGCTGTGTACAGAAGTAGTAAAACTATGTTGTACATTTGATTTTGCATGTAGCATGGGTAAAAATGGAAACTATGATAACTACACAGAAGAAAGTAAAGAAGTCAATAAGGAGATCAAAGAACTAATAGAATATTTGTTTTTCCTGATTGGAAACCAAGAAGTTGTATATTCAATTCTGTGAGCTCATTAGTCTGAAAAGGGTTTTTTTTTTTCTTCTTCAGGGATTGGCAATATTATCATAGGTTCCCATTTGCTGATACTTGTGTCCTAAAACAGTCTTTGAGAATGTTGCCTTCCTGAGTACTTTGATCCTGTTCCAATATTTCACTATCACTACTGATCCCCTCCTCCCACCTCTCAATTCAACTAATGCTACTCCATTTGGAGCTATTCTTAGTAATCCCAATATAATTTTGCAAAAAGACCTGTGAATCTGATCTATACATTTCCACCCCCAAACCTATATTCTATGCATCATTCTTGATTGCACTGTTGCTGTACATAATTCCTTCTAGCCAGTTTACTCTCATATTTGGCAACTTCTTTAAGCATGTTCTTATGCTATTAATAGCTAATTTCCCCTTACCTAATGCATTTTTCCTTTGCTCTATTCATTTTCTATTGATATTTAGTCTTACTTCTAAATAATCAAACTTGTTTACAACTTCAAATTCACTCCCCTCAGTCTCTATCTCTTATCTTTCCTGAGTTTATTCCCATTCTTACGAACCATAATTTTTTTATTTATTTTTAAACCCCATTTTTTCAGTACTTCTCTGTCGCTTCTATTGCTTTCTTTAAACCTCAAATTGTGATTGCTGCTACTAGATCATCCGCAAAGAGCAAACTCGGAACATCTTTATTTCTGATTGCTGGCCATTATGAATTTTCTTCTGCTATTTCTTGGAGTATGTCATCCCATTTAAATAAAATGGGACTTAAACTAATTGTATTTGATACCCAATCCATTACTTTTTTATTGGCAAGCCTAATGCAGGATTTATGTGGATACAACCTCTCTAATAGTCTATGAATTTCTCGCTCACTCCCTTGTTCTGAATTTATACCAAAGTGCATCCCTTTGAACACTTTCTTACATAACTGCTACTTGTGTGCTTTGGTCAAGAATCTATAAACCCATAGAATTACTTTAGAATTGGATATCTTCTTCTCTACTGAGATTTACAATAATCTCAAAGATCTAGGAGATGTCAGGTTAGTTAGCAGTCTACCATCTTGTTTTATTTTTATATCACTTGCCAGCTACCATCATGATATACAATAGCAAAGACATTGTAAATAACTAAAAAAAAAACTCTGGTGGCCAAATAACAAACTACCAAATCTGAATCTAATTTGGAAGCTTTTCCTTAATCTCTTATTTGAATATCTGAGTATTTGAAAGTTGTACACCATATCATATGTTTATTTTAATGTAATTCTTAAATATAATAATACTTTGCTATTTCTGTCTTAGTGTAAAATATATATATGTGTGCATCTTCACCATGTGGCTGAAAAAAAAAAAAAAAAAAAAAAAAAGACTTTGGAGGACTTTGCTTATTCTATCCATGTTGTGAAAAGTCAGCTGATTCTCTCATAAATGATAACTTCTTAATGGAATTACTACTCTAGTCTGGAACCACTCTTATAAATTGAGTTTATTGCTCTGAAGTATGACTGATAAACTATACCTCAACTCGTTATACAAAATTGTACTTAATTTGTTTTTTCTATTTACCTTTTGCTGAATAATTGTGGATGGTTAACTCAAAATAACTGACATCACAGAATTCTAATGCTTCATCATTATGCTACTTTAAAATGAAATGTAAAGAAAACATCAGTAGTAAGCAGCCTTAGTATAACCTCTGAGAAAAGAATCAGTTTCATCCTTCTCCCAATGCAATACTGCATGCTAGCTTAGTCCAAAATTAGAGAAAAGTTCTCTATCCCTCTACCCCTTGTTGAACATAGGCTCTTATTAAGATTTTTTGAAATTCAAAGTATGAGAGTTTAATAGTATATCATGTTATTGTGTGTCAAACAAAGTGATATATCTAAACAATATCTCTCGTGACTCTAGAAGTTGGAAGTAGGAATGTGTCTGAAGCTTTGCATTATATACATAGTTATAAGATTATATTGCAATACACTTACTTCCTGCATTCTAATAATGGAATTATGGTTAGTTTGGAATAATTTCAGTCCTTGGTATGGATTACCAAACTAGAATAGGTATCTGATACAACTCAAAGCTGTAAACTAAGTCACACATAGTGAGTTGCATAAAAAATGTTGAATATGCCTGATTTCAGTTTAGAAGTAAAAGCATAAAAATGTAAAACATGGACATGTTATATTTTTGCTAGAGGCAGCTAGTGCTGTAAGTACATTTGAAGTTAACCAAGTATTTTATGTTTGGTGATGGAACCTCTTTTTATAAAGAAATGCTGTTTTCTTTTTTTACTACACTGAGAAATATAACTATTTAATAAGTAATGCCCAAATACTAATTATTAAATATAAATTTGCTTGCTACAGAAGTTTTCAATGCTTAACTTCTAGAAATTAGAACTTTATCCCCCCCCCTCCCACCCCCTCCTTTTATCAGTGATCAAAAGCACTACATAAATGTATGCCTGTCTCTATACTACTTGTTGCTTTCATAGATTCAACATAATTAATAAACCCAAAGGAAATGTTTGGATATTAAGATTTACTTATGAATGTAGCATAATTTAAATTCTGGAATTATCATTTTTCTTTCTCTGTCTGTCTGTCTGCTGATTACTAGTGTATATAATGATACTTAACAATTAATTTGAAGAGGACATGCACTTCACGAGTTTTATTTCGATTTTTAATAATTAATGTCCAGTGCAGTAAATCAGGATTACAGTATGCTATCTTTTTTATGAACACAAAAAGAATGTTTCAAATGTAAATGTGCAAATAGTGCTAGACATGCCTCTAGTGGAAAATTTAACTTTATAATATTAAATTTGTATTTCTGTAAACATGCAAGTAACCTTTTTTCTACATGAGTAGACTATAGATTTTTTATAAGAACTGATTTTTTATTGAACATACATCAAAAGTGTGATTGTATTCTTTAATTTTGAAGAAAATTTTATATTCATAAAAAGAAGAATTTTTAAGAGAAACAAAGCAACTATTTTAGAGCATCATTAAAATGGTAGCAAATGATGCTATTTTTATTGATATATGTTAATCTGTTCAGAATGGTTAGGTGATATAACTGTTGGATAGCAATGCCTTAAAGATATGTGCATTAGCAATTTTTTACATTCTCTAATGTAATATTTCTATGTTTCTAACGTAGTAATTCGTTTTTGTATAAATATTTATATGCTCATTCTTCCTTTCTTTTAATATTTCTACATTAACATTCTCTGAGAATTATACATAGATTCTAACTTGTAGAACATGGTAACTATGGAATCTCATTAGGATGGCTAAGGTTCAATTGTGTTTCTTCTGTAAACTGTAAAGTTGGGCTTGGCAAACTTAACACATTTAAGAAAGGGTATTTCAACTACCTTAATGCTTCCTCATGACATGTTTGCACATTCTTGAGTGTTCCTCAGGATGATATTCAACAGTTTTGTTTACATGAGTTACTAGTTGATTGCCCAGTGTGCACCAAAATTTATCTGATACATTTTCTCTGCACATTTTAAACTCTCTTCCCAAAAGAAAGTTTTGTGAAGTTTGACACCTTTAGGTCAGAATAGCTTTGTTTTACACCTAAATTTTCAACAAAGGTTCCTAAATTAAGCATTTTATCTTTCAAATTTGTTAAAAGTTCTCAAAGAAACAAGTTCTGTTGTTTGACAAATAAGTGGACAAAAATTGCTTTTAAAGGTTGATTAGCACACGCCACTGCTTCTATTTTTTCATTTTATACTTTTTCTTCACTATAACCCCATGGATTCCTATAGATTCATAAAGTGTTACTGTCATGCTTATCAGAATTTTCACAATCTTAATTATCATGATACCTGAAAAAATCGGGGTGGGGGATCAGCTAGAATTTCTTGTTATAAGACAATTTTTATTTTATTCTGTCCCTGCATCATGCTAAAACAAATAATGTTAAGATTGTAGTTGTGCAGAAAAACAAACTCGACTCATACTATTTATTACCAATAAATGAATCAGGGTCAGTCCATTTCAGCAAACATTTGAGATGACGTAGCACAATTACACTGAAGAGTAACCTACAATGTTTGAAAGACGTAAACAAACAGTGTACATTTGTATCATTCACCTTCTGCACTAGGAACTGGAAGATACAGAATTGCATAATCTGTCCTCAGAATGTTAAATCATATAAGTGGCATAACTTTCCTTTTTTACACCTTTAATTTCTCAAGCAAACTCAACCTGAGCAATTTCAACATTAATAATGTATTTACTGATTTGTTTATGCTAAGCTGTGCATAAATGAATGTGTTCAACCCTGGCTCTTTATCAGTCATATTCATGTTTTACAATAATACCTTTGGTTTGTTGTCTCATTTGCGTGTTATTCTTAAACTCTGTTTATTGTCCATATCCATTTGTTTTTCACTTTGTTAAAATATTGTCCTGCTGTCTTACAATCTTTATGGAACATTTCAGTTATAGTCACATTTCTGCCATATATGTCACTTTCTCGAAACCTAATATTAAAACCTAAGTTCACAAGTTCACAAATTTATCCTTTAACCTTTCTGTATCTTCCTCTTATTGAGGCCAGGATAATGAAAATGTGAGGGATTATATACTATTCCTCTACATATTGCATTTTTGTGTATTTGTCTGTCCTCTTTATACCCCGTAGTGTCTCTTCTCCTAGCCTAAGTTTCTTTAATCTCTTTCCTTACTAAAAAACACAACTCCAGATCCCTTTTTGTTCCATTATCCCTATGCTCTCAAATCCCTCTGTTCTTCTTTTAATCAATTTTCAGCTACCATAAGGTAGTCAAATTCCATTAGTAATTGATCCAAGCTTCTGCATGAAATTTGTTTCTTATTCCTTCAAGTTCCAGAATCCTAGTCTCCTATATTTGCTCTGCGCTATTGCAAGCATGATCTAAATTTAAATTGTTCTAGCCTTTTCTTGTTCATTAATTCTGTTCCTTCTCTTGGTATTTACTGTTACTGTTCAGAACAAAGATACTGCCATGGTCAGAAGAGAGAACAATATCTTCTTCCCCTTCCACTTAGTATTCTCCTTGCTACTCGGTTGCCATGCCCTCTCTCCTCCCAAGGCCAAATCATGTGCTGCTTTTACTTCTCTTCTGGGTAACAGATTCTTCTTGGTGATATCACTCCACTAGCTCCTCCTTTTGTCATTGTATTACTGCATTCACTCATTACTGTAGTTGCAGCTGGTTGTCCGCTTACTCAACTGCTAGATGACATGTTTATGTGCATTGTCCTTGTGTCCATGCTGATGAGAATTTTGATGCAGGTGTTCTCTTGCTCCATCTTGACCCATATTTGTCCCAGCTTGTCTAGGTTTGATCTTCCTATCTCATTGCTGCAAGTTGCCACAAACATCTGCTGAGCAATGTCCTTTCTGCTCAATCAATTCTCCCTTGGATCCTTTTTGTCCATATATATTTTGTTCTTTCTCGACCAATCCACAGCTGAAAGTTTCTAATATAAGCTCAATTTCCCTGGCTCTTGCTTCCTTCATTTTTTGTACTAAATTTCTCTGTAGTGCTCCCAGTTTTGCCTATAAATCTTCATTGATAAAAATATCTGTTCCCTTCAATTTCTAGATTCACTTGAGTACTTCGTATTAGCTGGAATGTTGCTAACTTCACTGTGATTACCCTCTTTCCTACTTGTCTCCCAACTTAATAGGCTTCAATAATTTTCAATCCATATATTTCCATTTCCAGTCTTTTTCACTCATTATTTCTAGTACTTCTTCTGTTGATCATTTATCTTTTCTTTCCATGGAAAACTAAATTAAATTTTCTCTCCCTTTCCTCCAGTTTTTCCAATCTATATCTCAACTTCTCTTCTGATTTCTTGCATCTCACCTCTGAATTTTTGTTAATGTCTATTGCCATCCTTTCCATTTGTTTGCAAATAGTTGAATGTTAGACAAGATGTATGAGTTCTCGCATTGTTTTGATGAATGATCCAATGGCACTTGTTTGTTTTCCTTATTTCACCAAAGACTTCTGGCAAACAAATGGCCGTGCACCATTTAGAATTGACTAATTTACGTTCCTCTAAAGGCACTGTTGCCACATGGCCAGTTTTTCTGAAAAAATGGGTGACTTTTTTTTTTTTTTTTTTTCTTCAAAGTGCTTCGAGTGTGAACAGTTTTGTTGGTTTTGTTTCATCTTGAAACATCCATACAGTCAACTGCTGTTTGCATTCTAGCTCATATGAATAGATCAATGAGTTGTTCCTTGTTACAATCTTTTGAAGCCTCACCATTGTATTTCTTGAGCATTTGTGTGCACCAATTGACATGAAAATCCTTTTGAGTTTGTGTTAAATTACATGGGATCCAACGGGAGCAAACCAATTTCATGGCTAAATATTTTATATATGCTGGTGGAACTAACAGCTAGGGTTGCCTCTATCTCTCAGTATGTGGTGTGAACGGTCTTGCACTATCAATTTTTGCACAGAATCTATGTTTTCTGGCACAACTGATTTTTGGATGACCATCTGTGTGCGACAGCGGCCAGGATTAAGCTCATTATACCAGCATTTCATAGTTGTCAAGGATGGAGCTTCATTGTCAAATGAGTAGCAAGTCTAAAATCATAATAAATCATTGCAAGAACATTTTCATGAGTTAATTCCATCTTTTCACTCAGACACACAAAGTCCCTGTAAACACCACAAATATAATGTTCTATTGACAAAATATCTGAAGTAGGTTACAGTCAACAGTGTCAAATTTTCCAGTCGATGGCACCTACAGCAAATAGTGTTGCCAAGGCTAAAAGTATAAATAGTGGCCACTGTATGGATCTCTTACTGTCTTTCTGCATTAAGTCTTGTCACATTTCCTCCCCATTTGTACTTCAACATTGTTGCTTTTTCCATAACATCTGAATTACCGGAGAGATTGTGTAGCTGTTCATTGGGGACCCTGTCCCGTAACAAGATGCCCATTATGTTCCTCTGCCTTTTTATTTTTATATTTCCTCAGTTTGCCTATTGTAAGCCTTTTTGGTAGCTGTATAACAATAGTGGAAATATGCACAGTTCTAGAAATACAAATATGTTGTCAGTTGGATTTTTCTAGTAGTAGGAACTTCAGGTTACAGAATGCTTTCCAATGTGTGGTTATTTGCCAGTTAATTTCTGTGTCGTTTTCAAATAGCATACATAAATGTTTGCTGCTGTAAAGTGTGCATGAAGATGCAACAATTGGACTTGCTATTGTTTTATGCTTTCGTTCTGATAAGACAAGGATATTACAATAAAAAATTAAGCTGTAAATTGCCTATATGCTAAAAATGTATTTTTTGTCACTGTCTTTGGCTTTGTGTAGACTTATTTTCAGGTAAGTCTGTGCATTTTATATAATATTGCATATGGTAATTTAGGGAAAGAATTGGTTATATTTGGCAAAGAAAAATGAAAATGATTAGAAGGAAGGAAGAATGTATAAAGAAGAAAGAAAGGAGAAAAAAAGGAATTTCATAACTTTTGCTGAATTGTATTTAAAATAGTCTGTATGACAATGGTAGCTGTAAGATGATTTATTTTGGCATAGATTTATTGTTGTTAAAATATTTAAAGGACTTTTATTTAAATCTATTTTTGTATAAAGTGCCATGTTAGGTGTAAACAGAAGACTGAATTATTAAAACACCTTTCAGTACTTTCTTCTACAGGTGCTGTAGAAGGGTAAATGTGATAGAAATGAAATTCCTATTGTAACTGGTGCATATTTTATACATTTTAATACAAATTAAATATGTATAGCCTTAATTTGCAATTTATAATTGAGTTTGTCTTTATTAATAGATTCAGAGTTCAGCAACTTTCTATATCTGAAAGAGTTGCATTTTTTATTGCTCTTTTGTCTTGTGAATCTGCAAACAGCCACACTGTTTGCTTGGATTCCATACCAGTTTAAGGTCTGTACTAGACATTTCCTCATGCATAAAAATATGATTGTCAAGAAATGCACAATATGTAAACATGTGTATTAGCTTGAGGAATGCATGAATTCTTACATAGATTAGGAAAATGTTCCAGAAGGAGGAAAATTATTTGAAGATTCTTTCATAGTTTTGTTTATTTTTGCTGCTTCATCACAGTTAGCAACCATATGTCATTGTCTCCATCTGATTTGTGCTGTCCTGAACACTTCACAATATCACAACTGTGCCTGATGAGTCTCTGAAGAACCTGCTATGGCTAATGAATATTGACAGTGTTCCTGTAGGCTGTTCATGAATGCAGAGTGGACAAAAAGCAAATAGGAACCATGTCAGCATTAGATAGAGCTAGCAGGTTGACATTGGAGCTTAAATAACACAAGTAATTTATTACCAAGGTAAACTAAATTAGATATTCATTTTAAAAACAAGGACATGTTTGAGGAATCATTGTTCCCAAGTAATACATATTGAAGGGTCTAGGGGATTAACGATAGCAATCCCAAGTCCAAAAGAAGTAGTGTTTTCTGAAGCCATGAAAACCATTCCATCCAGTGTGACTTGCAGCAGAAGCTGGCATAATTGTTGCCTCTATGATTGTGGCTAATAGATCTTGTAGACAGTAGAAACATTACTTCCCAGGATAAAGTTTGTTAAATTATTTAGGAATTAAAGTTGCTAACCTTAGGCAGGTAAACAGCTTATAATTAAGGCACCAATGGAAAATAATGCATATGAGTCATGAAAGTGATTTGTCAAGTGACAGTGCTTAAAAAAAAGAAATAGTCAAAATTTTGCAACTCAAATTCTAAGCTCTGTTAAGTATCTGAAAGTATAAATGCTTGTTGTTTACTTAAGAGATTATAAGTGTGTATATTGTATTTATATGTTAACATGTTTGCTTTATACACATTTTATATGAGCAATAAAAGTTTTAGATATTAAAAAAAAAATCTCCTTATTTTTTATTACTTCCTTGTATATTATCACAGAACTTCCTCATATCTTGGCTATCAAGATTGCTGGGAAGATAGCTAAAAAATACATAATTGTATATACCGAACTCTGGAAGGTGAAGATGTGCCATGTACTGTGACGTAGAGCATTAAATACTACTTGACACTTTGCCAATCAGAAACAAAAAGTTCAACACAAAATTCGAAACATATTATAAATACTGTACATGGAAATAGGCTCTCTCTGTCACACACACACACACACAAAAATATTTTTTTTTATTCAGGGGATCTCATATTTCCTGTTAAATGAAAATTTTGGGTGCAATACAATACCTTCTCTACCTACTATGTATGTAGCACATACAGAAAAAGTATAAAGAATGGCTGCACTCTTGGGGTGATAAAATGAAACTTAGGCCCTTTAAGGATCAAGGCCCTTAAAGAAGATAATGAATTTCTGAGGTAGAGTGAAAGCACATGTTTAAATAAAATGCTGTGACTTAGTGGTGAAGATGAGTGTAATGGAGTGTATATTGCAGAATTTCAGGTCCCAATCTTTGATTTGTTTTATATCTTTCCACTGATTAAAAAAAATTACTAAGTGATTGTTCATTTCATAAATGTAAAATAAGCCTATGTAACCATTTAAGTATACCTTACTCTCCCAAGACATGATCAAAATCCAGTTGAGAATGTTTGGGCAGAAATAAAGGAGACACAGTAATGTTGCTGCAGATGGTAGGTACCATGAAATGTCAAGGCTATCTTGCAGTTATTAAACTTGCTAAAAGCCTGTCAGTGTCTTTTAAGTGCAAAATTTGCCAAATCATATAATTCGTTTCACAAAATTTAAAAGATATTCTAAAAATTATTTTTCAACTCTTGAAAATATTCAACAAAAAAATGACGAGATCTACGTTTCCGAGATATTCATTGTGATTTGTTTTTAAGTTTAACGTCTTTAAACCTGGTTGGTCATACCGGACGATGAATGAAATTGGTGAAATGATGCTCAAATGATCTCAGGGTCCATGGAGCTTAAAGTTACTCAATATTCGTCTTCTCAGGATAAGGGAAAACCCTGAAAAAAACCTTATCCGGGTAACTCACCTTAAGCAACCTGTTGAATGTAAAGCAGACATGCTATCACCACACTACCCAGGCGGGTTCATTGTTATTGGTTTCAGTTGTAAAGTACTTATATCTTTCTCAGATAGTAAGTGTCCATTTTTTTTTTTTTTTTTTTTTTTTTTTGTTTTTTTTGTTTTTTTTGTTTGTTCTTCTCCTGGTCAAGCAAATAGCGATTTGCAATGACAATCGCATAAAGACTGCTTTTAAAACATTTGACTATTCGTTTAGCCTAGGTATTCCCTTATTTTCTTCTCTTATAAGGAACTAGTAATAAGAAAACTGCGCTAATGATTATCTCGATTAGTAAGGTGCAGAAAGAAAAGTAATCTTATGTAAGAGGTTTGTAGAAAAGCTAGCGAAAGTCATGTGAGTGTAACACATCAGATTTTTCATTCTTTGATTCACTGTTAGTAACTAAGTAGCAAATACTTAAAGATTAACACTGCTGGACTGTTCTAAATCTAGTAAATCGTAACTAATTCCGTGTTGTTATAATTGCCGGCTTTTTCCTTCAAATTTTCCCGTTTATCTCCAAGTTTCCCGAAGCATTTGTAAAATTCCCTAGAGCAATGAAGTTAAAATAACTTACACTTTCCCGGGAGAATTTACTTAGTTTACTAGCCACATTGATATACTCCTATTTTCCTTCCTCACTGTTCTTGCTTGAATTTCCAAAGGGTTTGTATTTCCCCATGCCTAAGCCCAGGACAAATTCCGGGCATAAGAAGAGTTCCTTATGAATGATGTTGGCCAAGCTGGTTCAGATCAATATGTGCCGACGGTTGGAGGGGAAGGGGCATGAGAGTTATTTCTGGTTAATTGGCGAGTGAAGGGGAACGGAACGTCTGAGGAAAAAAGCTGGCGCTGCTTTTAAGTATATTGAAAAAAGTTTTCTGCTAAATGGTTATTCAGGGCGCCAAAACCATGAGAGTAATTTTCAGTATATTGGCTCTTTGCATATGGGATTCGTTTGGTGTAGGTGCAGAGTTTGTGCCAGTGCTAATGTGGGAAGAATCAAGGTAAGCCCATAAGACCTGGTTTAGTATAAAATTACTAGGTACAAAGATTTGTAATCGTGAAAATATTATTTTAGAAGTTGAAGATTTCCTTAACATCACTATATGTATCAAATATAATGTCAACGAATTTATGAACTTGAAAGTCAACTATTAAGCACCTGTCAAAATATCAATTCGGTTCTTTTCAACATGTCACATGAGGGAACATGTGCCGAGGGGGGGGGATATTATTGATTTCATACATAATCGACAGAAGAAGGCTTAAAACACTAAAACGAATATACTTTCAATTATATAAAATAAGTATCTCTTTTGTAATCGTACAGTTTTTATTTAGGATGTCTATTGATTTACAAACTTTATATAGTGCTAAGAAATTTGCAGTATATAGGGTTGCCTACTGAAATTGATCCTGGCCACTCATTCAATAGACAACCACTTCACATACAATATTTAGTAAACTATTTCTTCTCTCTCCATTGTATTTCTTTTTAACAGTAATAAATCCTGGCCACACTCCTGTTCTGCTTTATGAATATTCCGTTTAACAGTGTTCTTTTGTCCCTTTTAAACTTAAATGAGTTCAGTTTCCAGTTTCTTATTTCCTTACAAGCACACACTGAATGTCCCAGGTCTTCTTTCCCTCTACAAAATAAGTATTCTCTTTTACTCCTTATTAATTTGGTCTATATAATTTTCTGTTTTCCCTGTCCATTTTATCTTGATATAAAATTCCAGTGAAGACGGTCCAGTTAAATTACTAAATAATATTTATAGCTCTATATCTTTGAAACATCTTCTAACCTCTTTTTGTTTGTTTTACCATATATACCCTAATCCATTACTCTTTAAAATAATTTTTAAATCACTTAGCCACTCCTTAGTTAAATATGATTTTGGGTGTATTAAAACTGCTTTATTAGGCTATTTTCATTTAGGTTTAAAAATCCTATGCCAATATTTAAAAATTGTTCATAATAAAACCTTTTCTTGTAACTCTTCCCATTTCTTTTGTAGCTATTCTTTTTATAGCCACAATTGATTAATCAAAAATTTCTTAGCAAAATGATCACTGCATTTTATCCTCATTTTCCCAGGAATTTTACATTCTCCAAATTTCAATACCATAAGGCATTTGTGCTTCAACCATTGTATTATATATTCATTCCAGCCATTGAGCTTCCAATTGTATTTTAAAATGATAGATATCCTATTATGATTGACTCAGCTGTTTACCCTGTTGCTAGTACTAATTTTTTTGCTTTTCCCATTTCCCCCTCCATCTGTTTTTACCCCTAAATAAGTGCAATTTTGTGCCACCTTGTATTCCTTATTTCAATTTTCATATTTACTTAACTTTCCTCTTTTCTTACCTAGGTATTAAGATTTGTGCTTTATTTAGGCTCACCTTTCGCCCCCATTCTGTACAATATTTACCAATTACCTGAAAAGCTGTTTTAGGCCAATTATTATAATAGAACCAACTACCAAATCAACTGCAAATAATACTCTGGGAGTCTCTGCATTGTTTATAACTGAAATAAAATTGTTTTTCTTAGCATCCTTGTCTTAGTCACTTTTGCTGTCCTACTTCTCTAGTTATTGATCCTCCCTCAAATCTTATACAAAAAGTATTTTCCTTATTTGAAGCTTTTAAAACTTCTAGCATATGTCTACTAACTTCTTTATCTGAAAGCTTATACCACGATCACTGCATTTCAATTCTAAATGTTTTTTTGCAAATCTACAAAAGCCAAGCATAGCTTCGATCTCTTGGTTTTTAAACATTCATCTATTACAGTTTTTAAAATGAAAATGTCAATGGATGTTCTTCCTTTATGAACCCCATTTGGTATGCAGACACTATTATGTATTGTTCAATCCATTTTAGTAATCTACTTGTCAAAATACCAGTAAAAATATTTCGTATGTTAGATAATAAAGCCCTGTTTGGTTTATTTCTACTGCCTTTGTATTTGCATATTGGGTGTATGATTGTTTTTGTCCAATTCTGTGATATGTATAACTTAGAATTAAATATATTATGTAGTTATATAGGTGCTTTTGGACAGTTAAGATGCTTTAACCCAGTTTTTAAAATTAAAGCTTATCTAACCAAGTCAGTGTTAGCTTAGGCTGGTACTGATATTCTCCCACACATTTTCTTCAGTTTTAGAAAGTAAATTTGTTAAAGTGTATATTTCAAAGTTCTCCCAGTTTACTTTGTGTGAAACTTTATATTATTGTGTGCTAATATAAGAAGTACAACTTAATGCATTTTCTGTACTGTTCATAGTTGCACATAGATATGTATGCAACATAATATGTAATAATATTGCTAATATAAGACTCCAAAACTATGTGGGTTAATTTACCCAGTTGTTAAATCTACTACTTTAGGTTGTGAAACATGTAATTAAAAATTCTGTACAACAGAGCACATAAGTATAGCATTGTTGCATTCTCTGCTGTGCAGTATTTTTTTAGATACCTATTCATTTTACCTAAGCTTAAGAAGTTTCAAATTTTTAATATACTTTTCTGATAAAGATTCCTTAATAATTGGCAAAACACACGGTACAGTAAAATACCTGGATCTGCAAAAACAACAAAAGGGAAAATATTTAAACATTGACTAAAGAATTTCTGGGAAAACTTCCACAGCCGATCTGGAATAGGATTAAAAATGAATGAAAATATTAACATTTCGAGATTTGAAATCTGCTAGATTGCTAAGGTTTGAACTTCTTGGAATCATGGGGGTTTTGGCTTCACAGATCCCTCAGACGTGTCCTGTCAGGGCATGATTGTTGAAGTCCTTGACTTATAAAAAAACACTCCCCGGCTACCTCTGTGGCTTAAAGTCTTCCACCTTGGACTATGCTTTGTGGCGTAAGGTTCTAAAAGTTTACAATAGACCTAAGTAACTACAAGACTGTACTAGTGGCAGAATAACAAAACCACTAAATTTGGGTCACATAAATATGTGAGAATTTCCTAATACAAAAAATGCCTGTATAGGTTGGATGAGTTATACTTCAAATAATTGTATAAAGTAATTTTTATCCTCAAACCTAATGAAGTATCTGACAACATGTAGATGTTTGTTTGTTTTGTTCAGTCCCGACATCAAACAAGGCTCAGTGACATTGAACATATTATAGTTGAATAAAATTGAATTAGATTGTCACTTCATTAGCACACATGGGTCATTTCATGGTAAAGGATTATATGATACATATACTTTATGGATTTGATCAATAATGGTATATGAAAAAAGTTAATTTTTATTAAATAGTTATCAAGTTTTTTATAGTATATTCTTTCCTTAGCAACATTGGAAGTATTTAAATAGGATATTATAAACCAATAGAAATTAATTATGTTTGGTAACTCAGGTTAGGTATCTAAAATGACATTTTTGTATGTTCATTCACATGAAAATTTCTGTTCCTATTATGGTTTGCATCAGCTTAAATTGCCGCATATGGTTGCTAATGTACATAAATGCTAACAACATATATGTAACAAATTTCTAGAATATCAAATTATTAATATTATTACAATTGGTAACTTATAAGTATGGCAACTCAGGTAATACTTTTATCACTTTCAATCACAGTCAGATTTGCCACCCTGAATCTCTTCATAAAACCAACTACTTAACAAAAATCATTCAGAACTCTTTTTCCTTACAAAGCACTTACTTTTAGTTTGTAACTCAGGTAAGATAGGCGAGGTAACTCATGCTTACACATTGTTTGTCACTATAGAAACATAGGCTTTAAGTTCCTCATTTTCATCTTTCCATACCTATCAACTACTTCACAGAACTCATACAGAGCCTTCTCTTATATAACTATGTTTGAGTGGGTAAAACAGGTAATTTCTTCAAAACCTACAAATGATACATTCATCTCATTTACTTTGAAACGAATGCTGCTGTCACCAAAATTTTGAAGACGTGACTCCTTTGTCGCCACATTGCTTTAGCAAGCTCCTACATATTGGTATTTGATTTTATGTGGTTCATTAAACTTCATCAGTAAAACATGTGTTCCTGCTCTAAGTACTTCTTTGTTCAGGTTAGCCCCCCCTTCTTTATGTGTCACCTTAAATTCTTATTGTTCAGCTTCACTATCTGAGTAACTGTGTAAGTGATGGTAAAAAATTTTGTTCCTTTTCTGGCCTTTTGTATTATACTCGAGATGACATCCAGACTTTGGTATTTTATCAATTGCTGGCAGACTTATCTTCATTACCCTTATTGCTAGCATGTTTTCTTAGCTGTGGCTCTTGGGTTCAGAATCTTCTAAATGCAGACAGTGGATTTTGCAACCCCAGGATATGGCTGAGTATTATTGTAGCAAACTAAATTCCTTTCTGTATTTTGCATGATTTCATCAGTAGTTCAGATTTTTATGCAATATTAAAATGATAAATATGTGGTAAAATACTTAATGAAATATATAATATCAAATAAATAGTAAGCTAAAATTACCTTAGAATTCTGGACTTTAAATAAAAATTAATTTATTTAACTCACCAATCTTTCCTTGTACCAGCATATATATCGCCTTTTGTTCCTCCATACTGCTACACACTTATTTTAAATTTCTTTTCCCATATTTCTTTTTGACTGTTTTTATAGTATTTTGTGAACACTTCATGTCTATTAAACACATAGGAGAAAAACAATACAAACAAACCAGAATCTCCCTAAGCACAACTGAGGAAATTAAGAATGAGTACCTAATTCAGATATATTTTTTATTTCCTAGCATGCTGCAGAATAAGATACTGCTCCACATATACTGGTGTAAATGGCTTTCTTTTGTCCGATAAAATTTCCTTGTTTGAATAGATTGATCTTTTAACATCACTAGATGTTACAGGACTGTACTTGAACGAATTTTCTTGGTGGAATGCCCTCTGTAGACTGCAACTCTTCACCATTCAGATCTTGCTTATAACGAGGAAAGTAAAGTAGCCAAGGTTTCTACCAATTATATTCAGGAACTTTCAAGACACATGGACTTCAACCACTCTTTCTCATTTTTAAAGAAAGAAAAGTGTAGGCAGGCATAGAAAGGAAGAAAGTATAAATATAATAAACAACTAAGCAAAGACATGCTGAAATATGAAACTTCAGTATAGTAATGTACCTGCTTCAATTTGTAGACATTCTTTTGCATATGTTCACGTACAAAGGAATAGGATAATAATTGCATAAGAATCTGGGATCTTCTCATAAGGTGATAACTCTATAGCTCTTACTGTTGAACAATATTTTGCTGTTAACACAAAATGGTTTGCATTAAAAACAAAATTTTCTTTTTGCAAAATTAAATTTCATACTTGGCATTTTCAGCGTCATTCTCTGGTGGTGTAATATTTTCATGTAATTCTAGCATCCACAGGTATTTCTCAGTGAAAATCTCTTAAATTCAAAAGTTAAAGATGAAATCCCAACAGAAAATAGCACAGGAGTATACTGGATAAATTGATCAGACTGTGAACAACTTTACATACAGAAAAAAAAACAAAAAAAAACAAGGAACATGTGAGAAACATAGAATTAAAACAGGAAGATATATCAACACTGGCATGGCATTTTTAGAGAGATCATCACAACATAGAGAGGACCCCAACGTTATTAAAAGGCACAATAAACAGTTGGGAGTTGGAAATTTGGGATGATATCCACATCTGGAAGAACAGGAAACAATTGATGAATTTTAAAATCCCATCTGGAGACATCCATGTCCAGGATTTTTCCTAAATGCACCACTAGAGGCATCTACTGTAACACTGGATAAACACGTCACAGACAATCAAAAAGTTGATAATGGAATCAATGACACCTCCAAAACATGTCATTAATAATAAAACAATGTAAGGGATGGAAAGCGTTACAATCAACTCAAATCAATACTTAAAATGACAAGCTTGCCACCACAAACCTGTTCTTAACTTGTGAACTTGGTCCAGCAGACAATACATTAACATCTCCAATGAAATCAGATAGTTCTTCTAATGTTCTGTCCATGTATGCACTAACTGTCTCCTTCCCATGATTTAAATAATCAGATACAATTATCATGGAAAATGTTTTACAGAATATTAAAGAAAGATGGTGAATACACTTACTTGAGGCTGCACCCAATGAAAGCTCTGAATCTCATCTTGTGCAATAGAGGGTGAAGTTTTCAGAAGTCAGCTTGAAGCATGAAATCAAAGAAATTGTTGGTATAGGAAGGAAAATCTGGTATTGCCTTATGCAAAGAATAAATTACAGGTATACAACTCTTGTGAAACTCGGAGACAAATATGGTGCACTTTGTTACATAACAGAACTTTTTGTAGATGATTTACTTTTGCCAATAATTTTACTCTATTCAGGGCAAAATTAAGTATGTGTGTCCACGATTGAAGAAGCCAAATAGCCTGTTTGCCTTTTCTCCACCACTATATCTCACAGTGACAACTATATATCCCTGGTGCTTTTCTGTTTACATCATCCATTTCATAGAAAGCACAGACCTTCCTTATCTATCACTTAGAGCATTTTGGTGTGCATTTGTTGAGTTCTTTAATATGTCAAATTTGCTCTGCCCAAAGGACAAGTGGTTTAGTGTGCAGGACTTGCATGCAGTGGTACTTCTTGCTCTTTCTTTTGTTTTCTGTATTTTATCTTGTTCCTTGCTCTGATTGTTTTCAACTTAAGTTCCCTTTCATGTGCTAGAAGTTTCTTTAGTGCTGCTTTTTTCTTCTCGCTACTTTATTTTTTTGTCTTTCTGTGAATTGCTTTATATTCTTATATCTCCCTTCCTCCAACTTTTGCCTTCTCCACTTCATTTTTTTTTCTGCTGGTGTTAATGGCATTGTAACTACTATAAAAGATGCATACTCTCAATTCACTCAGCCTAGCACTGGGAAATAACATATGATCTCATTGAACAGTTGAGTTTAATGATACTAAAGCTCAGCTTTCATTATCTGTGAATGGTGATTGCCTATCTCAAGTTACAGGTTTAATTACAAAATTGATATGATAAATATTTGTTTAAAGTCCTTTTTTATTGTAAAATTAAATAAAGTTCATACCATTGTTATAAAACTTCATGAATAATTAAAATTTATTAAACTTTGACAAACAAAATTTCATGCTTTGGTAACTTAGGTTACAAATGCAACAGTGCTTCAAAAAAAATTAATATTATACAAATATGAGAAGCTTTTGAAATATCATTCATGGCTATTAAAACAGGGAAAACATTGAGGAAAATTATACCAAAGAAATAATACGTTTAAACTTCGGTGTTACTTAAAATTATTTAAGAAATGTATTCCAACTTTCCAGATGTCTAACTTGTTTATAAAATTCTGGTATTAGGAAGAAATGTAGGAAAAATAAATCTTATCAAAATCAGAGCTGTCAGCTAATTTACCATCTTGTCCATCCAACCAATTAAAAATATCACTAAAATATGAACTTCTATTTTGCAGCTGCTGTGTCAATATTTTTATGGGTTGACACATATAATGTTTTGTAGATTTTGTGTGACATTTGTTGTTGCATGTCACACCCTCAACTTGTGAAAGGGACTACAGAATGTGTGGAAAATTACAGAAAACTATTGGGAGATGCATTTGTACATGATTTGCTTGTGAAAATATTGTCAGCCACATAGCAAAATTATTCACATGTATTGCTATAACTTCAGAAATGACTAACTTTGCACATCAAAAGCATATATTTTATGGAACAGAATTCACAGCAATTCATAATTTACTATACAACTATTATGCCATAAGATATGTTGATGTAAAATTTACTACCTTGGTAAATTGTCATTCCTAGTTATTTGCCATTCAGAATAATTCAAAAGTTTTGTTAAGGGTAGCGACAATAAGTCTCCTATATCACTTAGATTTTTAAATTGAATTAAAAAATATAAATTCATGCTCTTTAGTGTGTCTTTTTGTTAGTCTTGAAAGTAGTTCTAAGGATACTTTCAATGAAATTCACTGGATACAATTGTTTATGCTAACTAGCTACCAACAAAGGAAAATAAAAAAATCTTGTCAAAAACATGTTAGAACTTGGCTGTATACCAGTATTTTCTGGTTTAAATTTTTATGTATTTCATAAATTTAATCAAACTATATCAATATAGGAACACATCATACCTATTTTCATAAAAGCACATATATACACATGTGGGTATGCAGAATTTCTCTCCTTCAAACTATTGTATATTTGCACACGAGTTGTAAATACATTTAATGATAAGCAAGGATTTCATTAAAATCAAGGTTATTAAAGTTTTTTTTTTTTTTTTTTTTTTTTTTTTTTTTTTTTTTTTAATGCAGTAATTATAACAAAATAAGCTTTGGCCTCCAAAATACTTGGTCATTCATAAACCACATATTTACTTCATTCAGGAATTATTCATTTGTTCTTTTACACTACATAGTGTAAATATTCTCAGATTTCATTAGCCTACAAGTAGAAGTTTAAAGGTTACATTGTAGGTCAAATAGCCAACACAGGAAACTAAAATGGAAAGTTACAGAAGAATAAACAACATTAAGTTTCAGTTCTCACAAATGCAACAAGACCATTGGCACAGGAAATACATCATTGGTTGTAAAGTAAATGCAAACCAATGCAGATCAAGTGCATAAACTGCATCTGCATACCAAGGAGCAAGCTACTTATAGGAAAGTAATTACAAACCAGAATAGATACTGTAGATGCACATATAGTAACAGTATTATATTTGATGTTTTCCCCCAAAATCCTTGACTCACTTGTAAGAACAGCTCTTAGCAAATATGCTATTGTACCCAATAAATGAAACCTGCTACACACTTGATGCTTCCATGAGCATATATTGGCATAATGCAGTACATATGAATCTGAAAAATGATATCCCAGTAGCAATAAAAGTTGCTTGTATGACAGCAGCTGTAACATACCCAACATGGCCATAGACATGTTTGGTTTGTAGAGATACAGAACACAGACATGTTTGGTTTGTAGAGATACAGAACACATGAACAAAACAGCCCATAATGAACTTCAACACTAAAATTGCAGCCTATGATACCCCTAGACTGCTAAGTCATGTAGCAAAAGCTAATGAAAATAACCAAACACTGACCCCATAGGAAACAATGCACAGGAAAATACATGTGAACAAAATGAATACCAGCTTGAAACCAATGTACAAGTCGCCATGAAAAAAGGACAAAAACAACACTTGCAGGGAACCAAAGACCAATTCCAAGTTAGTTATTGCCTGAGGATAATTACATTGAAATCTCAAGACTGAGGATGAAAAACCTATAATCTCTAGTGATTACAGAAAGAAACATGTTTAAAAATAAATGAAAAAGATCCATTTGACAGCATAAAAGCTTATGGGTCTGTCCATTTGAATAGGCTCACTTTTGTTGAAAAATAAAAGTGATATTTTAACAAATTATACACTAAAATGAAACTTGGAACATTACATTTCTATATATCAATGAAAGAAACTGTTATTCTAAGCTCTAATGTATGTTTTGAAGTCCAAACTTCCTTCAAAACTAAACAGCAACAATTATAAAATTTACTAAATATCTATTAGAAATACATGCAAGCAATTGAATTGTGGGAGAAATTTTTATGCTATACTTGAATATTCTTCTTTAATATCTGCACTTATGTGGAGATACCTGAATGTGGGGGTGTTTGCTGGGAGCTGGTGCTTTGATGACAACTGTTCATAAAGGAGGAGTTAGGATATTTGCCCTGACTGAAACCTATAGACCTTTTATATATCTCCTTTCCTTATAGTTTTAGTTAAATAGCTCTGTAAGTCTAATGAGAGTCACTAAGTTAACTAAATTTTCTTTAGAAAGATCATCTTGTAGGTTTATTAAGACTAGTAATTCAAAGCTTTTCCTACCCAAGTTTTGCATTTGAAGATTGTATTTGAGTCTGTTTCTTCCCCAATATTGCACCACCTACATACTGGTTCTTCTTTGAAGATTTCTATTGTGTAGATGTTTCCCTAATCTACAAATCTCAATGTCCCATCAATAACCTGTTGTCAGGTTTATTTGGGATCTCTTGCATTTAAGTACCTCTTCAGTCAATAAGGAAAATGTTCTACTCATCTTCCTCTTACTGTGCTTGCATTCTTTTCTTTGTACCCATTTTTGTTGGTGGTAATATATAATCCATTCATCAATGATTTTCAAAAAAAAATTATAAAGAAGCCAAAAACTAGTTCAGGACCAATCAGTGATTATGCGCAGAGCCTTTTCTTGCCAAGGCATCTTCTTTTTCATTGCCTAAAATATCCTTATGTCCTGACATCCACCGAAGAGTAACCTTGTTGTGTTTTGACAGTTATACAGGGTTCATTAGGCAGTTCCGAAAGTAACTTGCACTTCAATAGAAGAATGGTATGACTTCCATCTGGGTTAATGGAGATCCACCAATGTCTACACCAATCTTGAATGAGGTGGAGGTTTTTCTTTGTATAAGGTTGAAGCTCCTCTCCGTACAGAATAAGAGCACATCATTAGCATACTGTTCTACGTCCACATGCTGCTATGTAAGTAGATCAGCCAGGGAAAGGCTGAAGACCATGGGTGATAAAACAGAGCCTTTGGGGATTCTCCCTTGTACTGACCTTAGTGTAGATGTTCTCTCTGTGACTGCTATAATAAAAGTGCGGTATTTGAAATAGGTGTGTAGTAGATGTATCAGGTATGTAGATAGTCACATTTGAATGAGTTTAAACAGGAGACCTGCATGCCAGGTCGACGAGAAAGCTTTCTTGACATCCAGAGATACTGCTGCATTGAAAACCCTGTCCTGGAAACCCAGGGTAGTAACCTCTGCCACATGCAGCAGCTGCTGGAGCATCAAGTGCCCAGGACAAAACCCATATTGATGGGCTGGGATAGCTTGAATGTCTTCCAGTAGTGGGGGCATTTGGATAAGTACCAGCCTCCCGAAGAATTTCAAGAGGATGGAGGGGGGCTAATGGCACTGCCCTCCCTTCATTCGCCTGGAAAGTGACTAGGTGAGACACACATTGAAAACTTTGGTAAGAAAGAGCATGGCTCTGAATGGAAGACAGTGTAACATGACGAGTGTGAACCCATCAGACCCTGCTGCTTTTTTGTGGTTGGGACACTGAAGTACACCTTGGAGCTCACTGGGTCTGATGACTGGAAGTTGATTCAGTTTTTTGGGGGTACATCAAAAGTATCTACATACCTTCCGATGAACATGTTTGGAGAAGGCATCATACTGAGGTTCATCTTATTGCCATTGCATGCTGTTTACTGTAACTGAATTTTTGAATTTGTTTAAGGAGAGAGATATCCAGAGGCAAGCATTGTCCATAGTAAATTTCCTCAGTTTTGTCCTTCATGTGTTAGATCATATTGCAATATTCCACGTAACGTGTGTATGTCACTACCATGAATATTTTGAAGCTATAAGATTAGCAGTTTCTCAATTATTTCCAGGTTTAGATACATCAAGTAATGATTTCATACAATTATGGTTTGCAATAAAATTGTACAAACTGCATGCATTATAACTCTCAACTTAATTCCAAATTCTCAAATTTGTTTAACACCTGCTTGAATGCAAACTTTCGTCATAAGGTGTGTGCCATCAATGAAAACTGGAAAGTTATTTGAAATCTTCTAATGGTAGAAACTGTAAGTAATGCTATAGATAAGGCTGTTCTAGCCTGGCAGTGTTCCAAAGAATAGGGAGTTAATCAGTTACCCAAAGGAGTATGCCTGCAACATTCGATACACCTCATTATTAAGGGAAAGATATCATTAGAGCTGAAAGAAGTTAAGAGCAAGCACAAATACTTGTGCTATGACCTTCGTCCTTGTGAGGTATTGGCTATCACTCCCCCACCCATACGATATCATTAGGTGAATGAGTAGCTGTCATCTATGAAAATCAGTGGTTGCCAAGGAGTTCAAAATTAAAAAAGACATAATTGTTTTGAAGTTAGAGAGCTGTGTTGGATAAAATTGTTTTGTGTGGTCACAGAAAGACTATGATAGTGTTATGTACAGTGCCATTCTCATTACTGCAGAAGTCCCTAACCTGATTTTTATACTCGAGACATGAGGTATACTCACTGTCTAAAAATTAATATAATCATATGGTAACCATAAACTCATCGTGATAAATTATTGGCTCCTAATTATGTTAACACCAGGTCCTGTAGCCCATTTCCATGAATTAATATTGTGTACTGTATACCACATCAGCTGTGATATAGCATTAAAATATTCATGTCCATGAAACACTCTTAGGAACTAAAGATTTAGTATAGCTAAATTCGAAGAGGCCTACATTGGCCAGGGCACTATTATAGCATTGATCTATGTGCTCCACAGATATAGCTTCAATATTTAATTGGTCAGTTAGCAACACATCTTTCGGCAGCAATTGTTTTACAATTCTACTTGAAATTGCAATAGGCAAAGAATTCAGTTCACATAAAAATAAATAGAATCTGAAACACTAACTGGCCAGCTGTTAGGGAAATTAGATGGTTATATAATACACTTACACCTACAAATCGATTTTATACTACTTCCATTAACTCAACATAATTGATGATTTTGCTTCATTAATGCTCAGCTCAGCAGAAAAGAATGTCATCAGAACCTCAAAACAGTCTCACAAAAAATCTGTTCCTTGATGGAACAACTGCAAACTAGAAGTTAAAAATAAAAATAAGGCCTTCTGCAATATAGAACGTGACTTACATTAGAAAATAAACTTTTATTTCAACTAAGAGCTATGGCTAGAGAAACCTATTAAAGAGAGAAAAAATAGTCTTGGTTAACATTTAACCATATATCTCTCAATAAACACCCAAACAGATTATATGGGATTGCTTAAGAAAGATAACAGGCATACTTAAAAACAATGAAATAATAGCTCTCTGTTCGTTCAGTCAACCCCAACCATGAGCAATGCTCAGAGACATTGAACACATCATATAATTATAAGACATACAGTGCAATTAATATCACACCCTTCACCAAAATTATTTCAGCCCACCTTATATAATATGCAACAAAGATGAACATTTCTAAAACCACCACCATTTCGAGAATGAACTTCTTAACAAGCATTAATATAGGACAAACAATATTGAATAAGTGTGGATCACAATACATGCAGTCTGCCCTGTTGTGCAAATAATATGTTTAAAAAACTGCTGTTAAGAGCTTTTCTTAGTAAAGGAAAAAAAGGTATTTTTCACCAGTAATTGAACATTATGTTCCTTAAAGTGAACACTGATTATGCCAGAAATTGAACATGTTTATATAATCCAGTTATAACATAGAAAAAGTGCAACATTTAGTTATCTTCTCGTAAAGCTATTTACAAATCCCTGTTTTTCCTCCATCAGGAATGCCATCCTGGAATTGGTACTCAATCCTCCCTTCTGTCCCTGTGATATTATCTCACCTATTTTTCTACAATCTGAGAATCAAGTACAATACAGGTGTCATCACCACCTCTAAATAGCTTGAAAGTTTCAACACAGTTTTAATGCCAATCCTCATATCTCATTTAAAACTTTCTATATGATGTGCACTAAGTTTTGGGAAATTTGTTGCTTGGAAAATTATTGGAATTCCCTTCCTTTCAGACCCCGCTTTTCTCATTAGTGCTCTCCTCTTTAGCTTCATTTTTAGATGATGAAAGCAAGGTCAGCTCATCCAAGCAGTCACAACTTTTGAACCATTCTTCTTCAGTTTTAACGCATTTTGTTGGTTTCCTTTGTTTTGTTTGTTTGTTTTGTTGTTGTTTTTTTTCCATTGGTCATATTTATAGGTTTTGCAGGGATCTGTTGGGTGCTTCTTTGGCTTGCTATCTTCTTTTCTTAGCATTTAGCTGCTTTAATTTTCTCCTTTTGCTGATCCAACTCCAATCATTTCTTCGATGACATAATAACATAGCAAATGATGTGCCTTTAGTCTGAAATAACTATTTGTTCCTCTGCATTATATCTTGTCCTTGTCAGAAGCATGGTTTTCATTTAATTCATCCGTTCCATTTAACTATAGGAGAAATAATTTGGATAAAAGTTTGATTTACTGGGAAGCTATAATTCATTTCAGCATACTAATATTGGAATACAGCAAAATCAGTGTTCAGCTACTGGTCCCAAGTAACAAATGAGTATCCTAATCTCAAATTATGATTCTTCATAATTTTTTGCTACATGTATATGTTTTAACTAATTCAAATAATAGCACCTCTTCAAAAATACCAATAGATGAAAAATTGTTCAACTACTGGATTTTGCTTCTTATAGCTTATTAGAAGGTGAACATGCTTTTTAAATAACAAAGCAACAACAATATTCTTAATCATTATGGTAACCAGCTTACACAATATGTGAAGTGTCAAAAGGAATAAAATTGTTTATGAAAAAAGTCACCTAAGTTAATGTAAAAAATTGGAACAATTACTTAGCATTGCTTAATCTTTAACCTTATTTAGAAGAAGGAATGGAGTATTTGCTCACTTGAAAATTAATTGTATTAACAACTAGAAATTGAACATGCTTTTTAAACAAAAAAGCAATAACAATGTTCCTAATCATGGTGGTAACCAGCTTACACAATCTCTGAAATGTCAAAAGGAACAAAATTGACTGTCAAAAAAATCACCTAACTTAATGTAAAAAATTGCAACAATAAGGGTGTTACTTAGCATTTCTTAATCTTTAACCTTGTTTAGGAGGAGGAGTGGTGCATGTGTTCACTTGAAAATTGATTGTGTTACCAAAATTGCAAACCTGAAGTTCAAAAGCATTTGAGCTGGCTGGCTAACCTAGAAATTGTTTGCATATCTATTGGAGAAAACTTACAAATTTTCCACTGTCTTATCAAATGGTACTGTTCAACCACTGTTATTGCCATCCTATATTCAATTCCTGTGCCGTCAAGGTATATCACCATTCGTTCTGATACTAGAGCCATCGTAGATATGCTAATACCTTTTCAAAAATACCAAGTGACAGTAAATACAAGCAAATATTAATAATTTTCAAAAACATTTCTAACGTAGATCTCAACGAAATAGATTGTCATATATAACAAAGCTATAATGATATAGTTACTTTAAAACAAGTACAGGATACATTAAAATACTGCAAGAACAATAGCCCCAGACCATGTAATATTCCATATGAATTCCTTAAAACAATGTTCTTCTAATGGAATACTACATCCATGCAAAGTATTCAATTACATCTGGTATGAACAAGTATCCCCAGATCAGTGGTGAAATTCTAGAGTAATGCCAATTTACAAATCTATTATTGGCAGAAGTAAATCAGAAAACTACCAATCCATTGTTTTAATCTGTACAGTGTTTAAGCCTACTTGAAAAAAATAAGCATCTATGATAGATCCTTGAACAGTAAACATTCTTAAGTTTTGAGAAAAATGGTTTCACACAGTTACACTCCACAAACATTACCTTGATCATACTAGAAATGGAAAGATGGGAGGGGGATAAAGTTGAACAATAGAAGTGTAGGTAAATAATAGAACATAAAAGTAAAGAAACAGAATGGAATCTCCTAAGGTTTTACTGTCAGTGTTAAGTCTCTTTCTGATAAGTATTAACAGCTTTACCTCAAGTTAAGCATCAGCTAAGTGTTGTTTCTTCACAATCTCACAATTTCTCCAAAGGTGAAAAAGGTGTTAACAAACATAAGCTATTATTCAGTTCTGTATACAAGAACTACAAAACTGGACCAAAGAAACCAGATTTAAGTTTTCAGTCTCTATAAACTAAATGCATGTTATTTTCAAAGCAAAAACAGCGCAACTCGCAACTAAAAATTTATATAAATGGTAACATAGTAACAATAGTGAAAATAATGAAACTGTTAAGAATTATATTCAATCAGAAGTTAACATGGGCTCCACAAATAACGGCTCTCAAAATTGCACAAGCCGAACCGCTGTCATGAAAGTATTTGCAGCAAAAGTTGAGGAGCAGACACTGAAGTCTTACTAAAAACTTACAGAACCATTATGCAATCCAAATTGGACTACAGCAGTATAATTTATTCTAAGTAATTCTGCAAAAAGCTTAACACAGTTCAGACAACAGCAATCAAAATTATTTTAGGAGCATTTTGAATCAGCCTAAATGCTAATTTACAGATAGAAGCAAAGAACAAACGTGAAGAAAACAGACGAGTGTACTACTTACGCAGTAAAAGTAATAGCCTCACCTAATTGTAAATTTTAAACCTATGTATTTCCAAAATACCATTCACAAAACACAAACATACAATACCTTTTGCCTAAGACTGAGGCAGTACTCCCAAGAAATAAATGTACAATTTCCTAACATTTCCACACTTACAAACTAACAGATATTTTTCCCTAGAGGATTATGATATCTGAAATCAATATGGAAATCTCCTATCTGGTTAACAGCTAAACTAATAACCCTACACACAAACACTACTGTTAAATCAATACCATCATTACCTAATTTATACTCTCACATTCACCAATGGACCACAGACTGAAAATGCCTGTGGATGTGCTCTAGTGTACCCTGATCACACAATGCTGTAAATGTTTTATCAGCCCTGTCCATCAAGCAGGCATTACTACACCTATTCAAGACAAACAGAACTGAATCTTGCCTAATATGTACTGATTCTAAATCCAGTATCCAAGCTCTACAAAAATTGTCTAAATTTCTGATGAATCAAGGGATTGAAAATATGAGTTCAATAATTACTCATGCTTCAAAATAAATGGTGATATATAATAAGTGAGTAGGGAATTTGTGACATTACATCACTGTAAAACACTTACTTTGACATGTTATGGAAAGGGGATATTATTCCCATTCTCAACAATTTTCCCATAATTTGTTTTTATTGAGAATGGGAACAATACCTCTTTCCCAAAATGTGTCCAAGTAAGTGTTTTTCAGTGATGTGGTGTTACAGATTCCCAACTTATTCATCATATGACTATGCATCACAGCTACTAGCTTTTAAATCTTCAAAATTACTGAATAGATGGTGTTGCTAAGTAGAGTTGGTGTTACCATTGTGTACTGTCATTTGTTGTGTGTCACCAAAACAAATTTGGTATTGATTAAAAAATTGCAGTAGTGTTAAGTGATTTGCTTTTTACTTTTGGAAGGGAAAACTTGTAAGGAGATAAAAGCAAAATTGATGCTCTTTTCGTGAATCATTCCCCATTTATGACAACAGTCAGGTATTGACAATGATTAGAGCTCAGTCTGGGGTCACAAAATTGCCGGATTGAGGTTCAGTGCACATATAGTATTACTTAGACATTATGGAATAAGCATGGTTTTTACAGTCAATTTCAAAATATGTTGCACTATGCCTGGTATCGTTCAGTTCCTACTTTTTTTTTTTTTAACATACAGATACACAGACATATACACATTTACAAACACTCGTGCGTGAGGCAGGGCTTGAACCAGTGCCACGAAGTGCCAAAACTAAGCACTTTAGTGAGTGTGGCCATGGGGACCGGCAACAACCAGTGAACACTGAAAGAGAATGCAGAATTTTTTAGATATATTATGAAATAATTGCTTTATTGTGTTACTTTAGAATGATTCATATAATGTAACAAGCTACTTTTGGAACAGATTATGCCTCAACAGTGTATATCTATGCTACAAACCCCTCCCCACTATCCTCTCTTTGTACTGCTGACTGATCTGTATGTTAGTAGGTGTGTGCACTTTGGAACCCAAAACTGTGCTCTAATAATGATATTGGTTCAATGACTTTAAATGTGGTTGAACATCTGTTTCTGATAAGCACCTAGGACATCTGACAGATGTGAGAACAGAGGAAATCATTGGAAGAGTCCACAATATGATTCTCTCTGATCCTTGCACTTAAGTTTGCAAAGTGACAGAGGCCATAGTTGTGCCAATGGGAATGGCTATTCATTTATTTCATGAAAAGTTGAAGATGAAAAAATTGTGTTTATAATGGGTATTGTGATTGCTCAGTCAACAACAAGCAGGTGCAGCTTTCATTTTCAAAGCTGTTTTTGGAGCTATTTAAGCAAAATCCAATGGACTTTCTGCATTGAGTTATCACCATTGATGAGACCTGGATTCATCATTATACTCAGGAAACCAAGCAATATCAAAACAGTGGATTGCTTTCTGTAAATCTGCTCCAAAGAAGGCAAAGACTGAGAAAAGTGATAGCAATGATTTTTGGGATGTGAAGGGTGTCATGCTCACTGACTACTTAGGAAAATTGATTACTGTAAAATACTACAGTGAGTTGGCCTGATTTGACAAGAAGTTGAAGGAGACATGGCCTAATATATCTGGCAAAGAAGAAAGTGCATTTCACCATGACAACTAGCACATTCATCCAGAGAACTGTTGCCAAACTGTATGACTTGCTGCTCCAAAATATTTGGCTGTAAATTCTTCTTGTTTCTAAATATGAAGAAATTGCTTACAGAAACAAAATTTAAATCATTGAGACGAGCATATTTTGCAGCACTTGTAATTTCTATTCTTTGGAGGGGTTAAAAAAAGTCAGGAACATTGGGAGAAGTGTATATCCCTAAAGAAGACTTTGTTGAGAAATAAATAATTTGTGTTTGAAAAAAATGACATCTTCATTCCTAACATGGGTATTTGTTGAGCTGCCATTTTGCTCTAATGTGCATGCACGCACGCACACACACACACACACACACACACACACACACACACACACACACACACACACACACACACACACACCCTGTGCTCTCTCTCATATCAAGAATATTTCAACCAATGAGCAGCAAAGGAAGCCATAAGACTCCCAATACCTGAACAGATACCCTTCCATCACAAAGATGCTGCAAAATGTATATCAAGAAGTTTATAGAATCTATGGCAAACATGGGCATAATCACCTTCTATGGAACACATCAGATTTTTATTACATGATGCATCAGACCTATAAATTATGTTATGTATGCAATGATTACCATAAATTATATTAATCATAATATTAAAATAAACTGTGTAATGTCATGTGAAAATCTGTTGAATATACATTGAAATTTTACCTAGATAGATAATTTATTTTCATCTTTTCAGTTACAACAGGCATAATTTCTTTCCTGGAGTTACTGAATTTGGTATCATATACAGGTTAACACCCTGGTTATTTATGTTCATATATGTACCCTTTCTTCTAATTATACATTTTTATACCCTATTAACTTAATCTATTAATTTATTTTATACATACAACCTCATCAGTATTATTATTAAGATCCTCTCTTTGTTTCAGAAATTATTTTTTGTTTCCAAAAAGTTTTAAATACACTATTTCTGTTGGTAACTTTTCCCAATTTTTATTTCATATTTTTTCTCTCCATATATTTTATTCTTTGCATTCAATTATACAGTGTAAATTGTCATCTACATTGACACATAGTAGGCATAAATCTTTATATACTTCTAATAACATTGTTCCTGTTCTTGCCCATGCTAGACCCCCTTTCCATTTTTCCATAGACATCAATGTATTTTTCTCCATCCCATTCTTCTTAATATTACTGTATAATATCAAAGTGCTCTTATCCCTTAAGTTTCCTATTATTTAATCACCTCCTAACAAACTAGATGATCTTAAACAGAGCTTACTTCCCCCCCCCCTTTCTGTAGCTTAACATCCTTTAACCTGGATGGTCATATTGGACAATGAATGAAATCAGTGAAATGATCTCTGGTTCCATGGCGCTTAAAGTTTTTCAACATTTGTCATCTCAAATAGGAAAAAAATCTTCTGGGTAATTCACCCTAAGCAAGATGTGTAGTTGCGACCTCTTGAATGCAAGGTAGACATGCTACCCTCACACTACCGAGATGGACACTGCAGAATTTGTGATGGAATGTCCAGGTTGTCATCACCAGGCTATGAATAGGAGAAACTACCTTAAAAAATTCCCATCTATGGAATTAAACAGCCCAAACTGAATGCCCTACTGCCACCTACACACTCTTGAGTGTTCACAGTATCAACACCAGTGAGCAGTATGCAATTTATAAGATGTCCAAGTGGCCGTGCCATGGCCGAGTGGTTAGACCTCTCGCCTCTCACCTAGACAGCCAGGGTTCGATCCCAAGCGACCGCATGTGAGATTTGTGGTGGACAAAGCGGCGCTGGGGTGGGTTTTCTCCGGGCACTCCAGTTTCCCCTGCCATCACATTCCACCGATGCTCCATCATCATTCATGTATCATCAGCGTCACCGCCTGCAGTGCCATAAGTAGTTAAAGCGGGTGTTAAACACTACAAAAAAAATGTAGCTCTCAACAATTCATCACACAGCAAAATACCACTTCAGTCCTTAAAAATAATAACTTTGTATAATATATAATGTAATACATCTCATAATTAAATTCAAACATTGCTATGTTACATTGATTTTATATGTGTAAATTCCTTTATCAACATATTAAAATTATAAGCAAATCTTAAGAATTCATCTTTACCAGTATTCCTGAAATGTTCTAAAACAGTATCTTATATGAATTTATTTCATTTTTGCTTATAACACTTCAATGTGAACCTGTTCACCTGAGAGTGGCATTTTATTGCACAGCACTATTCTCTTTATATGTGAAGCTTTTCTCATATAAAACTGAGACATTGACTTTGTCATACTGGGTGTGGTTCAAGTGCACAAGGAAATTGTTTGTAATTTGTGTATTTTTGTCTTTTGGAGTCGTACTTCATATGTGCACCATGATGGTAGAGGTGAGATTCCCATTGTTTGGAATAATGACCTACAGCTGCTGGTTGGTCCCTTCCCCCCCCTAAGTCATGCCACCCTTTTCTGAATCGTAAGTATTTCTTTGCCATGTGACTACCCCAGAATAGGCTAATTCATTACACAATGAGATTTTCATTCATCAGTCAGCATGTTCCCTTACTTTTGTAAATCCCTTCAACTCTTGATTTTCTGTTTCATTCAATTAAATTTATTAAGGATACATTTAAAGGACACATTAGTATAATCTATTTACATATACATATACATTATGTATACAAGTTTTACATAGCTTTTCCATATTTAAAGCTTCCATACTATAAAATGTGTTTTCAGTTAGGTATTTTGAATGGTTTTCATCATTTCTGTTGCTTGATTTATGTCCATTTCATTTGGTAATTTATTGAATAATCCCCTTCCTACAGTTTCTTTTCGATTACTCAATGTTCTCCTTAGTTCTCCTGTATACATATATACAGGATGAATTACCTAAAACTTGCATTGCAAATATTTCAGAAATGGAAAGTGCTATTGATTGCAGTTTTTTCAGCATTGATTTGTATTCAGGGGCTCATATTTTTAGCCTATAAACAGTTTTTAATAATATTTAGAAAGTGTACCTATAGAGCAAACATACAAGTTTTTAAATGGAACAATGTCTTATTTACATCAACAAAATAAACATAAAGTAAATTAGAATGTCAGTGGTGTTTGTTGTAGGATGCTAGCACAAGTAGTTTACGAGAAATCATGTTTTGAAACTGTTACACACCAACACTTGTACAAACTGTGCTAGCATAAACTAAAGAAAAACAAAAGGAAATACACTACATCTGTGGATTCTGACCAAGTTAAAAGTGGCTTACATGTATTCAAAATGGCCACCAGCAGCTTCAATACACACTTGCAGTCTGCTGTGGAGAGACTGCTACACATGTTCTAGCATTTCAGTGGAAATTTCAGAGCAGATAGCAGTAACACATTTTTTCATAATCATCTGGTGCAGTTGGTATGTCCTTGTAGATAGTATCTTACAGTTTTCCCCATAGAAGAAAGTCTAAGGGAGCCAACAGGTGGCCAAGGTGCAGGTCCAGTTTGTCCAATCCAATGATTTGGAAACAATCCATGAAGGCAAGCTGTAGTAATTTGTACACTATGGGCTGGACAGCCATCATGTTGGTACCACAGGTTCCTCATAGTCTGCAGAGGAGCATATTCTAGCATTTCTGTTAGATCTGTTAGGAGGCTGCAATGCTTGTGAGAGTTCAGTGTTCCTTCTAAGAAAAAAGGGCCCTGAGCTGATGGTTCACTATCCCACACTGCACAATTAATCTCCATGGATGACAATCCTCCTGACGAAGCCAACAGGGATTGAACAGACCAATAGTGCATGTTTCTGAGTTTGCCTGACCATGATTAGTAAAGTTGCTTCGTCACTAAACAAGATACACGATAAATCTAGAGTATCATGTCTAATGTCCATGTACGAAAGTTAACGTGATTCTCAAAATCATTTCCATGCAGCTCTTGATAAAGAGAGGTGAGACAGGGATTGAAGCTCTGTCAATGGAGAATGCAAAATATGCATGCCTGACTCATGCCACTTCTGCACGGCAACTAATTTGCGGATCTACTGCAACACATCCAAAATATTAATTTCTCCCTCTTCTGCAGTCACTTGTTTGTTTCCGTTACATTTTCTAGGTGTTAAACTACCACTTTCCCATAACTGGTGGAAGAGGTTAGTAAATAATTGCTGAAATGATTGATGTCTATTGGGATATGTTTCCACATATACCATACAAAAACAAACTGCATTCTTCCTACACTCTCCATACACCATGAGCATGTCCGCTTTTACTACATTAGTAAAGCCCATCTTCCACCCACAACCTAATTTATGAACCATCACAAACTGATTGGAAATAAACAAGTTGAATGGAACAAACCACTGTCAAGTGTGAAAACTATTCAGAGTATGATTTCTTGTAAACTACTTGCACTAGAACCCTGCAAAAAACACAGTTGAACATTCTGATTTACCATACATTTATTTTGTTGATATAAATAGGCATTGTTCCATTTAAAACATTGTATGTTTGCTAAAAAAATACACTTTCCAAGTTTTATTAAAATTTGTATATGGGAAGTACAAGCCCCTGGCAACCAATCATGCTGTGAAAACTGCACATCTATAGCACTTTCCATTTTTGAAATATTTATGGTGCAAATTTTAGATGATTCACCCTCATATATATAATTTATTTTGCCTATTATTCCATTGACTTCTTCCTCTTTCTTTTATTTCTTTTTTTTTCAATGTAAAAACTTTTTCCATTTCTTTTTGTGTAATATTTGCACATAGTATAAACCCATCATAACTGATGGTGTGAGTATAAAATGCATAATATATGTGTCATAGTGTCGCTATCCATTATCTTACTGATCTTTGTCATTACATATATGCCTTTATTATATATATATATATATTTTTTTTTTTTTTTTTTTTTTTCGTGCTACATGGGATTTCCAGTAGAAGTTTTTTCTCAGTGATCATTCCAAGAAGGTTTACAATTTATTTCACATATTCTTTCACCATCGAGTATTAATTTTATGTTATTGAATTGCAGTTTGTTAATTCAAAAGGTATGCATGCTGTCTTTTTACTTTCTTTAGTGGATAGAGAAGGTGTTGTATTCCACCCAAAAATTTGATGCCAATATTTTACCAGAAATATATGTTTTGGGGTCCCCTAAGTCTAAAAAAAGCATTTTTAGAATAAGGTCCATTTGTGTGTGTGCATGCATGCAGCATAGCTCAAAAACAAAAAGACCATTAAATACCAAACCTGGTATTTAGGTTTAGTATCTTCCAAGGATGCAACACGAAGATTTCCAAGAAAATCTCCCACCACAAACAACCATTTACATGGAATTTTTTTTTAAAATTTTGATTTTCTCCAACATTGTTCTTATAATTTTGATTAAAATACTGCATATTAAAGATATTTACAGCCCAAATAAAATGTATATCTTGAATTTTTGGGAATAGCCTCTGAAGACCTCTTTATTTTGGATGAATTTTGCCAAATTTTGTTTAACTGCTAAGCCATAAGAGATAAAAAATAATTACTGCACAAAATATGTACATCTCATCAAAATACAATTTATGTCCTTTTCATTTTTGTTGTGAAGGTAACCATTTCTGAGGTATTCCTTGTTTTGGTTTCGACTGTAAAGTACTTATACTTTTCTCAGACAGGAGGTGTCCATTTTTTTTTTTTTCTACTACTGGCCAAGCAAATAAGCGATTTGCAATGACAATCACATAATGACTGCTTTTAAAACATTTGACTATCACTTTAGCTTAATTCCCTTCTGCTTATAAGGAACTATGTAATAAAGAGCATTCTGCTAATGGTTATCTCAATTAGTATGGTGTAGAAAGAAGAATCATCTTTTGTAAGAAGCTTGTTTGTAGAACAGCTGGAGAAAGTCATATTAGTGTAACACATCAGATTTTTTACACTTGTTGCCACAACCAGATTGCAGTAATATACCTTTATGATGTTTAAAATTGAGTTGTCCTGTTTACTGTCTCTTGAATTGACTGCCCCCACATTATGAATGTCATGTCATCAGCATACACAATTGCTATGCCTCCCTTTGATTCTAACTGAAAAGTTATGCTTTCAAACTGTTGTTCTCCATAGCCTACACACATCTTTACTTTTGTGTGCACACTTCTCACTGTGACTTCCATAGCTTTCTTTATATTTTCATATTCATCCTTGGTTAATTCATATTAATTACTAACAAGGAGAACATTGTTGTGGATTGAGCTATGATTTTTATAGAAATAGTACATAAACAGAAATACCCATATCTCAACTTTCTCTCTCATGGGGTCCCTGTTCACTAAGAAAAAAAAGTTCAAGTGTTAAATTGTAACAGCTGGCTTTAGGTATCTGTTGTGTTCAACAATTAACTGCCTGGTACTGATAATAAACTTTGCTGTCCACTGATTCTATGAGTATTTGCAAGCAAAATCATACTAAAGGTAACAACCAAAGTTTCATGTGATGAAGAGAAAATTGACCACAATTACATTTATTTTTTCCCCAGTGAGGGCTGCCTCCAAGAAAAAAAAAATCAGAGATAAAATTGTACATTTCTTGTTTTCTCATTTAATACATTTTAAACAATATATGCAAGGAATTAGTTGTTAGTGAACCATTCTAATTTTAAATAACCTTTTTCATGTCAAAGTTCGGTCTATGGAAGAGAAAGTCAAGACGTGGGTATTTTTATTTTTGATCTACGTTTACTAAATAAAATCCCCGGTGTGGCAATAGCCCCTATAGGAACATGTTACCAGCTGTACATTTTCTCCTTGTGTAATGTCTTCTGGCCTTAAGCTCACTCTTTGTTTCTATTCAGTGTCCATTTCCATTTATTTTCCCCTTATATAAGAACTGTTCTACTTGTATAGTCTTTGCTAAGGATTTCTTTTATTCACTTTTTCCATCCAAATTAGACTATAAATTTTTAATATTTGATAATTGTATTTAAATATGAAAGTTTTTAGCCCAAATATATATAATACAGCTTGAATGTTTGCTTAATAATTCCCCTCTATTTTACTGAGCCTACAGTGAAAGCACAATCTATTTAGATATGCTTGCATTTATCAAAATGCCATTCCTCCTCTCTTTGTACGTCAGTTATATAGTTTTCTTTATGGTGACTTCCTGAGACAGTGAATTATTGGCAGAGAAAATCCAAATCCAAGATTTGACTGCATAGGTCACCAGGTCTAGCATCCTTGGCTATTTTCTTTTGGGCGTACATAAAGGGTAGGCATACAGAACACAAGTGACAGACCTTAATGAAATGAAGTATAGAGTTTGCCTTGCAATTCAAAATGACATGTATGTGATGAATTCTTGACAGAGATTGATGACGCGGTTGATATCTACTGTGTTACAAATTAAATTTTCAACACCCAGTGTATCCAAACAAGTTAAGATCACATTTAAAAAAAAAAAAAATGTTCCTGTAACACTTAGAACGATCTTGTTTGTCTGAAAATGAGCAATATGTGTGCTGAAGTAAATTTGTAATAAGTCAATTGAACACATTTAAGGGTTAGATTACTATTTAACTTCATTGCATGTTTTACAAATTGATAGATTTATTTAAGCAGTCTTTAACAGCATTCCTTCTATTTAATGATTGCAGTGCCCCACAATCAACCAAAGAAGTTTCTGCACTCTCAACAATTAGCTCAGATGAATTCAAAGACCTGGTGATGCAAAGACTTCAGCATAAAGCAGGAGTTATTATATTTGCAGAGGAAAATGTAAGTTTACTTAGAAGATGTGTATTATAATTCCAATATATTTATTGATCACTATGGCTGAATGTAAGTTATGGTAGCTAATTAAGTCACTTAGCTATAAAGCAGAAGAACATGATTATATTTGGCCACTTTTAAGTGTCTCTGTAGTCAAGTATTTCAGAGCACAAAATTGTCTGAAATCATAAAATTCGGCATTTGTGTTAATATAATGGTCTTTCTTTTCAAATGAAAATTATTCATTTTGGATTTAAAACATTCCATATATGTAATAAAACTAACCACAAATTTAAATGTTATTTTGAATAGATAACCAATGTTAATATACAGGTGTTTTGAAATGATACTGAACCAAGATGCAGACATTGTTGCTCAGATCCTAAGTGATATGAAAATAATGGTTTCAATGCCAATAGAGCTACATCAACAAAACATCTCATGGTTAGAGTGGATTAGGCAGTTACCCAGGAACCCATGTGCCTGGTCCTGTTACCAGAAGTAATACAGGTAACTTGAGAATCTGAGTCACATGCATTTTCAGTGTTTTCATAAACATATCGCATGCTGTACAATGGTTTGGTCTCATTAAAAGATTCTTTGGTTTACAAAAACCTACTGAACAACCTATACCTTCAGTTATCTGTTTATTTTTCTAACATATTTAATTGCAACAATGAATGAAAAGGAAATTGCTGAGAAAATAAGTTGGGATACATACACCACTTATACTATGTTTTAGAGGCAACCTAATATTTGTGATCTTGAGGATGGAAGTAAGGAGCTTATAAAGATAACAAACAGAGGCAAGTGTGCTATCAGAATATTACCAAAGGATTTAGATAAAGTTAAATAAAAATAAATCCCTTTTGCATTGAGACAAGAAGTTTATTTTACTGTTTAACTCATAATACTAAATGAAACAGTTGCACATTTAACAGAAAGTCCTTGCTGGTTACAGAAGTTGTTTAGCATTTACTATTAGGATAATTACAGAATAATATGGATAATAGATATAAGATACGTGTGGTTAGGGCAAAATATGTATGTTTCACATTTTACAACCTCGAAACTGTGCAACTCATAAGTAGCTCTTTAAGTATGTAGCTGCCCATTGCCCCCTTACTTAAAGCCTAGGACAGGTTTGTTGATAACAAACAAGAAGAAATCTCAATTAAAACATTAATGGGAATGCACAGTGAAGTAACTAATTAAATAGGAGTAAAAACATAGATTACACTCAAACTTCACTCTTGAAATACAGTAGCTTACTTCGGACATGTTTTGGTGGCTTTTGCCACCATTTTCAATGGAGATTCACTGATGAACTCATGGTAGCGGCCTGTAGAGGTCTCTCTTCTGGATAGATGAATTTTGAGACGAGTCCATTTGTTTGTGGAATGTCAAAATTTATGACCTTGTTTTTGTTTTTTAAAATTAATAGATTTTCCCAAACCGTTAATCCAATTGGATTCTATACTAATTTTAATAGCTTGGGCTCACTGTGAAAATTATGGTTTTGAGTCCAAAAATGATGTGCAAGAGCTGAATTATCTGTGTGTTTGTATTTTAAATATCTCATGTGTTCTTTAAAACATTGTCCAATGTTTCGTTTTGTTTTTCCTATGTATACCTTTTCATATTCCTTGCAGTTGATTTCAGGTTTTTTATAACTGTGCTTATTAACTGGGGCTAGGTTGATGTTCCATTTTTTGAAAATCTTTTGAAATTTTTGGTGCCAAAGGGTGGTAAGTAAATTTTTTGTAGCTAGTTTCTGCTTTTATTCTTTTTAGAGTGCTCATTTCTTTTACTTTCTTCTGTTTCATGAATTTATTAATCTTCTTTACCAAATGCTCTGTGTAGCCATTCTTTTGTGCAATTTCTATGATCCTATTGAGTTCTAATTTGTATTCCATCTGGATTAATGGTAGGTTTACCAGTCTGAATGCAAGACTGTTGATCATGGCATGTTTGTGTGAAATTGGATTGTAGCTATTGTTGGTTATGTAGTTTTCTGTCTGTGTTTCTTTCCTATAGATTCCAAATTCTAGTTTGTTGTGGTTCCTGATTATTTTTAGGTCCAAGAAGGGAAGCATACCATTTGATTCTTTTTCTATTGTGAATGCTATGGAGCTGTCCTGAAGATTTAGTGATTTAAGGCTGTCCTCAACTACCTTTTTTTTTACTAATGCTACTATGTCGTCTACATATCTATACCAAGTTTTGTATATTTGTGGGAAGGCTGTGGTTATGTGGATTTCTAAATTACCCATGCATATGTCTGCAAGTATTGGGGATAATGGATTTCCCATGGCTAAACCATACTTTTGTGTGTAAAATTTTCCTCTGAATGTAAAATAGGTTTGTTCAATACATAACTATGTTAGCTTAAGTAAGTCTTCTGCTATTTCATTAGAAATGTCTTGTAGTTAGCCATTTTTTCAGTACCGGTGGTAATTTTTCTCTTGGAATGCTGGGAAAAAGTGATACAACATCAAATGAAACTAATATGTCATCATTGCTTCTGAAAAATTACAGCCTCACATTTTATGCTTATCTGAACATCACTTAACAGAACAGGAATTCATGCCAATTTCACTGCATGGGTACTCTTTAGGAGCAGCATATTCAAGGAAAAATTTAAAAAAGGGAGGGGTTTGCATATTTGTAAGACATGATGTACCCTATAAAGTCATTAATCTAAACAAGCTTTGCTCTGAGCTAGACATAGGGATGTGCACAGTTCAGCTAATAATAAATCAAGTAAGTTTTGCAATAATAACTCTATATCGGTCCCCACTAGGTAACTATGAGTTATTCAAAAAATAATTAGATGATTCCTTAAAGTTTATATTGAAACCAAAACGAGAAATGATAATTTGTGGTGACATAAATATTGATTATCTTATACCTGGTCTCCGAAAGGACCAACTCAATTCTATATTTTTTACATACAACATGTCACACACAGTACATTTTCCTACAAGAATTCAGGGTAGCTCCTCTTCAGCAATAGATAACATATTCATGAATGTAGATAGAATTAAAACTTCAATAACCTTACCATTTGCAAATGGCCTTTCAGATCATGAGGCACAAATACTTCTCATTAAAGAGATAAACTTTAAGTTAAAACCAATCTATAAATATTGTAGAACACGAAAAATAGATGAAAGCTCCCTCACATTGTTTAAGTATGACCTTCAACTGCAATCATGGACTGAAATCTGTGAAATAAATGGAGTAAATGACAAGTTCAATCATTTCCTACAACATTTCAACTCTCATGTTGTAGCATGCTTTCCAGTCAAATATTGTAAAATATATAATCAGAAGGAAAATAACACCTGGATTACAACAGGCATTAAAACTTCTTGCAAACTTAAGCGAAAATTATACCAAGAATTGAAACATAATAAGACCCCATACTTAGAATGTCACTACATAAAGTACTGTAAAATTCGAAAAGAAACAATAAAAGCTGCTAAAATATTGCATTACAATAAAGAGATATCCAATTCTAATAACAAAATAAAAACTATCTGGAATATAATAAAAAGGGAAACAGGTAAGCGCTCTCAAGAAAGCCCCTCAATTGCACTGAATTCCGGTAATCAAAAAATTGATGATCCTCAAAAGGTTGCAGATATTTTCAACAATTTCTTTTTGAATGTAACAGATAAATTAAAAATAAACTATGGATGTAAAGAATCAGCAATACATTTTTTGAAAACTTCTTTTGTAAACAAAGTCCCTGAATTTAAAGTAAAAATGACTACACCATTTGAAATAAAAAACATAATAAATTTGCTCAAGACCAAAAATTCCTCTGGATATGATGAAATATCAAGTAAAATCCTAAAAGCATGTTCTGAACTAATATGCATTCCCCTTAGCTATTTATGTAACGAATCACTAAAGATTGGAATATTTCCTGACAGAATGAAGTACTCTATTGTCAAACCACTTTTTGAAAAAGGAAAACAAGATAATATATCAAATTATAGACCTATATCTCTCTTGTCTGTTTTCTCAAAAGTATTTGAGAAAGTAATGTTCAGTAGGCTCTATAATTACTTGGAAAAGAACAACTTATTTGCCAAAGAACAGTTTGGCTTTAGAAAAGGTGTAGCGACAGATAATGCAACCTACAAGCTCACACATAAAGTGTTAACTGCGTTAAATGAAAAGGAATATGTCGGTGGAATCTTTTGCGACCTAGCGAAGGCTTTTGACTGTGTGAATCATGAGATCCTGATAGCTAAACTAAATTTCTATGGAATAAAGAATAACATATTAGATTGGTTCATTTCATACCTAGAGAAGAGAAAACAAAGGGTCGAAATTAATAACTCCAACGGGTATCAAAATAGTGCCTCAGAATGGAAGTCAGTAAAACACGGTGTTCCCCAAGGATCAGTCTTAGGGCCTCTTTTGTTCTTGGTTTACATAAATGACTTCCCATTATACATTAACAGTTTTGCAAGTATTTATTTATTTGCAGATGACACTAGTGTTCTAGTAACAAGTAAAGATTTCAATGAATGTGTAGTTAAATTAAACTATGTTCTAAATTGTATGTCAAATTGGTTCAAAGCAAACAAACTTTCAGTGAACCTTGAAAAAGCAAAAACAATTAAATTTATAACTACTCGCTCACCACAAACGCACATAGAAATAGGAATTAATGATACATTGTTAGAACAGCTAAATGAAGTCAAATTTCTTGGCCTTCAGGTAGATAAGCATTTGGACTGGAAGTCACATATTAGCTACATGACACCTAAACTTAGCTCAGCATGTTATGCTCTCCGTGCACTGGTTAAATTTCACTCAATCGATACACTTAAGTTGGTGTATTTTGCCTACTTTAACTCCATCATCGAGTACGGAATAATATTTTGGGGTTATTCAGTAGATAGTAAATGCATATTCCGGATACAGAAGAAAGCTATACGAATAATCTGTAATGCTTATAGTAGACAGTCATGCAAAGAACTATTTCAAAAATTGGGCATCCTCACCTTACCTTGTGTTTATATATTATCCATTTTAAAATTCTATGCAGTTAATCGACATAGTTTTATAACAAACATGGAAATTCATAACATTAATACTAGACAAAAGGGATTGATTCATCATCCCAATGCCAATCTTCGTTGCTTTCAGAAAGGTGTATATTATGAAACAATCAACATATTTAATGCTCTCCCCAGTAATCTCAAAGAAAATGTGGGGAATTTCAGGGCTTTTAAGGCCTCTCTTAAGGAGTACCTTTGCAAGAAATCATTTTACTCTGTAGATGAATATTTAAGTGACAAATCTGTCTGACAATACCGTTAATAATCATTGTATTTATAAATATTACAATGTATTGCATTTTGTGTATATTAGTGTGTGTGTTTTATATTAAAATTAAACTGATTTATACTTTGACTTGCACGAATGTGTCAAATGAATTTTTTTAGTATTTAGCAATGACACAAGGTCTGTAAAGCCTGATGTTTTGATATTTTACACTCTAGTACATAATTGTAAATCTTTGCATTGGAAATTCTATAACATATTTGTAAATATGTATTGTAGTTTGTTGACATTTATGAAGAGTACATAATACAATAATCATGTTTTAGTTTATATAACTATTATATCGATAATTTGAAAACTATCATCTGACATAACATTAGTTTTACATATAATGAAATTATATTTATTTATTTATACACTTTAACACTATATTTTGATACTCTTTGTTTAAGTGCATGCAAAAAATATTCTGTTGTTTTTGTAACCTATGCTATTAGCACTAGCGTTTTATACATTTTTTTTTTCATAGTATATAAACATATGTATACATGTATATGCCTTGACAAGTTCTATGTTCAGTGGCTTTCTGGCCTAAACGAACCTACAGAATGCTTTCTAATGTAATCTAATCTAATCTAATTTCTTAGGTCTTTTTGTTTCATTTGTTCTATTAATTGAAAGGAATGTTTTATTCTTAAACTGTTGTACTGTGGTAGGGTTTGGAACTGTTTTGTGAGCCAGTTTGCTAGTTGGTATGTGGGGGGGGTTGATGGTGTTTTCAATAGGTCGCATTTTATTTCCTGGTTTATGTATTTTAGGTAGTCCATATATTCTTGGTGTGCAGGGGTTGCTTGGAATTAGTTTCTTTTTGTTGGCATCATTGATTAATTTTACACTGTCTTAAGGTTTCATGTAAAGTATTTGTATATTTTGGGGAGGGATCTTTTGGAATTTCCACATATTCTTCTGACTGTAAAAGTTTTTCCATGCTGCTTTCATAGTCTGATTTGTCCATCACTACTATTTTATTTCCTTTGTCAGCTTTTGTAGAAAACTTCCTTTTTGTTTAGCGATTTTAGCACTGTCTGATGAGGATTGTGGTGGCTCTGGGATATTTTTAATTGTTTTAAAGTTTTTTCGCATTCTGCTCTGATTAAGAGCTTATGGCTTTCTGGTTGGTCAAAGATTGCCATTTCTATATCTGCAACGTTTTCATCAACATTGCAGGAGATACTAATGCATGTATTTAGGCCTTTGTTCAACACTTTTTTTTCTATCTGTGTGAAGGATTCCCTGGATAAATTAACAAAATTGTCTTCATTATTTACGGTTTGGCAATGATAGCTTGCAATGAAGACTATAATTCCATATAACTGGACTGTGTATGCAGTAATTTAGTTAAAATATGCTTTATTAAACATGAAAGCAGAGAGTAATACGACTCTTGATCAATGAAGCCAGCTATCAAAGAAAATTAAATATTTATTGCATAAAGTACTTACTGTTACTTTTCATTATTACAAGCACAAACAAGATGATTTTGCAAGGTGTCAACTGTCATAGTCAGCTGCCTGTCAGTAAGAGTGTTTTTCCTAATGGAAAAAGAATATTCTACTTGCACTGAAGTGACTGGAGCACATTTAAAATAAGCTATTTTGGAAGGACTCACATCAGTTACTACTGAACATGCACCTTGCAGAACATCAGAAATGATCCCAAGTTTTCCTAGGTGCACATTAAACCTAACAATGCATTTATACTTTTCATTAACACGTCTCCTTTCTCTCCTGGTACTTGCATCAGTTGATTTATTGCATCTTCAAAGATTGCCTTGAATAACACTAGCATATCACCTTTTTTCTCCAATTTCAAGATAGCTTCTGGTAGCTCCCTATAATATGCTGCTATAAACACCAGATCATTGGTGAGTTCTTCATTGTGCAACAACTCCTTTACCTCACGAACTGAAGCAGCTTCACCTTCTGATAGAGCATAAAATACTTCACATATCTTGTCAAAATTGTTATATGACTACAGAGACCCAGGTTCTCCATCTGGTGAGAACTAGCTGTGGAGATAAAGTGAGTTCTGGTAGTATATCCTTAAAAACCTGCATTCTGGAGGGTGATTTTAGAAAGATGTTCTTGGTGTCAAAACTAACTTATCCACAAGAGAATACAAACTTCTTGCTTCTTCAGAGACTATGCAACCCATGTGCTAGACATGTGAAATAGGGCCTTTTTTGGAAGAGAATTTTCAAGGCTTTAGCTGTATTTTTCATGTAAGGTGCCCCATCTGTGACAAAAAAGAGATCATCATCATCATCATCATGCCTATCCTTGTAGCCAGAGTAGCATTAAGGTATCTGTAAACAATTGTGCTACTGTGGAACAATTTGCTCTTTCCAACTCTTCCATTGTTAAAAGAAATACTGCAGGATCACTTTGTACTTCTTCCATAGTTCCGATGATGATGTGGGCCATGTAATGCCCCATTGCATCGGTTGTTTCATCAATAGAGATCATATTTTATTTTCTGCCGCTCCTCTTCGAATCTTCTTCAGGGCCTCTTCAAAACAGATATTCAAGTACGTTTTTTTTTTAATGTGGATTCAGATGGAATCTCTTCTTTAGTGTATTTCTGCAGAAATGTCACTAGGGATTGATTTTGCAGTTTCCAGAATGGAATTCCTTAATCCAAGAAAGCCTTGCCTAGATCCAAGGAAAATTTAAATTGACTGTTGTTACTATTAAAGTGACCTTGGGCCCAGCCATTTTAGAAATCTTACACTTATGTTCTGCTGCCATGAAATGTTGAGTTATAAAGTAGTTTTTTTCATGATTAATAGACATTTCACAGATTTTGCAAAAGAGTATTGTTCCATCAGAAGAGAGAGCATCTGCACCGAATTTGCAAACAAAGCCATGTCATTTACTACTCAATGGTGAACTTAATTTTGACATGATAAATAAATGAGCACACACTCAAGTTATCTGTAACAAGTTAAACAGCAGACTTACAGGTTGGATAGGTTAATTAAATCAAGACTAACAGGTTATTTGTATAATTATTTTTGCTACCCTATTCTCTTTTAATCATTTTATTTAGCCACAGTGATTTGTTTCCTACCATACCTCCCTAAATTGCCTGTATATTATCTATTCTATCCTTAACTATATTCCAGAATCCTCTTAACATTCTTACCTTCATTTAACCATATGTTTCCCGTCCACATTTCTTGCAATTCTTTCCTATATTCATCCACCAACTGCCTTTATTTTTACTCACTTTCTGCTGTATAATACAACTTTAGGTTAATTCATCATTACTTTGTAAACATGTATGCCAATATTTCAAAATTCTTTCAAATATGACAACTTTCCAGCTGTTCTTCCTAGTTCTATTTGAGCTATTCCTCTTGGTGTGGATTTAGTTAACCCTAATACTTCTATGCAAGCCATGTATTTGTTCTATTATATTCACTATATCTGCTACTCTCCAAATTTATACTGCATATAACATTCTTGTTTCCACCATTGACTCTTTTATTCCAACTATGCTGTATTCATTTGTACTAGTTTCTATTTACAAATCCTATACCTTATAGTGCCATCCTCCCTTTAGCAATGATTTTCTTACCATATGCCCCCCAACCTCCACTAATACTTAGCCTCACTCCTAAGTAATCACATTCTTTCACCATTTCAAATTTCTCCCCCTTCATATACCATTTGATCTTAATTTATTACCTTTTTTACACACCAATATTTTAGATTTATTAGTGTTACACCTTTTATCCATTCCTCACAATATTCTGCAATTTCATTTATAGCTCTTTGCAAACTTATTGTTACCGAACGTACCATCAAATCATCTGCATATAGCAAATCTGGTACTTCTTTATTCAAAAAGAATCAGACTTTCCTATCTTTCAATTGTCATCTATAAATAGATTGAATACAACTGGGCTAAGTTTACAACTTTGTCTTAAACCTCCTTTTTTTTCAGCATATTTTGATATAGCATTCGATTCGCATCTTGTACAAAATTTTACATCTTGATACAACATTTGGATTCCTTTAATAAATTCACCACTTATTCCTTTCATGTGAAATGTCCATATTAATGCCTCTCTATTTATTGTATCAAAATCTTTCTCTAAATCAGAACAAAATAAATATACCCTCCCTATTTTATTGCTGAGTTATTTAGCTATTATTGTTTATAATACTAGCATATTGTCTGATGTACTTTTCCCTTTCCTAAATCATGCCTGAAATAATGAAATCTTTCCTTCTGCTTCTGCCCAATTTTGTAATCTTTCCACCATTATTCCAATGTAAATTTTCCCTAACATTGGAAGTAAGCTAATTCCTCTATAGTTCCCTAGTTTATATCCTCCTCCCTTCACCTTATATGTTGGGTCCATTATACTGGTTTTTAAATTTTCAATTTTTTTATTATCCTTTTCTTTAATGTTGTTTAGTACTTTAGTCATTATCTACAGCTTTCCCTCTGATAAACATTTCTCTTAGAATTCTATCAATTTCAAGAGCCTTGTTTTTCTTCAGGTTCACAAATGATGACCCCATCTAGTATCAGATGGTTCCTACTATCGACTACCAATGGCCCCCTATATGTCTTGTTTAATAACTCTGAAACATTCAACATTCCAATCATGCCCCTACTTTTAGTTTGTTTTTTATAACCATCTTTTTATATATAAATATAATTTTTTTACTATGCCACATAATTTATTGCTATCTTTCTCTGTAATTATTTCCAATTTTTTTTCCTTTTTCTTTTCTACTGCTTCTTCCCATTCTTTCTTCCTAGCTTCTAATAAACAGTTATAGCCCCATTTTCAAATTAAAAAGTTTTTTCTATTAGTTTGAGTTTGTGTTTTTGTTTCTTTGACCACCTGTTTTTGCCTGGTTACATTTGCCACCTCACCAATTACATTTTTGCTATTTTGTTTTCTTTACTTCCATCTTATTCCCTGCCCTCTTCAACACTAATTTCATTAATCCTACTGCTCTTAATATCTCCCTCTCCTTTAATGCCATTTTTATTCCACAACTTGTAACTTCCCTTATTTAGGAATTTATTTCTTAACAAATGTTTCTTCAAATACCCTTTTCCATTTAAAGAGATTGATTTAGTTTATCTTTTCTTTGTCCTTTTTAAGTTTTGTCCATATTTCCATTACTACTGGAAAATTTGTATTATTCACTATTTTCTTAACTGTTCTAAATTTAATTATATTTTCTCTTATTTTATAGCTATATGTAATCAGCATGCTTTGACAATTAGCACTTAAAATGTAATTTATCATTCTATATCCTTGCCTATCTCACCTTTATGAGGTATCACTTAAGTTATTTTGCTCGCATAATCCAATTCATTTTTCCCCTTTACTACATATTTTGCTTTTACTCCTTATGATCACTTCCCCTTTTACAAACTCCTTTCTACTTTCTACACTTTCTAACCTAATAGTTTATACACTTACACTGGAATTAAGGTCTCTAGTAATATTTCAAGCTTGGATATTTCTTTTCTAATTTCTCAATGTCTTCAATTTACTAAATATCTGGTTGTGGTATAATGAGGCTTCTGGTGGATTATAAATAACCCCTATTTCTAAGCATTTTCCACACTTTCTATCTTTTTTTTTTTACCCAAAACATTTGCTCCTCCCTTTTTCTAAAGGATCTATTTCATACTGTGTTTCTTTATCTTTATTCATTAATATTCCTATTCTGCGGGAGGGTCTTCCTCTTTCACTTCTCTTTGCTTTCCTCATATTATTATGACATTTACCTTAGTCTGCACTTAAAGCACTTCACCAATATATCGCGAATTGAACACACTGCTTACTGTAGCATGGTCTTCAGTTATTTCTACATCTGACTTTCGCCTTTCATCTTCCTTCTGATCTTGAAGTTCTCCTATTTCCTCTTGCCATTCCTGTACAGATTTCCTTCCTGTGTCCCATTTTCCTTCTGTTGAGCCATGCCTGGTTCTCATCTTCTCTTCTAGTGATTCCTGCAAGGCTTTATCTTCTGTTTCTGAGATTAAGATTTCAGTTCTCTCCCTGCACAAATAGTTGCATCCCTCTGATAAATTCTCTTTTCCCTTGTGTCCATAGCTTTTTTCATTTTCAAAATAAGAGATTTTCTTATTCTTTGCTCTGCTGTCATCCTATTCTATGTGTATTTTGTTCCTCAGAGGTTTCTTGTTTTCTTCAGTATCAGCCATTTCATATCTTTTGTCGCTATTTTGACTGAAATTGGCCTATTTTTCTTTTCCCTAGTGCTCAGTCTGTAGGCATCAACCAGTTCCTACCCTTGTATCTTAATCCTTAATTTACTGTCCAATATTTCAACTAACACTTCTATTTTTTCATTCTGTTCTTCTACTCTGAAAAACACCAAATTATTCCTTCTATGATCAGCTTCACAGCTTCTGTTGGTGTCAATTTGTTCTTTACATTCTCAGAATTCCCTTCCACCTCATAACTTTTGTATCATCATTTTGATTTGTTCCATGTTGACTAGTTGAATTCTCTTACATCTTCTTTACTTCTGCTAACTGCTTTAATTGTCCAATTATATCCTTTAATATTGACTTTATTTTGCTCCGAACCCATTGGTACTGGATTCACTTCCACTCCTCCAATCACTAATATTACTATTATCAGCAACACTCCATATTTGTTTATTTTGATTCACTATTTCACTATGCCTATTTTCTATTTTATGATTTTTCACCTTATTGCCCATAAACATCCTGATTCATGCTCTGTATCTTTTACCATAGCCAAAAACAAAACAAAAAAGGATGTTATTAGAAATGCTACTATGAAAGGTCTGGCATATGTACACAGATCATATTCTAATTGGATGTTGTAGGAAGAAATGTTTCAAGGGTCTAAGTGAAGAAGCAAGGAATATGATAGTAATAAAATTTCATGATCTAACAAATAACAATATACAAGATATTTATTTATGTGCTTTGATAGAAGTAGTCCCTGCAAAACAGGGAGCGCTAGATAAAACTTAAATTTTTCTGCTTGGTAGTCCAAATTATTTTTAAAAAAACTGCCCATTCTGTCAAAAGTAAAGAACTTGAAAGAAATAAAAAGCAAGCATTCACCCTAACTTCTTTCAAAGTGTATAAATATTTCAGTGATAGGCCAGATGTGGTTCAAAGTTCATTTTTCACAGATTTTACAATAAAGCATACTTTTGACCTTGGAAAGCCTCAAGAGAGAGCATAATATGATGGAAAACCCCTATTAATCCTAAAAAGACCAGGATAATCAAAAGTTAATTGAGTACCTGGAACATAGCACTGAGCTTTTATTAGGATGTTTTGAAATGGAAAAAGGTGAAAGTTGCTTGGAGTAAGATCCGGGCTGTTAGGAGGGTAGTCGATGATATCCCAGCAAAACTGCTTCAACAGTGTGGTTGTCTTCTGGGCTGTATGAGACCATGCATTGTCATGAAGGAAAATGACACCCTCGGTGAGGAGTCCTGGCCATTTCCTCCTGATTGCTTCACACAGTCGTCATGTTCTCACAGTATCAGTCAAGTTATCGTGTGCCCTCTTTCCAAAAACTCCACGCGTATGATACATGTGCTGTTTCAAAACACTGTGGCCATCACCTTCCTGGCAGAATGGGGTCACCTTAAACTTCTTTGTCTTTAGAGAAGAGGGGTATTTTCATCCCATTGACAGCATTTTTTACTTAAACCTACTTAATTTAATAATTAAAACACAAAAATCTCAATTTATTCCAATGAAAAAAAAATCCTAAAAAGAATAAAAAAAAGTAAGAAAACAATTAGTAAACTGCCGACCTCTTACTGCAGGGGGTATAGTGGTGGATCCAAGTTGTATCGCACACAACATGCAGTGACTAAAACTGTTCCTTTCCACGGAGAACCATTGCAGAACTTGCAGACTTGCCCCCATGTGCTTCTCTTTGTGTTGGTTGGATAGATTTCATGGAACCCATAGGGAACAAACTTTCTGGTACTCCAGAATATTGTGAACGACATGATGAATGCTTCCAAAAAAAAATGCTAGTTCTACTGCCATATGTCATAATGTGATCCTCCATACAAGCTACGTTCAAATCTGTGTATGCTGCGGCTTTGCAATCCTTTCAGTGATGTTTTCTCTACCAGCCGCAAGCTTTCAATACCATTCTGCGAAATGCTGGCAAGACATTACAGTCTTACTTCTACCAGATGTCCTGAACATCAGCCATGATTACATGTTTCGTCCACAGAAATCAAATAACTGAGCATTTCTTTGCCAGACCAGTTTTTCAAATGAATTGCCATTTGTGTTTATCTTGCAATAGCACTGACGGTGGCAGTTGGCTGAAACTGTGCACAGTTGCCAACCATATGTATTAGAAATACTGCACACTACTAAGTTCACTGTGAAAGACGAAACACCAAGCATATGGGCCTTGTAACCTTAGTTTCTGATCATCCCTCATAATGTAAAATATTGGTTTTTATTCTATGTAAGAGAATGCACTGCTAATTTGTATAAATATCTCATTTCAATTTTGTTTTCTTTCTCCTGAAAAGTTGTAAAAACTGACAAAGTGCCTTTTTAGCTCCAAATGATTCAACTCTGCGTGTTCCTAATAGGTTGTAAAAGTATGAAATCCCTATAGCATTAAATGAACAGGTAATTGAAATCCTAATTCCACTTGTTGAAGTGGAATAAAACAATGAAAGAAAATGAGTTAACTTAAAATGCTAACTATTCTATGTGGTCTTTGTAGAAATCAAATAAGTACTGTATTTTAAAATATTATGCATAAAAAATGCTTATGTGTTTATCAAAGCATTCAGTGAAAACAAAACCAAAAAAACTCCTCATTTTATTTACAATTTAGCAAAATAGAATAGAACAAAATGAATGTTTTTAAATGTTTAATAAGACTAATAATCAAACTATCCTATTTTGAAAAGTTGAATCAGATTTTAATGCTATACCTGTTAGTTGAACTACAGAACTTTGGCTCTGATTCATTTTGTGAACTTTACTGTCTATACTAGCTAGTGCTAAAAATTATCAAACATAATTTCTTTTTTTCCTTTTTTTTAACATTCAGTAATAAAGGAAACATAAATGCTTACCAAGCAAGCAAAGATATCACAGCTGTCTGAGGCAAGTGTTGGTTGGCTATTCCAACACTGTTGTAATTTTACTTCAATATAAATTGAGATTTATGTGAAACAAAAATGCTAAATTGTGGTGATATGAGATGCTTAAGGAATAAAGTGAAGATAACAAGAAATGTGCATAGATTAGTTACTGCCCTATCTCATACTTAAATAGGACCTAAATAATGTTTTTGTCTGCACTATAATGCCACTAATGTGCAAAACTTTTTTTTTTTCTGCTGAAGTGTTCACAAAATAAAGTGATATAATTCTTTAACTATAACCCTATAACTGCAAATCACCTAAGAGCATTTTAGGCATGCGTGCCCCACACACACATGCACACACACAGTGGGAAGCAAATAAATGCAAATATTTGTGTCGGCATTTGAGGATGATGTGATGATCCAGTATTTGCAGTTTTTTGCTACTATCTAAAGTTATGTTCATGAAAATTTCAGTTGTTTAGGATGGCTATTATTCCTTATTTCAGATGTTTGGTTTTTTTCCAAACAATACTAAGAATGGCAGTGGTAGCCCATTTTTGTTACAACCACCACTTTCTCATGATTAGAGGAGTCTAATCTGTTTTTTAACATTCTCATACATTATGAATGTGGAATAGTGAATCACTTCTGAGGATGGCTTGAGCAATGTTGACCATTGCATCTGTTCAGTATTTAATAATTACGAGGGGCATACTGAAAGTCACGAGCAACCCATTGTAAAAATTTAAATTTCAACAATGTAACGAAACGAATTGCAGGATCGTAATCTACAGACTTTAAGCCACATGTTGACATATTGTGACGTCATTAGCTTCTATCACGTTACCACAGACGGTGTTTGAAAAATGGCTGACATTGATGTTTCGTTTTGACAGCGTGCTGTCGTTGAATTCCTTGTGAAAGAACGAAAATCTGCTCCTGAAATTCATCTCAGACTTCAACGTGCATATGGAGGTGTCTGCATGGGTACCAGTAGTGTTAGAAGATGGGTGAAACATTTCAAAGATGGAAACATGTGTCTGCAAAATGCGCCTCGTAGCAGGCGTCCTCGAACTGCCTCTACAGAACGCAACAAGGAAAGAGTTGATGAGCTCATTACAGGAGATAGGCGTTTCACTGTGAAAGAAATTGCTGCGCAACTTGGAATAGGACATAGTGCAGTGCAAGAAATGATCCACAGCTTGGGTTATCGAAAGGTCTGTGCCCGTTGGGTCCCCCGTTTACTGACTGAAGACCACAAACTTCAGAGAAGAACCATTGCACAAAACCTTCTTCAGAGATTTCATAATGAAGGTGATGAATTTTTGACGTGTATTGTGACTGGAGATGAGAGCTGGTTCCATCACTATGAGCCAGAAGCGAAACGTCAGAGTATGGAATGGCACCACTTGAACTCACCATCGTAGAAGAAAGCGAAGACAGTGCAGTCTGTAGGAAAAGTTATGGGAAGTGTCTTTTTTGATGCACAAGGTTGCATTCTGGTTGACTTTCTTGAACCTGGACAAACCATAAATTCTGCCCGCTACATCAAGACACTTCTGAAGCTCCGACGCGATTTGCGTGATAAACGCCCTGGAAAGAGAATCATCCTTCAACAGGATAATGCGCGTCCGCATACTGCCCATGCCACTATGGAGAAGATCAGGGCATTAGGGTGGGAAACTCTTCCACATCCTCCCTACAGTCCCGACTTGGCACCCTCCGACTACCATCTTTTCGGTTCTGTGAAGGAGCAGATGCATGGCCAATGCTAGGAGACGCTGGAGGATATTCGGAAAGCAGTGCGTCAGGGTCTGCGGGCAGCTAGAACGGAGTTCTATCACAAGGGCATTTTCAAACTTGTAGAACAATGGGAAAAATGTGTGCAAAACAATGGAGACTATGTCGAAAAGTGAAAGAAAGTCTGTAGATTAAGATGATGTATTTGGTTTGGCTTAAAAATAAATATTAAGATTGTAAAACAGTGTTGCCCATGACTTTCAGTATGCCCCTCGTATTTGATGAAATACTGAAGTGTACACTTGTAAATGAGATTTTAAGCTATCATAAAGAGGATAAATTACCAGTGCTTAATGCACTTGTCAAATGTACAGAGTTTCAAATTTGGAGTAGTATAAAAGACAATTAAAATTTGCAAATTTTGTGATTTTAAAATTACATGTATAATCCAAGTATGAATATTATGGGAACGTGCATTTCAGCTGCCAATTTTGAAGTATAAAGTCTGACAATTATTGTGCAATTAACAGCTTGTTAAGACAATCATTAGGAAACTTTCTTTCATGGAAAAATGCAAATTTATTAGTTGCACCTGTAACGATAGTTTCTGGGTATCAGTGCCCTATGGCTGCCCCAAGGACGGGTGTTGTTATTGACCCTGTGGTACCTGGTGATGGATGATCTACTGGATGGCATCAACAGAGGCAGGATTCATGCACAGGGCTATGCAGATGACATATGTCTGGTTGTAAATGGGAATTTCTCATATCTGTTTCAGAGCTCATTCAGGGCTCATTACAGAATCTAGAGGAGTGGTGCAGGGAAACAGACTTGTCAGTTAACCCAGATAAGATAGAATGCATAGTCATGTGGAATACAAAGTGAAGAAGGTCCAACATGCAATGTGGGGATGTAGGAGAGTAATAGAGCTGAGGTGGGGCCTGTGGCCGAAATTGGTCAAATGGCCCTACACTTCAGTCGTTAAACTGTATACAACTTATGCAGCAATGGTTTGGTGGGCAGTGACCACTAAGCTGGAATCACTGCAAAGACTGGTATGTATGATGATAACCGGGACAGTACAGACCATCCCACGGTCTGCCTTAAAGATCTTGGTGGATCTTCCTCCTTTTCATTTATTTGTGTAGGAAGTCACAAGGTTGACTGTGCACCTCCTCTGGACATTTGGTGATTGGAGTTTCAAACTACTTCACAAATGATACTTGCTGATTTTGAATGAAGGGATGTCTTTTCTCCTTGATGGCAGGAAATTTGATGGGGGCCAAATTCAATCTAAGCCCAGTGTATATATGGTGTGATTACAACCAGGAAGGAGTGGGACACAGAAACCAGGTTTCATCTGAAGTCAGGCATCCATATGTGGTAGACTTGACAATTTGTGGTTCAGGGGAAGACAGTGGCTGGGGTCTGGGGCCCTGGGACCAGACTTGGAAGGTTTGCTACCATGTTCCAGACCAAGATTTATGCCAACTTAGCCTGTGTCATGCATATTTTAATCATGCCGGGCAGACAAGCAGAAATCCATATCTGCTCAGATAGTCGGGCATAGGGTTGCCATACGTCCTCATTTTGTGGACATATCCTCAATTTGCAAGTAAAACTTGTCATCTACAAACAATTTTGAAAATTCCTGATTTGTCTGCAATTTGTTGGGTTGAAGCAAAATTAATAATTTGATTGTAATAATTATTTATATCCATATAGACCATAGAGAAATCTAGCTTTCATATGTTGACACAACTGTTTTAAATCTTATAGGTCTGTTAACCTGTTTATTTAACATTATTTCCATTCTGGTTCATCTTCTGGTTTCATTCCTCTTTATCATCCACATTCAAGTACATGTGCGTCGGACACAAATTGCATTCCAAAATAAAAAATAAATAATCAAGAGGTGAGTGAATGTTATTTATAAAAACTTTATGTATTTAATTATTTATTGTAAACATGGCAGACCTAAGCTGGTTACAGTTTTTGAGTTATTCATTGCAACAAATGTAGCTCTCTTGGCAGTTTATCGTTGGTCTAATATTTTTCTGGCACAATCATATGTTTATTATAGATATCTTCAAAATGCCAAAAAGAAAATGACAGGTTTACAGATGATCTTCAAAAAAGATTTCCATCTTTTCGCCATGGATGTGAAGAAGCAGAATGTAAGACTTGTCCCAGCACTGTTGTGTCCATGGCTAACCATGCTGCCAGAGACCTAGAAATACACATGAAGTAAGACAAGCACTGTAAGTGCAATAAAGTGATGAATTATTTTATCAAAACAAACACTGACCTCAATGACAGTGTCTGTGCTGCTGAATGTTATTTTGCATTTCATGTTGTAACTCGCCACAGTTCGTACAATTCAATGAATTGCATTCCTGTGTTACTGAAGAGTGTGTTTCCTGATTCTGCAATAGCTGCTAAAGAATCATGTACTAAAACCAAAACAGAAGTCATAGAGAACTATATGTTGGCATCACATTCAGAGGAAACTGGTAAAATCATCAGAGAATATTCCCTTTTTGGGTGTTTCTGCAGATGCAAATATTTATGGAGCAGTAACATTATTTCCTATCCTGCTGCATTATTTTGACTACCAAAATGGTGGCTTGTGTGTTTAAGTCTTAAATGTTGAAAGCAAAAAAAAAATGAAACAGCTGAAACAATAGCTAATTTTGTTAGTGAAACTTTACATTATTTTGGACTTGAGAACAAGTGTGTGGCCTTCAGAGGGGATAACTGCAACTCAATGTTTGGTGACATGTATAGGAAGGAGGGAAAGAATGTGTTCTCTAATCTGAAGAGGCTACTAAAATCTTCATTAGTTGGGATTGGTTGCCCATCACACCTTCTCAATACCTGTAAACAACATGGTACTGCTTTTTTTGGACTTAGACTTGCAATATATCTTCAAAATCTACAATTACTTTTCTGTTTACACTGTTGAGTGGAATCTTTTAAAGAACTCTGTGAATTTCTTTAAGTTGTATACCAACAGTTGCTTTATCTCAGCAAAAGCCACTCAGCTGTTCAAAGGATTGTCCAAATGTATCCAGCTTTTTTGTCACACAATAAGCCTCCTATTACTTTGAAGAAGTTCTTTTCAGATCCATTCAGTAAAGAATATTTCTACCACCTGCCACCTGGGATCAGTGTGTTCCATTCTCACATAAAGGAAAAACGAAAAGAAGATGACTGCCTCATTGATGTTGTAAATGCCTTTCATCTTTAACTGTACCTTACAAGAATGCAAGAATAAAAGTTTCATACCATTGAAGGTTAAAGAGATGCTTAATTGCTTAGCAGGAGAAGGCCATGTCAAGGAAATCAAACATTTTCATGACAATGTGCAAAATTTATATGAAGGTTGCCTGGAGTACCTTAAAATGTGGATTCAGCCACTGAAGGGATTTACATACTGTAAATGGCTAAATTTTGAGGATATGTCATAGGAAAATGTTGAAGAATCAATCAAATTTTTGAATGGCAGAGATGTGGACATTGATGATGGTAGGACATTTGATCAGTTTTGCAACTTAGAAAAATTTGCAGCCAGCTACGAGAAGCAGTTACCTTTACAAAAGAAATGGGTTGACTATATTGAGATCTGCAGGAGTGTGGAATTGTACTCAGAAATAGTGAACATTTCTCATCTTTTTTGCAACCCCTGAGCATAACGCCTATGTTGAAAAACTTTTCCTCTAATTCAATCACAGTAGACCAAAGAAAGGAACAGACTTCTTGTAAGTTCAGTTAAGTATAGCACTGGTTAGATTCAATTTTAAACATTTCACATGCGAGGAGTTCTTCAAATATTTGCTACAAAATAAAAGCGTTCTTAAAAAAAATCAGGTCAAGTGAAAAATATGGGATACCCTGGCTGAATGAACATTGATGAGGCTAATAATTTCTTGTATTTAAAAATAATTTGTAACATTATGTAAATGTCAGCTTTGCCTGTGATGTTAAAAATAGCAAATACTCTTATTAGTGGGCTAAGGTACATACCAAGTAATGGTTAAGAGAAATTTCTCTTTGCAGAAAAGTGTCCTCATTTCAGCAGATCAGACTATGGCAACCATAGTCGGGCAGGTTTGAAAGCCCTTATGGCAGTTAAAATGATATCTAGATTGGTGGAAGAGTGCTAAAGGATGTTAGATAACTTTGTGCTCACAGACAGGTTACCCTTATCTGGGTTCCAGGGCATGCTGGCATCTGAGGTAATGAGATAGCAGAGAGCTGGCTAAGTGGGGAGTGGGTCTTGAATTTGTAGAATTGGAACCCTTTTGCAGCATGTCCCCTAGAATTGTCAAGTTTGTACCATATTTTTTGGACTATGATTTTGTTAAGAAAGTTTTGAAATAAAAATAATAAAGGTTTTATTCCCTATTACTTACATGATGTAGGTATCCCATACATTTCACTCTGTTTTGAAGTACAACAAAAAGTATCCTGTAAACTTCATTTTCACTTTCACTTATATCTGAATTTTCAGTTTATACAGATCATTTTCTCAGCTGTTGGGGGCCCAAAATGCCTTTCTGCTGCCCTATTACCGTGCTCTTTTGCATATTGCACAAATTCTAATTTGAATGCAGCACTGTATGAAAATCTCTTCTGTCTAAGCAGCATCATATACAGACACGAGAGCTTAGAAAAATGAATGTCGCTTTCACAACAGTACACTTGCTACTGGCAACTGAACATAAAGAAGGGGACTGTGAGAGAAAATGTTCTTTACTATCTCATTCTTTAACCCGTTAAGGGCAAAACTACTATTAGGTATGTCTATCTTTAAGACTCATATTCTTCTAATGATGCTCTTTATGCTGTGTTGAACCTTGAACTTCAATTAGGTAGCAAGTATACAATCCACAAGGCTCACATTCTCTTACTTATGATTCATGAAACTACCGGTAAATTTAGCTGGTTTGCACATATGAACTTTGGACCATAAGATGCAATTAAATTTTAGACAGTATTTTATAATGAAAAAGGTGTCTCTTATAGTCCAAAAAATATGGTAGTAACCCAGCTTACAGCAAGACCCCATCTTGAGATTTGGGAAAAACTACTGCCAGGCAAGCCCACGACTTTATTTCAGGGCCAGGTGCTAAGCTAAAATATTATTTTGAACCTAACTAGGTACAACACCCTGAGTGACATCAATGAATAATGGGGCTTACTGAGAACCCACTTAGGAGACACAAAGGTCTCTAGATGGGGTCTCAAAAGAGGCCACTCAGATGAGATCTTCATCAGGCTTGAAACGTAACCATGTAAATGAAGAATTTCAGTAGAAATATATATACAGGAAGGTGAGGTGTTAAATAAACAAACTTTTCAGCTGGCTTGTTTATTGTTTTCTCCCAAAAAATAGTGTGGAATGACAGTGGTTATAATGATTTGTACAACATTTATAGTCCCAGTAAACCACATAAAATCTCAGTTAATCATATTATGTGAAAAAAACTGCATGTATTTCGAAAGGAACAAGGATAACATTTCTTTCTGTGTACAATCTCTCATTGAAGCATACCTATATCTATAACATTTTTATTTATTAATTGGTTTTTTAATTTGGCACAAGGAATTTTTATGCTAATCATCCACTCTGTGTTGACCATTTTTCATTTTTTTTAAATATATTCAACACCTAACCAACAGGCGAAGAGTAATCATTGATGTGAACACATGTATTACACAATTCATAGAGAATTGGGTGAATTCTAATAAAAATGGAGGTTGAAGGTAAAAATAAGATTGCAAAAGAGGATCAAAGAGAGCAAGAAAGGGGAGTTAGGTGTGAGGAAGAGGGCATCTGCTGTCCTTTCAATAATAGAAGTAGATCAGTGAGTTTTACACAAACTAATTAGTGAGAGACCAAGATTAGCTACAAATATTTCAAAGCTGTTAAATCGGAGGAAAGTTAATACCATCCAAATATACTGATTCTTAAAAAGTTAACCAGACTTGAAAAATTCAGTGCCTTAACCAGATTTAAAACGATGGAGTGGAGAAGGAATCTTCAACATGCAATAAAATGCTTCAAATCTGATTAAACTTTCAACTATACACAGATACAAGAAATGGAATGTATGTGAATCTGAAAAGTAAAGTAAATTAAGTTGTTGAATTTATATGTAATTATTTAATTATTATAATAATAATTAAAATAATAATAATTAAAATATTACTAATACTAATACTAATCATACTAATCATATTAATCATACTAATCATCATAATCATACTAATCATCATCATCATAACAACAAAAACAACAACAATAATAATAATAACAATAACAACAATAATAATAATAATAATGTTGATTGTCCATAGACTTTATGTGCAAGTTTCAGACTTTGACAGAGATGCTACATTTGCAAATATTACTATTTTCAACATAGGTATAAACTCCTTACAATTTGTATAACTTAACAGTCACTGATAAGTAATTGTATACTTTGATTAATGGATCCTTACAAGTTCATTTAAAGGTACTGTGTATTCTGTGTAGTTGTGTAGACCGCTGTCATGATAATTGTAAAGTATACTGTTACTAAACTCATTGTTTTCCTTACCTGTTGCAATAGCTACTACCTTATAAACATATAGTCCTACTGCTGTCAGAAGTATATTATCCCTAAATACATTTCTGCATGAATCATTGTTTGCCAGCCCATATATATAGGGTCTTTAATATAAGGTAACCCCTCTCGTGGCCCCTCTCCACTGCGCGAGAGATCTAAGAGTCGCCAGGATAGTGGCTGGCAAAGGTGCACTGGAAACTTTACCTTAAATAAATGCTGAAAATATGGACCATCTGCTCGCAAACAGGCAGTATAACAAGTTAAAGATGTTCTCACTCATTCACCTAAGCTCAGCAGTGTAGTCTACAGAAACTTAGTGATAACATCATGCAAGAAATCACAAGGATTCCTGTTGCTAAGCTTAGACGAGTGAGGGAGAATATCTTCGCAAATTGTGCTGCCCGTATGTGAGCAGAAGGTCAACATTTCCATAATTTATCTTATGATATATATTTTACTGCGCCTTTGCCAGCAGCACTTTCCCGGCAACACTCAGATCTCTCGAGCAGTGGAGGGAGACCGTGACAGGGGTTATCTTATAATTTAATGACCCTATTCTCCATGAACATTTTTTCAACAACATTAATTCCCTATTCATGTAAGGAATTTTGTTGCTTCCTATACTGTGTGCCATAGGAGATATAGATGCATAAGATTGCAAAGTATAAGTTATGTAACATCCTTTTTTTTATCTAAATGCAATGATTAGGATTAATCCTTTTACATATATAGTCAACGAGTTTCCCATGTTAGATTATATTACCTATGAGTATGCCTAAGAAGTTGTAATTGTCAACTTTTTCACATTCTAGTATTAAATAAGGACACGGCAAGGACACTGATTTCTTTTTTTGCTAGACCATTTATTTTCCTTAGAATTTACATTTTAATTTATACTATATAAATTAGTTTGCAAATTGTTTTATGGAATGAAAAATTATCTCCTAATTGTCTACAAGATTTAATGAGAATATCATTGAAGTATTATTACACTGTTATGTGACTGCTCTTAGCTGTATCTTGATGTACACAGTGCACTGGACATCAGCAAGTTAATAATTCAAATAGGAAAAGTCATATATATGCCATATGCATATTATTGCCTTAGCATTTTTCATTACAGGTGCTATGCATTAAAATAATAGAGTTTGGCATAATTAATTGCAGAAATGTATTAGCAGACAAATACAAATAAGATGAACTCTGATTTGTTACTCAATAAACGGAATATTTATCTCACGTGGTGGATCTTTTACAGTTCAAAATGCTAGATATCCATTACATACACAACTACTATCAATCCTAAAATGTTCTTGAATCATTTGAAGTTATACCTTAGCTGAGGATTAATGATGTATTATTAAACAATCGTCATTTGAATAACCTTTTCATTTCAGAATTAAGAACAGTGGAGCACATGTAAATCACCAAAACTTACATAAACTTATATAAACTTACTTATATACTTTTTCTTGCTTTGCTTACATCCTCAACTACACTTGTTGACTCTTGAGTTTATTCTGAGCTACTTGACAAGTCATGTACAGAGCCTTCATTTTGATATGTGGCCATATTACAGGGAATTAATTTGCCTGCACTACACTTTCTATTTCTAACTGGATCTGTTTCCCTTTTACTTTCCCTCCTCTCCATGTGCTTGTTAATTTGAAGCCTATTTTCTTGTACAGAGGTTGTCACATTGTGATTGTTATGTTATATGGTTAGTGCTGTAATAATGTCAAAATGCCCATATCATTTAGCACACAGAATCTTCAGGTGTAAATCCTATGTTACAAACTCTTGTAAATAAGTGATACAGTTATTTATAGACTAATTCCCTGTTATTTGTGCACCTCAGAGAAATGTTTTCTAATCTTGTGAATAGATTTAGGAAACACAATTTATTCTTCATGAGAAACTGAAAATAAATCACTGTTTTTACAGAAGAAAAGCTTAATGATTCAAAAAAACTTTAGAATAAGGTCAAAAAAATTTGAGAAAACTTGCACAGGAATCAGGAATGTCACAAACCTCAGCTTGGAATGACACCAATCATTTAAAATTAAACCTGTTAGGTAACTGTAGTTCAGGAATTGAAACCACCCAATAATGTGAGTAGAGCAAATTGTTGGGTGTTGGACAATGTTAATTTTTGCTCTAATGATCTTTATTTCATTTTAATGAATGAAACTTGGTTCTATTTACCAGGCTGTGAAGAATGTAAATTTTCTTAAACGGTGTGAGAGATATGTAGCAGCACAAGGGCATAGTTTCCTACAGCTTCTATGATGAAGTTATGTTAATGTAATATAAGTTGCATGAGAAATCTCTGTACTTCAATTAAAGGGGGTATGAATATCCCACTCTGCTGGTAAAAACTGTGCTTCCCAGTATCAAGAATTCCCAATAGGCCAGAAATGCATTCAAAGAAATCGTCTGTAGCTGTAGATGCTGTGTTACATGTAAAACATGAGCTAAAAAGTAGTAAACAAAGCAAGGAAGGGTGTATACTTGACTCTTTATGTAGGTTTTTATAATCCCTCTTCTTTTTTGTAGGGCCTAAATTTTTCACACTGAAATATCATACAAAGCACATATTTTTCCAGAGCTTTATACCTCTTTAATTACTTGTGAATAGCTAGCCACTTTTTCTTAATATGAGATAAAGCCTACTTAATGACTGTGGGTGCATCATGCACTGGGAATTATATAAATCTGTTTTGAGTTAATACCCCCAGGTGTAAGACTGAATTTAGGGAACTACAGGTGGCAGACAAATCACAAAGTCATGCAGAAGTCCCTAAATGATTCGCTAAAAGTTTATCTCAGCACTAGGAGTGCCATGCAGCCTCCAACACCACAGGTTCCAGGTGTTGGCAAGACAAGAATCCACAACCCCTATGGGGACAAAAACCACAATGCTGCCCCAATGCGAAGAAAAGCATTAACAAAGTCCATGCATTTGCATGCGCCACCTGCCAGCACTGCTACACACTGCAAGCTCAGAGACACACATGCCTGAAGGGTGATATGGAAATAACGTGAAAGAAAATGAGGCATTCACCTAAGTGACGGGGGAACCATGAGAAACCCCAAGTCAGAGTGTGTGGTTGACAGGGATCAAACCTACAACTTCCCGAATATATTTTACTAATGTAAGATTAATACTGATACTATTCCCATGAATTGTGAATCTCTTTATCTATCTCCTGTCACTGATTCTGAAATATTTCACATAATTAGGAATTTAAAAAATAGTAAAAGAATTGGACATGATGAAATATCAAATAACTTGCTTAAAATATGTAATAACTTTATTACACCTGTCTTGACAAACATAATAAATGCTTCATTGCAAAGCGGCAAATTTCCAGAGAAGCTAAAAACTGTTAAAGTTATACCTTTATTGAAAAGTGGAAATGTTGAAGACATAAATAATTATAGACCCCTTAGTTTGGTATCATCATTGAGCAAAATTTTTGAAAAAGTCTATGAATGTAGGTTACTGAAGTTCTTCAAAAAACATAGGATATTGAATGCTGAGCAACATGGTTATATAAAAGGAAAATCAACAGAAACTGCACTTATTGAATTAGTACATAATAACCTTAAAGCCTTAGATAATAAAGAGTTTGTAGAGAATATATTTGTTGATATGAGTAAAGCTTTCGACTGTGTTAATTTAGATAGTCTGATTAGGAAATTAGAAATTTATGGTGTAAGAGGAGTAGCATTAGAATGGATACAGTCATACATATATAGTAGAAAATAGTATGTGGAAATAAAAGGAAAGGATGGTAAATGCAAATCATCCATAATTACTGTTAAAAATGGAGTACCACAAGGTTCCGTTCTTGGACCCTTGTTGTTTAAAATATATATTAATGACATAATTAGTTCCTGCAAGACATTACAAAATAATGAATTAATGTTATATGCTGATGATATAGCAATATGCTGTACACATAAATGTTTGCAAGAGTTGGAAATTAATGCGAACAATGTAATTAATCATCTTACTCAAATATTAAAATACAACAATCTAAATATTAATATTAACAAAACCAAGCATATGTTTATATCTAACAAAATAAATGACTTTAAGGTTGATGTTTATATTGATGGAGTAAGCTTGGAGGAAGTGGAAACTATTAAATATCTTGGGATACTATTAGACAATAATCTTGATTGGCATGCCCATGTTGACGAATGCTGTAAAAAGTTGAGTAGTGTTATTTATTTATTGAAATATATGGCTGCCTTTTGTAATATCAATATACTATTAAACATCTATCATGGTTTATTTATGAGTTACATCAACTATTGTGTGACATTGTGGGCAGATACCACACAGGAAAGTATAAATAGAGTTTTAGTTCTGCAAAAAAAGGCAATTCGCATTATGCTAAAATTAAAATTAAGACAAAGTGTTAAGTCAGAATTTATAAGGATGAAATTACTGACATTTCCTTGTTTATTAATTTTTAAAGCTATATTATATACTAAGATACATTACAACAAAATAAATTCTGATAATCATGGCTATAACACTAGGAATAAGGATGAATATAATATTGTAAGCCATAGATTAAAAATTTTTGAAAAATGTATGAAATATAAAGGAATTATATGGTATAATAAACTGCCAAAGGAACTAAAGTTAATAATGGATGTAAAAAAGTTTAAAAAAGAACTATGTAAATATTTAGTAAGTAAGGCATACTATTCAGTTGAAGAGTTTATGGGTAACTGATGTATTTATTTCTTTGTATATCATTTATAAGTATTTCTTTCTCTGTATTTATTTATGCATTGTATTTTAGCTGTATTGACAACGTCTAATAGATTTTGTAATCTCCATTGACAATAAATTGAATTGAATTGAATTGAATTGCATTATGGAAGTTGGCTGAATGCCAGTAACTCATTCCCAAATGTGAACTTAGCCAGTCTTTCTTACTATTTGCAGAAATAAAGCAAGCAGAAAAATGTAGGAGAAATCAGTTTTCTTCTTCTCTTGAAAATTAATGATGAACTAAATGCATTTGGATTCATTGGTTAATTGCAGTGGGCTAAACAGGAAACCCTGAGGAAAAACCTTAGTCAGACAGTTTGATCAAATCAGGATTCTAATTCAGATCATCTGTGTTTTGAAATGACCTTTTTGGTGTTTTTCAAGCATTAGCCAAGACTGTGCAATTGCTAGACGGCCATGGCAACTTATAATTTGAAGTTTGTATTTTCTGCAATAGCAGGGTACTTTATTAGCATCGTTTTACATTTATGTAATTTCAAGATAGCAATACTGAATTTAATAGCATACATATTGAAAAATGTTATAAAATAGCTTTAATACAAGGGTGAATCGAAAAGTAACACACTATAATTTTTTTACAAAAAAGTTTAATAGTTAAAAAAACAACAGCAAAAAAAAAAAAAAAAAAAAAAAAAAAATCAGAAATGAACTTACACCTTTTACTTACTTTTCGACATAGTCACCCACTTTCTCAACACATTTGTCCCATTGTGATACCAGTTTCAATGTGCCTTGTTCGTAGAAGTCTGTTTCCCTGGATTATTAGCCATCTGCGGACTCCTAATTTCACTTCCACATCTGTCGCAAAACATTGGCTGACCAGGACTTTCTTCATGGGACCAAACAGATGACAGTCTGATGGTGCAAGATCCAGACTGTATGGCATGTGCTCGCTCGCTCGCCCGCCCACTCGCGCACACGCACACACACATACACTAAAAATGCTTTTTTGGATTTACACCTTCTCCAAACCTGTATTTCTGATGCAATCCTTTATCAAATTTTAGTTGAATTATTTACTATACTTAGTAGAGAAAGTAAACATGACAACCTAAGCATAAAATATAAACCCTATTTTAATCCACATGTTTTGCAACATAAATTAATTCATTGTCTCCTCATTTACCTTAAATAAACCTTTACTCAAAATGTGGTTACAATATCCATCCATCTATCCATACTTCTTCTCTCAGTTTCTTAGCATGTGTGTATTTTGGAACGTTCTGCATGTTTTAATTTGTTCATTGCATTTTGTGTAGTTTAATTTTAAATCATCAATTGCTAAATATAAGAGTTATGTACAATTTATTTAAACATCAAAAATAAAAATTATGCTATATTTAAATATGAAGATTTCTTCTCAATCCTTGAAATAAGTCTGATTATTTTTATCTGGCTTTATTTTTCAGTTGAGTGTAGAGGATTTTATTTGGCAAGATGAAGCAGGAGAGGGTGCATTTCCTAATTTGGAGAACTTGATCGAGAACTCGGATAAAGTGGAATACTTTCAATTTGTTCACTCTCCTCTGCATGCCTTTCATCACCTTCCTCTCCAGGGGCAAAGTTTCCGACACATCAGGCTGGGAGCAGAAGAATCTGTTTTTGATGTCTCTGATGGTGACAACATGCTCTTTGTGAGCCTAGATGATGCAAATGCAGATGAGGACAGACCATTACTTCTGAGGAGACATGGTAAGCTTTTTATAACATATTGTAACTGTTTGAAATCTGTGTGTCAATCCCTCTACCATGTGGAAATGGTAATATAAGGATGAAGAATTCAGTGCTCTCATGTTTTATTGGCAATTCTATCACTGAATGCAGGATTTATCAATATATCAGAAATTTAAATTATTTGTTTGGCTGAAGATATATATTTTTATCACAACTTTTTAGATTTTGAAGTTCATAATAAGGTTTTTTTTTACAACTAGGAGCTATTTCCAGGCTGTCTTGCCATGGTTTACTGGAGTAAGATAATCCAGACATTTTGTTCGCAACTACAGTAGACATCTTCAGTGGTGCAGTCGAAGTTTTCGCTGTGTCTGAAGCATGGACTGTCAGAGTTGCTGTATTTATGCTGGTTGGTTTGGGGGTGGGACTTGGCCTCTCCGGTGCAGGTACCTTCTGATTGGCCTGCTTTGATCGTGCCAGTTTTATGACTTTCCCTGCCTTTGATGAGCACATTAATTTTACATAAACATACAAACTATCAAGGATTGTGATACGGTTTTACTTGCATATTAATTGCACTTCTTTCAGCCACTATGAAATGCATTCTTTACAACATATTTACCAAGTGGATCACTTGAGTCACACTTCAGATGATAGCATGGTCATGAGTTCCAAATTTTCTTTGTGAAAATAGTCGTTCACAGTCCACTTTGGAACATGCATGTAGAATTACAGCTGCAAATTCAGGGTTATCTAATTTCACTGCCTCTAGGCATTTCATAATGTCAACCTTCTCAATTGAAAGTTGTAACTTGACTGCATCTTGCAGCTGTCTGTGCATTCCAGAATTGTGCTGCACTGAGTGATTACATTCTAGAAGCAGCAATTAACACAATCTTCACTAGACCTTCATTTACCACAATGTTCTTAGGGTTAAAAAATTTGTTCAGCATTGTGAACACAAACTTTGAGGGATCAGAACTCAAAAGCTCTGAGATTTTATTTTGAAGATGTAATAATTGCATAAGAGAATGCTTAACTCCTTCTGAAGCAGTTGGTTGCCAACACTGACTAAAAGTTGACTTATTTCATCTTCAAAAATACCCTGGCTGATCAATTTGAAACCATGCTTAAGTTGTTTAACTTTGAGTATAAATCATGGGCAGTAGGAGCTTCAATCCCTCAAGATGTACAAGTGCTGTGAGGTCAAGAGCACATTCCTTAACAAACACTGCTTCAACTTTAACAGTGTTCTGTTAAAGTTGAATCGTTAAACTTAAGTTGAAGCCCAGACTTAAGTCAAATTGTTAAAGTTAAAACTCAGTAGAAGAATAGCAAATCATATTTTGCAAAAATTGTCACTGGGACGAGTTCAAAATACCTTAGCAACACATCGTTAAATATGGAGCATCACTGAAAAGTGCAATGAGGTAATTGGCAACAATATTACCTAAGTTGCTAAATAGCCAGCCAACTGTTGAATAAGTATCATATTTTCCAAATACAAAACAACTTCAAATGCAAGACGTCCCCAATTTTCAGTACTAAGTTTTGGAATTAAGCATATCAAAGAAGTTAACTTAATTTTCAAATGAAATTTAAAGTTTTGTCATATATTTTGAACAAATTAAGGGACACTTGAGTTTATTAAGTTTTTTTTTCTTTTTTTATTTAATCTGAATTTGTGCAGAAATTCATGTGGTGGCAGGAGAGAGGGAGAGGGGAGAATGGAAATTATATACTGATACCTATGTAAGCGATCAGATGTTGCAAGGGCATTGGCAGCACAACTGCTAACAATGTAATGTATATGCTTTTCTATTCAGAAACATGCTTAATATAACATACCATTGTAAAAAGTTTTACCTAAATTAACATTCAAATTTGCATGGAAATTCACGTTTTGGGAACGTGAGAGATGGAGAGGGGAATGCAGAAATGTACAGTATATGAGTAGTGGGAGAATATGACAGTGGTGGCAGCAGTGGTGGTAGTGTGTATATTTTATATTTAGTCAACATAGTGAATATACTGCATTGTTGAAAAATATACCTAATTTGAATTTGCCAGAAACTCGCATTGTAGCAGGAGAGAGACAGATAAGAATGGAAATGTACCGCTACATCTGCACACATGAAAGCGCAGCATAGCTGTAATGACGATGAGTACAATTCCGTATTTAGATAACATAATTGAATATAACACTTCATTGTAATAAGTTTTACTATGGTTTTACGCCATTCAAATTTGTGTTTAAATTCACATTGTGGGTGGCAGAGAGAAACAGTGGCAAACAAAAATGTACCAGTGTTTGTGAAGGGTAGGAGGGAAATTTGCTGCTAAACCTCTCTCTTTGTGATTAATTGTTGGCTCCCAATGAACATTATGTGCAGCCACTGATAACAAAGAAAGACCTCTATTGTTATTTTAGTCTTGGAAAAAAATCTTTTTTCTAATGAGAATACTTATAGGCCCCTTTAGTGCAAAATGAAGGCAAAAAATCTGCTGCATTTGTTATGACCTTGACAGTAAGCATTACCATTTCCCCCAGGGTTTGACATTGTACCCATGAAGTTTGGAACTTACTTTTTGCTGTTTGCTATTCGGAAAACATTGCAAATGCAAGACAACACCAGTTCTGGACATTAATATTTTGTAAAATAGAATCTTCCTGTATTCGGATAAATTCGGTACTTATTCTGCCGGAAAGTATTTGTAGTACTATATCAGCACCAAACTTTAGTCCTTCATGTTAGTAAAGCAACTATAAGTCAAACGTTTGAGTTTTTTACCTCGATAGATCTTGTATCATTAGAAAATTGTGCAGAGTATAGTATTTTGTATAAAAACCAAATTTTTGCATTATTTTGCTAGTTAAAATTGGCAAATTCTGCCATTTTTGGATGCCCAAAATATATTCCGACTATGTTTTCATGATTTTAATGCTTTTTGGTCTTATCATTTAAACAAAATGTTCCCATTTCTACTCATACTGCAGACACTGGTTGGCAGCTCACATGCCAGATGTCCTTGCTTGCTAGACCTCCAAAAGAGGTATAATATCTGTTCAACCACTTCACGTTCTCATAATTATAGTTGCAATTACAATAATAATAAACTTGCACATCATCGTAAGAGATGTTGAAAATGTTACCCCCTATCCACACATTTCTGGCATCTACTCAGGAAATTTGCATTACACTCAAGAGTTCAAAATTCAAATTTGAGTGAATTCCTTGCCTGATGTTTTCTGTTAATTCTTTCAGTGTATAGAGGTTTAATACTTATAGCTTATTTTTGCAAGTTCCCTCATTGATAAAAATCACAGAGTTAATCAGGGGACTATGAGGGACTGTGACAACTGTTTTTTTTTTCAACAAAATATATATATATATATACCAGGTGAGTCTTCTCAGCCTGCAGATTAGTAACTAGGCCACCCTTCATTTTACAGATGATGCAAAATGCAGGTGCTGACTCTGCATTCACCAGCCTGCTGATTATGGCTAGGTGGTGCTCATTAATGTGCTTCATTAGCGCAATGGTTAACATGTTGGAAAATCATAGAAATTAGAAGTTCAAATCATGCCTGCAAATAAATTGAGTTTTTCACTCATTTCTGTTCATGTTTCGAGAACGTTTTAGCAAATCATGATTTCTTGCTGAATACACTAGAAAGTTGATTTGCCTAAAAATATGAAGTTCCAGCCATTTATGCTCACTGTGGAACAATGTTTCTGAATAGGGAGTATCTGGATTTGCTGTTAGTATACAGGCAAGCACAACAGAATTCAATGGAGATGTCACCTATACCAACTAGGTTTCTGCAGAGAACATTTCCTACAGATCACACATTTTTGCGAGTTGTGAACACCTTCTGGAATCAGGAAAAGTGCACCAGACACCACATCCATGAAGAGATCACACTATCTGTGACAAGGAATGACAGATCATGTGACTAGCTGTCATTCACATCTGCATTGTAGTATGAGTGACATTCATAGTTATTTCAATATTAGCCAATATTCTGTATGGAGAATACTATATCATGCAAAGTTTCACCCTTATCTTCAGCTATACCAGGAACTACTGCATGGTTGGAGTGTTGCATTTGCTAGGTGGATCATATGACAAACTGAACAAGATCCACATTTTTTCACAACTGTGTTATTTACAGACAAAGCAAGGTTCCACAATACAGGACATATAAATTGCCACAAAATGGAGCACTATATGTCCATATAAGATGTGAGAAGTGGCCTTCAAGTCCAACGGGATTTCAATATTTGGGCTGATATATTCGGTGATCAACTAATAGGCCCACATTATGATGTCCAACTCACTGGGAATCACTATATCCACTTCCTACAACACCAGCTGTCTATTATACTGGATCAAGTGCCATTGCGGAACTGACTTAACTATATGGTACATACATGATGGAGCACCAGCTCATTCAGCCTGTCGTGTAACTGCATATCTCAATGCCACCTATCCTGAGCAATGGATTGGGCAGCATGGACCAATAGGATTGCCAGCATGCTCACCAGATCTGACCCTATTATATTTCTTTTTATTGGGTTACTTTAAAGATGTCATGTATTAGAATGAACCAATGAACACTCAACAGCTCAGAGAATGCATCATCTTAGCTTGCTGTGACATCACACTGGCCATGTTGCATGGGGTTAGGTTGACAACGATGACTAGACTGAGTTCTTGCTTCCATTAGCATGGTGACCAGTTCGAACACCTATTACGGCAACATGGTGAAAACTGGTAAACTGTAAAAGTTTATCAGTGTGATGGTGTGGCATGATGTCATAGTCACTTAAGTGCACTATTTTGGGAACCAGAGAGGTTCACAACAATCATAATATGGGCTTGTAAACATATCTAGTTTGTATGCACATACTACATTTTGTAAACTCTCAGAACATTTATAGGCTATTCTTTTGAATGAAAGAATAGATTTAAATAGTAAAATATTATTTAATGAAGCCTTATGTGTGCAAGTTATAATTCAAATGTTATATTCATTTATTTATGGTGTTCATTAAAGCATATTCTAAGAAATAACAACTTGTATTTTAATGAAATTCATATAATTGAATAATTAAACAAGGCAACACTTCCATGCCAAATTATCAGCACTTGTTAAATTTACTAAACATAAAAAGTACCTTCAAGTGGCAGTATTTGAACCTGGGACCTTTACAACCGAAGACAAACGTACACACTGTTGTGCTGTGAGAACAAGTCATGTCATGCACAGTGGTGCAAAGGAGTCATTTCTGCTGAAATTGATAAGATGCAATGTAGTGCACAGTGTTTACAGCCTGTAAAATGCTGGGAACTGCATAACTGCTCAATCTGCAGGCTGTAAAGACTCACCTAATATGTGTGTATCTGTGTGTGGTGTGTGTGCATGTGCATGCTCGTGCGTGGTGTGTGTGTGGGTGGGTGGGCAGATGGGTGGTGTATGCGCGTGCGTGCGGTCTGACCTGAACAGTAGTTAGTTGGCCAGGCCATAAATATTAAATATACAATATTTCAAGGTATTGCCAAATATTCCTTATCCTCTAAAATTAATCTAGTTTCCAAGTTTTTCAACTGACCATTTCCATTTCATCCTTACCTTCCATTAAAACTCCCCTAACTTGGTATCTGTTTATGTACCTCAAAAATCTTTCTAATAGCAATTTTATTCCTCAGTAGTCATTTCCTACTTATTAAATTGACCCTCCCATTATTTGTATACCTGCACTGAAAGATAATGAGAACCTCATCTTCCTTCTCCCCACAAATGGACACACTCCCAAGATAACCTCTCACCTCTTTCCTCTTAGTTTCCAAATGCCTAACCTAAACCAGGCTATCATTTCTCTTTCATTCTTTTTACAAATCAAAATGTACTCCTCTTTCTATGGGTCATTTTTCTTGGACCTATTCTCCTTCATTCTATTGAACAGGCCTATTCTTGCTCTGTGGATTTCCAAGGTGGTTCCCATTTTTACTTATGTCATTTTTCAATCTTATCCTTCAGCTCCCAAGAAACACAACCTCTCTTCTCCACTGCCAGCTTAGCACTTTCAACCCAGTATATATATGGAATTAAACTTCATCAGATAAGAATATTAAGCATGAGTCGATTACTCATGTCATTTTGCAGAATAAAATTACATAAATTTACCCATCAAAAATGTGTTTGCAGTAAGCATACATTGTAAGAGCTAAAAGAAAATGTGAAGATGAGAAATACACTTAATTTACGATGTTTAACTATCGATTATAAACGAAACTTTTGTGCGAAGATATCAGAAAAGTGTGAATAGAGGACAAAACTTCTAACAATTTTCATAAAAAGATGTGTGCTTATTATAGAATTGTTGGTATAAAAACAGTGAGTGTGGGGGTTTAATAACTGTTTTAGTGGGAGTCCAAGCTGTGACAGCCAGCATGTGAGCAGCCATGCAATAGCCACAATATGATGAAGGAAAAGCATTTACCATATTTAAGGCACTAGCTATAATTCTTAATAACTGTAGTTAAGTAATACATGTTAATGTGTAGTAGAGAGTACTTAAGACCGTTATATGGGGCATCTACCTCTGTTTTATTGTAGATTCCATTATGGCAAAACTGTTTGGAATGATGGCAAAGAATCACAGCAATGTGCTTGCAATTTATACAGCTCATCATTCATCATGGGTAAGTTTCTTAATCCATTCATGGAATTGCAATGTTGAAATGCCTGTCTTAATAGAGTTAATAACAGTTGCTATGTGTAGTCTCATTTAGGCATGGGAATTCTTGACAATGTCTGCCAAACGATCTGCAACCCATGTTTGTTGTTTCCAACATACAAGTTAACATACAACAATGGCATAACACTCCTGTATACAATTACCAGATGCTTTCCACAATAGTTGTTCAGACATTCAGGAAAAAATGGACTCTTTTCATATTTTATAGCATATAAAGATGTCAGAATTTAGAGTATATTATATGTTTTATATACCTATACACAGAATAAATTATTACTAAATTCAGCTTCCAACTGGAGACTGCCATAAACAAAGCATACTATACAATAAAAGTTAATAAGTGTATAAATGTATAACTGAAATTGTAAACAGTACAAATCTTTAAAAGAGTAAAAACATAGATTATACTCAAACTCCACTCTTGAAATAAAGTAACTTAGTTTGAACATGTTTCGGTGGCTGTTGCCACCATTTTCAATGGAAATTCACTGATGAATTTATGGAAGCAGCCTATGGAGGTCTCTTCTGTATAGATGAATTTTGAGATGAGTCCATTTGTTTATGGTATGTGAAAATTTATGACTTTGTTTTTGTTTTTTAAAACTAATAGATTTTCCCAAATTGTTAATCCAATTGGATTCTGCACTAGTTTTAATAACTTGAGTTCACTGTGAAAATTATGGTTTTGAGTCCAAAAATGATGTACTACAGCTGACTTATCTGTCTGTTTATGCTTTAAATATCTCATGTGTTCTTTAAAAAGTTGTCCAATGCTTCTTTTTGTTTTCGCTATATGCACCTTTTCACATTCCTTGCAGCTGATTTCATATATCCCTGATTGTTTCAATGGGGGGATTTTATCTTTTGTGTTTGTATGGAGGGTTTTTTTAAACTGTGCTTATTAATTGGGACTATGTTAATGTTCCATTTTTTTGAAAATTTTATGAAATTTTTCGTGTGCCAAAGGGTGGTAAGTAAATTTTTTGAAGGTGGTTGCTGCTTTTATTCTTGTTAGAGTACTACTTTCTTTTACTTTCTTCTGTTTCATAAATTTATTAATCTTCTTCTTTACCAAATGTTCTTTGTAACCTTTCTTTTATGCAATTTCTATGATTCTATTAAGTTCTAATTTGTATTTCTTCTGACTTAATGGTAGGTTTACCAGTGTGAATGCAAGCCTGCTGATCATGGCATATTTGTGTGAAATTGGGTTGTAGCTCGACTGCTTAGGAACAGACAGACGTAGCTACAAAATCATTGTTTTGAGACGCAGCTATTTTAATTTTTGGCTCGCAGTTAACACACTTTGCTATATTGTTTAACAGGCCTAATTGTTAAAAGATCAAAATACATTTGATTTGCTATTGTTTTGTGCTAACTTTCCTTAATTTGGGCACCCCAGTGTAATAAAAAAAACATATTAACTAAAGTGTTGCATGTAGATAAATCTCTTTGGCTCTAAGCTTTTGTGTGGAGTCACGTTCTTGTAACCCTAAACCGAAGGCAGTGCTGAAGTTATTGTTGGGTTAGTAGGAATTTTACTGACTGTAAGAAGCATAACCCTAAATCACAATTGACTTTTTCTTTAATTATCACTTTTATTTGATGAAATATATCTCTTTGAGGGGTGTACACTTTTCAAGACTTGCATGCCATTTACCTGTATTCTGTTATTACTGCAAAAAAAAAAAAAAAAAAAACCCTTTAACACAGAAAATCTAAAGCTTAGCAAAAACACCAAAATTAAGGTCGTAGACCCAACATTAAGGTATCATTGCTAGTCAAAGTCAATTAGAGAAAATTTAAGAACTTGTTCATATGAATAGTGAAATTTAAACGCATACAGTAAAAACTCTTGAGTTAAAATTTTTATTCTGAAACTTCCCCCAAACTTTCTTCCCTGCTTTCTGTGACATCAGCAAGATTTCGCATTGTAAGTCCTTCATAAGGAGATAATATGTTGCTGGTATTATACCTTTGTGACATAAGTCAAGCAGATCTTTCTTCTTCTCTGTGCTGGTGTGTTGAGGTCCATCATAAGCTGCTGATAGCGGTTGCTCTTCTCTTGAATTCCTTTGTCGTCACTAACTAATTCTGCCTGTTGTAGGAAGGGTGTGAAATTCTGGTTCATCATACGAGTATTTAAAAAACATTTTGTACAGCTCAAATTTACAATACTGAATCCACACCATCTTCATCCAATTTACTTTTTCTCCATCTTCCTTTTTTTCTGTTGGGCATGATTTACTTTTGTAGTTTGGCGAAGTCCAAGAATTTTGATTCATCCATCTTTATCACTGTGTGCTTTGTCGATGTCATTCGCACAGCTGTATACTATCCAGATGGATCGAAAATGTCAATATTCTTACTTTATCTATCAATTGTGGCATGAATGGAATCCACTTCTATTTGAGAATGTCCCGGCTCAAAGAAACGCTGATTAATCAGCGGTATGTCTAAGGTACTAAGAGTTTGAAGGCACATGGTACTCATATTAACATTTCGGTTCTGACCTCCACACTTGTCAGAAAACAATGTAAGTTCCTTTCTGTTTGCATGCTTCTGAAGGAAGGTGCAAATGCAAGATGCTATTTCTATTGAGCCACCTTTCCCATTCGACTCATCCCACATAAGGCAATCAACTTTGTTAGAACCTACATCAAGAATAGTAGGGTTGTACACTGACAGCCATCGCTTACAGAAAATAGCCTTGGAATTTGTTTTCAGGCAGCTGGGAACGGCCTGTAAGTCAAGTTCAACAAGTACATCTTCACAGGCTCTCGCCTTCACTTTTTCAGCATTCTTGAAGTTCCTGGTCATTTCCTTTCTTCTTATGTGATCATTATGCTCCAGCCTCAAAGTTTTGTCCTCCAGTTCTTGTTCCAAAAGATGTGAATATCTGAAGCATTTATCACACATGTCTTTTCTTGTTCTGTGAAAACTAATATTGAACTCTGTAGTAAATATCTGCTGATATAACCAAAGTTTCTGTGGTGTTCTTGTTCTTCACACTGCTGCTTGTACAAATCATACATTATTCAAATCCGCAGGTAAGTAATCACGTACGGAGTCCTTTCTTTTCTAGTGTTATGGGAGAGTAGGTAAACTATTGATGTGATTTCTTATGATTTCTCTTGTGTCCTCTGGTCTCTTTTTACCAGATTCCTGATGTCCTCTTCGATCTTTCTCAATTATGTTGTGTTCATTTCTTTTTCGTATGGTTGATCGCACAAAAGTCTCTGAAACATCCAATGTCTTTAGAAAGAATTCCATACACACTTGGAGTTTTTTCATTCTCCTTGATTAAAAAGTATGTCTTGCTCTTATTCCTTCACGACATATCATTTTTGTCCTTAAACTTTGCTTATTGTACTCTTTCACCAGGTTGTTAATATAATGTCTTTTGTAATTCAGTAGATCCAAGTTCTCAAAGGGTACGGTGAATGTTGCCTCTATCATGTTCATTGAAATTAGCACTGCACTGTAGGATACATTTAGAGCAACTTTTTCTTTCACGCTTCTTGCAGGGACTTCTACATTTGTCATGGATATATACGATTTTTCTAGCTGCCTATTCAGTCTTCGTTTATTCCTTTCCACTCTTTTTGAGCTGGTGTCTTCGTTTCCAGATCCTGTGTTATCTTCGCCTAAAATTTCTCATGCATTTTCAGCAAAAATTGATGCTTGTTCTGAATTTCTTTGGATATTCTCACATGGTTTTCTTTTATCACGACTTAGAGTATTTCATTCACTGCTGTCTGTTGAAGAATACAACACAAATTTTAGGGGAGCCAGCACTTATTATCTTAGCAAACGTTAAATTTAGCAACTTTGATATACTTTTTTTAAAAACACATGATACTGTGATATTAATGTTTTTTATCAAATAGACTCCTTTTTTTTTTTTTTTTTTTTTCAAGATAAATGCTGTGTTTCAGCCACACATTTTTCAAAACTCAAAATTTCAAAAACTCTCTTTTAGAGATGATTGTAGATATGGTTTATTAGATAATGCACATTGAAATTTTAAATTTTCCGAAAACTTAGACTAAAGAAAATATTAGCTTTCTAAAGTATTCCAGGACCATATGACAGATTATCTGCAACTTCCTGCATTTCATAAAATATCATTTTCTAAAATTTTAAATAAGGATTACATGACTAATTTAAATGGCATTTAATAATACCTATATCACACTATTCTGTTTCACTATTATATACATCCTTAATAATATACCACGCCCACAAAATCTGTTGAAGTTTACATTTTCTTTTAAAATATTTTTTCAGGTATTTGTAAACTATATATATAGTTAAGTCCAGAATATTTTGAAGTCAATAAAGAAGTAAATTTTCTTGTATTGCTAAGTAGCGGCTCCCAAGAAGGAATTGCCATCAACTTTCTTGATATTTTGCTAACTTACTGCTGTCAGCTGAATCATCTGGCTGATTATCAGGATTGTCATTGCTATTGGAACCTAAGAACTCCCTTAGCAGTTAATCATTTTCTTCTTTGGATATTTCAGTTCTCGTGCATGCTGTAAGGTTTTTCTTTTAACTTAGTAACCAATAAAGATAATACCAATATCTGTTATAAAATTAGGTTATAACAATAATAATAATAATAATAATAATAATAATAATAATAATAATATTCACAAGATTCACCGACATTTCCTTCACTCTTCTGCATCATCAGTACCATTCTAACCATCTACCTTCCTCTTGATTCCATTGCGATGCTTCACACTCACACACTGGTCAAGGAATGAAACAACTTCCTTCAGTTAGAATCATTATTGAGCATTACTTCTCATAGAATCAGCAACAATTGATAAATCTTTGTCTACAATGATCCCGTAGCGTACAAATTTTATCTTGAAAAGACGAATCAGCATTCCTGCTTAATTGATGCATGCTGTAGCTAGTCAGAGAGACGGAACAGCTTTTCCGTGTACTTGACCTGTGTTATGATCGGGATCAGACAAACTGAACAGCTTTTACGTTTGTATGACCCTTAGTATAATTTATCGAATGTAGATATGTTGACGCCTAACTTCTAAATGTAGGAAGCAAGAAATACGCACGTCTGATCCCAAGATAGCTATGAACTTCGAGATCCCTTAAGTAGCAATATCTAAAAAACAGTGAAAATGTAGTTACGTCTCTCTGATCCTAAGCAGTCAAGCTGTTGTTAATTATGTAGTTTTCTATCTGTTTCTTTTCTATAGATTCCAAATTCTAGTTTGTTGAATCTACAGGAAAGGAATTCTGGTTTCATGGTTGTGTGTTTGGTTGTAAGTTTTGCAACTCATAAATTTGTTCTTACTAACATTATTGTTTCAAATGTGTATAATGAATTGAATCTTAAGATTTTTAAGTTTTTAAAAGATTCTTTACATGACACAGATTGTTCTAACCTCAGAATAATTCTTATTGTCCTTTTCTGTAAAATAAAAATTCTAGTTGTGTATGTATATACACTTTGTCCCCATATTGCTATGCCATAGGACAAGTGACAGTATATTAATTCCTTTTTTCATGAGTTTAGACAAAGCAGATTTTATTGACAATTTTTTTTTTATATGTTTATCCTTGTTAAGTTTTTATCAAGAATTATCTAAGAAATTTGCATTACTTGTTTCTCTTGTTAGATTTCTTAAGTTTGCAATGTTTCTATTTTGCTGTGTCTGAATTACCATACAGGGTGATTATATACAGGTGTTACAGAATTTAACTGACAAACTTTTGGGGATTGCAGAGGAGGGTTAGGTGAACATTTTGATATAGGGCACTTATGGTCTTTGAGGTCAGTCTGTTGCAATAGATCAAAATCAATAACAAGACAGTAGGCCACTGATAAAACTTCTGAGTTGCTGCTAACTACAGGTAACTGTAGTTATACAAAGCAAAGGGCAAGATAACCGAGTGGAAAATCTCAGAGACCACAGTGTCATTCGCATGGTTGATGCTCATAGGTTCAATTTCCAAAAGGGATCGAGAAACAAATGCTCACCATTTAAAGCCAGGTTAGGATATTGCTGTTATTTTCATGTGACAGAAACGGGAAACTCGCCGAGATATGCGACACTGTTTTCCGACAGTTGCATGCTACAGAACACTTGGCGGGAGGCTGAATACCGTTTAGATGTGTGCAGAGCCACCCAAGGTGCATACATCGAGTTGCATTGACCATCCTCCGAAACTCGGTGAGTTTTTATCTCAAGTTATGTAAAAGTTTGCTACCAATCCTTTCTGTACACTTGAAAATATCACTTATTTTTCGATCCTTCTAGCGTGGACACCCTGTACGGAACTTTCATTCTTTAGTTTATCAATTATAATACTTAAAGAACTGTTTAAGTTGGTTTTTTTTTATTATTATTTTTTCAAGGAAGACAGGACCAGCAATTTAAAGTGGTACCTGCTAGTATTTGTTAATGGTGGATGCATTGTGAATTCTTGCATACTTTGGAGTTTCTGCTTTCAAGTTCGTAACTTTACTTAAGCACATGGATCATTCACGTAGATTTCATAATTTCTTGTTTATTATTCGCTGGTAGCTTTTATTGGATCTTGATTTTTTTTCTCGCAGTTATGTAAAGTTTCCATTTTTGTAATTCACTATTCCGCAGAACTAGTAATGTTTAGTGTAATTTTTCAGTGGTTAATTGCACTTGAATGAGCTTTGCATACTTTACAGTACTGGACTGATATTTCCAGGGAAAGTCAATGTCAATCACAGGAGTTTCTATTGAAGCACATTATCGTGTTATGTATATTTTATGAATGTTTAAGAATATATATATATAACTCTATGGCACGACAACTCACGGGGAACCCGGCCGCTGCGTCCCCATCTTGGTCCACTACAGACGTCATGGATGGGGTGCAGTAATGGAGGGTGAGACGTGGTCAGTGTCTCAAGCCCTTCCCCCGGCCAGTTAATGTGATCCTCATGACCTGGAGCCGCTACTTCTCCATCAAGTAGCTCACCAATTGGCCCCTCAGGTACCTTACGAGTCTGAGTGCACCCCGGGCGAGGTCTCCCAGCGGGGGAAAAAAATCCCCACGCCGGTACTGGGGATCGAACCCAAGTCTACCGCTTGGTAAGCAGCTGCGCTACTACCGCGCTATATATATATATATATATATATATATGTGTGTGTGTGTGTGTGTGTGTAACTCCAAGTATTTTATAATCCGATTATATACAGCTTTTTTCATGCTTTTAGGACGGCTGGCAAGAAAGAGACAGTCATTGAAATCCAGATCGCATGTGCAAGTTTTACTTTTTTGCTATGGGAATACAGTTTGAGAAATATTTCAGGAAAAGCTGCAACCACTGGTGTCATTTATTAAATAGTAATATTATATAGTTTAGATTTTCTAGGAAAAGAGTGCAAATAACCTTAAATTTGGATCCAGGTAGAATGCCTAGAATTGTCCCTGCATGTTCTTAAACTCTTACATCAAATGCCTTAAAAGGAATGAGCCATCAATATTATGGGAAATGAATACACACACACACATGCACACACACACACACACACACACACACACACACTGGAGCAGAATATGATAGGCGGCATTATTGAGGACACTGCTAATTAACAGCTTAACTACACAAATGGGTAAATGATTCAGACCGTAATTAAAACAGACTAAAGTACTCACTTTGGAAGTAAACACAATAACTTTACGGTTTTCCTTTTCTTCAAATCTTGTATTGCGTTTAATCTATGAAGATATGTACAAACTGTGATATTGCCGCCTTATGCAATGATTCTCACCTTCGCTTTGGTATGCGTCATCACAGTTGGGATGCGTAAGCAACACGGAAGAGTGGCACGACGTAACAGTAACCTTTGGAATTCGAAACTCTTTTCACAAGAACGTGACTGTTCTCGATTCTTCTCCAAGCTTTGGCTTCCAGAAGCTTCCAGGAAATTCTGTGGCGTTATATTGTAGCCATAAAAGGAGAAAGGAGTAGAGTACAGTGTTGTGCTGTTGTGATTGCAGTCGCTCACGCTTAGTCTTGGTGGCTAGAATGTAGCTGCGCAGTGGTGCGCGAATTATGGATGACGCGTAGCCGTAAACTGCCTACGCGTTGAAACGTCGACTTAATCATTTGCAGAATGGATTAAGACGTATTTGTAAACAATTTAAGTCAATAAAACATTTATTACACTGGCGTCAGAAGTGGGATTAAGAAACCAAGATGGAAGAGATTCTTAAGAAATTGTTGAAGATGAACAGGATGCGAAGTGAAATAACGAAAGTGAACACAGAATGAAGACCGAGATGGAAATCGCATTGGAAAACTTGGAGGAGAAGATGGAATCCAGCATGGAGAAAATCAAGAAGATGCAAACAGAAATGAAAACAGAAATATCTACAATGAAAATGAAAATTTTCTTTACCAAAATCGGCGAAGAACTGGCCGGCGTGAATAACGATGTGGAGGAGCTGGGAGAAGAGGTGAAAGAGCTTGAAGGAACTATGAAGAACCTTGACTATCACGTTGATGCACTGGAAGGGCTCTGGGAAAGCATTAATACCTTGGAGGGAAGAGTCAACAGCGACGCGAGAACTAAATACCATGATAGAAAGGATGGACGAGGGGAGGCTTAAAGAATTGAAGGTTGAGACGTCAGGACACGACTCTACATCCGCGCGCGTCAAACCACCCAAACAAGGAGGGACATCAACCTTCGAAGTCCCACAATCAATGGTCATCAGAAGAGAAAGGCCACGCCATAGTCGAGTGCTTAGACCATTCACCTCTCACCAGACGATCTCAGACGACCGCATGGCGGATTTGTGGTGAACAAAGCGGCGCATGGGCAGGTTTTCTCTTGGTTCTCCAGTTTCCCCCGCCATCGCATTCCACCGGTGCTCTATCTTCATCCCGTGTACCATCAATGTCACCGCCTGCGGCGCCATATATAGTGAAAGGGGCGTAAGTAAGAAAACAGGAAGCTGCGTAGCTGATAGCAAGCCTCCTGTGGTGGACGGTAAAAGTACTGGATGTGATCCCGACGTCGGGGAAGTCCGGAGAGATCTGGGAGGCCCTCGAGAACCGCTTCGGGAACAATCGCTTGGCGCAGTCTACCTCAGTCACCTTAAGATGGACCTGCAAGAGCCAGGAGAGACATTGCAGGAGTTTACCATAGCCATCGAACAGCTTGCGAACAAAGCCCTGATGAATGTCCACCTAGCTATGTATCGCAGAAAACTGCCTACTCTTTCGTCGAAAAACGACAGTGCCTAATGCTCGGCAATTATAAGACTATCTACGAGGCGCTAACGGCAGCACTTAGAATGGTGGCGGCCAAGACCACAGCTACGCCCACCTCGAGGTTCAGGAGTATTCGGTATGACAGGGAGAGAGAAGCAACCCAGAGATGACGACCTTCAGGTGGTGTGTGCTGAGAGTGTGGCGAGCCTACCATCTAGTGAAGGACTGACCACACAAGGACGACGAGTAGGCGGAAAACGATTAAGGACCGGTGTGACGAGGGGCACGCTACGTAGGGTGCAGCTTCACCACCTCCTCAAGTGGATGAGTTGAAGACAGACTCCTCGAAAACGGCTGGATACAAAGGAAGCAGTGCCTGATACTCGTGGACACAGGTGCAGCTGTGACTGTGAACACACTTGACGTGGCGAATGGCTTGCCGACACGAACACCCAGTAAGCCATAACAACTATCGACGGCGTCGGGTAACATCTTACCTGAGGAGAAGGAGGCCCTGCTGGAGTTGACACTGGGACGGAGCACTATGTGTTCGTCTCGAGGGAAACTGAGGATGTGAACTGGGATTGGATGCCCTCAACAACCACAAGGCGGCCGACGTCGTCCGAAAGGTTTTGCGACTCGTCGAGATTAGGTGTTGCTCCGGATTCCACATGAACGTTCGGGGATCTGCAGGGTGATCCTGAAGGAACTTGTAGTTATGCCGGCAAGAAGCGAGGTTCTGGTGAAGGTGCAACAGGAGGGCCTACGGTCAAATAAGTTGGTATTGGATCGGAAGGCTATGTGTTGCCCGAGCATTGTTGCCTTGCTGGGAGGAATTATCCGTGAACCCGATGGACACCGATCAGGACATTCGGGCCAAGACGGAGTTAGGGAACTGCGAACCAGCTGTCAGTGTAACGCCCTGCGATGAATCAGAACAGTCAGCACCGTCGAAGGACCTGGGGCCCCGGCTGAAAGACTTGTTGAATAGAGTGACCGACCGCGTCAGAACTAGAGAGGGTCCCTCACCTACTCAGCCGATACCAGTGGTCTTCAGTGAAGGGAATGACTATTGCGGCCGCAGTGACAGAGTACAACATGGATACCGGAGATGTCCAACTTATCCGGCAGCCACCAAAATGTGTTCCTAAGCTGAGCCAGGAGGACATCACAGAAAGGAGTACTGTGCACAAGCCCTACTGGACCCAGTGGGACTTATTGAAGACCAGGAACAGGGTGCTGATCGGCATATGGAAGTCACCTGAAGGGAAGACCCAGAGAGAAGATCTGATCATCCCTCGGAGCAAGGTCACAGAAGTACTGGATGAAGAACATGCGGGTATTTTGGGAGAACATTTGGGGTTGAACCGAACTATCAATAAGCTCCAACAACAGTACTACTGGCTGAGACTACGGGCAGACGCTGAGAGGTGGTGCCACCAATATCCTATGTGTGTGCGGAAGGTCGGGGTCCATAAGTTCAGGACCCGTGGTCGCCAGCAGGATTATAACGCAGGAGCACCTTCGAATGCATATACATTGACGCAGCTGGGCTATTTCCTGTGTCCGACAGGGGCAACGGGTGTCTGTTGGCCACCATGGATTACACTGGTATGCAAAATGTAACTGTTTATTTGGTGGGCTTTATTTTAATATTTCGTTATTCCTAATTTGAGTGTGCTGAATCAGAATGTGAGCTTAGTGTTTCTCCATCATATACCAATTCTTCACAATTTAAGAAATAGTAAAATATGAATTTTTGTACTCGGTTCTATCGAATTTGTTATATTATTAAACAGATGCTAATCATTCCATTACTGTCAACACAATACTCTTCAAAATTAGCTACGATTTCACAACATCTCTTACATTTGAACATTAGACCAGCTTTTTACATGCTGCCTTGAAATGAACGCATTTTAGAGTTCCTAATAAGGAAATAATTTGATATGTCTCTTTTCAGCGACGAAAAATAGTAAGTTTTCATACTCACAGTCCACTTTCCCTGGTAGCGTCTTTCCATTTCCGTTCTGTCCTGGTGAAATCTTCCACCTTGTCCCTCACTGACACAGCCGAGATTTTCTGGAAGAAAGTCCCAATGAGAGTGTAGGAAATGTACTTTCATACTCATATTGCAGCCCAGCTTTCGAAAGCTCTCAAGCATATTTTCTACATTATTTATGTAATTTGGATCCTTGTAATTTCCCAGCAGATTTTTTCAATGACACTCTTAAAACCAATCCATGACTGTTTTTCAGTATCTGATATAGTTTCTTCAAATAAGGTAACAGAAATCAACTTCCTAATCAGTGCCCCAACAAATATTCCCTCTTTAATTTTAGCATCAGATATTCCAGGGAGCTTCTTGCATATATATTTGTAGCAGCTGCCCTCCTTATTTAAAGCCTTTACATGTTGCTTCATTAAGCCTAATTTTATGTGCAAAGATGGGAAAAGAACATTTTTGGGGTCCACAAGACACTTATTTTTACAGTTTTTATTCCTGGCACGAGACTGTCTCTCTGCTTCTAATTTTTTTCTTATCCAGTGATCGGATCGGGCTCTACTATCCCATTGACAAATAAAACATGGCATTTTAGTGTAGCCTGGTTGCTGACCTAGAAGCATGCCCATGACTTTTAAATCTCTACATACCTGTCACTTATGTTCTGCATATTGCCTGTTTCTAGAAGCAACATTAAGTAATGACATGTTTCCTTGAGGAGAACTGAATGGGCTACTAGAACTGCATATTTATCTCCATTTTACAAGAGTACACCTTTCAGACTAATCTTAGAGGAATCTATAAAAAGTCTCAATGTATTCAGCAGCTTCCAAGGCAATCACTAAACCAGAAATATCGTCACAATTTGTAAGATGTTCTTCCTGAAATAAATGTGGAATAAATTCCTCTTCACGGTGACTGTACCAATAAAATAACGGTCCCTGAGAGAGGTGATATTCTTGTTTTAGTCTGGATCCCAGTAATTCAGCAGAATTTTTATGAAGATTTAGGTCTCTAGGCAAATCATTGATTTCTGCCTTTGTGTTTTGCGGAGGTTGATGAAAACCGTGTTCCTTAATATTTAGATCACTGCTGCTGTTTGAGACCCCCCGCCTTTGAGAATCTGATGACGATTCCTTTCCAAATGCTTCTAAAGGAGTGAGGAAGATCAGGACCATGTGATATGGGTCTTTTTGCTGACAATAAATTTGGATAAGTGACTATTTTCATATTTTTTGTTGTAGCCTGTAACAGCATATACACAAAAATAGCAATAATCGACATGGTTTCAAGGTTCATGGCAGATGATAGAAATAGCAAAGGGTACGCCATTTTCCCCCGTTATTCTATTCCATTAGTTGTTCTACGCAGGTGTGGCATACTTTCTTTGAAGCCCATTTTTTGCCAAGATCTCCAAGCTTCATATGAGAATAGGCATTGTAGGCCTTTTTAACAAGTTTTGTATTATTTTGTCTTCTCTTTGGAAGAACAAAATTGCCACAGATGGCAAAACATATTAGGGTTATTTTTACCTTTCTATAAAACAAATTGCTTCAAATTGCACAAATGTATGACATACAACTGCCACTGAAAAATAGATCATCACTATTTGAAAAGAAACTACAGAATGAACTAAATTTGCAATGACTGAACTTATCAGGTATGTATTGTTGTTTGTTACTTTGTTGTGAAACAATTTAATTTCAACAATTAAATTATTAGTAGTTCTTAGTTTTGTAGTTTCTGTTTAGTTCTATACAATATTTATGCATAGAACGACATTGAAACGTTTTAAGTATAACTGCTAATTGCAACAAAAAATGGTACGTGGTAGAAACAAACTGATTGCAGTTTTGGAATCAGCACATCAAATTTAGTGATGTAAATATATTTTGGAGGAGACTCCAGAATCATCATACTGGTGTTACTTCACCAAGCGGTCGGCAGTGTACGCCATCCCTAACCAAGAAGCCAAGATCACGCGAACTGCCTCGTGAAAGAACTACTTTGTCGTTATGGGGTACCAATGGAGTTACCAGTGATTAGGGCACCAACTTTGAGGCCAACCTCATGAGGGAAATACTGGAGCGAAACGGCGTCATAAGGCGGACACAATCTCTTCATCCACAGTCCGATGGCATGGTTGAACAAGCCCTATTTGAACAGTGGAGGAATTTTAATGCTAATCATGAGAGAGACTGGAATGTGAGGGTGCTACTTTTCTTCCTGGCCTATTTCTCTTCAACCCACGACACCACCGGGTTGAACCCGGCGAGTTGGCCTTTGGCAGAGAACTGCGACTACCTACGACCTGATGTTCGGAAGTCATGCTGGGGTAGAACAGCCAGGAGACTATTAGGCGGAGTATCTCGTAGAACGACTTCATGACATGCATGACATGACCCGTCAAAATATCCAGGTAGAGGGCGATCAGATGAAGACCCGCAATGGCGGGTAGGTCAATAGCCGAGGTTTCCAGCAAGGTGATCTGGTGTGGCTATATCGTCCTACTCGGACCAAGGGACGATATCCCAAGCTTCAACAACTGTGATAAGAGCCGTACATTGTGGTGAAGATGATAAAATTATGTCGTCTACCGCATCCAGAGGCTACTCTGAGGGAAGAAAGTTGTAGTACATTTGGATAGTTTAGTCCACTACTTTGGCGCTGGTCGTGATGACCAGCCCTGGTGAGGGAACAGTGTGGCAGTATCGTCTTATACAAAGGTTCTCAAGTTCGCATTGGTATGTGAGTCATCGCATTTGGGACGCGTAAACAATACAGAAAAGCGACTGACGTAACGGGAACCTTCGAAACGCGAGACACTTTTCGTAAGAGCAGGACTCTTCTGGATTCTTCTCCAATCTTAGGCTTCCAGAAGCTTTCAGGAAGGCCTGTGATGCTTTTTTTCTAGCTATAAAAAGCAGAAGGATTGCAATGCACTGTTGTGAATTGCACTGAGTCGTGAGTGACTGGAGTGTTAGTGTGCAGTGCTGCGCAAACCATGGTTAGCATTCAGCCGTAAAGTGTCTACCCGTCGAGTTAATTAGTTGCTAAGTGAATTTAAGAATTTATTTATAAACAATTTCGAGTCAATAAAGACGTTTGTTACAATACTGATTGGTATAACGCTTTAAAATAACTTTTCTTGAGTAATTTTAAGCGCGGCAAAAAGTTTGACTAATAGGAATTCAGAACAGACGCGACGAAACCCTTGCGAAGAAAGTTGAATTGGATTTAACTTTTACCGCGTAGCATGGGTGTCTTCCACAGAATTCCTGTTGTTTGATATTCTGTTAAAGTCGTTAAAGATTGCGTCAACAAAAAGAGAAGTTCGTTCCTTTTTTTTATATTATGCGTTTTAGGTATGTAATAATGGTAATACAAATGCTACAGAAAATGGAAACTGTCTTGGACAACCAAAATTATACCTTCATTCTAGAATAATCTTGCCTCCTAATTAAAACCACGTCTATGCTCCTCCTATGCTAACCTCAAAGTTGCACAAGGGACTTTGCTGAGGATTCTGACTTTTGAATTGACTGTTTCTCTATATGAGGAACAATGATGTGCAAAAGATCACGTAATTGTAATTTGATTCGAGATCCGTCGTCATATTCGGGATTATGGTATGAAAATCCCCAAATTGACTACGCTCCTTGAATATAGGTATAACCCATCAACACGGAGCCTCTGCTATCTTCTTTGTCTATAGTTTCTGTCGTTTCTTCTTTTTAGAAGATACAGAGCAAGAACTTGTTTTAAACCCGCAGCCATTTATTCAAGTGTGCTATGCACCGGCACCGCACAGTAATGTCAAATTTTACCGCCCTATTGTGAAAACTAGTTTCCATGGCCAAAGCGGTGTCGCGATGAATCCCATGTCGCGTCGGCAGTATCGCTTCCATTGTAAATTCGTCATTAGAACTTTTGAAGTATGCCTCGGTTCATCCATAAGTCGCGTGATTTAATTGTTGAGCCAGCCCAGTAAAGTACTGCGCCTTCCCATTAGCTCTGTCCTGTTATAGCTCTTTGACTTTGTGGATAACGACCTTTTCTAACAGTCATATTCTTCGTCTTTATTTAACGACGCTCTTAAATAACGGTTCTTATTCATTTAGCGTCCATAGCCTGTAAATGCAAGAATTAATTTATCTTAAAATATCCTTTTGTTACTGAATTTGAATTGTGTTGGTTTTATGAGAGTTTTAGGTTTTCAATATATGATGTTAGCCATTTTTTACCACCAAGAGTTGGCAACTCTAGTAACGCACCCATGCTGTTCTTTGATGCAAGAAAGCAAGAGAGCTTGTGCGATGAGTGGTCGTGGAAGATAGCTTTGGAAGGGTGCTCTATGTAAGTAGAATGAATGTCCTAAGAGGTACCGAATACTGTTATAGAGGGAAAAAAACATCATTTAGCCCTCTAATTAGGATAACTTCATAAAATGTATATAGGGGAAAGAAATATTAATAAAGGCATTAAGGCGGTGAATGTGCTGTGAGATACTTACTTAGAAACGCATAGGTTGTAGGTTTATATAAAATGGTCCTTATTTATAAGTTAAAAAGAAAGACGAAAGAGTGATAAAGTCCAATACATATCGAACTAATATTGAATATCTTCAAAATGTGCGATTTTTACAAGCATTTTCTAGAATATTCCACCCGTCTCGGTAATATGACGGCAGCGTGTGTGCCTCATATTCAAGAGTCGCAAGATGGTATATGGAGTAGGGCAAGTCATCCAGTGGTTATGTAGGGGAATTGTGGAAGTGTTCTCTGTGTGAGTAATATGAATATCTTAGAGATGCTGAAGACTGTCACAGAAGGAAAAAGTCCTAATGTAGCTCTAATTTGGATAACTGTCCATAAAATATATCTTGGGAACGAAATATTCAGAAATAAATTAAGGCGGTGAGATTACTTCCTAGTTACGAAGCTCGCCGATTAGAAGCTGTAGGTTAATATAAAAAGGTTCCTAATTTAGAAGTTGAAAACAAATAATTTGCACATGGGAGTTGGGGGAAACTTTCACAGAGGATCCGGATTTGAAGCTATTGAAAATGCTAACATTTCCAGATTGAAATCCGATAAAATACCATCGCGGTAATTCTATGCGTCAACTCTTAATTTTGGCGAGCGTTAATGAAGTGTGATGCCAGCCGCTACGAGCAAAATACCTTAACGAAAAGTTCATTATATATCGAACTAATATTTAGTGTCTTAAAAATGCCATTTTTACGGTATTTTCAAGATTATTCCGCCCGCCTCGATATTATGGCGGTAGTGTCTGTGCCTCGTATTCGCGAATTGCGAGATCAAATCTCGCGTAGGGCCACTTATCCGGATAAAAAAAAAACTTTAGGAAGTAGCTTGCAATTGTTTTCCCTGATATTTACCTTATCGTTGATTTCAAGCGTTTCGTTTACATTGTGTAGTTTGCGTATGTTTTGATTTAGACGTTGCTTATATTGTTGTACGTGTTATTCGCTGCACATTTAGTTTCAATTCCCCTTAAAAAGAGCATGTCATCTACACACATGAATTTGGTACTTTAACCCATTAACGGCCATCGTCCTCGCACGAGGTCAGCTGAGCAAAAACAGTATATAGCATTTTTTAATTAAAATATAATAGTATCAGCTATATTATACTAACACAATTGTATATAATTTTTCTTGTAAAATAGTTATAAATAATATCCTATACTTGGCAATAAAGAAAATCTGTATTCATACCCAGTTGCAGCATTGCAATAAAAATAAAATCAGTTTCATGGTTGTCAAATTTACATTGCACCCATGTGTTAACAGAAGTTTAAGAAAGGGACTAAACCTTATATTCAAGAATCACAGTTTTGTATGCAAATATGATAAAGATGGTCTCGAAATGACACTGACCTAATGTGTATATTATTTACATGATATTATTTCGTAAATTTACTGTTCATATCACCAATATTTTATTGTTCTGTCATGTGCATCAGTGTTAGTAACTTTCGAGAGTTTAATTATAATTGTTGCCATCAGTCAAAAGTGATATTTCCAGAGGGAAATTCAAGGACCCTGTTTCTCTAAGGTTAGATAAATTGAAGACTTGAAATAAAAGGTGCCTTAAATACCATAATCATGAATTTGAGGAAAATGTGCTTTATATGAAAGTTAAGCATAGTATATATCTAGTGTCCAAAGCAGCTTAGACATAATACAGTAACAGTATGAAAGGCTTACTGAAAGTGGAAATTCAATGAAGGGTTTAAGTTCCATCGTTCAGTACTGGGCAAGAAAGATAGAGAAGAGAACAAACGAATGAAACAAAAATGTTTTTGTTCTTACAATAAGTTCTTTCTGTAATGCTTTTGTAAAATTGTGTGTAGTCTTCATTTGTCAGGCATTGCATTTTAGTCAAATGCTGCTTTTCTTCAGATGTGGCTCGTAACATCCAGGGTAGGTAGTTGCATTTTCTTGGATGTCCTGTGCTCGTATACCCTTTCTCAAAATAATGATATTTTCCCAGGCCTCAATTTCATTTAAGCTCCTCCTGGTCTTGACTACATGATGCTTATTGTTGTTCAGCCACTGTACTTATGAAATGTTTAGCTTTGCTGTGTTTATATTACAAGCTGCTGTTCTCTTAAAATCGGATGCATTCATATTACTGGCAATAAATGGCTTTGTTTTGATTCTGGTAACATATGCTTCACATTTTCGGAAACAATACATTTGGTAACACTTTTTTTCAATAAGGGCAAAATCCCTGTTGCAACTTATGACGGAGTGACCTGATACAAGGAACTTTTTTTTATTTCTTAAAAAACACTGGTTATAACTAGGTACATCTAGAAAAAAGAGAATGACCTGTTTTGTTTTGGCCACAACGGTTATCACACTGGATTATCAGCTCTTTGTGCCACAGAAGTGCTTGCCAAGATTCCTTGGATTTCTCTCTTATACCATCTCTGAGATTGTCTTAGAAAGTAGCATGTGCACTTGTGAATAAGTGAGGATGATTGCTGATATATGCAGGAATCTTCTTGACTCATCACCACAGTGATTCATAGGTTTGGAGATTAATTACTTTCTCTACACATACTGTACACATAGTAGGTAGTGAAGGTGTTGTATTGCACCCAAAAATTTGATGTCCAGATTTCATTAGAAGTATATTTTTGAGGTCCCTGGATCCAAAAATAAAATGTTTAGAATAAGGTCCATGTGTGTCTATGGGCAGCATAGTTCCAAAATGAAAAGACTGTTAAATACCAAATTTGGTATTTAGTCTTCCAAGGATGACACATGAAGATTTTCAAGAAGGATATTTACATGACAAATACAACGTATATCTTGAATTTTTTGAGAAAAGTCTTTGAAGACCTCTTCATTCTGGATGATCATAAGAGATAGACAAGAACTTGCTATACCAAGACATGTGAATCTCCTTAAAAGACACAATTTGTCACACTTTTTTTTTATTTGTAAAGTTAACCTTTCTGAGATGTTCTTTGTTATTACTTTGTTTTAAATTACCCAAGTTATTATCAAATGGGATGTCATCTGTTTCAACCCTTTGTTTTACTCTTCGCCATGCGAAGGATACTGAATTTAAGTTGTTTCATGTAGCACCATTTACCACAATATAAATAAAAGAATAATCCTTTATAGCAATAGTTTGTAGAGAAAGTCATGTGAATGGAACCAATCAGTTTTTTTTATATTAATATCTATTATTAATTTGTTTAGTGTAACATCAACAGAAAATGAATCTCCAAATAAAGAGATACCCTCCATTCCCATTCTCACAAGTCCCTCATTTATGTAACTTAAAACCGTTAAACTTGTGCCAAACTAGTTAAAAAGTACTCATTTTACAGGAGGAAAGCAATCGCTTTGCTAGCTAGAGATTTGCAGAGATAAAACTAACAAAAATGAGGAACTTGGACATGGATTACAATTAAAATAGGAAAACTTGCATTTTAGATCATTGTGCAATTTATTCAAATCTTTCAAATATGTTGCTTACACCAAATTAGCACAGCTGGCTGGATGGCAGACTGCGTCACTATCTCTGTTGCACCACAGCCACAGACAGCTGCACCTTTCTTGGCTTCCTCACTGACTACCAGTCTACAACTTTTGCACAGTGCATAAGCTGGTTTCCTCCTCATCTAATGCTCCAAAGCACAGAGAACATTTTGGTTTCATAATAACCTCCAGTAATTCCCCTTTTGTAATGTAAGTAAAAATTGAAACCTCTAACACATAAAGATGGCCACAATAATTCCCTCCCATACAGTAAAACCTTGTTAACCCGGACCAATTGAGGCTCAATGTTCAGATTATCGAAAGTTCGGATTAAGTGAAATAAACACCACAGAGAAACATTGTGAATAAAATTAGAGTACTGTATACTTTATTAGAATATAAGATACAATTGGTCCATCTGATTTTAATTCATATTTTTTGTTTGGTTTGAAGAAACCATCAATTTTATTTTGTGGTCTATCACACATTTCTTTCACAATATCCCAAGACTCCTCATATGATGCTAGTATGTAGAAATGTTTGGCTGTTTTCTCAGCAAAGTCTATTACACAATTAGATGCTGTTTAACCTCACTTAATTTCACTTTTGACTTTCCAAATTCCACATCCTCAACTTCAGATTCACTACTGGTGTCCCTTGCATTGCTTACACTTTCCATAATTTCATCATCAGTCATGATGCGATAGCCTGGATCATCTTCGTCTCTTGTCAAGCTGTCTTCGATCTCATCTACAGTGACAAGTTTTCTTGCCACCCTCAACCGGTGTTTGCTGAAAGTCATTTAATTCAATTGCATTGTTGTTGTTTTTTTTTAGTGTTTAATGCCCGCTTTAACTACTTATGGCACTGCAGGTGATGAGACTGGTGATACATGAATGATGGAGCACTGGTGGGGGAAACTGGAATACCCAGAGAAAACCCACCCCTACGCTGCTTTGTCCACCACAAATCTCGTATGCGGTCGCTTGGGATCGAACCCCTGCCCTCTAGGTGAATTGCATCGGTGTTTAATTCAACACTGTCATCATACAAAAGTTTCTTCCATGCATTAGTCAATATAGGGTTCGAAATGCTGTTAACTGCACTTGTAAAATTGAAAATCATGGATCTGAAATCATATGACTTTATATTCTGGAGTGTTTTTCTGCCAGTTTACCTTCACTGTCGAGAGGCTCTTCAATTTAAAAAAATTCAAGCAGGAATTTCTTTCTGAAGTGCTTTGCAGTATAGATAATGCCTGGGCCCATCAGCTGTATCAGGGAAGTTGTGTTAGGTGGCAAGAATACACATTTGATATTAACTATCAGCACCACAGTTTCTTTGCATCTGGATGCACAGGTGCATTATTTAAAAGGATTATGGTTTTCACATCATTTTGGTTTTTATTTTCTTGGTGCCTTCTTATTGCAGGTGCAGCATGGTTACGAAATCAATCAAAGGTGATATCTGCTATAAACCACGCAATTTTTGAATTGTAATGCGCAGGCAATATGGACATTACATTCTTATGAGCCCTTGGTTGTTTACTTTCACCTAAGAGAACTGGCTTTAAAACATGGCTTCCATGTGTTTTGGCACACAACATTGCAGAAACACATTCTTTGCAAATTTTTTGTCCAGGCGTATTTTCTAAGGATTTGGAGGCTTGCATGTTCTAGGGCAAGGTGTGCCAAAATAGACCTGTCTTGTTGGCATTATACACTTGAGAAAAATCTAGCTTTTCTTCTTGAATGATAAATTTTAGTTTTTTTCGATGTATTAGCACTTCCCTTCACACACATTTTGTTCAGTGTGTTATGATACTTGCAAAATCTGTATAATGGGCCTGAACTAGCTGAAAATCCATTGTTACCAAGTTGTTTTGCAAGGGGTTTGGCAAAAACTTGAATTTCAACACCTCTCGCTGCAATTCCACTTGCACGAAATTGCTTTTACCACCTGTATGTCATGTCTTCTATCTTAGTTCAGCCGGCTGCCGAATTCATCTCACCTGACAATTTTCCTCATTTACATCACATTTAATCAAAAATAAGAGTTTATCCTTTCTTTTTTTAAAGTCCAAAACTGTTTTGCAGATTTCATATTCTGCACATACACATGCAACAGTGGCAGCATTTTCAAGCCTTTAAATAATTTGTTTCTCATGTGTTGCAAGCAGTTTATGCTTGTGTTTCCCTGATGATATTGTAGGTTTACTAAAAGACATGCACTCAATTTGTTTCTTTAGCTTAATGACTGAGAAAGGCAAGTGTTAAACTAACCCTTCTGACAAGAGTTGCAAGCAGGTACAGCAAGAGTGTGGGAAGAAGGGCAGCCTAATTTACTATTGTTACTAATGCAATCCTGATATCCCTAAGAAATTCCTATTGTACAGTCTGTGCAAAAATAAAGTTGACAATTTCCTTAAGTTTGTCTAAGTGCAGTACTAAGATTTAAGTTAGCAATTTGCAGTTTTGTCTTAAGGATGCTTTTCTAGATTAAGTGAAATCTGGGTTTAAAGAGTTCTGGATTAACAAGGTTTTTCCATAATTGGAAACTTTATCCTTAAGCAATGTGTGGAAGAGTGAAAAAGGATCAAATGCCCTTCTTTCATATGGGTGATCCATAAAGCATATTTCCTTGTAAATGATCGTATAGCACCATACATCTGTGTTTGTCTAGGGGTACCATTTTCCCTAGGTCATGGGTTCACACCTGGATTTTTTTTTAATTTTTCAGGCTCACATGGGAAGGGAAGTGAAGCTGAGGCTTTAGTGTGAGTTGAACTCTTGCAAATGCTGCACATGATTTTTAGTTGTCTCAGTGCAGTGCATATTTAGTTATACAGCTCTTTCTTGGTATTCTGTACCTTAAAAAGTATTTATGTATGATACCTACATCAGTACAGAATCTGCAAGTAGCTTCCGCATTCCTTATATTTACTCTCCTGAAAATTTACAGTTAAAAAAATTGCAAAACAAATCCACAAAACTTTAAAGGAACATAAAAATAACATTTATTAAGGAATTTTGCCATTTCTAAGAGGGAACTGCAATGGTAATGGACAATTTCCTAAGCAAGTGTGAAATGCTTGAACAATCAAGGTAGGCATTTCAACATCTCTTGGTTTTATATATGCGAGGTCTTTAATTTTTATGTGTACTACCTTTTTTTTTTTTGAAATAATTCAAAGTGACAAACCATAGGGGCATTAGTAAATGTTCTCTTAGGCTTCTGCGTGGTCAGTGTCGTGCATAGTGATACTAGTTTCTGATTTCTGCCACATCATTGCCACTGAGACTGTCTTCAGGGCTGCACTGCATCACATTCTGATTGTCACCTTTTAACTAGAAGACCCAAAAGATCCCTTATTAACATTTGCTTGCATGGCACACTTATCACTGGCAATAGAAATTGGTTTATTAGTGGCAGTCCTTTTTTCTTGTGGGTTTGCAAGTCTGTTTACTAAACATTAATAAATATTTATTCGAAGCACTGACAAAACCAACCATTTTTCTAAAAACCTCATTAGCTTACCAGAAATTAAATACTACACCAGCAATAGATGCTAAGCCTAAGGGGAAGAACAGTGTTATGTTACTATGTATTAATCATAGGAGGATATTATCCATACTGAAACAAGAATCATTCCTAGAGCTCATCTTGCTTGTTTTCTTTGCAGAATTTGGACTCCCATTACCCAGTGAGACTATCAAGGTGGTGAGAGAAGTGATTGAAAAAAAGGTGAAACCCTTTGATATCTGGAGCTGATACCTGGGGGAATTCACCTCTTCAGGGTAAGAAAGATAAACTATCTTAAAATTGTTTAGATAGACCTAAATGTTTTAGTCCTGAGGCCAGTTGTAGATGAAGTAATGGGCTTATGTTTGGAGCTTCTTTCGAAAGCACTGTACACAGTGAAAATTCTTATCCTCTGGATTTCAGCTTTTGCTTTCTTTGTAATTCTTTCCTCCATCTCACCTCATCTCTCTTTATTCCATTCCATTGAGTGAAATTAATTTGTTTTGATTGCATTTTGTAGTTTGTCAATTTCAAATGAAAGATTTATGAACTGTTTAAGAAGAAACCATGTAGGATATTAGTAAATTGCAAAAGTCAGGGTTTCTGTGAAATAGAAGACCATTGAAAGATGTATTCCTAACTCAGGTTGATGCGTCTTCGCTTTTATTGCAGATACACATGTATACTTTTAGAGCTAAAACTGGTTTTCCTTAATTTTAGAAGGAATTAGCTGCTGTAGTTATGAAATTTATACATATTTAGCTTCACCAGCAACTAAGAACTACTGCCATTTCACTTCAAAAGCAGCACATAATTTCAAATGTTTGTTCCATATACCACAGATGGCCCATCTCAAAACACTAATCAATGGCCCCTTGGTCATACCATTAATTATTGTGATTGAATTTGGTAACACACACATATATTATGCGCATACCTTTTTTTGGCAAGTTTTACAGGGAAGAAAGGGTCAGGGGGAAGAAGAGCCTCCTGCCTGTATTTCTTAGTGTTGTAAAGTAAAGAAAGATTTTCTTTGGGGCCCTCAGCCATTAAGGTGAATAGGTTACCTAATTTACTGCATACTAGCGGAATTATAAAACGAAACACAGAACATGTACACATGTGTGAACTCTGTGATCTACAGACAGAATGAAACTGTAGCATTGAAACCACTACATATCAAGATGTATATCATACATGTCAATGTTGTTCCACGCTGCTTCCTAAATGGCACAAAACCCACAAAATGAAGACGGAGCCAAGCAGACAAAAAAAAGTGTACACAATACATACTTCAACTGCCTTCTTTAAATAAAGCAGACAAAATTGAGCCAAAAAGCAAACCAGAAGTGGACTGAATGCCTTGCCCATTTGTCACCTTCTGTTATTGTACTCTGATTCTTTAGGGTTTGGAATCTATAAGCTTTCACATATACAGATGGCAGTGGGTTGTAAAATCTCCCAAAAAACTCGAACCTAGAGGTAATGCTTTCAAAGGTTGTCTTCAAATTGTACAACTTCCACTTTGGAGCTTACATTTTTAACCACATTCAGATGAGATGACTTGGGGAATTAGAGGATCACTTCAATATCTAGTTTCCTGTGAAGTTGGTTCAATAAGCACTCTATTAGGAGTGAAAATGCCCTAAGGTTTCAATGTTAGAACAAGAGCAGCCTGACTCCATCACTAAGATAGTCAAGTCAACCTAGAATGGTGGATTACACATTTCAAATACAAAATGTTGCATTGCAACTGCACTAAAGGAATTAATCTGTTCCTGCTTTCCATGCAGTTGGTCATGCAGTGCACAGTGGATGTAGGAACATCGAACAATGTTGCTCTATTTTACTTAAATGAGCAATCAGTTGGCGATGACTGCCTAGTGTGAATTTCTGGTTAATTTTATAATATTTAAACTACATTTTGGTGGAATTTTCCCTGTTTCATTTTTCTTGAGTTTGTAAAGTGTCGGCCATTAAAAGTGTACAATAAACCGTATAGCATTTCAATTGGCAATTATAATGATAAAAATTTGAAATTAATAATTTAATTTTAATGTATGTTATAAAATTATATTGTTTCTTAAACACTTCAGAATTATGAAGAACTGGTAAATATATATTTTTTGTGATGAGCAAATAACTTGAGGCTTGTCAAATCTCTCTTACAATATATATTTGTGAAGTGTCTCACCGACTTTGATATAAAATTATTCACAATGGAAACAGCAGGTGTAATCAATACTTACTGTGCCAATTTTAGCTGTCCATAGTGGTAATTATAGTGAGCCTTATAGATAATGATGTAATAATGAATAGGACAGGAAACGCAGGTATGACATGAGTATTCTATTCCATTTAGCTGTACATGCCTATAATTAAGCATGTTTGTGGGTCTTGGGGTAGAAACCTTTTTAACACAAATGTAAACAAAATATGTACATTGGACAAATGATGTAATTGTGCAGTTGGGTGTGGAGCAACTTGAATCTTCCATGTTCCAGATAACAATGCTAAGTATTACTGCAGCCAAGTTTGAATATCTAAGGGAAACATTTGTGATTCTGATTTCCAATGCGCCCATAAAATCATGTGTCAACAAGGGTGACTGTGGGTTGCCCATTGCTACTCCTGATGTTTGGCAATGATATCTTGTTTAGAGCTAAAAAGTTCTGATATGTATATAATTTGGCGAGTTCTGTGCATTCTGAAATTTTCTGTGATGACATTCCAAATGATTTGAACTAGCTTTCGATTAGTGGTGGGAATTTATTCAGTGGTATACTGGGGAATAGTGAGTTTACATCAAAAGAAATTGGTCCTCTTCCTTTAATTCAATACCTGTGATATTTTCTTTAAGTTCATAGGAGGTTTTCACTGCTGAAACTGTTTAATTTTGGAAAGGAGTTAAATTTGAAATGTTTTATCAATTTGTATGTTGGTGAATCTGTGTTGTTGACACCGGGGTCTCATTGTTATATTGTTTTGTGAATTTTGGGAAGGACAGTTTGAGAAGGGTTGTATTAATACATTTTTTGTGTGTATTTTTTTGGTATAATGTTTGTTTCCTTTAGTTTATAAGATTTATAAACAAGTGGTAATGGGTGTTTTATTAATGACTTCATATTGATTGTCATTAAGCAGTTAATTCATTTTGTTAACATAATCAGGTGTTCCCATTATGACTTTTCTCTTTGTCTGCCTTTGGTATGTGTTTTTTTTTTTTTTTTTTTCGCTTCTGTAAACACATTGGCATTTCGTTATGCTTTTTTCCAATTCTGGTAAAAAGCCTTTAGAAATGTTATTTGTAGTGAATTCTTTAATTTTGGTTGAGAAATGGATGCAAGCTTTAAGCTTTGGTTTAAGAGCTCCATTTCTCTTGGGTAGAAATTTTGATTGGAAAGATTTACCACGTTCTTGAAAGTTTCTGTACTTATTTCGGAAACTTTTTCTAGTTATGCAATTTGGTTGACCATTGCTTTCTGGTGGAATGTCTCTGTAATTCCCATTGTTTCTCTTATTCATTAACTCCAATATATGGATTTTTATGAACTGTTGCATAATTTGTTGGTTAGTTTGAATTTGAGTTGTACAGTTTTTGCTTTTATTTTTCTTCTTATGATTGCCAAATGGTATATTTTCAGAGTTTTCCCAAATCCCAATTCCTAATACTTCTGTTAAGTTTGAATGTAGTTTGTAAAGTTTCACTTCTATTTTCTCCAATTGTTTGTAATGTTCATTGATTTCTACTTGTAAAACTTTTTTCTCTGCAGCATTTTGTTACACATTGCTATTGCCGTGTTTGGCAATATCTTAACAAATTGGGGTATACTTTATTCTGTAGACATAGTTTTATGAATTTTATATTTGTGAAAATGGTTTTCTTTTCTTGACATTTTAAGAATGTTTTAATTTCTCATTTCTGTATTCCAAAGTGTTCTTTGAATTCCTATTTTTAACATTCAAGGAGGTTACCTCATTTGCAATTTCCTCAGTTGTTTCATCATTTCATAATACATATTTATTGGTGTCTGTGGCAGAAGTACTACTAACTCTTCAGTGATTCTTATAAAATGGGCTTTCCATTCATTTATATGTAATTTTTGTACATTTATTTTGCACAACGTTTTGCACAGTTTAAAGTCCACACCTTTGCAAAATTATTACACTCTGCTGGACAAGGGAAGTTATAGGTTTCAACTTCAGGAAGTTGTCATATATGCCTTTGTCTTGCAGAATAATACATTTTTTTTGTTAATTTATTCAGTATTAAGTTCTATTGTGTTCCTAAAAGTTGTTACAAATCATTTGTAGAGACCTCCTTCCACCTATTAGTGTGAAATATTCGACACATAAACATTCTTTTTGTTTGACTGAGGGTGATTGATTGCACTCTGTCAATATTTACTGAAATCAAACTATTACATTTTTAACTGACCTATGAGACTCTGTCTCTCTTTGTAGGGGTGTGGCCCATTCTGTATTGTCGGGTACTAATTAGCAAGTCATTTAATTTTAAACAAAGGTTTTGTGATGGACAAAACGTTACTGGATTTTTTTTCTTTTTTCTTTCTTTTTTTTTTTTCTTTTGCGAGTTCTTCATGGTTTAGAGGTAGACATAAACACTCTTAACCTGTATGTGACATACTGGTAAATTATTATAAGTGAAACTACTTCTCAGTGGATGGAATAATTATTGCTGCATCAGTGTCTTATTTTAATGAAACTTTCATCAAAATTTATATGTCAACATTGGGCAACTTTGCTTAATACCATTACACTTAAAAAACAACAAATTTAGAGTCCCTAAATATTGAGTTAGATATGGCCTGGGTTTCTTCGTCACAATTTCAGGCAAGGGTTTCGGCTATTGTCTTTGTAACTAATAATATTAAGGATGACAAAAATCAGGGTATAAGATATAAGTATAAAATGGGGGGAGGTATTGACATAACACACTCAATTTTTTGATGCAATATATAACAAAACATACAATGTCTGGGTACACAAAGGTAGGCGAAACAAGGAGGTGTTTAATAATAATTTGGTTGAGAGAGAGAGAGAGAGAGAGAGAGAGAGAGAGAGAGAGAGAGAGAGAGAGAGAGAGAGAGAGAGAGAGAGAGAGAGAGAGAGAGAGAGAGAGAGAGAGAGAGAGAGAGAGAGAGAGAGAGAGAGAGAGAGAGAGAGAGAGAGAGAGAGAGAGAGAGAGAGAGAGAGATCCCTAAATTCAAGATGAAAATATGATTAAATTTTCTTTTAGAGGTCCTAAAAATGGCATCTGCTGAGGGCAACAGTGGTGGTGTGTCTAAAGTTGAAGAAAGCAGTGGCTCAGAAGGAGCAGGACCTACAGCTCTTCAGACTTTGGCTGCTGTAGCTACAAAAATATGTTTGGAAGAAATGAAAGATGTGGAAGAGAGAGTGGTAGAGGTGAATATGATATTTAAACCATATTACTTCCATAATTGAAAATTAAGCAGGAAAAAAGAAAATGCTGCACTCTTGAACTGTAGATTGCTATCAGAACAGATTGACCAACAATTCATACAGTATAGTAAATGGGAAGCTATAAAGGATGAAAATGCCTGTCCATTATAATACACTTCTGGATATAGTATTATGTCTTTATTGATTCAAGAATTGTTTATAAATAAAGACTTAAATCCACTGCTGCAAATAACTCACTTTACATTTTGACGTGTATACAGTTTACAGCTGTAAGTAGTACATGCCTTGCATACTACTCATTCTACCACTCCAGTCACTCACGACTTAGTACACTTCACAACACAGGCTTAGAAATTCTTCCTCCTTTTAAAGCTAGAAAATGTTGGATATTTCTGGAAAGTTGTGGGAGCTCCTGGGTGCATCTCAAGAATAGTGGACTTCTCATGTTCCAAAGTTTCTAGTTACCAGTACACTGCAGCTCCTGTGTTGTTACACATCACAAGGGCTCCAACTGCAATGACTCGTATACCAAGATGAATGTGAGAACTGCAAAAGATGGCACTGTTGAACTGCTCCCTCCCCAGGACTGGTCATCCTGAGGTCATCCCAACCAGCACCACTTTAGCAGGCTAGAGAGTCCAAATGAGCTGCCAGTTTCTTCTTGTGGGATAGCCTCTTGACCAAAGGTGAGAGAAAGTAATGAAAGCAGCAATATAGAACAGGAAATAGTACTGGGCGAAACAAAAGTCTACTGCATCTAAGGTTTGAACCCACCTCAGCTGGAGTGAAACAGTAGTATGAGACAGTATTGTGACAGTGCCCACTTCTGCAATGGTTGTCATTCACTTTGGTATGCAAGTCATGCAGTTGGAAAGCATAACACAGGAAGTGTGGTGCACTGGTAACCAGAAAAATTGGAACCAGAGATATCTAGTACTTACGAGATTTCTTCAGAAGCTCTTACAATTTTCCTGAAAGTTCTGCAACATCATTTTCTAGCTATAAAAGGAGGAAGAATTGCAAGTGAGTCATGGGTGACTGGAGTATTAGCATACATTTGTGTGCAGCTGTTAACTACATACATGTCGAAATGCTGATTGAATTACTTGCAGCTTGCACAATCTTTCATTAGTGTATGAATTATTGCTTTCTGTTGCATGTTCTGGCTCTTCTTTCTAATATGTGATGCCAGATTTTTTGCAAGTCCATGAGCGGAATATATTTTCAAAGTACGGCTTTACATTTTATGTCTAATGTGGATTTAAAATCGCTTTTTACTTGAATTTCATGCCAGAAAATGTTTTAACATAAGTTAAGGTTTATAATTGTTTACTTACAGTGCATGTAGCCATCCTGAAGAATGCAGCCAAATTATCCATTTAAATCACATAATGCAAGGCGGCAACTTTTTTTTTGTTTCAGTAAATTACACTAACTATACAGTTAATCGCTAACTTACGATAGTGTGCTATTGCACTAGCTTACACTGTTTGGCCTTAAAATACCAGCTATGTACACTAAATGCTTACCTTGTTAACTTAGCCTAGCCTAAATCTAAACTATGTACTTTCCTGTCTCTTAATGGGATGCAACACCACATTGCATTCAGAGCACAACATTCTTGTTCTCAGCAGACCCTCGTCAAATAATTGAAGACATGCCTCCAAATGGTTCAGGTAAAGACAGATCTGCCTTACTGATCTGATGAGCCATTTATAAAACTATTAGAAGCTGCAAGAATTTCACAATTAACATACAGTCCTCTATTCTCGCACTGCAATAAATTCTGCTCTATCGCATCCCTGTGTTTGTAAGCCAATAACACTTAAACGAAAGTATGGTGAAGACTTAAGGTTTTTAATCACTTTCAGATGTTGGTACAGTTTGTTCTGTAAATGTTTAGGGATTATTTACAGAGGTTGGCTGCAATTTTTGGAAATGATATGCAGGTTGACTGCTGTGTGAGATGTAATATGGCTTGTAGTGTTCGGTTGGTTTTGTCTGCTTGCGCATGTGCATTGGCAAACCTTTGGACTTAAAAAAAAAAAAAGGTCTTGCCATCTCGCATCACATGTTGTAAAGTATCCCCATGTGCATTGGCAAACCTTTGGACTTTAAAAATGTCTTGCCATCTCGCATCAGATGTTGTAAAGTATCCCCCCTATTCCTACTCTGTTGGTTGACATTCAAATCAAATCTTCTCAGAGTACACTGTAATTCCCATCCTATATGTGTGTTAAACCATATGAGACTACAATAAGTAGACAAAGAAGAAGTTAGCTATTTTATGGCATCTTTTAGACTGTGTCAGTATGGAATTTCTTTCAACTTTTGTCCCTTTATGACTTAAGCTGAGGCAAAACTTGTAATGTCAGGATTGAACAAACCACTGTGTGTTTAACACCGTATAGTTAATGATGAACAAACAGCCCAAAATGAAGAAACCTCAGAGTAATTTTCAGTAAGTCTAGAAAATTACTTAAAAATTTATTGAATCGGTCATGTATTCATTAAGGGAAATTTATACACAGTACTGCAGCAAGTTGTATCATTACTTTCAATTCATTTAGGTTCTATTAAATAAAAATGTGAAGATCCACTAATATACATATATTCTGAAAGAACACACAAAATGCTACAAAATTAACATACTGTCATTTGAAATGATCGCCTTGTGCAGCAACACAGTGGCAAAGACATTGAGGTCACTCAGTAATAGCTGCATGAATCGTGTCCTGTGGAATTTTCTTAACACCTAATGTGAATAATTTTTTTAGCATCTCAATATTGTGGTGCCTCTTTTAACATGCTGTTGCCTCGAGCTTCTGCCACAGAGTATATTCCAATCGAGTGAGGTCCAGACTTCCACTAGGCCATTCAGCAGCAGCAATGAATTGTAGGTCATTGGTTGCCAACCACTGCGGCATGGTTTTTGCAGCTAGCAAATGCCTTTTGTGTCTTTTATATCCACTAACAGCCTTAAATAAAAAAAACAACAAATTGTCATTGTTTGTGAAGAGACGTTCATTTTATGAGACAAAATTGTTTGTTTATGCAATGAATTGCATGTTAACGAATTGGCTGTTTTGCTGTAATATGGTGAATAAATTGGTAAACTCAAACACAGATTTTCTAACCATTAACTTCAACATGAGCATGATTGGGTAAAACTTCCAAGTGCAGTTAATGTAAACACAAAAACTCTAAAAATACTACTTCTCTTAAGAATAGCAAATTAGATACTTTAATATCTACCAATTTTTCAGAATGTTATCAGAAATATTTTTCTTCACAATACTGCATGTGTGTATAAAAAGATCCTACTAATTAGCCCACTCAATTATTGTGAGCAAAAATAAGTCCCAAAGCAAATACTAGTTATACTAGAACCTAAGGGGTTAGGAGATGCTTTCCATGGAATTTAGAATGAAATAGTTACTTATTGCAATATTCCATGACTGACGTTCCAGATTAATGGTTACACATTCTCCTAAAGCTTTAAGCGTATGTTGATAGAAATCAGCATTAGTTTTAGACCTGGAAACAGTATCTAGATAATTAAATTGACTTTTTGGCACTGTTCAGTGTAGTAACAACAATCTGTGAATAATGTATGATTGCTAGTTCAACATTTTAAGTCCAATCTCTCTCCATTTTCTATTCTTCTTTACTTGGAAAACTAAGGAAAACTGCTTGGCAGATGTGTATTGCAGGGTGTCTACCAGTACCGAAAATACCAAAAGTGTCGAAAAAGTAACAAATTTGGCAAGTGGGTGCCAAAAATACTGAAAAGTAATGAATTTAATGATTTGGAGAATGTAGGAATTCACGTTCAAACTTGGTGCTTGTAACTGCACTGATCTCGAAAAGGACCAAACTAGCGACAGTCAACATCAATTTAGAACGTCTCTCGAAAATGCTTGTTGCCAATAGAAATGCTAAGTTGCCTTCCTCCCTTGCTGCCTACTGTTAGGTACGTAATTTTCTTGCAGGATTGGCTACATTGCCAAGTGAAGGAAACAACATTGGAAGTGGTTGATATTGATTTAAAACAAACATTTATAGTTATGAGTTTTGACAGCAACAGGAAGTAATTTGTTGGAAGTCATTGAACAAAAACTACAAAATTATAATTTGGTGTTTTGTACGTGTTATATAGTGCACATTCACACATTAGGGCTAGTCATGAAATAAAGTTATATTGTATGACTTAGAGTGTAGAAGTTAGTTATCTACTAGGTCCTATTATCCGGTTGTATTTCTTGTAGGTCTCTATTATGAGAGACCCAAAAGTAGAATAGAGACTTTCAGTAAATTTTCTTGAAAAAAGTGAGTTTTAGTGACAAGCTAAAACAAACTGACATGTTACAAACCCTGAAACCTTGTTTCACTATACTCTTGAAGTATCACAACACCAGGGTGTCTACTGAGAATGTGGAATAAAAATTGGGTACAGTTTTAGGTACCATATATATCAAGAGTTCCTGAATGCAGCATATCGCATGCAATTAGTTGCAATCCTTAACCTAATCTCAACAAAGACTTTAAAACTCGTCAATGCCCACCCAGTATTTTTCAAAACAGTTTTATATGCTCCATTTATGGTTTGAAGGAAACGCGTCCCAATATTTGTTTTTCTGATGTGTAACTATTTTTCATATGAATCGTTAGATCGGACAACAGTTTCAGATTTACATTAGGGCCTCTGTGGACACCTGAACATGCTTTTCAAGTGAAAAGTCCTTTTTCAGAAAACCCTTTTAGACAATCCATCATATTTGATGCTGTTGATTTCTCTAGGAACAAGGACTTCAAATATCTAGTGCAGTGTTTCCCAACCTTTTGAAGTTCACGGCACCCTTGGGAATAACATTAAACACCAGGGGCACCCTTCCTTGAATTAAAAGAAAATTAAGCTTAATATGTTAATTTATTGAAATATTATATAATAATAACGTACACCATAACATAATACAGTAAACTTTACTACAATCACTGAGTAAAAATACATCAATAAATTTTGTTCGATTAATAATTAATGTGAAACTTGTGATTAATGCTTAGAGTACAGATATGTGATGTCGGGTCTTACAGTTGACAGTGAAACACGCAAATCATCCTCAAGGTTATTCAATCTATTCTTGCTTTGCATTTTATTGTCACCATAGCAGAGAAGGCTTGCTCGCATAGAGGATGTTGAAAAGGGCAAAAGTGCGTTAATTGCTTTCTTCATTAGGTTAGGGTACTCCTCTCTCTGTTGAAGCCATTGCATTTTGCAATCTTGATAAGTGATCACAAATGCGGTCTTTCAGTTTACCCAGATCTTTATCTCCTGCCACATTAAGAAGAGATGGAAAGTTCGACAAATCTCCTTTTTGAACTGCAGACTTCCAAGAACTAAGTCTTCTTTTAAAACCTTTCATTTTATTGGTTGAGGAGATTATTGTTTCATGTCGACCCTGCATCGAAACATTCATTTGATTCAGCTTATGAAAAATATCTGCCAGATACGACAGTTCAAAACACCAAGAATCACTTAGAAAGAGCTCATGACCCCGCGACAACCACCTTAGGTCTGTGTGAAGTAACAAAGAGGTATGAGCTGCATCCGTTGCGCGACATAAGTGTTCAAAAATTCTGCACTTTAAAGGTCAAACTTCATATAGTTCACCATTTTCACAACTTGGTTAAACACTTCAGCAAAATCTTCATTACACGCTTTCACGACTAATGCCTCTCTATGCAGAAAACAGTGAGTTATAATAATGGCTGGATTTTCATTGAGAGCTCTGGCAGTAAAACCTTTAATTTTCCCAGACATAGATGGTGCACCATCTATACATATACCACAACAGTCTTTCCATGAAAGATCATGGTCATTGAGATAGGAATTAATAGAAATGAAAATATCATGGCCTGTGGTTGTAGTCTCCAGCGGTCTACAGAACAGAAACTGTTCATTAATATCTTTTCATCAATATATCTGATAAAACCAAGGAGTAGCGGTTTGTCACCAATATCGAGACTCTCATCTACTTGCAAAGCAAATGTTCTATAAATTTTTATTTTCTCCGTGACTTGTTCGTTAATATTGCATGACATTTCAGATATCCTGCGGCTGATTGTGTTGTTGGACAGAGGAACTTTCGAAATTTGAATAGGTGATCCTTCGCCAAGTATTGTTGAAACTATAACTTGACATGCAGGGCCAATGATTTCCTCTCCAAGAGCATGAGATTTCTTTTTTTTAGCCTATCAGTTCTGCTACTTTAAATGAGGCTTCAAGAGTAGTATCACCTATGGTCATTCTCTTTACCATTCGCACAGCTGTTTTCTTCTCCCCTTCTAATATATGTGAAAAATACATTACACTTTTCTGTGACACACTAGGTTGCTTTGTTGTAAGATGCCGCTTGAGTTTGCTAGGTACCATGGCCTCGTTGCTAAGTGTTTCGCCACAAACTAAACACACAGGGATAGGGTTTTCCTTGTTGTTATTCCACTTAAATCCAGACGCTAAGTAACTGTCCTTGTATGTTCTTTTCTTTCGTTTGTCTTCCTTATGTGGTGAATTCGACGGTCCGGGAGAAACTGTAAGATTTGGCTTCTTAAAGCAAGCAGTAGGAGCCTACTGTTCACTTTCACTGTCCTGGCGTTTACGTTTAACAATGAACTTATCCATAGCTAAAAACTGTGAATCAACGCGAGGAAGACAACTGAAAGCGCCAAGCAGCGTACACTTTTATATATTCATCTGTCGAAGTCTCGGGAATGTTCGTGAGGAAGCGAGTAGTCTCGGTAATGTTCGGCTGGGTATAGCTGTAATGCCATCTGTGGGATACTAGTATAACTGAATTATTGAAATGAATTGACCACTATCACCATCTGCCGTGCATGAGAGTAATTGATTTGACTTATTTTATTTCAAGACCTTACAAGACTTAAGGCTTCAGTAGAAGGTTTTTTTTTTATCTCAATATCTCGCAGCACCCCTTAGCCAATCACACGGCACCCTAGGGTGCCGGGGCACACCGGTTGGGAACTGTTGATCTAGTGCTTACTAGCCTAAAATTAACATCCCAATAATTTACCACTTCATCCATATGTTCCTTGTGAGAAATATCATTAAGACTCATCAATGGAAAGAGCAAACACAGGACTTTCACTTCAATAAATACATGGTTTAATTCACACCTACAATTCTGTAATACTTAAATTTTACTCCTACATTTTACCTATCACATCTTATTTTTTCACTTCACAGAGTTGCTGGATTTCTGAGGACCCAAAGCATCCAACAGCATGGTCGCCCAGCTATTGGATGCTATTTACCTCATCCTTTCACCAATCCACCTTTGTTCCTATACCTTATTTCTAATTTCCTTCATCCATCTACTTCTTACTACACTTAAATATTTTCCTATTTCTGTTAAACTTTTTTTTTGATTTAGCTTTTAACATCCTTTTACCTATAACTTCATTTGGTAGACTAGACCAATTGTTTTTTCGTAATTTTTCACTCATATTCATTGTTCCTTTGCATTCTAGAATTAAATGACAATAATTATCAGACTTCTTATTACATAAGACATTTACCTTGGTTAGCTCCCTCCCCTAAGCGTTTTAACCTCACCACCCTTGTCCTAGCCCATGCAAAAACCTTTCTTGCTGGTTTGTTACAAACATAAACATAATTTTCTTTCCCCATATCATTTTAAATTCCATATATATACACACAGTGAACTTTTGGAGTTGAAACTACCAATTATCTTTCCATATATTCAATTCTCAATTTACCTCTTTTCCAACAACCTTTCTCGTCTGCCTGTCTGTCCTATCAAATATCCCCACACCCTATTTCATCTGAAGTAGTTTTTACTTGCTTATACCAAGTATCCTCTTTATTAAGCTTTCCTTGAACCTCCAAACATTGCTTTAGTATATTATTGTTTTCTAATTCCATAATTCTCCACCAGTATTTCACTACTCTTTCTATAATTTTTGCTTTACTTCCAAACCTCCCTAACTCCATTTGTGCAACCACATTGGGTGAAGTTCTCGGTAAACCTAAAATTAATTTTCAAAAGCTCCTATGTACCTTATGTACATGTTCCCACCCCTCCTCTATACCCCAAATCTCTGCACCATAGTGTGTTTTAGCCTCAACTGCTGCACCAGATACTCTTTCTAGCCCTTTTACTTGTATCCCTGGTATTTTGTCTAGGCACGCTTTAATAGCTTTCATTGCCACTTTTGCTTTAGCTAGAATATGTTTCTTTTGTTCACCCCTTCTACCATTACTACTCAGTCTTACTCCTAAATAATCAAAATTCCTTGTGACCTCTATGTCCTTTCCTTCCCCTACTCCATTTTTCATCCTTCCTTAGTTTATTACTCATTTTAAAAAACATTATTGTTGTTTTACTTGTATTAACTCTGATGCTCCACTTGTTACAAAACCTCTTATTGCTCCAATTACTTTGTAGGACCTAGGATAATGATAATGTTCAAAGGTGCTAAACTACAAGGTTATTAACATCCTAACAATAATATCAATGTATTAACATTTCAATATTCTATAAACTAAGGCATCATCTACAGCAAGTTTTTAGCAATGGCATGGGTTTTTCAGTTTAAGATCTTTGTATTTTAATACTGTGAAAGCATGAATACTAAAAGCTTGGAAAAAAGGCATCCTTTGCCATACTGTGGCCAGTGGTGGTCTTTTGCTCTATAACTGAGGGCGGTTCTTTATAAAGGCACAAAGGTAGAAAATCTTAAGGCAGTAAATTTATCTTGATTTTTGTGAATATTAATACCAGTTTATTTTTATTATTTTTTAAATATGAGAAAATGTCATATGGTGGTGGTGGTGGTGGTGCTGCTGCTGCTTTTACACCCATAGTCCTGGGCATGATAGGTTTAGTGCATAGACTGTTGCTCCTGACCATTGACAGTTGTGACAGCATCGGTGGCGAGGAAGTGGTGAAGGTGTTTCACATTTTGAATATGCTTGCTTACCGATGGATTTGTGTCCATGCCCAATGGAGTTGCCTGTGTAGCTTTATAGTGTTAAAACATGCAAATTTCTTATTTTATGTTTGTGGCGTTAAGTACTTAAAAAGTGTTGCAAATGGCTTTATAAAATGTATTGACTACACTGTACAATTACTTATGGAGTTTGAAGGCTAATTTTTAGACTAAAAAAGAATTGAAACCTTTGAGTAGATGGACACACGATTTCTTAATAGAAAAAGTGGAAACTGAAAGGATTGAAAACTGCATGTTTAAGAGGCAGCTTAATTCTAAGGACATGTACAAGAAATACGACCGGATCTATGGTTGTGAAGTTTGCAAATCCTTTTCCTGCACGTTTTGTTTCTCCTATATTTGGCATTTTTATCATGGACAGCTAAAGGAATGGGTGATTTAACAGAAAAAGTTAAAAAACAAAAAAAAAAAAAACAAAAAAAAAAAAAAAAAAAAAAAACATGAATTTTCAGTACACCATATGAATAGTGTGGTAGATCTTTCACTCTTAGGAAAACAAAACATTAAGTCGTATCTTGACTGTGTCTTTAAAGAAAATGTTAAAAAGCACAGCATTGAAGTGAGTAATAAACATATAACCTCCTGGGCTCCTCCCTGAAGGACAAAATACCCACGGAGAAACAATCTGGAGTATATGCCATTGATTGTCAAGACTTTAACAGGAAATACATTGGAAAGACAATAAGAAACCTTGAAACACGCAATAAAGAACCCAGAAGACACATAAAGTCAAAACAGCCAGACAAATCTGCAGTAGCACATCATTTTTGGGAAACTCACCATGAAATGAATCCGAACATCAAACTATTGAAAGAACTTTCGAATCCGTTTCAATTATTAGCATGGGAAAAAATCTATATTCATAAATACCGCCATACATTGATGAACATGGAGTTCCCCCCTAAGGATTTCTTAACAAGTCTCATCGCCTGCCCAACAGATGTCACCACAACCAACATATCCACAACCACAACTTGGAACCCAAACCCAAGCAGTAGTGGTTCAACAACTGAGAATGCGGGCAACGGTCCGCGAAACAATTGTCCTACTCAATAAAAGTAAGTGAAGTGTGTGTTAACAATACCACTTTAATTAATTCAATTTGATTATGCCTTCACTGTAAGCAGCTTCAAAATTATACATTGATATTTTCAAAAGGTTGATTTCACGTGTCAAGTTCTGCACTGTGTTTACACTGGCAGTATGAAGCCATGACAAGCCTCTTACATCTTTGAACCCAGTAGTGTTCAGTGACCTTATTGATTATACAGCTGAACTGGATACAGCAATGAAGAACATTTAGAAACATCCACAGTATTCAAACTAACTTCGAAAACAGTTCAGAATGAATTGTTGGACTGCATGTTGAATGTCTGCAGTGAGAAAATGCAATGAATAAGAGCTCTGAATGTGTTGCCATTTAATGTGAAGACAACTGACGTTTCAAATCACTGTCAAAAGGTGCTGGTATTGTTACGAATATGATGAATCTGTATGAGAGATTTTGGGTATTTGTGAATCCTAAAGGAAGCGATGCAGAATCTCTGACAAAGTGCATAAGGAATGAAATTGACCCACTTCTTGAAAATACCAAATATAAACTCATTGCACAAACCTTTGATGGGGCCAGTGTTATGAGTGGAAGGACTGTTTGGGTACAGCCCAAAATAAAGGAAATACATCCCTATGCTTACTTTGTCTGCTGCTATGCTCATCAATTGAGTTTAATCATACAAACGGCAACAAATACTAATTCCAAAGTGTGTGTTCTTTTCAAATCTCTCGGGTATACTCCAGCATTTTTTTTTTCCCACTTCCTCTTTGTGATCTGATATTTTAGAGAAAGTAGTGCAGGCAAGATTGCCCAGAGTTAAAATTTAAAAGATGGAATTACAATATTTCTATTGTCAATGTATTTGGAAATATAGAAAACCTGAATGATTGTTTAGAAGTTATTGAAGGGAGTTGCAGTAATTCAACCACAATAATAAATGGCGCCAGTAGTTGTAAAAGAGCTCTTGGAAACCAACAATTTTTTTTTTTTTTTTGCAAGAGTTTTCCATAAAATCTTGCCCCACATTGACATTTTGTATATCAGAACCTTCAAAAGAAGAGCAAAGATATTGTGATACTAAAGAGTGACATCTTTGTGTTTAAACAACAAATGGAAAAGAAAAGATTGAATACTGATGAAGCACACAAACAGGTATGTGAAGATTTTCCCAGCCATTAAAGAAAACATTTGGAATGAGCAAAGGTAGGAGATGCCAAGGAGCTGTGATGTCATTAAAGGTAATGTTACAGATAGATTTGCTTATAATGGTCATCTAGAAACTGCATCTTTACTGTATTAAGAGTTATTTAAGGATTTCTGTGGTAGTTTCCTTGAAAAAGTTTACACACAAGTAGTGCAGTCCTATCCTTTTCAACTGCAGGGAAAACTGTGTATAGAGTTAGAGCTAATTAGCAGTTGAAATTATTTTAATGTTAAAGGTATGTTGAAACTTTTTCAGTTCATAAACGAAAATAATCTTTCATCAGTGTTTGGTGAAGCCATAAAGCTTCTGAAAATTTTAATACAACTGTAGAATCTGAATGTTGTTTTTCCCATCTGAAGAGAGTAACAGCATTTTTAAGAAATGCAATGACAAACAACAGATTCAATGCTTTTACAATGTTATCAGTAGATAAAGGCATTATCAGTTGTTCTGGATTTTTTTGAAAGACTGATGGAAAACTCCAATAAATTGAAGAGTAGAACAAGTGATTTTGTATATAAATTGGCCAAAAATGTAATTTATGGAAAACTGAGCAAAATATTTGTATATGTGTACATAGTGATCCCCATGTGATTGTATGGGGGATGGACCATTACACGGAGGTGGCTAACATTACTTTTATATTTGGGTGAGCTTGAATGATGCTCTAACACCATCCTTTATATGTTGCATGCATATTAATCTAGTACCTTTTGTACCAAGATCCTAATTGTGTTAGGCTCTTGTACTAATTTCTGAGGTTTATATTTCAACATTGAAAATCATTATTTCCATGGGTCAAAGGCGTAGAATGTAAAATAATGGCGAATAAAATTAATAATTGTAATAATTTTGACTGTCAATACTCAGTAAGCAAAACGTTTTAGCACCCCCCAAAAATTTTGGCCACTGCTCTATAAACATACCACATTAGTTCTAGTACATTGCTGTTTAATTATTTTTGAACATACCATGCATGTATAGAGAGCTTTGCACTACTGCTTTAAATGGAAACGAACTAAAATTTGATACTAACATTAACCCACTAACGCCTGGTGTTGTTATATGATAAGTGTGCACACCTCCACTAAATGCTCATTCGAATTTTAAGTTGCAGCAGTGGGGAGCATTTCTTTGAAGGCAGAGAGATATGCAGAACTCGTCAATATGACCAGTGTTAGTTTGTGTGCCTCTATTGTTGTAGTATTGAAGTAACAAACCTGTTGACTTGACACTGCAAGAAATGGGAGTCTTCGCTTCGAGTAAGTTTATTATTGATTATATTTTTTTTTTCATTTGCTTTTTTTATTTTTCTGTTTTGGTTGGGTACTATAGAGTGGTGTTATACTCATACTGGCATATGTAATGTTATAAACTTAAGTGATTTGAATGAATGTTGAGGTTCTGCCATAGCCTCTCACCAAGGTGGCCCAAATTCACTCCCAGGCAACCTCATGTGGGATTTGTGGTGGAAAAAGCAGCGCATGGGTAGGTTTTCTCGAGTTTCCTCTGCCATTCCACTGGTACTCCATCTCCATTCCATGTATCATGTCATCTGTTGTGCCATATGTAGTAAAAGCAGGCATTAAACACTATATAAAAAAAAAAAAAGAATGAATATTGACCAATCTATCTTAATGTGAATATTGCTGTTGCCATGTGGCAACATTTGCACTACCTATATTTTTTGCATTCTTTTTATTCTTAGGCCAGACTTCATCTCGGTAGTCAAGGAATAATGCAGAGATTATGCCTCTAAATAATGAAATAAATGGCTTTGAAGAAGCCTATATTTCATCTCTAGAAAGTAAATATTCAAATTATAAGAGCATGTCCATTTTGGAGATTTTTGAAAGATTTATAAACAAGGATATAATTCAGCACTTAATTGTTGAAACAAGAAGTTATGCATTATTTCTAACTGTTCACATCCAAATATAATAGCTGAAGAGATTCAATGCCTAATGGGAACTTGGTTTGGGTATAATATTTGCAATTTAAAAGACATTATTGGGATAGAAATAATATGAAGAATCTAGCTGTATCTAACTCCATAAGACAAGATGTATTTCTGCACTGCACCAATAATGCCAAAATGAATCCAAATGACAAAGCTGAAAATCTGTGCTGTTTGGAAATGCTAAAGAACAGGTGTTTAGATAATTTTGTACCTGAAGAGCACCTCCCAGATGGCGAAAGCATGGTTAAATATTTTGACTGCCTGGTAAGTAATTTATTAGGGATAAACCAGTAAGATTTAGGTACAAAATATGGAGCCTCAGTGCATAGTGGCTATTGAGTCAATTTTGAGCTTTACCAGGGTAAAGTCCAAAAGCAAGTGCTGGGAGTGGGGAAAGTATTTGGTGAGGCAGCAAGTCCCTTACTGGTATTATTTAAGAAATTGTAGCAGAAAAGGATGACTTGTATACATTTTTAATGGATAAGCTATTTTCCAGTATTGCACTTTCCTCATTTTTAAAATTCTATGGAAATTCAGCCTTATAAATTGTAATAATGTAAGTGTGTATAGTAATGTAATAAGTTACTGTATTGTAATCGATTTAAAATTGTAAAAATGTCGTTTTAAAAATGTATGTGTACATATCTTTTGTTTTATTTCTGTACATATTGTGAACATCTCTTAGGCTGATGCTATGAGTTGTTTATATTTATTTAAGCAGATAATGAAATGAAATTTGAACTCTAAGGGAGAATAGAATTCAAAAAACTGCCCAATTCAAAATAGACTATTTTTCCAAACATGGTCATGGGTACTTTGAAATTACACTTGACACAAATAGCCTGCTATATGTCCACTGAATAGGCATCGTCATAGTCGCAATGATCTCCTCTTAATTTGGCAGCCAACCTGTGGGTATAGTTAAGAGGTTTCTCCAGAAAAAAAAAGGAATGTAACAATCCCAAGGCCTCAAGTAAGTGCAAAGTACAGTCATGGAAAAATGATTGTGCCCTCTGAGAGCAGAATATTTCAAAGTTCCATTTCGCATCACAGCGAGGTTTACACTGGTTGCAATTTCCATTATGCAGCTAGACTTACTTAAGTGTCTGCGACATACATTATTGCCTGTTGAGCACATTAACAGGCTGTGTCTTGCACCGTGTCTCGCACTTATCTTGGCTCCTGATGTAGAATGCGACAACAAACCATTCTTCGTTAGCCAATTAAGCTCATAGTAAACAAACCCGAAAGTGTTTATACCTGTTGCTATGCTCATTGGTAGTTATTCATATAGGTGGAGCAACTAATTCCCAATCAACCAATGAGCTGGTTCAGAAGCCAGAAGTACCCTGAATACAATTAATGAATCACGTTATCATAAGAACCATGACAGGTATTACAGCACATATATGAATGTGGCAGCATATGCCTTTTGGTCCAAACAAATATAGCTCAGAGGTAACTCAAGCGCTTTGAAAATTATAGAACCTTCAAACCTCTGCAACAGCATAAATTATTCCTTCCCCATTTATGTTTCTTCTATCATATTTTCTATTTCACATTCTTAATTTATACAAATACAGAGTTTCTGCTATATTATTTACAATTTGAGTATTAGATAATGTATGTGGAATAGCCAAGGTTTACAACTACTAGTGATAAGGTTGATTCCTTTGTTGTCATTGTGTTTCTTTTTGTGTTGGTCAAATGTTTAGGCTTGGTTCCATTAGTCACCAAAAGTGGTCCTCAAATCACTACAATGATGCACTCATTCACATTTTAGCAATGGCAGAGGCCGTTGACAAACCTTCTGCTGTTCTCACCCTCGTTTAACTGAGCTATACAGCCACTAGAGCGGGTAGCATTTGCAATGTTCCACAGTCCACTGCGAGGAGGTGGGCAAATTTGTATCGTGAAGAGACAGGTTACTGCAAGGAAGAGCACTGGTCACTTGCGTGTATCTACCAAGAATGAAGACATGTCTCTCATTGCAGAGGTCAAAAGATCCATTTCTGACGGCCGCTGAATACAAGCCTTTATCTTTATTTCCGGGTAGTGCACGAACGAATAGCAAATGCTGTAATGATGCCGGAGTTTGGCATAGACTTGAACTGAGGCCCACAAAATTGACAGGTTGCTATTTACTGTAACAAGAACTTTGATTGGAGCAAAGTAGTTTCTCTCACAATGCTATGTTCTGTACTGCAGATGTCAATTCAACTGTTTGTTTACAAGCCTAGCGGTACTCAGTATGATATGTACAATTTGGCCACTCATGCAAGGAGTGTTTTTTTTTTGTTTTTTTTTTTCTCTAAAATCTTTCAAAGACATCACTATATGGGAGTTGGATTTTCACCGACTAAAAACCTCTTCTTCCCGCCATATATAATTATGTCTCTTGTAACTGCTGGAGGCATTTCTTCAAGAGACTATGACATTATGGTGTTTATTTTTCCTTTTTAATTCAGTTTTGAGTTCTCTATTTTAATTTTACATTATTTTGCCATACTCATGTTTCTCCTGCAGAATTTCCTTGATGAATGTTGCAATACCTACAAGGAGTGGTCGAACAAGTGTTACTGCTTGGTCATGGATATCTCAGGTATGCTGGAATAGGTTCATGGAAATCTGGATGGGGAAACCTATTCTGAAATTCTAGTACAAGTTCTGCTTCCATCTGCCCAAGACGATCATTCGGCCCACAAGTCTGCTAAAGTTCAAAAGTGGTTTTTGGAGCACACGAATAATAACTTAGAGCAGATACTGTGACCTCCAAAGTCAGCAGATCTCAACCCAATTGAACATGTTTGGACAAAAGTGAAGCAGGGGCTTTCTCAAGGTCCCAGGTTGATTATTGCTACACAACTTTGGTGTGCCATTTTGGAAATTTGAAATTCACTAACAGAGGACATTAATTATTTTCAAACGCTAGAGGATTCCAGCCTCGAAGATTGAGGGCAGTGATAGCAAATAATGGGGACCACACAAAGTATTAGAATTTGTTTTCTCTTATTTTATTAGCCTTTTGTTGCATTTAAATGCAACCGGAGATCAGGTTGCAGTGTCTTTCTTTGTCTTCTAATTTGCAAGAACAGAAATAAAACATTTCACAGAGTGAATGATATATATATATATATATATAACATAATCTACATCAGTTGTAAAGAGTACTAATATGATTTAAAAAATAAAATAAAAAAAATCTGTGGGTTAGTGGGCTCGAACCTACACTGAGTACTCTTTTGCCTGTTTCTAAAAAACTTTAGCGGACAGCTCAACTATCAAGTTTTGGCTTATTTTTTTTTGTGTTTCTATACATGTTAGAGAAAAACAATTATTTTGATTGTTCCGTGGTTGCCACTTTATGTTCTAAAGCAATAAACTAAGTCTTACCTTGCTGTATAAAAGTATGTTTAGTAGCATAGTGCACGTGCACATGTAAACCCAGCTTGTGTAACTTTGTGTGCTTCTGTGAGGCCAAAGCGACACATTGAAAGGTTACAGTGCTCAATCATTTTTTCCATGACTACATGTGGGAGGAGCAGTCCAAATGGACCAAAATGCTACCTGACTGGAATTCATAGCAAGAAATCGTACTGGCCACTCTTGACATGGCTGCTTGATGTAGCTATCCAAAACAGTTGAATTCTGTGTAATAAATCAGGCCGACCAAAAATTTCTCAACTTCAATTCAGGTGAGTAATAGCACAAGTGCTGTTCTGCAAGTCCCAAGTTCTTCACAAAAGAGAAGACCATCTGTATCAAAGATTTCATTAAGGTAGCTGGATATCGTATTCCATAAGGTTTGACCAAACTGACCATTTTATACAACCTACAGAAGAGAAGAAAAAAAAAAGTTTTTTTTCGGAGTAATTAAGTTTATTGTAAGAACAATGTGTTCAAAATGCAAAATGGATTATGTATTGATCGTTTCATTCTGTTTCATTCCCACCAGACTAATGAGATACTGCTCATCTGATAATTCATTTACTGTATACATATACGTTTTTGTCATATCTACCTTTTTGTGAAATGGATATATGTTACCTTTAGCAATACTATCAGTGTGAAGTTCCACAGTAAAAGAAGTTATTCTGATTTGTTTCAACAGATATGTCGGCACTCTTAATTTGATTTTCTGTTAACACTTTTAATAAATATATTCACTGTTGTGGCTTAGAGCTTTGCCACTTGCAAAACAAAAGGCAAAAGAAGTGTAAAGAAAGTCAAGCGAGGTTTGCAGTGTTGGTTTCACACTGTCTGCTAGGATCATTTATGTGCTTCCTCCCCATGTGCCAGCATTGGATGTTGCCATTTCTCTTTAAGTGAAACACATGTCATGAATAGTTGTTTGCTTTAGTTCAGTGAAGTTGGTTTTTGGTTCATGGGCAATTTACTGCATTATCCTTATTATAGTTATTCTTATACTCATATTTATTGTTTAGTTAATGTAACAGCCTTCATTGAACTTTACAGAGATAGCACATATGTGTACAAAATAGTGGCAAGAATAGGCAACATTGCCTCTTTCGGTTGCACAAAATGTCTGAGCCGGGGAAAATTATGGCAATACTGTAATGTCAGTCCTGCAGAGGAAATCCCTGCTTCAAGCACATGTAATATGCTGCCACAATTTGTTTCTTGTTCCTGTGTGACATAAGCTTCAACTTACTCGGCATAAAGTAAAATAGAATCTTACAGTGCAAGAGACTGCCACAAGAGCAGAAATAATTTGGACTTTGAAGGCTTTAATTTCAGGTTATTCTGCTTCTTCGGATGACATTCAAGGTACATTTCAAGCTGTGCTTTCTGGGTCATATGTACTTTAATCCCCTTATTACACAACCCGGTATGATGAAATGACAACAATGCTGGTATAAAAGAGCTCTGAGCAATGGTCAGAAATTGCTCACATTCCAGTAATTGGGTAGATTCAAGTCACTTGGAGACGTTTTTCATGGGCAAGGCAATAGCTGAAGATCCCATCAAACATATTATAACTTAGCCATTAATAATGCTCAGCTTCCCAGAAATTCATTACTCTTGATTGAATCAGATGAGCCAAATTAAATAAAAGCCTTATGCAGCAAGTGACTGACATGTACAATTCAGGCTAGTAGAATTTGGGCTGGATACCAGCGACTTAGACATACTATTATTTTAAAGAATGACCTTCCAGATGCGAGAACTCTTCCCAAACTCAGTCAAAACTATTACTACCTAAACAAGGTTTATAAAAACATGTAACTTCAAGATGGCTTCAAGGATGCTCTGATTGAGTACTTGAAGTTCACATCTGTGAAGAAGACATAATTAATGGCATCTCACAAGTTGCAAACTATAGCTAAGTTTCTGAAAGATCGTACAACAAAAGCTAATATAAGTTTTGTAATATCTTATGCTAAAGCTTTTACATATATTATGAGCACACTTCAGAAGAACAAGCCTCTTGTGCATGTTATGCATTCTGAACCAGAAAAATTGGCTAAAACTCTTCTTCCTCTGCTAAGACGAATGCATTTTCTGCATCTCAAATTGTTGATGATGCAATTAAAGATAACCGCAAATTCTTAACATTTTTAGAAGTTGAGTGTGGCCAGTAGACAAGTGAAATTCTGAACAATTCCAGAAGCAACCATTTTTTATATGGAAGGGAGTTCAAGATCATTATATTGCTGTCTATAAATATATTGTGAACACTTATTGCTATCTATAAATATATTGTGAACACTTATCTCTATGTCAAAGATTGTTTTGAAATATTTGTCTTGATTCTGGCAATATGAAGTCAAGTAACAGTTCTGTGTATATTGTGAAACTGGGAAATCTCTTGCCAATTGATACTGAGTTACTACTTAATGAATGGAAATTTCTGCAGTTAGAAGAAAATGCATCACCACTAAAAGATCAATAAAATGATTACAGGAAGAATTTTTCCTAAAGTGCCAGGACATGGCTAAAGAAGTGAATGACATGCTTAATCTTTTTCATAGATGTGCAAATGTAAAGAGGAGCTTTTTTCTTTTTCTTTTTTTTTTTTCTTTTTTTTCTTTCTTCTCCTATCTGGCAGAAGATCATGCTGCAATGTGCCCAAGAACATTTGATGCCAATTTGACTATTTTGTTGTGTATGAAGAAGTACAAGAACAGACCAGAACTTGTACCAATTACCATTGAGCTGCTCAAACATGCAAGGCTCTATTTGTAATTATGAGGAATGAATGGCTGCAGAAGAGGAAGAGAAAGTGCCTCAAGAAGAAACCTCGGGAAGAGAAAACTGGAATTGAGGAAACAGAAATGGAACCTCAGAAACACTAAGATTTAAATCGGAACAAAATATTTGAGATCTTCAGAATGTGAAAATGTATTTGCCTGTTTAGTTACAGCAGATTGAACATTTCCAGATTTTTCAGACCAGATATGATCTTTGATGTAACATTTGTAGCGTGCTTTGTTTGGTCAATGTATACTTTCTCAAGGAGCACAGGGTGCAATATACCCTTGGTTTGGTGATTAGGGTCCTGTTCTTTCTTGGAATGCCCAACTTTGCTTAATTTCCAGAATGGAAGTATGCAACTCCTCTACATCTGCAGGCAAGTTATCAGAAGAGCTTTATATGAAAGCAATGTTGTCACAATGTTTCTTCTTTCTTGGCTTTGTCTCATTCTTTGTTCTTCTGATTCTGTTTCTCAGATGAATAGCTTTTCTGTTGTTTTGTCTACCCATTGGCTTATAGTGAAATGCCCCCAGAATTGGTTTGGTACTTGCAGATGGCAAAAGCTTCGTTAATCAACAAGCTCATTGGTGAATGTTTTGCAGCATGATGGGGTGTAGAATGAAGAAAGTGGTGTTTTCTAGTAAATCTATGTTTTAGAGAGCCATTGTCCAAAGACACCAGAACATCCTGAAATGGCAGTGTTCCGTTTTTCTCAGCTTCCAATGTAAATTTTATATTTCTGTGGAGATTTTTAAGGTAGTTCTGAAATTGGAGAAGCTTCTCATTGCTACGAGACCAAAACTTAATTCTCACATTCAGGGTAAGCATGTTGACAACCAAAAGTTGCGACAGGGAGCCAGTAGCTGCTACTTCCATTTGTCTATAAAACATGATGAAAGCAAATGCATTGATCAACCATTCTGGCCAAATGTACAAGCAGAAATTTCTGTTGGACTCTTTCCTTTATCAATGCCGGTACCTCATCTACTGGAACTATGATGAAAAGCTAAAGATCACTTGCTAATAAATTCCTGGGCTATGTAGTTAAATTATAGAAAATTTCCATGAAGTGTGTAGAGTTCTGAATCTGTGGAGCTGGCAGCAGAAACAGACTTCAAAGAGTTTTAACACTGGGTCAGTGGCTGGCTGGCTGGCTGAACGAACCAATGCTACTCACTGTTGATTAAGGAGCACATTTGGGCAAATGAGTGTATTTACTCGCTCACGCATGCAATTGATCAGACAAGCCAGCCAAACAAGTTACTAGAGCTCGACATAGTGTCTACATACATGACAGAGACTAATGTCTGGAATTTAAGTCATATTACCAAAACAGTTTCAGCCATAAATGTTCAACACTGAGCTCTCAAAAGTGTATCCTCATATTTTTGGCAGAAAAATTTAGTAGATATGAGGGTAGATGAAATATAATTCATGGTTTAGTGAGGAAAAACCTTGAATGGGTACTGGTGGGAATGTCTGGAGTGATTTTACTGTTGGGACATACAGTGTTAATTCCCTCATTAGTAGCTTGAGGAGAAGCAGAAGTAATGCATTAGCAAAAAGTTTGACCAAGAAAGAGTAAAGCTATCTAAATCTTGAAGATTGCAGTGAAAATGTGGGATGAGGTATAAATGACAAAAGTATCAGCTGGATGGGAAGTGATTGAAAATAAGCACTAAAATTGCCACAGACAAGCATTACCTTGGAAAACAAGTGTCAGCTGTAAAGAATTTGAGATATTTTTTGGGACTGTAACATCATTTTGATCAGCCTTCTTCAAGAAAGAACATTAAATACTGCAGTAGCATACTTGTAGTTAAGTGAAGAGCTGTTATAGTGACAATCGATATGTTGGCAACCCATTCAAGATGTGATTCTTCATGCCATTATGAAACTACAAATGGGTACATAAGCATGTGAAAAGCTGAAAGAGAATCACTTGCAAACACTGGAAAACCCAATCATCAGTCCCAATTTATTCCAATACAACTTATGTATTTGGACAGCCTAAGGAGGCACTGGCAGGCCATTGATCTATGATGCTAGAGGAAGATTTTGTGTGAATTGCTGCAGAAAGTTTCCATTTTTGAGTAAGGAATTAAAAGCTGATATTCATTGGGGAAGGTGTGTTTTTAAATAAGGAGATACTGTAGGCTATGTTGACTATTGCGCTTCATTGGTTTACTATATTATTTTTTAAAAATTCTGGCCTATGTGATTCATTCTTGTTGGATTATCAATGTAACATTTACACTGGACTATTACTTTTTCCATCTTTGTATCCAGAATCAATTTATCAAAGGAAGGAGCAGCTTTAAACAATTATCAGTTATTTTATTTTTGGACATTCACTGTGAAGCAAAACTATAGAGTATAGACTGAGTTGTACTAATACTCAATCTTCTTCACCATTTTATACCTTGTTATTGTTATTAGGACATGTTTCAAGAGGCCACTCCATTTTGACTGGTCAGATCCAAAAATGTATTTGTTAGGCTTCCTGTGTATCTGCTGGGCCTTTGATGAACTTCGAAGTATCAGACGCATGTGAACCTACAGAGTATAAATTAATGGTTACTGAATTGTTTAAAACTTATACAGTAAAACAATTTACATTTTTCTGCAATTTACAGGTTTATTTTTATGCTAACCTCTTAAAATTCAATAAAATGGGGGAAGACTTTTCATGGAACTTTTTAAGTTTTATTTTTTTCTTTCTTTATTTTATTTACATTATTCAATAAGTGTTCAGCTATATCAATAATATCATTCTTGTTTTACAGCTTGTCCGGCATCCAGCACCTGACATGGCACAGATTGAGGAGGTAAGAATGCGAAAATTGTTTCTTTAGTGCTGTGGCATTAATATTTAATGATTAGAAGCTGTTGCAGGCATACAGCCAAGTTAACAGTGGATTATATGCTTTCTCTCATTTATCATTTTACAGTATCCTCAATACAAAGCATTCTGTTACATTTAAAGCTGAATAATTAGAAGAAAAGTTTTAACAAATTCCAAAATGTATTTAATGGTATACTGATGGCTGCTTCTGGTATTGGACGTGTTGTCTTGTAGTTCATGTTTTTGCCAAAGTTGCAGAAACATTGACAAAAATATGAGCTACAAGACAACATGGCCAATACCAGAAACAACCACCAGTATATTAGATAATGGCCATGGAAGGCTACGAATTTTGTTCTTTTAATAGTGTTTAAAGCCCATTCTTAAAGCATAATGCACTTTGGGGTGTTTACTGATACTTGATATGAAATAATTGGAAAAAGTTTAGGGAACCCCTCTAACATGTCAAATTTCTGTTCCTGATCCTGTTGGGATTCAAACCGTAGACCATAAGTTCATGCCTTAAGGACCTTGGTCACCTGTGCCCAGTATTCCTGAATTTTAGATGAATTCTAAGGTTGCTGAAACTTTGTCTTGCAGCTATGGCATAGAAGAAAATTCAAGAAAGCAGGTTGTTAATCATTAAAATAAAGGTCTTATCTAATTTACAACTGATATATACCCAAAGATATTTAAAGAATGAACTTAAAACTTTTATGCATGCAAAGCTTGTGAATGTACCTTAAAAGCTATGAGACAAAAAGTAGCAATATTTATTATACAAACCAAAACCCAGAAGTGGAAACAATACTGAGAAAGACACTTAGGAAGAATTACAATGCACATTCCAGAATAGGAATTGCCAACATTTTAGGATTTCTAATCAAGGAGAATGTGGATTGTAAATTCCATAACTCATACGGCCATTTGAAGATTGGGTATTCACTTTACTTGCACGTTTGTTAAACAAAACGTTAGATTTTGTTCAGCTAGTGTACAGTTTGAAGGAGGACTGACTAAAGACACATTCACTAATAAGTGGAAAACCACAATTATAATTCACCATTCAGGTTCTACAGCATATTTTCTACATTGGCAGCACACCGTGATTACCCAGCATTCCTAAAGCAGGTGTCTCTTTGCCAGAGCAGCTGAGTGTCATATTATAGCATAAAGTTTCAATTGGAATGTGTAGTGGCTTGAATTGTCATTGCTTTAAAATTACACGTATTTGAACTTGCCTCAATATTTACACATTTTTTTCACACTGCTTTCTCACCAAAAATGAGAACGGTATCAATCTTCATTTTCTTATTTATTAGGTTTAATTTTATGGAGTGAGCCAACACAAGGTATGTCACTATGGTCAGTAACTGCAGGTACAATATACTCGATGAAACTTGTGTTCATTTACCTCGATCACTATTTGGTATACGATTTGTTTGTTTTTTTTTTTTTTTTTTTTCTCATTCTACTTTTTAAAGACCCAGTCTCCAGACAATTTAGAGTATTTAACACATCTGCCCACTACTTTCTTCCATTTATGAAAATTATGATTTAGAGCAGCTTTCATTGATTTGAGGTACACACCTACCATGCGACCCAAAAACATCCAAACCACTGCGCAATGATTTTCCTCTGTGCACACAAAACGCAATAACACATAGCTGCTGTACACAAGGTCACGATGTTCACTTGTTCTTCTCTGCTCTGAAAGTGTAGTATTGAGCTGACGATATTGTGTGGTTAAGTTATTACTAGTGTGCTTTATTATTTTGTCCTGTACTTAGTCACAAAGTGTATTGTGGCTCAGCATTTGTTTTCTACTGCACAGCGTGATTTTATTTATGATTCATATGTGTTAACACATTTTGTGAGTGGTCTCTCAATAGTATATACAAAATTGACTGACATTTAATTTTTTTCACGGATGAGGCGTTGTTTCACCTCCATGGATATGTGTGTACACAAAATAATTGTTATTGGAGTTCTGAGAAATCTAATACTGTTCATGAAATACACCTTCATGATAAAAAAAATTGATGTATAGTGTATCATTAGCAGAGAGAGAGAGTTGTAGACCCAATTTTTTTGAGTCAACAGTTGACACCAGTAAATAGGTGAATTAAACCTCCCCCTCTTTTCTTTTTTTTCTTTAGAGAACTAACAAACAGGGAGCTGGTTTTGCCTTTTTTCAATAAGACTGCAGCAGCTCATACAGCCAATCTTTCAATGAGAACAATTGAAAGTGTATTTCAGGACAGAATTATTGGTAGAGATTTGTGGCCCCCTTGGTCTCCCAGCCTAACCTCCTGTGATTTTTATCTCTGGGGTTACTTAAAGCATAAAGTATAAAAGACAAAACCACATACCCTTGAAGAATTAAAAAAAAAATATTCACCAGAACTTTGCTAGCATTTCACAAGTGAACTATGACAAATGACTGATTGTTTCCTAAAGAGGTGCCAAAAATGTATGGACAATGGCAGCAGCCAGTTTCAGTGACCCTTTGATAACATTGGCAAGTAAATCCTTTAAAAGCAGTTTTAAAAATGTTGCATGGTTTCATCCGCACCTTTCTATGATAGTGGCAGACAGCAATGAGCACCTATGGCACAGACAAGTAAAACACTGTGCAGGTGATTTGGACATTTTTGGATCACCGGGTAGAAATGAAAGGTGTATTCATTTTGGGATATACTTAATGTGATAGGATTCAAGACTTCCCATACGATGAAAGCGATATGTGTAATGTCACTTAAAAATCTTAAATATTTCAAGATATTAGACAAATTATGGTAGTCTCTGGAATTCTTCTGTAACCAGTTTGTAGTTTTAACTTTTGCTTCACTCAATATATCATAAGCATATGAATGAAATTTCTCAAAAATCTTTGCAATTATGGACATTAATATGATTTAGAATTGATGTGAACTTAACTTTTGAAGTGTGCTGTCAATTTCACAAAGAATGTTTCCATTCATAAAGGGCTGATAATTTTGAAATCTTATTAAACAGTTTTATAAGATATTTAGCAAGATGCCTTGCGTCAAATTGAAGGTGTGTATTTGGAAACTCCTTTTTCATCACAGCTCTAATACGAATATGCCTGTCAGGAACAGCTTTATGGACATGCTTTCATTCACTGAAGTCTGTTTCTTTTCACAAGCAGCTTTCCCAATATTACCACTTACAGTTCCGCTCTGTACAAACATGAAGTCTTGTATTTTGTTGCCAGGTTCATTAGAATATGTTAATATTTTGCAGAAAAACCTGGGAAAGTATACTGTCCATCCCAATATAAATGCAAATTTGAATCATTCTTGGGAATTGCAAAGTGAATTTCTTTTTCTTTGAACCAGGCTTTGTGTACAGAAAGGAAAATACTGTTTTACAAACCTTTAAAAATATGACTCGGAGAAAGAGAATTGTTTTATTGCTTTTTAAAATGTCAACAAACAGTTACATGTCATTCTGCAAATATAATACATTCTTGAAGCTATGCATGCAATAGTTTTCAGACTTCCACTTTGTCCTCCAGAGCACAAGACATGTGTGCCTATTCACACAATGCATTACAATTTATTTTAATGCTCTTGTGTGTTAAATTTTCTTTCAGTGACAGGCCCACTACATGTGTCACAAATACTGAATAGTGCAGAGAGTATTTATGTACACATACAAAGTAATATTTTCTGGACATTTTTATATCATCTGCTTCATATTTTTTCCCTTCCTCACTCTGTTCTCTCAAATTAAAAACTATTTGGATTATAATCTTTGTCATTTACAGCTGAAGATTTGTTTTCATCAGTAAACTTCAGAGCAGATTAGCGCCATGTACAGCACTAGAAATTTTGTTTCCCAACTCTCTCTCTATTTCAGCACCAATCTTTAACCCCTCCTGTAAAGACTCGGAAACTTTATAGCTTCTCTTTCTCATTGAAAATTGCTCATTTAATTTTCGATTAGCTAGTTTTAACATTTGATTTCTTTTAAGACTTGCTGAGATTTTTCTTCTATACTTTCTTAAATATTCTAAATTATCTTTCAGTCTAGAGTTTTTGAATTTCTTGTTCATTATTCTCATTTTATAACATCTGACTCATTAAATCATTTCTTTGAAATGAATTCCGCATGCTCTAGCATTTTTGGTTAGCACAAAGATTTTGCTTTTCATTGTTGCAACCCATTTATTGTATAGATGTTGATTTTTTACTCTATCAAGAAATGAGTAATATCATTTTTTACACCTGAATTATTTGTACAACCTTAAGCACGCATGCTGGCATTCTTGATCTTACACCACACAGAACACTTGGAAAGGAAAACTGGCATACAACTACAAAATAACAAGCTATTAAATGCGCAATCACGATTACCCATATGTCACACTTAGATGTGCATTAAACATAAAACTTTCAGAGTGAAAACAAGAGCAAAATGGTTTGAACATTGTGCTCACAATTACATATACTTTATTATTAGAGGTCATAAAAAGTTAACTCTGTGCTCCTTTAAATATAACTAAAGTGGAATTTTCCATTCTAGAAGTTAGCCAATATAAACTGGTCAGTGGAGGACTTGCTTGGAGGAAATTAAGATATGTAGATTAATCATCATGGAGGAAAGAAAGTTTCAAGAAATTTACCTAAAAGTGAAGACAGTTTTTTAGGTTAGGTATAGCTTGAATTCTCCTTTTTATCTTGGAATGTATTTGAATACTGGCAATGGCAACAATACAAGCATAGCAGAAAAGACCCAGTTGATGAGCACAATCAGTGCACTAAACACAATAAACATAATGAGATACCACATAATTATACTATTTGTTGTTCCATTTTTTAAATGGACATAGAACATAAGTTTTGAGATGTAAAGGTACACTCAAACTGAACTTTTTGAATGGAACTGGTTTCTGTACATATTCTGATTAGTTTGTGACAAGTCCAGCAACAATGTTGTGTTCAATACTGTTCCAGACTTGTTCCGTACTTTTGTGTACCTATCTGAATTGTTCCGTCTGCAAATTCCGGAGCTACACACTACAACTATAAGAACTTTTATAGCATCGTTCAGCTGGCATTGATTGGCCCAAACTATGAGTTTTTATATGTTGACGTTGGAAAAAATGGAAGACTGTCTGATGGAGATGTGTTAGAATACACTGAATTTGACAGAAAATTGCGATCTGGACAACTGAATTACCTCACAATAGCGAAACTGATAGGAATTTAAATTTTGTGTTCCTTGGGAATGAAGCTTTTGGTTTGAATTAACATTTTCTTTAACCTTATGCTCAAAGAGAACTGGATAGGGACAAGAGGGTTTTTAACTACAGATTATCACGTGCTAGGAATGTAGTTGAAAATGCATTTAGGGATTGTATCATCCAGAATTAGAGTACTGCACACAGCCATAAATATGAAACCTAAAAATATTTGCACAGTTGTCTTGGCAATTTGTGCTTTACATAATCTTTTGCGCATTTATAGCACAACATACCTGTCTCCTTCTACAGTTGATAGAGAACATACAGATTCGGGTGCAGTGCAACCAGAAGACTGGCGCTCTAATTCAGTACAGTTGCTTCCCCTACAGGGTTTCAACAATAGGTATATTACCCGAGAAGCAAAGCAAAACGGAACTATAAGAATTACTTTGTTTCTGAAGGCAGAGTGGAAGGCAAGATGCACTGATAGCACAAGGAAGAGCTTAATTTTTTTTAATATTGATTGAACAATTAACCTTAAAAAAAAAAAAAAAAAGAAAAAAAAATTATTGCTTACTTAATATTGTACAAAAAAACTTTAATAAAAGAACACTTATATTGTCATCTTGTGGTATTTGTATCCAGTCTTCCTGAAGTAACCCATGCTTTTCATCTGCTATGTCCTTGTGTTGGCTTGTCTCCTGTTCTGGATCGTCCAGGTTTGACACACTCTCCATAGGCAATTCTTGGTCTTTGGTGAACACCAATAACTCATAGTACCGTAGTGTTGGTGTGTACACTTCATCACTCCCACATCTGCTACGTTGACTTTCGTGTACCTTTTTCAGTTCTTTTCTAAAAGAACCTCGCAGACTCTGTATTTTTTAACGACAAAGTCCCTCTTTGCATCAGGAAAACCATGTTGCTGTCAGAATTCAGTCATTTTATTGTCAGTTCCTGTTATTGTATTCCTGGCACAGACATGGCAATGATGTATACAGACTAATAAAGTCAGTGATCAGTTCCTTTGACCATAGGCAGACATCCATTTTTTCCTAGGCATGTGGAATGTGTATGTAAAGGTACAACTAGCGAAGTCAAGTGCACAAGATTGCGTACGTGACTGGCCACACGCTTTCCTTCCCTCTGCTCTTCCTCTACATGTGCATTCTTTCTGGCACAAAAGCACGTACACCTATTTCCTCATGAAAGTGTCTAGGTGTAAAGGCAGCTATTGATTCCAGACAAGAGTATGACAAGTATAAGGCACATGTTCCAAACAAATGTCTCATACAAATTTCCAGTGAAGATATACCTTAGCCCTGCTCTGCTCGCATGCCTGGGACAAACATAGCAGCTCGCATGGCATCTGTGAGATGCAAATACTATTAATACCTTTCAATTTAACTTAGTGATACATATGCAGTTAACATATACTCAAAATACACACTAAATTTGAAAAAAGTAGGATTTCTGATGCAATCTGTCTGTTGCAACAAATCAAAGAATAAAATATACAGAGACAGGCCTATATTTTTATAAAAGAGTTGAAAATGTGTACAAAAAAAGTATCACATAAAAATATAAGTTACAATAATAATTGTGTCAACAATTGCAATAAATGAAAGGACATTACGCAAAGTAAAGAGGGGCCATCTTCACAAACACTAGTAAAAAATATAAAAGTAACGGCATGATAGTAAAATTGTGTGCTTCTAAACAATGTCAAAACAAGAGAGACTATTGTGAAGAACAGAACTAGTACCATTGTTACCTAATCATACTATAAGCAATAAACCTAGCTGTTCCATAAAGTTAGCCGGTCACTTGAAAGAGTACAATGAATATTGAGCTTATTACTATACATGCTGTAAGTTGAGCATAATTTTGTTCCTTGGCATTCACCACATTTAGTTTGCGAGCTCCGAACAAATATATTTATTACAATTGTAGCACTTTTACTGCGTGTACCTGTTCTTTGAGCGACCTTTCCTTTTTTTACAAGGACTACCATTTACAGATTCTGGTGTTCTCTCAGTGTCTGGAAATATGCTTGCGATATCCATCTTCAGTTTCTTAGGAAGTACTTCACCCTGACAGCGAACCAGCAAACATTATTCTGGCAGCTCATGGGTTGCATATCCATGCCTCCTTTTCTCTGTCTCTACAATGTCTTCCTCATGATTGTAAATATCTAAAGTATTAACTTCTAGCACTTGTAATTCAATAATAATCTTCTGGAATACTGGAATTAAATATTTTCTTCAGATGTATTTGAACCCTCGAAATATAAAAATATGTGCTTAAAAATCATATTTGTCTATGAATTTCCACAAATAGTAAGGCCAAATGCAAAAGAAATGAAATGATCGTTATAACAATGAAGGTTGCGCAGCGTTTCACAGACTACAGTCACACCTGTAATTATATAACCTGCTTCTTTTGAGCTCCAGTGTGGGACTAACACGATTGTGGCTGTGACTTATATGCGTGATTAGACGACTGAAAGGTAGATGGAAGCACCAGTCAGTTGCTGTATGGGTTTTCTTAAAATATGCGAAAATAACTCGTGTGGAGTCTCCCAGATGCCACGCGAGCAGATCAGGGTTAAGAACACTTGTCTCAGAGGTAATATATGCCTCTTTGTGCACTAGCAACACAGGTTTAAATTTCAGAAGTGACTGGGGGGGGGCAATTTCTACAACAAAAAATTGAGGAAATGTGCATTAATTTATGACCGAAAAATCCACAAATTGCCCAATAAAACATGAAATATGGCATCACCGATCTTGTGTGACATATCAGTATCACGTGAAACTGTAATGTGCTGATAAAACCTATAGGATCTTTGAACTTGACTTTCTGTCTTGTAAGTTGAAGCACAGTAGTATATTTGGAAGAGAGGAAAAATGATTTAACTGCATAAAAGAATAATTTTAATGGGGTAAAAAGAAAGTCAACTGCTCCAGTCTACTCTGGAGTATTTCCAGATAATAAACATTGCTCACTTTTAGGGGTTATGTGTAGCATAAACAGTGCTATGTTGTGCAATATTGCACTGATGTTGGCTGTTGCACTATGAAGTGTTTCTTGGCCATAATTTTCATCTCGCATAATTTTTAGATAACCCCACCAGAGCTAAATATTTTGTCACTAAATTTATGAACATATCATTATAACTTTTCCTGGCTGGTCATCAAAGGCTGTGAAGGGAAAAAAATGAGGTGAACAAAGATAAAAATATTTAATGAAAAACCTCTCCAGCCTTACTGCTACTTGAAACTATAGATTCTTTTGCTACCTGCATTACAAGAAAACAGAAGTTTTTAAAACATCTGAAAATTCATTGAAAGGAATTTGCATAATTTCAAAGAAAATGTAGGAAAATTTAAAACATCCTGAGAAATATTTTAATCTTTATACAAATTATCCTGGTAATTATAAAATATAATTCAATGATGGAAAAACTCCCAAATATGACACTACATTGGTATTTGTCATGAATATGCTGTATAACATTAAAAATATCAAAATATACCTTTATATGTCCAAAACTAAGAACACTTAATTTTCATCAGAATCTTATGAAACTGCTGATATTACTTTAAAGGATTAAAACATTGTGAAGGGAAAAATATGTAATCTACCCCTTAATGATGACAGATATTCTGTATATTATAAATTGTTATAAAATCTCTTGTGCACACATAGAAAGATAGTGAGAATGTGCCTTAAACAGGCAATGGTAAGATTGCTTTGTACTATTACCACCTTAAAATAAAAGAAGAACCTTTCCTATCCATGTCATGCTGGAGTGCAAACACCCATGTACTATTTGTCCTCAAAACTGAAAACCAAAAAGTCGAAGTTCAAAAGTGCCATGCTTAACAGTACTAGAAAATGGACATTTACGAAAACTACTCTCATATTAGAACACATTAAAAGTTTGCAGAATTGTAGCTTAAATAAATCTTGAGATAATATAAGGTAAGATAATCGTGAACTAGTATGCGTATAAAAATAAAGCAGGTAGGTTAAGTTGATGGTCAAAAGCCATAGGATAGAAAGTAAAGAAAATACAGAATTACTGCTTACTTATAATAAGAATACAATAAAACGAGCAAGACATGAGATACTGTATTCATCATAATGGAACGTAACCTTCAAAGTATTATAAAAGAAACACTCACTCCCACCCCACACCACACACTCTGCTGGTCCCTGGAAAGTGGGTTTCAAGCAACAGCCACAAGATATCTCCTCTAATTGCATCTTAGCACTGGAGGAATCCTCCAAAGAGGCCAGTTTGGTTTCGCCTCCAGAGACCAGCAATTTTTGCAATCAAGAAACACTTGTTTGCTTCTCTATACTCCCACTCCTTGGAGGTCATCTTAATCTCTCTCGTATCAACTCTGGGATTCCCTGTAGGATAGCAATCCCAGGTTGCCTGACACTTGGTGGCTTAAAATGCATTATAAACTCCACCTATCTTTAGCTTGATGGCCTTTAAAACAGGGTTCCATCTCAACCTGTCTTTTGCCTGTACATCCTGCAGGAGAGGGCAGTTCCTTTAATAGGCAGAGACCAACATATTAGTAAAAAATTCACATATCACTCCAGCCCCTCAGCCTGATCTGGGGTACATTCTCAAGCCCACCCTCCAGGTCACCAATTAGTTCCCCTAGAGTTCCTGTAAAGGCAAAGTCCTTTTTCCCTTGATCAAAAGGGTTATGCCTGTGGTCAGATAAGGGGGTTTCCAGATTAACCCTCCAATTCTTCATGTTCTCTAGGATCCCAAAGGACATCAGTGTCAAGTCTAGGATCTCCTACCCCTGAAAATTAACAAAGATCGGAGTGCCCCATGATTTACAATTTACAGATCCATAAAACTGGAAACTGGGTAATGCCTCCCCTCTCCTATTGATGTCTATACTACCCCAAATGCTATGATGGGCAGGGGTCACGGCTGCTAATCAATAGACCAAGGATTTTACTCTTGCAGTAATCCACAACATTGCTGGAATGAGGTTCCTCCAAGTCATAAGCGGAAATGGACTGTCTGTCCACCTCATATCTCACCGTGACAAGCTATCAGATACCTCATTAGAAAGCCAGGCAGTTCAAGCATTTCAAAGTCTTTCCAAGACAAACTAATCAGCTCATCAGCTAAAGCTAGATGAATCCTTTAAGTTAAGCCTAATAATATGGCCTTGCTGAAGCAAAGGTTCCTGTGTTATGTTGATTTCCAGATCCTGCCTTGTTATGCTACTACATAACACTCTAAAAGCAGTAATACTGGGTAGAATGTTAGCTTGAATGAAAGAAATCATTTTGGTTTTCCATCCCACACACACAGTCTTGGCAAAGTCTGTTTTGAATACAAAAACCCAGCCCTGCATTAGGATATACCATGGGAAATATATTCCCCTCAAGCTTTAGGGTGCAAAAATCTTATGTTCCACTGTCCTGTTCATTCAGAGGAGTCTCCTCCCCTCTGCCTCTTTTCAGGAGGTAGATAGGCCAGGCAGGCAGAGGCCCACAATGATTTCTGGAGAAGCCCTTGAAAGAGAGACCTCGCCTTCCACCATCTGCTGGGCTAGTAGCCTTTCTCCTCCTTTAATTGGCTCCTCCAGGAGCCTTTTTTTTTTAGTTTGAGGATACTGATTATCTTAGTTCCATCTACCTGTAGATATTGTCTTTAGCAGAGGGAGGATTAGTCCGCTCTTTCATATCTCCAAGAATTGCAGACCACATTGCATACTTTGCCATAGGGATAGCATTCCCTTTTTTGAGGTCCCGGCTTCCACTACAGTTTCAAAAGTTCTCTCCGTGTCAACAGAAGGAGAAGTTTTGGAACTACATATCCTAATGTTGTTCCCATGACTAGCTAGGGATATATATATAGCCTGCCCAGACAGACCTCAGCATATTTGGGCAAGATTAAATACTCTGGGCAGACATCAAGCATCCCAGAGGATCTGTTAATGGCACATCTTGCCTTGCACTCCATTGGCACAGGTTGCCTAGCATCTTAGGGTTAGGAAGTTTGTTTGCAGTCTCTGATTGGTTATTCAGAGACAGACCTGGCCAGTCAGTCTCTCATTGGTTATTCAGAGACAGACCTGGCCAGTGAGTCAGTGGTCAATTGATTCTGCCATTCAGGTCCCAGGTATCCATCACCTGCTGACATACTGGTACAGACCCAAGGCCCAGTACTAGAAACTTGCAGGCTGCTAAGCCACTCCAGAAGCCCCCTGCTGCAGAGCCACCAATGGAACTGTGACAAAATTTCCTCAATTGGGCATACTGCACAGCCACAATAGTAACTGGTCTAACTTTCTCGGCCAGTCACACTAATCTGAGTTTAGCCACTGAACACAACAGACTCCATGGTGCTGCTGCTGCCACTACAGTCACCCAACAGCCACATTTTCTTCAATCAATACTGCCTTTTCTATGGACTACTGAACCTCGTGGCAGCCTGCACCGCACATAACCTGGCCCAGAATCACAAATTTTCCACCATATGTGGAGGAGATGACCGCTTCATGGGCCACACTTGCTCTGTTTTATCCCACATCTGTGCAGCTCCAGCAGCATCTCCAGCCTCCACCTGTGAACTGCCATGCATGTAGCGTTCACCACCTCTACACATGCACCATCAACAGACCTCTCCTTGCTCAGCGGCTTAATGCAGGGGCTGCTCCTAACCACTTCCACCATGAAGGCGAAGATTGTGATGGTGAACTGGCATTGAGAGTCACAAGCAGCTAGCTGCCTTGGAGGCCAAACAATGCACAACACACTGCAACTTCATCGCAGCCTCTTCACACCTGGCCAAATTTAAACAAGTCATAACATGTTGTCTTGACCGACTTTCCAGAACTAGTAACAGCAGTTCGTGGAAAACTCTTCTGGATTGAGCAGAACATTGAAGACACCATTCTCCCTCTGATCCAGAAGTTCCATACTGCTGCGAATCCTGAGACTGAAACAAAATACCAACACTGCGCTTGCAATAGTGTCAACTCCAACCACTTCTACAAAAATGAACCTTGAATACCAACTGAAGATAATGGGAGATGCAGCAATAGGTTACCATATATTACATATAAACAGATTGGACTGTGCTTAATGAGCCATTCTGATCAGCCAAGACACATTCTGGGACCACTACACAACATATGGAACTTCATGAAGTAAAATGTTTTGCTTCAGCCACCACCACTTCCACCACAAAGACTTCAATATCCGTGGCATTATGCAGTATTTTGTTTAATTGATTAACTTTAATTCCTTGCTCTTTTCTCTCTACTTCTTCTGCAACTCATGTTTAGCCAAGCAAAGCCATCCTTTTCATATTACAAACCCTTTAGGCCACAGATTATCATGACCGCCACTAATGGAGGTGCTTTAGTGATACTCCCACAGTCTCCCTTGTTATCTGTTTGCTCTCTGTCACCTTTCTCTCCTTTGTTCCCCTCTCCCCCAAATGAACTAAGTGCAAACAAGTTGTCTCTTTAGAATCAGCTTACTCATCTATGCTATCTCTCTTTGTCTCTCCCAGAGTCGGGAAATATTACAACAGAGGAAAATTATACAAGCAGTTTACCAACAAACCACACTCGTTCATTAATTAAGAATGTTGCAAAATACTGTCAATGAATTTATAGCAACTACCATGCCTTATTTTCAACCCTCAGTTGGGGACCACCTGCTAGCTGTTCCCTGCTAACAGCCTGGCTAAAGGTAAAAAATAAGGCAATGTAGTATAAATATGTGTCAGCTGAGAAGGTTAAAATCCATAGACTTTTGTTGGCTTTTTAAGACTTACAGTAATTTATTGGTAAAGTTTGTCAAAAATAATGAAAATATAAGGTGTTTTTCATTCTTTACTATGCTTACACCTTGTACTATCAAGCTACAGAATTCTTTTCCCAATGTTGGTTGTTTTTAGAACTCCATAGGGCCATTTAAGATGAACCAGTGTTAAACTTAGTCCATTTTTATCGAGTTCCTCTTTCTCTTTCCCCCCTCTTTGTTTCTTCTGGGCATTATTTACTCTATAATATGCTCAGCATACTAAAGTTTTCAAGTTAAAGTGTTCGAAATTTTAAAACCTTTGGGTACTCAGGATTTAAAATTATGGAATTATTTGAAAATATTAATACAGTAAAGCATTACAGCTGTTAAAACATTTTACAGGTAAATTAACCGATTTGCAGTTAAGAGTATTCTATAATGCTTGCTATTAAAATCAATAGCAAATATGCATATAAGTGGTTTTCTTATATGTTAATGAAATTAATATTGACACAAAAATTCATTTATATTAGTTTTCTGTGCTCTTGATAAAAATCTGTGAGCATACATAAACTGTTTGATACAGGGAGCATATTGAAACATTGTATGCACTCCTTGTTTTACGTTATGCATACATAGTAATAATTTTGAGTTGATAAAATATATGGAATTGTGTAGTATTTCACAGATGCATTCTCTTGAGCATGCTATACCACAGAAGGAAAGGGATACCAATCAATGTTACCTTGCAGTGTTATAAATACAAATCCTGAGAAATATTCACTGTCAGTACCTAGAATTTTCTTGTTGCAGCACCCATTCAACTCTGACAGCAGTGGTCGTCCAATTGTACCGAGTCTAACTACTATCGAGCTAATACAAAGTACAATGTGTGTTCTTAAACACACAAAATTGTACTTGCTGCGGGAAATTCCCCCACACACATTTGTAATTGGAGATGAATCAATGGAACATAAGTTTTATGTCATGATTGGACCACAGGTAAGATATTCCTTAGCATTAGAAATATTGCAGGGCAACATAAATTGAAACCTGTTCAGTATTATTTGTTACCATATTTATCCAAACACACAGTAACCTTAAGGGCAATATGATCCCCCTTTTCCAGAACATAATTATGCATTTTAGCATATCTCTATAAAATGCAATATTTAAAGTATTGCACAATATGAGGAGTATTTTTGCATACTGCATCTATCTGCTCTGGACACGAATTTGCAGAGTTTCTACCATGCTTTTTCATGCTGTGAACTCTTCACATGAAATCATATTTGTCCCTGTGTAATTGGCATGTGTAGAATGCCTATTGTTGCAAACAGTATTATGTCCATGTTTGCTATTGCTACAAACCATATGTCCACATTCATTTTTCTCGGTATGGTTACTCTGAAAACCATTAGCTGCTATATTGGTTAAACTTGTCTTGGTCAGTGTTCAGTGCAAGAAGCTTTGTTATCATTTGTGTTAATTTTTGCAATGGATGTAAGTGAAATTGTGGGGGCAAAGTCCATAGGAAGCCTAAGGAAACAGATGCAGCAAAAGTAGGCAAGGCTATTGCAATCTGAGGAAATACATGTGGTGAATAACATAATAGAAATCTTTTTGTCATGTATTGTAATGCCTTCACCTCTTGTGTATTATAAAGCACATCTTGAATTGCATTTTATCCTGGAAAAGATTCTAAGCTACTGTGCACTGTAGGAAATTGCAACATGGCATGAGGTAAAACCAAAGGCTTGTCCAGAACTTATACACCTATCAAAGCATATAGTTGGAGTTATTCATTGTATTAATTTTTACTGTTCCAACACAAAGCTTTCACACGAGCAATAGTGTTGAGTGAATAGCTATTGATTTCTTCAGGCATTGCAATGTGGCTGACTGAACTAAATTTAAAGCACCATGCTGGCTCAAAGAGGGTCACTTCTATTGTTGTAGTTTACCTACATCTTTTCTTCTCAAGGACAAAAAGTGTGTCTGAAATAAAAAACAGATCATTGACTTTCGCTGCTAATTTCTGTGTCCACTTGCACTTCGGGCAGAGCAGAACAGAACCCCTGCATCGATTGTAATACAGTACCAGATTGTTGTTCTTATCATGAATGATCATTGCCATTATCATAAATATCTTTAAAGTATTAGAAGGTTGTTTCTTGATTGAAGTAAGTCTCTTGTTATAGTTACTGCAAGCAACTAAATATTTTTACAAGAAATATATTTTTAATGCAGTAAAATATGTTTATTAGTCATTAAGATAAACATGAGTGTAACTTATTTTATTTATTCAAGACTAAGTGTAAGTAGTTTCATGTAATACCTGCTGTAGGAAATAAAGCTTACAATTTGAAGTTGTTGCTTTCTTTTACAAATCTATAGTTTATAGTAACATTCCATATTTTTAAATTTGAAGACTTGTATTTTGAAAAGCAAAAAAATTTTGTTTGAAATTAGCTTCCATTTGATACATGTAAAGACAAGATTTATGACTGTTAGAATTGAAATGCCTTCCATGGTTTAAGTGTAATTAATTTTTTTTTACCTTTCCTGTAACATTTTCCTTGTAGGACACGTTGTTTACAAAGATGATACTCGTATGTTTAGAACAAAAAAAGGGACACACTTAAAGTTGAGGATTTTTTTAACATAATACAAATTTGTGAGGAAACTCTCCTAATGGTCATGAAACAGGGCAAGGAGATAATGGAAATATATTGGTATGTGTGAGAGAAAGTCGATGGCAGTGCCAGCTCAGATACAATGATGTATCTAATAATATAATAAATCATTGTAAAAAGTTTTACCTAATTCAAATTTGCTCCGAAATTCACACAATGGATAGGAGAGAGGGAGAGTGGAGAACAGAAATGTAGCAGTATGAGAAAGAGCTGGTGGCAGCACAATGGCAATGGTGTATAAGATTTTTTATTTAGACAACATACCTTACATAACATAACACAACACATATTGTTATAAAAAATATGAGCAAGGGAGAAAGTGTAGGCTCCCAATACAGTAGGTGCAGTCACCGATGCAAGAGGAAAATCCTTTTAGTCCCGGAGAGAATTCTTTTTTGCAATGAGATACTTATAATCCCTCCGGGTCTGTTTTCAGCTAAATGTAGAGCACAAAATGAAACCCATAGAATTTACCACATATCTCACGACCTTGTTAATAATCTTTAGACTTTCCCCCTGGATTCATCACTGCCATACTTGCAAAATTTTAGTTATTTTTTTCCACCATGCTATTTGGAAAACATCTTGTGAATGCAAGATGATCCATACTTATCAATATTAATATTTTGACAAAAGACATCTATTCAGATAAATATGGTAACACTCATTATCAGTGCAATGAATTACACACCAAAGCACCAACAGAACCAGTACGTAAAAAGAATAACAAGAAATGCATTCTTCATTCAATTACTCCACTGCTTTACTAATTACTGGATGCCATCCAGGGGGATCATTTCAACACCATAGCTGTTGTCGTTTTCAGATCTATATTAGGGCACATAGTGCCAATGCCACATACTGGTATAGATAGTTATGAGGGCTGTCTGATAGGTTCTCTGCCTGAAGCAAATCACAAAGCTAATGCACCGATACTTTTCACTAAGTTGTTAGATCCTTTATAAGTCTGTCTATGTTACTTGTTTCATAAGGATATCTGAAGCAACATTTTGCATATATTTGTTGATGTGGATAATATTGCTGTTGTGAAACTCTTCGTAAAAGAAAGTTGACAACTGAATGAAGGTCATGAAGTTTATTAAGGTATATGGTTGAACTTTTCCTTAATTTTCAATGGTGAAAAAGTGGGCTGCAGAATTTAAACATACAAACACCTGTCTAAGAAACAGTACATGAGAAGGACTACCAAAAATTGCTACCACACCAGAAATGTTTGCCCAAGCCCGAGTTAGCTTAGGCCTTGTAAAATGTTCATGTTGCCATGCTTGAGCATAACTCAGGCAGATATTTCTAGCGCTTTTAATGAAATTTCGTGACTGTGACACAGTGTTGGGCTATGTGGCAAAGGTCAAGCATCAGTTATCGTTTTGTGCTGCCATATGTCCTCACTTTAAATCAACTATTAGGAAATTTAGGACAGTTAGTAATATTGGCTGCTCTCGGGACACTTGTGCCATTTTCTTTGAAAATGTTGAGTTTTTGTTACGTTCGGTGATCTTAAATGCATTTTCCTCAATTTCCGTGTACCTAAGCTGAAACTCAGGATGCAAATGTAGTTCAGGAAAATTCCGATTCTGAGTGAAAGATTTTTGAGCTTTAATTAAAGGGAGTGTAAGCTGTTTTACACAGATTTTTTCAAACTCATATTTGATACTTGTAAATTTAAAATAAAATATTAATAGAGAAGTTATGACTATTTTCTTATTTGTTGAGAAATCCTCGAAAACCATACTTTTAGATTGTACCAAGGCATTTAAGCAGATTTCATTGAGGTACTGTAAATAATAATTTAAAATGGGTGTAAATACCCTGGATTTCTTGGCTCTTCAACTAAAGAAATGCCTGGACTTCAATGTGTTAAACAATTGCACAATATTGTAACAAAAATGTCTTTTTTTACTGCTATTAACAGCTCTTTATTTCCTGATTAAAATAAAAATTGTAAATTGAAAATTCTACTGTAGAGTTTTCTTTTGACACTCGCTGAGGCTATGACTACTAGCTCTAAACTTCCCATCAAAAGTGACTCACCAGGGTTCATTCTCTCCTTTATTTACCTGTCGGTGACGTCAACAAAAACTTCTAGAAGTAGCAATTGTCACATTTGTCAACCACTGCAGGTATTACAAACTCTCAAACTGGTGCTTCTATGTAAAGTGCTCACTAAATGCATACTTGTTCTCGCATAGGTGTAATAAGCATTAGCTAATGAAAGGAAGCACCAGTGCACGGCATAAATCAGCTATGACTTTTTAAGCAAGCCACTCACAATGTGCAGTGATTATGGCCAGCAAGGCAGTCACACTTCTCCCTCCTCAGGGCTGGTCATCCTGGCCAGCACCATTGTAACGGGGTAGATGATGCAGCCTCTGGATGTGATAGAGGACGTCATTTATCCTCTTCACCACAAGATAGGTCTCTTATGAAGGTGGTTGAAGCTTGGGCAGCATCCCTTGGTTTATGTAGGGTGATATAGCCACATTAAATCATCCTGCTGGTCGCAACAGGTCTTTATTCGGTTACTTGCTATGTGAATAGGTTGACACACCATCTCATACATATCATGAAGTTGGTCTAAGAGATGCTCCACATAGTCAACTGCTGGAGATGGCCCTCCAGGTGTACCTTACCATTACTTCACTTCTTGCAGGTACAACTACATTGTTACATAGCAAAATTTAAACTTGAAGTGCCTAGTTAATTTTGCAGGAAAAATTACATGAAGTATGTGAGCACAAGTTTGGTGTAGAACCCAAATTAACTCCTTGTTGGATGGAGAAGACAGAAAAATTGAAAAGTGCCAAATTGACCTGTTGATCGTTTTATGGCCCATAACATGGTAAATATCGCAACATTGGCCAATGTTAGATACATCATCAGATGAAATTACTGCAAAATAAAAAAGTTATTTTCATTTACATATGTAATATATGACTAAGCTTAATACCCATTCCATTTGTCATATTTATCATTGCTCCATGTTTTGGTGTTGCAGGGGAGCCCATGGAAATATTGCATCAACTGTTGTATTTCTGCAATTCTGTTTTTTAAAATAAAATCCATTTCATTTATAGAGTACATATCTATTGCATTTATCAATACACGCGCACGCACGCACTCCCTTCTCCCCCTCAATTTATTGCCTCATAACTTTGAAAAGAGGGAAAATGTGAAGTAAATAGAGTATGCCTTACATGCTTATATTTTTATAGGTATTAACTTATAACAGTATACTTGCATAATTTTTCATAAATACATCACTTCATTTAAATGGTCTGTTCATGAGCCCATTATAAATACAGTTTAGTTTTTGATAAACATTTTTGGCTGAATCAGTAGTTACTTGAATATATTAATCCTGTTAATAACAGCAAGTATTCCAGCTATGAGCTAATCTGCTTCTCGGATAATCTAATGTATGCTTATTTTGTGTTTAAGTTATGATTGTTCCTTGGAAAATAGTGCTTTTAATGCAGATTAGTGATTGGTATATAAACAGATTGTACACGATCGTCATCTTAACTGATGTGGCCAAATTATTAGAGTAAAATTTTCATTTGCCTAATTCTTGAAAGTATGTTGATGGAACATAATTTATTATAGTTGAAGCATTATTGGATATGAGAAAATAATGCCTTAGTACTTAGCACACATTACTTTTAGCCTAACAAGAGTTTTTATTCTTTTTTTTTTTTTTTTTTTTTTTTTTTGTATGTGTTTTGACATTTTGTAACACTTCTAAGCAGCACTGTAACTCTGCTAAACTTTAGTTAGGTTTCTATGATTGCAATGTTTTCAGAAGTGTTGATTTGTAGGAATTTCTTGATATAGTAGCCTAGTTGCATTAGTTTATTAATTTTTGGCTGGCCATTAAGGTTCTGGTGAAACAGTGTGGCTCTTCAGATGAAGCTAGTGATGCTCCACTTCACTCAGTTTAGTTTATTAAATCTGAATATAGGTATATTAGCATGATTTGGGATACAGACTCTCTTTACTTAAAATGAAATTGCTCAAAACACATGTTTCAGGGTAGTTCACCCTCTTCTTCAGTTGAAGTCCAACTGATGGCTTAGAGTTGTTCTCTGTGGTCCATTATAGTGGAGACCTCTGTTCTCAGCAGAAGTTTGGACTCGTGTGGCAGTATTTAAAAATTCATGATGAAAATATTCTTCCCAACTGAGAGTGCTGCTTTATGGATTTAAGCAACTTTGTAATTTTCTATTCCTGGAATAAAATGACAAAAGTTGCTTAAACCCATAAATAACGTGGCAGCACTCGCTTTGAAGGAATATTTTCATCACAAAACATAAGGACTGGCTCATGAATTTTGAAACAACCCACATGAGTGCAAACTTCTGTTTGAATACCAGAGGTCTCCACCATAATGGACCACAGAGCACAATTTCCAGCCATTAGTAGAACTTCAATTGAAGAAGAGGGTGAATGCCCTTGAAAATGTTTGTGCAATTTCATTTTAAGTGAGGCGAGTGTCACTATCCCAACTGATGCTAATATGCTTAAGCTATTTCACTGAATATAGGTGTTTTAATTTGCTGTATTCACAAGTATTCAGTTGTGAAAACTACAAAGGAAGAGGTGGGAGCTATTGCTACTTGCATTCTGGCCTTGAAGAGGGGCAAAAGGAGAGGGTGGTGAGCCTCTCGATTTTTGCAGCTACTTTTTGTCAATGGATATGTAGCTGCATGTTTATACTTGGTTGCCATGACAACAAAACAAAATTTAAGGTTCCACGTGTTACCAAAAAGCCTATTTTAAGGATATGGTGCAGCTAACATTTCAGGAATATATACCTCCACTGCTGAATCCTGGCAGTTGGCAGTTCGGGTGGTTTCGTGTTAGGTTGGCTATGCTTCCTTTGCAGCGTTGCCAGTGTAACTAATAAACACCACCAGCTGATTGCAAATGTCTATTGTGTGTAAACAGTATACATAGTAAATGAATGCCAGTGAATAATGAAACTAATTTTTTATTATTATTGATGTTAATTGAAAATGTGATACTACAACGTATGTAGCATATTTCACATAATCTAGAACAAATTAATGTAAAATAGCTCGTTACAATGAGAGAAAGATATAACAAAGTGATTTTCACCGGTTTAGAATTTTAATGGCTCAATTTCATCCCTCTGTCATCATTACTGTCATTATCAACATCGCTGTCACCAAGACATATCAATAGTGGCTGATGATTCCGTCTAATTCCTGTGCTTTTCATACTATTTTGTGCACATGCTTCACTTTCTCCTTCCATGAAGCTGCGTCCACCTTCACACCTTCCCATAAAAGTCTATTCACTTCTATAATTGTGAAAGTCTCGTTCCCTCACGTACAAACTCCAACAACACTATCAACAATAACAACAAATATACATAACGAATAATACATAGCTTGTATAGAACGCATGTTAGGAGTTCACAAACTAAGCACATGGTTGGAAATAGCCAGATGTGCGGCATCTAGATTACGTTGTCAGACCGACCGACTGGAATGCTGCATTGATTGGTTCAGAAAGTCAAGTGACCAGCTTTTCAACCTTTTTTTTGCTGGGGTACCAACATAGCTCCCAACTGTCAAGTGCAAAGATTCAGCGGCGGGGGTATAGTGAACAACAGACAACCCCTTTGTAGCTCAGGCTAACCCCATTAGTTATTGCCTTCATGAAAGGAACACAACCTTTAGAAGTCACCACCTTCCCTAACAATGTTTCTGGCATCTCTATCAAGCTAACAATTACATGAACTGTCTAAAATATGGTTCACATATAATAGATGTTTGTGTGTAGTCTAGTTGCCTGTGGTATTCTTTGATTTTTCTGAAGTTTGCTCCACTGCAATTTTTTTTCCATCTACTGCTTTGTTTAGTTCAAGTTGGCGAAATTAATCCACAAAATGTTATATTGATTCACAACTTTTGCAGTGGACTGATTGTGATAAAAGGAATTTGCTGTTGATGTGATAACCAAACCTTATTCTTAACTTGTTGGTACAAAAAGTGGAACAAAAATGTGTGAAATGTTAGAACAAAACACTTCATATATTACTGGTACAGTGAATATTAGTGGCTATGCAGTAGTTATGTAGAAATACTATTTTGTTAGCCTTGCAGCCTCTTCAGGATGACCTGACAGAGAAGTATGCCACCAGAAAGAAGAGCAGGGTCAACTCACTGTATAAGAAATACATATTCTACACATGATTTTTTTGTGACGAGAGCTTTCCCTATAGTTTAGGCCATGAGCTGCCACTGGTGAAAGAAACCTGCAAACATTTGGAAAATTATTGCTTTCAAAATTTATAACATTGTATTCAACAAAAAGCTATTTTATTGTTGATGCTGCATTTGCGTTATCTAAAGTTGTCAAAACCTTAAATGCTTTAACACCTAGATATAGCAAGAATGAGCATCATTGAGATTAATTAGTAAGTTGATTTTTATAACGCTACATTTGCTTATTTAATTTGAAGACATGCCTTGTTCTTGGTGGTGCTTGGATGGACCTCTGTGTCAGTAGGTCGCCTGGCAGGATTTCAAAATTGGAAACACAATTTCTGTTCTTCCAGATGAAGATATTCTCCCAAACTGTTTTCCTTGCCATGATTTTTAGTACTTTTGTATTTATATTTATGGTGTGTTGCGTTTTCCACAAATTCCAAGCTGATGCTGATTTGTCTTCTTGCTTTTGTTTTGACAATAGAAGCACACAGCTTCAGAAGCTTTACTCCAATTAAATAATGTAATGTTACAAAAATCAACTCGTTAATCTCGATGATTAGAACACATCGCTGTCACAGTGTCTAACAGACTAAATTGTAAGAATGAGTATGTTTCATTTTTAAACATATTAATTAAAGAGGAAATGTATCACGCTTACTCTAGTAGTATGACCAAGTCTGTGAATTTTGTCAATAGTGGTTTGCAATGTTATTTTTTTTGTTATTTAAAAGTGTTCTTGGTGTTTTTCTGTAGTAGTAGGATTTTATACACATAATTTAAACACACTCATAAATGATTCCTTAATTAATGTTTGTTTCAAACACTGTAAAATATAGAACTTTGAGAAGCACTCGTGTGTACATTATTGCAATTCAGTACTAGGAACATTGCTGAAAAAAATTAAAAAGGGCTTATTGCACTCTTTCTGCACTCAATATGTCATACATAACTTTATTTCATGTAACATAGCATTATGATTTCCTTAAATGTTTTATATAATCTTAATATAATTTTTCAGACTTGTAGCTGTGATACAGGCCCACATTGTATACATCTCCTTTGTGTCATGTTGAGGGTCTTCCAAATACCAGAAAGTGACCCTCAAATATATGCAGAGAAGCTTAAAAGCTATGAGGTATGTATAACATCTTGTCATTTCTAAATAACAGAAAAAAAGCAATGCTCTTTTTACCAATGCCTATCTGTACCCTTATCTAGTTTGGATTTTTGATGACTTCCTCAGTTATTAATGGAAGCCTAAAGTGTCTCAGTTCCTCAGTTGCTTAACATTATTTTTTTTTTAAGGGGAAATGAAAAGCAATAAAATAACAAAAATTTCATGGGAAAGAGTGTTATATGTTCATTGTGCTTATTTTATTTTTTATGTGGAATATATTGTTTTGATCCACTTTATAGCAAAAGTGGATGTATTTTGCATAAAGTAAAGAACAAACCATTGGTGCATTTTCGTGCACTTCTACAAAATTAACATTGTTAGGGTATATAACTGAGGTATATGTTGCAAATATATGTCAACTTGGAAACAAATGTATTCTGATGTTTATTCTTTTTTCTACAAGCTAAGAAAACTGGGCTTGATAATAGTGCTGAATACTTGGGTTTAAGATTGCAAAGATAATGGCCATGTAAATGCGATATCTAAAGCCCCACTGCCACCAGTGGTTTTGGTTACTGTATTTTATTTGCATGTGCTCCAGCTTATATTGGTCATCTCTAGATATAAAACCTAAAGGGCTGATTTTCAAATTTTATAGGAGAAGACAAAACATGGTCTACTGTGATTCATCCTATACTGATGGAAACATAATATTCATAATTAATAGTGATATATATAATTTACAGGTTGGATAGGGAGTAATTGTCCACTTTTTCAATTACAAATAGAAGACATTGAAAACAATAATAATATCATTATAACCTAATGTCCGACTCCTAAGTATTTTATCACAAATACCTATAAATAACTAGCATTTGAATAATTGGCAACTACTAAAGCATTTTCTGCCTGTCTATTGAAAGAGGCCAGGTGTCGTGAATGAAGTAAACAATGTTGGTCTCACTTGGAGGAAGGTTTTAAATGCATCTCCAATGACAATTGCAAATGATTGAGAAAAGTCTGTCAAAGCTATACCTTAAAGGAAAATGAATATTGAAGTTACATTATTAATAAGCAGCTTACGTTGGAAAAGGAAGTGAAATATTTACACACATTGTTCCCAAAATTTCTGAAATTTCAATTGCCCCTTTAGGCATGTGATTTCTCATCTGTACACATGGGATTATTGTAAAAATTTAAAACACAGCATTGCGCACTTCAAGCTTCATCCATCACGACACAACCTTTCAAGTGCAAAGAGTTTTTTTCTCAAATGAATCAGACAGGATTAACTATGCATTGCCACTTCGTTACCCTATGCTTTTCATATTTCCTTCATTTGCACAGTCTAGCACAAGTTAAACGTAGTTATGTTGAGATACAATTCATCATTGCCTAGCTTTGCAATAGCTGCCTCTTTGATTCACTATGAAGTTTACCACATATGACCATTACACAAATTTGTCTCTTCTATTACTACGAGAGATGGAAGATTAATAGTGGCAACTATTTTTTTACAGCTGATACAAAAGAAATGCTTGTTACCAAGTTTTCTGTCCTTCAAAGTATTTGCCAGCTTGTGTGCAACCTGTTACCAGCAACGTGGAAGTCGTAGGATAACTTTAGCAATGCCTGTTGTGTTGATAGTGCAAATGGAGTGGTCTACTGTCTGACGAATCTCTCTAACAGGTCTGAAGGAATTGCCATGAAGTATATGGGAATCGCTAATTCTTTCTCAAAGTGGTCAAAGCTGTATTCCAAAAATGAACTGTAATACTGAGCATTGATGTTTGGTGTGGTGGAACGTAACTCATTAGGATAACACCATGACAGTCTTATACGAGAAGTACTATAACTTTCATATTGCTGGAGTTCTGACAAACTTTGATATTTCGAACTTTCTGATTTTGCTCACACTTTCTGCAGAACCCACCCATTATTTGGCATGATAATGCTCGGCAGCATACGTGCAAACTGTGGCTGATTTGTTCATCGATGGAGGAGGGAAATGCTGCACCACCCACTATACTTCCCTGACTTAAGACCTTGTGACTTTGACTTGATTCCGAAGATGAAGGAATCTTTTTGTGGTATTCACTTCAGAATTGTTCCAGAGATTCGTCTGGCAGTAGACTGCTCCATGCTCCATTCCTACTATCAACATAACAGAAGTTTCCTACATCTTCCACATCACTGACAACGGATTATACACAATGCTGGTGACAACCTTGAAGCATAATAATGCTTGTAATGTGTATCTCTTTTGTATCAGTTATAAATAAATAGTTGCCACTATTGAAGTTCCAACCTTTGTATTTAAGGCAACAACTGATTAAGGGTAAAAAATTCTCACATCCTGTTTATGTGTTAAATATTCTTCAAATAAAGCATTCTGCTTACCAAGTCAAGCGAGGTTTTTGCACTATTCTGAGCAACAGAGAGAGAAGAAACCTACAAATTCTTGGTGGTTGTTCAATATAATTCCATTAGGACTATTCTGGAAATAATTTGCATTAGAGTAGGTACTGTAAATTAAATACTGTGCCTTCATTTTATGCCAAGGGCACATTTGCCCTATATGCATGTTGGTATAGATCTTGGTATTATGCCATTACACAGAAACGGCAAGTAAGTGTAAAGGATATGTTGATCAGCTGTGAGCTGTCATTATTTTTCCTTGTGTTGTGAAATTGTTCGACAATACGTGTGTTGTGTGTGTGAATTCCTCAGTAATGTTATTCTTATTAGTCCATTGGAATGCCTGCCAACAAATTCATGCTTGAACAGTGTATTTTTACATCTGATATGTGAAAACTGAATCGTGTAGACAGGTGTGCAGAAAATTTCAGCAACAATTTCCTGTTAATTCAGTAATGGGTAGACATTGTGAGGTATTTGGTGAATAAATTTAGAACAAAGGGATGATTAAACGTAAACCAAAGAAGCAAAAATGACGTGTTTCTGACGGAGGAAAAGCTAGACGAAATTATGCTGCGTTTGAATGCTCACCTAAGAAATCTCTCAACCATGTTCCACAGCAAGTGGGTGTTTCACTAACCTCTGTTCATACAGCTACTAACTTTTAAAACTGAAACCCTACCAAATGACTATATGCACCAAGTATAAACATTACTGAAGAAAAACTTAGGTTTGTGAATGGTAATTTCATCCAAAAATGTCAATGTCTTCATACAGATGGACATCACTTTCAACACTATAACAAGGTTAGTACTCATCAGACGTGTACTAACACTCATGAGTAAGTAATGTGGGAGTTATGGAATAGAAAACTGAACAATGTAATAAACCGAGTGCTAAACACGCATTTGCGCTATCCATAGCCTTGGCATAAAATGAAGGTACTGTAAATATGTACAGAAAAATCCATTTCACTGGAAGTGATGGGTGTGTTCATTTATATTATGAAAAGTTTTGGAACTAAAAATACGTGATTTTCAGTTTTCTTACAAACATACCCTCTACTGGCAATGTGGGCTAATTTTTGCAAAATCAAAATATTTAGACCTAGTATAAGTGGTATATAGGGGATGCTGAAAAGTTTTAGAACAGCAAACCAGGATTAGTTCAAAACATTTAGAGTTTGATGTTCAAAATATTGCCCTATAACATCAATGCAGTTTTGCATTTGATGAAACAAGTCATTAACTCCTTCAGTGATTTGGGTGTGATATGACACCTGTGCAAGATCGTTAAATGCCCCATATTTTCAAAAAATAACATCGGATGACTGTTGAATAATACAAAACTCAACAATTAGATTTATGGCCATGGAGTCTTAAGGCATGATAGGAGTGGCTAAACTATCAAATCAAGGATTGCAGAATCAAATTCAGTCAAAATTTGTTCTGCATTTTAGAGAAACTATGGTAAAGGATGGGAAGGCTCCAACTAAGGCAATCAATTTTGATGGTATGGTTGGATGCTGACATGTTTCGATTGAATGCAGGCACATGCATTTTACCATTTTATTACATAAAAAACATTAAAAATTCTCTACCATCAAGTAGCATTAAAGATTATAAGCTCAGATAATAGTGCAGCTATCGTGTGTCTGAATGGCAGCATGGTGTATGGCATGATATGTGATAGTTGACCATACTGGTATGATCGGAGATTCACACCCCAAGGGGCCAAAATTGATGTGTTTCATCACCTTACCTCCATTATTGGATATTCCTGAATGGGTTAAAGCAAAGATGCTAGCCACTCTTCCTGAGACACTTCAGAAAGTTTTTGTAAATTTCCACTGCTCATCTGATGACAAAAAATTTATTCCATTTATTTTACCTTTAATTTTTGGAAATGAAAAGAAATCTTAATGTGCTAGGTCAGGGCTATATGATAGAGGGTACTGATGGGCACAATCAAATAAAAACCGTAGAAATATGCGATAGTTGCCTAAATATTGGTTATTCAATTGTTGCCCTGTATTCAGTTTTTCACTCAGTTTTAAAAATCCTGTTTTATACTGCCATTTTTCTTTGGAGAGAATGCAATTACATTCTTGAAGGCAGCTACTGTTGCTTGAGGTTGTCTTTCATTTTGGGAATAGAAAAAAGTTGCATGTGGCCCAATCTGGACTATAGGGAGGACTGGACGAATATCAAGAGTTCTGACTCCTGGAGAAATTGCCATGCAGACTAGTCTTAACACCTTTTTCTCAATTCATTGGAACGCTTGTGGCAGACATTTTGTGATGCAGTAACAGTCCTTTGTCCCTCAAGCAGAATCGTCACAACTTGGTAAGAAGAAGGGACAGCTTGTCTTATTTCCAATACTTCTCCTTTGCTTCATTTTTTGGGGGATCTTCTGGAAAGACTGTCGGTTAGTTTCTGGAGCACACCGGTAAATACATCTTTCATCACCTGTTACAATGTTAAATATGTTTTTTGGACCCTTCTCCACTGAATTCTTTAATCATTCCTTGGCACCATTGCACACATTCTTCTTTCTGCTCATTTGTGAAATGAGCAGAGCTTCCCGATATCAAATTTTTCTTTCAGGATTGTATTCACTACTGCTGGTTCAGTATTTAGGGTTTCTTGAATCTGACCATGTGTGCATTGATCATCTTCCTGCAACATGTCCTCTTCTTTCACCATATTTTCATCTATTATTGCTGTATCTGGTTGTCCTGCTCAGTTTTCGTCTTTGAATGAATTCCTTCCTCTTCTAAACTTGGCATGCCATTGATAAATAGTGGATCTCGAAGAGCAAAGATCTCTAAATGCACGATGCAGTCTTTTACTTATTTATACCTCACCTCCATTATTGGTTATCCTTCAATGGGTTAATGTAATGGGATGGAAAAGTTTGAAGCTGCCAAACTCTTTAAGTTACATTGCGTTAAGTCAGGTCACATTGTGACCATAAGTAGCTCCATTTAATACAAGTGTTAGACTTTAGAATTACATCATATTAAGTTAAGTCACATTACATTAAGCGTATCATAATCCTGGCATGTTATGAAATTTGGTTTGAATTAGGGGTTGAAAATGGGAGCAATGTGCATTCATAAAACCTGTCCCAGTAAGTAATTTTGTGTTGCAAACAAAATTCTTACCATGGAATATAACATAGTTATTTGCTTGGGCACATACCTCAGCTATTGAGTGCCTTCTCAAGATTTGCAACAGTACAAAAGTCTAATCTCAATGGCAGTAACAAATAATATTTTCGGTAATTCCAAAAGCTATGTTGCATATGAAAGGATTTTACAAAGAGCTTATGTTAAGTATGAATAATTTTAGGATATTTGTGAGATGCTCAAACATTATTTTTTACAGGTTAAAGAGCTATTCGATAAATATCACCTGCTCCTTTGCTCAAAAATACATGGATTATCAGAGGGCATACATTCAAATGCTCAGAATGGCACAGCTCTGTCAGAAGCATTAGAACCAAGTACTTCTGGCATGCCTAATGAAATTGCAGAAACATTGTGAGTAAATTTGCCATTTTTATGAACCATTTATAGGATCTGTAAGAATTCCTGTTTAGATTGTTCTGATATTCTTAAACAGCTATAGCAAAATTAATGAAACTGAAACACTTAGAGTAATAGCAGAATTATATTGTTGAAATTGTGATTGGAATGGTGACATTTTAGTTTTACTTTACCAGTTTCAATTATGTTGAAAGGTTTCACTTCTAATAACTTAGCAGTAGTTGGTTCAGTTTTACATTGGTAAAAGTAGAAGATAAATGCTATAAGAAGCAGGATTCTTGTGTTAATGAAGCATTAATTGGCCTTGGTTAATCACAAAAACAAATAAGTTTGAGTTACACTACTCCACCTGTCTTCCTAAAATATATTATGTTTACTTGTGTAATGTATGCACCTTTTGAATGAAATTTTAGGTTCTAAAATAGAAATGCATAAATTATGCAAGTAATGAAAATTGGAGATTTAGAGGCATGAGATTTAACTTCCTTTACTTTATGCATCCTCATTGCTACTGGAATGGTTAAGTTCAGATGTATTATTTGCGGGTTACGCAAGTTGACATGTTGGTCAGCAAAACAGACATTGTTGTACAATCCATAAAGCGTATTTGAGATTCTGTTTTCCTAAAACTGCTTTCCTTTACATCTAATGAAATAGATCTCGAAGAATTGTCACAGACCATATGGAGTCGAGTTTCATGACTTTTTACACCCTCATATATATAAGGCTTATTCCTCTATTTATTTAATGCTAATCGAGAAAAATTTGGCAGATAGGATCTTATAGCTGCTTTCTTGTAAGTAGAACGGAAATAAGGGGGTACCATAAGCTAAATCGATAATCAAATCTTTTAAAAGCTGGTTGCTCTGTGATTGAAGTACCTTTGTTTGTAATGGCAGGAGTTGACAAATTCCCATGTGAGAAAAGTATAAGTATTTTAAAGCTGAAACTGATAACAAGTAATATCTCAAACGTTCAGCTGCATGAAAAAAAGTATGACATAAATTGTGTGTTTTAACAAGCTCTACATTTTTGTATGGTACGTTTTTGTCTTATCTCTTATGATTTACCAGATATGCAAAATTCCACAAAATTCTTTCAGAGGATATTCCCAGAAAATTGAAGATATACATTGTATTTTTGATGTAAATATCTTAACTATAAGAGATTTTAATCAAAAACGTTAGAGCCATTTTTGAGAAAATAAAAATTTTCAAAATTTTTTCCACATGAAGGGTAGTTGCAGCTGGGGGAATTTTCTTGAAAATCTTTGTGTGGTATCCTTGGAAGATACTGAACTTAAATATGCATTTTGGTATTTAATGGACTTTTCGTTTTTGAGCTATATTGGTTGCACTCATGCACACACACCCCCCACTCCCCCCACACTCCCTACCCGCACACACAACCCCCACTCCCCCCACACTCCCTACCCCCACTCCCCCCACACTCCCTACCCCCACCCCAGCCACTCACCCCCCTCCCACACTCACCCCCCTCCCACACTCACCCCCACACTCACACTCACCCCCACACTCACCACCCACACACACACTCACCCCCTTTTCTTTTCTAAAAACTGTTTTTGATTCAGGCATCTCGAAGTATGTATTTCCAGTGAAATCTCTATCAACTTTTGGGTGTAATACAATACCTTTTGTATACACTAAGTACATAGTATGTAGAGAAAGTAAAAAGTTGTTGTACATCAATTATGGGGGGGTGTAAATTATGTAAGTAAATACAGTAAACCAGGAAATATCAATTATGTGACTGCTTACAATTAAGTGACTGAACAAGAAATGTAATTAGTTGACAAAAGTTGAAAGCTGCAGCATCAGCAATTCATTGGAACTGGTAATATGAACTGGTGATTGATTTCTAAGAATTGAAAGCTAATTAGAAACAGTAAAAAAAAAAAAAAAATTGATGGTGGCTTACTTACAAAGGGGGAGGGGAATTATATCTGAACAGATAGATACAATCACAGACAAGGTAAGCTTGCAGTCATCTATAGTTTTATTCATACATTAGTAAATGTGCCACTAAAAAAGACAGAATATAACAAAGCACATATGATTGATTGATGCTTGGAGGAATTTAGTTGGACCTGTGTGGTTGAAACTGAGAGCATGGGCTTTCGAAACTAGTCCCTCATAATAACAGTGTAAGTGATGTAGTCTTAAAAAAGCAACTCAACAAATTAATATAACATATAAAGCACATATGGTTTACATCGCAGAATACAATCATTTAGCAAAAAATTGATCTCTGAATAAAATCAAAGCAACGACAACTATACATGTTACAAAACTACACAGCCTTTTCAAAATATTTTCAAAGAACACAATATAACACTGGCATCGCAGAACAAGTTCAGTTTTAAAATCCCATAGAGCAGATAAAAAGTCAACTGGGGGGGGGGGGGGGCTTTAATCATATTATTTAAAAAAGAAAGTAGCAATATTTACTTCAGAAAGTTATTGGGACAGTAACACTATAACTATTATTTATCACTATTAATATTATTGTTACTAGTAGTATTAGTTTGGTAGAGGTAGCAGTAGTATAGGTATTAGCAAGAAAAAAAAAACTGTACTAGATACAAAGGAAAACATGGGTTTACAATATGGCTAGATAGTAGCCTGGGCTGATGACTGCCATATTGTTTGTATGGGTGCTTAGTACTTGAAATACTAAATACCTCTGAAAAACAAAGCAAAAGATGTGCTAGAGCTCATTGAACGCTTCATGAGCCTTGAGATAAGTCTTCAATGGCTTATTCTTTGGATGGGGAGACATGGGATGGAATAAAAAAGTTCAATTGCTTAGTGCTGGAAGCAACAGAATTCACTGCATGAAAGATAGATTAAAATAATAAATAAATAGATATATATCTTTATATGCCAGGGTGATAAAATTGTATAGCAACATCGAAAGAATACATCAAAATTACAATATGTGTCACACCCCACACTAAATCGAGGGGACCCGCTTGGCTGCTTAAAGGTAAACTGAGACAAAATATACGAGGGCCGTTCAGAAAGTAGCCTCCGATCGGTCACAGTGCGGGTAGTGGGGGGAGTAGCGACGCCATCTGTGCATTCACGCACTCAGCAGGTCAGTCGGCATCAAGCCGTGGTCGAGTGAAAGTCGTACCTGCGCTAGTTTAGTGTTTGTGGCCGTTTGAAATGTGTACTGCAATAGAAAACCCCGCCAAATGTGAAGTGCGTGCTGTTATAAGGTTTTTTACAGCCAAAGGATATTCTGCAGCAGCTATTCATCGTGAGCTTTGTGCCGTGTACGGACCAAGAGTTATGAGTGAAGGAGTGGTCCGTGAATGGGTATGTTTATTTAAAAGTGGACGAGAAAACGTTCATGATGAAGAGAGGAGTGGTAGACCATCATTGGTCACGGACGAACTCGTTCAGACAGTTGATGCAAAAGTTCGTGAAAACCGACGTTTCACAATGTCAGAGTTGTCTACTGATTTTCCTCAGATTTCTAAGACTCTCTTGTACGAGATAGTGACAGCAAGATTGGGTTACCGTAAGTTCTGTGCACGATGGGTGCCCAAAATTCTTACCGACCACCACAAAACTCAAAGAATGGCCTCTGCATTAGACTTTCTGTCACGTTATGAGGCCGAAGGTGAACCATTGTTAACAGAATCGTGACCGGGGACGAAACCTGGATTAAGTACGTGAACCCTGAGGCAAAAGAACAATCAAAGATGTGGGCACATTCAAATTCGCCTACCAAACCAATAAAAGCCCGGCAAGATTTTTCTGCCCGAAAATTGATGGCAACGGTGTTTTGGGATGCAAAAGGGGTGTTGTTGGTTGAATTCATGGAATGTGGGACGACCATTAATCAAGACGTGTACTGTGAAACACTAAAACAATTACGACGGGCTATACAGAACAAACGCCGTGGTATGCTGACTTCCGGTATCGTTTTTTTGCACGATAACGCCGTCCTCACTCTGCTCGCAGAACAACAGCCCTTCTTGAGTCCTTCAAGTGGGACGTTGTCAACCATCCACCTTACAGCCAAGCGATTATCACCTCTTCATGCATATGAAGAAATGGCTCGGGTCCCAGCGCTTTGATGACGACGAAGAGCTCAAAGATGCGGTCACAGGCTGGCTCCAGGCACAAGCGGGTGATTTTTATGCAGAAGGAATTTCAAAGCTTGTGAACAGATACGATAAGTGCCTCAATCGTTATGGAAACTATGTAGAAAAATAGTGCAAAGATGTAGTTGTAAGATGTATATATTAAAATATTTTTATTTAACTTGGTGAATTTCTTGCAATCAACCGGAGGCTACTTTCTGAACGGCCCTCGTACTTTTTACTATGGGTGGGCACAAAAGGGACGCACCCATATAGGCTAAATCCTATACAACAAGGGAAAACCTAATTCGCTAATAAAAAGGATGTGTATAGGTTAACTAGACTACTGATGTAAAAAGAAACGCTTAAAAAGCAATAGCAAATATATTGTTAACTTTTACTTGAATACATTCCACCATCTTGGCGCAAGGCCAACCTTGGCTTTTTGGAGGAGTCGAAGCTCCACTTTTGCAACTATTACAACTGAAGATCACATTATAAAAGAGAGCAATTGCCACGCTTACCGTGGTTTTAATAATTGTTAAAGTTGGCAATGTTGCCAACATTATGATAATTATAAATTTTAATACTACCACATCCTGTGCACACAGCCAGGATGTGACAATATGTTGCATAAAACATTAAAATATTTTGCTGTAAAAAGTATTATATAACAAATGCTGATTTTATAGTTCTCTAAAAAACTGAAAACGAAAGATCTCTTACAGTATTTGGTAAAATTTTAAATAAGCTTGTGGATTGAATTTCAAAACATTCTTGATCTTAGAAAATTTATTTTTATGCACATAAATGTTAAGAGCAGTTTATAGTGCTATAATTATGAACAGTTGTGCAGAATGAATAATTGTTAATATTTCTCTTCACATAGAGCAAACAGTCCAAAATAAACATTGATGTCAAGGTTAAAATATTCAATTTCATAAATAATGGTTTACAGAGGGTTCCTTGTTGAACTCTGCACGTAATTCTTATAGCCTTTTGCTGCAGAATTAATATACTTGCTGTAGAATGGTTGCTCCACAGAGTGCCATATGTGAGATGACTATATACCTGTGCATAGTAAACACTTGATAAAGATTCCAGTGAAAGATATTGCTTTAGAATTCTTGAGGCAAATAAACCTTTACTAATTTTATGTGAAATGTAGAGAATGTGACGTTCCCATTCCAAGTTACCTTAGATATGAATGCCTATAAATCTAACCTGTTTATCAGCATTAGAATAGCTTACATTAAAAGTTCAATATACTGTCTTTTCTTTACTAACGGCCAAATTATTTGCCTCACACCATTTTATAATTTTGATTCCTTTTCAAGATTAACATCTAAAATTCCACTAACAGTGCAGGAGTAATTGATAGAAAGATCTGCAAATAAATATGTTTCAAGACATTCAACTTGAAGGTACATAGGAAGATCATTAATGTAAATAATAAAAAGTAATGGTCCAACGACAGACCCTTGTGGGTTCTTTTTCGACTGTTGATCATTTACAAATACAGATTGATGCTTATATGACAACAAAATCTAAATTGTCAGTAAAACCATAAAATTGAAGTTTCTCTAAAAGAATCTCATGAGAAATGGTTTCGAAGGCCTTGGAGAAATAAAAAATCTGCCTGTGAATAATATTACCTTTTCCCAGATGATAAAAACTTCTCTTCAAGAGTGAAATAACAGCATCAGTTGTGTGTGATTGGCTCTGAAGTTGAACTGACTTTTAGAGAATAATAAAGAGCCCTCAAAATAACCACTAATCTGTCTATTGACCAGAATCTTGAAAACCTTTGATAAAATTGGTAAAATATACACAGGTTTACAATTGCCAATTTCCGATTTTACGCCTTTCTTAAAAATGGGAATTACTTTTGCAGTCTTAAATACTTCAGGAAAGTAACCCAAATCAAGACAATAATTAATGAGTAGAATGTTCACAAATGAATACAGATGCTATTTTGAGAATATTTGCAGATATACCACAGGAGTCTGTGCATGTATTCTTTTTAATTCCAGCAATTGTGGCATAAACATCTTGAACCTTAACTTGCTCACATCTGAATGCACCATTAGGGTTCATAGTATCATTCAAAAATTGAATTCCCAGTACATTGGTAGAGGGGATTTTATTTAATAATTTATCAACTTTATTTATAAAATAGTCATTAAAATCATTCAAATTTGGCGAAACCTTATTTAATTTTGAGATGGTATTCAAAATTGATGATACCAAAGACCAAGTAAAAAATAAAATAAATAAATAAAATAAAATGGAGGGAAGACTAATCTCATGAATTTTGACATCACATGGAAGAAAAATGCAGCTTTGAAAACATAAAACTGCATAAATCAAAATCAAATGAATTCTTATCAATGGCAGGCATACGTTTTCAAAATAAACGTTTGTGTGACTTAGTGTTACATTAAGCATTTGAAAAGCAACTCAAGTACTTTATCCACAATATAATCGCAGCAGTGATGCTCAATTTGGAAATGTATCATAACCAAGGACCATTAAAGCTTAGCTTATTTTTTTATTTTATTTTTCTATTTTTTTTTTTTTTTTTTTTTTATTATTTTTTTTTTATTTTTTTTGGTATTACATATTGTTGGAAGGCAATTGAAATTAAATAAACATTTTCTTGTTGCATGATATAGTGTAAATGAAGTTTATTTACTAACTTATATCTTTGTTATTACAAAATAAATGTTATTTATTACTAATAATATCCTTTTACTTCTCAATTTATCTACCTTAATTTAAGGAGTTTCATATTTTATACCCCATTATAATTAGCACTAGGTTGTTTATATAATGGTGCTGAAATTATTTTGAATCCTAAAACCTAATGTTTGCATATCCTTTTATATCTTATAATTCCATATAGTATTATCAACATTGTCATTCTCAAGATGTATAACATTGTGAAGTTACAGGAATTAGATAAGTCTAGATTAGATTACATTCTGAAGGTTCATGATGGCCAAGCAGACCTTTGAACATGAATGCAGAATTTAAAGTTCTTGCATTACAATTAATAGAAAACATCTTAAACTTTATGGTGCATTTACATTTAAGACAGGTATTAAACAACAATTAAATCACTTGGCCTTTACAGCCTATGACATTTGTAATTGTAATTGTAATCTATTAGCAGCCCATAGACTCTTTTCGAGTATTGGGCATTGTCAGTTTACATTAAACAAAATTCACAGTGCTTATACATCCTTATATACAAAGGTGCCCAAATTTAATATTAAGATGTACGTTCCCAAAATGTTAAATATGTACATAAAAATTTGTGAATGTAATTTGTAAATTGTTAATTATTACTCCTAAAATTGTATATATAAGATATACATTTCAAATTACAGTGCTGAAATTTATGCAATAAATATTCATTTTCTATTACATTTAGGTTACACTCACTAAACATAAACTTCAAAGGACATATAGTTTGCATCATATTACTTAGTGTTTATATTCTTGCTTATATGTAGTAAATAGAGCTGGGATTTTTATGTAGTATCAATTGAAAAATATGTACATAAATATGTAAAATCTTTAAATATTTCATGCAAATTTCTTATATTATGCTCAAGAGACAGTAAAGTATGCAATTATTATTTGATGAAAATGTAACCTAGAAAATTAACTCTCAATTTTATCAAGTAAAAATATTATAATATGAGTAAACACAAATGTAAATGCAAATTCCATAGTTAGACATTTATTCATTAAATTTTGCAGCACAGTCTACAATTACATATTTTTCTAACTTCTCTGGGGTCATTGATAGCCGTTTGTCAGATAGAATGTTCTTATAAGCAGAAAATGGCTGCTCAACATCACATGTGACTGTGAACATTTTTAACAAAGGAATCTTTCCTGGGGAAATGTTCTCAGGACAATCTGTAATGTCCCCTTTTAGAATTTGACACACACTGCAAAATGTTGAATATCCAAGATTTTTACTCGAAACTGTTTTTAATTTATTCCATGCACTCTTACCCTTCTCCCCATGCACTACACTTCGTTTTTCAACTGCATCCTCCACAACACCAATGGAAGCTTCAATTGGAAGTGTGATGCTATCCGGGAGCCAGCTAAAGTTTCTTCTAATGTAGAAGACAGAACAAACCACTTTGGACTCACTGAAGGCATGCTGAGTTTCACGAATAGCTGCAGCACTTTCAGGATCAAAAGAATCCACAACAGTCTTTGTCATCAAAATGTTCACTGCTTCAATCCACGTTCTCCTCCTAGTTAACACTGGTTCTGGAGGCAATGGTGTTCCTGGAAGTTGCTCTTTGTAGGAGTTCATGCACTGTGGGGCTTTTAGAAACACTTTTGTTTAATGTATTTACTTCCGGAAACTTAACTCTTATATCCTGAGCAACACGTTGCAAACCATGGAGCATATTGGGGTAAAATACCTTCAGAGCAGTTACAGCTGTGTATGGTGCTGCGTCAGAATATAGCACTAACACTTTCTCTTCTTGAGTTCCGGTAGGCCACAACACTTTTAGCCCATCATTCACAAATCTTGCAATAGTTGAATGATTTTTATGGTCCAGCTCTTTGCAGTGGATTAAACATGGGTTAAAAGCGCTGTCAGGTTCCAACTTTCCTACCACGAGATTTGCTGTGTTACATCTCTTAGAATCAGTTGTTTCATTAACCGTAACCCATATGAAAGAATCTAAGTACTGTCTTATGCTGTCCATTCTCTCATCGTAGCAGACTTGCAGATAGTATTTGCGTAATGTTGAATGGTCTGGTATATGTTGCTTGCAGTATTTTTCCAAGATCTGAATTTAGGCACTTGAATCTTGTACCACGGAATATTAGCAGCAATCATTGCACTGCACAAATCCTTATAGAAAGGATTAATTAAAGCTGAAGAATTTTTCATGTGTTAGAAGCACTTGCTTTGTCGGTTGACATGATTGTTTTTTCTATGCAGTGTACTTCTTAAATGCTGTTCAAGCTGGGATTTTATAGAGCATCCTATATGTTTGTTGCAATCTTTGACAAATGACTATTTTGCCATCAGTTGTAAAGCACTCGTCAATTTGAAGACAGTGAAGATGAGACAGGTACCATATTCACACTAGAGAGTATTGAGGTACACTGTTCACTTACCCACTTTGCTTCTGAATGAAACTAAGTACAAGAAATGAAAAGTATTGAATACAGAATTTACAGCAGTTTCATGGTATAATTAGCAAACCCATTAGGCCTAACACAAGAAATGAAAAGTATTGAGAACAGAATTTACAGTAGTTTCATGGTATAATTAGTAAACATATTAGGCCTAACAGGTTTCTTTTCAATGTTGTGGTCATGCTCATAAGTGGCTGTCAAACATATGCCATTGCTTTTTTTACCTAGTATGGTCATTCCTTGTTCAATACCTGTCAGTCACCTTAATCTCTCTATTGTAGCAAGGGGCAGTATCTACGTAGCTTCAGTTTAGAATTTATAGAGAAGTTTACCATGTGAATACAACAAAATGTGGAAATGTGTAATTTCATGTAATATCGCAAGAATATGTAATATACTTAAAAATATGTAAAATGAAATTCAGTTATAGTAACCCTAATATAGTGGTTTGTGAAGATATAAATTTTCCCAGCATCTAAATAGCAAGGAATAAAATATGTATTTACATAGAAATCCCAGCTCTAGTAATGTCAAAGATTTGGTATTCAATAATACATTTTCAGGCCAAAAGAATCAAAATAATGGAAGTGGTACACAGTGAAGTGTAATTCTGTTTATAAAGTGGGTTGACTCATTTTAAAAACCAACACATTTTCAGATTCAAATGTGGTTACATTGACCCTTTATTGCATGAGCTATTTTGCTACATATGCTGTCCTTCCTCCAATTCGCAAACTATATTTATATCCCTTTCAATGGCAACACAAGTGAAGTGACTTGAATAGCTATGATCGTTAGTATGATACAAAGTGGACTGCCAATCCATTCAGAGCTGAATGTCGCGAGTTCCAGTCCCAGGACTGCAGTCAAATATGCCTGTGGTAAAGGAAGGAGAGGGTCCAAGTAAAGTAACTTAAGTGATGACATGCTTGGATGCTGACAGTTACATTTGAGTGCAGTTGCATGGATTTTGCTCTTTTTCATTAAAAAAAGGATTTTTTTTATTGCAAAAATATTGATACTTTTACAATATAAAACAGCTATAACTAGCCTAATTTTATTGTTTAAGGTTATTGTAATACAAAAGAAAAAAGTTCACTAAAAATGCTAAAAGTTTTGATTAATCAACTTTGTTGCATAAGTGCAACACCATGCAGCAAAGGGTTAAAGGCACTTAATGTTTACATCCTTACTTGTTTGTAAAGAGTGTCAAAATTTGATATTAAGATATACATTCTAAACATATTAACTATGTAAATTAAACATATTAATAGCATTTCTATAATTCTACCTGCTTCCTGTTAAAATATGTGCAAGAGTTCACAATACTGTGAGTTATATTTCTATGATACTTGCAATTGTTATACGTCTAGCTCACTCAAAATGCATTAAAATTAACATAAAATCACTTCACTGAGCCCAGGTGTTAGGCAAAATGCCTTTTTTAACCAGAGAGTTCATATGATATGCCTATAGGGATAAACAAGTTTCTGCACATTTGGGGAAGATAGGCGCAATTTTCAATTTGCCTTTTTCGCCTATTTAACTCCTGTTGCCTATTTTAAAGTTAACCACCTTTTTTTTTTTTTTTTTTTTTTTTTTTTTTTTTTTTTTTTTTTTTTTTTTTTAAGCTTTTTTACGTCATTATTGTATATATTTTCTTTATTTTTAATACATTTTAAAAAAAATCTTGCATGTACTATAATATCAAAAAACAAAAAATAATAGTTGTACAAATTAAAAATTCACCTCACACAGATATTTGCTGAGAATCTTATTCTCTAGCAATAAATATATTTCCAAGAAGTGTTTGAAGAATATAATAGGTTACTTCAGAGTTTAGCAGCAAAAGAAAGTATTACTGGAGGGTGTGAAAAGGAATGCAAGCATCTTTTGTAAGATTTGTAATATTCACTTCCCTCACTTGATGATCAACTCATCTCTTTTCAAGCCAGGTAGATCTGCAAAGTTACCTTTTTCTCCTGATCCCGTTATTATGTACTTCAAACTCTCTAATCTCTTCTCACACCCTTCTTTCTGAGACAATAAAAGAAAGTAGACATACTCAGCCCTCATCAAGTAGAATCTGTTAGTTTGAGATTGAACTTACATTAAACAACTCCATCTGCAGTTTTCATGATTATTGCAATATTTATGCCAAAAGTGAGTGCACAGTTTAGTAGTAAACTGCATGGTTCCGCGTATTCGGTTCAGATACACTTATCTACCGATGGTACTATTCTGATGTGCAAAGGTTGTGAAAAAACAATTAACTATGAGAAAACATATCTATTTTATACTTCAGTATTTTGCAACAGCAAAGCATAAGACTGGAATTACTAAAATGGGTGGGCAGAAGCAGCTCTGTTTAATATCAATTGCGATTGCAACCACTAGTAAACAATTGCAGTTTTCTCTGGATTTGTGCAAGGCTTTTTCCAGCATAAAATATCTTCTTTGACAGGTGACTCAGTATGTCAGTTGACAACTTAAAAAAGCATCTTGTTGTGGCATGTAACCAAGAAATGTGAGTACGTATTTGTCAGTTTTTGTTTGTTTCTGTGATTAGCAAATGCCTATTTCACTGCCTATTTTTACTACTTTTAGTGCCTATATGCCTACCTATTTTAACCAAAATAAATGCCTAAACATCCAGACTCTAGTTATAAACTATAATCAAATTAACATGATTAACACGTACTTCACTTTATGAAGGATAATTTTTTCACAAGCCCTTGCCAGCTGTTGAACCACTACTCCTGGGATCCGGTGCCATTGCAGTTGTGTTGAATGTGGTAACATGTAGTTGATGGTTGATGAGGCTGATAAACAATCTGTATGAGGGTGTTGAAAATTCATGTCTGTGTAGCAGTATTTAAGGATGAAAATTTTTTCCCACTCTAGTAATTTGAATGGATTCGATTGTATCTTTAGTAGATTAATTTCAGGATTAATCATTGTAGCGCCAAAAATGCTATGCCCCTGCAGATTTACCAATTTAATATTTAATCTGTTTCTTGTTTCACATTTCCTTTTTTGTCACCCAATGTATTTCTTACTGCGATCTAAGCAATGTATGAAGTTTATTCCTAATTGTTTTCTCTGGAGGTATTTTATCTTTTTAAGAACGTAAGCGATTTTTACTATTTTCTGTTCAATGGATGTAGTTTTATATTAAATTCCTTGAATATTTTACCAAATTTGTTTTGGAATTGTGGGTTGTAGGTAAATTTGTAATAGTGTTGTCATTTGTCTAGTATTCGTGTGGGGCAACAGTGTCTTTCATTAGGTATTTTGGATAGTGGACTTGTCAAAATGTTGGCTACTGCTGTATTTGAATGTGTTTATTTTTGTATTCAATGGTATTGAGAGGGATTTTGTCTTGTATACGTGCTAGACTATAGACACTGCATATTGGTGTGGTGTGGACTTAACACCATTCTTCATGTGTATGCTTGTACGAGTGTGTATCAAATGACCGGACTGAATTAACTGTATTTAAATAAGCTGCCTGGAAACTGAAACCTTTTACTAGCAGTGCTGTGAATGCGTCATTCCATAACAATTCAGTTGGGACTTAGATTAGGATACAGCAGTTGGTGTATTCTGTACCCAATATGGAACTGAAATATCAGCAATGCACATGGATAAAGTTTTGTGTTCTTCTAGACAAAACTCCTACAGAAACCTAGAAATGGTGCAGCAAGCATGTGAGGGCCATGCTTTAGACAGAACACAAGTCTGAGTGGCACAAATGTTTCAAAGAGGGTTATGAAGACCAAGATCCTCCGCACCCTGGAAGATTCGTAACAGCAAAAACAGAAGTCACCATCAACAAGTTGATGCAATTGTGCATGAAGATCATTGCATGTTAATTGTGAAGGTTGCAGATATAATGAATTTGTCTTTTGGAACCATAGAAAAGACAATACACAATACACTTGACTATCGAAGAATTGCAGCGAAATGGATACCTCATGCGCTGAAGGACGAAGAGAAGGTTTACTGCATCATGACGTGCCCACAATTGCTTGGAAGGTCACAACAGGAGCCAAATTTTCTGAATAGGGTAATCACTTGTGATGAGAGTTTGTTCCATCACTGAGACCCCTTAAGAAAACAGGAGAGTTTGCATTGGAAACATCTATTGAGTCCTAAGCCTAAGAAAACAGAAGCTCAGAAAAGTGCAGGAAAGGTTGTGCACCTCATATTCTTCGACAAACAGGGCACTCTGTGTTATGACCATGTAACTAATCAACACAGTAATGGCTGCTTACTATTGTGATGTATTGAATGGAACACTGAAGAGCAAAATCGCTGAAAGCGACTAGATCTTTCCATGACAGTATGGATCTTGCACCAAGACAATGCGCCAGTTCGAGTGTGTGCAACTCAAAATGTCAAAGAATTAGGCTTTGAGATCATGCCTCATCCACCAAATTCTTCAGATCTCGCACCTTGCAATTTTCACCTCTTCCCTAAAGTGAAAAAGGAGCTTCGTGGTTGTCATTTTCAAAGTTACGAGTTGGAACAATGTTGTCATGGGTATACTGAACAGACTGTCAAAAAGGGGTTCAGTGAGTGTTTTGAACAATGGTAAATCATTGGAATAGTTGTATTTCATCAGAGGGAGAACACAAAGTTTGTTAGTAAATTTGAATGAAATAAAGAAATAATATGTTAATTATAAAATCTGTCTGGTATTTTATACACCCTCGTGTCACTTTTTGGTATCCATCATGTTCATTATTATTTTGAGGTCTAGGAAAGCGAGACACCCATTATTTGCTCTTTCTGTGGTCAATTTGATGGTCTTTTCTTTTATGTTGAGTAGTTTAAGTGCGCATTATATAAGTTCACTTGGAACTATTGCAGAAATGTCATTCACATATCTGTGCCAGGTTTTGAAGATACATGGAAAGGATTTGGCTATATGTCATTCAAATGTGCACATATAAAGCTCTGTCGAAAATGGTGAAAGTAAGGCTTCCATGTCTAGGCTTAATCTGTTGGTATATGTTTTGAAGGAGGAGGCTGATTGTTGTATACATTAGCTGGTGAATTTAACTAATTTCCTATTTCTGTATTGTGTGTATCATCACCCCACTGCAACCTAAGGACAAGTTCGTCACATGTAAATAGTGTATATAGCATTAGTTGAGATCTATGCAACAAGGGTTATAGTGTATAACCAACCAAACTCAATAAAACTAGATGGCACCATAGGTACTTGTCATTAAGATGACAATCCTACATTAGCAGTATAAATAGACCAGCTGAGGCAGCAAGGAGGCAGTTCAGTTTTGAACAAGGAACTGTTCACATCATTAGTGTAAGCTACCAGAGTGAACTATCCAGCAAACTCATGGATTATATTTTGGCGTGTTCTTCTGTCTCCCCTCAACTAGCCAGCTACCGATCACATCAACTGTTACTGGCCCAACTGCGGCTACTGGATAATTCCAGACAGTGTTTAGCGAGATCAGTGGCCTAGCCCAATCATCTGCACAACACTGAGCAAGTGGAGTCTGATACCCAACAGTCATATAATGATGAACCTGGTTTGAAACCTGTGTGCCACCTTATTGGAGGAAAAGTTCAGGTAGAGCAGGTGGTGTCATCATGGTCAGCTGGGGCAACATTCTAACTCATCCTCTTGGTAGTAGACAGCATAAGAACCATGGACAACACCAGGTCCACAACTATGCTGATCCTTGACAAAGCCACCCCAGAGGAACTAATGCTACAGCTAGAAACATTGTGCACCACTACCATCCCACTCCCGGGCTTTACAGAGAGGCCCCAGCAAGATGATTCTTACAAGCCAAGGCAGTCTTTGCAGGACACCAGATCAGCTCACAGCTTACCAGATTTTACAGTCATCAGACAACTCCCACGACTGGTGGTGATCTAGATCACTGACCTCATGTCAACTCCAGGAACACAGCCTTACCAGGCACTCAAGGATTGTCTACCAGAAATCTCTGCAGCAGCTGTTTGAGGACACATACCTAGGGGACCAAAAGCCTCAACTACTGCGAGTTATGCATCACCAGGCTGCAACTTGCATGTCAGAGGATCTCCTGCAATTCCTATGTCTGCTCAACACAAACCCAAGCCCTACTGGTAGCCTGGGAAGTTGAACCATTGGACAGAATGGTATGCATTGCAGTTCACGGGATGGCCCAGAGCATGGGAAGAATAGCAGAGGTCCATCAACCAGATGCACAGCTCCAGGTTAAGGCATTAACAAACTCACTCAGGACTACAGTGCACAGGTACCATAAGGTGCCCACAATTTACCTGTGGCCCTCAGGCAATCACATGTGGTCTCTGCTGGTACCACAGGTGCTGTGGCCAAGGTACATGCAACTGCACACCATCCTGTCAGTTTTGCCACAACACACAACAGGGAAATCTGGTCACAAAGCAAGTTTAGCAGGACCACGTATGAACCCCCTCCCCCCACTTCATTTGGTGCCAACAGAACCAGATGCCATTCTTTGGGGACACTGGAGCCTGCCTATCCATCTCTCCCAATGGAAGAGCTCAACCCACCAAGTATATGGTATATAAGCAAACAGGTCTCTGATATGTACCTTTGGCATTTAGACATCATCGCTACACCTAGGCAGAAACAGCAAGTACTTGGAGTTCCTGGTCACAGATGTCCCAAAAGCCATCATAGGTGCTGACTTCCTCACTGGCCTGTCAGTAGAACTCAACACCAAAATACCTATGGGGACAACCTCAAGTGCAGGATTCCAAGCTACGTTGAGTCTATAACTATCCACATCTCTTCGATTTCACTGTGAGGCCCTTTCAGGTAGAGCATCTATTGGAGGAATATTTCCAGGTCTCCTAACCAGCAGACACTCTAAGAGATTGGGATTTACTGCTACACAGGAACACCAGTGATGGCCAAAGTCAGGCATCTGCATCTGACCATATATGCACAAGCCAAGAAGGAATTCACCAGGTCTATGAAGGATGGAATCGTGGGCATCACTCCTCATAGTGAAGAAGCAGAATGGATCCATTCAACCCTGCAGGGAGTACCACTACTTACATAAGACTGTCCCTGATTGGTGTGCGATCCCATATATTTGGGATTTCAACACCCTTCAGAGTAGCATCTCAATCTTCTCCACACTGTACATCCTAAGAGCATTCACCACATACAGATTGTCCCCAAAGACATTCCCAAAACAGCCATCATCACCACATTTGGGCTCTTTGAATATACAAGAATGGGCTTAGGACTATGGGATGCAGCACAGATGTACCAGAGGTTCCTGGATCATCTTGTTTGTGACTTGCCATTTGCCTTCTGCTACCTGGATGATGTCCTGGTGGCTTTCATTACACCAGAACAACATACAGGACACCTAAGGGCAACTCTCCTGCAATTTGTAGAATGCAGCCTTCATCCAAAAATCGTAAAATATACCCTAAGGCAACCAGAAGTACAGTTCTGTGTCCAGCCAGGGCACTTAACCACTCCCGGCCAAAGTTGTGACCAGCACAGAATTCCCGCCGCCAAAGAACATTATGGAGCTTTGGCAGTTGTTAGGTATGGTCAACTTACTGCAAACATATCCCACAGCCAGCCACTATACAACAGCCATTAAATACTTTGCTCCTCTACAGCAAGAAGAAAAACAAGACACCCATTTGCTGGACAAAAATATCAAACATCACCTTCCACTGCACCAAGCAGGCACTGGCAGATGCAGCATTGCTGGCACACACATCCAAAAAGGCAGCACTCTACCTCTCCATGGATGCCAGCAATATCAGAATTGGCACCCTGAGGAGGATCCAACAACTAGGCTTCATCCCTCAATTCTGCACAGACATCCAATACTTTAGGTGGGGGGGGGGGGTGGAGATACAAACAGGGCTAACATATAGCAACATAATTATGTATTTGATAAATTGAATAAGAGAGCACGTTTCCAAACTATTCCTTATCTGCTTCAAAGAAAGTTTGAGAAAACAAGCTGCTTTGCTTTAATTTGAAAAATAATTTTACTACACTTCAGATATATGGATTCAATCACAGTAAAATCAACTAAAGCTTTCATATTGCCTTTCATATTGCATAATACTCTAAATTGATAAACACTTGAAAGAAAGTGGGGTCAACTTGAACAATTTTAATAACATCACTTCTTTACTACGTATGAGCTCAACTTGCATCACCAGTTGCCAATTGATCTCTTTATCAAGGCTCAAATAGTTTTAAGGTCAAAGTTATCTTCTGGTGGCCTGCTGATGAACCTGAATAGGAGGTTGTATGTATCTGGAAAATTGAATTTCATGATGTGGTTTTCAAATTTCTTTTTACAATTATTCTCCTCTAATTTTCAAATTTGTTTATATAAATACTCTCCCTACCTCAAGTTCTCTGGGTTTCTGGACTGCTACTAATTCCTGTTTCATGGTTTTGACTCCAAAAGTGTGAGGCAACTACAGATTTCTCAATCTGCTTGAATTGATATAATGCTGGTGTTCCTTGAAATGGATGCCTTGTTTTACTGATGTATACCTTCTCACAATTTTTACTCTGGATCCAATAGGTTCCTTACTATTTCTCTTAAGGCATGGGCTTGAGTTGAACACATTTTTAATGTTGTATTTGTTATAAGGTGCCAGAGTAATTTGGTTTTTGAAAACTTTTGAAATTTGTGAATGAGCACAGGTACTATGTAAATTTGTTTATAAGTTTTTTGCTGTGTGTGATAGTGTTGTGAACTGTTTGATGCACTTGATTCAAATTCAAAAGACAAAAGTTTATTTTTCTTTATTATATGAATTGATTCATTATGAGAGCTTGCTTTTATACTCAGAACTGAAAACAGCATGAATGATAAATGGTACCTCCTTTAATGTACCAGAGGTTTTATTAAAATTTGTGCATTATTCTCAAAGGTCACATTATCATTCTTAAATGATTAGTCCAGATCATACATCATAGTCAAGGGCATATTATCTTATATTTCCGTCAGGATAGAACAGCTGGAAATTCTGGTTTAAAAATTGCATTTTGCTGTTTCATTATGTTTGCTCCAACAACAGTCTGAGTGACAGTACATTCTGAAAATACTAATTCCAACTGGCAACCAATGCCTACACATAAGGCAATCATAGAGCACTCATAAGTTAATCAGACTATCAGAAATTGATGTTGCAACAAACCTGTAAGTTTGTGCCATTACAACAAGCATTTAGATGTAGACCTGGACATACATGGTGACTGTTTGGCAAGTTTACCATCATGGCAGCCACTATCTATGGAAGCTATAAATATGAAATGACTCATGAAGTCTATACTCTCATATGAGGAGAGTAATGAGTTAAACAAAGGCCTATCCTCCCAAATGCATTACACAGGGTGTCCCAGAACTCGACTGCACAAATTGAGAGAATTGTAGAGTGATCCTAAAAAAAAAAAAAAATTTGAGATAGGGAACCTATTGTCCCTTTTGCAAAAGTCAGTTGTGGTATGTTTACTGAATTGCACACCAATGGCCGTAATTCAGAAGAATGTGGAAGAACCTCTCCTATTTTCATTCAGAAATCCTCATTTGTAGATCAGCAATCAAAGGAATGCAGTATTGGTGCACAATCGTTAAGATATTTAAAACTATGGACTTGCAATTTTAGCAAAATTACCTGTTCTTTGTTGGTGTTCATGCAACTGATACAACTGTTTGGTTGATTTCAGATTGTATGCAATTATCTAGAGCAGACAGCTATAACATATGGTGGCCAAGTTGGCCATCGAATCCCTTGATAAATGATTGCACCACTCTCTGAAACTTCCTTTTGTTCGTGTTTTGTGTGATTTATTTATTTTTTTTTTTAAATGTTTTTCTCAAACAGGTACACAATTTGATTAGGAATAATATTCTTAGTTTGCATTTTTTAAATCAAGAGAATAAACCCTCCAGAATGCATTGCTTTCATAAGAACTGAAGTGTATTCAGTATTTACTGCAGTACTTGTTTGTCAAGGCACCTGCGTAGATTAATTTGATAAAACAATTAGGTATGCTAAAACCACTTGTGTAATATGTGCTTTGAAACGTAGAAGAAACTAAACAATTTTAGTGGTAGGGGGGAAAAAAAAAAAAGCTGCAATTGCTAGGGTTCAAACAGCAGCACTTGGCACTTGGCACTTGGGTTTTGCTATGTAGGTATTATGCTGTTCTAACCACTTCAACTACCATGGTCCTAAGCTGTTGTGCTTCATAGATGCAATCTCTGTAAGTTGTCACATCGAACAGTTCCTCTGGTAACCTGTTGTATTTTATATTTCGGATACTGAATTATTTCTCAAAGTATCTTTTTATTTGCCTTTTATGCAAAGATGAAAAGGTAGAATGCACTTTTCTTTCTACCGGGTGATCCAAAAACGTCCAAACTGACTGTAGTGTTTTGCCAATCCGTGCCCTCGGCTCTCATTGCTGTTATCATGGAAAGGTGCGAATGAAACCATGCAACATTTTTAAAACTACTTTTAAAGGCTTTACTTACCAATGTTATTAAAGGAGATGCTGAAACTGGCCACTGGCATTGTCAATAAATTTTTGGCACCTCTATCGATCACTTGCCATTGGTCATGTTGAGAAATACTGACAATTTGCTGGTGGATATTTTGTTTCAATTCTTCCAGGGAGTGTGGGTTTGGCTTGTACATGTTACATTTTAAGTTACTTCGGAAATAGAAATTGCAGGGGGTTTGGAAGTGGGACCAAGGGAGCCCTCTAATAATAATTCTGTCTTGAAACACACTTTCAGTTCTTCTCATCAGAAGATTGGCTGTATGAGCTGTTGCAAAAATCTTGCTGAAAATAGGCAAAATCATGCTCCCTGTCTGTTAATTAAAAAAAAAGGGGGGTTGGCAAAACTATATTCATGCATGTGCGGTCATTACTGTTGACTCGAAAAAAATGGGCCTACAACTCTTTCTCCATTAATGGTGCACCATACGCCAATTTTTTCGTCATGAAGGTGTATTTCATGAACAATATTAGGTTTCTCAGAGCTCCAAATTATTTTGTGTATACACATATCCATGATGGTGGATTCAAGCCTCATCCATGAAAAATATTAAACGTGGGACAACTTTGCCATTATATATACTATTGAGAGTCCACTTACAAAATGTGTTAACACTTACTTATCGTAAATAAATACATGCTGTGCAGTAGAAAACAAATGCTGAGCCATAATACAGTCTGTGACTAAGTACAGGACAAAATAATAAAGCACACTGGTAATAACTGAACCACATGATATCACAGTCAGCTCAATATTGCAATTTCAGAGCAGAGGAAAAAAAGTCAGCACTGTGACCTTGTGTACAGCAGCTGTGTTTTGTGTTTCTGTGTGCTCAGTGGAAAAACACTGTGCAGCAGTTTGGATGTTTTTGAGTCTTACAGTAGTACACTACATCTTAACTAGTTTTATGTAGGTACTTGTTTTACTATGGAGATCGTTGTTCATTTTGTATTTCATTTGACACAATGATATTATTTTGTAAATTGCGAATTGTGCCTTGTGTATGTACATATGTCAATATGTGATATACACTATTTCAGAAACTCCTTTGAGATTAAACAGAAGTTATCCCTTCATGTATTGAATGCAACTGATGTTGAAACGTTCTCCATTGCACCTAGATGCAAATTGTGCATTACATTTATTTTATTTGTCAGTATGAATTATCAATCTTCCTTAAATTAAGAAGCAAGTTGGTTGTAATCAGTTTTCACTTGATCATATTAAGTAAAGCAGATAAAATTCAAACAAAAATACCTACTGAGAATCTAATTCTGACACATTAACCAATACCACTTCATCTACGCTCCTTGAAATTAGTGTGTTCAAGTCGAGGCCCATAGTGGTTTGGTCAGTGGTGTGCTAACCATTAATACATTTTATGCTGTAGCAAACAATTTAGAGCTCATAGCCCATAGGCTCCCCATCTCAAACTATTTATCTTGGACGCCTCTACAATCCTGCCAGTTTGTGTGTTTGAATTCTGGGACATCCTGGTATAAAAGGGGATATTACACTTAAATCAGTTTTTTAATAGTTTGTATAAAATTGATATGTTTTGTGTTTGCAAATTGCATTTAGCAACATACATGTTAAAATCTGGGAACATGTTCCACTCCCATAGTTAATGGCTACAATAACAAAACTCTTTAACCAGTCACATAGTTCAGTTAAGTCTGTGGCTAAATGTATATTTGTGTGATGCTACCATTTACTAAATCTGATGAATTCTGTTTGGTTGGATGTTTATTGAAATATCTGAATTCATAATATGATCCCGAGTTCCTAAATGTGCATTCTCAGACAAGCCGAAATCCACCATTAAATGTGCTTCTGATGCCTATGCCATCTATGTATGTTGACCGTAACCAGTAACAAAATGCCATGCCCATTTGAAGCTCTGCTAAAATATAATGTAAACCAATTGTTTTAGGTAAATAAAAAAAGTGCAATTTCACTTTGTTTTACAAAACCTGAATAGCGTGATTCGTGTAAAAAAAGTATAACTTCTTGCAGAATTTAACATTACTGCAAATGCAAAATTGAAGATGCCTAATCATAAGTTTGAAATTTAATAAAAGGGATCATATATCTCAAAAGTAATTATCTGGGACCCCTCAGAATCATTTCAATTTGTTTGGTTGATGTTTTGGAAGGGCCTATATAAATAATATATTGATAAAAATAAACAAAGGAATGTGGTCCAAAGCATTTCAAATTATACAAAAATCTTCCAAGTTAGTCAAACTTGTGTACAATGAATGTATGGTATGCAGCCATAAAAGTGAAACAATAAAAATTGAATAATAAGCATGCATATGAATTATTTATAATTTTAGTAATCTTAGGGTTGCAGATAAAATGATAAATAATTTATATACTGCTGCATTAGTTAGGGGAAAAAGTGTTCAGGCTCATATTCAGTATTTTACTCTGATTTTAATACTCTGGGTGTATAAACAAATTGTTCCTAAGAAAGAGCAAAATTTAGCATTATTAAAATTGTAGTAAATTTCATGTTTGCTATTTGTCATCTCTAGATAGAGGTTTACCCAGATTTGCTGAGCTGTTAAGCATAATTACTTCACAAAATGTCTTTCTAAGCTGATATTATACATTATGCAAAAATGAGAGTCCAATCCTAAAGCAGGCTCTATTTAAATGGATAGTTTGATAGCAGTGAAAGAAAAGCAAATTGGAATTCCTTTCTTAGGAAACAGAGAAAAATCAGTATTAAATTCTGAATTGCCACTCTTAACCAACTCTTCTTTAACTCATTGGATCTTAGCATCATATGAATTACAGAAATCTTCTAATGTTGCATTTACTATTTTAGGGTGGAAAAAGATCGGTGCCCAATATGCCTTTTAGACATGTTGGATGATGATAGAACAGTTACGTGCACATCAACCTGTTTCAAAAAGTTGCATTATGACTGCATGGCTATTTGTAAGTATTTCTCTGAGTTACATGTTTTGAGTATAATACTAAGATAAAGGCTGGTTCACAACAAACGAGAATGGTAACCGGAATGAGAATGAAATGTTGAAGTGCCTGTATTTAAAGGGGATTGTTCACATTTGATGGGAAGCTTCCCTGTGCCCTGGGAACAGGAAAGATGATTTCTCATTCTCAGCCACAGTATATTAAATCCATATTGCACACATTAGACTGTTTGCTGTAGTGATTTTTGTAGGTGGCTATGACATGAAACAGCTGCCAGAACTCTCTCTCTAGTCACAGTTCTTTCAAATTGTGGCATTGACATAATCTGCACCATGCTGGTTGAATTGGAGGCAGGTAAAAATAGATCATTGCTCAGTTAAAAACAAATTAAATCCCAATGCAAAATTGACTTTCCTCTTTTAGATACAGTTATCAATATATAATCCCACTCACATTACAAGGATATTGTGAACCAAAATAACAACCTGGGAATCGAACCCGAGAAGCCTTGTACAGAGACAGGAGCTCTGCCACTGAGCTACAGGGCTAGGCACCAAAATCTTGTATCCTGCATTGCTTCCTGTTCTCAGGTTGTTCTGAACCTGCCTAAAAATGTTATTCACATAGAAAACGGCTTTTTCTGCAAAGAGCCATTCATAATGAAAATTAAGCATTCACAGAACTTAAGCATAAACTTAATGTGATTTGTTGTCATTCACAATAAAAATGGAAACACAAATAGCAGTCTCTCAAAAAGAGCTGCAAAGCAACCACTGTTGGACAGTGAGGTTATGTACATTAATCAAAATGAAGAATTAGCTATCCTGTTAAAGGGCATTCAACGCGCAAAAATCACCATCTGCCATCATAATTTGTTTTGCTGTGATTTTTATAGATATCTTAGGGATTCCTGGTCCATAGCCCTAAAGAGAAAGGCAGTGAATAAGTTGACACATGACAGTGAAAAATCGAATGATGTGAGACAGTAGAATAACCACATAATAAAAGTATGTGGTTAATCTGATCGACTATTTTGCACCTGCATAAACATGAAAGCTTGAAGCTTGCAAACATCTCTATATACATTACAAGTTCAGTTCCTTCAGATATGTCAGCCAATCTGATTTGAAACAGGATTTATTTATTTATTTACATAGAATGTCCCAATAAGCATATTGCTCTAGGTAGCGACTGCCCTTTAGTGAGGCAGTAAGCAAAATACAAAGAATAAATAAACACACATAAAAAGGAGTATATAAGTATAAATTCTATACGCGCACACAATGCATGCACACACACACACACTGTTTTACATAATTTGTGTGGGTGTGTGTGTGTTTAAACTTAAGGGAATATTTAAAAAAACACCATTGGGATTTTTTGTTGTGAAAGTTTTAGGAATTACAGTATTGCTCAAGTAGGTATTTGAAGAGTTTGTTTTTAAATTGGGATAAGTTAAGTGATTCTTTAATGCTAAGTGGGAGACACTTATATGTTTTGATGGCACTATGTAATATACTTTTTATTCCATATTTTGTAGAGTTAACTGATTCTATATATATATATATATATATATATATATATATGCGATTGGCTAATCTAGTTTTGTAGGAATGAATATCTCTTTTGTGTTTGATTACAGAGTTGGTACATCTGTTATTTTTAGCTTTGTACATGAATAAAGATTTACTATATTTACAGAGATAAGAAAATGGCAGTATATCTGTTTCCTTAAATACTTCTTCGGAAGGCTTTAAAATATTAAATCCATAAAGTATTTTAATAGCTCTCTTTTATAGGATTTCTAAGCTGATTAGCTGTTCTTTATTGTTTCAGACCATACTGCATTTAAATGCAGAAAATAATTAAATTTTCAGCTTTTCAAAATAGAAATATTGTTTGTTTTGTGGGTTAAATTAATGTACTTTTTGCTAAGTAGTAAATGAAATGAAATGGCCTGTTATTTATGGACGCTCTTTAACTGCTTTGGTTCTCAGCGTCCCATTCTATACTGGGCATGAAAGATCGCTTTATTTTGCTCAGAGGCCTCTCTTATCAGGCTTGAGGTTCTTTTACGTGCCATAAATCTACGACACGGGACCCACAGCTTTACTTCCCTTCCGAGGAAGCCATGCTAAGGATTTTTACACCCGAAAAAATCCATCGTCCTCCACCGGGTTTGAACCCGCGACCTTGGGTATATGAAGTTAGCATGGAGGGCGACTGCTAAGTAGTAAGCTTCCTCATTGCCATTAATGCTGACATGGGAGGGGATTCACGGGTACATAACCTCCTTTCTAATTTTATTTATCTCCACGAGAATATTTTGTATTTTCCACACTGTGAAGGTCAGGGGTATTTGAAGTTTATGGCTTGTATTGCCGAGCTAAGTTTTAGAAAATGACAACTTTTTAAATGATTCCATTCTGATATACAGTTGAGCCAGGACAATGTATATGGCTTCTATTTTTCTGTCAAAATTTGTTTTAAATTCTCCAGCTAAGCTGTAAAACTTGAGTAGTTTACTGCTGAGATGCAACTATGAATTGCCAGTTTTCTCTCAAGCCATTAGTGAACATGTATAGGGACATCGTCCAGATATAGTGTGTTTATTGCTTCTAATCCAATAGCTGTTAATATATTATCCTGGACTCTTTATTTATTAACATTTTCTGTAAGATTCAAATTATGATTTACCTCCACATTTTTCTGGTGGGTTTGCTGGGGGGCATAATAGCTCTTCTGTTTCTGGGATATTTTTTTTTCTAATTTTATATAGATGCTGGATAAATCCCTTTGTGGTTTTGAGTTTTCTCTCAAGTTAAGTTTTCCGAAGTTTCTCAGATGTCAGTCAATATGCATTTTACAATGTACAATTTTAGAAGGCATGAGACCTTAGTCAGTGCATGCATGTGGTGGCTACACTGCTGCGAAGTGATGCACTAGAGTGAGGAAAAAGGGGGAAGAGATAGAATGGGGAAATTCTCAGAACATTAATTTACACAAAAAAAGATGCTTCAACATAGCAGTATAACCTGTAGCATTCAATATTAGTGTGTATTTATGTAAAACATGCCCAAAATTCTGAAAGTAATTATTGTAGACGAGTTGCTAACACCTTACAAAAAATTTGATGCTCCGTTCTACGTTATTTGATCTAGCTCATACTTTTTTCTTGCATTTTGTATTCTTTACCTTTTGTAACAACCTGATCTAATTTCAGAAGGGTGGAATGCTATGTTATTTGCCAGCCAGTCCTAAATATCTTGTATTTTTGAATCGGTAGAGGGAGGATTACACTAAGCTACAAATGAAAACTACTTCTGTGGCAAGATGAAAAATAGGTAACATTTCCTAATTTTGGTGTACAGAATTCAAAAATGTATTCTATTTTTCTATGGCACATTTCATTTTGGCAATATGATAATGTTAAATGAAAAAATAATTGTAAAATTTTCAAAAATATTACTTATTAAAATAAACTCTTAAAGAAAGTAGGAACAACATAAAAGAGTGCCAGAATTTGAGAATGTATGTTATCTGGTGTACTCTTATTTATTTTCCCATGGAACTTAAGTGTACATAATTTCCTGGGTTCTCTGGTTTCGTCACATGCAAGACACCCAGCAGTAATTGACCATCATATGTATGTCCCAACATCTCTGGGGGCCGGCCAGGTTTCAATCCCAAGCGACCGCATGTGAGATTTGTTGTGGACAAAGCGGCGCTGGGGCAGGTTTTCTCTGGGTACTCCGGTTTCCACTGCCATCACATTCCACCAGTGCTCCATCATTCATGTATCATTCATGTGGTGCCATAAGTAGCTAAAGTGGGCATTAAACACTATCTCTGGTAACCTCATTTAACATTTTAGTCTTGGTGAAACTTTTCACTGACAGCTCCTAAATTTGATGGAAGTAATCAAGGTGTGTCTTCAAACTCATATAATAGCTGAGCAGTCTGAAATTTTCCAGCATATCTCTGACAATTTCTGTATATTGAGGGTCTTTCACACTGCCCAGAAATTTCTTTACAACCCCTCTGAATTCATTCTATGCATCTTTTTCAATTTCATTCATAGAGCTTGTAAAATTAGCATCGTTCAGCAATTTCCTTATCTTTGCCATCAAGCACTCCCTCTGATTTTAGCCTGTGACAATGATGACAAATTTGTACACAAGCACTGGGAAGCAAGGGCAACCTTTCTGAAGTGCTTTCATGTGTTATTTCATCATGCCAAGTTTTATGTGTAATGAAAGGAATAGAATTCTTGGATCAACAAGAGGCACTGCAGTAGCGATTTGTTTTGAATAGTAGTCTGTACTTTAATTAATCATATTTACACGGCTGTGACCCCCCCCCCCCAAGTAATGAGCACTTTGCTGTTATTTAGTGAGTGGAAAATTGCCAAAATACCAATTGGATATACCTTTTATTATACTTATTTATTCCTTGTTAATGAATTATACCAGTACTTATACCAATTGCACATTGAAGCAAAAAGAAAACCAGGAAGCATACCACAAAATGTATAAAGAGTAGCAGTATAAGTTGGTTGTTTATCGACAAAGTTTCAAATTTGAAAGAGGTTATCCCACTTCTCCTTGCAAAACAGACACCTGCCCAATACCGACTTCCAACAAGCAGTAACCTCTGTAAGACCTTGCGTTTACAAGCTGGTCTCAAAACAAACTTCCTCCTACACACTAACACATTTCTTAGGGGAGCTGTCCCTTTATTTTTATCCATTCTCCAGCTTTCAGCCATGTATCGCCAAAAGACTACCTAGGGACCAACATCTAAGCTACTTTCATTTAACGTTACATATTAAAGCTTGTACAAGTTTACCGTTTGACAATTTGTGACGTATTGCAAGTGTACCTTTGTATGTTATGACATGTAGTTCATTATAATATCTGCTGTACACAATGAAATGTTGGTTATTTATCAGTTGTATTTCTTTGATACCCATTATCATCACAATCTTTAATAGACTTGTCTCAGCACATTATTAAATTTTTTTTTATCTAGGTCCTGATTGGCTATTGGTGACTTTTTCAATGTTTGCCCCCTTGCCTGTTATCCTATTTGTAAAGAGAGCAAGGGAATTTTGTGTACCATCACTTGTCCTAATAACAAACTAATGACCTTCAAGTCACTTAATTTATCACTCATGGACACAGTACTTAATTTTCTCAAGAATATGCTTCAGAGTTTCATAACTCTTAGACTCAGTGAAGCTAATTTGTTGCCATTACGAAGTAACACTGCCTTAAGACTTTGTTTGGAAGCATGAAAAAAAATATGCCAGTTACTTGGCTCTTATGCTTCCCTGCTACATGAAACACAAGCTGAGTATCTTCTGTGTAGTACTTGTGGAACTGTATTTCACGATTCCTATACCATCTTCTATACCTATAAAGAGCAGATTAAATGTTCACCTCCTTTCAACCAATCTTTGCATTTCAAATTTCATCTCATTTACTTCTCTCCTTATTCCTTTGATTTTTTTCTCTCACATCTGTTATTTCCATGGCCAATTTGTTCAAATTATCACTTCAATTTTCAACATAATCATTCAACACATGACATTATTCTCAACTACTTGTATGGATTATATAGTTACTAATAAAAGATATGGTCCTAGAGACTGTTACATACTGAAGTCAGGCGCCTCTGACCACAAATTTTACACCAAAACTTGTTTAACCTCATTTTATCCACGAGATTTTCCAACAATGCCTGGATATTTGCAGTCTGATGTTCACTAGGAACAGAGAGAGCATGCATGAGCAATTGACTCTGCTGTGATATCACCTGCTGCTCATACTGCAGTCAGGTCTGACCAGGGTGGTCGAATCTGGTCATGTTGTGCTGGCTATTTCTGATTAGTAATGTACCCTCAATTGAACTGGGAAATATGATAGTTCACATAATTTTCTCTCTGAATTTCGAAGTAAAGGAAATGCTATGGAAATTAGCAAACCCATCTCCACTTTAGAATAATACAGGAAATATTAGCATCTGAAAATGTGATTTCATGTTATTCAGGGAAAAATGTGAGTCAATTTGTCATGCTGACAAATTATCATGGTAGCTCAGTTGTTATAGGAATTGGATGGAAACTGGAAGATCCATGATTCTATTCCCGAATTTTTCAGTCTGATTTAACCTTTACAACCCTGTTCAACACATGGCTTGTGTGAAAGAACATGTATTTACCGTAATTTTTTATCTGTTTGTATAATGATATTTTCTGAAAATATTACTGTTTTGTGAAGTCAACATTTATTTTGGTTCCTTTGCCATTCTTCACCATATGTAGCAGTTATGCAGTTTTTTTTTTCCTTGAAATACTTGATGATAAGTCATAAAAGAAATGCAGATATAAGACTGATATTTAATGGAGTACCCAGTTCTACTTAATTTTTTCTCATTGCCAGATAATGTGAAAGCAATTTGTAATTGAATTTAACAATATAGGTCCTTATGAATAAAATACATATTTCAACTTTCATTAAATATTCAAAGGGAAATTTACTTCAGAATATAGTGTGTTCCTTGATATAGAAATGATACTTCATGCTTCACATATAGCAGATAAGTGTTTGTGTATACTGTGTAGTGTGACATTACTAACACAAACACCTTGTTGGGGTTATAATTGGTTGTCAGGTGCCACTCGGAGAGCTTAGGCAGGACAGACCTGCTTGGATTCAGATCTGGTTTAATACGGTATAGACTCAACATGTTACATTACCCAAACAGATCCACCCAATTCAAAACACTGATGCATGCCAGAGTTTCAGTGCAACAAAACCCTATCACACTTGCTTAAAAAAGCCGTTGTTTTTTGTGACCTCACAGCAGAAAATAAAGATCACTGAACACAGTGTTGCATAATCACTGCAGTAAATGCTGGGAGAAGAAAGCAAATCAGGTGATAGTAACAAGTACATATGTGGAATGTTACAAAGCTGTTGCTGTTAGCCCGTGACAATGACATTCTTGTAGACCATGACAACATAAAGAAGGTGGTGGTGGCGGCTTAAGAAAAATATTCATTATCAGTTCCTATGCTGTCCAAAGTCAGGGATGCAATGGACAGTGAAATGTTAATGTGATGAATTTATGAACATTTCTCACAATGGACAGTACAGTGTTAGAATTAGGACAGAAAAAACACTAAAAAAAATTGATATGTTTCTCAGACACAAATTATGCAAAAGCAGTGTTATGATGTGCATGTTTATAAACAAAAGAAATTACAGCTTTGTATATTGTTCATATATTGGTGTAGCATACAATTGAGATTTCAACGTTTTTCACCTCCCCCCCCCCCCCCAACTATGATATCAAAATCCTTGGGTCCCTACAAAAAAAAATATACTATCAAAATTCCACTATTTATGTTTCAAATAAGCTTCATCAATGTTAATAGGTTTCTGTGTATCAAGTATCAATTGCTAATCTATTATATAATTTTCTTCTGTAATGTCTAAGTAAAATAGTGCTTTTCAAAGTTCTTAATATGTATTATTTTGACTAAAAATGATTACTGTCATGTTTGTAGGGGCCAATGAGTCAATCCAGCAATACGATGATATTTGCTGCCCATTGTGCAAACAACCCTGGACTTGTGATACTGATGAATTTCTGAGCCTCCTTTCAATCATGCCAGAGAGGCAGTTGTCACCTATTGAATCTCCTCGCTATTTTTCTTCTGATTATGATTCCTCTCTTACAAGAGTGCTATCTGCATTGCATTATGTTACTATTACAAATCACTGGATAGAGGTAAGTTTAGGTCTACTAAAGTGCTTGTCAAATACAAATATCAGCTTCATAAAATGTTGGCGCTATGCTATATTTGATAACTATGCCATTTTTTCATTGAACAGATGTGATAGCAGCATTCAGTCCATTTTAGCGATTGTTTAAACTGTTTTTGGGGCCTGTAGATCACTTTTTGTGTTTTTTGAAAATGCAAAATTGACTCAAAATGCAGAACTTATATAAAAATGTTGTATCATTGAAAAATGTTTTGCACTTCATGGACTCGCTTTTAAATGAAAATGTAAAGCAAAAAACATTTTATGGGATACAAGTCAAAATGGAACAGAAGGTTGAGCAATCACATAAAAGGAAAACCTGATTTCCTCTATAGAGAGTTTTTAAGCACTGTAGTTCTATCATTGCTGGTCAAGTATTTGAAGTTAATTTGAATGTTTAAGTGAAAATAAAAGAAACATCATACTTTTTCAGGTTGTTAAAATTGATGGTTTTATTTAGGGATATGCATTCCAATTTATACAGCAGATTAAAGGTGCAGACTGCCTATAAATGCTTTTGGCTGTTAAGCTCTAGTGCCCAGAGTTTGTCCAATTTGGGGTTGCTTCAACAGTACAGTTGGTGATGGATATTTCAGTAAACAAAATTTGTTACACATGAACACAAATGCAGAACAAAATGTTGAGGTTGTTTCATTCAACAGTGTTGCTGATTCATGAACCTAATTTTAATGTATATTTTATCATCTATTTTTATGGTTTTGCGGTTATGTTTATATCTTTTTTCTGTGTTAACACTTTTCCAATAAATTTCTCAGTTGTTGCTGTAACCTATATTCATTTAAAATAAATTAAAAATGTATTTTATGCATACCTCACTATTAACTGTTTGCAAATGTGATTTCAATTTCACATTAATGCTGTTTTCAAGAGAGATCTGTTTAGTACTACTAGAATAAACTGAAATTATAAATGTCTCATCAAAATTCTAATTGGAAATGTATAAATGCTGCAAAAATGTAAAATTAAGAATCAAATTGTAAATTTTTTATTTCAAAGTGCTAAACATCATATCTTAGTTATTATGGTCTCGTTGCGACATGCATTCATTAGCACCAAAAACATTGACACAGGTTCACAGTATCTTTCACATAAACTTTAAAAGTCCTTGTTGAATCACTGAAAATGGAAATTTTAATCAATCTTATTAAAAGTGTGGTATAAAGAGAACTACTAAAGAATGCACTACTGTTAAAGGGGATGAATCCCTAATTTAGGATTTTGAGTTAGTGGTAGCTTCCTGGTCTCTGACAGTAAACACATCATATTCCTTAAAGTGTGTTAAGAGTGGGTCATTCTGGTGAGGAGAAATAATTTTGTTTAAAACACAATTACTGGAATCGGTGACATAGCTTTTTGTTGTATAAAAACACTATAAATATGCATACAGAATCACTTATTATTGTATTGGTGTTGTAGATGTATTTGAGGAAACCTAAAAATAGTATTGATGTAATAGTTCATGTAATTTGAGATAGTATTGATGAGTAAAGAGGCACAATGAAAAACAAACAAATAAGTAAAAGAAAAAGGCTTTCCAACAAGAGAAGCAGAGAAGCACTATACACGCAGGTTTATTTTGTAACAAATGAGAACCCCAGTTGCTGTTAAACACCTTTTATCACTGCTGCCTACTCATATGTTAAAGGGGTGCGTCACCCCAAGATATGATAGTACCTGATACTTGGCAACTATAAGACAGTTCATGAGGTTTAATGGCAGCACTTAGAATGGATACTGCCAACTCCATAGCTGTCTCAAACTCGAGGACCAGGAGTATTCGCTGTGACAAGAAGAGAAAAGCAACCCAGAGACTTTACTTTCAAGTGGTGTGAAGGACTGTCCACACCAAGAGGACGAGCAGGCAGAAAATTAGTAAGGACTGGCATGGCGAGGGGCACCACCTACATGTGGCACTTCATGCCTTGGGTAGAAGAGTGAATTGCAGCTTAATTGCAGATGACTGGATACTGGTAGACAAAGGTGCAGCCATGGCTGTAATCAGACATGTCATATCCTAGGGCTTGCCAACACAAACATCTAGTCAGCCATATCAACTAGTTATGGCATTGGGCAACATTTTGCCTATGGAGGAGTATGCTCTGTGGTGTTGACACTGGAACAGAGCACAGTGAGCTTGTGGGTGTTTGTCGTGAGGATGAATGAGTGTGTGATACTGGAAATGGATGCCCTCAGGAGCAATGGCGATTCGTGGTCAGTAATTAAGGTACACTGCTCCCTTTATCATGATTTTTCTTAGTCTATAAGTTAAGTCATAGTCTCTTGTTATGCACAATTTCATTTTACGCGCTTTCGCATAAAGCAATTTTAACGCTGTACGAATGGCATAAATAGATGGCTGTTTAAGAGACATTTTATTTCGTGTTTAGCTTGAAATAGCCCATATTATTATCATACTTTACGCGTTTTTTGTGTTTCATGATAATTCCTGAGAATCAATTACTTGCGTAATGCGAGGGACACCTTTATTCATAAATTATTGTTAATTTTAGTAGCAGGAGCAGTAGGAATAGTAGTACTTACCAGTTTACTGGAATGTTATCGATGGGATTTCTTCAGAAATAGTTCCATTACAGCTTGCATGAAATTCTCATGAACATCCTTCCGAAGCGTACAAAGTATCTGCTTTTCTATGGACATCATTGACAGAGATGATAATCTTTCTTGGCCCATTGTAGACCTACAGCGAGATTTTACTTGATTTAAAGTGGAAAATGACTGTTCAACAGAAGCTGTAGTTGCTTGTACAGTTAGAATTAGACAAGCTAATTTGTAAACTTCAGGCATAGCCCACACCAGATCTCTTGCGTTCATAATTATCACTATTTCACCAACTGACTTTCTTTCAAAATCTTCATCTCCAGAAGAGTACACAACACTAAGTTCATTTTTCAGACGTACCGAATCAAAATTTGAGCCATAGATGATCAAAAATGTTGAGCAATGGTGACCAGGAAAAGACATTCCATAATTCCTGAATTCTGAGAAATAAAGGAGAGCAAAGAACTGAAAACTTCGTATTCTGTAAACCTATTTCATATTTGATAGAGCACATCCAAATTTTCATAGAATATCCTCCTGAACATAACTTCACTTGGTTCATTGCTCTTCCTTTTCTGTTGTGCATGTTCATTTATCACTTCAGTAGAAATGATTTGCCCAAAATTTTGGAACCCTTCTCTTCTTAGCTCTTCTAAAGTGTTTTTAGTCTAGATTACTTTTGAATGGCAATATGCAATATCCATAGACTTGTCTTGTAAAATGTAGAAAAGAACGTCGGTATGAGCAAGTATTGCCAAAAATGTTTTGAGGAGGAAGACAGTATCCAACCGAGTCAAAAAATAAAAGAAAATCCTAACCAATGTATCAGGTTCCCAATCAACATTGTTTTCTGGTTCTGTCAGGAATTCAAAGAATAAAATCAGGTTTTCTCATTGCTCTTGTACAGTGTTGACAAGGCGTGAGTTGAAGTTCCAGCATGTTGGAGCCGCTTTTGGTAACCTTTTATTCATAAAAGCACACAAAGTTTCCGTTCTTGTAGTGGAATGAGTAAGCCCTGATAGACTTTCAAAAAAAATTCTGCACACTGCTGCCTGTTACACAACCAATTCAGAATGTGACAGTAGCAGTGAACAAATAATGCCTGTCGAAATGCCTCTTTTACTTTAGATTACAGACCACCTAATTGGCCAGACATTATGGCCGCACCATCATATGTCTGAGCGACAAATTTCTTAAAAATATTAAATTCTTTAACTGTTGTAAGTACATGGATGTAAACTGCCTCAGCAGATCTGTCTGCACTGACGTCTGTAAAGCCCATGAGCCTTTCTTGAACATCCCCTGATTTGTCCACATAGCGTAAAATGGTAGAGATTTGGGATTTGTTCACTATGTCTGAGCACTCGTCTAGAAGAACAGCTGCAAAAAGATGCAAGTTCTTTTGTTATACAGTTAACCAAAACACTCTTAACAGCTTCAAACAAATCATTCTGAATGGATGACTGAAGTGCCCCAGAAAAACTGCAGCATTTTTTAAATGATCATTTAAAAGTTGATCATGCATACTGAGTAAATCCAATGTTTCTACATAATTGCTTCTATTAAAGGAACTTTCCGACTCGTCGGTTCCTCTAAAAGCTAATTCCTGCTTTCCTAAGTGACAAACATCAATGAGTCTTTTCAATAATTCTGTTTTCTTTTTTACCTTTTCATCATGCTTGGAAATTTGTAATGGTTTCTGAGCATTTAGCTGCAAGTCTACTCGTGTATTGCCAAAATTACAAAGAGTGAATGCACAAAATATGTGATTTTATGTTTTATCATGCTTGCTTAATGAACCAGTTAGAAAAACTATTGTTGAATCCTTCTTGAGACCATGTGGTACTGCTTTTGTCGTTACTAAAAAGAAGACAGGCCAACAATAGAGTTTGTTTAATTTGGGGCAACCAGTTAACCATTTGTACCTGGAATAATTGCTGATGCAGAAATGTCTGTTATACTCTCGTTTTCTGTCTTGACATTTTGCAATCAGACTTGGTAGTTTGGGAGTGGGCCTGCCTGATTTAATTTTTTTTTTTATTTTAAGTTTTTCAGAAAATACAAAATCTGAAATCCAGTGTTTAACACACGTTCTATTACACAGTCACAAGAACCATTAGCTTCAGTAACACTTACATTGGTAATTTTCACAAAAACTTACAAACAAAACAACACTAATTCAGACTAAAAACTGTCAATCACAAAATTTAGCAGTGCATTTCGACAGCCAACGGCTGGCAATTAAACTTCCTTTCCCCTTGCCTCTCTAGTGGAATTGAGAGAGTGTGGGTATTACTTCAACTTGCGATGAACTAGATGCGCGGGCACACAGTGCTGGCCTTGCCTAGAGCGAAGGACGCTGGGAGCCTAGTTATCGTTTTAACTTTCAGTGAGGTAGATGTACGTTTAACTGCGCAAACTTGCGATCATTTTGTATTTAGTTGAAGTGACATACAAAAAATTCTGATTATTTTGCATGTTGATTGAGAGTCGTTTGAACCCCCTCAAGTTTAGTACACCGGCGGTGTATAGGAGAATTCGCCACTGCTCAGGAGCCATATGGCAATGGTTGATATTGGCTGGAGGGTGTTGAGACTTGGCCAACATGAGGTGATACTCTGGAGCCCACATGAACATCCCAGGATCTGTAGGATGATCCTGAAGAACAATGTAGTTATGCCAGCGAGAAGCAGGGTAATGGAGAAGATGCATCTGGAGGGCCAGTGGCCAAGAAACACAATATTGGACCAGATGACATCATTGCACAGATTGTGTGTTGCCTGAGCATTGCTGCCATACCGGGAAGAAGTGCCAGTGAAGCTGCTGAAACTGATGGACTCTGACCAGCACATCCAGGCCAGGACAAAGGTAGGAACAGTGTGAGCTAGCTGCAAGTGTATCAGCAGTGCGGCGGATCCAACCAGCAACCACCATTGCAGAACCTGGTATCCTGACTGAAAGATTTGATGAAGAGTGCAGCGAAACTTCTGACTTCTTCACAGCTGGAGAAGGTCCAGTATATACATAGCTGATATCAGTCTGTCTTCAGCAAAGAGAAGGGTGATTATGACCACACCGAGTACTCCACATCATCATCACCAAAGATGCCCAGCCTATGCAGCAACCACCAAGATATGTTCCCCTGTCAAAGCAAGTAGATGTATGGGATATACCGAAGGATTTGAAATCTAGAGGAATCATTAAAAAGTCAAATAGCCCAGGTGCTCCACTATAGTCTTAATATTGAAGAAGAATGGTGAGCTATGCTTCTGTGTGGACTGCAGGAAGCTGAATGCCATCCGGGCGATGTGTACACATTATAGAGCTATGATCATTTTATTAATCTTCAATAACTTTATTAAGATTAGAATTTATTGTTTTAATTTTATTTATTATTTTATATTATTAGTATTAAGTAAGGGAACCTGCAAGGCATTAAAAGGAATAATTCTTAAAGGAGGTCAAAGTGATCCAATATCAATAGCAGGGGCAAGTCTTCCCTTACCCCAGATTGATGACACCCTGGACACACTTGCTGATGCCCAGTGGTTTTCGACTTTGGATTTGAAATCGGGATAGTGACAAGTGGCCCTAGTACCCAGACACAAGGGGGGAAAAGGCTGAATTCTTGACTGGCCAGGGCTTTGGCAATTTACAGTTTTGCCCTTTGGCTTCTGCAATGTGCCAGCCATCTTCCAGTGTTGAGCAGTTTGCCATAAAATGCCTCCCTACTCTTTATTTGGACATCTTTGTCATGGCCAGTAACTTCAAAAAAACATCTTGAGAACCTGACCAAGATACTGCAAAGGCCGCAGACAGCTAACATGCAGTTGATTACAAAGAAGTGCCAACTCTTCTGCAAGGAGGAGGCCACATAGTCTCAGCATCTGGAGTGACCATGGACCCAGAGAAGGCTTTGGCAGTGAGAGATTGGCCTTGCCCAAAAGAAAAATGAGAGCTGCAATGTTTCCTGGGTCTAACCAACTACCACCAATGGTTCATCGGAGGTTTCTCCAACATGGCAAAATCCCTCACCTGCCTGATAGAACAGCAGTAACCTTACATGTGATCAGGAAAGGCAGAGAGCATATTCTAGATATTAAAATCAGTACTCTACAGTGCTCCTATTTTAGGATTTCCATAGCCTGGTAGCAAATTTATTTGAAACACTGATACCAGTGAGAACATTGGTGCCAATCTATCACAGGTATAGGATGGTCAGGAGCAAATAATTTCCTACAACAACAAGAAACACTCTCCAAAGCATTACCCAGCAAAAGCTCTTGGCAGGAGTAAAAATACTGAAGCACTTCCCAAGTGCCTGTATGGTCAGCCATTCCACCTGAGGACTAAATACTCTGCCCTCCCTTGGCTGTTAGGTGTCAAGAACCTGGAGCGCCAGACAGCCCGTTGGGTTCGGAGGCTGCAAGAGTGTAACTTTACATAGGAAAATAAGGTGCCACTCCAATGCAGATACCATGTCCAGATGTCCATCCAGAAGAGTGCAGTCCGTGCACTAAGGTTGAAGAGGAGCGTGCCACAGCTGTCCATGCTATTTTAACTGTGCCTGGAGTAAGATGGGATAGCACAGGACTGATGTGGGCACCTGGCAGATGCAGCCTTGGGATCACTCATGAGAGAAGTGGAGTCACAGACTAGACTGAGCTGGGAGGACATTGCATCAAGAACTACTATGGGCAGACCTGAGGCATATGTGTGTTGCAAGTCACAGCCCATAGTCCAGGAGCTTGGGTGGCATGCAGCAATTTAAGATGGTAGCACCCTTGGAATGTATAGCCATTGATTGACACATCTGGGCTATTCCCTGTGTCAGACAAGGGCAACAGATATCTGTTGGTTGCCATGGATTACTTCAACTGGCTGGAGGTTTTGCCATCCCTAACTAAGAAGTCAAGACCATCGCAAACTGTCTCATGGAAGAGCTGTTTTGTCACTATGGGGTACCAGCGGAGCTACAGTGATCAGGGTGCCAACTTTTGATCCAACCTCATGAGGGAAATGCAGAAGCAATTTGGAGTGCACAAGATGCACAAAACACCTCTTCATCCACAATCATGGTATGGTTGAGTGGTACATTAAGACAGAATGTTATTTGAGCAAGGTTGTTCCCAACCACTAGACTGGTTTGATGACCTACTGCTCTTGAACCCATGACACCACCAGGTGACACTGGCCAGTTTGGTCTTTCGCAGAGAGAGATAGATGTCTTATCATGTTCGGGAGTCCTCTTGGGGCAGAATAGCCAGCAGTCTGCTACTTGAGCATCTCAGAAACCAACTTCAACAAGCATAAGATGGCTCATCAAAACATCCAGGTAGTGAACAATTGGATGAGAATCTATTATGACCAGCAGAAAGGATAACAGTGTTGTCCGTGAGCTGCTGTTCTCAGATTCACTGTGGTATGTGAGTTGGTGCAGTTGCAGACTTTGGAATGCATAACACAGGAAATATGACATGCTGGTAATTGGAAGCTTCTGAACATTTCTGGATTCCTTCAGAAGTTTTGGTTTTCACAATCTTCCGGAAAGTTCTGTAATGTCATTTTCTAGCTATAAAATGGAGAATGCAGGCTGGTGTATGTGCTAAATTGTACAGTCATGAGAGACTGTAGGGTTAGCAGGCAGTGGTATGTAAGCTGATATCTGTATGTGTCAAAAAGTAAAGTGAATTATTTGTAGCAGCGAATTAAATATTTCATTTGTAACCAATTTTTAAGTTAATAAAGACATTTGATACATTACTTAGTTCCTTGTAAGTAGAAGGGGAAATAAGACAAAACATTAGGCTAAAGCATCAGTCAAACCTTTTAAAAAATGTTGCTATAAAATTGTCATCAGAGTTCCATTCTCTTTCCATGGCCAGGAGTAAAACAATAGAGAAATGAAACTGATGAGGGCTTTAAGTACTTTAAAATTGAAGCCAATAGCAGGAGATATCTCTGAAAAGATCAGCACTACAAAATCTGTACATGACATAAATGTTTTAACGAAATCCTCAGTTTTTGTTCAGTAAGCTTTAGTCTCTTATGTTTACGAGTAATGCAAAGTCATTCAGAGTGAATAGGACTTCAGGTGCTATTCCCAAGAAATTCAGGATATACATTTTATCGCTTGTAAACATCTTTAATATATAGTATTTTGATCAAAATCATCAGCTATTTTTTAGAAATCGAAAATTTCAGAGAGTTGCATGTAAAGGGTAATTTAGGTTGGTGGCATTTTTCTGAAAATCTTGGTGTCCAATCCTTGGAAAATCTCTCTCATATATTCCCAGTGAAATTTTGGTGTCAAATTTTTGGGTACTTCTGCAACCTATTAGGTATGTAGTGGAGAAAGTAATAATTACTAACAGAACCAGTACTTTCAATGGTAAGTCACTGAGCTGCTGCAATGAGGCATAGGAATATGTTTTGAACTATCATCTGATCCATGTATCCTTGATGACCTATAGGGTAAGCTAAATTATTTTGTGACATTGCTCCTTGAAAGGTGATATGCAATACAGCGAATGCTTTTAATTCTTGATTATCTGTGAATGATATTACTGGTTACATATATATCCATTAATATGGTAAAAGGATTCATTTTTCAGTTCTCATCTGTAGCACTGAATTTTTCTAATGTGATTGAGCTTTTGAACTTAGGCCTAGTTAGATTGTTGTTTCCTGTCATAAGCTGGCCAAAGAGAGTAATTCAATCCAGGACAGGCAAATGTTGAATGAAGGAGGCATGCTAACATGCCTTTCTATTCCACTTAGGCTCCTCCTATTTAGGTCATTCTCACTTAACTTTTTCACTGTTAACATTCTTTTAGGCCAGCAACACCTCCTTGCTAAGGTAATTTCAGAAATTTTCCAAATTTTAAAACTCTCAGAAATCACACAAAACTATCGAGAATGAAATATTAACTCGCCAGAAATGATATGTAGGCTGTTTTAGATGTTCCAGAAAAAAAGAAAGAAAACCGCCTGTGCCTAACTGTTTACATGCTTTTCACAACACACTGTCGCATTACTGTTGTTCGCAGATCACCTCGGAATATCGAAAGTGTGTGGTGCTTTTCAAAGCAGTGGTGCACACATAAAGAAATGCCACATTTGGCACACATGTACCTGGTTTCTCTTCTCTACATGACTTCTAAGCAAATTTTGGAGCAGACATGGCAATGCCTTGTGGAATTTGTTTTCTTTTGGGTTGGTGGCATAGGTGATGGGAAATGTCTTTCTGTCAGTACCTGTCCCGAGACAAACTGTGTGAATTGTGAGGTTTCCAGAAGTGGATGTTTGGACCAGCTTTCTGCTATTGACAATTTTTTACCCCAGTTATCAACAACGTAATTCTAAAAAAGAAGTAGTTTTTCCTGGGTGACATTTTTCCATTTTTGTCAATGAGATTTGGTAATTGGTGGAACTTTCTCACTTGGAAACGTGTAGCACTTATTTATCTCATTTGCGGTATGCTGCACTAAATGGGGAGGGAAAAACAATTGCAAAAAATCGAGCACACTACAGTCTCCCTAATGTCTACAGAAATACCTGACTGGTCCCTGTTGAAACTGTGAACTTCTGGAGAAAAAACTCCCACTGTTCTATTGGAATAAATGCGGTGCCATGTATGCTCACTTAATGCAGCTGTGATGGTGCTGCCTCTTACTCATTTTAACCATCATCAGATTCCCGTTAATATCAGGAATGTAAATATTGCAGTCACTATCCCCAAACTCCGATAAATTCGAAAAATCAGACTGTAAAGCCTCAAAAACTTCTAACAATTCATTATCAGCTACAAAATGATGCACTCTGCTTGAATGTGCCATCTTGTCTCCGCTTTTGGAATACCCTGATTAAGTCATGTGGATCACGTGATTATCAGCATTTTGAGCTACAAGACATAGTTTAGCTGTACCGGTTTGCTTTATTTCCTTTCAGATGTCGTAATCTTACAGAGACATGTTTGAGAGTGAGTTCTTTTGAATCCTAACAGATCTACCACTATGCCCGCACAGTTCAAATGCTTTTACATATGAAATTCTAAGACCTACAGTCGCTCAAACCTCTGGTCGACCATAGCAGTGAAAAGGTTAATCATAAGTCATTGTTTTGTCCCTTGCCAGGTTTTGCCGCAACTCCTTCGACAGACTGGATAAATTGAATGAATTTTGCATTAAAAAGTATAATTTTATGCATTTCACAAGAAAATGAACAAAATATGATACTATGCAAATATGTAATGTAAGAAATTAACTATTTTCGATTTGTAATTAGGCACACACTAAGCAGATGCTGTGTAAATGTAATAGGAAAAGAATTTTATAATTTGCCTGAAAAAATAAAGCTGATCAAATATACTGATCTAATTATGCAAGCAAAAAAGGGGTACTTTGGGATAAATGCAGCTTGGAGGAATATGTGTGTGGTTTTTAATTAATGATCATAAATAAATTGTATTTGTAAATAATTATTGTATGTGATGAATCCAAAATATGTAAACCTTTATGAATGAAAAAAATTGAAACTTGAGTTTAAAGACCTTACCGTGAATTTTACTAATAGCTCACCCCCACCATGAGCCACTTAAATATTGTTTCACTTTATTATTATTATTATTATTATTATTATTATTATTATTATTATTATGCATTGTTATTTCTTATACCTCATTTGTATGCATATTTACCTTTTCATTGAATACAAATTATTAGCAGTGTCTACCTAGAATGTTGAAAATATAGCAACAATGTTTTTGAAATCATATTCTTAGAACATTCTTATGAATTCTGCACTTGTTGTTAAAGTTGTAAAAGATTTCACAGTATTTCACATTTTCTATACTGTGCAAAACTTTGAAACTAAGTATTACATAAATGAATAATCCTGAAAAAAAAATAATGTGCCAAATAGAAACTGTTAAGTAAAGCCAGGTCCACACTATTTAACATTAACATATTAATATGTATTATAGTGAGTTATTTTAGAAAGCATTTGTGCAAACTCAAGTGAATAAAAGTCAGTCCTTGATTCCCGCCATACAGTACCTACTCATTGGCAAATGCAATAGCTGTTCACAACACAATAGTCCATACACAACCCCTCATACCTCACCAACAGTATAAATTGTGTACTGCCTCATGAGCTGCAGTTGTTGGTCATTCCTGCTACTCTTCTGAGGATGTCCTTCACAGCTGAGGATGAAATGTCATGTTTCAATAATTTTATTCGACCATGGCCTATAAGCCCAGATAGCATGTGGTTTACTAACAACACTGCCTGTGAAAGCCTATAATCATGTAAAACTCAGTTGATTTAACATATTGCAGTATCAGTGTTGAGCCCAAAACTGTTCTCAGTCTGCTGAAAAAATGTTGAATGATATTCTTTTGGTCTCCATGATAGCTGGAGGCCAAACCTAAGATCAATTTTAAGCTCATTAAAAAAATATTTTTCACTCCTGTGCTGATTATCCAGAGAGCCCCATTCATGCTGTTCTTTTCTTAACATACCAAGTAGAGATACAAATAGCAGTAAACAAATCCTCAGTCTATTTTTCTTTCAGTTAAAATAGTTTGCTTCCCTAAGAAGTCAATCTGTTGGATGGAATGTTAAAAGCTGTTATAACATGTTGAGGATGGTTGAACACATTTAACAAGTTAAACAATGTTTTGCAAACGTTGAATGTCATTAATTGTTAAGTCAAATGTTGTAGTATAATGTGAACCAACCTTAAGAGCATCACTGCAGGATCTTGCTGTATTGAGTAGGAACATGGTAAAATAGGTCAACTGAAACAGTGAAGTCTTATCTCAGCTGGCTAATTAACCAAGAATGATTATAGTTTCATTACTCTCCAACAGGAGGGTGCTTGATTACACATTACTAATTATTCCTTGCAGAATGCTCGGTTATCATTATAGATTACATGATTGAGGACAGTTATTAGTAAAAAGCAATTAGCCCCTTTTGCTTGCCCAAAAATAGGCAATACTTACCAGACTAATACAAGCTAGTTTGAAGTAAAACATATTTGTAAAGAAATTCTGATATTTCACAGCAGGAACTGCACAATTACTGCTTAGTTTTGTAAGCAGCTACCACATATGCACAAAGAATGAAGACAATCATCTTTGGTACTTTCAAAATGATTGTGAATTAATTGCTTTTACATTTTAAATGTAAACCCATGAAGATTTTATTATATACGGACACTGATTCACCACTTCTTGGTATCGCATGCCAATGACAGAAATCCAAGATAAGAGTTCCAATGCATAATGTTCGCCACATATTTTATTTTGAAAAGTTAATTCAGTTGTGTGTATTTTATGTTGTTTTCCTTTTTCTTTAATTTATTTATTTATTTATTTATTTTCTTTTTTTTTATTTTCAGTGGCTCTTCAAAGGAATTATGAAGAAAATTATTCGTCTCCGTCTAGAAAATGTTAACCAAATGTTTGAATTTCTCCAACCTATTATTGATGCACTACTCATCAAGTGTGCATACAGCCATATACCTGTTGCTCATCATTGCTTAGCAATTTTGATGGAATTAACAAAAGAAACAGAGAGTGTTCTATCATTTCAGGGTACTCATATCCTTCTCAGTTGTATACTACAGAACTGGACATGGAGGTCAGCGAGTTGTCATTGGTTGGTTGGTAGACTTGTTCTACTATGTCATCTTATAGAAGTATTCCCAGAAACATATTGGTTACAGCAACCACCATATGCTATCTCTTGTAGCAGTTGTACTGATGGAACCAGCAATATGGTTTCCATTTTGGAATTTGCCTTCCAAGCCATGAATTATCCAAATTGTACTGTAGCTAAATTAGCAAGACGTATATTTGTGCTTTCATCAAACTTCACTTTAGGTGAAGAAATTCTTTTAAACAAAGTATTGGGCATTTTGCCATCTCTTGATTGCAGTCTACAAAGATACTTAAGACGACGAATAGATCAGGCAGCCTCAAGTTCTACTGCAGAAGCCCAGGAAGAAATTCCAACTTTTGAACTGCCATTGCAGAAAGATTCTTGCTATTTTGAGGGGCAGAATGTAGTTCTGAAACCAGAGTTGGATCATGCTAAAGTGAATGGACAACAAGATGGGATACCAAGTTCTTTCAGCTCCAGTTATCTCCCTCTCATGCACAGAAGTAGATGTAACAAGCAACCTGTGGAGCCTCCATGTTTGTCCAATGGTTCATGCTTAAAAAGTAACTTTAGGTTAAACACGCCTGGAAATACTCTTCCAACAAAACAAGAATCGAGTGATCTTGCCAGACCTAATTCAGATCATTTCCAATGCAACACAAATATTCAAAGCACTCCTTCACAGAATACAACAGAAGTAGTAGTTGTTCCAATCGACTTTTCAAAGATTGTCCACAAAGAAGCCCAGGATATGCCATTTCCAGGTTGTTTTCCTTCAGAGCGAAACTGTCATTCTGAGGTAAGGAGCTTAAATTTAATATTGCCATGTATTTTACATGCTGATTAAAATCAGAAAAGTATAAGCAATTGTAAGTGGAAGGAAAACTATAAATGTGTCTGTATATAAATTCACGTTGTTATAAGGATTGTAATTCATTATTGGCTTGCCAATTTTGGGGCAGATTGCTTTTAAAGATCATAAAGTAATTTATAGCTTATGACAAAAAGAATGGTATGCTTTAAAGGATGAAGTATTAACTCTTCAGGAAATGTAGATTGCATTCTGTGTATTTAGAGTTAAAGTAAGCTAAACTTTTCATTCACTTTGTGTCCAGCAATGATTAATGCTGTGCTTTAGCCTTATTTTCTATGCTAATTCAAACTTTTCTTCTGCATTTCTCTTCTTGTTTTCTATAAATTTGTTATAATTTGCACCTTGTCTAGCATGTGAAAATAGGGAAGATGACAAACTGCAAGGACATACAAAATAAGTCTTAACATAAGCATATAACCTATCTGAAGTTTTATTCTTATACAATCAGGATACCTGTTAATTTTAACAGCAAAGTAGTCGTGGTAGTAGTAATAAAATTGGGCAAACTTGCAAGTCCAGAAAAATTGTTTGAACTGAGCTTGTGCATCTGCCATGTTAAAAATTGGACATATCTAATATGTTAACATTTGGGAGGTTATGGGGGCGCTATTGGCTGAAGTGCAAGAAAATATGCTGCAACAACAGTAAATCTCTCCCCCAATCCTCTGCATCCTCTCTCCCTCTCCCTCAATTCAATTGACTTCACAAGACCTCAATAATACTCCTGAATACCTAATTATGTGAATGTTATATTTGTAAATATTGTGCTCATGTTTAGATATCTTTTAGAAACATGTTTCAGAACAGAAACAAAGAATTCTAACTTTTAAAATTAAATAGCCAATTAAATTAACATGAAAGTCATCCTATACAAACTCTCTTTAATTAAAGAACATACAAGAAAACTAAAACAGGTAATATTACTTTGTAATGGGGCATGTTGTTAAAGAAACACATACACATTATTCCATTTACAATATTACACATATTTATTAGCTGATGGATAACGCTAGTATTAAAAATGTGAAGTCAAATATAATACATGCTGTTTTAAGTATACATACAAATGTAGAGTTTGTACAGTTTTAAACTTATCTTCCTTTTTTCTCTTGATATAAAATATAATTTTGATTCTTGAATTCTATATTTGCAGATTTTGTTTTGTAGCATGGCGAGTTACATGTCAAAAGCTTTACGAGCCTTGGAATTTATAAAGCATAATTACAATTCAATAGGTGTATAGGTTAAAATTTATTCTTTTGGTAATAGCATTCAGATCAAAAAGATAGTGCATCTCTCTAAAGGAAAGAACTTTGGATGGTTGCATGTTTCAAATGCAAATGCAGAGAGAGTGAGAATGACTTTTGCGCACAATACTCAAAAAGTCTGTGTAGCAAGTGACTCAAGAACTAGCAATTCCAAAAATGACAATGTGGAAGGTATTAAGAAAATGTATCATGCTACCCTCAGACTTGCCTAAGCTTAGATGGAGAATTAATGTGTGTAATGTGTCTTTATTTCAACCTTTGAGAACACTGTACATTGTTATTCTGCATGCCAGCATATAAAATGCTCACAATTTTTACGTATATACAACTGCAAATTGTTTCGGCAAAATACAATTTCACTTGTGTGGTCAAATTATTAAGCTACAGTTAACTTAAAATACAGATTTGAATACAGACTTACTATAATACTGAGCAACTGTTTAAAAACTGAATTAGCATTAATTACATCTTTATGACAAAGAATGAGGAAAAAGTGGATCAGTCAAAAAGTTTTTTATAAGCAAATATGCTTTCATAAGGAGCAGCATTCTTACTTTACTTTTAAAGCATTTAGGGATTAAGTTTTTAGTTGTATCTAATTTGTTGTACATTAATGCACGTAGGTGAGAAATACTCTGAAGGTGCTTGGTAGGGTAATGATTATCCAAATGTAAATTGAGACTCCTTGTATTATAGTGATATTCCAAGTTTTTATGGAAGTAAGTTTTACTTTTATGCATGAAATTTAGGGTTTTTTGTGTGTGTGTGGGGGGGGGGGAAGTAATTTGTGTGTGTGTGCGTGTGTGTGCGTGCGCGCGTGCACATATAAGGGGTAGGTAGGATTTTAAGTTCATTGAATACATATTTACTTGGGTTCTTATGGGCTCCTTCAAAATTACTTGTAATATTCTTTTTTGAATTGTGAAAATTTGTACCGCTTTAGGAGAGGATCCCCAAAAGGAGGTGCCATGGCTAATTAGACACAATGTAACTAAAACATGCTACCTTTAGCACTTGAGTGGATTAGGCAGTCTACGAATGGCATAACACAACAGATTTAGTTTAACACCCAGCTGAGATATATGGGTTGCCCATAAAAGTTAATGATCAATCCAGATTCCCAGGAATTTTGTTACATTTTTTTTTTAATAAGGGTGTTTGATCATATGCATTTCCAGATTAAGATTTTGTGACTGGGGGTTGAAAATGCAAATATATAGTTTTTTTTATGTTCAGCAAGGGCTTGTTTTCTATTAGCTACCATTGCAAGTTATTATTTGCATAATTTACTTTTTCCTCCAAGGATATGATAGTATCGCTACTGAAAACAATGTTTGTATCATCAGCAAACATTATTGTATGGATATTAGGGATGTTCAATGGAAGATTAATGAAAATAAGGAACAATAATGGTCCAAGAATTGATCCTTGGGGCACTCTATGATTAACTTTTTGTATTTCAGACTGGGCTGTTTCTGTCTTCAATTTTTTCCTGTTTTTTACTTAAGATCCAAACCAGTCATTTGCAATTCCTCTGATACCCAAATAGTTTAACTTTATTAATAAAATATGATTAACTAGATCAAAGGCTTCAGTAAGATCTATAAATAGTCCATGACAGTGCTTTCTATTGCCTTTAAATTCTAATAAATGTTTAACGAAGCCAAATATCCTTTCATTAATGGATTTATATTTCCTAAAATCAAACTGAGAGAAAGAAAAATATCTTAATTTCTAAGAAGGACATGAGTCTATTATACATTATCTTTTCAAGTATTTTCTAGAGTATCGGCAAGAGTGAGATGGGTCTGTAATTTTGAAGGTTTTTATCAACCTTTTTGAAGATTGGCATTATCCTTGCCAATTTAAATTTATCTGGAAAGATGCCAGAGGAGATGGAGAGATTACATGTATATATGAGATGTGATTATGCAAGTTCTGCATTTCTTAATAATAAAGCTAGGAATACCACGAGTGTCAAAGGAAGATTTGTTTTTTAAGCTTTTAACAATGTTTGATATTTCCACTACAGTTATTGGTGCAAGAAATATTGTTTTATTACCAGTGTGTATGGCTACTAAGGGGCTCTTTTGTTGTTTACTGTAGTTGTAAGATAATTATCAAATGCTTTGCTATTTCTAATGGTTATACTAGGAGTGTCCCTTTGTTGTAATTCAGCGTTAGCTGTGCATTTAATGGAACTGGTTTCTATTCTTAGTCATCCTAAATTGCTTTACTTCTGTTTTCAGAATATAGAATATATTTATTGTTATGATATCACTTTGCCTCTAAAATGACCTGTTGTAAAATTTTGATATAGTTGTTATAGTAGACGGAAAAATTAGGGGTAATTTGTGTCTTTATAAATATCCTGATTAATATAGCAGCAGGATCAGTTACTCCAAGCATGCTAATATCGGTAGCAAGAAATGTACTACCAGCTGGATGTATGGCATGTCACAAATGGATCCCATGTTTAACATTTGTAATTTGTTATGCTAATTTCTAGTTTTTCTTCAACTTAAATTATGATTCAAAACTATATTGTATGCCACAGAGAAAATATAAGTCTACAGTATAAAACTGACAGCCCAAACAGCATTGTGCAACAGTGCCAATTTCTGCTGGCTTACCCACATCCCATACTGACGACAGGCATTGTGTGCTTCAGGTACCATGTACTTATTAGCATAAGTAGTCTTTCATTTGCAGTAATGAGAAGGCAGTTTTCTATAGAGTGTAATTTGTATGCAAATCTTATTTCAAATAGGAATCTGCTTGCCCCTTCATGAAGAATTCATTCCACAATGGCTTATTTCAGAACTTTAATTCATGATCTTGTGAATAAATTTGATACCACTGGTTCAGTTCAGAACAAGAAACTCAAACAAAGACATAAAAAAATCTGATGTTACACTCACATGACTTTCTCTAGCTGCTCTATAAACTTCTTACAAAAGATTATTCTTCTTTCTACGCCATGCTAATCAAGAGAAACATTAGCAGAATGTTTGTATTACTTAGTTCCTTATAAGTAGAGGGGAACTAAAGGAATGTGCTATGCTAAAGTACAGTCAAATGTTTTAAAAACTGTCATTCTGCAATTATCACTTTAAATCACTTCTTTGCTTGGTCAGGAGTAGAACAATAGAAAAACTGACACTTCCTGTCTGAGAAAAGTATAGTACTTTACAGTTGAAACCAATAACCAAGAATATCTCTGAAACTGGTACCTCCACAACAAAAACGTAAAGAACAAAATCGCGTGTTTTGATGAGGTCTACGTTTTTGTGCAGTAAGCATTTGTCTCTCGCTTACAGTTTAGCAGTTAAGCAAAATTCATCCAGAATAAAGATGTCTTCAGAGGTTATTTCCAGAACATTCAAGATGTGCATTTTATTTGGGAAGTAAATATCTTTAATTTGTATGTGATTTTAATCAAAATTGTTAGCCATTTTTGAGAAAATCAACATTTTTGTTTCCATGTAAAGAAAGGGTAGTTTGTGGTGGGAGCATTTCATTGAAAATCTTTGACGTATCCTTGGAAGATGCCAAACTTAAATACAAAGTTTGGTATTTAACAGTCTTTTCGTTTTTGGGCTATTGCTGTGCCCCCCCCCCACACACACACACACACATGGACCTTTTTCTAAAAATGCATTTTTTGGGCTTGGGCACCCCAAAACATATATTTCCAGTGAAATCTCGACATAGAATTTTCGGTGGAATACAATACCTTCCCTATCCACTATGAAAATTGTACATGCGGGCTAGAGAAGGTAAAAATAGACTAAATTGACAAATATCTTGAACCTTCATTACAAAAATGTCTATTAATGTTAGCGCAACAAGTTAAGGTTTAGTTGACCCTCGGCTTGTGATCTTTACAGACATGTTTTAATCTAATGGGTTATGTGAAAATACAAAACAGATGCAGTGTTTTAAAAGTTCACGTGCTATTTAGAAATTAATTTTTTATGATAGGAAAATTGGGGTTTGGTGTGCCAATATTGGAACATGCAATTTTTTATAAAAATTTTGTAAATAAAAAGTGGTGCCTAGATGACATTCTCTCCCATTTTTCAATCAGAAGGAGAAAAATCATATTCATTTAAAAAAAAAATTCTTAATTGCTCCTACAGCAGAGGAATCCGTGATTACAATTATGGAAGTGTTTGATGAAAAGAGTGTTTAGTGCTGGTGTGTGGCCCTCCTGCTTCCCAGGTCTTACAGTTTGTAGTTTTACTCATGGACAAAGTATATGAAACATATTCTCACACCTTGGAGTAACTTAAGGAAATATACATACTGAAATACAAAAGATTACAGATGCTGAGCTACATCATGTCAATCTAAATTGTTACTCAGTACAATGCTTGTTTAACTGTGGAAGGATGACTACACAAATGGAAAACCCCATGCATAAAGTTATATACTGAAGATCCTGTAGTAAAGATTAAAACCCCTATAAACATTTACACTTACTATGAAAAAACAAATCCCTCTTAACTGCTATTATAAAGAATAAAATACATATAAATTGCTGCGTCAGACCAAAATTATTTTAATCAATTAATAAAATGAATTAGTATTAATCAGAATGCAAATATTTCTTACATTTCATACAATAATGTACATACCCTCTTCCTTTCCTTTTACATTAAAGGCACTCAGCTAAATTTTTATACTTAAGTGATGCTTGCTCCTCTGAATCTTATATACACTAACATCTTGGTTATTGGTTAATAGGAATCCTGTTTAACTGGTATTTATAATCTCATGCTGCTCTCTTCCCATTACCTCTTCCTTGCACTGCCACATTATTCTATACCATTTCTCATACCATCTGTCCTAAATATTTTCTGCACGCTATATCAAATTCCCTTGTATTATTGTTCGTCATTCTTTGGATAATTCTTATATCTCTAGTTTATCTCGCTTACCAAATCTCAGTTCACTTCTCCATATCTTTGTTTTTCTGTACACCATGCAGAGCTTCCTCATTTTTTCCACACATTGGGCATATTTGAATGTTATAATCCCCTCTGAGCCCCCTTAACTTTTAACACCTGCTCTTGCCCAAGTATATGCTCCTCTCCCTGTTTTATCAAGAAAGTCCACAGCTCTCTCTACCTAATCTGTTTTTACATTTCTGTATAGTTCCAACAAATATTTGTCTATTAAGCTATTAAACAAATCTTGTTTTGCAATATCTTCAGTACATGCTCTGTTCTCTCCAGAAACTCTCTCATGCCCATGTTCTCATCCCAAACATTTCCCATTCCTATTTTTTCCAGAACTTTTTCCCATCTTTGCATACCAGCTGTAATTCCAGCCAGCCTTTTTTAATTAACACCTCACTATTTGCACTAATCCAATATTTCCACTTTATATAAATATTTTAATCCTCTTTCAGTCTTTTTCCTCTTGCTCCCTGTTCTTTTCAGCTCAAGCAGTGCCTTTGCATTCAGCGAAATTCTTGGCAAACACAATATTAATTTTCAGAATTCCCTACGAATCTTTTTAATATTCTTTCATTCTTGCATCACCGACACGTCTACTTCATGCATCATTTTTGCTTCCACCAGTGTTATTGTACCCTTTCCAACCTTTCATATTTGTTATCTTGATATAACATGCTCTGATACCTCCCACAACCAATCTCCCACTAGCTAATGGAGTTTTCATTTTACCTCCCAATCACCCATTTGCCCTAAATAGACAAATTTATTGACTACCTGAATATTGCTATCCTCTAAGTAACATTTCTCATCTTTCTTAGCGTGCTTCCTTTTCTGAAAATTATAATTTTAGATTTGTTCTCATTAATTTTTAAACCAATTTCTAGCTCTCTGCTTATTGCTTTGATGGCACATGATAGTTCTCTGATTGATATTGCACCTGTTAAATCGTCTGCAAAGAGAAGACCTGGAATATTCCTATTATTGATTACAGGCATGTAAATTTTCTTTTTCAGTTCCTTTTCGAATATTATCAATGAATTAATTAAATAGAATAGGGCTCTATTTACATCCTTGTCTTAGACCCAGCATTCTGTGATCCTCTTCTGCTTGAGTTTGATACAAAACTTTATTTCTTCATAGTCTCTGAATCACTCCTATAAATTATTTATTAGCCCCTATTTCAGCTAATTTCGTAAGTAGTTTCTCCCTGTTGATTGCTTCCAAAGTTTTCTTTAGGTCAACATAGTCACACTGTCATATCTTATCATTTTTCATCTTGGGGTACACTCAAGCTGCTCTTAAATGACCCCTCCACTGGACCCATATTGAGCATGCTGTTGCAATCTAAAGCGGAGTGATCTCCACTTGCAATCAGATTGTGGAAAACTAGGTAATGTTTATATCAAAAGTTATCCTCGTGGAGTATGAAGTAGTGGGTTTTCAATTAATGCTGTTGGTGATTTACTCGCAATAGCATTGATCAACTATCTATGACCTAAGTCTTTTAAGCATTTCATGTTTGTTTATATAAATTGAGTAATTTTGTGTTGGTGATAGAAAAGATAATGAATGGGAAAGCTAAAATCTAGATTTTATATCAGAAGCATGCATTTTTAAATAACAGGGTATTAAAGTAAAAAGTAATAATGACTTGAATTATAATGCTAGGGAGAAGAAAAGAAAAACAGAATGGAGCAAAGAAATACTGAATAGTGTACAAATTCCAATATCAGCTCCCTCTCCCTGTTCAATGATACATCTGTTCCTCTTTATTATGGATTCAAGCACACTACAAACTATTTTAATGTTACCAGGTCAGAAATTCATACATAGAAGGCATCAACTGGAAGAAAGGAAAAATCATACTAAAAGGAGGTTTTGGTACTTGTTTTCAAGCTCAAGATACAGCAACAGGAACACTAATGGCAGTTAAGCAGGTATATGGTCTAATATAATTTGCAGCACTTATTGGCAATAAGGACTTTTAAACCTCATAAATTTAAAATGTTGAGTAAATTGAACTAAGACAGTATAGAGAGTATATATGATTGACAACAATGAATTGGAAAAGTTTAATAATCAAATACACGAGGTGTGTTTGGAAAGTACTGGTTTGGAGGGGTGGGGGGAGAAGGCTTAAAATGTTTCCTTTCACATCATTTAATTGTACATGATAGTGCGCCTTAACCTATTTATCGACATACTTTCCACCATTGTTCAAGCACTTGACATAGCAGAAAATCAACTTTTGTGCGCCTCTTCAAAGGAAGCTGCCACCAGTGAAGACAGCCACCATCGAACACTGTCTTTTGGGTAGGCATCACAAAGCATTGTTATGTGAACCATCTGTTTTCATTAATTGCCTCAGTCTCTTGTTGAACCAGACCATCACTTGTGGTTTGTCAAGAATATTTCATTGTCTATCATTGAATTTCCTAACACTCTTTCTCACCATTCCATCTGTCATTAAATTTTCACTGTAAATCTGTACAAGTTGCCAAAAAATTTCAGCTGGCTTAACATTAAAAATAACATGTTACAGAACACAACTTTACAGTCAGTGGGATCAGAAATTGTCTTAAACATTTTGAACGATCACTAACAACTGTAAATGCAACCCAAGTCTGCTGTAATGGTGTCAGCGGAAAGACAATGAACCAGAGAGACTAGTGTGCATGTGTGGAACTAGGACACTAGCGTTGCAGTGACAGTATAACAATTTTCTAGACTAATTTGGTACTAATTTCCAGTTACAGTGCATTCATTCTCCTCCTTTAGTTTTGAAAATTATGGCCAATAAATGACATCCACCATTTCCTACATCTTGAAGTCTTGCGTTGAAGTTTTCCACTGCTCTAAACAGTGGTGGTGGTGCCATTATTTCACAACAAATAGCTAACTTGGCTTCAGCAACAGTGTGAGGAGTTCCAATGTACACCTTTGATTTGAGGTAGGCCCCAGCGGAAATAATCAAACATGTCGAGATCTGAGGAGCAAATGGATCAAGGAAGGTCACTGTTTGGAGACCATGTATCCAGGAATTATTCCTTGACCCCTCATTAATATCCTTGCAGTGTACATAGTAGCACCGTCTTGTTGAAACCATATGCTTTCAGTCCCATTTCCAGCCAACTTGGGTTCAAGAAAGTTATTGAGTATATACACATAACAAGCTAAATTAAAGGAAACCACATGTGCATATTCTTCAAAAAATAAGGTCCAATCACACATTAGCCTGTGAGACCACACCACACTATTACACATTCACTATGAAATGCTGTTTATGAAGAACACAGTGGTTCTCTGCTACCCAGAAAGATGATGGACCTGAGCCTCGTACATTAAGATTTATCATCATTCAGGATGTTTAAAATGGACTATGCATACTCTCTTCGGTTTTGGAAGTCTAGGGCCTTTAGCTCTTGAGGGACCATTTTGTATGGATGGGAATGAAAGTTTAAATGCAACCTTCTCCTAACACTATGATCTGACATACCAAAGCATCAGTATGTTGTGAGGCAGTGCGGTTTGGACTTTTGATAACTGACTGACACAAAGCTTCCACATTTTCAGGGGTACAGAATGTAAGAGGATGACCAGTTGGTTTCCATGACAGCTACACTTCTCTGGGCAAATCTGGACTGTAAGGAGGGTGTTCAAGGGTTTGTGAGATTTAGTGTAGTCTTGGAGAAGGATGACAGCCTGTGATTTTCAAAACTAAAATTTTTAAAAAACATGGTCTTGTATTTGGATGAATGTAGTAAATGGAGTAAGACTCTTCCTGGTGATATCTCATGCAAGTAGGGTTGACATGGTGCCCTCCTATCTTGCATAGGTTACGATGTGTGCAAAACCTAACACTTTTGAGAGATTATTTCCACAGAGTTTTAGCAGTTGTAAAGTTCTACCTTTGTACAAGAATATGTCTGAACCTGCTGTAGAGTTCCATTATCTTTTTATGTTCTCTGTGTATCCAGTCTCTGGTAGCCAACTTAACTGGTCTTGATAATTCCAGCATTCAGATCCATTAATGGAATGTCAGTTCTTTTTTGGCAATCTTATTTGCTGTTTCACTACCTAAAATCTGTTAAAGCACCTATTTTATTGAGCTAGGTCATATATACCCAGTATAATGAAGACCTCTTGGCACCTCAAGACGAGCTTGGGCTTGATCAAGGAACCTTCAATTTTACTTCTAGAGGATATAACTGTGTCTCTACTCTTTATAGCCCTTTTTTGATACTCTCATATGCAAATTCTCAGCCTGAAAGACTGTTGCATGAACACTCAGCCTAAATGAAAGTTTAATACCATTTCCATGTTTTTGAACCATCAGTATACCAGGTTACCCTGTGGAGTGGTGCAGTGGGTTCAAGTATGTTGCTCTAGGTTTAGGCCATGGAATGCACCTGGATTCAATCTCACCCATGTGAGTGCAGAGTTTGTCCTGGGAATAGGGACCAGTGCCCACTCCACATCATGAAAGTGAGAAGCTGCCCATTCTAGCCAACATTATATTACATCCCTGTATTGGTTGGATAATTACCTGTCTCTGTCGTGTATAAGTGGGCATGAGGTTGGTAGTTGGTTCGGTAGCCCCAGGCTCAAAAGTGCTGTAGCAGCATGGAATATATTTATTGAATGAAGTTATTTCTTCTTTCTCCAATACATTGTTACGATTTACAAATTTCATATTAGTCTAAGCATTTATTTCATCCTTGAGCCCCATTGAACAGAAGACTATGGCTGTATTATGTATGCTGTCCCTTTCCCCTCTTCCCTTTTAGCTATAGAAGATTCCCACTATTTTACCTATCTTTACTCCCTTTTCTTTCTTCTTAGCCTTCTTACCATTTTCCACTTTATTCATTCTTACATCCACCCTTTCCCATTTTCTTAACATCACATTTCTCCTTTTTCCTCTATGCTCTTTCATCTCACTTGTGTTTCCTAACTATTTGCTCAATCTAGTCGCCCTCTGTGATATATCCCTTTCTTTCTCTCTTCTAACCCCCTTCCCTGGTGTTCCAACCATTGTCACCTGTCGCCATCTGTGTTGCTATTATCCCATGTCCTCTTTGCCTTATTTTTTCTGCTTCTCTCATGCTGTCCATTCTTGTCATCTGACACTTTGTTCCAATTCCCTTTCCCTTACTAACTTGCTGGCTTAATTTCACTGCCCACTCTGTTACACTGCCTGTTCCCCCTCCAGCCATTTCACTTAATTCCACTTTTCCCATAGGCTCCTCTTTCATCATTGTTTGCTGACTGTTTTTTTTTTTTTTTCCCCCTGCTGTGCATGACCTGTACATCCTTCTTGTTGACTCTCACATGTCTAATTCCTTTCTGGGTCAATGTTTGCTGCATGCTTCTCCTGTTGTCCTTTGGTTCTTCTGTTTCCACTCATCCACATACTCGTCTAGACATAACCTAAAATTTTTAAATGTGCCTTTATTCCTAGGCTCCTTGTCTGCCTTCTTTTTTGTATTAATTCCTCCATTTGGTTCTTTGACTGAATTTTAGGTTTCTACTAGTAGAGCTAACTATCCTTTTTAACATCAAAATCTCATACTGTGCGTTAGTATTTATAACCTTCACTTAATGTTTCTTCCTCTTATTTTACCGATTTTGGATGGGTTGCATATTTCAAATCCTCTGTTGGAATACTAATTTCCTTTCTAGTAGCTTATTTACTTCCTTCCATGCTCCAACTCTTCTCTTTTCAATCCCTAATGATTATTGTATCTTTTCCTCCTGTCTTCCGTACTGTTCATGTTCCGTTCCTTATCCTCCACCTTTGTTCTTACTACCTTCACTTTTTTATTTCCTCCCTTGCATTTCTTGTACTTTCTCCATTCTTGTCTAAATCTTTCTGCCAGTTCTTTACCTCTTAATACAATTCCTTCATCTACCATTTGCGTAGCTGCCATATCATTTGTCTCCTTTTTGCTCTTATCCACAGGAGTTCTGTGTGTCTGTCCTGCATTGCTCTATTTGAACTTTATTATTAGTATTATTATTTTTATTGTTGTACCAGGTTTGGTTGATTAGTTCTCGGGCTTAATTTTCCCCTCCTACTGCACACTAGATATGCAAATTAATATGTTTTATCAAACAAAACCCTTGCCTCTAGAATGTTGAGCCCCATATTAAGTATCCAATGAGTTTCATTGCTCTAAGGAAGCTTGAGGTTATCTGAATGACAATTGGAATGCATCTGTTTAAGATCTTAACCTGATGAAACACCTCAGTGGCATTAACCACAACACAGAAGTGTAATAGGGTGAGTTCAAATAGTGTTTCAATAGATAGCAGTAGAGGTTGTATTAAATGCTCCCATTTAATACAGTGTAGGTAAGTTGAAAGCTTAATGCAATCGCCATATCTCCCAAATATCAGCTAGGAGCCCCAAAAGATGCAATAATGAACCTAAGAGTCCAAAAAGAAACACTGCATGTAACACAGAAAATGCAATCAATATAAATGAAAACAGCAAATGAAAATTCAGAATGGATATGCCATAAATTCAACAATTCATCTTTATTAACATTATAAACCTTATAGCAAATAAACCGAAATCAAGGTGAAACCAGTAACAAACAGGATTACAACCATTCATGAGATATTTAATGAAAAAATATACTGAATTAAACTTGTACAACCGTTTGTGTTTTGAAAGAAGCTGGAAATAATTGTTTTAAATTATCAACTTTAAAGATTAGTCAGCAGTGGAAACGCGAACATTACTACTAACATGTATTGAGAGCCACGTATCCCATCGTTTGAAATTTTCCAGCTGGTTTTGTGGTAGCTCTGTTCAGCTTGATGATGGTAGTGGACACATCTTGTGAAATATTTTCCAGAATGGGCATGGCAACTGCAAATGTTACAGAATTTATATGGGAAAAATCAAAAGAAACCAGCTCAAAGGAGCACATGAGACTTCTCCAATGTAGAGGGACATATCCACAGTAGTGTGCCACTTTAGGACAGCTAATCACATGCCCAAAGACACACAGTTGGGGCCATTGAAATTTAAACCACTGTTACAAACAAGAATAATCTTGCTATCAGCATATGGGAGGAAAGAAAGAGAAATAGTGAGATGGAACACTCTTATGCTGCTGATTGGCAGAGCAAAGTCCATGGGTGTTTTCATTTGCTATTATACAATAACCACCTCTAAGAAGTATGCCACTGTAAATAATTTTCTAATCACTGCTCAATGTGAATTATTTTGGAGAGAAAAATATACAAACGCAAGCATTAGGATAATTTGTCAGTATCCTGCGCATTAACTATAGATGTATTCTATGCTCTTAAATTTTGAAAGAAATGTTTATAACATATATTACAAGTGAGTATAGAAAAATAGATTAATAGAAGTTCACACATTTTTATTAAATAATAGCAACCTAATTTCATAGTACTAATGAAATAATTGTATAATAGACTGTATCCCTATATTATGTGGCCATTTTCAGAACAAAGTTAGTCTAAAGATGAATGTTTATTCAGATACTATTGTTGATTGTGTAGAAAAACTTCTGATATTTAAGAAACCTTTTACCTCACAAGCCTAGAACACTTGTAACCAATTTAAAAGCAGTTCATGTATCATCACAAAGTAGGTCTGTCGAAATGAAACACAGCCTTGGGAAACCTCAAGAAGTGTTGAGAGGTAAATGTTCACATATTTTTATGCAATACTTGCTGGCAGTGTTACTAGATTAACTGACAGGAAATTAGCACTGCTACAGGTAGTATTGCAAAACCTACATGCACACTTCTGAGTCATACTTATGGTAAGTTGAGTCTTCTGCTCATTATTTACATTAGGATCATTCCTATCTGAGATACATACTAGCATCATATAATGCTGTTAACTATAATTTCATCTGCACACTTAATGTATGAATGGTATCAGTAGCATAAACATAATGAACATGTAATAAAATCTAACGTAATAAGTCAAAAACAGATTCCATTTTTGAAATTGTGCTGACAGTGGGATTATTCTAGTTTTTGGCAGATAATATCAGTGGTTTAAATTTCAATGCTCCCATTGGAGTGTCTATGAGCATGTGATTAGCTGTCCTAAAGTAGTGTACTACTGGGGATTTGTCTCTTTGTATTGGAGACATCTCATGTGCTCTTTTGAGCTAATTTCTCTTGATTTTTCCCCATATAAATTCTGTTACCTTCAAGTCATATGTTTTCCTTTATACCACAGAATCAATGTTAACCTGTGTCATTGATCCAAAAGTCTGATATTCATAATGAACTGAATCAGATTCTGAACATGATATTTGAAAACTTCATGTGTCCTCTAAAAGGACAGTGTTCTGTAAAGAGACCCATTGCCCATGAGAGCTTTCCCAGCTCAATTTTAGCAAATCTGGTGGCCTATTTCTATCCAGTCTCCATGCAAAAGCTTTGGTGTGCCAGAATTCTACAGATGAATTACAGTACTCATGTTCTCTGTGCAACCAGCCCCTGATAGCCAGCTCAGCTGGTCCTGATGACAGTCCATGCACTTGTTTAGCTCTGATATAACATTTCTCATCTCCCCTTTTAGCAGCTTCATCTACCCTTTCATTGCAGAGAGTTCCCAGTCCACTGGTACCTACTTTAGCTGGACTGAATTGTGGGAGCCAGTGCTGTGAGGGATTCTTGGCATTCTAATGGCCAATTGTATGAACTCGGAATAAACCTCTGTTAGACGTTATTCCATGGTTATGTGCTAAATTGTGTTGTACGACAATGGAATAGACTATCAAGGGAATAAATATGGAATAACTTTCCATGATTCCTTGCAGGGATAAGGTGATATTCCAAGAATAGGGTATAAAAAGGAAAATGGCCACTTTGGTACTAGACACAATTTTGACCCATATTTGACTGAAATAAACGATTAATTTCTTTAAATGTTTTTAAGGACATGCTAAACCTAAATACAATAAGTTGTAGAGATAGTCCGATAAATGTACATACCTATAATGAGATTAAAGTTGAGAAAGGATATTGCACAGACAACTTGGTGGTTATAAGATAAATATGACCAGAAGATAGTTAAAATACTGTTTCATTTATAAAACAGTAAAATCTACCTACAATATTATCGTCAAAATACCTCTATTTTTATGGAAACGGTTAAATTTGATCGAACACAAGATAAATATAAAATAGTGTAGTACAGTAATTCACCAGCACAATGCATAACATTGTAAAGAGCGAGGTTACATTTTATTGACAAAATTCAAAGGATAGGTTACTTCTAGGGCAATATGCTTCAAAACGTAAGATAGCCACAAGTGTTAATGTTAGCGACATTCTGTACTATATTCAGATTTTGGAAGTTATGTGCAAATTTAAAAACTATTAGCACTACAAGCTGTGTGATGTATGGAAGAGATGCCCAGATTAAAAGACGCCTTTAGAGTTTGTAAGTCTAAGTATATTATTTTACAATAAATTCATAATTTTTCATATTATATGCTGTAGGTTTAATGCATTAGAGACAATTTTGATTGAATAGAGAATACCTTCCGTAAAATATAATGTTCTCGGTTTTATTGGTTTGATTGACAATTTCTAGCTGCTGTATTAAGTATTGCTATCATCAAGGTGCGAACTGTAATGGGAACAGTTTAATGTATTATTTGACATAACTACTAATATTTCTATTGGTTTATAATACCTGTATAACAAATTGTTTTTGTACTTATCTTGGTGCAATGATTCAATTATGCATATCTTAAGTTGATAATGACATTGGCAACACTAAAATGTAATTTTCAAAATTCGCTTACTAAGTATTGTATTATAATGAATAAAATGCAGATATCAGGCTAAGTACGTTAGCTGTTATGAGTTCAGAAACAGAAAGATGTCATATATCAGCACAAGATACAACTTTCCCATACTCCTATCCTATCGCAAGAAGTCATAGTATAAATGTGTGTTTATGTTTTGTAAAGTGTACAGATTTCTACATCCAAACACGCTTGTGAACATTCATAATTATTTATAAAATTGCATCTTACAACCTGGCACCACACATTATACCGTGAATAATGTTATTCCAAGAATAACTATTCCAGGATTTATTCAGAGTTCATACAACCGGCCCTACGACAACTTGAATTTAACCAGTGGTTATTGAGGGCATTCATGCCTGCCAATTTTTGCAGTATTTAATGTGTAAGTGAAGTTGTGTGGCAAAATTTGATAAAAAAAATTTAAAAAGCAAAATTATAGTTTGCTAATGTACTAGTATGAAGGCCAAGAAGACTGCATATTTTTAACAAAAATAATAGGAGGTACATATTGTCACACCCACTGTTTAAATCAAGGGACTCGCTTTGAACTAATGATGGAAGCACATGGTTCTTGAAGCAAATTCAGTTAAGAATAGTATGTGATGTTTAAAAATGAATTGGCAGTAGAAACATAAAGCTAATAATTGTACATCAATGATAAAACAATGTTAAATTATTTTCGTAAATTTAAGACAATTGTTAGGTCAATTTTCAGTTTAAAAGAGAGCAGCCATAAAACCTACTAGCTACATACAATGTGCAGTAAAATTGTGATATGTTTAGATTCTTCTTTTTTTACAGTTTCAGGCTGGCCCATTCAAAAAGTAATTCCTTTATATATCTGTTATTCTTTTTATTTGCCAGATAATTGCTTCAGATGTGAGCAAAAAGAAGACAGAAGAAAACATTCGAAGAGAGATCACCACAATGACCAGACTGAGACATCTTAACATAGTTAGAATCTTTGGTGCTACCAAGTATGAAAATAATTTTAATATTTTTATGGAATGGATGTCTGGTGGTTCTGTTGCTGATTTGTTAAAACAATATGGTCCACTCGGTGAAAAAACCATTATCAACTATACCAAGCAGTTGCTTGAAGGACTGGCTTATCTTCATGAGAATCATGTTATGCATTGCGACATTAAAGGTGAGTCTTTTGACACTTAACTTTGAAGTAATGCTATGTGACTGTAATCACTTCTCAAATTTCTTGGAAATACAATAGTGCTTCAGAGTAGTACTGATATACCCTGTGTTAATACTTATTTGTTTACTGTCTTCTTAAAAGAGCATAGTCTTTATGATGAAAAAGTTCTCTGAACCGTAAGTCAATTGCCTACTATGATTTTGCTCTCTTCATCTTAACAGGCTTTTCACCTGTGGTAGAGATCTTAAGTGGTATGCAAAAAATAACCTTCTGTGTGCCTTGAAAATGATAGGGTAATCTTTTAACAAAGAAAGTGGCATCAGCATTATATTGTCTTCATGCATATATCACAAAGCAATAAGAAATTTACTAGTGTCAAAACAAGTGTTTAGTGAAAAAGAGGAACATTTAAGAATTTGTATAAACAGTATAAGGCACTGCTTTAGTCAAAATAGAATGGCTAGTAAATATTGGTACAAGGGGTCAAGAATACTATGTTTAATTTCTGTAGGTTTCATCATTTAGTAATAAAGTTCTTTTTTGGCAAAATAAACTGCAATATTGCAAGCTATGTGTATTCTTACATGTGCCAACAGCTTTTGTTGTATCTGGCGGCTGCTTTATCATAGCTAAGTGAAATTAAATATTTATATCCATGACAAGCAGGGCTGAGGTATTCATTCCAAGTAACAATGAATCCACATTTTCTGCATTTAAGGAATATGATAGTGAAAATCATTTCTCTATGTTTTCAAGTTGAAATTATACTGACCTCTTTAAATAAATGTATGAATAAAAGGGTGCACTTTTTCTTAACAAAACATATGCATAATAAAATATTCTTTTCCACAACCAAAACAAGACAGTACTAAATTCTTTAAACTTAAATTTATACTTAAAAAAATTTAAATAAAATATACAAAAAGTAAACATTCCTGTTGATTACAGAGCCAGAATAAAACTTATGGTCCTCTTGCATTAAAAGAAAACTCGTAAATGTTCCCTAAATAAAAAGAGAAGCAAAATGTTAATGTTACTTACAGGAAAAAAATAAAACTTAGCAGAATGCTCAAAATGTAATTTGCATTTATTTTACCCCAAAACAAAGAATAGGAGTAACTAAATACTTAGGTACATTATCGAGCTAAATACAACTAATGTACTCCTTGAAATACCCTACCCTATCATTTTCTTTAGAAAAAGAGTGCAAGAATTGATAAATCCCAGAGAGTTCCCTAAAAGAAGTACTTGGGAGTAGAAATTAACGACTGGTATTTTTTACTTGTGGTCCAGCTGTGTTCCATCCCAGGTTGCAAACTTAAGATTTTTCTCCATGGATATGATAAAGCATTATATTCTGTTGCATTATATCATAAAAATTAGCTATGTAGTGCTATGATAGGCCAGAGTTTATCTGTGTATCTATCTTCCATCACAATAATGGTCTCCCTTCACTTGGTTGCAGCAAAATGCATACAGCATGCAGATTTAAACTTTTATCAAACTACTAGTAATCTAATCAGCAGTATAATACAGAGATATTCTTTAATGGAAATATTTGGACTGTAAAATGAACTTCCTCATATGAATTGTTTGTCTTATTTGGTATTTATGGCTTCAGGATATGTTTCCCTTATTTCTGACAGCTTTGTTTATAGTTATGAAGCATAAAATATATCTTAGAAATTTGTATATCATCTGAAGTAGCATTCTTTGTTTAAATATTCATCTTTGGTCTCAGGAAAAACTTTGTGTTCTTGTGTGTGTGAAAGAGTAGTATTACCAGGTCTTCAAGAATTTTTATAAAACATAATTTCCATTTATGTGTAATGCTGTGCATTCAATGTACTAAACGTTTTAAGCATTCTAAATTTCTTGTCATTGCAAAATTATGTGGGCTGTTCAATAAAGAATAATCACAATTGTTTTGAGCGTATACCTTGACTCATCCTCATAATTTTCAAAATAGTCTCTCTTGAATGTGATGCACCTGTTCCAGCATTTCTGCCAATCTGCAAAGACATACTGGAAACCATTGTTTGAAAGAGATTTCAGAATGATCTCCACAGCCTTCACTGCTGCTTCTGATGATTCAAAATAGCTCCCATGAAACTGTTTCTTCAGGTTAGATAACAGAATAAAGTCATACAGGGCTAAATCCGGTCTATAAGGAGGGTGAGGGAAGCACTTCACATTGATTTTTGCAAGATATTTAGTAACAACATTTGCAATATGCAACCGTACATTGAGGAATAGCATCCAGCCTGCTTCATATATATGTGATCTTTTTCACATTATATGTACTTGCAAAATTTTCAGGACATTCCTGTAGTATTCAGTTATTGATGTGTGTGCAGCTACTACTTGCTGATAAACCATTTCATGAATGTCAAAAAATGAGATGACCATAACTTTCCCAACAGAAGCAACCATTTTTGCTTTGCTGGGAATTAGTGATGGAGACTTCCACACTGAACTTTGCTATATCCTTTCAGGATCAAATTGATGTGGCCAAGTTTCATCATTAGTGATTATATTTGAAAGAAACTCAGGATCTTGCTCTAACATCAACTTCAACTGCATGCCAATGCCTTTTGTTTGGGAGTCAGCAGTCTTGGAACTTATTATGCACAAGCATCTCTTGTGTAAATTTTCTGACACCAGCATGTGGGTGCTATTCAATGAAATTTGCAGTATTTCAAAAAGTGTTGTAGGAGGTTATTTGTCAATCCTCTCTCACAATGGCAGCAGCAGTGATGTTTTTCTTTCATAAGAGCAGTAACTAGAATCCCATGTCCTTTTGAAACTGTCTCCCTTTGAAATTAATTCTTTTTAAACAACTTAAACCATATTCAAGCTGTTCAGTGTAGGGAAGAACGCTCTCCATAGGCTTCAGCTGAAGATTTGTTGAGACAAAAACAGAATTACAAAGCTGCATACTTTTTTATGGTAGCCAACACTGTTGGTCTCAGCTTTCCCGCCTCTTACAGGTGCCAACAGTAAAAGTAGTGTAGGTGTTTGGTACACATTAAGCTAACAGAATATCTTAAGATTAAATTGTAGCATAAGAAATTATAATAGTAAAAAATTGTAATCATTCTTTAATGAGCAGCCCTCATATTATGCTTTTCTAGATGAGAGAAGGTATAATGATTTTCAATTTCAAGAACTTGGCAATTATGGTATTCATACATTCATATTGTATTAACACATCATGTGCAATATTTTTAGTGGACAGTATCACTACTTTTGCTAAATGTCTACAAAGAAATTTAGAAAACGTGACAATATTGAAAACAACTGAGCAATAAATTAGCAAATCATCTTTAAATTACACAAATGCTACATGGTTGTCACCTTTAAATGACATAGCTGCACCAATTTCCAACCTGTATTAATATACTCCTTCCAAATGAAATTTTTTTCCAGCCCTATACATTCTCTCTCCAAACTTTTTTCTTTCAAACTGTTGGTATGATTGCTTGACTCTATCTTACCAAATATAGTGAAACATACAACAAACCAGGTTTTCTGTGATCCATGGCAATACTAAGTATTGCTTAAAAAATTACACTTTGTGTAACATTTAAATAATTCCAGAATGTCCACTATCAAAAGCGTTGCTCTATTTCTTTTACATACAGGACATGGTTTGACTCATCTTATGAAGTGTTAAAATTTAATAGCTCCAGATCTCTCATTGCGCTACTGAGAATAAAGAAGGAAAATGGAAGAAAGAACTCCAATATGCTGAGCATTAGCAACCAACCAACATTATATTATTGCCAAACATTTAGGTATAAAATTATTAAGATAAGGTGTGTTCAAACAATCTGTGTGTCAGTGGACTAGTCAATCACCGATATGAATTAACAATTTTTTAATACTGAAATGTCCTTTATGAACAAGAATTCAACAGCTTAGAGTCAAACGTTTGAGATACTGTTATTTTTAAACCACTCAGGATGGATCTTTCTCAGTGTCTAATTACTGCATGTCTATCTTTTATAATTTCAAAGATACCATGGGTCATATCTACTAAATTAATGAAATGGTGTTTTATTTATGGATATTCTTTAACTGCTGTGGTTCTCAGCATCCTATTCTATATTGGATGTGAAAGACCACTTAATTTTGCTCAGAGGCCTCTCTATCAGGCTTGAGGTTCTTTTACGTGTCGTAAATATACAACACAGGACACACGACTTTACCTCACTTCCAAAGGGAACCATGCTAAGGATTTTTACGCCCAAAAAAATCCATCGTCCTCTGCTGGGTTTGAACCCGCAACCTAGGGTATATGAAGTTAGCATGGTAACCATTACACCACGGGGAGCGACACTAAATTGGTGATAATGTTTAGCATCGAGTAACCGTATCTCAATTTACACTTATCTGATGCATGCTATAGTGCTCCTGTGTTAGAGTCAAACGTATGTTAAGATAAGTTTCTTTGCAGCTCACTTTGATTTATTGCAATGTACACAAGGTTGCTTGCCGTGCCTGTCGGAAATACATTTTGGCATTTTTGAAGATATGTTGCTGAATGATGTTAACTAGTCTGTGAAAGAAAAAATTTAAGACAGTGGTCTGCATTAATAGTGCAGTGGCTTCTGGACAAGCCTGTTTACTGGCACAATGGGCATTATTTAAAAGCAAAATTCAACAATCTTGACTATTCGATTTCAACTTCTTCAGATAGTAAACTTGAATTATGAAATGAAGAGCAGACTTTTGATTTGCTGAGATCCTCACTGACAGAATATATTTGGTTATTAGACTTTACATTATTCAGAACTGAATGTTCCTGCTTCAAACTTTCTTACTTTTAATCATTTAAACCGTGCATTTCATATAGTGATTCCCTTTGAAATACAATGCAATATAAATTTTAATAAAATATTTATGTAACTTCAATAGAAACAAATATGTTTAAATATGAATTAAAAACTGCAGCAAAGGTATTATGTTTTAGGTTCCTACTGAAGTTTTGACAATGACAGGAGAGTGACAGTAAGTCACTTTGATATAGATGAATATGAAGTAGTCAAGGGACCTGAAATATATACCAATTGAAATTGAAAATTCAGATTCTAATAAAGCTAGTTCATCTCGGTTATATATAAAGAGGGAGAAAGATTCCTGCATATTTCCAAACTAAAAGTAAACTACTGGAAAAGTTTATCATACACTCCTGCCACTATCAGTTGTTAGTATCTTAGAACATCTACATCCTCCAAGAATTAAAGATGAAAATGTGGCCAGTAAAAGGAAAATCAGGAAGTTACAGTAATGATAGCGGATTCTAATATGACCAGCAACTTTATATCAATATGGCTGTAGAAAATGATCAATGAAGAGAAATTGTTTCCTCCAAACAATGAAAAATTAGCTGCTGCAGGCACTAAATATGAAGATTCAGGTTCATATATAGATCAGCAAACTCAAGAAGAAAAGCATAAGAAAACAAAAAAATATGATAGCTGTTCAGGACAACTGGAGAAGAAACATGCAAAAGAGGAAAATATATTCAGATCAGGAAGTTCGAACGAAAAGCTGTAAAATTTGAACACAGAAAACTTAAGCCACAATATTATTTTCAGTGTCCTCACAAATACAATTTTAACTTTTATGAGGATGATTGCAGAGAAGTCACTGTTGCTTTTGGAGCCTGGTTGATGTCAATAAGCAATGACAATATCTTAATGCACTTGTTACTGAGAAATAGAAGCTTTAATTAGGACATATGCAAATATTTAAAGGATAAATAAAAGCAGAGAGTTTTACAAGGTGAAAAACCAAAACCGTTTTCAGGTATACCAAACCTTTTTCTTGGCTAGTTTTAACATCAGAAACTGTTGTGAAAATATTTAGAGGAGGATGCCTTTAGCACTGTGGCAGATAGAGGAAAACAAAAGCTTGGTGTAAAGAGACCTGAAGAAAGCCAGAAGTGGATCATAGGTTACATTAACTGCTTTATCAGTGAGTCATCCTATTATACATGTAAAGAAACTAGAGAATATTTCCTTCAGATTTGAACTTCTCTAAAAAATGTATCATGTTCTTTCAAAAAAGTGAAATTGACAAGGTTCTGCCTGAAAAGAAAGTTTCTATTGTAATATTATCTACACTAATTTTAATATCTCATTCCTTGTAGCAAGGAAAGACAAAAGTGATAAAGGATCGCTTATGATCAACTCAATAATAAAGAAACACTTAGTCTCTCTTAGGGTTGAGCCCACAAAAGGCACATATCAAGAAAGGAAAGCACTAGAAATATAACAGATCTGTATGTGTATAAGCATGATATTGAAAATGGAAATTTAAGGAATTTGACAGGAGGCTGATAGGTATTGCCCTGCAGTTCATGCTAAAGCTATATTCTACAAAGATAAGCTGTGTATAATCTTACTGTTTACAATGTGGCAAAAAGATAGGTTGAAAACTATTTGTGGTATGAAGGAACTGCAGGTAGAGGAACAAATAAAGTTGCCTCTTGTGTTTATGACGATGTGAAAAATTCTGCTACTAGTAATCAGCAATGTCTTGACTCCTGTGGGAGATAGAATAGAAATTCAATTGTGTGTACGACATGCTTATATGCAACACAGTGATGGTCTATTCCTGCCATTTATCGTGGATTCTTCGAACGAGGACATTCTCAAATGAAATGAGATTCAGTGCTGGAAGTAAGAATGTGGAAATATTTTACCTATCTAGTTTGTATGCAATAGGAAGAAGTGTTCATTAATATAAAGTGAAAGAAATAGATCAGTCAGGCATATGACACTTTAAATCTCTGCAAATGGAAATTCTAAAAGAAACACCATTCTCTGGCTGTATATAATGTGGCTTCAACTCAGAAAAAGCAATCCTAATCAAGTTTATTTTAAATATAATCAACTTGAAGATAGTTATCATTCATTCCAAATCGGTAGGAAAGAGTTAGCTTGTCATTAATCACTCATACAGCCAGCCTTGAAAATAGCCAGGCATAAATTGGCATATTTCCAAATAACAATACCATTATTTCTATAATTGATATCCACCGAGGAGCCAGCACAAGAAAGAGAAGAAAGCTTAACAGAAGCCTTAAGTAATTCTGGTACATTTAGTCAAATAAAGCGATAAGGACCAGCATTGTAAATAATTGTCCAGGTAGGAAAAGTGATATTAATTGGTTAATATTTAAAAGTTATTACCTGAGTATTCTAAATTTATGATAAACATTTATTGTAAAAATATCAAGTCTAGTATATGAGAAAAGTTTGAATGTACAATACATTAATAACATTTTTGCTCACATTTTGTTGAGTTGCAGGCTCATGCTGAAAACATATTATGATAGACGTAATTGATGTATGCCATTCCTGAAATTTGTACATTGCTACTTAGAATTTACCAATAAAATAATTTTTTAAAAATCTTTTATTAAGAAAGAAAACCCCCTCTTATACATGACAATGCATGGTTAGTGAAACGAACCTATGTCACTAGCATTTATTTTATTGTTCAAAAGCATTAATATGAAACATTTTATTTAAAACCTAATGCACATGAAATTGATTGGAAAACATTGAAGTTTGTTATTTCAAAAGATGAAATTATTAAAAATTATTTCAAACATAAAATTGAAGCATCAAAGTAGAAAAGTTTTCTTTTTACGTTTCTGAAAAATGGGTATTTTGTAGATACGTTTGTTTGACAGTAAGTCGTTGAATTATTACTCCATGCAGCACACACATACAAAATTGTATAGTTGGACAGGTATGAGGTGTAGAGGAGATCCTGGCAGTACAGCAAAGAAATGTTCTCAAAGGGTACATATGATGGTAAACAAAAATACATTTAGAAGATGAGCCTTAGTGCAGCACGCAGCAAAAAGTACAGATTCCATCCAGTTGTTTAATACAAGAGGGGCAGTCAAGAGACCTTGAAATAACCATCATTTACTCTTATATCAACAGCAGCACTTTGATAAGCAAAAATGAGTAAACTCTGCTAGACATGACTGGGAAAAGGTATATGGCACATACATACCCTTCAGAAAATGTCTGGACATTCTACAAGCTTTGCAGCATGGATTTCATAGATTGGCCCTCCCCTAAGATTGGCCAAGCAGCAGACCAATTGCAGCCGGGCTCCTACCCAGTATCACTAGAAAACTAGACAAGCTGCAGTATGTGATGCAGTTTTGCCAGAAAGAGAACCATGACATAATGGTCATAATATCAGCAGGAAGAGAAATGATGCACCATCAACCAGACAATCCACACAGCTTTGACTGTGGTTGCAGAAGCTTTGAAACTTACTTAAACACCAATACCTTAGCCTGATTTTCTCATGCAATGCAGTTTCCTACATTAAATTGAACTCTTCTAAACTTTGATACTGGTTATGCTTCATTGAAATGGCAGTATAATTGGAATTGTGCTTCATCAGAAAAGAATTAAATTTGGATCAATCACTCCAGCATTAACATTCTCAAATTCCAGTTACAGAAATTTACTTGACCTTTTGTTTTTATCAGGTGACAGAAATGCATAGATGCAGTTATCTGGAGTGGTTTTAATGTTAAGACTTTTGTAGTTTGCCATAGCTGAGTTCATTGAAATGTTGTTTCTTTGCAAGCCAATGTAAACATTTTTTAGGAAAATGTAATTGTTCTCCAGTCTTATCTAGTTTATCTTCAGTAAGCATGCGTCAGTTTTCTCTCTCTCTTCTAATCAAGAATTTGACCATTTCCTTAAACTTAACAGGATTTTGTATGGCTTCTCTGCTTTGAGGTCATAAAGCGTGTACTTCATTACAAGATGATGTGATCATATGAGCAATTCATAAAAAATCCTTTATTGTAATGTATACTTGGTGGCATTATAATACAAAATCAAAACTGCTTTTAAGATGTAAACACTAAAATTATTTCTGAACCAGCACAAGTTTTGATGAGACTGGGAACAAACCATTGCAGACCAAGGTCATAAGTGCACTGTGAGCTGTAATGGGATGTCACCAGTCAACATATACATGAGAAGCACTTTAGTATCCAGTAAACATAAAAATCTCAAGAAGAGAAGAAAAAGAAAAAAAAAAGGAAGAAAGAATGAGCAAGAAAATAAGAATGCTCAAATTCGTGTTGGCGATGGTGTTGCAACAATTGTCAAATCTTGTTTGCCCAAACCTAAATTCCATTATGGGTACTTGGTATTGCATTCACTTAATCCTTACCCTACCCCAAATTCCAAGAAATATTATACCATTATAACTACTGCTAGTACTTCATATGTTCGAATGCAGAGGACCACTGTTATGGCACTGTTGGTCAGTGTGGTTTATTTGTGTTTAAAATGTCGGCAAACACAAAACATTAAAGAGAAACTCAGACATCAGAAACAGCAGAAAAGAGATTTTAAATGTTAGAGGTAAGACAGACTACAAATTCTTATTCATCTATATGGAAAATATTAAGTTTGTGTCGCCAATAACACAAAGCTTTACTTTTTTTTTATTTTCTCTTTCACATACAGAGTAACAGATAAGTCGGATAAGTGTTTTGCCTGTCTGGTCCTTGGCATTTGTTGCAGTCTGGCGCTATCATATAAAGGCGCAGATGAAACCTTGCTACATTTGTAACACTACTTTTAAAGGCTTTACTTATGAACTTTATGAAAGGAATTTATGAAACTTAATGGCCACTGTCATTGTCCACACATTTTTGGTTCCTCTTTAGGAAACTGTCACTTGCCATAGTTCACCTTGAGAATTGCTGACAATTTCCTGGCAGATAGTTTGTTTTAATTCTTCCAGGGTGTGTGGGTTTGTCTTGTTCACTTTGTGATTTCATTTACCTCAGAGATAGAAATCACAGGGGGTTGGATCGGGAGACCGAGGGGGCCACAAATCTAAACTAATAATTCTGTCCTGCAACACACTTTCAATTCTTCTCATCGAAAGATTGGCGATGTGAACTATTGCAGAGTGTTGAGAAAAAGGCAAAATAAAGTTCACTGTCTGTTACTTCTCTAAAAAATGGGGAGGGGGGGGGAGGAGGAAATTGTATTCATATATGTAAGGGCAAAACTGTTGACTTGAAAAAAATTGATCCTGTAACTCCTTCTCTGTAATCTTTCTACAAATTGTACTTTCACTTTGTGAGCTGACTGAGTTAACAACATACAAATCATAAATAAATACTCTGTGCAGTAGAAAACATACTGAGCCATAATACACAATAATAGATCACACGGAATAACTGAACTATACCATATCACTGCCAACTCAATACTGCACTCCCAGAGCAGAGCAAAGCTATGTCAGAAGTGTGACCTTTACAGCAGCAGTGCTGATTTGTGTGTTTACTTGCCCAGTAGAAAAGCACTGTCAACCAGTTCGGAGGTTTTTGACTTGTTCATTAGATAGAGAAGGCATTGTGTTCCATCCAAATATTTTACCAATACTTCACTGATACACAGGTTTTGATATGCACTGAATTCAAAAGGAAATTTTTAGAAAAAGGTGCATGTGAGGGAGAGAGAAAATGCTGTAACCCAAATATGAAAAATCTTACAAATATACTTTGTATTAAGGTTTAGTGTCTTTCAAAAATGCAAGATGAAGATTCTCAAGAAAATACCCCACCCAAGAAAATTAACCTTTACATGGAACATTTTTGGAAATATTTGAATTTCTCAAAAGTGGCTGTTGATAATTTTGATTAAAAACCATATATTAAATATATTCACACAAGACTTATATCTTGATTTTTTTCTGGGAATAAGTCTATGAAGTTCTCTTCATTCAGAAGGAATTTTGTATAATCCTGTATAAGTGGTAACACTAAGCACCAGACAAAAATGTAGTACACAAGAAATGCATATCTAAAAAATAAAGAATTTGAGTCAATTTTTGTAACACAAACATCACTTATTTTCACTTACTGGGGACCAGTTTCAGGTAACAGTTGTTCCCATTTTCAACCCTTAATTCCGACTAAATCTTTCTTCGTTGGCGACAATGATGGAGGTGGTGGTGTATTTTGGAGGCATCTGTTGCTGGATCTATGAACTTCCAGAGGTTGCTGTACGGTGGCAAATCAAAATTCATGATATGGCTCTTTTTCTTCATGATGTAGATCTTCTCCCAGACATGTAATTCTGTGGGTTTATAAGCTGGCTTTAATAGTTTTATATTTGGTGTGATTTCATGACCTGATGTCCAAAAATGATAGGCAACTGCTGATTTTTCTATTTGTTTGTATTTTAGGTTTCTCATGTGTTCCTATAATCTGGTCTCCAAACTTCTCTTTGTCCTTCCGATATACACCAGATTACAGTCTGAGCATTTCATTTCATAAGGTGATGTTATAATTCCTGAATATTTTCTGAAGTTTGTTGTGTGCCCAAGGATGATAGGTGAATTTTCTGAATTGGGGTTGAGAACCCCAGTGACCAGAGGTTTTAAAATTGAATATTTTTAGCTTAAACATTCAATCGTAGAGAAACAAACTTGATGCATTTCTATCCACAGCCAGTTAAAACATACTTATCAGTGAATATTGGTTATGTGAAAATAAAATGCAGCTGTATAATCTTAAAAAAAAAAAAAAAAAAAAAGTACTTTGTTGCAAGTTATTTTTATAGGGAGCATATCTTAAGTGGTGGTGTCCAACTAAGTAACATTTAATGCCATATGGTCTTTTAATTGTAAACAGTGCTCCTACATGTAATGACACGTCCAGATAACATTTTTACAAATTTGCACATTTCGGAATTTACTTGTGTCTTTGATCCAGTACTTTCTGATCATATGGGAATTAGGTTTGAAGTAAATTTTTCAAAATTAAATAGTAAACCACCTCTTTCAAGAGAGGTTAGATTAATATCTCAGGGTATGGTAAGTAAATTCTTAAATTATTTTAGTACCATATTTTGAAGTTTGTATGTGTATCACAATGAGGTGTGCTTAAATTCTAATGCTATGTTTGATATTTTATATTTTTATGACATGTTTTAAAATTGTCAAGGTTAATCAGCAGTCAAGTGGGTCAATTCCCAGTTCTTGGTTTTCATCTGCTTTTAAGTTAATGCGTGAGCAAGTGGATATGTTACATAATATAAATATCTATAAAACTGAAAACAGTAGACGAATGTATTTAACTGCTGGGAATGATGATGATGGTTAGTGTTTGGGGGCACTCAACTACAAGGTCATCAGTGCCCTTACTGCTGGGAAAGAATACAAATCAATGCTTTCTGCAACTAGAGCAATGTATAGAGAGTTTGTAATAAACAACTGTGGCAATAAACGTTAGAAAAACATGGACATAATTAATAAGGTGGCACGGAGGAATATTAATAAAGCTGAAATTAAGATAACAGCAGAGCAATTTAATACCTACTTTGTTCAGTCTGCTTCTGAAATAATAAAAAAGACAAAATAGCTGATAAGTCTGCTGTTGACTTTAAATAATGTGACAGATCACTCTGGAAGTTTTACTTGGAAGAAAGTGTTGCATGAAGTTTATAAAAAAAATATGAAATTTAATAACTCAAGAGTCAGGATTACTATGGTTTTTCTGACCATTTATTAAAATTAAGTGTTTCTTATTTATTGGATCCCTTGGTAATTATTGTCAACCAATGCTTTAACCAAGGTAAGTTTTCTGACCCCTTGTAGATATCAAAAGTTATTCCTGTTCACAAAAAGGGAAATAGAAAAGAAGTAACTATGGGCCACTATCCTTGGTGCCAGTTATATCTAAAATAATTGAAACTGTAATTTTAGAATAGTTTGTTTCATATTTTGAAACTAACAGAATATTATGTGATGAGCAATGTGGTTTTAGGCCCAACAGGTCTACTGTTTTGGGTATTGAATCCCTTGTAAACAAAGTACGTTTTTCTTTTACAAACATGCAGAATGTAGCAGTATGTGTGCGATCTTAGTAAAGCTTTTGACTGTTTACTTCACGACCTGCAGCTAAAAAAATTGGAATATAATGGAATAAAAGATAAAGAACTGTCTCCAATTTGATCATATCTTAGCAGTAGAAAGAATCAATCTCAATTAATGACCAATGTCTACTGTTCGAGATGTAACAACGGGAGTGCCTCAAGCATCAATTCTGGGTTATTTTCTTTCATTGTTGCTGTTAATGACTTGCCCGCTGCTACTCTGGGTAAGGTGATCTCTTTTGCAGATGACACCACTCTGGTAAATATTATTTCTGCAAATACTTTTGATTTATCCAATACTTTAGATCAAATTTCTGATTGGTTTGGCATAAATGGCTTGCATGTGAATAAAGAAAAAACACAGACTATCTTATTTAGTGTAATAGATAAAGTAGAGAGCAAACCGTTCAACTTCTCGGAATATGGTTGGACAACAAGCTTTCCTGGAAATTCTACATAATGGAAACATGCAAAAAAGTTGTCTGTTTTATTTATCTTAAGACTTAGGATTGTGTTTCTACTAGCACTTTATAGACTGTCTATTATAATTTATTTCATTTATAATATTTTGCTGTGGGGTAGCATTGGGGAAGCCAACCAAGTATTTTTGCTCCAGAAGAAGGCTCTTAGAATAATAAAAAATTGTGATTCTTGCCAACATTGTGGACCTGTTTTTAAAGAATTTGGCATTTTAACTGTGGCATCTTTGTATTTGCATGCTTGAATTTTGTTCATCTCCAAGGAACAGATGAGTTACTTTCCTCTGACATACATAACCATGATACAAGGGGTAGAAATATGGTACCTCCAAAGTTTCGGTTACAGAAATCTCTTAACACTCACATTCATCTTGGAGTGAAATTATATAATAAATTACCTTTAAATATAAGACAAATTGTAAATGCAAGTTCTTTTAAAATTAGTGTTAAAAACAGAATTAAGCATCTTAATTTTTACAACATACAAGAATATTTAAATATAGATGCATTTTAATGACTTGCTGATGAAACCTTTTGCATTGTATGTATACCAAATTGTGAAATAAATTATCATCAGTCACAGTTTTCATGGTATTTGTGTAAAGCATAAGTTGATGCTAGCAGGGTCTAATACAAGAATGTTTAAAGCAATAGCTTCTGGTAATTTACAGCAATGAAAACTTGTAATATGTATTATATTAGAATATATATTGATTTTTAAATTATTGTGCCTTTCACATTTTTGTCCTTTTCGATTATAGCAAACGCCTGAACATAGAGGCTCTAATCATAACAAACCTTCAAAGTCGATATTGATATGTTCAGTCCCCGAGATATAGGTTGTAATAATACGTGGAGACTAAACTCCTAATTTTCTGTCAGATTCACACATCTATTGTAAACAACCGTACCACATTCCTAGTCATGAATGTTCCAACTATTAAACATTATGAAAGAAGATATGAAAATGTTGTTGATATGAAACTTTTCCAGGTGCAAACCTTCTAATAGACAACACAGGACGACATCTACGCATTGGTGACTTTGGCTTAGCAGTTTGGCTGAACCCCAAAAATACAGCATCAGGGTTATTTGAGAGAGAATTCCATGGAACTGTGGAATTTATGGCACCAGAGGTTGCACGTTGTGAACACTATGATACATCATGTGATATTTGGGGTGTTGGATGCTGTGTGAAAGAAATGGCAACAACATATCACCCATGGAAGGATGATAAGCTGAAAACCAAATGCTCAATGGCCTATATGGTATGTTCATGTTATTTGTTTTAATTCAAAACCTTAGCTAGGGAAACACAATATTGGGTATCTTTCATTAGATTCATTGTTAATTTTTACCCAAAAAGGTACAAACCTGCTCAGGCGTGTGTTTCTAAAATTGAAATTAAATGTGTAGTCAAATTGAAGGAAATAATTTAGTTCATGTTTTATTAACTCAAAAATTGGCTGCAACTAAAGTCTTTAATTCACTCAGTGCTTCGATGCATAGGCAGATAATGGCTTGTACACCACAACATGCTAACACTACAGTCACTCATGGCTCATTACAACTTGCTACACACACTGACTTGCAATTTTTCAGTCTTTTATAACAAGAACATGATGCCATAGAACTTTCTGGAAGCTTGTGGAAGCCAAAGCTTCTGGAAGAATCTAGACAGGTCACATTTAAAAGCCCCCAGTTACCAGCACACCACACTTCCTACATAGTTACACATTCCAAGGTCTCCAACTGCAGTGGCTCACTTACCAAGATGACTCTGAGAGCAGCAGTACACAGATGGCACTGTCACACTGCTCCTTACTCAGGGCTGGTTGTCCTGAGCAACACCATCATAGTGGGCTAGACAATATTAAATGTACCACAAGTTTCTTCCCTCAGCCTCTGGAAGTGGTAGACAGCATAATTTATCCCCTTTACCACAAAGTACAGCCCTTGCCATGAAATTAAAGCTTGGAGCTTTATTTGGATAGGGCCAAATGCCTTGCAGTCATAGAAGCCAAACAACGTATGACGACACGACGACTCCTGCAGCAGCCTCAGCTCGACTGAACAGCTTGCAAACCACAAATCACCACGCGGAAGAGGCTGAATTTCGTGACTCTCCTGTCCATCCAGTGTAAGCTGTACAGACTGGAGAAGTACTTTGAGGACGCTGAAACGCCGAATTCTACCAGCAATAACAACAATGCTCAAGCAGTACTCCCCTACCAACAACAGTCGGACATTACTGACATCGCACAGACGCTAACCTCACTGTCGGACCTGTTCACTAATCTCACAACAGAATTATCACAGACTCGAATGCAACTCCTCGACAAGCACACCCAATTAGTTGAAAGAGTTAACGATGCAACACGCCTGAACCTCCCTATGCAGGAAGCATCTCTGAGGTGCTTAGAATCTGTTATCACCAACACCTGTGAACTGCACCCTGCAGTACATCACAGCGGGCATCATTACAGGTGCTGACGCCCCAAAATACACAGATTATTGTTAGTTTTTAAAGATGATTAAAGAAACTCATCACTGCCAACTCCATCCAAAGCCTCAAAATCTCCCTCCCAATCCAATCACTAACCTAATGCTATAATCAGGGCCTTCGGGTCATGTTTGTAGCCTAGTTAAGTCTCCTTTTTAACTGCTGCAGCACTTCTGGTAGCAATTGCAACACTGCCACTTACGGAGGTGCATTTGCGGAACTCCATTATCCCCCACTCACTTTCCCTAACCAAGACTTTCCTTTACACTGAAGCTGTTAATCATGCAATTCAAGATGCTCTGGGTGAACTGCCTCAGTAGGGCTCTTGAACATCAGGTCGCACGTTAGATGCAACTCTCTGCCAAAGACCAAACTGGTGGTGTTGTGGGTTGAAGAGAAGTAGAACAGCTAGGGAAGAGGCATCCTGACATCCCAGCTTCTGGTGATCGGCCACAACTTTCTTCAAATGTTCTTCTAGAGTCCTGATGTACCACTCAATCATGCCGTCTGACTGTTCGAAGTGGTGTTGTGCATGTCTTGTGCACTCATTCTTCCAGCGTTTCCCTCATTAGATTGGACTCAAGAGTTTTGCCCTGATCACTGTGTAGCTCCATTGCTGCCCCAAGTAACAAAACAGTTCTTCTGCAATGCAGTTTGTAATGGTCTTAGTATCCTGGTTAGGGATGGTGTAAACCTCTGGCCACTTGGAGAAGTAATCCATGGTGACCAATAGATACTTGTTGCACCTATCTGACAGAGGCGGTAGCCCAGTTATGTCATTGGGTATACATTCAAAGAGTGCTCCCACATTATACTGCTGCATGTGAACCTGGCTCTTGGTCTATGGACCATACACACGACTGACACACCACCCCCCAGCATCTGCCTGCAGTTTGTCAGTAGCTTCGTTGTCAGAACTTGCCGATGGTTTGGTGGGTTCCAAAGTCCCTGCATGTACTTCCTCCAGGACTTCCACAAGCTTACTCTGAGGGAGGATCAGCTACTCTCTATATCTTCCCATCTGAACAATACTCCTTCCTTGATTTTCAGTGAATCCCATTGGGCTCATTAGGATTTGTACACACTACTCCTGGGAGTAATATCCTCCCAGCTCAGTCTAGACCTTGCTTCCACTTCTCCCAGGAGTGACCCCCAAGTTGGCATCAACCAGCTGCTCCTTCCTCATCCCTGCTTTATCGCACCCAGCTGCAGGCACTGCTGAAATACCACAGACAGCTGCAGCACACTCCTTCTCTTCAACCTTAGTGCAGTGGCCACACTCCTCTGGACAGGGCCATCTGGAAATGGCATCCACATTTGTATGGCTCCTTCCTTTTCAATATTCTGATGTAAAGTTGCACTTTTAACCCCTCCAGGTTCTTGAAACTAACAGCCAAATGAGGGTGGAAATGGCTGAGCAGACATGTACTTATGGAAGTACTCCAGTGCCTATACTACAGCCAAGAGCTCTCGCTGGGTAACACTAGTTATGTTCTGTTTTGGAGAGTATTATTGTGGAAGGCAATTACCTGTTCCTCACCATCATGGATCTGGGATAGAACACCACCAATGCTGGTGTCACTGGCATTGGTGTCCATAATAAAGTCTTCATCTGGTTGTGGAAATACTAATATGGGGCACTGCAGAGAGTTGACTTTAGTGGCTGGAACGTGCTGTCTGCCACTTCTGACCACATGTAACACAGAACCTTTGTTTGGGGGTGCTACGCATCCACTTGTGAACAACTGCCTGCAATTCCTCATTGCTGAACCTTTTCCTTTGCAGCGCTTCCTTTATGCTGTTGAATAGAGCATAATCAGATAAAGCAAGATCTGCTGAATATGGTGGGTGTGGCACAACAATGAACCCCAATGAAGTCATCTTTGCAGTCATCGCATTGCTGTGTGTGGCCACACATTGTGTTGCAGGAGCACTCTATTGTACCACTTTCCCTTTTACCATTGCTGAATCCTGTGTCTAAGTCATGTAAGTGTGCCATAGCATACCCTGCTATTTTCAGTTGTTCCTTGTGGAAGTCAGTCCCAAAAATGGAGATCATTTGCTTACTTGCAGACGGAGCAGCACAAAATTTCTTGGACCAGGAACTCCCAGGATGTTTCCCTTGCATGGACCAGATTTGCTTCTCAAGTGTATGGTAGCAACACCAAGATTCGTCACCAGTTTCTCCAAAAATTTTGGATCATCTTTATTCATTTCGTATAGTCAACCACAGACTTCAACTCTGTTCTCTTTCTGGGCTTGTGTCAAGTCCCATGGAACCCAATGTGCGCACACTTTTTTCATATCCAAATCATCATGGATAATGGTGTGCACTTTGTGCTGCCAAGGCCCCTCTGTGATTCCAATTCATCAACTCTCCCAGAGTGATCGGGAGTTTCCTGGATTTGAATGAGATCTCCTGGCTCCTGGAACTGAAATTAAATCTCTCAGAATTATGCAATATCTCCTTATTCCTTTATTATTATTATTATTATTTATATACTATACTTTTGTAAAATATCTCATCCCAAAATGCATTTACCCAGAAAATACACGTCTACGGGCTGCTACCATGAGTTCATCAGTAAATCAATGCAGAAGATAGAGACAATACCTGCCAAAACATGTTTGAAGTAAATTACTAATTTTAACTAGCAAAGATTGAGAGTGATGCTATATTTTTACTCTTAATTGATAGCTTTTGTATATTTGTATTGAAACATGACATTTTGCATGAAATGACCTGTATTTTAATATTTATTATACTGTAAACTCCTTTTCACAGAGGTGTGAAATACTGTGGGAATTGTTGGGTTATGTTATTCACCATACATACAAAATATTGGTGATTTTAAAAAATATGAGAATTTTTTCTAATACTGGCTGTTTTGAGATTGACTAACCCATCTGTAGAATACAGTCCATTTGGCAGAAAAATTTATTTGATATTTTCATGAAATTTAAATATTTTTTAAAGCTTCATGTTTTGCTATGATTTATGATTTTTCACTTCAAAAATATTTCCGTTAGTAACAAATCAGGCTTTCCAAATATTCTAATTTGGCAGCTTTCTTGACAACACTAAGAACATGTAGCAATTTCCTCTATATAACATCATATGCAAAATTAAAGTACCGCTGTATTCTTGGAGAGTTTTATTTATGGAAATTGGTGCTTTTAGTGGCATATTGTAATTAGCTTTAAGCAAGAACAAAACCACCTTTGATTTGCCGGCCCCGGTAGGTGTGGTCATTGGTGCATTTAGCATTGATGTTCTGCTACAAAATGGTCACGGGTTGGAATCCCACTCTGGGTATGGATGTTCAGTGTTTGTGTACAATCTGTCATATCTTCATGATGACCAAGTAGGTTATGCCTAAAGGTAAATTTTAAAACAAAAGTTTTTTAAAAAAAAAACACATTTGGTTTAACTTATCCAAGAGGAAGGAGTCGGTTATTTGCTCTTAACACTGAAACCTATAAGTTTATTGTATTATCTCCTTTCTTTGTAGTTTTAGTTAAATAGTCCTGTATCTCTAATGAGAGACAGTAGGTTATTAATTAAATTTTATTTAAGAGAATTATCTGTGTTTATTAGGCCAGTAATTCATACCTTTCCCTACCCAGAGCTTTGCATTTGAAGATTATATGAGAGGCTATTTCTTCCTCTATATTGCACAATCTACATAATGGTTTTTCTTTGAAGATTCCCACTCTATGTACATGTTTCCTTAATTTGCAATGCCCCATCAAAAACCCTATCAGGTTTATTTGGGACCTGTTGTGTTCAAGTATGTCTTCAATTAATAAAGATGATGATGTACTCATTCTCTTACTATGCTTGCATCCTTCTGTTTGTACCCATTATTGTTGGTGGTAATATTTGATCCACTCAACGGTGGTTTTTGAACAGAATTTATAGGAATGCTAAAAACTGGTTCAGGACCAGTGAATGATTGTACAGAGCTTCTCCTCACAAAGGCTTCTACTATTTTATTGTTTAAAATTCCCTTATGTCACCCATCCAAGTGTAACCTGTGTTTTGCCAGTTTTACAAGGTTTATTATGCAATTTCAGAGTAACTTAGAGGTTTTTGGATAACTTGCAATTGCTTTTAAGGCTGCCTGCCTATCAGAAAATCCAGATGTTGCCACCTGTGTAACCTCCTCTTAGATTCTCCCTGATATATGGTTCCATTGCAAATAACTCAGCTTGGAATAGTGTGGCAACCAAAAGCAACATAAATGTCACACTTTGGGTGCTTCCCCAAGTATTCCAGTTCCTGTAAAATGTCTAGTGTCTATTTTAGAGCCATCTGTGTACCAAATTAGACCACCCTTTGGACAATGTAGCTTATTGTGACTCCATTCCAACATGAGTTTGAACAGCTTGTCAAAACATAATTTTGGCATCCTCTCAAGTTGTTGGTGGTTGATTATATTTGCTATTCTGGTATGTCCCTTATTGTTAGGGCTGTACCAGATAGTATTTAGGTTCAACTGATAAGCTCCAAACTTTGCATTACCTTTGATGTATACTAGGATCAGCTGATATGTCCTAGGCCTCTCAATGAAAGCGGCATATAAAAAAAAAAATTTTTCCTTTATTTCTCAACATAATCTCCGGAAAGGTTAACACATTTGTCATCAATGTTCTAATTTAATTAAACCAATTGTGTAGTGCGATTATCAAAGTCCCCAAAATAGCTGTTTACCGCATCAATGACCTCCTCGTTGCTGTGAAATCTTTGTCCTACAAGACATTTTTTGAGGTTTGGGAACAGATGGTAGTCTCTAGGTGCTAGATCTGGCGAATAGGGTGGATGCTCAAGTAATTCAAACCTTAATTCACACATTTTTCCCCACTGCAATGACTGAACAATGGGCTGGAGCTTTGTGGTTAAACAAGAATTTTTTTTTGCCAACTGATGTCTCTTTTTTTTCACCTCATCACTCAAATGTTGCAGTAAGCTTGTGTAGTAGTCACCAGTGATAATTTTACCCTTTTCCAAGTTATCAATAAAAATAATCCCTGTGTATCTCAGAAAACACTCTCCATAACATTGTTAGCTGACAAAATTGACTGCCTTTTTTGGAGTTCACCTGGTGCAATCCTCTGTTTTGATTGTGATTTACTTTCTAGAGTGTAGTGATGTATCCAAGTTTCATCCATGGTAATAAGCAGTCTCAAAAATTCACTGGGAATTTGACAGTAGAGCCCCACATTCTTAACAGAAACAGTTTCTCTTTTCAACCTTTGATCAGGTGTCAACAAATGTGGCACCCATCTTGCACAGACCTTGTGAAAGCCAAAAACATTACTTAAAATATTACCTGCATGTTCTTTTGAAATGTTTACAGCCTCTGCTATCTCAAACAATTTTAATCTGCAGTCTTCCAGTACTGAACAATGAATTTTTTCAGTGATCTCTGGAGTTGTCACTTCTACGGGGCATCCAAAGTGAGGCTCATCACTAGTGCTAATACATCCCATTTTAAACTCTGCAATCCACCTTTTAATCATTAAATATGAAAGGGGCAGAATCTTTTAATGTACTGTCCATTTTCTCCTTGATTTCTTTAGGCATTAGTCTTTCAAATGGAAGTATTTAATCACTGCTCCTTTTCCCAAATCCTAAATTTTCGTGAAAAATCTGAAGTTGGCTTGTTTAAAATGCTGTCATTCAAAAACTAAACAAGATATTGACCAGTAACCATGGATCTAAGCTAGTCTAGGGTTAAACTATATGATGCTGTCGTCTAACTGGCCTAGTGGTGCCAATTCTGTGTTAGGCCCAGGACTTGTCAGCCGACCCTCATATATGAGGTGTGATAAAAAAATAATGGGAATATTTTAATTACAACCAACTTTCAAAAATTTGTTTTATCTTGTAGGTACATATATTCTTAATGTATGTCTGAATTTTCAGCTGTTTTAAATATTTAATTTATTGTTGACAGTTAAAAGGTTTATATACATTTTTGAAGGCTCAGCAAATTTCTAGAGACTACAATCCCCTGGATGTCCTAACACATCAATTACTGACGGCAATGTGCAAGATGCAAAGAAATGGTTCTGACATATGGTTGTACGGTGAATAAGGAATACTATCTAGAAGTTATGTGCCATTAGCATGAAGTAATTGCAGAAAACGACCAGAATTTTCACAAAACTGTTCATGGATGATGCTCCTGCTCACACCTCAATGCTTGTTTGTGATTTTTTTGGCAAAAACCAGAAATGTTATGTTGCCTCAGCCACTGTATTCACTGGGCATGGCCCCCTGCTACTTCTTTCTATTCCTGAGGCTGAAGAGAACATGAAAGGATGTTGTTTAGCCACTATTGGTGAGCTAAAAAACAGAATCCCTGGAGTAGTTGAACACCATAAGGAAAAGTGAGTTCGAGAGTTGCTTCCAAGATTGGAAAAAGTGCTGGCACAAATGTGTTATATCTAAGGGAGTTTATTTTGAAGTAAGTTGATTAGATGCATAAATAAAGATTGTTTAAGAAAAACAAAAATTCCCAAAATTTGTTTATCACACCTCGTATATGGGTAGAAAGGTGAGGAGAATATCCATTGCAGCATTCGTACTCCTAGTTTGCTTAGACAAGTAAGCCTTTGAACATTGCCATGTTTGTTAGTGTTTTTTTAGACTAACTTACAAGTGATTCATAGATAATTATGGGTCTACCAAAGCAACCAGTTTTCTTTTCTTTTCTAAGGTTTATAGTTTCACAATGATTTAAACCTATAAAATCCATGTAACTTGTTTTTCATTTGATTGTTTTATGATTGAATATTACTTTAAAATAATGAAGTGAAGCTGCTCCAAACCCTTAAAATATAATTATGATGTTTAGCTTTAAAATAATGTCTAATAATTCTTAGAAATGTTTCATCATTTAATTAAATGTTTTGCTTGTTAACAATGTGAATGCAAATGAGCAATTGATGAACAACTAATGTTTGCTGCTGCCTTTTGCCTTTGGATGAAAATAAAGTAACTATTTCCTTTAGAGTGGCATTTCTTTTCACTTTATTGTGCCCGATCTCCTGACCTTGCATCACCAGACTTTTTCTTAAAGGAAAAATGGTATTGTGAAAAACTGATTCCGGACAACATGAAGGCACATATAAGAAATGCTTGTTAGTATTGAAGAGACATTCTTTTATGAATACATGAATCACTGATTGAGAGTTGGAAAATGCATTGCGGTAGAAGGGCATCATTTTGAACATTTACCATCTTAAGGTAGATGGTGATACCCTGTGTGCCTAATTTTCATCACTGTTGAATTGGCTACAACAGTGAAAGTGCCATGTAGGTACTCTGTAGAAAATAGTTTATAAAAATCTGTTTATTTAGTGATTAGGATAAGGAAACAAAATAAAATATTTGTTCCCATTATGAAAATAACTTAACCCTTAAAAGACTATCCATGAATGGTCCAACTATTCATTGTCCTCTTTGACCTTGGCCATTCCGGATTTTCATCGTCATTTATGTTGGTGTTAGAGCAATTGCAAAGTGTTTTATACAAACTTTAATTTTTTATAAGGAGGGAGAAAGCAACATTTAAATAAAAGAGGGGAGGGGGAAAAAAATGAAATTGACCCTAAAATGACCATGTCCTCCAAATAAAACATGACTAATGTGTTTACTTTCCGCCATAATATTAAGCAACTTTTATTAAAAACCTTTCTTGCTACAATGTTTAGAGTTGGAGATATTGTATGGTCAACTTAAATAGTCCATCCTGTATAATTGTTAGTTTGTTGAAAAATTATCTCCTTAATTCAATTGAGCATTTATGCAGCTGAAACATAGATTGAACTACTAACTTTTGAGTGAATAAATTTAAAGCTACCCAACTCTAAAGGTTAGGAGAACAGATCCAGAATTACAGTGATAAAAATAAAATCTGCCTGTGACTATTGAATGGTGAGATATATTGCATTTAACTGTAGATTGTTGTACATTGGCTAGTTAATATTTTCAATGGGATGTGAATTAATTAGGTTTGCCATTTTTATATCAAGCAGCGTGAAGCTCTTTCTCTTCATTTGAAGATCTCTAGTAGTAATGAGCAATGAACTGTGTCTCAAAATGCTGGCAATATGGAAGAATAAAATGATGCTGGACTGCGTAACATCCAGAAATTAAAAATTGGTAGGAAATTCGTAATTCTTTTCTTCCAAATATTGCATTTCAATAATTATGTCCAGTTTAATATATCCAACAAAGGAACATTGTTTATGGAAATAGTAGCTTAAACTTGCAAATGATTCACACAACATAATAAATTATTCCCTCATATGTAGATTTATTTGAAATTAAATTTCTGTGAATATTTCCATTCTCCACTATAAATCCTTAAACAAATGCTTAATGTAAAGTATTATCTCATGTTCCATTTAGAACATAGCACTAAATCTGCAAACATGCAAATGTCTCATAGTGTGATGTTGCGCTTCCTTATGTGGAAAAATCTAACAGCAACAGTATCTATTTGTTTGTTGGATAGCCAAAGATGATACTTCTGATCTTTCCAGCTCGCAATGGCATCCAATTGGTCCATATTTTGCAATGAATGCATGTATTAAATGAAATAATTACACGATGTTTTAATTAAATTTTGGACACTTCATCTAGACAATAGTTGAATAGCTGTTCCTCTTTAATACATTTAGTTGATGTGGCCTTGTCGTGAATGTGAACATGCTAAAAGCTCCTTTCTTCTCACATGCTAAAGAAACTTAAAGTATACAGGTTACTTTAAACAATAAATAACAAAATGTTCAATACAATTCATGCATAAATTATGACTCATGCCAAACTTCTCATGAATTAATTTCCCATATGGCTGTAATTAAATAAAACAAAATTAGCAAGCTGAGATATTTGATTTGTGGGATTGAAAATGGAAGCATAGGATTCCGAAACTAGTCCCTCATAATAAAAATGTAAGTGACGTGTTAAAAATACCAACTCAACAAATTAATACCTTATATAAGCTGAGATATGATTTTCTGACCATACTAATTATCAAATATGGCTTGTTAGGCACTATAATAATAATATAAAATAAGTAATCATTTAGAAATGACAAATTTTTATGCTTAATATCTGTCTTAAATTTTAATATACTCAAAGTTTACTGTTGATTGTATTGCAAGAGCTTTAAGTGTTGTGTACTTGGTGTGTGTAATTTTATATGCTTTCACAATGTTCTGCATTCAATGCCTACTTGGCCATCATGAGCTTCCAAAGCACAATATGATCTAAAGGTAATTCATGCCATATGGCGTGTCATCATTCTGTTATCTTCAACATTTTCCTTTTGCAGATTGCCTCAAGTGTGAAGCCACCTTCTATACCAGAAAATCTTAGCCAGGAGCTGAAAGATTTAGTGTCACAGTGCCTGCAGTTAAAATCACACTTAAGACCTACTGCAAAAGTTCTGCTTCATCATGATTGCTTTGCTATTTCACCTTAGAAGTGGTATCATTTCTTAAAATTGATAATCAGGCATACTTCAACATTATCATGAGTCTGAAACATGATAGTTATAATTTTGTAGCTTTGTTGATTGTATACCCAGTGGTATAATCCAACAGAGAGGTGGATGATAAAACAATGACTATTGTTTTAAGTTTTTATGCTTTGGATTTTAGGCTAAGACAAAAAATGTATATATGGATAAATTTATTATGTTTCATTAAGCTGTGTACAGAAGTAGTAAAACTATGTTGTACATTTGATTTTGCATGTAGCATGGGTAAAAATGGAAAGTATGATAACTACACAGAAGAAAGTAAAGTAGTCAATAAGAAGATGAAAGAACTAATAGAATATTTGTTTTTCCTGATTGGAAACCAAGAAGTTGTATATTCAATTCTGTGAGCTCATTAGTCTGAAAAGGGTTTTTTTTTTCCTTCAGGGATTGGCAATATTATCATAGGTTCCCATTTGCTGATACTTGTCCTAAAACAGTCTTTGAGAATGTTGCCTTCCTGAGTACTTTGATCCTGTTCCAATATTTCACTATCACTACTGATCCCCTCCTCCCAGCTCTCAATTCAACTAATGCTACTCCATTTGGAGCTATTCTTAGTAATCCCAATATAATTTTGCAAAAAGACCTGTGAATTTGATCTATACATTTCCACCCCCAAACCTATATTCCATGCATCATTCTTGATTGCACTGTTGCTGTACATAATTCTCTCTAGCCAGTTTACTCTCATATTTGGCAACTTCTTTAAGCATGTTCTTATGCTATTAATAGCTAATTTCCCCTTACCTAATGCATTTTTCCTTTGCTCTATTCATTTTCTATTGATATTTAGTCTTACTTCTAAATAATCAAACTTGTTTACAACTTCAAATTCACTCCCCTCAGTCTCTATCTCTTATCTTTCCTGAGTTTATTCCCATTCTTACGAACCATAATTTTTTATTTATTTTTAAACCCCATTTTTTCAGTACTTCTCTGTCGCTTCTATTGCTTTCTTTAAACCTCAAATTGTGATTGCTGCTACTAGATCATCCGCAAAGAGCAAACTCGGAACATCTTTATTTCCGATTGCTGGCCATTATGAATTTTCTTCTGCTATTTCTTGGAGTATGTCATCCCATTTAAATAAAATGGGACTTAAACTAATTGTATTTGATACCCAATCCATTACTTTTTTATTGGCAAGCCTAACGCAGGATTTATCTGAATACAACCTCTCTAATAGTCTATGAATTTCTCGCTCACTCCCTTGTTCTGAATTTATACCAAAGTGCATCCCTTTGAACACTTTCTTACATAACTGCTACTTGTGTGCTTTGGTCAAGAATCTATAAACCCATAGAATTACTTTAGAATTGGATATCTTCTTCTATACTGAGATTTACAATAATCTCAAAGATCTAGGAGATGTCAGGTTAGTTAGCAGTCTACCATCTCGTTTTATTTTTATATCACTTGCCAGCTACCATCATGATATACAATAGCAAAGACATTGTAAATAACTAAAAAAACAACTCTGGTGGCCAAATAACAAACTACCAAATCTGAATCTAATTTGGAAGCTTTTCCTTAATCTCTTATTTGAATATCTGAGTATTTGAAAGTTGTACACCATATCATATGTTTATTTTAATGTAATTCTTAAATATAATAATACTTTGCTATTTCTGTCTTAGTGTAAAATATATATATATGTGTGCATCTTCACCATGTGGATGGGAAAAAAAAAAAAAAAGACTTTGGAGGACTTTGCTTATTCTATCCATGTTGTGAAAAGTCAGCTGATTCTCTCATAAATGATAACTTCTTAAGGGAATTACTACTCTAGTCTGGAACCACTCTTATAAATTGAGTTTATTGCTCTGAAGTATGTCTGATAAACTATACCTCAACTCGTTATACAAAATTGTACTTAATTTGTTTTTTCTATTTACCTTTTGCTGAATAATTGTGGATGGCTAACTCAAAATAACTGACATCACAGAATTCTAATGCTTCATCATTATGCTACTTTAAAATGAAATGTAAAGAAAACATCAGTAGTAACCAGCCTTAGTATAACCTCGGAGAAAAGAATCAGTTTCATCCTTCTCCCAATGCAATACTGCATGCTAGCTTAGTCCAAAATTAGAGAAAAGTTCTCTATCCCTCTACCCCTTGTTGAACATAGGCTCTTATTAAGATTTTTTGAAATTCAAAGTCTGAGAGTTTAATAGTATATCATGTTATTGTGTGTCAACCAAAGTGATATATCTAAACAATATCTCTCGTGACTCTTAGAAGTTGGAAGTAGGAATGTGTCTGAAGCTTTGCATTATATACATAGTTATAAGATTATATTGCAATGCACTTACTTCCTGCATTCTAATAATTGGAATTATGGTTAGTTTGGAATAATTTCAGTCCTTGGTATGGATTACCAAACTAGAATAGGTATCTGATACAACACAAAGCTGTAAACTAAGTCACACATAGTGAGTTGCATAACAAATGTTGAATATACCTGATTTCAGTTTAGAAGTAAAAGCATAAAAATGTAAAACATGGACATGTTATATTTTTGCTAGAGGCAGCTAGTGCTGCAAGTACATTTGAAGTTAACCAAGTATTTTATGTTTGGTGATGGTACCTCTTTTTATAAAGAAATGCTGTTTTCTTTTTTTACTACACTGAGAAATATAATTATTTAATAAGTAATGCCCAAATACTAATTATTAAATATAAATTTGCTTGCTACAGAAGTTTTCAATCTAGAAATTATAACTTTATCCCCCCCCCCTCCCCCACCTTTTATCAGTGATCAAAAGCACTACATAAATGTATGCCTGTCTCTATACTACTTGTTGCTTTCATAGATTCAACATAATTAATAAACCCAAAGGAAATGTTTGGATATTAAGATTTACTTATGAATGTAGCATAATTTAAATTCTGGAATTATCATTTTTCATTTTTCTTTCTCTGTCTCTCTGCTGATTACTAGTGTATATAATGATACTTAACAATTAATTTGAAGAGGACATGCACTTCACGAGTTTTATTTCGACTTTTAATAATTAATGTCCAGTGCAGTAAATCAGGATTACAGTATGCTATCTTTTTTATGAACACAAAAAGAATGTTTCAAATGTAAATGTGCAAATAGCGCTAGACATGCCTCTAATGGAAAATTTAACTTTATAATATTAAATTATTAAATTTGTATTTCTGTAAACATGCAAGTAACCTTTTTGTTACATGAGTAGACTATAGATTTTTTATAAGAACTAATTTTTTATTGAACATACATCAAAAGTGTGATTGTATTCTTTAATTTTGAAGAAAATTTTATATTCATAAAAAGATGAATTTTTAAGAGAAACAAAGCAACTATTTTAGAGCATCATTAAAATGGTAGCAAATTGTGCTATTTTTATTGATATATGTTAACCTGTTCAGAATGGTTAGGTGATATAACTGTTGGATAACAATGCCTTAAAGATATGTGCATTAGCAATTTTTTACATTCTCTAATGTAATATTTCTATGTTTCTAACGTAGTAATTCCTTTTTGTATAAATATTTATATGCTCATTCTTCCTTTCTTTTAATATTTCTACATTAACATTCTCTGAGAATTATACATAGATTCTAACTTGTAGAACATGGTAACTATGGAATCTCATCAGGATGGCTAAGGTTCAATTGTGTTTCTTCTGTAAACTGTAAAGTTGGGCTTGGCAAACTTAACACATTTAGGAAAGGGTATTTCAACTACCTTAATGCTTCCTCATGCCATGTTTGCACATTCTTGAGTGTTCCTAAAGATGATATTCAACAGTTTTGTTTACATGAGTTACTAGTTGATTGCCCAGTGTGCACCAAATTTTTATCTGATACATTTTCTCTGCACATTTTAAACTCTCTTCCCAAAAGAAAGTTTTGTGAAGTTTGACACCTTTAGGTCAGAATAACTTTGTTTTACACCTAAATTTTGAATAAAGGTTCCTAAATTAAGCATTTTATCTTTCAAATTTGTTAAAAGTTCTCAAAGAAACAAGTTCTGTTGTTTGACAAATAAGTGGACAAAAATTGCTTTTAAAGGTTGATTAGCACACACCACTGCTTCTATTTTTTCATTTTATACTTTTTCTTCACTTCAACCCCATGGATTCCTCTAGATTCATAAAGTGTTACTGTCATGCTTATCAGAATTTTCACAATCTTAATTATCATAATACCTGAAAAAATCGGGGTGGGGGATCAGCTAGAATTTCTTGTTATAAGACAATTTTTATTTTATTCTGTCCCTGCATAATACTAAAACAAATAATGTTAAGATTGTAGTTGTGCAGAAAAACAAACTCGACTCATACTATTTATTACCAATAAATGAATCAGGGTCAGTCCATTTCAGCAAACATTTGAGATGACGTAGTACAATTACACTGAAGAGTAACCTACAATGTTTGAAAGACGTAAACAAACAGTGTACATTTGTATCATTCACCTTCTGCACTAGGAACTGGAAGATACAGAATTGCATAATCTGTCCTCAGAATGTTAAATCATATAAGTGGCATAACTTTCTTTTTTTACACCTTTAATTTCTCAAACAAACTCAACCTGAGCAATTTCAACATTAATAATGTATTTACTGATTTGTTTATGCTAAGCTGTGCATAAATGAATGTGTTCAACCCTGGCTCTTTATCAGTCATATTCATGTTTTACAATAATAACTTTGGTTTGTTGTCTCATTTGCGTGTTATTCTTAAACTCTGTTTACTGTCCATATCCATTTGTTTTTCACTTTGTTAAAATATTGTCCTGCTGTCTTACAATCTTTATGGAACATTTCAGTTATAGTCACATTTCTGCCATATATGTCACTTTCTCGAAACCTAATATTAAAACCTGATGTAGTGTTACAAAATCGACTCAACTAAATTTTAATTATTAAAACCTAAGTTCACAAGTTTACAAATTTATCCTTTAACCTTTCTGTATCTTCCTCTTATTGAGGCCAGGATAATGAAAATGTGAGGGATTATATACTATTCCTCTACATATTGCATTTTTGTGTATTTGTCTGTCCTCTTTATACCCGTAGTGTCTCTTCTCCTAGCCTAAGTTTCTTTAATCTCTTTCCTTACTTAAAAACACAACTCCAGATCCATTTTTGTTCCATTATCCCTCTGCTCTCAAATCCCTCTGTTCTTCTTTTAATCAAGTTTCAGCTACCATAAGGTAGTCAAATTCCATTAGTAATTGATCCAAGCTTCTGCATGAAATTTGTTTCTTATTCCTTCAAGTTCCAGAATCCTAGTCTCCTATATTTGCTCTGCACTATTGCAAGCATGATCTAAATTTAAATTGTTCTAGCCTTTTCTGGTTCATTAATTCTGTTCCTTCTCTTGGTATTTACTGTTACTGTTCAGAACTAAGATACTGCCATGGTCAGAAGAGAGAACAATATCTTCTTCCCCTTCCACTTAGTATTCTCCTTGCTACTTGGTTGCCATGCCCTCTCTCCTCCCAAGGCCAAATCATGTGCTGCTTTTACTTCTCTTCTGGGTAACAGATTCTTCTTGGTGATATCACTCCACTAGCTCCTCCTTTTGTCATTGTATTACTGCATTCACTCATTACTGTAGTCGCAGCTGGTTGTCTGCTTACTCAACTGCTAGACGACATGTTTATGTGCATTGTCCTTGTGTCCATGCTGATGAGAATTTTGATGCAGGTGTTCTCTTGCTCCATCTTGACCCATATTTGTCCCAGCTTGTCTAGGTTTGATCTTCCTATCTCATTGCTGCAAGTTGCCACAAACATCTGCTGAGCAATGTCCTTTCTGCTCAATCAATTCTCCCTTGGATCCTTTTTGACCATATACATTTTGTTCTTTCTCGACCAATCCACAGCTGAAAGTTTCTAATATAAGCTCAATTTCCCTGGCTCTTGCTTCCTTCATTTTTTGTACTAAATTTCTCTGTAGTGCTCCCAGTTTTGCCTATAAATCTTCATTGATAAAAATATCTGTTCCCTTCAATTTCTAGATTCACTTGAGTACTTCGTATTAGCTGGAATGTTGCTAACTTCACTGTGATTACCCTCTTTCCTACTTGTCTCCCAACTTAATAGGCTTCAATAATTTTCAATCCATATATTTCCATTTCCAGTCTTTTTCACTCATTATTTCTAGTACTTCTTCTGTTGATCATTTATCTTTTCTTTCCATAACTCCAAGGAAAACTAAATTAAATTTTCTCTCCCTTTCCTCCAGTTTTTCCAATCTATATCTCAACTTCTCTTCTGATTTCTTGCATCTCACCTCTGAATTTTTGTTGATGTCTATTGCCATCCTTTCCATTTGTTTGCAAATAGTTGAATGTTAGACAAGATGTATGAGTTCTCGCATTGTTTTAATGAATGATCCAATGGCACTTGTTTGTTTTCCTTATTTCACCAAAGACTTCTGGCAAACAAATGGCCGTGTACCATTTAGAATTGACTAATTTACGTTCCTCTAAAGGCACTGTTGCCACATGGCCAGTTTTTCTGAAAAAATGGGTGACTTTTTTTTTTTTTTTCTTCAAAGTGCTTCGAGTGTGAACAGTTTTGTTGGTTTTGGTTCATCTTGAAACATCCATACAGTCAACTGCTGTTTGCATTCTAGCTCATATGAATAGATCTATGAGTTGTTCCTTGTTACAATCTTTTGAAGCCTCACCATTGTATTTCTTGAGCATTTGTGTGCACCAATTGACATGAAAATCCTTTTGAGTTTGTGTTAAATTACATGGGATCCAACGGGAGCAAACCAATTTCATGGCTAAATATTTTATATATGCTGGTGGAACTAACACCTAGGGTTGCCTCTATCTCTCAGTATGTGGTGTGAACGGTCTTGCACTATCAATTTTTGCACAGAATCTATGTTTTCTGGCACAACTGATTTTTGGATGACCATCTGTGTGCGACAGCGGCCAGGATTAAGCTCATTATACCAGCATTTCATAGTTGTCAAGGATGGAGCTTCATTGTCAAATGAGTAGCAAGTCTAAAATCATAATAAATCATTGCAAGAACATTTTCATGAGTTAATTCCATCTTTTCACTCAGACACACAAAGTCCCTGTAAACACCACAAATATAATGTTCTATTGACAAAATATCTGAAGTAGGTTACAGTCAACAGTGTCAAATTTTCCAGTCGATGGCACCTACAGCAAATAGTGTTGCCAAGGCTAAAAGTATAAATAGTGGCCCTGGTATGGATCTCTTACTGTAGCTCCATGAGCCCATCTTTCCGCATTAAGTCTTGTCACATTTCCTCCCCATTTGTACTTCAACATTGTTGCTTTTTCCATAACATCTGAATTACTGGAGAGATTGTGTAGCTGTTCATTGGGGACCCTGTCCCTTAACAAGATGCCCATTATGTTCCCCTGCCTTTTTATTTTTATATTTCCTCAGTTTGCCTATTGTAAGCCTTTTTGGTAGCTGTATAACAATAGTGGAAATATGCACAGTTCTAGAAATACAAATATGTTGTCAGTTGGATTTTTCTAGTAGTAGGAACTTCAGGTTACAGAATGCTTTCCAATGTGTGGTTATTTGCCAGTTAATTTCTGTGTCGTTTTCAAATAGCATACATAAATGTTTGCTGCTGTAAAGTGTGCATGAAGATGCAACAATTGGACTTGCTATTGTTTTATGCTTTCGTTCTGATAAGACAAGGATATTACAATAAAAAATTAAGCTGTAAATTGCCTATATGCTAAAAATGTATTTTTTGTCGCTGGTTTTGGCTTTGTGTAGACTTATTTTCAGGTAAGTCTGTGCATTTTATATAATATTGCATATGGTAATTTAGGGAAAGAATTGGTTATATTTGGCAAAGAAAAATGAAAATGATTAGAAGGAAGGAAGAATGTATAAAGAAGAAAGAAAGGAGAAAAAAAGGAATTTCATAACTTTTGCTGAATTGTATTTAAAATAGTCTGTATGACAATGGTAGCTGTAAGATGATTTATTTTGGCATAGATTTATTGTTGTTAAAATATTTAAAGGACTTTTATTTAAATCTATTTTTGTATAAAGTGCCATGTTAGGTGTAAACAGAAGACTGAATTATTAAAACACCTTTCAGTACTTTCTTCTACAGGTGCTGTAGAAGGGTAAATGTGATAGAAATGAAATTCCTATTGTAACTGGTGCATATTTTATACATTTTAATACAAATTAAATATGTATAGCCTTAATTTGCAATTTATAATTGAGTTTGTCTTTATTAATAGATTCAGAGTTCAGCAACTTTCTATATCTGAAAGAGTTGCATTTTTTATTGCTCTTTAGTCTTGTGAATCTGCAAACAGCCACATTGTTCGCTTGGATTCCATACCAGTTTAAGGTCTGTACTAGACATTTCCTCATGCATAAAAATATGATCGTCAAGAAATGTACAATATGTAAACATGTGTATTAGCTTGAGGAATGCATGAATTCTTACATAGATTAGGTAAATGTTCCAGAAGGAGGAAAATTATTTGAAGATTCTTTTATAGTTTTGTTTATTTTTGCTGCTTCATCACAGTTAGCAACCATATGTCATTGTCTCCATCTGATTTGTGCTGTCCTGAACACTTTTCACAATATCACAACTGTGCCTGATGAGTCTCTGAAGAACCTGCTATCGCTAATGAATATTGACAGTGTTCCTGTTGACTGTTCATGAATGCAGAGTGGACAAAAAGCAAATAGGAACCATGTCAGCATTAGATAGAGCTAGCAGGTTGACATTGGAGCTTAAATAACACAAGTAAGTTATTACCAAGGTAAACTAAATTAGATATTCATTTTAAAAACAAGGACATGTTTGAGGAACCATTGTTCCCAAGTAATACATATTGAAGGGTCTAGGGGATTAACGATAGCAATCCCAAGTCCAAAAGAAGTAGTGTTTTCTGAAGCCATGAAAACCATTCCATCCAGTGTGACTTGCAGCAGAAGCTGGCATAATTGTTGCATCTATGATTGTGGCTAATAGATCTTGTAGACAGTAGAAACATTACTTCCCAGGATAAAGTATGTTACATTATTTAGGAATTAAAGTGGCAGGTAAACAGCTTATTATGAAGGCACCAATGGAAAATAATGCATATGAGTCATGAAAGTGATTTGTCAAGTGACAGTGCTTAAAAAAAAAAAAAAATAGTCAAAATTTTGCAACTCAAATTCTAAGCTCTGTTAAGTATCTGAAAGTATAAATGCTTGTTGTTTACTTAAGAGATTATGAGTGTGTATATTGTATTTATATGTTAACATGTTTGCTTTATACACATTTTATATGAGCAATAAAAGTTTTAGATATTAAAAAAAAAATCTCCTTATTTTTTATTACTTCCTTGTATATTATCACAGAACTTCCTCATATCTTGGCTGTCAAGATTGCTGGGAAGATAGCTAAAAAATACATAATTGTATATACCGAACTCTGGAAGGTGAAGATGTGCCATGTACTGTGACGTAGAGCATTAAATACTACTTTACACTTTGCCAATCAGAAACAAAAAGTTCAACACAAAATTCAAAACATATTATAAATACTGTACATGGAAATAGGATCTCTCTGTCACACACACACAAAAATATTTTTTTTATTCAGGGGATCTCATATTTCCTGTTAAATGAAAATTTTGGGTGCAATACAATACCTTCTCTACCTACTATGTATGTAGCACATACAGAAAAAGTATAAAGAATGGCTGCACTCTTGGGGTGATAAAATGAAACTTAGGCCCTTTAAGGATCAAGGCCCTTAAAGAAGATAATGAATTTCTGAGGTAGAGTGAAAGCACATGTTTAAATAAGATGCTGTGACTTAGTGGTGAAGATGAGTATAATGGAGTGTATATTGCAGAATTTTCAGGTCCCAATCTTTGATTTGTTTTATATCTTTCCACTGATTAAAAAAAATTACTATGTGATTGTTCATTTCATAAATGTAAAATAAGCCTATGTAACCATTTAGGTATACCTTACTCTCCCAAGACATGATCAAAATCCAGTTGAGAATGTTTGGGCAGAAATAAAGGAGACACAGTAATGTTGCTGCAGATGGTAGGTACCATGAAATGTCAAGGCTATCTTGCAGTTATTAAACTTGCTAAAAACCTGTCAGTGTCTTTTAAGTGCAAAAGTTGCTAAATCATATAATTCGTTTCACAAAATTTAAAAGATATTCTAAAAATTATTTTTCAACTCTTGAAAATATTCAACAAAAAAATGACGAGATCTACGTATCCGAGATATTCATTGTTATTTTTTTTTTTTAAGTTTAACGTCTTTAAACCTGGTTGGTCATACCGGACAATGAATGAAATTGGTGAAATGATGCTCAAATGATCTCAGGGTCCATGGAGCTTAAAGTTACTCAATATTCGTCTTCTCAGGATAAGGGAAAACCCTGAAAAAAAACCTTATCCGGGTAACTCACCCTAAGCAACCTGTTGAATGTAAAGCAGACATGCTATCACCACACTACCCAGGCGGGTTCATTGTTATTGGTTTCAGTTGTAAAGTACTTATATCTTTCTCAGATAGTAAGTGTCCATTTTTTTTTTTTGTTCTAGTCCTGGTCAAGCAAAGAGCGATTTGCAATGACAATCGCATAAAGACTGCTTTTAAAACATTTGACTATCCGTTTAGCCTAGGTATTCCCTTATTTTCTTCTCTTATAAGGAACTAGTAATAAGAAAACTGCGCTAATGATTATCTCGATTAGTAAGGTGCAGAAAGAAAAGTAATCTTATGTAAGAGGTTTGTAGAAAAGCTAGCGAAAGTCATGTGAGTGTAACACATCAGATTTTTCATTCTTTGATTCATTGTTAGTAACTAAGTAGCAAATACTTAAAGATTAACACTGCTGGACTGTTCTAAATCTAGTAAATCGTAACTAATTCCGTGTTGTTATAATTGCCGGCTTTTTCCTTCAAATTTTCCCGTTTATCTCCAAGTTTCCCGAAGCATTTGTAAAATTCCCTAGAGCAATGAAGTTAAAATAACTTACACTTTTCCGGGAGAATTTACTTAGTTTACTAGCCACATTGATATACTCCTATTTTCCTTCCTCACTGTTCTTGCTTGAATTTCCAAAGGGTTTGTATTTCTCCGTGCCTAAGCCCAGGACAAATTCCGGGCATAAGAAGAGTCTCTTATGAATGATGTTGGCCAAGCTGGTTCAGATCAATATGTGCCGACGGTTGGAGGGGAAGGGGCATGAGAGTTATTTCTGGTTAATTGGCGAGTGAAGGGGAACGGAACGTCTGAGGAAAAAAGCTGGCGCTGCTTTTAAGTATATTGAAAAAAGTTTTCTGCTAAATGTTTATTCAGGGCGCCAAAACCATGAGAGTAATTTTCAGTATGTTGGCTCTTTGCATATGGGATTCGTTTGGTGTAGGTGCAGAGTTTGTGCCAGTGCTAATGTGGGAAGAATCAAGGTAAGCCCATAAGACCTGGTTTAGTATAAAATTACTAGGTACAAAGATTTGTAATCGTGAAAATATTATTTTAGAAGTTGAAGATTTCCTTAACATCACTATATGTATCAAATATAATGTCAACGAATTTATGAACTTGAAAATCAACTATTAAGCACCTGTCAAAATATCAATTTGGTTCTTTTCAACATGTCACATGAGGGAACATGTGCCGAGGGGGAGGGGGATATTATTGATTTCATACGTAATCGACAGAAGAAGGCTTAAAACACTAAAGCGAATATACTTTCAATTATATAAAATAAGTATCTCTTTTGTAATTATACAGTTTTTATTTAGGATGTCTATTGATTTACAAACTTTATATAGTGCTAAGAAATTTGCAGTAAATACGGTTGCCTACTGAAATTGATCCTGGCCACTCATTCAATAGACGACCACTTCACATACAATATTTAGTAAACTATTTCTTCTCTCTTCATTGTATTTCTTTTTAACAGTAAATAAATCCTGGCCACACTCCTGTTCTGCTTTATGAATATTCCGTTTAACAGTGTTCTTTTGTCCCTTTTAAACTTAAATGAGTTCAGTTTCCAGTTTCTTATTTCCTTACAAGCACACACTGAATGTCCCAGGTCTTCTTTCCCTCTACAAAATAAGTATTCTCTTTTACTCCTTATTAATTTGGTCTATATAATTTTCTGTTTTCCATGCCCATTTTATCTTGATATAAAATTCCAGTGAAGACGGTCCAGTTAAATTACTAAATAATATTTGTAGCTCTGTATCTTTGAAACATCTTCTAACCTCTTTTTGTTTGTTTTACCATATATACCCTAATCCATTACTCTTTAAAATAATTTTTAAATCACTTAGCCACTCCTTAGTTAAATATGATTTTGGGTATATTAAAACTCCTTTATTAGGCTATTTTCATTTAGGTTTAAAAATCCTATGCCAATATTTAAAAATTGTTCATAATAAAACCTTTTCTTGTAACTCTTCCCATTTCTTTTGTAGCTATTCTTTTTATAGCCACAATTGATTAATCAAAAATTTCTTAGCAAAATGATCCCTGCATTTTATCCTCATTTTCCCAGGAATTTTACATTCTCCAAATTTCAAAACCATAAGGCATTTGTGCTTCAACCATTGTATTATATATTCATTCCAGCCATTTAACTTCCAATTGTATTTTAAAATGATATCCTATTATGATTGACTCAGCTGTTTACCCTGGTGCTAGTACTAATTTTTTTGCTTTTCCCATTTCCCCCTCCATCTCTTTTTACCCCTAAATAAGTGCAATTTTGTGCCACCTTGTATTCCTTATTTCAATTCTCATATTTACTTAACTTTCCTCTTTTCTTACCTAGGTATTAAGATTTGTGCTTTATCTAGGCTCACCTTTCGCCCCCATTCTGTACAATATTTACCAATTACCTGAAAAGCTGTTTTAGGCCAATTATTATAATAGAACCAACTACCAAATCAACTGCAAATAATACACTGGGAGTCTCTGCATTGTTTATAACTGAAATAAAATTGTTTTTCTTAGCATCCTTGTCTTAGTCACTTTTGCTGTCCTACTTCTCTAGTTATTGATCCTCCCTCAAATCTTATACAAAAAGTATTTTCCTTATTTGAAGCTTTTAAAACTTCTAGCATATGTCTACTAACTTCTTTATCTGAAAGCTTATACCACAATCACTGCATTTCAATTCTAAATGTTTTTTTGCAAATCTACAAAAGCCAAGCATAGCTTCGATCTCGTGTTTTTTAAACATTCATCTATTACAGTTTTTAAAATGAAAATGTCAATGGATGTTCTTCCTTTATGAACCCCATTTGGTATGCAGACACTATTTTGTATTGTTCAATCCATTTTAGTAATCTACTTGTCAAAATACCAGTAAAAATATTTCCTATGTTAGATAATAAAGCCCTGTTTGGTTTATTTCTACAGCCTTTGTATTTGCATATTGGGTGTATGATTGTTTTTGTCCAATTCTGTGATATGTATAATGTTTTTGTCCAATACTGTGATATGTATAACTTAGAATTAAATATATTATGTAGTTATATAGGTGCTTTTGGACAGTTAAGATGCTTTAACCCAGTTTTTAAAATTAAAACTTATCTAACCAAGTCAGTGTTAGCTTAGGCTGGTACTGATATTCTCCCACACATTTTCTTCAGTTTTAGAAAGTAAATTTGTTAAAGTGTATATTTCAAAGTTCTCCCAGTTTACTTTGTGTGAAACTTTATATTATTGTGTGCTAATATAAGAAGTACAACTTAATGCATTTTCTGTACTGTTCATAGTTGCACATAGATATGTATGCAACATAATATGTAATAATATTGCTAATATAAGACTCCAAAACTATGTGGGTTAATTTACCCAGTTGTTAAATCTACTACTTTAGGTTGTGAAACATGTAATTAAAAATTCTGTAAAACAGAGCACATAAGTATAGCATTGTTGCATTCTCCACTGTGCAGTATTTTTTAGATACCTATTCATTTTACCTAAGCTTAAGAAGTTTCAAATTTTTAATATACTTTTCTGATAAAGATTCCTTAATAATTGGCAAAACACACGGTACAGTAAAATACCTGGATCTGCAAAAACAACAAAAGGGAAAATGTTTAAACATTGACTAAAGAATTTCTGGGAAAACTTCCACAGCCGATCTGGAATAGTATTAAAAATGAATGAAAATATTAACATTTCGAAATTTGAAATCTGCTAGATTGCTAAGGTTTGAACTTCTTGGAATCATGGGGGTTTTGGCTTCACAGATCCCTCAGACGTGTCCTGTCAGGGCATGATTGTTGAAGTCCTTGACTTATAAAAAAACACTCCCCGGCTACCTCTGTGGCTTAAAGTCTTCCACCTTGGACTATGCTTTGTGGCGTAAGGTTCTAAAAGTTTACAATAGACCTAAGTAACTACAAGACTGTACTAGTGGCAGAATAACAAAAGCACCAAATTTGGGTCACATAAATATGTGAGAATTTCCTAATACAAAAAATGCCTGTATAGGTTGGATGAGTTATACTTCAAATAATTGTATAAAGTAATTTTTATCCTCAAACCTAATGAAGTATCTGACAACATGTAGATGTTTGTTTGTTTTGTTCAGTCCCGACATCAAACAAGGCTCAGTGACATTGAACATATTATAGTTGAATAAAATTGAATTAGATTGTCACTTCATTAGCACACATGGGTCATTTCATGGTAAAGGATTATATGATACATATACTTTATGGATTTGATCAATAATGGTATATGAAAAAAGTTAATTTTTATTAAATAGTTATCAAGTTTTTTATAGTATATTCTTTCCTTAGCAACATTGGAAGTATTTAAATAGGATATTATAAACCAATAGAAATTAATTATGTTTGGTAACTCAGGTTAGGTATCTAAAATGACATTTTTGTGTGTTCATTCACATGAAAATTTCTGTTCCTATTATGGTTTGCATCAGCTTAAATTGCCGCATATGGTTGCTAATGTTCATAAATGCTAACAACATATATGTAACAAATTTCTAGAATATCAAATTATTAATATTATTACAATCGGTAACTTATAAGTATGGCAACTCAGGTAATACTTTTATCACTTTCAATCACAGTCAGATTTGCCACCCTGAATCTCTTCATAAAACCAACTACTTAACAAAAATCATTCAGAACTCTTTTTCCTTACAAAGCACTTACTTTTAGTTTGTAACTCAGGTAAGATAGGCGAGGTAACTCATGCTTACACATTGTTTGTCACTATAGAACCATAGGCTTTAAGTTCCTCATTTTCATCTTTCCATACCTATCAACTACTTCACAGAACTCATACAGAGCCTTCTCTTATATAACTATGTTTGAGTGGGTAAAACAGGTAATTTCTTCAAAACCTACAAATGATACATTCATCTCATTTACTTTGAAACGAATGCTGCTGTCACCAAAATTTTTAAGACGTGACTCCTTGGTCGCCACATTGCTTTAGCAAGCTGCTACATATTGGTATTTGATTTTATGTGGTTCATTAAACTTCATCAGTAAAACATGTGTTCCTGCTCTAAGTACTTCTTTGTTCAGGTTAGCCCCCCCTTCTTTATGTGTCACCTTAAATTCTTATTGTTCAGCTTCACTATCTGATTAACTGTGTAAGTGATGGTAAAACATTTTGTTCCTTTTCTGGCCTTTTGTATTATACTCGAGATGACATCCAGACTTTGGTATTTTATCAATTGCTGGCAGACTTATCTTCATTACCCTTATTGCTAGCATGTTTTCTTAGCTGTGGCTCTTGGGTTCAGAATCTTCTAAATGCAGACAGTGGATTTTGCAACCCCAGGATATGGCTGAGTATTATTGTAGCAAACTAAATTCCTTTCTGTATTTTGCATGATTTCATCAGTAGTCCAGATTTTTATGCAATATTAAAATGATAAATATGTGGTAAAATACTTAATGAAATATATAATATCAAATAAATAGTAAGCTAAAATTACCTTATAATTCTGAACTTTAAATAAAAATTAATTTATTTAACTCACCAATCTTTCCTTGTACCAGCATATATATCGCCTTTTGTTCCTCCATACTGCTACACACTTATTTTAAATTTCTTTTCCCATATTTCTTTTTGGCTGTTTTTATAGTATTTTGTGAACACTTCATGTCTATTAAACACATAGGAGAAAAACAATACAAACAAACCAGAATCTCCCTAAGCATAACTGAGGAAATTAAGAATGAGTACCTAATTCAGATATATTTTTTATTTCCTAGCATGGTGCAGAATAAGATACTGCTCCACATATACTGGTGTAAATGGCTTTCTTTTGTCCAATAAAATTTCTTTGTTTGAATAAATTGATCTTTTAACATCACTAGATGTTACAGGACTGTACTTGAACCATTTTTCTTGGTGGAATGCCCTCTGTAGGCTGCAACTCTTCACCATTCAGATCTTGCTTATAACGAGGAAAGTAAAGTAGCCAAGGTTTCTATCAATTATATTCAGGAACTTTCAAGACACATTGACTTCAACCACTCTTTCTCATTTTTAAAGAAAGAAAAGTGTAGGCAGGCATAGAAAGGAAGAAAGTATAAATATAATAAACAACTAAGCAAAGACATGCTGAAATATGAAACTTCAGTATAGTAATGTACCTGCTTCAATTTGTAGACATTCTTTTGCATATGTTCACGTAAAAAGGAATAGGATAATAATTGCATAAGAATCTGGGATCTTCTCATACGGTGATGACTCTATAGCTCTTACTGTTGAACAATATTTTGCTGTTAGCATAAAATGGTTTGCATTAAAAACAAAATTTTCTTTTTGCAAAATTAAATTTCATACTTGGCATTTTCAGCGTCATTCTCTGGTGGTGTAATATTTTCATGTAATTCTAGCATCCACAGGTATTTCTCAGTGAAAATCTCTTACATTCAAAAGTTAAAGATGAAATCCCAACAGAAAATAGCACAGGAGTATACTGGATAAATTGATCAGACTGTGAACAACTTTACATACAGAAAAAAAAACAAAACAAAAAAACAAGGAACATGTGAGAAACATAGAATTAAAACAGGAAGATATATCAACACTGGCATGGCATTTTTAGAGAGATCATCACAACATAGAGAGGACCCCAACGTTATTAAAAGGCACAATAAACAGTTGGGAGTTGGAAATTTGGGATGATATCCACATCTGGAAGAACAGGAGGCAATTGATGAATTTTAAAATCCCATCTGGAGACATCCATGTCCAGGAATTCCTAAATGCACCACTAGAGGCATCTACTGTAACACTGGATAACCACGTCACAGACAATCAAAAAGTTGATAATGGAATCAATGACACCTCCAAAACATGTCATTAATAATAAAACAATGTAAGGGATGGAAAGTGTTACAATCAACTCAAATCAATACTTAAAATGACAAGCTTGCCACCACAAACCTGTTCTTAACTTGTGAACTTGGTCCAGCAGACAATACATTAACATCTTCAATGAAATCAGATAGTTCTTCTAATGTTCTGTCCATGTATGCACTAACTGTCTCCTTCCCATGATTTAAATAATCAGATACAATTATCATGGAAAATGTTTTACAGAATATTAAAGAAAGATGGTTAATACACTTACTTGAGGCTGCACCCAATGAAAGCTCTGAATCTCATCTTGTGCAATAGAGGGTGAAGTTTTCAGAAGTCAGCTTGAAGCATGAAATCAAAGAAATTGTTGGTATAGGAAGGAAAATCTGGTATTGCCTTATGAAAAGAATAAATTACAGGTATACAATTCTTGTGAAACTCGGAGACAAACATGGTGCACTTTGTTACATAACAGAACTTTTTGTAGATGATTTACTTTTGCCAATAATTTTACTCTATTCAGGGCAAAATTAAGTATGTGTGTCCATGATTGAAGAAGCCAAATAGCCTGTTTGCCTTTTCTCCACCACTATATCTCACAGTGACAACTATATATCCCTGGTGCTTTTCTGTTTACATCATCCATTTCATAAAAAGCACAGACCTTCCTTATCTATCACTTAGAGCATTTTGGTGTGCATTTGTTGAGTTCTTTAATATGTCAAATTTGCTCTACCCAAAGCACAAGTGGTTTAGTGTGCAGGACTTGCATGCAGTGCTACTTCTTGCTCTTTCTTATGTTTTCTGTATTTTATCTTGTTCCTTGCTCTGATTGTTTTCAACTTAAGTTCCCTTTCATGTGCTAGAAGTTTCTTTAGTGCTGCTTTTTTCTTCTCGCTACTTTATTTTTTTGTCTTTCTGTGAATTGCTTTATATTCTTATATCTCCCTTCCTCCAACTTTTGCCTTCTCCACTTCATTTTTTTTTCTGCTGGTGTTAATGGCATTGTAACTACTATAAAAGATGCATACTCTCAATTCACTCAGCCTAGCACTGGGAAATAACATATGATCTCATTGAACAGTTGAGTTTAATAATACTAAAGCTCAGCTTTCATTATCTGTGAATGGTGATTGCCTATCTCAAGTTACAGGTTTAATTACAAAATTGATATGATAAATATTTGTTTAAAGTCCTTTTTTATTGTAAAATTAAATAAAGTTCATACCATTGTTATAAAACTTCATGAATAATTAAAATTTATTAAACTTTGACAAACAAAATTTCATGCTTTGGTAACTTAGGTTACAAATGCAACAGTGCTTCAAAAAAAATTAATATTATACAAATATGAGAAGCTTTTGAAATATCATTCATGGCTATTAAAACAGGGAAAACATTGAGGAAAATTATACCAAAGAAATAATACGTTTAAACTTCGGTGTTACTTAAAATTATTTAAGAAATGTATTCCAACTTTCCAGATGTCTAACTTGTTTATAAAATTCTGGTATTAGGAAGAAATGTAGGAAAAATAAATCTTATCAAAATCAGAGCTGTCAGCTAATTTACCATCTTGTCCATCCAACCAATTAAAATATCACTAAAATATGAACTTCTATTTTGCAGCTGCTGTGTCAATATTTTTATGGGTTGACACATATAATGTTTTGTAGATTTTGTGTGACATTTGTTGTTGCATGTCACACCCTCAACTTGTGAAAGGGACTACAGAATGTGTGGAAAATTACAGAAAACTATTGGGAGATACATTTGTACATGATTTGCTTGTGAAAATATTGTGAACCACATAGCAAAATTATTCACATGTATTGCTATAACTTCAGAAATGACTAACTTTGCACATCAAAAGCATATATTTTATGGAACAGAATCCACAGCAATTCATAATTTACTATACAACTATTATGCCATAAGATATGTTGATGTAAAATTTACTACCTTGGTAAATTGTCATTCCTAGTTATTTGCCATTCAGAATAATTCAAAAGTTTTGTTAAGAGTAGCGACAATAAGTCTCCTATATCACTTAGATTTTTAAATTGAATTAAAAAATATAAATTCATGCTCTTTAGTGTGTCTTTTTGTTAGTCTTGAAAGTAGTTCTAAGGATACTTTCAATGAAATCCACTGGATACAATTGTTTATGCTAACTAGCTACCAACAAAGGAAAATAAAAAAATCTTGTCAAAAACATGTTAGAACTTGGCTGTATACCAGTATTTTCTGGTTTAAATTTTTATGTATTTCATAAATTTAATCAAACTATATCAATATAGGAACACATCATACCTATTTTCATAAAAGCACATATATACACATGTGGGTATGCAGAATTTCTCTCCTTCAAACTATTGTATATTTGCACACGAGTTGTAAATACATTTAATGATAAGCAAGGATTTCATTAAAATCAAGGTTATTAAAGTTTTTTTTTTTTTTTTAATGCAGTAATTATAACAAAATAAGCTTTGGCTTCCAAAATACTTGGTTATTCATAAACCACATATTTACTTCATTCAGGAATTATTCATTTGTTCTTTTACACTACATAGTGTAAATATTCTCAGATTTCATCAGCCTACAAGTAGAAGTTTAAAGGTTACATTGTAGGTCAAATAGCCAACACAGGAAACTAAAATGGAAAGTTACAGAAGAATAAACAACACTAAGTTTCAGTTCTCACAAATGCAACAAGACCATTGGCACAGGAAATACGTTATTGGGTTGTAAAATTAATGCAAACCAATGCAGATCAAGTGCATAAACTGCATCTGCATACCAAGGAGCAAGCTACTTATAGGAAAGCAATTACAAACCAGAATAGATACAGTAGATGCACATATAGTAACAGTATTATATTTGATGTTTTCCCCCAAAATCCTTGACTCACTTGTAAGAACAGCTCTTAGCAAATATGCTATTGTACCCAATAAATGAAACCTGCTACACACTTGATGCTTCCATGAGCATATATTGGCATAATGCAGTACATATGAATCTGAAAAATGATATCCCAGTAGCAATAAAAGTTGCTTGTATTACAGCAGCTGTAACATACCCAAGTCGGCCATAGACATGTTTGGTTTGTAGAGATACAGAACACATGAACAAAACAGCCCATAATGAACTTCAACACTAAAATTGCAGCCTATGATACCCCTAGACTGCTAAGTCATGTAGCAAAAGCTAATGAAAATAACCAAACACTGACCCCATAGGAAACAATGCACAGGAAAATTCATGTGAACAAAATGAATACCAGCTTGAAACCAATGTACAAGTTGCCATGAAAAAAGGACAAAAACACTTGCAGGGAACCAAAGACCAATTCCAAGTTAGTTATTGCCTGAGGATAATCACATTGAAATCTCAAGACTGAGGATGAAAAACCTATAATCTCTAGTGATTACAGAAAGAAACATGTTTAAAAATAAATGAAAAAGATCCATTTGACAGCATAAAAGCTTATGGGTCTGTCCATTTGAATAGGCTCACTTTTGTTGAAAAATAAAAGTGATATTTTAACAAATTACACACTAAAATGAAACTTGGAACATTACATTTCTATATATCAATGAAAGAAACTGTTATTCTAAGCTCTAATGTATGTTTCAAAGTCCAAACTTCCTTCAAAACTGAACAGCAACAATTATAAAATTTACTAAATATATATTAGAAATACATGCAAGCAATTGAATTGTGGGAGAAATTTTTATGCTATACTTAGATATTCTTCTTTAATATCTGCACTTAGGTGGAGATACCTGAATGTGGGGGAGTTTGCTGGGAGCTGGTGCTTTGATGACAACTGTTCATAAAGGAGGAGTTAGGATATTTGCCCTGACTGAAACCTATAGACCTTTTATATATCTCCTTTCCTTATAGTTTTAGTTAAATAGCTCTGTAAGTCTAATGAGAGTCAGTAAGTTAACTAAATTTTCTTTAGGAAGATCATCTTGTAGGTTTATTAAGACTAGTAATTCAAAGCTTTTCCTACCCAAGTTTTGCATTTGAAGATTGTATTTGAGTCTGTTTCTTCCCCAATATTGCACCACCTACATACTGGTTCTTCTTTGAAGATTTCTATTGTGTAGATGTTTCCCTAATCTACAAATCTCAATGTCCCATCAATAACCTGTTTTCAGGTTTATTTGGGATCTCTTGCATTTAAGTACCTCTTCAGTCAATAAGGAAAATGTTCTACTCATCTTCCTCTTACTGTGCTTGCATTCTTTTCTTTGTACCCATTTTTGTTGGTGGTAATATATAATCCATTCATCAATGATTTTTCAAAAAAAAATTATAAAGAAGCCAAAAACTAGTTCAGGACCAATCAGTGATTGTGCGCAGAGCCTTTTCTTGCCAAGGCATCTTCTTTTTCATTGCCTAAAATTTCCTTATGTCCTGACATCCACCGAAGAGTAACCTTGTTCTGTTTTGACAGTTATACAGGGTTCATTAGGCAGTTCCGAAAGTAACTTGCACTTCAATAGAAGAATGGTATGACTTCCATCTGGGTTAGTGGAGATCCACCAATGTCTGCACCAATCTTGAATGAGGTGGAGGTTTTTCTTTGTATAAGGTTGAAGCTCCTCTCTGTACAGAATAAGAGCACGTCATTAGCATACTGTTCTACGTTCACATGCTGCTATGTAAGTAGATCAGCCAGGGAAAGGCTGAAGACCATGGGTGATAAAACAGAGCCTTTGGGGATTCTCCCTTGTACTGACCTTAGTGTAGATGTTCTCTCTGTGACTGCTATAATAAAAGTGCGGTATTTGAAATAGGTGTGTAGTAGATGTATCAGGTATGTAGATAGTCACATTTGAATGAGTTTAAACAGGAGACCTGCATGCCAGGTCGACGAGAAAGCTTTCTTGACATCCAGAGATACTGCTGCATTGAAAACCCTGTCCTGGAAACCCAGGGTAGTAGCCTCCGCCACATGCAGCAGCTGCTGGAACATCAAGTGCTCAGGACAAAACCCATATTGATGGGCTGGGATAGCTTGAATGTCTTCCAGTAGTGGGGGCATTTGGTCAAGAGGATGGAGGGGGGCTAATGGCACTGCCCTCCCTTCATTCGCCTGGAAAGTGATTCAGGTGAGACACACATTGAAAACTTTGGTAAGAAAGCATGGCTCTGAATGGAAGACAGTGTAACATGACGAGTGTGAACCCATCAGGACCTGCTGCTTTTTTGTGGTTGGGACACTGAAGTACACCTTGGAGCTTACTGGGTCTGATGACTGGAAGTTGATTCAGTTTTTTGGGGGTACATCAAAAGTATCTACATACCTTCCGATGAACATGTTTGGAGAAGGCATCATACTGAGGTTCATCTCATTGCCATTGCATGCTGTTTACTGTAACTGAAGTTTTCAATTTGTTTAAGGAGAGAGATATCCAGAGGCAAGCATTGTCCATAGTAAATTTGCTCAGTTTTGTCCTTCATGTGTTAGATCATATTGCAATATTCCACACAACGTGTGTATGTCACTACCATGAATATTTTGAAACTATAAGATTAGCAGTTTCTCAATTATTTCCAGGTTTAGGCACATCAAGTAATGATTTCATACAATTATGGTTTGCAATAAAATTGTACAAACTGCATGCATTATAACTCTCAACTTAATTCCAAATTCTCAAATTTGTTTAACACCTGCTTGAATGCAAACTTTAGTCATAAGGTGTGTGCCATCAATGAAAACTGGAAAGTTATTTGAAATCTGCTAATGGTAGAAACTGTAAGTAATGCTATAGATAAGGCTGTTCTAGCCTGGCAGTGTTCCAAAGAATAGGGAGTTAATCAGTTACCCAAAGGGGTATGCCTGCAACATTCGATACACCTCATTATTAAGGGAAAGATATCGTAAGAGCTGAAAGAAGTTAAGAGCAAGCACAAATACTTGTGCTATGACCTTCGTCCTTATGAGGTATTGGCTATCACTCCCCCACCCATACGACATCATTAGGTGAATGAGTAGCTGTCATCTATGAAAATCAGTGGCTGCCAAGGAGTTCAAAATTAAAAAAGACATAATTGTTTTGAAGTTAGAGAGCTGTGTTGGATAAAATTGTTTTGTGTGCTCACAGAAAGACTATGATAGTGTTATGTACAGTGCCATTCTCATTACTGCAGAAGTCCCTAACCTGATTTTTATACTCGAGACATGAGGTATACTCACTGTCTAAAAATTAATATAATCATATGGTAACCATAAACTCATCAACGTGATAAATTATTGGCTCCTAATTATGTTAACACCAGGTCCTGTAGCCCATTTCCATGTATTAATATTGTGTACTGTATACCACATCAGCTGTGATATAGCATTAAAAATATTCATGTCCATGAAACACTCTTAGGAACTAAAGATTTAGTATAGCTAAATTCGAAGAGGCCTACATTGGCCAGGGCACTATTATAGCATTGATCTATGTGCTCCACAGATATAGCTTCAATATTTAATTGGTCAGTTAGCAACACATCTTTCGGCAGCAATTGTTTTGCAATTCTACTTGAAATTGCAATAGGCAAAGAATTCAGTTCACATAAAAATAAATAGAATCTGAAACACTCAAACTGGCCAGCTGTTAGGGAAATTAGATGGTTATATAATACACTTACACCTACAAATCGATTTTATACTACTTCCATTAACTCAACATAATTGATGATTTTGCTTCATTAATGCTCAGCTCAGCAGAAAAGAATGTCATCAGAACCTCAAAACAGTCTCACAAAAAATCTGTTCCTTGATGGAACAACTGCAAACTAGAAGTTAAAAATAAAAATAAGGCCTTCTGCAATATAGAACGTGACTTACATTAGAAAATAAACTTTTATTTCAACTAAGAGCTATGGCTAGAGAAACCTATTAAAGAGAGAAAAAATAGTCTTGGTTAACATTTAGCCATATATCTCTCAATAAACACCCAAACAGATTATATGGGATTGCTTAAGAAAGATAACAGGCATACTTAAAAACAATGAAATAATAGCTCTCTGTTCGTTCAGTCAACCCCAACCATGAGCAATGCTCAGAGACATTGAACACATCATATAATTATAAGACATACAGTGCAATTAATATCACACCCTTCACCAAAATTATTTCACCCCACCTTATATAATATGCAACAAAGATGAACATTTCTAAAACCACCACCATTTCGGGAATGAACTTCTTAACAAGCATTAATATAGGACAAACAATATTGAATAAGTGTGGATCACAATACATGCAGTCTGCCCTGTTGTGCAAATAATATGTTTAAAAAACTGCTGTTAAGAGCTTTTCTTAGTAAAAGAAAAAAAGGCATTTTTCACCAGTAATTGAACATTGTGTTCCTTAAAGTGAACACTGATTATGCCAGAAATTGAACATGTTTATATAATCCAGTTATAACATAGAAAAAGTGCAACATTTAGTTATCTTCTCGTAAAGCTATTTACAAATCCCTGTTTTTCCTCCATCAGGAATGCCATCCTGGAATTGGTACTCAATCCTCCCTTCTGTCCCTGTGATATTATCTCATCTATTTTTCTACAATCTGAGAATCAAGTACAATACAGGTGTCATCACCACCTAAATAGCTTGAAAGTTTCAACACAGTTTTAATGCCAATCCTCATATCTCATTTAAAACTTTCTATATGATGTGCACTAAGTTTTGGGAAATTTGTTGCTTGGAAAATTATTGGAATTCCCTTCCTTTCAGACCCCGCTTTTCTCATTAGTGCTCTCCTCTTTAGCTTCATTTTTAGATGATGAAAGCAAGGTCAGCTCATCCAAGCAGTCACAACTTTTGAACCATTCTTCTTCAGTTTTAACGCATTTTGTTGGTTTCCTTTGTTTTGTTTGTTTGTTTTGTTGTTTTTTTTTCCATTGGTCATATTTATAGGTTTTGCAGGGATCTGTTGGGTGCTTCTTTGGCTTGCTATCTTCTTTTCTTAGCATTTAGCTGCTTTAATTTTCTCCTTTTGCTGATCCAACTCCAATCATTTCTTCGATGACATAATAACATAGCAAATGATGTGCCTTTAGTCTGAAATAACTATTTGTTCCTCTGCATTATATCTTGTCCTTGTCAGAAGCATGGTTTTCATTTAATTCATCTGTTCCATTTAACTATAGAAGAAATAATTTGGACAAAAGTTCGATTTACTGGGAAGCTATAATTCATTTCAGCATACTAATATTGGAACACAGCAAAATCAGTGTTCAGCTACTGGTCCCAAGTAACAAATGAGTATCCTAATCTCAAATTATGATTCTTCATAATTTTTTGCTACATGTATATGTTTTAACTAATTCAAATAATAGCACCTCTTCAAAAATACCAATAGATGAAAAATTGTTCAACTACTGGATTTTGCTTCTTATAGCTTATTAGAAGGTGAACATGCTTTTTAAATGACAAAGCAACAACAATGTTCTTGATCATTATGGTAACCAGCTTACACAATATGTGAAGTGTCAAAAGGAATAAAATTGTTTATGAAAAAAGTCACCTAAGTTAATGTAAAAAATTGGAACAATTACTTAGCATTGCTTAATCTTTAACCTTATTTAGAAGAAGGAATGGAGTATTTGCTCACTTGAAAATTAATTGTATTAACAACTAGAAATTGAACATGCTTTTTAAACAAAAAAGCAATAACAATGTTCCTAATCATGGTGGTAACCAGCTTACACAATCTCTGAAATGTCAAAAGGAACAAAATTGACTGTCAAAAAAATCACCTAACTTAATGTAAAAAATTGCAACAATAAGGGTGTTACTTAGCATTTCTTAATCTTTAACCTTGTTTAGGAGGAGGAGTGGTGCATGTGTTCACTTGAAAATTGATTGTGTTACCAAAATTGCAAACCTGAAATTCAAAAGCATTTGAGCTGGCTGGCTAACCTAGAAATTGTTTGCATATCTATTGGAGAAAACTTACAAATTTTCCACTGTCTTATCAAATGGTACTGTTCAACCACTGTTATTGCCATCCTATATTCAATTCCTGTGCCGTCAAGGTATATCACCATTCGTTCTGATACTAGAGCCATCGTAGATATGCTAATACCTTTTCAAAAATACCAAGTGACAGTAAATACAAGCAAATATTAATAACATTCAAAAACATTTCTAACGTAGATCTCAACGAAATGGATTGTCATATATAACAAAGCTATAATGATATAGTTACTTTAAAACAAGTACAGGATACATTAAAATACTGCAAGAACAATAGCCCCAGACCATGTAATATTCCATATGAATTCCTTAAAACAGTGTTCTTCTAATGGAATACTACATCCATGCAAAGTATTCAATTACATCTGGTATGAACAAGTATCCCCAGATCAGTGGTGAAATTCTAGAGTAATGCCAATTTACAAATCTATTATTGGCAGAAGTAAATCAGAAAACCTGGATACTCAGGAAACCAAGCAATATCAAAACAGTGGATTGCTTTCTGTAAATCTGCTCCAAAGAAGGCAAAGACTGAGAAAAGTGATAGCAATGATTTTTGGGATGTGAAGGGTGTCATGCTCACTGACTACTTAGGAAAATTGATTACTGTAAAATACTACAGTGAGTTGGCCTGATTTGACAAGAAGTTGAAGGAGACATGGCCTAATATATCTGGCAAAGAAGAAAGTGCATTTCACCATGACAACTAGCACATTCATCCAGAGAACTGTTGCCAAACTGTATGACTTGCTGCTCCAAAATATTTGGCTGTAAATTCTTCTTGTTTCTAAATATGAAGAAATTGCTCACAGAAACAAAATTTAAATCATTGAGACGAGCATATTTTGCAGCACTTGTAATTTCTATTCTTTGGAGGGGTTAAAAAAAGTCAGGAACATTGGGAGAAGTGTATATCCCTAAAGAAGACTTTGTTGAGAAATAAATAATTTGTGTTTGAAAAAAATGACATCTTCATTCATAACATGGGTATTTGTTGAGCTGCCATTTTAGCTCTAATGTGCATGCACGCACGCGCACACACACACCCACACACACACACACACACACACACACACCCTGTGCTCTCTCTCATATCAAGAATATTTCAACCAATGAGCAGCAAAGGAAGCCATAAGACTCCCAATACATGAACAGATACCCTTCCATCACAAAGATGCTGCAAAATATATATCAAGAAGTTTATAGAATCTATGGCAAACATGGGCATAATCACCTTCTATGGAACACATCAGATTTTTATTACATGATGCATCAGACCTATAAATTATGTTATGTATGCAATGATTACCATAAATTATATTAATCATAATATTAAAATAAACTGTGTAATGTCATGTGAAAATCTGTTGAATATACATTGAAATTTTACCTAGATAGATAATTTATTTTCATCTTTTCAGTTACAACAGGCATAATTTCTTTCCTGGAGTTACTGAATTTGGTATCATATACAGGTTAACACCCTGGTTATTTATGTTCATATATGTACCCTTTCTTCTAATTATACATTTTTATACCCTATTAACTCAATCTATTAATTTATTTTATACATACAACCTCATCAGTATTATTATTAAGATCCTCTCTTTGTTTCAGAAATTATTTTTTGTTTCCAAAAAGTTTTAAATACACTATTTCTGTTGGTAACTTTTCCCAATTTTTATTTCATATTTTATATCTCCATATATTTTATTCTTTGCATTCAATTATACAGTGTAAATTGTTATCTACATTGACACATAGTGGGCATAAATCTTTATACACTTCTAATAACATTGTTCCTGTTCTTGCCCATGCTAGACCCCCTTTCCATTTTTCCATAGACATCAATGTATTTTTCTCTTTTTAATTTTTCTTAACATTCCTGTATAATATCAAAGTGCTCTTATCCCTTAAGTTTCCTATTATTTAATCACCTCCTAACAAACTAGATGAACTTAAACAGAGCTTACTCCCCCCCCCCTTTCTGTAGCTTAACATCCTTTAACCTGGATGGTCATATTGGACAATGAATGAAATCAGTGAAATGATCTCTGGTTCCATGGCGCTTAAAGTTTTTCAACATTTGTCATCTCATATAGGAAAAAAATCTTCTGGGTAATTCACCCTAAGCAAGATTTGTAGTTGCGACCTCTTGAATGCAAGGTAGACATGCTACCCTCACACTACCGAGATGGACACTGCAGAATTTGTGATGAAATGTCCAGGTTGTCATCACCAGGCTATGAATAGGAGAAACTACCTTAAAAAATTCCCATCTATGGAATTAAACAGCCCAAACTGAATGCCCTACTGCCACCTACACACTCTTGAGTGTTCACAGTATCAACACCAGTGAGCAGTATGCAATTTATAAGATGTCCAAGTGGCCGTGCCATGGCCGAGTGGTTAGACCTCTCGCCTCTCACCTAGACAGCCAGGGTTCGATCCCAAGCGACCGCATGTGAGATTTGTGGTGGACAAAGCGGCGCTGGGGTGGGTTTTCTCCGGGTACTCCAGTTTCCCCTGCCATCACATTCCACCGATGCTCCATCATCATTCATGTATCATCAGCGTCACCGCCTGCAGTGCCATAAGTAGTTAAAGCGGGTGTTAAACACTACAAAAAAAATGTAGCTCTCAACAATTCATCACACAGCAAAATACCACTTCAGTCCTTAAAAATAATAACTTTGTATAATATATAATGTAATACATCTCATACTTAAATTCAAACATTGCTATGTTACATTGATTTTATATGTGTAAATTCCTTTATCAACATATTAAAATTATAAGCAATCTTAAGAATTCAGCTTTACCAGTATTCCTGAAATGTTCTAAAACAGTATCTTATATGAATTTATTTCATTTTTGCTTATAACACTTCAATGTGAACCTGTTCACCTGAGAGTGGCATTTTATTGCACAGCACTATTCTCTTTATATGTGAAGCTTTTCTCATATAAAACTGAGACATTGACTTTGTCATACTGGGTGTGGTTCAAGTGCACAAGGAAATTGTTTGAAATTTGTGTATTTTTGTCTTGTGGAGTCGTACTTCATTTGTGCACCATGATGGTAGAGGTGAGATTCCCATTGTTTGGAATAATGACCTACAGCTGCTGGTTGGTCCTTTTTCCCCCCCATAAGTCATGCCACCCTTTTCTGAATCGTAAGTATTTCTTTGCCATGTGACTACCCCAGAATAGGCTAATTCATTACACAATGAGATTTTCATTCATCAGTCAGCATGTTCCCTTCCTTTTGTAAATCCCTTCAACACTTGATTTTCTGTTTCATTCAATTAAATTTATTAAGGATACATTTAAAGGACACATTAGTATAATCTATTTACATATACATATACATTTTGTATACAAGTTTTACATAGCTTTTCCATATTTAAAGCTTCCATACTATAAAATGTGTTTTCAGTTAGGTATTTTGAATGGTTTTCATCATTTCTGTTGCTTGATTTATGTCCATTTCATTTGGTAGTTTATTGAATAATCCCCTTCCTACAGTTTCTTTTCGATTACTCAATGTTCTCCTTAGTTCTCCTGTATACATATATACAGGATGAATTACCTAAAACTTGCATTGCAAATATTTCAGAAATGGAAAGTGCTATTGATTGCAGTTTTTTCAGCATTGATTTGTATTCAGGGGCTCATATTTTTAGCCTATAAACAGTTTTTAATAATATTTAGAAAGTGTAACTATAGAGCAAACATACAAGTTTTTAAATGGAACAATGTCTTATTTACATCAACAAAATAAACATAAAGTAAATTAGAATGTCAGTGGTGTTTGTTGTAGGATGCTAGCAGAAGTAGTTTACGAGAAATCATGTTTTGAAACTGTTACACACCAACACTTGTACAAACTGTGCTAGCATAAACTAAAGAAAAACAAAAGGAAATACACTACATCTGTGGATTCTGACCAAGTTAAAAGTGGCTTACAAATGTATTCAAAATGGCCACCAGCAGCTTCAATACACACTTCCAGTCTGCTGTGGAGAGACTGCTACACATGTTCTAGCATTTCAGTGGAAATTTCAGAGCAGATAGCAGTAACACATTTTTTCATAATCATCTGGTGCAGTTGGTATGTCCTTGTAGATAGTATCTTACAGTTTTCCCCATAGAAGAAAGTCTAAGGGAGCCAACAGGTGGCCAAGGTGCAGGTCCAGTTTGTCCAATCCAATGATTTGGAAACAATCCATGAAGGCAAGCTGTAGTAATTCGTACACTATGGGCTGGACAGCCATCATGTTGGTACCACAGGTTCCTCGTAGTCTGCAGAGGAGCATATTCTAGCATTTCTGTTAGATCTGTTAGGAGGCTGCAATGCTTGTGAGCGTTCAGTGTTCCTTCTATGAAAAAAGGGCCCTGAGCTGATGGTTCACAATCCCACACTGCACAGTTAAACTCCATGGATGACAATCCTCCTGACGAAGCCAACAGGGATTGAACAGAACAATAGTGCATGTTTCTGCAGTTTGCCTGACCATGATTAGTAAAGTTACTTCGTCACTAAACAAGATACACGATAAATCTGGAGTATCATGTCTAATGTCCATGTACGAAAGTTAACGTGATTCTCAAAATCATTTCCATGCAGCTCTTGATAAAGAGAGGTGAGATAGGGATTGAAGCTCTGTCAATGGAGAATGCAAAATATGCATGCCTGACTCATGCCACTTCTGCACGGCAACTAATTTGCAGATCTACTGCAACACATCCAAAACATTCATTTCTCCATCTTCTGCAGTCACTTGTTTGTTTCCGTTACATTTTCTAGGTGTTAAACTACCACTTTCCCATAACTGGTGGAAGAGGTTAGTAAATAATTGCTGAAGTGATTGATGTCTATTGGGATATGTTTCCACATATACCATACAAAAACAAACTGCATTCTTCCTACACTCTCCATACACCATGAGCATGTCCGCTTTTACTACATTAGTAAAGCCCATCTTCCACCCACAACCTAATTTATGAACCATCACAAACTGATTGGAAATAAACAAGTTGAATGGAACAAACCACTGTCAAGTGTGAAAACTATTCAGAGTATGATTTCTTGTAAACTACTTGCACTAGAACCCTGCAAAAAACACAGTTGAACATTCTGATTTACCATACATTTATTTTGTTGATATAAATAGGCATTGTTCCATTTAAAACATTGTATGTTTGCTCAAAAAATACACTTTCCAAGTATTATTAAAATTTGTACATGAGAAGTACAAGCCCCTGGCAACCAATCATGCTGTGAAAACTGCACATCAATAGCACTTTCCATTTTCAAAATATTTATGGTGCAAATTTTAGATGATTCACCCTCATATATATAATTTATTTTGCCTATTATTCCATTGACTTCTTCCTCTTTCTTTTATTTCTTTTTTTTCAATGTAAAAACTTTTTCCATTTCTTTTTGTGTAATATTTGCACATAGTATAAACCCATCATAACTGATGGTGTGAGTATAAAATGCATAATATATGTGTCATAGTGTCGCTATCCATTATCTTACTGATCTTTGTCATTACATATATGCCTTTATTATTATTATATATATATTTATTTTTTTTTTTTTTTTTTTTTTTAGTGCTACATGGGATTTCCAGTAGAAGTTTTTTCTCAGTGATCATTCCAAGAAGGTTTACAATTTATTTCACATATTCTTGCACCATCTAGTATTAATTTTATGTTATTGAATTGCAGTTTGTTAATTCAAAAGGTATGCATGCTGTCTTTTTACTTTCTTTAGTGGATAGAGAAGGTGTTGTATTCCACCCAAAAATTTGATTTCAATATTTTACCAGAAATATATGTTTTGGGGTCCCCTGAGTCTAAAAAAAGCATTTTTAGAATAAGGTCCATTTGTGTGTGTGCATGCATGCAGCATAGCTCAAAAACAAAAAGACCATTAAATACCAAACCTGGTATTTAGGTTTAGTATCTTCCAAGGATGCAACACAAAGGTTTCCAAGAAAATCTCCCACCACAAACAACCATTTACATGGAATTTTTTTTTAAAATTTTGATTTTCTCCAACATGGTTCTTATAATTTTGATTAAAATACTGCATATTAAAGATATTTACATCCCAAATAAAATGTATATCTTGAATTTTTGGGAATAGCCTCTGAAGACCTCTTTATTTTGGATGAATTTTGCCAAATTTTGTTTAACTGCTAAGCCATAAGAGATAAAAAATAATTACTGCACAAAATATGTACATCTCATCAAAATACAATGTATGTCCTTTTCATTTTTGTTGTGAAGGTAACCATTTCTGAGGTATTCCTTGTTTTGGTTTCGACTGTAAAGTACTTATACTTTTCTCAGACAGGAGGTGTCCATTTTTTTTTCTACTACTGGCCAAGCAAATAAGCGATTTGCAATGACAATCACATAATGACTGCTTTTAAAACATTTGACTATCACTTTAGCTTAATTCCCTTCTGCTTATAAGGAACTATGTAATAAAGAGCATTCTGCTAATGGTTATCTCAATTAGTATGGTGTAGAAAGAAGAATCATCTTTTGTAAGAAGCTTGTTTGTAGAACAGCTTGAGAAAGTCATGTTAGTGTAACACATCAGATTTTTTACACTTATTGCCAACCAGATTGCAGTAATATACCTTTATGATGTTTAAAATTGAGTTCTCCTGTTTACTGTCTCTTGAATTGACTGCCCCCACATTATGAATGTCATGTCATCAGCATACACAATTGCTATGCCTCCCTTTGATTCTAATTGAAAAGTTATGCTTTCAAATTGTTGTTCTCCATAGCCTACACACATCTTTACTTTTGTGTGCACACTTCTCACTGTGACTTCCATAGCTTTCTTTATATTTTCATATTCATCCTTGGTTAATTCATATTAATTACTAACAAGGAGCACATTGTTGCGGATTGAGCTCTGATTTTTATAGAAAAAGTACATAAACAGAAATACCCATATCTCAACTCTCTCTCTCATGGGGTCCCTGTTCACTAAGAAAAAAAAGTTCAAGTGTTAAATTGTAACAGCTGGCTTTAGGTATCTGTTGTGTTCAACAATTAACTGCCTGGTACTGATAATAAACTTTGCTGTCCACTGATTCTATGAGTGTTTGCAAGCAAAATCATACTAAAGGTAGCAACCAAAGTTTCATGTGATGAAGAGAAAATTGACCACAATTACATTTCTTTTTTCCCCAGTGAGGGCTGCCTCCAAGAAAAAAAAAATCAGAGATAAAATTGTACATTTTTTGTTTTCTCATTTAATACATTTTAAACAATATATGCAAGGAATTAGTTATTAGTGAACCATTCTAATTTTAAATAACCTTTTTCATGTCAAAGTTCGGTCTATGGAAGAGAAAGTCAAGACGTGGGTATTTTTATTTTTGATTTACGTTTACTAAATAAGATCCCCGGTGTGGCAATAGCCCCTATAGGAACATGTTACCAGCTGTACATTTTCTCCTTGTGTAATGTCTTCTGGCCTTAAGCTCACTCTTTGTTTCTATTCAGTGTCCATTTCCATTTATTTTCCCCTTATATAAGAACTGTTCTACTTGTATAGTCTTTGCTAAGGATTTCTTTTATTCACTTTTTCCATCCAAATTAGACCATAAATTTTTAATATTTGATAATTGTATTTAAATATGAAAGTGTTTAGCCCAAATATGTATAATACAGCTTGAATGTTTGCTTAATAATTCCCCTCTATTTTACTGAGCCTACAGTGAAAGCACAATCTATTTAGATATGCTTGCATTTATCAAAATGCCATTCCTCCTCTCTTTGTACGTCAGTTATATAGTTTTCTTTATGGTGACTTCCTGAGACAGTGAATTATTGGCAGAAAAAATCCAAATCCAAGATTTGACTGCATAGGTCACCAGGTCTAGCATCCTTGGCTATTTTCTTTTGGGCGTTCATAAAGGGTAGGCATACAGAACACAAGTGACAGACCTTAATGAAATGAAGTATAGAGTTTGCCTTGCAATTCAAAATGACATGTATGTGATGAATTCTTGAAAGAGATTGATGACGCGGTTGATATCTACTGTGTTACAAATTAAATTTTCAACACCCAGTGTATCCAAACAAGTTAAGATCCCATTTAAAAAAAAAAAAAAAATGTTCCTGTAACACTTAGAACGATCTTGTTTGTCTGAAAATGAGCAATATGTGTGCTGAAGTAAATTTGTAATAAGTCAAATGAACACATTTAACGGTTAGATTACTATTTAACTTCATTGCATGTTTTGCAAATTGATAGATTTATTTAAGCAGTCTTTAACAGCATTCCTTCTATTTAATGATTGCAGTGCCCCACAATCAACCAAAGAAGTTTCTGCACTCTCAACAATTAGCTCAGATGAATTCAAAGACCTGGTGATGCAAAGACTTCAGCATAAAGCAGGAGTTATTATATTTGCAGAGGAAAATGTAAGTTGACTTAGAAGATGTGTATTATAATTCCAATATATTTATTGATCACTATGGCTGAATGTAAGTTATGGTAGCTAATTAAGTCACTTAGCTATAAAGCAGAAGAACATGATTATATTTGGCCACTTTTAAGTGTCTCTGTAGTCAAGTATTTCAGAACACAAAATTGTCTGAAATCATAAAATTCGGCATTTGTGTTAATATAATGGTCTTTCTTTTCAAAGGAAAATTATTCCTTTTTGATTTAAAACATTCCATATATGTAATAAAACTAACCACAAATTTAAATGTTATTTTGAATAGATAACCAATGTTAATATACAGGTGTTTTGAAATGATACTGAACCAAGATGCAGACATTGTTGCTCAGATCCTAAGTGATATGAAAATAATGGTTTCAATGCCAATAGAGCTACATCAACAAAACATCTCATGGTTAGAGTGGATTAGGCAGTTACCCAGGAACCCATGTGCCTGGTCCTGTTACCAGAAGTAATACAGGTAACTTGAGAATCTGAGTCACATGCATTTTCAGTGTTTTCATAAACATATCGCATGCTGTACAATGGTTTGGTCTCATTAAAAGATTCTTTGGTTTACAAAAACCTACTGAACAACCTATACCTTCAGTTATCTGTTTATTTTTCTAACATATTTAATTGCAACAATGAATGAAAGGAAATTGCTGAGAAAATAAGTTGGGATACATACACCACTTATACTATGTTTTAGAGGCAACCTAATATTTGTGATCTTGAGGATGGAAGTAAGGAGCTTATAAAGATAACAAACAGAGGCAAGTGTGCTATCAGAATATTACCAAAGGATTTAGATAAAGTTAAATAAAAATAAATCCCTTTTGCATTGAGACAAGAAGTTTATTTTACTGTTTAACTCATAATACTAAATGAAACAGTTGCACATTTAACAGAAAGTCCTTGCTGGTTACAGAAGTTGTTTAGCATTTACTATTAGGATAATTACAGAATAATATGGATAATAGATATAAGATACGTGTGGTTAGGGCAAAATATGTATGTTTCACATTTTACAACCTCGAAACTGTGCAACTCATAAGTAGCTCTTTAAGTATGTAGCTGCCCATTGCCCCCTTACTTAAAGCCTAGGACAGGTTTGTTGATAACAAACAAGAAGAAATCTCAATTAAAACATTAATGGGAATGCACAGTGAAGTAACTAATTAAATAGGAGTAAAAACATAGATTACACTCAAACTTCACTCTTGAAATACAGTAGCTTACTTCGGACATGTTTTGGTGGCTTTTGCCACCATTTTCAATGGAGATTCACTGATGAACTCATGGTAGCGGCCTGTAGAGGTCTCTCTTCTGGATAGATGAATTTTGAGACGAGTCCATTTGTTTGTGGAATGTCAAAATTTATGACCTTGTTTTTGTTTTTTAAAATTAATAGATTTTCCCAAACCGTTAATCCAATTGGATTCTATACTAATTTTAATAGCTTGGGCTCACTGTGAAAATTATGGTTTTGAGTCCAAAAATGATGTGCAACAGCTGAATTATCTGTGTGTTTGTATTTTAAATATCTCATGTGTACTTTAAAACGTTGTCCAATGTTTCGTTTTGTTTTTCCTATGTATACCTTTTCATATTCCTTGCAGTTGATTTCAAATATCCCTGATTGTTTCAATGGGGAGATTTTATCTTTTGTGTTTATTTGGAGGAGGTTTTTTTATACTGTGCTTATTAACTGGGGCTAGGTTGATGTTCCATTTTTTGAAAATCTTTTGAAATTTTTGGTGCCAAAGGATGGTAAGTAAATTTTTTGTAGCTAGTTTCTGCTTTTATTCTTTTTAGAGTGCTCATTTCTTTTACTTTCTTCTGTTTCATGAATTTATTAATCTTCTTTACCAAATGCTCTGTGTAGCCATTCTTTTGTGCAATTTCTATGATCCTATTGAGTTCTAATTTGTATTCCATCTGGATTAATGGTAGGTTTACCAGTCTGAATGCAAGGCTGTTGATCATGGCATGTTTGTGTGAAATTGGATTGTAGCTATTGTTGGTTATGTAGTTTTCTGTCTGTGTTTCTTTCCTATAGATTCCAAATTCTAGTTTGTTGTGGTTCCTGATTATTTTTAGGTCCAAGAAGGGAAGCATATCATTTGATTCTTTTTCTATTTTGAATTTTATGGAGCTGTCCTGAAGATTTAGTGATTTAAGGCTGTCCTCAACTACCTTTTTTTTTACTAATGCTACTATGTCGTCTACATATCTATACCAAGTTTTGTATATTTGTGGGAAGGCTGTGGTTATGTGGATTTCTAAATTACCCATGCATATGTCTGCAAGTATTGGGGATAATGGATTTGCCATGGCTAAACCATACTTTTGTGTGTAAAATTTTCCTCTGAATGTAAAATAGGTTTGTTCAATACATAACTATGTTAGCTTAAGTAAGTCTTCTGCTATTTCATTAGAAATGTCTTGTAGTTAGCCATTTTTTCAGTACCGATGGTAATTTTTCTCTTGGAATGCTGGGAAAAAGTGATACAACATCAAATGAAACTAATATGTCATCATTGCTTCTGAAAAATTACAGCCTCACGTTTTATGCTTATCTGAACATCACTTAACAGAACAGGAATTCATGCCAATTTCACTGCATGGGTACTCTTTAGGAGCAGCATATTCAAGGAAAAATTTAAAAAAGGGAGGGGTTTGCATATTTGTAAGACATGATGTACCCTATAAAGTCATTAATCTAAACAAGTTTTGCTCTGAGCTAGACATAGAGATGTGCACAGTTCAGCTAATAATAAATCAAGTAAGTTTTGCAATAATAACTCTATATCGGTCCCCACTAGGTAACTATGAGTTATTCAAAAAAATATTAGATGATTCCTTAAAGTTTATATTGAAACCAAAACGAGAAATGATAATTTGTGGTGACATAAATATTGATTATCTTATACCTGGTCTCCGAAAGGACCAACTCAATTCTATATTTTTTACATACAATATGTCACACACAGTACATTTTCCTACAAGAATTCAGGGTAGCTTCTCTTCAGCAATAGATAACATATTCATGAATATAGATAGAATTAAAACTTCAATAACCTTACCATTTGCAAATGGCCTTTCAGATCATGAGGCACAAATACTTCTCATTAAAGAGATAAACTTTAAGTTAAAACCAATCTATAAATATTGTAGAACACAAAAAATAGATGAAAGCTCCCTCACATTGTTTAAGTATGCCCTTCAACAACAATCATGGACTGATATCTATGAAATAAATGGAGTAAATGACAAGTTCAATCATTTCCTACAACATTTCAACTCTCATTTTGTAGCATGCTTTGCAGCCAAATATTGTAAAATATATAATCAGAAGGAAAATAACACCTGGATTACAACAGGCATTAAAACTTCTTGCAAACTTAAGCGAAAATTATACCAAGAATTGAAACATAATAAGACCCCATACTTAGAATGTCACTACAAAAAGTGCTGTAAAATTCGAAAAGAAACAATAAAAGCTGCTAAAATATTGCATTACAATAAAGAGATATCCAATTCTAATAACAAAATAAAAACTATCTGGAATATAATAAAAAGGGAAACAGGTAAGCGCTCTCAAGAAAGCCCCTCAATTGCACTGAATTCCGGTAATCAAAAAATTGATGATCCTCAAAAGGTTGCAGATATTTTCAACAATTTCTTTTTGAATGTAACAGATAAATTAAAAATAAACTATGGATGTAAAGAATCAGCAATACATTTTTTGAAAACTTCTTTTGTAAACAAAGTCCCTGAATTTAAAGTAAAAATGACTACACCACTTGAAATAAAAAACATAATAAATTTGCTCAAGACCAAAAATTCCTCTGGATATGATGAAATATCAAGTAAAATCCTAAAAGCATGTTCTGAACTAATATGCATTCCCCTTAGCTATTTATGTAACGAATCATTAAAGATTGGAATATTTCCTGACAGAATGAAGTACTCTATTGTCAAACCACTTTTTGAAAAAGGAAAACAAGATAATATATCAAATTATAGACCTATATCTCTCTTGTCTGTTTTCTCAAAAGTATTTGAGAAAGTAATGTTCAATAGGCTCTATAATTACTTGGAAAAGAACAACTTATTTGCCAAAGAACAGTTTGGCTTTAGAAAAGGTGTAGCGACAGATAATGCAACCTACAAGCTCACACATAAAATGTTAACAGCATTAAATGAAAAGGAATATATCGGTGGAATCTTTTGCGACCTAGCGAAGGCTTTTGACTGTGTGAATCATGAGATCCTGATAGCTAAACTAAATTTCTATGGAATAAAGAATAACATATTAGATTGGTTCATTTCATACCTAGAGAAGAGAAAACAAAGGGTCGATATTCATAGCTCCAACGGGTATCAAAATAGTGCCTCAGAATGGAAGTCAGTAAAACACTGTGTTCCCCAAGGATCAGTCTTAGGGCCTCTTTTGTTCTTGGTTTACATAAATGACTTCACATTATACATTAACAGTTTTTCAAGTATTTATTTATTTGCAGATGACACTAGTGTTCTAGTAACAAGTAAAGATTTCAATGAATGTGTAGTTAAATTAAACTATGTTCTAAATTGTATGTCAAATTGGTTCAAAGCAAACAAACTTTCAGTGAACCTTGAAAAAGCAAAAACAATTAAATTTATAACTACTCGCTCACCACAAACGCACATAGAAATAGGAATTAATGATACATTGTTAGAACAGCTAAATGAAGTCAAATTTCTTGGCCTTCAGGTAGATAAGCATTTGGACTGGAAGTCACATATTAGCTACATGACACCTAAACTTAGCTCAGCATGTTATGCTCTCCGTGCACTGGTTAAATTTCACTCAATCGATACACTTAAGTTGGTGTATTTTGCCTACTTTAACTCCATCATCGAGTATGGAATAATATTTTGGGGTAATTCAGTAGATAGTAAATGCATATTCCGGATACAGAAGAAAGCTATACGAATAATCTGTAGTGCTTATAGTAGACAGTCATGCAAAGAACTATTTCAAAAATTGGGCATCCTCACCTTACCTTGTGTTTATATATTATCCATTTTAAAATTCTATGCAGTTAATCTACATAGTTTTATAACAAACATGGAAATTCATAACATTAATACTAGACAAAAGGGATTGATTCATCATCCCAATGCCAATCTTTGTTGCTTTCAGAAAGGTGTATATTATGAAACAATCAACATATTTAATGCTCTCCCCAGTAATCTCAAAGAAAATGTTGGGAATTTCAGGGCTTTTAAGGCCTCTCTTGGGGAGTAACATAACTCCATGGCACGACAGCTCACGGGGAACCTTGGCCTACCGCCCGGCCGCTGCGTCCCCCATCTCGGTCCACTACAGACGTCATGGATGGGGTGCAGTATTGGAGGGTGAGACGTGGTCAGCGCCTCGAGTCCCCCCCGGCCGGTTAATGCGGTCCTCGCGACCTGGAGCCGCTACTTCTCCATCAAGTAGCTCCTCAATTGGCCCCCCAGGGACCTTACGAGGCTGAGTGCACCCCGGGCCAGGTCTCCCAGCGGGGGAAAAATCCCCACGCCGGTACTGGGGATCGAACCCAGGTCTCCCGCTTGGTAAGCAGCAACGCTACCACCGCGCTAAGGAGACGACCCTCTCTTGAGGAGTACCTTTGCAAGAAATCATTTTACTCTGTAGATGAATATTTAAGTGACAAATCTGTCTGACAATACCGTTAATAATCATTGTATTTATAAATATTACAATGTATTGCATTTTGTGTATATTAGTGTGTGTGTTTTATATTAAAATTAAACTGATTTATACTTTGACTTGCACGAATGTGTCAAATGAATTTTTTTAGTATTTAGCAATGACACAAGGTCTGTAAAGCCTGATGTTTTGATATTTTACACTCTAGTACATAATTGTAAATCTTTGCATTGGAAATTCTATAACATATTTGTAAATATGTATTGTAATTTGTTGACATTTATGAAGAGTACATAATACAATAATCATGTTTTAGTTTATATAATTACTACTAGTAACTATTATATGGATAATTTGAAAACTATCATCTGACATAACATTAGTTTTACATATAATGAAATTATATTTATTTATTTATACACTTTAACACTATATTTTGATACTCTTTGTTTAAGTGCATGCAAAAAAATATTCTGTTGTTTTTGTAACCTATGCTTTTAGCACTAGAGTTTTATACATTTTTTTTTCATAGTATATAAACATATGTATACATGTATATTCCTTGACAAGTTCTATGTTCAGTGGCTTTCTGGCCTAAACGAACCTACAGAATGCTTTCTAATCTAATCTAATCTAATCTAATTTCTTAGGTCTTTTTGTTTCATTTGTTCTATTAATTGAAAGGAATGTTTTATTCTTAAACTGTTGTACTGTGGTAGGGTTTGGAACTGTTTTGTGAGCCAGTTTGCTAGTTGGTATGAGGGGGGGGTTGATGGTGTTTTCAATAGGTCGCATTTTATTTCCTGGTTTATGTATTTTAGCTAGTCCATATATTCTTGGTGTGCAGGGGTTGCTTGGAATTAGTTTCTTTTTGTTGGCATCATTGATTAATTTTACACTGTCTTAAGGTTTCATGTAAAGTTTTTGTATATTTTGGGGAGGGATCTTTTGGAATTTCCACATATTCTTCTGACTGTAAAAGTTTTTCCATGCTGCTTTCACAGTCTGATTTGTCCATCACTACTATTTTATTTCCTTTGTCAGCTTTTGTAGAAAACTTCCTTTTTGTTTAGCGATTTTAGCACTGTCTGATGAGGATTGTGGTGGCTCTGGGATATTTTTAATTGCTTTAAAGTTTTTTCGCATTCTGCTCTGATTAAGAGCTTATGGCTTTCTGGTTGGTCAAAGATTGCCATTTCTATGTCTGCAACGTTTTCGTCAACATTGCAGGAGAAACTAATGCATGTATTTAGGCCTTTGTTCAACACTTTTTTTCTTTCTGTGTGAAGGATTCCTTGGATAAATTAACAAAATTGTCTTCATTATTTACGGTTTGGCAATGATAGCTTGCAATGAAGGCTATAATTCCATATAACTGGACTGTGTATGCAGTAATTTAGTTAAAATATGCTTTATTAAACATGAAAGCAGAGAGTAATACCACTCTTGATCAATGAAGCCAGCTATCAAAGAAAATTAAATATTTATTGCATAAAGTACTTACTGTTACTTTTCATTATTACAAGCACAAACAAGATGATTTTTCAAGGTGTCAACTGTCATAGTCAGCTGCCTGTCAGTAAGAGTGTTTTTCCTAATGGAAAAAGAATATTCTACTTGCACTGAAGTGACTGGAGCACATTTAAAATAAGCTATTTTGGAAGGACTCACATCAGTTACTACTGAACATGCACCTTGCAGAACATCAGAAATGATCCCAAGTTTTCCTAGGTGCACATTAAACCTAACAATGCATTTATACTTTTCATTAACACGTCTCCTTTCTCTCCTGGTACTTGCATCAGTTGATTTATTGCATCTTCAAAGATTGCCTTGGATAACACTAGCATATCACCTTTTTTCTCCAATTTCAAGATAGCTTCTGGTAGCTCCCTATAATATGCTGCTATAAACACCAGATCATTGGTGAGTTCTTCATTGTGCAACAACTCCTTTACCTCACGAACTGAAGCAGCTTCACCTTCTGATAGAGCATAAAATACTTCACATATCTTGTCAAAATTGTTATATGACTACAGAGACCCAGGTTCTCCATCTGGTGAGAATTAGCTGTGGAGGTAAACTGAGTTCTGGTAGTATATCCTTAAAAACCTGCATTCTGGAGGGTGATTTTAGAAAGATGTTCTTGGTGTCAAAACTAACTTATCTACAAGAGGATACTAACTTCTTACTTCTTCAGAGACTATGCAACCCATGTGCTAGACATATGAAATAGGGCCTTTTTTGGAAGAGAATTTTCAAGGCTTTAGCTGTATTTTTCATGTAAGGTGCCCCATCTGTGACAAAAAAGAGATCATCATCATCATCATCATCATCATCATCATCATCATCATCATCATCATCATCATGCCTATCCTTGTAGCCAGAGTAGCATTAAGGTATCTGTAAACAATTGTGCTACTGTGGAACAATTTGCTCCTTCCAACTCTTCCATTGTTAAAAGAAATACTGCAGGGTCACTTTGTACTTCTTCCATAGTTCCGATTATGATGTGGGCCATCTAATGCCCCATTGCATCGGTTGTTTCATCAATAGAGATCATATTTTATTTTCTGCCGCTCCTCTTCGAATCTTCTTCAGGGCCTCTTCAAAACAGACATTCAAGTATGTTTTTTTTTTAATGTGGATTCAGATGGAATCTCTTCTTTAGTGTATTTCTGCAGAAATGTCACTAGGGATTGATTTTGCAGTTTCCAGAATGGAATTCCTTAATCCAAGAAAGCCTTGCCTAGATCCAAGGAAAATTTAAATTGACTGTTGTTACTATTAAAGTGACCTTGGGCCCAGCCATTTTAGAAATCTTACACTTATGTTCTGCTGCCATGAAATGTTGAGTTATAAAGTAGTTTTTTTCATGATTAATAGACATTTCACAGATTTTGCAAAAGAGTATTGTTCCATCAGAAGAGAGAGCATCTGCACCGAATTTGCAAACAAAGCCATGTCATTTACTACTCAATGGTGAACTTAATTTTGACATGATAAATAAATGAGCACACACTCAAGTTATCTGTAACAAGTTAAACAGCAGACTTACAGGTTGGATAGGTTAATTAAATCAAGACTAACAGGTTATTTGTATAATTATTTTACCTGTCAAGAGAACTGAATATCTTCCTTTCTGTGAATTAGATGCCTTATCTATTGCATATCATCAGTGCAACAAGAAAAAGCATGATATATTAAAAACTTTTTGCTACCCTATTCTCTTTTAATCATTTTATTTAGCCACAGTGATTTGTTTCCTACCATACCTCCCTAAATTGCCTTTGTATATTATCTATTCTATCCTTAACTATATTCCAGAATCCTCTTAACATTCTTACCTTCATTTAACCATATGTTTCCCGTCCACATTTCTTGCAATTCTTTCCTATATTCATCCACCAACTGCCTTTATTTTTACTCACTTTCTGCTGTATAATACAACTTTAGGTTAATTCATCATTACTTTGTAAACATGTATGCCAATATTTCAAAATTCTTTCAAATATGACAACTTTCCAGCTGTTCTTCCTAGTTCTATTTGAGCTATTCCTCTTGGTGTGGATTTAGTTAACCCTAATACTTCTATGCAAGCCATGTATTTGTTCTATTATATTCACTATATCTGCTACTCTCCAAATTTATACTGCATATAACATTCTTGTTTCCACCATTGACCCTTTTATTCCAACTATGCTGTATTCATTTGTACTAGTTTCTATTTACAAATCCTATACCTTATAGTGCCATCCTCCCTTTAGCAATGATTTTCTTACCATATGCCCCCCAACCTCCACTAATACTTAGCCTCACTCCTAAGTAATCACATTCTTTCACCATTTCAACTTTCTCCCCCTTCATATACCATTTGATCTTAATTTATTACCTTTTTTACACACCAATATTTTAGATTTATTTGTGTTACACCTTTTCTCCATTCCTCACAATATTCTGCAATTTCATTTATAGCTCTTTGGAAACTTATTGTTACCGAACGTACCATCAAATCATCTGCATATAGCAAATCTGGTACTTCTTTATTCAAAAAGAATCAGACTTTCCTATCCTTTCAAGTGTCATCTATAAATAGATTGAATACAACTGGGCTAAGTTTACAACTTTGTCTTAAACCTCCTTATTTTCAGCATATTTTGATATAGCATTCAATTCGCATCTTGTACAAAATTTTACATCTTGATACAACATTTGGATTCCTTTAATAAATTCACCACTTATTCCTTTCATGTGAAATTTCCATATTAATGCCTCTCTATTTATTGTATCAAAATCTTTCTCTAAATCAGAACAAAATAAATATACCCTCCCTATTTTATCGCTGAGTTATTTAGCTATTATGGTTTGTAATACTAGCATATTGTCTGATGTACTTTTCCCTTTCCTAAATCATGCCTGAAATAATGAGATCTTTCCTTCTGCTTCTGCCCAATTTTGTAATCTTTCCACCATTATTCCAATGTAAATTTTCCCTAACATTGGAAGTAAGCTAATTCCTCTATAGTTCCCTAGTTTATTTGCTCCTCCCTTCCCCTTATATGTTGGGTCCATTATACTGGTTTTTAAATTTTCAATTTTTTTATTATTCTTTTCTTTAATGTTGTTTAGTACTTTAGTCATTATCTATAGCTTTCCCTCTGATAAACATTTCTCTTAGAATTCTATCAATTTCAGGAGCCTTGTTTTTCTTCAGGTTCACTATATGATGACCCCATCTAGTATCAGATGGTTCCTACTATCGACTACCAATGGCCCCCTATATGTCTTGTTTAATAACTCTGAAACATTCAACATTCCAATCATGCCCCTACTTTTAGTTTGTTTTTTATAACCATCTTTATATATGTAAATATAATTTTTTTACTATGCCACATAATTTATTGCTATCTTTCTCTGTAATTATTTTCATTTTTTATTCTTTTTCTTTTCTACTGCTTCTTCCCATTCTTTCTTCCTAGCTTCTAATAAACAGTTATATCCCCATTTTCAAATTAAAAAGTTTTTTCTATCAGTTTGAGTTTGTGTTTTTGTTTCTTTGACCACCTGTTTTTGCCTGGTTACATTTGCCACCTCACCAATTACATTTTTGCTATTTTGTTTTCTTTACTTCCATCTTATTCCCTGCCCTCTTCAACACTAATTTCATTAATCCTGCTGCTCTTAATATCTCCCTCTCCTTTAATGCCATTTTTATTCCACAACTTGTAACTTCCTTATTTAGGAATTTATTTCTTAACAAATGTTTCTTCAAATACCCTTTTCCATTTAAAGAGATTGATTTAGTTTATCTTTTCTTTGTCCTTTTTAAGTTTTGTCCATATTTCCATTACTACTGGAAAATTTGTATTATTCACTATTTTCTTAACTGTTCTAAATTTAACTATATTTTCTCTTATTTTATAGCTATATGTAATCATCATGCTTTGACAAATAGCACTTAAAATGTAATTTATCATTCTATATCCTTGCCTATCTCACCATTATATAGGTATCACTTAAGTTATTTTGCTCGCATAATTCAATTCATTTTTCCCCTTTACTTCATATTTTGCTTTTACTCCTTATGATCACTTCCCCTTTTACAAACTCCTTTCTACTTTCTACACTTTCTAACCTAATAGTTTATACACTTACACTGGAATTAAGGTCTCTAGTAACATTTCAAGCTTGGATATTTCTTTTCTAATTTCTCAATGTCTTCAATTTACTAAATATCTGGTTGTGGTATAATGAGGCTTCTGGTGGATTATAAATAACCCCTATTTCTAAGCATTTTCCACACTTTCTATCTTTTTTTTTTTACCCAAAACATTTGCTCCTCCCTTTTTCTAAAGGATCTATTTCATACTGTGTTTCTTTATCTTTATTCATTAATATTCCTATTCTGCGGGAGGGTCTTCCTCTTTCACTTCTCTTTGCTTTCCTCATATTATTATGATCATTTACCTTAGTCTGCACTTAAAGCACTTCACCAATATATCGCAAATTGAACACACTGCTTACTGTAGCATGGTCTTCAGTTATTTCTACATCTGACTTTCGCCTTTCATCTTCCTTCTGATCTTGAAGTTCTCCTATTTCCTCTTGCCATTCCTGTACAGATTTCCTTCCTGTGTCCCATTTTCCTTCTGTTGAGCCATGCCTGGTTCTCATCTTCTCTTCTAGTGATTCCTGCAAGGCTTTATCTTCTGTTTCTGAGATTAAGATTTCAGTTCTCTCCCTGCACAAATAGTTGCATCCCTCTGATAAATTCTCTTTTCCCTTGTGTCCATAGCTTTTTTCAATTTCAAAATAAGAGATTTTCTTATTCTTTGCTCTTCTGTCATCCTGTTCTATGTGTATTTTGTTCCTCAGAGGTTTCTTGTTTTCTTCAGTATCAGCCATTTCATATCTTTTGTCGCTATTTTGACTGAAATTGGCCTATTTTTCTTTTCCCTAGTGCTCAGTCTGTAGGCATCAACCAGTTCCCACCCTTGTATCTTAATCCATAATTTACTGTCCAATATTTCAACTAACACTTCTATTTTTTCATTTTGTTCTTCTACTCTGAAAAACACCAAATTATTTCTTCTATGATCAGCATCACAGCTTCTGTTGGTGTCAATTTGTTCTTTACATTCTCAGAATTCCCTTCCACCTCATAACTTTTGTATCACCATTTTGATTTGTTCCATGTTGAGTAGTTGAATTCTCTTACATCTTCTTTACTTCTGCTAACTGCTTTAATTGTCCAATTATATCCTTTAATATTGACTTTATTTTGCTCCGAACCCATTGGTACTGGATTCACTTCCACTCCTCCAATCACTAATATTACTATTATCAGCAACACTCCATATTTGTTTATTTTGATTCACTATTTCACTATGCCTATTTTCTATTTTATGATTTTTCACCTTATTGCCCATAAACATCCTGATTCATGCTCTGTATCTTTTACCATAGCCAAAAACAAAACAAAAAAGGATGTTATTAGAAATGCTACTATGAAAGGTCTGGCATATGTACACAGATCATATTTCTAATTGGATGATGTAGGAAGAAATGTTTCAAGGGTCTAAGTGAAGAAGCAAGGAACATGATACTAATAAAATGTCATGATCTAACAAATAACAAATATACAAGATATTTATTTATGTGCTTTAATAGAAGAAATGTTTCAAGGGTCTAAGTGAAGAAGCAAGGAACATGATACTAATAAAATGTCATGATCTAACAAATAACAAATATACAAGATATTTATTTATGTGCTTTAATAGAAGTAGTCACTGCAAAACAGGGAGAGCTAGATAAAACTTAAATTTTTCTGCTTGGTAGTCCAAATTATTTTTAAAAAAACTGCCCATTCTGTCAAAAGTAAAGAACTTGAAAGAAATAAAAAGCAAGCATTCACACTAACTTCTTTCAAAGTGTATAAATATTTCAGTGATAGGCCAGATGTGGTTCAAAGTGCATTTTTCACAGATTTTACAATAAAGCATACTTTTGACCTTGGAAAGCCTCAAGAGAGAGCATAATATGATGGAAAACCCCTATTTATCCTAAAAAGACCAGGATAATCAAAAGTTAATTGAGTACCTGGAACATAGCACTGAGCTTTTATTAGGATGTTTTGAAATGGAAAAAGTGAAAGTTGCTTGGAGTAAGATCCGGGCTGTTGGGAGGGTAGTCGATGATATCCCAGCAAAACTGCTTCAACAGTGTGGTTGTCTTCTGGGCTGTATGAGATCATGCATTGTCATGAAGGAAAATGACACCCTCGGTGAGGAGTCCTGGCCATTTCCTCCTGATTGCTTCACACAGTCGTCATGGTCTCACAGTATCAGTCAAGTTATCGTGTGCCCTCTTTCCAAAAACTCCACGAGTATGATGCTTGTGCTGTTTCAAAACACTGAGGCCATCACCTTCCTGGCAGAATGGGGTCACCTTAAACTTCTTTGTCTGTAGAGAAGAGGGGTATTTTCATCCCATTGACAGCATTTTTTACTTAAACCTACTTAATTTAATAATTAAAACACAAAAATCTCAATTTATTCCAATGAAAAAAAAATCCTAAAAAGAATAAAAAAAAGTAAGAAAACAATTAGTAAACTGCCGACTGCTTACTGCAGGGGGTATAGTGGTGGATCCAAGTTGTATCGCACACAACATGCAGTGAATAAAACTGTTCCTTTCCACGGAGAACCATTGCAGAACTTGCAGACTTGCCCCCATGTGCTTCTCTTTGTGTTGGTTGGATAGATTTCATGGAACCCATAGGGAACAAACTTTCTGGTACTCCAGAATATTGTGAACGACATGATGAATGCTTCCAAAAAAAAAATGCTAGTTCTACTGCCATATGTCATAATGTGATCCTCCATACAAGCTACGTTCAAATCTGTGTATGCTGCGGCTTTGCAATCCTTTCAGTGATGTTTTCTCTACCAGCCGCAAGCTTTCAATACCATTCTGCGAAATGCTGGCAAGACATTACAGTCTTACTTCTACCAGATGTCCTGAACATCAGCCATGATTACATGTTTCGTCCACAGAAATCAAATAACTGAGCATTTCTTTGCCAGACCAGTTTTTCAAATGAATTGCCATTTGTGTTTATCTTGCAATAGCACTGACGGTGGCAGTTGGCTGAAACTGTGCACAGTTGCCAACCATATGTATTAGAAATACTGCACACTACTAAGTTCACTGTGAAAGACGAAACACCAAGCATATGGGCCTTGTAACCTTAGTTTCTGATCATCCCTCATAATGTAAAATATTGGTTTTTATTCTATGTAAGAGAATGCAATGCTAATTTGTATAAATATCTCATTTCAATTTTGTTTTCTTTCTCCTGAAAAGTTGTAAAAACTGACAAAGTGCCTTTTTAGCTCCAAATGATTCAACTCTGCGTGTTCCTAATAGGTTGTAAAAGTATGAAATCCCTATAGCATTAAATGAACAGGTAATTGAAATCCTAATTCCACTTGTTGAAGTGGAATAAAACAATGAAAGAAAATGAGTTAACTTAAAATGCTAACTATTCTATGTGGTCTTTGTAGAAATCAAATAAGTACTGTATTTTAAAATATTATGCATAAAAAATGCTTATGTGTTTATCAAAGCATTCAGTGAAAACAAAACCAAAAAAACTCCTCATTTTATTTACAATTTAGCAAAAAGGAATAGAACAAAACGAATGTTTTTAAATGTTTAATAAGACTAATAATCAAACTATCCTATTTTGAAAAGTTGAATCAGATTTTAATGCTATACCTGTTAGTTGAACTACAGAACTTTGGCTCTGATTCATTTTGTGAACTTTACTGTCTATACTAGCTAGTGCTAAAAATTATCAAACATAACTTTCTTTTTTTCCTTTTTTTTAACATTCAGTAATAAAGGAAACATAAATGCTTACCAAGCAAGCAAAGATATCACAGCTGTCTGAGGCAAGTGTTGGTTGGCTATTCCAACACTGTTGTAATTTTACTTCAATATAAATTAAGATTTATGTGAAACAAAAATGCTAAATTGTGGTGATATGAGATGCTTAAGGAATAAAGTGAAGATAACAAGAAATGTGCATAGATTAGTTACTGCCCTATCTCATACTTAAATAGGACCTAAATAATGTTTTTGTCTGCACTATAATGCTACTAATGTGCAAAACTTTTTTTTTTCTGCTGAAGAGTTCACAAAATAAAGTGATATAATTCTTTAACTATAACCCTATAACTGCAAATCACCTAAGAGCATTTTAGGCACGCGTGCCCCACACACACATGCACACGCACAGTGGGAAGCAAATAAATGCAAATATTTATGTCTGCATTTGAGGATGATGTGATGATCCAGTATTTGCAGTTTTTTGCTACTATCTAAAGTTATGTTCATGAAAATTTCAGTTGTTTAGGATGGCTATTATTCCTTATTTCAGATGTTTGGTTTTTTTCCAAACAATACTAAGAATGGCAGTGGTAGCCCATTTTTGTTACAACCACCACTTTCTCATGATTAGAGGAGTCTAATCTGTTTTTTAACATTCTCATACATTATGAATGTGGAATGATGAATCACTTCTGAGGATGGCTTGAGCAATGTTGACCATTGCATCTGATAAGTATTTAATAATTACGAGGGGCATACTGAAAGTCACGAGCAACCCATTGTAAAAATTTAAATTTCAACAATGTAACGAAACGAATTGCAGGATCGTAATCTACAGACTTTAAGCCACATGCTGACATATTGTGACGTCATTAGCTTCTATCACGTGACCACAGACGGTGTTTGAAAAATGGCTGACATTGATGTTTCGTTTTGACAGCGTGCTGTCGTTGAATTCCTTGTGAAAGAACGAAAATCTGCTCCTGAAATTCATCTCAGACTTCAACGTGCATATGGAGGTGTCTGCATGGGTACCAGCAGTGTTAGAAGATGGGTGAAACATTTCAAAGATGGAAACACGAGTCTGCAAAATGCACCTCATAGCAGGCGTCCTCGAACTGCCTCATACAGAACGCAACAAGGAAAGAGTTGATGAGCTCATTACAGGAGATAGGCGTTTCACTGTGAATGAAATTGCTGCGCAACTTGGAATAGGACATAGTGCAGTGCAAGAAATGATCCACAGCTTGGGTTATCGAAAGGTCTGTGCCCGTTGGGTCCCCCGTTTACTGACTGAAGACCACAAACTTCAGAGAAGAACCATTGCACAAAACCTTCTTCAGAGATTTCATAATGAAGGTGATGAATTTTTGACGTGTATTGTGACTGGAGATGAGAGCTGGTTCCATCACTATGAGCCAGAAGCGAAACGTCAGAGTATGGAATGGCACCACTTGAACTCACCATCGAAGAAGAAAGCGAAGACAGTGCAGTCTGTAGGAAAAGTTATGGGAAGTGTCTTTTGGGATGCACAAGGTTGCATTCTGGTTGACTTTCTTGAACCTGGACAAACCATAAATTCTGCCCGCTACATCAAGACACTTCTGAAGCTCCGACGCGCTTTGCGTGATAAACACCCTGGAAAGAGGATCATCCTTCAACAGGATAATGCACATCCGCATACTGCCCGTGCCACTATGGAGAGGATCAGGGCATTAGGGTGGGAAACTCTTCCACATCCTCCCTACAGTCCCGACTTGGCACCCTCCGACTACCATCTTTTCGGTTCTGTGAAGGAGCAGATGCGTGGCCAATGCTAGGAGACGCTGGAGGATATTCGGAAAGCAGTGCATCAGGGTCTGCGGGCAGCTAGAATGCAATTCTATCACAAGGGCATTTTCAAACTTGTAGAACGATGGGAAAAATGTGTGCAAAACAATGGAGACTATGTCGAAAAGTGAAAGAAAGTCTGTAGATTATGATGATGTATTTGGTTTGGCTTAAAAATAAATATTCAGATTGTAAAACAGTGTTGCCCATGACTTTCAGTATGCCCCTCGTATTTGATGAAATACTGAAGTGTACACTTGTAAATGAGATTTTAAACTATCATAAAGAGGATAAATTACTAGTGCTTAATACACTTGTCAAATGTACAGAGTTTCAAATTTGGAGTAGTATAAAAGACAATTAAAATTTGCAAATTTTGTGATTTTAAAATTACATGTATAATCCAAGTATGAATATTATGGGAACGTGCATTTCAGCTGCCAATTTTGAAGTATAAAGTCTGACAACTATTGTGCAATTAACAGCTTGTTAAGACGACCATTAGGAAACTTTCTTTCATTTAAAAATGTAAATTTATTAGTTGCACCTGTAACGACAGTCTCTGGGTATCAGTGCCCTATGGCTGCCCCAAGAACGGGTGTTGTTATTGACCCTGTGGTGCCTGGTGATGGATGATCTACTGGATGGCATCAACAGAGGCAGGATTCATGCACAGGGCTATGCAGATGACATATGTCTGGTTGTAAATGGGAGTTTCTCATATCTGTTTCAGAGCTCATTCAGGGCTCATTACAGACTCTAGAGGAGTGGTGCAGGGAAACAGACTTGTCAGTTAACCCAGATAAGATAGAATGCATAGTCATGTGGAATACAAAGTGAAGAAGGTCCAACATGCAATGTGGGGATGTAGGAGAGTAATAGAGCTGAGGTGGGGCCTGTGGCCGAAATTGGTCAAATGGCCCTACACTTAGGTCGTTAAACTGTATACAACTTATGCAGCAATGGTTTGGTGGGCAGTGACCACTAAGCTGAAATCCCTGCAAAGACTGGTATGTATGATGATAACCGGGACAGTACAGACCATCCCATGGTCTGCTTTAAAGATCTTGGTGGATCTTCCTCCTTTTCATTTATTTGTGTAGGAAGTCACAAGGTTGACTGTGCACCTCCTCTGAACATTTGGCAATCGGAGTTTCAAACTACTTCACAAATGATACTTGCTGATTTTGAATGAATTTCAGAAGGGGTGTCTTTTCTCCTTGATGGCAGGAGATTTGATGGGAGCCAGATTCAATCTAAGCCCAGTGTATATATGGTGTGATTACAACCAGGAAGGAGTGGGACAAAGAAACCAGGTTTCATCTGAAGTCAGGCATCCATATGTGGTAGACTTGACAATTTGTGGTTCAGGGGAGGACAGTGGCTGGGGCCTGGGGCCCTGGGACCAGACTTGGAAGGTTTGCTACCATGTTCCAGACCAAGATTTATGCCAACTTAGCCTGTGTCATGCATATTTTAAACATGCCGGGCATACAAGCAGAAATCCATATCTGCTCAGATAGTCGGGCATAGGGTTGCCATACCTCCTCATTTTGTGGCCATATCCTCAATTTGCAAGTAAAACTTGTCATCTACAAACAATTTTGAAAATTCCCGATTTGTCTGCAATTTGTTGGGTTGAAGCAAAATTAATAATTTGATTGTAATAATTATTTATATCCATATAGACCATAGAGAAATCTAGCTTTCATATGTTGACACAACTGTTTTAAATCTTATAGGTCTGTTAACCTGTTTATTTAACATTATTTCCATTCTGGTTCATCGTCTGGTTTCATTCCTCTTTATCATCCACATTCACGTATATGTGCATCGGACACAAATTGCTTTCCAAAATAAAAAATAAATAATCAAGAGGTGAGTGAATGTTATTTATAAAAACTTTATGTATTTAATTATTTATTGTAAACATGGCAGACCTAAGCTGGTTACAGTTTTTGAGTTATTCATTGCAACAAATGTAGCTCTCTTGGCAGTTTATCGTTGGTCTAATATTTTTCTGGCACAATCATATGTTTATTATAGATATCTTCAAAATGCCAAAAATAAAATGACAGGTTTACAGATGATCTTCAGAAAAGATTTCCATCTTTTCGCCATGGATGTGAAGAAGCAGAATGTAAGACTTGTCCCAGCACTGTTGTGTCCATGGCTAACCATGCTGCCAGAGACCTAGAAATACACATGAAGTCAGACAAGCACTGTAAGTGCAATAAAGTGATGAATTATTTTATCAAAACAAACACTGACCTCAATGACAGTGTCTGTGCTGCTGAATGTTATTTTGCATTTCATGTTGTAACTCGCCACAGTTCGTACAATTCAATGAATTGCATTCCTGTGTTACTGAAGAGTGTTTCCTGATTCTGCAATAGCTGCTAAAGAATCATGTACTAAAACCAAAACAGAAGCCATAGAGAACTATATGTTGGCACCGCATTCAGAGGAAACTAGTAAAATCATCAGAGAATATTCCCTTTTTGGGTGTTTCTGCAGATGCAAATATTTATGGAGCAGTAAAATTATTTCCTATCCTGCTGCATTATTTTGACTACCAAAATGGTGGCTTGTGTGTTTAAGTCTTAAATGTTGAAAGCAAAAAAAATGAAACAGCTGAAACAATAGCTAACTTTGTTAGTGAAACTTTACATTATTTTGGACCTGAGAACAAGTGTGTGGCCTTCAGAGGGGATAACTGCAACTCAATGTTTGGTGACATGTATAGGAAGGAGGGAAAGAATGTGTTCTCTAATCTGAAGAGGCTACTAAAATCTTCATTAGTTGGGATTGGTTGCCCATCACACCTTCTCAATACCTGTAAACAACATGGTACTGCTTTTTTTGGACTTAGACTTGCAATATATCTTCAAAATCTACAATTACTTTTCTGTTTACACTGTTGAGTGGAACCTTTTAAAGAACTCTGTGAATTTCTTTAAGTTGTATACCAACAGTTGCTTTATCTCAGCAAAAGCCACTCAGCTGTTCAAAGGATTGTCCAAATGTATTCAGCTTTAAGGTAATATTTTTTGTCACACAATAAGCCTCCTGTTACTTGGAAGAAGTTCTTTTCAGATCCATTCAGTGAAGTATATTTCTACCACCTGCCACCTGTGATCAGTGTGTTCCATTCTCACATAAAGGAAAAACGAAAAGGAGAAGACTGCCTCATTGATGTTGTAAATGCCTTTCATCTTTAACTGTACCTTACAAGAATGCAAGAATAAAAGTTTCATACCATTGAAGGTTCAAGAGATGCTTAATTGCTTAGCAGGAGAAGGCCATGTCAAGGAAACCAAACATTTTCATGACAATGTGCAAAATTTATATGAAGGTTGCCTGGAGTACCTTAAAATGTGGATTCAGCCACTGAATGGATTTACATACTGTAAATGGCTAAATGGTCGTCTCCTTAGCGCGGTGGTAGCGCAGCTGCCTACCAAGCAGGAGACCTGGGTTCGATCCCCAGTACCGGCGTGGGGATTTTTCCCCCGCTGGGTGACCTGGACCGGGGTGCACTCAGCCTCGTGAGGTCCCTGGGGGGCCAATTGAGGAGCTACTTGATGGAGAAGTAGCGGCTCCAGGTCGTGAAGACCGCAGTAACCGGCCGGGAGGGGCTCGAGGCGCTGACCACGTCTCACCCTCCAATACTGCACCCCATCCATGATGTCTGTAGTGGACCGAGATGGGGGACGCAGCGGCCGGGCGGTAGGCCAAGGCTCCCCGTGAGCTGTCATGCCATGGAGTTATGTTAAATGGCTAAATTTTGAGGATATGTCATAGGAAAATGTTGAAGAATCAATCAAATTTTTGAATGGCAGAGATGTGGACATTGATGATGGTAGGGCATTTGATCAGTTTTGCAACTTAGAAAAATTTGCAGCCAGCTACGAGAAGCAGTTGCCTTCACAAAAGAAATGGGTTGACTATATTGAGAGCTGCAGGAGTGTGGAATTGTACTCAGAAATAGTGAACATTTCTCATCTTTTTTGCAACCCCTGAGCTTAACGCCTATGTTGAAAAACTTTTCCTCTAATTCAATCACAGTAGACCAAAGAAAGGAACAGACTTCTTGAAAGTTCAGTTAAGTATAGCACTGGTTAGATTCAATTTAAAACATTTCACATGCAAGGAGTTCTTCAAATATTTGCTACAAAATAAAAGCGTTCTTAAAAAAAATCAGGTCAAGTGAAAAATATGGGATACCCTGGCTGAATGAACATTGATGAGGCTAATAATTTCTTGTGTTTAAAAATAACTTGTAACATTATGTAAATGTCAGCTTTGCTTGTGATTTTAAAAATAGCAAATACTCTTATTAGTGGGCTAAGGTACATACCAAGTAATGGTTAAGAGAAATTTCTCTTTGCAGAAAAGTGTCCTCATTTCAGCAGATCAGACTATGGCAACTGTAGTCAGGCAGGTTTGAAAGCCCTTATGGCAGTTAAAATGATATCTAGATTGGTGGAAGAGTGCTAAAGGATGTTAGATAACTTTGTGCTCACAGACAGGTTACCCTTATCTGGGTTCCTGGGCATGCTGGCATCTGAGGTAATGAGATAGCAGACAGCTGGCTAAGTGGGGAGTGGATCTTGAATTTGTAGAATTGGAACCCTTTTGCAGCATGTCCCCTAGAATTGTCGAGTTTGTACCATATTTTTTGGACTATGATTTTGTTAAGAAAGTTTTGAAATAAAAGTAATAAAGGTTTTATTCCCTATTACTTACATGATGTAGGTATCCCATACATTTCACTCTGTTTTGAAGCACAACAAAAAGTATTCTGTAAACTTCATTTTCACATTCACTTATATTTGAATTTTTAGTTTACACAGATCATTTTCTCAGCTGTTGGGGGCCCAAAATGCCTTTCTGCTGCCCTATTACCGTGCTCTTTTGCATATTGCACAAATTCTAATTTGAATGCAGCACTGTATGAAAATCTCTTCTGTCTAAGCAGCATCATATACAGACACGAGAGCTTAGAAAAAGGAATGTCGCTTTCACAACAGTACACTTGCTACTGGCAACTGAACATAAAGAAGGGGACTGTGAGAGAAAATGTTCTTTGCTATCTCATTCTTTAACCCGTTAAGGGCAAAACTACTATTAGACAGTATTTTATAATGAAAAAGGTGTCTCTTATGGTCCAAAAAATATGGTAGTAACCCAGCTTACAGCAAGGTCCCATCTTGAGATTTGGGAAAAACTACTGCCAGGCAAGCCCACGACTTTATTTCAGGGCCAGGTGCTAAGCTAAAATATTATTTTGAACCTAACTAGGTACAATACCCTGAGTGACATCAATGAATAATGGGGCTTACTGAGAACCCACTTAGGTCTCTAGATGGGGTCACAAAAGAGGCCACTCAGATGAGATCTTCATCAGGCTTGAAACGTAACCATGTAATTGAAGAATTTCAGTAGAAATATATATAAAGGAAGGTGAGGTGTTAAATAAACAAACTTTTCAGCTGGCTTGTTTATTGTTTTCTCCCAAAAAATAGTGTGGAATGACAGTGGTTATAATGATTTGTACAACATTTATAGTCCCAGTAAACCACATAAAATCTTAGTTAATCATATTATGTGAAAAAAACTGCATGTATTTCGAAAGGAACAAGGATAACATTTCTTTCTGTGTACAGTCTCTCATTGAAGCATACCTAAATCTATAACATTTTCATTTATTAATTGGTTTTTTAATTTGGCACAAGGAATTTTTATGCTAATCATCCACTCTGTGTTGAACATTTTTCATTTTTTTTAAATATATTCAATCCCTAACCAACAGGCGAAGAGTAATCATTGATGTGAACACATGTATTACACAATTCATAGAGAATTGGGTGAATTCTGATAAAAATGGAGGTTGAAGATAAAAATAAGATTGCGAAAGAGGATCAAAGAGAGCAAGAAAGGGGAGCTAGGTGTGAGGAAGAGGGCATCTGCTGTCCTTTCAATAATAGAAGTAGATCAGTGGGTTTTACACAAACTAATTAGTGGGAGACCAAGATTAGCTACAAATATTTCAAAGCTGTTAAATCGGAGGAAAGTTAATACCATCCAAATATACCGATTCTTAAAAAGTTAACCAGACTTGAAAAATTCAGTGCCTTAACCAGACTTAAAACGATGGAGTGGAGAAGGAATCTTCAACATGCAATAAAATGCTTCAAATCTGATTAAACTTTCAACTATACACAGATACAAGAAATGGAATATATATGAATCTGATAAGTAAAGTAAATTAAGTTGTTGAATTTATATGTAATTATTTAAATATTATAATAATAATTAAAATAATAATAATTAAAATAATACTAATACTAATTATACTAATCATACTAATCATCATAATCATACTAATCATCATCATAACAACAACAATAATAATAATAATAATAATGTTGATTGTCAATAGACTTTATGTGCAAGTTTCAGACATTGACAGAGATGCTACATTTGCAAATATTACTATTTTCAACATAGGTATAAACTCCTTACAATTAGTATAACTTAACAGTCACTGATAAGTAATTGTATACTTTGATTAATGGATCCTTACAAGTTCATTTAAAGGTACTGTGTATTCTGTGTAGTTGTGTTGACCACTGTCATGATAATTGTAAAGTATACTGTTACTAAACTCATTGTTTTCCTTACCTGTTGCAATAGCTACTACCTTATAAACATACAGTCCTACTGCTGTCAGAAGTTTATTATCCCTAAATTCATTTCTGCATGAATCATTATTTGCCAGCCCATATATATAGGGTCTTTAATATAAGGTAACCCCTCTCGTGGCCCCTCTCCACTGCGCGAGAGATCTAAGAGTCGCCAGGATAGTGGCTGGCAAAGGTGCACTGGAAACCTTACCTTAAATAAATGCTGAAAATATGGACCATCTGCTCGCAAACAGGCAGTATAACAAGTTAAAGATGTTCTCACTCATTCACCTAAGCTCAGCAGTGTAGTCTACAGAAACTTAGTGATAACATCATGCAAGAAATCACAAGGATTCCTGTTGCTAAGCTTAGACGAGTGAGGGAGAATATCTTCGCAAATTGTGCTGCCCGTATGTGAGCAGAAGGTCAACATTTCCATAATTTATCTTATGATGTATATTTTACTGCACATTTGCCAGCAGCACTTTCCCGGCAACACTCGGATCTCTTGAGCAGTGGAGGGAGACCGTGACAGGGGTTATCTTATAATTTAATGACCCTATTCTCCATGAACATTTTTTCAACAACATTAATTCCCTATTCATGTAAGGAATTTTGTTGCTTCCCATACTGTGTGCCATAGGAGATATAGATGCATAAGATTGCAAAGTATAAGTTATGTAACATCCTTTTTTTTATCTAAATGCAATGATTAGGATTAATCCTTTTACATATATAGTCAACGAGTTTCCCATGTTAGATTATATTACCTATGAGTATGCCTAAGAAGTTGTAATTGTCAACTTTTTCAAATTCTAGTATTATTTAAGGACACGGCAAGGACACTGATTTCTTTTTTTGCTAGACCATTTATTTTCCTTAGAATTTACATTTTAATTTATACTATATAAATTAGTTTGCAAATTGTTTTATGGAATGAAAAATTATCTCCTAATTGTCTACAAGATTTAATGAGAATATCATTGAAGTATTATTACACTGTTATGTGACTGCTCTTAGCTGTATCTTGATGTACACAGTGCACTGGACATCAGCAAGTTAATAATTCAAATAGGAAAAGTCATATATATGCCATATGCATTTTTCATTACAGGTGCTATGCATTAAAATAATAGAGTTTGGCATAATTAATTGCAGAAATGTATTAGCAGACAAATACAAATAAGATGAACTCTGATTTGTTACTCAATAAACGGAATATTTATCTCACGTTCAAAATGCTAGATGTCCATTACATACACAACTACTATCAATCCTAAAATGTTCTTCAATCATTTGAAATTATACCTTAGCTGAGGATTAATAATGTATTATTAAACAATCATCATTTGAATAACCTTTTCATTTCAGAATTAAGAACAGTGGAGCACATGTAAATCACCAAAACTTACATAAACTTATATAAACTTACTTATATACTTTTTCTTGCTTTGCTTACATCCTCAACTATACTTGTTGACTCTTGAGTTTATTCTGAGCTACTTGACAAGTCATGTACAGAGCCTTCATTTTGATATGTGGCCATATTACAGGGAATTAATTTGCCTGCACTACACTTTCTATTTCTAACTGGTTCTGTTTCCCTTTTACTTTCCCTCCTCTCCATGTGCTTGTTAATTTGAAGCCTATTTTCTTGTACAGAGGTTGTCACATCGTGATTGTTATGTTATATGGTTACTGCTGTAATAATGCCAAAATGCCCATATCATTTAGCACACAGAATCTTCAGGTGTAAATCCTATGTTACAAACTCTTGTAAATAAGTGATACAGTTATTTATAGATTAATTCCCTGTTATTTGTGCACCTCAGAGAAATGTTTTCTAATCTTGTGAATAGATTTAGGAAACACAATTTATTCTTCATGAGAAACTGAAAATAAATCACTGTTTTTACAGAAGAAAAGCTTAATGATTCAAAAAAACTTTAGAATAAGGTCAAAAAAAATTTGAGAAAACTTGCACAGGAATCAGGAATGTCACAAACCTCAGCTTGGAATGACACCAATCATTTAAAATTAAACCTGTTAGGTAACTGTAGTTCAGGAATTGAAACCACCCAATAATGTGAGTAGAGCAAATTGTTGGGTGTTGGATAATGTTAATTTTTGCTCTAATGATCTTTATTTCATTTTAATGAATGAAACTTGGTTCTATTTACATGGCTGTGAAGAATGTAAATTTTCATAAAAGGTGTGAGAGATATGTAGCAGCACAAGGGCATAGTTTCCTACAGCTTCTATGATGAAGTTATGTTAATGTTATATAAGTTGCATGAGAAATCTCTGTGCTTCAATTAAAGGGGGTATGAATATCCCACTCTGCTGGTAAAAACTGTGCTTCCCAGTATCAAGAATTCCCAATAGGCCAGAAATGCATTCAAAGAAATCGTCTGTAGCTGTAGATGCTGTGTTACATGTAAAACATGAGCTGAAAAGTAGTAAACAAAGCAAGGAAGGGTGTATACTTGACTCTTTATGTAGGTTTTTATAATCCCTCTTCTTTTTTGTAGGGCCTAAATTTTTCACACTGAAATATCATACAAAGCACATATTTTTCCAGAGCTTTATACCTCTTTAATTACTTGTGAATAGCTAGTCACTTTTTCCTAATATGAGATAAAGCCTACTTAATGACTGTGGGTGCATCATGCACTGGGAATTATATAAAACTGTTTTGAGTTAATACCCCCAGGTGTAAGACTGAATTTAGGGAACTACAGGTGGCAGACAAATCACAAAGTCATGCAGAAGTCCCTAAACGATTTGCTTAAAGTTTATCTCAGCACTAGGAGTGCCATGCAGCCTCCAACACCACAGGTTCCAGGTGTTGGCAAGGCAACAATCCACACCCCCTATGGGGACAAAAACCACAATGCTGCCCCAATGCGAAGAAAAGCATTAACAAAGTCCATGCATTTGCATGCGCCACCTGCCAGCACTGCTACACACTGCAAGCTCAGAGACACACATGCCTGAAGGGTGATATGGAAATAACGTGAAAGAAAATGAGGCATTCACCTAAGTGACGAAGGAACCACCCTAAGTCAAGAGTGTGTGGTTGACAGGGATCAAACCTACAACTTCCCGAATATATTTTACTAATGTAAGATTAATACTGATACTATTCCCATGAATTGTGAATCTCTTTATCTATCTCCTGTCACTGATTCTGAAATATTTCACATAATTAGGAATTTAAAAAATAGTAAAAGTACTGGACATGATGAAATATCAAATAACTTGCTTAAAATATGTAATAACTTTATTACACCTGTCTTGACAAGCATAATAAATGCTTCATTGCAAAGCGGCAAATTTCCAGAGAAGCTAAAAACTGTTAAAGTTATACCTTTATTGAAAAGTGGAAATGTTGAAGACATAAATAATTATAGACCCCTTAGTTTGGTATCATCATTGAGCAAAATTTTTGAAAAAGTCTATGAATGTAGGTTACTGAAGTTCTTAAAAAAACATAGGATATTGAATGCTGAGCAACATGGTTATATGAAAGGAAAATCAACAGAAACTGCACTTATTGAATTAGTACATAATAACCTTAAAGCCTTAGATAATAAAGAGTTTGTAGAGAATATTTTTGTTGATATGAGTAAAGCTTTCGACTGTGTTAATTTAGATAGTCTGATTAGGAAATTAGAAATGTATGGTGTAAGAGGAGTAGCATTAGAATGGATACAGTCATACATATATAATAGAAAACAGTATGTGGAAATAAAAGGAAAGGATGGTAAATGCAAATCATCCATAATTACTGTTAAAAATGGAGTACCACAAGGTTCCATTCTTGGACCCTTGTTGTTTAAAATATATATTAATGGCATAATTAGTTCCTGCAAGACATTACAAAATAATGAATTGATATTATATGCTGATGATATAGCAATATGTTGTACACATAAATGTTTGCAAGAGTTGGAAATTAATGCGAACAATGTAATGAATCATCTTATTCAAATATTGAAATACAACAATCTAAATATTAATATTAACAAAACAAAGCATATGTTTATATCTAACAAAATAAATGACTTTAAGGTTGATGTTAATATTGATGGAATAAGCTTGGAGGAAGTGGAAACTATTAAATATCTTGGGATACTATTAGACAATCTTGATTGTCATGCCCATGTTGACGAATGCTGTAAAAAGTTGAGTAGTGTTATTTATTTATTGAAATATATGGCTGCCTTTTGTAATATTAATGTACTATTAAACATCTATCATGGTTTATTTATGAGTTACATCAACTATTGTGTGACACTGTGGGCAGATACTACACAGGAAAGTATAAATAGAGTTTTAGTTCTGCAAAAAAAGGCAATTCGCATTATGCTAAAATTAAAATTAAGACAAAGTGTTAAATCAGAATTTATAAGGATGAAATTACTGACATTTCCTTGTTTATTAATTTTTAAAGCCATATTATATACTAAGATACATTATAACAAAATAAATTCTGATAATCATGCCTATAACACTAGGAATAAGGATGAATATAATATTGTAAGCCATAGATTAAAAATTTTTGAAAAATTTACGAAATATAAAGGAATTATATGGTATAATAAACTGCCAAAGGAACTAAAGTTAATAATGGATGTAAAAAAGTTTAAAAAAGAACTATGTAAATATTTAGTAAGTAAGGCATACTATTCAGTTGAAGAGTTTATGGGTAACTGATGTATTTATTTCTTTGTATATCATTTATAAGTATTTCTTTCTCTGTATTTATTTATGCATTGTATTTTAGCTGTATTGACAATGTCTAATAGATTTTGTAATCTCCATTGACAATAAATTGAATTGAATTGAATTGCATTATGGAAGTAGGCTGAATGCCAGTAACTCATTCCCAAATGTGAACTTAGCCAGTCTTTCTTACTATTTGCAGAAATAAAGCAAGCAGAAAAATGTAGGAGAAATCAGTTTTTTTCTTCTCTTGAAAATTAATGATGAACTAAATGCATTTGGATTCACTGGTTAATTGCAGTGGGCTAAACAGAAAACCCTGAGGAAAAACCTTAGTCAGACAGTTTGATCAAATCAGGATTCTAATTCAGATCATCTGTGTTTTGAAATGACCTTTTTGGTGTTTTTCAAGCATTAGCCAAGACTGTACAATTGCTAGACGGCCATGGTAACTTATAATTTGAAGTTTGTATTTTCTGCAATAGCAGAGTATTTTATTAGCATTGTTTTACATTTATGTAATTTCAAGATAGCAATCCTGAATTTAATAGCATACATATTGAAAAATGTTATAAAATAGCTTTAATACAAGGGTGAATCGAAAAGTAACACACTATAATTTTTTTTACAAAAAAGTTTAATAGTTAAAAAAAACAACAGCAAACAAAAAAAAAAAAAAAAAATCAGAAATGAACTTACACCTTTTACTTACTTTTCGACATAGTCACCCACTTTCTCAACACATTTGTCCCATTGTGATACCAGTTTCAATGTACCTTGTTCGTAGATGTCTGTTTCCCTGGAGTATTAGCCATCTGCGGAGTCCTATTTTCACTTCCACATCTGTCGCAAAACATTAGCTGACCAGGACTTTCTTCATGGGACTAAACAGATGAAAGTCTGATTGTGCAAGAGCCAGACTGTATGGTGGATGTTGGAGCATCTCCCAACCAAAATTGGTGATTTTCTGATGAACAGCAGCAACTTGGGGGCGAGCAATGTCATGAAGTTGACATTGTTGGCATTAATGTGGCATTTGTCACAAAGGACATGATGCAACTTCACCCAAGTTTTAATGTAGGCTGCAGCATTCACAGTGGTACTGTGTTCAGCAAAGTCTACCAGTAAAACACCATGTATATCCCAGAACACTGTCACAAGCACTTTCCTAGCAGATTGAGTGATTTTGAATTTTTTCTTTACTGGGGAACGAGCATGTTTCCACTCCATACTTGCCTGCTTTGTTTCAGGGGTGTAGTGGTATGCCCCCACCCCATTACCAGTGACGATTGCTTTCAGAAAGCCATGCCCTTCTGCTGTGTGTTGTGTTAAGTGATCCTACCTTGTCATCTTTCACTGGCCCTTGTGGTTGTCTATTAGGTTCTTATGCACTCAGCGATCACCAACTTTACGAAATTTCAACCTGTCATGAACAATATCTTACTACCTGTCTGATGAAAGAATGCAGTTTTTGGGGAGACTGCTGATGTAACATGGCATGGTTTAGAGCAGTCAGAAAAGGCTGGAATATACTGCAGTACAGTCTGAGCATCAAAATATCAGTACAGGGTACGTAAACAGGAATGAACTAAATGATCCATAACAGGTTAATTTTCTGTTTTCTTCATCACTAATGAATATATGAATATTAATGTTCTACTTTGCGAATGTATGATTATGCGCGGCAGTGTTTGCATTTTGACTTGATGTCCACTATAAGAGACTCAACTGCTGCATTCCAGTATTGTGCTGTACAGGGCATGCACCAGGAGTGATGAGTAATACTGCTTATCTGCTTGTGTTTACTCAAGCTTCCACTCATGGCCTTCTGCATTCATTCTTCAGACAGGAAATACACTGCACCATTGGAAATGTTGAGCTGTTGTAATAAGGTTTGCAGTTGCACACGCTGGTCATTCAAAATTGCCACCTCAAGGTTCTGACATTCTCTGGGTTTGTGGCTGTTACCAGCCTTCCAGAATGTGGAGAATCACCAAGGTTCACACGGCCCTCTTGGAAGAATGCACACCAACTGAAGATATTGCTACATACAATCATCCCCATACATGCCAATCATGTCCCTGTGAATTTCACTTGGTTTATGTCCTTTGGCCGACAATTATGGAACCACACCTCTGCTCTTCACATATGGCAACAGTAGCATACGTGCCATCTTTGTTGCATACTTCACACTTCTCTCACTATAGCTACACATGAAACAAAAAATATCCTCTGTAATGAAAACTTCAAACTATAACTGTGTGAAATTGCAACATGCCAGCTGCAATACCAAGGCAGAAAAAATTATTGTGCATTACTTTTCAATCCACCCTTGTATATGCTCTGTTGGGCATGGAGGCTTACAAAATACTATTGTTTAAGTGGGCTTGTTGGACTTAGCATGTGCTAGTGTGCTATTCTTATGAAAGTTTGTATTTCTATCTGCTTCATTTTGAGATAAACTTTTGCTGCAGTGCATATTCCATTATAGATACAAAGAGAATAGCCGTGTCCAAATGTTTAAAAGCTGTAGGTGATGTTTATTTATGCTAAGCTATATACAGGGGAATATGACAGTGCTCAACCCTGGCTCTGTACTGGTCATACTCATATTTTATGTAAATTTCTTAATTCTAGTTTGTTACAACATTTATACTTCTTGTTTGACTCTCTTTACTGTTCATACCCATTTATTTTTCACTTTATATGAGAATTTTCAAATCTTCTTACTGTCTTTTTGAAGCATTTCAACTACAGTTATGTTTCTAACTTTCTTAAACCATTTTTTATTAATATACTCTTTTCTCCAAACTTCAGTCCCTTTATGTTTAAATATTATATGTTCAGGTATACTATATACTGGCCTTAATATTTCATGCTCATATCACATAATTATGAGAAATAGCTGAACATAAAAAATACTTTAAAGGAATGACAAGTTTGAGCCATTCATACTATTGATGATGGATATTTGTGTCTCATGGCACAAAAAGGTTGTTTGCAATAAATTGTGGTTTTAGAGACAATCATTATTGGGGAGTATCGTTTTTTTCTATTGCTTAGCATTTACCAGCTGTACAAGATTATACAAGTTCATTTCAAATGAACAGGACTTAATAGGCAACTCCAAGAAAATTCAAGATTTACATTTTGTCATGTAAATATCTTTAATATTTGGTGTTTTAATCAAAATGGGCTTTTTAAAAAAATCAATTTTCAAAAAAACAATTCCATGTCAAATATAGTTTTAGTTGGAGGGATTTTCTTGAAAACCTTTGTGTTGCATCTTTGGAATATAATGAACCTAAACACCCAATTTGTGTTTGAGTTTTTGAGTGACCCTGAGCAAGCGAGCATACGCTCGCCCGCCCACTCACACGCGCGCACACGCACACACACACACACTAAAAATGCTTTTTTGGATTTACACCTTCTCCAAACCTGTATTTCTGATGCAATCCTTTATCAAATTTTAGTTGAATTATTTACTATACTTAGTAGAGAAAGTAAACATGACAACCTGAGCATAAAATATAAACCATATTTTAACCCACATGTTTTGCAACATAAATTAATTCATTGTCTCCTCATTTACCTTAAATAAACCTTTACTCAAAATGTGGTTACAATATCCATCCATCTATCCATACTTCTTCTCTCAGTTTCTTAACATGTGTGTATTTTGGAACGTTCTGCATGTTTTAATTTATTCATTGCATTTTGTGTAGTTTAATTTTAAATCATCCATTGCTAAATATAAGAGTTATGTACAATTTATTTAAACATCAAAAATAAAAATTATGCTATATTTAAATATGAAGACTTCTTCACAATCCATTTTTGTAATTCACTATTCCGCAGAACTAGTGATGTTTAGTGTAATTTTTCAGTGGTTAATTGCACTTGAATGAGCTTTGCATACTTTACAGTACTGGACTGATATTTACAGGGAAAGTCAATGTCAATCACAGGAGTTTCTATTGAAGCACATTATCGTGTTATGTATATTATATGAATGTTTAAGAATATATATATATATATACGAGGGCCGTTCAGAAAGTAGCCTCCGATCGGTCACAGTGCGGGTAGTGGGGGGAGTAGCGACGCCATCTGTGCATTCACGCACTCAGCAGGTCAGTCGGTTTCAAGCCGTGGTCGAGTGAAAGTCGTACCTGCGCTAGTTTAGTGTTTGTGTCCGTTTGAAATGTGTACTGCAATAGAAAACCCCGCCAAATGTGAAGTGCGTGCTGTTATAAGGTTTTTTACAGCCAAAGGATATTCTGCAGCAGCTATTCATCGTGAGTTTTGTGCCGTGTACGGACCAAGAGTTATGAGTGAAGGAGTGGTCCGTGAATGGGTACGTTTATTTAAAAGTGGACGAGAAAACGTTCATGATGAAGAGCGGAGTGGTAGACCATCATTGGTCACGGACGAACTCGTTCAGACAGTTGATGCAAAAGTTCGTGAAAACCGACGTTTCACAATGTCGGAGTTGTCTACTGATTTTCCACAGATTTCTAAGACTCTCTTGTACGAGATAGTGACAGCAAGATTGGGTTACCGTAAGTTCTGTGCAGGATGGGTGCCCAAAAATCTTACCGACCACCACAAAACTCAAAGAATGGCCTCTGCATTAGACTTTCTGTCACGTTATGAGGCCGAAGGTGAACCATTGTTAAACAGAATCGTGACCGGGGACGAAAGCTGGATTAAGTACGTGAACCCTGAGGCAAAAGAACAATCAAAGATGTGGGCACATTCAAATTCGCCTACCAAACCAATAAAAGCCCGGCAAGATTTTTCTGCCCGAAAATTTATGGCAACGGTGTTTTGGGATGCAAAAAGGGTGTTGTTGGTTGAATTCATGGAACGTGGGACGACCATTAATCAAGACGTGTACTGTGAAACACTAAAACAATTACGACGGGCTATACAGAACAAACGCCGTGGTATGCTGACTTCCGGTATCGTTTTTTTTTGCACGATAACGCCCGTCCTCACTCTGCTCGCAGAACAACAGCCCTTCTTGAGTCCTTCAAGTGGGACGTTGTAAACCATCCACCTTACAGCCCAGATCTGGCGCCAAGCGATTATCACCTCTTCATGCATATGAAGAAATGGCTCGGGTCCCAGCGGTTTGATGACGACGAAGAGCTCAAAGATGCGGTCACAGGCTGGCTCCAGGCACAAGCGGGTGATTTTTATGCAGAAGGAATTTCAAAGTTTGTGAACAGATACGATAAGTGCCTCAATCGTTATGGAAACTATGTAGAAAAATAGTGCAAAGATGTAGTTGTAAGATATATATATTAAAATATTTTTATTTAACTTGGTGAATTTCTTGCAATCAACCAGAGGCTACTTTCTGAACGGCCCTCGTAGATATATATTTATCTATATATATAACTCTATGGCACGACAGCTCACAGGGAACCAGGCCGCTGCGTCCCCCATCTTTGTCCACTACAGACGTCATGGATGGGGTGCAGTAGTGGAGGGTGAGACGTGGTCAGTGTCTCAAGCTCTTCCCCCGGCCAGTTAATGTGAGCCTCATGACCTGGAGCCACTACTTCTCCATCAAGTAGCTCCCCAATTGGCCCCTCAGGTACCTTACGAGGCTGAGTGCACCCCGGGCGAGGTCTCCCAGCGGGGGAAAAAAATCCCCACGCCGGTACTGGGGATCGAACCCAAGTCTGTGCTGTTGTGATTGCAGTCGCTCACGCTGAGTCTTGGTGGCTAGAATGTAGCTGCGCAGTGGTGCGCGAACTATGGATGACGCGTAGCCGTAAACTGCCTACGCGTTGAAACGTCGACTTAATCATTTGCAGCATGGATTAAGACGTATTTGTAAACAATTCAAGTCAAAAAAACATTTATTACACTGGCGTCAGAAGTGGGATTAAGAAACCAAGATGGAAGAGATTCTTAAGAAATTGTTGGAGAAGATGAACAGGATGCGAAGTGAAATAACGAAAGTGAACACGGAATGAAGACCGAGATGGAAATCGCATTGGAAAACTTGGAGGAGAAGATGAAATCCGGCATGGAGAAAATTAAGAAGATGCAAACAGAAATGAAAACAGAAATATCTACAATGAAAATGAAAATGTTCTATACCAAAATCGGCGAAGAACAGGCCGGCGTGAAGAACGATGTGGAGGAGCTGGGAGAAGAGGTGAAAGAGCTTGAAGGAACTATGAAGAACCTTGACTATCACGTTGATGCACTGGAAGGGCTCTGGGAAAGCATTAATATCCTGGAGGGAAGAGTCAACAGCGACGCGAGAACTAAATACCTTGATAGAAAGGATGGACGAGGGGAGGCTTAAAGAATTGAAGGTTGAGGCGTCAGGACACGACACTACATCCGCGCGCGTCAAACCACCCAAACAAGGAGGGACATCAACCTTCGAAGTCCCACAATCAATGGTCATCAGAAGAGAAACGCCACGCCATAGTCGAGTGCTTAGACCATTCACCGCTCACCAGACGATCTCAGACGACCGCATGGCGGATTTGTGGTGAACAAAGCGGCGCATGGGCAGGTTTTCTCTTGGTTCTCCAGTTTCCCCCGCCATCGCATTCCACCGGTGCTCTATCTTCATCCCGTGTACCATCAATGTCACCGCCTGCGGCGCCATATATAGTGAAAGGGGCGTTAATAAGAAAAGAGGAAGCTGCGTAGCTGATAGCAAGCCTCCTGTGGCGGACGGTAAAAGTACTGGATGCGATCCCGACGTCGGGGAAGTCCGGAGAGATCTGGGAGGCCCTCGAGAACCGCTCCGGGAACAATCGCTTGGCGCAGTCTACCTCAGTCACCTTAAGATGGAGCTGCAAGAGCCAGGTGAGACATTGCAGGAGTTTACCATAGCCATCGAACAGCTTGCGAACAAAGCCCTGATGAATGTCCACCTAGCTATGTATCGCAGAAAGCTGCCTACTCTTTCGTCGAAAAACGACAGTGCCTAATGCTCGGCAATTATAAGACTATCTACGAGGCGCTAACGGCAGCACTTAGAATGGTGGCGGCCAAGACCACAGCTACGCCCACCTCGAGGTTCAGGAGTATACGGTATGACAGGGAGAGAGAAGCAACCCAGAGATGACGACCTTCAGGTGGTGTGTGCTGAGAGTGTGACGAGCCTACCATCTAGTGAAGGACTGACCACACAAGGACGACGAGTAGGCGGAAAACGATTAAGGACCGGTGTGACGAGGGGCACGGCACGTAGGGTGCAGCTTCACCACCTCCTCAAGTGACGTTACGTGTCTTGGGCAGATGAGTTGAAGACAGACTCCTCGAAAACGGCTGGATACAAAGGAAGCAGTGCCTGATACTCGTGGACACAGGTGCAGCTGTGACTGTGAACACACTCGACGTGGCGAATGGCTTGCCGACACGAACACCCAGTAAGCTATAACAACTATCGACGGCGTCGGGTAACATCTTACCTGAGGAGAAGGAGGCCCTGCTGGAGTTGACACTGGGACGGAGCACTATGTGTTCGTCTCGAGGGAAACTGAGGATGTGAACTGGGATTGGATGCCCTCAGGAACCACAAGGCGGTCGACGTCGTCCGAAAGGTTTTGCGACTCGCCGAGATGAGGTGTTGCTCCGGATTCCACATGAACATTCGGGGATCTGCAGGGTGATCCTGAAGGAAGGTGTAGTTATGCCGGCAAGAAGCGAGGTTCTGGTGAAGGTGCAACAGGAGGGCCTACGGTCAAACAAGTTTGTATTGGATCAGAAGGCTATGTGTTGCCTGAGCATTGTTGCCTTGCCGGGAGGAATTATCCGTGAACCCGATGGACACCGATCAGGACATTCGGGCCGAGACGGAGTTAGGGAACAGCGAACCAGCTGTCAGTGTAACGCCGTGCGATGAATCAGAACAGTCAGCACCGTCGAAGGACCTGGGGCCCCGGCTGAAAGACTTGTTGAATAGAGTGACCGACCGCGTCAGAACTAGAGAGGGTCCCTCACCTACTCAGCCGATACCAGTCGTCTTCAGTGAAGGGAATGGCCATTGCGGCCGCAGTGACAGAGTACAACATCGATAATGTCCAACCTATCCGGCAGCCACCAAAACGTGTTCCCCTGGCAAAGCAAGCAGATGTTTGGAACATGCTAGAGGACCTGAAATCTAGAGAATCATTGGAGAGTCCGACAGCCCTTAGTCTCTCCTGTAGTTTTTATGAAGAACGATGAGCTAAGTTTCTGCGTGAACTACAGGAAGTTGAATACCATCACCAGAAGAGATTGTTTCCCGTTACACCGGATTGACAACATGGACACACATGCTGGTGCCCAGTGGTTTTCGATCTTGGATTAGAAATCGGGATACTGGAAAGTAGCCCTAGATCCTAGAGATAATGAGGAGACCTCAATCTCGGCTGGCCAAAGGTCTTAGCAATTTACAGTGATGATCTTTGGCCATTGCAATGTGCCAGATAAGGTACCAACTCTTCTGCAAGAAAGTGAACTACTTGGGTCACATAGTGTCTGCATCTGGAGTGGCCACGGACCTGGAGAGGGCTCCGGAGGTGAGAGATTGACCTGCTCAAAATGTAAACAAGGCTGCGAAGTTTCCTGAACCTATACAGCTCTACCACCGGTTCGTCAGAGGTTTCTCCAACATTGCGAAAGTTCTCACCCGTCTGACAGAAGAGCCTTGGCCTAACGTGTGGTCAGAAGAGGCAGAGAGCGCGTTCCAGGTGCCTAAGTCATCACTCTGTCTGAAGTTCTCCTATATTGGTATTTCCACAGGCTGGAGGTGACTTTATTGTGTAGATGGATGCCTGCGACGCCGGCATTGGCAGTGTTCTGTCACAGGTCGAGAATGGCCAGGAGCGGTTAATTGCCTGCTACAGCAGGACGCTCTCCAAGGCAGAAAGGAACTACTGCATGGCCCGGAGAGAGCTCAATCCTGCAGTAAAGGCGCTAGAGCACTTCTGCGTGCACTTGTATGGTCAATCATTCCACCTGTAAACTGATCACTCTACATTCACCAAACTGTTAAGCTTCAAGAACCTGGAGGGACAGACAGTCCGTTGCTGCAAGAGCAAAATTTTACATCAGAATATCGGAAAGGAAGGACCCACACCAATGCGGATGCCACATCCAGACTACCCTGTCCTGAGGAGTGCGGCCACCAGCTGTCTATGTTATTTCACCGGTGCCTGCAGCTGAATGTATTAGCGCAGGGCTGAGGAAGGAGCAGCTGGCGGAGGCCGACATGGGGCCACTCCTGAGAGACGTGGACGCGGGGACTAAGCTGAGCCAGGAGGACATCACAGAAAGGAGTACTGTGCATAAGCCCTACTGGACCCAGTGGGACTTATTGAAGACCAGGAACAGGGTGCTGTTCGGCATATGGAAGTCACCTGAAGGGAAGACCCAGAGAGAAGATCTGATCATCCCTCGGAGCAAGGTCACAGATCATGCGGGTATTTTGGGAGAACATTTGGGGTTCAACCGAACTATCAATAAGCTCCGACAGCGGTACTACTGGCTGAGACTACGGGCAGACGCTGAGAGGTGGTGCCACCTATATCCTATGTGTGTGCGGAAGGTCGGGGTCCATAAGTCCAGGACCCGGGGTCGCCAGCAGGATTATAACGCAGGAGCACCTTCGAATGCATATACATTGACGCAGCAGGGCTATTTCCTGTGTCCGACAGGGGCAACAGGTGTCTGTTGGCCACCATGGATTACACTGGTATGCAAAATGTAACTGTTTGTATGGTGGGCTTTATTTTAATATTTCGTTATTCCTAATTTGAGTGTGCTGAATCAGAGTGTGAGCTTAGTTTTTCTCCATCATATACAAATTCTTCACAATTTAAGAAATAGTAAAATATGAATTTTTGTACTCGGTTCTATCGAATTTGTTATTATATTAAACAGATGCTAATCATTCCATTACTGTCAACACAATACTCTTCAAAATTAGCTACGATTTCACAACATCTCTTACATTTGAACATTAGACCAGCTTTTTACATGCTGCCTTGAAATGAACGCATTTTAGAGTTCCTAACAAGGAAATAATTTTATATGTCTATTTTCAGCGACGAAAAATAGTAAGTTTTCATACTCACAGTCCACTTTCCCAGGTAGCGTCTTTCCATTTCCGTTCTGTCCTGGTGAAATCTTCCACCTTGTCCCTCACTGACACAGCCGAGATTTTCTGGAAGAAAGTCCCAATGAGAGTGTAGGAAATGTACTTTCATACTCATATTGCAGCCCAGCTTTCGAAAGCTCTCAAGCATATTTTCTACATTATTTATGTAATTTGGATCCTTGTAATTTCCCAGCAGATTTTTTCAATGACACTCTTAAAACCAATCCATGACTGTTTTTCAGTATCTGATATAGTTTCTTCAAATAAGGTAACAGAAACCAACTTCCTAATCAGTGCCCCAACAAATATTCCCTCTTTAATTTTAGCATCAGATATTCCAGGGAGCTTCTTGCAGATATATTTGTAGCAGCTGCCCTCCTTATTTAAAGCCTTTACATGTTGCTTCATTAAGCCTAATTTTAAGTGCAAAGGTGGGAAAGGAACATTTTTGGGGTCCACAAGACACTTATTTTTACAGTTTTTATTCCTGGCACGAGACTATCTCTCTGCTTCTAATTTTTTTCTTATCCAGTGATCGGATCGGGCTCTACTATCCCATTGACAAATAAAACATGGCATTTTAGTGAAGCCTGGTTGCTGACCTAGAAGCATGCCCATGACTTTTAAATCTCTACATACCTGTCACTTATGTTCTGCATATTGCCTGTTTCTAGAAGCAACATTAAGTAATTACATGTTTCCTTGAGGAGAACTGAATGGGCTACTAGAACTGCATATTTATCTCCATTTTACAAGAGTACACCTTTCAGACTAATCTTAGAGGAATCTATAAAAAGTCTCAATGTATTCAGCAGCTTCCAAGGCAATCACTAAACCAGAAATATCGTCACAATTTGTAAGATGTTCTTCCTGAAATAAATGTGGAATAAATTCCTCTTCACGGTGACTGTACGAATAAAATAACGGTCCCTGAGAGAGGTGATATTCTTGTTTTAGGCTGGATCCCAGTAATTCAGCAGAATTTTTATGAAGATTTAGGTCTCTAAGCAAATCATTGATTTCTGCCTTTGTGATTTGCGGAGGTTGATGAAAACCGTGTTCCTTAATATCTAGATCACTGCTGCTGTCTTGAGACCCCCCCCCTTTGAGAATCTGATGACGATTCCTTTCCAAATGCTTCTAAAGGAGTGAGGAAGATCAGGACCATGTGATATGGGTCTTTTTGCTGACAATAAATTTGGATAAGTGACTATTTTCATATTTTTTGTTGTAGCCTGTAACAGCATATACACAAAAATAGCAATAATCGACATGGTTTCAAGGTTCATGGAAGATGATAGAAATAGCAAAGGGTACGCCATTTTCCCCCGTTATTCTATTCCATTAGTTGTTCTACGCAGGTGTGGCATACTTTCTTTGAAGCCCATTTTTTGCCAAGATCTCCAAGCTTCATATGAGAATAGGCATTGTAGGTCTTTTTCACAAATTTTGTAATATTTTGTCTTCTCTTTGGAAGAAAAAAATTGCCACAGATGGCAAAACATATTAGGGTTATTTTTACCTTTCTATAAAACAAATTGCTTCAAATTGCACAAATGTATGACATACAACTGCCACTCAAAAATAGATCATCACTATTTGAAAAGAAACTACAGAATGAACTAAATTTGCAATGACTGAACTTATCAGGTATGTATTGTTGTTTGTTACTTTGTTGTGAAACAATTTAATTTCAACAATTAAATTATTAGTAGTTCTTGGTTTTGTAGTTTCTGTTTAGTTCTATACAGTATTTATGCACAGAACGACATTAAAACGTTTTAAGTATAACTGCTAATTGCAACAAAAAATGGTACGTGGAGGAGACTCCAGAATCATTATACTGGTATTACTTCACCAAGCGGTCGGCAGTGTACGCCATCCCTAACCAAGAAGCCAAGATCACGCGAACTGCCTCGTGAAAGAACTACTTTGTCGCTATGGGGTACCAATGGAGTTACCAGTGATTAGGGCACCAACTTTGAGGCCAACCTCATGAGGGAAATACTGGAGCGAAACGGAGCCATAAGGCGGACACAATCTCTTCATCCACAGTCCGATGGCATGGTTGAACAAGCCCTATTTGAACAGTGGAGGAATGTTAATGCTAGTCTTGAGAGAGACTGGAATGTGAGGGTGCTACTTTTCTTCCTGGCCTATTTCTCTTCAACCCACGACACCACCGGGTTGAACCCGGCGAGTTGGCCTTTGGCAGAGAACTGCGACTACCTACGACCTGATGTTCGGAAGTCATGCTGAGGTAGAACAGCCAGGAGACGATTAGACGGAGTATCTCGTAGAACGACTTCATGACATGCATGACATGACCCGTCAAAATATCCAGGTAGAGGGCGATCAGATGAAGACCCGCAATGGCGGGTAGGTCAATAGCCGAGGTTTCCAGCAAGGTGAACTGGTGTGGCTATATCGTCCTACTCGGACCAAGGGACGATATCCCAAGCTTCAACAACTATGATAAGAGCCGTACATTGTGGTGAAGATGATAAAATTATGTCGTCTACCGCATCCAGAGGCTACTCTGAGGGAAGAAAGTTGTAGTACATTTGGATAGTTTAGTCCACTACGATGGCGCTGGTCGTGAGGGAACAGTGTTGCAGTATCGTCTTATACAAAGATTCTCAAGTTCGCATTGGTATGTGAGCCATTGCATTTGGGACGCGTAAACAACACAGGAAAGCGACAGACGTAACGGGAACCTTCGAAACGCGAGAAACTTTTCGTAAGAGCATGACTCTTTTGGATTCTTCTTCAATCTTAGGCTTCCAGAAGCTTTCAGGAAGGCCTGTGATGCTTTTTTTCTAGCTATAAAAAGCAGAAGAATTGCAATGCACTGTTGTGAATTGCACTGAGTCGTGAGTGACTGGAGTGTTAGTGTGCAGTGCTGCGCAAACCATGGTTAGCATTCAGCCGTAAAGTGTCTACGCGTCGAGTTAATTAGTTGCTAAGTGAATTTAAGAATTTATTTATAAACAATTTCGAGTCAATAAAGACGTTTGTTACAATACTGATTGGTATAACGCTTTAAAATAACTTTTCTTGAGTAATTTTAAGCGCGGCAAAAAGTTTGACTAATAGGAATTCAGAACAGACGCGACGAAACCCTTGCGAAGAAAGTTGAATTGGATTTAACTTTTACCGCGTAGCATGGGTGTCTTCCACAGAATTCCTGTTGTTTGATATTCTGTTAAAGTCGTTAAAGATTGCGTCAACAAAAAGAGAAGTTCGTTCCTTTTTTTTATATTATGCGTTTTAGGTATGTAATAATGGTAATACAAATGCTACAGAAAATGGAAACTGTCTTGGACAACCAAAATTATACCTACATTCTAGAATAATCTTGCCTCCTAATTAAAACCACGTCTATGCTCCTCCTATGCTAACCTCAAAGTTGCACAAGGGACTTTGCTGAGGATTCTGACTTTTGAATTGAATGTTTCTCTATATGAGGACCAATGATGTGCAAAAGATCATGTAATTGTAATTTGATTCGAGATCCGTCATCATATTCGGTATTATGGTATGAAAATCCCCAAATTGACTACGCTCCTTGAACATGGGTAGAACCCACCAACACGCAGCCTCTGCTATCTTCTTTGTCTATAGTTTCTGTCGTTTCTTCTTTTTAGAAGATACAGAGCAAGAACTTGTTTTAAACCCGCAGCCATTTCTTCAAGTGTGCTATGCACCGGCACCGCTCAGTAATGTCAAATTTTACCGCGCTATTGTGAACACTAGTTTCCATGGCCAAAACGGTGTCGCGATGAAACCTATGTCGCGACGGCAGTATCGCTTCCATTGTAAATTCGGCATTAGAACTTTTGAAGTATGACTCGGTTCTTCCATAAGTCGCGTGATTTCAGTGTATAGCCAGCCCATTAATGTACTGCGCCTTTCCATTAGCTCTGTCCTGTTATAGCTCTATGACTTTGTGGATAACGACCATTTCTAATAGTCATATTCTTCTTCTTTATTTAACGACGCTCTTAAATAACGGTTCTTATTCATTTAGCGTCCATAGCCTGTAAATGCAAGAATTAATTTGTCTTAAAATATCCTTTTGTTACTGAATTTGAATTGTGTTGGTTTTATGAGACTTTTAGGTTTTCAATATTTGATGTTAGCTAGTTTTTACCACCAAGAGTTGGCAACACTAGTAACGCACCCATGCTGTTCTTTGATGCAAGAAAGCAAGAGAGCTTGTGCGGTGAGTGGTCGTGGAAGAAAGCGTTGAACGGGTGCTCTATGTGAGTATAATGAATGTCTTAAGAGGTACTGATTACTGTTTTAGAGGGAAAAAAACATTATTTAACCCTCTAATTAGGATAGCTTCATAAAATGTATATAGGGGAAAGAAATATTAAGAAAGGCATTAAGGCGGTGAATGTGCTGTGAGATACCTACTTAGAAACGCGTAGGTTGTAGGTTTATATAAAATGGTCCTTATTTATAAGTTGAAAAGTAAGACGAAAGAGTGATAAAGTCCAATACATATCGAACTAATATTGAATATCTTCAAAATGTGCGATTTTTACAAGCATTTTCTAGAATATTCCACCCGTCTCGGTAATATGACGGCAGCGTGTGTGCTTCATATTCAAGAGTCGCAAGATGGTATGTGGAGTAGGGCAAGTCATCCAGTGGTTATGTAGGGGAATTGTGGAAGTGTTCTCTGTGTGAGTAATATGAATATCTTAGAGATGCTGAAGACTGTCACAGAAGGAAAAAGTCCTTATGTAGCTCTAATTTGGATGACTGTCCATAAAATATATCTTGGGAACGAAATATTCAGAAATAAATTAAGGCGGTGAGCTTACTTCCTAGTTACGAAGCTCGCCGATTAGAAGCTGTAGGTTAATATAAAAAGGTTCCTAATTTAGAAGTTGAAAACAAATAATTTGCACATGGGAGTTGGGGGAAACTTTCACAGAGGATCCGGATTTGAAGCTATTGAAAATGCTAGCATTTCCAGATTGAAATCCGATAAAATACCATCGCGGTAATTCTATGCGTCAACTCTTAATTTTGGCGAGCGTTAATGAAGTGTGATGCCAGCCGCTACGAGCAAAATACCTTAACGAAAAGTTCATTATATATCGAACTAATATTTAGTGTCTTAAAAATGCCATTTTTACGGTATTTTCAAGATTATTCCGCCCGCCTCGATATTATGGCGGTAGTGTCTGTGCCTCGTATTCGCGAATTGCGAGATCAAATCTCGCGTAGGGCCACTTATCCGGATAAAAAAAAAACTTTAGGAAGTAGCTTGCAATTGTTTTTCCTGATATTTACCTTATCGTTGATTTCAAGCGTTTCGTTTACATTGTGTAGTTTGCGTATGTTTTGATTTAGACGTTGCTTATATTGTTGTACGTGTTATTCGCTGCACATTTAGTTTCAATTCCCCTTAAAAAGAGCATGCCATCTACACACATGAATTTGGTACTTTAACCCATTAACGGCCATCGTCCTCGCACGAGGTCAGCTGAGCAAAAACAGTATATAGCATTTTTTAATTAAAATATAATAGTATCAGCTATATTATACTAACACAATTGTATATAATTTTTCTTGTAAAATAGTTATAAATAATATCCTATACTTGGCAATAAAGAAAATCTGTATTCATACCCAGTTGCAGCATTGCAATAAAAATAAAATCAGTTTCATGGTTGTCAAATTTACATTGCACCCATGTGTTAACAGAAGTTTAAGAAAGGGACTAAACCTTATATTCAAGAATCACAGTTTTGTATGCAAATATGATAAAGATGGTCTCGAAATGACACTGACCTAATGTGTATATTATTTACATGATATTATTTCGTAAATTTACTGTTCATATCACCAATATTTTATTGTTCTGTCATGTGCATCAGTGTTAGTAACTTTCGAGAGTTTAATTATAATTGTTGCCATCAGTCAAAAGTGATATTTCCAGAGGGAAATTCAAGGACCCTGTTTCTCTAAGGTAAGATAAATTGAAGACTTGAAATAAAAGGTGCCTTAAATACCATAATCATGAATTTGAGGAAAATGTGCTTTATATGAAAGTTAAGCATAGTATATATCTAGTGTCCAAAGCAGCTTAGACATAATACAGTAACAGTATGAAAGGCTTACTGAAAGTGGAAATTCAATGAAGGGTTTAAGTTCCATCGTTCAGTACTGGGCAAGAAAGATAGAGAAGAGAACAAACGAATGAAACAAAAATGTTTTTGTTCTTACAATAAGTTCTTTCTGTAATGCTTTTGTAAAATTGTGTGTAGTCTTCATTTGTCAGGCATTGCATTTTAGTCAAATGCTGCTTTTCTTCAGATGTGGCTCGTAACATCCAGGGTAGGTAGTTGCATTTTCTTGGATGTCCTGTGCTCGTATACCCTTTCTCAAAATAATGATATTTTCCCAGGCCTCAATTTCATTTAAGCTCCTCCTGGTCTTGACTACATGATGCTTATTGTTGTTCAGCCACTGTACTTATGAAATGTTTAGCTTTGCTGTGTTTATATTACAAGCTGCTGTTCTCTTAAAATCGGATGCATTCATATTACTGGCAATAAATGGCTTTGTTTTGATTCTGGTAACATATGCTTCACATTTTCGGAAACAATACATTTGGTAACACTTTTTTTCAATAAGGGCAAAATCCCTGTTGCAACTTATGACGGAGTGACCTGATACAAGGGACTTTTTTTTATTTCTTAAAAAACACTGGTTATAACTAGGTACATCTAGAAAAAAGAGAATGACCTGTTTTGTTTTGGCCACAACGGTTATCACACTGGATTATCAGCTCTTTGTGCCACAGAAGTGCTTGCCAAGATTCCTTGGATTTCTCTCTTATACCATCTCTGAGATTGTCTTAGAAAGTAGCATGTGCACTTGTGAATAAGTGAGGATGATTGCTGATATATGCAGGAATCTTCTTGACTCATCACCACAGTGATTCATAGGTTTGGAGATTAATTACTTTCTCTACACATACTGTACACATAGTAGGTAGTGAAGGTGTTGTATTGCACCCAAAAATTTGATGTCCAGATTTCATTAGAAGTATATTTTTGAGGTCCCTGGATCCAAAAATAAAATTTTTAGAATAAGGTCCATGTGTGTCTATGGGCAGCATAGTTCCAAAATGAAAAGACTGTTAAATACCAAATTTGGTATTTAGTCTTCCAAGGATGACACATGAAGATTTTCAAGAAGGATATTTACATGACAAATACAACGTATATCTTGAATTTTTTGAGAAAAGTCTTTGAAGACCTCTTCATTCTGGATGATCATAAGAGATAGACAAGAACTTGCTATACCAAGACATGTGAATCTCCTTAAAAGACACAATTTGTCACACTTTTTTTTTATTTGTAAAGTTAACCTTTCTGAGATGTTCTTTGTTATTACTTTGTTTTAAATTACCCAAGTTATTATCAAATGGGATGTCATCTGTTTCAACCCTTTGTTTTACTCTTCGCCATGCGAAGGATACTGAATTTAAGTTGTTTCATGTAGCACCATTTACCACAATATAAATAAAAGAATAATCCTTTATAGCAATAGTTTGTAGAGAAAGTCATGTGAATGGAACCAATCAGTTTTTTTTTTATATATTTTTTATATTAATATCAATTATTAATTTGTTTAGTGTAACAGAAAATGAGTCTCCAAATAAAGAGATACCCTCCATTCCCATTCTCACAAGTCCCTCATTTATGTAACTTAAAACCGTTAAACTTGTGCCAAACTAGTTAAAAAGTACTCATTTTACAGGAGGAAAACAATCGCTTTGCTAGCTAGAGATTTACAGAGATAAAACTAACAAAAATGAGGAACTTGGACATGGATTACAATTAAAATAGGAAAACTTGCATTTTAGATCATTGTGCAATTTATTCAAACCTTTCAAATATGTTGCTTACACCAAATTAGCACAGCTGGCTGGATGGCAGACAGCTTCACTATCTCTGTTGCACCACAGCCACAGACAGCTGCACCTTCCTTGGCTTCCTCACTGACTACCAGTCTACAACTTTTGCACAGTGCATAAGCTGGTTTCCTCCTCATCTAATGCTCCAAAGCACAGAGAACATTTTGGTTTCATAATAACCTCCAGTAATTCCCCTTTTGTAATGTAAGTAAAAATTGAAACCTCTAACACATAAAGATGGCCACAATAATTCCCTCCCATACAGTAAAACCTTGTTAACCCGGACCAATTGAGGCTCAATGTTCAGATTATCGAAAGTTCGGATTAAGTGAAATAAACAGCACAGAGAAACATTGTGAATGAAATTAGAGTACTGTATACTTTATTAGAATATAAGATACAATTGGTCCATCTGATTTTAATTCATATTTTTTGTTTGGTTTGAAGAAACCATCAATTTTATTTTGTGGTCTATCACACATTTCTTTCACAATATCCCAAGACTCCTCATATTATGCTAGTATGTAGAAATGTTTGGCTGTTTTCTCAGCAAAGTCTATTACAAAATTAGATGCTGTTTAACCTCACTTAATTTCACTTTTGACTTTCCAAATTCCACATCCTCAACTTCAGATTCACTACTGGTGTCCCTTGCATTGCTTACACTTTCCATAATTTCATCATCAGTCATGATGCGATAGCCTGGATCATCTTCGTCTCTTGTCAAGCTGTCTTCGATCTCCTCTACAGTGACAAGTTTTCTTGCCAGCCTCAACCGGTGTTTGCTGAAAGTCATTTAATTCAATTGCATTGTTGTTGTTTTTTTTTTTAGTGTTTAATGCCCGCTTTAACTACTTATGGCACTGCAGGTGATGACACTGGTGATACATGAATGATGGAGCACTGGTGGGGGAAACTGGTATACCCAGAGAAAACCCACACCTACGCTGCTTTGTCCACCACAAATCTCGTATGCGGTCGCTTTGGATCGAACCCCTGCCCTCTAGGTGAATTGCATCGGTGTCTAATTCAACACTGTCATCATACAAAAGTTTCTTCCATGCATTAGTCAATATAGGGTTCGAAATGCTGTTAACTGCACTTGTAAAATTGAAAATCATGGATCTGAAATCATATGACTTTATATTCTGGAGTGTTTTTCTGCCAGTTTACCTTCACTGTCGAGAGGCTCTTCAATTTAAAAAAATTCAAGCAGAAATTTCTTTCTGAAGTGCTTTGCAGTATAGATAATGCCTGGGCCCATCAGCTGTATCAGGGAAGTTGTGTTAGGTGGCAAGAATACACATTTGATATTAACTATCAGCACCACAGTTTCTTTGCATCTGGATGCACAGGCGCATTATTTAAAAGGATTATGGTTTTCACATCATTTTGGTTTTTATTTTCTTGGTGCCTTCTTATTGCAGGTGCAGCATGGTTACGAAATCAATCAAAGGTGATATCTGCTATAAACCACGCAATTTTTGAATTGTAATGCGCAGGCAATATGGACATTACATTCTTATGAGCCCTTGGTTGTTTACTTTCACCTAAGAGAACTGGCTTTAAAACATGGCTTCCATGTGTTTTGGCACACAACATTGCAGAAACACATTCTTTGCAAATTTTTTGTCCAGGCGTATTTTCTAAGGATTTGGAGGCTTGCATGTTCTAGGGCAAGGTGTGCCAAAATAGACCTGTCTTGTTGGCATTATACACTTGAGAAAAATCTAGCTTTTCTTCTTGAATGATAAATTTTAGTTTTTTTTCGATGTATTAGCACTTCCCTTCACACACATTTTGTTCAGTGTGTTATGACACTTGCAAAATCTGTATAATGGGCCTGAACTAGCCGAAAATCCATTGTTACCAAGTTGTTTTGCAAGGGGTTTGGCAAAAACTTGAATTTCAACACCTCTCGCTGCAATTCCACTTGCACCAAATTGCTTGTACCACCTGTATGTCATGTCTTCTATCTTAGTTCAGCCGGCTGCCGAATTAATCTCACCTGACAATTTTCCTCATTTACATCACATTTAATCAAAAATAAGAGTTTATCCTTTCTTTTTTTAATGTCCAAAACTGTTTTGCAGATTTCACATTCTGCACATACACATGCAACAGTGGCAGCATTTTCAAGCCTTTCAATAATTTGTTTCTCATGTGTTGCAAGCAGTTTATGCTTGTGTTTCCCTGATGATATTGTAGGTTTACTAAAAGACATGCACTAAATTTGTTTCTTTAGCTTAATGACTGAGAAAGGCAAGTGTTAAACTAACCCTTCTGACAAGAGTTGCAAGCAGGTACAGCAAGAGTGTGGGAAGAAGGGCAGCCTAATTTACTATTGTTACTAATGCAATCCTGATATCCCTAAGAAATTCCTATTGTACAGTCTGTGCAAAAATAAAGTTGACAATTTCCTTAAGTTTGTCTAAGTGCAGTGCTAAGATTTAAGTTAGCAATTTGCAGTTTTGTCTTAAGGATGCTTTTCTAGATTAAGTGAAATCTGGGTTTAAAGAGTTCTGGATTAACAAGGTTTTTCCGTAATTGGAAACTTTATCCTTAAGCAATGTGTGGAAGAGTGAAAAAGGATCAAATGCCCTTCTTTCATATGGGTGATCCATAAAGCATATTTCCTTGTAAATGATCGTATAGCACCATACATCTGTGTTTGTCTAGGGGTACCATTTTCCCTAGGTCATGGGTTCACACCTGGATTTTTTTTTAATTTTTCAGGCTCACATGGGAAGGGAAGTGAAGCTGAGGCTTTAGTGTGAGTTGAACTCTTGCAAATGCTGCACATGATTTTTAGTTGTCTCAGTGCAGTGCATATTTAGTTATACAGCTCTTTCTTGGTATTCTGTCCCTTAAAAAGTATTTATGTATGATACCTACATCAGTACAGAATCTGCAAGTAGCTTCCGCATTCCTTATATTTACTCTCCTGAAAATTACAGTTAAAAAAATTGTAAAACAAATCCACAAAACTTTAAAGGAACATAAAAATAACATTTATTAAGGAATTTTGCCATTTCTAAGAGGGAACTGCAATGGTAATGGACAATTTCCTAAGCAAGTGTGAAATGCTTGAACAATCAAGGTAGGCATTTCAACATCTCTTGGTTTTATATATGCGAGATCTTTAATTTTTATGTGTACTACCTTTTTTTTTTTTAGAAATAATTCAAAGTGACAAACCATAGGGGCATTAGTAAATGTTCTCTTAGGCTTCTGCGTGGTCAGTGTCGTGCATAGTGATACTAGTTTCTGATTTCTGCCACATCATTGCCGCTGAGACTGTCTTCAGGGCTGCACTGCATCATATTCTGATTGTCACCTTTTAACTAGAAGACCCAAAAGATCCCTTATTAACATTTGCTTGCATGGCACACTTATCACTGGCACAAGAAATTGGTTTATTAGTGGCAGTCCTTTTTTCTTGTGGGTTTGCAAGTCTGTTTACTAAACATTAATAAATATTTATTCGAAGCACTGACAAAACCAACCATTTTTCTAAAAACCTCATTAGCTTACCAGAAATTAAATACTACACCAGCAATAGATGCTAAGCCTAAGGGGAAGAACAGTGTTATGTTACTATGTATTAATCATAGGAGGATATTATCCATACTGAAACAAGAATCATTCCTAGAGCTCATCTTGCTTGTTTTCTTTGCAGAATTTGGACTCCCATTACCCAGTGAGACTATCAAGGTGGTGAGAGAAGTGATTGAAAAAAAGGTGAAACCCTTTGATATCTGGAGCTGATACCTGGGGGAATTCACCTCTTCAGGGTAAGAAAGATAAACTATCTTAAAATTGTTTAGATAGACCTAAATGTTTTAGTCCTGAGGCCAGTTGTAGATGAAGTAATGGGCTTATGTTTGGAGCTTCTTTCGAAAGCACTGTACACAGTGAAAATTCTTATCCTCTGGATTTCAGCTTTTGCTTTCTTTGTAATTCTTTCCTCCATCTCACCTCATCTCTCTTTATTCCATTCCATTGAGTGAAATTAATCTGTTTTGATTGCATTTTGTAGTTTGTCAATTTCAAATGAAAGATTTATGAACTGTTTAAGAAGAAACCATGTAGGATATTAGTAAATTGCAAAAGTCAGGGTTTCTGTGAAATAGAAGACCATTGAAAGATGTATTCCTAACTCAGGTTGATGCGTCTTCGCTTTTATTGCAGATACACATGTATACTTTTAGAGCTAAAACTGGTTTTCCTTAATTTTAGATGGAATTAGCTGCTGTAGTTATGAAATTTATACATATTTAGCTTCACCAGCAACTAAGAACTACTGCCATTTCACTTCAAAAGCAGCACATACTTTCAAATGTTTGTTCCATATACCACAGATGGCCCATCTCAAAACACTAATCAATGGCCCCTTGGTCATACCATTAATTATTGTGATTGAATTTGGTAACACACACATATATTATGCGCATACCTTTTTTTGGCAAGTTTTACAGGGAAGAAAAAGTCAGGGGGAAGAAGAGCCTCCTGCCTGTATTTCTTAGTGTTGTAAAGTAAAGAAAGATTTTCTTTGAGGCCCTCAGCCATTAAGGTGAATAGGTTACTTAATTTACTGCATACTAGCGGAATTATAAAACGAAACACAGAACATATACACGTGTGTGAACTCTGTGATCTACAGACAGAATGAAACTGTAGCATTGAAACCACTACATATCAAGATGCATATCATACATGTCAATGTTGTTCCACGCTGCTTCCTAAATGGCACAAAACCCACAAAATGAAGACGGAGCCAAGCAGACAAAAAAAAGTGTACACAATACATACTTCAACTGCCTTCTTTAAATAAAGTAGACAAAATTGAGCCAAAAAGCAAACCAGAAGTGGACTGAATGCCTTGCCAATTTGTCACCTTCTGTTATTGTACTCTGATTCTTTAGGGTTTGGAATCTATAAGCTTTCACATATACAGATGGCAGTGGGTTGTAAAATCTCCCAAAAAACTCGAACCTAGAGGTAATGCTTTCAAAGGTTGTCTTCAAATTGTACAACTTCCACTTTGGAGCTTACATTTTTAACCACATTCAGATGAGATGACTTGGGGAATTAGAGGATCACTTCAATATCTAGTTTCCTGTGAAGTTGGTTCAATAAGCACTCTATTAGGAGTGAAAATGCCCTAAGGTTTCAATGTTAGAACAAGAGCAGCCTGACTCCATCACTAAGATAGTCAAGTCAACCTAGAATGGTGGATTACACATTTCAAATACAAAATGTTGCATTGCAACTGCACTAAAGGAATTAATCTGTTCCTGCTTTCCATGCAGTTGGTCATGCAGTGCACAGTAGATGTAGGAACATCGAACAATGTTGCTCTATTTTACTTAAATGAGCAATCAGTTGGCGATAACTGCCTAGTGTGAATTTCTGGTTAATTTTATAATATTTAAACTATATGTTGGTGGAATTTTCCCTGTTTCATTTTTCTTGAGTTTGTAAAGTGTCAGCCATTAAGTGTACCATAAACAGTATAGCATTTCAATTGGCAATTATAATGATAAAAATTTGAAATTAATAATTTAATTTTAATGTATGTTATACAATTATATTGTTTCTTAAACACTTCAGAATTATGAAGAACTGGTAAATATATATTTTTTGTGATGAGCAAATAACTTGAGGCTTGTCAAATCTCTCTTACAATATATATTTGTGAAGTGTCTCACCGACTTTGATATAAAATTATTCACAATGGAAACAGCAGGTGTAATCAATACTTACTGTGCCAATTTTAGCTGTCCATAGTGGTAATTATAGTGAGCCTTATAGATAATGATGTAATAATGAATAGGACAGGAAACGCAGGTATGACATGAGTATTCTATTCCATTTAGCTGTACATGCCTATAATTAAGCATGTTTGTGGGTCTTGGGGTAGAAACCTTTTTAACACAAATGTAAACAAAATATGTACATTGGACAAATGATGTAATTGTGCAGTTGGGTGTGGAGCAACTTGAATGTTCCATGTTCCAGATAACAATGCTAAGTTTTACTGCAGCCAAGTTTGAACATCTAAGGGAAACATTTGTGATTCTGATTTCCAATGCGCCCATAAAATCATTTGTCAACAAGGGTGACTGTGGGTTGCCCATTGCTACTCCTGATGTTTGGCAATGATATCTTGTTTAGAGCTAAAAAGTTCTGATATGTATATAATTTGGCGAGTTCTGTGCATTCTGAAATGTTCTGTGATGACATTCCAAATGATTTGAACTAGCTTTCGATTAGTGGTGGGAATTTATTCAGTGGTATACTGGGGAATAGTGAGTTTACATCGAAAGAAATTGGTCCTCTTCCTTTAATTCAATACCTGTGATATTTTCTTTAAGTTCATAGGAGGTTTTCACTGCTGAAACTGTTTAATTTTGGAAAGGAGTTAAATTTGAAATGTTTTATCAATGTGTATGTTGGTGAATCTGTGTCTCATTGTTATATTGTTTTGTGAATTTTGGGAAAGACAGTTTGAGAAGGGTTGTATTAATACATTTTTTGTGTGTATTTTTTTGGTATAATGTTTGTTTTCTTTAGTTTATAAGATTTATAAACAAGTGGTTATGGGTGTTTTATTAATGACTTCATATTGATTGTCATTAAGCAGTTAATTCATTTTGTTAACATAATCAGGTGTTCCCATTATGACTTTTATCTTTGTCTGCCTTTGGTGTGTGTTACTTTTTTTTGTTCGCTTCTGTAAACACATTGGCATTTCGTTATGCTTTTTTCCAATTCTGGTAAAAAGCCTTTAGAAATGTTATTTGTAGTGAATTCTTTAATTTTGGTTGAGAAATGGATGCAAGCTTTAAGCTTTGGTTTAAGAGCTCCATTTCTCTTGGGTAGAAATTTTGATTGGAAAGATTTACCACGTTCTTGAAAGTTTCTGTACTTATTTCGGAAACTTTTTCTAGTTATGCAATTTGGTTGACCATTGCTTTCTGGTGGGATGGCTCTGTAATTCCCATTGTTTCTCTTATTCATTAACTCCAATATATGGATTTTTATGAACTGTTGCATAATTTGTTGGTTAGTTTGAATTTGAGTTGTACAGTTTTTGCTTTTAGTTTTCTACTTGTGATTGCCAAATGGTATATTTTCAGAGTTTTCCCAAATCCCATTTCCTAACACTTCTGTTAAGTTTGAATGTAGTTTGTAAAGTTTCACTTCTATTTTCTCCAATTGTTTGTAATGTTCATTGATTTCTACTTGTAAAACTTTTTTCTCTGCAGCATTTTGTTACACATTGCTATTGCCGTGTTTGGCAATATCTTAACAAATTGGGGTATACTTTATTCTGTAGACATAGTTTTATGAATTTTATATTTGTGAAAATGTTTTTCTTTTCTTGACATTTTAAGAATGTTTTAATTTCTCATTTCTGTATTCCAAAGTGTTCTTTGAATTCCTATTTTTAACATTCAAGGAGGTTACCTCATTTGCAATTTCCTCAGTTGTTTCATCATTTCATAATACATATTTATTGGTGTCTGTGGCAGAAGTACTACTAACTCTTCAGTGATTCTTATAAAATCGGCTTTTCATTCATTTATATGTAATTTTTGTACATTTATTTTGCACAATGTTTTGCACAGTTTAAAGTCCACACCTTTGCAAAATTATTACACTCTGCTGGACAAGGGAAGTTATAGGTTTCAACTTCAGGAATTTGTCATATATGCCTTTGTCTTGCAGAATAATACATTTTTTTTGTTAATTTATTCAGTATTAAGTTCTATTGTGTTCCTAAAAGTTGTTACAAATCATTTGTAGAGACCTCTTTCCACCTATTAGTGTGAAATATTCGACACATAAACATTATTTTTGTTTGACTGAGGGTGATTGATTGCACTCTGTCAATATTTACTGAGATCAAACTATTAAATTTTTAACTGACCTATAAGACTCTGTCTCTCTTTGTAGGGGTGTGGCCCATTCTGTATTGTCGGGTACTAATTAGCAAGTCGTTTAATTTTAAACAAAGGTTTTGTGATGGACAAAACATTACTGGATTTTTTTTTTTTTTTTTTTTTTTTTTTTTTTTTTTTTTTTTTTTTTTTTTTTTTTTTTTTTTGAGTTCTTCATGGTTTAGAGGTAGACATAAATACTCTTAGCCTGTATGTGACATACTGGTAAATTATTATAAGTGAAACTACTTCTCAGTGGATGGATAATTATTGCTGCACCAGTGTCTTATTTTAATGAATCTTTCATCAAAATTTATATGTCAACATTGGGCAACTTTGCTTAATACCATTACACTTAAAAAACAACAAATTTAGAGTCTCTAAATATTGAGTTAGATAAGGCCTGGGTTTCTTCGTCACAATTTTAGGCAAGGGTTTCGGCTATTGTCTTTGTAACTAATAATATTAAGGATGACAAAAATCAGGGTATAAGATATAAGTATAAAATGGGGGGAGGTGTTGACATAACACACTTAATTTTTTGATGCAATATATAACAAAACATACAATGTCTGGGTACACAAAGGTAGGTGAAACAAGGAGGTGTTTAATAATAATTTGGTTGAGAGAGAGAGAGGCAGAGAGAGAGAGTGTCTTAAAGTGTTAAATCACTAAATTCAAGATGAAAATATGATTAAATTTTCTTTCAGAGGTCCTAAAAATGGCATCTGCTGAGGGCAGCAGTGGTCGTGTGTCTAAAGTTGAAGAAAGCAGTGGCTCAGAAGGAGCAGGACCTACAGCTCTTCAGACTTTGGCTGATGTAGCTACAATAAAACGTTTGGAAGAAATGAAAGATATGGATGTGGAAGAGATAGTGGTAGAGGTGGATATGTATTGGGAAGATACGGATTTGGAAGATTTCAAGTTTCAATTAAGGAAGGGACACACCTTGCGACGTGCAATATCTTGCCCTGAGGTAAGTCCTGCTTCATAGAATAAATGATATTTAAACCATGTTACTTCCATAATTGTAAATTAAGCAGGAAAAAAGAAAATGCTGCACTCTTGAACTGTAGATTGCTATCAGAACAGGTTGACCAACAATTCATACAGTATAGTAAATGGGAAGCTATAAAGGATGAAAATGCCTGTCCATTATAATACACTTCTGGATATAGTATTATGTCTTTATTGATTCAAGAATTGTTTATAAATAAAGACTTAAATCCACTGCTGCAAATAATTCACTTGACATTTTGACGTGTATACAGTTTACAGCTGTAAGTAGTACATGCCTTGCATACTACTCATTCTACCACTCCAGTCACTCACGACTTAGTACACTTCACAACACAGGCTTAGAAATTCTTCCTCCTTTTAAAGCTAGAAAATGTTGGATATTTCTGGAAAGTTGTGGGAGCTCCTGGGTGCATCTCAAGAATACTGGACTTCTCATGTTCCAAAGTTTCTGGTTACCAGTACACTGCAGCTCCTGTGTTGTTACACATCACAAGGGCTCCAACTGCAATGACTCATATACCAAGATGAATGTGAGAACTGCAAAAGATGGCACTGTAGAACTGCTCTAGAGAGTCCAAATGAGCTGCCAGTTTCTTCTTGTGGGATAGCCTCTTGACCAAAGGTGAGAGAAAGTAATGAAAGCAGCAATATAGAACAGGAAATGGTACTGGGCGAAACAAAAGTCTGCTGCATCTAAGGTTTGAACCCACCTCAGCTGGAGTGAACAGTAGTATGAGACAGTATTGTGACAGTGCCCACTTCTGCAATGGTTGTATCATTCACTTTGGTATGCAAGTCATGCAGTTGGAAAGCATAACACAGGAAGTGTGGTGCACTGGTAACCAGAAAAATTGGAACCAGAGATATCTAGTACTTACGAGATTTCTTCAGAAGCTCTTACAATTTTCCTGAAAGTTCTGCAACATCATTTTCTAGCTATAAAAGGAGGAAGAATTGCAAGTGAGTCATGGGTGACTGGATTATTAGCATACATTTGTGTGCAGCTGTTAACTACATACATGTCGAAATGCTGATTGAATTACTTGCAGCTTGCACAATCTTTCATTAGTGTATGAATTATTGCTTTCTGTTGCATGTTCTGGCTCTTCTTTCTAATATGTGATGCCAGATTTTTTGCAAGTCCATAAGCGGAATATATTTTCAAAGTACGGCTTTACATTTTATGTCTAATGTGGATTTAAAATCACTTTTTACTTGAATTTCATGCCAGAAAATGTTTTAACATAAGTTAAGGTTTATAATTGTTTACTTACAGTGCATGTAGCCATCCTGAAGAATGCAGCCAAATTATGCATTTAAATCACATAATGCAAGGTGGCAACTTTTTTTTTTTGTTTCAGTAAATTACACTAACTATACAGTTAATCACTAACTTACGATAGTGTGCTATTGCACTAGCTTACACTGTTTGGCCTTAAAATACCAGCTATGTACACTAAATGCTTACCTTGTTAACTTAGCCTAGCCTAAATCTAAACTATGTACTTTCCTGTCTCTTAATGGGGTGCAACACCACATTGCATTCAGAGCACAACATTCTTGTTCTCAGCAGACCCTCATCAAATAATTGAAGACATGCCTCCAAATGGTTCAGGTAAAGACAGATCTGCCTTACTGAACTGATGAGCCATTTATAAAACTATTAGAAGCTGCAAGAATTTCACAATTAACTTACAGTCCTCTATTCTCGCACTGCAATAAATTCTGCTCTATCGCATCCCTGTGTTTGTAAGCCAATAACACTTAAACGAAAGTATGGTGAAGACTTAAGGTTTTTAATCACTTTCAGATGTTGGTACAGTTTGTTCTGTAGATGTCTAGGGATTATTTACAGAGGTTGGCTGCAATGTTGGAAATGATATGCAGGTTGACTGCTGTGTGAGATGTAATATGGCTTGTAGTGTTCGGTTGGTTTTGTCTGCTTGCGCATGTGCATTGGCAAACCTTTGGACTTAAAAAAAAAAAAAAAAAAAGGTCTTGCCATCTCGCATCACATGTTGTAAAGTATCCCCATGTGCATTGGCAAACCTTTGGACTTAAAAAATGTCTTGCCATCTCGCATCAGATGTTGTAAAGTATCCCCCCTATTCCTACTCTGTTGGTTGACATTCAAATCAAATCTTCTCAGAGTACACTGAAATTCCCATCCTATATGTGTGTTAAACCATATGAGACTACAATAAGTAGACAAAGAAGAAGTTAGCTATTTTATGGCATCTTTTAGACTGTGTCAGTATGGAATTTCTTTCAACTTTTGTCCCTTTATGACTTAAAGCTGAGGCAAAACTTGTAATGTCAGGATTGAACAAACCACTGTGTGTTTAACACCGTATAGTTAATGATGAGCAAACAGCCCAATATGAGGAAACCTCAGAGTAATTTTCAGTAAGTCTAGAAAATTACTTAAAAATTTATTGAATCGGTCATGTATTCATTAAGGGAAATTTATACACAGTACTGCAGCAAGTTGTATCATTACTTTCAATTCATTTAGGTTCTATTAAATAAAAATGTGAAGATCCACTAATATACATATATTCTGAAAGAACACACAAAATGCTACAAAATTAACATACTGTCATTTGAAATGATCGCCTTGTGCAGCAACACAGTGGCAAAGACATTGAGGCCACTCAGTAATAGCTGCATGAATCGTGTCCTGTGGAATTTTCTTAACACCTAATGTGAATAATTTTTTTAGCATCTCAATATTTTGGTGCCTCTTTTAACATGCTGTTGCCTCGAGCTTCTGCCACAGAGTATATTCCAATCGAGTGAGGTCCAGACTTCCACTAGGCCATTCAGCAGCAGCAATGAATTGTAGGTCATTGGTTGCCAACCACTGCGGCATGGTTTTTGCAGCTAGCAAATGCCTTTTGTGTCTTTTATATCCACTAACAGCCTTAAATAAAATAACAACAAATTGTCATTGTTTGTGAAGAGACGTTCATTTTATGAGACAAAATTGTTTGTTTATGCAATGAATTGCATGTTAACGAATTGGCTTTTTTGCTGTAATATGGTGAATAAATTGGTAAACTCATACACAGATTTTCTAACCATTAACTTCAACATGAGCATGATTGGGTAAAACTTCCAAGTGCAGTTAATGTAAACACAAAAACTCTAAAAATACTACTTCTCTTAAGAATAGCAAATTAGATACTTTAATATCTACCAATTTTTCAGAATGTTATCAGAAATATTTTTCTTCACAATACTGCATGTGTGTATAAAAAGATCCTACTAATTAGCCCACTCAATTATTGTGAGCAAAAATAAGTCCCAAAGCAAATACTAGTTATAGGAGATGCTTTCCATGGAATTTAGAATGAAATAGTTACTTATTGCAATATTCCATGACTGACATTCCAGATTAATGGTTACACATTCTCCTAAAGCTTTAAGCGTATGTTGATAGAAATCAGCATTAGTTTTAGACCTGGAAACAGTATCTAGATAATTAAGTTGACTTTTTGGCACTGTTCAGTGTAGTAACAACAATCTGTGAATAATGTATGATTGCTAGTTCAACATTTTAAGTCCAATCTCTCTCCATTTTCTATTCTTCTTTACTTGGAAAACTAAGGAAAACTGCTTGGCAGATGTGTATTGCAGGGTGTCTACCAGTACCGAAAATACCAAAAGTGTCGAAAAAGTAACAAATTTGGCAAGTGGGTGCCAAAAATACTGAAAAGTAATGAATTTAATGATTTGGAGAATGTAGGAATTCACGTTCAAACTTGGTGCTTGTAACTGCACTGATCTCGTAAAGGACCAAACTAGCGACAGTCAACATCAATTTAGAACGTCTCTCGAAAATGCTTGTTGCCAATAGAAATGCTAAGTTGCCTTCCTCCCTTGCTGCCTACTGTTAGGTACGTAATTTTCTTGCAGGATTGGCTACATTGCCAAGTGAAGGAAACAACATTGGAAGTGGTTGATATTGATTTAAAACAAAAATTTATAGTTATGAGTTTTGACAGCAACAGTAAGTAATTTGTTGGAAGTCATTGAACAAAAACTACAAAATTATAATTTGGTGTTTTGTACGTGTTATATAGTGCACATTCACACATTAGGGCTAGTCATGAAATAAAGTTATATTGTATGACTTAGAGTGTAGAAGTTAGTTATCTACTAGGTCCTATTATCCGGTTGTATTTCTTGTAGGTCTCTATTATGAGAGACCCAAAAGTAGAATAGAGACTTTCAGTAAATTTTCTTGAAAAAAGTGAGTTTTAGTGACAAGCTAAAACAAACTGACATGTTACAAACCCTGAAACCTTGTTTCACTATACTCTTGAAGTATCACAACACCAGGGTGTCTACTGAGAATGTGGAATAAAAATTGGGTACAGTTTTAGGTACCATATATATCAAGAGTTCCTGAATGCAGCATATCGCATGCAATTAGTTGCAATCCTTAACCTAATCTCAACAAAGACTTTAAAACTCGTCAATGCCCACCCAGTATTTTTCAAAACAGTTTTATATGCTCCATTTATGGTATGAAGGAAACGCATCCCAATATTTGTTTTTCTGATGTGTAACTATTTTTCATATGAATCGTTAGATCGGACAACAGTTTCAGATTTACATTAGGGCCTCTGTGGACACCTGAACATGCTTTTCAAATGAAAAGTCCTTTTTCAGAAAACCCTTTTAGACAATCCATCATATTTGATGCTGTTGATTTCTCTAGGAACAAGGACTTCAAATATCTAGTGCAGTGTTTCCCAACCTTTTGAAGTTCACGGCACCCTTGGGAATAACATTAAACACCAGGGGCACCCTTCCTTGAATTAAAAGAAAATTAAGCTTAATATGTTAATTTATTGAAATATTATATAATAATAACGTACACCATAACATAATACAGTAAACTTTACTACAATCACTGAGTAAAAATACATCAATAAATTTTGTTCGATTAATAATTAATGTGAAACTTGTGATTAATGCTTAGAGCACAGATATGTGATGTCGGGTCTTACAGTTGACAGTGAAACACGCTAATCATCCTCAAGGTTATTCAATCTATTCTTGCTTTGCATTCTATTGTCACCATAGCAGAGAAGGCTTGCTCGCATAGATAGGATGTTGAAAAAGGCAAAAGTGCGTTAATTGCTTTCTTCATTAGGTTAGGGTACTCCTCTCTCCGTTGAAGCCATTGCATTTTGCAATCTTGATAAGTGATCACAAATGCGGTCTTTCAGTTTACCCAGATCTTTATCTCCTGCCACATTAAGAAGAGATGGAAAGTTTGACAAATCTCCTTTTTGAACTGCAGACTTCCAAGAACTAAGTCTTCTTTTAAAACCTTTCATTTTATTGGTTGAGGAGATTATTGTTTCATGTCGACCCTGCATCGAAACATTCATTTCATTCAGCTTATGAAAAATATCTGCCAGATACGACAGTTCAAAACACCAAGAATCACTTAGTAAGAGCTCATGAAATGTGTCTTGATTTTCATCCTTAAAAAAAGTTTTTAGCTGTTCTTTAAGTTCGAGAAACCGGTTCAATACACGACCCCGCGACAACCACCTTACGTCTATGTGAAGTAACAAAGAGGTATGAGCTGCATCCGTTGCGCGACATAAGTGTTCAAAAATTCTGCACTTTAAAGGTCGAGACTTCATATAGTTCACCATTTTCACAACTTGGTTAAACACTTTAGCAAAATCTTCATTACACGCTTTCACGACTAATGCCTCTCTATGCAGAAAACAGTGAGTTATAATAATGGCTGGATTTTCATTGAGAGCTCTGGCAGTAAAACCTTTAATTTTCCCAGACATAGATGGTGCACCATCTATACATATACCACAACAGTCTTTCCATGAAAGATCATGGTCATTGAGATAGGAATTAATAGAAATGAAAATATCATGGCCTGTGGTTGTAGTCTCCAGCGGTCTACAGAACAGAAACTGTTCATTAATATCTTTTTCATCAATATATCTGATAAAACCAAGGAGTAGCGGTTTGTCACCAATATCGAGACTCTCATCTACTTGCAAAGCAAATGTTCTATAAATTTTTATTTTATCCGTGACTTGTTCGTTGATATTGCATGACATTTCAGATATCCTGCGGCTGATTGTGTTGTTGGACAGAGGAACTTTCGAAATTTGATTAGGTGCTCCTTCGCCAAGTATTGTTGAAACTATAACTTGACATGCAGGGCCAATGATTTCTTCTCCAAAAGCATGAGATTTCTTTTTTTTTAGCCTATCAGTTCTGCTACTTTAAATGAGGCTTCAAGAGCAGTAACACCTATGATCATTCTCTTTACCATTCGCACAGCTGTTTTCTTCTCCCCTTCTAATATATGTGAAAAATACATTACATTTTTCTGTGACACACTAGGTTGCTTTGTTGTAAGATGCCGCTTGAGTTTGCTAGGTACCATGGCCTCGTTGCTAAGTGTTTCGCCACAAACTAAACACACAGGGATAGGGGTTTCCTTGTTGTTATTCCACTTAAATCAAGACGCTAAGTAACTGTCCTGGTATGTTCTTTTCTTTCGTTTGTCTTCCTTATGTGGTGAATTCGACGGTCCGGGAGAAACTGTAAGATTTGGCTTCTTAAAGCAAGCAGTAGGAGCCTACTGTTCACTTTCACTGTCCTGGCATTTACGTTTAACAATGAACTTATCCATAGCTAAACACTGTGAATCAACGCGAGGAAGACAACTGAAAGCGCCAAGCGGCGTACACTTTTATATATTCATCTGTCAAAGTCTCGGGAATGTTCGTGAGGAAGCGAGTAGTCTCGGGAATGTTCGGCAGGGTATAGCTGTAATGCCATCTGTGGGATACTAGTATAACTGAATTATTGAAATGAATTGACCACTATCACCATCTGCCGTGCATGAGAGTAATTGATTTGACTTATTTTATTTCAAGACCTTACAAGACTTAAGGCTTCAGTAGAAGGTTTTTTTTTTTTTTTTTTATCTCAATATCTCGCAGCACCCTAGCCCAAAATTAACATCCCAATAATTTACCACTACATCCATATGTTCCTTGTGAGAAATATCATTAAGACTCATCAATGGAAAGAGTAAACACAGGACTTTCACTTCAATAAATACATGGTTTAATTCACACCTACAATTCTGTAATACTTAAATTTTACTCCTACATTTTACCTATCACATCTTATTTTTTCACTTCACAGAGTTGCTGGATTTCTGAGGACCTAAAGCATCCAACAGCATGGTCGCCCAGCTATTGGATGCTATTTACCTCATCCTTTCACCAATCCACCTTTGTTCCTATACCTTATTTCTAATTTCCTTCATCCATCTACTTCTTACTACACTTAAATATTTTCCTATTTCTGTTAAACTTTTTTTTTGATTTAGCTTTTAACATCCTTTTACCTATAACTTCATTTGGTAGACTAGACCAATTGTTTTTTCGTAATTTTTCACTCATATTCATTGTTCCTTTGCATTCTAGAATTAAATGACAATAATTATCAGACTTCTTATTACATAAGACATTTACCTTGGTTAGCTCCCTCCCCTAAGCGTTTTAACCTCACCACCCTTGTCCTAGCCCATGCAAAAACCTCTCTTGCTGGTTTGTTACAAACATAAACATAATTTTCTTTCCCCATATCATTTTAAATTCCATATATATACACACAGTGAACTTTTGGAGTTGAAACTACCAATTATCTTTCCATATATTCAATTCTCAATTTACCTCTTTTCCAACAACCTTTCTCGTCTGCCTGTCTGTCCTATCAAATATCCCCACACCCTATTTCATCTGAAGTAGTTTTTACTTGCTTATACCAAGTATCCTCTTTATTAAGCTTTCCTTGAACCTCCAAACATTGCTTTAGTATATTATTGTTTTCTAATTCCATAATTCTCCACCAGTATTTCACTACTCTTTCTATAATTTTTGGCTTTACTTCCAAACCTCCCTAACTCCATTTGTGCAACCACATTGGGTGAAGTTCTCGGTAAACCTAAAATTAATTTTCAAAAGCTCATATGTACCTTATGTACATGTTCCCACCCCTCCTCTATACCCCAAATCTCTGCACCATAGTGTGTTCTAGCCTCAACTGCTGCACCAGATACTCTTTCTAGCCCTTTTACTTGTATCCCTGGTATTTTGTCTAGGCACGCTTTAATAGCTTTCATTACCACTTTTCCTTTAGCTAGAATATGTTTCTTTTGTTCACCCCTTCTACCATTACTACTCAGTCTTACTCCTAAATAATCAAAATTCCTTGTCGCCTCTATGTCCTTTCCTTCCCCAACTCCATTTTTCATCCTTCCTTAGTTTATTACTCATTTTAAAAAACATTATTGTTGTTTTACTTGTATTAACTCCGATGCTCCACTTGTTACAAAACCTCTTATTGCTCCAATTACTTTGTAGGACCTAGGATAATGATAATGTTAATGTTAAAAGGTGCTAAACTACAAGGTTATTAACATCCTAACAATAATATCAATGTATTAACATTTCAATATTCTATAATCTAAGACATCATCTACAGCAAGTTTTTAGCAATGGCATGGGTTTTTCAGTTTTAAGATCTTTGTATTTTAATACTGTGAAAGCATGAATACTAAAAGCTTGGAAAAAAGGCATCCTTTGCCATACTGTGGCCAGTGGTGGTCTTTTGCGCTATAACTGAGGGCGGTTCTTTATAAAGGCACAAAGGTAGAAAATCTTAAGGCAGTAAATTTATGTTGATTTTTGTGAATATTAATACCAGTTTATTTTTATTATTTTTTAAATATGAGAAAATGTCGTATGGTGGTGGTGGTGGTGGTGGTGGTGGTGGTGGTGCTGCTGCTGCTGCTGCTGCTGCTGCTGCTGCTGCTGCTGCTGCTTTTACACCCGTAGTCCTGGGCATGATAGGTTTAGTGCATAGACTGTTGCTCTTGACCATTGACAGTTGTGATAGCGAAGGTGGCGAGGTGAAGGTGAAGGTGTTTCACATTTTGAATATGCTTGCTTACCGATGGATTTGTGTCCATGCCCAATGGAGTTGCCTGTGTAGCTTTATAGTGTTAAAACATGCAAATTTATTTTAATGTTTGTGACGTTAAGTACTTAAAAAGTGTTGCAAATGGCTTTATAAAATGTATTGACTACATTGTACAATTACTTATGGAGTTTAAAGGCTAATTTTTAGACTAAAAAAGAATTGATACCTTTGAGTAGATGGACACAGAATTTCTTAATAGAAAAAGTCGAAACTGAAAGGATTGAAAACTGCATGTTTAAGAGGCAGCTTAATTCTAAGGACATGTACAAGAAATACAACCGGATCTATGGTTGTGAAGTTTGCAAATCCTTTTCCTGCACGTTTTGTTTCTCCTATATTTGGCATTTTTATCATGGACAGCTAAAGGAATGGGTGATTTAACAGAAAAAGTTAAAAAAAACAAAAAAAAAAAAAACATGAATTTTCAGTACACCATATGAATAGTGTGGTGGATCTTTCACTCTTAGGAAAACAAAAAATTAAGTCGTATCTTGACTGTGTCTTTAAAGAAAATGTTAAAAAGCACAGCATTGAAGTGAGTAATAAACATATAACCTCCTGGGCTCCTCCCTGAAGGACAAAATACCCACGGAGAAACAATCTGGAGTATATGCCATTGATTGTCAAGACTTTAACAGGAAATACATTGGAAAGACAATAAGAAACCTTGAAACACGCAATAAAGAACCCAGAAGACACATAAAGTCAAAACAGCCAGACAAATCTGCAGTAGCACATCATTTTTGGGAAACTCACCATGAAATGAATCCGAACATCAAACTATTGAAAGAACTTTCGAATCCGTTTCAATTATTAGCATGGGAAAAAATCTATATTCATAAATACTGCCATACATTGATGAACATGGAGTTCCCCCCTAAGGATTTCTTAACAAGTCTCATCGCCTGCCCAACAGATGTCACCACAACCAACACATCCACAACCACAACTTGGAACCCAAACCCAAGCAGTAGTGGTTCAACAGCTGAGGATGCGGGCAACGGTCCGCGAAACAATTGTCCTACTCAATAAAAGTAAGTGAAGTGTGTGTTAACAATACCACTTTAATTAATTCAATTTGATTATGCCTTCACTGTAAGCAGCTTCAAAATTATACATTGATATTTTCAAAAGGTTGATTTCATGTGTCAAGTTCTGCACTGTGGTTACACTGGCAGTATGAAGCCATAACAAGCCTCTTACATCTTTGAACCCAGTAGTGTTCAGTGACCTTATTGATTATACAGCTGAACTGGATACAGCAATGAAGAACATTTAGAAACATCCACAGTATTCAAAGGAACTTCAAAAACAGTTCAGAATGAATTGTTAGACTGCATGTTGAATGTCTGCAGTGAGAAAATGCAATGAATAAGAGCTCTGAATGTGTTGCCATTTAATGTGAAGACAAACGACGTTTCAAATCACTGTCAAAAGGTGTTGGTATGATGAATATGATGAATCTGTATGAGAGATTTTGGGTATTTGTGAATCCTAAAGGAAGCGATGCAGAATCTCTGACAAAGTGCACAAGGAATGAAATTGACCCACTTCTTGAAAATACCAAATATAAACTCATTGCACAAACCTTTGATGGGGCCAGTGTTATGAGTGGAAGGACTGTTTGGGTACAGCCCAAAATAAAGGAAATACATCCATATGCTTACTTTGTCTGCTGCTATGCTCATCAATTGAGTTTAATCATACAAACGGCAACAAATACTAATTCCAAAGTGTGTGTTCTTTTCAAATCTCTCGGGTATACTCCAGCATTTTTTTTTTTTTTTTTCCCACTTCCTCTTTGTGATCTGATATTTTAGAGTAAGTAGTGCAGGCAAGATTGCCCAGAGTTAAAATTTAAAAGATGGAATTACAATATTTCTATTGTCAATGTATTTGAAAATATAGAAAACCTGAAAGATTGTTTAGAAATTATTGAAGGGAGTTGCAGTAATTCAACCACAATAATAAATGGAGCCAGTAGTTGTAAAAGAGCTCTTGGAAACCAACAATTTTTTTTTTTTTTTTTGCAAGAGTTTTCCATAAAATCTTGCCCCACATTGACATTTTGTATATCAGAACCTTCAAAAGAAGAGCAAAGATATTGTTGATACTAAAGAGTGACATCTTTGTGTTTAAACAACAAATGGAAAAGAAAAGATTGAATACTGATGAAGCACACAAACAGGTATGTGAAGATTTTCCCAGCCATTAAAGAAAACATTTGGAATGAGCAAGGGTAGGAGATGCCAAGGAGCTGTGATGTCATTAAAGGTAATGTTACAGATAGATTTGCTTATAATGGTCATCTAGAAACTGCATCTTTACTGTATTAAGAGTTATTTAAGGATTTCTGTGGTAGTTTCCTTGAAAAAGTTTACACACAAGTAGTGCAGTCCTATCCTTTTCAACTGCAGGGAAAACTGTGTAGAGAGTTTGAGCTAATTAGCAGATGAAATTATTTTAATGTTAAAGGAATGTTGAAACTTTTTCAGTTCATAAACGAAAATAATCTTTCATCAGCGTTTGGTGAAGCCATAAAACTTCTGAAAATTGTAATACAACTGTAGAATCTGTATGTTGTTTTTCCCCTCTGAAGAGAGTAACAGCATTTTTAAGAAATGCAATGACAAACAACAGATTCAATGCTTTTACAATGTTATCAGTAGATAAAGGCATTATCAGTTGAGTTCTGGATTTTTTTGAAAGACTGATGGAAAACTTCAATAAATTGAAGAGTAGAACAAGTGATTTTGTATATAAATTGGCCAAAAATGTAATTTATGGAAAACTGAGCAAAATATTTGTATATGTGTACATAGTGATCCCCATGTGATTGTATGGGGGATGGACCATTACACGGAGGTGGCTAACATTACTTTTATATTTGGGTGAGCTTGAATGATGCTCTAACACCATCCTTTATATGTTGCATGCATATTAATCTAGTACCTTTTGTACCAAGATCCTAATTGTGTTAGGCTCTTGTACTAATTTCTGAGGTTTATATTTCAACATTGAAAATCATTATTTCCATGGGTCAAAGGCGTAGAATGTAAAATAATGGCGAATAAAATTAATAATTGTAATAATTTTGACTGTCAATACTCAGTAAGCAAAACGTTTTAGCACCCCCCAAAAATTTTGGCCACTGCTCTATAAACATACCACATTAGTCTAGTACATTGCTGTTTAATTATTTTTGAACATACCATGCATGTATAGAGAGCTTTGCACTACTGCTTTAAATGGAAACGAACTAAAATTTGATACTAACATTAACCCACTAACGCCTGGTGTTTTTATATGATAAGTGTGCACACCTCCACTAAATGCTCATTCGAATTTTAAGTTGCAGCAGTGGGGAGCATTTCTTTGAAGGCAGAGAGATATGCAGAACTCGTCAATATGACCAGTGTTAGTTTGTGTGCCTCTATTGTTGTAGTATTGAAGTAACAAACCTGTTGACTTGACACTGCAAGAAATGGGAGTCTTCGCTTCGAGTAAGTTTATTATTGATTATATTTTTTTTTCATTTGCTTTTTATTTTTCTGTTTTGGTTGGGTACTATAGAGTGGTGTTATACTCATACTGGCATATGTAATGTTATAAACTTAAGTGATTTGAATGAATGTTGAGGCTCTGCCATAGCCTCTCACCAAGGTGGCCCAAATTCACTCCCAGGCAACCTCATGTGGGATTTGTGGTGGAAAAAGCAGCGAATGGATAGGTTTTCTCAAGCTTCCTCTGCCATTCCACTGGTACTCCATCTCCATTCCATGTATCATGTCATCTGTGGTGCCATATGTAGTAAAAGCAGGCATTAAACACTATATAAAAAAAAAAAGAATGAATATTGACCAATCTATCTTAATTTGAATATTGCTGTTGCCATGTGGTAACATTTGCACTACCTATATTTTTTGCATTCTTTTTATTCTTAGGCCAGACTTCATCTCGGTAGTCAAGGAATAATGCAGAGATTATGCCTCTAAATAATGAAATAATTGGCTTTGAAGAAGCCCATATTTCATCTCTAGAAAGTAAATATTCAAATTATAAGAGCATGTCCATTTTGGAGATTTTTGAAAGATTTATAAACAAGGATATAATTCAGCACTTAATTGTTGAAACAAGAAGTTATGCATTATTTCTAACTGTTCACATCCAAATATAATAGCTGAAGAGATTCAATGCCTAATGGGAACTTGGTTTGGGTATAATATTTGCGATTTAAAAGACATTATTGGGATAGAAATAATATGAAGAATCTAGCTGTATCTAACTCCATAAGACAAGATTTATTTCTGCACTGCACCAATAATGCCAAAATGAATCCAAATGACAAAGCTGAAAATCTGTGCTGTTTGGAAATGCTAAAGAACAGGTGTTTAGATAATTTTGTACCTGAAGAGCACCTCCCAGATGGCGAAAGCATGGTTAAATATTTTGACTGCCTGGTAAGTAATTTATTAGGGATAAACCAGTAAGATTTAGGTACAAAATATGGAGCCTCAGTGCATAGTGGCTATTGAGTCAATTTTGAGCTTTACCAGGGTAAAGTCCAAAAGCAAGTGCTGGGAGTGGGGAAAGTATTTGGTGAGGCAGCAATTTCCTTACTGGTATTATTTAAGAAATTGTAGCAGAAAAGGATGACTTGTATACATTTTTAATGGATAAGCTATTTTCCAGTATTGCACTTTCCTCATTTTTAAAATTCTATTGAAATTCAGCCTTATAAATTGTAATAATGTAAGTGTGTATAGTAATGTAATAAGTTACTGTATTGTAATCGATTTAAAATTGTAATAATGTCGTTTTAAAAATGTATGTGTACATATCTTTTGTTTTATTTCAGTACATATTGTGAACATCTCTTAGGCTGATGCTATGAGTTGTTTATATTTATTTAAGCAGATAATGAAATGAAATTTGAACTCTAAGGGAGAATAGAATTCAAAAAACTGCCCAATTCAAAATAGACTATTTTTCCAAACATGGTCATGGGCACTTTGAAATTACACTTGACAGAAATAGCCTGCTATATGTCCACTGAATAGGCATCGTCATAGTCGCAATGATCTCCTCTTAATTTGGCAGCCAACCTGTGGGTATAGTTAAGAGGTTTCTCCAGAAAAAAAAAAGGAATGTAACAATCCCAAGGCCTCAAGTAAGTGCAAAGTACAGTCATGGAAAAATGATTGTGCCCTCTGAGAGCAGAATATTTCAAAGTTCCATTTCGCATCACAGCGAGGTTTACACTGGTTGCAATTTCCATTATGCAGCTAGACTTACTTAAGTGTCTGCGACATACATTATTGCCTGTTGAACACATTAACAGGCTGTGTCTTGCACCGTGTCTCGCACTTATCTTGGCTCCTGATGTAGAATGCGACAACAAACCATTCTTCGTTAGCCAATTAAGCTCATAGGAAACAAACCCGAAAGTGTTTATACCTGTTGCTATGCTCATTGGTAGTTATTCATATAGGTGGAGCAACTAATTCCCAATCAACCAATGAGCTGGTTCAGAAGCCATGAAGTACCCTGAATACAATTAATGAATCACGTTATCATAAGAACCATGACAGGTATTACAGCGCATATATGAATGTGGCAGCATATGCCTTTTGGTCCAAACAAATATAGCTCAGAGGTAACTCAAGCGCTTTGAAAATTATAGAACCTTCAAACCTCTGCAACAGCATAAATTATTCCTTCCCCATTTATGTTTCTTCTATCATATTTTCTACTTCACATTCTTAATTTATACAAATACAGAGTTTCTGCTATATTATTTACAATTTGAGTATTAGATAATGTATGTGGAATAGCCAAGGTTTACAACTACTAGTGATAAGGTTGATTCCTTTCTTGTCATTGTGTTTCTTTTTGTGTTGGTCAAATGTTTAGGCTTGGTTCCATTAGTCACCAAAATTGGTCCTCAAATCACTACAATGATGCACTCATTCACATTTTAGCAATGGCAGAGGCCGTTGACAAACCTTCTGCTGTTCTCACCCTCGTTTAACTGAGCTATACAACCACTAGAGCGGGTAGCATTTGTAATGTTCCACAGTCCACTGTGAGGAGGTGGACAAATTAATATCGTGAAGAGACAGGTTACTGCAAGGAAGAGCACTGGTCACTTGCGTGTATCTACCAAGAATGAAGACATGTCGCTCATTGCAGAGGTCAAAAGATCCATTTCTGACGGCCGCTGAATACAAGCCTTTATCTTTATTTCCGGGTAGTGCACGAACGAATAGCAAATGCTGTAAAGATGCCGGAGTTTGGCGTAGACTTGAACTGAGGCCCACAAAATTGACAGGTTGCTATTTACTGTAACAAGAACTTTGATTGGAGCAAAGTAGTTTCTCTCACAATGCTATGTTCTGTACTGCAGTTGTCAATTCAACTGTTTGTTTACAAGCCTAGCGGTACTCAGTATGATATGTACAATTTGGCCACTCATGCAAGGATTGTTTTTCTTTCTTTTTTTTTTAAGTCTAAAATCTTTCAAAGACATCACTACATGGGAGTTGGATTTTCACCGACTAAAAACCCCTTCTTCCCGCCATATATAATTATGTCTCTTGTAACTGCTGGAGGCATTTCTTCAAGAGACTATGACATTATGGTGTTTATTTTTCCTTTTTAATTCAGTTTTGAGTTCTCTATTTTAATTTTACATTATTTTGCCATACTCATGTTTCTCCTGCAGAATTTCCTTGATAAATGTTGCAATACCTACAAGGAGTGGTCGAAAAATGTTACTGCTTGGTCATGGATATCTCAGGTATGCTGGAATAGGTTCATGGAAATCTGGATGGGGAAACCTATTCTGAAATTCTAGTACAAGTTCTGCTTCCATCTGCCCAAGACGATCATTCGGTCCACAAGTCTGCTAAAGTTCAAAAGTGGTTTTTGGAGCACATGAATAATAACTTAGAGCAGATACTGTGACCTCCAAAGTCAGCAGATCTCAACCCAATTGAACATGTTTGGACAAAAGTGAAGCAGAGGCTTTCTCAAGGTCCCAGATTGAATATTGCTACACAACTTTGGTGTGCCATTTTGGAAATTTGGGATTCACTAACAGAGGACATTAATTATTTTCAAACGCTAGAGGATTCCAGCCTCGAAGATTGAGGGCAGTGATAGCAAATAATGGGGACCACACAAAGTATTAGAATTTGTTTTCTCTTATTTTATTAGCCTTTTGTTGCATTTAAATGCAACCGGAGATCAGGTTGCAGTGTCTTTCTTTGTCTTCTAATTTGCAAGAACAGAAATAAAACATTTCACAGAGTGAATGATAGATATATATATATATATATATATATATATATATATATATATATATATAACATAACATAATCTACATCAGTTGTAAAGATTACTAATATGAACTAAGAAATAAAATAAAAAAAAAATCTGTGGGTTACTGGGCTCGAACCTACACTGAGTACTCTTTTGCCTGTTTCTAAAAAACTTTAGCGGACAGCTCAACCATAAAGTTTTGGCTTATTTTTTTTTTTTTAGTGTTTCTATACATGTTAGAGAAAAACAATTATTTTTGATTGTTCCGTGGTTGCCACTTTATGTTCTAAAGCAATAAACTAAGTCTTACCTTGCTGTATAAAAGTATGTTTAGTAGCATAGTGCACGTGCACATGTAAACCCAGCTTGTGTAACTTTGTGTGCTTCTGTGAGGCCAAAGCCTGAAAGGTTACAGTGCTCAATCATTTTTTCTATGACTACATGTGGGAGGAGCAGTCCAAATGGACCAAAATGCTACCTGATTGGAATTCATAGCAAGAAATGGTACTGGCCCCTCTTGACATGGTTGCTTGATGTAGCTATCCAAAACAGTTGAATTCTGCTCAGCACACTGTCAGGCGCTAGGGTCAGTAAAGTGAGGTTTTCATTCCCAGACAACTGAGATTGAGGCTGGATATTCTAAGTAAATATAATACAAGTAGAGGAGTGGATTTTGCACTGATGTTATGTCTAAAATACCCTTTAACATATAAAAACTTAATTTTTTTTATTTATTTTTGTTTTTTTTACCTCAGTTGCCCATTAATTTGTACATGATCTGTACATGTCTAATAGTGATTTTTTTCTTTCATAAAGTGTGGCTCTTGATTAAAGGGTTGAGCAGTTCTTTTAGAGTGATTTTGTGCTCTGATATTAGTTCTGGGGAAATGCAAATTAAGGACTGACTTGAAAACTGATTGTAATGGTGTTCTTTATTCTGAATGTGTGATAAAGTTTAGTGATGGTGAGGAATTTTTTATTGGTTGTGACTCAAAAGTTTAATATTGCCAAATACAGGGTTTGAATCAACATGCTGCAACCATGTCATTTCATCTTGCTACTGTACCATCACTCTATCTCTGGCCCTGACATTTCATGAGAGTAAAGAGAGAAATGGATATATGTTACCTTTAGCAATACTATCAGTGTGAAGTTCCACAGTAAAAGAAGTTATTCTGATTTGTTTCAACAGATATGTCGGCACTCTTAATTTGATTTTCTGTTAACACTTTTAATAAATATATTCACTGCTGTGGCTTAGAGCTTTGCCACATGCAAAACAAAAGGCAAAAGAAGTGTAAAGAAAATCAAGCGAGGTTTGCAGTGTTGGTTTCACACTGTCTGCTAGGATCATTTATGTGCTTCCTCCCCATGTGCCAGCATTGGATGTTGCCATTTCTCTTTAAGTGAAACACATGTCATGAATAGTTGTTTGCTTTAGTTCAGTGGTTGGTTTTTGGTTCATGGGCAATTTACTGCATTATCCTTATTATAGTTATTCTTATACTCATATTTATTGTTTAGTTAATGTAACGGCCTTCATTGAACTTTACAGAGATAGCACATATGTGTACAAAATAGTGGCAAGAATAGGCAACAGTGCCTCTTTCGGTTGCACAAAATGTCTGAGCCGGGGATAATTATGGCAATACTGTAATGTCAGTCCTGCAGAGGAAATCCCTGCTTCCAGCACATGTAATATGCTGCCACAATTTGTTTCTTGTTCCTGTGTGACATCAGCTTCAACTTACTCGGCATAAAGTAAAATAGAATCTTACAGTGCAAGAGACTGCCACAAGAGCAGAAATAATTTGGACTTTGAAGGCTTTAATTTCAGGTTATTCTGCTTCTTCGGATGACATTCAAGGTACATTCCAAGCTGTGCTTTCTGGGTCATATGTACTTTAATCCCCTTATTACACAACCCGGTATGATGAAATGACGACAATGCTGGTATAAAAGAGCTCTGAGCAATGGTCAGAAATTGCTCACATTCCAGTAATTGGGTAGATTCAAGTCACTTGGAGACGTTTTTCATGGGCAAGGCAATAGCTGAAGATCCCATGAAACATATTAACTTAGCCATTAATAATGCTCAGCTTCCCAGAAATTCATTACTCATGATTGAATCAGATGAGCCAAATTAAATAAAAGCCTTATGCAGCAAGTGACTGACAGGTACAATTCAGGCTAGTAGAATTTGGGCTGGATACCAGCGACTTAGACATACTATTATTTTAAAGAATGACCTTCCAGATGCAAGAACTCTTCCCAAACTCAGTCAAAACTATTACTACCTAAACAAGGTTTATAAAAACATGTAACTTCAAGATGGCTTCAAGGATGCTCTGATTGAGTACTTGAAGTTCACATCTGTGAAGAAGACATAATTAATGGCATCTCACAAGTTGCAAACTATAGCTAAGCTTCTGAAAGATCGTGCAACAAAAGCTAATATAAGTTTTGTAATATCTTATGCTAAAGCTTTTACATATATTATGAGCACACTTCAGAAGAACAAGCCTCTTGTGCATGTTATGCATTCTGAACCAGAAAATTTGGCTAAAACTCTTCTTCCTCTGCTAAGAAGAATGCATTTTCTGCATCTCAAATTGTTGATGATGCAATTAAAGATAACCGCAATTTCTTACCATTTTTAGAAGTTGAGTGTGGCCAGTAGACAAATGAAATTCTGAACAATTCCACAAGCAACCATTTTTTATATGGAAGGGAGCTGTCTATAAATATATTGTGAACACTTATTGCTATCTATAAATATATTGTGAACACTTATCTCTGTGTCAGAGATTGTTTTGAAATACTTGTCTTGATTCTGGCAATATCAAGTCAAGTAACAGTTCTGTGTATATTGTGAAACTGGGAAATCTCTTGCCAATTGATACTGAGTTATTACTTGATGAATGGAAATTTCTGCAGTTAGAAGAAAATGCATCACCACGAAAAGATCAATAAAATGATTACGGGAAGAATTTTTCCTAAAGTGCCAGGACATGGCTAAAGAAGTGAATGACATGCTTAATCTTTTTCATAGATGTGCAAATGTAAAGAGGAGCTTTTTCTTTTTTTCTATCTGGCAGAAGATCATGCTGCAATGTGCTCAAGAACATTTGATGCCAATTTGACTATTTTGTTGTGTATGAAGAAGTACAAGAACAGACCAGAACTTGTACCAATTACCATTGAGCTGCTCAAACAAGCAAGGCTCTAGTTGTAATTATAAGGAATGAATGGCTGCAGAAGAGGAAAGGGACAAAAATGGAAGAGGAAGAGAAAGTGCCTCAAGAAGAAACCTCGGGAAGAGAAAACTGGAATTGAGGAAACAGAAAAGGACCCTCAGAAACACTAAGATTTAAATCGAAACAAAATATTTGAGATCTTCAGAATGTGAAAATGTATTTGCCTGTTTAGTTACAGCAGATTGAACATTTCCAGATTTTTCAGACCAGATATGATCTTTGATGTAACATTTGTAGCGTGGTTTGTTTGGTCAATGTATACTTTCTCAAGGAGCACAGGGTGCAATATACCCTTGGTTTGGTGATTAGGGTCCTGTTCTTTCTTGGAATGCCCAACTTTGCTTAATTTCCAGAATGGAAGTATGCAATTCCTCTACATCTGCAGGCAAGTTATCAGAAGAGCTTTATATGAAAGCAATGTTGTCACAATGTTTCTTCTTTCTTGGCTTTGTCTCATTCTTTGTTCTTCTGATTCTGTTTCTCAGATGAATAGCTTTTCTGTTGTTTTGTCTACCCATTGGCTTATAGTGAAATGCCCCCAGAATTGGTTTGGTACTTGCAGATGGCAAAAGCTTCGTTAATCAACAAGCTCATTGGTGAATGTTTTGCAGCATGATGGGGTGTAGAATGAAGAAAGTGGTGTTTTCTAGTAAATCTGTGTTTTAGAGAGCCATTGTCCAAAGACACCAGAACATCCCGAAATGGCAGTGTTCGGTTTTTCTCAGCTTCCAATGTAAATTTTATATTTCTGTGGAGATTTTTAAGGTAGTTCTGAAATTGGAGAAGCTTCTCATTGCTACGAGACCAAAACTTAATTCTCACATTCAGGGTAAGCATGTTGACAACCAAAAGTTGCGACAGGGAGCCAGTAGCTGCTACTTCCATTTGTCTATAAAACATGATGAAAGCAAATGCATTGATCAACCATTCTGGCCAAATGTACAAGCAGAAATTTCTGTTGGACTCTTTCCTTTATCAATGCTGGTACCTCATCTACTGGAACTATGATGAAAAGCTAAAGACCACTTGCTAATAAATTCCTAATCTGTGGAGCTGGCAGCAGAAACAGACTTCAAAGAGTTTTAACACTGGGTCAGTGGCTGGATGGATGGCTGGCTGGCTGGCTGAACCAATGCTACTCACTGTTGATTAAGGAGCACATTTGGGCAAATGAGTGTATTTACTTGCTCATGCATCCAATTGATCAGACAAGCCAGTCAAACAAGTTACTAGAGCCCAACATAGTGTCTACATACCTGACAGAGACTAATGTCTGGAATTTAAGTCATATTACCAAAACAGTTTCAGCCATAAATGTTCAACACTGAGCTCTCAAAAGTGTATCCTCATATTTTTGGCAGAAAAATTTAGATATGAGGGTAGATGAAATATAATTCATGGTTTAGTGAGAAACCGGTTATGACCTTGAATGGGTACTGGTGAGAATGTCTGGAGTGATTTTGTTGTTGGGACATACAGTGTTAATTCCCTCATTAGTAGCTTGAGGAGAAGCAGAAATAATGCATTAGCAAAAAGTTTGACCTAGAAAGAGTAAAGCTATCTAAATCTTGTAGATTGCAGTGAAAATGTGGGATGAGGTATAAATGACAAAAGTATCAGCTGGATGGGAAGTGATTGAAAATAAGCACTAAAATTGCCACAGACAAGCATTACCTTGGAAAACAAGTGTCAGCTGTAAAGAATTTGAGATATTTTTTGGGACTGTAACATCATTTTGATCAGCTTTCTTCAAGAAAGAACATTACTGCAGTAGCATACTTGTAGTTAAGTGAATAGCTGTTATAGTGACAATCGATATGTTGGCAACCCATTCAAGATGTGATTCTTCATGCCATTATGAAACTACAAATGGGTACATAAGCATGTGAAAAGCTGAAAGAGAATCACTTGTAAACTCTGGAAAACCCAATCATCAGTCCCAATTTATTCCAATACAACTTATGTATTTGGACAGCCTAAGGAGGCACTGGCAGGCCATTGATTTATGATGCTAGAGGAAGATTTTGTGTGAATTGCTGCAGAAACTTTCCATTTTTGAGTAAGGAATTAAAAGCTGATATTCATTGGGGAAGGTGTATTTTTAAATTAGGAGATACTGTAGGCTACGTTGACTACTGCGCTTCATTGGTTTACTATATTATTTTTTAAAAATTCTGGCTTATGTGATTCATTCTTGTTTGATTATCAAGGCGTTTTTTTATCTAGTTCATGTAACGTTTACACTGGACTATTACTTTTTCCATCTTTGTATCCAGAATCAATTTATCAAAGGAAGGAGCAGCTTTAAACAATTATCAGTTATTTCATTTTTGGACATTCACTGTGAAGCAAAACTATAGAGAATAGACTGAGTTGTACTAATACTCAATCTTCTTCACCATTTTATACCTTGTTATTGTTATTAGGACATGTTTCAAGAGGCCACTCCATTTTGACTGAAGTCAGATCCAAAAATGTATTTGTTAGGCTTCCTGTGTATCTGCTGGGCCTTTGATGAACTTCGAAGTTTCAGACACATGTGAACCTACAGAGTATAAATTAATGGTTACTGACTTGTTATAAACTTATACAGTAAAACAATTTACAATTTTCTGCAATTTACAGGTTTATTTTTATGCTAACCTCTTAAAATTCAATAAAATGGGGGAAGACTTTTCATGGAACTTTTTTAAGTTTTATTTTTTTCTTTCTTTATTTTATTTACATTATTCAATAAGTGTTCAGCTATATCAATAATATCATTCTTGTTTTACAGCTTGTCCGGCATCCAGCACCTGATATGGCATACATTGAGGAGGTAAGAATGCAAAAATTGTTTCTTTAGTGCTGTGGCATTAATATTTAATGATTAAGAAGCTGTTGCAGGCATACAGCCAAGTTAACAGTGGATTATATGCTCTCTCTCATTTATCATTTTACAGTATCCTCAATACAAAGCATTCTGTTACATTTAAAGCTCAATAATTAGAAGAAAAGTTTTAACAAATTCCAAAATGTATTTAATGGTATACTGATGGCTGCTTCTGGTATTGGACGTGTTGTCTTGTAGCTCATGTTTTTGCCAAAGTTGCAGAAACATTGGCAAAAATGTGAGCTACAAGACAACATGGCCAATACCAGAAGCAACCACCAGTATATTAGATAATGGCCATGGAAGGCTACGAATTTCATTCTTTTAATAGTGTTTAAAGCCCATTCTTAAAGCATAATGCACTTTGGGGTGTTTACTGATACTTGATATGAAATAATTGGAAAAAGTTTAGGGCACCCCTCTAACATGTAAAATTTCTGTTCCTGGTCCTGTTGGGATTCAAACCGTAGACCATAAGTTCATGCCTTAAGGACCTTGGTCACCTGTGCCCAGTATTCCTGAATTTTAGATGAATTCTAAGGTTGCTGAAACTTTGTCTTGCAGCTATGGCATAGAAGAAAATTCAAGAAAGCAGGTTGTTAATCATTAAAATAAAAGTCTTATCTAATTTACAACTGATATATACCCAAAGATATTTAAAGAATGAAATTAAAACTTTTATGCATGCAAAGCTTGTGTATGTGCCTTAAAAGCTATAAGACAAAAAGTAGCAATATTTATTATACAAACCAAAACCCAGAAGTGGAAACAATACTGAGAAAGACACTTAGGAAGAATTACAATGCACATTCCAGAATAGGAATTGCCAACATTTTAGGATTTCTAATCAAGGAGAATGTGGATTGTAAATTCCATCACTCATACGGCCATTTGAAGATTGGGTATTCACTTTACTTGCACATTTGTTAAACAAAACGTTAGATTTTGTTCAGCTAGTGTACAGTTTGAAGGAGGACTGACTAAAGCCACATTCACTAATAAGTGGAAAACCACAATTATAATTCACCATTCAGGTTCTACAGCATGTTTTCTACATTGGCAGCACACCGTGATTACCCAGCGATATCTAAAGCCCCACTGCCACCTGTGGTTTTGGTTACTGTATTTTATTTGCATGTGCTCCAGCTTATATTGGTCATCTCTAGATATAAAACCTAAAGGGCTGATTTTCAAATTTTATAGGAGAAGACAAAACATGGTCTACTGTGATTCATCCTATACTGATGGAAACATAATATTCATAATTAATAGTGATATATATAATTTACAGGTTACAAATAGAAGACATTGAAAACAATAATAATATCATTATAACCTAATGTCCGACTCCTAAGTATTTTATCACAAATACCTATAAATAACTAGCATTTGAATAATTGGCAACAACTAAAGCATTTTCTGCCTGTCTATTGAAAGAGGCCAGTTGTCGTGAATGTAGTAAACAATGTTGATCTCACTTGGAGGAAGGTTTTAAATGCATCTCCAATGACAATTGCAAATGATTGAGAAAAGTCTGTCAAAGCTATACCTTAAAGGAAAATTAATATTGAAGTTACATTATTGATAAGCAGCTTACGTTGGAAAAGGAAGAGAAATATTTACACACATTGTTCCCAAAATTTCTGAAATTTCAATTGCCCCGTTAGGCATGTGATTTCTCATCTGTACACATGGGATTATCGTAAAACTTTAAAACACAGCATTGCGCACTTCAAGCTTCATCCATCACGACACAACCTTTCAAGTGCAAAGAGTTTTTTTCTCAAATGAATCAGACAGGATTAACTATGCATTGCCACTTCGTTACCCTATTCTTTTCATATTTCCTTCATTTGCACAGTCTAGCACAAGTTAAATGTAGTTATGTTGAGATACAATTCATCATTGCCTAGCTTTGCAATAGCTGCCTCTTTGATTCACTATGAAGTTTACCACATATGACCATTACACAAATTTGTCTCTTCTATTACTATGAGAGATGGAAGATTAAGTGGCAACTATTTTTTTACAACTGATACAAAAGAAATGCTTGTTACCAAGTTTTCTGTCCTTCAAAGTATTTGCCAGCTTGTATGCAACCTGTTACCAGCAACGTGGAAGTCGTAGGATAACTTTAGCAATGCCTGTTATGTTGATAGTGCAAATGGAGTGGTCTACTGTCTGACGAATCTCTCTAACAGGTCTGAAGGAATTGCCATGAAGTATATGGCAATCGCTGATTCTTTCTCAAAGTGGTCAAAGCTGTATTCCAAAAATGAACTGTAATACTGAGCATTGATGTTTGGTGTGGTGGAACGTAACTCATTAGGATAACACCATGACAGTCTTATACGAGAAGTACTATAACTTTCATATTGCTGGAGTTCTGACAAACTTTGATATTTCGAACTTTCTGATTTTGCTCACACTTTCTGCAGAACCCACCCATTATTTGGCATGATAATGTTCGGCAGTATACGTGCAAGCTGTGGCTGATTTGTTCATCGATGGAGGAGGGACATGCTGCACCACCCACTATACTTCCCTGACTTGGGACCTTGTGACTTTGACTTGATTCCGAAGATGAAGGTATCTTTTTGTGGTATTCACTTCAGAATTATTCCAGAGATTCGTCTGGCAGTAGACTGCTCCATGCTCCATTCCTACTATCAACATAACAGAAGTTTCCTACATCTTCCACATCACTGACAACGGATTATACACAATGCTGGTGACAACCTTGAAGCATAATAATGCTTGTAATGTGTATCTCTTTTGTATCAGTTATAAATAAATAGTTGCCACTATTGAAGTTCCAACCTTTGTATTTAAGGTAACAACTGATTAAGGGTAAAAAATTCTCACATCCTGCTTATGTGTCAAATATTCTTCAAATAAAGCATTCTGCTTACCAAGTCAAGCGAGGTTTTTGCACTATTCTGAGCAACAGAGAGAGAAGAAACCTACAAATTCTTGGTGGTTGTTCAATATAATTCCATTTGGACTATTCTGGAAATAGTTTGCATTAGAGTAGGTACTGTAAATTAAATACTGTGCCTTCATTTTATGCCAAGGGCACATTTGCCCTGTATGCATGTTGGTATAGATCTTGGTATTATGCCATTACACAGAAACGGCAAGTAGGTGTAAAGGATATGTTGATCAGCTGTGAGCTGTCATTATTTTTCCTTGTGTTGTGAAATTTTTCGACAATACGTGTGTTGTGTGTGTGAAATCCTCAGTAATGTTATTCTTATTAGTCCATTGAAATGCCTGCCAACAAATTCATGCTTGAACAGTGTATTTTTACATCTGATATGTGAAAACTGAATCGTGTAGACAGGTGTGCAGAAAATTTCAGCAACAATTTCCAGTTAATCCAGTAATGGGTAGACATTGTGAGGTATTTGGTGAATAAATTTAGAACAAAGGGATGATTAAACGTAAACCAAAGAAGCAAAAATGACGTGTTTCTGACGGAGGAAAAGATAGACGAAATTATGCTGCGTTTGAATGCTCACCTAAGAAATCTCTCAACCATGTTCCACAGCAAGTGGGTGTTTCACTAACCTCTGTTCATACAGCTACTAACTTTTAAAACTGAAACCCTACCAAATGACTATATGCACCAAGTATAAACATTACTGAAGAAAAACTTAGGTTTGTGAATGGTAATTTCATCCAAAAATGTCAATGTCTTCATACAGATGGACATCACTTTCAACACTATAACAAGGTTAGTACTCATCAGACGTGTACTAACACTCATGAGTAAGTAATGTGGGAGTTATGGAATAAAAAACTGAACAATGTAATAAACCGAGTGCAAAACACGCATTTGCGCTATCCATAGCCTTTGCATAAAATGAAGGTACTGTAAATATGTACAGAAAAATCCATTTCACTGGAAGTGATGGGTTGTTCATTTATATTATGAAAAGTTTTGGAACTAAAAATATGTGATTTTCAGTTATCTTACAAACATACCCCTCTACTGGCAATGTGGGCTAAGTTTTGCAAAATCAAAATATTTAGACCTAGTATAAGTGGTATATAGGGGATGCTGAAAAGTTTTAGAACAGCAAACCAGGATTAGTTCAAAACATTTAGAGTTTGATGTTCAAAATATTGCCCTATAACATCAATGCAGTTTTGCATTTGATGAAACAAGTCATTAACTCCTTCAGTGATTTGGGTGTGATATGACACCTGTGCAAGATCGTTAAATGCCCCATATTTTCAAAAAATAACATCGGATGACTGTTGAATAATACAAAACTCAACAATTAGATTTATGGCCATGGAGTCTTAAGGCATGATAGGAGTGGCTAAACTATCAAATCAAGAATTGCAGAATCAAATTCAGTCAAAATTTGTTCTGCATTTTAGAGAAACTATGGTAAAGAATGGGAAGGCTCCAACTAAGGCAATCAATTTTGATGGTATGGTTGGATGCTGACATGTTTCGATTGAATGCAGGCACATGCATTTTACCATTTTATTACATAAAAAACATTAAAAATTCTCTACCATTAAGTAGCATGTAAAGATTATAAGCTGAGATAATAGTGCAGCTATCGTGTGTTAGAATGGCAGCATGGTGTATGGCATGATATGTGATAGTTGACCATACTGGTATGATCGGAGATTCACACCCCAAGGGGCCAAAATTGATGTGTTTCATCACCTTACCTCCATTATTGGATATTCCTGAATGGGTTAAAGCAAAGATGCTAGCCACTCTTCCTGAGACACTTCAGAAAGTTTTTGTAAATTTCCACTGCTCATCTGATGACAAAAAATTTATTCCATTTATTTTACCTTTAATTTTTGGAAATGAAAAGAAATCTTAATGTGCTAGGTCAGGGCTGTATGATAGAGGGTACTGATGGGCACAATCAAATAAAAACCGTAGAATTATTCGATAGTTGCCTAAATATTGGTTATTCGATTGTTGCCCTGTATTCAGTTTTTCACTCAGTTTTAAAAATCCTGTTTTATACTGCCATTTTTCTTTGGAGAGAATGCAAATACATTCTTGAAGGCAGCTACTGTTGCTTGAGGTTGTCTTTCATTTTGGGAATAGAAAAAAGTTGCATGTGGCCCAATCTGGACTATAGGGAGGACTGGACGAATATCAAGAGTTCTGACTCCTGGAGAAATTGCCATGCAGACTAGTCTTAACACCTTTTTCTCAATTCATTGGAACGCTTGTGGCAGACATTTTGTGATGCAGTAACAGTCCTTTGTCCCTCAAGCAGAATCGTCACAACTTGGTAAGAAGAAGGGACAGATTGTCTTATTTCCAATACTTCTCCTTTGCTTCATTTTTTGGGGGATCTCCTGGAAAGACTGTCGGTTAGTTTCTGGAGCACACCGGTAAATACATCTTTCATCACCTGTTACAATGTTAAATATGTTTTTTGGACCCTTCTCCACTGAATTATTTAATCATTCCTTGGTACCATTGCACACATTCTTCTTTCTGCTCATTTGTGAAATGGTGGGGTATCAAATTACTACAGAGCTTCCCGATATCAAATTTTTCTTTCAGGATTGTATTCACTACTGCTGGTTCAGTATTTAGGGTTTCTTGAATCTGACCATGTGTGCATTGATCATCTTCCTGCAACATGTCATCTATTATTGCTGTATCTGGTCGTCCTGCTCAGTTTTCGTCTTTGAAGGAATTCCTTCCTCTTCTAAACTTGGCATGCCATTGATAAATAGTGGACCTCGAAGAGCAAAGATCTCTAAATGCACGATGCAGTCTTTTACTTATTTATACCTCACCTCCATTATTGGTTATCCTTCAATGGGTTAATGTAATGGGATGGAAAAGTTTGAAGCTGCCAAGCTCTTTAAGTTACATTGCGTTAAGTCAGGTCACGTTGTGACCGTAAGTAGCTCCATTTAATACAATGTGTTAGACTTTAGAATTACATCATATTAAGTTAAGTCACATTACATTAAGTGTATCATAATCCTGGCATTTTAAGAGATTTGGTTTGAATTAGGGGTTGAAAATGGGAGCAATGTGCATTCATAAAACCTGTCCCAGTAAGTAATTTTGTGTTGCAAACAGAATTCTTACCATGGAATATAACATAGTTATTTGCTTGGGCATATACCTCAGCTATTGAGTGCCTTCTCAAGATTTGCAACAGTACAAAAGTCTAATCGCAATGGCAGTAACAAATAATATTTTCAGTAATTCCAAAAGCTATGTTGCATATGAAAGGATTTTACAAAGAGTTTATGTAAAGTATGAATAATTTCAGGATATTTGTGTGATGCTCAAACATTATTTTTTACAGGTTAAGGAACTTTTCGATAAATATCGCCTGCGCTATTACTCAAAAAAATATGCATCATCAGAGGGCATATATTCAAATGCTCAGAATGGCACAGCTCTGTCAGAAGCATTAGAACCAAGTACTTCTGGCATGCCTAATGAAATTGCAGATACATTGTGAGTAAATTTGCCATTTTTATGAACCATTTATAGGATCTGTAAGAATTCCTGTTTAGATTGTTCTGATATTCTTAAACAGCTATAGCAAAATTAATGAAACTGAAACACTTAGAGTAATAGCAGAATTATATTGTTGAAATTGTGATTGGATTGGTGACACTTTAGTTTTACTTTACCAGTTTTAATTTAGTTTAGTTTCAATTATGTTTAAAAGTTTCACTTCTAATAACTTAGCAGTAGTTGGTTCAGTTTTACATTGGTAAAAGTAGAACATAAATGATATAAAAAGCAGGATTCTTGTGTTAATGAAGCATTAATTCCTAAAATATATATCATGTTTACTTGTGTAATATATGCACCTTTTGAATGAAATTTTGGGTTCTAAAATAGAAATGCATAAATTATGCAAGGAATGAAAATTGGAGATTTAGAGGCATGAGATTTAACTTCCTTTACTTTATGCATCCTCATTGGTACTGGCATGGTTAAGTTCAGATGTATTATTTGCAGGTTATGCAAGTTGACATGTCGGTCAGCAAAACAGACATTGTTCTACAATCCATAAAGCGTATTTGAGATTCTGTTTTCTTAAAACTGCTTTCCTTTACATCTAATGAAATAGATCTCGAAGAATTGTCACACACCATATGGAGTCGAGTTTCATGACTTTTTATACCCTGATATATATAAGGCTTATTCCTCTATTTACTTAATGCTAATCGAGAAAAGATTGGCAGATAGGGTCTTATAGCTGCTTCCTTGTAAGTAGGAGGGAAATAAGGGAGTACCATAAGCTAAATCGATAATCAAATCTTTTTAAAGCTGGTTGCTCTGTGATTGAAGTACTTTTGTTTGTAATGGCAGGAGTTGACAAATTCCCGTGTGAGAAAAGTATAAGTATTTTAAAGCTGAAACTGATAACAAGGAATATCTCAAACGTTCAGCTGCATGAAAAAAAGTATGACATAAATTGTGTGTTTTAACAAGCTCTACATTTTTGTATGGTAAGTTTTTGTCTTATCTCTTATGGTTTACCAGTTATGCAAAATTCCGCAAAATTCTTTCGGAGGATATTCCCAGAAAATTGAAGATATACATTGTATTTTTCATGTAAATATCTTAACTATGAGATTTTAATCAAAAACGTTAGAGCCATTTTTGAGAAAATCAAAATTTTCAAATTTTTTCCACATGAAGGGTAGTTGCAGCTGGGGAATTTTCTTGAAAATCTGTGTGTGGCTGGCATTCTTGTAAGATACTGAACCTAAATATCCATTTTGGTATTTAATGGAATTCGTTTTTGAGCTATACTACATGCACGTGCACGTTAGAGCCATTTTTGAGAAAATAAACATTTTCAATTTTTTGCACATAAAGGGTAGTTGCATGTGGGGGAATTTTCTTGAAAATCTTTGTGTGGTATCCTTGGAAGATACTGAACTTGAATATCCATTTTGGTATTTAATGGACTTTAACGTTTTTGAGCTATATTGGATGCACACACCCACCCGCCCAACCCCCCCTCTCTTTTCTAAAAACTGTTTTTGATTCAGGCATCTCGAAATATGTATTTCCAGTGAAATCTCTAATAACTTTTGGGTGTAATACAATACCTTTTGTACACACTAAGTACATAGTATGTGTAGAGAAAGTAAAAAGTTGTGGTACATCAAATATGGGGGGGGGTGTAAATTATGCAAGTAAATACAGTAAACCAGGAAATATCAATTATGTGACTGTTTACAATTAGGTGACTGAACAAGAAATGTAATGAGTTGACAAAAGCTGAAAGCTGCAGCATCAGCAATTCATTAGAACTGGTAATATGAACTAGTGATTGATTTCTTAGAATTCAAAGCTAATTAGAAACAGTAAAAAAAAAAAAAAAAAAAAAATTGATAGTGGCTTTCTTACAAAGGGGGGGAGGGGAATTATATCTGAACAGATAGATACAATCACAGACAAGGTAAGCTTGCAGTTATCTATAGTTTTATTCATACATTAGTAAATGTGCCACTAAAAAAAGATAGAATATAACAAAGCACATATGATTGATTGATGTTTGGAGGAATTTAGTTGGACCCGTGTGGTTGAAAATGGAAAGCATAGGCTTTCGAAACTAGTCCCTCATAATAACAATGTAAGTGATGTAGTCTTGAAAAAGCAACTCAACAAATTAATATAACATATAAAGCACATATGGTTTACATCGCAGAATACAATCATTTAGCAAAAAAATTGATCCCTGAATAAAATCAAAGCAACATCGACAACTATACATGTTACAAAACTACACAGCTTTTTTAAAATATTTTCAAAGAACACAATATAACACTGGCATCGCAGAAAAAGTTCAGTTTTAAAATCCCATAGAGCAGATAAAAAGTCAACTGGGGGCTTTAATCATAATATTTAAAAAAGAAAGTAGCAATATTTACTTCAGAAAGTTATTGGGACAGTAACACTATAACTATTATTTATCACTATTAATATTATTGTTACTAGTAGTATTAGGTTGGTAGAGGTAGCACTAGTATTGGTATTAGCAAGAAAAAAACTGAACTAGATACAAAGGAAAACATGGGTTTAGAATATGGCTAGATAGCAGCCTGGGCTGATGACTGCCATATTGTTTGTATGGGTGCTTAGTACTTGAAATACGTAAATACCTCTGAAAAACAAAGCAAAAGATGTGCTAGAGCTCATTGAACGCTTCATGAGCCTTGAGATAAATCTTCAATGGCTTATTCTTTGGAAGGGGAGCCATGGGATGGAATATAAAAGTTCAATTGCTCAGTGCTGGATGCAACAGAATTCACTGCATGAAAGATAGATTAAAATAATAAATAAATAGATATATATCTTTATTTGCCAGGGTGATAAAATTGTATAGCAACATCGAAAGAATAGATTAAAATTACAATATGTGTCACACCCCACACTAAATCAAGGGGACCCGCTTGGCTGCTGAAAGGTAAAACGAGACAAAATATACTTTTTACTACGGGTGGACACAAAGGGACGCACCTGTATAGGCTACATCCTATACAAGGGAAAACCTAATTCACTAATAAAAAGGAAGTGTATAGGTTAACTCGACTACTGATGTAAAAACAAACACTTAAAAAGCAATAGCAAATATATTGTTACCTTTTACTTGAATACATTCCACCATCTTGGCGCGAGGCCAAGCTTGGCTTCCCCGAGGAGTCGAAGCTCCGCTTTTGCAACTATTACAACTGAAGATCACTTTATAAAAGAGAGCAATTGCCACGCTTACCGTCGTATTAATAGCTGTTAAATTTGGCAATGTCGCCTACATTATGATAATTATAAATTTTAATACTACCACATCCTATGCACACAGCCAGGATGTGACAATATGTTACATAAAACATTAAAATATTCTGCTGTAAAAAGTATTATATAACAAATGCTGATTTTATAGTTCTCTAAAAAACTGAAAACAAAAGATCTCTTACATTATTTGGTAACATTTTAAATAAGCTTATGGATTGAATTTCTTAGATTTTAGAAAATTTATTTTTATGCACATAAATGTTAAGAGCAGGTTATAGTGCTATAATTATGAACAGGTATGCATAATGAATAATGGTTAATATTTCTCTTTACATAGAGCAAACAGTCCAAAATAAACATTGATGTCAAGGTTAAAATATTCAGTTTTATAAATAATGGTTTACAGCGAGTTCCTTGTTGAACATGTGATTCTTATAGCCTTTTGCTGCAGAATTAATATACTTGAAGAATGGTTGCTCCACAGAGTGCCATATGTGAGATGACTATGTACCTGTGCATAGTAAACACTTGATAAAGATTCCAGTGGAAGATATTGCTTTAGAATTCTTGAGGCAAATAAACCTTTACTAATTTCATTCGAAATGTAGACAATGTGATGTTCCCATCCCAAGTTACCTTGGATATGAATGCCTAGAAATCTAACCTGTTTATCAACATTAGAATAGCTTACATTAAAAGTTCAATATACTGTCTTTTCTTTACTAACAGCGATATTATTTGCCTCACACCATTTTATAATTTTGATTCCTTTTCAAGATTAACATCTAAAATTCCACTAACAGTGCAGGAGTAATTGATAGAAAGATCTGCAAATACGTTTCAAGACATTCAACTTGAAGGTACATAGGAAGATCATTAATGTAAATAATAAAAAAATAATGGTCCAAGGACAGACCCTCATGAGTTCTTTTTCGACCGTTAACCATTTACAAATACAGATTGGTGCCTATATGACAACAAAATCTAAATTGTCAGTAAAACCATAAAATTGAAGTTTCTCTAAAAGAATCTCATGAGAAATGGTTTCGAAGGCCTTGGAGAAATAGAAAATCTGCCTGTGAATAATATTACCTTTTCTCAGATGATGAAAACTTCTCTTCAAGAGTGAAATAACAGCATCAATTGTGTGTGATTGGCTCTGAAGTCGAACTGACTTTTAGAGAATAATAAAGAGCTCTCAAAATAGCCAATAATCTGTCTATTGACCAGAATCTTGAAAACCTTTGATAAAATAGGTAAAATATACACAGGTTTACAATTACTAATTTCCGATTTTACGCCTTTCTTAAAAATGGTAATTACTTTTGCAGTCTTAAATACTTCAGGAAAGTAACCCAAATCAAGACAATAATTAATAATGAGTAAAATGTTCACAAATGAATACAGATGCTATTTTGAGAATATTTGCAGATACACCATAGGAGTCTGTGCATGTATTCTTTTTAATTCCAGCAATTGAGGAGGTGACACGCAAAGACGAACATGTCCATTAAATACAGTTTTTCACAATCGACATAAAACGTATCTCAACTATACATATTATTGGAAACAACATATTGATAGGCAAACGCCTTTATTTTGTATACAAAAAACAATTAATGTGTGTGAAATAAATCTAAACTGAAAATTTTCCTTTAAAAAGTACATTTAAATATGGACATGTTCTCGTTTGCATGATCCATTTTGACATGTTCGCCTTTGAATGAATTTCGAAAGTCAAATTATCTTGTTGTTTCTTAATGGCTTGCATGTTATTGAGTAATGCGTCTTATAGTATATCAGATTACGTATCTATAACATTTTAATATATCATATCATTAAAAAAAATATAAACTCACTTTGGTACCTTTGGCTTTGTTTGGAAATTTGATCAAAGTTGTGATATTTTGCTTTTTTTTAGAATCAGTTAATTAAATAAATTAAAGCATCATGACCAAAATGGAATGATATCAACAATGACATGGCTTCTTATTAAAAATGTTCTTAAGCTAACACACTTAAACAAACAAACCACAGTCATCTTCTAAACAGTCACAGGAAATTTCATCTGCCTCTGTGTTGCACGATGTGGGAATAGTCAATGATGGATGTATACCATCTTAAATCTTGGTGATTTCTCCAGTCTGCTCCAAAAATGGTTTTCAATAAACCATCAACATCTTTCTTCTTAGCATCTGGGATTGGATGTCTGAGGGGTACTTCAGGTATTGGTTGACAGAAGAGTTTCTTCATGGTCAATCCGCGTTTCAGAAGAGATTTCCGCTCTGGTAGCTCTTGCTGGGACTTGTAGAATGCAGTTGCATCCGCATCAATCTGAATGTTTTTCATAGCTTGATATTTTTTAATGAAAATTCGTTTCATTTCACTGATGTGATCTAAATTTCGTAGGCCTTTTGATAGTGATTTCGTGTCCATCACTCTCCAATCTTCACCAAGGTTTCTTCAATATATTCCTCTTTTGTTACAACTGTTGGCTTTTATTGTAGAAGTTTCTCCACTCTACCGAAAACGCGGTCAGCAGGTAAGAAACTGTGTCCTCGAACTGGAAAAATGAGGTGTATTTGTTCAACCGGACCTTCATGTATTCCAAGAAAATACATGAGTGTGTGAAGCACGATGTTGTTCTTGTTTTGAGCTCCACACCCGTCACAGAAAAGTTTTAGTACAGTTTTATCTTTAAAATTGACAGATTTTAAAAAATGCAATAAGGCTGAAGCCACTTCCGCTACTCCACGGCCTGCCAAATCTTCCGTCCACGTGTAAAATACAGGGTTTACTGATTTCACACTGACAATGCACAAACTGTAAAAACTTATCTGCCTGGAGTAAAATGCTTCTTGTACAGAACTCTTTGGCAGTGGCTGGACCTGTTGCAAATCAAAACAGAAAGCCACTGCCTGTTCATTCTGTTCTCGTAAAAGTTCATAGAAGGCATTTGCCCTTTTTTTGTAGAACCTTTTGTGTGTGATAAGCTGTATCTTTTCCTTTTTTGAAGCCACCTTCATTTGCTCATCAATTCTTGCGCAGAAACTGCAGATATCTGAAGCAGGACTTCTAAATCCAATGTTATATTCATTCACGAATATTTTACGGAACATGGATGTAGACACTTTGTTGTCATTAGCCACAGATCTGTTGTACAGCGCACTTAGTTTCTTTATACTTAATTCACTGTGCAGATACAGCCGTAGTAATTTTTGTCGGTTGTAATGACTTTCAGTACAATGCAGATTGCCTATAAATTGTCTAACACTTTTCTTCTTGTCTGCTGATTTATGGCTGATGCGATCTCCGCCTCTATATTCCTTTATTGCTTTTCCTTCTTTTATCTTGTTTGCTATACTATTCAGCCGAGTAGATTTCATTAGGGTAATATGCATGAAACATTTCTTGCACACTGGATATCCTATATTTCTATTTTGTGCGAAAAGAGTGTAGTTAACATTGAATTTGCGAGGTTTACTTTCACCTTCATTGTTTCGAGGTCGCTTTCTTTGTATATTTTTCAGCGACATCATCCGTGCAAGCATCATTTCTTGAGATGCTTTATCATGAACTTTATAAATTAATTGCCTCAGGTGCAGTGCATCTTGTGGGTGTATTTCCTGTCAAGAGAACTGTTTATTTTGGTGTGAACATGCATGAAAAGAATGAAAGCCTCTTGGTGCAACATACCGTTTCCCTTTATCCTTTTCACGTTGCGATTCATTCCTCTTCCTCTTTCTGCTACCCTGGTTTGCAGTCTTCACAAGTACACGTTCTTCACCCATTTCATGCGCTAACTAAAACGCTGACCTAATAATTGCAGTTACTAGATAATTAGAATACAATACTACATGAGAACACAGAAGCGCGACTATAATCATACCAGCTGCTCTGCGCAGGAATGCCTGGCCTTGAATGGAAGGCAAATCATGTGGCTTAAACCACAGCCTCCTATTGGTTGTATGGACTAGTTCTTCTTTGCAGGAACTTTATACGTGGACATGTTCGTGTTTGCTTTGAACCACCCATTTTCACAGGCTTGTATAACGGAATATATTCGGGTTTGCTTCAATAGCATGATGTATATACATTCCGCTTATAATCTAATTACCATTCCATATCGTAACTCATTTTTTTTAAATTTTGGACATGTTCGTGTTTGCGCGTCACCTCCTCAATTGTGGCATAGACATCTTGAACCTTAACTTGCTCACATCTGAATGCATCATTAGGGTTCATAGTATCATTCAAAAATTGAATTCCCTGTACATTGGTAGAGGGGATTTTATCTAATAATTTGTCAACTTTATTTATAATATAGTCATTAAAATCATTCAAATTTGGTGAAACCTTATTTAATTTTGAGATGGTATTCAAAATTGATGATACCAAAGACCAAGTAAAAAATAAAATAAATAAATAAAACAAAATGGAGGGAAGACTAATCTCGTGAATTTTGACATCACATGGAAGAAAAATGCAGCTTTGGAAACATGAAACTGCATAAATCGAAATCAAATGAATTCTTATGAATGGCAGGCATACGTTTTCAAAATAAACGTTTGTGTGACTTAAGTGTTAGATTAAGCATTTGAAAGGCAACTAAAGTACTTTATCCACAATATAATCATAGCACTGATGCTAAATTTGGAAATGCATCATAACCAAAGACCATTAAAATGGTGATATTACATATTGTTGGAAGGCAATTGAAATTAAATAAACATTTTCCAGAATGAAAATAACTTTTCTCGGGCAATGAGCCAGGTGAATTCTGGATTAATTTCCAAGCTTTCAAGAGCTAACGTCGCTCTTATCTTCAGGGAATGATGTAGAGACTCTGGTCCGGGTTCGCCTTATATATAGTAGTCCGGTGGGGGCGACCGGCCAGATGCCGCTCTGTGATTGGCCCGCATGGGAGGCGTTGACTAGGAACCAATGTACTCCGTTGCCGGGACGGACTGCTCTGGTTGGCCCGCTGCCAGATGTGATCCTGTATTAAAACAAGGGCTAGCTTTTGGCAGTTTCACAAATCTTTGCGAGTGTTTGCTGAGCACCGAATTCCAAATGCCATTCACCTGCAAGCTGCTGTCTTTGTTGATGTTATTTTCTTCGTATTTAATAGCTATTGCTTCTTTGATGGAGCGGTCCCAATAGCTTGAAGACTTAAACATGGTAGTTGTCAACGCCTCCCATGCCGGACCCGGGCCAATCAGAGCGGCATCTGGCCGGTCATCCCCACCGGACTACTATATATAAGGCGAACCCGGACCGGAGTCTCTACATCATTCCCTGAAGATGAGAGCGACGTTAGCTCTTGAAAGCTTGGAAATTATTCCAGAATTCACCTGGCTGATAGCCCGAAAAAGATTATTTTCATACCGCCGCCAGGAAAGCTTCAAGTCATGGTTCATTTTCCAGAATGTTGGCAGGTCTTGTTGCATGATATAGTGTAAATGAAGTTTATTTACTAACTTATATCTTTGTTATTACAAAATAAATGCTATTTATTACTAATAATATCCAGTTTATCTTAATTTAAGGAGTTTCATATTTTATACCCCATTATAATTAACAGTAGGTTGTTTATATAATGGTGCTGAAATTATTTTGAATCCTAAAACCCAATGTTTGCATATCTTTTTATATCTTATAATTCCATATAGTATTATCAACATTGTCATTCTAAAGATGTATAACATTGTGAAGTTACAGGAATTAGGTAAGTCTAGATTAGATTACATTCTGAAGGTTCATGATGGCCAAGCAGACCTTTGAACATGAATGCAACATTTAAAGTTCTGGCATTACAATTAATAGAAAACATCTTAAACTTTATGGTGCATTTAAATTTAAGACAGGTATTAAACAACAATTAAATCACTTGGCTTTTACAGCCTATGACATTTCACAGTGCTTATACATCCTTATATACAAAGGTGCCCTAATTTAATAGTAAGATCTACGTTCCCAAAATGTTAAATATGTACATAAAAATTTGTGAATGTAATTTGTAAATTGTTAATTATTACTCCTAAAATTGTATATACAAGATATACATTTCAAATTACAGTGCTGAAATGTATGCAATAAATATTAATTTTCTATTACATTTAAGGTTACACTCACTAAACATAAACTTCAAAGGACATATAGTTTGCATCATATCACTTAGTGTTTATATTCTTGCTTATATGTAGTAAATAGAGCTGGGATTTTTATGTAAAATATGTACATTAATATGTAAAATCTTTAAATATTTCATGCAAATTTCTTATATTATGCTCAAGAGACATTTATGCATTTTTCAGTAAAGTATACAATTATTATTTGATGAAAATGTAACCTAGAAAATTAACTCTCAATTTTATCAAGTAAAATATTATAATATGAGTAAACACAAATGTAAATGCAAATTCCATAGTTAGACATTTATTCATTAAATTTTGCAGCACAGTGAACAATTACATATTTTTCTAACTTCTCTGGGGTCATTGATAGCTGTTTGTCAGATAGAATGTTCTTACAAGCGGAAAATGGCCGCTCAACATCACATGTGACTGGGAAAAATTTTAACAAAGGAATTTTCCTGGGGAAACGTTCTCAGGACAATCTGTAATGTCCCCTTTTAGAATTTGACACACACTGCAAAATGTCTAATATCCAGGATTTTTACACAAAACTGTTTTTAATTTATTCCATGCACTCTTACCCTTCTCCCCATGCATTACACTTCGTTTTTCAACTGCATTCTCCACAACACCAATGGAAGCTTCAATTGGAAGTGTGATGCTATCCTGGAGCCAGCTAAAGTTTCTTCTGATGTAGAAGACAGAACAAACCACTTTGGAATCACTGAAGGCATGCTGAGATTCATGAATAGCTGCAGCACTTTCAGGGTCAAAAGAATCCACAACAGTCTTTGTCATCGAAATGTTCACCATAAAAGTTCACTGCTTCAATCCACGTTCCCTTCCTAGTTAACACTGGTTCTGGAGGCAATGGTGTTCCTGGAAGTTGCTCTTTGTAGGAGTTCATGCGCGGTGGGGCTTATAGAAACACTATTTTTGTTGCCGAAATTAATGTATTTACTTCTGGAAACTTAACTCTTATATCCTTGGCAACACGTTGCAAACCATAAGCTAAGCACATCAAATGGAGCATATTGGGGTAAAATACCTTCAGAGCAGTTACAGCTGTGTATGGTGCTGCATCAGAATATAGCACTAACACTTTCTCTTCTTGAGTTCCGGTAGGCCACAACACTTTTAGCCCATCATTCACAAATCTTGCAAAGTTGAATGATTTGTATGGTCCAGCTCTTTGCAGTAGATTAAACATGGGTTAAAAGCGCTGTCAGGTTCCAACTTTCCTACCACGAGATTTGCTATGTTACATCTCTTAGAATCAGTTGTTTCATTAACCGTAACCCAAATGAAAGTACTGTCTTATGCTGTCCATTCTCTCATCGTAGCAGACTTGCAGATAGTATTTGTGTAATGTTGAATGGTCTGGTATATGTTGCTTGCAGTATTTTTCCAAGATAGATCTGAATTTACGCACTTGAATCTTGTACCACGGAATATTAACAGCAATCATTGCACTGCACAAATCCTTATAGAAAGGATTAATTAAAGTTGAATTTTTCATATGTTTGAAGCACTTGCTTTGTCGGTTGAAATAATTGTTTTTTCTATGCAGTGCACTTCTTAAATGCTGTTCAAGCTGCGATTTCATAGAGCATCCTAAATGTGTGTTGCAATCTTTGACAAAAGACTATTTTGCCATCAGTTGTAAAGCACTCATCAATTGCAGTCTATGATTTTAATTTTGAGGACGGTGAAGATGAGACAGGTACCATATTCACACTAGAGAGAATTGAGGTACACTGTTCACTTGCCCACTTTGATTCTGAATGAAACTTAAGTACAAGAAATGAAACGTATTGAGTACAGAATTTACAGCAGTTTTATGGTATAATTAGTAAACATATTAGGTGTAACAGGTTTCTTTTCAATGTTGCGGTCATGCTCCTAAGTGGCTGTCAATCATCTGCCATTCCTTTCTTTACTTTCATTCCTTGTTCTTCAATACCTGTCAGTCATCTTAATCTCTCTATTGTAGCAAGGGGCAGTATCTACATAGCTTCAGTTTAGAATTTATAGAGAAATTTACCATGTGAATACAACAAAATGTGGAAATGTGTAATTTCATGTAATATACTTAAAAAAATGTAAAATGAAATTCAGTTATAGTAACCCTAACATAGTGGTTTGTGAAGATATAACTTTTCCCAGCATCTAAATAGCAAGGAATAAAATATGTAATTACATAGAAATCCCAGCTCTAGTAATGTCGAAGATTTGGTATTAAAATATCCATTTTCAGACCAAAAGAATCAAAATAATGGAAGTGGTACACAGTGAAGTGTAATTACACATCTGTTTATAAAGTGAGTTGACTCATTTTATAAACCAATATATTTTCAGATTAAAATGTGGGTACATTGACCCTTTATTGCTTGAGCTATTTTGCTACATATGCTGTCCTTCCTCCAATTCGCAAACTAGTATTTATATCCCTTTCAATGGCAACACAACTGAAGTGACTTGAATAGCTATGATCGTTAGTATGATACAAAGCCAATCCATTCAGAGCTGAATGTCGCGAGTTGGAGTCGCAGGACTGCAGTCAAACATGCCTGTGGTAAAGGGAGAGGGTCCAAGTAAAATAACTTGTGTGATGGCATGTTGGATGCTGACAGGGTTACATCTGAGTGCAGTTGCATGGATTTTGCTCTTTTTCATTAAAAAAAAACTACATTTTTATTGCAAAATTATTGTTACTTTTACAATATAAAACAGCTATAATTAGCCTAATTTTATTGTTTAAGGTTATTGTAATACAAAAGAAGTTTTGATTAATCAACTTTGTTGCATAAGTGCAACACCATGCAACAAAGGGTTAAAGGCACTCAATGTTTACATCCTTACTTGTTTGTAAAGAGTGTCAAAATTTGATATTAAGATGTACATTCTAAACATATTAACTATGTAAATTAAACATATTAATAGCATTTCTATAATTCTACCTGCTTCATGTAAAATATATGCAAGAGTTCACAATACTGTGAGTTGTATTGCTATGATACTTGCAATTGTTATACTTCTAGCTCACTCAAAATGCGTTAAAATTAACATAAAATCACTTCACTGAGCCCAGGTGTTAGGCAAAATGCCTTTTTTACCCAGAGAGTTCATATGAAATGCCTATAGGTATAAACTAGTTTCTGCACATTTGGGGAAGATAGGCGCAATTTTCAGTTTGCTTTTTTCGCCTATTTAACTCCTGTTGCCCATTTTAGAGTTAACCGCCTTTTTTGGCCTTTTTACCTCATTATTGTATATATTTTCTTTATTTTTAATACATTTTAAAAAAAATCTTGCATGTATTATATCAAAAAACAAAAAATAATAGTTGTGCGAATTAAAAATTCACCTTGCACAGATATTTGCTGAGAATCTTATTCTCTAGCAATAAATATATTTCCAAGAAGTGTTTGAAGAATATAATAGGTTACTTCAGAGTTTAGCAGCAAAAGAAAGTATTACTGGAGGGTGTAAAAAGGAATGCAGGCATCTTTTGTAAGATTTGTAATATTCACTTCCCTCACTTGATGGTCAACTCATCTCTTTTCAAGCCAGGTAGATTTGCAAAGTTACCTTTTTCTCCTTATCCCATTATTACATACTTCAAACTCTCTAATCTCTTCTCACACCCTTCTTTTTGAGACAATAAAAGAAAGTAGACATACTCGGCACTCAGCAAGTAGAATCTGTTAGTTTGAGATTGAACCTGTATTAAACAACTCCATCTGCAGTTTTCGTGATTATTGCAATATTTATGCCAAAAGTGAGTGCACAATTCAGTAGTAAACTGCATGGTTCCGCGTATTCGGTTCAGATACACTTATCTACCGATGGTACTGTTCTGATGTGCAAAGTTTGTGAAAAAGCAATTAACCATGAGAAAACATACCTATTTTATACTTCAATATTTTGCAACAGCAAAGCATAAGACTGGAATTACTAAAATGGATGGGCAGAAGCAGCTCTGTTTAATCTCGATTGCAATTGCAACAACTAGTAAACAATTGCAGTTTTCTCTGGATCTGTGCAAGGCTTTTTCCAGCATAAAAGATCTTCTCTTTGACCGGTGGCTCAGTATGTCAGTTGACAATTTAAAAAAGCATCTTGTTATGGCATGTAACAAGAAATGTGAGTACGTATTTGTCAGGCTTTGTTTGTTTCTGTGATTAACAAATGCCTATTTTTACTATTTTTAGTGGCTATATGCCTACCTATTTTAACCAAAATAAATGCCTAAACATCCAGACTCTAGTTATAAACTATAATCAAATTAGCATGATTAACATGTACTTCACTATATGAAGGATAATTTTTTCACAAGCCCTTGCCAGCTGTTGAACCACTACTCCTGGGATCCGGTGCCATTGCAGTTGTGTTGAATGTGGTAACATGTAGTTGATGGTTGATGAGGCTGATAAACAATCTGTATGAGGGAGTTGAAAATTCATGGCTGTGTAGCAGTATTTAAGGATGAAAATTTTTTCCCACTCTAGTAATTTGAATGGATTCGATTGTTTCTTTAGTAGATTAATTTCAGGATTAATCATTTTGGTGCCAAAAATGCTATGCCCCTGCAGATTTACCAATTTAATATTTCATCTAACTCTTGTTTCACGTTTCCATTTTTTTTCCCCCCAATGTATTTCATACTGCAATCTATGAAGTTTATTCCTAATTGTTTTCTCTGGAGGTATTTTATCTTTTTAAGAAGAACGCAAGTGATTTTTAGTATTATCTGTTCAGTGGATCTAGTTTTATGTTGAATTCCTTGAATATTATTTTACCAAATTTGTTTTGGATTTGTGGGTTGTAGATAATTTGGTAATATTGTGCCATTCGTCTAGTATTCCTGTGGGGCAAAAGTGTCTTTCATTAGGTATTCTTGCTTTTTGAGCTTTATGATAGTGGACTTGTCAAAATGTTGGCTACTGCTATATTTGAATGTGTTTATTTTTGTATTCAATGGTATTGAGAGGGATTTTGTCTTGTATAAGTGCTAGACTATAGACACTGCACATTGGTATGGTGTGGACTTAACACTATTCTTCATGTGTATGCTGGTACGAGAGTGTATCAAATGACCGGACTGAATTAACTGTATTTAAATAAGCTGCCTGGAAACTGAAACCTTTTACTAGCAGTGCTGTGAATGCGTCATTCCATAACAATTCAGTTGGGACTTAGATCAGGATACAGCAGGTGGTGTATTCTGTACCCAATATGGAACTGAAATATCAGCAATGCACATGGATAAAGTTTTGTGTTCTTCTAGACAAAACTCCTACAGAAACCTAGAGATGGTGCAGCAAGCATGTGAGGGCCATGCTTTAGACAGAACACAAGTCTGAGTGGCACAAATGTTTCAAAGAGGGTTATGAAGACCAAGATTCTCCGCACCCTGGAAGATTCGTAACAGCAAAAACAGCAGTCACCATCAACACAGTTGATGCAATTGTGCATGAAGATCATTGCATGTCAATTGTGAAGGTTGTAGAGATAATGAATTTTGTCTTTTGGAACCATAGAAAAGACAATTCACAATACACTTGGCTATCGAAGAATTGCAGCGAAATGGATACCTCATGTGCTTAAGGATGAAGAGAAGGTTTACTGCATCATGACGTGCCCACAATTGCTTGGAAGGTCACAACAGGAGCCAAATTTTCTGAATAGGGTAATCACTTCTGATGAGAGCTTGTTCCATCACTACGACCCCTTAAGAAAACAGGAGAGTTTGCATTGGAAACATCTATTGAGCCCTAAGCCTAAGAAAACAGAAGCTCAGAAAAGTGCAGGAAAGGTTGTGCACCTCTTATTCTTCGACAAACGGGGCACTCTGTATTATGACCATGTAACTAATCAACACAGTAATGGCTGCTTACTATTGTGATGTATTGAATGGAACACTAAAGAGCAAAATCGCTGAAAAGCGACTAGATCTTTCCAGGACAGTATGGATCTTGCACCAAGACAATGCGCCAGCTCATCGAGTGTGTGCAACTCAAGATGTCAAAGAATTAGGTATTGAGATCATGCCTCATCCACCATATTCTTCAGATCTCGCACCTTGCAATTTTCACCTCTTCCCTAAAGTGAAAAAGGAGCTTCGTGGTTGCCATTTTCAAAGTTATGAGTTGGAACAATGTTGTCGTGGGTATACTGAACAGACTGTCAAAAAGGGGTTCAGTGAGTGTTTTGAACAATGGTAAATCATTGGAATAGTTGTATTTCCTCAGAGGGAGAACACAAAGTTTGTTAGTTAATTTGAATGAAATAAAGAAATAATGTGTTAATTATAAAATCAGTCTGGTTATTTTATACACCCTCATGTTACTTTTTGGTATCCATCGTGTTCATTATTATTTTGAGGTCTAGGAAAGCGAGACAGCCATTATTTTCTCTTTCTGTGGTCAATTTGATGGTCTTTTCTTTTATGTTGAGTAGTTTAAGTGCACGTTAATAAGTTCACTTGGAACTATTGCAGAAATGTCATTCACATATCTGTGCCAGGTTTTGAAGATACATGGAAAGGATTTGGCTATATGTCATTCAAATGTGCACATATAAAGCTCTGTCGAAAATGGTGAAAGTAAGGCTTCCATGTCTAGGCTTAATCTGTTGGTTTATGTTTTGAAAGAGGAGGCTGATTGTTGTATACATAAGCTGGTGAATTTAACTAATTTCCTATTTCTGTATTGTGTATCATCACCCCACTGCAACCTAAGGACAAGATCGTCACATGTAAATAGTGTATATAGCATTAGTTGAGATCTATGCAACAAGGGTTATAGTGTATAACCAACCAAACTCAATAAAACTAGATGGCACCATAGGTACTTGTCATTAAGATGACAATCCTACATTAGCAGTATAAATAGACCAGCTGAGGCAGCAAGGAGGCAGTTCAGTTTTGAACAAGGAACTGTTCACATCATTAGTGTAAGCTACCAGAGTGAACTATCCTGCAAAGTCATGGATTATATTTTGGCGTATTCTTCTGTCTCCCCCTCAACTAGCCAGCTACCGATCCCATCAACTACTGGCCCAACTGCGGCTACTGGATAATTCCAGACAGTGTTTAGCGAGCTCGGTGGCCTAGCCCAATCATCTGCACAACACTGAGCAAGTGGAGTCTGACACCAAACAGTCATATAATGATGAACCTGGTTTGAAACCTGTGTGCCACCTTATTGGAGGAAAAGTTCAGGTAGAGCAGGTGGTGTCATCATGGTCTGTTGGGGCAACATTCTAACTCATCCTCTTGGTAGTAGACAACATAGAACCATGGACAACACCAGGTCCACAACTATGCTGATCCTTGACAAAGCCACCCCAGAGGAACTAATGCTACAGCTAGAAACATTGTGCACCACTACCATCCCACTCCCGGGCTTTACAGTGAGGCCCCAGCAAGATGATTCTTACAAGCCAAGGCAGTCTTTGCAGGACACCAGATCAGCTCACAGCTTACCAGATTCTACAGTCATCAGAAAACTCCCATGACTGGTGATGATCCAGATCACTGACCTCATGACAACTCCAGGAACACAGCCTTACCAGGCACTCAAGGATTGTCTATTAGAAATCTGTGCCCCAACAGGTCAATACCTACTTCAGCAGCTGCTTGAGGACACATACCTAGGGGACCAAAAGCCTCAACTACTGCGAGTTATGCATCACCAGGCTGGAACTTGCATGTCAGAGGATCTCCTGCAATTCCTATGGCTGCTCAACACAAACCCAAGCCCTACTGGCAGCCTGGGAAGTTGAACCATTGGACAGAATGGTATGCATTGCAGTTCATGGGATGGCCCAGAGCATGGGAAGAATAGCAGTGCTCCATCAACCAGATGTGCAGCTCCAGGTTAAGGCATTAACAAACAAACTTGCTCAGGACTACAGTGCACAGGTACCATAAGGTGCCCACAATTTACCTGTGGCCCTCAGGCAATCACATATGTTCTCTGCTGGTACCACAGGTGTTGTGGACAAGGTATATGCAACTGCACACCACCCTGTCAGTTTTCCCACAACACACAACAGGGAAATCTGGTCACAAAGCAAGTTTAGCAGGACCACGTATGAACCCCCCTCTCCCCACCTCTTCATTTGGTGCCAACAGAACCAGATTCCATTCCTGGGGGACACTGGAGCCTGCCTATCCATCTCTCCCAATGGAAGAGCTCAACCCACCAAGTATATGGTATATAAGCAAACAGGTCTCTGATATGTACCTTTGGCATTTAGACGTCATCCCTACATCTAGGCACAAACAGCAAGTACTTGGAGTCCCTGGTCGCAGATGTCCCCAAAGCCATCATAGGTGCTGACTTTCTCACTGGCCTGTCAGTAGACCTCAACACCAAATACCTAAGGGGACAACCTCAAGTGCAGGATTCCAAGCTACGTTGAGTCCATAACTATCCAAAACAAAATTAGCAAGCTGAGATATTTGATTTGTGAGGTTGAAAATGGAAGCATAGGCTTCCGAAATAGTCCCTCATAATAAAAATGTAAGTGACGTGTTAAAAATACCAACTCAACAAATTAATACCTTATATAAGCTGAGATATGATTTTCTGACCATACTAATTATCAAATATGGCTTGTTAGGCACTATAATAATAATAATAATGATAATATTATAAAATAAGTAATCATTTAGAAATGACAGATTTTATGTTCATATTTAATATTTTGAAAATGTAGATCTTAACATTAAATTTAGACACCTTCATAATTAAGGATGTAAGTACTTGGTAGTGGCATAGGCTGTAAAAGCTAAGTGATATAATTTTTTATGCTTAATATCTTGTCTTAAATTTTAATATACTCAAAGTTTACTGTTGATTGTATTGCAAGAGCTTTAAGTGTTGTGTACTTGGTGTGTGTAATTTTATGTGCTTTCACAATGTTCTGCGTTCAATGCCTACTTGGCTATCATAAGCTTGCAGAACACAATATAATCTAAAGGTAATTCATGCCATATGGCGTGTCATCATTCTGTTATCTTCAACATTTTCCTTTTGCAGATTGCCTCAAGTGTGAAGCCACCTTCTATACCAGAAAATCTTAGCCAGGAGCTGAAAGATTTAGTGTCACAGTGCCTGCAGTTAGAATCACACTTAAGACCTACTGCAAAAGTTCTGCTTCATCATGGTTGCTTTGCTATTTCACCTTAGAAGTGATATCATTTCTTAAAATTGATAATCAGGCATACTTCAACATTATCATGAGTCTGAAACATGATAGTTATAATTTTGTAGCTTTGTTGATTGTATACCCAGTGGTATAATCCAACAGAGAGGTGGATGATAAAACAATGACTATTGTTTAAGTTTTTATGCTTTAGATTTTAGGCTAAGACAAAAATGTATGTATGGATAAATTTATTATGTTTCATTAAGCTGTGTACAGAAGTAGTAAAACTATGTTGTACATTTGATTTTGCATGTAGCATGGGTAAAAATGGAAACTATGATAACTACACAGAAGAAAGTAAAGAAGTCAATAAGGAGATCAAAGAACTAATAGAATATTTGTTTTTCCTGATTGGAAACCAAGAAGTTGTATATTCAATTCTGTGAGCTCATTAGTCTGAAAAGGGTTTTTTTTTTTCTTCTTCAGGGATTGGCAATATTATCATAGGTTCCCATTTGCTGATACTTGTGTCCTAAAACAGTCTTTGAGAATGTTGCCTTCCTGAGTACTTTGATCCTGTTCCAATATTTCACTATCACTACTGATCCCCTCCTCCCACCTCTCAATTCAACTAATGCTACTCCATTTGGAGCTATTCTTAGTAATCCCAATATAATTTTGCAAAAAGACCTGTGAATCTGATCTATACATTTCCACCCCCAAACCTATATTCTATGCATCATTCTTGATTGCACTGTTGCTGTACATAATTCCTTCTAGCCAGTTTACTCTCATATTTGGCAACTTCTTTAAGCATGTTCTTATGCTATTAATAGCTAATTTCCCCTTACCTAATGCATTTTTCCTTTGCTCTATTCATTTTCTATTGATATTTAGTCTTACTTCTAAATAATCAAACTTGTTTACAACTTCAAATTCACTCCCCTCAGTCTCTATCTCTTATCTTTCCTGAGTTTATTCCCATTCTTACGAACCATAATTTTTTTATTTATTTTTAAACCCCATTTTTTCAGTACTTCTCTGTCGCTTCTATTGCTTTCTTTAAACCTCAAATTGTGATTGCTGCTACTAGATCATCCGCAAAGAGCAAACTCGGAACATCTTTATTTCTGATTGCTGGCCATTATGAATTTTCTTCTGCTATTTCTTGGAGTATGTCATCCCATTTAAATAAAATGGGACTTAAACTAATTGTATTTGATACCCAATCCATTACTTTTTTATTGGCAAGCCTAATGCAGGATTTATGTGGATACAACCTCTCTAATAGTCTATGAATTTCTCGCTCACTCCCTTGTTCTGAATTTATACCAAAGTGCATCCCTTTGAACACTTTCTTACATAACTGCTACTTGTGTGCTTTGGTCAAGAATCTATAAACCCATAGAATTACTTTAGAATTGGATATCTTCTTCTCTACTGAGATTTACAATAATCTCAAAGATCTAGGAGATGTCAGGTTAGTTAGCAGTCTACCATCTTGTTTTATTTTTATATCACTTGCCAGCTACCATCATGATATACAATAGCAAAGACATTGTAAATAACTAAAAAAAAAACTCTGGTGGCCAAATAACAAACTACCAAATCTGAATCTAATTTGGAAGCTTTTCCTTAATCTCTTATTTGAATATCTGAGTATTTGAAAGTTGTACACCATATCATATGTTTATTTTAATGTAATTCTTAAATATAATAATACTTTGCTATTTCTGTCTTAGTGTAAAATATATATATGTGTGCATCTTCACCATGTGGCTGAAAAAAAAAAAAAAAAAAAAAAAAGACTTTGGAGGACTTTGCTTATTCTATCCATGTTGTGAAAAGTCAGCTGATTCTCTCATAAATGATAACTTCTTAATGGAATTACTACTCTAGTCTGGAACCACTCTTATAAATTGAGTTTATTGCTCTGAAGTATGACTGATAAACTATACCTCAACTCGTTATACAAAATTGTACTTAATTTGTTTTTTCTATTTACCTTTTGCTGAATAATTGTGGATGGTTAACTCAAAATAACTGACATCACAGAATTCTAATGCTTCATCATTATGCTACTTTAAAATGAAATGTAAAGAAAACATCAGTAGTAAGCAGCCTTAGTATAACCTCTGAGAAAAGAATCAGTTTCATCCTTCTCCCAATGCAATACTGCATGCTAGCTTAGTCCAAAATTAGAGAAAAGTTCTCTATCCCTCTACCCCTTGTTGAACATAGGCTCTTATTAAGATTTTTTGAAATTCAAAGTATGAGAGTTTAATAGTATATCATGTTATTGTGTGTCAAACAAAGTGATATATCTAAACAATATCTCTCGTGACTCTAGAAGTTGGAAGTAGGAATGTGTCTGAAGCTTTGCATTATATACATAGTTATAAGATTATATTGCAATACACTTACTTCCTGCATTCTAATAATGGAATTATGGTTAGTTTGGAATAATTTCAGTCCTTGGTATGGATTACCAAACTAGAATAGGTATCTGATACAACTCAAAGCTGTAAACTAAGTCACACATAGTGAGTTGCATAAAAAATGTTGAATATGCCTGATTTCAGTTTAGAAGTAAAAGCATAAAAATGTAAAACATGGACATGTTATATTTTTGCTAGAGGCAGCTAGTGCTGTAAGTACATTTGAAGTTAACCAAGTATTTTATGTTTGGTGATGGAACCTCTTTTTATAAAGAAATGCTGTTTTCTTTTTTTACTACACTGAGAAATATAACTATTTAATAAGTAATGCCCAAATACTAATTATTAAATATAAATTTGCTTGCTACAGAAGTTTTCAATGCTTAACTTCTAGAAATTAGAACTTTATCCCCCCCCCTCCCGCCCCCTCCTTTTATCAGTGATCAAAAGCACTACATAAATGTATGCCTGTCTCTATACTACTTGTTGCTTTCATAGATTCAACATAATTAATAAACCCAAAGGAAATGTTTGGATATTAAGATTTACTTATGAATGTAGCATAATTTAAATTCTGGAATTATCATTTTTCTTTCTCTGTCTGTCTGCTGATTACTAGTGTATATAATGATACTTAACAATTAATTTGAAGAGGACATGCACTTCACGAGTTTTATTTCGATTTTTAATAATTATTGTCCAGTGCAGTAAATCAGGATTACAGTATGCTATCTTTTTTATGAACACAAAAAGAATGTTTCAAATGTAAATGTGCAAATAGCGCTAGACATGCCTCTAGTGGAAAATTTAACTTTATAATATTAAATTTGTATTTCTGTAAACATGCAAGTAACCTTTTTTCTACATGAGTAGACTATAGATTTTTTATAAGAACTGATTTTTTATTGAACATACATCAAAAGTGTGATTGTATTCTTTAATTTTGAAGAAAATTTTATATTCATAAAAAGAAGAATTTTTAAGAGAAACAAAGCAACTATTTTAGAGCATCATTAAAATGGTAGCAAATGATGCTATTTTTATTGATATATGTTAATCTGTTCAGAATGGTTAGGTGATATAACTGTTGGATAACAATGCCTTAAAGATATGTGCATTAGCAATTTTTTACATTCTCTAATGTAATATTTCTATGTTTCTAACGTAGTAATTCATTTTTGTATAAATATTTATATGCTCATTCTTCCTTTCTTTTAATATTTCTACATTAACATTCTCTGAGAATTATACATAGATTCTAACTTGTAGAACATGGTAACTATGGAATCTCATTAGGATGGCTAAGGTTCAATTGTGTTTCTTCTGTAAACTGTAAAGTTGGGCTTGGCAAACTTAACACATTTAAGAAAGGGTATTTCAACTACCTTAATGCTTCCTCATGACATGTTTGCACATTCTTGAGTGTTCCTCAGGATGATATTCAACAGTTTTGTTTACATGAGTTACTAGTTGATTGCCCAGTGTGCACCAAAATTTATCTGATACATTTTCTCTGCACATTTTAAACTCTCTTCCCAAAAGAAAGTTTTGTGAAGTTTGACACCTTTAGGTCAGAATAGCTTTGTTTTACACCTAAATTTTCAACAAAGGTTCCTAAATTAAGCATTTTATCTTTCAAATTTGTTAAAAGTTCTCAAAGAAACAAGTTCTGTTGTTTGACAAATAAGTGGACAAAAATTGCTTTTAAAGGTTGATTAGCACACGCCACTGCTTCTATTTTTTCATTTTATACTTTTTCTTCACTATAACCCCATGGATTCCTATAGATTCATAAAGTGTTACTGTCATGCTTATCAGAATTTTCACAATCTTAATTATCATGATACCTGAAAAAATCGGGGTGGGGGATCAGCTAGAATTTCTTGTTATAAGACAATTTTTATTTTATTCTGTCCCTGCATCATGCTAAAACAAATAATGTTAAGATTGTAGTTGTGCAGAAAAACAAACTCGACTCATACTATTTATTACCAATAAATGAATCAGGGTCAGTCCATTTCAGCAAACATTTGAGATGACGTAGCACAATTACACTGAAGAGTAACCTACAATGTTTGAAAGACGTAAACAAACAGTGTACATTTGTATCATTCACCTTCTGCACTAGGAACTGGAAGATACAGAATTGCATAATCTGTCCTCAGAATGTTAAATCATATAAGTGGCATAACTTTCCTTTTTTACACCTTTAATTTCTCAAGCAAACTCAACCTGAGCAATTTCAACATTAATAATGTATTTACTGATTTGTTTATGCTAAGCTGTGCATAAATGAATGTGTTCAACCCTGGCTCTTTATCAGTCATATTCATGTTTTACAATAATACCTTTGGTTTGTTGTCTCATTTGCGTGTTATTCTTAAACTCTGTTTATTGTCCATATCCATTTGTTTTTCACTTTGTTAAAATATTGTCCTGCTGTCTTACAATCTTTATGGAACATTTCAGTTATAGTCACATTTCTGCCATATATGTCACTTTCTCGAAACCTAATATTAAAACCTAAGTTCACAAGTTCACAAATTTATCCTTTAACCTTTCTGTATCTTCCTCTTATTGAGGCCAGGATAATGAAAATGTGAGGGATTATATACTATTCCTCTACATATTGCATTTTTGTGTATTTGTCTGTCCTCTTTATACCCCGTAGTGTCTCTTCTCCTAGCCTAAGTTTCTTTAATCTCTTTCCTTACTAAAAAACACAACTCCAGATCCCTTTTTGTTCCATTATCCCTATGCTCTCAAATCCCTCTGTTCTTCTTTTAATCAATTTTCAGCTACCATAAGGTAGTCAAATTCCATTAGTAATTGATCCAAGCTTCTGCATGAAATTTGTTTCTTATTCCTTCAAGTTCCAGAATCCTAGTCTCCTATATTTGCTCTGCGCTATTGCAAGCATGATCTAAATTTAAATTGTTCTAGCCTTTTCTTGTTCATTAATTCTGTTCCTTCTCTTGGTATTTACTGTTACTGTTCAGAACAAAGATACTGCCATGGTCAGAAGAGAGAACAATATCTTCTTCCCCTTCCACTTAGTATTCTCCTTGCTACTCGGTTGCCATGCCCTCTCTCCTCCCAAGGCCAAATCATGTGCTGCTTTTACTTCTCTTCTGGGTAACAGATTCTTCTTGGTGATATCACTCCACTAGCTCCTCCTTTTGTCATTGTATTACTGCATTCACTCATTACTGTAGTTGCAGCTGGTTGTCCGCTTACTCAACTGCTAGATGACATGTTTATGTGCATTGTCCTTGTGTCCATGCTGATGAGAATTTTGATGCAGGTGTTCTCTTGCTCCATCTTGACCCATATTTGTCCCAGCTTGTCTAGGTTTGATCTTCCTATCTCATTGCTGCAAGTTGCCACAAACATCTGCTGAGCAATGTCCTTTCTGCTCAATCAATTCTCCCTTGGATCCTTTTTGTCCATATATATTTTGTTCTTTCTCGACCAATCCACAGCTGAAAGTTTCTAATATAAGCTCAATTTCCCTGGCTCTTGCTTCCTTCATTTTTTGTACTAAATTTCTCTGTAGTGCTCCCAGTTTTGCCTATAAATCTTCATTGATAAAAATATCTGTTCCCTTCAATTTCTAGATTCACTTGAGTACTTCGTATTAGCTGGAATGTTGCTAACTTCACTGTGATTACCCTCTTTCCTACTTGTCTCCCAACTTAATAGGCTTCAATAATTTTCAATCCATATATTTCCATTTCCAGTCTTTTTCACTCATTATTTCTAGTACTTCTTCTGTTGATCATTTATCTTTTCTTTCCATAACTCCATGGAAAACTAAATTAAATTTTCTCTCCCTTTCCTCCAGTTTTTCCAATCTATATCTCAACTTCTCTTCTGATTTCTTGCATCTCACCTCTGAATTTTTGTTAATGTCTATTGCCATCCTTTCCATTTGTTTGCAAATAGTTGAATGTTAGACAAGATGTATGAGTTCTCGCATTGTTTTGATGAATGATCCAATGGCACTTGTTTGTTTTCCTTATTTCACCAAAGACTTCTGGCAAACAAATGGCCGTGTACCATTTAGAATTGACTAATTTACATTCCTCTAAAGGCACTGTTGCCACATGGCCAGTTTTTCTGAAAAAATGGGTGACTTTTTTTTTTTTTTTTTTTTTTTCTTCAAAGTGCTTCGAGTGTGAACAGTTTTGTTGGTTTTGTTTCATCTTGAAACATCCATACAGTCAACTGCTGTTTGCATTCTAGCTCATATGAATAGATCAATGAGTTGTTCCTTGTTACAATCTTTTGAAGCCTCACCATTGTATTTCTTGAGCATTTGTGTGCACCAATTGACATGAAAATCCTTTTGAGTTTGTGTTAAATTACATGGGATCCAACGGGAGCAAACCAATTTCATGGCTAAATATTTTATATATGCTGGTGGAACTAACAGCTAGGGTTGCCTCTATCTCTCAGTATGTGGTGTGAACGGTCTTGCACTATCAATTTTTGCACAGAATCTATGTTTTCTGGCACAACTGATTTTTGGATGACCATCTGTGTGCGACAGCGGCCAGGATTAAGCTCATTATACCAGCATTTCATAGTTGTCAAGGATGGAGCTTCATTGTCAAATGAGTAGCAAGTCTAAAATCATAATAAATCATTGCAAGAACATTTTCATGAGTTAATTCCATCTTTTCACTCAGACACACAAAGTCCCTGTAAACACCACAAATATAATGTTCTATTGACAAAATATCTGAAGTAGGTTACAGTCAACAGTGTCAAATTTTCCAGTCGATGGCACCTACAGCAAATAGTGTTGCCAAGGCTAAAAGTATAAATAGTGGCCACTGTATGGATCTCTTACTGTCTTTCTGCATTAAGTCTTGTCACATTTCCTCCCCATTTGTACTTCAACATTGTTGCTTTTTCCATAACATCTGAATTACCGGTGAGATTGTGTAGCTGTTCATTGGGGACCCTGTCCCGTAACAAGCTGCCCATTATGTTCCTCTGCCTTTTTATTTTTATATTTCCTCAGTTTGCCTATTGTAAGCCTTTTTGGTAGCTGTATAACAATAGTGGAAATATGCACAGTTCTAGAAATACAAATATGTTGTCAGTTGGATTTTTCTAGTAGTAGGAACTTCAGGTTACAGAATGCTTTCCAATGTGTGGTTATTTGCCAGTTAATTTCTGTGTCGTTTTCAAATAGCATACATAAATGTTTGCTGCTGTAAAGTGTGCATGAAGATGCAACAATTGGACTTGCTATTGTTTTATGCTTTCGTTCTGATAAGACAAGGATATTACAATAAAAAATTAAGCTGTAAATTGCCTATATGCTAAAAATGTATTTTTTGTCACTGTCTTTGGCTTTGTGTAGACTTATTTTCAGGTAAGTCTGTGCATTTTATATAATATTGCATATGGTAATTTAGGGAAAGAATTGGTTATATTTGGCAAAGAAAAATGAAAATGATTAGAAGGAAGGAAGAATGTATAAAGAAGAAAGAAAGGAGAAAAAAAGGAATTTCATAACTTTTGCTGAATTGTATTTAAAATAGTCTGTATGACAATGGTAGCTGTAAGATGATTTATTTTGGCATAGATTTATTGTTGTTAAAATATTTAAAGGACTTTTATTTAAATCTATTTTTGTATAAAGTGCCATGTTAGGTGTAAACAGAAGACTGAATTATTAAAACACCTTTCAGTACTTTCTTCTACAGGTGCTGTAGAAGGGTAAATGTGATAGAAATGAAATTCCTATTGTAACTGGTGCATATTTTATACATTTTAATACAAATTAAATATGTATAGCCTTAATTTGCAATTTATAATTGAGTTTGTCTTTATTAATAGATTCAGAGTTCAGCAACTTTCTATATCTGAAAGAGTTGCATTTTTTATTGCTCTTTTGTCTTGTGAATCTGCAAACAGCCACACTGTTTGCTTGGATTCCATACCAGTTTAAGGTCTGTACTAGACATTTCCTCATGCATAAAAATATGATCGTCAAGAAATGCACAATATGTAAACATGTGTATTAGCTTGAGGAATGCATGAATTCTTACATAGATTAGGAAAATGTTCCAGAAGGAGGAAAATTATTTGAAGATTCTTTCATAGTTTTGTTTATTTTTGCTGCTTCATCACAGTTAGCAACCATATGTCATTGTCTCCATCTGATTTGTGCTGTCCTGAACACTTTTCACAATATCACAACTGTGCCTGATGAGTCTCTGAAGAACCTGCTATGGCTAATGAATATTGACAGTGTTCCTGTAGGCTGTTCATGAATGCAGAGTGGACAAAAAGCAAATATGAACCATGTCAGCATTAGATAGAGCTAGCAGGTTGACATTGGAGCTTAAATAACACAAGTAATTTATTACCAAGGTAAACTAAATTAGATATTCATTTTAAAAAACAAGGACATGTTTGAGGAACCATTGTTCCCAAGTAATACATATTGAAGGGTCTAGGGGATTAACGATAGCAATCCCAAGTCCAAAAGAAGTAGTGTTTTCTGAAGCCATGAAAACCATTCCATCCAGTGTGACTTGCAGCAGAAGCTGGCATAATTGTTGCCTCTATGATTGTGGCTAATAGATCTTGTAGACAGTAGAAACATTACTTCCCAGGATAAAGTTTGTTAAATTATTTAGGAATTAAAGTTGCTAACCTTAGGCAGGTAAACAGCTTATAATTAAGGCACCAATGGAAAATAATGCATATGAGTCATGAAAGTGATTTGTCAAGTGACAGTGCTTAAAAAAAAGAAATAGTCAAAATTTTGCAACTCAAATTCTAAGCTCTGTTAAGTATCTGAAAGTATAAATGCTTGTTGTTTACTTAAGAGATTATAAGTGTGTATATTGTATTTATATGTTAACATGTTTGCTTTATACACATTTTATATGAGCAATAAAAGTTTTAGATATTAAAAAAAAAATCTCCTTATTTTTTATTACTTCCTTGTATATTATCACAGAACTTCCTCATATCTTGGCTATCAAGATTGCTGGGAAGATAGCTAAAAAATACATAATTGTATATACCGAACTCTGGAAGGTGAAGATGTGCCATGTACTGTGACGTAGAGCATTAAATACTACTTGACACTTTGCCAATCAGAAACAAAAAGTTCAACACAAAATTCGAAACATATTATAAATACTGTACATGGAAATAGGCTCTCTCTGTCACACACACACACACAAAAATATTTTTTTTTATTCAGGGGATCTCATATTTCCTGTTAAATGAAAATTTTGGGTGCAATACAATACCTTCTCTACCTACTATGTATGTAGCACATACAGAAAAAGTATAAAGAATGGCTGCACTCTTGGGGTGATAAAATGAAACTTAGGCCCTTTAAGGATCAAGGCCCTTAAAGAAGATAATGAATTTCTGAGGTAGAGTGAAAGCACATGTTTAAATAAAATGCTGTGACTTAGTGGTGAAGATGAGTGTAATGGAGTGTATATTGCAGAATTTCAGGTCCCAATCTTTGATTTGTTTTATATCTTTCCACTGATTAAAAAAAATTACTAAGTGATTGTTCATTTCATAAATGTAAAATAAGCCTATGTAACCATTTAAGTATACCTTACTCTCCCAAGACATGATCAAAATCCAGTTGAGAATGTTTGGGCAGAAATAAAGGAGACACAGTAATGTTGCTGCAGATGGTAGGTACCATGAAATGTCAAGGCTATCTTGCAGTTATTAAACTTGCTAAAAGCCTGTCAGTGTCTTTTAAGTGCAAAATTTGCCAAATCATATAATTCGTTTCACAAAATTTAAAAGATATTCTAAAAATTATTTTTCAACTCTTGAAAATATTCAACAAAAAAATGACGAGATCTACGTTTCCGAGATATTCATTGTGATTTGTTTTTAAGTTTAACGTCTTTAAACCTGGTTGGTCATACCGGACGATGAATGAAATTGGTGAAATGATGCTCAAATGATCTCAGGGTCCATGGAGCTTAAAGTTACTCAATATTCGTCTTCTCAGGATAAGGGAAAACCCTGAAAAAAACCTTATCCGGGTAACTCACCCTAAGCAACCTGTTGAATGTAAAGCAGACATGCTATCACCACACTACCCAGGCAGGTTCATTGTTATTGGTTTCAGTTGTAAAGTACTTATATCTTTCTCAGATAGTAAGTGTCCATTTTTTTTGTTTTTTTTTTGTTTTTTTTGTTTGTTCTTCTCCTGGTCAAGCAAATAGCGATTTGCAATGACAATCGCATAAAGACTGCTTTTAAAACATTTGACTATTCGTTTAGCCTAGGTATTCCCTTATTTTCTTCTCTTATAAGGAACTAGTAATAAGAAAACTGCGCTAATGATTATCTCGATTAGTAAGGTGCAGAAAGAAAAGTAATCTTATGTAAGAGGTTTGTAGAAAAGCTAGCGAAAGTCATGTGAGTGTAACACATCAGATTTTTCATTCTTTGATTCACTGTTAGTAACTAAGTAGCAAATACTTAAAGATTAACACTGCTGGACTGTTCTAAATCTAGTAAATCGTAACTAATTCCGTGTTGTTATAATTGCCGGCTTTTTCCTTCAAATTTTCCCGTTTATCTCCAAGTTTCCCGAAGCATTTGTAAAATTCCCTAGAGCAATGAAGTTAAAATAACTTACACTTTCCCGGGAGAATTTACTTAGTTTACTAGCCACATTGATATACTCCTATTTTCCTTCCTCACTGTTCTTGCTTGAATTTCCAAAGGGTTTGTATTTCCCCATGCCTAAGCCCAGGACAAATTCCGGGCATAAGAAGAGTTCCTTATGAATGATGTTGGCCAAGCTGGTTCAGATCAATATGTGCCGACGGTTGGAGGGGAAGGGGCATGAGAGTTATTTCTGGTTAATTGGCGAGTGAAGGGGAACGGAACGTCTGAGGAAAAAAGCTGGCGCTGCTTTTAAGTATATTGAAAAAAGTTTTCTGCTAAATGGTTATTCAGGGCGCCAAAACCATGAGAGTAATTTTCAGTATATTGGCTCTTTGCATATGGGATTCGTTTGGTGTAGGTGCAGAGTTTGTGCCAGTGCTAATGTGGGAAGAATCAAGGTAAGCCCATAAGACCTGGTTTAGTATAAAATTACTAGGTACAAAGATTTGTAATCGTGAAAATATTATTTTAGAAGTTGAAGATTTCCTTAACATCACTATATGTATCAAATATAATGTCAACGAATTTATGAACTTGAAAGTCAACTATTAAGCACCTGTCAAAATATCAATTCGGTTCTTTTCAACATGTCACATGAGGGAACATGTGCCGAGGGGGGGGGATATTATTGATTTCATACGTAATCGACAGAAGAAGGCTTAAAACACTAAAACGAATATACTTTCAATTATATAAAATAAGTATCTCTTTTGTAATCGTACAGTTTTTATTTAGGATGTCTATTGATTTACAAACTTTATATAGTGCTAAGAAATTTGCAGTATATAGGGTTGCCTACTGAAATTGATCCTGGCCACTCATTCAATAGACAACCACTTCACATACAATATTTAGTAAACTATTTCTTCTCTCTCCATTGTATTTCTTTTTAACAGTAATAAATCCTGGCCACACTCCTGTTCTGCTTTATGAATATTCCGTTTAACAGTGTTCTTTTGTCCCTTTTAAACTTAAATGAGTTCAGTTTCCAGTTTCTTATTTCCTTACAAGCACACACTGAATGTCCCAGGTCTTCTTTCCCTCTACAAAATAAGTATGCTCTTTTACTCCTTATTAATTTGGTCTATATAATTTTCTGTTTTCCCTGTCCATTTTATCTTGATATAAAATTCCAGTGAAGATGGTCCAGTTAAATTACTAAATAATATTTATAGCTCTATATCTTTGAAACATCTTCTAACCTCTTTTTGTTTGTTTTACCATATATACCCTAATCCATTACTCTTTAAAATAATTTTTAAATCACTTAGCCACTCCTTAGTTAAATATGATTTTGGGTATATTAAAACTGCTTTATTAGGCTATTTTCATTTAGGTTTAAAAATCCTATGCCAATATTTAAAAATTGTTCATAATAAAACCTTTTCTTGTAACTCTTCCCATTTCTTTTGTAGCTATTCTTTTTATAGCCACAATTGATTAATCAAAAATTTCTTAGCAAAATGATCACTGCATTTTATCCTCATTTTCCCAGGAATTTTACATTCTCCAAATTTCAATACCATAAGGCATTTGTGCTTCAACCATTGTATTATATATTCATTCCAGCCATTGAGCTTCCAATTGTATTTTAAAATGATAGATATCCTATTATGATTGACTCAGCTGTTTACCCTGTTGCTAGTACTAATTTTTTTGCTTTTCCCATTTCCCCCTCCATCTGTTTTTACCCCTAAATAAGTGCAATTTTGTGCCACCTTGTATTCCTTATTTCAATTTTCATATTTACTTAACTTTCCTCTTTTCTTACCTAGGTATTAAGATTTGTGCTTTATTTAGGCTCACCTTTCGCCCCCATTCTGTACAATATTTACCAATTACCTGAAAAGCTGTTTTAGGCCAATTATTATAATAGAACCAACTACCAAATCAACTGCAAATAATACTCTGGGAGTCTCTGCATTGTTTATAACTGAAATAAAATTGTTTTTCTTAGCATCCTTGTCTTAGTCACTTTTGCTGTCCTACTTCTCTAGTTATTGATCCTCCCTCAAATCTTATACAAAAAGTATTTTCCTTATTTGAAGCTTTTAAAACTTCTAGCATATGTCTACTAACTTCTTTATCTGAAAGCTTATACCACGATCACTGCATTTCAATTCTAAATGTTTTTTTGCAAATCTACAAAAGCCAAGCATAGCTTCGATCTCTTGGTTTTTAAACATTCATCTATTACAGTTTTTAAAATGAAAATGTCAATGGATGTTCTTCCTTTATGAACCCCATTTGGTATGCAGACACTATTATGTATTGTTCAATCCATTTTAGTAATCTACTTGTCAAAATACCAGTAAAAATATTTCGTATGTTAGATAATAAAGCCCTGTTTGGTTTATTTCTACTGCCTTTGTATTTGCATATTGGGTGTATGATTGTTTTTGTCCAATTCTGTGATATGTATAACTTAGAATTAAATATATTATGTAGTTATATAGGTGCTTTTGGACAGTTAAGATGCTTTAACCCAGTTTTTAAAATTAAAGCTTATCTAACCAAGTCAGTGTTAGCTTAGGCTGGTACTGATATTCTCCCACACATTTTCTTCAGTTTTAGAAAGTAAATTTGTTAAAGTGTATATTTCAAAGTTCTCCCAGTTTACTTTGTGTGAAACTTTATATTATTGTGTGCTAATATAAGAAGTACAACTTAATGCATTTTCTGTACTGTTCATAGTTGCACATAGATATGTATGCAACATAATATGTAATAATATTGCTAATATAAGACTCCAAAACTATGTTGGTTAATTTACCCAGTTGTTAAATCTACTACTTTAGGTTGTGAAACATGTAATTAAAAATTCTGTACAACAGAGCACATAAGTATAGCATTGTTGCATTCTCTGCTGTGCAGTATTTTTTTAGATACCTATTCATTTTACCTAAGCTTAAGAAGTTTCAAATTTTTAATATACTTTTCTGATAAAGATTCCTTAATAATTGGCAAAACACACGGTACAGTAAAATACCTGGATCTGCAAAAACAACAAAAGGGAAAATATTTAAACATTGACTAAAGAATTTCTGGGAAAACTTCCACAGCCGATCTGGAATAGGATTAAAAATGAATGAAAATATTAACATTTCGAAATTTGAAATCTGCTAGATTGCTAAGGTTTGAACTTCTTGGAATCATGGGGGTTTTGGCTTCACAGATCCCTCAGACGTGTCCTGTCAGGGCATGATTGTTGAAGTCCTTGACTTATAAAAAAAACACTCCCCGGCTACCTCTGTGGCTTAAAGTCTTCCACCTTGGACTATGCTTTGTGGCGTAAGGTTCTAAAAGTTTACAATAGACCTAAGTAACTACAAGACTGTACTAGTGGCAGAATAACAAAACCACTAAATTTGGGTCACATAAATATGTGAGAATTTCCTAATACAAAAAATGCCTGTATAGGTTGGATGAGTTATACTTCAAATAATTGTATAAAGTAATTTTTATCCTCAAACCTAATGAAGTATCTGACAACATGTAGATGTTTGTTTGTTTTGTTCAGTCCCGACATCAAACAAGGCTCAGTGACATTGAACATATTATAGTTGAATAAAATTGAATTAGATTGTCACTTCATTAGCACACATGGGTCATTTCATGGTAAAGGATTATATGATACATATACTTTATGGATTTGATCAATAATGGTATATGAAAAAAGTTAATTTTTATTAAATAGTTATCAAGTTTTTTATAGTATATTCTTTCCTTAGCAACATTGGAAGTATTTAAATAGGATATTATAAACCAATAGAAATTAATTATGTTTGGTAACTCAGGTTAGGTATCTAAAATGACATTTTTGTATGTTCATTCACATGAAAATTTCTGTTCCTATTATGGTTTGCATCAGCTTAAATTGCCGCATATGGTTGCTAATGTACATAAATGCTAACAACATATATGTAACAAATTTCTAGAATATCAAATTATTAATATTATTACAATTGGTAACTTATAAGTATGGCAACTCAGGTAATACTTTTATCACTTTCAATCACAGTCAGATTTGCCACCCTGAATCTCTTCATAAAACCAACTACTTAACAAAAATCATTCAGAACTCTTTTTCCTTACAAAGCACTTACTTTTAGTTTGTAACTCAGGTAAGATAGGCGAGGTAACTCATGCTTACACATTGTTTGTCACTATAGAAACATAGGCTTTAAGTTCCTCATTTTCATCTTTCCATACCTATCAACTACTTCACAGAACTCATACAGAGCCTTCTCTTATATAACTATGTTTGAGTGGGTAAAACAGGTAATTTCTTCAAAACCTACAAATGATACATTCATCTCATTTACTTTGAAACGAATGCTGCTGTCACCAAAATTTTGAAGACGTGACTCCTTTGTCGCCACATTGCTTTAGCAAGCTGCTACATATTGGTATTTGATTTTATGTGGTTCATTAAACTTCATCAGTAAAACATGTGTTCCTGCTCTAAGTACTTCTTTGTTCAGGTTAGCCCCCCCTTCTTTATGTGTCACCTTAAATTCTTATTGTTCAGCTTCACTATCTGAGTAACTGTGTAAGTGATGGTAAAAAATTTTGTTCCTTTTCTGGCCTTTTGTATTATACTCGAGATGACATCCAGACTTTGGTATTTTATCAATTGCTGGCAGACTTATCTTCATTACCCTTATTGCTAGCATGTTTTCTTAGCTGTGGCTCTTGGGTTCAGAATCTTCTAAATGCAGACAGTGGATTTTGCAACCCCAGGATATGGCTGAGTATTATTGTAGCAAACTAAATTCCTTTCTGTATTTTGCATGATTTCATCAGTAGTTCAGATTTTTATGCAATATTAAAATGATAAATATGTGGTAAAATACTTAATGAAATATATAATATCAAATAAATAGTAAGCTAAAATTACCTTAGAATTCTGGACTTTAAATAAAAATTAATTTATTTAACTCACCAATCTTTCCTTGTACCAGCATATATATCGCCTTTTGTTCCTCCATACTGCTACACACTTATTTTAAATTTCTTTTCCCATATTTCTTTTTGACTGTTTTTATAGTATTTTGTGAACACTTCATGTCTATTAAACACATAGGAGAAAAACAATACAAACAAACCAGAATCTCCCTAAGCACAACTGAGGAAATTAAGAATGAGTACCTAATTCAGATATATTTTTTATTTCCTAGCATGCTGCAGAATAAGATACTGCTCCACATATACTGGTGTAAATGGCTTTCTTTTGTCCGATAAAATTTCCTTGTTTGAATAGATTGATCTTTTAACATCACTAGATGTTACAGGACTGTACTTGAACGAATTTTCTTGGTGGAATGCCCTCTGTAGACTGCAAGTCTTCACCATTCAGATCTTGCTTATAACGAGGAAAGTAAAGTAGCCAAGGTTTCTACCAATTATATTCAGGAACTTTCAAGACACATGGACTTCAACCACTCTTTCTCATTTTTAAAGAAAGAAAAGTGTAGGCAGGCATAGAAAGGAAGAAAGTATAAATATAATAAACAACTAAGCAAAGACATGCTGAAATATGAAACTTCAGTATAGTAATGTACCTGCTTCAATTTGTAGACATTCTTTTGCATATGTTCACGTACAAAGGAATAGGATAATAATTGCATAAGAATCTGGGATCTTCTCATAAGGTGATAACTCTATAGCTCTTACTGTTGAACAATATTTTGCTGTTAACACAAAATGGTTTGCATTAAAAACAAAATTTTCTTTTTGCAAAATTAAATTTCATACTTGGCATTTTCAGCGTCATTCTCTGGTGGTGTAATATTTTCATGTAATTCTAGCATCCACAGGTATTTCTCAGTGAAAATCTCTTAAATTCAAAAGTTAAAGATGAAATCCCAACAGAAAATAGCACAGGAGTATACTGGATAAATTGATCAGACTGTGAACAACTTTACATACAGAAAAAAAAACAAAAAAAAACAAGGAACATGTGAGAAACATAAAATTAAAACAGGAAGATATATCAACACTGGCATGGCATTTTTAGAGAGATCATCACAACATAGAGAGGACCCCAACGTTATTAAAAGGCACAATAAACAGTTGGGAGTTGGAAATTTGGGATGATATCCACATCTGGAAGAACAGGAGACAATTGATGAATTTTAAAATCCCATCTGGAGACATCCATGTCCAGGATTTTTCCTAAATGCACCACTAGAGGCATCTACTGTAACACTGGATAACCACTTCACAGACAATCAAAAAGTTGATAATGGAATCAATGACACCTCCAAAACATGTCATTAATAATAAAACAATGTAAGGGATGGAAAGCGTTACAATCAACTCAAATCAATACTTAAAATGACAAGCTTGCCACCACAAACCTGTTCTTAACTTGTGAACTTGGTCCAGCAGACAATACATTAACATCTCCAATGAAATCAGATAGTTCTTCTAATGTTCTGTCCATGTATGCACTAACTGTCTCCTTCCCATGATTTAAATAATCAGATACAATTATCATGGAAAATGTTTTACAGAATATTAAAGAAAGATGGTGAATACACTTACTTGAGGCTGCACCCAATGAAAGCTCTGAATCTCATCTTGTGCAATAGAGGGTGAAGTTTTCAGAAGTCAGCTTGAAGCATGAAATCAAAGAAATTGTTGGTATAGGAAGGAAAATCTGGTATTGCCTTATGCAAAGAATAAATTACAGGTATACAACTCTTGTGAAACTCGGAGACAAATATGGTGCACTTTGTTACATAACAGAACTTTTTGTAGATGATTTACTTTTGCCAATAATTTTACTCTATTCAGGGCAAAATTAAGTATGTGTGTCCACGATTGAAGAAGCCAAATAGCCTGTTTGCCTTTTCTCCACCACTATATCTCACAGTGACAACTATATATCCCTGGTGCTTTTCTGTTTACATCATCCATTTCATAAAAAGCACAGACCTTCCTTATCTATCACTTAGAGCATTTTGGTGTGCATTTGTTGAGTTCTTTAATATGTCAAATTTGCTCTGCCCAAAGGACAAGTGGTTTAGTGTGCAGGACTTGCATGCAGTGGTACTTCTTGCTCTTTCTTTTGTTTTCTGTATTTTATCTTGTTCCTTGCTCTGATTGTTTTCAACTTAAGTTCCCTTTCATGTGCTAGAAGTTTCTTTAGTGCTGCTTTTTTCTTCTCGCTACTTTATTTTTTTGTCTTTCTGTGAATTGCTTTATATTCTTATATCTCCCTTCCTCCAACTTTTGCCTTCTCCACTTCATTTTTTTTTCTGCTGGTGTTAATGGCATTGTAACTACTATAAAAGATGCATACTCTCAATTCACTCAGCCTAGCACTGGGAAATAACATATGATCTCATTGAACAGTTGAGTTTAATGATACTAAAGCTCAGCTTTCATTATCTGTGAATGGTGATTGCCTATCTCAAGTTACAGGTTTAATTACAAAATTGATATGATAAATATTTGTTTAAAGTCCTTTTTTATTGTAAAATTAAATAAAGTTCATACCATTGTTATAAAACTTCATGAATAATTAAAATTTATTAAACTTTGACAAACAAAATTTCATGCTTTGGTAACTTAGGTTACAAATGCAACAGTGCTTCAAAAAAAATTAATATTATACAAATATGAGAAGCTTTTGAAATATCATTCATGGCTATTAAAACAGGGAAAACATTGAGGAAAATTATACCAAAGAAATAATACGTTTAAACTTCGGTGTTACTTAAAATTATTTAAGAAATGTATTCCAACTTTCCAGATGTCTAACTTGTTTATAAAATTCTGGTATTAGGAAGAAATGTAGGAAAAATAAATCTTATCAAAATCAGAGCTGTCAGCTAATTTACCATCTTGTCCATCCAACCAATTAAAAATATCACTAAAATATGAACTTCTATTTTGCAGCTGCTGTGTCAATATTTTTATGGGTTGACACATATAATGTTTTGTAGATTTTGTGTGACATTTGTTGTTGCATGTCACACCCTCAACTTGTGAAAGGGACTACAGAATGTGTGGAAAATTACAGAAAACTATTGGGAGATGCATTTGTACATGATTTGCTTGTGAAAATATTGTCAGCCACATAGCAAAATTATTCACATGTATTGCTATAACTTCAGAAATGACTAACTTTGCACATCAAAAGCATATATTTTATGGAACAGAATTCACAGCAATTCATAATTTACTATACAACTATTATGCCATAAGATATGTTGATGTAAAATTTACTACCTTGGTAAATTGTCATTCCTAGTTATTTGCCATTCAGAATAATTCAAAAGTTTTGTTAAGGGTAGCGACAATAAGTCTCCTATATCACTTAGATTTTTAAATTGAATTAAAAAATATAAATTCATGCTCTTTAGTGTGTCTTTTTGTTAGTCTTGAAAGTAGTTCTAAGGATACTTTCAATGAAATTCACTGGATACAATTGTTTATGCTAACTAGCTACCAACAAAGGAAAATAAAAAAATCTTGTCAAAAACATGTTAGAACTTGGCTGTATACCAGTATTTTCTGGTTTAAATTTTTATGTATTTCATAAATTTAATCAAACTATATCAATATAGGAACACATCATACCTATTTTCATAAAAGCACATATATACACATGTGGGTATGCAGAATTTCTCTCCTTCAAACTATTGTATATTTGCACACGAGTTGTAAATACATTTAATGATAAGCAAGGATTTCATTAAAATCAAGGTTATTAAAGTTTTTTTTTTTTTTTTTTTTTTTTTTTTTTAATGCAGTAATTATAACAAAATAAGCTTTGGCCTCCAAAATACTTGGTCATTCATAAACCACATATTTACTTCATTCAGGAATTATTCATTTGTTCTTTTACACTACATAGTGTAAATATTCTCAGATTTCATTAGCCTACAAGTAGAAGTTTAAAGGTTACATTGTAGGTCAAATAGCCAACACAGGAAACTAAAATGGAAAGTTACAGAAGAATAAACAACATTAAGTTTCAGTTCTCACAAATGCAACAAGACCATTGGCACAGGAAATACATCATTGGTTGTAAAGTAAATGCAAACCAATGCAGATCAAGTGCATAAACTGCATCTGCATACCAAGGAGCAAGCTACTTATAGGAAAGTAATTACAAACCAGAATAGATACTGTAGATGCACATATAGTAACAGTATTATATTTGATGTTTTCCCCCAAAATCCTTGACTCACTTGTAAGAACAGCTCTTAGCAAATATGCTATTGTACCCAATAAATGAAACCTGCTACACACTTGATGCTTCCATGAGCATATATTGGCATAATGCAGTACATATGAATCTGAAAAATGATATCCCAGTAGCAATAAAAGTTGCTTGTATGACAGCAGCTGTAACATACCCAACATGGCCATAGACATGTTTGGTTTGTAGAGATACAGAACACAGACATGTTTGGTTTGTAGAGATACAGAACACATGAACAAAACAGCCCATAATGAACTTCAACACTAAAATTGCAGCCTATGATACCCCTAGACTGCTAAGTCATGTAGCAAAAGCTAATGAAAATAACCAAACACTGACCCCATAGGAAACAATGCACAGGAAAATACATGTGAACAAAATGAATACCAGCTTGAAACCAATGTACAAGTCGCCATGAAAAAAGGACAAAAACAACACTTGCAGGGAACCAAAGACCAATTCCAAGTTAGTTATTGCCTGAGGATAATTACATTGAAATCTCAAGACTGAGGATGAAAAACCTATAATCTCTAGTGATTACAGAAAGAAACATGTTTAAAAATAAATGAAAAAGATCCATTTGACAGCATAAAAGCTTATGGGTCTGTCCATTTGAATAGGCTCACTTTTGTTGAAAAATAAAAGTGATATTTTAACAAATTATACACTAAAATGAAACTTGGAACATTACATTTCTATATATCAATGAAAGAAACTGTTATTCTAAGCTCTAATGTATGTTTTGAAGTCCAAACTTCCTTCAAAACTGAACAGCAACAATTATAAAATTTACTAAATATCTATTAGAAATACATGCAAGCAATTGAATTGTGGGAGAAATTTTTATGCTATACTTGAATATTCTTCTTTAATATCTGCACTTATGTGGAGATACCTGAATGTGGGGGAGTTTGCTGGGAGCTGGTGCTTTGATGACAACTGTTCATAAAGGAGGAGTTAGGATATTTGCCCTGACTGAAACCTATAGACCTTTTATATATCTCCTTTCCTTATAGTTTTAGTTAAATAGCTCTGTAAGTCTAATGAGAGTCACTAAGTTAACTAAATTTTCTTTAGAAAGATCATCTTGTAGGTTTATTAAGACTAGTAATTCAAAGCTTTTCCTACCCAAGTTTTGCATTTGAAGATTGTATTTGAGTCTGTTTCTTCCCCAATATTGCACCACCTACATACTGGTTCTTCTTTGAAGATTTCTATTGTGTAGATGTTTCCCTAATCTACAAATCTCAATGTCCCATCAATAACCTGTTGTCAGGTTTATTTGGGATCTCTTGCATTTAAGTACCTCTTCAGTCAATAAGGAAAATGTTCTACTCATCTTCCTCTTACTGTGCTTGCATTCTTTTCTTTGTACCCATTTTTGTTGGTGGTAATATATAATCCATTCATCAATGATTTTCAAAAAAAAATTATAAAGAAGCCAAAAACTAGTTCAGGACCAATCAGTGATTATGCGCAGAGCCTTTTCTTGCCAAGGCATCTTCTTTTTCATTGCCTAAAATTTCCTTATGTCCTGACATCCACCGAAGAGTAACCTTGTTGTGTTTTGACAGTTATACAGGGTTCATTAGGCAGTTCCGAAAGAAACTTGCACTTCAATAGAAGAATGGTATGACTTCCATCTGGGTTAATGGAGATCCACCAATGTCTACACCAATCTTGAATGAGGTGGAGGTTTTTCTTTGTATAAGGTTGAAGCTCCTCTCCGTACAGAATAAGAGCACATCATTAGCATACTGTTCTACGTCCACATGCTGCTATGTAAGTAGATCAGCCAGGGAAAGGCTGAAGACCATGGGTGATAAAACAGAGCCTTTGGGGATTCTCCCTTGTACTGACCTTAGTGTAGATGTTCTCTCTGTGACTGCTATAATAAAAGTGCGGTATTTGAAATAGGTGTGTAGTAGATGTATCAGGTATGTAGATAGTCACATTTGAATGAGTTTAAACAGGAGACCTGCATGCCAGGTCGACGAGAAAGCTTTCTTGACATCCAGAGATACTGCTGCATTGAAAACCCTGTCCTGGAAACCCAGGGTAGTAACCTCTGCCACATGCAGCAGCTGCTGGAGCATCAAGTGCCCAGGACAAAACCCATATTGATGGGCTGGGATAGCTTGAATGTCTTCCAGTAGTGGGGGCATTTGGATAAGTACCAGCCTCCCGAAGAATTTCAAGAGGATGGAGGGGGGCTAATGGCACTGCCCTCCCTTCATTCGCCTGGAAAGTGACTAGGTGAGACACACATTGAAAACTTTGGTAAGAAAGAGCATGGCTCTGAATGGAAGACAGTGTAACATGACGAGTGTGAACCCATCAGACCCTGCTGCTTTTTTGTGGTTGGGACACTGAAGTACACCTTGGAGCTCACTGGGTCTGATGACTGGAAGTTGATTCAGTTTTTTGGGGGTACATCAAAAGTATCTACATACCTTCCGATGAACATGTTTGGAGAAGGCATCATACTGAGGTTCATCTTATTGCCATTGCATGCTGTTTACTGTAACTGAATTTTTGAATTTGTTTAAGGAGAGAGATATCCAGAGGCAAGCATTGTCCATAGTAAATTTCCTCAGTTTTGTCCTTCATGTGTTAGATCATATTGCAATATTCCACGTAACGTGTGTATGTCACTACCATGAATATTTTGAAGCTATAAGATTAGCAGTTTCTCAATTATTTCCAGGTTTAGATACATCAAGTAATGATTTCATACAATTATGGTTTGCAATAAAATTGTACAAACTGCATGCATTATAACTCTCAACTTAATTCCAAATTCTCAAATTTGTTTAACACCTGCTTGAATGCAAACTTTCGTCATAAGGTGTGTGCCATCAATGAAAACTGGAAAGTTATTTGAAATCTTCTAATGGTAGAAACTGTAAGTAATGCTATAGATAAGGCTGTTCTAGCCTGGCAGTGTTCCAAAGAATAGGGAGTTAATCAGTTACCCAAAGGAGTATGCCTGCAACATTCGATACACCTCATTATTAAGGGAAAGATATCATTAGAGCTGAAAGAAGTTAAGAGCAAGCACAAATACTTGTGCTATGACCTTCGTCCTTGTGAGGTATTGGCTATCACTCCCCCACCCATACGATATCATTAGGTGAATGAGTAGCTGTCATCTATGAAAATCAGTGGTTGCCAAGGCGTTCAAAATTAAAAAAGACATAATTGTTTTGAAGTTAGAGAGCTGTGTTGGATAAAATTGTTTTGTGTGGTCACAGAAAGACTATGATAGTGTTATGTACAGTGCCATTCTCATTACTGCAGAAGTCCCTAACCTGATTTTTATACTCGAGACATGAGGTATACTCACTGTCTAAAAATTAATATAATCATATGGTAACCATAAACTCATCAACGTGATAAATTATTGGCTCCTAATTATGTTAACACCAGGTCCTGTAGCCCATTTCCATGAATTAATATTGTGTACTGTATACCACATCAGCTGTGATATAGCATTAAAATATTCATGTCCATGAAACACTCTTAGGAACTAAAGATTTAGTATAGCTAAATTCGAAGAGGCCTACATTGGCCATGGCACTATTATAGCATTGATCTATGTGCTCCACAGATATAGCTTCAATATTTAATTGGTCAGTTAGCAACACATCTTTCGGCAGCAATTGTTTTACAATTCTACTTGAAATTGCAATAGGCAAAGAATTCAGTTCACATAAAAATAAATAGAATCTGAAACACTAACTGGCCAGCTGTTAGGGAAATTAGATGGTTATATAATACACTTACACCTACAAATCGATTTTATACTACTTCCATTAACTCAACATAATTGATGATTTTGCTTCATTAATGCTCAGCTCAGCAGAAAAGAATGTCATCAGAACCTCAAAACAGTCTCACAAAAAATCTGTTCCTTGATGGAACAACTGCAAACTAGAAGTTAAAAATGAAAATAAGGCCTTCTGCAATATAGAACGTGACTTACATTAGAAAATAAACTTTTATTTCAACTAAGAGCTATGGCTAGAGAAACCTATTAAAGAGAGAAAAAATAGTCTTGGTTAACATCTAACCATATATCTCTCAATAAACACCCAAACAGATTATATGGGATTGCTTAAGAAAGATAACAGGCATACTTAAAAACAATGAAATAATAGCTCTCTGTTCGTTCAGTCAACCCCAACCATGAGCAATGCTCAGAGACATTGAACACATCATATAATTATAAGACATACAGTGCAATTAATATCACACCCTTCACCAAAATTATTTCAGCCCACCTTATATAATATGCAACAAAGATGAACATTTCTAAAACCACCACCATTTCGAGAATGAACTTCTTAACAAGCATTAATATAGGACAAACAATATTGAATAAGTGTGGATCACAATACATGCAGTCTGCCCTGTTGTGCAAATAATATGTTTAAAAAACTGCTGTTAAGAGCTTTTCTTAGTAAAGGAAAAAAAGGTATTTTTCACCAGTAATTGAACATTATGTTCCTTAAAGTGAACACTGATTATGCCAGAAATTGAACATGTTTATATAATCCAGTTGTAACATAGAAAAATTGCAACATTTAGTTATCTTCTCGTAAAGCTATTTACAAATCCCTGTTTTTCCTCCATCAGGAATGCCATCCTGGAATTGGTACTCAATCCTCCCTTCTGTCCCTGTGATATTATCTCATCTATTTTTCTACAATCTGAGAATCAAGTACAATACAGGTGTCATCACCACCTCTAAATAGCTTGAAAGTTTCAACACAGTTTTAATGCCAATCCTCATATCTCATTTAAAACTTTCTATATGATGTGCACTAAGTTTTGGGAAATTTGTTGCTTGGAAAATTATTGGAATTCCCTTCCTTTCAGACCCCGCTTTTCTCATTAGTGCTCTCCTCTTTAGCTTCATTTTTAGATGATGAAAGCAAGGTCAGCTCATCCAAGCAGTCACAACTTTTGAACCATTCTTCTTCAGTTTTAACGCATTTTGTTGGTTTCCTTTGTTTTGTTTGTTTGTTTTGTTGTTGTTTTTTTTCCATTGGTCATATTTATAGGTTTTGCAGGGATCTGTTGGGTGCTTCTTTGGCTTGCTATCTTCTTTTCTTAGCATTTAGCTGCTTTAATTTTCTCCTTTTGCTGATCCAACTCCAATCATTTCTTCGATGACATAATAACATAGCAAATGATGTGCCTTTAGTCTGAAATAACTATTTGTTCCTCTGCATTATATCTTGTCCTTGTCAGAAGCATGGTTTTCATTTAATTCATCCGTTCCATTTAACTATAGGAGAAATAATTTGGATAAAAGTTTGATTTACTGGGAAGCTATAATTCATTTCAGCATACTAATATTGGAATACAGCAAAATCAGTGTTCAGCTACTGGTCCCAAGTAACAAATGAGTATCCTAATCTCAAATTATGATTCTTCATAATTTTTTGCTACATGTATATGTTTTAACTAATTCAAATAATAGCACCTCTTCAAAAATACCAATAGATGAAAAATTGTTCAACTACTGGATTTTGCTTCTTATAGCTTATTAGAAGGTGAACATGCTTTTTAAATAACAAAGCAACAACAATATTCTTAATCATTATGGTAACCAGCTTACACAATATGTGAAGTGTCAAAAGGAATAAAATTGTTTATGAAAAAAGTCACCTAAGTTAATGTAAAAAATTGGAACAATTACTTAGCATTGCTTAATCTTTAACCTTATTTAGAAGAAGGAATGGAGTATTTGCTCACTTGAAAATTAATTGTATTAACAACTAGAAATTGAACATGCTTTTTAAACAAAAAAGCAATAACAATGTTCCTAATCATGGTGGTAACCAGCTTACACAATCTCTGAAATGTCAAAAGGAACAAAATTGACTGTCAAAAAAATCACCTAACTTAATGCAAAAAATTGCAACAATAAGGGTGTTACTTAGCATTTCTTAATCTTTAACCTTGTTTAGGAGGAGGAGTGGTGCATGTGTTCACTTGAAAATTGATTGTGTTACCAAAATTGCAAACCTGAAGTTCAAAAGCATTTGAGCTGGCTGGCTAACCTAGAAATTGTTTGCATATCTATTGGAGAAAACTTACAAATTTTCCACTGTCTTATCAAATGGTACTGTTCAACCACTGTTATTGCCATCCTATATTCAATTCCTGTGCCGTCAAGGTATATCACCATTCGTTCTGATACTAGAGCCATCGTAGATATGCTAATACCTTTTCAAAAATACCAAGTGACAGTAAATACAAGCAAATATTAATAATTTTCAAAAACATTTCTAACGTAGATCTCAACGAAATAGATTGTCATATATAACAAAGCTATAATGATATAGTTACTTTAAAACAAGTACAGGATACATTAAAATACTGCAAGAACAATAGCCCCAGACCATGTAATATTCCATATGAATTCCTTAAAACAATGTTCTTCTAATGGAATACTACATCCATGCAAAGTATTCAATTACATCTGGTATGAACAAGTATCCCCAGATCAGTGGTGAAATTCTAGAAAAATGCCAATTTACAAATCTATTATTGGCAGAAGTAAATCAGAAAACTACCAATCCATTGTTTTAATCTGTACAGTGTTTAAGCCTACTTGAAAAAAATAAGCATCTATGATAGATCCTTGAACAGTAAACATTCTTAAGTTTTGAGAAAAATGGTTTCACACAGTTACACTCCACAAACATTACCTTGATCATACTAGAAATGGAAAGATGGGAGGGGGATAAATTTGAACAATAGAAGTGTAGGTAAATAATAGAACATAAAAGTAAAGAAACAGAATGGAATCTCCTAAGGTTTTACTGTCAGTGTTAAGTCTCTTTCTGATAAGTATTAACAGCTTTACCTCAAGTTAAGCATCAGCTAAGTGTTGTTTCTTCACAATCTCACAATTTCTCCAAAGGTGAAAAAGGTGTTAACAAACATAAGCTATTATTCAGTTCTGTATACAAGAACTACAAAACTGGACCAAAGAAACCAGATTTAAGTTTTCAGTCTCTATAAACTAAATGCATGTTATTTTCAAAGCAAAAACAGCGCAACTCGCAACTAAAAATTTATATAAATGGTAACATAGTAACAATAGTGAAAATAATGAAACTGTTAAGAATTATATTCAATCAGAAGTTAACATGGGCTCCACAAATAACGGCTCTCAAAATTGCACAAGCCGAACCGCTGTCATGAAAGTATTTGCAGCAAAAGTTGAGGAGCAGACACTGAAGTCTTACTAAAAACTTACAGAACCATTATGCAATCCAAATTGGACTACAGCAGTATAATTTATTCTAAGTAATTCTGCAAAAAGCTTAACACAGTTCAGACAACAGCAATCAAAATTATTTTAGGAGCATTTTGAATCAGCCTAAATGCTAATTTACAGATAGAAGCAAAGAACAAACGTGAAGAAAACAGACGAGTGTACTACTTACGCAGTAAAAGTAATAGCCTCACCTAATTGTAAAATTTAAAACTATGTATTTCCAAAATACCATTCACAAAACACAAACATACAATACCTTTTGCCTAAGACTGAGGCAGTACTCCCAAGAAATAAATGTACAATTTCCTAACATTTCCACACTTACAAACTAACAGATATTTTTCCCTAGAGGATTATGATATCTGAAATCAATATGGAAATCTCCTATCTGGTTAACAGCTAAACTAATAACCCTACACACAAACACTACTGTTAAATCAATACCATCATTACCTAATTTATACTCTCACATTCACCAATGGACCACAGACTGAAAATGCCTGTGGATGTGCTCTAGTGTACCCTGATCACACAATGCTGTAAATGTTTTATCAGCCCTGTCCATCAAGCAGGCATTACTACACCTATTCAAGACAAACAGAACTGAATCTTGCCTAATATGTACTGATTCTAAATCCAGTATCCAAGCTCTACAAAAATTGTCTAAATTTCTGATGAATCAAGGGATTGAAAATATGAGTTCAATAATTACTCATGCTTCAAAATAAATGGTGATATATAATAAGTGAGTAGGGAATTTGTGACATTACATCACTGTAAAACACTTACTTTGACATGTTATGGAAAGGGGATATTATTCCCATTCTCAACAATTTTCCCATAATTTGTTTTTATTGAGAATGGGAACAATACCTCTTTCCCAAAATGTGTCCAAGTAAGTGTTTTTCAGTGATGTGGTGTTACAAATTCCCAACTTATTCATCATATGACTATGCATCACAGCTACTAGCTTTTAAATCTTCAAAATTACTGAATAGATGGTGTTGCTAAGTAGAGTTGGTGTTACCATTGTGTACTGTCATTTGTTGTGTGTCACCAAAACAAATTTGGTATTGATTAAAAAATTGCAGTAGTGTTAAGTGATTTGCTTTTTACTTTTGGAAGGGAAAACTTGTAAGGAGATAAAAGCAAAATTGATGCTCTTTTCGTGAATCATTCCCCATTTATGACAACAGTCAGGTATTGACAATGATTAGAGCTCAGTCTGGGGTCACAAAATTGCCAGATTGAGGTTCAGTGCACATATAGTATTACTTAGACATTATGGAATAAGCATGGTTTTTACAGTCAATTTCAAAATATGTTGCACTATGCCTGGTATCGTTCAGTTCCTACTTTTTTTTTTTTAACATACAGATACACAGACATATACACATTTACAAACACTCGTGCGTGAGGCAGGGCTTGAACCAGTGCCACGAAGTGCCAAAACTAAGCACTTTAGTGAGTGTGGCCATGGGGACCGGCAACAACCAGTGAACACTGAAAGAGAATGCAGAATTTTTTAGATATATTATGAAATAATTGCTTTATTGTGTTACTTTAGAATGATTCATATAATGTAACAAGCTACTTTTGGAACAGATTATGCCTCAACAGTGTATATCTATGCTACAAACCCCTCCCCACTATCCTCTCTTTGTACTGCTGACTGCTCTGTATGTTAGTAGGTGTGTGCACTTTGGAACCCAAAACTGTGCTCTAATAATGATATTGGTTCAATGACTTTAAATGTGGTTGAACATCTGTTTCTGATAAGCACCTAGGACATCTGACAGATGTGAGAACAGAGGAAATCATTGGAAGAGTCCACAATATGATTCTCTCTGATCCTTGCACTTAAGTTTGCAAAGTGACAGAGGCCATAGTTGTGCCAATGGGAATGGCTATTCATTTATTTCATGAAAAGTTGAAGATGAAAAAATTGTGTTTATAATGGGTATTGTGATTGCTCAGTCAACAACAAGCAGGTGCAGCTTTCATTTTCAAAGCTGTTTTTGGAGCTATTTAAGCAAAATCCAATGGACTTTCTGCATTAAGTTATCACCATTGATGAGACCTGGATTCATCATTATACTCAGGAAACCAAGCAATATCAAAACAGTGGATTGCTTTCTGTAAATCTGCTCCAAAGAAGGCAAAGACTGAGAAAAGTGATAGCAATGATTTTTGGGATGTGAAGGGTGTCATGCTCACTGACTACTTAGGAAAATTGATTACTGTAAAATACTACAGTGAGTTGGCCTGATTTGACAAGAAGTTGAAGGAGACATGGCCTAATATATCTGGCAAAGAAGAAAGTGCATTTCACCATGACAACTAGCACATTCATCCAGAGAACTGTTGCCAAACTGTATGACTTGCTGCTCCAAAATATTTGGCTGTAAATTCTTCTTGTTTCTAAATATGAAGAAATTGCTTACAGAAACAAAATTTAAATCATTGAGACGAGCATATTTTGCAGCACTTGTAATTTCTATTCTTTGGAGGGGTTAAAAAAAGTCAGGAACATTGGGAGAAGTGTATATCCCTAAAGAAGACTTTGTTGAGAAATAAATAATTTGTGTTTGAAAAAAATGACATCTTCATTCCTAACATGGGTATTTGTTGAGCTGCCATTTTGCTCTAATGTGCATGCACGCACGCACGCACACACACACACACACACACACACACACACACACACACACCCTGTGCTCTCTCTCATATCAAGAATATTTCAACCAATGAGCAGCAAAGGAAGCCATAAGACTCCCAATACCTGAACAGATACCCTTCCATCACAAAGATGCTGCAAAATGTATATCAAGAAGTTTATAGAATCTATGGCAAACATGGGCATAATCACCTTCTATGGAACACATCAGATTTTTATTACATGATGCATCAGACCTATAAATTATGTTATGTATGCAATGATTACCATAAATTATATTAATCATAATATTAAAATAAACTGTGTAATGTCATGTGAAAATCTGTTGAATATACATTGAAATTTTACCTAGATAGATAATTTATTTTCATCTTTTCAGTTACAACAGGCATAATTTCTTTCCTGGAGTTACTGAATTTGGTATCATATACAGGTTAACACCCTGGTTATTTATGTTCATATATGTACCCTTTCTTCTAATTATACATTTTTATACCCTATTAACTTAATCTATTAATTTATTTTATACATACAACCTCATCAGTATTATTATTAAGATCCTCTCTTTGTTTCAGAAATTATTTTTTGTTTCCAAAAAGTTTTAAATACACTATTTCTGTTGGTAACTTTTCCCAATTTTTATTTCATATTTTTTCTCTCCATATATTTTATTCTTTGCATTCAATTATACAGTGTAAATTGTCATCTACATTGACACATAGTAGGCATAAATCTTTATATACTTCTAATAACATTGTTCCTGTTCTTGCCCATGCTAGACCCCCTTTCCATTTTTCCATAGACATCAATGTATTTTTCTCTTTTTAATTTTTCTTAACATTCCTGTATAATATCAAAGTGCTCTTATCCCTTAAGTTTCCTATTATTTAATCACCTCCTAACAAACTAGATGATCTTAAACAGAGCTTACTTCCCCCCCCCCCTTTCTGTAGCTTAACATCCTTTAACCTGGATGGTCATATTGGACAATGAATGAAATCAGTGAAATGATCTCTGGTTCCATGGCGCTTAAAGTTTTTCAACATTTGTCATCTCAAATAGGAAAAAAATCTTCTGGGTAATTCACCCTAAGCAAGATGTGTAGTTGCGACCTCTTGAATGCAAGGTAGACATGCTACCCTCACACTACCGAGATGGACACTGCAGAATTTGTGATGGAATGTCCAGGTTGTCATCACCAGGCTATGAATAGGAGAAACTACCTTAAAAAATTCCCATCTATGGAATTAAACAGCCCAAACTGAATGCCCTACTGCCACCTACACACTCTTGAGTGTTCACAGTATCAACACCAGTGAGCAGTATGCAATTTATAAGATGTCCAAGTGGCCGTGCCATGGCCGAGTGGTTAGACCTCTCGCCTCTCACCTAGACAGCCAGGGTTCGATCCCAAGCGACCGCATGTGAGATTTGTGGTGGACAAAGCGGCGCTGGGGTGGGTTTTCTCCGGGCACTCCAGTTTCCCCTGCCATCACATTCCACCGATGCTCCATCATCATTCATGTATCATCAGCGTCACCGCCTGCAGTGCCATAAGTAGTTAAAGCGGGTGTTAAACACTACAAAAAAAATGTAGCTCTCAACAATTCATCACACAGCAAAATACCACTTCAGTCCTTAAAAATAATAACTTTGTATAATATATAATGTAATACATCTCATACTTAAATTCAAACATTGCTATGTTACATTGATTTTATATGTGTAAATTCCTTTATCAACATATTAAAATTATAAGCAAATCTTAAGAATTCATCTTTACCAGTATTCCTGAAATGTTCTAAAACAGTATCTTATATGAATTTATTTCATTTTTGCTTATAACACTTCAATGTGAACCTGTTCACCTGAGAGTGGCATTTTATTGCACAGCACTATTCTCTTTATATGTGAAGCTTTTCTCATATAAAACTGAGACATTGACTTTGTCATACTGGGTGTGGTTCAAGTGCACAAGGAAATTGTTTGTAATTTGTGTATTTTTGTCTTTTGGAGTCGTACTTCATATGTGCACCATGATGGTAGAGGTGAGATTCCCATTGTTTGGAATAATGACCTACAGCTGCTGGTTGGTCCCTTCCCCCCCCTAAGTCATGCCACCCTTTTCTGAATCGTAAGTGTTTCTTTGCCATGTGACTACCCCAGAATAGGCTAATTCATTACACAATGAGATTTTCATTCATCAGTCAGCATGTTCCCTTACTTTTGTAAATCCCTTCAACTCTTGATTTTCTGTTTCATTCAATTAAATTTATTAAGGATACATTTAAAGGACACATTAGTATAATCTATTTACATATACATATACATTATGTATACAAGTTTTACATAGCTTTTCCATATTTAAAGCTTCCATACTATAAAATGTGTTTTCAGTTAGGTATTTTGAATGGTTTTCATCATTTCTGTTGCTTGATTTATGTCCATTTCATTTGGTAATTTATTGAATAATCCCCTTCCTACAGTTTCTTTTCGATTACTCAATGTTCTCCTTAGTTCTCCTGTATACATATATACAGGATGAATTACCTAAAACTTGCATTGCAAATATTTCAGAAATGGAAAGTGCTATTGATTGCAGTTTTTTCAGCATTGATTTGTATTCAGGGGCTCATATTTTTAGCCTATAAACAGTTTTTAATAATATTTAGAAAGTGTACCTATAGAGCAAACATACAAGTTTTTAAATGGAACAATGTCTTATTTACATCAACAAAATAAACATAAAGTAAATTAGAATGTCAGTGGTGTTTGTTGTAGGATGCTAGCACAAGTAGTTTACGAGAAATCATGTTTTGAAACTGTTACACACCAACACTTGTACAAACTGTGCTAGCATAAACTAAAGAAAAACAAAAGGAAATACACTACATCTGTGGATTCTGACCAAGTTAAAAGTATGGCTTACATGTATTCAAAATGGCCACCAGCAGCTTCAATACACACTTGCAGTCTGCTGTGGAGAGACTGCTACACATGTTCTAGCATTTCAGTGGAAATTTCAGAGCAGATAGCAGTAACACATTTTTTCATAATCATCTGGTGCAGTTGGTATGTCCTTGTAGATAGTATCTTACAGTTTTCCCCATAGAAGAAAGTCTAAGGGAGCCAACAGGTGGCCAAGGTGCAGGTCCAGTTTGTCCAATCCAATGATTTGGAAACAATCCATGAAGGCAAGCTGTAGTAATTTGTACACTATGGGCTGGACAGCCATCATGTTGGTACCACAGGTTCCTCATAGTCTGCAGAGGAGCATATTCTAGCATTTCTGTTAGATCTGTTAGGAGGCTGCAATGCTTGTGAGAGTTCAGTGTTCCTTCTAAGAAAAAAGGGCCCTGAGCTGATGGTTCACTATCCCACACTGCACAATTAATCTCCATGGATGACAATCCTCCTGACGAAGCCAACAGGGATTGAACAGACCAATAGTGCATGTTTCTGAGTTTGCCTGACCATGATTAGTAAAGTTGCTTCGTCACTAAACAAGATACACGATAAATCTAGAGTATCATGTCTAATGTCCATGTACGAAAGTTAACGTGATTCTCAAAATCATTTCCATGCAGCTCTTGATAAAGAGAGGTGAGACAGGGATTGAAGCTCTGTCAATGGAGAATGCAAAATATGCATGCCTGACTCATGCCACTTCTGCACGGCAACTAATTTGCGGATCTACTGCAACACATCCAAAACATTAATTTCTCCCTCTTCTGCAGTCACTTGTTTGTTTCCGTTACATTTTCTAGGTGTTAAACTACCACTTTCCCATAACTGGTGGAAGAGGTTAGTAAATAATTGCTGAAATGATTGATGTCTATTGGGATATGTTTCCACATATACCATACAAAAACAAACTGCATTCTTCCTACACTCTCCATACACCATGAGCATGTCCGCTTTTACTACATTAGTAAAGCCCATCTTCCACCCACAACCTAATTTATGAACCATCACAAACTGATTGGAAATAAACAAGTTGAATGGAACAAACCACTGTCAAGTGTGAAAACTATTCAGAGTATGATTTCTTGTAAACTACTTGCACTAGAACCCTGCAAAAAACACAGTTGAACATTCTGATTTACCATACATTTATTTTGTTGATATAAATAGGCATTGTTCCATTTAAAACATTGTATGTTTGCTAAAAAAATACACTTTCCAAGTTTTATTAAAATTTGTATATGGGAAGTACAAGCCCCTGGCAACCAATCATGCTGTGAAAACTGCACATCTATAGCACTTTCCATTTTTGAAATATTTATGGTGCAAATTTTAGATGATTCACCCTCATATATATAATTTATTTTGCCTATTATTCCATTGACTTCTTCCTCTTTCTTTTATTTCTTTTTTTTTCAATGTAAAAACTTTTTCCATTTCTTTTTGTGTAATATTTGCACATAGTATAAACCCATCATAACTGATGGTGTGAGTATAAAATGCATAATATATGTGTCATAGTGTCGCTATCCATTATCTTACTGATCTTTGTCATTACATATATGCCTTTATTATCTATATATTTTTTTTTTTTTTTTTTTTTTTTTTTTTTTTTTTCGTGCTACATGGGATTTCCAGTAGAAGTTTTTTCTCAGTGATCATTCCAAGAAGGTTTACAATTTATTTCACATATTCTTTCACCATCGAGTATTAATTTTATGTTATTGAATTGCAGTTTGTTAATTCAAAAGGTATGCATGCTGTCTTTTTACCTTCTTTAGTGGATAAAGAAGGTGTTGTATTCCACCCAAAAATTTGATGCCAATATTTTACCAGAAATATATGTTTTGGGGTCCCCTAAGTCTAAAAAAAGCATTTTTAGAATAAGGTCCATTTGTGTGTGTGCATGCATGCAGCATAGCTCAAAAACAAAAAGACCATTAAATACCAAACCTGGTATTTAGGTTTAGTATCTTCCAAGGATGCAACACGAAGATTTCCAAGAAAATCTCCCACCACAAACAACCATTTACATGGAATTTTTTTTTAAAATTTTGATTTTCTCCAACATTGTTCTTATAATTTTGATTAAAATACTGCATATTAAAGATATTTACAGCCCAAATAAAATGTATATCTTGAATTTTTGGGAATAGCCTCTGAAGACCTCTTTATTTTGGATGAATTTTGCCAAATTTTGTTTAACTGCTAAGCCATAAGAGATAAAAAATAATTACTGCACAAAATATGTACATCTCATCAAAATACAATTTATGTCCTTTTCATTTTTGTTGTGAAGGTAACCATTTCTGAGGTATTCCTTGTTTTGGTTTCGACTGTAAAGTACTTATACTTTTCTCAGACAGGAGGTGTCCATTTTTTTTTTTTTCTACTACTGGCCAAGCAAATAAGCGATTTGCAATGACAATCACATAATGACTGCTTTTAAAACATTTGACTATCACTTTAGCTTAATTCCCTTCTGCTTATAAGGAACTATGTAATAAAGAGCATTCTGCTAATGGTTATCTCAATTAGTATGGTGTAGAAAGAAGAATCATCTTTTGTAAGAAGCTTGTTTGTAGAACAGCTGGAGAAAGTCATATTAGTGTAACACATCAGATTTTTTACACTTGTTGCCACAACCAGATTGCAGTAATATACCTTTATGATGTTTAAAATTGAGTTGTCCTGTTTACTGTCTCTTGAATTGACTGCCCCCACATTATGAATGTCATGTCATCAGCATACACAATTGCTATGCCTCCCTTTGATTCTAACTGAAAAGTTATGCTTTCAAACTGTTGTTCTCCATAGCCTACACACATCTTTACTTTTGTGTGCACACTTCTCACTGTGACTTCCATAGCTTTCTTTATATTTTCATATTCATCCTTGGTTAATTCATATTAATTACTAACAAGGAGAACATTGTTGCGGATTGAGCTATGATTTTTATAGAAATAGTACATAAACAGAAATACCCATATCTCAACTTTCTCTCTCATGGGGTCCCTGTTCACTAAGAAAAAAAAGTTCAAGTGTTAAATTGTAACAGCTGGCTTTAGGTATCTGTTGTGTTCAACAATTAACTGCCTGGTACTGATAATAAACTTTGCTGTCCACTGATTCTATGAGTATTTGCAAGCAAAATCATACTAAAGGTAGCAACCAAAGTTTCATGTGATGAAGAGAAAATTGACCACAATTACATTTATTTTTTCCCCAGTGAGGGCTGCCTCCAAGAAAAAAAAAATCAGAGATAAAATTGTACATTTCTTGTTTTCTCATTTAATACATTTTAAACAATATATGCAAGGAATTAGTTGTTAGTGAACCATTCTAATTTTAAATAACCTTTTTCATGTCAAAGTTCGGTCTATGGAAGAGAAAGTCAAGACGTGGGTATTTTTATTTTTGATCTACGTTTACTAAATAAAATCCCCGGTGTGGCAATAGCCCCTATAGGAACATGTTACCAGCTGTACATTTTCTCCTTGTGTAATGTCTTCTGGCCTTAAGCTCACTCTTTGTTTCTATTCAGTGTCCATTTCCATTTATTTTCCCCTTATATAAGAACTGTTCTACTTGTATAGTCTTTGCTAAGGATTTCTTTTATTCACTTTTTCCATCCAAATTAGACTATAAATTTTTAATATTTGATAATTGTATTTAAATATGAAAGTTTTTAGCCCAAATATGTATAATACAGCTTGAATGTTTGCTTAATAATTCCCCTCTATTTTACTGAGCCTACAGTGAAAGCACAATCTATTTAGATATGCTTGCATTTATCAAAATGCCATTCCTCCTCTCTTTGTACGTCAGTTATATAGTTTTCTTTATGGTGACTTCCTGAGACAGTGAATTATTGGCAGAGAAAATCCAAATCCAAGATTTGACTGCATAGGTCACCAGGTCTAGCATCCTTGGCTATTTTCTTTTGGGCGTACATAAAGGGTAGGCATACAGAACACAAGTGACAGACCTTAATGAAATGAAGTATAGAGTTTGCCTTGCAATTCAAAATGACATGTATGTGATGAATTCTTGACAGAGATTGATGACGCGGTTGATATCTACTGTGTTACAAATTAAATTTTCAACACCCAGTGTATCCAAACAAGTTAAGATCACATTTAAAAAAAAAAAAAATGTTCCTGTAACACTTAGAACGATCTTGTTTGTCTGAAAATGAGCAATATGTGTGCTGAAGTAAATTTGTAATAAGTCAATTGAACACATTTAAGGGTTAGATTACTATTTAACTTCATTGCATGTTTTACAAATTGATAGATTTATTTAAGCAGTCTTTAGCAGCATTCCTTCTATTTAATGATTGCAGTGCCCCACAATCAACCAAAGAAGTTTCTGCACTCTCAACAATTAGCTCAGATGAATTCAAAGACCTGGTGATGCAAAGACTTCAGCATAAAGCAGGAGTTATTATATTTGCAGAGGAAAATGTAAGTTGACTTAGAAGATGTGTATTATAATTCCAATATATTTATTGATCACTATGGCTGAATGTAAGTTATGGTAGCTAATTAAGTCACTTAGCTATAAAGCAGAAGAACATGATTATATTTGGCCACTTTTAAGTGTCTCTGTAGTCAAGTATTTCAGAGCACAAAATTGTCTGAAATCATAAAATTCGGCATTTGTGTTAATATAATGGTCTTTCTTTTCAAATGAAAATTATTCATTTTGGATTTAAAACATTCCATATATGTAATAAAACTAACCACAAATTTAAATGTTATTTTGAATAGATAACCAATGTTAATATACAGGTGTTTTGAAATGATACTGAACCAAGATGCAGACATTGTTGCTCAGATCCTAAGTGATATGAAAATAATGGTTTCAATGCCAATAGAGGTACATCAACAAAACATCTCATGGTTAGAGTGGATTAGGCAGTTACCCAGGAACCCATGTGCCTGGTCCTGTTACCAGAAGTAATACAGGTAACTTGAGAATCTGAGTCACATGCATTTTCAGTGTTTTCATAAACATATCGCATGCTGTACAATGGTTTGGTCTCATTAAAAGATTCTTTGGTTTACAAAAACCTACTGAACAACCTATACCTTCAGTTATCTGTTTATTTTTCTAACATATTTAATTGCAACAATGAATGAAAAGGAAATTGCTGAGAAAATAAGTTGGGATACATACACCACTTATACTATGTTTTAGAGGCAACCTAATATTTGTGATCTTGAGGATGGAAGTAAGGAGCTTATAAAGATAACAAACAGAGGTAAGTGTGCTATCAGAATATTACCAAAGGATTTAGATAAAGTTAAATAAAAATAAATCCCTTTTGCATGAGACAAGAAGTTTATTTTACTGTTTAACTCATAATACTAAATGAAACAGTTGCACATTTAACAGAAAGTCCTTGCTGGTTACAGAAGTTGTTTAGCATTTACTATTAGGATAATTACAGAATAATATGGATAATAGATATAAGATACGTGTGGTTAGGGCAAAATATGTATGTTTCACATTTTACAACCTCGAAACTGTGCAACTCATAAGTAGCTCTTTAAGTATGTAGCTGCCCATTGCCCCCTTACTTAAAGCCTAGGACAGGTTTGTTGATAACAAACAAGAAGAAATCTCAATTAAAACATTAATGGGAATGCACAGTGAAGTAACTAATTAAATAGGAGTAAAAACATAGATTACACTCAAACTTCACTCTTGAAATACAGTAGCTTACTTCGGACATGTTTTGGTGGCTTTTGCCACCATTTTCAATGGAGATTCACTGATGAACTCATGGTAGCGGCCTGTAGAGGTCTCTCTTCTGGATAGATGAATTTTGAGACGAGTCCATTTGTTTGTGGAATGTCAAAATTTATGACCTTGTTTTTGTTTTTTAAAATTAATAGATTTTCCCAAACCGTTAATCCAATTGGATTCTATACTAATTTTAATAGCTTGGGCTCACTGTGAAAATTATGGTTTTGAGTCCAAAAATGATGTGCAAGAGCTGAATTATCTGTGTGTTTGTATTTTAAATATCTCATGTGTTCTTTAAAACATTGTCCAATGTTTCGTTTTGTTTTTCCTATGTATACCTTTTCATATTCCTTGCAGTTGATTTCAGGTTTTTTATAACTGTGCTTATTAACTGGGGCTAGGTTGATGTTCCATTTTTTGAAAATCTTTTGAAATTTTTGGTGCCAAAGGGTGGTAAGTAAATTTTTTGTAGCTAGTTTCTGCTTTTATTCTTTTTAGATTGCTCATTTCTTTTACTTTCTTCTGTTTCATGAATTTATTAATCTTCTTTACCAAATGCTCTGTGTAGCCATTCTTTTGTGCAATTTCTATGATCCTATTGAGTTCTAATTTGTATTCCATCTGGATTAATGGTAGGTTTACCAGTCTGAATGCAAGACTGTTGATCATGGCATGTTTGTGTGAAATTGGATTGTAGCTATTGTTGGTTATGTAGTTTTCTGTCTGTGTTTCTTTCCTATTGATTCCAAATTCTAGTTTGTTGTGGTTCCTGATTATTTTTAGGTCCAAGAAGGGAAGCATACCATTTGATTCTTTTTCTATTGTGAATGCTATGGAGCTGTCCTGAAGATTTAGTGATTTAAGGCTGTCCTCAACTACCTTTTTTTTTACTAATGCTACTATGTCGTCTACATATCTATACCAAGTTTTGTATATTTGTGGGAAGGCTGTGGTTATGTGGATTTCTAAATTACCCATGCATATGTCTGCAAGTATTGGGGATAATGGATTTCCCATGGCTAAACCATACTTTTGTGTGTAAAATTTTCCTCTGAATGTAAAATAGGTTTGTTCAATACATAACTATGTTAGCTTAAGTAAGTCTTCTGCTATTTCATTAGAAATGTCTTGTAGTTAGCCATTTTTTCAGTACCGGTGGTAATTTTTCTCTTGGAATGCTGGGAAAAAGTGATACAACATCAAATGAAACTAATATGTCATCATTGCTTCTGAAAAATTACAGCCTCACATTTTATGCTTATCTGAACATCACTTAACAGAACAGGAATTCATGCCAATTTCACTGCATGGGTACTCTTTAGGAGCAGCATATTCAAGGAAAAATTTAAAAAAGGGAGGGGTTTGCATATTTGTAAGACATGATGTACCCTATAAAGTCATTAATCTAAACAAGCTTTGCTCTGAGCTAGACATAGGGATGTGCACAGTTCAGCTAATAATAAATCAAGTAAGTTTTGCAATAATAACTCTATATCGGTCCCCACTAGGTAACTATGAGTTATTCAAAAAATAATTAGATGATTCCTTAAAGTTTATATTGAAACCAAAACGAGAAATGATAATTTGTGGTGACATAAATATTGATTATCTTATACCTGGTCTCCGAAAGGACCAACTCAATTCTATATTTTTTACATACAACATGTCACACACAGTACATTTTCCTACAAGAATTCAGGGTAGCTCCTCTTCAGCAATAGATAACATATTCATGAATGTAGATAGAATTAAAACTTCAATAACCTTACCATTTGCAAATGGCCTTTCAGATCATGAGGCACAAATACTTCTCATTAAAGAGATAAACTTTAAGTTAAAACCAATCTATAAATATTGTAGAACACGAAAAATAGATGAAAGCTCCCTCACATTGTTTAAGTATGACCTTCAACTGCAATCATGGACTGAAATCTGTGAAATAAATGGAGTAAATGACAAGTTCAATCATTTCCTACAACATTTCAACTCTCATGTTGTAGCATGCTTTCCAGTCAAATATTGTAAAATATATAATCAGAAGGAAAATAACACCTGGATTACAACAGGCATTAAAACTTCTTGCAAAATTAAGCGAAAATTATACCAAGAATTGAAACATAATAAGACCCCATACTTAGAATGTCACTACATAAAGTACTGTAAAATTCGAAAAGAAACAATAAAAGCTGCTAAAATATTGCATTACAATAAAGAGATATCCAATTCTAATAACAAAATAAAAACTATCTGGAATATAATAAAAAGGGAAACAGGTAAGCGCTCTCAAGAAAGCCCCTCAATTGCACTGAATTCCGGTAATCAAAAAATTGATGATCCTCAAAAGGTTGCAGATATTTTCAACAATTTCTTTTTGAATGTAACAGATGAATTAAAAATAAACTATGGATGTAAAGAATCAGCAATACATTTTTTGAAAACTTCTTTTGTAAACAAAGTCCCTGAATTTAAAGTAAAAATGACTACACCATTTGAAATAAAAAACATAATAAATTTGCTCAAGACCAAAAATTCCTCTGGATATGATGAAATATCAAGTAAAATCCTAAAAGCATGTTCTGAACTAATATGCATTCCCCTTAGCTATTTATGTAACGAATCACTAAAGATTGGAATATTTCCTGACAGAATGAAGTACTCTATTGTCAAACCACTTTTTGAAAAAGGAAAACAAGATAATATATCAAATTATAGACCTATATCTCTCTTGTCTGTTTTCTCAAAAGTATTTGAGAAAGTAATGTTCAGTAGGCTCTATAATTACTTGGAAAAGAACAACTTATTTGCCAAAGAACAGTTTGGCTTTAGAAAAGGTGTAGCGACAGATAATGCAACCTACAAGCTCACACATAAAGTGTTAACTGCGTTAAATGAAAAGGAATATGTCGGTGGAATCTTTTGCGACCTAGCGAAGGCTTTTGACTGTGTGAATCATTAGATCCTGATAGCTAAACTAAATTTCTATGGAATAAAGAATAACATATTAGATTGGTTCATTTCATACCTAGAGAAGAGAAAACAAAGGGTCAAAATTAATAACTCCAACGGGTATCAAAATAGTGCCTCAGAATGGAAGTCAGTAAAACACGGTGTTCCCCAAGGATCAGTCTTAGGGCCTCTTTTGTTCTTGGTTTACATAAATGACTTCCCATTATACATTAACAGTTTTGCAAGTATTTATTTATTTGCAGATGACACTAGTGTTCTAGTAACAAGTAAAGATTTCAATGAATGTGTAGTTAAATTAAACTATGTTCTAAATTGTATGTCAAATTGGTTCAAAGCAAACAAACTTTCAGTGAACCTTGAAAAAGCAAAAACAATTAAATTTATAACTACTCGCTCACCACAAACGCACATAGAAATAGGAATTAATGATACATTGTTAGAACAGCTAAATGAAGTCAAATTTCTTGGCCTTCAGGTAGATAAGCATTTGGACTGGAAGTCACATATTAGCTACATGACACCTAAACTTAGCTCAGCATGTTATGCTCTCCGTGCACTGGTTAAATTTCACTTAATCGATACACTTAAGTTGGTGTATTTTGCCTACTTTAACTCCATCATCGAGTACGGAATAATTTTTTGGGGTTATTCAGTAGATAGTAAATGCATATTCCGGATACAGAAGAAAGCTATACGAATAATCTGTAATGCTTATAGTAGACAGTCATGCAAAGAACTATTTCAAAAATTGGGCATCCTCACCTTACCTTGTGTTTATATATTATCCATTTTAAAATTCTATGCAGTTAATCGACATAGTTTTATAACAAACATGGAAATTCATAACATTAATACTAGACAAAAGGGATTGATTCATCATCCCAATGCCAATCTTCGTTGCTTTCAGAAAGGTGTATATTATGAAACAATCAACATATTTAATGCTCTCCCCAGTAATCTCAAAGAAAATGTGGGGAATTTCAGGGCTTTTAAGGCCTCTCTTAAGGAGTACCTTTGCAAGAAATCATTTTACTCTGTAGATGAATATTTAAGTGACAAATCTGTCTGACAATACCGTTAATAATCATTGTATTTATAAATATTACAATGTATTGCATTTTGTGTATATTAGTGTGTGTGTGTTTTATATTAAAATTAAACTGATTTATACTTTGACTTGCACGAATGTGTCAAATGAATTTTTTTAGTATTTAGCAATGACACAAGGTCTGTAAAGCCTGATGTTTTGATATTTTACACTCTAGTACATAATTGTAAATCTTTGCATTGGAAATTCTATAACATATTTGTAAATATGTATTGTAGTTTGTTGACATTTATGAAGAGTACATAATACAATAATCATGTTTTAGTTTATATAACTATTATATCGATAATTTGAAAACTATCATCTGACATAACATTAGTTTTACATATAATGAAATTATATTTATTTATTTATACACTTTAACACTATATTTTGATACTCTTTGTTTAAGTGCATGCAAAAAATATTCTGTTGTTTTTGTAACCTATGCTATTAGCACTAGCGTTTTATACATTTTTTTTTTCATAGTATATAAACATATGTATACATGTATATGCCTTGACAAGTTCTATGTTCAGTGGCTTTCTGGCCTAAACGAACCTACAGAATGCTTTCTAATCTAATCTAATCTAATCTAATTTCTTAGGTCTTTTTGTTTCATTTGTTCTATTAATTGAAAGGAATGTTTTATTCTTAAACTGTTGTACTGTGGTAGGGTTTGGAACTGTTTTGTGAGCCAGTTTGCTAGTTGGTATGTGGGGGGGGTTGATGGTGTTTTCAATAGGTCGCATTTTATTTCCTGGTTTATGTATTTTAGGTAGTCCATATATTCTTGGTGTGCAGGGGTTGCTTGGAATTAGTTTCTTTTTGTTGGCATCATTGATTAATTTTACACTGTCTTAAGGTTTCATGTAAAGTATTTGTATATTTTGGGGAGGGATCTTTTGGAATTTCCACATATTCTTCTGACTGTAAAAGTTTTTCCATGCTGCTTTCATAGTCTGATTTGTCCATCACTACTATTTTATTTCCTTTGTCAGCTTTTGTAGAAAACTTCCTTTTTGTTTAGCGATTTTAGCACTGTCTGATGAGGATTGTGGTGGCTCTGGGATATTTTTAATTGTTTTAAAGTTTTTTCGCATTCTGCTCTGATTAAGAGCTTATGGCTTTCTGGTTGGTCAAAGATTGCCATTTCTATATCTGCAACGTTTTCATCAACATTGCAGGAGATACTAATGCATGTATTTAGGCCTTTGTTCAACACTTTTTTTTCTATCTGTGTGAAGGATTCCCTGGATAAATTAACAAAATTGTCTTCATTATTTACGGTTTGGCAATGATAGCTTGCAATGAAGACTATAATTCCATATAACTGGACTGTGTATGCAGTAATTTAGTTAAAATATGCTTTATTAAACATGAAAGCAGAGAGTAATACGACTCTTGATCAATGAAGCCAGCTATCAAAGAAAATTAAATATTTATTGCATAAAGTACTTACTGTTACTTTTCATTATTACAAGCACAAACAAGATGATTTTGCAAGGTGTCAACTGTCATAGTCAGCTGCCTGTCAGTAAGAGTGTTTTTCCTAATGGAAAAAGAATATTCTACTTGCACTGAAGTGACTGGAGCACATTTAAAATAAGCTATTTTGGAAGGACTCACATCAGTTACTACTGAACATGCACCTTGCAGAACATCAGAAATGATCCCAAGTTTTCCTAGGTGCACATTAAACCTAACAATGCATTTATACTTTTCATTAACACGTCTCCTTTCTCTCCTGGTACTTGCATCAGTTGATTTATTGCATCTTCAAAGATTGCCTTGAATAACACTAGCATATCACCTTTTTTCTCCAATTTCAAGATAGCTTCTGGTAGCTCCCTATAATATGCTGCTATAAACACCAGATCATTGGTGAGTTCTTCATTGTGCAACAACTCCTTTACCTCACGAACTGAAGCAGCTTCACCTTCTGATAGAGCATAAAATACTTCACATATCTTGTCAAAATTGTTATATGACTACAGAGACCCAGGTTCTCCATCTGGTGAGAACTAGCTGTGGAGATAAAGTGAGTTCTGGTAGTATATCCTTAAAAACCTGCATTCTGGAGGGTGATTTTAGAAAGATGTTCTTGGTGTCAAAACTAACTTATCCACAAGAGAATACAAACTTCTTGCTTCTTCAGAGACTATGCAACCCATGTGCTAGACATGTGAAATAGGGCCTTTTTTGGAAGAGAATTTTCAAGGCTTTAGCTGTATTTTTCATGTAAGGTGCCCCATCTGTGACAAAAAAGAGATCATCATCATCATCATCATCATCATCATCATCATCATCATCATCATCATGCCTATCCTTGTAGCCAGAGTAGCATTAAGGTATCTGTAAACAATTGTGCTACTGTGGAACAATTTGCTCTTTCCAACTCTTCCATTGTTAAAAGAAATACTGCAGGATCACTTTGTACTTCTTCCATAGTTCCGATGATGATGTGGGCCATGTAATGCCCCATTGCATCGGTTGTTTCATCAATAGAGATCATATTTTATTTTCTGCCGCTCCTCTTCGAATCTTCTTCAGGGCCTCTTCAAAACAGATATTCAAGTACGTTTTTTTTTAATGTGGATTCAGATGGAATCTCTTCTTTAGTGTATTTCTGCAGAAATGTCACTAGGGATTGATTTTGCAGTTTCCAGAATGGAATTCCTTAATCCAAGAAAGCCTTGCCTAGATCCAAGGAAAATTTAAATTGACTGTTGTTACTATTAAAGTGACCTTGGGCCCAGCCATTTTAGAAATCTTACACTTATGTTCTGCTGCCATGAAATGTTGAGTTATAAAGTAGTTTTTTTCATGATTAATAGACATTTCACAGATTTTGCAAAAGAGTATTGTTCCATCAGAAGAGAGAGCATCTGCACCGAATTTGCAAACAAAGCCATGTCATTTACTACTCAATGGTGAACTTAATTTTGACATGATAAATAAATGAGCACACACTCAAGTTATCTGTAACAAGTTAAACAGCAGACTTACAGGTTGGATAGGTTAATTAAATCAAGACTAACAGGTTATTTGTATAATTATTTTTGCTACCCTATTCTCTTTTAATCATTTTATTTAGCCACAGTGATTTGTTTCCTACCATACCTCCCTAAATTGCCTGTATATTATCTATTCTATCCTTAACTATATTCCAGAATCCTCTTAACATTCTTACCTTCATTTAACCATATGTTTCCCGTCCACATTTCTTGCAATTCTTTCCTATATTCATCCACCAACTGCCTTTATTTTTACTCATTTTCTGCTGTATAATACAACTTTAGGTTAATTCATCATTACTTTGTAAACATGTATGCCAATATTTCAAAATTCTTTCAAATATGACAACTTTCCAGCTGTTCTTCCTAGTTCTATTTGAGCTATTCCTCTTGGTGTGGATTTAGTTAACCCTAATACTTCTATGCAAGCCATGTATTTGTTCTATTATATTCACTATATCTGCTACTCTCCAAATTTATACTGCATATAACATTCTTGTTTCCACCATTGACTCTTTTATTCCAACTATGCTGTATTCATTTGTACTAGTTTCTATTTACAAATCCTATACCTTATAGTGCCATCCTCCCTTTAGCAATGATTTTCTTACCATATGCCCCCCAACCTCCACTAATACTTAGCCTCACTCCTAAGTAATCACATTCTTTCACCATTTCAAATTTCTCCCCCTTCATATACCATTTGATCTTAATTTATTACCTTTTTTACACACCAATATTTTAGATTTATTAGTGTTACACCTTTTCTCCATTCCTCACAATATTCTGCAATTTCATTTATAGCTCTTTGCAAACTTATTGTTACCGAACGTACCATCAAATCATCTGCATATAGCAAATCTGGTACTTCTTTATTCAAAAAGAATCAGACTTTCCTATCTTTCAATTGTCATCTATAAATAGATTGAATACAACTGGGCTAAGTTTACAACTTTGTCTTAAACCTCCTTTTTTTTCAGCATATTTTGATATAGCATTCGATTCGCATCTTGTACAAAATTTTACATCTTGATACAACATTTGGATTCCTTTAATAAATTCACCACTTATTCCTTTCATGTGAAATGTCCATATTAATGCCGCTCTATTTATTGTATCAAAATCTTTCTCTAAATCAGAACAAAATAAATATACCCTCCCTATTTTATTGCTGAGTTATTTAGCTATTATTGTTTATAATACTAGCATATTGTCTGATGTACTTTTCCCTTTCCTAAATCATGCCTGAAATAATGAAATCTTTCCTTCTGCTTCTGCCCAATTTTGTAATCTTTCCACCATTATTCCAATGTAAATTTTCCCTAACATTGGAAGTAAGCTAATTCCTCTATAGTTCCCTAGTTTATATCCTCCTCCCTTCACCTTATATGTTGGGTCCATTATACTGGTTTTTAAATTTTCAATTTTTTTATTATCCTTTTCTTTAATGTTGTTTAGTACTTTAGTCATTATCTACAGCTTTCCCTCTGATAAACATTTCTCTTAGAATTCTATCAATTTCAGGAGCCTTGTTTTTCTTCAGGTTCACAAATGATGACCCCATCTAGTATCAGATGGTTCCTACTATCGACTACCAATGGCCCCCTATATGTCTTGTTTAATAACTCTGAAACATTCAACATTCCAATCATGCCCCTACTTTTAGTTTGTTTTTTATAACCATCTTTTTATATATAAATATAATTTTTTTACTATGCCACATAATTTATTGCTATCTTTCTCTGTAATTATTTCCAATTTTTTTTCCTTTTTCTTTTCTACTGCTTCTTCCCATTCTTTCTTCCTAGCTTCTAATAAACAGTTATAGCCCCATTTTCAAATTAAAAAGTTTTTTCTATTAGTTTGAGTTTGTGTTTTTGTTTCTTTGACCACCTGTTTTTGCCTGGTTACATTTGCCACCTCACCAATTACATTTTTGCTATTTTGTTTTCTTTACTTCCATCTTATTCCCTGCCCTCTTCAACACTAATTTCATTAATCCTACTGCTCTTAATATCTCCCTCTCCTTTAATGCCATTTTTATTCCACAACTTGTAACTTCCCTTATTTAGGAATTTATTTCTTAACAAATGTTTCTTCAAATACCCTTTTCCATTTAAAGAGATTGATTTAGTTTATCTTTTCTTTGTCCTTTTTAAGTTTTGTCCATATTTCCATTACTACTGGAAAATTTGTATTATTCACTATTTTCTTAACTGTTCTAAATTTAATTATATTTTCTCTTATTTTATAGCTATATGTAATCAGCATGCTTTGACAATTAGCACTTAAAATGTAATTTATCATTCTATATCCTTGCCTATCTCACCATTATGAGGTATCACTTAAGTTATTTTGCTCGCATAATCCAATTCATTTTTCCCCTTTACTACATATTTTGCTTTTACTCCTTATGATCACTTCCCCTTTTACAAACTCCTTTCTACTTTCTACACTTTCTAACCTAATAGTTTATACACTTACACTGGAATTAAGGTCTCTAGTAATATTTCAAGCTTGGATATTTCTTTTCTAATTTCTCAATGTCTTCAATTTACTAAATATCTGGTTGTGGTATAATGAGGCTTCTGGTGGATTATAAATAACCCCTATTTCTAAGCATTTTCCACACTTTCTATCTTTTTTTTTTTACCCAAAACATTTGCTCCTCCCTTTTTCTAAAGGATCTATTTCATACTGTGTTTCTTTATCTTTATTCATTAATATTCCTATTCTGCGGGAGGGTCTTCCTCTTTCACTTCTCTTTGCTTTCCTCATATTATTATGATCATTTACCTTAGTCTGCACTTAAAGCACTTCACCAATATATCGCGAATTGAACACACTGCTTACTGTAGCATGGTCTTCAGTTATTTCTACATCTGACTTTCGCCTTTCATCTTCCTTCTGATCTTGAAGTTCTCCTATTTCCTCTTGCCATTCCTGTACAGATTTCCTTCCTGTGTCCCATTTTCCTTCTGTTGAGCCATGCCTGGTTCTCATCTTCTCTTCTAGTGATTCCTGCAAGGCTTTATCTTCTGTTTCTGAGATTAAGATTTCAGTTCTCTCCCTGCACAAATAGTTGCATCCCTCTGATAAATTCTCTTTTCCCTTGTGTCCATAGCTTTTTTCATTTTCAAAATAAGAGATTTTCTTATTCTTTGCTCTGCTGTCATCCTATTCTATGTGTATTTTGTTCCTCAGAGGTTTCTTGTTTTCTTCAGTATCAGCCATTTCATATCTTTTGTCGCTATTTTGACTGAAATTGGCCTATTTTTCTTTTCCCTAGTGCTCAGTCTGTAGGCATCAACCAGTTCCTACCCTTGTATCTTAATCCTTAATTTACTGTCCAATATTTCAACTAACACTTCTATTTTTTCATTCTGTTCTACTCTGAAAAACACCAAATTATTCCTTCTATGATCAGCTTCACAGCTTCTGTTGGTGTCAATTTGTTCTTTACATTCTCAGAATTCCCTTCCACCTCATAACTTTTGTATCATCATTTTGATTTGTTCCATGTTGACTAGTTGAATTCTCTTACATCTTCTTTACTTCTGCTAACTGCTTTAATTGTCCAATTATATCCTTTAATATTGACTTTATTTTGCTCCGAACCCATTGGTACTGGATTCACTTCCACTCCTCCAATCACTAATATTACTATTATCAGCAACACTCCATATTTGTTTATTTTGATTCACTATTTCACTATGCCTATTTTCTATTTTATGATTTTTCACCTTATTGCCCATAAACATCCTGATTCATGCTCTGTATCTTTTACCATAGCCAAAAACAAAACAAAAAAGGATGTTATTAGAAATGCTACTATGAAAGGTCTGGCATATGTACACAGATCATATTCTAATTGGATGTTGTAGGAAGAAATGTTTCAAGGGTCTAAGTGAAGAAGCAAGGAATATGATAGTAATAAAATTTCATGATCTAACAAATAACAATATACAAGATATTTATTTATGTGCTTTGATAGAAGTAGTCCCTGCAAAACAGGGAGCGCTAGATAAAACTTAAATTTTTCTGCTTGGTAGTCCAAATTATTTTTAAAAAAACTGCCCATTCTTTCAAAAGTAAAGAACTTGAAAGAAATAAAAAGCAAGCATTCACCCTAACTTCTTTCAAAGTGTATAAATATTTCAGTGATAGGCCAGATGTGGTTCAAAGTTCATTTTTCACAGATTTTACAATAAAGCATACTTTTGACCTTGGAAAGCCTCAAGAGAGAGCATAATATGATGGAAAACCCCTATTAATCCTAAAAAGACCAGGATAATCAAAAGTTAATTGAGTACCTGGAACATAGCACTGAGCTTTTATTAGGATGTTTTGAAATGGAAAAAGGTGAAAGTTGCTTGGAGTAAGATCCGGGCTGTTAGGAGGGTAGTCGATGATATCCCAGCAAAACTGCTTCAACAGTGTGGTTGTCTTCTGGGCTGTATGAGACCATGCATTGTCATGAAGGAAAATGACACCCTCGGTGAGGAGTCCTGGCCATTTCCTCCTGATTGCTTCACACAGTCGTCATGTTCTCACAGTATCAGTCAAGTTATCGTGTGCCCTCTTTCCAAAAACTCCACGCGTATGATACATGTGCTGTTTCAAAACACTGTGGCCATCACCTTCCTGGCAGAATGGGGTCACCTTAAACTTCTTTGTCTTTAGAGAAGAGGGGTATTTTCATCCCATTGACAGCATTTTTTACTTAAACCTACTTAATTTAATAATTAAAACACAAAAATCTCAATTTATTCCAATGAAAAAAAAATCCTAAAAAGAATAAAAAAAAGTAAGAAAACAATTAGTAAACTGCCGACCTCTTACTGCAGGGGGTATAGTGGTGGATCCAAGTTGTATCGCACACAACATGCAGTGACTAAAACTGTTCCTTTCCACGGAGAACCATTGCAGAACTTGCAGACTTGCCCCCATGTGCTTCTCTTTGTGTTGGTTGGATAGATTTCATGGAACCCATAGGGAACAAACTTTCTGGTACTCCAGAATATTGTGAACGACATGATGAATGCTTCCAAAAAAAAATGCTAGTTCTACTGCCATATGTCATAATGTGATCCTCCATACAAGCTACGTTCAAATCTGTGTATGCTGCGGCTTTGCAATCCTTTCAGTGATGTTTTCTCTACCAGCCGCAAGCTTTCAATACCATTCTGCGAAATGCTGGCAAGACATTACAGTCTTACTTCTACCAGATGTCCTGAACATCAGCCATGATTACATGTTTCGTCCACAGAAATCAAATAACTGAGCATTTCTTTGCCAGACCAGTTTTTCAAATGAATTGCCATTTGTGTTTATCTTGCAATAGCACTGACGGTGGCAGTTGGCTGAAACTGTGCACAGTTGCCAACCATATGTATTAGAAATACTGCACACTACTAAGTTCACTGTGAAAGACGAAACACCAAGCATATGGGCCTTGTAACCTTAGTTTCTGATCATCCCTCATAATGTAAAATATTGGTTTTTATTCTATGTAAGAGAATGCACTGCTAATTTGTATAAATATCTCATTTCAATTTTGTTTTCTTTCTCCTGAAAAGTTGTAAAAACTGACAAAGTGCCTTTTTAGCTCCAAATGATTCAACTCTGCGTGTTCCTAATAGGTTGTAAAAGTATGAAATCCCTATAGCATTAAATGAACAGGTAATTGAAATCCTAATTCCACTTGTTGAAGTGGAATAAAACAATGAAAGAAAATGAGTTAACTTAAAATGCTAACTATTCTATGTGGTCTTTGTAGAAATCAAATAAGTACTGTATTTTAAAATATTATGCATAAAAAATGCTTATGTGTTTATCAAAGCATTCAGTGAAAACAAAACCAAAAAAACTCCTCATTTTATTTACAATTTAGCAAAATAGAATAGAACAAAATGAATGTTTTTAAATGTTTAATAAGACTAATAATCAAACTATCCTATTTTGAAAAGTTGAATCAGATTTTAATGCTATACCTGTTAGTTGAACTACAGAACTTTGGCTCTGATTCATTTTGTGAACTTTACTGTCTATACTAGCTAGTGCTAAAAATTATCAAACATAATTTCTTTTTTTCCTTTTTTTTAACATTCAGTAATAAAGGAAACATAAATGCTTACCAAGCAAGCAAAGATATCACAGCTGTCTGAGGCAAGTGTTGGTTGGCTATTCCAACACTGTTGTAATTTTACTTCAATATAAATTGAGATTTATGTGAAACAAAAATGCTAAATTGTGGTGATATGAGATGCTTAAGGAATAAAGTGAAGATAACAAGAAATGTGCATAGATTAGTTACTGCCCTATCTCATACTTAAATAGGACCTAAATAATGTTTTTGTCTGCACTATAATGCCACTAATGTGCAAAACTTTTTTTTTTTCTGCTGAAGTGTTCACAAAATAAAGTGATATAATTCTTTAACTATAACCCTATAACTGCAAATCACCTAAGAGCATTTTAGGCACGCGTGCCCCACACACACATGCACACACACAGTGGGAAGCAAATAAATGCAAATATTTGTGTCGGCATTTGAGGATGATGTGATGATCCAGTATTTGCAGTTTTTTGCTACTATCTAAAGTTATGTTCATGAAAATTTCAGTTGTTTAGGATGGCTATTATTCCTTATTTCAGATGTTTGGTTTTTTTCCAAACAATACTAAGAATGGCAGTGGTAGCCCATTTTTGTTACAACCACCACTTTCTCATGATTAGAGGAGTCTAATCTGTTTTTTAACATTCTCATACATTATGAATGTGGAATAGTGAATCACTTCTGAGGATGGCTTGAGCAATGTTGACCATTGCATCTGTTCAGTATTTAATAATTACGAGGGGCATACTGAAAGTCACGAGCAACCCATTGTAAAAATTTAAATTTCAACAATGTAACGAAACGAATTGCAGGATCGTAATCTACAGACTTTAAGCCACATGTTGACATATTGTGACGTCATTAGCTTCTATCACGTTACCACAGACGGTGTTTGAAAAATGGCTGACATTGATGTTTCGTTTTGACAGCGTGCTGTCGTTGAATTCCTTGTGAAAGAACGAAAATCTGCTCCTGAAATTCATCTCAGACTTCAACGTGCATATGGAGGTGTCTGCATGGGTACCAGCAGTGTTAGAAGATGTGTGAAACATTTCAAAGATGGAAACATGTGTCTGCAAAATGCGCCTCGTAGCAGGCGTCCTCGAACTGCCTCTACAGAACGCAACAAGGAAAGAGTTGATGAGCTCATTACAGGAGATAGGCGTTTCACTGTGAAAGAAATTGCTGCGCAACTTGGAATAGGACATAGTGCAGTGCAAGAAATGATCCACAGCTTGGGTTATCGAAAGGTCTGTGCCCGTTGGGTCCCCCGTTTACTGACTGAAGACCACAAACTTCAGAGAAGAACCATTGCACAAAACCTTCTTCAGAGATTTCATAATGAAGGTGATGAATTTTTGACGTGTATTGTGACTGGAGATGAGAGCTGGTTCCATCACTATGAGCCAGAAGCGAAACGTCAGAGTATGGAATGGCACCACTTGAACTCACCATCGTAGAAGAAAGCGAAGACAGTGCAGTCTGTAGGAAAAGTTATGGGAAGTGTCTTTTTTGATGCACAAGGTTGCATTCTGGTTGACTTTCTTGAACCTGGACAAACCATAAATTCTGCCCGCTACATCAAGACACTTCTGAAGCTCCGACGCGATTTGCGTGATAAACGCCCTGGAAAGAGAATCATCCTTCAACAGGATAATGCGCGTCCGCATACTGCCCGTGCCACTATGGAGAAGATCAGGGCATTAGGGTGGGAAACTCTTCCACATCCTCCCTACAGTCCCGACTTGGCACCCTCCGACTACCATCTTTTCGGTTCTGTGAAGGAGCAGATGCATGGCCAATGCTAGGAGACGCTGGAGGATATTCGGAAAGCAGTGCGTCAGGGTCTGCGGGCAGCTAGAACGGAGTTCTATCACAAGGGCATTTTCAAACTTGTAGAACAATGGGAAAAATGTGTGCAAAACAATGGAGACTATGTCGAAAAGTGAAAGAAAGTCTGTAGATTAAGATGATGTATTTGGTTTGGCTTAAAAATAAATATTAAGATTGTAAAACAGTGTTGCCCATGACTTTCAGTATGCCCCTCGTATTTGATGAAATACTGAAGTGTACACTTGTAAATGAGATTTTAAACTATCATAAAGAGGATAAATTACCAGTGCTTAATGCACTTGTCAAATGTACAGAGTTTCAAATTTGGAGTAGTATAAAAGACAATTAAAATTTGCAAATTTTGTGATTTTAAAATTACATGTATAATCCAAGTATGAATATTATGGGAACGTGCATTTCAGCTGCCAATTTTGAAGTATAAAGTCTGACAATTATTGTGCAATTAACAGCTTGTTAAGACAATCATTAGGAAACTTTCTTTCATGGAAAAATGCAAATTTATTAGTTGCACCTGTAACGATAGTTTCTGGGTATCAGTGCCCTATGGCTGCCCCAAGGACGGGTGTTGTTATTGACCCTGTGGTGCCTGGTGATGGATGATCTACTGGATGGCATCAACAGAGGCAGGATTCATGCACAGGGCTATGCAGATGACATATGTCTGGTTGTAAATGGGAATTTCTCATATCTGTTTCAGAGCTCATTCAGGGCTCATTACAGAATCTAGAGGAGTGGTGCAGGGAAACAGACTTGTCAGTTAACCCAGATAAGATAGAATGCATAGTCATGTGGAATACAAAGTGAAGAAGGTCCAACATGCAATGTGGGGATGTAGGAGAGTAATAGAGCTGAGGTGGGGCCTGTGGCCGAAATTGGTCAAATGGCCCTACACTTCAGTCGTTAAACTGTATACAACTTATGCAGCAATGGTTTGGTGGGCAGTGACCACTAAGCTGGAATCACTGCAAAGACTGGTATGTATGATGATAACCGGGACAGTACAGACCATCCCACGGTCTGCCTTAAAGATCTTGGTGGATCTTCCTCCTTTTCATTTATTTGTGTAGGAAGTCACAAGGTTGACTGTGCACCTCCTCTGGACATTTGGTGATTGGAGTTTCAAACTACTTCACAAATGATACTTGCTGATTTTGAATGAAGGGATGTCTTTTCTCCTTGATGGCAGGAAATTTGATGGGGGCCAGATTCAATCTAAGCCCAGTGTATATATGGTGTGATTACAACCAGGAAGGAGTGGGACACAGAAACCAGGTTTCATCTGAAGTCAGGCATCCATATGTGGTAGACTTGACAATTTGTGGTTCAGGGGAAGACAGTGGCTGGGGTCTGGGGCCCTGGGACCAGACTTGGAAGGTTTGCTACCATGTTCCAGACCAAGATTTATGCCAACTTAGCCTGTATCATGCATATTTTAATCATGCCGGGCAGACAAGCAGAAATCCATATCTGCTCAGATAGTCGGGCATAGGGTTGCCATACGTCCTCATTTTGTGGACATATCCTCAATTTGCAAGTAAAACTTGTCATCTACAAACAATTTTGAAAATTCCTGATTTGTCTGCAATTTGTTGGGTTGAAGCAAAATTAATAATTTGATTGTAATAATTATTTATATCCATATAGACCATAGAGAAATCTAGCTTTCATATGTTGACACAACTGTTTTAAATCTTATAGGTCTGTTAACCTGTTTATTTAACATTATTTCCATTCTGGTTCATCTTCTGGTTTCATTCCTCTTTATCATCCACATTCAAGTACATGTGCGTCGGACACAAATTGCATTCCAAAATAAAAAATAAATAATCAAGAGGTGAGTGAATGTTATTTATAAAAACTTTATGTATTTAATTATTTATTGTAAACATGGCAGACCTAAGCTGGTTACAGTTTTTGAGTTATTCATTGCAACAAATGTAGCTCTCTTGGCAGTTTATCGTTGGTCTAATATTTTTCTGGCACAATCATATGTTTATTATAGATATCTTCAAAATGCCAAAAAGAAAATGACAGGTTTACAGATGATCTTCAAAAAAGATTTCCATCTTTTCGCCATGGATGTGAAGAAGCAGAATGTAAGACTTGTCCCAGCACTGTTGTGTCCATGGCTAACCATGCTGCCAGAGACCTAGAAATACACATGAAGTAAGACAAGCACTGTAAGTGCAATAAAGTGATGAATTATTTTATCAAAACAAACACTGACCTCAATGACAGTGTCTGTGCTGCTGAATGTTATTTTGCATTTCATGTTGTAACTCGCCACAGTTCGTACAATTCAATGAATTGCATTCCTGTGTTACTGAAGAGTGTGTTTCTTGATTCTGCAATAGCTGCTAAAGAATCATGTACTAAAACCAAAACAGAAGTCATAGAGAACTATATGTTGGCACCGCATTCAGAGGAAACTGGTAAAATCATCAGAGAATATTCCCTTTTTGGGTGTTTCTGCAGATGCAAATATTTATGGAGCAGTAACATTATTTCCTATCCTGCTGCATTATTTTGACTACCAAAATGGTGGCTTGTGTGTTTAAGTCTTAAATGTTGAAAGCAAAAAAAAAATGAAACAGCTGAAACAATAGCTAATTTTGTTAGTGAAACTTTACATTATTTTGGACTTGAGAACAAGTGTGTGGCCTTCAGAGGGGATAACTGCAACTCAATGTTTGGTGACATGTATAGGAAGGAGGGAAAGAATGTGTTCTCTAATCTGAAGAGGCTACTAAAATCTTCATTAGTTGGGATTGGTTGCCCATCACACCTTCTCAATACCTGTAAACAACATGGTACTGCTTTTTTTGGACTTAGACTTGCAATATATCTTCAAAATCTACAATTACTTTTCTGTTTACACTGTTGAGTGGAATCTTTTAAAGAACTCTGTGAATTTCTTTAAGTTGTATACCAACAGTTGCTTTATCTCAGCAAAAGCCACTCAGCTGTTCAAAGGATTGTCCAAATGTATCCAGCTTTTTTGTCACACAATAAGCCTCCTATTACTTTGAAGAAGTTCTTTTCAGATCCATTCAGTAAAGAATATTTCTACCACCTGCCACCTGGGATCAGTGTGTTCCATTCTCACATAAAGGAAAAACGAAAAGAAGATGACTGCCTCATTGATGTTGTAAATGCCTTTCATCTTTAACTGTACCTTACAAGAATGCAAGAATAAAAGTTTCATACCATTGAAGGTTAAAGAGATGCTTAATTGCTTAGCAGGAGAAGGCCATGTCAAGGAAATCAAACATTTTCATGACAATGTGCAAAATTTATATGAAGGTTGCCTGGAGTACCTTAAAATGTGGATTCAGCCACTGAAGGGATTTACATACTGTAAATGGCTAAATTTTGAGGATATGTCATAGGAAAATGTTGAAGAATCAATCAAATTTTTGAATGGCAGAGATGTGGACATTGATGATGGTAGGACATTTGATCAGTTTTGCAACTTAGAAAAATTTGCAGCCAGCTACGAGAAGCAGTTACCTTTACAAAAGAAATGGGTTGACTATATTGAGATCTGCAGGAGTGTGGAATTGTACTCAGAAATAGTGAACATTTCTCATCTTTTTTGCAACCCCTGAGCATAACGCCTATGTTGAAAAACTTTTCCTCTAATTCAATCACAGTAGACCAAAGAAAGGAACAGACTTCTTGTAAGTTCAGTTAAGTATAGCACTGGTTAGATTCAATTTTAAACATTTCACATGCGAGGAGTTCTTCAAATATTTGCTACAAAATAAAAGCGTTCTTAAAAAAAATCAGGTCAAGTGAAAAATATGGGATACCCTGGCTGAATGAACATTGATGAGGCTAATAATTTCTTGTATTTAAAAATAATTTGTAACATTATGTAAATGTCAGCTTTGCCTGTGATGTTAAAAATAGCAAATACTCTTATTAGTGGGCTAAGGTACATACCAAGTAATGGTTAAGAGAAATTTCTCTTTGCAGAAAAGTGCCCTCATTTCAGCAGATCAGACTATGGCAACCATAGTCGGGCAGGTTTGAAAGCCCTTATGGCAGTTAAAATGATATCTAGATTGGTGGAAGAGTGCTAAAGGATGTTAGATAACTTTGTGCTCACAGACAGGTTACCCTTATCTGGGTTCCAGGGCATGCTGGCATCTGAGGTAATGAGATAGCAGAGAGCTGGCTAAGTGGGGAGTGGGTCTTGAATTTGTAGAATTGGAACCCTTTTGCAGCATGTCCCCTAGAATTGTCAAGTTTGTACCATATTTTTTGGACTATGATTTTGTTAAGAAAGTTTTGAAATAAAAATAATAAAGGTTTTATTCCCTATTACTTACATGATGTAGGTATCCCATACATTTCACTCTGTTTTGAAGTACAACAAAAAGTATCCTGTAAACTTCATTTTCACTTTCACTTATATCTGAATTTTCAGTTTATACAGATCATTTTCTCAGCTGTTGGGGGCCCAAAATGCCTTTCTGCTGCCCTATTACCGTGCTCTTTTGCATATTGCACAAATTCTAATTTGAATGCAGCACTGTATGAAAATCTCTTCTGTCTAAGCAGCATCATATACAGACACGAGAGCTTAGAAAAATGAATGTCGCTTTCACAACAGTACACTTGCTACTGGCAACTGAACATAAAGAAGGGGACTGTGAGAGAAAATGTTCTTTACTATCTCATTCTTTAACCCGTTAAGGGCAAAACTACTATTAGGTATGTCTATCTTTAAGACTCATATTCTTCTAATGATGCTCTTTATGCTGTGTTGAACCTTGAACTTCAATTAGGTAGCAAGTATACAATCCACAAGGCTCACATTCTCTTACTTATGATTCATGAAACTACCGGTAAATTTAGCTGGTTTGCACATATGAACTTTGGACCATAAGATGCAATTAAATTTTAGACAGTATTTTATAATGAAAAAGGTGTCTCTTATAGTCCAAAAAATATGGTAGTAACCCAGCTTGCAGCAAGACCCCATCTTGAGATTTGGGAAAAACTACTGCCAGGCAAGCCCACGACTTTATTTCAGGGCCAGGTGCTAAGCTAAAATATTATTTTGAACCTAACTAGGTACAACACCCTGAGTGACATCAATGAATAATGGGGCTTACTGAGAACCCACTTAGGAGACACAAAGGTCTCTAGATGGGGTCTCAAAAGAGGCCACTCAGATGAGATCTTCATCAGGCTTGAAACGTAACCATGTAAATGAAGAATTTCAGTAGAAATATATATACAGGAAGGTGAGGTGTTAAATAAACAAACTTTTCAGCTGGCTTGTTTATTGTTTTCTCCCAAAAAATAGTGTGGAATGACAGTGGTTATAATGATTTGTATAACATTTATAGTCCCAGTAAACCACATAAAATCTCAGTTAATCATATTATGTGAAAAAAACTGCATGTATTTCGAAAGGAACAAGGATAACATTTCTTTCTGTGTACAATCTCTCATTGAAGCATACCAATATCTATAACATTTTTATTTATTAATTGGTTTTTTAATTTGGCACAAGGAATTTTTATGCTAATCATCCACTCTGTGTTGACCATTTTTCATTTTTTTTAAATATATTCAACACCTAACCAACAGGCGAAGAGTAATCATTGATGTGAACACATGTATTACACAATTCATAGAGAATTGGGTGAATTCTAATAAAAATGGAGGTTGAAGGTAAAAATAAGATTGCAAAAGAGGATCAAAGAGAGCAAGAAAGGGGAGTTAGGTGTGAGGAAGAGGGCATCTGCTGTCCTTTCAATAATAGAAGTAGATCAGTGAGTTTTACACAAACTAATTAGTGAGAGACCAAGATTAGCTACAAATATTTCAAAGCTGTTAAATCGGAGGAAAGTTAATACCATCCAAATATACTGATTCTTAAAAAGTTAACCAGACTTGAAAAATTCAGTGCCTTAACCAGATTTAAAACGATGGAGTGGAGAAGGAATCTTCAACATGCAATAAAATGCTTCAAATCTGATTAAACTTTCAACTATACACAGATACAAGAAATGGAATGTATGTGAATCTGAAAAGTAAAGTAAATTAAGTTGTTGAATTTATATGTAATTATTTAATTATTATAATAATAATTAAAATAATAATAATTAAAATATTACTAATACTAATACTAATCATACTAATCATATTAATCATACTAATCATCATAATCATACTAATCATCATCATCATAACAACAAAAACAACAACAATAATAATAATAACAATAACAACAATAATAATAATAATAATGTTGATTGTCCATAGACTTTATGTGCAAGTTTCAGACTTTGACAGAGATGCTACATTTGCAAATATTACTATTTTCAACATAGGTATAAACTCCTTACAATTTGTATAACTTAACAGTCACTGATAAGTAATTGTATACTTTGATTAATGGATCCTTACAAGTTCATTTAAAGGTACTGTGTATTCTGTGTAGTTGTGTAGACCACTGTCATGATAATTGTAAAGTATACTGTTACTAAACTCATTGTTTTCCTTACCTGTTGCAATAGCTACTACCTTATAAACATATAGTCCTACTGCTGTCAGAAGTATATTATCCCTAAATACATTTCTGCATGAATCATTGTTTGCCAGCCCATATATATAGGGTCTTTAATATAAGGTAACCCCTCTCGTGGCCCCTCTCCACTGCGCGAGAGATCTAAGAGTCGCCAGGATAGTGGCTGGCAAAGGTGCACTGGAAACTTTACCTTAAATAAATGCTGAAAATATGGACCATCTGCTCGCAAACAGGCAGTATAACAAGTTAAAGATGTTCTCACTCATTCACCTAAGCTCAGCAGTGTAGTCTACAGAAACTTAGTGATAACATCATGCAAGAAATCACAAGGATTCCTGTTGCTAAGCTTAGACGAGTGAGGGAGAATATCTTCGCAAATTGTGCTGCCCGTATGTGAGCAGAAGGTCAACATTTCCATAATTTATCTTATGATATATATTTTACTGCGCCTTTGCCAGCAGCACTTTCCCGGCAACACTCAGATCTCTCGAGCAGTGGAGGGAGACCGTGACAGGGGTTATCTTATAATTTAATGACCCTATTCTCCATGAACATTTTTTCAACAACATTAATTCCCTATTCATGTAAGGAATTTTGTTGCTTCCTATACTGTGTGCCATAGGAGATATAGATGCATAAGATTGCAAAGTATAAGTTATGTAACATCCTTTTTTTTATCTAAATGCAATGATTAGGATTAATCCTTTTACATATATAGTCAACGAGTTTCCCATGTTAGATTATATTACCTATGAGTATGCCTAAGAAGTTGTAATTGTCAACTTTTTCACATTCTAGTATTAAATAAGGACACGGCAAGGACACTGATTTCTTTTTTTGCTAGACCATTTATTTTCCTTAGAATTTACATTTTAATTTATACTATATAAATTAGTTTGCAAATTGTTTTATGGAATGAAAAATTATCTCCTAATTGTCTACAAGATTTAATGAGAATATCATTGAAGTATTATTACACTGTTATGTGACTGCTCTTAGCTGTATCTTGATGTACACAGTGCACTGGACATCAGCAAGTTAATAATTCAAATAGGAAAAGTCATATATATGCCATATGCATATTATTGCCTTAGCATTTTTCATTACAGGTGCTATGCATTAAAATAATAGAGTTTGGCATAATTAATTGCAGAAATGTATTAGCAGACAAATACAAATAAGATGAACTCTGATTTGTTACTCAATAAACGGAATATTTATCTCACGTGGTGGATCTTTTACAGTTCAAAATGCTAGATATCCATTACATACACAACTACTATCAATCCTAAAATGTTCTTGAATCATTTGAAGTTATACCTTAGCTGAGGATTAATGATGTATTATTAAACAATCGTCATTTGAATAACCTTTTCATTTCAGAATTAAGAACAGTGGAGCACATGTAAATCACCAAAACTTACATAAACTTATATAAACTTACTTATATACTTTTTCTTGCTTTGCTTACATCCTCAACTACACTTGTTGACTCTTGAGTTTATTCTGAGCTACTTGACAAGTCATGTACAGAGCCTTCATTTTGATATGTGGCCATATTACAGGGAATTAATTTGCCTGCACTACACTTTCTATTTCTAACTGGATCTGTTTCCCTTTTACTTTCCCTCCTCTCCATGTGCTTGTTAATTTGAAGCCTATTTTCTTGTACAGAGGTTGTCACATTGTGATTGTTATGTTATATGGTTAGTGCTGTAATAATGTCAAAATGCCCATATCATTTAGCACACAGAATCTTCAGGTGTAAATCCTATGTTACAAACTCTTGTAAATAAGTGATACAGTTATTTATAGACTAATTCCCTGTTATTTGTGCACCTCAGAGAAATGTTTTCTAATCTTGTGAATAGATTTAGGAAACACAATTTATTCTTCATGAGAAACTGAAAATAAATCACTGTTTTTACAGAAGAAAAGCTTAATGATTCAAAAAAACTTTAGAATAAGGTCAAAAAAATTTGAGAAAACTTGCACAGGAATCAGGAATGTCACAAACCTCAGCTTGGAATGACACCAATCATTTAAAATTAAACCTGTTAGGTAACTGTAGTTCAGGAATTGAAACCACCCAATAATGTGAGTAGAGCAAATTGTTGGGTGTTGGACAATGTTAATTTTTGCTCTAATGATCTTTATTTCATTTTAATGAATGAAACTTGGTTCTATTTACCAGGCTGTGAAGAATGTAAATTTTCTTAAACGGTGTGAGAGATATGTAGCAGCACAAGGGCATAGTTTCCTACAGCTTTTATGATGAAGTTATGTTAATGTAATATAAGTTGCATGAGAAATCTCTGTACTTCAATTAAAGGGGGTATGAATATCCCACTCTGCTGGTAAAAACTGTGCTTCCCAGTATCAAGAATTCCCAATAGGCCAGAAATGCATTCAAAGAAATCGTCTGTAGCTGTAGATGCTGTGTTACATGTAAAACATGAGCTAAAAAGTAGTAAACAAAGCAAGGAAGGGTGTATACTTGACTCTTTATGTAGGTTTTTATAATCCCTCTTCTTTTTTGTAGGGCCTAAATTTTTCACACTGAAATATCATACAAAGCACATATTTTTCCAGAGCTTTATACCTCTTTAATTACTTGTGAATAGCTAGCCACTTTTTCTTAATATGAGATAAAGCCTACTTAATGACTGTGGGTGCATCATGCACTGGGAATTATATAAATCTGTTTTGAGTTAATACCCCCGGGTGTAAGACTGAATTTAGGGAACTACAGGTGGCAGACAAATCACAAAGTCATGCAGAAGTCCCTAAATGATTCGCTAAAAGTTTATCTCAGCACTAGGAGTGCCATGCAGCCTCCAACACCACAGGTTCCAGGTGTTGGCAAGACAAGAATCCACAACCCCTATGGGGACAAAAACCACAATGCTGCCCCAATGCGAAGAAAAGCATTAACAAAGTCCATGCATTTGCATGCGCCACCTGCCAGCACTGCTACACACTGCAAGCTCAGAGACACACATGCCTGAAGGGTGATATGGAAATAACGTGAAAGAAAATGAGGCATTCACCTAAGTGACGGGGGAACCATGAGAAACCCCAAGTCAGAGTGTGTGGTTGACAGGGATCAAACCTACAACTTCCCGAATATATTTTACTAATGTAAGATTAATACTGATACTATTCCCATGAATTGTGAATCTCTTTATCTATCTCCTGTCACTGATTCTGAAATATTTCACATAATTAGGAATTTAAAAAATAGTAAAAGAATTGGACATGATGAAATATCAAATAACTTGCTTAAAATATGTAATAACTTTATTACACCTGTCTTGACAAACATAATAAATGCTTCATTGCAAAGCGGCAAATTTCCAGAGAAGCTAAAAACTGTTAAAGTTATACCTTTATTGAAAAGTGGAAATGTTGAAGACATAAATAATTATAGACCCCTTAGTTTGGTATCATCATTGAGCAAAATTTTTGAAAAAGTCTATGAATGTAGGTTACTGAAGTTCTTCAAAAAACATAGGATATTGAATGCTGAGCAACATGGTTATATAAAAGGAAAAAATCAACAGAAACTGCACTTATTGAATTAGTACATAATAACCTTAAAGCCTTAGATAATAAAGAGTTTGTAGAGAATATATTTGTTGATATGAGTAAAGCTTTCGACTGTGTTAATTTAGATAGTCTGATTAGGAAATTAGAAATTTATGGTGTAAGAGGAGTAGCATTAGAATGGATACAGTCATACATATATAGTAGAAAATAGTATGTGGAAATAAAAGGAAAGGATGGTAAATGCAAATCATCCATAATTACTGTTAAAAATGGAGTACCACAAGGTTCCGTTCTTGGACCCTTGTTGTTTAAAATATATATTAATGACATAATTAGTTCCTGCAAGACATTACAAAATAATGAATTAATGTTATATGCTGATGATATAGCAATATGCTGTACACATAAATGTTTGCAAGAGTTGGAAATTAATGCGAACAATGTAATTAATCATCTTACTCAAATATTAAAATACAACAATCTAAATATTAATATTAACAAAACCAAGCATATGTTTATATCTAACAAAATAAATGACTTTAAGGTTGATGTTTATATTGATGGAGTAAGCTTGGAGGAAGTGGAAACTATTAAATATCTTGGGATACTATTAGACAATAATCTTGATTGGCATGCCCATGTTGACGAATGCTGTAAAAAGTTGAGTAGTGTTATTTATTTATTGAAATATATGGCTGCCTTTTGTAATATCAATATACTATTAAACATCTATCATGGTTTATTTATGAGTTACATCAACTATTGTGTGACATTGTGGGCAGATACCACACAGGAAAGTATAAATAGAGTTTTAGTTCTGCAAAAAAAGGCAATTCGCATTATGCTAAAATTAAAATTAAGACAAAGTGTTAAGTCAGAATTTATAAGGATGAAATTACTGACATTTCCTTGTTTATTAATTTTTAAAGCTATATTATATACTAAGATACATTACAACAAAATAAATTCTGATAATCATGCCTATAACACTAGGAATAAGGATGAATATAATATTGTAAGCCATAGATTAAAAATTTTTGAAAAATGTATGAAATATAAAGGAATTATATGGTATAATAAACTGCCAAAGGAACTAAAGTTAATAATGGATGTAAAAAAGTTTAAAAAAGAACTATGTAAATATTTAGTAAGTAAGGCATACTATTCAGTTGAAGAGTTTATGGGTAACTGATGTATTTATTTCTTTGTATATCATTTATAAGTATTTCTTTCTCTGTATTTATTTATGCATTGTATTTTAGCTGTATTGACAACGTCTAATAGATTTTGTAATCTCCATTGACAATAAATTGAATTGAATTGAATTGAATTGCATTATGGAAGTTGGCTGAATGCCAGTAACTCATTCCCAAATGTGAACTTAGCCAGTCTTTCTTACTATTTGCAGAAATAAAGCAAGCAGAAAAATGTAGGAGAAATCAGTTTTCTTCTTCTCTTGAAAATTAATGATGAACTAAATGCATTTGGATTCATTGGTTAATTGCAGTGGGCTAAACAGGAAACCCTGAGGAAAAACCTTAGTCAGACAGTTTGATCAAATCAGGATTCTAATTCAGATCATCTGTGTTTTGAAATGACCTTTTTGGTGTTTTTCAAGCATTAGCCAAGACTGTGCAATTGCTAGACGGCCATGGCAACTTATAATTTGAAGTTTGTATTTTCTGCAATAGCAGGGTACTTTATTAGCATCGTTTTACATTTATGTAATTTCAAGATAGCAATCCTGAATTTAATAGCATACATATTGAAAAATGTTATAAAATAGCTTTAATACAAGGGTGAATCGAAAAGTAACACACTATAATTTTTTTACAAAAAAGTTTAATAGTTAAAAAAACAACAGCAAAAAAAAAAATAAAAAAAAAAAAAAAATCAGAAATGAACTTACACCTCTTACTTACTTTTCGACATAGTCACCCACTTTCTCAACACATTTGTCCCATTGTGATACCAGTTTCAATGTGCCTTGTTCGTAGAAGTCTGTTTCCCTGGATTATTAGCCATCTGCGGACTCCTAATTTCACTTCCACATCTGTCGCAAAACATTGGCTGACCAGGACTTTCTTCATGGGACCAAACAGATGACAGTCTGATGGTGCAAGATCCAGACTGTATGGCATGTGCTCGCTCGCTCGCCCGCCCACTCGCGCACACGCACACACACATACACTAAAAATGCTTTTTTGGATTTACACCTTCTCCAAACCTGTATTTCTGATGCAATCCTTTATCAAATTTTAGTTGAATTATTTACTATACTTAGTAGAGAAAGTAAACATGACAACCTAAGCATAAAATATAAACCCTATTTTAATCCACATGTTTTGCAACATAAATTAATTCATTGTCTCCTCATTTACCTTAAATAAACCTTTACTCAAAATGTGGTTACAATATCCATCCATCTATCCATACTTCTTCTCTCAGTTTCTTAGCATGTGTGTATTTTGGAACGTTCTGCATGTTTTAATTTGTTCATTGCATTTTGTGTAGTTTAATTTTAAATCATCCATTGCTAAATATAAGAGTTATGTACAATTTATTTAAACATCAAAAATAAAAATTATGCTATATTTAAATATGAAGATTTCTTCACAATCCTTGAAATAAGTCTGATTATTTTTATCTGGCTTTATTTTTCAGTTGAGTGTAGAGGATTTTATTTGGCAAGATGAAGCAGGAGAGGGTGCATTTCCTAATTTGGAGAACTTGATCGAGAACTCGGATAAAGTGGAATACTTTCAATTTGTTCACTCTCCTCTGCATGCCTTTCATCACCTTCCTCTCCAGGGGCAAAGTTTCCGACACATCAGGCTGGGAGCAGAAGAATCTGTTTTTGATGTCTCTGATGGTGACAACATGCTCTTTGTGAGCCTAGATGATGCAAATGCAGATGAGGACAGACCATTACTTCTGAGGAGACATGGTAAGCTTTTTATAACATATTGTAACTGTTTGAAATCTGTGTGTCAATCCCTCTACCATGTGGAAATGGTAATATAAGGATGAAGAATTCAGTGCTCTCATGTTTTATTGGCAATTCTATCACTGAATGCAGGATTTATCAATATATCAAAAATTTAAATTATTTGTTTGGCTGAAGATATATATTTTTATCACAACTTTTTAGATTTTGAAGTTCATAATAAGGTTTTTTTTTACAACTAGGAGCTATTTCCAGGCTGTCTTGCCATGGTTTACTGGAGTAAGATAATCCAGACATTTTGTTCGCAACTACAGTAGACATCTTCAGTGGTGCAGTCGAAGTTTTCGCTGTGTCTGAAGCATGGACTGTCAGAGTTGCTGTATTTATGCTGGTTGGTTTGGGGGTGGGACTTGGCCTCTCCGGTGCAGGTACCTTCTGATTGGCCTGCTTTGATCGTGCCAGTTTTATGACTTTCCCTGCCTTTGATGAGCACATTAATTTTACATAAACATACAAACTATCAAGGATTGTGATACGGTTTTACTTGCATATTAATTGCACTTCTTTCAGCCACTATGAAATGCATTCTTTACAACATATTTACCAAGTGGATCACTTGAGTCACACTTCAGATGATAGCATGGTCATGAGTTCCAAATTTTCTTTGTGAAAATAGTCGTTCACAGTCCACTTTGGAACATGCATGTAGAATTACAGCTGCAAATTCAGGGTTATCTAATTTCACTGCCTCTAGGCATTTCATAATGTCAACCTTCTCAATTGAAAGTTGTAACTTGACTGCATCTTGCAGCTGTCTGTGCATTCCAGAATTGTGCTGCACTGAGTGATTACATTCTAGAAGCAGCAATTAACACAATCTTCACTAGACCTTCATTTACCACAATGTTCTTAGGGTTAAAAAATTTGTTCAGCATTGTGAACACAAACTTTGAGGGATCAGAACTCAAAAGCTCTGAGATTTTATTTTGAAGATGTAATAATTGCATAAGAGAATGCTTAACTCCTTCTGAAGCAGTTGGTTGCCAACACTGACTAAAAGTTGACTTATTTCATCTTCAAAAATACCCTGGCTGATCAATTTGAAACCATGCTTAAGTTGTTTAACTTTGAGTATAAATCATGGGCAGTAGGAGCTTCAATCCCTCAAGATGTACAAGTGCTGTGAGGTCAAGAGCACATTCCTTAACAAACACTGCTTCAACTTTAACAGTGTTCTGTTAAAGTTGAATCGTTAAACTTAAGTTGAAGCCCAGACTTAAGTCAAATTGTTAAAGTTAAAACTCAGTAGAAGAATAGCAAATCATATTTTGCAAAAATTGTCACTGGGACGAGTTCAAAATACCTTAGCAACACATCGTTAAATATGGAGCATCACTGAAAAGTGCAATGAGGTAATTGGCAACAATATTACCTAAGTTGCTAAATAGCCAGCCAACTGTTGAATAAGTATCATATTTTCCAAATACAAAACAACTTCAAATGCAAGACGTCCCCAATTTTCAGTACTAAGTTTTGGAATTAAGCATATCAAAGAAGTTAACTTAATTTTCAAATGAAATTTAAAGTTTTGTCATATATTTTGAACAAATTAAGGGACACTTGAGTTTATTAAGTTTTTTTTTTCTTTTTTTATTTAATCTGAATTTGTGCAGAAATTCATGTGGTGGCAGGAGAGAGGGAGAGGGGAGAATGGAAATTATATACTGATACCTATGTAAGCGATCAGATGTTGCAAGGGCATTGGCAGCACAACTGCTAACAATGTAATGTATATGCTTTTCTATTCAGAAACATGCTTAATATAACATACCATTGTAAAAAGTTTTACCTAAATTAACATTCAAATTTGCATGGAAATTCACGTTTTGGGAACGTGAGAGATGGAGAGGGGAATGCAGAAATGTACGGTATATGAGTAGTGGGAGAATATGACAGTGGTGGCAGCAGTGGTGGTAGTGTGTATATTTTATATTTAGTCAACATAGTGAATATACTGCATTGTTGAAAAATATACCTAATTTGAATTTGCCAGAAACTCGCATTGTAGCAGGAGAGAGACAGATAAGAATGGAAATGTACCGCTACGTCTGCACACATGAAAGCGCAGCATAGCTGTAATGACGATGAGTACAATTCCGTATTTAGATAACATAATTGAATATAACACTTCATTGTAATAAGTTTTACTATGGTTTTACGCCATTCAAATTTGTGTTTAAATTCACATTGTGGGTGGCAGAGAGAAACAGTGGCAAACAAAAATGTACCAGTGTTTGTGAAGGGTAGGAGGGAAATTTGCTGCTAAACCTCTCTCTTTGTGATTAATTGTTGGCTCCCAATGAACATTATGTGCAGCCACTGATAACAAAGAAAGACCTCTATTGTTATTTTAGTCTTGGAAAAAAATCTTTTTTCTAATGAGAATACTTATAGGCCCCTTTAGTGCAAAATGAAGGCAAAAAATCTGCTGCATTTGTTATGACCTTGATAGTAAGCATTACCATTTCCCCCAGGGTTTGACATTGTACCCATGAAGTTTGGAACTTACTTTTTGCTGTTTGCTATTCGGAAAACATTGCAAATGCAAGACAACACCAGTTCTGGACATTAATATTTTGTAAAATAGAATCTTCCTGTATTCGGATAAATTCGGTACTTATTCTGCCGGAAAGTATTTGTAGTACTATATCAGCACCAAACTTTAGTCCTTCATGTTAGTAAATCAACTATAAGTCAAACGTTTGAGTTTTTTACCTCGATAGATCTTGTATCATTAGAAAATTGTGCAGAGTATAGTATTTTGTATAAAAACCAAATTTTTGCATTATTTTGCTAGTTAAAATTGGCAAATTCTGCCATTTTTGGATGCCCAAAATATATTCCGACTATGTTTTCATGATTTTAATGCTTTTTGGTCTTATCATTTAAACAAAATGTTCCCATTTCTACTCATACTGCAGACACTGGTTGGCAGCTCACATGCCAGATGTCCTTGCTTGCTAGACCTCCAAAAGAGGTATAATATCTGTTCAACCACTTCACGTTCTCATAATTATAGTTGCAATTACAATAATAATAAACTTGCACATCATCGTAAGAGATGTTGAAAATGTTACCCCCTATCCACACATTTCTGGCATCTACTCAGGAAATTTGCATTACACTCAAGAGTTCAAAATTCAAATTTGAGTGAATTCCTTGCCTGATGTTTTCTGTTAATTCTTTCAGTGTATAGAGGTTTAATACTTATAGCTTATTTTTGCAAGTTCCCTCATTGATAAAAATCACAGAGTTAATCAGGGGACTATGAGGGACTGTGACAACTGTTTTTTTTTTCAACAAAATATATATATATATATATATATATATATATATATATACCAGGTGAGTCTTCTCAGCCTGCAGATTAGTAACTAGGCCACCCTTCATTTTACAGATGATGCAAAATGCAGGTGCTGACTCTGCATTCACCAGCCTGCTGATTATGGCTAGGTGGTGCTCATTAATGTGCTTCATTAGCGCAATGGTTAACATGTTGGAAAATCATAGAAATTAGAAGTTCAAATCATGCCTGCAAATAAATTGAGTTTTTCACTCATTTCTGTTCATGTTTCGAGAACGTTTTAGCAAATCATGATTTCTTGCTGAATACACTAGAAAGTTGATTTGCCTAAAAATATGAAGTTCCAGCCATTTATGCTCACTGTGGAACAATGTTTCTGAATAGGGAGTATCTGGATTTGCTGTTAGTATACAGGCAAGCACAACAGAATTCAATGGAGATGTCACCTATACCAACTAGGTTTCTGCAGAGAACATTTCCTACAGATCACACATTTTTGCGAGTTGTGAACACCTTCTGGAATCAGGAAAAGTGCACCAGACACCACATCCATGAAGAGATCACACTATCTGTGACAAGGAATGACAGATCATGTGACTAGCTGTCATTCACATCTGCATTGTAGTATGAGTGACATTCATAGTTATTTCAATATTAGCCAATATTCTGTATGGAGAATACTATATCATGCAAAGTTTCACCCTTATCTTCAGCTATACCAGGAACTACTGCATGGTTGGAGTGTTGCATTTGCTAGGTGGATCATATGACAAACTGAACAAGATCCACATTTTTTCACAACTGTGTTATTTACAGACAAAGCAAGGTTCCACAATACAGGACATATAAATTGCCACAAAATGGAGCACTATATGTCCATATAAGATGTGAGAAGTGGCCTTCAAGTCCAACGGGATTTCAATATTTGGGCTGATATATTCGGTGATCAACTAATAGGCCCACATTATGATGTCCAACTCACTGGGAATCACTATATCCACTTCCTACAACACCAGCTGTCTATTATACTGGATCAAGTGCCATTGCGGAACTGACTTAACTATATGGTACATACATGATGGAGCACCAGCTCATTCAGCCTGTCGTGTAACTGCATATCTCAATGCCACCTATCCTGAGCAATGGATTGGGCAGCATGGACCAATAGCATTGCCAGCATGCTCACCAGATCTGACCCTATTATATTTCTTTTTATTGGGTTACTTTAAAGATGTCATGTATTAGAATGAACCAATGAACACTCAACAGCTCAGAGAATGCATCATCTTAGCTTGCTGTGACATCACACTGGCCATGTTGCATGGGGTTAGGTTGACAACGATGGCTAGACTGAGTTCTTGCTTCCATTAGCATGGTGACCAGTTCGAACACCTATTACGGCAACATGGTGAAAACTGGTAAACTGTAAAAGTTTATCAGTGTGATGGTGTGGCATGATGTCATAGTCACTTAAGTGCACTATTTTGGGAACCAGAGAGGTTCACAACAATCATAATATGGGCTTGTAAACATATCTAGTTTGTATGCACATACTACATTTTGTAAACTCTCAGAACATTTATAGGCTATTCTTTTGAATGAAAGAATAGATTTAAATAGTAAAATATTATTTAATGAAGCCTTATGTGTGCAAGTTATAATTCAAATGTTATATTCATTTATTTATGGTGTTCATTAAAGCATATTCTAAGAAATAACAACTTGTATTTTAATGAAATTCATATAATTGAATAATTAAACAAGGCAACACTTCCATGCCAAATTATCAGCACTTGTTAAATTTACTAAACATAAAAAGTACCTTCAAGTGGCAGTATTTGAACCTGGGACCTTTACAACCGAAGACAAACGTACACACTGTTGTGCTGTGAGAACAAGTCATGTCATGCACAGTGGTGCAAAGGAGTCATTTCTGCTGAAATTGATAAGATGCAATGTAGTGCACAGTGTTTACAGCCTGTAAAATGCTGGGAACTGCATAACTGCTCAATCTGCAGGCTGTAAAGACTCACCTAATATGTGTGTATCTGTGTGTGGTGTGTGTGCATGTGCATGCTCGTGCGTGGTGTGTGTGTGGGTGGGTGGGCAGATGGGTGGTGTATGCGCGTGCGTGCGGTCTGACCTGAACAGTAGTTAGTTGGCCAGGCCATAAATATTAAATATACAATATTTCAAGGTATTGCCAAATATTCCTTATCCTCTAAAATTAATCTAGTTTCCAAGTTTTTCAACTGACCATTTCCATTTCATCCTTACCTTCCATTAAAACTCCCCTAACTTGGTATCTGTTTATGTACCTCAAAAATCTTTCTAATAGCAATTTTATTCCTCAGTAGTCATTTCCTACTTATTAAATTGACCCTCCCATTATTTGTATACCTGCACTGAAAGATAATGAGAACCTCATCTTCCTTCTCCCCACAAATGGACACACTCCCAAGATAACCTCTCACCTCTTTCCTCTTAGTTTCCAAATGCCTAACCTAAACCAGGCTATCATTTCTCTTTCATTCTTTTTACAAATCAAAATGTACTCCTCTTTCTATGGGTCATTTTTCTTGGACCTATTCTCCTTCATTCTATTGAACAGGCCTATTCTTGCTCTGTGGATTTCCAAGGTGGTTCCCATTTTTACTTATGTCATTTTTCAATCTTATCCTTCAGCTCCCAAGAAACACAACCTCTCTTCTCCACTGCCAGCTTAGCACTTTCAACCCAGTATATATATGGAATTAAACTTCATCAGATAAGAATATTAAGCATGAGTCGATTACTCATGTCATTTTGCAGAATAAAATTACATAAATTTACCCATCAAAAATGTGTTTGCAGTAAGCATACATTGTAAGAGCTAAAAGAAAATGTGAAGATGAGAAATACACTTAATTTACGATGTTTAACTATCGATTATAAACGAAACTTTTGTGCGAAGATATCAGAAAAGTGTGAATAGAGGACAAAACTTCTAACAATTTTCATAAAAAGATGTGTGCTTATTATAGAATTGTTGGTATAAAAACAGTGAGTGTGGGGGTTTAATAACTGTTTTAGTGGGAGTCCAAGCTGTGACAGCCAGCATGTGAGCAGCCATGCAATAGCCACAATATGATGAAGGAAAAGCATTTACCATATTTAAGGCACTAGCTATAATTCTTAATAACTGTAGTTAAGTAATACATGTTAATGTGTAGTAGAGAGTACTTAAGACCGTTATATGGGGCATCTACCTCTGTTTTATTGTAGATTCCATTATGGCAAAACTGTTTGGAATGATGGCAAAGAATCACAGCAATGTGCTTGCAATTTATACAGCTCATCATTCATCATGGGTAAGTTTCTTAATCCATTCATGGAATTGCAATGTTGAAATGCCTGTCTTAATAGAGTTAATAACAGTTGCTATGTGTAGTCTCATTTAGGCATGGGAATTCTTGACAATGTCTGCCAAACGATCTGCAACCCATGTTTGTTGTTTCCAACATACAAGTTAACATACAACAATGGCATAACACTCCTGTATACAATTACCAGATGCTTTCCACAATAGTTGTTCAGACATTCAGGAAAAAATGGACTCTTTTCATATTTTATAGCATATAAAGATGTCAGAATTTAGAGTATATTATATGTTTTATATACCTATACACAGAATAAATTATTACTAAATTCAGCTTCCAACTGGAGACTGCCATAAACAAAGCATACTATACAATAAAAGTTAATAAGTGTATAAATGTATAACTGAAATTGTAAACAGTACAAATCTTTAAAAGAGTAAAAACATAGATTATACTCAAACTCCACTCTTGAAATAAAGTAACTTAGTTTGAACATGTTTCGGTGGCTGTTGCCACCATTTTCAATGGAAATTCACTGATGAATTTATGGAAGCAGCCTATGGAGGTCTCTTCTGTATAGATGAATTTTGAGATGAGTCCATTTGTTTATGGTATGTGAAAATTTATGACTTTGTTTTTGTTTTTTAAAACTAATAGATTTTCCCAAATTGTTAATCCAATTGGATTCTGCACTAGTTTTAATAACTTGAGTTCACTGTGAAAATTATGGTTTTGAGTCCAAAAATGATGTACTACAGCTGACTTATCTGTCTGTTTATGCTTTAAATATCTCATGTGTTCTTTAAAAAGTTGTCCAATGCTTCTTTTTGTTTTCGCTATATGCACCTTTTCACATTCCTTGCAGCTGATTTCATATATCCCTGATTGTTTCAATGGGGGGATTTTATCTTTTGTGTTTGTATGGAGGGTTTTTTTAAACTGTGCTTATTAATTGGGACTATGTTAATGTTCCATTTTTTTGAAAATTTTATGAAATTTTTCGTGTGCCAAAGGGTGGTAAGTAAATTTTTTGAAGGTGGTTGCTGCTTTTATTCTTGTTAGAGTACTAATTTCTTTTACTTTCTTCTGTTTCATAAATTTATTAATCTTCTTCTTTACCAAATGTTCTTTGTAGCCTTTCTTTTATGCAATTTCTATGATTCTATTAAGTTCTAATTTGTATTTCTTCTGACTTAATGGTAGGTTTACCAGTGTGAATGCAAGCCTGCTGATCATGGCATATTTGTGTGAAATTGGGTTGTAGCTCGACTGCTTAGGAACAGACAGACGTAGCTACAAAATCATTGTTTTGAGACGCAGCTATTTTAATTTTTGGCTCGCAGTTAACACACTTTGCTATATTGTTTAACAGGCCTAATTGTTAAAAGATCAAAATACATTTGATTTGCTATTGTTTTGTGCTAACTTTCCTTAATTTGGGCACCCCAGTGTAATAAAAAAAACATATTAACTAAAGTGTTGCATGTAGATAAATCTCTTTGGCTCTAAGCTTTTGTGTGGAGTCACGTTCTTGTAACCCTAAACCGAAGGCAGTGCTGAAGTTATTGTTGGGTTAGTAGGAATTTTACTGACTGTAAGAAGCATAACCCTAAATCACAATTGACTTTTTCTTTAATTATCACTTTTATTTGATGAAATATATCTCTTTGAGGGGTGTACACTTTTCAAGACTTGCATGCCATTTACCTGTATTCTGTTATTACTGCAAAAAAAAAAAAAAAAAAAAACCCTTTAACACAGAAAATCTAAAGCTTAGCAAAAACACCAAAATTAAGGTCGTAGACCCAACATTAAGGTATCATTGCTAGTCAAAGTCAATTAGAGAAAATTTAAGAACTTGTTCATATGAATAGTGAAATTTAAACGCATACAGTAAAAACTCTTGAGTTAAAATTTTTATTCTGAAACTTCCCCCAAACTTTCTTCCCTGCTTTCTGTGACATCAGCAAGATTTCGCATTGTAAGTCCTTCATAAGGAGATAATATGTTGCTGGTATTATACCTTTGTGACATAAGTCAAGCAGATCTTTCTTCTTCTCTGTGCTGGTGTGTTGAGGTCCATCATAAGCTGCTGATAGCGGTTGCTCTTCTCTTGAATTCCTTTGTCGTCACTAACTAATTCTGCCTGTTGTAGGAAGGGTGTGAAATTCTGGTTCATCATACGAGTATTTAAAAAACATTTTGTACAGCTCAAATTTACAATACTGAATCCACAGCATCTTCATCCAATTTACTTTTTCTCCATCTTCCTTTTTTTCTGTTGGGCATGATTTACTTTTGTAGTTTGGCGAAGTCCAAGAATTTTGATTCATCCATCTTTATCACTGTGTGCTTTGTCGATGTCATTCGCACAGCTGTATACTATCCAGATGGATCGAAAATGTCAATATTCTTACTTTATCTATCAATTGTGGCATGAATGGAATCCACTTCTATTTGAGAATGTCCCGGCTCAAAGAAACGCTGATTAATCAGCGGTATGTCTAAAGTACTAAGAGTTTGAAGGCACATGGTACTCATATTAACATTTCGGTTCTGACCTCCACACTTGACAGAAAACAATGTAAGTTCCTTGCCGTTTGCATGCTTCTGAAGGAAGGTGCAAATGCAAGATGCTATTTCTATTGAGCCACCTTTCCCATTCTACTCATCCCACATAAGGCAATCAACTTTGTTAGAACCTACATCAAGAATAGTAGGGTTGTACACTGACAGCCATCGCTTACAGAAAATAGCCTTGGAATTTGTTTTCAGGCAGCTGGGAACGGCCTGTAAGTCAAGTTCAACAAGTACATCTTCACAGGCTCTCGCCTTCACTTTTTCAGCATTCTTGAAGTTCCTGGTCATTTCCTTTCTTCTTATGTGATCATTATGCTCCAGCCTCAAAGTTTTGTCCTCCAGTTCTTGTTCCAAAAGATGTGAATATCTGAAGCATTTATCACACATGTCTTTTCTTGTTCTGTGAAAACTAATATTGAACTCTGTAGTAAATATCTGCTGATATAACCAAAGTTTCTGTGGTGTTCTTGTTCTTCACACTGCTGCTTGTACAAATCATACATTATTCAAATCCGCAGGTAAGTAATCACGTACGGAGTCCTTTCTTTTCTAGTGTTATGGGAGAGTAGGTAAACTATTGATGTGATTTCTTATGATTTCTCTTGTGTCCTCTGGTCTCTTTTTACCAGATTCCTGATGTCCTCTTCGATCTTTCTCAATTATGTTGTGTTCATTTCTTTTTCGTATGGTTGATCGCACAAAAGTCTCTGAAACATCCAATGTCTTTAGAAAGAATTCCATACACACTTGGAGTTTTTTCATTCTCCTTGATTAAAAAGTATGTCTTGCTCTTATTCCTTCACGATATATCATTTTTGTCCTTAAACTTTGCTTATTGTACTCTTTCACCAGGTTGTTAATATAATGTCTTTTGTAATTCAGTAGATCCAAGTTCTCAAAGGGTACGGTGAATGCTGCCTCTATCATGTTCATTGAAATTAGCACTGCACTGTAGAGCAACTTTTTCTTTCACGCTTCTTGCAGGGACTTCTACATTTGTCATGGATATATACGATTTTTCTAGCTGCCTATTCAGTCTTCGTTTATTCCTTTCCACTCTTTTTGAGCTGGTGTCTTCGTTTCCAGATCCTGTGTTATCTTCGCCTAAAATTTCTCATGCATTTTCAGCAAAAATTGATGCTTGTTCTGAATTTCTTTGGATATTCTCACATGGTTTTCTTTTATCACGACTTAGAGTATTTCATTCACTGCTATCTGTTGAAGAATACAACACAAATTTTAGGGGAGCCAGCACTTATTATCTTAGCAAACGTTAAATTTAGCAACTTTGATATACTTTTTTTAAAAACACATGATACTGTGATATTAATGTTTTTTATCAAATAGACTCCTTTTTTTTTTTTTTTTTTTTCAAGATAAATGCTGTGTTTCAGCCACACATTTTTCAAAACTCAAAATTTCAAAAACTCTCTTTTAGAGATGATTGTAGATATGGTTTATTAGATAATGCACATTGAAATTTTAAATTTTCCGAAAACTTAGACTAAAGAAAATATTAGCTTTCTAAAGTATTCCAGGACCATATGACAGATTATCTGCAACTTCCTGCATTTCATAAAATATCATTTTCTAAAATTTTAAATAAGGATTACATGACTAATTTAAATGGCATTTAATAATACCTATATCACACTATTCTGTTTCACTATTATATACATCCTTAATAATATACCACGCCCACAAAATCTGTTGAAGTTTACATTTTCTTTTAAAATATTTTTTCAGGTATTTGTAAACTATATATATAGTTAAGTCCAGAATATTTTGAAGTCAATAAAGAAGTCAATTTTCTTGTATTGCTAAGTAGCGGCTCCCAAGAAGGAATTGCCATCAACTTTCTTGATATTTTGCTAACTTACTGCTGTCAGCTGAATCATCTGGCTGATTATCAGGATTGTCATTGCTATTGGAACCTAAGAACTCCCTTAGCAGTTAATCATTTTCTTCTTTGGATATTTCAGTTCTCGTGCATGCTGTAAGGTTTTTCTTTTAACTTAGTAACCAATAAAGATAATACCAATATCTGTTATAAAATTAGGTTATAACAATAATAATAATAATAATAATAATAATAATAATAATAATAATATTCACAAGATTCACCGACATTTCCTTCACTCTTCTGCATCATCAGTACCATTCTAACCATCTACCTTCCTCTTGATTCCATTGCGATGCTTCACACTCACACACTGGTCAAGGAATGAAACAACTTCCTTCAGTTAGAATCATTATTGAGCATTACTTCTCATAGAATCAGCAACAATTGATAAATCTTTGTCTACAATGATCCCGTAGCGTACAAATTTTATCTTGAAAAGACGAATCAGCATTCCTGCTTAATTGATGCATGCTGTAGCTAGTCAGAGAGACGGAACAGCTTTTCCGTGTACTTGACCTGTGTTATGATCGGGATCAGACAAACTGAACAGCTTTTACGTTTGTATGACCCTTAGTATAATTTATCGAATGTAGATATGTTGACGCCTAACTTCTAAATGTAGGAAGCAAGAAATACGCACGTCTGATCCCAAGATAGCTATGAACTTCGAGATCCCTTAAGTAGCAATATCTAAAAAACAGTGAAAATGTAGTTACGTCTCTCTGATCCTAAGCAGTCAAGCTGTTGTTAATTATGTAGTTTTCTATCTGTTTCTTTTCTATAGATTCCAAATTCTAGTTTGTTGAATCTACAGGAAAGGAATTCTGGTTTCATGGTTGTGTGTTTGGTTGTAAGTTTTGCAACTCATAAATTTGTTCTTACTAACATTATTGTTTCAAATGTGTATAATGAATTGAATCTTAAGATTTTTAAGTTTTTAAAAGATTCTTTACATGACACAGATTGTTCTAACCTCAGAATAATTCTTATTGTCCTTTTCTGTAAAATAAAAATTCTAGTTGTGTATGTATATACACTTTGTCCCCATATTGCTATGCCATAGGACAAGTGACAGTATATTAATTCCTTTTTTCATGAGTTTAGACAAAGCAGATTTTATTGACAATTTTTTTTTTTTATATGTTTATCCTTGTTAAGTTTTTATCAAGAATTATCTAAGAAATTTGCATTACTTGTTTCTCTTGTTAGATTTCTTAAGTTTGCAATGTTTCTATTTTGCTGTGTCTGAATTACCATATAGGGTGATTATATACAGGTGTTACAGAATTTAACTGACAAACTTTTGGGGATTGCAGAGGAGGGTTAGGTGAACATTTTGATATAGGGCACTTATGGTCTTTGAGGTCAGTCTGTTGCAATAGATCAAAATCAATAACAAGACAGTAGGCCACTGATAAAACTTCTGAGTTGCTGCTAACTACAGGTAACTGTAGTTATACAAAGCAAAGGGCAAGATAACCGAGTGGAAAATCTCAGAGACCACAGTGTCATTCGCATGGTTGATGCTCATAGGTTCAATTTCCAAAAGGGATCGAGAAACAAATGCTCACCATTTAAAGCCAGGTTAGGATATTGCTGTTATTTTCATGTGACAGAAACGGGAAACTCGCCGAGATATGCGACACTGTTTTCCGACAGTTGCATGGTCATGAGCATGCGCGTTGGTAGGACCTTTAGTCACAGGACATGTGTATCTGGACATGTTGCAGAATTTTGTTATTAACCAACCAGCAAAATGGGGCAACGCCCCATTATCATCGACAGTTGCGTGACTTCTTGAATTTCCCGATATGTGGATCGGAAGAGGAGCACCCCTTGTCTGGCCATCCAGGTCACTTGATTTGACCCCTTTGTATTTTTTTCTGGGGATTTCTGAAGAGTGTTGTGTACCAAGGAGTCAGACCAAGCACTTTGGAGGGCCTGAGGGGCCACATCACAAATGCAGCAGCGCTTGTAGCTCCATAAATGCTACAGAACACTTGGCGGGAGGCTGAATACCGTTTAGATGTGTGCAGAGCCACCCAAGGTGCATACATCGAGTTGCATTGACCATCCTCCGAAACTCGGTGAGTTTTTATCTCAAGTTATGTAAAAGTTTGCTACCAATCCTTTCTGTACACTTGAAAATATCACTTATTTTTCGATCCCTCTAGCGTGGACACCCTGTACGGAACTTTCATTCTTTAGTTTATCAATTATAATACTTAAAGTACTGTTTAAGTTGGTTTTTTTTTATTATTATTTTTTCAAGGAAGACAGGACCAGCAATTTAAAGTGGTACCTGCTAGTATTTGTTAATGGTGGATGCATTGTGAATTCTTGCATACTTTGGAGTTTCTGCTTTCAAGTTCGTAACTTTACTTAAGCACATGGATCATTCACGTAGATTTCATAATTTCTTGTTTATTATTCGCTGGTAGCTTTTATTGGATCTTGATTTTTTTTCTCGCAGTTATGTAAAGTTTCCATTTTTGTAATTCACTATTCCGCAGAACTAGTAATGTTTAGTGTAATTTTTCAGTGGTTAATTGCACTTGAATGAGCTTTGCATACTTTACAGTACTGGACTGATATTTCCAGGGAAAGTCAATGTCAATCACAGGAGTTTCTATTGAAGCACATTATCGTGTTATGTATATTTTATGAATGTTTAAGAATATATATATATATATATATAACTCTATGGCACGACAACTCACGGGGAACCCGGCCGCTGCGTCCCCATCTTGGTCCACTACAGACGTCATGGATGGGGTGCAGTAATGGAGGGTGAGACGTGGTCAGTGTCTCAAGCCCTTCCCCCGGCCAGTTAATGTGATCCTCATGACCTGAAGCCGCTACTTCTCCATCAAGTAGCTCACCAATTGGCCCCTCAGGTACCTTACGAGTCTGAGTGCACCCCGGGCGAGGTCTCCCAGCGGGGGAAAAAAATCCCCACGCCGGTACTGGGGATCGAACCCAAGTCTACCGCTTGGTAAGCAGCTGCGCTACTACCGCGCTATATATATATATATATATATATGTGTGTGTGTGTGTGTGTGTGTGTGTGTGTGTGTAACTCCAAGTATTTTATAATCCGATTATATACAGCTTTTTTCATGCTTTTAGGACGGCTGGCAAGAAAGAGACAGTCATTGAAATCCAGATCGCATGTGCAAGTTTTACTTTTTTGCTATGGGAATACAGTTTGAGAAATATTTCAGGAAAAGCTGCAACCACTGGTGTCATTTATTAAATAGTAATATTATATAGTTTAGATTTTCTAGGAAAAGAGTGCAAATAACCTTAAATTTGGATCCAGGTAGAATGCCTAGAATTGTCCCTGCATGTTCTTAAACTCTTACATCAAATGCCTTAAAAGGAATGAGCCATCAATATTATGGGAAATGAATACACACACACACATGCACACACACACACACACACACACACACACACACACACACACACACACACACTGGAGCAGAATATGATAGGCGGCATTATTGAGGACACTGCTAATTAACAGCTTAACTACACAAATGGGTAAATGATTCAGACCGTAATTAAAACAGACTAAAGTACTCACTTTGGAAGTAAACACAATAACTTTACGGTTTTCCTTTTCTTCAAATCTTGTATTGCGTTTAATCTATGAAGATATGTACAAACTGTGATATTGCCGCCTTATGCAATGATTCTCACCTTCGCTTTGGTATGCGTCATCACAGTTGGGATGCGTAAGCAACACGGAAGAGTGGCACGACGTAACAGTAACCTTTGGAATTCGAAACTCTTTTCACAAGAACGTGACTGTTCTCGATTCTTCTCCAAGCTTTGGCTTCCAGAAGCTTCCAGGAAATTCTGTGGCGTTATATTGTAGCCATAAAAGGAGAAAGGAGTAGAGTACAGTGTTGTGCTGTTGTGATTGCAGTCGCTCACGCTTAGTCTTGGTGGCTAGAATGTAGCTGCGCAGTGGTGCGCGAATTATGGATGACGCGTAGCCGTAAACTGCCTACGCGTTGAAACGTCGACTTAATCATTTGCAGAATGGATTAAGACGTATTTGTAAACAATTTAAGTCAATAAAACATTTATTACACTGGCGTCAGAAGTGGGATTAAGAAACCAAGATGGAAGAGATTCTTAAGAAATTGTTGAAGATGAACAGGATGCGAAGTGAAATAACGAAAGTGAACACAGAATGAAGACCGAGATGGAAATCGCATTGGAAAACTTGGAGGAGAAGATGGAATCCAGCATGGAGAAAATTAAGAAGATGCAAACAGAAATGAAAACAGAAATATCTACAATGAAAATGAAAATTTTCTTTACCAAAATCGGCGAAGAACTGGCCGGCGTGAATAACGATGTGGAGGAGCTGGGAGAAGAGGTGAAAGAGCTTGAAGGAACTATGAAGAACCTTGACTATCACGTTGATGCACTGGAAGGGCTCTGGGAAAGCATTAATACCTTGGAGGGAAGAGTCAACAGCGACGCGAGAACTAAATACCATGATAGAAAGGATGGACGAGGGGAGGCTTAAAGAATTGAAGGTTGAGACGTCAGGACACGACTCTACATCCGCGCGCGTCAAACCACCCAAACAAGGAGGGACATCAACCTTCGAAGTCCCACAATCAATGGTCATCAGAAGAGAAAGGCCACGCCATAGTCGAGTGCTTAGACCATTCACCTCTCACCAGACGATCTCAGACGACCGCATGGCGGATTTGTGGTGAACAAAGCGGCGCATGGGCAGGTTTTCTCTTGGTTCTCCAGTTTCCCCCGCCATCGCATTCCACCGGTGCTCTATCTTCATCCCGTGTACCATCAATGTCACCGCCTGCGGCGCCATATATAGTGAAAGGGGCGTAAGTAAGAAAACAGGAAGCTGCGTAGCTGATAGCAAGCCTCCTGTGGTGGACGGTAAAAGTACTGGATGCGATCCCGACGTCGGGGAAGTCCGGAGAGATCTGGGAGGCCCTCGAGAACCGCTTCGGGAACAATCGCTTGGCGCAGTCTACCTCAGTCACCTTAAGATGGACCTGCAAGAGCCAGGAGAGACATTGCAGGAGTTTACCATAGCCATCGAACAGCTTGCGAACAAAGCCCTGATGAATGTCCACCTAGCTATGTATCGCAGAAAACTGCCTACTCTTTCGTCGAAAAACGACAGTGCCTAATGCTCGGCAATTATAAGACTATCTACGAGGCGCTAACGGCAGCACTTAGAATGGTGGCGGCCAAGACCACAGCTACGCCCACCTCGAGGTTCAGGAGTATTCGGTATGACAGGGAGAGAGAAGCAACCCAGAGATGACGACCTTCAGGTGGTGTGTGCTGAGAGTGTGGCGAGCCTACCATCTAGTGAAGGACTGACCACACAAGGACGACGAGTAGGCGGAAAACGATTAAGGACCGGTGTGACGAGGGGCACGCTACGTAGGGTGCAGCTTCACCACCTCCTCAAGTGGATGAGTTGAAGACAGACTCCTCGAAAACGGCTGGATACAAAGGAAGCAGTGCCTGATACTCGTGGACACAGGTGCAGCTGTGACTGTGAACACACTTGACGTGGCGAATGGCTTGCCGACACGAACACCCAGTAAGCCATAACAACTATCGACGGCGTCGGGTAACATCTTACCTGAGGAGAAGGAGGCCCTGCTGGAGTTGACACTGGGACGGAGCACTATGTGTTCGTCTCGAGGGAAACTGAGGATGTGAACTGGGATTGGATGCCCTCAACAACCACAAGGCGGCCGACGTCGTCCGAAAGGTTTTGCGACTCGTCGAGATTAGGTGTTGCTCCGGATTCCACATGAACGTTCGGGGATCTGCAGGGTGATCCTGAAGGAACTTGTAGTTATGCCGGCAAGAAGCGAGGTTCTGGTGAAGGTGCAACAGGAGGGCCTACGGTCAAATAAGTTGGTATTGGATCGGAAGGCTATGTGTTGCCCGAGCATTGTTGCCTTGCTGGGAGGAATTATCCGTGAACCCGATGGACACCGATCAGGACATTCGGGCCAAGACGGAGTTAGGGAACTGCGAACCAGCTGTCAGTGTAACGCCCTGCGATGAATCAGAACAGTCAGCACCGTCGAAGGACCTGGGGCCCCGGCTGAAAGACTTGTTGAATAGAGTGACCGACCGCGTCAGAACTAGAGAGGGTCCCTCACCTACTCAGCCGATACCAGTGGTCTTCAGTGAAGGGAATGACTATTGCGGCCGCAGTGACAGAGTACAACATGGATACCGGAGATGTCCAACTTATCCGGCAGCCACCAAAATGTGTTCCTAAGCTGAGCCAGGAGGACATCACAGAAAGGAGTACTGTGCACAAGCCCTACTGGACCCAGTGGGACTTATTGAAGACCAGGAACAGGGTGCTGATCGGCATATGGAAGTCACCTGAAGGGAAGACCCAGAGAGAAGATCTGATCATCCCTCGGAGCAAGGTCACAGAAGTACTGGATGAAGAACATGCGGGTATTTTGGGAGAACATTTGGGGTTGAACCGAACTATCAATAAGCTCCGACAACAGTACTACTGGCTGAGACTACGGGCAGACGCTGAGAGGTGGTGCCACCAATATCCTATGTGTGTGCGGAAGGTCGGGGTCCATAAGTTCAGGACCCGTGGTCGCCAGCAGGATTATAACGCAGGAGCACCTTCGAATGCATATACATTGACGCAGCTGGGCTATTTCCTGTGTCCGACAGGGGCAACGGGTGTCTGTTGGCCACCATGGATTACACTGGTATGCAAAATGTAACTGTTTATTTGGTGGGCTTTATTTTAATATTTCGTTATTCCTAATTTGAGTGTGCTGAATCAGAATGTGAGCTTAGTGTTTCTCCATCATATACCAATTCTTCACAATTTAAGAAATAGTAAAATATGAATTTTTGTACTCGGTTCTATCGAATTTGTTGTATTATTAAACAGATGCTAATCATTCCATTACTGTCAACACAATACTCTTCAAAATTAGCTACGATTTCACAACATCTCTTACATTTGAACATTAGACCAGCTTTTTACATGCTGCCTTGAAATGAACGCATTTTAGAGTTCCTAATAAGGAAATAATTTGATATGTCTCTTTTCAGCGACGAAAAATAGTAAGTTTTCATACTCACAGTCCACTTTCCCTGGTAGCGTCTTTCCATTTCCGTTCTGTCCTGGTGAAATCTTCCACCTTGTCCCTCACTGACACAGCCGAGATTTTCTGGAAGAAAGTCCCAATGAGAGTGTAGGAAATGTACTTTCATACTCATATTGCAGCCCAGCTTTCGAAAGCTCTCAAGCATATTTTCTACATTATTTATGTAATTTGGATCCTTGTAATTTCCCAGCAGATTTTTTCAATGACACTCTTAAAACCAATCCATGACTGTTTTTCAGTATCTGATATAGTTTCTTCAAATAAGGTAACAGAAATCAACTTCCTAATCAGTGCCCCAACAAATATTCCCTCTTTAATTTTAGCATCAGATATTCCAGGGAGCTTCTTGCATATATATTTGTAGCAGCTGCCCTCCTTATTTAAAGCCTTTACATGTTGCTTCATTAAGCCTAATTTTATGTGCAAAGATGGGAAAAGAACATTTTTGGGGTCCACAAGACACTTATTTTTACAGTTTTTATTCCTGGCACGAGACTGTCTCTCTGCTTCTAATTTTTTTCTTATCCAGTGATCGGATCGGGCTCTACTATCCCATTGACAAATAAAACATGGCATTTTAGTGTAGCCTGGTTGCTGACCTAGAAGCATGCCCATGACTTTTAAATCTCTACATACCTGTCACTTATGTTCTGCATATTGCCTGTTTCTAGAAGCAACATTAAGTAATGACATGTTTCCTTGAGGAGAACTGAATGGGCTACTAGAACTGCATATTTATCTCCATTTTACAAGAGTACACCTTTCAGACTAATCTTAGAGGAATCTATAAAAAGTCTCAATGTATTCAGCAGCTTCCAAGGCAATCACTAAACCAGAAATATCGTCACAATTTGTAAGATGTTCTTCCTGAAATAAATGTGGAATAAATTCCTCTTCACGGTGACTGTACCAATAAAATAACGGTCCCTGAGAGAGGTGATATTCTTGTTTTAGTCTGGATCCCAGTAATTCAGCAGAATTTTTATGAAGATTTAGGTCTCTAGGCAAATCATTGATTTCTGCCTTTGTGTTTTGCGGAGGTTGATGAAAACCGTGTTCCTTAATATTTAGATCACTGCTGCTGTTTGAGACCCCCCGCCTTTGAGAATCTGATGATGATTCCTTTCCAAATGCTTCTAAAGGAGTGAGGAAGATCAGGACCATGTGATATGGGTCTTTTTGCTGACAATAAATTTGGATAAGTGACTATTTTCATATTTTTTGTTGTAGCCTGTAACAGCATATACACAAAAATAGCAATAATCGACATGGTTTCAAGGTTCATGGCAGATGATAGAAATAGCAAAGGGTACGCCATTTTCCCCCGTTATTCTATTCCATTAGTTGTTCTACGCAGGTGTGGCATACTTTCTTTGAAGCCCATTTTTTGCCAAGATCTCCAAGCTTCATATGAGAATAGGCATTGTAGGCCTTTTTAACAAGTTTTGTATTATTTTGTCTTCTCTTTGGAAGAACAAAATTGCCACAGATGGCAAAACATATTAGGGTTATTTTTACCTTTCTATAAAACAAATTGCTTCAAATTGCACAAATGTATGACATACAACTGCCACTGAAAAATAGATCATCACTATTTGAAAAGAAACTACAGAATGAACTAAATTTGCAATGACTGAACTTATCAGGTATGTATTGTTGTTTGTTACTTTGTTGTGAAACAATTTAATTTCAACAATTAAATTATTAGTAGTTCTTAGTTTTGTAGTTTCTGTTTAGTTCTATACAATATTTATGCACAGAACGACATTGAAACGTTTTAAGTATAACTGCTAATTGCAACAAAAAATGGTACGTGGTAGAAACAAACTGATTGCAGTTTTGGAATCAGCACATCAAATTTAGTGATGTAAATATATTTTGGAGGAGACTCCAGAATCATCATACTGGTGTTACTTCACCAAGCGGTCGGCAGTGTACGCCATCCCTAACCAAGAAGCCAAGATCACGCGAACTGCCTCGTGAAAGAACTACTTTGTCGTTATGGGGTACCAATGGAGTTACCAGTGATTAGGGCACCAACTTTGAGGCCAACCTCATGAGGGAAATACTGGAGCGAAACGGCGTCATAAGGCGGACACAATCTCTTCATCCACAGTCCGATGGCATGGTTGAACAAGCCCTATTTGAACAGTGGAGGAATTTTAATGCTAATCATGAGAGAGACTGGAATGTGAGGGTGCTACTTTTCTTCCTGGCCTATTTCTCTTCAACCCACGACACCACCGGGTTGAACCCGGCGAGTTGGCCTTTGGCAGAGAACTGCGACTACCTACGACCTGATGTTCGGAAGTCATGCTGGGGTAGAACAGCCAGGAGACTATTAGGCGGAGTATCTCGTAGAACGACTTCATGACATGCATGACATGACCCGTCAAAATATCCAGGTAGAGGGCGATCAGATGAAGACCCGTTACGAGGGGTAGGTCAATAGCCGAGGTTTCCAGCAAGGTGATCTGGTGTGGCTATATCGTCCTACTCGGACCAAGGGACGATATCCCAAGCTTTAACAACTGTGATAAGAGCCGTACATTGTGGTGAAGATGATAAAATTATGTCGTCTACCGCATCCAGAGGCTACTCTGAGGGAAGAAAGTTGTAGTACATTTGGATAGTTTAGTCCACTACGTTGGCGCTGGTCGTGATGACCAGCCCTGGTGAGGGAACAGTGTGGCAGTATCGTCTTATACAAAGGTTCTCAAGTTCGCATTGGTATGTGAGTCATCGCATTTGGGACGCGTAAACAATACAGAAAAGCGACTGACGTAACGGGAACCTTCGAAACGCGAGACACTTTTCGTAAGAGCAGGACTCTTCTGGATTCTTCTCCAATCTTAGGCTTCCAGAAGCTTTCAGGAAGGCCTGTGATGCTTTTTTTCTAGCTATAAAAAGCAGAAGGATTGCAATGCACTGTTGTGAATTGCACTGAGTCGTGAGTGACTGGAGTGTTAGTGTGCAGTGCTGCGCAAACCATGGTTAGCATTCAGCCGTAAAGTGTCTACCCGTCGAGTTAATTAGTTGCTAAGTGAATTTAAGAATTTATTTATAAACAATTTCGAGTCAATAAAGACGTTTGTTACAATACTGATTGGTATAACGCTTTAAAATAACTTTTCTTGAGTAATTTTAAGCGCGGCAAAAAGTTTGACTAATAGGAATTCAGAACAGACGCGACGAAACCCTTGCGAAGAAAGTTGAATTGGATTTAACTTTTACCGCGTAGCATGGGTGTCTTCCACAGAATTCCTGTTGTTTGATATTCTGTTAAAGTCGTTAAAGATTGCGTCAACAAAAAGAGAAGTTGGTTCCTTTTTTTTATATTATGCGTTTTAGGTATGTAATAATGGTAATACAAATGCTACAGAAAATGGAAACTGTCTTGGACAACCAAAATTATACCTTCATTCTAGAATAATCTTGCCTCCTAATTAAAACCACGTCTATGCTCCTCCTATGCTAACCTCAAAGTTGCACAAGGGACTTTGCTGAGGATTCTGACTTTTGAATTGACTGTTTCTCTATATGAGGAACAATGATGTGCAAAAGATCACGTAATTGTAATTTGATTCGAGATCCGTCGTCATATTCGGGATTATGGTATGAAAATCCCCAAATTGACTACGCTCCTTGAATATAGGTATAACCCATCAACACGCAGCCTCTGCTATCTTCTTTGTCTATAGTTTCTGTCGTTTCTTCTTTTTAGAAGATACAGAGCAAGAACTTGTTTTAAACCCGCAGCCATTTATTCAAGTGTGCTATGCACCGGCACCGCACAGTAATGTCAAATTTTACCGCCCTATTGTGAAAACTAGTTTCCATGGCCAAAGCGGTGTCGCGATGAATCCCATGTCGCGTCGGCAGTATCGCTTCCATTGTAAATTCATTAGAACTTTTGAAGTATGCCTCGGTTCATCCATAAGTCGCGTGATTTAATTGTTGAGCCAGCCCAGTAAAGTACTGCGCCTTCCCATTAGCTCTGTCCTGTTATAGCTCTTTGACTTTGTGGATAACGACCTTTTCTAACAGTCATATTCTTCGTCTTTATTTAACGACGCTCTTAAATAACGGTTCTTATTCATTTAGCGTCCATAGCCTGTAAATGCAAGAATTAATTTATCTTAAAATATCCTTTTGTTACTGAATTTGAATTGTGTTGGTTTTATGAGAGTTTTAGGTTTTCAATATATGATGTTAGCCATTTTTTACCACCAAGAGTTGGCAACACTAGTAACGCACCCATGCTGTTCTTTGATGCAAGAAAGCAAGAGAGCTTGTGCGGTGAGTGGTCGTGGAAGATAGCTTTGGAAGGGTGCTCTATGTAAGTATAATGAATGTCCTAAGAGGTACCGAATACTGTTATAGAGGGAAAAAAACATCATTTAGCCCTCTAATTAGGATAACTTCATAAAATGTATATAGGGGAAAGAAATATTAAGAAAGGCATTAAGGCGGTGAATGTGCTGTGAGATACTTACTTAGAAACGCATAGGTTGTAGGTTTATATAAAATGGTCCTTATTTATAAGTTAAAAAGAAATACGAAAGAGTGATAAAGTCCAATACATATCGAACTAATATTGAATATCTTCAAAATGTGCGATTTTTACAAGCATTTTCTAGAATATTCCACCCGTCTCGGTAATATGACGGCAGCGTGTGTGCCTCATATTCAAGAGTCGCAAGATGGTATATGGAGTAGGGCAAGTCATCCAGTGGTTATGTAGGGGAATTGTGGAAGTGTTCTCTGTGTGAGTAATATGAATATCTTAGAGATGCTGAAGACTGTCACAGAAGGAAAAAGTCCTAATGTAGCTCTAATTTGGATAACTGTCCATAAAATATATCTTGGGAACGAAATATTCAGAAATAAATTAAGGCGGTGAGATTACTTCCTAGTTACGAAGCTCGCCGATTAGAAGCTGTAGGTTAATATAAAAAGGTTCCTAATTTAGAAGTTGAAAACAAATAATTTGCACATGGGAGTTGGGGGAAACTTTCACAGAGGATCCGGATTTGAAGCTATTGAAAATGCTAACATTTCCAGGTTGAAATCCGATAAAATACCATCGCGGTAATTCTATGCGTCAACTCTTAATTTTGGCGAGCGTTAATGAAGTGTGATGCCAGCCGCTACGAGCAAAATACCTTAACGAAAAGTTCATTATATATCGAACTAATATTTAGTGTCTTAAAAATGCCATTTTTACGGTATTTTCAAGATTATTCCGCCCGCCTCGATATTATGGCGGTAGTGTCTGTGCCTCGTATTCGCGAATTGCGAGATCAAATCTCGCGTAGGGCCACTTATCCGGATAAAAAAAAAACTTTAGGAAGTAGCTTGCAATTGTTTTCCCTGATATTTACCTTATCGTTGATTTCAAGCGTTTCGTTTACATTGTGTAGTTTGCGTATGTTTTGATTTAGACGTTGCTTATATTGTTGTACGTGTTATTCGCTGCACATTTAGTTTCAATTCCCCTTAAAAAGAGCATGCCATCTACACACATGAATTTGGTACTTTAACCCATTAACGGCCATCGTCCTCGCACGAGGTCAGCTGAGCAAAAACAGTATATAGCATTTTTTAATTAAAATATAATAGTATCAGCTATATTATACTAACACAATTGTATATAATTTTTCTTGTAAAATAGTTATAAATAATATCCTATACTTGGCAATAAAGAAAATCTGTATTCATACCCAGTTGCAGCATTGCAATAAAAATAAAATCAGTTTCATGGTTGTCAAATTTACATTGCACCCATGTGTTAACAGAAGTTTAAGAAAGGGACTAAACCTTATATTCAAGAATCACAGTTTTGTATGCAAATATGATAAAGATGGTCTCGAAATGACACTGACCTAATGTGTATATTATTTACATGATATTATTTCGTAAATTTACTGTTCATATCACCAATATTTTATTGTTCTGTCATGTGCATCAGTGTTAGTAACTTTCGAGAGTTTAATTATAATTGTTGCCATCAGTCAAAAGTGATATTTCCAGAGGGAAATTCAAGGACCCTGTTTCTCTAAGGTAAGATAAATTGAAGACTTGAAATAAAAGGTGCCTTAAATACCATAATCATGAATTTGAGGAAAATGTGCTTTATATGAAAGTTAAGCATAGTATATATCTAGTGTCCAAAGCAGCTTAGACATAATACAGTAACAGTATGAAAGGCTTACTGAAAGTGGAAATTCAATGAAGGGTTTAAGTTCCATCGTTCAGTACTGGGCAAGAAAGATAGAGAAGAGAACAAACGAATGAAACAAAAATGTTTTTGTTCTTACAATAAGTTCTTTCTGTAATGCTTTTGTAAAATTGTGTGTAGTCTTCATTTGTCAGGCATTGCATTTTAGTCAAATGCTGCTTTTCTTCAGATGTGGCTCGTAACATCCAGGGTAGGTAGTTGCATTTTCTTGGATGTCCTGTGCTCGTATACCCTTTCTCAAAATAATGATATTTTCCCAGGCCTCAATTTCATTTAAGCTCCTCCTGGTCTTGACTACATGATGCTTATTGTTGTTCAGCCACTGTACTTATGAAATGTTTAGCTTTGCTGTGTTTATATTACAAGCTGCTGTTCTCTTAAAATCGGATGCATTCATATTACTGGCAATAAATGGCTTTGTTTTGATTCTGGTAACATATGCTTCACATTTTCGGAAACAATACATTTGGTAACACTTTTTTTCAATAAGGGCAAAATCCCTGTTGCAACTTATGACGGAGTGACCTGATACAAGGGACTTTTTTTTATTTCTTAAAAAACACTGGTTATAACTAGGTACATCTAGAAAAAAGAGAATGACCTGTTTTGTTTTGGCCACAACGGTTATCACACTGGATTATCAGCTCTTTGTGCCACAGAAGTGCTTGCCAAGATTCCTTGGATTTCTCTCTTATACCATCTCTGAGATTGTCTTAGAAAGTAGCATGTGCACTTGTGAATAAGTGAGGATGATTGCTGATATATGCAGGAATCTTCTTGACTCATCACCACAGTGATTCATAGGTTTGGAGATTAATTACTTTCTCTACACATACTGTACACATAGTAGGTAGTGAAGGTGTTGTATTGCACCCAAAAATTTGATGTCCAGATTTCATTAGAAGTATATTTTTGAGGTCCCTGGATCCAAAAATAAAATTTTTAGAATAAGGTCCATGTGTGTCTATGGGCAGCATAGTTCCAAAATGAAAAGACTGTTAAATACCAAATTTGGTATTTAGTCTTCCAAGGATGACACATGAAGATTTTCAAGAAGGATATTTACATGACAAATACAACGTATATCTTGAATTTTTTGAGAAAAGTCTTTGAAGACCTCTTCATTCTGGATGATCATAAGAGATAGACAAGAACTTGCTATACCAAGACATGTGAATCTCCTTAAAAGACACAATTTGTCACACTTTTTTTTTATTTGTAAAGTTAACCTTTCTGAGATGTTCTTTGTTATTACTTTGTTTTAAATTACCCAAGTTATTATCAAATGGGATGTCATCTGTTTCAACCCTTTGTTTTACTCTTCGCCATGCGAAGGATACTGAATTTAAGTTGTTTCATGTAGCACCATTTACCACAATATAAATAAAAGAATAATCCTTTATAGCAATAGTTTGTAGAGAAAGTCATGTGAATGGAACCAATCAGTTTTTTTTATATTAATATCTATTATTAATTTGTTTAGTGTAACATCAACAGAAAATGAATCTCCAAATAAAGAGATACCCTCCATTCCCATTCTCACAAGTCCCTCATTTATGTAACTTAAAACCGTTAAACTTGTGCCAAACTAGTTAAAAAGTACTCATTTTACAGGAGGAAAGCAATCGCTTTGCTAGCTAGAGATTTGCAGAGATAAAACTAACAAAAATGAGGAACTTGGAATGGATTACAATTAAAATAGGAAAACTTGCATTTTAGATCATTGTGCAATTTATTCAAATCTTTCAAATATGTTGCTTACACCAAATTAGCACAGCTGGCTGGATGGCAGACTGCGTCACTATCTCTGTTGCACCACAGCCACAGACAGCTGCACCTTTCTTGGCTTCCTCACTGACTACCAGTCTACAACTTTTGCACAGTGCATAAGCTGGTTTCCTCCTCATCTAATGCTCCAAAGCACAGAGAACATTTTGGTTTCATAATAACCTCCAGTAATTCCCCTTTTGTAATGTAAGTAAAAATTGAAACCTCTAACACATAAAGATGGCCACAATAATTCCCTCCCATACAGTAAAACCTTGTTAACCCGGACCAATTGAGGCTCAATGTTCAGATTATCGAAAGTTCGGATTAAGTGAAATAAACACCACAGAGAAACATTGTGAATAAAATTAGAGTACTGTATACTTTATTAGAATATAAGATACAATTGGTCCATCTGATTTTAATTCATATTTTTTGTTTGGTTTGAAGAAACCATCAATTTTATTTTGTGGTCTATCACACATTTCTTTCACAATATCCCAAGACTCCTCATATGATGCTAGTATGTAGAAATGTTTGGCTGTTTTCTCAGCAAAGTCTATTACACAATTAGATGCTGTTTAACCTCACTTAATTTCACTTTTGACTTTCCAAATTCCACATCCTCAACTTCAGATTCACTACTGGTGTCCCTTGCATTGCTTACACTTTCCATAATTTCATCATCAGTCATGATGCGATAGCCTGGATCATCTTCGTCTCTTGTCAAGCTGTCTTCGATCTCATCTACAGTGACAAGTTTTCTTGCCACCCTCAACCGGTGTTTGCTGAAAGTCATTTAATTCAATTGCATTGTTGTTGTTTTTTTTTAGTGTTTAATGCCCGCTTTAACTACTTATGGCACTGCAGGTGATGAGACTGGTGATACATGAATGATGGAGCACTGGTGGGGGAAACTGGAATACCCAGAGAAAACCCACCCCTACGCTGCTTTGTCCACCACAAATCTCGTATGCGGTCGCTTGGGATTGAACCCCTGCCCTCTAGGTGAATTGCATCGGTGTTTAATTCAACACTGTCATCATACAAAAGTTTCTTCCATGCATTAGTCAATATAGGGTTCGAAATGCTGTTAACTGCACTTGTAAAATTGAAAATCATGGATCTGAAATCATATGACTTTATATTCTGGAGTGTTTTTCTGCCAGTTTACCTTCACTGTCGAGAGGCTCTTCAATTTAAAAAAATTCAAGCAGGAATTTCTTTCTGAAGTGCTTTGCAGTATAGATAATGCCTGGGCCCATCAGCTGTATCAGGGAAGTTGTGTTAGGTGGCAAGAATACACATTTGATATTAACTATCAGCACCACAGTTTCTTTGCATCTGGATGCACAGGTGCATTATTTAAAAGGATTATGGTTTTCACATCATTTTGGTTTTTATTTTCTTGGTGCCTTCTTATTGCAGGTGCAGCATGGTTACGAAATCAATCAAAGGTGATATCTGCTATAAACCACGCAATTTTTGAATTGTAATGCGCAGGCAATATGGACATTACATTCTTATGAGCCCTTGGTTGTTTACTTTCACCTAAGAGAACTGGCTTTAAAACATGGCTTCCATGTGTTTTGGCACACAACATTGCAGAAACACATTCTTTGCAAATTTTTTGTCCAGGCGTATTTTCTAAGGATTTGGAGGCTTGCATGTTCTAGGGCAAGGTGTGCCAAAATAGACCTGTCTTGTTGGCATTATACACTTGAGAAAAATCTAGCTTTTCTTCTTGAATGATAAATTTTAGTTTTTTTCGATGTATTAGCACTTCCCTTCACACACATTTTGTTCAGTGTGTTATGATACTTGCAAAATCTGTATAATGGGCCTGAACTAGCTGAAAATCCATTGTTACCAAGTTGTTTTGCAAGGGGTTTGGCAAAAACTTGAATTTCAACACCTCTCGCTGCAATTCCACTTGCACGAAATTGCTTTTACCACCTGTATGTCATGTCTTCTATCTTAGTTCAGCCGGCTGCCGAATTCATCTCACCTGACAATTTTCCTCATTTACATCACATTTAATCAAAAATAAGAGTTTATCCTTTCTTTTTTTAAAGTCCAAAACTGTTTTGCAGATTTCATATTCTGCACATACACATGCAACAGTGGCAGCATTTTCAAGCCTTTAAATAATTTGTTTCTCATGTGTTGCAAGCAGTTTATGCTTGTGTTTCCCTGATGATATTGTAGGTTTACTAAAAGACATGCACTCAATTTGTTTCTTTAGCTTAATGACTGAGAAAGGCAAGTGTTAAACTAACCCTTCTGACAAGAGTTGCAAGCAGGTACAGCAAGAGTGTGGGAAGAAGGGCAGCCTAATTTACTATTGTTACTAATGCAATCCTGATATCCCTAAGAAATTCCTATTGTACAGTCTGTGCAAAAATAAAGTTGACAATTTCCTTAAGTTTGTCTAAGTGCAGTACTAAGATTTAAGTTAGCAATTTGCAGTTTTGTCTTAAGGATGCTTTTCTAGATTAAGTGAAATCTGGGTTTAAAGAGTTCTGGATTAACAAGGTTTTTCCGTAATTGGAAACTTTATCCTTAAGCAATGTGTGGAAGAGTGAAAAAGGATCAAATGCCCTTCTTTCATATGGGTGATCCATAAAGCATATTTCCTTGTAAATGATCGTATAGCACCATACATCTGTGTTTGTCTAGGGGTACCATTTTCCCTAGGTCATGGGTTCACACCTGGATTTTTTTTTAATTTTTCAGGCTCACATGGGAAGGGAAGTGAAGCTGAGGCTTTAGTGTGAGTTGAACTCTTGCAAATGCTGCACATGATTTTTAGTTGTCTCAGTGCAGTGCATATTTAGTTATACAGCTCTTTCTTGGTATTCTGTACCTTAAAAAGTATTTATGTATGATACCTACATCAGTACAGAATCTGCAAGTAGCTTCCGCATTCCTTATATTTACTCTCCTGAAAATTTACAGTTAAAAAAATTGCAAAACAAATCCACAAAACTTTAAAGGAACATAAAAATAACATTTATTAAGGAATTTTGCCATTTCTAAGAGGGAACTGCAATGGTAATGGACAATTTCCTAAGCAAGTGTGAAATGCTTGAACAATCAAGGTAGGCATTTCAACATCTCTTGGTTTTATATATGCGAGGTCTTTAATTTTTATGTGTACTACCTTTTTTTTTTTTGAAATAATTCAAAGTGACAAACCATAGGGGCATTAGTAAATGTTCTCTTAGGCTTCTGCGTGGTCAGTGACGTGCATAGTGATACTAGTTTCTGATTTCTGCCACATCATTGCCACTGAGACTGTCTTCAGGGCTGCACTGCATCACATTCTGATTGTCACCTTTTAACTAGAAGACCCAAAAGATCCCTTATTAACATTTGCTTGCATGGCACACTTATCACTGGCAATAGAAATTGGTTTATTAGTGGCAGTCCTTTTTTCTTGTGGGTTTGCAAGTCTGTTTACTAAACATTAATAAATATTTATTCGAAGCACTGACAAAACCAACCATTTTTCTAAAAACCTCATTAGCTTACCAGAAATTAAATACTACACCAGCAATAGATGCTAAGCCTAAGGGGAAGAACAGTGTTATGTTACTATGTATTAATCATAGGAGGATATTATCCATACTGAAACAAGAATCATTCCTAGAGCTCATCTTGCTTGTTTTCTTTGCAGAATTTGGACTCCCATTACCCAGTGAGACTATCAAGGTGGTGAGAGAAGTGATTGAAAAAAAGGTGAAACCCTTTGATATCTGGAGCTGATACCTGGGGGAATTCACCTCTTCAGGGTAAGAAAGATAAACTATCTTAAAATTGTTTAGATAGACCTAAATGTTTTAGTCCTGAGGCCAGTTGTAGATGGAGTAATGGGCTTATGTTTGGAGCTTCTTTCGAAAGCACTGTACACAGTGAAAATTCTTATCCTCTGGATTTCAGCTTTTGCTTTCTTTGTAATTCTTTCCTCCATCTCACCTCATCTCTCTTTATTCCATTCCATTGAGTGAAATTAATTTGTTTTGATTGCATTTTGTAGTTTGTCAATTTCAAATGAAAGATTTATGAACTGTTTAAGAAGAAACCATGTAGGATATTAGTAAATTGCAAAAGTCAGGGTTTCTGTGAAATAGAAGACCATTGAAAGATGTATTCCTAACTCAGGTTGATGCGTCTTCGCTTTTATTGCAGATACACATGTATACTTTTAGAGCTAAAACTGGTTTTCCTTAATTTTAGAAGGAATTAACTGTTGTAGTTATGAAATTTATACATATTTAGCTTCACCAGCAACTAAGAACTACTGCCATTTCACTTCAAAAGCAGCACATAATTTCAAATGTTTGTTCCATATACCACAGATGGCCCATCTCAAAACACTAATCAATGGCCCCTTGGTCATACCATTAATTATTGTGATTGAATTTGGTAACACACACATATATTATGCGCATACCTTTTTTTGGCAAGTTTTACAGGGAAGAAAGGGTCAGGGGGAAGAAGAGCCTCCTGCCTGTATTTCTTAGTGTTGTAAAGTAAAGAAAGATTTTCTTTGGGGCCCTCAGCCATTAAGGTGAATAGGTTACCTAATTTACTGCATACTTGCGGAATTATAAAACGAAACACAGAACATGTACACATGTGTGAACTCTGTGATCTACAGACAGAATGAAACTGTAGCATTGAAACCACTACATATCAAGATGTATATCATACATGTCAATGTTGTTCCACGCTGCTTCCTAAATGGCACAAAACCCACAAAATGAAGACGGAGCCAAGCAGACAAAAAAAAGTGTACACAATACATACTTCAACTGCCTTCTTTAAATAAAGCAGACAAAATTGAGCCAAAAAGCAAACCAGAAGTGGACTGAATGCCTTGCCCATTTGTCACCTTCTGTTATTGTACTCTGATTCTTTAGGGTTTGGAATCTATAAGCTTTCACATATACAGATGGCAGTGGGTTGTAAAATCTCCCAAAAAACTCGAACCTAGAGGTAATGCTTTCAAAGGTTGTCTTCAAATTGTACAACTTCCACTTTGGAGCTTACATTTTTAACCACATTCAGATGAGATGACTTGGGGAATTAGAGGATCACTTCAATATCTAGTTTCCTGTGAAGTTGGTTCAATAAGCACTCTATTAGGAGTGAAAATGCCCTAAGGTTTCAATGTTAGAACAAGAGCAGCCTGACTCCATCACTAAGATAGTCAAGTCAACCTAGAATGGTGGATTACACATTTCAAATACAAAATGTTGCATTGCAACTGCACTAAAGGAATTAATCTGTTCCTGCTTTCCATGCAGTTGGTCATGCAGTGCACAGTGGATGTAGGAACATCGAACAATGTTGCTCTATTTTACTTAAATGAGCAATCAGTTGGCGATGACTGCCTAGTGTGAATTTCTGGTTAATTTTATAATATTTAAACTACATGTTGGTGGAATTTTCCCTGTTTCATTTTTCTTGAGTTTGTAAAGTGTCGGCCATTAAAAGTGTACAATAAACGGTATAGCATTTCAATTGGCAATTATAATGATAAAAATTTGAAATTAATAATTTAATTTTAATGTATGTTATAAAATTATATAGTTTCTTAAACACTTCAGAATTATGAAGAACTGGTAAATATATATTTTTTGTGATGAGCAAATAACTTGAGGCTTGTCAAATCTCTCTTACAATATATATTTGTGAAGTGTCTCACCGACTTTGATATAAAATTATTCACAATGGAAACAGCAGGTGTAATCAATACTTACTGTGCCAATTTTAGCTGTCCATAGTGGTAATTATAGTGAGCCTTATAGATAATGATGTAATAATGAATAGGACAGGAAACGCAGGTATGACATCAGTATTCTATTCCATTTAGCTGTACATGCCTATAATTAAGCATGTTTGTGGGTCTTGGGGTAGAAACCTTTTTAACACAAATGTAAACAAAATATGTACATTGGACAAATGATGTAATTGTGCAGTTGGGTGTGGAGCAACTTGAATCTTCCATGTTCCAGATAACAATGCTAAGTATTACTGCAGCCAAGTTTGAATATCTAAGGGAAACATTTGTGATTCTGATTTCCAATGCGCCCATAAAATCATGTGTCAACAAGGGTGACTGTGGGTTGCCCATTGCTACTCCTGATGTTTGGCAATGATATCTTGTTTAGAGCTAAAAAGTTCTGATATGTATATAATTTGGCGAGTTCTGTGCATTCTGAAATTTTCTGTGATGACATTCCAAATGATTTGAACTAGCTTTCGATTAGTGGTGGGAATTTATTCAGTGGTATACTGGGGAATAGTGAGTTTACATCAAAAGAAATTGGTCCTCTTCCTTTAATTCAATACCTGTGATATTTTCTTTAAGTTCATAGGAGGTTTTCACTGCTGAAACTGTTTAATTTTGGAAAGGAGTTAAATTTGAAATGTTTTATCAATTTGTATGTTGGTGAATCTGTGTTGTTGACACCGGGGTCTCATTGTTATATTGTTTTGTGAATTTTGGGAAGGACAGTTTGAGAAGGGTTGTATTAATACATTTTTTGTGTGTATTTTTTTGGTATAATGTTTGTTTCCTTTAGTTTATAAGATTTATAAACAAGTGGTAATGGGTGTTTTATTAATGACTTCATATTGATTGTCATTAAGCAGTTAATTCATTTTGTTAACATAATCAGGTGTTCCCATTATGACTTTTCTCTTTGTCTGCCTTTGGTATGTGTTTTTTTTTTTTTTTTTTTGTTCGCTTCTGTAAACACATTGGCATTTCGTTATGCTTTTTTCCAATTCTGGTAAAAAGCCTTTAGAAATGTTATTTGTAGTGAATTCTTTAATTTTGGTTGAGAAATGGATGCAAGCTTTAAGCTTTGGTTTAAGAGCTCCATTTCTCTTGGGTAGAAATTTTGATTGGAAAGACTTACCACGTTCTTGAAAGTTTCTGTACTTATTTCGGAAACTTTTTCTAGTTATGCAATTTGGTTGACCATTGCTTTCTGGTGGAATGTCTCTGTAATTCCCATTGTTTCTCTTATTCATTAACTCCAATATATGGATTTTTATGAACTGTTGCATAATTTGTTGGTTAGTTTGAATTTGAGTTGTACAGTTTTTGCTTTTATTTTTCTTCTTATGATTGCCAAATGGTATATTTTCAGAGTTTTCCCAAATCCCAATTCCTAATACTTCTGTTAAGTTTGAATGTAGTTTGTAAAGTTTCACTTCTATTTTCTCCAATTGTTTGTAATGTTCATTGATTTCTACTTGTAAAACTTTTTTCTCTGCAGCATTTTGTTACACATTGCTATTGCCGTGTTTGGCAATATCTTAACAAATTGGGGTATACTTTATTCTGTAGACATAGTTTTATGAATTTTATATTTGTGAAAATGGTTTTCTTTTCTTGACATTTTAAGAATGTTTTAATTTCTCATTTCTGTATTCCAAAGTGTTCTTTGAATTCCTATTTTTAACATTCAAGGAGGTTACCTCATTTGCAATTTCCTCAGTTGTTTCATCATTTCATAATACATATTTATTGGTGTCTGTGGCAGAAGTACTACTAACTCTTCAGTGATTCTTATAAAATGGGCTTTCCATTCATTTATATGTAATTTTTGTACATTTATTTTGCACAACGTTTTGCACAGTTTAAAGTCCACACCTTTGCAAAATTATTACACTCTGCTGGACAAGGGAAGTTATAGGTTTCAACTTCAGGAAGTTGTCATATATGCCTTTGTCTTGCAGAATAATACATTTTTTTTGTTAATTTATTCAGTATTAAGTTCTATTGTGTTCCTAAAAGTTGTTACAAATCATTTGTAGAGACCTCCTTCCACCTATTAGTGTGAAATATTCGACACATAAACATTGTTTTTGTTTGACTGAGGGTGATTGATTGCACTCTGTCAATATTTACTGAAATCAAACTATTAAATTTTTAACTGACCTATGAGACTCTGTCTCTCTTTGTAGGGGTGTGGCCCATTCTGTATTGTCGGGTACTAATTAGCAAGTCATTTAATTTTAAACAAAGGTTTTGTGATGGACAAAACGTTACTGGATTTTTTTTCTTTTTTCTTTCTTTTTTTTTTTCTTTTGCGAGTTCTTCATGGTTTAGAGGTAGACATAAACACTCTTAACCTGTATGTGACATACTGGTAAATTATTATAAGTGAAACTACTTCTCAGTGGATGGAATAATTATTGCTGCATCAGTGTCTTATTTTAATGAAACTTTCATCAAAATTTATATGTCAACATTGGGCAACTTTGCTTAATACCATTATACTTAAAAAACAACAAATTTAGAGTCCCTAAATATTGAGTTAGATATGGCCTGGGTTTCTTCGTCACAATTTCAGGCAAGGGTTTCGGCTATTGTCTTTGTAACTAATAATATTAAGGATGACAAAAATCAGGGTATAAGATATAAGTATAAAATGGGGGGAGGTGTTGACATAACACACTCAATTTTTTGATGCAATATATAACAAAACATACAATGTCTGGGTACACAAAGGTAGGCGAAACAAGGAGGTGTTTAATAATAATTTGGTTGAGAGAGAGAGAGAGAGAGAGAGAGAGAGAGAGAGAGAGAGAGAGAGAGAGAGAGAGAGAGAGAGAGAGAGAGAGAGAGAGAGAGAGAGAGAGAGAGAGAGAGAGAGAGAGAGAGAGAGAGAGAGAGAGAGAGAGAGAGAGAGAGAGAGAGAGAGAGAGAGATATCCCTAAATTCAAGATGAAAATATGATTAAATTTTCTTTTAGAGGTCCTAAAAATGGCATCTGCTGAGGGCAACAGTGGTGGTGTGTCTAAAGTTGAAGAAAGCAGTGGCTCAGAAGGAGCAGGACCTACAGCTCTTCAGACTTTGACTGCTGTAGCTACAAAAATATGTTTGGAAGAAATGAAAGATGTGGAAGAGAGAGTGGTAGAGGTGAATATGATATTTAAACCATATTACTTCCATAATTGAAAATTAAGCAGGAAAAAAGAAAATGCTGCACTCTTGAACTGTAGATTGCTATCAGAACAGATTGACCAACAATTCATACAGTATAGTAAATGGGAAGCTATAAAGGATGAAAATGCCTGTCCATTATAATACACTTCTGGATATAGTATTATGTCTTTATTGATTCAAGAATTGTTTATAAATAAAGACTTAAATCCACTGCTGCAAATAACTCACTTTACATTTTGACGTGTATACAGTTTACAGCTGTAAGTAGTACATGCCTTGCATACTACTCATTCTACCACTCCAGTCACTCACGACTTAGTACACTTCACAACACAGGCTTAGAAATTCTTCCTCCTTTTAAAGCTAGAAAATGTTGGATATTTCTGGAAAGTTGTGGGAGCTCCTGGGTGCATCTCAAGAATAGTGGACTTCTCATGTTCCAAAGTTTCTAGTTACCAGTACACTGCAGCTCCTGTGTTGTTACACATCACAAGGGCTCCAACTGCAATGACTCATATACCAAGATGAATGTGAGAACTGCAAAAGATGGCACTGTTGAACTGCTCCCTCCCCAGGACTGGTCATCCTGAGGTCATCCCAACCAGCACCACTTTAGCAGGCTAGAGAGTCCAAATGAGCTGCCAGTTTCTTCTTGTGGGATAGCCTCTTGACCAAAGGTGAGAGAAAGTAATGAAAGCAGCAATATAGAACAGGAAATAGTACTGGGCGAAACAAAAGTCTACTGCATCTAAGGTTTGAACCCACCTCAGCTGGAGTGAAACAGTAGTATGAGACAGTATTGTGACAGTGCCCACTTCTGCAATGGTTGTCATTCACTTTGGTATGCAAGTCATGCAGTTGGAAAGCATAACACAGGAAGTGTGGTGCACTGGTAACCAGAAAAATTGGAACCAGAGATATCTAGTACTTACGAGATTTCTTCAGAAGCTCTTACAATTTTCCTGAAAGTTCTGCAACATCATTTTCTAGCTATAAAAGGAGGAAGAATTGCAAGTGAGTCATGGGTGACTGGAGTATTAGCATACATTTGTGTGCAGCTGTTAACTACATACATGTCGAAATGCTGATTGAATTACTTGCAGCTTGCACAATCTTTCATTAGTGTATGAATTATTGCTTTCTGTTGCATGTTCTGGCTCTTCTTTCTAATATGTGATGCCAGATTTTTTGCAAGTCCATGAGCGGAATATATTTTCAAAGTACGGCTTTACATTTTATGTCTAATGTGGATTTAAAATCGCTTTTTACTTGAATTTCATGCCAGAAAATGTTTTAACATAAGTTAAGGTTTATAATTGTTTACTTACAGTGCATGTAGCCATCCTGAAGAATGCAGCCAAATTATCCATTTAAATCACATAATGCAAGGCGGCAACTTTTTTTTTGTTTCAGTAAATTACACTAACTATACAGTTAATCGCTAACTTACGATAGTGTGCTATTGCACTAGCTTACACTGTTTGGCCTTAAAATACCAGCTATGTACACTAAATGCTTACCTTGTTAACTTAGCCTAGCCTAAATCTAAACTATGTACTTTCCTGTCTCTTAATGGGATGCAACACCACATTGCATTCAGAGCACAACATTCTTGTTCTCAGCAGACCCTCGTCAAATAATTGAAGACATGCCTCCAAATGGTTCAGGTAAAGACAGATCTGCCTTACTGATCTGATGAGCCATTTATAAAACTATTAGAAGCTGCAAGAATTTCACAATTAACATACAGTCCTCTATTCTCGCACTGCAATAAATTCTGCTCTATCGCATCCCTGTGTTTGTAAGCCAATAACACTTAAACGAAAGTATGGTGAAGACTTAAGGTTTTTAATCACTTTCAGATGTTGGTACAGTTTGTTCTGTAAATGTTTAGGGATTATTTACAGAGGTTGGCTGCAATTTTTGGAAATGATATGCAGGTTGACTGCTGTGTGAGATGTAATATGGCTTGTAGTGTTCGGTTGGTTTTGTCTGCTTGCGCATGTGCATTGGCAAACCTTTGGACTTAAAAAAAAAAAAAAGGTCTTGCCATCTCGCATCACATGTTGTAAAGTATCCCCATGTGCATTGGCAAACCTTTGGACTTTAAAAATGTCTTGCCATCTCGCATCAGATGTTGTAAAGTATCCCCCCTATTCCTACTCTGTTGGTTGACATTCAAGTCAAATCTTCTCAGAGTACACTGTAATTCCCATCCTATATGTGTGTTAAACCATATGAGACTACAATAAGTAGACAAAGAAGAAGTTAGCTATTTTATGGCATCTTTTAGACTGTGTCAGTATGGAATTTCTTTCAACTTTTGTCCCTTTATGACTTAAGCTGAGGCAAAACTTGTAATGTCAGGATTGAACAAACCACTGTGTGTTTAACACCGTATAGTTAATGATGAACAAACAGCCCAAAATGAAGAAACCTCAGAGTAATTTTCAGTAAGTCTAGAAAATTACTTAAAAATTTATTGAATCGGTCATGTATTCATTAAGGGAAATTTATACACAGTACTGCAGCAAGTTGTATCATTACTTTCAATTCATTTAGGTTCTATTAAATAAAAATGTGAAGATCCACTAATATACATATATTCTGAAAGAACACACAAAATGCTACAAAATTAACATACTGTCATTTGAAATGATCGCCTTGTGCAGCAACACAGTGGCAAAGACATTGAGGTCACTCAGTAATAGCTGCATGAATCGTGTCCTGTGGAATTTTCTTAACACCTAATGTGAATAATTTTTTTAGCATCTCAATATTGTGGTGCCTCTTTTAACATGCTGTTGCCTCGAGCTTCTGCCACAGAGTATATTCCAATCGAGTGAGGTCCAGACTTCCACTAGGCCATTCAGCAGCAGCAATGAATTGTAGGTCATTGGTTGCCAACCACTGCGGCATGGTTTTTGCAGCTAGCAAATGCCTTTTGTGTCTTTTATATCCACTAACAGCCTTAAATAAAAAAAACAACAAATTGTCATTGTTTGTGAAGAGACGTTCATTTTATGAGACAAAATTGTTTGTTTATGCAATGAATTGCATGTTAACGAATTGGCTGTTTTGCTGTAATATGGTGAATAAATTGGTAAACTCATACACAGATTTTCTAACCATTAACTTCAACATGAGCATGATTGGGTAAAACTTCCAAGTGCAGTTAATGTAAACACAAAAACTCTAAAAATACTACTTCTCTTAAGAATAGCAAATTAGATACTTTAATATCTACCAATTTTTCAGAATGTTATCAGAAATATTTTTCTTCACAATACTGCATGTGTGTATAAAAAGATCCTACTAATTAGCCCACTCAATTATTGTGAGCAAAAATAAGTCCCAAAGCAAATACTAGTTATACTAGAACCTAAGGGGTTAGGAGATGCTTTCCATGGAATTTAGAATGAAATAGTTACTTATTGCAATATTCCATGACTGACGTTCCAGATTAATGGTTACACATTCTCCTAAAGCTTTAAGCGTATGTTGATAGAAATCAGCATTAGTTTTAGACCTGGAAACAGTATCTAGATAATTAAATTGACTTTTTGGCACTGTTCAGTGTAGTAACAACAATCTGTGAATAATGTATGATTGCTAGTTCAACATTTTAAGTCCAATCTCTCTCCATTTTCTATTCTTCTTTACTTGGAAAACTAAGGAAAACTGCTTGGCAGATGTGTATTGCAGGGTGTCTACCAGTACCGAAAATACCAAAAGTGTCGAAAAAGTAACAAATTTGGCAAGTGGGTGCCAAAAATACTGAAAAGTAATGAATTTAATGATTTGGAGAATGTAGGAATTCACGTTCAAACTTGGTGCTTGTAACTGCACTGATCTCGAAAAGGACCAAACTAGCGACAGTCAACATCAATTTAGAACGTCTCTCGAAAATGCTTGTTGCCAATAGAAATGCTAAGTTGCCTTCCTCCCTTGCTGCCTACTGTTAGGTACGTAATTTTCTTGCAGGATTGGCTACATTGCCAAGTGAAGGAAACAACATTGGAAGTGGTTGATATTGATTTAAAACAAACATTTATAGTTATGAGTTTTGACAGCAACAGGAAGTAATTTGTTGGAAGTCATTGAACAAAAACTACAAAATTATAATTTGGTGTTTTGTACGTGTTATATAGTGCACATTCACACATTAGGGCTAGTCATGAAATAAAGTTATATTGTATGACTTAGAGTGTAGAAGTTAGTTATCTACTAGGTCCTATTATCCGGTTGTATTTCTTGTAGGTCTCTATTATGAGAGACCCAAAAGTAGAATAGAGACTTTCAGTAAATTTTCTTGAAAAAAGTGAGTTTTAGTGACAAGCTAAAACAAACTGACATGTTACAAACCCTGAAACCTTGTTTCACTATACTCTTGAAGTATCACAACACCAGGGTGTCTACTGAGAATGTGGAATAAAAATTGGGTACAGTTTTAGGTACCATATATATCAAGAGTTCCTGAATGCAGCATATCGCATGCAATTAGTTGCAATCCTTAACCTAATCTCAACAAAGACTTTAAAACTCGTCAATGCCCACCCAGTATTTTTCAAAACAGTTTTATATGCTCCATTTATGGTTTGAAGGAAACGCGTCCCAATATTTGTTTTTCTGATGTGTAACTATTTTTCATATGAATCGTTAGATCGGACAACAGTTTCAGATTTACATTAGGGCCTCTGTGGACACCTGAACATGCTTTTCAAGTGAAAAGTCCTTTTTCAGAAAACCCTTTTAGACAATCCATCATATTTGATGCTGTTGATTTCTCTAGGAACAAGGACTTCAAATATCTAGTGCAGTGTTTCCCAACCTTTTGAAGTTCACGGCACCCTTGGGAATAACATTAAACACCAGGGGCACCCTTCCTTGAATTAAAAGAAAATTAAGCTTAATATGTTAATTTATTGAAATATTATATAATAATAACGTACACCATAACATAATACAGTAAACTTTACTACAATCACTGAGTAAAAATACATCAATAAATTTTGTTCGATTAATAATTAATGTGAAACTTGTGATTAATGCTTAGAGTACAGATATGTGATGTCGGGTCTTACAGTTGACAGTGAAACACGCAAATCATCCTCAAGGTTATTCAATCTATTCTTGCTTTGCATTTTATTGTCACCATAGCAGAGAAGGCTTGCTCGCATAGAGGATGTTGAAAAGGGCAAAAGTGCGTTAATTGCTTTCTTCATTAGGTTAGGGTACTCCTCTCTCTGTTGAAGCCATTGCATTTTGCAATCTTGATAAGTGATCACAAATGCGGTCTTTCAGTTTACCCAGATCTTTATCTCCTGCCACATTAAGAAGAGATGGAAAGTTCGACAAATCTCCTTTTTGAACTGCAGACTTCCAAGAACTAAGTCTTCTTTTAAAACCTTTCATTTTATTGGTTGAGGAGATTATTGTTTCATGTCGACCCTGCATCGAAACATTCATTTGATTCAGCTTATGAAAAATATCTGCCAGATACGACAGTTCAAAACACCAAGAATCACTTAGAAAGAGCTCATGACCCCGCGACAACCACCTTAGGTCTGTGTGAAGTAACAAAGAGGTATGAGCTGCATCCGTTGCGCGACATAAGTGTTCAAAAATTCTGCACTTTAAAGGTCAAACTTCATATAGTTCACCATTTTCACAACTTGGTTAAACACTTCAGCAAAATCTTCATTACACGCTTTCACGACTAATGCCTCTCTATGCAGAAAACAGTGAGTTATAATAATGGCTGGATTTTCATTGAGAGCTCTGGCAGTAAAACCTTTAATTTTCCCAGACATAGATGGTGCACCATCTATACATATACCACAACGGTCTTTCCATGAAAGATCATGGTCATTGAGATAGGAATTAATAGAAATGAAAATATCATGGCCTGTGGTTGTAGTCTCCAGCGGTCTACAGAACAGAAACTGTTCATTAATATCTTTTCATCAATATATCTGATAAAACCAAGGAGTCTAATATATGTGAAAAATACATTACACTTTTCTGTGACACACTAGGTTGCTTTGTTGTAAGATGCCGCTTGAGTTTGCTAGGTACCATGGCCTCGTTGCTAAGTGTTTCGCCACAAACTAAACACACAGGGATAGGGTTTTCCTTGTTGTTATTCCACTTAAATCCAGACGCTAAGTAACTGTCCTTGTATGTTCTTTTCTTTCGTTTGTCTTCCTTATGTGGTGAATTCGACGGTCCGGGAGAAACTGTAAGATTTGGCTTCTTAAAGCAAGCAGTAGGAGCCTACTGTTCACTTTCACTGTCCTGGCGTTTACGTTTAACAATGAACTTATCCATAGCTAAAAACTGTGAATCAACGCGAGGAAGACAACTGAAAGCGCCAAGCAGCGTACACTTTTATATATTCATCTGTCGAAGTCTCGGGAATGTTCGTGAGGAAGCGAGTAGTCTCGGTAATGTTCGGCTGGGTATAGCTGTAATGCCATCTGTGGGATACTAGTATAACTGAATTATTGAAATGAATTGACCACTATCACCATCTGCCGTGCATGAGAGTAATTGATTTGACTTATTTTATTTCAAGACCTTACAAGACTTAAGGCTTCAGTAGAAGGTTTTTTTTTTATCTCAATATCTCGCAGCACCCCTTAGCCAATCACACGGCACCCTAGGGTGCCGGGGCACACCGGTTGGGAACTGTTGATCTAGTGCTTACTAGCCTAAAATTAACATCCCAATAATTTACCACTTCATCCATATGTTCCTTGTGAGAAATATCATTAAGACTCATCAATGGAAAGAGCAAACACAGGACTTTCACTTCAATAAATACATGGTTTAATTCACACCTACAATTCTGTAATACTTAAATTTTACTCCTACATTTTACCTATCACATCTTATTTTTTCACTTCACAGAGTTGCTGGATTTCTGAGGACCCAAAGCATCCAACAGCATGGTCGCCCAGCTATTGGATGCTATTTACCTCATCCTTTCACCAATCCACCTTTGTTCCTATACCTTATTTCTAATTTCCTTCATCCATCTACTTCTTACTACACTTAAATATTTTCCTATTTCTGTTAAACTTTTTTTTTGATTTAGCTTTTAACATCCTTTTACCTATAACTTCATTTGGTAGACTAGACCAATTGTTTTTTCGTAATTTTTCACTCATATTCATTGTTCCTTTGCATTCTAGAATTAAATGACAATAATTATCAGACTTCTTATTACATAAGACATTTACCTTGGTTAGCTCCCTCCCCTAAGCGTTTTAACCTCACCACCCTTGTCCTAGCCCATGCAAAAACCTTTCTTGCTGGTTTGTTACAAACATAAACATAATTTTCTTTCCCCATATCATTTTAAATTCCATATATATACACACAGTGAACTTTTGGAGTTGAAACTACCAATTATCTTTCCATATATTCAATTCTCAATTTACCTCTTTTCCAACAACCTTTCTCGTCTGCCTGTCTGTCCTATCAAATATCCCCACACCCTATTTCATCTGAAGTAGTTTTTACTTGCTTATACCAAGTATCCTCTTTATTAAGCTTTCCTTGAACCTCCAAACATTGCTTTAGTATATTATTGTTTTCTAATTCCATAATTCTCCACCAGTATTTCACTACTCTTTCTATAATTTTTGCTTTACTTCCAAACCTCCCTAACTCCATTTGTGCAACCACATTGGGTGAAGTTCTCGGTAAACCTAAAATTAATTTTCAAAAGCTCCTATGTACCTTATGTACATGTTCCCACCCCTCCTCTATACCCCAAATCTCTGCACCATAGTGTGTTTTAGCCTCAACTGCTGCACCAGATACTCTTTCTAGCCCTTTTACTTGTATCCCTGGTATTTTGTCTAGGCACGCTTTAATAGCTTTCATTGCCACTTTTGCTTTAGCTAGAATATGTTTCTTTTGTTCACCCCTTCTACCATTACTACTCAGTCTTACTCCTAAATAATCAAAATTCCTTGTGACCTCTATGTCCTTTCCTTCCCCTACTCCATTTTTCATCCTTCCTTAGTTTATTACTCATTTTAAAAAACATTATTGTTGTTTTACTTGTATTAACTCTGATGCTCCACTTGTTACAAAACCTCTTATTGCTCCAATTACTTTGTAGGACCTAGGATAATGATAATGTTCAAAGGTGCTAAACTACAAGGTTATTAACATCCTAACAATAATATCAATGTATTAACATTTCAATATTCTATAAACTAAGGCATCATCTACAGCAAGTTTTTAGCAATGGCATGGGTTTTTCAGTTTAAGATCTTTGTATTTTAATACTGTGAAAGCATGAATACTAAAAGCTTGGAAAAAAGGCATCCTTTGCCATACTGTGGCCAGTGGTGGTCTTTTGCTCTATAACTGAGGGCGGTTCTTTATAAAGGCACAAAGGTAGAAAATCTTAAGGCAGTAAATTTATCTTGATTTTTGTGAATATTAATACCAGTTTATTTTTATTATTTTTTAAATATGAGAAAATGTCATATGGTGGTGGTGGTGGTGGTGCTGCTGCTGCTTTTACACCCATAGTCCTGGGCATGATAGGTTTAGTGCATAGACTGTTGCTCCTGACCATTGACAGTTGTGACAGCATCGGTGGCGAGGAAGTGGTGAAGGTGTTTCACATTTTGAATATGCTTGCTTACCGATGGATTTGTGTCCATGCCCAATGGAGTTGCCTGTGTAGCTTTATAGTGTTAAAACATGCAAATTTCTTATTTTAATGTTTGTGGCGTTAAGTACTTAAAAAGTGTTGCAAATGGCTTTATAAAATGTATTGACTACACTGTACAATTACTTATGGAGTTTGAAGGCTAATTTTTAGACTAAAAAAGAATTGAAACCTTTGAGTAGATGGACACACGATTTCTTAATAGAAAAAGTGGAAACTGAAAGGATTGAAAACTGCATGTTTAAGAGGCAGCTTAATTCTAAGGACATGTACAAGAAATACGACCGGATCTATGGTTGTGAAGTTTGCAAATCCTTTTCCTGCACGTTTTGTTTCTCCTATATTTGGCATTTTTATCATGGACAGCTAAAGGAATGGGTGATTTAACAGAAAAAGTTAAAAAACAAAAAAAAAAAAACAAAAAAAAAAAAAAAAAAACATGAATTTTCAGTACACCATATGAATAGTGTGGTAGATCTTTCACTCTTAGGAAAACAAAACATTAAGTCGTATCTTGACTGTGTCTTTAAAGAAAATGTTAAAAAGCACAGCATTGAAGTGAGTAATAAACATATAACCTCCTGGGCTCCTCCCTGAAGGACAAAATACCCACGGAGAAACAATCTGGAGTATATGCCATTGATTGTCAAGACTTTAACAGGAAATACATTGGAAAGACAATAAGAAACCTTGAAACACGCAATAAAGAACCCAGAAGACACATAAAGTCAAAACAGCCAGACAAATCTGCAGTAGCACATCATTTTTGGGAAACTCACCATGAAATGAATCCGAACATCAAACTATTGAAAGAACTTTCGAATCCGTTTCAATTATTAGCATGGGAAAAAATCTATATTCATAAATACCGCCATACATTGATGAACATGGAGTTCCCCCCTAAGGATTTCTTAACAAGTCTCATCGCCTGCCCAACAGATGTCACCACAACCAACATATCCACAACCACAACTTGGAACCCAAACCCAAGCAGTAGTGGTTCAACAACTGAGAATGCGGGCAACGGTCCGCGAAACAATTGTCCTACTCAATAAAAGTAAGTGAAGTGTGTGTTAACAATACCACTTTAATTAATTCAATTTGATTATGCCTTCACTGTAAGCAGCTTCAAAATTATACATTGATATTTTCAAAAGGTTGATTTCACGTGTCAAGTTCTGCACTGTGTTTACACTGGCAGTATGAAGCCATGACAAGCCTCTTACATCTTTGAACCCAGTAGTGTTCAGTGACCTTATTGATTATACAGCTGAACTGGATACAGCAATGAAGAACATTTAGAAACATCCACAGTATTCAAACTAACTTCGAAAACAGTTCAGAATGAATTGTTGGACTGCATGTTGAATGTCTGCAGTGAGAAAATGCAATGAATAAGAGCTCTGAATGTGTTGCCATTTAATGTGAAGACAACTGACGTTTCAAATCACTGTCAAAAGGTGCTGGTATTGTTACGAATATGATGAATCTGTATGAGAGATTTTGGGTATTTGTGAATCCTAAAGGAAGCGATGCAGAATCTCTGACAAAGTGCATAAGGAATGAAATTGACCCACTTCTTGAAAATACCAAATATAAACTCATTGCACAAACCTTTGATGGGGCCAGTGTTATGAGTGGAAGGACTGTTTGGGTACAGCCCAAAATAAAGGAAATACATCCCTATGCTTACTTTGTCTGCTGCTATGCTCATCAATTGAGTTTAATCATACAAACGGCAACAAATACTAATTCCAAAGTGTGTGTTCTTTTCAAATCTCTCGGGTATACTCCAGCATTTTTTTTTTCCCACTTCCTCTTTGTGATCTGATATTTTAGAGAAAGTAGTGCAGGCAAGATTGCCCAGAGTTAAAATTTAAAAGATGGAATTACAATATTTCTATTGTCAATGTATTTGGAAATATAGAAAACCTGAATGATTGTTTAGAAGTTATTGAAGGGAGTTGCAGTAATTCAACCACAATAATAAATGGCGCCAGTAGTTGTAAAAGAGCTCTTGGAAACCAACAATTTTTTTTTTTTTTTTGCAAGAGTTTTCCATAAAATCTTGCCCCACATTGACATTTTGTATATCAGAACCTTCAAAAGAAGAGCAAAGATATTGTGATACTAAAGAGTGACATCTTTGTGTTTAAACAACAAATGGAAAAGAAAAGATTGAATACTGATGAAGCACACAAACAGGTATGTGAAGATTTTCCCAGCCATTAAAGAAAACATTTGGAATGAGCAAAGGTAGGAGATGCCAAGGAGCTGTGATGTCATTAAAGGTAATGTTACAGATAGATTTGCTTATAATGGTCATCTAGAAACTGCATCTTTACTGTATTAAGAGTTATTTAAGGATTTCTGTGGTAGTTTCCTTGAAAAAGTTTACACACAAGTAGTGCAGTCCTATCCTTTTCAACTGCAGGGAAAACTGTGTATAGAGTTAGAGCTAATTAGCAGTTGAAATTATTTTAATGTTAAAGGTATGTTGAAACTTTTTCAGTTCATAAACGAAAATAATCTTTCATCAGTGTTTGGTGAAGCCATAAAGCTTCTGAAAATTTTAATACAACTGTAGAATCTGAATGTTGTTTTTCCCATCTGAAGAGAGTAACAGCATTTTTAAGAAATGCAATGACAAACAACAGATTCAATGCTTTTACAATGTTATCAGTAGATAAAGGCATTATCAGTTGTTCTGGATTTTTTTGAAAGACTGATGGAAAACTCCAATAAATTGAAGAGTAGAACAAGTGATTTTGTATATAAATTGGCCAAAAATGTAATTTATGGAAAACTGAGCAAAATATTTGTATATGTGTACATAGTGATCCCCATGTGATTGTATGGGGGATGGACCATTACACGGAGGTGGCTAACATTACTTTTATATTTGGGTGAGCTTGAATGATGCTCTAACACCATCCTTTATATGTTGCATGCATATTAATCTAGTACCTTTTGTACCAAGATCCTAATTGTGTTAGGCTCTTGTACTAATTTCTGAGGTTTATATTTCAACATTGAAAATCATTATTTCCATGGGTCAAAGGCGTAGAATGTAAAATAATGGCGAATAAAATTAATAATTGTAATAATTTTGACTGTCAATACTCAGTAAGCAAAACGTTTTAGCACCCCCCAAAAATTTTGGCCACTGCTCTATAAACATACCACATTAGTTCTAGTACATTGCTGTTTAATTATTTTTGAACATACCATGCATGTATAGAGAGCTTTGCACTACTGCTTTAAATGGAAACGAACTAAAATTTGATACTAACATTAACCCACTAACGCCTGGTGTTGTTATATGATAAGTGTGCACACCTCCACTAAATGCTCATTCGAATTTTAAGTTGCAGCAGTGGGGAGCATTTCTTTGAAGGCAGAGAGATATGCAGAACTCGTCAATATGACCAGTGTTAGTTTGTGTGCCTCTATTGTTGTAGTATTGAAGTAACAAACCTGTTGACTTGACACTGCAAGAAATGGGAGTCTTCGCTTCGAGTAAGTTTATTATTGATTATATTTTTTTTTTCATTTGCTTTTTTTATTTTTCTGTTTTGGTTGGGTACTATAGAGTGGTGTTATACTCATACTGGCATATGTAATGTTATAAACTTAAGTGATTTGAATGAATGTTGAGGTTCTGCCATAGCCTCTCACCAAGGTGGCCCAAATTCACTCCCAGGCAACCTCATGTGGGATTTGTGGTGGAAAAAGCAGCGCATGGGTAGGTTTTCTCGAGTTTCCTCTGCCATTCCACTGGTACTCCATCTCCATTCCATGTATCATGTCATCTGTTGTGCCATATGTAGTAAAAGCAGGCATTAAACACTATATAAAAAAAAAAAAAGAATGAATATTGACCAATCTATCTTAATGTGAATATTGCTGTTGCCATGTGGCAACATTTGCACTACCTATATTTTTTGCATTCTTTTTATTCTTAGGCCAGACTTCATCTCGGTAGTCAAGGAATAATGCAGAGATTATGCCTCTAAATAATGAAATAAATGGCTTTGAAGAAGCCTATATTTCATCTCTAGAAAGTAAATATTCAAATTATAAGAGCATGTCCATTTTGGAGATTTTTGAAAGATTTATAAACAAGGATATAATTCAGCACTTAATTGTTGAAACAAGAAGTTATGCATTATTTCTAACTGTTCACATCCAAATATAATAGCTGAAGAGATTCAATGCCTAATGGGAACTTGGTTTGGGTATAATATTTGCAATTTAAAAGACATTATTGGGATAGAAATAATATGAAGAATCTAGCTGTATCTAACTCCATAAGACAAGATGTATTTCTGCACTGCACCAATAATGCCAAAATGAATCCAAATGACAAAGCTGAAAATCTGTGCTGTTTGGAAATGCTAAAGAACAGGTGTTTAGATAATTTTGTACCTGAAGAGCACCTCCCAGATGGCGAAAGCATGGTTAAATATTTTGACTGCCTGGTAAGTAATTTATTAGGGATAAACCAGTAAGATTTAGGTACAAAATATGGAGCCTCAGTGCATAGTGGCTATTGAGTCAATTTTGAGCTTTACCAGGGTAAAGTCCAAAAGCAAGTGCTGGGAGTGGGGAAAGTATTTGGTGAGGCAGCAAGTCCCTTACTGGTATTATTTAAGAAATTGTAGCAGAAAAGGATGACTTGTATACATTTTTAATGGATAAGCTATTTTCCAGTATTGCACTTTCCTCATTTTTAAAATTCTATGGAAATTCAGCCTTATAAATTGTAATAATGTAAGTGTGTATAGTAATGTAATAAGTTACTGTATTGTAATCGATTTAAAATTGTAAAAATGTCGTTTTAAAAATGTATGTGTACATATCTTTTGTTTTATTTCTGTACATATTGTGAACATCTCTTAGGCTGATGCTATGAGTTGTTTATATTTATTTAAGCAGATAATGAAATGAAATTTGAACTCTAAGGGAGAATAGAATTCAAAAAACTGCCCAATTCAAAATAGACTATTTTTCCAAACATGGTCATGGGTACTTTGAAATTACACTTGACACAAATAGCCTGCTATATGTCCACTGAATAGGCATCGTCATAGTCGCAATGATCTCCTCTTAATTTGGCAGCCAACCTGTGGGTATAGTTAAGAGGTTTCTCCAGAAAAAAAAAAGGAATGTAACAATCCCAAGGCCTCAAGTAAGTGCAAAGTACAGTCATGGAAAAATGATTGTGCCCTCTGAGAGCAGAATATTTCAAAGTTCCATTTCGCATCACAGCGAGGTTTACACTGGTTGCAATTTCCATTATGCAGCTAGACTTACTTAAGTGTCTGCGACATACATTATTGCCTGTTGAGCACATTAACAGGCTGTGTCTTGCACCGTGTCTCGCACTTATCTTGGCTCCTGATGTAGAATGCGACAACAAACCATTCTTCGTTAGCCAATTAAGCTCATAGTAAACAAACCCGAAAGTGTTTATACCTGTTGCTATGCTCATTGGTAGTTATTCATATAGGTGGAGCAACTAATTCCCAATCAACCAATGAGCTGGTTCAGAAGCCAGAAGTACCCTGAATACAATTAATGAATCACGTTATCATAAGAACCATGACAGGTATTACAGCACATATATGAATGTGGCAGCATATGCCTTTTGGTCCAAACAAATATAGCTCAGAGGTAACTCAAGCGCTTTGAAAATTATAGAACCTTCAAACCTCTGCAACAGCATAAATTATTCCTTCCCCATTTATGTTTCTTCTATCATATTTTCTATTTCACATTCTTAATTTATACAAATACAGAGTTTCTGCTATATTATTTACAATTTGAGTATTAGATAATGTATGTGGAATAGCCAAGGTTTACAACTACTAGTGATAAGGTTGATTCCTTTGTTGTCATTGTGTTTCTTTTTGTGTTGGTCAAATGTTTAGGCTTGGTTCCATTAGTCACCAAAAGTGGTCCTCAAATCACTACAATGATGCACTCATTCACATTTTAGCAATGGCAGAGGCCGTTGACAAACCTTCTGCTGTTCTCACCCTCGTTTAACTGAGCTATACAGCCACTAGAGCGGGTAGCATTTGCAATGTTCCACAGTCCACTGCGAGGAGGTGGGCAAATTTGTATCGTGAAGAGACAGGTTACTGCAAGGAAGAGCACTGGTCACTTGCGTGTATCTACCAAGAATGAAGACATGTCTCTCATTGCAGAGGTCAAAAGATCCATTTCTGACGGCCGCTGAATACAAGCCTTTATCTTTATTTCCGGGTAGTGCACGAACGAATAGCAAATGCTGTAATGATGCCGGAGTTTGGCATAGACTTGAACTGAGGCCCACAAAATTGACAGGTTGCTATTTACTGTAACAAGAACTTTGATTGGAGCAAAGTAGTTTCTCTCACAATGCTATGTTCTGTACTGCAGATGTCAATTCAACTGTTTGTTTACAAGCCTAGCGGTACTCAGTATGATATGTACAATTTGGCCACTCATGCAAGGAGTGTTTTTTTTTTGTTTTTTTTTTTCTCTAAAATCTTTCAAAGACATCACTATATGGGAGTTGGATTTTCACCGACTAAAAACCTCTTCTTCCCGCCATATATAATTATGTCTCTTGTAACTGCTGGAGGCATTTCTTCAAGAGACTATGACATTATGGTGTTTATTTTTCCTTTTTAATTCAGTTTTGAGTTCTCTATTTTAATTTTACATTATTTTGCCATACTCATGTTTCTCCTGCAGAATTTCCTTGATGAATGTTGCAATACCTACAAGGAGTGGTCGAACAAGTGTTACTGCTTGGTCATGGATATCTCAGGTATGCTGGAATAGGTTCATGGAAATCTGGATGGGGAAACCTATTCTGAAATTCTAGTACAAGTTCTGCTTCCATCTGCCCAAGACGATCATTCGGCCCACAAGTCTGCTAAAGTTCAAAAGTGGTTTTTGGAGCACACGAATAATAACTTAGAGCAGATACTGTGACCTCCAAAGTCAGCAGATCTCAACCCAATTGAACATGTTTGGACAAAAGTGAAGCAGGGGCTTTCTCAAGGTCCCAGGTTGATTATTGCTACACAACTTTGGTGTGCCATTTTGGAAATTTGAAATTCACTAACAGAGGACATTAATTATTTTCAAACGCTAGAGGATTCCAGCCTCGAAGATTGAGGGCAGTGATAGCAAATAATGGGGACCACACAAAGTATTAGAATTTGTTTTCTCTTATTTTATTAGCCTTTTGTTGCATTTAAATGCAACCGGAGATCAGGTTGCAGTGTCTTTCTTTGTCTTCTAATTTGCAAGAACAGAAATAAAACATTTCACAGAGTGAATGATATATATATATATATATAACATAATCTACATCAGTTGTAAAGAGTACTAATATGATTTAAAAAATAAAATAAAAAAAATCTGTGGGTTAGTGGGCTCGAACCTACACTGAGTACTCTTTTGCCTGTTTCTAAAAAACTTTAGCGGACAGCTCAACTATCAAGTTTTGGCTTATTTTTTTTTGTGTTTCTATACATGTTAGAGAAAAACAATTATTTTGATTGTTCCGTGGTTGCCACTTTATGTTCTAAAGCAATAAACTAAGTCTTACCTTGCTGTATAAAAGTATGTTTAGTAGCATAGTGCACGTGCACATGTAAACCCAGCTTGTGTAACTTTGTGTGCTTCTGTGAGGCCAAAGCGACACATTGAAAGGTTACAGTGCTCAATCATTTTTTCCATGACTACATGTGGGAGGAGCAGTCCAAATGGACCAAAATGCTACCTGACTGGAATTCATAGCAAGAAATCGTACTGGCCACTCTTGACATGGCTGCTTGATGTAGCTATCCAAAACAGTTGAATTCTGTGTAATAAATCAGGCCGACCAAAAATTTCTCAACTTCAATTCAGGTGAGTAATAGCACAAGTGCTGTTCTGCAAGTCCCAAGTTCTTCACAAAAGAGAAGACCATCTGTATCAAAGATTTCATTAAGGTAGCTGGATATCGTATTCCATAAGGTTTGACCAAACTGACCATTTTATACAACCTACAGAAGAGAAGAAAAAAAAAAGTTTTTTTTCGGAGTAATTAAGTTTATTGTAAGAACAATGTGTTCAAAATGCAAAATGGATTATGTATTGATCGTTTCATTCTGTTTCATTCCCACCAGACTAATGAGATACTGCTCATCTGATAATTCATTTACTGTATACATATACGTTTTTGTCATATCTACCTTTTTGTGAAATGGATATATGTTACCTTTAGCAATACTATCAGTGTGAAGTTCCACAGTAAAAGAAGTTATTCTGATTTGTTTCAACAGATATGTCGGCACTCTTAATTTGATTTTCTGTTAACACTTTTAATAAATATATTCACTGTTGTGGCTTAGAGCTTTGCCACTTGCAAAACAAAAGGCAAAAGAAGTGTAAAGAAAGTCAAGCGAGGTTTGCAGTGTTGGTTTCACACTGTCTGCTAGGATCATTTATGTGCTTCCTCCCCATGTGCCAGCATTGGATGTTGCCATTTCTCTTTAAGTGAAACACATGTCATGAATAGTTGTTTGCTTTAGTTCAGTGAAGTTGGTTTTTGGTTCATGGGCAATTTACTGCATTATCCTTATTATAGTTATTCTTATACTCATATTTATTGTTTAGTTAATGTAACAGCCTTCATTGAACTTTACAGAGATAGCACATATGTGTACAAAATAGTGGCAAGAATAGGCAACATTGCCTCTTTCGGTTGCACAAAATGTCTGAGCCGGGGAAAATTATGGCAATACTGTAATGTCAGTCCTGCAGAGGAAATCCCTGCTTCAAGCACATGTAATATGCTGCCACAATTTGTTTCTTGTTCCTGTGTGACATAAGCTTCAACTTACTCGGCATAAAGTAAAATAGAATCTTACAGTGCAAGAGACTGCCACAAGAGCAGAAATAATTTGGACTTTGAAGGCTTTAATTTCAGGTTATTCTGCTTCTTCGGATGACATTCAAGGTACATTTCAAGCTGTGCTTTCTGGGTCATATGTACTTTAATCCCCTTATTACACAACCCGGTATGATGAAATGACAACAATGCTGGTATAAAAGAGCTCTGAGCAATGGTCAGAAATTGCTCACATTCCAGTAATTGGGTAGATTCAAGTCACTTGGAGACGTTTTTCATGGGCAAGGCAATAGCTGAAGATCCCATCAAACATATTATAACTTAGCCATTAATAATGCTCAGCTTCCCAGAAATTCATTACTCTTGATTGAATCAGATGAGCCAAATTAAATAAAAGCCTTATGCAGCAAGTGACTGACATGTACAATTCAGGCTAGTAGAATTTGGGCTGGATACCAGCGACTTAGACATACTATTATTTTAAAGAATGACCTTCCAGATGCGAGAACTCTTCCCAAACTCAGTCAAAACTATTACTACCTAAACAAGGTTTATAAAAACATGTAACTTCAAGATGGCTTCAAGGATGCTCTGATTGAGTACTTGAAGTTCACATCTGTGAAGAAGACATAATTAATGGCATCTCACAAGTTGCAAACTATAGCTAAGTTTCTGAAAGATCGTACAACAAAAGCTAATATAAGTTTTGTAATATCTTATGCTAAAGCTTTTACATATATTATGAGCACACTTCAGAAGAACAAGCCTCTTGTGCATGTTATGCATTCTGAACCAGAAAAATTGGCTAAAACTCTTCTTCCTCTGCTAAGACGAATGCATTTTCTGCATCTCAAATTGTTGATGATGCAATTAAAGATAACCGCAAATTCTTAACATTTTTAGAAGTTGAGTGTGGCCAGTAGACAAGTGAAATTCTGAACAATTCCAGAAGCAACCATTTTTTATATGGAAGGGAGTTCAAGATCATTATATTGCTGTCTATAAATATATTGTGAACACTTATTGCTATCTATAAATATATTGTGAACACTTATCTCTATGTCAAAGATTGTTTTGAAATATTTGTCTTGATTCTGGCAATATGAAGTCAAGTAACAGTTCTGTGTATATTGTGAAACTGGGAAATCTCTTGCCAATTGATACTGAGTTACTACTTAATGAATGGAAATTTCTGCAGTTAGAAGAAAATGCATCACCACTAAAAGATCAATAAAATGATTACAGGAAGAATTTTTCCTAAAGTGCCAGGACATGGCTAAAGAAGTGAATGACATGCTTAATCTTTTTCATAGATGTGCAAATGTAAAGAGGAGCTTTTTTCTTTTTCTTTTTTTTTTTTCTTTTTTTTCTTTCTTCTCCTATCTGGCAGAAGATCATGCTGCAATGTGCCCAAGAACATTTGATGCCAATTTGACTATTTTGTTGTGTATGAAGAAGTACAAGAACAGACCAGAACTTGTACCAATTACCATTGAGCTGCTCAAACATGCAAGGCTCTATTTGTAATTATGAGGAATGAATGGCTGCAGAAGAGGAAGAGAAAGTGCCTCAAGAAGAAACCTCGGGAAGAGAAAACTGGAATTGAGGAAACAGAAATGGAACCTCAGAAACACTAAGATTTAAATCGGAACAAAATATTTGAGATCTTCAGAATGTGAAAATGTATTTGCCTGTTTAGTTACAGCAGATTGAACATTTCCAGATTTTTCAGACCAGATATGATCTTTGATGTAACATTTGTAGCGTGCTTTGTTTGGTCAATGTATACTTTCTCAAGGAGCACAGGGTGCAATATACCCTTGGTTTGGTGATTAGGGTCCTGTTCTTTCTTGGAATGCCCAACTTTGCTTAATTTCCAGAATGGAAGTATGCAACTCCTCTACATCTGCAGGCAAGTTATCAGAAGAGCTTTATATGAAAGCAATGTTGTCACAATGTTTCTTCTTTCTTGGCTTTGTCTCATTCTTTGTTCTTCTGATTCTGTTTCTCAGATGAATAGCTTTTCTGTTGTTTTGTCTACCCATTGGCTTATAGTGAAATGCCCCCAGAATTGGTTTGGTACTTGCAGATGGCAAAAGCTTCGTTAATCAACAAGCTCATTGGTGAATGTTTTGCAGCATGATGGGGTGTAGAATGAAGAAAGTGGTGTTTTCTAGTAAATCTATGTTTTAGAGAGCCATTGTCCAAAGACACCAGAACATCCTGAAATGGCAGTGTTCCGTTTTTCTCAGCTTCCAATGTAAATTTTATATTTCTGTGGAGATTTTTAAGGTAGTTCTGAAATTGGAGAAGCTTCTCATTGCTACGAGACCAAAACTTAATTCTCACATTCAGGGTAAGCATGTTGACAACCAAAAGTTGCGACAGGGAGCCAGTAGCTGCTACTTCCATTTGTCTATAAAACATGATGAAAGCAAATGCATTGATCAACCATTCTGGCCAAATGTACAAGCAGAAATTTCTGTTGGACTCTTTCCTTTATCAATGCCGGTACCTCATCTACTGGAACTATGATGAAAAGCTAAAGATCACTTGCTAATAAATTCCTGGGCTATGTAGTTAAATTATAGAAAATTTCCATGAAGTGTGTAGAGTTCTGAATCTGTGGAGCTGGCAGCAGAAACAGACTTCAAAGAGTTTTAACACTGGGTCAGTGGCTGGCTGGCTGGCTGAACGAACCAATGCTACTCACTGTTGATTAAGGAGCACATTTGGGCAAATGAGTGTATTTACTCGCTCACGCATGCAATTGATCAGACAAGCCAGCCAAACAAGTTACTAGAGCTCGACATAGTGTCTACATACATGACAGAGACTAATGTCTGGAATTTAAGTCATATTACCAAAACAGTTTCAGCCATAAATGTTCAACACTGAGCTCTCAAAAGTGTATCCTCATATTTTTGGCAGAAAAATTTAGTAGATATGAGGGTAGATGAAATATAATTCATGGTTTAGTGAGGAAAAACCTTGAATGGGTACTGGTGGGAATGTCTGGAGTGATTTTACTGTTGGGACATACAGTGTTAATTCCCTCATTAGTAGCTTGAGGAGAAGCAGAAGTAATGCATTAGCAAAAAGTTTGACCAAGAAAGAGTAAAGCTATCTAAATCTTGAAGATTGCAGTGAAAATGTGGGATGAGGTATAAATGACAAAAGTATCAGCTGGATGGGAAGTGATTGAAAATAAGCACTAAAATTGCCACAGACAAGCATTACCTTGGAAAACAAGTGTCAGCTGTAAAGAATTTGAGATATTTTTTGGGACTGTAACATCATTTTGATCAGCCTTCTTCAAGAAAGAACATTAAATACTGCAGTAGCATACTTGTAGTTAAGTGAAGAGCTGTTATAGTGACAATCGATATGTTGGCAACCCATTCAAGATGTGATTCTTCATGCCATTATGAAACTACAAATGGGTACATAAGCATGTGAAAAGCTGAAAGAGAATCACTTGCAAACACTGGAAAACCCAATCATCAGTCCCAATTTATTCCAATACAACTTATGTATTTGGACAGCCTAAGGAGGCACTGGCAGGCCATTGATCTATGATGCTAGAGGAAGATTTTGTGTGAATTGCTGCAGAAAGTTTCCATTTTTGAGTAAGGAATTAAAAGCTGATATTCATTGGGGAAGGTGTGTTTTTAAATAAGGAGATACTGTAGGCTATGTTGACTATTGCGCTTCATTGGTTTACTATATTATTTTTTAAAAATTCTGGCCTATGTGATTCATTCTTGTTGGATTATCAATGTAACATTTACACTGGACTATTACTTTTTCCATCTTTGTATCCAGAATCAATTTATCAAAGGAAGGAGCAGCTTTAAACAATTATCAGTTATTTTATTTTTGGACATTCACTGTGAAGCAAAACTATAGAGTATAGACTGAGTTGTACTAATACTCAATCTTCTTCACCATTTTATACCTTGTTATTGTTATTAGGACATGTTTCAAGAGGCCACTCCATTTTGACTGGTCAGATCCAAAAATGTATTTGTTAGGCTTCCTGTGTATCTGCTGGGCCTTTGATGAACTTCGAAGTATCAGACGCATGTGAACCTACAGAGTATAAATTAATGGTTACTGAATTGTTTAAAACTTATACAGTAAAACAATTTACATTTTTCTGCAATTTACAGGTTTATTTTTATGCTAACCTCTTAAAATTCAATAAAATGGGGGAAGACTTTTCATGGAACTTTTTAAGTTTTATTTTTTTCTTTCTTTATTTTATTTACATTATTCAATAAGTGTTCAGCTATATCAATAATATCATTCTTGTTTTACAGCTTGTCCGGCATCCAGCACCTGACATGGCACAGATTGAGGAGGTAAGAATGCGAAAATTGTTTCTTTAGTGCTGTGGCATTAATATTTAATGATTAGAAGCTGTTGCAGGCATACAGCCAAGTTAACAGTGGATTATATGCTTTCTCTCATTTATCATTTTACAGTATCCTCAATACAAAGCATTCTGTTACATTTAAAGCTGAATAATTAGAAGAAAAGTTTTAACAAATTCCAAAATGTATTTAATGGTATACTGATGGCTGCTTCTGGTATTGGACGTGTTGTCTTGTAGTTCATGTTTTTGCCAAAGTTGCAGAAACATTGACAAAAATATGAGCTACAAGACAACATGGCCAATACCAGAAACAACCACCAGTATATTAGATAATGGCCATGGAAGGCTACGAATTTTGTTCTTTTAATAGTGTTTAAAGCCCATTCTTAAAGCATAATGCACTTTGGGGTGTTTACTGATACTTGATATGAAATAATTGGAAAAAGTTTAGGGAACCCCTCTAACATGTCAAATTTCTGTTCCTGATCCTGTTGGGATTCAAACCGTAGACCATAAGTTCATGCCTTAAGGACCTTGGTCACCTGTGCCCAGTATTCCTGAATTTTAGATGAATTCTAAGGTTGCTGAAACTTTGTCTTGCAGCTATGGCATAGAAGAAAATTCAAGAAAGCAGGTTGTTAATCATTAAAATAAAGGTCTTATCTAATTTACAACTGATATATACCCAAAGATATTTAAAGAATGAACTTAAAACTTTTATGCATGCAAAGCTTGTGAATGTACCTTAAAAGCTATGAGACAAAAAGTAGCAATATTTATTATACAAACCAAAACCCAGAAGTGGAAACAATACTGAGAAAGACACTTAGGAAGAATTACAATGCACATTCCAGAATAGGAATTGCCAACATTTTAGGATTTCTAATCAAGGAGAATGTGGATTATAAATTCCATAACTCATACGGCCATTTGAAGATTGGGTATTCACTTTACTTGCACGTTTGTTAAACAAAACGTTAGATTTTGTTCAGCTAGTGTACAGTTTGAAGGAGGACTGACTAAAGACACATTCACTAATAAGTGGAAAACCACAATTATAATTCACCATTCAGGTTCTACAGCATATTTTCTACATTGGCAGCACACCGTGATTACCCAGCATTCCTAAAGCAGGTGTCTCTTTGCCAGAGCAGCTGAGTGTCATATTATAGCATAAAGTTTCAATTGGAATGTGTAGTGGCTTGAATTGTCATTGCTTTAAAATTACACGTATTTGAACTTGCCTCAATATTTACACATTTTTTTCACACTGCTTTCTCACCAAAAATGAGAACGGTATCAATCTTCATTTTCTTATTTATTAGGTTTAATTTTATGGAGTGAGCCAACACAAGGTATGTCACTATGGTCAGTAACTGCAGGTACAATATACTCGATGAAACTTGTGTTCATTTACCTCGATCACTATTTGGTATACGATTTGTTTTTTGTTTTTTTTTTTTTTTTCTCATTCTACTTTTTAAAGACCCAGTCTCCAGACAATTTAGAGTATTTAACACATCTGCCCACTACTTTCTTCCATTTATGAAAATTATGATTTAGAGCAGCTTTCATTGATTTGAGGTACACACCTACCATGCGACCCAAAAACATCCAAACCACTGCGCAATGATTTTCCTCTGTGCACACAAAACGCAATAACACATAGCTGCTGTACACAAGGTCACGATGTTCACTTGTTCTTCTCTGCTCTGAAAGTGTAGTATTGAGCTGACGATATTGTGTGGTTAAGTTATTACTAGTGTGCTTTATTATTTTGTCCTGTACTTAGTCACAAAGTGTATTGTGGCTCAGCATTTGTTTTCTACTGCACAGCGTGATTTTATTTATGATTCATATGTGTTAACACATTTTGTGAGTGGTCTCTCAATAGTATATACAAAATTGACTGACATTTAATTTTTTTCACGGATGAGGCGTTGTTTCACCTCCATGGATATGTGTGTACACAAAATAATTGTTATTGGAGTTCTGAGAAATCTAATACTGTTCATGAAATACACCTTCATGATAAAAAAAATTGATGTATAGTGTATCATTAGCAGAGAGAGAGAGTTGTAGACCCAATTTTTTTGAGTCAACAGTTGACACCAGTAAATAGGTGAATTAAACCTCCCCCTCTTTTCTTTTTTTTCTTTAGAGAACTAACAAACAGGGAGCTGGTTTTGCCTTTTTTCAATAAGACTGCAGCAGCTCATACAGCCAATCTTTCAATGAGAACAATTGAAAGTGTATTTCAGGACAGAATTATTGGTAGAGATTTGTGGCCCCCTTGGTCTCCCAGCCTAACCTCCTGTGATTTTTATCTCTGGGGTTACTTAAAGCATAAAGTATAAAAGACAAAACCACATACCCTTGAAGAATTAAAAAAAAAATATTCACCAGAACTTTGCTAGCATTTCACAAGTGAACTATGACAAATGACTGATTGTTTCCTAAAGAGGTGCCAAAAATGTATGGACAATGGCAGCAGCCAGTTTCAGTGACCCTTTGATAACATTGGCAAGTAAATCCTTTAAAAGCAGTTTTAAAAATGTTGCATGGTTTCATCCGCACCTTTCTATGATAGTGGCAGACAGCAATGAGCACCTATGGCACAGACAAGTAAAACACTGTGCAGGTGATTTGGACATTTTTGGATCACCGGGTAGAAATGAAAGGTGTATTCATTTTGGGATATACTTAATGTGATAGGATTCAAGACTTCCCATACGATGAAAGCGATATGTGTAATGTCACTTAAAAATCTTAAATATTTCAAGATATTAGACAAATTATGGTAGTCTCTGGAATTCTTCTGTAACCAGTTTGTAGTTTTAACTTTTGCTTCACTCAATATATCATAAGCATATGAATGAAATTTCTCAAAAATCTTTGCAATTATGGACATTAATATGATTTAGAATTGATGTGAACTTAACTTTTGAAGTGTGCTGTCAATTTCACAAAGAATGTTTCCATTCATAAAGGGCTGATAATTTTGAAATCTTATTAAACAGTTTTATAAGGTATTTAGCAAGATGCCTTGCGTCAAATTGAAGGTGTGTATTTGGAAACTCCTTTTTCATCACAGCTCTAATACGAATATGCCTGTCAGGAACAGCTTTATGGACATGCTTTCATTCACTGAAGTCTGTTTCTTTTCACAAGCAGCTTTCCCAATATTACCACTTACAGTTCCGCTCTGTACAAACATGAAGTCTTGTATTTTGTTGCCAAGTTCATTAGAATATGTTAATATTTTGCAGAAAAACCTGGGAAAGTATACTGTCCATCCCAATATAAATGCAAATTTGAATCATTCTTGGGAATTGCAAAGTGAATTTCTTTTTCTTTGAACCAGGCTTTGTGTACAGAAAGGAAAATACTGTTTTACAAACCTTTAAAAATATGACTCGGAGAAAGAGAATTGTTTTATTGCTTTTTAAAATGTCAACAAACAGTTACATGTCATTCTGCAAATATAATACATTCTTGAAGCTATGCATGCAATAGTTTTCAGACTTCCACTTTGTCCTCCAGAGCACAAGACATGTGTGCCTATTCACACAATGCATTACAATTTATTTTAATGCTCTTGTGTGTTAAATTTTCTTTCAGTGACAGGCCCACTACATGTGTCACAAATACTGAATAGTGCAGAGAGTATTTATGTACACATACAAAGTAATATTTTCTGGACATTTTTATATCATCTGCTTCATATTTTTTCCCTTCCTCACTCTGTTCTCTCAAATTAAAAACTATTTGGATTATAATCTTTGTCATTTACAGCTGAAGATTTGTTTTCATCAGTAAACTTCAGAGCAGATTAGCGCCATGTACAGCACTAGAAATTTTGTTTCCCAACTCTCTCTCTATTTCAGCACCAATCTTTAACCCCTCCTGTAAAGACTCGGAAACTTTATAGCTTCTCTTTCTCATTGAAAATTGCTCATTTAATTTTCGATTAGCTAGTTTTAACATTTGATTTCTTTTAAGACTTGCTGAGATTTTTCTTCTATACTTTCTTAAATATTCTAAATTATCTTTCAGTCTAGAGTTTTTGAATTTCTTGTTCATTATTCTCATTTTATAACATCTGACTCATTAAATCATTTCTTTGAAATGAATTCCGCATGCTCTAGCATTTTTGGTTAGCACAAAGATTTTGCTTTTCATTGTTGCAACCCATTTATTGTATAGATGTTGATTTTTTACTCTATCAAGAAATGAGTAATATCATTTTTTACACCTGAATTATTTGTACAACCTTAAGCACGCATGCTGGCATTCTTGATCTTACACCACACAGAACACTTGGAAAGGAAAACTGGCATACAACTACAAAATAACAAGCTATTAAATGCGCAATCACGATTACCCATATGTCACACTTAGATGTGCATTAAACATAAAACTTTCAGAGTGAAAACAAGAGCAAAATGGTTTGAACATTGTGCTCACAATTACATATACTTTATTATTAGAGGTCATAAAAAGTTAACTCTGTGCTCCTTTAAATATAACTAAAGTGGAATTTTCCATTCTAGAAGTTAGCCAATATAAACTGGTCAGTGGAGGACTTGCTTGGAGGAAATTAAGATATGTAGATTAATCATCATGGAGGAAAGAAAGTTTCAAGAAATTTACCTAAAAGTGAAGACAGTTTTTTAGGTTAGGTATAGCTTGAATTCTCCTTTTTATCTTGGAATGTATTTGAATACTGGCAATGGCAACAATACAAGCATAGCAGAAAAGACCCAGTTGATGAGCACAATCAGTGCACTAAACACAATAAACATAATGAGATACCACATAATTATACTATTTGTTGTTCCATTTTTTAAATGGACATAGAACATAAGTTTTGAGATGTAAAGGTACACTCAAACTGAACTTTTTGAATGGAACTGGTTTCTGTACATATTCTGATTAGTTTGTGACAAGTCCAGCAACAATGTTGTGTTCAATACTGTTCCAGACTTGTTCCGTACTTTTGTGTACCTATCTGAATTGTTCCGTCTGCAAATTCCGGAGCTACACACTACAACTATAAGAACTTTTATAGCATCGTTCAGCTGGCATTGATTGGCCCAAACTATGAGTTTTTATATGTTGACGTTGGAAAAAATGGAAGACTGTCTGATGGAGATGTGTTAGAATACACTGAATTTGACAGAAAATTGCGATCTGGACAACTGAATTACCTCACAATAGCGAAACTGATAGGAATTTAAATTTTGTGTTCCTTGGGAATGAAGCTTTTGGTTTGAATTAACATTTTCTTTAACCTTATGCTCAAAGAGAACTGGATAGGGACAAGAGGGTTTTTAACTACAGATTATCACGTGCTAGGAATGTAGTTGAAAATGCATTTAGGGATTGTATCATCCAGAATTAGAGTACTGCACACAGCCATAAATATGAAACCTAAAAATATTTGCACAGTTGTCTTGGCAATTTGTGCTTTACATAATCTTTTGCGCATTTATAGCACAACATACCTGTCTCCTTCTACAGTTGATAGAGAACATACAGATTCGGGTGCAGTGCAACCAGAAGACTGGCGCTCTAATTCAGTACAGTTGCTTCCCCTACAGGGTTTCAACAATAGGTATATTACCCGAGAAGCAAAGCAAAACGGAACTATAAGAATTACTTTGTTTCTGAAGGCAGAGTGGAAGGCAAGATGCACTGATAGCACAAGGAAGAGCTTAATTTTTTTTAATATTGATTGAACAATTAACCTTAAAAAAAAAAAAAAAAGAAAAAAAAATTATTGCTTACTTAATATTGTACAAAAAAACTTTAATAAAAGAACACTTATATTGTCATCTTGTGGTATTTGTATCCAGTCTTCCTGAAGTAACCCATGCTTTTCATCTGCTATGTCCTTGTGTTGGCTTGTCTCCTGTTCTGGATCGTCCAGGTTTGACACACTCTCCATAGGCAATTCTTGGTCTTTGGTGAACACCAATAACTCATAGTACCGTAGTGTTGGTGTGTACACTTCATCACTCCCACATCTGCTACGTTGACTTTCGTGTACCTTTTTCAGTTCTTTTCTAAAAGAACCTCGCAGACTCTGTATTTTTTAACGACAAAGTCCCTCTTTGCATCAGGAAAACCATGTTGCTGTCAGAATTCAGTCATTTTATTGTCAGTTCCTGTTATTGTATTCCTGGCACAGACATGGCAATGATGTATACAGACTAATAAAGTCAGTGATCAGTTCCTTTGACCATAGGCAGACATCCATTTTTTCCTAGGCATGTGGAATGTGTATGTAAAGGTACAACTAGCGAAGTCAAGTGCACAAGATTGCGTACGTGACTGGCCACACGCTTTCCTTCCCTCTGCTCTTCCTCTACATGTGCATTCTTTCTGGCACAAAAGCACGTACACCTATTTCCTCATGAAAGTGTCTAGGTGTAAAGGCAGCTATTGATTCCAGACAAGAGTATGACAAGTATAAGGCACATGTTCCAAACAAATGTCTCATACAAATTTCCAGTGAAGATATACCTTAGCCCTGCTCTGCTCGCATGCCTGGGACAAACATAGCAGCTCGCATGGCATCTGTGAGATGCAAATACTATTAATACCTTTCAATTTAACTTAGTGATACATATGCAGTTAACATATACTCAAAATACACACTAAATTTGAAAAAAGTAGGATTTCTGATGCAATCTGTCTGTTGCAACAAATCAAAGAATAAAATATACAGAGACAGGCCTATATTTTTATAAAAGAGTTGAAAATGTGTACAAAAAAAGTATCACATAAAAATATAAGTTACAATAATAATTGTGTCAACAATTGCAATAAATGAAAGGACATTACGCAAAGTAAAGAGGGGCCATCTTCACAAACACTAGTAAAAAATATAAAAGTAACGGCATGATAGTAAAATTGTGTGCTTCTAAACAATGTCAAAACAAGAGAGACTATTGTGAAGAACAGAACTAGTACCATTGTTACCTAATCATACTATAAGCAATAAACCTAGCTGTTCCATAAAGTTAGCCGGTCACTTGAAAGAGTACAATGAATATTGAGCTTATTACTATACATGCTGTAAGTTGAGCATAATTTTGTTCCTTGGCATTCACCACATTTAGTTTGCGAGCTCCGAACAAATATATTTATTACAATTGTAGCACTTTTACTGCGTGTACCTGTTCTTTGAGCGACCTTTCCTTTTTTTACAAGGACTACCATTTACAGATTCTGGTGTTCTCTCAGTGTCTGGAAATATGCTTGCGATATCCATCTTCAGTTTCTTAGGAAGTACTTCACCCTGACAGCGAACCAGCAAACATTATTCTGGCAGCTCATGGGTTGCATATCCATGCCTCCTTTTCTCTGTCTCTACAATGTCTTCCTCATGATTGTAAATATCTAAAGTATTAACTTCTAGCACTTGTAATTCAATAATAATCTTCTGGAATACTGGAATTAAATATTTTCTTCAGATGTATTTGAACCCTCGAAATATAAAAATATGTGCTTAAAAATCATATTTGTCTATGAATTTCCACAAATAGTAAGGCCAAATGCAAAAGAAATGAAATGATCGTTATAACAATGAAGGTTGCGCAGCGTTTCACAGACTACAGTCACACCTGTAATTATATAACCTGCTTCTTTTGAGCTCCAGTGTGGGACTAACACGATTGTGGCTGTGACTTATATGCGTGATTAGACGACTGAAAGGTAGATGGAAGCACCAGTCAGTTGCTGTATGGGTTTTCTTAAAATATGCGAAAATAACTCGTGTGGAGTCTCCCAGATGCCACGCGAGCAGATCAGGGTTAAGAACACTTGTCTCAGAGGTAATATATGCCTCTTTGTGCACTAGCAACACAGGTTTAAATTTCAGAAGTGACTGGGGGGGGGGCAATTTCTACAACAAAAAATTGAGGAAATGTGCATTAATTTATGACCGAAAAATCCACAAATTGCCCAATAAAACATGAAATATGGCATCACCGATCTTGTGTGACATATCAGTATCACGTGAAACTGTAATGTGCTGATAAAACCTATAGGATCTTTGAACTTGACTTTCTGTCTTGTAAGTTGAAGCACAGTAGTATATTTGGAAGAGAGGAAAAATGATTTAACTGCATAAAAGAATAATTTTAATGGGGTAAAAAGAAAGTCAACTGCTCCAGTCTACTCTGGAGTATTTCCAGATAATAAACATTGCTCACTTTTAGGGGTTATGTGTAGCATAAACAGTGCTATGTTGTGCAATATTGCACTGATGTTGGCTGTTGCACTATGAAGTGTTTCTTGGCCATAATTTTCATCTCGCATAATTTTTAGATAACCCCACCAGAGCTAAATATTTTGTCACTAAATTTATGAACATATCATTATAACTTTTCCTGGCTGGTCATCAAAGGCTGTGAAGGGAAAAAAATGAGGTGAACAAAGATAAAAATATTTAATGAAAAACCTCTCCAGCCTTACTGCTACTTGAAACTATAGATTCTTTTGCTACCTGCATTACAAGAAAACAGAAGTTTTTAAAACATCTGAAAATTCATTGAAAGGAATTTGCATAATTTCAAAGAAAATGTAGGAAAATTTAAAACATCCTGAGAAATATTTTAATCTTTATACAAATTATCCTGGTAATTATAAAATATAATTCAATGATGGAAAAACTCCCAAATATGACACTACATTGGTATTTGTCATGAATATGCTGTATAACATTAAAAATATCAAAATATACCTTTATATGTCCAAAACTAAGAACACTTAATTTTCATCAGAATCTTATGAAACTGCTGATATTACTTTAAAGGATTAAAACATTGTGAAGGGAAAAATATGTAATCTACCCCTTAATGATGACAGATATTCTGTATATTATAAATTGTTATAAAATCTCTTGTGCACACATAGAAAGATAGTGAGAATGTGCCTTAAACAGGCAATGGTAAGATTGCTTTGTACTATTACCACCTTAAAATAAAAGAAGAACCTTTCCTATCCATGTCGTGCTGGAGTGCAAACACCCATGTACTATTTGTCCTCAAAACTGAAAACCAAAAAGTCGAAGTTCAAAAGTGCCATGCTTAACAGTACTAGAAAATGGACATTTACGAAAACTACTCTCATATTAGAACACATTAAAAGTTTGCAGAATTGTAGCTTAAATAAATCTTGAGATAATATAAGGTAAGATAATCGTGAACTAGTATGCGTATAAAAATAAAGCAGGTAGGTTAAGTTGATGGTCAAAAGCCATAGGATAGAAAGTAAAGAAAATACAGAATTACTGCTTACTTATAATAAGAATACAATAAAACGAGCAAGACATGAGATACTGTATTCATCATAATGGAACGTAACCTTCAAAGTATTATAAAAGAAACACTCACTCCCACCCCACACCACACACTCTGCTGGTCCCTGGAAAGTGGGTTTCAAGCAACAGCCACAAGATATCTCCTCTAATTGCATCTTAGCACTGGAGGAATCCTCCAAAGAGGCCAGTTTGGTTTCGCCTCCAGAGACCAGCAATTTTTGCAATCAAGAAACACTTGTTTGCTTCTCTATACTCCCACTCCTTGGAGGTCATCTTAATCTCTCTCGTATCAACTCTGGGATTCCCTGTAGGATAGCAATCCCAGGTTGCCTGACACTTGGTGGCTTAAAATGCATTATAAACTCCACCTATCTTTAGCTTGATGGCCTTTAAAACAGGGTTCCATCTCAACCTGTCTTTTGCCTGTACATCCTGCAGGAGAGGGCAGTTCCTTTAATAGGCAGAGACCAACATATTAGTAAAAAATTCACATATCACTCCAGCCCCTCAGCCTGATCTGGGGTACATTCTCAAGCCCACCCTCCAGGTCACCAATTAGTTCCCCTAGAGTTCCTGTAAAGGCAAAGTCCTTTTTCCCTTGATCAAAAGGGTTATGCCTGTGGTCAGATAAGGGGGTTTCCAGATTAACCCTCCAATTCTTCATGTTCTCTAGGATCCCAAAGGACATCAGTGTCAAGTCTAGGATCTCCTACCCCTGAAAATTAACAAAGATCGGAGTGCCCCATGATTTACAATTTACAGATCCATAAAACTGGAAACTGGGTAATGCCTCCCCTCTCCTATTGATGTCTATACTACCCCAAATGCTATGATGGGCAGGGGTCACGGCTGCTAATCAATAGACCAAGGATTTTACTCTTGCAGTAATCCACAACATTGCTGGAATGAGGTTCCTCCAAGTCATAAGCGGAAATGGACTGTCTGTCCACCTCATATCTCACCGTGACAAGCTATCAGATACCTCATTAGAAAGCCAGGCAGTTCAAGCATTTCAAAGTCTTTCCAAGACAAACTAATCAGCTCATCAGCTAAAGCTAGATGAATCCTTTAAGTTAAGCCTAATAATATGGCCTTGCTGAAGCAAAGGTTCCTGTGTTATGTTGATTTCCAGATCCTGCCTTGTTATGCTACTACATAACACTCTAAAAGCAGTAATACTGGGTAGAATGTTAGCTTGAATGAAAGAAATCATTTTGGTTTTCCATCCCACACACACAGTCTTGGCAAAGTCTGTTTTGAATACAAAAACCCAGCCCTGCATTAGGATATACCATGGGAAATATATTCCCCTCAAGCTTTAGGGTGCAAAAATCTTATGTTCCACTGTCCTGTTCATTCAGAGGAGTCTCCTCCCCTCTGCCTCTTTTCAGGAGGTAGATAGGCCAGGCAGGCAGAGGCCCACAATGATTTCTGGAGAAGCCCTTGAAAGAGAGACCTCGCCTTCCACCATCTGCTGGGCTAGTAGCCTTTCTCCTCCTTTAATTGGCTCCTCCAGGAGCCTTTTTTTTTTAGTTTGAGGATACTGATTATCTTAGTTCCATCTACCTGTAGATATTGTCTTTAGCAGAGGGAGGATTAGTCCGCTCTTTCATATCTCCAAGAATTGCAGACCACATTGCATACTTTGCCATAGGGATAGCATTCCCTTTTTTGAGGTCCCGGCTTCCACTACAGTTTCAAAAGTTCTCTCCGTGTCAACAGAAGGAGAAGTTTTGGAACTACATATCCTAATGTTGTTCCCATGACTAGCTAGGGATATATATATAGCCTGCCCAGACAGACCTCAGCATATTTGGGCAAGATTAAATACTCTGGGCAGACATCAAGCATCCCAGAGGATCTGTTAATGGCACATCTTGCCTTGCACTCCATTGGCACAGGTTGCCTAGCATCTTAGGGTTAGGAAGTTTGTTTGCAGTCTCTGATTGGTTATTCAGAGACAGACCTGGCCAGTCAGTCTCTCATTGGTTATTCAGAGACAGACCTGGCCAGTGAGTCAGTGGTCAATTGATTCTGCCATTCAGGTCCCAGGTATCCATCACCTGCTGACATACTGGTACAGACCCAAGGCCCAGTACTAGAAACTTGCAGGCTGCTAAGCCACTCCAGAAGCCCCCTGCTGCAGAGCCACCAATGGAACTGTGACAAAATTTCCTCAATTGGGCATACTGCACAGCCACAATAGTAACTGGTCTAACTTTCTCGGCCAGTCACACTAATCTGAGTTTAGCCACTGAACACAACAGACTCCATGGTGCTGCTGCTGCCACTACAGTCACCCAACAGCCACATTTTCTTCAATCAATACTGCCTTTTCTATGGACTACTGAACCTCGTGGCAGCCTGCACCGCACATAACCTGGCCCAGAATCACAAATTTTCCACCATATGTGGAGGAGATGACCGCTTCATGGGCCACACTTGCTCTGTTTTATCCCACATCTGTGCAGCTCCAGCAGCATCTCCAGCCTCCACCTGTGAACTGCCATGCATGTAGCGTTCACCACCTCTACACATGCACCATCAACAGACCTCTCCTTGCTCAGCGGCTTAATGCAGGGGCTGCTCCTAACCACTTCCACCATGAAGGCGAAGATTGTGATGGTGAACTGGCATTGAGAGTCACAAGCAGCTAGCTGCCTTGGAGGCCAAACAATGCACAACACACTGCAACTTCATCGCAGCCTCTTCACACCTGGCCAAATTTAAACAAGTCATAACATGTTGTCTTGACCGACTTTCCAGAACTAGTAACAGCAGTTCGTGGAAAACTCTTCTGGATTGAGCAGAACATTGAAGACACCATTCTCCCTCTGATCCAGAAGTTCCATACTGCTGCGAATCCTGAGACTGAAACAAAATACCAACACTGCGCTTGCAATAGTGTCAACTCCAACCACTTCTACAAAAATGAACCTTGAATACCAACTGAAGATAATGGGAGATGCAGCAATAGGTTACCATATATTACATATAAACAGATTGGACTGTGCTTAATGAGCCATTCTGATCAGCCAAGACACATTCTGGGACCACTACACAACATATGGAACTTCATGAAGTAAAATGTTTTGCTTCAGCCACCACCACTTCCACCACAAAGACTTCAATATCCGTGGCATTATGCAGTATTTTGTTTAATTGATTAACTTTAATTCCTTGCTCTTTTCTCTCTACTTCTTCTGCAACTCATGTTTAGCCAAGCAAAGCCATCCTTTTCATATTACAAACCCTTTAGGCCACAGATTATCATGACCGCCACTAATGGAGGTGCTTTAGTGATACTCCCACAGTCTCCCTTGTTATCTGTTTGCTCTCTGTCACCTTTCTCTCCTTTGTTCCCCTCTCCCCCAAATGAACTAAGTGCAAACAAGTTGTCTCTTTAGAATCAGCTTACTCATCTATGCTATCTCTCTTTGTCTCTCCCAGAGTCGGGAAATATTACAACAGAGGAAAATTATACAAGCAGTTTACCAACAAACCACACTCGTTCATTAATTAAGAATGTTGCAAAATACTGTCAATGAATTTATAGCAACTACCATGCCTTATTTTCAACCCTCAGTTGGGGACCACCTGCTAGCTGTTCCCTGCTAACAGCCTGGCTAAAGGTAAAAAATAAGGCAATGTAGTATAAATATGTGTCAGCTGAGAAGGTTAAAATCCATAGACTTTTGTTGGCTTTTTAAGACTTACAGTAATTTATTGGTAAAGTTTGTCAAAAATAATGAAAATATAAGGTGTTTTTCATTCTTTACTATGCTTACACCTTGTACTATCAAGCTACAGAATTCTTTTCCCAATGTTGGTTGTTTTTAGAACTCCATAGGGCCATTTAAGATGAACCAGTGTTAAACTTAGTCCATTTTTATCGAGTTCCTCTTTCTCTTTCCCCCCTCTTTGTTTCTTCTGGGCATTATTTACTCTATAATATGCTCAGCATACTAAAGTTTTCAAGTTAAAGTGTTCGAAATTTTAAAACCTTTGGGTACTCAGGATTTAAAATTATGGAATTATTTGAAAATATTAATACAGTAAAGCATTACAGCTGTTAAAACATTTTACAGGTAAATTAACCGATTTGCAGTTAAGAGTATTCTATAATGCTTGCTATTAAAATCAATAGCAAATATGCATATAAGTGGTTTTCTTATATGTTAATGAAATTAATATTGACACAAAAATTCATTTATATTAGTTTTCTGTGCTCTTGATAAAAATCTGTGAGCATACATAAACTGTTTGATACAGGGAGCATATTGAAACATTGTATGCACTCCTTGTTTTACGTTATGCATACATAGTAATAATTTTGAGTTGATAAAATATATGGAATTGTGTAGTATTTCACAGATGCATTCTCTTGAGCATGCTATACCACAGAAGGAAAGGGATACCAATCAATGTTACCTTGCAGTGTTATAAATACAAATCCTGAGAAATATTCACTGTCAGTACCTAGAATTTTCTTGTTGCAGCACCCATTCAACTCTGACAGCAGTGGTCGTCCAATTGTACCGAGTCTAACTACTATCGAGCTAATACAAAGTACAATGTGTGTTCTTAAACACACAAAATTGTACTTGCTGCGGGAAATTCCCCCACACACATTTGTAATTGGAGATGAATCAATGGAACATAAGTTTTATGTCATGATTGGACCACAGGTAAGATATTCCTTAGCATTAGAAATATTGCAGGGCAACATAAATTGAAACCTGTTCAGTATTATTTGTTACCATATTTATCCAAACACACAGTAACCTTAAGGGCAATATGATCCCCTTTTTCCAGAACATAATTATGCATTTTAGCATATCTCTATAAAATGCAATATTTAAAGTATTGCACAATATGAGGAGTATTTTTGCATACTGCATCTATCTGCTCTGGACACGAATTTGCAGAGTTTCTACCATGCTTTTTCATGCTGTGAACTCTTCACATGAAATCATATTTGTCCCTGTGTAATTGGCATGTGTAGAATGCCTATTGTTGCAAACAGTATTATGTCCATGTTTGCTATTGCTACAAACCATATGTCCACATTCATTTTTCTCGGTATGGTTACTCTGAAAACCATTAGCTGCTATATTGGTTAAACTTGTCTTGGTCAGTGTTCAGTGCAAGAAGCTTTGTTATCATTTGTGTTAATTTTTGCAATGGATGTAAGTGAAATTGTGGGGGCAAAGTCCATAGGAAGCCTAAGGAAACAGATGCAGCAAAAGTAGGCAAGGCTATTGCAATCTGAGGAAATACATGTGGTGAATAACATAATAGAAATCTTTTTGTCATGTATTGTAATGCCTTCACCTCTTGTGTATTATAAAGCACATCTTGAATTGCATTTTATCCTGGAAAAGATTCTAAGCTACTGTGCACTGTAGGAAATTGCAACATGGCATGAGGTAAAACCAAAGGCTTGTCCAGAACTTATACACCTATCAAAGCATATAGTTGGAGTTATTCATTGTATTAATTTTTACTGTTCCAACACAAAGCTTTCACACGAGCAATAGTGTTGAGTGAATAGCTATTGATTTCTTCAGGCATTGCAATGTGGCTGACTGAACTAAATTTAAAGCACCATGCTGGCTCAAAGAGGGTCACTTCTATTGTTGTAGTTTACCTACATCTTTTCTTCTCAAGGACAAAAAGTGTGTCTGAAATAAAAAACAGATCATTGACTTTCGCTGCTAATTTCTGTGTCCACTTGCACTTCGGGCAGAGCAGAACAGAACCCCTGCATCGATTGTAATACAGTACCAGATTGTTGTTCTTATCATGAATGATCATTGCCATTATCATAAATATCTTTAAAGTATTAGAAGGTTGTTTCTTGATTGAAGTAAGTCTCTTGTTATAGTTACTGCAAGCAACTAAATATTTTTACAAGAAATATATTTTTAATGCAGTAAAATATGTTTATTAGTCATTAAGATAAACATGAGTGTAACTTATTTTATTTATTCAAGACTAAGTGTAAGTAGTTTCATGTAATACCTGCTGTAGGAAATAAAGCTTACAATTTGAAGTTGTTGCTTTCTTTTACAAATCTATAGTTTATAGTAACATTCCATATTTTTAAATTTGAAGACTTGTATTTTGAAAAGCAAAAAAATTTTGTTTGAAATTAGCTTCCATTTGATACATGTAAAGACAAGATTTATGACTGTTAGAATTGAAATGCCTTCCATGGTTTAAGTGTAATTAATTTTTTTTTACCTTTCCTGTAACATTTTCCTTGTAGGACACGTTGTTTACAAAGATGATACTCGTATGTTTAGAACAAAAAAAGGGACACACTTAAAGTTGAGGATTTTTTTAACATAATACAAATTTGTGAGGAAACTCTCCTAATGGTCATGAAACAGGGCAAGGAGATAATGGAAATATATTGGTATGTGTGAGAGAAAGTCGATGGCAGTGCCAGCTCAGATACAATGATGTATCTAATAATATAATAAATCATTGTAAAAAGTTTTACCTAATTCAAATTTGCTCCGAAATTCACACAATGGATAGGAGAGAGGGAGAGTGGAGAACAGAAATGTAGCAGTATGAGAAAGAGCTGGTGGCAGCACAATGGCAATGGTGTATAAGATTTTTTATTTAGACAACATACCTTACATAACATAACACAACACATATTGTTATAAAAAATATGAGCAAGGGAGAAAGTGTAGGCTCCCAATACAGTAGGTGCAGTCACCGATGCAAGAGGAAAATCCTTTTAGTCCCGGAGAGAATTCTTTTTTGCAATGAGATACTTATAATCCCTCCGGGTCTGTTTTCAGCTAAATGTAGAGCACAAAATGAAACCCATAGAATTTACCACATATCTCACGACCTTGTTAATAATCTTTAGACTTTCCCCCTGGATTCATCACTGCCATACTTGCAAAATTTTAGTTATTTTTTTCCACCATGCTATTTGGAAAACATCTTGTGAATGCAAGATGATCCATACTTATCAATATTAATATTTTGACAAAAGACATCTATTCAGATAAATATGGTAACACTCATTATCAGTGCAATGAATTACACACCAAAGCACCAACAGAACCAGTACGTAAAAAGAATAACAAGAAATGCATTCTTCATTCAATTACTCCACTGCTTTACTAATTACTGGATGCCATCCAGGGGGATCATTTCAACACCATAGCTGTTGTCGTTTTCAGATCTATATTAGGGCACATAGTGCCAATGCCACATACTGGTATAGATAGTTATGAGGGCTGTCTGATAGGTTCTCTGCCTGAAGCAAATCACAAAGCTAATGCACCGATACTTTTCACTAAGTTGTTAGATCCTTTATAAGTCTGTCTATGTTACTTGTTTCATAAGGATATCTGAAGCAACATTTTGCATATATTTGTTGATGTGGATAATATGAATGTTGTGAAACTCTTCGTAAAAGAAAGTTGACAACTGAATGAAGGTCATGAAGTTTATTAAGGTATATGGTTGAACTTTTCCTTAATTTTCAATGGTGAAAAAGTGGGCTGCAGAATTTAAACATACAAACACCTGTCTAAGAAACAGTACATGAGAAGGACTACCAAAAATTGCTACCACACCAGAAATGTTTGCCCAAGCCCGAGTTAGCTTAGGCCTTGTAAAATGTTCATGTTGCCATGCTTGAGCATAACTCAGGCAGATATTTCTAGCGCTTTTAATGAAATTTCGTGACTGTGACACAGTGTTGGGCTATGTGGCAAAGGTCAAGCATCAGTTATCGTTTTGTGCTGCCATATGTCCTCACTTTAAATCAACTATTAGGAAATTTAGGACAGTTAGTAATATTGGCTGCTCTCGGGACACTTGTGCCATTTTCTTTGAAAATGTTGAGTTTTTGTTACGTTCGGTGATCTTAAATGCATTTTCCTCAATTTCCGTGTACCTAAGCTGAAACTCAGGATGCAAATGTAGTTCAGGAAAATTCCGATTCTGAGTGAAAGATTTTTGAGCTTTAATTAAAGGGAGTGTAAGCTGTTTTACACAGATTTTTTCAAACTCATATTTGATACTTGTAAATTTAAAATAAAATATTAATAGAGAAGTTATGACTATTTTCTTATTTGTTGAGAAATCCTCGAAAACCATACTTTTAGATTGTACCAAGGCATTTAAGCAGATTTCATTGAGGTACTGTAAATAATAATTTAAAATGGGTGTAAATACCCTGGATTTCTTGGCTCTTCAACTAAAGAAATGCCTGGACTTCAATGTGTTAAACAATTGCACAATATTGTAACAAAAATGTCTTTTTTTACTGCTATTAACAGCTCTTTATTTCCTGATTAAAATAAAAATTGTAAATTGAAAATTCTACTGTAGAGTTTTCTTTTGACACTCGCTGAGGCTATGACTACTAGCTCTAAACTTCCCATCAAAAGTGACTCACCAGGGTTCATTCTCTCCTTTATTTACCTGTCGGTGACGTCAACAAAAACTTCTAGAAGTAGCAATTGTCACATTTGTCAACCACTGCAGGTATTACAAACTCTCAAACTGGTGCTTCTATGTAAAGTGCTCACTAAATGCATACTTGTTCTCGCATAGGTGTAATAAGCATTAGCTAATGAAAGGAAGCACCAGTGCACGGCATAAATCAGCTATGACTTTTTAAGCAAGCCACTCACAATGTGCAGTGATTATGGCCAGCAAGGCAGTCACACTTCTCCCTCCTCAGGGCTGGTCATCCTGGCCAGCACCATTGTAACGGGGTAGATGATGCAGCCTCTGGATGTGATAGAGGACGTCATTTATCCTCTTCACCACAAGATAGGTCTCTTATGAAGGTGGTTGAAGCTTGGGCAGCATCCCTTGGTTTATGTAGGGTGATATAGCCACATTAAATCATCCTGCTGGTCGCAACAGGTCTTTATTCGGTTACTTGCTATGTGAATAGGTTGACACACCATCTCATACATATCATGAAGTTGGTCTAAGAGATGCTCCACATAGTCAACTGCTGGAGATGGCCCTCCAGGTGTACCTTACCATTACTTCACTTCTTGCAGGTACAACTACATTGTTACATAGCAAAATTTAAACTTGAAGTGCCTAGTTAATTTTGCAGGAAAAATTACATGAAGTATGTGAGCACAAGTTTGGTGTAGAACCCAAATTAACTCCTTGTTGGATGGAGAAGACAGAAAAATTGAAAAGTGCCAAATTGACCTGTTGATCGTTTTATGGCCCATAACATGGTAAATATCGCAACATTGGCCAATGTTAGATACATCATCAGATGAAATTACTGCAAAATAAAAAAGTTATTTTCATTTACATATGTAATATATGACTAAGCTTAATACCCATTCCATTTGTCATATTTATCATTGCTCCATGTTTTGGTGTTGCAGGGGAGCCCATGGAAATATTGCATCAACTGTTGTATTTCTGCAATTCTGTTTTTTAAAATAAAATCCATTTCATTTATAGAGTACATATCTATTGCATTTATCAATACACGCGCACGCACGCACTCCCTTCTCCCCCTCAATTTATTGCCTCATAACTTTGAAAAGAGGGAAAATGTGAAGTAAATAGAGTATGCCTTACATGCTTATATTTTTATAGGTATTAACTTATAACAGTATACTTGCATAATTTTTCATAAATACATCACTTCATTTAAATGGTCTGTTCATGAGCCCATTATAAATACAGTTTAGTTTTTGATAAACATTTTTGGCTGAATCAGTAGTTACTTGAATATATTAATCCTGTTAATAACAGCAAGTATTCCAGCTATGAGCTAATCTGCTTCTCGGATAATCTAATGTATGCTTATTTTGTGTTTAAGTTATGATTGTTCCTTGGAAAATAGTGCTTTTAATGCAGATTAGTGATTGGTATATAAACAGATTGTACACGATCGTCATCTTAACTGATGTGGCCAAATTATTAGAGTAAAATTTTCATTTGCCTAATTCTTGAAAGTATGTTGATGGAACATAATTTATTATAGTTGAAGCATTATTGGATATGAGAAAATAATGCCTTAGTACTTAGCACACATTACTTTTAGCCTAACAAGAGTTTTTATTCTTTTTTTTTTTTTTTTGTATGTGTTTTGACATTTTGTAACACTTCTAAGCAGCACTGTAACTCTGCTAAACTTTAGTTAGGTTTCTATGATTGCAATGTTTTCAGAAGTGTTGATTTGTAGGAATTTCTTGATATAGTAGCCTAGTTGCATTAGTTTATTAATTTTTGGCTGGCCATTAAGGTTCTGGTGAAACAGTGTGGCTCTTCAGATGAAGCTAGTGATGCTCCACTTCACTCAGTTTAGTTTATTAAATCTGAATATAGGTATATTAGCATGATTTGGGATACAGACTCTCTTTACTTAAAATGAAATTGCTCAAAACACATGTTTCAGGGTAGTTCACCCTCTTCTTCAGTTGAAGTCCAACTGATGGCTTAGAGTTGTTCTCTGTGGTCCATTATAGTGGAGACCTCTGTTCTCAGCAGAAGTTTGGACTCGTGTGGCAGTATTTAAAAATTCATGATGAAAATATTCTTCCCAACTGAGAGTGCTGCTTTATGGATTTAAGCAACTTTGTAATTTTCTATTCCTGGAATAAAATGACAAAAGTTGCTTAAACCCATAAATAACGTGGCAGCACTCGCTTTGAAGGAATATTTTCATCACAAAACATAAGGACTGGCTCATGAATTTTGAAACAACCCACATGAGTACAAACTTCTGTTTGAATACCAGAGGTCTCCACCATAATGGACCACAGAGCACAATTTCCAGCCATTAGTAGAACTTCAATTGAAGAAGAGGGTGAATGCCCTTGAAAATGTTTGTGCAATTTCATTTTAAGTGAGGCGAGTGTCACTATCCCAACTGATGCTAATATGCTTAAGCTATTTCACTGAATATAGGTGTTTTAATTTGCTGTATTCACAAGTATTCAGTTGTGAAAACTACAAAGGAAGAGGTGGGAGCTATTGCTACTTGCATTCTGGCCTTGAAGAGGGGCAAAAGGAGAGGGTGGTGAGCCTCTCGATTTTTGCAGCTACTTTTTGTCAATGGATATGTAGCTGCATGTTTATACTTGGTTGCCATGACAACAAAACAAAATTTAAGGTTCCACGTGTTACCAAAAAGCCTATTTTAAGGATATGGTGCAGCTAACATTTCAGGAATATATACCTCCACTGCTGAATCCTGGCAGTTGGCAGTTCGGGTGGTTTCGTGTTAGGTTGGCTATGCTTCCTTTGCAGCGTTGCCAGTGTAACTAATAAACACCACCAGCTGATTGCAAATGTCTATTGTGTGTAAACAGTATACATAGTAAATGAATGCCAGTGAATAATGAAACTAATTTTTTATTATTATTGATGTTAATTGAAAATGTGATACTACAACGTATGTAGCATATTTCACATAATCTAGAACAAATTAATGTAAAATAGCTCGTTACAATGAGAGAAAGATATAACAAAGTGATTTTCACCGGTTTAGAATTTTAATGGCTCAATTTCATCCCTCTGTCATCATTACTGTCATTATCAACATCGCTGTCACCAAGACATATCAATAGTGGCTGATGATTCCGTCTAATTCCTGTGCTTTTCATACTATTTTGTGCACATGCTTCACTTTCTCCTTCCATGAAGCTGCGTCCACCTTCCCATAAAAGTCTATTCACTTCTATAATTGTGAAAGTCTCGTTCCCTCACGTACAAACTCCAACAACACTATCAACAATAACAACAAATATACATAACGAATAATACATAGCTTGTATAGAACGCATGTTAGGAGTTCACAAACTAAGCACATGGTTGGAAATAGCCAGATGTGCGGCATCTAGATTACGTTGTCAGACCGACCGACTGGAATGCTGCATTGATTGGTTCAGAAAGTCAAGTGACCAGCTTTTCAACCTTTTTTTTGCTGGGGTACCAACATAGCTCCCAACTGTCAAGTGCAAAGATTCAGCGGCGGGGGTATAGTGAACAACAGACAACCCCTTTGTAGCTCAGGCTAACCCCATTAGTTATTGCCTTCATGAAAGGAACACAACCTTTAGAAGTCACCACCTTCCCTAACAATGTTTCTGGCATCTCTATCAAGCTAACAATTACATGAACTGTCTAAAATATGGTTCACATATAATAGATGTTTGTGTGTAGTCTAGTTGCCTGTGGTATTCTTTGATTTTTCTGAAGTTTGCTCCACTGCAATTTTTTTTCCATCTACTGCTTTGTTTAGTTCAAGTTGGCGAAATTAATCCACAAAATGTTATATTGATTCACAACTTTTGCAGTGGACTGATTGTGATAAAAGGAATTTGCTGTTGATGTGATAACCAAACCTTATTCTTAACTTGTTGGTACAAAAAGTGGAACAAAAATGTGTGAAATGTTAGAACAAAACACTTCATATATTACTGGTACAGTGAATATTAGTGGCTATGCAGTAGTTATGTAGAAATACTATTTTGTTAGCCTTGCAGCCTCTTCAGGATGACCTGACAGAGAAGTATGCCACCAGAAAGAAGAGCAGGGTCAACTCACTGTATAAGAAATACATATTCTACACATGATTTTTTTGTGACGAGAGCTTTCCCTATAGTTTAGGCCATGAGCTGCCACTGGTGAAAGAAACCTGCAAACATTTGGAAAATTATTGCTTTCAAAATTTATAACATTGTATTCAACAAAAAGCTATTTTATTGTTGATGCTGCATTTGCGTTATCTAAAGTTGTCAAAACCTTAAATGCTTTAACACCTAGATATAGCAAGAATGAGCATCATTGAGATTAATTAGTAAGTTGATTTTTATAACGCTACATTTGCTTATTTAATTTGAAGACATGCCTTGTTCTTGGTGGTGCTTGGATGGACCTCTGTGTCAGTAGGTCGCCTGGCAGGATTTCAAAATTGGAAACACAATTTCTGTTCTTCCAGATGAAGATATTCTCCCAAACTGTTTTCCTTGCCATGATTTTTAGTACTTTTGTATTTATATTTATGGTGTGTTGCGTTTTCCACAAATTCCAAGCTGATGCTGATTTGTCTTCTTGCTTTTGTTTTGACAATAGAAGCACACAGCTTCAGAAGCTTTACTCCAATTAAATAATGTAATGTTACAAAAATCAACTCGTTAATCTCGATGATTAGAACACATCGCTGTCACAGTGTCTAACAGACTAAATTGTAAGAATGAGTATGTTTCATTTTTAAACATATTAATTAAAGAGGAAATGTATCACGCTTACTCTAGTAGTATGACCAAGTCTGTGAATTTTGTCAATAGTGGTTTGCAATGTTATTTTTTTTGTTATTTAAAAGTGTTCTTGGTGTTTTTCTGTAGTAGTAGGATTTTATACACATAATTTAAACACACTCATAAATGATTCCTTAATTAATGTTTGTTTCAAACACTGTAAAATATAGAACTTTGAGAAGCACTCGTGTGTACATTATTGCAATTCAGTACTAGGAACATTGCTGAAAAAAATTAAAAAGGGCTTATTGCACTCTTTCTGCACTCAATATGTCATACATAACTTTATTTCATGTAACATAGCATTATGATTTCCTTAAATGTTTTATATAATCTTAATATAATTTTTCAGACTTGTAGCTGTGATACAGGCCCACATTGTATACATCTCCTTTGTGTCATGTTGAGGGTCTTCCAAATACCAGAAAGTGACCCTCAAATATATGCAGAGAAGCTTAAAAGCTATGAGGTATGTATAACATCTTGTCATTTCTAAATAACAGAAAAAAAGCAATGCTCTTTTTACCAATGCCTATCTGTACCCTTATCTAGTTTGGATTTTTGATGACTTCCTCAGTTATTAATGGAAGCCTAAAGTGTCTCAGTTCCTCAGTTGCTTAACATTATTTTTTTTTTAAGGGGAAATGAAAAGCAATAAAATAACAAAAATTTCATGGGAAAGAGTGTTATATGTTCATTGTGCTTATTTTATTTTTTATGTGGAATATATTGTTTTGATCCACTTTATAGCAAAAGTGGATGTATTTTGCATAAAGTAAAGAACAAACCATTGGTGCATTTTCGTGCACTTCTACAAAATTAACATTGTTAGGGTATATAACTGAGGTATATGTTGCAAATATATGTCAACTTGGAAACAAATGTATTCTGATGTTTATTCTTTTTTCTACAAGCTAAGAAAACTGGGCTTGATAATAGTGCTGAATACTTGGGTTTAAGATTGCAAAGATAATGGCCATGTAAATGCGATATCTAAAGCCCCACTGCCACCAGTGGTTTTGGTTACTGTATTTTATTTGCATGTGCTCCAGCTTATATTGGTCATCTCTAGATATAAAACCTAAAGGGCTGATTTTCAAATTTTATAGGAGAAGACAAAACATGGTCTACTGTGATTCATCCTATACTGATGGAAACATAATATTCATAATTAATAGTGATATATATAATTTACAGGTTGGATAGGGAGTAATTGTCCACTTTTTCAATTACAAATAGAAGACATTGAAAACAATAATAATATCATTATAACCTAATGTCCGACTCCTAAGTATTTTATCACAAATACCTATAAATAACTAGCATTTGAATAATTGGCAACTACTAAAGCATTTTCTGCCTGTCTATTGAAAGAGGCCAGGTGTCGTGAATGAAGTAAACAATGTTGGTCTCACTTGGAGGAAGGTTTTAAATGCATCTCCAATGACAATTGCAAATGATTGAGAAAAGTCTGTCAAAGCTATACCTTAAAGGAAAATGAATATTGAAGTTACATTATTAATAAGCAGCTTACGTTGGAAAAGGAAGTGAAATATTTACACACATTGTTCCCAAAATTTCTGAAATTTCAATTGCCCCTTTAGGCATGTGATTTCTCATCTGTACACATGGGATTATTGTAAAAATTTAAAACACAGCATTGCGCACTTCAAGCTTCATCCATCACGACACAACCTTTCAAGTGCAAAGAGTTTTTTTCTCAAATGAATCAGACAGGATTAACTATGCATTGCCACTTCGTTACCCTATGCTTTTCATATTTCCTTCATTTGCACAGTCTAGCACAAGTTAAACGTAGTTATGTTGAGATACAATTCATCATTGCCTAGCTTTGCAATAGCTGCCTCTTTGATTCACTATGAAGTTTACCACATATGACCATTACACAAATTTGTCTCTTCTATTACTACGAGAGATGGAAGATTAATAGTGGCAACTATTTTTTTACAGCTGATACAAAAGAAATGCTTGTTACCAAGTTTTCTGTCCTTCAAAGTATTTGCCAGCTTGTGTGCAACCTGTTACCAGCAACGTGGAAGTCGTAGGATAACTTTAGCAATGCCTGTTGTGTTGATAGTGCAAATGGAGTGGTCTACTGTCTGACGAATCTCTCTAACAGGTCTGAAGGAATTGCCATGAAGTATATGGGAATCGCTAATTCTTTCTCAAAGTGGTCAAAGCTGTATTCCAAAAATGAACTGTAATACTGAGCATTGATGTTTGGTGTGGTGGAACGTAACTCATTAGGATAACACCATGACAGTCTTATACGAGAAGTACTATAACTTTCATATTGCTGGAGTTCTGACAAACTTTGATATTTCGAACTTTCTGATTTTGCTCACACTTTCTGCAGAACCCACCCATTATTTGGCATGATAATGCTCGGCAGCATACGTGCAAACTGTGGCTGATTTGTTCATCGATGGAGGAGGGAAATGCTGCACCACCCACTATACTTCCCTGACTTAAGACCTTGTGACTTTGACTTGATTCCGAAGATGAAGGAATCTTTTTGTGGTATTCACTTCAGAATTGTTCCAGAGATTCGTCTGGCAGTAGACTGCTCCATGCTCCATTCCTACTATCAACATAACAGAAGTTTCCTACATCTTCCACATCACTGACAACGGATTATACACAATGCTGGTGACAACCTTGAAGCATAATAATGCTTGTAATGTGTATCTCTTTTGTATCAGTTATAAATAAAATAGTTGCCACTATTGAAGTTCCAACCTTTGTATTTAAGGCAACAACTGATTAAGGGTAAAAAATTCTCACATCCTGTTTATGTGTTAAATATTCTTCAAATAAAGCATTCTGCTTACCAAGTCAAGCGAGGTTTTTGCACTATTCTGAGCAACAGAGAGAGAAGAAACCTACAAATTCTTGGTGGTTGTTCAATATAATTCCATTAGGACTATTCTGGAAATAATTTGCATTAGAGTAGGTACTGTAAATTAAATACTGTGCCTTCATTTTATGCCAAGGGCACATTTGCCCTATATGCATGTTGGTATAGATCTTGGTATTATGCCATTACACAGAAACGGCAAGTAGGTGTAAAGGATATGTTGATCAGCTGTGAGCTGTCATTATTTTTCCTTGTGTTGTGAAATTGTTCGACAATACGTGTGTTGTGTGTGTGAATTCCTCAGTAATGTTATTCTTATTAGTCCATTGGAATGCCTGCCAACAAATTCATGCTTGAACAGTGTATTTTTACATCTGATATGTGAAAACTGAATCGTGTAGACAGGTGTGCAGAAAATTTCAGCAACAATTTCCTGTTAATTCAGTAATGGGTAGACATTGTGAGGTATTTGGTGAATAAATTTAGAACAAAGGGATGATTAAACGTAAACCAAAGAAGCAAAAATGACGTGTTTCTGACGGAGGAAAAGCTAGACGAAATTATGCTGCGTTTGAATGCTCACCTAAGAAATCTCTCAACCATGTTCCACAGCAAGTGGGTGTTTCACTAACCTCTGTTCATACAGCTACTAACTTTTAAAACTGAAACCCTACCAAATGACTATATGCACCAAGTATAAACATTACTGAAGAAAAACTTAGGTTTGTGAATGGTAATTTCATCCAAAAATGTCAATGTCTTCATACAGATGGACATCACTTTCAACACTATAACAAGGTTAGTACTCATCAGACGTGTACTAACACTCATGAGTAAGTAATGTGGGAGTTATGGAATAGAAAACTGAACAATGTAATAAACCGAGTGCTAAACACGCATTTGCGCTATCCATAGCCTTGGCATAAAATGAAGGTACTGTAAATATGTACAGAAAAATCCATTTCACTGGAAGTGATGGGTGTGTTCATTTATATTATGAAAAGTTTTGGAACTAAAAATACGTGATTTTCAGTTTTCTTACAAACATACCCTCTACTGGCAATGTGGGCTAATTTTTGCAAAATCAAAATATTTAGACCTAGTATAAGTGGTATATAGGGGATGCTGAAAAGTTTTAGAACAGCAAACCAGGATTAGTTCAAAACATTTAGAGTTTGATGTTCAAAATATTGCCCTATAACATCAATGCAGTTTTGCATTTGATGAAACAAGTCATTAACTCCTTCAGTGATTTGGGTGTGATATGACACCTGTGCAAGATCGTTAAATGCCCCATATTTTCAAAAAATAACATCGGATGACTGTTGAATAATACAAAACTCAACAATTAGATTTATGGCCATGGAGTCTTAAGGCATGATAGGAGTGGCTAAACTATCAAATCAAGGATTGCAGAATCAAATTCAGTCAAAATTTGTTCTGCATTTTAGAGAAACTATGGTAAAGGATGGGAAGGCTCCAACTAAGGCAATCAATTTTGATGGTATGGTTGGATGCTGACATGTTTCGATTGAATGCAGGCACATGCATTTTACCATTTTATTACATAAAAAACATTAAAAATTCTCTACCATCAAGTAGCATTAAAGATTATAAGCTCAGATAATAGTGCAGCTATCGTGTGTCTGAATGGCAGCATGGTGTATGGCATGATATGTGATAGTTGACCATACTGGTATGATCGGAGATTCACACCCCAAGGGGCCAAAATTGATGTGTTTCATCACCTTACCTCCATTATTGGATATTCCTGAATGGGTTAAAGCAAAGATGCTAGCCACTCTTCCTGAGACACTTCAGAAAGTTTTTGTAAATTTCCACTGCTCATCTGATGACAAAAAATTTATTCCATTTATTTTACCTTTAATTTTTGGAAATGAAAAGAAATCTTAATGTGCTAGGTCAGGGCTATATGATAGAGGGTACTGATGGGCACAATCAAATAAAAACCGTAGAAATATGCGATAGTTGCCTAAATATTGGTTATTCAATTGTTGCCCTGTATTCAGTTTTTCACTCAGTTTTAAAAATCCTGTTTTATACTGCCATTTTTCTTTGGAGAGAATGCAATTACATTCTTGAAGGCAGCTACTGTTGCTTGAGGTTGTCTTTCATTTTGGGAATAGAAAAAAGTTGCATGTGGCCCAATCTGGACTATAGGGAGGACTGGACGAATATCAAGAGTTCTGACTCCTGGAGAAATTGCCATGCAGACTAGTCTTAACACCTTTTTCTCAATTCATTGGAACGCTTGTGGCAGACATTTTGTGATGCAGTAACAGTCCTTTGTCCCTCAAGCAGAATCGTCACAACTTGGTAAGAAGAAGGGACAGCTTGTCTTATTTCCAATACTTCTCCTTTGCTTCATTTTTTGGGGGATCTTCTGGAAAGACTGTCGGTTAGTTTCTGGAGCACACCGGTAAATACATCTTTCATCACCTGTTACAATGTTAAATATGTTTTTTGGACCCTTCTCCACTGAATTCTTTAATCATTCCTTGGCACCATTGCACACATTCTTCTTTCTGCTCATTTGTGAAATGAGCAGAGCTTCCCGATATCAAATTTTTCTTTCAGGATTGTATTCACTACTGCTGGTTCAGTATTTAGGGTTTCTTGAATCTGACCATGTGTGCATTGATCATCTTCCTGCAACATGTCCTCTTCTTTCACCATATTTTCATCTATTATTGCTGTATCTGGTTGTCCTGCTCAGTTTTCGTCTTTGAATGAATTCCTTCCTCTTCTAAACTTGGCATGCCATTGATAAATAGTGGATCTCGAAGAGCAAAGATCTCTAAATGCACGATGCAGTCTTTTACTTATTTATACCTCACCTCCATTATTGGTTATCCTTCAATGGGTTAATGTAATGGGATGGAAAAGTTTGAAGCTGCCAAACTCTTTAAGTTACATTGCGTTAAGTCAGGTCACATTGTGACCATAAGTAGCTCCATTTAATACAAGTGTTAGACTTTAGAATTACATCATATTAAGTTAAGTCACATTACATTAAGCGTATCATAATCCTGGCATGTTATGAAATTTGGTTTGAATTAGGGGTTGAAAATGGGAGCAATGTGCATTCATAAAACCTGTCCCAGTAAGTAATTTTGTGTTGCAAACAAAATTCTTACCATGGAATATAACATAGTTATTTGCTTGGGCACATACCTCAGCTATTGAGTGCCTTCTCAAGATTTGCAACAGTACAAAAGTCTAATCTCAATGGCAGTAACAAATAATATTTTCGGTAATTCCAAAAGCTATGTTGCATATGAAAGGATTTTACAAAGAGCTTATGTTAAGTATGAATAATTTTAGGATATTTGTGAGATGCTCAAACATTATTTTTTACAGGTTAAAGAGCTATTCGATAAATATCACCTGCTCCTTTGCTCAAAAATACATGGATTATCAGAGGGCATACATTCAAATGCTCAGAATGGCACAGCTCTGTCAGAAGCATTAGAACCAAGTACTTCTGGCATGCCTAATGAAATTGCAGAAACATTGTGAGTAAATTTGCCATTTTTATGAACCATTTATAGGATCTGTAAGAATTCCTGTTTAGATTGTTCTGATATTCTTAAACAGCTATAGCAAAATTAATGAAACTGAAACACTTAGAGTAATAGCAGAATTATATTGTTGAAATTGTGATTGGAATGGTGACATTTTAGTTTTACTTTACCAGTTTCAATTATGTTGAAAGGTTTCACTTCTAATAACTTAGCAGTAGTTGGTTCAGTTTTACATTGGTAAAAGTAGAAGATAAATGCTATAAGAAGCAGGATTCTTGTGTTAATGAAGCATTAATTGGCCTTGGTTAATCACAAAAACAAATAAGTTTGAGTTACACTACTCCACCTGTCTTCCTAAAATATATTATGTTTACTTGTGTAATGTATGCACCTTTTGAATGAAATTTTAGGTTCTAAAATAGAAATGCATAAATTATGCAAGTAATGAAAATTGGAGATTTAGAGGCATGAGATTTAACTTCCTTTACTTTATGCATCCTCATTGCTACTGGAATGGTTAAGTTCAGATGTATTATTTGCGGGTTACGCAAGTTGACATGTTGGTCAGCAAAACAGACATTGTTGTACAATCCATAAAGCGTATTTGAGATTCTGTTTTCCTAAAACTGCTTTCCTTTACATCTAATGAAATAGATCTCGAAGAATTGTCACAGACCATATGGAGTCGAGTTTCATGACTTTTTACACCCTCATATATATAAGGCTTATTCCTCTATTTATTTAATGCTAATCGAGAAAAATTTGGCAGATAGGATCTTATAGCTGCTTTCTTGTAAGTAGAACGGAAATAAGGGGGTACCATAAGCTAAATCGATAATCAAATCTTTTAAAAGCTGGTTGCTCTGTGATTGAAGTACCTTTGTTTGTAATGGCAGGAGTTGACAAATTCCCATGTGAGAAAAGTATAAGTATTTTAAAGCTGAAACTGATAACAAGTAATATCTCAAACGTTCAGCTGCATGAAAAAAAGTATGACATAAATTGTGTGTTTTAACAAGCTCTACATTTTTGTATGGTACGTTTTTGTCTTATCTCTTATGATTTACCAGATATGCAAAATTCCACAAAATTCTTTCAGAGGATATTCCCAGAAAATTGAAGATATACATTGTATTTTTGATGTAAATATCTTAACTATAAGAGATTTTAATCAAAAACGTTAGAGCCATTTTTGAGAAAATAAAAATTTTCAAAATTTTTTCCACATGAAGGGTAGTTGCAGCTGGGGGAATTTTCTTGAAAATCTTTGTGTGGTATCCTTGGAAGATACTGAACTTAAATATGCATTTTGGTATTTAATGGACTTTTCGTTTTTGAGCTATATTGGTTGCACTCATGCACACACACCCCCCACTCCCCCCACACTCCCTACCCGCACACACAACCCCCACTCCCCCCACACTCCCTACCCCCACTCCCCCCACACTCCCTACCCCCACCCCAGCCACTCACCCCCCTCCCACACTCACCCCCCTCCCACACTCACCCCCACACTCACACTCACCCCCACACTCACCACCCACACACACACTCACCCCCTTTTCTTTTCTAAAAACTGTTTTTGATTCAGGCATCTCGAAGTATGTATTTCCAGTGAAATCTCTATCAACTTTTGGGTGTAATACAATACCTTTTGTATACACTAAGTACATAGTATGTAGAGAAAGTAAAAAGTTGTTGTACATCAATTATGGGGGGGTGTAAATTATGTAAGTAAATACAGTAAACCAGGAAATATCAATTATGTGACTGCTTACAATTAAGTGACTGAACAAGAAATGTAATTAGTTGACAAAAGTTGAAAGCTGCAGCATCAGCAATTCATTGGAACTGGTAATATGAACTGGTGATTGATTTCTAAGAATTGAAAGCTAATTAGAAACAGTAAAAAAAAAAAAAAAATTGATGGTGGCTTACTTACAAAGGGGGAGGGGAATTATATCTGAACAGATAGATACAATCACAGACAAGGTAAGCTTGCAGTCATCTATAGTTTTATTCATACATTAGTAAATGTGCCACTAAAAAAGACAGAATATAACAAAGCACATATGATTGATTGATGCTTGGAGGAATTTAGTTGGACCTGTGTGGTTGAAACTGAGAGCATGGGCTTTCGAAACTAGTCCCTCATAATAACAGTGTAAGTGATGTAGTCTTAAAAAAGCAACTCAACAAATTAATATAACATATAAAGCACATATGGTTTACATCGCAGAATACAATCATTTAGCAAAAAATTGATCTCTGAATAAAATCAAAGCAACGACAACTATACATGTTACAAAACTACACAGCCTTTTCAAAATATTTTCAAAGAACACAATATAACACTGGCATCGCAGAACAAGTTCAGTTTTAAAATCCCATAGAGCAGATAAAAAGTCAACTGGGGGGGGGGGGCTTTAATCATATTATTTAAAAAAGAAAGTAGCAATATTTACTTCAGAAAGTTATTGGGACAGTAACACTATAACTATTATTTATCACTATTAATATTATTGTTACTAGTAGTATTAGTTTGGTAGAGGTAGCAGTAGTATAGGTATTAGCAAGAAAAAAAAAACTGTACTAGATACAAAGGAAAACATGGGTTTACAATATGGCTAGATAGTAGCCTGGGCTGATGACTGCCATATTGTTTGTATGGGTGCTTAGTACTTGAAATACTAAATACCTCTGAAAAACAAAGCAAAAGATGTGCTAGAGCTCATTGAACGCTTCATGAGCCTTGAGATAAGTCTTCAATGGCTTATTCTTTGGATGGGGAGACATGGGATGGAATAAAAAAGTTCAATTGCTTAGTGCTGGAAGCAACAGAATTCACTGCATGAAAGATAGATTAAAATAATAAATAAATAGATATATATCTTTATATGCCAGGGTGATAAAATTGTATAGCAACATCGAAAGAATACATCAAAATTACAATATGTGTCACACCCCACACTAAATCGAGGGGACCCGCTTGGCTGCTTAAAGGTAAACTGAGACAAAATATACGAGGGCCGTTCAGAAAGTAGCCTCCGATCGGTCACAGTGCGGGTAGTGGGGGGAGTAGCGACGCCATCTGTGCATTCACGCACTCAGCAGGTCAGTCGGCATCAAGCCGTGGTCGAGTGAAAGTCGTACCTGCGCTAGTTTAGTGTTTGTGGCCGTTTGAAATGTGTACTGCAATAGAAAACCCCGCCAAATGTGAAGTGCGTGCTGTTATAAGGTTTTTTACAGCCAAAGGATATTCTGCAGCAGCTATTCATCGTGAGCTTTGTGCCGTGTACGGACCAAGAGTTATGAGTGAAGGAGTGGTCCGTGAATGGGTATGTTTATTTAAAAGTGGACGAGAAAACGTTCATGATGAAGAGAGGAGTGGTAGACCATCATTGGTCACGGACGAACTCGTTCAGACAGTTGATGCAAAAGTTCGTGAAAACCGACGTTTCACAATGTCAGAGTTGTCTACTGATTTTCCTCAGATTTCTAAGACTCTCTTGTACGAGATAGTGACAGCAAGATTGGGTTACCGTAAGTTCTGTGCACGATGGGTGCCCAAAATTCTTACCGACCACCACAAAACTCAAAGAATGGCCTCTGCATTAGACTTTCTGTCACGTTATGAGGCCGAAGGTGAACCATTGTTAACAGAATCGTGACCGGGGACGAAACCTGGATTAAGTACGTGAACCCTGAGGCAAAAGAACAATCAAAGATGTGGGCACATTCAAATTCGCCTACCAAACCAATAAAAGCCCGGCAAGATTTTTCTGCCCGAAAATTGATGGCAACGGTGTTTTGGGATGCAAAAGGGGTGTTGTTGGTTGAATTCATGGAATGTGGGACGACCATTAATCAAGACGTGTACTGTGAAACACTAAAACAATTACAACGGGCTATACAGAACAAACGCCGTGGTATGCTGACTTCCGGTATCGTTTTTTTGCACGATAACGCCGTCCTCACTCTGCTCGCAGAACAACAGCCCTTCTTGAGTCCTTCAAGTGGGACGTTGTCAACCATCCACCTTACAGCCAAGCGATTATCACCTCTTCATGCATATGAAGAAATGGCTCGGGTCCCAGCGCTTTGATGACGACGAAGAGCTCAAAGATGCGGTCACAGGCTGGCTCCAGGCACAAGCGGGTGATTTTTATGCAGAAGGAATTTCAAAGCTTGTGAACAGATACGATAAGTGCCTCAATCGTTATGGAAACTATGTAGAAAAATAGTGCAAAGATGTAGTTGTAAGATGTATATATTAAAATATTTTTATTTAACTTGGTGAATTTCTTGCAATCAACCGGAGGCTACTTTCTGAACGGCCCTCGTACTTTTTACTATGGGTGGGCACAAAAGGGACGCACCCATATAGGCTAAATCCTATACAACAAGGGAAAACCTAATTCGCTAATAAAAAGGATGTGTATAGGTTAACTAGACTACTGATGTAAAAAGAAACGCTTAAAAAGCAATAGCAAATATATTGTTAACTTTTACTTGAATACATTCCACCATCTTGGCGCAAGGCCAACCTTGGCTTTTTGGAGGAGTCGAAGCTCCACTTTTGCAACTATTACAACTGAAGATCACATTATAAAAGAGAGCAATTGCCACGCTTACCGTGGTTTTAATAATTGTTAAAGTTGGCAATGTTGCCAACATTATGATAATTATAAATTTTAATACTACCACATCCTGTGCACACAGCCAGGATGTGACAATATGTTGCATAAAACATTAAAATATTTTGCTGTAAAAAGTATTATATAACAAATGCTGATTTTATAGTTCTCTAAAAAACTGAAAACGAAAGATCTCTTACAGTATTTGGTAAAATTTTAAATAAGCTTGTGGATTGAATTTCAAAACATTCTTGATCTTAGAAAATTTATTTTTATGCACATAAATGTTAAGAGCAGTTTATAGTGCTATAATTATGAACAGTTGTGCAGAATGAATAATTGTTAATATTTCTCTTCACATAGAGCAAACAGTCCAAAATAAACATTGATGTCAAGGTTAAAATATTCAATTTCATAAATAATGGTTTACAGAGGGTTCCTTGTTGAACTCTGCACGTAATTCTTATAGCCTTTTGCTGCAGAATTAATATACTTGCTGTAGAATGGTTGCTCCACAGAGTGCCATATGTGAGATGACTATATACCTGTGCATAGTAAACACTTGATAAAGATTCCAGTGAAAGATATTGCTTTAGAATTCTTGAGGCAAATAAACCTTTACTAATTTTATGTGAAATGTAGAGAATGTGACGTTCCCATTCCAAGTTACCTTAGATATGAATGCCTATAAATCTAACCTGTTTATCAGCATTAGAATAGCTTACATTAAAAGTTCAATATACTGTCTTTTCTTTACTAACGGCCAAATTATTTGCCTCACACCATTTTATAATTTTGATTCCTTTTCAAGATTAACATCTAAAATTCCACTAACAGTGCAGGAGTAATTGATAGAAAGATCTGCAAATAAATATGTTTCAAGACATTCAACTTGAAGGTACATAGGAAGATCATTAATGTAAATAATAAAAAGTAATGGTCCAACGACAGACCCTTGTGGGTTCTTTTTCGACTGTTGATCATTTACAAATACAGATTGATGCTTATATGACAACAAAATCTAAATTGTCAGTAAAACCATAAAATTGAAGTTTCTCTAAAAGAATCTCATGAGAAATGGTTTCGAAGGCCTTGGAGAAATAAAAAATCTGCCTGTGAATAATATTACCTTTTCCCAGATGATAAAAACTTCTCTTCAAGAGTGAAATAACAGCATCAGTTGTGTGTGATTGGCTCTGAAGTTGAACTGACTTTTAGAGAATAATAAAGAGCCCTCAAAATAACCACTAATCTGTCTATTGACCAGAATCTTGAAAACCTTTGATAAAATTGGTAAAATATACACAGGTTTACAATTGCCAATTTCCGATTTTACGCCTTTCTTAAAAATGGGAATTACTTTTGCAGTCTTAAATACTTCAGGAAAGTAACCCAAATCAAGACAATAATTAATGAGTAGAATGTTCACAAATGAATACAGATGCTATTTTGAGAATATTTGCAGATATACCACAGGAGTCTGTGCATGTATTCTTTTTAATTCCAGCAATTGTGGCATAAACATCTTGAACCTTAACTTGCTCACATCTGAATGCACCATTAGGGTTCATAGTATCATTCAAAAATTGAATTCCCAGTACATTGGTAGAGGGGATTTTATTTAATAATTTATCAACTTTATTTATAAAATAGTCATTAAAATCATTCAAATTTGGCGAAACCTTATTTAATTTTGAGATGGTATTCAAAATTGATGATACCAAAGACCAAGTAAAAAATAAAATAAATAAATAAAATAAAATGGAGGGAAGACTAATCTCATGAATTTTGACATCACATGGAAGAAAAATGCAGCTTTGAAAACATAAAACTGCATAAATCAAAATCAAATGAACTCTTATCAATGGCAGGCATACGTTTTCAAAATAAACGTTTGTGTGACTTAGTGTTACATTAAGCATTTGAAAAGCAACTCAAGTACTTTATCCACAATATAATCGCAGCAGTGATGCTCAATTTGGAAATGTATCATAACCAAGGACCATTAAAGCTTAGCTTATTTTTTTATTTTATTTTTCTATTTTTTTTTTTTTTTTTTTTATTTTTTTTTTTTTATTTTTTTTGGTATTACATATTGTTGGAAGGCAATTGAAATTAAATAAACATTTTCTTGTTGCATGATATAGTGTAAATGAAGTTTATTTACTAACTTATATCTTTGTTATTACAAAATAAATGTTATTTATTACTAATAATATCCTTTTACTTCTCAATTTATCTACCTTAATTTAAGGAGTTTCATATTTTATACCCCATTATAATTAGCACTAGGTTGTTTATATAATGGTGCTGAAATTATTTTGAATCCTAAAACCTAATGTTTGCATATCCTTTTATATCTTATAATTCCATATAGTATTATCAACATTGTCATTCTCAAGATGTATAACATTGTGAAGTTACAGGAATTAGATAAGTCTAGATTAGATTACATTCTGAAGGTTCATGATGGCCAAGCAGACCTTTGAACATGAATGCAGAATTTAAAGTTCTTGCATTACAATTAATAGAAAACATCTTAAACTTTATGGTGCATTTACATTTAAGACAGGTATTAAACAACAATTAAATCACTTGGCCTTTACTGCCTATGACATTTGTAATTGTAATTGTAATCTATTAGCAGCCCATAGACTCTTTTCGAGTATTGGGCATTGTCAGTTTACATTAAACAAAATTCACAGTGCTTATACATCCTTATATACAAAGGTGCCCAAATTTAATATTAAGATGTACGTTCCCAAAATGTTAAATATGTACATAAAAATTTGTGAATGTAATTTGTAAATTGTTAATTATTACTCCTAAAATTGTATATATAAGATATACATTTCAAATTACAGTGCTGAAATGTATGCAATAAATATTCATTTTCTATTACATTTAGGTTACACTCACTAAACATAAACTTCAAAGGACATATAGTTTGCATCATATTACTTAGTGTTTATATTCTTGCTTATATGTAGTAAATAGAGCTGGGATTTTTATGTAGTATCAATTGAAAAATATGTACATAAATATGTAAAATCTTTAAATATTTCATGCAAATTTCTTATATTATGCTCAAGAGACAGTAAAGTATGCAATTATTATTTGATGAAAATGTAACCTAGAAAATTAACTCTCAATTTTATCAAGTAAAAATATTATAATATGAGTAAACACAAATGTAAATGCAAATTCCATAGTTAGACATTTATTCATTAAATTTTGCAGCACAGTCTACAATTACATATTTTTCTAACTTCTCTGGGGTCATTGATAGCCGTTTGTCAGATAGAATGTTCTTATAAGCAGAAAATGGCTGCTCAACATCACATGTGACTGTGAACATTTTTAACAAAGGAATCTTTCCTGGGGAAATGTTCTCAGGACAATCTGTAATGTCCCCTTTTAGAATTTGACACACACTGCAAAATGTTGAATATCCAAGATTTTTACTCGAAACTGTTTTTAATTTATTCCATGCACTCTTACCCTTCTCCCCATGCACTACACTTCGTTTTTCAACTGCATCCTCCACAACACCAATGGAAGCTTCAATTGGAAGTGTGATGCTATCCGGGAGCCAGCTAAAGTTTCTTCTAATGTAGAAGACAGAACAAACCACTTTGGACTCACTGAAGGCATGCTGAGTTTCACGAATAGCTGCAGCACTTTCAGGATCAAAAGAATCCACAACAGTCTTTGTCATCAAAATGTTCACTGCTTCAATCCACGTTCTCCTCCTAGTTAACACTGGTTCTGGAGGCAATGGTGTTCCTGGAAGTTGCTCTTTGTAGGAGTTCATGCACTGTGGGGCTTTTAGAAACACTTTTGTTTAATGTATTTACTTCCGGAAACTTAACTCTTATATCCTGAGCAACACGTTGCAAACCATGGAGCATATTGGGGTAAAATACCTTCAGAGCAGTTACAGCTGTGTATGGTGCTGCGTCAGAATATAGCACTAACACTTTCTCTTCTTGAGTTCCGGTAGGCCACAACACTTTTAGCCCATCATTCACAAATCTTGCAATAGTTGAATGATTTTTATGGTCCAGCTCTTTGCAGTGGATTAAACATGGGTTAAAAGCGCTGTCAGGTTCCAACTTTCCTACCACGAGATTTGCTGTGTTACATCTCTTAGAATCAGTTGTTTCATTAACCGTAACCCATATGAAAGAATCTAAGTACTGTCTTATGCTGTCCATTCTCTCATCGTAGCAGACTTGCAGATAGTATTTGCGTAATGTTGAATGGTCTGGTATATGTTGCTTGCAGTATTTTTCCAAGATCTGAATTTAGGCACTTGAATCTTGTACCACGGAATATTAGCAGCAATCATTGCACTGCACAAATCCTTATAGAAAGGATTAATTAAAGCTGAAGAATTTTTCATGTGTTAGAAGCACTTGCTTTGTCGGTTGACATGATTGTTTTTTCTATGCAGTGTACTTCTTAAATGCTGTTCAAGCTGGGATTTTATAGAGCATCCTATATGTTTGTTGCAATCTTTGACAAATGACTATTTTGCCATCAGTTGTAAAGCACTCGTCAATTTGAAGACAGTGAAGATGAGACAGGTACCATATTCACACTAGAGAGTATTGAGGTACACTGTTCACTTACCCACTTTGCTTCTGAATGAAACTAAGTACAAGAAATGAAAAGTATTGAATACAGAATTTACAGCTGTTTCATGGTATAATTAGCAAACCCATTAGGCCTAACACAAGAAATGAAAAGTATTGAGAACAGAATTTACAGTAGTTTCATGGTATAATTAGTAAACATATTAGGCCTAACAGGTTTCTTTTCAATGTTGTGGTCATGCTCATAAGTGGCTGTCAAACATATGCCATTGCTTTTTTTACCTAGTATGGTCATTCCTTGTTCAATACCTGTCAGTCACCTTAATCTCTCTATTGTAGCAAGGGGCAGTATCTACGTAGCTTCAGTTTAGAATTTATAGAGAAGTTTACCATGTGAATACAACAAAATGTGGAAATGTGTAATTTCATGTAATATCGCAAGAATATGTAATATACTTAAAAATATGTAAAATGAAATTCAGTTATAGTAACCCTAATATAGTGGTTTGTGAAGATATAAATTTTCCCAGCATCTAAATAGCAAGGAATAAAATATGTATTTACATAGAAATCCCAGCTCTAGTAATGTCAAAGATTTGGTATTCAATAATACATTTTCAGGCCAAAAGAATCAAAATAATGGAAGTGGTACACAGTGAAGTGTAATTCTGTTTATAAAGTGGGTTGACTCATTTTAAAAACCAACACATTTTCAGATTCAAATGTGGTTACATTGACCCTTTATTGCATGAGCTATTTTGCTACATATGCTGTCCTTCCTCCAATTCGCAAACTATATTTATATCCCTTTCAATGGCAACACAAGTGAAGTGACTTGAATAGCTATGATCGTTAGTATGATACAAAGTGGACTGCCAATCCATTCAGAGCTGAATGTCGCGAGTTCGAGTCCCAGGACTGCAGTCAAATATGCCTGTGGTAAAGGAAGGAGAGGGTCCAAGTAAAGTAACTTAAGTGATGACATGCTTGGATGCTGACAGTTACATTTGAGTGCAGTTGCATGGATTTTGCTCTTTTTCATTAAAAAAAGGATTTTTTTTATTGCAAAAATATTGATACTTTTACAATATAAAACAGCTATAACTAGCCTAATTTTATTGTTTAAGGTTATTGTAATACAAAAGAAAAAAGTTCACTAAAAATGCTAAAAGTTTTGATTAATCAACTTTGTTGCATAAGTGCAACACCATGCAGCAAAGGGTTAAAGGCACTTAATGTTTACATCCTTACTTGTTTGTAAAGAGTGTCAAAATTTGATATTAAGATATACATTCTAAACATATTAACTATGTAAATTAAACATATTAATAGCATTTCTATAATTCTACCTGCTTCCTGTTAAAATATGTGCAAGAGTTCACAATACTGTGAGTTATATTTCTATGATACTTGCAATTGTTATACGTCTAGCTCACTCAAAATGCATTAAAATTAACATAAAATCACTTCACTGAGCCCAGGTGTTAGGCAAAATGCCTTTTTTAACCAGAGAGTTCATATGATATGCCTATAGGGATAAACAAGTTTCTGCACATTTGGGGAAGATAGGCGCAATTTTCAATTTGCCTTTTTCGCCTATTTAACTCCTGTTGCCTATTTTAAAGTTAACCACCTTTTTTTTTTTTTTTTTTTTTTTTTTTCTTTTTTTAGCTTTTTTACGTCATTATTGTATATATTTTCTTTATTTTTAATACATTTTAAAAAAAATCTTGCATGTACTATAATATCAAAAAACAAAAAATAATAGTTGTACAAATTAAAAATTCACCTCACACAGATATTTGCTGAGAATCTTATTCTCTAGCAATAAATATATTTCCAAGAAGTGTTTGAAGAATATAATAGGTTACTTCAGAGTTTAGCAGCAAAAGAAAGTATTACTGGAGGGTGTGAAAAGGAATGCAAGCATCTTTTGTAAGATTTGTAATATTCACTTCCCTCACTTGATGATCAACTCATCTCTTTTCAAGCCAGGTAGATCTGCAAAGTTACCTTTTTCTCCTGATCCCGTTATTATGTACTTCAAACTCTCTAATCTCTTCTCACACCCTTCTTTCTGAGACAATAAAAGAAAGTAGACATACTCAGCCCTCATCAAGTAGAATCTGTTAGTTTGAGATTGAACTTACATTAAACAACTCCATCTGCAGTTTTCATGATTATTGCAATATTTATGCCAAAAGTGAGTGCACAGTTTAGTAGTAAACTGCATGGTTCCGCGTATTCGGTTCAGATACACTTATCTACCGATGGTACTATTCTGATGTGCAAAGGTTGTGAAAAAACAATTAACTATGAGAAAACATATCTATTTTATACTTCAGTATTTTGCAACAGCAAAGCATAAGACTGGAATTACTAAAATGGGTGGGCAGAAGCAGCTCTGTTTAATATCAATTGCGATTGCAACCACTAGTAAACAATTGCAGTTTTCTCTGGATTTGTGCAAGGCTTTTTCCAGCATAAAATATCTTCTTTGACAGGTGACTCAGTATGTCAGTTGACAACTTAAAAAAGCATCTTGTTGTGGCATGTAACCAAGAAATGTGAGTACGTATTTGTCAGTTTTTGTTTGTTTCTGTGATTAGCAAATGCCTATTTCACTGCCTATTTTTACTACTTTTAGTGCCTATATGCCTACCTATTTTAACCAAAATAAATGCCTAAACATCCAGACTCTAGTTATAAACTATAATCAAATTAACATGATTAACACGTACTTCACTTTATGAAGGATAATTTTTTCACAAGCCCTTGCCAGCTGTTGAACCACTACTCCTGGGATCCGGTGCCATTGCAGTTGTGTTGAATGTGGTAACATGTAGTTGATGGTTGATGAGGCTGATAAACAATCTGTATGAGGGTGTTGAAAATTCATGTCTGTGTAGCAGTATTTAAGGATGAAAATTTTTTCCCACTCTAGTAATTTGAATGGATTCGATTGTTTCTTTAGTAGATTAATTTCAGGATTAATCATTGTAGCGCCAAAAATGCTATGCCCCTGCAGATTTACCAATTTAATATTTAATCTGTTTCTTGTTTCACATTTCCTTTTTTGTCACCCAATGTATTTCTTACTGCGATCTAAGCAATGTATGAAGTTTATTCCTAATTGTTTTCTCTGGAGGTATTTTATCTTTTTAAGAACGTAAGCGATTTTTACTATTTTCTGTTCAATGGATGTAGTTTTATATTAAATTCCTTGAATATTTTACCAAATTTGTTTTGGAATTGTGGGTTGTAGGTAAATTTGTAATAGTGTTGTCATTTGTCTAGTATTCGTGTGGGGCAACAGTGTCTTTCATTAGGTATTTTGGATAGTGGACTTGTCAAAATGTTGGCTACTGCTGTATTTGAATGTGTTTATTTTTGTATTCAATGGTATTGAGAGGGATTTTGTCTTGTATACGTGCTAGACTATAGACACTGCATATTGGTGTGGTGTGGACTTAACACCATTCTTCATGTGTATGCTTGTATGAGTGTGTATCAAATGACCGGACTGAATTAACTGTATTTAAATAAGCTGCCTGGAAACTGAAACCTTTTACTAGCAGTGCTGTGAATGCGTCATTCCATAACAATTCAGTTGGGACTTAGATTAGGATACAGCAGTTGGTGTATTCTGTACCCAATATGGAACTGAAATATCAGCAATGCACATGGATAAAGTTTTGTGTTCTTCTAGACAAAACTCCTACAGAAACCTAGAAATGGTGCAGCAAGCATGTGAGGGCCATGCTTTAGACAGAACACAAGTCTGAGTGGCACAAATGTTTCAAAGAGGGTTATGAAGACCAAGATCCTCCGCACCCTGGAAGATTCGTAACAGCAAAAACAGAAGTCACCATCAACAAGTTGATGCAATTGTGCATGAAGATCATTGCATGTTAATTGTGAAGGTTGCAGATATAATGAATTTGTCTTTTGGAACCATAGAAAAGACAATACACAATACACTTGACTATCGAAGAATTGCAGCGAAATGGATACCTCATGCGCTGAAGGACGAAGAGAAGGTTTACTGCATCATGACGTGCCCACAATTGCTTGGAAGGTCACAACAGGAGCCAAATTTTCTGAATAGGGTAATCACTTGTGATGAGAGTTTGTTCCATCACTGAGACCCCTTAAGAAAACAGGAGAGTTTGCATTGGAAACATCTATTGAGTCCTAAGCCTAAGAAAACAGAAGCTCAGAAAAGTGCAGGAAAGGTTGTGCACCTCATATTCTTCGACAAACAGGGCACTCTGTGTTATGACCATGTAACTAATCAACACAGTAATGGCTGCTTACTATTGTGATGTATTGAATGGAACACTGAAGAGCAAAATCGCTGAAAGCGACTAGATCTTTCCATGACAGTATGGATCTTGCACCAAGACAATGCGCCAGTTCGAGTGTGTGCAACTCAAAATGTCAAAGAATTAGGCATTGAGATCATGCCTCATCCACCAAATTCTTCAGATCTCGCACCTTGCAATTTTCACCTCTTCCCTAAAGTGAAAAAGGAGCTTCGTGGTTGTCATTTTCAAAGTTACGAGTTGGAACAATGTTGTCATGGGTATACTGAACAGACTGTCAAAAAGGGGTTCAGTGAGTGTTTTGAACAATGGTAAATCATTGGAATAGTTGTATTTCATCAGAGGGAGAACACAAAGTTTGTTAGTAAATTTGAATGAAATAAAGAAATAATATGTTAATTATAAAATCTGTCTGGTATTTTATACACCCTCGTGTCACTTTTTGGTATCCATCATGTTCATTATTATTTTGAGGTCTAGGAAAGCGAGACACCCATTATTTGCTCTTTCTGTGGTCAATTTGATGGTCTTTTCTTTTATGTTGAGTAGTTTAAGTGCGCATTATATAAGTTCACTTGGAACTATTGCAGAAATGTCATTCACATATCTGTGCCAGGTTTTGAAGATACATGGAAAGGATTTGGCTATATGTCATTCAAATGTGCACATATAAAGCTCTGTCGAAAATGGTGAAAGTAAGGCTTCCATGTCTAGGCTTAATCTGTTGGTATATGTTTTGAAGGAGGAGGCTGATTGTTGTATACATTAGCTGGTGAATTTAACTAATTTCCTATTTCTGTATTGTGTGTATCATCACCCCACTGCAACCTAAGGACAAGTTCGTCACATGTAAATAGTGTATATAGCATTAGTTGAGATCTATGCAACAAGGGTTATAGTGTATAACCAACCAAACTCAATAAAACTAGATGGCACCATAGGTACTTGTCATTAAGATGACAATCCTACATTAGCAGTATAAATAGACCAGCTGAGGCAGCAAGGAGGCAGTTCAGTTTTGAACAAGGAACTGTTCACATCATTAGTGTAAGCTACCAGAGTGAACTATCCAGCAAACTCATGGATTATATTTTGGCGTGTTCTTCTGTCTCCCCTCAACTAGCCAGCTACCGATCACATCAACTGTTACTGGCCCAACTGCGGCTACTGGATAATTCCAGACAGTGTTTAGCGAGATCAGTGGCCTAGCCCAATCATCTGCACAACACTGAGCAAGTGGAGTCTGATACCCAACAGTCATATAATGATGAACCTGGTTTGAAACCTGTGTGCCACCTTATTGGAGGAAAAGTTCAGGTAGAGCAGGTGGTGTCATCATGGTCAGCTGGGGCAACATTCTAACTCATCCTCTTGGTAGTAGACAGCATAAGAACCATGGACAACACCAGGTCCACAACTATGCTGATCCTTGACAAAGCCACCCCAGAGGAACTAATGCTACAGCTAGAAACATTGTGCACCACTACCATCCCACTCCCGGGCTTTACAGTGAGGCCCCAGCAAGATGATTCTTACAAGCCAAGGCAGTCTTTGCAGGACACCAGATCAGCTCACAGCTTACCAGATTTTACAGTCATCAGACAACTCCCACGACTGGTGGTGATCTAGATCACTGACCTCATGTCAACTCCAGGAACACAGCCTTACCAGGCACTCAAGGATTGTCTACCAGAAATCTCTGCAGCAGCTGTTTGAGGACACATACCTAGGGGACCAAAAGCCTCAACTACTGCGAGTTATGCATCACCAGGCTGCAACTTGCATGTCAGAGGATCTCCTGCAATTCCTATGTCTGCTCAACACAAACCCAAGCCCTACTGGTAGCCTGGGAAGTTGAACCATTGGACAGAATGGTATGCATTGCAGTTCACGGGATGGCCCAGAGCATGGGAAGAATAGCAGAGGTCCATCAACCAGATGCACAGCTCCAGGTTAAGGCATTAACAAACTCACTCAGGACTACAGTGCACAGGTACCATAAGGTGCCCACAATTTACCTGTGGCCCTCAGGCAATCACATGTGGTCTCTGCTGGTACCACAGGTGCTGTGGCCAAGGTACATGCAACTGCACACCATCCTGTCAGTTTTGCCACAACACACAACAGGGAAATCTGGTCACAAAGCAAGTTTAGCAGGACCACGTATGAACCCCCTCCCCCCACTTCATTTGGTGCCAACAGAACCAGATGCCATTCTTTGGGGACACTGGAGCCTGCCTATCCATCTCTCCCAATGGAAGAGCTCAACCCACCAAGTATATGGTATATAAGCAAACAGGTCTCTGATATGTACCTTTGGCATTTAGACATCATCGCTACACCTAGGCAGAAACAGCAAGTACTTGGAGTTCCTGGTCACAGATGTCCCAAAAGCCATCATAGGTGCTGACTTCCTCACTGGCCTGTCAGTAGAACTCAACACCAAAATACCTATGGGGACAACCTCAAGTGCAGGATTCCAAGCTACGTTGAGTCTATAACTATCCACATCTCTTCGATTTCACTGTGAGGCCCTTTCAGGTAGAGCATCTATTGGAGGAATATTTCCAGGTCTCCTAACCAGCAGACACTCTAAGAGATTGGGATTTACTGCTACACAGGAACACCAGTGATGGCCAAAGTCAGGCATCTGCATCTGACCATATATGCACAAGCCAAGAAGGAATTCACCAGGTCTATGAAGGATGGAATCGTGGGCATCACTCCTCATAGTGAAGAAGCAGAATGGATCCATTCAACCCTGCAGGGAGTACCACTACTTACATAAGACTGTCCCTGATTGGTGTGCGATCCCATATATTTGGGATTTCAACACCCTTCAGAGTAGCATCTCAATCTTCTCCACACTGTACATCCTAAGAGCATTCACCACATACAGATTGTCCCCAAAGACATTCCCAAAACAGCCATCATCACCACATTTGGGCTCTTTGAATATACAAGAATGGGCTTAGGACTATGGGATGCAGCACAGATGTACCAGAGGTTCCTGGATCATCTTGTTTGTGACTTGCCATTTGCCTTCTGCTACCTGGATGATGTCCTGGTGGCTTTCATTACACCAGAACAACATACAGGACACCTAAGGGCAACTCTCCTGCAATTTGTAGAATGCAGCCTTCATCCAAAAATCGTAAAATATACCCTAAGGCAACCAGAAGTACAGTTCTGTGTCCAGCCAGGGCACTTAACCACTCCCGGCCAAAGTTGTGACCAGCACAGAATTCCTGCCGCCAAAGAACATTATGGAGCTTTGGCAGTTGTTAGGTATGGTCAACTTACTGCAAACATATCCCACAGCCAGCCACTATACAACAGCCATTAAATACTTTGCTCCTCTACAGCAAGAAGAAAAACAAGACACCCATTTGCTGGACAAAAATATCAAACATCACCTTCCACTGCACCAAGCAGGCACTGGCAGATGCAGCATTGCTGGCACACACATCCAAAAAGGCAGCACTCTACCTCTCCATGGATGCCAGCAATATCAGAATTGGCACCCTGAGGAGGATCCAACAACTAGGCTTCATCCCTCAATTCTGCACAGACATCCAATACTTTAGGTGGGGGGGGGTGGAGATACAAACAGGGCTAACATATAGCAACATAATTATGTATTTGATAAATTGAATAAGAGAGCACGTTTCCAAACTATTCCTTATCTGCTTCAAAGAAAGTTTGAGAAAACAAGCTGCTTTGCTTTAATTTGAAAAATAATTTTACTACACTTCAGATATATGGATTCAATCACAGTAAAATCAACTAAAGCTTTCATATTGCCTTTCATATTGCATAATACTCTAAATTGATAAACACTTGAAAGAAAGTGGGGTCAACTTGAACAATTTTAATAACATCACTTCTTTACTACGTATGAGCTCAACTTGCATCACCAGTTGCCAATTGATCTCTTTATCAAGGCTCAAATAGTTTTAAGGTCAAAGTTATCTTCTGGTGGCCTGCTGATGAACCTGAATAGGAGGTTGTATGTATCTGGAAAATTGAATTTCATGATGTGGTTTTCAAATTTCTTTTTACAATTATTCTCCTCTAATTTTCAAATTTGTTTATATAAATACTCTCCCTACCTCAAGTTCTCTGGGTTTCTGGACTGCTACTAATTCCTGTTTCATGGTTTTGACTCCAAAAGTGTGAGGCAACTACAGATTTCTCAATCTGCTTGAATTGATATAATGCTGGTGTTCCTTGAAATGGATGCCTTGTTTTACTGATGTATACCTTCTCACAATTTTTACTCTGGATCCAATAGGTTCCTTACTATTTCTCTTAAGGCATGGGCTTGAGTTGAACACATTTTTAATGTTGTATTTGTTATAAGGTGCCAGAGTAATTTGGTTTTTGAAAACTTTTGAAATTTGTGAATGAGCACAGGTACTATGTAAATTTGTTTATAAGTTTTTTGCTGTGTGTGATAGTGTTGTGAACTGTTTGATGCACTTGATTCAAATTCAAAAGACAAAAGTTTATTTTTCTTTATTATATGAATTGATTCATTATGAGAGCTTGCTTTTATACTCAGAACTGAAAACAGCATGAATGATAAATGGTACCTCCTTTAATGTACCAGAGGTTTTATTAAAATTTGTGCATTATTCTCAAAGGTCACATTATCATTCTTAAATGATTAGTCCAGATCATACATCATAGTCAAGGGCATATTATCTTATATTTCCGTCAGGATAGAACAGCTGGAAATTCTGGTTTAAAAATTGCATTTTGCTGTTTCATTATGTTTGCTCCAACAACAGTCTGAGTGACAGTACATTCTGAAAATACTAATTCCAACTGGCAACCAATGCCTACACATAAGGCAATCATAGAGCACTCATAAGTTAATCAGACTATCAGAAATTGATGTTGCAACAAACCTGTAAGTTTGTGCCATTACAACAAGCATTTAGATGTAGACCTGGACATACATGGTGACTGTTTGGCAAGTTTACCATCATGGCAGCCACTATCTATGGAAGCTATAAATATGAAATGACTCATGAAGTCTATACTCTCATATGAGGAGAGTAATGAGTTAAACAAAGGCCTATCCTCCCAAATGCATTACACAGGGTGTCCCAGAACTCGACTGCACAAATTGAGAGAATTGTAGAGTGATCCTAAAAAAAAAAAAAAATTTGAGATAGGGAACCTATTGTCCCTTTTGCAAAAGTCAGTTGTGGTATGTTTACTGAATTGCACACCAATGGCCGTAATTCAGAAGAATGTGGAAGAACCTCTCCTATTTTCATTCAGAAATCCTCATTTGTAGATCAGCAATCAAAGGAATGCAGTATTGGTGCACAATCGTTAAGATATTTAAAACTATGGACTTGCAATTTTAGCAAAATTACCTGTTCTTTGTTGGTGTTCATGCAACTGATACAACTGTTTGGTTGATTTCAGATTGTATGCAATTATCTAGAGCAGACAGCTATAACATATGGTGGCCAAGTTGGCCATCGAATCCCTTGATAAATGATTGCACCACTCTCTGAAACTTCCTTTTGTTCGTGTTTTGTGTGATTTATTTATTTTTTTTTTTAAATGTTTTTCTCAAACAGGTACACAATTTGATTAGGAATAATATTCTTAGTTTGCATTTTTTAAATCAAGAGAATAAACCCTCCAGAATGCATTGCTTTCATAAGAACTGAAGTGTATTCAGTATTTACTGCAGTACTTGTTTGTCAAGGCACCTGCGTAGATTAATTTGATAAAACAATTAGGTATGCTAAAACCACTTGTGTAATATGTGCTTTGAAACGTAGAAGAAACTAAACAATTTTAGTGGTAGGGGGGAAAAAAAAAAAGCTGCAATTGCTAGGGTTCAAACAGCAGCACTTGGCACTTGGCACTTGGGTTTTGCTATGTAGGTATTATGCTGTTCTAACCACTTCAACTACCATGGTCCTAAGCTGTTGTGCTTCATAGATGCAATCTCTGTAAGTTGTCACATCGAACAGTTCCTCTGGTAACCTGTTGTATTTTATATTTCGGATACTGAATTATTTCTCAAAGTATCTTTTTATTTGCCTTTTATGCAAAGATGAAAAGGTAGAATGCACTTTTCTTTCTACCGGGTGATCCAAAAACGTCCAAACTGACTGTAGTGTTTTGCCAATCCGTGCCCTCGGCTCTCATTGCTGTTATCATGGAAAGGTGCGAATGAAACCATGCAACATTTTTAAAACTACTTTTAAAGGCTTTACTTACCAATGTTATTAAAGGAGATGCTGAAACTGGCCACTGGCATTGTCAATAAATTTTTGGCACCTCTATCGATCACTTGCCATTGGTCATGTTGAGAAATACTGACAATTTGCTGGTGGATATTTTGTTTCAATTCTTCCAGGGAGTGTGGGTTTGGCTTGTACATGTTACATTTTAAGTTACTTCGGAAATAGAAATTGCAGGGGGTTTGGAAGTGGGACCAAGGGAGCCCTCTAATAATAATTCTGTCTTGAAACACACTTTCAGTTCTTCTCATCAGAAGATTGGCTGTATGAGCTGTTGCAAAAATCTTGCTGAAAATAGGCAAAATCATGCTCCCTGTCTGTTAATTAAAAAAAAAGGGGGGTTGGCAAAACTATATTCATGCATGTGCGGTCATTACTGTTGACTCGAAAAAAATGGGCCTACAACTCTTTCTCCATTAATGGTGCACCATACGCCAATTTTTTCGTCATGAAGGTGTATTTCATGAACAATATTAGGTTTCTCAGAGCTCCAAATTATTTTGTGTATACACATATCCATGATGGTGGATTCAAGCCTCATCCATGAAAAATATTAAACGTGGGACAACTTTGCCATTATATATACTATTGAGAGTCCACTTACAAAATGTGTTAACACTTACTTATCGTAAATAAATACATGCTGTGCAGTAGAAAACAAATGCTGAGCCATAATACAGTCTGTGACTAAGTACAGGACAAAATAATAAAGCACACTGGTAATAACTGAACCACATGATATCACAGTCAGCTCAATATTGCAATTTCAGAGCAGAGGAAAAAAAGTCAGCACTGTGACCTTGTGTACAGCAGCTGTGTTTTGTGTTTCTGTGTGCTCAGTGGAAAAACACTGTGCAGCAGTTTGGATGTTTTTGAGTCTTACAGTAGTACACTACATCTTAACTAGTTTTATGTAGGTACTTGTTTTACTATGGAGATCGTTGTTCATTTTGTATTTCATTTGACACAATGATATTATTTTGTAAATTGCGAATTGTGCCTTGTGTATGTACATATGTCAATATGTGATATACACTATTTCAGAAACTCCTTTGAGATTAAACAGAAGTTATCCCTTCATGTATTGAATGCAACTGATGTTGAAACGTTCTCCATTGCACCTAGATGCAAATTGTGCATTACATTTATTTTATTTGTCAGTATGAATTATCAATCTTCCTTAAATTAAGAAGCAAGTTGGTTGTAATCAGTTTTCACTTGATCATATTAAGTAAAGCAGATAAAATTCAAACAAAAATACCTACTGAGAATCTAATTCTGACACATTAACCAATACCACTTCATCTACGCTCCTTGAAATTAGTGTGTTCAAGTCGAGGCCCATAGTGGTTTGGTCAGTGGTGTGCTAACCATTAATACATTTTATGCTGTAGCAAACAATTTAGAGCTCATAGCCCATAGGCTCCCCATCTCAAACTATTTATCTTGGACGCCTCTACAATCCTGCCAGTTTGTGTGTTTGAATTCTGGGACATCCTGGTATAAAAGGGGATATTACACTTAAATCAGTTTTTTAATAGTTTGTATAAAATTGATATGTTTTGTGTTTGCAAATTGCATTTAGCAACATACATGTTAAAATCTGGGAACATGTTCCACTCCCATAGTTAATGGCTACAATAACAAAACTCTTTAACCAGTCACATAGTTCAGTTAAGTCTGTGGCTAAATGTATATTTGTGTGATGCTACCATTTACTAAATCTGATGAATTCTGTTTGGTTGGATGTTTATTGAAATATCTGAATTCATAATATGATCCCGAGTTCCTAAATGTGCATTCTCAGACAAGCCGAAATCCACCATTAAATGTGCTTCTGATGCCTATGCCATCTATGTATGTTGACCGTAACCAGTAACAAAATGCCATGCCCATTTGAAGCTCTGCTAAAATATAATGTAAACCAATTGTTTTAGGTAAATAAAAAAAGTGCAATTTCACTTTGTTTTACAAAACCTGAATAGCGTGATTCGTGTAAAAAAAGTATAACTTCTTGCAGAATTTAACATTACTGCAAATGCAAAATTGAAGATGCCTAATCATAAGTTTGAAATTTAATAAAAGGGATCATATATCTCAAAAGTAATTATCTGGGACCCCTCAGAATCATTTCAATTTGTTTGGTTGATGTTTTGGAAGGGCCTATATAAATAATATATTGATAAAAATAAACAAAGGAATGTGGTCCAAAGCATTTCAAATTATACAAAAATCTTCCAAGTTAGTCAAACTTGTGTACAATGAATGTATGGTATGCAGCCATAAAAGTGAAACAATAAAAATTGAATAATAAGCATGCATATGAATTATTTATAATTTTAGTAATCTTAGGGTTGCAGATAAAATGATAAATAATTTATATACTGCTGCATTAGTTAGGGGAAAAAGTGTTCAGGCTCATATTCAGTATTTTACTCTGATTTTAATACTCTGGGTGTATAAACAAATTGTTCCTAAGAAAGAGCAAAATTTAGCATTATTAAAATTGTAGTAAATTTCATGTTTGCTATTTGTCATCTCTAGATAGAGGTTTACCCAGATTTGCTGAGCTGTTAAGCATAATTACTTCACAAAATGTCTTTCTAAGCTGATATTATACATTATGCAAAAATGAGAGTCCAATCCTAAAGCAGGCTCTATTTAAATGGATAGTTTGATAGCAGTGAAAGAAAAGCAAATTGGAATTCCTTTCTTAGGAAACAGAGAAAAATCAGTATTAAATTCTGAATTGCCACTCTTAACCAACTCTTCTTTAACTCATTGGATCTTAGCATCATATGAATTACAGAAATCTTCTAATGTTGCATTTACTATTTTAGGGTGGAAAAAGATCGGTGCCCAATATGCCTTTTAGACATGTTGGATGATGATAGAACAGTTACGTGCACATCAACCTGTTTCAAAAAGTTGCATTATGACTGCATGGCTATTTGTAAGTATTTCTCTTGAGTTACATGTTTTGAGTATAATACTAAGATAAAGGCTGGTTCACAACAAACGAGAATGGTAACCGGAATGAGAATGAAATGTTGAAGTGCCTGTATTTAAAGGGGATTGTTCACATTTGATGGGAAGCTTCCCTGTGCCCTGGGAACAGGAAAGATGATTTCTCATTCTCAGCCACAGTATATTAAATCCATATTGCACACATTAGACTGTTTGCTGTAGTGATTTTTGTAGGTGGCTATGACATGAAACAGCTGCCAGAACTCTCTCTCTAGTCACAGTTCTTTCAAATTGTGGCATTGACATAATCTGCACCATGCTGGTTGAATTGGAGGCAGGTAAAAATAGATCATTGCTCAGTTAAAAACAAATTAAACCCCAATGCAAAATTGACTTTCCTCTTTTAGATACAGTTATCAATATATAATCCCACTCACATTACAAGGATATTGTGAACCAAAATAACAACCTGGGAATCGAACCCGAGAAGCCTTGTACAGAGACAGGAGCTCTGCCACTGAGCTACAGGGCTAGGCACCAAAATCTTGTATCCTGCATTGCTTCCTGTTCTCAGGTTGTTCTGAACCTGCCTAAAAATGTTATTCACATAGAAAACGGCTTTTTCTGCAAAGAGCCATTCATAATGAAAATTAAGCATTCACAGAACTTAAGCATAAACTTAATGTGATTTGTTGTCATTCACAATAAAAATGGAAACACAAATAGCAGTCTCTCAAAAAGAGCTGCAAAGCAACCACTGTTGGACAGTGAGGTTATGTACATTAATCAAAATGAAGAATTAGCTATCCTGTTAAAGGGCATTCAACGCGCAAAAATCACCATCTGCCATCATAATTTGTTTTGCTGTGATTTTTATAGATATCTTAGGGATTCCTGGTCCATAGCCCTAAAGAGAAAGGCAGTGAATAAGTTGACACATGACAGTGAAAAATCGAATGATGTGAGACAGTAGAATAACCACATAATAAAAGTATGTGGTTAATCTGATCGACTATTTTGCACCTGCATAAACATGAAAGCTTGAAGCTTGCAAACATCTCTATATACATTACAAGTTCAGTTCCTTCAGATATGTCAGCCAATCTGATTTGAAACAGGATTTATTTATTTATTTACATAGAATGTCCCAATAAGCATATTGCTCTAGGTAGCGACTGCCCTTTAGTGAGGCAGTAAGCAAAATACAAAGAATAAATAAACACACATAAAAAGGAGTATATAAGTATAAATTCTATACGCGCACACAATGCATGCACACACACACACACTGTTTTACATAATTTGTGTGGGTGTGTGTGTGTTTAAACTTAAGGGAATATTTAAAAAAACACCATTGGGATTTTTTGTTGTGAAAGTTTTAGGAATTACAGTATTGCTCAAGTAGGTATTTGAAGAGTTTGTTTTTAAATTGGGATAAGTTAAGTGATTCTTTAATGCTAAGTGGGAGACACTTATATGTTTTGATGGCACTATGTAATATACTTTTTATTCCATATTTTGTAGAGTTAACTGATTCTATATATATATATATATATATATGCGATTGGCTAATCTAGTTTTGTAGGAATGAATATCTCTTTTGTGTTTGATTACAGAGTTGGTACATCTGTTATTTTTAGCTTTGTACATGAATAAAGATTTACTATATTTACAGAGATAAGAAAATGGCAGTATATCTGTTTCCTTAAATACTTCTTCGGAAGGCTTTAAAATATTAAATCCATAAAGTATTTTAATAGCTCTCTTTTATAGGATTTCTAAGCTGATTAGCTGTTCTTTATTGTTTCAGACCATACTGCATTTAAATGCAGAAAATAATTAAATTTTCAGCTTTTCAAAATAGAAATATTGTTTGTTTTGTGGGTTAAATTAATGTACTTTTTGCTAAGTAGTAAATGAAATGAAATGGCCTGTTATTTATGGACGCTCTTTAACTGCTTTGGTTCTCAGCGTCCCATTCTATACTGGGCATGAAAGATCGCTTTATTTTGCTCAGAGGCCTCTCTTATCAGGCTTGAGGTTCTTTTACGTGCCATAAATCTACGACACGGGACCCACAGCTTTACTTCCCTTCCGAGGAAGCCATGCTAAGGATTTTTACACCCGAAAAAATCCATCGTCCTCCACCGGGTTTGAACCCGCGACCTTGGGTATATGAAGTTAGCATGGAGGGCGACTGCTAAGTAGTAAGCTTCCTCATTGCCATTAATGCTGACATGGGAGGGGATTCACGGGTACATAACCTCCTTTCTAATTTTATTTATCTCCACGAGAATATTTTGTATTTTCCACACTGTGAAGGTCAGGGGTATTTGAAGTTTATGGCTTGTATTGCCGAGCTAAGTTTTAGAAAATGACAACTTTTTAAATGATTCCATTCTGATATACAGTTGAGCCAGGACAATGTATATGGCTTCTATTTTTCTGTCAAAATTTGTTTTAAATTCTCCAGCTAAGCTGTAAAACTTGAGTAGTTTACTGCTGAGATGCAACTATGAATTGCCAGTTTTCTCTCAAGCCATTAGTGAACATGTATAGGGACATCGTCCAGATATAGTGTGTTTATTGCTTCTAATCCAATAGCTGTTAATATATTATCCTGGACTCTTTATTTATTAACATTTTCTGTAAGATTCAAATTATGATTTACCTCCACATTTTTCTGGTGGGTTTGCTGGGGGGCATAATAGCTCTTCTGTTTCTGGGATATTTTTTTTTCTAATTTTATATAGATGCTGGATAAATCCCTTTGTGGTTTTGAGTTTTCTCTCAAGTTAAGTTTTCCGAAGTTTCTCAGATGTCAGTCAATATGCATTTTACAATGTACAATTTTAGAAGGCATGAGACCTTAGTCAGTGCATGCATGTGGTGGCTACACTGCTGCGAAGTGATGCACTAGAGTGAGGAAAAAGGGGGAAGAGATAGAATGGGGAAATTCTCAGAACATTAATTTACACAAAAAAAGATGCTTCAACATAGCAGTATAACCTGTAGCATTCAATATTAGTGTGTATTTATGTAAAACATGCCCAAAATTCTGAAAGTAATTATTGTAGACGAGTTGCTAACACCTTACAAAAAATTTGATGCTCCGTTCTACGTTATTTGATCTAGCTCATACTTTTTTCTTGCATTTTGTATTCTTTACCTTTTGTAACAACCTGATCTAATTTCAGAAGGGTGGAATGCTATGTTATTTGCCAGCCAGTCCTAAATATCTTGTATTTTTGAATCGGTAGAGGGAGGATTACACTAAGCTACAAATGAAAACTACTTCTGTGGCAAGATGAAAAATAGGTAACATTTCCTAATTTTGGTGTACAGAATTCAAAAATGTATTCTATTTTTCTATGGCACATTTCATTTTGGCAATATGATAATGTTAAATGAAAAAATAATTGTAAAATTTGCAAAAATATTACTTATTAAAATAAACTCTTAAAGAAAGTAGGAACAACATAAAAGAGTGCCAGAATTTGAGAATGTATGTTATCTGGTGTACTCTTATTTATTTTCCCATGGAACTTAAGTGTACATAATTTCCTGGGTTCTCTGGTTTCGTCACATGCAAGACACCCAGCAGTAATTGACCATCATATGTATGTCCCAACATCTCTGGGGGCCGGCCAGGTTTCAATCCCAAGCGACCGCATGTGAGATTTGTTGTGGACAAAGCGGCGCTGGGGCAGGTTTTCTCTGGGTACTCCGGTTTCCACTGCCATCACATTCCACCAGTGCTCCATCATTCATGTATCATTCATGTGGTGCCATAAGTAGCTAAAGTGGGCATTAAACACTATCTCTGGTAACCTCATTTAACATTTTAGTCTTGGTGAAACTTTTCACTGACAGCTCCTAAATTTGATGGAAGTAATCAAGGTGTGTCTTCAAACTCATATAATAGCTGAGCAGTCTGAAATTTTCCAGCATATCTCTGACAATTTCTGTATATTGAGGGTCTTTCACACTGCCCAGAAATTTCTTTACAACCCCTCTGAATTCATTCTATGCATCTTTTTCAATTTCATTCATAGAGCTTGTAAAATTAGCATCGTTCAGCAATTTCCTTATCTTTGCCATCAAGCACTCCCTCTGATTTTAGCCTGTGACAATGATGACAAATTTGTACACAAGCACTGGGAAGCAAGGGCAACCTTTCTGAAGTGCTTTCATGTGTTATTTCATCATGCCAAGTTTTATGTGTAATGAAAGGAATAGAATTCTTGGATCAACAAGAGGCACTGCAGTAGCGATTTGTTTTGAATAGTAGTCTGTACTTTAATTAATCATATTTACACGGCTGTGACCCCCCCCCCCCAAGTAATGAGCACTTTGCTGTTATTTAGTGAGTGGAAAATTGCCAAAATACCAATTGGATATACCTTTTATTATACTTATTTATTCCTTGTTAATGAATTATACCAGTACTTATACCAATTGCACATTGAAGCAAAAAGAAAACCAGGAAGCATACCACAAAATGTATAAAGAGTAGCAGTATAAGTTGGTTGTTTATCGACAAAGTTTCAAATTTGAAAGAGGTTATCCCACTTCTCCTTGCAAAACAGACACCTGCCCAATACCGACTTCCAACAAGCAGTAACCTCTGTAAGACCTTGCGTTTACAAGCTGGTCTCAAAACAAACTTCCTCCTACACACTAACACATTTCTTAGGGGAGCTGTCCCTTTATTTTTATCCATTCTCCAGCTTTCAGCCATGTATCGCCAAAAGACTACCTAGGGACCAACATCTAAGCTACTTTCATTTAACGTTACATATTAAAGCTTGTACAAGTTTACCGTTTGACAATTTGTGACGTATTGCAAGTGTACCTTTGTATGTTATGACATGTAGTTCATTATAATATCTGCTGTACACAATGAAATGTTGGTTATTTATCAGTTGTATTTCTTTGATACCCATTATCATCACAATCTTTAATAGACTGTCTCAGCACATTATTAAATTTTTTTTTATCTAGGTCCTGATTGGCTATTGGTGACTTTTTCAATGTTTGCCCCCTTGCCTGTTATCCTATTTGTAAAGAGAGCAAGGGAATTTTGTGTACCATCACTTGTCCTAATAACAAACTAATGACCTTCAAGTCACTTAATTTATCACTCATGGACACAGTACTTAATTTTCTCAAGAATATGCTTCAGAGTTTCATAACTCTTAGACTCAGTGAAGCTAATTTGTTGCCATTACGAAGTAACACTGCCTTAAGACTTTGTTTGGAAGCATGAAAAAAAATATGCCAGTTACTTGGCTCTTATGCTTCCCTGCTACATGAAACACAAGCTGAGTATCTTCTGTGTAGTACTTGTGGAACTGTATTTCACGATTCCTATACCATCTTCTATACCTATAAAGAGCAGATTAAATGTTCACCTCCTTTCAACCAATCTTTGCATTTCAAATTTCATCTCATTTACTTCTCTCCTTATTCCTTTGATTTTTTTCTCTCACATCTGTTATTTCCATGGCCAATTTGTTCAAATTATCACTTCAATTTTCAACATAATCATTCAACACATGACATTATTCTCAACTACTTGTATGGATTATATAGTTACTAATAATAGATATGGTCCTAGAGACTGTTACATACTGAAGTCAGGCGCCTCTGACCACAAATTTTACACCAAAACTTGTTTAACCTCATTTTATCCACGAGATTTTCCAACAATGCCTGGATATTTGCAGTCTGATGTTCACTAGGAACAGAGAGAGCATGCATGAGCAATTGACTCTGCTGTGATATCACCTGCTGCTCATACTGCAGTCAGGTCTGACCAGGGTGGTCGAATCTGGTCATGTTGTGCTGGCTATTTCTGATTAGTAATGTACCCTCAATTGAACTGGGAAATATGATAGTTCACATAATTTTCTCTCTGAATTTCGAAGTAAAGGAAATGCTATGGAAATTAGCAAACCCATCTCCACTTTAGAATAATACAGGAAATATTAGCATCTGAAAATGTGATTTCATGTTATTCAGGGAAAAATGTGAGTCAATTTGTCATGCTGACAAATTATCATGGTAGCTCAGTTGTTATAGGAATTGGATGGAAACTGGAAGATCCATGATTCTATTCCCGAATTTTTCAGTCTGATTTAACCTTTACAACCCTGTTCAACACATGGCTTGTGTGAAAGAACATGTATTTACCGTAATTTTTTATCTGTTTGTATAATGATATTTTCTGAAAATATTACTGTTTTGTGAAGTCAACATTTATTTTGGTTCCTTTGCCATTCTTCACCATATGTAGCAGTTATGCAGTTTTTTTTTTCCTTGAAATACTTGATGATAAGTCATAAAAGAAATGCAGATATAAGACTGATATTTAATGGAGTACCCAGTTCTACTTAATTTTTTCTCATTGCCAGATAATGTGAAAGCAATTTGTAATTGAATTTAACAATATAGGTCCTTATGAATAAAATACATATTTCAACTTTCATTAAATATTCAAAGGGAAATTTACTTCAGAATATAGTGTGTTCCTTGATATAGAAATGATACTTCATGCTTCACATATAGCAGATAAGTGTTTGTGTATACTGTGTAGTGTGACATTACTAACACAAACACCTTGTTGGGGTTATAATTGGTTGTCAGGTGCCACTCGGAGAGCTTAGGCAGGACAGACCTGCTTGGATTCAGATCTGGTTTAATACGGTATAGACTCAACATGTTACATTACCCAAACAGATCCACCCAATTCAAAACACTGATGCATGCCAGAGTTTCAGTGCAACAAAACCCTATCACACTTGCTTAAAAAAGCCGTTGTTTTTTGTGACCTCACAGCAGAAAATAAAGATCACTGAACACAGTGTTGCATAATCACTGCAGTAAATGCTGGGAGAAGAAAGCAAATCAGGTGATAGTAACAAGTACATATGTGGAATGTTACAAAGCTGTTGCTGTTAGCCCGTGACAATGACATTCTTGTAGACCATGACAACATAAAGAAGGTGGTGGTGGCGGCTTAAGAAAAATATTCATTATCAGTTCCTATGCTGTCCAAAGTCAGGGATGCAATGGACAGTGAAATGTTAATGTGATGAATTTATGAACATTTCTCACAATGGACAGTACAGTGTTAGAATTAGGACAGAAAAAACACTAAAAAAAATTGATATGTTTCTCAGACACAAATTATGCAAAAGCAGTGTTATGATGTGCATGTTTATAAACAAAAGAAATTACAGCTTTGTATATTGTTCATATATTGGTGTAGCATACAATTGAGATTTCAACGTTTTTCACCTCCCCCCCCCCCCCCCAACTATGATATCAAAATCCTTGGGTCCCTACAAAAAAAAATATACTATCAAAATTCCACTATTTATGTTTCAAATAAGCTTCATCAATGTTAATAGGTTTCTGTGTATCAAGTATCAATTGCTAATCTATTATATAATTTTCTTCTGTAATGTCTAAGTAAAATAGTGCTTTTCAAAGTTCTTAATATGTATTATTTTGACTAAAAATGATTACTGTCATGTTTGTAGGGGCCAATGAGTCAATCCAGCAATACGATGATATTTGCTGCCCATTGTGCAAACAACCCTGGACTTGTGATACTGATGAATTTCTGAGCCTCCTTTCAATCATGCCAGAGAGGCAGTTGTCACCTATTGAATCTCCTCGCTATTTTTCTTCTGATTATGATTCCTCTCTTACAAGAGTGCTATCTGCATTGCATTATGTTACTATTACAAATCACTGGATAGAGGTAAGTTTAGGTCTACTAAAGTGCTTGTCAAATACAAATATCAGCTTCATAAAATGTTGGCGCTATGCTATATTTGATAACTATGCCATTTTTTCATTGAACAGATGTGATAGCAGCATTCAGTCCATTTTAGCGATTGTTTAAACTGTTTTTGGGGCCTGTAGATCACTTTTTGTGTTTTTTGAAAATGCAAAATTGACTCAAAATGCAGAACTTATATAAAAATGTTGTATCATTGAAAAATGTTTTGCACTTCATGGACTCGCTTTTAAATGAAAATGTAAAGCAAAAAACATTTTATGGGATACAAGTCAAAATGGAACAGAAGGTTGAGCAATCACATAAAAGGAAAACCTGATTTCCTCTATAGAGAGTTTTTAAGCACTGTAGTTCTATCATTGCTGGTCAAGTATTTGAAGTTAATTTGAATGTTTAAGTGAAAATAAAAGAAACATCATACTTTTTCAGGTTGTTAAAATTGATGGTTTTATTTAGGGATATGCATTCCAATTTATACAGCAGATTAAAGGTGCAGACTGCCTATAAATGCTTTTGGCTGTTAAGCTCTAGTGCCCAGAGTTTGTCCAATTTGGGGTTGCTTCAACAGTACAGTTGGTGATGGATATTTCAGTAAACAAAATTTGTTACACATGAACACAAATGCAGAACAAAATGTTGAGGTTGTTTCATTCAACAGTGTTGCTGATTCATGAACCTAATTTTAATGTATATTTTATCATCTATTTTTATGGTTTTGCGGTTATGTTTATATCTTTTTTCTGTGTTAACACTTTTCCAATAAATTTCTCAGTTGTTGCTGTAACCTATATTCATTTAAAATAAATTAAAAATGTATTTTATGCATACCTCACTATTAACTGTTTGCAAATGTGATTTCAATTTCACATTAATGCTGTTTTCAAGAGAGATCTGTTTAGTACTACTAGAATAAACTGAAATTATAAATGTCTCATCAAAATTCTAATTGGAAATGTATAAATGCTGCAAAAATGTAAAATTAAGAATCAAATTGTAAATTTTTTATTTCAAAGTGCTAAACATCATATCTTAGTTATTATGGTCTCGTTGCGACATGCATTCATTAGCACCAAAAACATTGACACAGGTTCACAGTATCTTTCACATAAACTTTAAAAGTCCTTGTTGAATCACTGAAAATGGAAATTTTAATCAATCTTATTAAAAGTGTGGTATAAAGAGAACTACTAAAGAATGCACTACTGTTAAAGGGGATGAATCCCTAATTTAGGATTTTGAGTTAGTGGTAGCTTCCTGGTCTCTGACAGTAAACACATCATATTCCTTAAAGTGTGTTAAGAGTGGGTCATTCTGGTGAGGAGAAATAATTTTGTTTAAAACACAATTACTGGAATCGGTGACATAGCTTTTTGTTGTATAAAAACACTATAAATATGCATACAGAATCACTTATTATTGTATTGGTGTTGTAGATGTATTTGAGGAAACCTAAAAATAGTATTGATGTAATAGTTCATGTAATTTGAGATAGTATTGATGAGTAAAGAGGCACAATGAAAAACAAACAAATAAGTAAAAGAAAAAGGCTTTCCAACAAGAGAAGCAGAGAAGCACTATACACGCAGGTTTATTTTGTAACAAATGAGAACCCCAGTTGCTGTTAAACACCTTTTATCACTGCTGCCTACTCATATGTTAAAGGGGTGCGTCACCCCAAGATATGATAGTACCTGATACTTGGCAACTATAAGACAGTTCATGAGGTTTAATGGCAGCACTTAGAATGGATACTGCCAACTCCATAGCTGTCTCAAACTCGAGGACCAGGAGTATTCGCTGTGACAAGAAGAGAAAAGCAACCCAGAGACTTTACTTTCAAGTGGTGTGAAGGACTGTCCACACCAAGAGGACGAGCAGGCAGAAAATTAGTAAGGACTGGCATGGCGAGGGGCACCACCTACATGTGGCACTTCATGCCTTGGGTAGAAGAGTGAATTGCAGCTTAATTGCAGATGACTGGATACTGGTAGACAAAGGTGCAGCCATGGCTGTAATCAGACATGTCATATCCTAGGGCTTGCCAACACAAACATCTAGTCAGCCATATCAACTAGTTATGGCATTGGGCAACATTTTGCCTATGGAGGAGTATGCTCTGTGGTGTTGACACTGGAACAGAGCACAGTGAGCTTGTGGGTGTTTGTCGTGAGGATGAATGAGTGTGTGATACTGGAAATGGATGCCCTCAGGAGCAATGGCGATTCGTGGTCAGTAATTAAGGTACACTGCTCCCTTTATCATGATTTTTCTTAGTCTATAAGTTAAGTCATAGTCTCTTGTTATGCACAATTTCATTTTACGCGCTTTCGCATAAAGCAATTTTAACGCTGTACGAATGGCATAAATAGATGGCTGTTTAAGAGACATTTTATTTCGTGTTTAGCTTGAAATAGCCCATATTATTATCATACTTTACGCGTTTTTTGTGTTTCATGATAATTCCTGAGAATCAATTACTTGCGTAATGCGAGGGACACCTTTATTCATAAATTATTGTTAATTTTAGTAGCAGGAGCAGTAGGAATAGTAGTACTTACCAGTTTACTGGAATGTTATCGATGGGATTTCTTCAGAAATAGTTCCATTACAGCTTGCATGAAATTCTCATGAACATCCTTCCGAAGCGTACAAAGTATCTGCTTTTCTATGGACATCATTGACAGAGATGATAATCTTTCTTGGCCCATTGTAGACCTACAGCGAGATTTTACTTGATTTAAAGTGGAAAATGACTGTTCAACAGAAGCTGTAGTTGCTTGTACAGTTAGAATTAGACAAGCTAATTTGTAAACTTCAGGCATAGCCCACACCAGATCTCTTGCGTTCATAATTATCACTATTTCACCAACTGACTTTCCTTCAAAATCTTCATCTCCAGAAGAGTACACAACACTAAGTTCATTTTTCAGACGTACCGAATCAAAATTTGAGCCATAGATGATCAAAAATGTTGAGCAATGGTGACCAGGAAAAGACATTCCATAATTCCTGAATTCTGAGAAATAAAGGAGAGCAAAGAACTGAAAACTTCGTATTCTGTAAACCTATTTCATATTTGATAGAGCACATCCAAATTTTCATAGAATATCCTCCTGAACATAACTTCACTTGGTTCATTGCTCTTCCTTTTCTGTTGTGCATGTTCATTTATCACTTCAGTAGAAATGATTTGCCCAAAATTTTGGAACCCTTCTCTTCTTAGCTCTTCTAAAGTGTTTTTAGTCTAGATTACTTTTGAATGGCAATATGCAATATCCATAGACTTGTCTTGTAAAATGTAGAAAAGAACGTCGGTATGAGCAAGTATTGCCAAAAATGTTTTGAGGAGGAAGACAGTATCCAACCGAGTCAAAAAATAAAAGAAAATCCTAACCAATGTATCAGGTTCCCAATCAACATTGTTTTCTGGTTCTGTCAGGAATTCAAAGAATAAAATCAGGTTTTCTCATTGCTCTTGTACAGTGTTGACAAGGCGTGAGTTGAAGTTCCAGCATGTTGGAGCCGCTTTTGGTAACCTTTTATTCATAAAAGCACACAAAGTTTCCGTTCTTGTAGTGGAATGAGTAAGCCCTGATAGACTTTCAAAAAAAATTCTGCACACTGCTGCCTGTTACACAACCAATTCAGAATGTGACAGTAGCAGTGAACAAATAATGCCTGTCGAAATGCCTCTTTTACTTTAGATTACAGACCACCTAATTGGCCAGACATTATGGCCGCACCATCATATGTCTGAGCGACAAATTTCTTAAAAATATTAAATTCTTTAACTGTTGTAAGTACATGGATGTAAACTGCCTCAGCAGATCTGTCTGCACTGACGTCTGTAAAGCCCATGAGCCTTTCTTGAACATCCCCTGATTTGTCCACATAGCGTAAAATGGTAGAGATTTGGGATTTGTTCACTATGTCTGAGCACTCGTCTAGAAGAACAGCTGCAAAAAGATGCAAGTTCTTTTGTTATACAGTTAACCAAAACACTCTTAACAGCTTCAAACAAATCATTCTGAATGGATGACTGAAGTGCCCCAGAAAAACTGCAGCATTTTTTAAATGATCATTTAAAAGTTGATCATGCATACTGAGTAAATCCAATGTTTCTACATAATTGCTTCTATTAAAGGAACTTTCCGACTCGTCGGTTCCTCTAAAAGCTAATTCCTGCTTTCCTAAGTGACAAACATCAATGAGTCTTTTCAATAATTCTGTTTTCTTTTTTACCTTTTCATCATGCTTGGAAATTTGTAATGGTTTCTGAGCATTTAGCTGCAAGTCTACTCGTGTATTGCCAAAATTACAAAGAGTGAATGCACAAAATATGTGATTTTATGTTTTATCATGCTTGCTTAATGAACCAGTTAGAAAAACTATTGTTGAATCCTTCTTGAGACCATGTGGTACTGCTTTTGTCGTTACTAAAAAGAAGACAGGCCAACAATAGAGTTTGTTTAATTTGGGGCAACCAGTTAACCATTTGTACCTGGAATAATTGCTGATGCAGAAATGTCTGTTATACTCTCGTTTTCTGTCTTGACATTTTGCAATCAGACTTGGTAGTTTGGGAGTGGGCCTGCCTGATTTAATTTTTTTTTTTATTTTAAGTTTTTCAGAAAATACAAAATCTGAAATCCAGTGTTTAACACACGTTCTATTACACAGTCACAAGAACCATTAGCTTCAGTAACACTTACATTGGTAATTTTCACAAAAACTTACAAACAAAACAACACTAATTCAGACTAAAAACTGTCAATCACAAAATTTAGCAGTGCATTTCGACAGCCAACGGCTGGCAATTAAACTTCCTTTCCCCTTGCCTCTCTAGTGGAATTGAGAGAGTGTGGGTATTACTTCAACTTACGATGAACTAGATGCGCGGGCACACAGTGCTGGCCTTGCCTAGAGCGAAGGACGCTGGGAGCCTAGTTATCGTTTTAACTTTCAGTGAGGTAGATGTACGTTTAACTGCGCAAACTTGCGATCATTTTGTATTTAGTTGAAGTGACATACAAAAAATTCTGATTATTTTGCATGTTGATTGAGAGTCGTTTGAACCCCCTCAAGTTTAGTACACCGGCGGTGTATAGGAGAATTCGCCACTGCTCAGGCGCCATATGGCAATGGTTGATATTGGCTGGAGGGTGTTGAGACTTGGCCAACATGAGGTGATACTCTGGAGCCCACATGAACATCCCAGGATCTGTAGGATGATCCTGAAGAACAATGTAGTTATGCCAGCGAGAAGCAGGGTAATGGAGAAGATGCATCTGGAGGGCCAGTGGCCAAGAAACACAATATTGGACCAGATGACATCATTGCACAGATTGTGTGTTGCCTGAGCATTGCTGCCATACCGGGAAGAAGTGCCAGTGAAGCTGCTGAAACTGATGGACTCTGACCAGCACATCCAGGCCAGGACAAAGGTAGGAACAGTGTGAGCTAGCTGCAAGTGTATCAGCAGTGCGGCGGATCCAACCAGCAACCACCATTGCAGAACCTGGTATCCTGACTGAAAGATTTGATGAAGAGTGCAGCGAAACTTCTGACTTCTTCACAGCTGGAGAAGGTCCAGTATATACATAGCTGATATCAGTCTGTCTTCAGCAAAGAGAAGGGTGATTATGACCACACCGAGTACTCCACATCATCATCACCAAAGATGCCCAGCCTATGCAGCAACCACCAAGATATGTTCCCCTGTCAAAGCAAGTAGATGTATGGGATATACCGAAGGATTTGAAATCTAGAGGAATCATTAAAAAGTCAAATAGCCCAGGTGCTCCACTATAGTCTTAATATTGAAGAAGAATGGTGAGCTATGCTTCTGTGTGGACTGCAGGAAGCTGAATGCCATCCGGGCGATGTGTACACATTATAGAGCTATGATCATTTTATTAATCTTCAATAACTTTATTAAGATTAGAATTTATTGTTTTAATTTTATTTATTATTTTATATTATTAGTATTAAGTAAGGGAACCTGCAAGGCATTAAAAGGAATAATTCTTAAAGGAGGTCAAAGTGATCCAATATCAATAGCAGGGGCAAGTCTTCCCTTACCCCAGATTGATGACACCCTGGACACACTTGCTGATGCCCAGTGGTTTTCGACTTTGGATTTGAAATCGGGATAGTGACAAGTGGCCCTAGTACCCAGACACAAGGGGGGAAAAGGCTGAATTCTTGACTGGCCAGGGCTTTGGCAATTTACAGTTTTGCCCTTTGGCTTCTGCAATGTGCCAGCCATCTTCCAGTGTTGAGCAGTTTGCCATAAAATGCCTCCCTACTCTTTATTTGGACATCTTTGTCATGGCCAGTAACTTCAAAAAAACATCTTGAGAACCTGACCAAGATACTGCAAAGGCCGCAGACAGCTAACATGCAGTTGATTACAAAGAAGTGCCAACTCTTCTGCAAGGAGGAGGCCACATAGTCTCAGCATCTGGAGTGACCATGGACCCAGAGAAGGCTTTGGCAGTGAGAGATTGGCCTTGCCCAAAAGAAAAATGAGAGCTGCAATGTTTCCTGGGTCTAACCAACTACCACCAATGGTTCATCGGAGGTTTCTCCAACATGGCAAAATCCCTCACCTGCCTGATAGAACAGCAGTAACCTTACATGTGATCAGGAAAGGCAGAGAGCATATTCTAGATATTAAAATCAGTACTCTACAGTGCTCCTATTTTAGGATTTCCATAGCCTGGTAGCAAATTTATTTGAAACACTGATACCAGTGAGAACATTGGTGCCAATCTATCACAGGTATAGGATGGTCAGGAGCAAATAATTTCCTACAACAACAAGAAACACTCTCCAAAGCATTACCCAGCAAAAGCTCTTGGCAGGAGTAAAAATACTGAAGCACTTCCCAAGTGCCTGTATGGTCAGCCATTCCACCTGAGGACTAAATACTCTGCCCTCCCTTGGCTGTTAGGTGTCAAGAACCTGGAGCGCCAGACAGCCCGTTGGGTTCGGAGGCTGCAAGAGTGTAACTTTACATAGGAAAATAAGGTGCCACTCCAATGCAGATACCATGTCCAGATGTCCATCCAGAAGAGTGCAGTCCGTGCACTAAGGTTGAAGAGGAGCGTGCCACAGCTGTCCATGCTATTTTAACTGTGCCTGGAGTAAGATGGGATAGCACAGGACTGATGTGGGCACCTGGCAGATGCAGCCTTGGGATCACTCATGAGAGAAGTGGAGTCACAGACTAGACTGAGCTGGGAGGACATTGCATCAAGAACTACTATGGGCAGACCTGAGGCATATGTGTGTTGCAAGTCACAGCCCATAGTCCAGGAGCTTGGGTGGCATGCAGCAATTTAAGATGGTAGCACCCTTGGAATGTATAGCCATTGATTGACACATCTGGGCTATTCCCTGTGTCAGACAAGGGCAACAGATATCTGTTGGTTGCCATGGATTACTTCAACTGGCTGGAGGTTTTGCCATCCCTAACTAAGAAGTCAAGACCATCGCAAACTGTCTCATGGAAGAGCTGTTTTGTCACTATGGGGTACCAGCGGAGCTACAGTGATCAGGGTGCCAACTTTTGATCCAACCTCATGAGGGAAATGCAGAAGCAATTTGGAGTGCACAAGATGCACAAAACACCTCTTCATCCACAATCATGGTATGGTTGAGTGGTACATTAAGACAGAATGTTATTTGAGCAAGGTTGTTCCCAACCACTAGACTGGTTTGATGACCTACTGCTCTTGAACCCATGACACCACCAGGTGACACTGGCCAGTTTGGTCTTTCGCAGAGAGAGATAGATGTCTTATCATGTTCGGGAGTCCTCTTGGGGCAGAATAGCCAGCAGTCTGCTACTTGAGCATCTCAGAAACCAACTTCAACAAGCATAAGATGGCTCATCAAAACATCCAGGTAGTGAACAATTGGATGAGAATCTATTATGACCAGCAGAAAGGATAACAGTGTTGTCCGTGAGCTGCTGTTCTCAGATTCACTGTGGTATGTGAGTTGGTGCAGTTGCAGACTTTGGAATGCATAACACAGGAAATATGACATGCTGGTAATTGGAAGCTTCTGAACATTTCTGGATTCCTTCAGAAGTTTTGGTTTTCACAATCTTCCGGAAAGTTCTGTAATGTCATTTTCTAGCTATAAAATGGAGAATGCAGGCTGGTGTATGTGCTAAATTGTACAGTCATGAGAGACTGTAGGGTTAGCAGGCAGTGGTATGTAAGCTGATATCTGTATGTGTCAAAAAGTAAAGTGAATTATTTGTAGCAGCGAATTAAATATTTCATTTGTAACCAATTTTTAAGTTAATAAAGACATTTGATACATTACTTAGTTCCTTGTAAGTAGAAGGGGAAATAAGACAAAACATTAGGCTAAAGCATCAGTCAAACCTTTTAAAAAATGTTGCTATAAAATTGTCATCAGAGTTCCATTCTCTTTCCATGGCCAGGAGTAAAACAATAGAGAAATGAAACTGATGAGGGCTTTAAGTACTTTAAAATTGAAGCCAATAGCAGGAGATATCTCTGAAAAGATCAGCACTACAAAATCTGTACATGACATAAATGTTTTAACGAAATCCTCAGTTTTTGTTCAGTAAGCTTTAGTCTCTTATGTTTACGAGTAATGCAAAGTCATTCAGAGTGAATAGGACTTCAGGTGCTATTCCCAAGAAATTCAGGATATACATTTTATCGCTTGTAAACATCTTTAATATATAGTATTTTGATCAAAATCATCAGCTATTTTTTAGAAATCGAAAATTTCAGAGAGTTGCATGTAAAGGGTAATTTAGGTTGGTGGCATTTTTCTGAAAATCTTGGTGTCCAATCCTTGGAAAATCTCTCTCATATATTCCCAGTGAAATTTTGGTGTCAAATTTTTGGGTACTTCTGCAACCTATTAGGTATGTAGTGGAGAAAGTAATAATTACTAACAGAACCAGTACTTTCAATGGTAAGTCACTGAGCTGCTGCAATGAGGCATAGGAATATGTTTTGAACTATCATCTGATCCATGTATCCTTGATGACCTATAGGGTAAGCTAAATTATTTTGTGACATTGCTCCTTGAAAGGTGATATGCAATACAGCGAATGCTTTTAATTCTTGATTATCTGTGAATGATATTACTGGTTACATATATATCCATTAATATGGTAAAAGGATTCATTTTTCAGTTCTCATCTGTAGCACTGAATTTTTCTAATGTGATTGAGCTTTTGAACTTAGGCCTAGTTAGATTGTTGTTTCCTGTCATAAGCTGGCCAAAGAGAGTAATTCAATCCAGGACAGGCAAATGTTGAATGAAGGAGGCATGCTAACATGCCTTTCTATTCCACTTAGGCTCCTCCTATTTAGGTCATTCTCACTTAACTTTTTCACTGTTAACATTCTTTTAGGCCAGCAACACCTCCTTGCTAAGGTAATTTCAGAAATTTTCCAAATTTTAAAACTCTCAGAAATCACACAAAACTATCGAGAATGAAATATTAACTCGCCAGAAATGATATGTAGGCTGTTTTAGATGTTCCAGAAAAAAAGAAAGAAAACCGCCTGTGCCTAACTGTTTACATGCTTTTCACAACACACTGTCGCATTACTGTTGTTCGCAGATCACCTCGGAATATCGAAAGTGTGTGGTGCTTTTCAAAGCAGTGGTGCACACATAAAGAAATGCCACATTTGGCACACATGTACCTGGTTTCTCTTCTCTACATGACTTCTAAGCAAATTTTGGAGCAGACATGGCAATGCCTTGTGGAATTTGTTTTCTTTTGGGTTGGTGGCATAGGTGATGGGAAATGTCTTTCTGTCAGTACCTGTCCCGAGACAAACTGTGTGAATTGTGAGGTTTCCAGAAGTGGATGTTTGGACCAGCTTTCTGCTATTGACAATTTTTTACCCCAGTTATCAACAACGTAATTCTAAAAAAGAAGTAGTTTTTCCTGGGTGACATTTTTCCATTTTTGTCAATGAGATTTGGTAATTGGTGGAACTTTCTCACTTGGAAACGTGTAGCACTTATTTATCTCATTTGCGGTATGCTGCACTAAATGGGGAGGGAAAAACAATTGCAAAAAATCGAGCACACTACAGTCTCCCTAATGTCTACAGAAATACCTGACTGGTCCCTGTTGAAACTGTGAACTTCTGGAGAAAAAACTCCCACTGTTCTATTGGAATAAATGCGGTGCCATGTATGCTCACTTAATGCAGCTGTGATGGTGCTGCCTCTTACTCATTTTAACCATCATCAGATTCCCGTTAATATCAGGAATGTAAATATTGCAGTCACTATCCCCAAACTCCGATAAATTCGAAAAATCAGACTGTAAAGCCTCAAAAACTTCTAACAATTCATTATCAGCTACAAAATGATGCACTCTGCTTGAATGTGCCATCTTGTCTCCGCTTTTGGAATACCCTGATTAAGTCATGTGGATCACGTGATTATCAGCATTTTGAGCTACAAGACATAGTTTAGCTGTACCGGTTTGCTTTATTTCCTTTCAGATGTCGTAATCTTACAGAGACATGTTTGAGAGTGAGTTCTTTTGAATCCTAACAGATCTACCACTATGCCCGCACAGTTCAAATGCTTTTACATATGAAATTCTAAGACCTACAGTCGCTCAAACCTCTGGTCGACCATAGCAGTGAAAAGGTTAATCATAAGTCATTGTTTTGTCCCTTGCCAGGTTTTGCCGCAACTCCTTCGACAGACTGGATAAATTGAATGAATTTTGCATTAAAAAGTATAATTTTATGCATTTCACAAGAAAATGAACAAAATATGATACTATGCAAATATGTAATGTAAGAAATTAACTATTTTCGATTTGTAATTAGGCACACACTAAGCAGATGCTGTGTAAATGTAATAGGAAAAGAATTTTATAATTTGCCTGAAAAAATAAAGCTGATCAAATATACTGATCTAATTATGCAAGCAAAAAAGGGGTACTTTGGGATAAATGCAGCTTGGAGGAATATGTGTGTGGTTTTTAATTAATGATCATAAATAAATTGTATTTGTAAATAATTATTGTATGTGATGAATCCAAAATATGTAAACCTTTATGAATGAAAAAAATTGAAACTTGAGTTTAAAGACCTTACCGTGAATTTTACTAATAGCTCACCCCCACCATGAGCCACTTAAATATTGTTTCACTTTATTATTATTATTATTATTATTATTATTATTATTATTATTATTATTATTATTATTATTATTATGCATTGTTATTTCTTATACCTCATTTGTATGCATATTTACCTTTTCATTGAATACAAATTATTAGCAGTGTCTACCTAGAATGTTGAAAATATAGCAACAATGTTTTTGAAATCATATTCTTAGAACATTCTTATGAATTCTGCACTTGTTGTTAAAGTTGTAAAAGATTTCACAGTATTTCACATTTTCTATACTGTGCAAAACTTTGAAACTAAGTATTACATAAATGAATAATCCTGAAAAAAAAATAATGTGCCAAATAGAAACTGTTAAGTAAAGCCAGGTCCACACTATTTAACATTAACATATTAATATGTATTATAGTGAGTTATTTTAGAAAGCATTTGTGCAAACTCAAGTGAATAAAAGTCAGTCCTTGATTCCCGCCATACAGTACCTACTCATTGGCAAATGCAATAGCTGTTCACAACACAATAGTCCATACACAACCCCTCATACCTCACCAACAGTATAAATTGTGTACTGCCTCATGAGCTGCAGTTGTTGGTCATTCCTGCTACTCTTCTGAGGATGTCCTTCACAGCTGAGGATGAAATGTCATGTTTCAATAATTTTATTCGACCATGGCCTATAAGCCCAGATAGCATGTGGTTTACTAACAACACTGCCTGTGAAAGCCTATAATCATGTAAAACTCAGTTGATTTAACATATTGCAGTATCAGTGTTGAGCCCAAAACTGTTCTCAGTCTGCTGAAAAAATGTTGAATGATATTCTTTTGGTCTCCATGATAGCTGGAGGCCAAACCTAAGATCAATTTTAAGCTCATTAAAAAAATATTTTTCACTCCTGTGCTGATTATCCAGAGAGCCCCATTCATGCTGTTCTTTTCTTAACATACCAAGTAGAGATACAAATAGCAGTAAACAAATCCTCAGTCTATTTTTCTTTCAGTTAAAATAGTTTGCTTCCCTAAGAAGTCAATCTGTTGGATGGAATGTTAAAAGCTGTTATAACATGTTGAGGATGGTTGAACACATTTAACAAGTTAAACAATGTTTTGCAAACGTTGAATGTCATTAATTGTTAAGTCAAATGTTGTAGTATAATGTGAACCAACCTTAAGAGCATCACTGCAGGATCTTGCTGTATTGAGTAGGAACATGGTAAAATAGGTCAACTGAAACAGTGAAGTCTTATCTCAGCTGGCTAATTAACCAAGAATGATTATAGTTTCATTACTCTCCAACAGGAGGGTGCTTGATTACACATTACTAATTATTCCTTGCAGAATGCTCGGTTATCATTATAGATTACATGATTGAGGACAGTTATTAGTAAAAAGCAATTAGCCCCTTTTGCTTGCCCAAAAATAGGCAATACTTACCAGACTAATACAAGCTAGTTTGAAGTAAAACATATTTGTAAAGAAATTCTGATATTTCACAGCAGGAACTGCACAATTACTGCTTAGTTTTGTAAGCAGCTACCACATATGCACAAAGAATGAAGACAATCATCTTTGGTACTTTCAAAATGATTGTGAATTAATTGCTTTTACATTTTAAATGTAAACCCATGAAGATTTTATTATATACGGACACTGATTCACCACTTCTTGGTATCGCATGCCAATGACAGAAATCCAAGATAAGAGTTCCAATGCATAATGTTCGCCACATATTTTATTTTGAAAAGTTAATTCAGTTGTGTGTATTTTATGTTGTTTTCCTTTTTCTTTAATTTATTTATTTATTTATTTATTTTCTTTTTTTTTATTTTCAGTGGCTCTTCAAAGGAATTATGAAGAAAATTATTCGTCTCCGTCTAGAAAATGTTAACCAAATGTTTGAATTTCTCCAACCTATTATTGATGCACTACTCATCAAGTGTGCATACAGCCATATACCTGTTGCTCATCATTGCTTAGCAATTTTGATGGAATTAACAAAAGAAACAGAGAGTGTTCTATCATTTCAGGGTACTCATATCCTTCTCAGTTGTATACTACAGAACTGGACATGGAGGTCAGCGAGTTGTCATTGGTTGGTTGGTAGACTTGTTCTACTATGTCATCTTATAGAAGTATTCCCAGAAACATATTGGTTACAGCAACCACCATATGCTATCTCTTGTAGCAGTTGTACTGATGGAACCAGCAATATGGTTTCCATTTTGGAATTTGCCTTCCAAGCCATGAATTATCCAAATTGTACTGTAGCTAAATTAGCAAGACGTATATTTGTGCTTTCATCAAACTTCACTTTAGGTGAAGAAATTCTTTTAAACAAAGTATTGGGCATTTTGCCATCTCTTGATTGCAGTCTACAAAGATACTTAAGACGACGAATAGATCAGGCAGCCTCAAGTTCTACTGCAGAAGCCCAGGAAGAAATTCCAACTTTTGAACTGCCATTGCAGAAAGATTCTTGCTATTTTGAGGGGCAGAATGTAGTTCTGAAACCAGAGTTGGATCATGCTAAAGTGAATGGACAACAAGATGGGATACCAAGTTCTTTCAGCTCCAGTTATCTCCCTCTCATGCACAGAAGTAGATGTAACAAGCAACCTGTGGAGCCTCCATGTTTGTCCAATGGTTCATGCTTAAAAAGTAACTTTAGGTTAAACACGCCTGGAAATACTCTTCCAACAAAACAAGAATCGAGTGATCTTGCCAGACCTAATTCAGATCATTTCCAATGCAACACAAATATTCAAAGCACTCCTTCACAGAATACAACAGAAGTAGTAGTTGTTCCAATCGACTTTTCAAAGATTGTCCACAAAGAAGCCCAGGATATGCCATTTCCAGGTTGTTTTCCTTCAGAGCGAAACTGTCATTCTGAGGTAAGGAGCTTAAATTTAATATTGCCATGTATTTTACATGCTGATTAAAATCAGAAAAGTATAAGCAATTGTAAGTGGAAGGAAAACTATAAATGTGTCTGTATATAAATTCACGTTGTTATAAGGATTGTAATTCATTATTGGCTTGCCAATTTTGGGGCAGATTGCTTTTAAAGATCATAAAGTAATTTATAGCTTATGACAAAAAGAATGGTATGCTTTAAAGGATGAAGTATTAACTCTTCAGGAAATGTAGATTGCATTCTGTGTATTTAGAGTTAAAGTAAGCTAAACTTTTCATTCACTTTGTGTCCAGCAATGATTAATGCTGTGCTTTAGCCTTATTTTCTATGCTAATTCAAACTTTTCTTCTGCATTTCTCTTCTTGTTTTCTATAAATTTGTTATAATTTGCACCTTGTCTAGCATGTGAAAATAGGGAAGATGACAAACTGCAAGGACATACAAAATAAGTCTTAACATAAGCATATAACCTATCTGAAGTTTTATTCTTATACAATCAGGATACCTGTTAATTTTAACAGCAAAGTAGTCGTGGTAGTAGTAATAAAATTGGGCAAACTTGCAAGTCCAGAAAAATTGTTTGAACTGAGCTTGTGCATCTGCCATGTTAAAAATTGGACATATCTAATATGTTAACATTTGGGAGGTTATGGGGGCGCTATTGGCTGAAGTGCAAGAAAATATGCTGCAACAACAGTAAATCTCTCCCCCAATCCTCTGCATCCTCTCTCCCTCTCCCTCAATTCAATTGACTTCACAAGACCTCAATAATACTCCTGAATACCTAATTATGTGAATGTTATATTTGTAAATATTGTGCTCATGTTTAGATATCTTTTAGAAACATGTTTCAGAACAGAAACAAAGAATTCTAACTTTTAAAATTAAATAGCCAATTAAATTAACATGAAAGTCATCCTATACAAACTCTCTTTAATTAAAGAACATACAAGAAAACTAAAACAGGTAATATTACTTTGTAATGGGGCATGTTGTTAAAGAAACACATACACATTATTCCATTTACAATATTACACATATTTATTAGCTGATGGATAACGCTAGTATTAAAAATGTGAAGTCAAATATAATACATGCTGTTTTAAGTATACATACAAATGTAGAGTTTGTACAGTTTTAAACTTATCTTCCTTTTTTCTCTTGATATAAAATATAATTTTGATTCTTGAATTCTATATTTGCAGATTTTGTTTTGTAGCATGGCGAGTTACATGTCAAAAGCTTTACGAGCCTTGGAATTTATAAAGCATAATTACAATTCAATAGGTGTATAGGTTAAAATTTATTCTTTTGGTAATAGCATTCAGATCAAAAAGATAGTGCATCTCTCTAAAGGAAAGAACTTTGGATGGTTGCATGTTTCAAATGCAAATGCAGAGAGAGTGAGAATGACTTTTGCGCACAATACTCAAAAAGTCTGTGTAGCAAGTGACTCAAGAACTAGCAATTCCAAAAATGACAATGTGGAAGGTATTAAGAAAATGTATCATGCTACCCTCAGACTTGCCTAAGCTTAGATGGAGAATTAATGTGTGTAATGTGTCTTTATTTCAACCTTTGAGAACACTGTACATTGTTATTCTGCATGCCAGCATATAAAATGCTCACAATTTTTACGTATATACAACTGCAAATTGTTTCGGCAAAATACAATTTCACTTGTGTGGTCAAATTATTAAGCTACAGTTAACTTAAAATACAGATTTGAATACAGACTTACTATAATACTGAGCAACTGTTTAAAAACTGAATTAGCATTAATTACATCTTTATGACAAAGAATGAGGAAAAAGTGGATCAGTCAAAAAGTTTTTTATAAGCAAATATGCTTTCATAAGGAGCAGCATTCTTACTTTACTTTTAAAGCATTTAGGGATTAAGTTTTTAGTTGTATCTAATTTGTTGTACATTAATGCACGTAGGTGAGAAATACTCTGAAGGTGCTTGGTAGGGTAATGATTATCCAAATGTAAATTGAGACTCCTTGTATTATAGTGATATTCCAAGTTTTTATGGAAGTAAGTTTTACTTTTATGCATGAAATTTAGGGTTTTTTGTGTGTGTGTGGGGGGGGGAAGTAATTTGTGTGTGTGTGCGTGTGTGTGCGTGCGCGCGTGCACATATAAGGGGTAGGTAGGATTTTAAGTTCATTGAATACATATTTACTTGGGTTCTTATGGGCTCCTTCAAAATTACTTGTAATATTCTTTTTTGAATTGTGAAAATTTGTACCGCTTTAGGAGAGGATCCCCAAAAGGAGGTGCCATGGCTAATTAGACACAATGTAACTAAAACATGCTACCTTTAGCACTTGAGTGGATTAGGCAGTCTACGAATGGCATAACACAACAGATTTAGTTTAACACCCAGCTGAGATATATGGGTTGCCCATAAAAGTTAATGATCAATCCAGATTCCCAGGAATTTTGTTACATTTTTTTTTTAATAAGGGTGTTTGATCATATGCATTTCCAGATTAAGATTTTGTGACTGGGGGTTGAAAATGCAAATATATAGTTTTTTTTATGTTCAGCAAGGGCTTGTTTTCTATTAGCTACCATTGCAAGTTATTATTTGCATAATTTACTTTTTCCTCCAAGGATATGATAGTATCGCTACTGAAAACAATGTTTGTATCATCAGCAAACATTATTGTATGGATATTAGGGATGTTCAATGGAAGATTAATGAAAATAAGGAACAATAATGGTCCAAGAATTGATCCTTGGGGCACTCTATGATTAACTTTTTGTATTTCAGACTGGGCTGTTTCTGTCTTCAATTTTTTCCTGTTTTTTACTTAAGATCCAAACCAGTCATTTGCAATTCCTCTGATACCCAAATAGTTTAACTTTATTAATAAAATATGATTAACTAGATCAAAGGCTTCAGTAAGATCTATAAATAGTCCATGACAGTGCTTTCTATTGCCTTTAAATTCTAATAAATGTTTAATGAAGCCAAATATCCTTTCATTAATGGATTTATATTTCCTAAAATCAAACTGAGAGAAAGAAAAATATCTTAATTTCTAAGAAGGACATGAGTCTATTATACATTATCTTTTCAAGTATTTTCTAGAGTATCGGCAAGAGTGAGATGGGTCTGTAATTTTGAAGGTTTTTATCAACCTTTTTGAAGATTGGCATTATCCTTGCCAATTTAAATTTATCTGGAAAGATGCCAGAGGAGATGGAGAGATTACATGTATATATGAGATGTGATTATGCAAGTTCTGCATTTCTTAATAATAAAGCTAGGAATACCACGAGTGTCAAAGGAAGATTTGTTTTTTAAGCTTTTAACAATGTTTGATATTTCCACTACAGTTATTGGTGCAAGAAATATTGTTTTATTACCAGTGTGTATGGCTACTAAGGGGCTCTTTTGTTGTTTACTGTAGTTGTAAGATAATTATCAAATGCTTTGCTATTTCTAATGGTTATACTAGGAGTGTCCCTTTGTTGTAATTCAGCGTTAGCTGTGCATTTAATGGAACTGGTTTCTATTCTTAGTCATCCTAAATTGCTTTACTTCTGTTTTCAGAATATAGAATATATTTATTGTTATGATATCACTTTGCCTCTAAAATGACCTGTTGTAAAATTTTGATATAGTTGTTATAGTAGACGGAAAAATTAGGGGTAATTTGTGTCTTTATAAATATCCTGATTAATATAGCAGCAGGATCAGTTACTCCAAGCATGCTAATATCGGTAGCAAGAAATGTACTACCAGCTGGATGTATGGCATGTCACAAATGGATCCCATGTTTAACATTTGTAATTTGTTATGCTAATTTCTAGTTTTTCTTCAACTTAAATTATGATTCAAAACTATATTGTATGCCACAGAGAAAATATAAGTCTACAGTATAAAACTGACAGCCCAAACAGCATTGTGCAACAGTGCCAATTTCTGCTGGCTTACCCACATCCCATACTGACGACAGGCATTGTGTGCTTCAGGTACCATGTACTTATTAGCATAAGTAGTCTTTCATTTGCAGTGATGAGAAGGCAGTTTTCTATAGAGTGTAATTTGTATGCAAATCTTATTTCAAATAGGAATCTGCTTGCCCCTTCATGAAGAATTCATTCCACAATGGCTTATTTCAGAACTTTAATTCATGATCTTGTGAATAAATTTGATACCACTGGTTCAGTTCAGAACAAGAAACTCAAACAAAGACATAAAAAAATCTGATGTTACACTCACATGACTTTCTCTAGCTGCTCTATAAACTTCTTACAAAAGATTATTCTTCTTTCTACGCCATGCTAATCAAGAGAAACATTAGCAGAATGTTCGTATTACTTAGTTCCTTATAAGTAGAGGGGAACTAAAGGAATGTGCTATGCTAAAGTACAGTCAAATGTTTTAAAAACTGTCATTCTGCAATTATCACTTTAAATCACTTCTTTGCTTGGTCAGGAGTAGAACAATAGAAAAACTGACACTTCCTGTCTGAGAAAAGTATAGTACTTTACAGTTGAAACCAATAACCAAGAATATCTCTGAAACTGGTACCTCCACAACAAAAACGTAAAGAACAAAATCGCGTGTTTTGATGAGGTCTACGTTTTTGTGCAGTAAGCATTTGTCTCTCGCTTACAGTTTAGCAGTTAAGCAAAATTCATCCAGAATAAAGATGTCTTCAGAGGTTATTTCCAGAACATTCAAGATGTGCATTTTATTTGGGAAGTAAATATCTTTAATTTGTATGTGATTTTAATCAAAATTGTTAGCCATTTTTGAGAAAATCAACATTTTTGTTTCCATGTAAAGAAAGGGTAGTTTGTGGTGGGAGCATTTCATTGAAAATCTTTGACGTATCCTTGGAAGATGCCAAACTTAAATACAAAGTTTGGTATTTAACAGTCTTTTCGTTTTTGGGCTATTGCTGTGCCCCCCCCCCCCACACACACACACACACATGGACCTTTTTCTAAAAATGCATTTTTTGGGCTTGGGCACCCCAAAACATATATTTCCAGTGAAATCTCGACATAGAATTTTCGGTGGAATACAATACCTTCCCTATCCACTATGAAAATTGTACATGCGGGCTAGAGAAGGTAAAAATAGACTAAATTGACAAATATCTTGAACCTTCATTACAAAAATGTCTATTAATGTTAGCGCAACAAGTTAAGGTTTAGTTGACCCTCGGCTTGTGATCTTTACAGACATGTTTTAATCTAATGGGTTATGTGAAAATACAAAACAGATGCAGTGTTTTAAAAGTTCACGTGCTATTTAGAAATTAATTTTTTATGATAGGAAAATTGGGGTTTGGTGTGCCAATATTGGAACATGCAATTTTTTATAAAAATTTTGTAAATAAAAAGTGGTGCCTAGATGACATTCTCTCCCATTTTTCAATCAGAAGGAGAAAAATCATATTCATTTAAAAAAAAAATTCTTAATTGCTCCTACAGCAGAGGAATCCGTGATTACAATTATGGAAGTGTTTGATGAAAAGAGTGTTTAGTGCTGGTGTGTGGCCCTCCTGCTTCCCAGGTCTTACAGTTTGTAGTTTTACTCATGGACAAAGTATATGAAACATATTCTCACACCTTGGAGTAACTTAAGGAAATATACATACTGAAATACAAAAGATTACAGATGCTGAGCTACATCATGTCAATCTAAATTGTTACTCAGTACAATGCTTGTTTAACTGTGGAAGGATGACTACACAAATGGAAAACCCCATGCATAAAGTTATATACTGAAGATCCTGTAGTAAAGATTAAAACCCCTATAAACATTTACACTTACTATGAAAAAACAAATCCCTCTTAACTGCTATTATAAAGAATAAAATACATATAAATTGCTGCGTCAGACCAAAATTATTTTAATCAATTAATAAAATGAATTAGTATTAATCAGAATGCAAATATTTCTTACATTTCATACAATAATGTACATACCCTCTTCCTTTCCTTTTACATTAAAGGCACTCAGCTAAATTTTTATACTTAAGTGATGCTTGCTCCTCTGAATCTTATATACACTAACATCTTGGTTATTGGTTAATAGGAATCCTGTTTAACTGGTATTTATAATCTCATGCTGCTCTCTTCCCATTACCTCTTCCTTGCACTGCCACATTATTCTATACCATTTCTCATACCATCTGTCCTAAATATTTTCTGCACGCTATATCAAATTCCCTTGTATTATTGTTCGTCATTCTTTGGATAATTCTTATATCTCTAGTTTATCTCGCTTACCAAATCTCAGTTCACTTCTCCATATCTTTGTTTTTCTGTACACCATGCAGAGCTTCCTCATTTTTTCCACACATTGGGCATATTTGAATGTTATAATCCCCTCTGAGCCCCCTTAACTTTTAACACCTGCTCTTGCCCAAGTATATGCTCCTCTCCCTGTTTTATCAAGAAAGTCCACAGCTCTCTCTACCTAATCTGTTTTTACATTTCTGTATAGTTCCAACAAATATTTGTCTATTAAGCTATTAAACAAATCTTGTTTTGCAATATCTTCAGTACATGCTCTGTTCTCTCCAGAAACTCTCTCATGCCCATGTTCTCATCCCAAACATTTCCCATTCCTATTTTTTCCAGAACTTTTTCCCATCTTTGCATACCAGCTGTAATTCCAGCCAGCCTTTTTTAATTAACACCTCACTATTTGCACTAATCCAATATTTCCACTTTATATAAATATTTTAATCCTCTTTCAGTCTTTTTCCTCTTGCTCCCTGTTCTTTTCAGCTCAAGCAGTGCCTTTGCATTCAGCAAAATTCTTGGCAAACACAATATTAATTTTCAGAATTCCCTACGAATCTTTTTAATATTCTTTCATTCTTGCATCACCGACACGTCTACTTCATGCATCATTTTTGCTTCCACCAGTGTTATTGTACCCTTTCCAACCTTTCATATTTGTTATCTTGATATAACATGCTCTGATACCTCCCACAACCAATCTCCCATTAGCTAATGGAGTTTTCATTTTACCTCCCAATCACCCATTTGCCCTAAATAGACAAATTTATTGACTACCTGAATATTGCTATCCTCTAAGTAACATTTCTCATCTTTCTTAGCGTGCTTCCTTTTCTGAAAATTATAATTTTAGATTTGTTCTCATTAATTTTTAAACCAATTTCTAGCTCTCTGCTTATTGCTTTGATGGCACATGATAGTTCTCTGATTGATATTGCACCTGTTAAATCGTCTGCAAAGAGAAGACCTGGAATATTCCTATTATTGATTACAGGCATGTAAATTTTCTTTTTCAGTTCCTTTTCGAATATTATCAATGAATTAATTAAATAGAATAGGGCTCTATTTACATCCTTGTCTTAGACCCAGCATTCTGTGATCCTCTTCTGCTTGAGTTTGATACAAAACTTTATTTCTTCATAGTCTCTGAATCACTCCTATAAATTATTTATTAGCCCCTATTTCAGCTAATTTCGTAAGTAGTTTCTCCCTGTTGATTGCTTCCAAAGTTTTCTTTAGGTCAACATAGTCACACTGTCATATCTTATCATTTTTCATCTTGGGGTACACTCAAGCTGCTCTTAAATGACCCCTCCACTGGACCCATATTGAGCATGCTGTTGCAATCTAAAGCGGAGTGATCTCCACTTGCAATCAGATTGTGGAAAACTAGGTAATGTTTATATCAAAAGTTATCCTCGTGGAGTATGAAGTAGTGGGTTTTCAATTAATGCTGTTGGTGATTTACTCGCAATAGCATTGATCAACTATCTATGACCTAAGTCTTTTAAGCATTTCATGTTTGTTTATATAAATTGAGTAATTTTGTGTTGGTGATAGAAAAGATAATGAATGGGAAAGCTAAAATCTAGATTTTATATCAGAAGCATGCATTTTTAAATAACAGGGTATTAAAGTAAAAAGTAATAATGACTTGAATTATAATGCTAGGGAGAAGAAAAGAAAAACAGAATGGAGCAAAGAAATACTGAATAGTGTACAAATTCCAATATCAGCTCCCTCTCCCTGTTCAATGATACATCTGTTCCTCTTTATTATGGATTCAAGCACACTACAAACTATTTTAATGTTACCAGGTCAGAAATTCATACATAGAAGGCATCAACTGGAAGAAAGGAAAAATCATACTAAAAGGAGGTTTTGGTACTTGTTTTCAAGCTCAAGATACAGCAACAGGAACACTAATGGCAGTTAAGCAGGTATATGGTCTAATATAATTTGCAGCACTTATTGGCAATAAGGACTTTTAAACCTCATAAATTTAAAATGTTGAGTAAATTGAACTAAGACAGTATAGAGAGTATATATGATTGACAACAATGAATTGGAAAAGTTTAATAATCAAATACACGAGGTGTGTTTGGAAAGTACTGGTTTGGAGGGGTGGGGGGAGAAGGCTTAAAATGTTTCCTTTCACATCATTTAATTGTACATGATAGTGCGCCTTAACCTATTTATCGACATACTTTCCACCATTGTTCAAGCACTTGACATAGCAGAAAATCAACTTTTGTGCGCCTCTTCAAAGGAAGCTGCCACCAGTGAAGACAGCCACCATCGAACACTGTCTTTTGGGTAGGCATCACAAAGCATTGTTATGTGAACCATCTGTTTTCATTAATTGCCTCAGTCTCTTGTTGAACCAGACCATCACTTGTGGTTTGTCAAGAATATTTCATTGTCTATCATTGAATTTCCTAACACTCTTTCTCACCATTCCATCTGTCATTAAATTTTCACTGTAAATCTGTACAAGTTGCCAAAAAATTTCAGCTGGCTTAACATTAAAAATAACATGTTACAGAACACAACTTTTCAGTCAGTGGGATCAGAAATTGTCTTAAACATTTTGAACGATCACTAACAACTGTAAATGCAACCCAAGTCTGCTGTAATGGTGTCAGCGGAAAGACAATGAACCAGAGAGACTAGTGTGCATGTGTGGAACTAGGACACTAGCGTTGCAGTGACAGTATAACAATTTTCTAGACTAATTTGGTACTAATTTCCAGTTACAGTGCATTCATTCTCCTCCTTTAGTTTTGAAAATTATGGCCAATAAATGACATCCACCATTTCCTACATCTTGAAGTCTTGCGTTGAAGTTTTCCACTGCTCTAAACAGTGGTGGTGGTGCCATTATTTCACAACAAATAGCTAACTTGGCTTCAGCAACAGTGTGAGGAGTTCCAATGTACACCTTTGATTTGAGGTAGGCCCCAGCGGAAATAATCAAACATGTCGAGATCTGAGGAGCAAATGGATCAAGGAAGGTCACTGTTTGGAGACCATGTATCCAGGAATTATTCCTTGACCCCTCATTAATATCCTTGCAGTGTACATAGTAGCACCGTCTTGTTGAAACCATATGCTTTCAGTCCCATTTCCAGCCAACTTGGGTTCAAGAAAGTTATTGAGTATATACACATAACAAGCTAAATTAAAGGAAACCACATGTGCATATTCTTCAAAAAATAAGGTCCAATCACACATTAGCCTGTGAGACCACACCACACTATTACACATTCACTATGAAATGCTGTTTATGAAGAACACAGTGGTTCTCTGCTACCCAGAAAGATGATGGACCTGAGCCTCGTACATTAAGATTTATCATCATTCAGGATGTTTAAAATGGACTATGCATACTCTCTTCGGTTTTGGAAGTCTAGGGCCTTTAGCTCTTGAGGGACCATTTTGTATGGATGGGAATGAAAGTTTAAATGCAACCTTCTCCTAACACTATGATCTGACATACCAAAGCATCAGTATGTTGTGAGGCAGTGCGGTTTGGACTTTTGATAACTGACTGACACAAAGCTTCCACATTTTCAGGGGTACAGAATGTAAGAGGATGACCAGTTGGTTTCCATGACAGCTACACTTCTCTGGGCAAATCTGGACTGTAAGGAGGGTGTTCAAGGGTTTGTGAGATTTAGTGTAGTCTTGGAGAAGGATGACAGCCTGTGATTTTCAAAACTAAAATTTTTAAAAAACATGGTCTTGTATTTGGATGAATGTAGTAAATGGAGTAAGACTCTTCCTGGTGATATCTCATGCAAGTAGGGTTGACATGGTGCCCTCCTATCTTGCATAGGTTACGATGTGTGCAAAACCTAACACTTTTGAGAGATTATTTCCACAGAGTTTTAGCAGTTGTAAAGTTCTACCTTTGTACAAGAATATGTCTGAACCTGCTGTAGAGTTCCATTATCTTTTTATGTTCTCTGTGTATCCAGTCTCTGGTAGCCAACTTAACTGGTCTTGATAATTCCAGCATTCAGATCCATTAATGGAATGTCAGTTCTTTTTTGGCAATCTTATTTGCTGTTTCACTACCTAAAATCTGTTAAAGCACCTATTTTATTGAGCTAGGTCATATATACCCAGTATAATGAAGACCTCTTGGCACCTCAAGACGAGCTTGGGCTTGATCAAGGAACCTTCAATTTTACTTCTAGAGGATATAACTGTGTCTCTACTCTTTATAGCCCTTTTTTGATACTCTCATATGCAAATTCTCAGCCTGAAAGACTGTTGCATGAACACTCAGCCTAAATGAAAGTTTAATACCATTTCCATGTTTTTGAACCATCAGTATACCAGGTTACCCTGTGGAGTGGTGCAGTGGGTTCAAGTATGTTGCTCTAGGTTTAGGCCATGGAATGCACCTGGATTCAATCTCACCCATGTGAGTGCAGAGTTTGTCCTGGGAATAGGGACCAGTGCCCACTCCACATCATGAAAGTGAGAAGCTGCCCATTCTAGCCAACATTATATTACATCCCTGTATTGGTTGGATAATTACCTGTCTCTGTCGTGTATAAGTGGGCATGAGGTTGGTAGTTGGTTCGGTAGCCCCAGGCTCAAAAGTGCTGTAGCAGCATGGAATATATTTATTGAATGAAGTTATTTCTTCTTTCTCCAATACATTGTTACGATTTACAAATTTCATATTAGTCTAAGCATTTATTTCATCCTTGAGCCCCATTGAACAGAAGACTATGGCTGTATTATGTATGCTGTCCCTTTCCCCTCTTCCCTTTTAGCTATAGAAGATTCCCACTATTTTACCTATCTTTACTCCCTTTTCTTTCTTCTTAGCCTTCTTACCATTTTCCACTTTATTCATTCTTACATCCACCCTTTCCCATTTTCTTAACATCACATTTCTCCTTTTTCCTCTATGCTCTTTCATCTCACTTGTGTTTCCTAACTATTTGCTCAATCTAGTCGCCCTCTGTGATATATCCCTTTCTTTCTCTCTTCTAACCCCCTTCCCTGGTGTTCCAACCATTGTCACCTGTCGCCATCTGTGTTGCTATTATCCCATGTCCTCTTTGCCTTATTTTTTCCGCTTCTCTCATGCTGTCCATTCTTGTCATCTGACACTTTGTTCCAATTCCCTTTCCCTTACTAACTTGCTGGCTTAATTTCACTGCCCACTCTGTTACACTGCCTGTTCCCCCTCCAGCCATTTCACTTAATTCCACTTTTCCCATAGGCTCCTCTTTCATCATTGTTTGCTGACTGTTTTTTTTTTTTTTTCCCCCTGCTGTGCATGACCTGTACATCCTTCTTGTTGACTCTCACATGTCTAATTCCTTTCTGGGTCAATGTTTGCTGCATGCTTCTCCTGTTGTCCTTTGGTTCTTCTGTTTCCACTCATCCACATACTCGTCTAGACATAACCTAAAATTTTTAAATGTGCCTTTATTCCTAGGCTCCTTGTCTGCCTTCTTTTTTGTATTAATTCCTCCATTTGGTTCTTTGACTGAATTTTAGGTTTCTACTAGTAGAGCTAACTATCCTTTTTAACATCAAAATCTCATACTGTGCGTTAGTATTTATAACCTTCACTTAATGTTTCTTCCTCTTATTTTACCGATTTTGGATGGGTTGCATATTTCAAATCCTCTGTTGGAATACTAATTTCCTTTCTAGTAGCTTATTTACTTCCTTCCATGCTCCAACTCTTCTCTTTTCAATCCCTAATGATTATTGTATCTTTTCCTCCTGTCTTCCGTACTGTTCATGTTCCGTTCCTTATCCTCCACCTTTGTTCTTACTACCTTCACTTTTTTATTTCCTCCCTTGCATTTCTTGTACTTTCTCCATTCTTGTCTAAATCTTTCTGCCAGTTCTTTACCTCTTAATACAATTCCTTCATCTACCATTTGCGTAGCTGCCATATCATTTGTCTCCTTTTTGCTCTTATCCACAGGAGTTCTGTGTGTCTGTCCTGCATTGCTCTATTTGAACTTTATTATTAGTATTATTATTTTTATTGTTGTACCAGGTTTGGTTGATTAGTTCTCGGGCTTAATTTTCCCCTCCTACTGCACACTAGATATGCAAATTAATATGTTTTATCAAACAAAACCCTTGCCTCTAGAATGTTGAGCCCCATATTAAGTATCCAATGAGTTTCATTGCTCTAAGGAAGCTTGAGGTTATCTGAATGACAATTGGAATGCATCTGTTTAAGATCTTAACCTGATGAAACACCTCAGTGGCATTAACCACAACACAGAAGTGTAATAGGGTGAGTTCAAATAGTGTTTCAATAGATAGCAGTAGAGGTTGTATTAAATGCTCCCATTTAATACAGTGTAGGTAAGTTGAAAGCTTAATGCAATCGCCATATCTCCCAAATATCAGCTAGGAGCCCCAAAAGATGCAATAATGAACCTAAGAGTCCAAAAAGAAACACTGCATGTAACACAGAAAATGCAATCAATATAAATGAAAACAGCAAATGAAAATTCAGAATGGATATGCCATAAATTCAACAATTCATCTTTATTAACATTATAAACCTTATAGCAAATAAACCGAAATCAAGGTGAAACCAGTAACAAACAGGATTACAACCATTCATGAGATATTTAATGAAAAAATATACTGAATTAAACTTGTACAACCGTTTGTGTTTTGAAAGAAGCTGGAAATAATTGTTTTAAATTATCAACTTTAAAGATTAGTCAGCAGTGGAAACGCGAACATTACTACTAACATGTATTGAGAGCCACGTATCCCATCGTTTGAAATTTTCCAGCTGGTTTTGTGGTAGCTCTGTTCAGCTTGATGATGGTAGTGGACACATCTTGTGAAATATATTTCCAGAATGGGCATGGCAACTGCAAATGTTACAGAATTTATATGGGAAAAATCAAAAGAAACCAGCTCAAAGGAGCACATGAGACTTCTCCAATGTAGAGGGACATATCCACAGTAGTGTGCCACTTTAGGACAGCTAATCACATGCCCAAAGACACACAGTTGGGGCCATTGAAATTTAAACCACTGTTACAAACAAGAATAATCTTGCTATCAGCATATGGGAGGAAAGAAAGAGAAATAGTGAGATGGAACACTCTTATGCTGCTGATTGGCAGAGCAAAGTCCATGGGTGTTTTCATTTGCTATTATACAATAACCACCTCTAAGAAGTATGCCACTGTAAATAATTTTCTAATCACTGCTCAATGTGAATTATTTTGGAGAGAAAAATATACAAACGCAAACATTAGGATAATTTGTCAGTATCCTGCGCATTAACTATAGATGTATTCTATGCTCTTAAATTTTGAAAGAAATGTTTATAACATATATTACAAGTGAGTATAGAAAAATAGATTAATAGAAGTTCACACATTTTTATTAAATAATAGCAACCTAATTTCATAGTACTAATGAAATAATTGTATAATAGACTGTATCCCTATATTATGTGGCCATTTTCAGAACAAAGTTAGTCTAAAGATGAATGTTTATTCAGATACTATTGTTGATTGTGTAGAAAAACTTCTGATATTTAAGAAACCTTTTACCTCACAAGCCTAGAACACTTGTAACCAATTTAAAAGCAGTTCATGTATCATCACAAAGTAGGTCTGTCGAAATGAAACACAGCCTTGGGAAACCTCAAGAAGTGTTGAGAGGTAAATGTTCACATATTTTTATGCAATACTTGCTGGCAGTGTTACTAGATTAACTGACAGGAAATTAGCACTGCTACAGGTAGTATTGCAAAACCTACATGCACACTTCTGAGTCATACTTATGGTAAGTTGAGTCTTCTGCTCATTATTTACATTAGGATCATTCCTATCTGAGATACATACTAGCATCATATAATGCTGTTAACTATAATTTCATCTGCACACTTAATGTATGAATGGTATCAGTAGCATAAACATAATGAACATGTAATAAAATCTAACGTAATAAGTCAAAAACAGATTCCATTTTTGAAATTGTGCTGACAGTGGGATTATTCTAGTTTTTGGCAGATAATATCAGTGGTTTAAATTTCAATGCTCCCATTGGAGTGTCTATGAGCATGTGATTAGCTGTCCTAAAGTAGTGTACTACTGGGGATTTGTCTCTTTGTATTGGAGACATCTCATGTGCTCTTTTGAGCTAATTTCTCTTGATTTTTCCCCATATAAATTCTGTTACCTTCAAGTCATATGTTTTCCTTTATACCACAGAATCAATGTTAACCTGTGTCATTGATCCAAAAGTCTGATATTCATAATGAACTGAATCAGATTCTGAACATGATATTTGAAAACTTCATGTGTCCTCTAAAAGGACAGTGTTCTGTAAAGAGACCCATTGCCCATGAGAGCTTTCCCAGCTCAATTTTAGCAAATCTGGTGGCCTATTTCTATCCAGTCTCCATGCAAAAGCTTTGGTGTGCCAGAATTCTACAGATGAATTACAGTACTCATGTTCTCTGTGCAACCAGCCCCTGATAGCCAGCTCAGCTGGTCCTGATGACAGTCCATGCACTTGTTTAGCTCTGATATAACATTTCTCATCTCCCCTTTTAGCAGCTTCATCTACCCTTTCATTGCAGAGAGTTCCCAGTCCACTGGTACCTACTTTAGCTGGACTGAATTGTGGGAGCCAGTGCTGTGAGGGATTCTTGGCATTCTAATGGCCAATTGTATGAACTCGGAATAAACCTCTGTTAGACGTTATTCCATGGTTATGTGCTAAATTGTGTTGTACGACAATGGAATAGACTATCAAGGGAATAAATATGGAATAACTTTCCATGATTCCTTGCAGGGATAAGGTGATATTCCAAGAATAGGGTATAAAAAGGAAAATGGCCACTTTGGTACTAGACACAATTTTGACCCATATTTGACTGAAATAAACGATTAATTTCTTTAAATGTTTTTAAGGACATGCTAAACCTAAATACAATAAGTTGTAGAGATAGTCCGATAAATGTACATACCTATAATGAGATTAAAGTTGAGAAAGGATATTGCACAGACAACTTGGTGGTTATAAGATAAATATGACCAGAAGATAGTTAAAATACTGTTTCATTTATAAAACAGTAAAATCTACCTACAATATTATCGTCAAAATACCTCTATTTTTATGGAAACGGTTAAATTTGATCGAACACAAGATAAATATAAAATAGTGTAGTACAGTAATTCACCAGCACAATGCATAACATTGTAAAGAGCGAGGTTACATTTTATTGACAAAATTCAAAGGATAGGTTACTTCTAGGGCAATATGCTTCAAAACGTAAGATAGCCACAAGTGTTAATGTTAGCGACATTCTGTACTATATTCAGATTTTGGAAGTTATGTGCAAATTTAAAAACTATTAGCACTACAAGCTGTGTGATGTATGGAAGAGATGCCCAGATTAAAAGACGCCTTTAGAGTTTGTAAGTCTAAGTATATTATTTTACAATAAATTCATAATTTTTCATATTATATGCTGTAGGTTTAATGCATTAGAGACAATTTTGATTGAATAGAGAATACCTTCCGTAAAATATAATGTTCTCGGTTTTATTGGTTTGATTGACAATTTCTAGCTGCTGTATTAAGTATTGCTATCATCAAGGTGCGAACTGTAATGGGAACAGTTTAATGTATTATTTGACATAACTACTAATATTTCTATTGGTTTATAATACCTGTATAACAAATTGTTTTTGTACTTATCTTGGTGCAATGATTCAATTATGCATATCTTAAGTTGATAATGACATTGGCAACACTAAAATGTAATTTTCAAAATTCGCTTACTAAGTATTGTATTATAATGAATAAAATGCAGATATCAGGCTAAGTACGTTAGCTGTTATGAGTTCAGAAACAGAAAGATGTCATATATCAGCACAAGATACAACTTTCCCATACTCCTATCCTATCGCAAGAAGTCATAGTATAAATGTGTGTTTATGTTTTGTAAAGTGTACAGATTTCTACATCCAAACACGCTTGTGAACATTCATAATTATTTATAAAATTGCATCTTACAACCTGGCACCACACATTATACCGTGAATAATGTTATTCCAAGAATAACTATTCCAGGATTTATTCAGAGTTCATACAACCGGCCCTACGACAACTTGAATTTAACCAGTGGTTATTGAGGGCATTCATGCCTGCCAATTTTTGCAGTATTTAATGTGTAAGTGAAGTTGTGTGGCAAAATTTGATAAAAAAAATTTAAAAAGCAAAATTATAGTTTGCTAATGTACTAGTATGAAGGCCAAGAAGACTGCATATTTTTAACAAAAATAATAGGAGGTACATATTGTCACACCCACTGTTTAAATCAAGGGACTCGCTTTGAACTAATGATGGAAGCACATGGTTCTTGAAGCAAATTCAGTTAAGAATAGTATGTGATGTTTAAAAATGAATTGGCAGTAGAAACATAAAGCTAATAATTGTACATCAATGATAAAACAATGTTAAATTATTTTCGTAAATTTAAGACAATTGTTAGGTCAATTTTCAGTTTAAAAGAGAGCAGCCATAAAACCTACTAGCTACATACAATGTGCAGTAAAATTGTGATATGTTTAGATTCTTCTTTTTTTACAGTTTCAGGCTGGCCCATTCAAAAAGTAATTCCTTTATATATCTGTTATTCTTTTTATTTGCCAGATAATTGCTTCAGATGTGAGCAAAAAGAAGACAGAAGAAAACATTCGAAGAGAGATCACCACAATGACCAGACTGAGACATCTTAACATAGTTAGAATCTTTGGTGCTACCAAGTATGAAAATAATTTTAATATTTTTATGGAATGGATGTCTGGTGGTTCTGTTGCTGATTTGTTAAAACAATATGGTCCACTCGGTGAAAAAACCATTATCAACTATACCAAGCAGTTGCTTGAAGGACTGGCTTATCTTCATGAGAATCATGTTATGCATTGCGACATTAAAGGTGAGTCTTTTGACACTTAACTTTGAAGTAATGCTATGTGACTGTAATCACTTCTCAAATTTCTTGGAAATACAATAGTGCTTCAGAGTAGTACTGATATACCCTGTGTTAATACTTATTTGTTTACTGTCTTCTTAAAAGAGCATAGTCTTTATGATGAAAAAGTTCTCTGAACCGTAAGTCAATTGCCTACTATGATTTTGCTCTCTTCATCTTAACAGGCTTTTCACCTGTGGTAGAGATCTTAAGTGGTATGCAAAAAATAACCTTCTGTGTGCCTTGAAAATGATAGGGTAATCTTTTAACAAAGAAAGTGGCATCAGCATTATATTGTCTTCATGCATATATCACAAAGCAATAAGAAATTTACTAGTGTCAAAACAAGTGTTTAGTGAAAAAGAGGAACATTTAAGAATTTGTATAAACAGTATAAGGCACTGCTTTAGTCAAAATAGAATGGCTAGTAAATATTGGTACAAGGGGTCAAGAATACTATGTTTAATTTCTGTAGGTTTCATCATTTAGTAATAAAGTTCTTTTTTGGCAAAATAAACTGCAATATTGCAAGCTATGTGTATTCTTACATGTGCCAACAGCTTTTGTTGTATCTGGCGGCTGCTTTATCATAGCTAAGTGAAATTAAATATTTATATCCATGACAAGCAGGGCTGAGGTATTCATTCCAAGTAACAATGAATCCACATTTTCTGCATTTAAGGAATATGATAGTGAAAATCATTTCTCTATGTTTTCAAGTTGAAATTATACTGACCTCTTTAAATAAATGTATGAATAAAAGGGTGCACTTTTTCTTAACAAAACATATGCATAATAAAATATTCTTTTCCACAACCAAAACAAGACAGTACTAAATTCTTTAAACTTAAATTTATACTTAAAAAAATTTAAATAAAATATACAAAAAGTAAACATTCCTGTTGATTACAGAGCCAGAATAAAACTTATGGTCCTCTTGCATTAAAAGAAAACTCGTAAATGTTCCCTAAATAAAAAGAGAAGCAAAATGTTAATGTTACTTACAGGAAAAAAATAAAACTTAGCAGAATGCTCAAAATGTAATTTGCATTTATTTTACCCCAAAACAAAGAATAGGAGTAACTAAATACTTAGGTACATTATCGAGCTAAATACAACTAATGTACTCCTTGAAATACCCTACCCTATCATTTTCTTTAGAAAAAGAGTGCAAGAATTGATAAATCCCAGAGAGTTCCCTAAAAGAAGTACTTGGGAGTAGAAATTAACGACTGGTATTTTTTACTTGTGGTCCAGCTGTGTTCCATCCCAGGTTGCAAACTTAAGATTTTTCTCCATGGATATGATAAAGCATTATATTCTGTTGCATTATATCATAAAAATTAGCTATGTAGTGCTATGATAGGCCAGAGTTTATCTGTGTATCTATCTTCCATCACAATAATGGTCTCCCTTCACTTGGTTGCAGCAAAATGCATACAGCATGCAGATTTAAACTTTTATCAAACTACTAGTAATCTAATCAGCAGTATAATACAGAGATATTCTTTAATGGAAATATTTGGACTGTAAAATGAACTTCCTCATATGAATTGTTTGTCTTATTTGGTATTTATGGCTTCAGGATATGTTTCCCTTATTTCTGACAGCTTTGTTTATAGTTATGAAGCATAAAATATATCTTAGAAATTTGTATATCATCTGAAGTAGCATTCTTTGTTTAAATATTCATCTTTGGTCTCAGGAAAAACTTTGTGTTCTTGTGTGTGTGAAAGAGTAGTATTACCAGGTCTTCAAGAATTTTTATAAAACATAATTTCCATTTATGTGTAATGCTGTGCATTCAATGTACTAAACGTTTTAAGCATTCTAAATTTCTTGTCATTGCAAAATTATGTGGGCTGTTCAATAAAGAATAATCACAATTGTTTTGAGCGTATACCTTGACTCATCCTCATAATTTTCAAAATAGTCTCTCTTGAATGTGATGCACCTGTTCCAGCATTTCTGCCAATCTGCAAAGACATACTGGAAACCATTGTTTGAAAGAGATTTCAGAATGATCTCCACAGCCTTCACTGCTGCTTCTGATGATTCAAAATAGCTCCCATGAAACTGTTTCTTCAGGTTAGATAACAGAATAAAGTCATACAGGGCTAAATCCGGTCTATAAGGAGGGTGAGGGAAGCACTTCACATTGATTTTTGCAAGATATTTAGTAACAACATTTGCAATATGCAACCGTACATTGAGGAATAGCATCCAGCCTGCTTCATATATATGTGATCTTTTTCACATTATATGTACTTGCAAAATTTTCAGGACATTCCTGTAGTATTCAGTTATTGATGTGTGTGCAGCTACTACTTGCTGATAAACCATTTCATGAATGTCAAAAAATGAGATGACCATAACTTTCCCAACAGAAGCAACCATTTTTGCTTTGCTGGGAATTAGTGATGGAGACTTCCACACTGAACTTTGCTATATCCTTTCAGGATCAAATTGATGTGGCCAAGTTTCATCATTAGTGATTATATTTGAAAGAAACTCAGGATCTTGCTCTAACATCAACTTCAACTGCATGCCAATGCCTTTTGTTTGGGAGTCAGCAGTCTTGGAACTTATTATGCACAAGCATCTCTTGTGTAAATTTTCTGACACCAGCATGTGGGTGCTATTCAATGAAATTTGCAGTATTTCAAAAAGTGTTGTAGGAGGTTATTTGTCAATCCTCTCTCACAATGGCAGCAGCAGTGATGTTTTTCTTTCATAAGAGCAGTAACTAGAATCCCATGTCCTTTTGAAACTGTCTCCCTTTGAAATTAATTCTTTTTAAACAACTTAAACCATATTCAAGCTGTTCAGTGTAGGGAAGAACGCTCTCCATAGGCTTCAGCTGAAGATTTGTTGAGACAAAAACAGAATTACAAAGCTGCATACTTTTTTATGGTAGCCAACACTGTTGGTCTCAGCTTTCCCGCCTCTTACAGGTGCCAACAGTAAAAGTAGTGTAGGTGTTTGGTACACATTAAGCTAACAGAATATCTTAAGATTAAATTGTAGCATAAGAAATTATAATAGTAAAAAATTGTAATCATTCTTTAATGAGCAGCCCTCATATTATGCTTTTCTAGATGAGAGAAGGTATAATGATTTTCAATTTCAAGAACTTGGCAATTATGGTATTCATACATTCATATTGTATTAACACATCATGTGCAATATTTTTAGTGGACAGTATCACTACTTTTGCTAAATGTCTACAAAGAAATTTAGAAAACGTGACAATATTGAAAACAACTGAGCAATAAATTAGCAAATCATCTTTAAATTACACAAATGCTACATGGTTGTCACCTTTAAATGACATAGCTGCACCAATTTCCAACCTGTATTAATATACTCCTTCCAAATGAAATTTTTTTCCAGCCCTATACATTCTCTCTCCAAACTTTTTTCTTTCAAACTGTTGGTATGATTGCTTGACTCTATCTTACCAAATATAGTGAAACATACAACAAACCAGGTTTTCTGTGATCCATGGCAATACTAAGTATTGCTTAAAAAATTACACTTTGTGTAACATTTAAATAATTCCAGAATGTCCACTATCAAAAGCGTTGCTCTATTTCTTTTACATACAGGACATGGTTTGACTCATCTTATGAAGTGTTAAAATTTAATAGCTCCAGATCTCTCATTGCGCTACTGAGAATAAAGAAGGAAAATGGAAGAAAGAACTCCAATATGCTGAGCATTAGCAACCAACCAACATTATATTATTGCCAAACATTTAGGTATAAAATTATTAAGATAAGGTGTGTTCAAACAATCTGTGTGTCAGTGGACTAGTCAATCACCGATATGAATTAACAATTTTTTAATACTGAAATGTCCTTTATGAACAAGAATTCAACAGCTTAGAGTCAAACGTTTGAGATACTGTTATTTTTAAACCACTCAGGATGGATCTTTCTCAGTGTCTAATTACTGCATGTCTATCTTTTATAATTTCAAAGATACCATGGGTCATATCTACTAAATTAATGAAATGGTGTTTTATTTATGGATATTCTTTAACTGCTGTGGTTCTCAGCATCCTATTCTATATTGGATGTGAAAGACCACTTAATTTTGCTCAGAGGCCTCTCTATCAGGCTTGAGGTTCTTTTACGTGTCGTAAATATACAACACAGGACACACGACTTTACCTCACTTCCAAAGGGAACCATGCTAAGGATTTTTACGCCCAAAAAAATCCATCGTCCTCTGCTGGGTTTGAACCCGCAACCTAGGGTATATGAAGTTAGCATGGTAACCATTACACCACGGGGAGCGACACTAAATTGGTGATAATGTTTAGCATCGAGTAACCGTATCTCAATTTACACTTATCTGATGCATGCTATAGTGCTCCTGTGTTAGAGTCAAACGTATGTTAAGATAAGTTTCTTTGCAGCTCACTTTGATTTATTGCAATGTACACAAGGTTGCTTGCCGTGCCTGTCGGAAATACATTTTGGCATTTTTGAAGATATGTTGCTGAATGATGTTAACTAGTCTGTGAAAGAAAAAATTTAAGACAGTGGTCTGCATTAATAGTGCAGTGGCTTCTGGACAAGCCTGTTTACTGGCACAATGGGCATTATTTAAAAGCAAAATTCAACAATCTTGACTATTCGATTTCAACTTCTTCAGATAGTAAACTTGAATTATGAAATGAAGAGCAGACTTTTGATTTGCTGAGATCCTCACTGACAGAATATATTTGGTTATTAGACTTTACATTATTCAGAACTGAATGTTCCTGCTTCAAACTTTCTTACTTTTAATCATTTAAACCGTGCATTTCATATAGTGATTCCCTTTGAAATACAATGCAATATAAATTTTAATAAAATATTTATGTAACTTCAATAGAAACAAATATGTTTAAATATGAATTAAAAACTGCAGCAAAGGTATTATGTTTTAGGTTCCTACTGAAGTTTGACAATGACAGGAGAGTGACAGTAAGTCACTTTGATATAGATGAATATGAAGTAGTCAAGGGACCTGAAATATATACCAATTGAAATTGAAAATTCAGATTCTAATAAAGCTAGTTCATCTCGGTTATATATAAAGAGGGAGAAAGATTCCTGCATATTTCCAAACTAAAAGTAAACTACTGGAAAAGTTTATCATACACTCCTGCCACTATCAGTTGTTAGTATCTTAGAACATCTACATCCTCCAAGAATTAAAGATGAAAATGTGGCCAGTAAAAGGAAAATCAGGAAGTTACAGTAATGATAGCGGATTCTAATATGACCAGCAACTTTATATCAATATGGCTGTAGAAAATGATCAATGAAGAGAAATTGTTTCCTCCAAACAATGAAAAATTAGCTGCTGCAGGCACTAAATATGAAGATTCAGGTTCATATATAGATCAGCAAACTCAAGAAGAAAAGCATAAGAAAACAAAAAAATATGATAGCTGTTCAGGACAACTGGAGAAGAAACATGCAAAAGAGGAAAATATATTCAGATCAGGAAGTTCGAACGAAAAGCTGTAAAATTTGAACACAGAAAACTTAAGCCACAATATTATTTTCAGTGTCCTCACAAATACAATTTTAACTTTTATGAGGATGATTGCAGAGAAGTCACTGTTGCTTTTGGAGCCTGGTTGATGTCAATAAGCAATGACAATATCTTAATGCACTTGTTACTGAGAAATAGAAGCTTTAATTAGGACATATGCAAATATTTAAAGGATAAATAAAAGCAGAGAGTTTTACAAGGTGAAAAACCAAAACCGTTTTCAGGTATACCAAACCTTTTTCTTGGCTAGTTTTAACATCAGAAACTGTTGTGAAAATATTTAGAGGAGGATGCCTTTAGCACTGTGGCAGATAGAGGAAAACAAAAGCTTGGTGTAAAGAGACCTGAAGAAAGCCAGAAGTGGATCATAGGTTACATTAACTGCTTTATCAGTGAGCCATCCTATTATACATGTAAAGAAACTAGAGAATATTTCCTTCAGATTTGAACTTCTCTAAAAAATGTATCATGTTCTTTCAAAAAAGTGAAATTGACAAGGTTCTGCCTGAAAAGAAAGTTTCTATTGTAATATTATCTACACTAATTTTAATATCTCATTCCTTGTAGCAAGGAAAGACAAAAGTGATAAAGGATCGCTTATGATCAACTCAATAATAAAGAAACACTTAGTCTCTCTTAGGGTTGAGCCCACAAAAGGCACATATCAAGAAAGGAAAGCACTAGAAATATAACAGATCTGTATGTGTATAAGCATGATATTGAAAATGGAAATTTAAGGAATTTGACAGGAGGCTGATAGGTATTGCCCTGCAGTTCATGCTAAAGCTATATTCTACAAAGATAAGCTGTGTATAATCTTACTGTTTACAATGTGGCAAAAAGATAGGTTGAAAACTATTTGTGGTATGAAGGAACTGCAGGTAGAGGAACAAATAAAGTTGCCTCTTGTGTTTATGACGATGTGAAAAATTCTGCTACTAGTAATCAGCAATGTCTTGACTCCTGTGGGAGATAGAATAGAAATTCAATTGTGTGTACGACATGCTTATATGCAACACAGTGATGGTCTATTCCTGCCATTTATCGTGGATTCTTCGAACGAGGACATTCTCAAATGAAATGAGATTCAGTGCTGGAAGTAAGAATGTGGAAATATTTTACCTATCTAGTTTGTATGCAATAGGAAGAAGTGTTCATTAATATAAAGTGAAAGAAATAGATCAGTCAGGCATATGACACTTTAAATCTCTGCAAATGGAAATTCTAAAAGAAACACCATTCTCTGGCTGTATATAATGTGGCTTCAACTCAGAAAAAGCAATCCTAATCAAGTTTATTTTAAATATAATCAACTTGAAGATAGTTATCATTCATTCCAAATCGGTAGGAAAGAGTTAGCTTGTCATTAATCACTCATACAGCCAGCCTTGAAAATAGCCAGGCATAAATTGGCATATTTCCAAATAACAATACCATTATTTCTATAATTGATATCCACCGAGGAGCCAGCACAAGAAAGAGAAGAAAGCTTAACAGAAGCCTTAAGTAATTCTGGTACATTTAGTCAAATAAAGCGATAAGGACCAGCATTGTAAATAATTGTCCAGGTAGGAAAAGTGATATTAATTGGTTAATATTTAAAAGTTATTACCTGAGTATTCTAAATTTATGATAAACATTTATTGTAAAAATATCAAGTCTAGTATATGAGAAAAGTTTGAATGTACAATACATTAATAACATTTTTGCTCACATTTTGTTGAGTTGCAGGCTCATGCTGAAAACATATTATGATAGACGTAATTGATGTATGCCATTCCTGAAATTTGTACATTGCTACTTAGAATTTACCAATAAAATAATTTTTTAAAAATCTTTTATTAAGAAAGAAAACCCCCTCTTATACATGACAATGCATGGTTAGTGAAACGAACCTATGTCACTAGCATTTATTTTATTGTTCAAAAGCATTAATATGAAACATTTTATTTAAAACCTAATGCACATGAAATTGATTGGAAAACATTGAAGTTTGTTATTTCAAAAGATGAAATTATTAAAAATTATTTCAAACATAAAATTGAAGCATCAAAGTAGAAAAGTTTTCTTTTTACGTTTCTGAAAAATGGGTATTTTGTAGATACGTTTGTTTGACAGTAAGTCGTTGAATTATTACTCCATGCAGCACACACATACAAAATTGTATAGTTGGACAGGTATGAGGTGTAGAGGAGATCCTGGCAGTACAGCAAAGAAATGTTCTCAAAGGGTACATATGATGGTAAACAAAAATACATTTAGAAGATGAGCCTTAGTGCAGCACGCAGCAAAAAGTACAGATTCCATCCAGTTGTTTAATACAAGAGGGGCAGTCAAGAGACCTTGAAATAACCATCATTTACTCTTATATCAACAGCAGCACTTTGATAAGCAAAAATGAGTAAACTCTGCTAGACATGACTGGGAAAAGGTATATGGCACATACATACCCTTCAGAAAATGTCTGGACATTCTACAAGCTTTGCAGCATGGATTTCATAGATTGGCCCTCCCCTAAGATTGGCCAAGCAGCAGACCAATTGCAGCCGGGCTCCTACCCAGTATCACTAGAAAACTAGACAAGCTGCAGTATGTGATGCAGTTTTGCCAGAAAGAGAACCATGACATAATGGTCATAATATCAGCAGGAAGAGAAATGATGCACCATCAACCAGACAATCCACACAGCTTTGACTGTGGTTGCAGAAGCTTTGAAACTTACTTAAACACCAATACCTTAGCCTGATTTTCTCATGCAATGCAGTTTCCTACATTAAATTGAACTCTTCTAAACTTTGATACTGGTTATGCTTCATTGAAATGGCAGTATAATTGGAATTGTGCTTCATCAGAAAAGAATTAAATTTGGATCAATCACTCCAGCATTAACATTCTCAAATTCCAGTTACAGAAATTTACTTGACCTTTTGTTTTTATCAGGTGACAGAAATGCATAGATGCAGTTATCTGGAGTGGTTTTAATGTTAAGACTTTTGTAGTTTGCCATAGCTGAGTTCATTGAAATGTTGTTTCTTTGCAAGCCAATGTAAACATTTTTTAGGAAAATGTAATTGTTCTCCAGTCTTATCTAGTTTATCTTCAGTAAGCATGCGTCAGTTTTCTCTCTCTCTTCTAATCAAGAATTTGACCATTTCCTTAAACTTAACAGGATTTTGTATGGCTTCTCTGCTTTGAGGTCATAAAGCGTGTACTTCATTACAAGATGATGTGATCATATGAGCAATTCATAAAAAATCCTTTATTGTAATGTATACTTGGTGGCATTATAATACAAAATCAAAACTGCTTTTAAGATGTAAACACTAAAATTATTTCTGAACCAGCACAAGTTTTGATGAGACTGGGAACAAACCATTGCAGACCAAGGTCATAAGTGCACTGTGAGCTGTAATGGGATGTCACCAGTCAACATATACATGAGAAGCACTTTAGTATCCAGTAAACATAAAAATCTCAAGAAGAGAAGAAAAAGAAAAAAAAAAGGAAGAAAGAATGAGCAAGAAAATAAGAATGCTCAAATTCGTGTTGGCGATGGTGTTGCAACAATTGTCAAATCTTGTTTGCCCAAACCTAAATTCCATTATGGGTACTTGGTATTGCATTCACTTAATCCTTACCCTACCCCAAATTCCAAGAAATATTATACCATTATAACTACTGCTAGTACTTCATATGTTCGAATGCAGAGGACCACTGTTATGGCACTGTTGGTCAGTGTGGTTTATTTGTGTTTAAAATGTCGGCAAACACAAAACATTAAAGAGAAACTCAGACATCAGAAACAGCAGAAAAGAGATTTTAAATGTTAGAGGTAAGACAGACTACAAATTCTTATTCATCTATATGGAAAATATTAAGTTTGTGTCGCCAATAACACAAAGCTTTACTTTTTTTTTATTTTCTCTTTCACATACAGAGTAACAGATAAGTCGGATAAGTGTTTTGCCTGTCTGGTCCTTGGCATTTGTTGCAGTCTGGCGCTATCATATAAAGGCGCAGATGAAACCTTGCTACATTTGTAACACTACTTTTAAAGGCTTTACTTATGAACTTTATGAAAGGAATTTATGAAACTTAATGGCCACCGTCATTGTCCACACATTTTTGGTTCCTCTTTAGGAAACTGTCACTTGCCATAGTTCACCTTGAGAATTGCTGACAATTTCCTGGCAGATAGTTTGTTTTAATTCTTCCAGGGTGTGTGGGTTTGTCTTGTTCACTTTGTGATTTCATTTACCTCAGAGATAGAAATCACAGGGGGTTGGATCGGGAGACCGAGGGGGCCACAAATCTAAACTAATAATTCTGTCCTGCAACACACTTTCAATTCTTCTCATCGAAAGATTGGCGATGTGAACTATTGCAGAGTGTTGAGAAAAAGGCAAAATAAAGTTCACTGTCTGTTACTTCTCTAAAAAATGGGGAGGGGGGGGGGAGGAGGAAATTGTATTCATATATGTAAGGGCAAAACTGTTGACTTGAAAAAAATTGATCCTGTAACTCCTTCTCTGTAATCTTTCTACAAATTGTACTTTCACTTTGTGAGCTGACTGAGTTAACAACATACAAATCATAAATAAATACTCTGTGCAGTAGAAAACATACTGAGCCATAATACACAATAATAGATCACACGGAATAACTGAACTATACCATATCACTGCCAACTCAATACTGCACTCCCAGAGCAGAGCAAAGCTATGTCAGAAGTGTGACCTTTACAGCAGCAGTGCTGATTTGTGTGTTTACTTGCCCAGTAGAAAAGCACTGTCAACCAGTTCGGAGGTTTTTGACTTGTTCATTAGATAGAGAAGGCATTGTGTTCCATCCAAATATTTTACCAATACTTCACTGATACACAGGTTTTGATATGCACTGAATTCAAAAGGAAATTTTTAGAAAAAGGTGCATGTGAGGGAGAGAGAAAATGCTGTAACCCAAATATGAAAAATCTTACAAATATACTTTGTATTAAGGTTTAGTGTCTTTCAAAAATGCAAGATGAAGATTCTCAAGAAAATACCCCACCCAAGAAAATTAACCTTTACATGGAACATTTTTGGAAATATTTGAATTTCTCAAAAGTGGCTGTTGATAATTTTGATTAAAAACCATATATTAAATATATTCACACAAGACTTATATCTTGATTTTTTTCTGGGAATAAGTCTATGAAGTTCTCTTCATTCAGAAGGAATTTTGTATAATCCTGTATAAGTGGTAACACTAAGCACCAGACAAAAATGTAGTACACAAGAAATGCATATCTAAAAAATAAAGAATTTGAGTCAATTTTTGTAACACAAACATCACTTATTTTCACTTACTGGGGACCAGTTTCAGGTAACAGTTGTTCCCATTTTCAACCCTTAATTCCGACTAAATCTTTCTTCGTTGGCGACAATGATGGAGGTGGTGGTGTATTTTGGAGGCATCTGTTGCTGGATCTATGAACTTCCAGAGGTTGCTGTACGGTGGCAAATCAAAATTCATGATATGGCTCTTTTTCTTCATGATGTAGATCTTCTCCCAGACATGTAATTCTGTGGGTTTATAAGCTGGCTTTAATAGTTTTATATTTGGTGTGATTTCATGACCTGATGTCCAAAAATGATAGGCAACTGCTGATTTTTCTATTTGTTTGTATTTTAGGTTTCTCATGTGTTCCTATAATCTGGTCTCCAAACTTCTCTTTGTCCTTCCGATATACACCAGATTACAGTCTGAGCATTTCATTTCATAAGGTGATGTTATAATTCCTGAATATTTTCTGAAGTTTGTTGTGTGCCCAAGGATGATAGGTGAATTTTCTGAATTGGGGTTGAGAACCCCAGTGACCAGAGGTTTTAAAATTGAATATTTTTAGCTTAAACATTCAATCGTAGAGAAACAAACTTGATGCATTTCTATCCACAGCCAGTTAAAACATACTTATCAGTGAATATTGGTTATGTGAAAATAAAATGCAGCTGTATAATCTTAAAAAAAAAAAAAAAAAAAAAGTACTTTGTTGCAAGTTATTTTTATAGGGAGCATATCTTAAGTGGTGGTGTCCAACTAAGTAACATTTAATGCCATATGGTCTTTTAATTGTAAACAGTGCTCCTACATGTAATGACACGTCCAGATAACATTTTTACAAATTTGCACATTTCGGAATTTACTTGTGTCTTTGATCCAGTACTTTCTGATCATATGGGAATTAGGTTTGAAGTAAATTTTTCAAAATTAAATAGTAAACCACCTCTTTCAAGAGAGGTTAGATTAATATCTCAGGGTATGGTAAGTAAATTCTTAAATTATTTTAGTACCATATTTTGAAGTTTGTATGTGTATCACAATGAGGTGTGCTTAAATTCTAATGCTATGTTTGATATTTTATATTTTTATGACATGTTTTAAAATTGTCAAGGTTAATCAGCAGTCAAGTGGGTCAATTCCCAGTTCTTGGTTTTCATCTGCTTTTAAGTTAATGCGTGAGCAAGTGGATATGTTACATAATATAAATATCTATAAAACTGAAAACAGTAGACGAATGTATTTAACTGCTGGGAATGATGATGATGGTTAGTGTTTGGGGGCACTCAACTACAAGGTCATCAGTGCCCTTACTGCTGGGAAAGAATACAAATCAATGCTTTCTGCAACTAGAGCAATGTATAGAGAGTTTGTAATAAACAACTGTGGCAATAAACGTTAGAAAAACATGGACATAATTAATAAGGTGGCACGGAGGAATATTAATAAAGCTGAAATTAAGATAACAGCAGAGCAATTTAATACCTACTTTGTTCAGTCTGCTTCTGAAATAATAAAAAAGACAAAATAGCTGATAAGTCTGCTGTTGACTTTAAATAATGTGACAGATCACTCTGGAAGTTTTACTTGGAAGAAAGTGTTGCATGAAGTTTATAAAAAAAATATGAAATTTAATAACTCAAGAGTCAGGATTACTATGGTTTTTCTGACCATTTATTAAAATTAAGTGTTTCTTATTTATTGGATCCCTTGGTAATTATTGTCAACCAATGCTTTAACCAAGGTAAGTTTTCTGACCCCTTGTAGATATCAAAAGTTATTCCTGTTCACAAAAAGGGAAATAGAAAAGAAGTAACTATGGGCCACTATCCTTGGTGCCAGTTATATCTAAAATAATTGAAACTGTAATTTTAGAATAGTTTGTTTCATATTTTGAAACTAACAGAATATTATGTGATGAGCAATGTGGTTTTAGGCCCAACAGGTCTACTGTTTTGGGTATTGAATCCCTTGTAAACAAAGTACGTTTTTCTTTTACAAACATGCAGAATGTAGCAGTATGTGTGCGATCTTAGTAAAGCTTTTGACTGTTTACTTCACGACCTGCAGCTAAAAAAATTGGAATATAATGGAATAAAAGATAAAGAACTGTCTCCAATTTGATCATATCTTAGCAGTAGAAAGAATCAATCTCAATTAATGACCAATGTCTACTGTTCGAGATGTAACAACGGGAGTGCCTCAAGCATCAATTCTGGGTTATTTTCTTTCATTGTTGCTGTTAATGACTTGCCCGCTGCTACTCTGGGTAAGGTGATCTCTTTTGCAGATGACACCACTCTGGTAAATATTATTTCTGCAAATACTTTTGATTTATCCAATACTTTAGATCAAATTTCTGATTGGTTTGGCATAAATGGCTTGCATGTGAATAAAGAAAAAACACAGACTATCTTATTTAGTGTAATAGATAAAGTAGAGAGCAAACCGTTCAACTTCTCGGAATATGGTTGGACAACAAGCTTTCCTGGAAATTCTACATAATGGAAACATGCAAAAAAGTTGTCTGTTTTATTTATCTTAAGACTTAGGATTGTGTTTCTACTAGCACTTTATAGACTGTCTATTATAATTTATTTCATTTATAATATTTTGCTGTGGGGTAGCATTGGGGAAGCCAACCAAGTATTTTTGCTCCAGAAGAAGGCTCTTAGAATAATAAAAAATTGTGATTCTTGCCAACATTGTGGACCTGTTTTTAAAGAATTTGGCATTTTAACTGTGGCATCTTTGTATTTGCATGCTTGAATTTTGTTCATCTCCAAGGAACAGATGAGTTACTTTCCTCTGACATACATAACCATGATACAAGGGGTAGAAATATGGTACCTCCAAAGTTTCGGTTACAGAAATCTCTTAACACTCACATTCATCTTGGAGTGAAATTATATAATAAATTACCTTTAAATATAAGACAAATTGTAAATGCAAGTTCTTTTAAAATTAGTGTTAAAAACAGAATTAAGCATCTTAATTTTTACAACATACAAGAATATTTAAATATAGATGCATTTTAATGACTTGCTGATGAAACCTTTTGCATTGTATGTATACCAAATTGTGAAATAAATTATCATCAGTCACAGTTTTCATGGTATTTGTGTAAAGCATAAGTTGATGCTAGCAGGGTCTAATACAAGAATGTTTAAAGCAATAGCTTCTGGTAATTTACAGCAATGAAAACTTGTAATATGTATTATATTAGAATATATATTGATTTTTAAATTATTGTGCCTTTCACATTTTTGTCCTTTTCGATTATAGCAAATGCCTGAACATAGAGGCTCTAATCATAACAAACCTTCAAAGTCGATATTGATATGTTCAGTCCCCGAGATATAGGTTGTAATAATACGTGGAGACTAAACTCCTAATTTTCTGTCAGATTCACACATCTATTGTAAACAACCGTACCACATTCCTAGTCATGAATGTTCCAACTATTAAACATTATGAAAGAAGATATGAAAATGTTGTTGATATGAAACTTTTCCAGGTGCAAACCTTCTAATAGACAACACAGGACGACATCTACGCATTGGTGACTTTGGCTTAGCAGTTTGGCTGAACCCCAAAAATACAGCATCAGGGTTATTTGAGAGAGAATTCCATGGAACTGTGGAATTTATGGCACCAGAGGTTGCACGTTGTGAACACTATGATACATCATGTGATATTTGGGGTGTTGGATGCTGTGTGAAAGAAATGGCAACAACATATCACCCATGGAAGGATGATAAGCTGAAAACCAAATGCTCAATGGCCTATATGGTATGTTCATGTTATTTGTTTTAATTCAAAACCTTAGCTAGGGAAACACAATATTGGGTATCTTTCATTAGATTCATTGTTAATTTTTACCCAAAAAGGTACAAACCTGCTCAGGCGTGTGTTTCTAAAATTGAAATTAAATGTGTAGTCAAATTGAAGGAAATAATTTAGTTCATGTTTTATTAACTCAAAAATTGGCTGCAACTAAAGTCTTTAATTCACTCAGTGCTTCGATGCATAGGCAGATAATGGCTTGTACACCACAACATGCTAACACTACAGTCACTCATGGCTCATTACAACTTGCTACACACACTGACTTGCAATTTTTCAGTCTTTTATAACAAGAACATGATGCCATAGAACTTTCTGGAAGCTTGTGGAAGCCAAAGCTTCTGGAAGAATCTAGACAGGTCACATTTAAAAGCCCCCAGTTACCAGCACACCACACTTCCTACATAGTTACACATTCCAAGGTCTCCAACTGCAGTGGCTCACTTACCAAGATGACTCTGAGAGCAGCAGTACACAGATGGCACTGTCACACTGCTCCTTACTCAGGGCTGGTTGTCCTGAGCAACACCATCATAGTGGGCTAGACAATATTAAATGTACCACAAGTTTCTTCCCTCAGCCTCTGGAAGTGGTAGACAGCATAATTTATCCCCTTTACCACAAAGTACAGCCCTTGCCATGAAATTAAAGCTTGGAGCTTTATTTGGATAGGGCCAAATGCCTTGCAGTCATAGAAGCCAAACAACGTATGACGACACGACGACTCCTGCAGCAGCCTCAGCTCGACTGAACAGCTTGCAAACCACAAATCACCACGCGGAAGAGGCTGAATTTCGTGACTCTCCTGTCCATCCAGTGTAAGCTGTACAGACTGGAGAAGTACTTTGAGGACGCTGAAACGCCGAATTCTACCAGCAATAACAACAATGCTCAAGCAGTACTCCCCTACCAACAACAGTCGGACATTACTGACATCGCACAGATGCTAACCTCACTGTCGGACCTGTTCACTAATCTCACAACAGAATTATCACAGACTCGAATGCAACTCCTCGACAAGCACACCCAATTAGTTGAAAGAGTTAACGATGCAACACGCCTGAACCTCCCTATGCAGGAAGCATCTCTGAGGTGCTTAGAATCTGTTATCACCAACACCTGTGAACTGCACCCTGCAGTACATCACAGCGGGCATCATTACAGGTGCTGACGCCCCAAAATACACAGATTATTGTTAGTTTTTAAAGATGATTAAAGAAACTCATCACTGCCAACTCCATCCAAAGCCTCAAAATCTCCCTCCCAATCCAATCACTAACCTAATGCTATAATCAGGGCCTTCGGGTCATGTTTGTAGCCTAGTTAAGTCTCCTTTTTAACTGCTGCAGCACTTCTGGTAGCAATTGCAACACTGCCACTTACGGAGGTGCATTTGCGGAACTCCATTATCCCCCACTCACTTTCCCTAACCAAGACTTTCCTTTACACTGAAGCTGTTAATCATGCAATTCAAGATGCTCTGGGTGAACTGCCTCAGTAGGGCTCTTGAACATCAGGTCGCACGTTAGATGCAACTCTCTGCCAAAGACCAAACTGGTGGTGTTGTGGGTTGAAGAGAAGTAGAACAGCTAGGGAAGAGGCATCCTGACATCCCAGCTTCTGGTGATCGGCCACAACTTTCTTCAAATGTTCTTCTAGAGTCCTGATGTACCACTCAATCATGCCGTCTGACTGTTCGAAGTGGTGTTGTGCATGTCTTGTGCACTCATTCTTCCAGCGTTTCCCTCATTAGATTGGACTCAAGAGTTTTGCCCTGATCACTGTGTAGCTCCATTGCTGCCCCAAGTAACAAAACAGTTCTTCTGCAATGCAGTTTGTAATGGTCTTAGTATCCTGGTTAGGGATGGTGTAAACCTCTGGCCACTTGGAGAAGTAATCCATGGTGACCAATAGATACTTGTTGCACCTATCTGACAGAGGCGGTAGCCCAGTTATGTCATTGGGTATACATTCAAAGAGTGCTCCCACATTATACTGCTGCATGTGAACCTGGCTCTTGGTCTATGGACCATACACACGACTGACACACCACCCCCCAGCATCTGCCTGCAGTTTGTCAGTAGCTTCGTTGTCAGAACTTGCCGATGGTTTGGTGGGTTCCAAAGTCCCTGCATGTACTTCCTCCAGGACTTCCACAAGCTTACTCTGAGGGAGGATCAGCTACTCTCTATATCTTCCCATCTGAACAATACTCCTTCCTTGATTTTCAGTGAATCCCATTGGGCTCATTAGGATTTGTACACACTACTCCTGGGAGTAATATCCTCCCAGCTCAGTCTAGACCTTGCTTCCACTTCTCCCAGGAGTGACCCCCAAGTTGGCATCAACCAGCTGCTCCTTCCTCATCCCTGCTTTATCGCACCCAGCTGCAGGCACTGCTGAAATACCACAGACAGCTGCAGCACACTCCTTCTCTTCAACCTTAGTGCAGTGGCCACACTCCTCTGGACAGGGCCATCTGGAAATGGCATCCACATTTGTATGGCTCCTTCCTTTTCAATATTCTGATGTAAAGTTGCACTTTTAACCCCTCCAGGTTCTTGAAACTAACAGCCAAATGAGGGTGGAAATGGCTGAGCAGACATGTACTTATGGAAGTACTCCAGTGCCTATACTACAGCCAAGAGCTCTCGCTGGGTAACACTAGTTATGTTCTGTTTTGGAGAGTATTATTGTGGAAGGCAATTACCTGTTCCTCACCATCATGGATCTGGGATAGAACACCACCAATGCTGGTGTCACTGGCATTGGTGTCCATAATAAAGTCTTCATCTGGTTGTGGAAATACTAATATGGGGCACTGCAGAGAGTTGACTTTAGTGGCTGGAACGTGCTGTCTGCCACTTCTGACCACATGTAACACAGAACCTTTGTTTGGGGGTGCTACGCATCCACTTGTGAACAACTGCCTGCAATTCCTCATTGCTGAACCTTTTCCTTTGCAGCGCTTCCTTTATGCTGTTGAATAGAGCATAATCAGATAAAGCAAGATCTGCTGAATATGGTGGGTGTGGCACAACAATGAACCCCAATGAAGTCATCTTTGCAGTCATCGCATTGCTGTGTGTGGCCACACATTGTGTTGCAGGAGCACTCTATTGTACCACTTTCCCTTTTACCATTGCTGAATCCTGTGTCTAAGTCATGTAAGTGTGCCATAGCATACCCTGCTATTTTCAGTTGTTCCTTGTGGAAGTCAGTCCCAAAAATGGAGATCATTTGCTTACTTGCAGACGGAGCAGCACAAAATTTCTTGGACCAGGAACTCCCAGGATGTTTCCCTTGCATGGACCAGATTTGCTTCTCAAGTGTATGGTAGCAACACAAAGATTCATCACCAGTTTCTCCAAAAATTTTGGATCATCTTTATTCATTTCGTGTAGTCAACCACAGACTTCAACTCTGTTCTCTTTCTGGGCTTGTGTCAAGTCCCATGGAACCCAATGTGCGCACACTTTTTTCATATCCAAATCATCATGGATAATGGTGTGCACGTTTGTGCTGCCAAGGCCCCTCTGTGATTCCAATTCATCAACTCTCCCAGAGTGATCGGGAGTTTCCTGGATTTGAATGAGATCTCCTGGCTCCTGGAACTGAAATTAACTCAGAATTATGCAATATCTCCTTATTCCTTTATTATTATTATTATTATTATTATTATTATTATTATTATTATTATTATTCATATTATTTATATACTATACTTTTGTAAAATATCTCATCCCAAAATGCATCTACCCAGAAAATACACGTCTACGAGCTGCTACCATGAGTTCATCAGTAAATCAATGCAGAAGATAGAGGCAATACCTGCCAAAACATGTTTGAAGTAAATTACTAATTTTAACTAGCAAAGATTGAGAGTGATGCTATATTTTTACTCTTAATTGATAGCTTTTGTATATTTGTATTGAAACATGACATTTTGCATGAAATGACCTGTATTTTAATATTTATTATACTGTAAACTCCTTTTCACAGAGGTGTGAAATACTGTGGGAATTGTTGGGTTATGTTATTCACCATACATACAAAATATTGGTGATTTTAAAAAATATGAGAATTTTTTCTAATACTGGCTGTTTTGAGATTGACTAACCCATCTGTAGAATACAGTCCATTTGGCAGAAAAATTTATTTGATATTTTCATGAAATTTAAATATTTTTTAAAGCTTCATGTTTTGCTATGATTTATGATTTTTCACTTCAAAAATATTTCCATTAGTAACAAATCAGGCTTTCCAAATATTCTAATTTGGCAGCTTTCTTGACAACACTAAGAACATGTAGCAATTTCCTCTATATAACATCATATGCAAAATTAAAGTACCGCTGTATTCTTGGAGAGTTTTATTTATGGAAATTGGTGCTTTTAGTGGCATATTGTAATTAGTTTTAAGCAAGAACAAAATCACCTTTGATTTGCCGGCCCCAGTAGGTGTGGTCATTGGTGCATTTAGCATTGATATTCTGCTACAAAATGGTCACAGGTTGGAATCCCACTCTGGGTATGAATGTTCAGTGTTTGTGTACAATCTGTCATATCTTCATGATGACCAAGTAGGTTATGCCTAAAGGTAAATATTAAAACAAAAGTTTTTTAAAAAAAAACACATTTGGTTTAACTTATCCATGAGGAAGAAGTCGGTTATTTGCTCTTAACACTGAAACCTATAAGTTTATTGTATTATCTCCTTTCTTTGTAGTTTTAGTTACATAGTCCTGTATCTCTAATGAGAGACAGTAGGTTATTAATTAAATTTTATTTAATAGAATTATCTGTGTTTATTAGGCCAGTAATTCATACCTTTCGCTACCCAGAGCTTTGCATTTGAAGATTATATGAGAGGCTATTTCTTCCTCTATATTGCACAATCTACATAATGGTTTTTCTTTGAAGATTCCCACTCTATGTACATGTTTCCTTAATTTGCAATGCCCCATCAAAAACCCTATCAGGTTTATTTGGGACCTGTTGTGTTCAAGTATGTCTTCAATTAATAAAGATGATGATGTACTCATTCTCTTACTATACTTGCATCCTTCTGTTTGTACCCATTTTTGTTGGTGGTAATATTTGATCCACTCAACAGTGGTTTTTGAACAGAATTTATAGCAATGCTAAAAACTGGTTCAGGACCAGTGAATGATTGTACAGAGCTTCTCCTCACAAAGGCTTCTACTATTTTATTGTTTAAAATTCCCTTATGTCACCCATCCAAGTGTAACCTGTGTTTTGCCAGTTTTACAAGGTTTATTATGCAATTTCAGAGTAACTTAGAGGTTATTGGATAGCTTGCAATAGCTTTTAAGGCTGCCTGCCTATCAGAAAATCCAGATGTTGCCACCTGTGTAACCTCCTCTTAGATTCTCCCTGATATATGGTTCCATTGCAAATAACTCAGCTTGGAATAGTGTGGCAACCAAAAGCAACATAAATGTCACACTTTGTGTGCTTCCCCAAGTATTCCAGTTCCTGTAAAATGTCTAGTGTCTATTTTAGAGCCATCTGTGTACCTAGACTACCCTTTGGACAATGTAGCTTATTGTGACTCCATTCCAACATGAGTTTGAACAGCTTGTCAAAACATAATTTTGGCATCCTCTCAAGTTGGTGGTGGTTGATTATATTTGCTATTCTGGTATGTCCCTTATTGTTAGGGCTGTACCAGTTAGTATTTAGGTTCAACTGATAAGCTCCTAACCTTGCATTACCTTTGATGCATACTAGGATCAGCTGATATGTCCTAGGCCTCTCAATGAAAGCGGCATATAAAAAAAAAATTTTTTTTTCCTTTATTTCTCAACATAATCTCCGGAAAGGGTAACACATTTGTCATCAATGTTCTAATTTAATTAAACCAATTGTGTAGTGCGATTATCAAAGTCCTCAAAATAGCTGTTTACCGCATCAATGACCTCCTCGTTGCTGTGAAATCTTTGTCCTACAAGACATTTTTTGAGGTTTGGGAACAGATGGTAGTCTCTAGGTGCTAGATCTGGCGAATAGGGTGGATGCTCAAGTAATTCAAACCTTAATTCACACATTTTTCCCCACTGCAATGACTGAACAATGGGCTGGAGCTTTGTGATTAAACAAGAATTTTTTTTTGCCAACTTATGTCTCTTTTTTTTCACCTCATCACTCAAATGTTGCAGTACGCTTGTGTAGTAGTCACCAGTGATAATTTTACCCTTTTCCAAGTTATCAATAAAAATAATCCCTGTGTATCTCAGAAAACACTCTCCATAACATTGTTAGCTGACAAAATTGACTGCCTTTTTTGGAGTTCACCTGGTGCAATCCTCTGTTTGATTGTGATTTACTTTCTAGAGTGTAGTGATGTATCCAAGTTTCATCCATGGTAATAAGCAGTCTCAAAAATTCACTGGGAATTTGACAGTAGAGCCCCACATTCTTAACAGAAACAGTTTCTCTTTTCAACCTTTGATCAGGTGTCAACAAATGTGGCACCCATCTTGCACAGACCTTGTGAAAGCCAAAAACATTACTTAAAATATTACCTGCATGTTCTTTTGAAATGTTTACAGCCTCTGCTATCTCAAACAATTTTAATCTGCAGTCTTCCAGTACTGAACAATGAATTTTTTCAGTGATCTCTGGAGCTGTCACTTCTACGGGGCATCCAAAGTGAGGCTCATCACTAGTGCTAATACATCCCATTTTAAACTCTGCAACCCACCTTTTAATCATTAAATATGAAAGGGGCAGAATCTTTTAATGTACTGTCCATTTTCTCCTTGATTTCTTTAGGCATTAGTCTTTCAAATGGAAGTATTTAATCACTGCTCCTTTTCCCAAATCCTAAATTTTCGTGAAAAATCTGAAGTTGGCTTGTTAAAAATGCTGTCATTCAAAAACTAAACAAGATATTGACCAGTAACCATGGATCTAAGCTAGTCTAGGGTTAAATTATATGATGCTGTCGTCTAACTGGCCTAGTGGTGCCAATTCTGTGTTAGGCCCAGGACTTGTCAGCCGACCCTCATATATGAGGTGTGATAAAAAAATAATGGGAATATTTTAATTACAACCAACTTTCAAAAATTTGTTTTATCCTGTAGGTACATATATTCTTTATGTATGTCTGAATTTTCAGCTGTTTTAAATATTTAATTTATTGTTGACAGTTAAAAGGGTTATATACATTTTTGAAGGCTCAGCAAATTTCTGGAGACTACAATCCCCTGGATGTCCTAACACATCAATTACTGACGGCAATGTGCAAGATGCAAAGAAATGGTTCTGACATATGGTTGTACGGTGAATAAGGAATACTATCTAGAAGTTATGTGCCATTAGCATGAAGTAATTGCAGAAAACGACCAGAATTTTCACAAAACTGTTCATGGATGATGCTCCTGCTCACACCTCAATGCTTGTTTGTGATTTTTTTGGCAAAAACAAGAAATGTTATGTTGCCTCAGCCACTGTATTCACTGGGCATGGCCCCCTGCTACTTCTTTCTATTCCTGAGGCTGAAGAGAACATGAAAGGATGTTGTTTAGCCACTATTGGTGAGCTAAAAAACAGAATCCCTGGAGTAGTTGAACACCATAAGGAAAAGTGAGTTCGAGAGTTGCTTCCAAGATTGGAAAAAGTGCTGGCACAAATGTGTTATATCTAAGGGAGTTTATTTTGAAGTAAGTTGATTAGATGCATAAATAAAGATTGTTTAAGAAAAACAAAAATTCCCAAAATTTGTTTATCACACCTCGTATATGGGTAGAAAGGTGAGGAGAATATCCATTGCAGCATTCGTACTCCTAGTTTGCTTAGACAAGTAAGCCTTTGAACATTGCCATGTTTGTTAGTGTTTTTTTAGACTAACTTACAAGTGATTCATAGATAATTATGGGTCTACCAAAGCAACCAGTTTTCTTTTCTTTTCTAAGGTTTATAGTTTCACAATGATTTAAACCTATAAAATCCATGTAACTTGTTTTTCATTTGATTGTTTTATGATTGAATATTACTTTAAAATAATGAAGTGAAGCTGCTCCAAACCCTTAAAATATAATTATGATGTTTAGCTTTAAAATAACGTCTAATAATTCTTAGAAATGTTTCATCATTTAATTAAATGTTTTGCTTGTTAACAATGTGAATGCAAATGAGCAATTGATGAACAACTAATGTTTGCTGCTGCCTTTTGCCTTTGGATGAAAATAAAGTAACTATTTCCTTTAGAGTGGCATTTCTTTTCACTTTATTGTGCCCGATCTCCTGACCTTGCATCACCAGACTTTTTCTTAAAGGAAAAATGGTATTGTGAAAAACTGATTCCGGACAACATGAAGGCACATATAAGAAATGCTTGTTAGTATTGAAGAGTCATTCTTTTATGAATACATGAATCACTGATTGAGAGTTGGAAAATGCATTGCGGTAGAAGGGCATCATTTTGAACATTTACCATCTTAAGGTAGATGGTGATACCCTGTGTGCCTAATTTTCATCACTGTTGAATTGGCTACAACAGTGAAAGTGCCATGTAGGTACTCTGTAGAAAATAGTTTATAAAAATCTGTTTATTTAGTGATTAGGATGAGGAAACAAAATAAAATATTTCTTCCCATTATGAAAATAACTTAACCCTTAAAAGACTATCAAAGAATGGTCCAACTATTCATTGTCCTCTTTGACCTTGGCCATTCCGGATTTTCATCGTCATTTATGTTGGTGTTAGAGCAATTGCAAAGTGTTTTATACAAACTTTAATTTTTTATAAGGAGGGAGAAAGCAACATTTAAATAAAAGAGGGGAGGGGGAAAAAATGAAATTGACCCTAAAATGACCATGTCCTCCAAATAAAACATGACTAATGTGTTTACTTTCTGCCATAATATTAAGCAACTTTTATTAAAAACCTTTCTTGCTACAATGTTTAGAGTTGGAGATATTGTATGGTCAACTTAAATAGTCCATCCTGTATAATTGTTAGTTTGTTGAAAAATTATCTCCTTAATTCAATTGAGCATTTATGCAGCTGAAACATAGATTGAACTACTAACTTTTGAGTGAATAAATTTAAAGCTACCCAACTCTAAAGGTTTGGAGAACAGATCCAGAATTACAGTGATAAAAATAAAATCTGCCTGTGACTATTGAATGGTGAGATATATTGCATTTAACTGTAGATTGTTGTACATTGGCTAGTTAATATTTTCAATGGGATGTGAATTAATTAGGTTTGCCATTTTTATATCAAGCAGCGTGAAGCTCTTTCTCTTCATTTGAAGATCTCTAGTAGTAATGAGCAATGAACTGTGTCTCAAAATGCTGGCAATATGGAAGAATAAAATGATGCTGGACTGCGTAACATCCAGAAATTAAAAATTGGTAGGAAATTCGTAATTCTTTTCTTCCAAATATTGCATTTCAATAATTATGTCCAGTTTAATATATCCAACAAAGGAACATTGTTTATGGAAATAGTAGCTTAAACTTGCAAATGATTCACACAACATAATAAATTATTCCCTCATATGTAGATTTATTTGAAATTAAATTTCTGTGAATATTTTCATTCTCCACTATAAATCCTTAAACAAATGCTTAATGTAAAGTATTATCTCATGTTCCATTTAGAACATAGCACTAAATCTGCAAACATGCAAATGTCTCATAGTGTGATGTTGCGCTTCCTTATGTGGAAAAATCTAACAGCTACTCGAACGTTACCTCTCCGAGTGCAACAGTATCTATTTGTTTGTTGGATAGCCAAAGATGATATTTCTGATCTTTCCAGCTCGCAATGGCATCCAATTGGTCCATATTTTGCAATGAATGCATGTATTAAATGAAATAATTACACGATGTTTTAATTAAATTTTGGACACTTCATCTAGACACAATAGTTGAATAGCTGTTCCTCTTTAATACATTTAGTTGATGTGGCCTTGTCGTGAATGTGAACATGCTAAAAGCTCCTTTCTTCTCACATGCTAAAGAAACTTAAAGTATACAGGTTACTTTAAACAATAAATAACAAAATGTTCAATACAATTCATGCATAAATTATGACTCATGCCAAACTTCTCATGAATTAATTTCCCATATGGCTGTAATTAAATAAAACAAAATTAGCAAGCTGAGATATTTGATTTGTGGGGTTGAAAATGGAAGCATAGAATTCCGAAACTAGTCCCTCATAATAAAAATGTAAGTGACGTGTTAAAAATACCAACTCAACAAATTAATACCTTATATAAGCTGAGATATGATTTTCTGACCATACTAATTATCAAATATGGCCTGTTAGGCACTATAATAATAATATAAAATAAGTAATCATTTAGAAATGACAAATTTTTATGTTCATATTTAATATTTTGAAAATGTAGATCTTAACATTAAATTTAGACACCTTCATAATTAAGGATGTAAGTACTTGGTAGTGGCATAGGCTGTAAAAGCTAAGTGATATAATTTTTTATGCTTAATATCTGTCTTAAATTTTAATATACTCAGAGTTTACTGTTGATTGTATTGCAAGAGCTTTAAGTGTTGTGTACTTGGTGTGTGTAATTTTATATGCTTTCACAATGTTCTGCATTCAATGCCTACTTGGCCATCATGAGCTTGCAAAGCACAATATAATCTAAAGGTAATTCATGCCATATGGCGTGTCATCATTCTGTTATCTTCAACATTTTCCTTTTGCAGATTGCCTCAAGTGTGAAGCCACCTTCTATACCAGAAAATCTTAGCCAGGAGCTGAAAAATTTAGTGTCACAGTGCCTGCAGTTAGAATCACACTTAAGACCTACTGCAAAAGTTCTGCTTCATCATGATTGCTTTGCTATTTCACCTTAGAAGTGGTATCATTTCTTAAAATTGATAATCAGGCATACTTCAACATTATCATGAGTCTGAAACATGATAGTTATAATTTTGTAGCTTTGTTGATTGTATACCCAGTGGTATAATCCAACAGATAGGTGGATGATAAAACAATGACTATTGTTTTAAGTTTTTATGCTTTGGATTTTAGGCTAAGACAAAAATGTATATATGGATAAATTTATTATGTTTCATTAAGCTGTGTACAGAAGTAGTAAAACTATGTTGTACATTTGATTTTGCATGTAGCATGGGTAAAAATGGAAAGTATGATAACTACACAGAAGAAAGTAAAGTAGTCAATAAGAAGATGAAAGAACTAATAGAATATTTGTTTTTCTGATTGGAAACCAAGAAGTTGTATATTCAATTCTGTGAGCTCATTAGTCTGAAAAGGGTTTTTTTTTTTCTTCAGGGATTGGCAATATTATCATAGGTTCCCATTTGCTGATACTTGTCCTAAAACAGTCTTTGAGAATGTTGCCTTCCTGAGTACTTTGATCCTGTTCCAATATTTCACTATCACTACTGATCCCCTCCTCCCAGCTCTGAATTCAACTAATGCTACTCCATTTGGAGCTATTCTTAGTAATCCCAATATAATTTTGCAAAAAGACCTGTGAATTTGATCTATACATTTCCACCCCTAAACCTATATTCCATGCATCATTCTTGATTGCACTGTTGCTGTACATAATTCTCTCTAGCCAGTTTACTCTCATATTTGGCAACTTCTTTAAGCATGTTCTTATGCTATTAATAGCTAATTTCCCCTTACCTAATGCATTTTTCCTTTGCTCTATTCATTTTCTATTGATATTTAGTCTTACTTCTAAATAATCAAACTTGTTTACAACTTCAAATTCACATTCCCCTCAGTCTCTATCTCTTATCTTTCCTGAGTTTATTCCCATTCTTACGAACCATAATTTTTTATTTATTTTTAAACCCCATTTTTTCAGTACTTCTCTGTCGCTTCTATTGCTTTCTTTAAACCTCAAATTGTGATTGCTGCTACTAGATTATCTGCATAGAGCAAACTCGGAACATCTTTATTTCTGATTGCTGGCCATTATGGATTTTCTTCTGCTATTTCTTGGAGTATGTCATCCCATTTAAATAAAATGGGACTTAAACTAATTGTATTTGATACCCAATCCATTACTTTTTTTATTGGCAAGCCTAACGCAGGATTTATCTGAATACAACCTCTCTAATAGTCTATGAATTTCTCGCTCACTCCCTTGTTCTGAATTTATACCAAAGTGCATCCCTTTGAACACTTTCTTACATAACTGCTACTTGTGTGCTTTGGTCAAGAATCTATAAAGCCATAGAATTACTTTAGAATTGGATATCTTCTTCTATACTGAGATTTACAATAATCTCAAAGATCTAGGAGATGTCAGGTTAGTTAGCAGTCTACCATCTCGTTTTATTTTTATATCACTTGCCAGCTACCATTATGATATACAATAGCAAAGACATTGTAAATAACTAAAAAAAACAACTCTGGTGGCCAAATAACAAACTACCAAATCTGAATCTAATTTGGAAGCTTTTCCTTAATCTCTTATTTGAATATCTGAGTATTTGAAAGTTGTACACCATATCATATGTTTATTTTAATGTAATTCTTAAATATAATGATACTTTGCTATTTCTGTTTTAGTGTAAAATATATATATGTGTGCATCTTCACCATGTGGCTGGAAAAAAAAAAAAAAAAAAAAAGACTTTGGAGGACTTTGATTATTCTATCCATGTTGTGAAAAGTCAGCTGATTCTCTCATAAATGATAACTTCTTAAGGGAATTACTACTCTAGTCTGGAACCACTCTTATAAATTGAGTTTATTGCTCTGAAGTATGTCTGATAAACTATACCTCAACTCGTTATACAAAATTGTACTTAATTTGTTTTTTCTATTTACCTTTTGCTGAATAATTGTGGGTGGTTAACTCAAAATAACTGACATCACAGAATTCTAATGCTTCGTCATTATGCTACTTTAAAATGAAATGTAAAGAAAACATCAGTAGTAAGCAGCCTTAGTATAACCTCGGAGAAAAGAATCAGTTTCATCCTTCACCCAATGCAATAGTCCAAAATTAGAGAAAAGTTCTCTATCCCTCGTTGAACATAGGCTCTTATTAAGATTTTTTGAGATTCAAAGTCTGAGAGTTCAATAGAATATCATGTTATTGTGTGTCAACCAAAGTGATATATCTAAACAATATCTCTCGTGACTCTAGAAGTTGGAAGTAGGAATGTGTCTGAAGCTTTGCATTATATACATAGTTATAAGATTATATTGCAATACACTTACTTCCTGCATTCTAATAATTGGAATTATGGTTAGTTTGGAATAAATTCAGTCCTTGGTATGGATTACCAGAATAGAATAGGTATCTAATACAACTCAAAGCTGTAAACTAAGTCACACAGAGTGAGTTGCATAAACGATGTTGAATATGCCTGATTTCTGTTTATAAGTAAAAGCATAAAAATGTAAAACATGGACATGTTAATATTTTTGCTAGAGGCAGCTAGTGCTGCAAGTACATTTGAAGTTAACCAAGTATTTTATGTTTGGTGATGGTACTTCTTTTTATAAAGAAATGCTGTTTTCTTTTTTTTGCTACACTGAGAAATATAACCATTTAATAAGTAATGCCCAAATACCAATTATTAAATAAAAATTTGCTTGCTACAGAAGTTTTCAATGCATAACTTCTAGAAATTAGAACTTTATCCATCCCCTCCCTCCCCCTCCTTTTATCAGTGATCAAAAGCACTACATGAATGTATGCCTGTCTCTATACTACTTGCTGCTTTCATAGATTCAACATAATTAATAAACCCAAAGGAAATGTTTGGATATTAAGATTTACTTATGAATGTAGCATAATTTAAATTTTGGAACTATCATTTTTCTTGCTCTGTCTCTCTGCTGATTACTAGTGCATATAATGATACTTAACAATTAATTTGAAGAGGACATGCACTTCATGAGTTTTATTTCGATTTTTTATAATTAATGTCCAGTGCAGTAAATCAGGATTACAGTATGCTATCTTTTTTATTAACACAAAAAGAATGTTTCAAATGTAAATGTGCAAATAGCGCTAGACATGCCTCTAATGAAAAATTGAACTTTATAATATTAAATTATTAAGTCTGTATTTCTGTAAACATGCAAGTAACCTTTTTGTTACATGAGTAGACTATAGATTTTTTATAAGAACTGATTTTTTATTGAACATACATCAAAAGTGTGATTGTATTCTTTAATTTTGAAGAAAGCTTTATGTTCATAAAAAGATGAATTTTTAAGAGAAACAAAGCAACTATTTTAGAGCATCATTAAAAGGTAGCAAATGATGCTATTCTTATTGATATATGTTAATCTGTTTAGAATGGTTAGGTGATATAACTGATAGATAACAATGCCTTAAAGATATGTGCATTAGCAATTTTTTACATTCTCTGATGTAATATTTCTATGTTTCTAACATAGTAATTCCTTTTTGTATAAATATTTATATGCTCATTCTTCCTTTCTTTTAATATTTCTACATTAACATTCTCTGAGAATTATACATGGATTCTAACTTGTAGAACATGGTAACTATGGAATCTCATCAGGATGGCTAAGGTTCAATTGTGTTTCTTCTGTAAACTGTAAAGTTGGGCTTGGCAAACTTAACACATTTAGGAAAGGGTATTTCAACTACCTTAATGCTTCCTCATGACATGTTTGCACATTCTTGAGTGTTCCTAAAGATGATATTCAACAGTTTTGTTTACATGAGTTACTAGTTGATTGCCCAGTGTGCACCAAATTTTTATCTGATGCATTTTCTCTGCACATTTTAAACTCTCTTCCCAAAAGAAAGTTTTGTGAAGTTTGACACCTTTAGGTCAGAATAACTTTGTTTTACACCTAAATTTTGAATAAAGGTTCCTAAATTAAGCATTTTATCTTTCAAATTTGTTAAAAGCTCTCAAAGAAACAAGTTCTGTTGTTTGACAAATAAGTGGACAAAAATTGCTTTTAAAGGTTGATTAGCACACACCACTGCTTCTATTTTTTCATTTTATACTTTTTCTTCACTTCAACCCCATGGATTCCTCTAGATTCATAAAGTGTTACTGTCATGCTTATCAGAATTTTCACAATCTTAATTATCATAATACCTGAAAAAATCGGGGTGGGGGATCAGCTAGAATTTCTTGTTATAAGACAATTTTTATTTTATTCTGTCCCTGCATAATTCTAAAACAAATAATGTTAAGATTGTAGTTGTGCAGAAAAACAAACTCGACTCATACTATTTATTACCAATAAATGAATCAGGGTCAGTCCATTTCAGCAAACATTTGAGATGACGTAGTACAATTACACTGAAGAGTAACCTACAATGTTTGAAAGACGTAAACAAACAGTGTACATTTGTATCATTCACCTTCTGCACTAGGAACTGGAAGATACAGAATTGCATAATCTGTCCTCAGAATGTTAAATCATATAAGTGGCATAACTTTCCTTTTTTACACCTTTAATTTCTCAAACAAACTCAACCTGAGCAATTTCAACATTAATAATGTATTTACTGATTTGTTTATGCTAAGCTGTGCATAAATGAATGTGTTCAACCCTGGCTCTTTATCAGTCATATTCATGTTTTACAATAATACCTTTGGTTTGTTGTCTCATTTGCGTGTTATTCTTAAACTCTGTTTACTGTCCATATCCATTTGTTTTTCACTTTGTTAAAATATTGTCCTGCTGTCTTACAATCTTTATGGAACATTTCAGTTATAGTCACATTTCTGCCATATATGTCACTTTCTCGAAACCTAATATTAAAACCTAAGTTCACAAGTTCACAAATTTATCCTTTTAACCTTTCTGTATCTTCCTCTTATTGAGGCCAGGATAATCAAAATGTGAGGGATTATATACTATTCCTCTACATATTGCATTTTTGTGTATTTGTCTGTCCTCTTTATACCCCGTAGTGTCTCTTCTCCTAGCCTAAGTTTCTTTAATCTCTTTCCTTACTTAAAAACACAACTCCAGATCCCTTTTTGTTCCATTATCCCTATGCTCTCAAATCCCTCTGTTCTTCTTTTAATCAAGTTTCAGCTACCATAAGGTAGTCAAATTCCATTAGTAATTGATCCAAGCTTCTGCATGAAATTTGTTTCTTATTCCTTCAAGTTCCAGAATCCTAGTCTCCTATATTTGCTCTGCACTATTGCAAGCATGATCTAAATTTAAATTGTTCTAGCATTTTCTTGTTCATTAATTCTGTTCCTACTCTTGGTATTTACTGTTACTGTTCAGAACTAAGATACTGCCATGGTCAGAAGAGAGAACAATATCTTCTTCCCCTTCCACTTAGTATTCTCCTTGCTACTCGGTTGCCATGCCCTCTCTCCTCCCAAGGCCAAATCATGTGCTGCTTTTACTTCTCTTCTGGGTAACAGATTCTTCTTGGTGACAATACTCCACTAGCTCCTCCTTTTGTCATTGTATTACTGCATTCACTCATTACTGTAGTCGCAGCTGGTTGTCCGCTTACTCAACTGCTAGATGACATGTTTATGTGCATTGTCCTTGTGTCCATGCTGATGAGAATTTTGATGCAGGTGTTCTCTTGCTCCATCTTGACCCATATTTGTCCCAGCTTGTCTAGGTTTGATCTTCCTATCTCATTGCTGCAAGTTGCCACAAACATCTGCTGAGCAATGTCCTTTCTGCTCAATCAATTCTCCCTTGGATCCTTTTTGTCCATATACATTTTGTTCTTTCTCGACCAATCCACAGCTGAAAGTTTCTAATATAAGCTCAATTTCCCTGGCTCTTGCTTCCTTCATTTTTTGTACTAAATTTCTCTGTAGTGCTCCCAGTTTTGCCTATAAATCTTCATTGATAAAAATATCTGTTCCCTTCAATTTCTAGATTCACTTGAGTACTTTGTGTTAGCTGGAATGTTGCTAACTTCACTGTGATTACCCTCTTTCCTACTTGTCTCCCAACTTAATAGGCTTCAATAATTTTCAATCCATATATTTCCATTTCCAGTCTTTTTCACTCATTATTTCTAGTACTTCTTCTGTTGGTCATTTATCTTTTCTTTCCATAACTCCAAGGAAAACTAAATTAAATTTTCTCTCCCTTTCCTCCAGTTTTTCCAATCTATATCTCAACTTCTCTTCTGATTTCTTGCATCTCACCTCTGAATTTTTGTTAATGTCTATTGCCATCCTTTCCATTTGTTTGCAAATAGTTGAATGTTAGACAAGATGTATGAGTTCTCGCATTGTTTTGATGAATGATCCAATGGCACTTGTTTGTTTTTCTTATTTCACCAAAGACTTCTGGCAAACAAATGGCCGTGTACCATTTAGAATTGACTAATTTACGTTCCTCTAAAGGCACTGTTGCTTTATGGCCAGTTTTTCTGAAAAAATGGGTGACTTTTTTTTTTTTTTTTTTCTTCAAAGTGCTTCGAGTGTGAACAGTTTTGTTGGTTTTGGTTCATCTTGAAACATCCATACAGTCAACTGCTGTTTGCATTCTAGCTCATATGAATAGATCTATGAGTTGTTCCTTGTTACAATCTTTTGAAGCCTCACCATTGTATTTCTTGAGCATTTGTGTGCACCAATTGACATGAAAATCCTTTTGAGTTTGTGTTAAATTACATGGGATCCAAAGGGAGCAAACCAATTTCATGGCTAAATATTTTATATATGCTGGTGGAACTAACACCTAGGGTTGCCTCTATCTCTCAGTATGTGGTGTGAACGGTCTTGCACTATCAATTTTTGCACAGAATCTATGTTTTCTGGCACAACTGATTTTTGGATGACCATCTGTGTGCGACAGCGGCCAGGATTAAGCTCATTATACCAGCATTTCATAGTTGTCAAGGATGGAGCTTCATTGTCAAATGAGTAGCAAGTCTAAAATCATAATAAATCATTGCAAGAACATTTTCATGGTCTAAAATCATAATAAATCATTGCAAGAACATTTTCATGAGTTAATTCCATCTTTTCACTCAGACACACAAAGTCCCTGTAAACACCACAAATATAATGTTCTATTGACAAAATATCTGAAGTAGGTTACAGTCAACAGTGTCAAATTTTCCAGTCGATGGCACCTACAGCAAATAGTGTTGCCAAGGCTAAAAGTATAAATAGTGGCCCTTGTATGGATCTCTTACTGTAGCTCCATGAGCCCATCTTTCCGCATTAAGTCTTGTCACATTTCCTCCCCATTTGTACTTCAACATTGTTGCTTTTTCCATAACATCTGAATTACCGGAGAGATTGTGTAGCTGTTCATTGGGGACCCTGTCCCTTAACAGGATGCCCATTATGTTCCTCTGCCTTTTTATTTTTATATTTCCTCAGTTTGCCTATTGTAAGCCTTTTTGGTAGCTGTATAACAATAGTGGAAATATGCACAGTTCTAGAAATACAAATATGTTGTCAGTTGGATTTTTCTAGTAGTAGGAACTTCAGGTTACAGAATGCTTTCCAATGTGTGGTTATTTGCCAGTTAATTTCTGTGTCGTTTTCAAATAGCATACATTAATGTTTGCTGCTGTAAAGTGTGCATGAAGATGCAACAATTGGACTTGCTATTGTTTTATGCTTTCGTTCTGATAAGACAAGGATATTACAATAAAAAATTAAGCTGTAAATTGCCTATATGCTAAAAATGTATTTTTTGTCACGGTCTTTGGCTTTGTGTAGACTTATTTTCGTAAGTCTGTGCATTTTATATAATATTGCATATGGTAATTTAGGGAAAGAATTGGTTATATTTGCCAAAGAAAAATGAAAATGATTAGAAGGAAGGAAGATTGTATAAAGAAGAAAGAAAGGAGAAAAAAAGGAATTTCATAACTTTTGCTGAATTGTATTTAAAATAGTCTGTATGACAATGGTAGCTGTAAGATGATTTATTTTGGCATAGATTTATTGTTGTTAAAATATTTAAAGGACTTTTATTTAAATCTATTTTTGTATAAAGTGCCATGTTAGGTGTAAACAGAAGACTGAATTATTAAAACACCTTTCAGTACTTTCTTCTACAGGTGCTGTAGAAGGGTAAATGTGATACAAATGAAATTCCTATTGTAACTGGTGCATATTTTATACATTTTAATACAAATTAAATATGTATAGCTTTAATTTGCAATTTATAATTGAGTTTGTCTTTATTAATAGATTCAGAGTTCAGCAACTTTCTATATCTGAAAGAGTTGCATTTTTTATTGCTCTTTTGTCTTGTGAATCTGCAAACAGCCACATTGTTTGCTTGGATTCCATACCAATTTAAGGTCTGTACTAGACATTTCCTCATGCATAAAAATATGATCGTCAAGAAATGCACAATATGTAAACATGTGTATTAGCTTGAGGAATGCATGAATTCTTACATAGATTAGGTAAATGTTCCAGAAGGAGGAAAATTATTTGAAGATTCTTTTATAGTTTTGTTTATTTTTGCTGCTTCATCACAGTTAGCAACCATATGTCATTGTCTCCATCTGATTTGTGCTGTCCTGAACACTTTTCACAATATCACAACTGTGCCTGATGAGTCTCTGAAGAACCTGCTATCGCTAATGAATATTGACAGTGTTCCTATTGACTGTTCATGAATGCAGAGTGGACAAAAAGCAAATAGGAACCATGTCAGCATTAGATAGAGCTAGCAGGTTGACATTGGAGCTTAAATAACACAAGTAAGTTATTACCAAGGTAAACTAAATTAGATATTCATTTTAAAAACAAGGACATGTTTGAGGAACCATTGTTCCCAAGTAATACATATTGAAGGGTCTAGGGGATTAACGATAGCAATCCCAAGTCCAAAAGAAGTAGTGTTTTCTGAAGCCATGAAAACCATTCCATCCAGTGTGACTTGCAGCAGAAGCTGGCATAATTGTTGCATCTATGATTGTGGCTAATAGATCTTGTAGACAGTAGAAACATTACTTCCCAGGATAAAGTATGTTAAATTATTTAGGAATTAAAGTTGCTAACCTTAGGCAGGTAAACAGCTTATTATGAAGGCACCAATGGAAAATAATGCATATGAGTCATGAAAGTGATTTGTCAAGTGACAGTGCTTAAAAAAAAAAAAAAATAGTCAAAATTTTGCAACTCAAATTCTAAGCTCTGTTAAGTATCTGAAAGTATAAATGCTTGTTGTTTACTTAAGAGATTATGAGTGTGTATATTGTATTTATATGTTAACATGTTTGCTTTATACACATTTTATATGAGCAATAAAAGTTTTAGATATTAAAAAAAAAATCTCCTTATTTTTTATTACTTCCTTGTATATTATCACAGAACTTCCTCATATCTTGGCTGTCAAGATTGCTGGGAAGATAGCTAAAAAATACATAATTGTATATACCGAACTCTGGAAGGTGAAGATGTGCCATGTACTGTGACGTAGAGCATTAAATACTACTTGACACTTTGCCAATCAGAAACAAAAAGTTCAACACAAAATTCAAAACATATTATAAATACTGTACATGGAAATAGGATCTCTCTGTCACACACACACAAAAATATTTTTTTTATTCAGGGGATCTCATATTTCCTGTTAAATGAAAATTTTGGGTGCAATACAATACCTTCTCTACCTACTATGTATGTAGCACATACAGAAAAAGTATAAAGAATGGCTGCACTCTTGGGGTGATAAAATGAAACTTAGGCCCTTTAAGGATCAAGGCCCTTAAAGAAGATAATGAATTTCTGAGGTAGAGTGAAAGCACATGTTTAAATAAAATGCTGTGACTTAGTGGTGAAGATGAGTGTAATGGAGTGTATGTTGCAGAATTTTCAGGTCCCAATCTTTGATTTGTTTTATATCTTTCCACTGATTAAAAAAAATTACTATGTGATTGTTCATTTCATAAATGTAAAATAAGCTTATGTAACCATTTAGGTATACCTTACTCTCCCAAGACATGATCAAAATCCAGTTGAGAATGTTTGGGCAGAAATAAAGGAGACACAGTAATGTTGCTGCAGATGGTAGGTACCATGAAATGTCAAGGCTATCTTGCAGTTATTAAACTTGCTAAAAACCTGTCAGTGTCTTTTAAGTGCAAAAGTTGCTAAATCATATAATTCATTTCACAAAATTTAAAAGATATTCTAAAAATTATTTTTCAACTCTTGAAAATATTCAACAAAAAAATGACGAGATCTACGTATCCGAGATATTCATTGTTATTTTTATTTGTTTGACGTTTTTAAACCTGGTTGGTCATACCGGACGATGAATGAAATTGGTGAAATGATGCTCAAATGATCTCAGGGTCCATGGAGCTTAAATTTACTCAATATTCGTCTTCTCAGGATAAGGGAAAACCCTGAAAAAAACCTTATCCTGGTAACTCGCCCTAAGCAACCTGTTGAATGTAAAGCAGACACGCTACCACAACACTACCCAGGCGGGTTCATTGTTATTGGTTTCAGTTGTAAAGTACTTATATCTTTCTCAGATAGTAAGTGTCCATTTTTTTTTTGTTCTACTCCTGGTCAAGCAAAGAGCGATTTGCGATGACAATCGCATAAATACTGCTTTTAAAATATTTGACTATCCATTTAGCCTAGGTATTCCCTTATTTTCTTCTCTTATAAGGAACTAGTAATAAGAAAACTGCGCTAATGATTATCTCGATTAGTAAGGTGCAGAAAGAAAAGTAATCTTATGTAAGAGGTTTGTAGAAAAGCTAGCGAAAGTCATGTGAGTGTAACACATCAGATTTTTCATTCTTTGATTCACTGTTAGTAACTAAGTAGCAAATACTTAAAGATTAACACTGCTGGACTGTTCTAAATCTAGTAAATCGTAACTAATTCCGTGTTGTTATAATTGCCGGCTTTTTCCTTCAAATTTTCCCGTTTATCTCCAAGTTTCCTGAAGCATTTGTAAAATTCCCTAGAGCAATGAATTTAAAATAACTTACTCTTTCCCGGGAGAATTTACTTAGTTTACTAGCCACATTGATATACTCCTATTTTTCTTCCTCACTGTTCTTGCTTGAATTTCCAAAGGGTTTGTATTTCTCCGTGCCTAAGCCCAGGACAAATTCCGGGCATAAGAAGCATTCCTTATGAATGATGTTGGCCAAGCTGGTTCAGATCAATATGTGCCGACGGTTGGAGGGGAAGGGGCATGAGAGTTATTTCTGGTTAATTGGCGAGTGAAGGGGAACGGAACGTCTGAGGAAAAAAGCTGGCGCTGCTTTTAAGTATATTGAAAAAAGTTTTCTGCTAAATGGTTATTCAGGGCGCCAAAACCATGAGAGTAATTTTCAGTATATTGGCTCTTTGCATATGGGATTCGTTTGGTGTAGGTGCAGAGTTTGTGCCAATGCTAATGTGGGAAGAATCAAGGTAAGCCCATAAGACCTGGTTTAGTATAAAATTACTAGGTACAAAGATTTGTAATCGTGAAAATATTATTTTAGAAGTTGAAGATTTCCTTAACATCACTATATGTATCAAATATAATGTCAACGAATTTATGAACTTGAAAATCAACTATTAAGCACCTGTCAAAATATCAATTCGGTTCTTTTCAACATGTCACATGAGGGAACATGTGCCGAGGGGGGGGGATATTATTGATTTCATACGTAATCGACAGAAGAAGGCTTAAAACACTAAAACGAATATACTTTCAATTATATAAAATAAGTATCTCTTTTGTAATCGTACAGTTTTTAATTAGGATGTCTATTGATTTACAAACTTTATATAGTGCTAAGAAATTTGCAGTATATAGGGTTGCCAACTGAAATTGATCCTGGCCACTCATTCAATAGACAACCACTTCACATACAATATTTAGTAAACTATTTCTTCTCTCTTCATTGTATTTCTTTTTAACAGTAAATAAATCCTGGCCACACTCCTGTTCTGCTTTATGAATATTCCGTTTAACAGTGTTCTTTTGTCCCTTTTAAACTTAAATGAGTTCAGTTTCCAGTTTCTTATTTCCTTACAAGCACACACTGAATGTCCCAGATCTTCTTTCCCTCTACAAAATAAGTATTCTCTTTTACTCCTTATTAATTTGGTCTATATAATTTTCTGTTTTCCCTGCCCATTTTATCTTGATATAAAATTCCAGTGAAGACGGTCCAGTTAAATTACTAAATAATATTTGTAGCTCTGTATCTTTGAAACATCTTCTAACCTCTTTTTGTTTGTTTTACCATATATACCCTAATCCATTACTCTTTAAAATAATTTTTAAATCACTTAGCCACTCCTTAGTTAAATATGATTTTGGGTATATTAAAACTGCTTTATTAGGCTATTTTCATTTAGGTTTAAAAATCCTATGCCAATATTTAAAAATTGTTCATAATAAAACCTTTTCTTGTAACTCTTCCCATTTCTTTTGTAGCTATTCTTTTTATAGCCACAATTGATTAATCAAAAATTTCTTAGCAAAATGATCACTGCATTTTATCCTCATTTTCCCAGGAATTTTACATTCTCCAAATTTCAAAACCATAAGGCATTTGTGCTTCAACCATTGTATTATATATTCATTCCAGCCATTTAACTTCCACTTGTATTTTAAAATGATATCCTATTATGATTGACTCAGCTGTTTACCCTGGTGCTAGTACTAATTTTTTTGCTTTTCCCATTTCCCCCTCCATCTGTTTTTACCCCTAAATAAGTGCAATTTTGTGCCACCTTGTATTCCTTATTTCAATTCTCATATTTACTTAACTTTCCTCTTTTCTTACCTAGGTATTAAGATTTGTGCTTTATCTAGGCTCACCTTTCGCCCCCATTCTGTACAATATTTACCAATTAACTGAAAAGCTGTTTTAGGCCAATTATTATAATAGAACCAACTACCAAATCAACTGCAAATAATACACTGGGAGTCTCTGCATTGTTTATAACTGAAATAAAATTGTTTTTCTTAGCATCCTTGTCTTAGTCACTTTTGCTGTCCTACTTCTCTAGTTATTGATCCTCCCTCAAATCTTATACAAAAAGTATTTTCCTTATTTGAAGCTTTTAAAACTTCTAGCATATGTCTACTAACTTCTTTATCTGAAAGCTTATACCACAATCACTGCATTTCAATTCTAAATGTTTTTTTGCAAATCTACAAAAGCCAAGCATAGCTTCGATCTCGTGTTTTTTAAACATTCATCTATTACAGTTTTTAAAATGAAAATGTCAATGGATGTTCTTCCTTTATGAACCCCATTTGGTATGCAGACACTATTTTGTATTGTTCAATCCATTTTAGTAATCTACTTGTCAAAATACCAGTAAAAATATTTCCTATGTTAGATAATAAAGCCCTGTTTGGTTTATTTCTACAGCCTTTGTATTTGCATATTGGGTGTATGATTGTTTTTGTCCAATTCTGTGATATGTATAATGTTTTTGTCCAATACTGTGATATGTATAACTTAGAATAAAATAATTTATGTAGTTATATAGGTGCTTTTGGACAGTTAAGATGCTTTAACCCAGTTTTTAAAATTAAAGCTTATCTAACCAAGTCAGTGTTAGCTTAGGCTGGTACTGATATTCTCCCACACATTTTCTTCAGTTTTAGAAAGTAAATTTGTTAAAGTGTATATTTCAAAGTTCTCCCAGTTTACTTTGTGTGAAACTTTATATTATTGTGTGCTAATATAAGAAGTACAACTTAATGCATTTTCTGTACTGTTCGTAGTTGCACATAGATATGTATGCAACATAATATGTAGTAATATTGCTAATATAAGACTCCAAAACTATGTGGGTTAATTTACCCAGTTGTTAAATCTACTACTTTAGGTTGTGAAACATGTAATTAAAAATTCTGTAAAACAGAGCACATAAGTATAGCATTGTTGCATTCTCCACTGTGCAGTATTTTTTTAGATACCTATTCATTTTACCTAAGCTTAAGAAGTTTCAAATTTTTAATATACTTTTCTGATAAAAATTCCTTAATAATTGGCAAAACACACGGTACAGTAAAATACCTGGATCTGCAAAAACAACAAAAGGGAAAATGTTTAAACATTTACTAAAGAATTTCTGGGAAAACTTCCACAGCCGATCTGGAATAGTATTAAAAATGAATGAAAATATTAACATTTCGAGATTTGAAATCTGCTAGATTGCTAAGGTTTGAACTTCTTGGAATCATGGGGGTTTTGGCTTCACAGATCCCTCAGACGTGTCCTGTCAGGGCATGATTGTTGAAGTCCTTGACTTATAAAAAAACACTCCCCGGCTACCTCTGTGGCTTAAAGTCTTCCACCTTGGACTATGCTTTGTGGCGTAAGGTTCTAAAAGTTTACAATAGACCTAAGTAACTACAAGACTGTACTAGTGGCAGAATAACAAAAGCACCAAATTTGGGTCACATAAATATGTGAGAATTTCCTAATACAAAAAATGCCTGTATAGGTTAGATGAGTTATACTTCAAATAATTGTATAAAGTAATTTTTATCCTCAAACCTAATGAAATATCTGACAACATGTAGATGTTTGTTTGTTTTGTTCAGTCCCGACATCAAACAAGGCTCAGTGACATTGAACATATTATAGTTGAATAAAATTGAATTAGATTGTCACTTCATTAGCACACATGGGTAATTTCATGGTAAAGGATTATATGATACATATACTTTATGGATTTGATCAATAATGGTATATGAAAAAAGTTAATTTTTATTAAATATTTATCAAGTTTTTTATAGTATATTCTTTCCTTAGCAACATTGGAAGTTTTTAAATAGGATATTATAAACCAATAGAAATTAATTATGTTTGGTAACTCAGGTTAGGTATCTAAAATGACATATTTGTGTGTTCATTCACATGAAAATTTCTGTTCCTATTATGGTTTGCATCAGCTTAAATTGCCGCATATGGTTGCTAATGTTCATAAATGCTAACAACATATATGTAACAAATTTCTAGAATATCAAATTATTAATATTATTACAATTGGTAACTTATAAGTATGGCAACTCAGGTAATACTTTTATCACTTTCAATCACAGTCAGATTTGCCACCCTGAATCTCTTCATAAAACCAACTACTTAACAAAAATCATTCAGAACTCTTTTTCCTTACAAAGCACTTACTTTTAGTTTGTAACTCAGGTAAGATAGGCGAGGTAACTCATGCTTACACATTGTTTGTCACTATAGAACCATAGGCTTTAAGTTCCTCATTTTCATCTTTCCATACCTATCAACTACTTCACAGAACTCATACAGAGCCTTCTCTTATATAACTATGTTTGTGTGGGTAAAACAGGTAATTTCTTCAAAACCTACAAATGATACATTCATCTCATTTACTTTGAAACGAATGCTGCTGTCACCAAAATTTTTAAGACGTGACTCCTTTGTCGCCACATTGCTTTAGCAAGCTGCTACATATTGGTATTTGATTTTATGTGGTTCATTAAACTTCATCAGTAAAACATGTGTTCCTGCTCTAAGTACCTCTTTGTTCAGGTTAGCCCCCCCTTCTTTATGTGTCACCTTAAATTCTTATTGTTCAGCTTCACTATCTGATTAACTGTGTAAGTGATGGTAAAACATTTTGTTCCTTTTCTGGCCTTTTGTATTATACTCGAGATGACATCCAGACTTCAATGAAACTGTTAAGTATTATATTCAATCAGAAGTTAACATGGGCTCCACAAATAACTGCTCTCATAATTGCACAAGCCGAACAGCTGTCATGAAAGTATTTGCAGCAAAATTTGAGGAGCAGACACTGAAGTCTTACTAAAAACTTACAGAACCATTATGCAATCCAAATTGGACTACAGCAGTATAATTTATTCTAAGTAATTCTGCAAAAAGCTTAACACAGTTCAGACAACAGCAATCAAAATTATTTTAGGAGCATTTTGAATCAGCCTAAATGCTAATTTACAGATAGAAGCAAAGAACAAACGTGAAGAAAACAGACGAGTGTACTACTTACGCAGTAAAATAATAGCCTCACCTAATTGTAAAATTTAAACCTATGTATTTCCAAAATACCATTCACAAAACACAAACATACAATACCTTTTGCCTAAGACTGAGGCAGTACTCCCAAGAAATAAATGTACAATTTCCTAACATTTCCACACTTACAAACTAACAGATATTTTTCCCTAGAGGATTATGATATCTGAAATCAATATGGAAATCTCCTATCTGGTTAACAGCTAAACTAATAACCCTACACACAAACACTACTGTTAAATCAATACCATCATTACCCAAATTATACTCTCACATTCACCAATGGACCACAGACTGAAAATGCCTGTGGATGTGCTCTAGTGTACCCTGATCACACAATGCTGTAAATGTTTTATCAGCCCTGTCCATATGCAAGCTATGTGTCATCAAGCAGGCATTACTACACCTATTCAAGACAAACAGTACTGAATCTTGCCTAATATGTACTGATTCTAAATCCAGTATCCAAGCTCTACAAAAATTGTCTAAATTTCTGATGAATCAAGGGATTGAAAATATGAGTTCAATAATTACTCATGCTTCAAAATAAATGGTGTTATATAATAAGTGAGTAGGGAATTTGTGACATTACATCACTGTAAAACACTTACTTTGACATGTTATGGGAAGGGGATATTATTCCCATTCTCAACAATTTTCCCATAATTTGTTTTTATTGAGAATGGGAACAATACCTCTTTCCCAAAATGTGTCCAAGTAAGTGTTTTTCAGTCATGTGGTGTTACAAATTCCCAACTTATTCATCATATGACTACGCATCACAGCTACTAGCTTCTAAATCTTCAAAATTACTGAATAGATGGTGTTGCTAAGTAGAGTTGGTGTTACCATTGTGTACTGTCATTTGTTGTGTGTCACCAAAACAAATTTGGTATTGATTAAAAAATTGCAGTATTGTTAAGTGATTTGCTTTTTACTTTTGGAAGGGAAAACTTGTAAGGAGATAAAAGCAAAATTGATGCTCTTTTCGTGAATCATTCCCCATTTATGACAACAGTCAGGTATTGACAATGATTAGAGCTCAGTCTGGGGTCACAAAATTGCCGGATTGAGGTTCAGTGCACATATAGTATTACTTAGACATTATGGAATAAGCATGGTTTTTACAGTCAATTTCAAAATATGTTGCACTATGCCTGGTATCCTTCAGTTCCTACTTTTTTTTTTTTAACATACAGATACACAGACATATACACATTTACAAACACTCGTGCGTGAGGCAGGGCTTGAACCAGTGCCACGAAGCGCCAAAACTAAGCACTTTAGTGAGTGTGGCCATGGGGACCGGCAACACCAGTGAACACTGAAAGAGAATGCAGAATTTTTTAGATATATTATGAAATAATTGCTTTATTGTGTTACTTTATGAATTAGAATGATTCATATAATGTAACGAGCTACTTTTGGAACAGATTATGCCTCAACAGTGTATATCTATGCTACAAACCCCTCCCCACTATCCTCTCTTTGTACTGCTGACTGCTCTGTATGTTAGTAGGTGTGTGCACTTTGGAACCCAAAACTGTGCTCTAATAATGATATTGGTTCAATGACTTTAAATGTGGTTGAACATCTGTTTCTGATAAGCACCTAGGACATCTGACAGATGTGAGAACAGAGGAAATCATTGGAAGAGTCCATAATATGATTCTCTCTGATCCTAGCACTTAAGTTTGCAAAGTGACAGAGGCCATAGTTGTGCCAATGGGAATGGCAATTATTTTATTTCATGATAAGTTGAAGATGAAAAAATTGTGTTTATAATGGGTATTGTGATTGCTCAGTCAACAACAAGCAGGTGCAGCTTTCATTTTCAAAGCTGTTTTTGGAGCTATTTAAGCAAAATCCAATGGACTTTCTGCATTGAGTTATCACCATTGATGAGACCTGGATTCATCATTATACTCAGGAAACCAAGCAATATCAAAACAGTGGATTGCTTTCTGTAAATCTGCTCCAAAGAAGGCAAAGACTGAGAAAAGTGATAGCAATGATTTTTGGGGTGTGAAGGGTGTCATGCTCACTGACTACTTAGGAAAATTGATTACTGTAAAATACTACAGTGAGTTGGCCTGATTTGACAAGAAGTTGAAGGAGACATGGCCTAATATATCTGGCAAAGAAGAAAGTGCATTTCACCATGACAACTAGCACATTCATCCAGAGAACTGTTGCCAAACTGTATGACTTGCTGCTCCAAAATATTTGGCTGTAAATTCCTCTTGTTTCTAAATATGAAGAAATTGCTCACAGAAACAAAATTTAAATCATTGAGACGAGCACATTTTGCAGCACTTGTAATTTCTATTCTTTGGAGGGGTTAAAAAAAGTCAGGAACATTGGGAGAAGTGTATATCCCTAAAGAAGACTTTGTTGAGAAATAAATAATTTGTGTTTGAAAAAAATGACATCTTCATTCCTAACATGGGTATTTGTTGAGCTGCCATTTCAGCTCTAATGTGCACGCACACACACACACACACACACACACACACACACACACACACACACACACACACACACACACCTGTGCTCTCTCTCATATCAAGAATATTTCAACCAATGAGCAGCAAAGGAAGCCATAAGACTCCCAATTCATGAACAGATACCCTTCCATCACAAAGATGCTGCAAAATATGTATCAAGAAGTTTATAGAATCTATGGCAAACATGGGCATAATCACCTTCTATGGAACACATCAGATTTTTATTACATGATGCATCAGACCTATAAATTATGTTATTTATGCAATGGTTACCATAAATTATATTAATCATAATATTAAAATAAACTGTGTAATGTCATATGAAAATCTGTTGAATATACATTGAAATTTTACCTAGATAGATAATTTATTTTCATCTTTTCAGTTACAACAGGCATAATTTCTTTCCTGGAGTTACTGAATTTGGTATCATATACAGGTTAACACCCTGGTTATTTATGTTCATATATGTACCCTTTCTTCTAATTATACATTTTCATACCCTATTAACTCAATCTATTAATTTATTTTATACATACAACCTCATCAGTATTATTATTAAGATCCTCTCTTTGTTTCAGAAATTATTTTTTGTTTCCAAAAAGTTTTAAATACACTATTTCTGTTGGTAACTTTTCCCAATTTTTATTTCATATTTTTTCTCTCCATATATTTTATTCTTTGCATTCAATTATACAGTGTAAATTGTTATCTACATTGACACATAGTGGGCATAAATCTTTATACACTTCTAATAACATTGTTCCTGTTCTTGCCCATGCTAGACCCCCTTTCCATTTTTCCATAGACATCAATGTATTTTTCTCCATCTCATTTTTCTTAATATTACTGTATAATATCAAAGTGCTCTTATCCCTTAAGTTTCCTATTATTTAATCACCTCCTAACAAACTAGATGAACTTAAACAGAGCTTACTCCCCCCCCCCTTTCTGTAGCTTAACATCCTTTAACCTGGATGGTCATATTGGACAATGAATGAAATCAGTGAAATGATTTCTGGTTCCATGGCGCTTAAAGTTTTTCAACATTTGTCATCTCATATAGGAAAAAAATCTTCTGGGTAATTCACCCTAAGCAAGATTTGTAGTTGCGTCCTCTTGAATGCAAGGTAGACATGCTACCCTCACACTACCGAGATGGACACTGCAGAATTTGTGATGGAATGTCCAGGTTGTCATCACCAGCCTATGAATAGGAGAAACTACCTTAAAAAATTCCCATCTATGGAATTAAACAGCCCAAACTGAATGCCCTACTGCCACCTACACACTCTTGAGTGTTCACAGTATCAACACCAGTGAGCAGTATGCAATTTATAAGATGTCCAAGTGGCCGTGCCATGGCCGAGTGGTTAGACCTCTCGCCTCTCACCTAGACAGCCAGGGTTCGATCCCAAGCTACCGCATGTGAGATTTGTGGTGGACAAAGCGGCGCTGGGGTGGGTTTTCTCCGGGCACTCCAGTTTCCCCTGCCATCACATTCCACCGATGCTCCATCATCATTCATGTATCATCAGCATCACCGCCTGCAGTGCCATAAGTAGTTAAAGCGGGTGTTAAACACTACAAAAAAAATGTAGCTCTCAACAATTCATCACACAGCAAAATACCACTTCAGTCCTTAAAAATAATAACTTTGTATAATATATAATGTAATACATCTCATACTTAAATTCAAACATTGCTATGTTACATTGATTTTATATGTGTAAATTCCTTTATCAACATATTAAAATTATAAGCAAATCTTAAGAATTCAGCTTTACCAGTATTCCTGAAATGCTCTAAAACAGTATCTTATATGAATTTATTTCATTTTTGCTTATAACACTTCAATGTGAACCTGTTCACCTGAGAGTGGCATTTTATTGCACAGCATTATTCTCTTTATATGTGAAGCTTTTCTCATATAAAACTGAGACATTGACTTTGTCATACTGGGTGTGGTTCAAGTGCACAAGGAAATTGTTTGTAATTTGTGTATTTTTGTCTTGTGGAGTCATACTTCATATGTGCACCATGATGGTAGAGGTGAGATTCCCATTGTTTGGAATAATGACCTACAGCTGCTGGTTGGTCCTTTTTCCCCCCCATAAGTCATGCCACCCTTTTCTGAATCGTAAGTATTTCTTTGCCATGTGACTACCCCAGAATAGGCTAATTCATGACACAATGAGATTTTCATTCATCAGTCAGCATGTTCCCTTACTTTTGTAAATCCCTTCAACTCTTGATTTTCTGTTTCATTCAATTAAATTTATTAAGGATACATTTAAAGGACACATTAGTATAATCTATTTACATATACATATACATTATGTATACAAGTTTTACATAGCTTTTCCATATTTAAAGCTTCCATACTATAAAATGTGTTTTGATTTAGGTATTTTGAATGGTTTTCATCATTTCTGTTGCTTGATTTATGTCCATTTCATTTGGTAATTTATTGAATAATCCCCTTCCTACAGTTTCTTTTCGATTACTCAATGTTCTCCTTAGTTCTCCTGTATACATATATACAGGATGAATTACCTAAAACTTGCATTGCAAATATTTCAGAAATGGAGAGTGCTATTGATTGCAGTTTTTTCAGCATTGATTTGTATTCAGGGGCTCATATTTTTAGCCTATAAACAGTTTTAATAATATTTAGAAAGTGTACCTATAGAGCAAACATACAAGTTTTTAAATGGAACAATGTCTTATTTACATCAACAAAATAAACATAAAGTAAATTAGAATGTCAGTGGTGTTTGTTGTAGGATGCTAGCACAAGTAGTTTACGAGAAATCATGTTTTGAAACTGTTACACACCAACACTTGTACAAACTGTGCTAGCATAAACTAAAGAAAAACAAAAGGAAATACACTACATCTGTGGATTCTGACCAAGTTAAAAGTGTGGCTTACAAATGTATTCAAAATGGTCACCAGCAGCTTCAATACACACTTCCAGTCTGCTGTGGAGAGACTGCTACACATATTCTAGCATTTCAGTGGAAATTTCAGATCAGATAGCAGTAACACATTTTTTCATAATCATCTGGTGCAGTTGGTATGTCCTTGTAGATAGTATCTTACAGTTTTCCCCATAGAAGAAAGTCTAAGGGAGCCAACAGGTGGCCAAGGTGCAGGTCCAGTTTGTCCAATCCAATGATTTGGAAACAATCCATGAAGGCAAGCTGTAGTAATTTGTACACTATGGGCTGGACAGCCATCATGTTGGTACCACAGGTTCCTCATAGTCTGCAGAGGAGCATCTTCTAGCATTTCTGTTAGATCTGTTAGGAGGCTGCAATGCTTGTGAGAGTTCAGTGTTCCTTCTATGAAAAAAGGGCCCTGAGCTGATGGTTCACTATCCCACACTGCACAATTAATCTCCATGTATGACAATCCTCCTGACGAAGCCAACAGGGATTGAACAGACCAATAGTGCATGTTTCTGCAGTTTGCCTGACCATGATTAGTAAAGTTGCTTCGTCACTAAACAAGATACACGATAAATCTGTAGTATCATGTCTAATGTCCATGTACGAAAGTTAACGTGATTCTCAAAATCATTTCCATGCAGCTCTTGATAAAGAGAGGTGAGACAGGGATTGAAGCTCTGTCAATGGAGAATGCAAAATATGCATGCCTGACTCATGCCACTTCTGCACGGCAACTAATTTGCGGATCTACTACAACACATCCAAAACATTCATTTCTCCATCTTCTGCAGTCACTTGTTTGTTTCTGTTACATTTTCTAGGTGTTAAACTACCACTTTCACATAACTGGTGGAAGAGGTTAGTAAATAATTGCTGAAGTGATTGATGTCTATTGGGATATGTTTCCACATATACCATACAAAAACAAACTGCATTCTTCCTACACTCTCCATACACCATGAGCATGTCCGCTTTTACTACATTAGTAAAGCCCATCTTCCACCCACAACCTAATTTATGAACCATCACAAACTGATTGGAAATAAACAAGTTGAATGGAACAAACCACATTCAGTGTGAAAACTATTCAGAGTATGATTTCTTGTAAACTACTTGCACTAGAACCCTGCAAAAAACACAGTTGAACATTCTGATTTACCATACATTTATTTTGTTGATATAAATAGGCATTGTTCCATTTAAAACATTGTATGTTTGCTCAAAAAATATACTTTCCAAGTATTATTAAAATTTGTATATGGGAAGTACAAGCCCCTGGCTACCAATCATGCTGTGAAAACTGCGCATCAATAGCACTTTCCATTTTTGAAATATTTATGGTGCAAATTTTAGATGATTCACCCTCATATATATAATTTATTTTGCCTATTATTCCATTGACTTCTTCTTCTTTCTTTTATTTCTTTTTTTTCAATGTAAAAACTTTTTCCATTTCTTTTTGTGTAATATTTGCACATAGTATAAACCCATCATAACTGATGGTGTGAGTATAAAATGCATAATATATGTGTCATAGTGTCTCTATCCATTATCTTACTGATCTTTGTCATTACATATATGCCTTTATTATTATTATTATTATTATTTTTTTTTTTTTTTTTTTTTTTTTTTTTTTTTTTTTTTTTTTTTTTTTTTTTTTTTTATAGTGCTCCATGGGATTTCCAGTAGAAGTTTTTTCTCAGTGATCATTCCAAGAAGGTTTACAATTTATTTCACATATTCTTTCACCATCTAGTATTAATTTTATGTTATTGAATTGCAGTTTGTTAATTCAAAAGGTATGCATGCTGACTTTTTACTTTCTTTAGTGGATAGAGAAGGTGTTTTATTCCACCCAAAAATTTGATGCCAATATTTTACCAGAAATATATGTTTTGGGGTCCCCTGAGTCCAAAAAAAGCATTTTTAGAATAAGGTCCATTTGTGTGTGTGCATGCATGCAGCATAGCTCAAAAACAAAAAGACCATTAAATACTAAACCTGGTATTTAGGTTTAGTATCTTCCAAGGATGCAACACAAAGATTTCCAAGAAAATCTCCCACCACAAACAACCATTTACATGGATTTTTTTTTTTTTTAAATTTTGATTTTCTCCAACATGGTTCTTATAATTTTGATTAAAATACTGCATATTAAAGATATTTACATCCCAAATAAAATGTATATCTTGAATTTTTGGGAATAGCCTCTGAAGACCTCTTTATTTTGGATGAATTTTGCCAAATTTTGTTTAACTGCTAAACCATAAGAGATAAAAAATAATTACTGCACAAAATATGTACATCTCATCAAAATACAATTTATGTCCTTATCATTTTTGTTGTGAAGGTAACCATTTCATTTCCGAGGTATTCCTTGTTTTGGTTTCGATTGTAAAGTACTTATACTTTTCTCAGACAGGAAGTGTACCGCCTGCGATGCCATTAGTAGTTAAAGCGGGCGTTAAACACTACCAAAAAAAAAAAAAAAAAGACAGGAAGTGTCCATTTTTTTTTTCTACTACTGGCCAAGCAAATAAGCAATTTGCAATGACAATCACATAATGACTGCTTTTAAAACATTTGACTATCACTTTAGCTTAATTCCCTTCTGTTTATAAGGAACTATGTAATAAAGAGCATTCTGCTAATGGTTATCTCAATTAGTATGGTGTAGAAAGAAGAATCATCTTTTGTAAGAAGCTTGTTTGTAGAACAGCTTGAGAAAGTCATGTTAGTGTAACACATCAGATTTTTTACACTTATTGCCACAACCAGATTGCAGTAATATACCTTTATGATGTTTAAAATTGAGTTGTCCTGTTTACTGTCTCTTGAATTGACTGCCCCCACATTATGAATGTCATGTCATCAGCATACACAATTGCTATGCCTCCCTTTGATTCTAATTGGAAAGTTATGCTTTCAAATTGTTGTTCTCCATAGCCTACACACATCTTTACTTTTGTGTGCACACTTCTCACTGTGACTTCCATAGCTTTCTTTATATTTTCATATTCATCCTTGGTTAATTCATATTAATTACTAACAAGGAGCACATTGTTGTGGATTGAGCTATTATTTTTATAGAAAAAGTGCATAAACAGAAATACCCATATCTCAACTTTCTCTTTCATGGGGTCCCTGTTCACTAAGAAAAAAAAAGTTCAAGTGTTAAATTGTAACAGCTGGCTTTAGGTATCTGTTGTGTTCAACAATTAACTGCCTGGTACTGATAATAAACTTTGCTGTCCACTGATTCTATGAGTATTTGCAAGCAAAATCATACTAAAGGTAGCAACCAAAGTTTCATGTGATGAAGAGAAAATTGACCACAATTACATTTCTTTTTTCCCCAGTGAGGGCTGCCTCCAAGAAAAAAAAAAATCAGAGATAAAATTGTACATTTTTTGTTTTCTCATTTAATACATTTTAAACAATATATGCAAGGAATTAGTTATTAGTGAACCATTCTAATTTTAAATAACCTTTTTCATGTCAAAGTTGGGTCTATGGAAGAGAAAGTCAAGACGTGGGTATTTTTATTTTTGATCTACGTTTACTAAATAAAATCCCCGGTGTGGCAATAGCCCCTATAGGAACATGTTACCAGCTGTACATTTTCTCCTTGTGTAATGTCTTCTGGCCTTAAGCTCACTCTTTGTTTCTATTCAGTGTCCATTTCTATTTATTTTCCCCTTATATAAGAACTGTTCTACTTTTATAGTCTTTGCTAAGGATTTCTTTTATTCAATTTTTCCATCCAAATTAGACCATAAATTTTTAATATTTGATAATTGTATTTAAATATGAAAGTGTTTAGCCCAAATATGCATAATACAGCTTGAATGTTTGCTTAATAATTCCCCTCTATTTTATTGAGCCTACAGTGAAAGTACAATCTATTTAGATATGCTTGCATTTATCAAAATGCCATTCCTCCTCTCTTTGTACGTCAGTTATATAGTTTTCTTTATGGTGACTTCTTGAGACAGTGAATTATTGGCAGAGAAAATCCAAATCCAAGATTTGACTGCATAGGTCACCAGGTCTAGCATCCTTGGCTATTTTCTTTTGGGCGTTCATAAAGGGTAGGCATACAGAACACAAGTGACAGACCTTAATGAAATGAAGTATAGAGTTTGCCTTGCAATTCAAAATGACATGTATGTGATGAATTCTTGACAGAGATTGATGACATGGTTGATATCTACTGTGTTACAAATTAAATTTTCAACACCCAGTGTATCCAAACAAGTTAAGTTCCCATTTAAAAAAAAAAAAAAATGTTCCTGTAACACTTAGAACGATCTTGTTTGTCTGAAAATGAGCAATATGTGTGCTGAAGTAAATTTGTAATGAGTCAATTGAACACATTTAAGGGTTAGGTTACTATTTAACTTCATTGCATGTTTTACAAATTGATAGATTTATTTAAGCAGTCTTTAACAGCATTCCTTCTATTTAATGATTGCAGTGCCCCACAATCAACCAAAGAAGTTTCTGCACTCTCAACAATTAGCTCAGATGAATTCAAAGACCTGGTGATGCAAAGACTTCAGCATAAAGCAGGAGCTATTATATTTGCAGAGGAAAATGTAAGTTGACTTAGAAGATGTGTATTATAATTCCAATATATTTATTGATCATTATGGCTGAATGTAAGTTATGGTAGCTAATTAAATCACTTAGCTATAAAGCAGAAGAACATGATTATATTTGGCCACTTTTAAGTGTCTCTGTAGTCAAGTATTTCAGAACACAAAATTGTCTGAAATCATAAAATTCGGCATTTGTGTTAATATAATGGTCTTTCTTTTCAAAGGAAAATTATTCATTTTGGATTTAAAACATTCCATATATGTAATAAAACTAACCACAAATTTAAATGTTATTTTGAATAGATAACCAATGTTAATATACAGGTGTTTTGAAATGATACTGAACCAAGATGCAGACATTGTTGCTCAGATCCTAAGTGATATGAAAATAATGGTTTCAATGCCAATAGAGGTACATCAACAAAACATCTCATGGTTAGAGTGGATTAGGCAGTTACCCAGGAACCCATGTGCCTGGTCCTGTTACCAGAAGTAATACAGGTAACTTGAGAATCTGAGTCACATGCATTTTCAGTGTTTTCATAAACATATCGCATGCTGTACAATGGTTTGGTCTCATTAAAAGATTCTTTGGCTTACAAAAACCTACTGAACAACCTATACCTTCAGTTATCTGTTTATTTTTCTAACATATTTAATTGCAACAATGAATGAAAGGAAATTGCTGAGAAAATAAGTTGGGATACATACACCACTTATACTATGTTTTAGAGGCAACCTAATATTTGTGATCTTGAGGATGGAAGTAAGGAGCTTATAAAGATAACAAACAGAGGCAAGCGTGCTATCAGAATATTACCAAAGGATTTAGATAAAGTTAAATAAAAATAAATCCCTTTTGCATTGCGACAAGAAGTTTGTTTTACTGTTTAACTCATAATATTAAATGAAACAGTTGCACATTTAACAGAAAGTCCTTGCTGGTTACAGAAGTTGTTTAGCATTTACTATTAGGATAATTACAGAATGATATGGATAATAGATATAAGATACGTGTGGTTAGGGCAAAATATGTATGTTTCACATTTTACAACCTCGAAACTGTGCAACTCATAAGTAGCTCTTTAAGTATGTAGCTGCCCATTGCCCCCTTACTTAAAGCCTAGGACAGGTTTGTTGATAACAAACAAGAAGAAATCTCAATTGAAACATTAATGGGAATGCACAGTGAAGTAACTAATTAAATAGGAGTAAAAACATAGATTACACTCAAACTTCACTCTTGAAATACAGTAGCTTACTTCGGACATGTTTCGGTGGCTTTTGCCACCATTTTCAATGTAGATTCACTGACGAACTCATGGTAGCGGCCTGTAGAGGTCTCTCTTCTGGATAGATGAATTTTGAGACGAGTCCATTTGTTTGTGGAATGTCAAAATTTCTGACCTTGTTTTTGTTTTTTAAAATTAATAGATTTTCCCAAACCGTTAATCCAATTGGATTCTATACCAATTTTAATAGCTTGGGCTCACTGTGAAAATTATGGTTTTGAGTCCAAAAATGATGTGCAACAGCTGAATTATCTGTGTATTTGTATTTTAAATATCTCATGTGTTCTTTAAAACATTGTCCAATGTTTCATTTTGTTTTTCCTATGTATACCTTTTCATATTCCTTGCAGTTGATTTCAGGTTTTTTTAAACTGTGCTTATTAACTGGGGCTAGGTTGATGTTCCATTTTTTGAAAATCTTTTGAAATTTTTGGTGTGCCAAAGGGTGGTAAGTAAATTTTTTGTAGCTAGTTTCTGCTTTTATTCTTTTTAGAGTGCTCATTTCTTTTACTTTCTTCTGTTTCATGAATTTATTAATCTTCTTTACCAAATGCTCTGTGTAGCCATTCTTTTGTGCAATTTCTATGATCCTATTGAGTTCTAATTTGTATTCCATCTGGATTAATGGTAGGTTTACCAGTCTGAATGCAAGACTGTTGATCATGGCATGTTTGTGTGAAATTGGATTGTAGCTATTGTTGGTTATGTAGTTTTCTGTCTCTGTTTCTTTCCTATAGATTCCAAATTCTAGTTTGTTGTGGTTCCTGATTATTTTTAGGTCCAAGAAGGGAAGCATACCATTTGATTCATTTTCTATTGTGAATGTTATGGAGCTGTCCTGAAGATTTAAGGCTGTCCTCAAATACCTTTTTTTTTACTATTGCTACTATGTCGTCTACATATCTATACCAAGTTTTGTATATTTGTGGGAAGGCTGTGGTTATGTGGATTTCTAAATTACCCATGCATATGTCTGCAAGTATTGGGGATAATGGATTTCCCATGGCTAAACCATACTTTTGTGTGTAAAATTTTCCTCTGAATGTAAAATAGGTTTGTTCAATACATAACTATGTTAGCTTAAGTAAGTCTTCTGCTATTTCATTAGAAATGTCTTGTAGTTAGCCGTTTTTTCAGTACCGAAAGTAATTTTTCTCTTGGAATGCTGGGAAAAAGTGATACAACATCAAATGAAACTAATATGTCATCATTGCTTCTGAAAAATTACAGCCTCACGTTTTATGCTTATCTGAACATCACTTAACAGAACAGGAATTCATGCCAATTTCACTGCATGGGTACTCTTTAGGAGCAGCATATTCAAGGAAAAATTTAAAAAAGGGAGGGGTTTGCATATTTGTAAGACACGATGTACCCTATAAAGTCATTAATCTAAACAAGTTTTGTTCTGAGCTAGACATAGAGATGTGCACAGTTCAGCTAATAATAAATCAAGTAAGTTTTGCAATAATAGCTCTATATCGGTCCCCACTAGGTAACTATGAGTTATTCAAAAAACAATTAGATGATTCCTTAAAGTTTATATTGAAACCAAAACGAGAAATGATAATTTGTGGTGACATAAATATTGATTATCTTATACCTAGTCTCCGAAAGGACCAACTCAATTCTATATTTTTTACATATAACATGTCACACACAGTACATTTTCCTACAAAAATTCAGGGTAGCTCCTCTTTAGCAATAGATAGCATATTCATGAATATAGATAGAATTAAAACTTCAATAACCTTACCATTTGCAAATGGCCTTTCAGATCATGAGGCACAAATACTTCTCATTAAAAGAGATAAACTTTAAGTTAAAACCAATCTATAAATATTGTAGAACACGAAAAATAGATGAAAGCTCCCTCACATTGTTTAAGTATGCCCTTCAACAAGAATCATGGACTGAAATCTATGAAATAAATGGAGTAAATGACAAGTTCAATCATTTCCTACAACATTTCAACTCTCATTTTGTAGCATGCTTTCCAGTCAAATATTGTAAACTATATAATCAGAAGGAAAATAACACCTGGATTATAACAGGCATTAAAACTTCTTGCAAACATAAGCGAAAATTATACCAAGAATTAAAACATAATAAGACCCCATACTTAGAATGTCACTACAAAAAGTACTGTAAAATGCGAAAAGAAACAATAAAACTGCTAAAATATTGCATTACAATAAAGAGATATCCAATTCTAATAACAAAGTAAAAACTATCTGGAATATAATAAAAAGGGAAACAGGTAAGAGCTCTCAAGAAAGCCCCTCAATTGCACTGAATTCCGGTAATCAAAAAATTGATGATCCTCAAAAGGTTGCAGATATTTTCAACAATTTCTTTTTGAATGTAACGGATAAATCAAAAATAAACTATGGATGTAAAGAATCAGCAATACATTTTTTGAAAACTTCTTTTGTAAACAAAGTCCCTGATTTTAAAGTAAAAATAACTACACCATTTGAAATAAAAAACATAATAAATTTGCTCAAGACCAAAAATTCCTCTGAATATGATGAAATATCAAGTAAAATCCTAAAAGCATGTTCTGACCTAATATGCATTCCCCTTAGCTATTTATGTAACGAATCACTAAAGATTGGAATATTTCCTGACAGAATGAAGTACTCTATTGTCAAACCACTTTTTAAAAAAGGAAAACAAGATAATATATCAAATTATAGACCTATATCTCTCTTGTCTGTTTTCTCAAAAGTATTTGAGAAAGTAATGTTCAATAGGCTCTATAATTACTTGGAAAAGAACAACTTATTTGCCAAAGAACAGTTTGGCTTTAGAAAAGGTGTAGCGACAGATAATGCAACCTACAAGCTCACACATAAAGTGTTAACAGCGTTAAATGAAAAGGAATATGCCGGTGGAATCTTTTGCGACCTAGCGAAGGCTTTTAACTGTGTGAATCATGAGATTCTGATAGCTAAACTAAATTTCTATGGAATAAAGAATAACATATTAGATTGGTTCATTTCATACCTAGAGAAGAGAAAACAAAGGGTCGAAATTAATAACTCCAATGGGTATCAAATTAGTGCCTCAGAATGGAAGTCAGTAAAACACTGTGTTCCCCAAGGATCAGTCTTAGGGCCTCTTTTGTTCTTGGTTTACATAAATGACTTCCCATTATACATTAACAGTTTTGCAAGTATTTATTTATTTACAGATGACACTAGTGTTCTAGTAACAAGTAAAGATTTCAATGAATGTGTAGTTAAATTAAACTATGTTCTAAATTGTATGTCAAATTGGTTCAAAGCAAACAAACTCTCAGTGAACCTTGAAAAAGCAAAAACAATTAAATTTATAACTACTCGCTCACCACAAACGCACATAGAAATAGGAATTAATGATACATTGTTAGAACAGCTAAATGAAGTCAAATTTCTTGGCCTTCAGGTAGATAAGCATTTGGACTGGAAGTCACATATTAGCTACATGACACCTAAACTTAGCTCAGCATGTTATGCTCTCCGTGCACTGGTTAAATTTCACTCAATCGATACACTTAAGTTGGTGTATTTTGCCTACTTTAACTCCATCATCGAGTATGGAATAATATTTTGGGGTAATTCAGTAGATAGTAAATGCATATTCCAGATACAGAAGAAAGCTATACGAATAATCTGTAATGCTTATAGTAGACAGTCATGCAAAGAACTATTTCAAAAATTGGGCATCCTCACCTTACCTTGTGTTTATATATTATCCATTTTAAAATTCTATGCAGTTAATCGACATAGTTTTATAACAAACATGGAAATTCATAACATTAATACTAGACAAAAGAGATTGATTCATCATCCCAATGCCAATCTTCGTTGCTTTCAGAAAGGTGTATATTATGAAACAATCAACATATTTAATGCTCTCCCCAGTAATCTCAAAGAAAATGTTGGGAATTTCAGGGCTTTTAAGGCCTGTCTTAAGGAGTACCTTTGCAAGAAATCATTTTACTCTGTAGATGAATATTTAAGTGACAAATCTGTCTGACAATACTGTTAATAATCATTGTATTTATAGATATTACAATGTATTGCATTTTGTGTATATTAGGTGTGTGTTTTATATTAAAATTAAACTGATTTATACTTTGACTTGCACGAATGTGTAAAATGAATTTTTTTAGTATTTAGCAATGACACAAGGTCTGTAAAGCCTGATGTTTTGATATTTTACACTCTAGTACATAATTGTAAATCTTTGCATTGGAAATTCCATAACATATTTGTAAATATGTATTGTAATTTGTTGACATTTATGAAGAGTACATAATACAATAATCATGTTTTAGTTTATATAATTACTACTGGTAATTATTATATCGATAATTTGAAAACTATCATCTGACATAACATTAGTTTTACATATAATGAAATTATATTTATTTATTTATTTATACACTTTAACACTATATTTTGATGCTCTTTGTTTTTAAGTGCATGCAAAAAAATATTGTGTTGTTTTTGTAACCTATGCTTTTAGCACTAGAGTTTTATACATTTTTTTTTCATAGTATATAAACATATGTATACATTAATTCAAAATCTTACCTGGCTAAAAGCCCGAGAAGATTTTGAATTAACACGTCGCCAGGAAAGCTTCCGTTCTTATTTTATATGTATACATGTATATGCCTTGACAAGTTCTATGTTCAGTGGCTTTCTGGCCTAAACAAACCTACAGAATGCTTTCTAATCTAATCTAATCTAATTTCTTAGGTCTTTTTGTTTCATTTGTTCTATTAATTGAAAGGAATGTTTTATTCTTAAACTGTTGTACTGTGGTAGGGTTTGGAACTGTTTTGTGAGCCAGTTTGCTAGTTAGTATGTGGGGGAGTCGATGGTGTTTTCAAAAGGTCGCATTTTATTTCCTGGTTTATGTATTTTAGGTAGTCCATATATTCTTGGTGTGTAGGGGTTGCTTGGAATTAGTTTCTTTTTGTTGGCATCATTGATTAATTTTACACTGTCTTAAAGTTTCATGTAAAATTTTTGTATATTTTGGGGTGGGATCTTTTGGAATTTCCACATATTCTTCTGACTGTAAAAGTTTTTCCATGCTGCTTTCATAGTCTGATTTGTCCATCACTACTATTTTATTTCCTTTGTCAGCTTTTGTGTAGAAAATTTCCTTTTTGTTTAGCGATTTTAGCACTGTCTGATGAGGATTGTGGTGGCTCTGGGATATTTTTAATTGTTTTAAAGTTTTTTCGCATTCTGCTCTGATTAAGAGCTTATGGCTTTCTGGTTGGTCAAAGATTGCCATTTCTATGTCTGCAACGTTTTCGTCAATATTGCAGGAGAAACTAATGCATGTAATGCCTTTGTTCAACACTTTTTTTCTTTCTGTGTGAAGGATTCCTTGGATGAATTAACAAAATAGTCTTCATTATTTACGGTTTGGCAATGATAGCTTGCAATGAAGACTATAATTCCATATAACTGGACTGTGTATGCAGTAATGTAGTTAAAATTTGCTTTATTAAACATGAAAGCAGAGAGTAATACCACTTTTGATCAATGAAGCCAGCTATCAAAGAAAATTAAATATTTATTGCATAAAGTACTTACTGTTACTTTTCATTATTACAAGCACAAACAAGATGATTTTTCAAGGTGTCAACTGTCATAGTCAGCTGCCTGTCAGTAAGAGTGTTTTTCCTAATGGAAAAAGAATATTCTACTTCCACTGAAGTGACTGGAGCACATTTAAAACAAGCTATTTTGGAAGGACTCACATCAGTTACTATTGAACATGCACCTTGCAGAACATCAGAAATGATCCCAAGTTTTCCTAGGTGAACATTAAACCTAACAATGCATTTATACTTTTCATTAACACGTCTCCTTTCTCTCCTGGTACTTGCATCAGTTGATTTATTGCATCTTCAAAGATTGCCTTGGATAACACTAGCATATCACCTTTTTTCTCCAATTTCAAGATAGCTTCTGGTAGCTCCCTATAATATGCTGCTATAAACACCAGATCATTGGTGAGTTCTTCATTGTGCAACAACTCCTTTACCTCACGAACTGAAGCAGCTTCACCTTCTGATAGAGCATGAAATACTTCACATATCTTGTCAAAATTGTTATATGACTACAGAGACCCAGGTTCTCCATTTGGTGAGAACTAGCTGTGGAGGTAAAGTGAGTTCTGGTAGTATATCTTTAAAAACCTGCATTCTGGAGGGTGGTTTTAGAAAGATGTTCTTGGTGTCAAAACTAACTTATCCACAAGAGGATACAAACTTCTTGCTTCTTCAGTGACTATGCAACCCATGTGCTAGACATGTGAAATAGGGCCTTTTTTGGAAGAGAATTTTCAAGGCTTTAGCTGTATTTTTCATGTAAGGTGCCCCATCTGTGACAAAAAACAGATCATCATCATCATCATCATCATCATCATCATTATCATGCCTATCCTTGTAGCCAGAGTAGCATTAAGGTATCTGTAAACAATTGTGCTACTGTGGAACAATTCGCTCTTTCCAACTCTTCCATTGTTAAAAGAAATACTGCAGGATCACTTTGTACTTCTTCCATAGTTCCGATGATGATGTGGGCCATGTAATGCCCCATTGCATCGGTTGTTTCATCAATAGAGATCATATTTTATTTTCTGCCGCTCCTCTTCGAATCTTCTTCAGGGCCTCTTCAAAACAGATATTCAAGTACGTTTTTTTTTAATGTGGATTCAGATGGAATCTCTTCTTTAGTGTATTTCTGCAGAAATGTCACTAGGGATTGATTTTGCAGTTTCCAGAATGGAATTCCTTAATCCAAGAAAGCCTTGCCTAGATCCAAGGAAAATTTAAATTGACTGTTGTTACTATTAAAGTGACCTTGGGCCCAGCCATTTTAGAAATCTTACACTTATGTTCTGCTGCCATGAAATGTTGAGTTATAAAGTAGTTTTTTTCATGATTAATAGACATTTCACAGATTTTGCAAAAGAGTATTGTTCCATCAGAAGAGAGAGCATCTGCACCGAATTTGCAAACAAAGCCATGTCATTTACTACTCAATGGTGAACTTAATTTTGACATGATAAATAAATGAGCACACACTCAAGTTATCTGTAACAAGTTAAACAGCAGACTTACAGGTTGGATAGGTTAATTAAATCAAGACTAACAGGTTATTTGTATAATTATTTTACCTGTTAAGAGAACTGAATATCTTCCTTTCTATGAATTAGATGCCTTATCTATTGCATATCTTCAGTGCAACAAGAAAAAGCATGATATATTAAAAACTTTTTGCTACCCCATTCTCTTTTAATCATTTTATTTAGCCACAGTGATTTGTTTCCTTCCATACCTCCCCAAATTGCCTTTGTATATTATCTATTCTATCCTTAACTATATTCCAGAATCCTCTTAACATTCTTTTTAACCATATGTTTCCCATCCACATTTCTTGCGATTCTTTCCTATATTTATCCACCAACTGCCTTTATTTTTACTCATTTTCTGCTGTATAATACAACTTTAGGTTAATTCATCATTACTTTGTAAACATGTATGCCAATATTTCAAAATTCTTTCAAATATGACAACTATCCAGCTGTTCTTCCTAGTTCTATTTGAGCTATTCCTCTTGGTGTGGATTTAGTTAACCCTAATACTTCTATGCAAGCCATGTAGTTGTTCTATTATATTCACTATATCTGCTACTCTCCAAATTTATACTGCATATAACATTCTTGTTTCCACCATTGACTCTTTTATTCCAACTATGCTGTATTCATTTGTACTAGTTTCTATTTACAAATCCTATACCTTATAGTGCCATCCTCCCTTTAGCAATGATTTTCTTACCATATGCCCCCCAACCTCCACTAATACTTAGCCTCACTCATAAGTAATCACATTCTTTCACCATTTCAACTTTCTCCCCCTTCATATACCATTTGATCTTAATTTATTACCTTTTTTACACACCAATATTTTAGATTTATTAGTGTTACACCTTTTCTCCATTCCTCACAATATTCTGCAATTTCATTTATAGCTCTTTGCAAACTTATTGTTACCGAACGTACCATCAAATCCTCTGCATTAAGCAAATCTGGTACTTCTTTATTCAAAAAGAATCAAGACTTTCCTATCCTTTAAATTGTCATCTATAAATAGATTGAATACAACTGGGCTAAGTTTACAACTTTGTCTTAAACCTCCATTTTTTTCAGCATATTTTGATATAGCATTCAATTCGCATTTTGTACAACATTTTTTATCTTGATACAACATTTGGATTCCTTTAATAAATTCACCACTTATTCCTTTCATGTGAAATTTCCATATTAATGCCTCTCTATTTATTGTATCAAAATCTTTCTCTAAATCAGAACAAAATAAATATACCCTCCCTATTATATTGCTGAGTTATTTAGCTATTATGATTTGTAATACTAGCATATTGTCTGATGTACTTTTCCCTTTCCTAAATCATGCCTGAAATAATGAAATCTTTCCTTCTGCTTCTGCCTAATTTTGTAATCTTTCCACCATTATTCCAATATAAATTTTCCCTAATATTGGAAGTAAGCTAATTCCTCTATAGTTCCCTAGTTTATTTGCTCCTCCCTTCCCCTTATATGTTGGGTCCATTATACTGGTTTTTAAATTTTCAATTTTTTTATTATTCTTTTCTTTAATGTTGTTTAGTACTTTAGTCATTATCTACAGCTTTCCCTCTGATAAACTTTTCTCTTAGAATTCTATCAATTTCAGGAGCCTTGTTTTTCTTCAGGTTCACTATATGATGACCCCCATCTAGTACCAGATGGTTCCTACTATCGACTACCAATGGCCCCCTATATGTCTTGTTTAATAACTCTGAAACATTCAACATTCCAATCATGCCCCTACTTTTAGTTTGTTTTTTATAACCATCTTTTTATATATAAATATAATTTTTTTACTATGCCACATAATTTATTGCTATCTTTCTCTGTAATTATTTCCAATTTTTTTTCCTTTTTCTTTTCTACTGCTTCTTCCCATTCTTTCTTCCTAACTTCTAATAAACAGTTATAGCCCCATTTTCAAATTAAAAAGTTTTTTCTATTAGTTTGAGTTTGTGTTTTTGTTTCTTTGACCACCTGTTTTTGCCTGGTTACATTTGCCACCTCACCAATTACATTTTTGCTATTTTGTTTTCTTTACTTCCATCTTATTCCCTGCCCTCTTCAACACTAATTCCATTAATCCTACTGCTCTTAATATCTCCCTCTCCTTTAATGCCATTTTTATTCCACAACTTGTAACTTCCCTTATTTAGGAATTTATTTCTTAACAAATGTTTCTTCAAATACCCTTTTCCATTTAAAGAGTTTGATTTAGTTTATCTTTTTTTTGCCCTTTTTAAGTTTTGTCCATATTTCTATTACTACTGGAAAATTTGTATTATTCACTATTTTCTTAACTGTTCTAAATATAATTATATTTTCTCTTATTTTATAGCTATATGTAATCATCATGCTTTGACAATTAGCACTTAAAATGTAATTTATCATTCTATATCCTTGCCTATCTCACCATTATATAGGTATCACTTAAGTTATTTTGCTCGCATAATTCAATTCATTTTTCCCCTTTACTACATATTTTGCTTTTACTCCTTATGATCACTTCCCCTTTTACAAACTCCTTTCTACTTTCTACACTTTCTAACCTAATAGTTTATACACTTACACTGGAATTAAGGTCTCTAGTAACATTTGAAGCTTGGATATTTCTTTTCTAATTTCTCAATGTCTTCAATTTACTAAATATCTGGTTGTGGTATAATGAGGCTTCTGGTGGATTATAAATAACCCCTATTTCTAAGCATTTTCCATACTTTCTATCCTTTTTTTTTTACCCAAAACATTTGCTCCTCCCTTTTTCTAAAGGATTTATTTCATACTGTGTTTCTTTATCTTTATTCATTAATATTCCTATTCTGCGGGAGGGTCTTCCTCTTTCACTTCTCTTTGCTTTCCTCATATTATTATGATCATTTACCTTAGTCTGCACTTAAAGCACTTCACCAATATATCGGAAATTGAACACACTGCTTACTGTAGCATGGTCTTCAGTTATTTCTACATCTGACTTTCGCCTTTCATCTTCCTTCTGATCTTGAGTGATTCCTGTAAGGCTTTATCTTCTGTTTCTGAGATTAAGATTTCAGTTCTCTCCCTGCACAAATAGTTGCATCCCTCTGATAAATTCTCTTTTCCCTTGTGTCCATAGCTTTTTTCATTTTCAAAATAAGAGATTTTCTTATTCTTTGCTCTTCTGTCATCCTGTTCTATGTGTATTTTGTTCCTCAGAGGTTTCTTGTTTTCTTCAGTATCAGCCATTTCATATCTTTTGTCGCTATTTTGACTGAAATTGGCCTATTTTTCTTTTCCCTAGTGCTCAGTCTGTAGGCATCAACCAGTTCCCACCCTTGTATCTTAATCCTTAATTTACTGTCCAATATTTCAACTAACACTTCTATTTTTTCATTTTGTTCTTCCATTCTGAAAAACACCAAATTATTTCTTCTATGGTCAGCATCACAGCTTCTGTTGGTGTCAATTTGTTCTTTACATTCTCAGAATTCCCTTCCACCTCATAACTTTTGTATCACCATTTTGATTTGTTCCATGTTGACTAGTTGAATTCTCTTACATCTTCTTCACTTCTGCTAACTGCTTTAATTGTCCAATTATATCCTTTAATATTGACTTTATTTTGCTCCGAACCCATTGGTACTGGATTCACTTCCACTCCTCCAATCACTAATATTACTATTATCAGCAACACTCCATATTTGTTTATTTTGATTCACTATTTCACTATGCCTATTTTCTATTTTATGATTTTTCACCTTATTGCCCATAAACATCCTGATTCATGCTCGGTATCTTTTACCATAGCCAAAAACAAAATAAAAAAGTATGTTATTAGAAATGCTACTATGAAAGGTCTGGCATATGTACACAGATCATATTCTAATTGGATGTTGTAGGAAGAAATGTTTCAAGGGTCTAAGTGAAGAAGCAAGGAACATGATACTAATAAAATCTCATGATCTAACAAATAACAATATACAAGATATTTATTTATGTGCTTTAGTAGAAGGAGTCCCTGTAAAACAGGGAGCGCTGGATAAAACTTAAATTTTTCTGCTTGGTAGTCCAAATTATTTTTAAAAAAACTGCCCATTCTGTCAAAAGTAAAGAACTTGAAAGAAATAAAAAGCAAGCATTCACCCTAACTTCTTTCAAAGTGTATAAATATTTCAGTGATAGCCCAGATGTGGTTCAAAGTGCATTTTTCACAGATATTACAATAAAGCATACTTTTGACCTAGGAAAGCCTCAAGAGAGAGCATAATATGATGGAAAACCCCTATTAATCCTAAAAAGATCAGGATAATCAAAAGTTAATTGAGTACCTGGAACATAGCACTGAGCTTTTATTAGGATGTTTTGAAATGGAAAAAGGTGAAAGTTGCTTGGAGTAAGATCCGGGCTGTTGGGAGGGTAGTCGATGATATCCCAGCAAAACTGCTTCAACAGTGTGGTTGTCTTCTGCGCTGTATGAGATCATGCATTGTCATGAAGGAAAATGACACCCTCGGTGAGGAGTCCTGGCCATTTCCTCCTGATTGCTTCACACAGTCGTCATGGTCTCACAGTATCAGTCAAGTTATCGTGTGCCCTCTTTCCAAAAACTCCACGGGTATGATACTTGTGCTGTTTCAAAACACTGTGGCCATCACCTTCCTGGCACAATGGGGTCACCTTAAACTTCTTTGTCTTTAGAGAAGAGGGGTATATTCATCCCATTGACAGCATTTTTTACTTAAACCTACTTAATTTAATAATTAAAACACAAAAATCTCAATTTATTCCAATGAAAAAAAAATCCTAAAAAGAATAAAAAAAAGTAAGAAAACAATTAGTAAACTGCCGACTGCTTACTGCAGGGGGTATAGTGGTGGATCCAAGTTGTATCGCACACAACATGCAGTGAATAAAACTGTTCCTTTCCACGGAGAACCATTGCAGAACTTGCAGACTTGCCCCCATGTGCTTCTCTTTGTGTTGGTTGGATAGATTTCATGGAACCCATAGGGAACAAACTTTCTGGTACTCCAGAATATTGTGAACAACATGATGAATGCTTCCAAAAAAAAATGCTAGTTCTACTGTCATATGTCATAATGTGATCCTCCATACAAGCTACGTTCAAATCTGTGTATGCTGTGGCTTTGCAATCCTTTCAGTGATGTTTTCTCTACCAGCCACAAGCTTTCAATACCATTCTGCCAAATGCATTACAGTCTTACCTCTACCAGATGTCCTGAACATCAGCCATGATTACATGTTTCGTCCACAGAAATCAAATAACTGAGCATTTCTTTGCCAGACCAGTTTTTCAAACGAATTGCCATTTGTGTTTATCTTGCAATAGCACTGTAGGTGGCAGTTGGCTGAAACTGTGCACAGTTGCCAACCATATGTATTAGAAATACTGCACACTACTAAGTTCACTGTGAAAGACGAAACACCAAGCATATGGGCCTTGTAACCTTAGTTTCTGATCATCCCTCATAATGTACAATATTGGTTTTTATTCTATGTAAGAGAATGCACTGCTAAATTGTATAAATATCTCGTTTCAATTTTGTTTTCTTTCTCCTGAAAATTTGTAAAAACTGACAAAATGCCTTTTTAGCTCCAAATGATTCAACTCTGCGTGTTCCTAATACGTTGTAAAAGTATGAAATCCCTATAGTATTAAATGAACAGGTGATTGAAATCCTAATTCCACTTGTTTAAGTGGAATAAAACAATGAAAGAAAATGAGTTAACTTAAAATGCTAACTATTCTATGTGGTCTTTGTAGAAACCAAATAAGTACTGTATTTTAAAATATTATGCATAAAAAATGCTTATGTGTTTATCAAAGCATTCAGTGAAAACAAAACCAAAAAAACTCCTCATTTTATTTACAATTTAGCAAAATAGAATAGAACAAAATGAATGTTTTTAAATGTTTAATAAGACTAATAATCAAACTATCCTATTTTGAAAAGTTGAATCAGATTTTAATGCTATATCTGTTAGTTGAACTACAGAACTTTGGCTCTGATTCATTTTGTGAACTTTACTGACTATACTAGCTAGTGCTAAAAATTATCAAACATAACTTTCTTTTTTCCTTTTTTTTAACATTCAGTAATAAAGGAAACATAAATGCTTACCAAGCAAGCAAAGATATCACAGCTGTCTGAGGCAAGTGTTGGTTGGCTATTCCAACACTGTTGTAATTTTACTTCAATATAAATTAAGATTTATGTGAAACAAAAATGCTAAATTGTGGTGATATGAGATGCTTAAGGAATAAAGTGAAGATAACAAGAAATGTGCATAGATTAGTTACTGCCCTATCTCATACTTAAATAGGACCTAAATAATGTTTTTGTCTGCACTATAATGCCACTAATGTGCAAAACTTTTTTTTTTTCTGCTGAAGTGTTCACAAAATAAAGTGATATAATTCTTTAACTATAACCCTATAACTGCAAATCACCTAAGAGCATTTTAGGCACGCGTGCCCCACACACACATGCACATGCACGGTGGGAAGCAAATAAATGCAAATATTTGTGTCGGCATTTGAGGATGATGTGATGATCCAGTATTTGCAGTTTTTTGCTACTATCTAAAGTTATGTTCATGAAAATTTCAGTTGTTTAGGATGGCTATTATTCCTTATTTCAGATGTTTGGTTTTTTTCCAAACAATACTAAGAATGGCAGTGGTAGCCCATTTTTGTTACAACCACCACTTTCTCATGATTAGAGGAGTCTAATCTGTTTTTTAACATTCTCATACATTATTAATGTGGAATAGTGAATCACTTCTGAGGATGGCTTGAGCAATGTTGACCATTGCATCTGTTCAGTATTTAATAATTACGAGGGGCATACTGAAAGTCACGAGCAACCCATTGTAAAAATTTAAATTTCAACAATGTAACGAAACGAATAGCAGGATCGTAATCTACAGACTTTAAGCCACATGTTGACCTATTGTGACATCATTAGCTTCTATCACGTGACCACAGACGGTGTTTGAAAAATGGCTGACATTGATATTTCGTTTTGACAGCGTGCTGTCGTTGAATTCCTTGTGAAAGAACGAAAATCTGCTCCTGAAATTCATCTCAGACTTCAACGTGCATATGGAGGTGTCTGCATGGGTACCAGCAGTGTTAGAAGATGGGTGAAACATTTCAACGATTGAAACACGAGTCTGCAAAATGGGCCTCGTAGCGGTCGTCCTCGAACTGCCTCTACAGAACGCAACAAGGAAAGAGTTGATGAGCTCATTACAGGAGATAGGCGTTTCACTGTGAATGAAATTGCTGCGCAACTTGGAATAGGACATAGTGCAGTGCAAGAAATGATCCACAGCTTGGGTTATCGAAAGGTCTGTGTCTGTTGGGTCCCCCGTTTACTGACTGAAGACCACAAACTTCAGAGAAGAACCATTGCACAAAACCTTCTTCAGAGATTTCATAATGAAGGTGATGAATTTTTGACGTGTATTGTGACTGGAGATGAGAGCTGGTTCCATCACTATGAGCCAGAAACAAAACGTCAGAGTATGGAATGGCACCACTTGAACTCACCATCGAAGAAGAAAGTGAAGACAGTGCAGTCTGTAGGAAAAGTTATGGGAAGTGTCTTTTGGGATGCACAAGGTTGCTTTCTGGTTGACTTTCTTGAACCTGGACAAACCATAAATTCTGCCCGCTACATCAAGACACTTTTGAAGCTCTGACGCGCTTTGCGTGATAAACGCCCTGGAAAGAGGATCATCCTTCAACAGGATAATGCGTGTCCGCATACTGCCCGTGCCACTATGGAGAAGATCAGGGCATTAGGGTGGGAAACTCTTCCACATCCTCCCTACAGTCCCGACTTGGAACCCTCCGACTACCATCTTTTCGGTTCTGTGAAGGAGCAGATGCGTGGCCAATGCTACGAGACGCTGGAGGATATTCGGAAAGCAGTGCGTCAGGGTCTGCAGGCAGCTAGAACGGAGTTCTATCACAAGGGCATTTTCAAACTTGTAGAACGATGGGAAAAATCTGTGCAAAACAATGGAGACTATGTCGAAAAGTGAAAGAAAGTCTGTAGATTATGATGATGTATTTGGTTTGGCTTAAAAATAAATATTAAGATTGTAAAACAGTGTTGCTCATGACTTTCAGTATGCCCCTCGTATTTGATGAAATACTGAAGTGTACAATTGTAAATGAGATTTTAAACTATCATAAAGAGGATAAATTACTAGTGCTTAATGCACTTGTCAAATGTACAGAGTTTCAAATTTGGAGTAGTATAAAAGACAATTAAAATTTGCAAATTTTGTGATTTTAAAATTACATGTATAATCCAAGTATGAATATTATGGGAACGTGCATTTCAGCTGCCAATTTTTAAGTATAAAGTCTGACAATTATTGTGCAATTAACAGATTGTTAAGACAACCATTAGGAAACTTTCTTTCATGGAAAAATGTAAATTTATTAGTTGCACCTGTAACGATACTCTCTGGGTATAAGTGCCCTATGGCTGCCCCAAGGACGGGTGTTGTTATTGACCCTGTGGTGCCTGGTGATGGATGATCTACTGGATGGCATCAACAGAGGCAGGATTCATGCACAGGGCTATGCAGATGACATATGTCTGGTTGTAAATGGGAATTTCTCATATCTGTTTCAGAGCTCATTCAGGGCTCATTACAGACTCTAGAGAAGTGGTGCAGGGAAACAGACTTGTCAGTTAACCCAGATAAGATAGAATGCATAGTCATGTGGAATACAAAGTGAAGAAGGTCCAACATGCAATGTGGGGATGTAGGAGAGTAATAGAGCTGAGGTGGGGCCTGTGGCCGAAATTGGTCAAATGGCCCTACACTTCAGTCGTTAAACTGTATACAACTTATGCAGCAATGGTTTGGTGGGCAGTGACCACTAAGCTGGAATCCCTGCGAAGACTGGTATGTATGATGATAACCGGGACAGTACAGACCATCCCACGGTCTGCCTTAAAGATCTTGGTGGATCTTCCTCCTTTTCATTTATTTGTGTAGGAAGTCACAAGGTTGGCTGTGTACCTCCTCTGGACATTTGACGATTGGAGTTTCAAACTACTTCACAAATGATACTTGCTGATTTTGAATGAATTTCAGAAGGGGTGTCTTTTCTCCTTGATGGCAGGAGATTTGATGGGGCCCAGATTCAATCTAAGCCCAGTGTATATATGGTGTGATTACAACCAGGAAGGAGTGGGACACAGAAACCAGGTTTCATCTGAAGTCAGGCATCCATATGTGGTAGACTTGACAATTTGTGGTTCAGGGGAGGACAGTGGCTGGGGCCTGGGGCCCTGGGACCAGACTTGGAAGGTTTGCTACCATGTTCCAGACCAAGATTTATGCCAACTTAGCCTGTGTCATGCATATTTTAAACATGCTGGGCAGACAAGCAGAAATCCATATCTGCTCAGATAGTCAGGCATAGGGTTGCCATACGTCCTCATTTTGTGGACATATCCTCAATTTGCAAGTAAAACTTGTCATCTACAAACAATTTTGAAAATTCTCAATTTGTCTGCAATTTGTTGGGTTGAAGCAAAATTAATAATTTGATTGTAATAATTATTTATATCCATATAGACCATAGAGAAATGTAGCTTTCATATGTTGACACAACTGTTTTAAATCTTATAGGTCTGTTAACCTGTTTATTTAACATTATTTCCATTCTGGTTCATCTTCTGGTTTCATTCCTCTTTATCATCCACATTCACGTACATGTGCATCGGACACAAATTGCTTTCCAAAATAAAAAATAAATAATCAAGAGGTGAGTGAATGTTAGTTATAAACACTTTTTGTATTTAATTATTTATTGTAAACATGGCAGACCTAAGCTGGTTACAGTTATTGAGTTATTCATTGCAACAAATGTAGCTCTCTTGGCAGTTTATCGTTGGTCTAATATTTTTCTGGCACAATCATATGTTTATTATAGATATCTTCAAAATGCCAAAAAGAAAATGACAGGTTTACAGATGATCTTCAAAAAAGATTTCCATCTTTTCGCCATGGATGTGAAGAAGCAGAATGTAAGACTTGTCCCAGCACTGTTGTGTCCATGGCTAACCATGCTGCCAGAGACCTAGAAATACACATGAAGTCAGACAAGCACTGTAAGTGTAATAAAGTGATGAATTATTTTATCAAAACAAACACTGACCTCAATGACAGTGTCTGTGCTGCTGAATGTTATTTTGCATTTCATGTTGTAACTCGCCACAGTTTGTACAATTCAATGAATTGCATTCCTGTGTTACTGAAGAGTGTGTTTCTTGATTCTGCAATAGCTGCTAAAGAATCATGTACTAAAACCAAAACAGAAGTCATAGAGAACTATATGTTGGCACCGCATTCAGAGGAAACTGGTAAAATCATCAGAGAATATTCCCTTTTTGGGTGTTTCTGCAGATGCAAATATTTATGGAGCTGTAAAATTATTTCCTATCCTGCTGCATTATTTTGACTACCAAAATGGTGGCTTGTGTGTTTAAGTCTTAAATGTTGAAAGCAAAAAAAATGAAACAGCTGAAACAATATCTAATTTTGTTAGTGAAACTTTACATTATTTTAGACTTGAGAACAAGTGTGTGGCCTTCAGAGGGGATAACTGCAACTCAATGTTTGGTGACATGAATAGGAAGGAGGGAAAGAACATGTTCTCTAATCTGAAGAGGCTACTAAAATCTTCATTAGTTGGGATTGGTTGCCCATCACACCTTCTCAATACCTGTAAACAACATGGTACTGCTTTTTTTGGACTTAGACTTGTAATATATCTTCAAAATCTACAATTACTTTTCTGTTTACACTGTTGAGTGGAATCTTTTAAAGAACTCTGTGAATTTCTTTAAGTTGTATACCAACAGTTGCTTTATCTCAGCAAAAGCCACTCAGCTGTTTAAAGGATTGTCCAAATGTATCCAGCTTTAAGGTAATATTTTTTGTCACACAATAAGCCTCCTGTTACTTTGAAGAAGTTCTTTTCAGATCCATTCAGTGAAATATATTTCTACCACCTGCCACCTGTGATCAGTGTGTTCCATTCTCACATAAAGGAAAAAGGAAAAGAAGAAGACTGCCTCATTGATGTTGTAAATTCCTTTCATCTTTAACTGTACCTTACAAGAATGCAAGAATAAAAGTTTCATATCATTGAAGGTTAAAGAGATGCTTAATTGCTTAGCAGGAGAAGGCCATGTCAAGGAAATCAAACATTTTCATGACAATGTGCAAAATTTATATGAAGGTTGCCTGGAGTACCTTAAAATGTGGATTCAGCCACTGAATGGATTTACATACTGTAAATGGCTAAATTTTGAGGATATGTCATAAGGAAAATGTTGAAGAATCAATCAAATTTTTGAATGGAAGAGATGTGGACATTGATGATGGTAAGGCATTTGATCAGTTTTGCAACTTAGAAAAATTTGCAGCCAGCTACGAGAAGCAGTTGCCTTCACAAAAGAAATGGGTTGACTATATTGAGATCTGCAGGAGTGTGGAATTGTACTCAGAAATAGTGAACATTTCTCATCTTTTTTGCAACCCCTGAGCATAGCGCCTATGTTGAAAAACTTTTCCTCTAATTCAATCACAGTAGACCAAAGAAAGGAACAGACTTCTTGTAAGTTCAGTTAAGTATAGCACTGGTTAGATTCAATTTTAAACATTTCACATGCAAGGAGTTCTTCAAATATTTGCTACAAAATAATAAAAAAAATCAGGTCAAGTGAAAAATATGGGATACCCTGGCTGAATGAACATTGATGAGGCTAATAATTTCTTGTGTTTAAAAATAACTTGTAACATTATGTAAATGTCAGCTTTGCCTGTGATGTTAAAAATAGCAAATACTCTTATTAGTGGGCTAAGGTACATACCAAGTAATGGTTAAGAGAAATTTCTCTTTGCAGCAAAGTGTCCTCATTTCAGCAGATCAGACTATGGCAACCGTAGTCAGACAGGTTTGAAAGCCCTTATGGGAGCTAAAATAATATCTAGATTGGTGGAAGAGTGCTAAAGGATGTTAGATAACTTTGTGCTCACAGACAGGTTACCCTTATCTGGGTTCCTGGGCATGCTAGCATCTGAGTAATGAGATAGCAGACAGCTGGCTAAGTGGGGAGTGGATCTTGAATTTGTAAGATTGGAACCCTTTTGCAGCATGTCCCCTAGAATTGTCAAGTTTGTACCATATTTTTTGGACTATGATTTTGTTAAGAAAGTTTTGAAATAAAAATAATAAAGGTTTTATTCCCTATTACTTACATGATGTAGGTATCCCATACATTTCACTCTGTTTTGAAGCACAACAAAAAGTATCCTGTAAACTTCATTTTCACTTTCACTTATATCTGAATTTTCAGTTTATACAGATCATTTTCTCAGCTGTTGGGGGCCCAAAATGCCTTTCTGCTGCCCTATTACCATGCTCTATTGCATATTGCACAAATTCTAATTTGAATGCAGCACTGTATGAAAATCTCTTCTGTCTAAGCAGCATCATATACAGACACGAGAGCTTAGAAAAATGAATGTCGCTTTCACAACAGTACACTTGCTACTGGCAACTGAACATAAAGAAGGGGACTGTGAGAGAAAATGTTCTTTGCTATCTCATTCTTTAACCCGTTAAGGGCAAAACTACTATTAGGTACGTCTATCTTTAAGACTCATATTCTTCTAATGATGCTCTTTATGCTGTGTTGAACCTTGAACCTCAATTAGGTAGCAAGTATACAATCCACAAGGCTCACATTCTCTTGCTTATGATTCATGAAACTACCGGTAAATTTAGCTGGTTTGCACATGTGAACTTTGGACCATAAGATGCAATTAAATTTTAGACAGTATTTTATAATGAAAAAGGTGTCTCTTATGGTCCAAAAAATATGGTAGTAACCCAGCTTACAGCAAGACCCCATCTTGAGATTTGGGAAAAACTACTGTCAGGCAAACCCACGACTTTATTTCAGGGCCAGGTGCTAAGCTAAAATATTATTTTGAACCTAACTAGGTACAACACCCTGAGTGACATCAATGAATAATGGGGCTTACTGAGAACCCACTTAGGAGGCACAAAGGTCTCTAGATGGAGTCTCAAAAGAGGCCACTCAGATGAGATCTTCATCAGGCTTGAAACGTAACCATGTAATTGAAGAATTTAAGTAGAAATATATATAAAGGAAGGTGAGGTGTTAAATAAACAAACTTTTCAGCTGGCTTGTTTATTGTTTTCTCCCAAAAAATAGTGTGGAATGACAGTGTTATAATGATTTGTACAACATTTATAGTCCCAGTAAACCACATAAAATCTCAGTTAATCATATTATGTGAAAAAAACTGCATGTATTTCGAAAGGAACAAGGATAACATTTCTTTCTGTGTACAATCTCTCATTGAAGCATACCTAAATCTATAACATTTTTATTTATTAATTGGTTTTTTAATTTGGCATAAGGAATTTTTATGCTAATCATCCACTCTGTGTTGAACATTTTTCATTTTTTTTAAATATATTCAACCCCTAACCAACAGGCGAAGAGTAATCATTGATGTGAACACGTGTATTACACAATTCATAGAGAACTGGCTGAATTCTAATAAAAATGGAGGTTGAAGGTGAAAATAAGATTGCGAAAGAGGATCAAAGAGAGCAAGAAAGGGGAGCTAGGTGTGAGGAAGAGGGCATCTGCTGTCCTTTCAATAATAGAAGTAGATCAGTGGGTTTTACACAAACTAATTAGTGGGAGACCAAGATTAGCTACAAAGCTGTTAAATCGGAGGAAAGTTAATACCATCCAAATATACCAATTCTTAAAAAGTTAACCAGACTTGAAAAATTCAGTGCCTTAACCAGACTTAAAACGATGGAGTGGAGAAGGAATCTTCAACATGCAATAAAATGCTTCAAATCTGATTAAACTTTCAACTATACACAATTACAAGAAATGGAATATATGTGAATCTGATAAGTAAAGTAAATTAAGTTGTTGAATTTATATGTAATTATTTAAATATTATAATAGTAATTAAAATAATAATAATTAAAATAATACTAATACTAATACTAATCATACTAATCATATTAATCATACTAATCATACTAATCATACTAATCATACTAATCATCATAATCATAAAAAAAAATAATAATAATAATAATAATAATAATAATAATAATAATAATAATAATAATAATAATAATAATAATAATAATAATAATAATAATAATAATAATAATAATAATAATAATAATAATAATGTTGATTGTCCATAGACTTTTTGTGCAAGTTTCAGACATTGACAGAGATGCTACATTTGCAAATATTACTATTTTCAACATAGGTATAAACTCCTTACAATTTGTATAACTTAACAGTCACTGATAAGTAATTGTATTCTTTGATTAATGGATCCTTACAAGTTCATTTAAAGGTACTGTGTATTCTGTGTAGTTGTGTTGACCACTGTCATGATAATTGTAAAGTATACTGTTACTAAACTCATTGTTTTCCTTACCTGTTGCAATAGCTACTACCTTATAAACATATAGTCCTACTGCTGTCAGAAGTTTATTATCCCTAAATACATTTCTGCATGAATCATCGTTTGCCAGCCCATATATATAGGGTCTTTAATATAAGGTAACCCCTCTCGTGGCCCCTCTCCACTGCGCGAGAGATCTAAGAGTCGCCAGGATAGTGGCTGGCAAAGGTGCACTGGAAACCTTACCTTAAATAAATGCTGAAAATATGGACAATCTGCTCGCAAACAGGCAGTATAACAAGTTAAAGATGTTCTCACTCATTCACCTAAGCTCAGCAGTGTAGTGTACAGAAACTTAGTGATAACATCATGCACGAAATCACAAGGATTCCTGTTGCTAAGCTTAGACGAGTGAGGGAGAATATCTTCGCAAATTGTGCTGCCCGTATGTGAGCAGAAGGTCAACATTTCCATAATTTATCTTATGATGTATATTTTACTGCGCCTTTCCCAGCAGCACTTTCCCGGCAACACTCGGATCTTTTGAGTAGTGGAGGGAGACCGTGACAGGGGTTATCTTATAATTTAATGACCCTATTCTCCATGAACATTTTTTCAACAACATTAATTCCCTATTCATGTAAGGAATTTTGTTGCTTCCCATACTGTGTGCCATAGGAGATATAGATGCATAAGATTGCAAAGTATAAGTTATGTAACATCCTTTTTTTTATCTAAATGCAATAATTAGGATTAATCCTTTTACATATATAGTCAACGAGTTTCCCATGTTAGATTATATTACCTATGAGTATGCCTAAGAAGTTGTAATTGTCAACTTTTTCACATTCTAGTATTATTTAAGGACACGGCAAGGACACTGATTTCTTTGTTTGCTTGACAATGTTCAGATAGACCATTTATTTTCCTTAGAATTTACATTTAAATTTATACTATATAAATTAGTTTGCAAATTGTTTTATGGAATGAAAAATTATCTCCTAATTGTCTACAAGATTTAATGAGAATATCATTGAAGTATTATTACACTGTTATGTGACTGCTCTTAGCTGTATCTTGATGTACACAGTGCACTGGACATCAGCAAGTTAATAATTCAAATAGGAAAAGTCATATATATGTCATATGCATATTATTGCCTTAGCATTTTTCATTACAGGTGCTATGCATTAAAATAATAGAGTTTGGCATAATTAATTGCAGAAATGTAGTAGCAGACAAATACAAATAAGATGAACTCTGATTTGTTACTCAATAAACGGAATATTTATCTCACGTGGTGGATCTTTTACAGTTCAAAATGCTAGATATCCATTACATACACAACTACTATCAATCCTAAAATGTTCTTGAATCATTTGAAATTATACCTTAGCTGAGGATTAATGATGTATTATTAAACAATCATCATTTGAATAACCTTTTCATTTCAGAATTAAGAACAGTGGAGCACATGTAAATCACCAAAACTTACATAAACTTATATAAACTTACTTATATACTTTTTCTTGCTTTGCTTACATCCTCAACTATACTTGTTGACTCTTGAGTTTATTCTGAGCTACTTGACAAGTCATGTACAGAGCCTTCATTTTGATATGTGGCCATATTACAGGGAATTAGTTTGCCTGCACTACACTTTCTATTTCTAACTGGTTCTGTTTCCATCCTCTCCATGTGCTTGTTAATTTGTTGATTTGAAGCCTATCTTCTTGTACAGAGGTTGTCACTTTGTGATTGTTATGTTATATGGTTAGTGCTGTAATAATGCCAAAATGCCCATAGCATTTAGCACACGGAATCTTCAGGTGTAAATCCTATGTTACAAACTCTTGTAAATAAGTGATACAGTTATTTATAGACTAATTCCCTGTTATTTGTGCACCTCAGAGAAATGTTTTCTAATCTTGTGAATAGATTTAGGAAACACAATTTATTCTTCATGAGAAACTGAAAATAAATCGCTGTTTTTACAGAAGAAAAGCTTAATGATTCAAAAAAACTTTAGAATAAGGTCAAAAAAAATTTGAGAAAACTTGCACAGGAATCAGGAATGTCATAAACCTCAGCTTGGAATGACACCAATCATTTAAAATTAAACCTGTTATGTAACTGTAGTTCAGGAATTGAAACCGCCCAATAATGTGAGAAGAGCAAATTGTTGGGTGTTGGACAATGTTAATTTTTGCTCTAATGATCTTTATTTCATTTTAATGAATGAAACTTGGTTCTATTTACCAGGCTGTGAAGAATGTAAATTTTCTTAAACGGTGTGAGAAATATGTAGCAGCACAAGGGCATAGTTTCCTACAGCTTCTATGATGAAGTTATGTTAATGTAATATAAGTTGCATGAGAAATCTCTGTACTTCAATTAAAGGGGGTATGAATATCCCACTCTGCTGGTAAAAACTGTGCTTCCCAGTATCAAGAATTCCCAATAGGCCAGAAATGCATTCAAAGAAAACGTCTGTAGCTGTAGATGCTGTGTTACATGTAAAACATGAGCTAAAAAGTAGTAAACAAAGCAAGGAAGTGTGTATACTTGACTCTTTATGTAGGTTTTTATAATCCCTCTTCTTTTTTGTAGGGCCTAAAATTTCACACTGAAATATCATACAAAGCACATATTTTTCCAGAGCTTTATACCTCTTTAATTGCTTGTGAATAGCTAGCCACTTTTTCCTAATATGAGATAAAGCCTACTTAATGACTGTGGGTGCATCATGCACTGGGAATTATATAAATCTGTTTTGAGTTAATACCCCCAGGTGTAAGACTGAATTTAGGGAACTACAGGTGGCAGACAAATCACAAAGTCATGCAGAAGTCCCTAAATGATTCGCTAAAAGTTTATCTCAGCACTAGGAGTGCCATGCAGCCTCCAACACCACAGGTTCCAGGGGTTCGCAAGGCAACAATCCACACCCCCTATGGGGACAAAAACCACAATGCTGCCCCAATGCGACGAAAAGCATTAACAAAGTACATGCATTTGCATGCGCCACTTGCCAGCACTGCTACACACTGCAAGCTCAGAGACACACATGCCTGAAGGGTGATATGGAAATAACGTGAAAGAAAATGAGGCATTCACCTAAGTGACGAGGGAACCATGAGAAACCCCAAGTCAGAGTGTGTGGTTGACAGGGATCAAACCTACAACTTCTCGAATATATTTTACTAATGTAAGATTAATACTGATACTATTCCCATGAATTGTGAATCTCTTTATCTATCTCCTGTCACTGATTCTGAAATATTTCACATAATTAGGAATTTAAAAAATAGTAAAAGTACTGGACATGATAAAATATCAAATAACTTACTTAAAATATGTAATAACTTTATTACACCTGTCTTGACAAACATAATAAATGCTTCATTGCAAAGCGGCAAATTTCCAGAGAAGCTAAAAACTGTTAAAGTTATACCTTTATTGAAAAGTGGAAATGTTGAAGACATAAATAATTATAGACCCCTTAGTTTGGTATCATCATTGAGCAAAATTTTTGAAAAAGTCTATGAATGTAGGTTACTGAAGTTCTTAAAAAAACATAGGATATTGAATGCTGAGCAACATGGTTATATAAAAGGAAAATCGACAGAAACTGCACTTATTGAATTAGTACATAATAACCTTAAAGCCTTAGATAATAAAGAGTTTGTAGAGAATATATTTGTTGATGTGAGTAAAGCTTTCGACTGTGTTAATTTAGATAATCTGATTAGGAAATTAGAAATGTATGGTGTAAGAGGAGTAGCATTAGAATGGATACAGTCATACATATATAATAGAAAACAGTATGTGGAAATAAAAGGAAAGGATGGTAAATGCAAATCATCCATAATTACTGTTAAAAATGGAGTACCACAAGGTTCCGTTCTTGGACCCTTGTTGTTTAAAATATATATTAATGACATAATTAGTTCCTGCAAGACATTACAAAATAATGAATTAATATTATATGCTGATGATATAGCAATATGCTGTACACATAAATGTTTGCAAGAGTTGGAAATTAATGCGAACAATGTAATTAATCATCTTACTCAAATATTAAAATACAACAATCTAAATATTAATATTAACAAAACCAAGCATATGTTTATATCTAACAAAATAAATGACTTTAAGGTTGATGTTTATATTGATGGAATAAGCTTGGAGGAAGTGGAAACTATTAAATATCTTGGGATACTATTAGACAATAATCTTGATTGGCATGCCCATGTTGACGAATGCTGTAAAAAGTTGAGTAGTGTTATTTATTTATTGAAATATATGGCTGCCTTTTGTAATATTAATATACTATTAAACATCTATCATGGTTTATTTATGAGTTACATCAACTATTGTGTGACACTGTGGGCAGATACCACACAGGAAAGTATAAATAGAGCTTTAGTTCTGCAAAAAAAGGCAATTCGCATTATGCTAAAATTAAAATTAAGACAAAGTGTTAAGTCAGAATTTATAAGGATGAAATTACTGACATTTCCTTGTTTATTAATTTTTAAGGCCATATTATATACTAAGATACATTACAACAAAATAAATTCTGATAATCATGCCTATAACACTAGGAATAAGGATGAATATAATATTGTAAGCCATAGATTAAAAATTTTTGAAAAATGTATGAAATATAAAGGAATTATATGGTATAATAAACTGCCAAAGGAACTAAAGTTAATAATGGATGTAAAAAAGTTTAAAAAAGAACTATGTAAATATTTAGTAAGTAAGGCATACTATTCAGTTGAAGAGTTTATGGGTAACTGATGTATTTATTTCTTTGTATATCATTTATAAGTATTTCTTTCTCTGTATTTATTTATGCATTGTATTTTAGCTGTATTGACAACGTCTAATAGATTTTGTAATCTCCATTGACAATAAATTGAATTGAATTGAATTGAACTGCATTATGGAAGTTGGCTGAATGCCAGTAACTCATTCCCAAATGTGAACTTAGCCAGTCTTTCTTACTATTTGCAGAAATAAAGCAAGCAGAAAAATGTAGGAGAAATCAGTTTTCTTCTTCTCTTGAAAATTAATGATGAAGTAAATGCATTTGGATTCATTGGTTAATTGCAGTGGGCTAAACAGGAAACCCTGAGGAAAAACCTTAGTCAGACAGTTTGATCAAATCAGGATTCTAATTCAGATCATCTGTGTTTTGAAATGACCTTTTTGGTGTTTTTCAAGCATTAGCCAAGACTGTGCAATTGCTAGACGGCCATGGTAACTTATAATTTGAAGTTTGTATTTTCTGCAATAGCAGGGTACTTTATTAGCATTGTTTTACATTTATGTAATTTCAAGATAGCATACATATTGAAAAATGTTATAAAATAGCTTTAGTACAAGGCTGAATCGAAAAGTAACACACTATAATTATTTTACAAAAAAGTTTAATAGTTAAAAAACAACAGGAAAAAAAAATCAGAATGAACTTACACCTTTTACTTACTTTTCGACATAGTCACCCACTTTCTCAACACATTTGTCCCATTGTGATACCAGTTTCAATGTGCCTTGTTCGTAGAAGTCTGTTTCCCTGGAGTGTTAGCCATCTGCGGAGTCCTAATTTCACTTCCACATCTGTCGCAAAACTTTGGCTGACCAGGACTTTCTTCATGGGACCAAACAGATGACAGTCTGATGGTGCAAGATCCAGACTGTATGGTGGATGTTGGAGCATCTCCCAACCAAAATTGGTGATTTTCTGATGAACAGCAGCAGCAACTTGGGGGCGAGCAATGTCATGAAGTTGACATTGTTGGCATTAATGTGGCATTTGTCACAAACGACATAATGCAACTTCACCCAAGTTTTAATGTAGGCTGCAGCATTCACAGTGGTCCCGTGTTCAGCAAAGTCTACCACTAAAACACAATGTATATCCCAGAACACTGTCACAAGCTTTTTCCCAGCAGATTGAGTGATTTTGAATTTTTGCTTTACTGGGGAATGAGCATGTTTCCACTCCATACTTGCCTGCTTTGTTTCAGGGGTGTAGTGGTATGCCCCCACCATTACCAGTGACAATTGCTTTCAGAAAGCCATGCTCTTCTGCTGTGTGTTGTGTTAAGTGATCCTACCTTGTCATCTTTCACTGGCCCTTGTGGTTGTCTGTCAGGTTCTTATGCACCCAGCGATCACCAACTTTACGAAATTTCAACCTGTCATGAACAATATCGTACTACCTGTCTGATGAAAGAATGCAGTTTTTGGGGAGATTGCTGATGTAGCATGGCATGGTTTAGAGCCGTCAGAAAAGGCTGGAATATACTGCAGTACAGTCTGAGCATCAAAATATCAGTACAGGGTACGTAAACAAGAATGAACTAAATGATCCTTAACAGGTTAATTTGCTGTTTTCTTTATCACTAATGAATATATGAATATTAATGTTCTACTTTGCGAATGTGTGATTATGCGCAGCAGTGTTTGCATTTTGACTTGATGTCCACTATAAGAGACTCAACTGCTGCATTCCAGTATTGTGCTGTACAGGGCATGCATCAGGAGTGATGAGTAATACTGCTTATCTGCTTGTGTTTACTCAAGCTTCCACTCATGGCCTTCTGCATTCATTCTTCAGACAGGAAATACACTGCACCATTGGAAATGTTGAGCTGTTGTAATAAGGTTTGCAGTTGCACACGCTGGTCATTCAAAATTGCCACCTCAAGGTTCTGACATTCTCTGGGTTTGCGGCTGTTACCAGCCTTCCGGAATGTGGAGAATCACCAAGGTTCACACGCCCCTCTTGGAAGAATGCACACCAACTGACGATATTGCTACATACAATCATCCCCATACATGCCAAGCATGTCCCTGTGAATTTCACTTGGTTTATGTCCTTTGGCCGACAATTATGGAACCACACCTCTGCTCTTCACATGTGGCAACAGTAGCATACGTGCCATCTTTGTTGCATACTTCACACTTCTCTCACTGTAGCTACACATTAAACAAAAAATATCCTCTGTAATGAAAACTTCAAACTATAACTGTGTGAAATTGCAACATGCCAGCTGCAATACCAAGGCAGAAAAAATTATTGTGCATTACTTTTCAATCCACCCTTGTATATGCTCTGTTGGGCATGGAGGCTTACAAAATACCTTTGTTTAAGTGGGCTTGTTGGACTTAGCATGTGCTAGTGTGCTATTCTTATGAAAGTTTGTATTTCTATCTGCTTCATTTTGAGATAAACTTTTGCTGCAGTGCATATTCCATTATAGATACAAAGAGAATAGCCGTGTCCAAATGTTTAAAAGCTGTATGTGATGTTTATTTATGCTAAGCTATATACAGGGGAATATGACCGGTGTTCATCCCTGGCTCTGTACTGGTCACACTCATATTTTATGTAAATTTCTTAATTCTAGTTTGTTACAACATTTATACTTCTTGTTTGACTCTCTTTACTGTTCATACCCATTTATTTTTCACTTTATATGAGAATTTTCAAATCTTCTTACTGTCTTTTTGAAGCATTTCAACTACAGTTATGTTTCTAACTTTCTTAAACCATTTTTTATTAATATACTCTTTTTTCCAAACTTCAGTCCCTTTATGTTTAAATATTATATGTTCAGGTATACTATATACTGGCCTTAATATTTCATGCTCATATCACATAATTATGAGAAATAGCTGAACATAAAAAATACTTCAAAGGAATGACAAATTTGAGCCATTCATACTATTGATGATGGATATTTGTGTCTCATGGCACAAAAAGGTTGTTTGCAATAAATTGTGGTTTTAGAGACAATCATTATTGGGGAGTATCGTTTTTTTCTATTGCTTAGCATTTACCAGCTGTACAAGATTATACAAGTTCCTTTCAAATGAACAGGACTTAATAGGCAACTCCAAGAAAATTCAAGATTTACATTTTGTCATGTAAATATCTTTAATATTTGGTGTTTTAATCAAAATGGGATTTTTAAAAAATCAATTTTTAAAAAAACAATTCCATGTCAAAGATAGTTTAGTTGGAGGGATTTTCTTGAAAACCTTTGTGTTGCATCTTTGGAATATAATGAACCTAAACACCCAATTTGTGTTTGAGTTTTTGAGTGACCCTTAGCGAGCGAGTATGTGTACACTCGCTCGCCCGCCCGCGCACGCGCGCACACACACACAAACACACACTAAAAATGCTTTTTTGGATTTACACCTTCTCCAAACCTGTATTTCTGATGCAATCCTTTATCAAATTTTAGTTAAATTATTTACTATACTTAGTAGAGAAAGTAAACATGACAACCTGAGCATAAAATATAAACCATATTTTAGCCCACATGTTTTGCAACATAAATTAAATCATTGTCTCCTGATTTACCTTAAATAAACCTTTACTCAAAATGTGGTTACAATATCCATCCATCTATCCATACTTCTTCTCTCAGTTTCTTAACATGTGTGTATTTTGGAACGTTCTGCATGTTTTAATTTATTCATTGCATTTTGTGTAGTTTAATTTTAAATCATCCATTGCTAAATATAAGAGTTATGCACAATTTATTTAAACATCAAAAATAAAAATTATGCTATATTTAAATATGAAGACTTCTTCACAATCCTTGAAATAAGTCTGATTATTTTTATCTGGCTTTATTTTTCAGTTGAGTGTAGAGGATTTTATTTGGCAAGATGAAGCAGGAGAGGGTGCATTTCCTAATTTGGAGAACTGGATCGAGAACTCGGATAAAGTGGAATACCTTCAATTTGTTCACTCTCCTCTGCATGTCTTTCATCACCTTCCTCTCCAGAGGCAAAGTTTCCGACACATCAGGCTGGGAGCAGAAGAATCTGTTTTTGATGTCTCTGATGGTTACAACATGCTCTTTGTGAGCCTAGATGATGCAAATGCAGATGAGGACAGACCATTACTTCTGAGGAGACATGGTAAGCTTTTTATAACATATTGTAACTGTTTGAAATCTGTGTGTCAATCCCTCTACCATGTGGTAATGGTAATATAAGGATGAAGAATTCAGTGCTCTCATGTTTTATTGGCAATTCTATCACTGAATGCAGGATTTATCAATATATCAGAAATTTAAATTATTTGTTTGGCTGAAGATATATATTTTTATCACAACTTTTTAGATTTTGAAGTTCATAATAAGGTTTTTTTTAACAACTAGGAGCTATTTCCAGGCTGTCTTGCCATGGTTTACTGGAGTAAGATAATCCAGACATTTTGTTCGCAACTACAGTAGACATCTTCAGTGGTGCAGTCGAAGTTTTTGCTGTGTCTGAAGCGTGGACTGTCAGAGTTGCTGTATTTATGCTGGTTGGTTTGGGGGTGGGACTTGGCCTCTCCGGGGCAGGTACCTTCTGATTGGCCTGCTTTGATCATGCCAGTTTTATGACTTTCCCTGCCTTTGATGAGCTCATTAATTTTACATAAACATACAAACTATCAAGGATTGTGATACGGTTTTACTTGCATATTAATTGCACTTCTTTCAGCCACTATGAAATGCATTCTTTACAACATATTTACCAAGTGGATCACTTGAGTCACACTTCAGATGATAGCATGGTCATGAGTTCCAAATTGTCTTTGTGAAAATAGTCGTTCACAGTCCACTTTGGAACATGCATGTAGAATTACAGCTGCAAATTCAGGGTTATCTAATTTCACTGCCTTTAGGCATTTCATAATGTCAACCTTCTCAATTGAAAGTTGTAACTTGACTGCATCTTGCAGCTGTCTGTGCATTCCAGAATTGTGCTGCACTGAGTGATTACATTCTAGAAGCAGCAGTTAACACAATCTTCACTAGACCTTCATTTACCACAATGTTCTTAGGGTTAAAACATTTGTTCAGCATTGTGAACACAAACTTTGAGGGATCAGAACTCAAAAGCTCTGAGATTTTATTTTGAAGATGTAATAATTGCATAAGAGAATGCTTAACTTCTTCTGAAGCAGTTGGTTGCCAACACTGACTAAAAGTTGACTTATTTCATCTTCAAAAATACCCTGGCTGATCAATTTGAAACCATGCTTAAGTTGTTTAACTTTGAGTATAAATCATGGGCAGTAGGAACTTCAATCTCTCAAGATGTACAAGTGCTGTGAGGTCAAGAGCACATTCCTTAACAAACACTGCTTCAACTTTAACAGTGTTCTGTTAAAGTTGAATCGGTTAACTTAAGTTGAAGCCCAGACTTAAGTCAAATTGTTAAAGTTAAAACTCAGTAGAAGAATAGCAAATCATATTTTGCAAAAATTGTCACTGGGACGAGTTCAAAATACCTTAGCAACACATCGTTAAATATGGAGCATCACTGAAAAGTGCAATGAGGTAATTGGCAACAATATTACCTAAGTTGCTAAATAGCCAGCCAACTGTTGAATAAGTATCATATTTTCCAAATACAAAACAACTTCAAATGCAAGACGTCCCCAATTTTCAGTACTAAGTTTTGGAATTAAGCATATCAAAGAAGTTAACTTAATTTTCAAATGAAATTTAAAGTTTTGTCATATATTTTGAACAAATTAAGGGACACTTGTGTTTATTAATTTTTTTTCTTTTTTTATTTAATCTGAATTTGTGCAGAAATTCATGTGGTGGCAGGAGAGAGGGAGAGGGGAGAATGGAAATTATATACTGATACCTATGTAAGCGATCAGATGTTGCAAGGGCATTGGCAGCACAACTGCTAACAATGTAATGTACGAGGGCCGTTCAGAAAGTAGCCTCTGGTTGATTGCAAGAAATTCACCAAGTTAAATAAAAATATTTTAATATATACATCTTACAACCACATCTTTGCACTATTTTTCTACATAGTCTCCATAACGATTGAGGCACTTATCGTATCTGTTCACAAGCTTTGAAATTCCTTCTGCATAAAAATCACCCGCCTGTGCCTGGAGCCAGCCTGTGACCGCATCTTTGAGCTCTTCATCGTCATCAAACCGCTGGGACCCGAGCCATTTCTTCATATGCATGAAGAGGTGATAATCGCTTGGCGCCAGATCTGGGCTGTAAGGTGGATGGTTGACAACGTCCCACTTGAAGGACTCAAGAAGGGCTGTTGTTCTGCGAGCAGAGTGAGGACGGGCGTTATCGTGCAAAAAAACGATACCGGAAGTCAGCATACCACGGCGTTTGTTCTGTATAGCCCGTCGTAATTGTTTTAGTGTTTCACAGTACACGTCTTGATTAATGGTCGTCCCACGTTCCATGAATTCAACCAACAACACCCCTTTTGCATCCCAAAACACCGTTGCCATCAATTTTCGGGCATAAAAATCTTGCCGGGCTTTTATTGGTTTGGTAGGCGAATTTGAATGTGCCCACATCTTTGATTGTTCTTTTGTCTCAGGGTTCACGTACTTAATCCAGGTTTCGTCCCCGGTCACGATTCTGTTCAACAATGGTTCACCTTCGGCCTCATAACGTGACAGAAAGTCTAATGCAGAAGCCATTCTTTGAGTTTTGTGGTGGTCGGTAAGAATTTTGGGCACCCATCGTGCACAGAACTTACGGTAACCCAATCTTGCTGTCACTATCTCGTGGTCTTAGAAATCTGTGGAAAATCAGTAGACAACTCCGACATTGTGAAACGTCGGTTTTCATGAACTTTTGCATCAACTGTCTGAACGAGTTCGTCCGTGACCAATGATGGTCTACCACTCCTCTCTTCATCATGAATGTTTTCTCGTCCACTTTTAAATAAACATACCCATTCACGGACCACTCCTTCACTCATAACTCTTGGTCCGTACACGGCACAAAGCTCACGATGAATAGCTGCTGCAGAATATCCTTTGGCTGTAAAAAACCTTATAACAGCACGCACTTCACATTTGGCGGGGTTTTCTATTGCAGTACACATTTCAAACGGCCACAAACACTAAACTAGCGCAGGTACGACTTTCACTCGACCACGGCTTGATGCCGACTGACCTGCTGAGTGCGTGAATGCACAGATGGCGTCGCTACTCCCCCCACTACCCGCACTGTGACCGATCGGAGGCTACTTTCTGAACGGCCCTCGTATATGCTTTTCTATTCAGAAACATGCTTAATATAACATACCATTGTAAAAAGTTTTACCTAAATTAACATTCAAATTTGCATGGAAATTCACGTTTTGGGAACGTGAGAGATGGAGAGGGGAATGCAGAAATGTACGGTATATGTGTAGTGGGAGAATATGACAGTGGTGGCAGCAATGGTGGTAGTGTGTATATTTTATATTTAGTCAACATAGTGAATATACTGCATTGTTGAAAAATATACCTAATTTGAATTTGCCAGAAACTCGCATTGTAGCAGGAGAGAGACAGATAAGAATGGAAATGTACTGCTACGTCTGCACACATGAAAGCGCAGCATAGCTGTAATGACGATGAGTACAATTCCGTATTTAGATAACATAATTGAATATAACACTTCATTGTAATAAGTTTTACTATGGTTTTACGCCATTCAAATTTGTGTTTAAATTCACATTGTGGGTGGCAGAGAGAAACAGCGGCAAACAAAAATGTACCAGTGTTTGTGAAGGGTAGGAGGGAAATTTGCTGCTAAACCTCTCTCTTTGTGATTAATTGTTGGCTCCCAATGAACATTATGTGCAGCCACTGATAACAAAGAAAGACCTCTATTGTTATTTTAGTCTTGGAAAGAAATCTTTTTTCTAATGAGAATACTTATAGGCCCCTTTAGTGCAAAATGAAGGCAAAAAATGTGCTGCATTTGTTATGACCTTGACAGTAAGCATTACCATTTCCCCCAGGGTTTGACATTGTACCCATGAAGCTTGGAACTTACTTTTTGCTGTTTGCTATTCAGAAAACATTGCAAATGCAAGACAACACCAGTTCTGGACATCAATATTTTGTAAAATAGAATCTTCCTGTATTCGGATAAATTCGGTACTTATTCTGCCGGAAAGTATTTGTAGTACTATATCAGCACCAAACTTTAGTCCTTCATGTTAGTAAATCAACTATAAGTCAAACGTTTGAGTATTTTACCTGGATAAATCTTGTATCATTAGAAAATTGTGCAGAGTATAGTATTTTGTATAAAAACCAAATTTTTGCATTATTTTGCTAGTTAAAATTCGCAAATTCTGCCATTTTTGGATGCCCAAAATATATTCCGACTATGCTTTCATGATTTTAATGCTTTTCGGTCTTATCATTTAAAAAAAATGTTCCCATTTATACTCATACTACAGACACTGGTTGGCAGCTCACATACCAGATGTCCTTGCTTGCTAGACCTCCAAAAGAGGTATAATATCTGTTCAACCACTTCACGTTCTCATAATTATAGTTGCAATTACAATAATAATAAACTTGCACATCATCATAAGAGATGTTGAAAATGTTACCCCCCATCCACACATTTCTGGCATCTACTCAGGAAATTTGCATTACACTCAAGAGTTCAAAATTCAAATTTGAGTGAATTCCTTGCCTGATGTTTCTGTTAATTCTTTCAGTGTATAGAGGTTTAATACTTATAGCTTGTTTTAGCAAGTTCCCTCATTGATGAAAATCACAGAGTTAATCAGGGGACTATGAGGGCCATGATCCCTAATCTTCAAACATTTTCTGAATTAAATTTAATGACTCATCAGTGGTATGTATAGTAGCAGAGTCTTGTTGGAAAAATCCAGACAGACATTAAACATTCAACATTGGCTAGACATTCAACAATAGTGTCATGCAAGGGAATCTCTTGTGTAAAATCAGTTTTCTCTGTACTGTGACAACTGTTTTTTTTTTCAACAAAATATATATATATCAGCCTGCAGATTAGTAACTAGGCCACCCTTCATTTTACAGATGATGCAAAATGCAGGTGCTGACTCTGCATTCACCAGCCTGCTGATTAGGGCTAGGTGGTGCTCATTAATGTGCTTCATTAGCGCAATGGTTAACATGTTGGAAAATCATAGAATTAGAAGTTCTAATCATGCCTGCAAATAAATTGAGTTTTTTACTCATTTCTGTTCATGTTTCGAGAACGTTTTAGCAAATCATGATTTCTTGCTGAATACAATAGAAAGTTGATTTGCCTAAAAATATGAAGTTCCAGCCATTTATGCACACTGTGGAACAATGTTTCTGAATAGGGAGTATCTGGATTTGCTGTTAGTATACAGGCAAGCACAACAGAATGCAATGGAGATGTCACCTATACCAACTAGGTTTCTGCAGAGAACATTTCCTACAGATCACACATTTTTGCGAGTTGTGAACACCTTCTGGAATCAGGAAAAGTGCACAAGACACCACATCCATGAAGAGATCACACTATCTGTGACAAGTAATGACAGATCATGTGACTAGCTGTCATTCACATCTGCATTGCAGTATGAGGGACATTCATAGTTATTTCAATATTAGCCAATCTTCTGTATGGAGAATACTATATCATGCAAAGTTTCAACCTTATCTTCAGCTATACCAGGAGCTACTGCATGGTTGGTGTGTTGCATTTGCTAGGTGGATCATATGACAAACTGAACAAGATCCACATTTTTTCACAACTGTGTTATTTACAGACAAAGCAAGGTTCCACAATACAGGCCATGTAAATTGCCACAAAATGGAGCACTATATGTCCATATAAGATGTGAGAAGTGGCCTTCAAGTCCAACGGAATTTCAATGTTTGGGCTGATATATTCGGTGATCATCTAATAGGCCCACATTCTTATGATGACCAACTCACTGGGAATCACTATATCCACTTCCTACAACACCAGCTGTCTATTATACTGGATCAAGTGCCATTGCGGAACTGACTTAACTATATGGTACCAACATGATGGAGCACCAGCTCATTCAGCCTGTCGTGTAACTGCATATCTCAATGCCACCTATCCTGAGCAATGGATTGGGCAGCATGGACCAATAGGATTGCCAGCATGCTCACCAGATCTGACCCTATTATATTTATTTTTATTGGGTTACTTTAAAGATGTCATGTATTAGAATGAACCAATGAACCCTCAACAGCTCAGAGAATGCATCATCTTAGCTTGCTGTGACATCACACTGGCCATGTTGCATGGGGTTAGGTTGACAATGATGGCTAGACTGAGTTCTTGCTTCCATTAACATGGTGACCAGTTCGAACACCTATTACGGCAACATGGTGAAAACTGGTAAACTGTAAAAGTTTATCAGTGTGATGGTGTGGCATGATGTCATAGTCACTTAAGTGCACTATTTTGGGAACCAGAGAGGTTCACAACTATCATAATATGGGCTTGTAAACATATCTAGTTTGCATGCACATACTACATTTTGTAAACTCTCAGAACATTTATAGGCTATTCTTTTGAATGAAAGAATAGATTTAAATAGTAAAATATTATTTAATGAAGCCTTATGTTTGCAAGTTATAATTCAAATGTTATATTCATTTATTTATGGTGTTCACTAAAGCATATTCTAAGAAGTAACAACTTGTATTTTAATTAAATTCATATAATTGAATAATTAAATAAGGCAACACCTCCATGCCAAATTATCAGCACTTGTTAAATTTACTAAACATAAAAAGTACCTTCAAGTGGCAGTATTTGAACCTGGGACCTTTACAACCGAAGACAAACGTACACACTGTTGTGCTGTGAGAACAAGTCATGTCATGCACAGTGGTGCAAAGGAGACATTTCTGCTGAAATTGATAAGATGCAATGTAGTGCACAGTGTTTACAGCCTGTAAAATGCTGGGAACTGCATAACTTCTCAATCTGCAGGCTGTAAAGACTCACCTAATATGTGTGTGTGTGTGTGTGTGTTTGTGTGTGTGTGGTGTGTGTGCGTGTGCATGCGCGTGCATGGTGTGTGTGTGGGTGGGTGGGCGGACAGGCGGTGTATGCGCGTGCGTGCGGTCTGACCTGAACACTAGTTAGTTGGCCAGGCCATAAATATTAAATATACAATATTTCAAGGTATTGCCAAATATTCCTTATCCTCTAAAATTAATCTAGTTTCCAAGTTTTTCAACTGACCATTTCCATTTCATCCTTACCTTCCATTAAAACTCCTCTAACTTGGTATCTGTTTATGTACCTCAAAAATCTTTCTAATAGCAATTTGGTTATTCCTCAGTAGTCATTTCCTACTTATTAAATTGACCCTCCCATTATTTGTATATCTGCTCTGAAAGATAATGAGAACTTCATCTTCCTTCTCCCCACAAATGGACACACTCCCAAGATAACCTCTCACCTCTTTCCTCTTAGTTTCCAAATGCCTAACCTAAACCAGGCTATCATTTCTCTTTCATTCTTTTTACAAATCAAAATGTACTCCTCTTTCTGTGGGTCATTTTTCTTGAATCTATTCTCCTTCATTCTATTGAACAGGCCTATTCTTGCTCTGTGGATTTCCAAGGTGATTCCCATTGTTACTTATGTCATTTTTCAATCTTATCCTTCAGCTCCCAAGAAACACAACCTCTCTTCTCCACTGCCAGCTTAGCACTTTCAACCCAGTATGTATATGGAATTAAACTTCATCAGATAAGAATATTAAGCATGAGTCGATTACTCATGTCATTTTGCAGAATAAAATTACATAAATTTACCCATCAAAAATGTGTTTGCAATAAGCATACATTGTAAGAACTAAAAGAAAATCTCAAGATGAGAAATACACTTAATTTACGATGTTTAACAATCAATTATAAATGAAACTTTCGTGCGAAGATACCAGAAAAGTGTGAATAGAGGACAAAACTTCTAACAATTTTCATGAAAAGATGTGTGCTTATTATAGAATTGTTGGTATACAAACAGTGATTGTGGGGTTTTAATAACTGTTTTAGTGGGAGTCCAAGCTGTGACAGCCAGCATGTGAGCAGCCATGCAATAGCCACAATATGATGAAGGAAAAGCGTTTACCATATTTAAGGCACTAGCTATAATTCTTAATAACTGCAGTTAAGTAATACATGTTAATGTGTAGTAGAGAGTACTTAAGACTGTTATATGGGGCATCTACCTCTGTTTTATTGTAGATTCCATTATGGCAAAACTGTTTGGAATGATGGCAAAGAATCACAGCAATGTGCTTGCAATTTATACAGCTCATTATTCATCATGGGTAAGTTTCTTAATCCATTCATGGAATTGCAATGTTGAAATGCCTGTCTTAATAGAGTTAAAACAGTTGCTATGTGTAGTCTCATATAGGCATGGGAATTCTTGACACTGTCTGCCAAACGACCTGCAACCCATGTTTGTTGTTTCTAACATACAAGTTAGCATACAACAATGGCATAACACTCCTGTATACAATTACCAAATGCTTTCCACAATAGTTGTTCAGACATTCAGGAAAAAATGGACTCTTTTCATATTTTATAGCATATAAAGATGTCAGAATTTAGAGTATATTATATGTTTTATATACCTATACACAGAATAAATTATTACTAAATTCAGCTTCCAACTGGAGACTGCCATAAACAAAGCATACTATACAATAAAAGTTAATAAGTATATAAATGTATAACTGAAATTGTAAACAGTACAAATCTTTTAAAGAGTAAAAACATAGATTACACTCAAACTTCACTCTTGAAATAAAGTAACTTACTTTGAACATGTTTCGGTGGCTGTTGCCACCATTTTAAATGGAAATTCACTGATGAATTTATGGAAGCAGCCTATGGAGGTCTCTCATGTATAGATGAATTTTGAGATGAGTCCATTTGTTTATGGTATGTCAAAATTTATGACTTTGGTTTTGTTTTTTAAAACTAATAGATTTTCCCAAACTGTTAATCCAAATGGATTTTGCACTAGTTTTAATAACTTGAGTTCACTGTGAAAATTATGGTTTTGAGTCCAAAAATGATGTACCACAGCTGACTTATCTGTCTGTTTATGCTTTAAATATCTCATGTGTTCTTTAAAAAGTTGTCCAATGCTTCTTTTTGTTTTCGCTATATGCACCTTTTCACATTCCTTGCAGCTGATTTCATATATCCCTGATTGTTTCAATGGGGGGATTTTATCTTTTGTGTTTGTATGGAGGGTTTTTTTAAACTGTGCTTATTAATTGGGACTAAGTTAATGTTCCATTTTTTTGAAAATCTTATGAAATTTTTCGTGTGCCAAAGGGTGGTAAGTAAATTTTTTTAAGGTGGTTGCTGCTTTTATTCTTGTTAGAGTACTAATTTCTTTTACTTTCTTCTGTTTCTTAAATTTATTAATCTTCTTCTTTACCAAATGTTCTTTGTAGCCTTTCTTTTATGCAATTTCTATGATTCTATTAAGTTCTAATTTGTATTTCTTCTGACTTAATGGTAGGTTTACCAGTGTGAATGCAAGGCTGCTGATCATGGCATATTTGTGTGAAATTGGGTTGTAGCTCGACTGCTTAGGAACAGACAGACGTAGCTACAAAATCATTGTTTTGAGATGCAGCTATTTTAAGTTTTGTGCTCGCAGTTAACACACTTTGCTATATTGTTTAACAGGCCTAATTGTTAAAAGATCAAAATACATTTGATTTGCTATTGTTTTGTGCTAACTTTCCTTAACTTAGGCACCCCAGTGTAATAAAAAAAAACATATTATCAAAAGTGTTGCATGTAGATAAATCTCTTTGGCTCTAAGCTTTTGTGTGGTGTCACCTTCTTGTAACCCTAAACCGAAGGCAGTGCTGAAGTTATTGTTGGGTTAGTAGGAATTTTATTGACTGTAAGGAGCATAACCCTAAATCACAATTGACTTTTTCTTTAATTATCACTTTTATTTGATGAAATCTATCTCTTTGAGGGGTGTACACTTTTCAAGACTTGCATGCCATTTACCCGTATTCTGTTATTACTGCAAAAAAAAAAAAAAAAAAAAAACCTTTAACACAGAAAATCTAAAGCTTAGCAAAAACACCAAAATTAAGATAAGAACTAAAGCTTTCCTGGCGACGTGTTAATTCAAAATCTTCTCGGGCTTCTAGCCAGGTAAAAACTTGGCTTGACACCAACGTTTCGAGGAAGATGCACTTCTTCGAAACGTTGGTGTCAAGCCAAGTTTTTACCTGGCTAGAAGCCCGAGAAGATTTTGAACCAAAATTAAGGTCGTAGACCCAACATTAAGGTATCATTGCTAGTCAAAGTCAATTATAGAATATTTAAGAACTTGTTCATATGAATAGTGAAATTTAAACGCATACAGTAAAAACTCTTGAGTTAAAATTTTTATTCTGAAACTTCCCCCAAACTTTCTTCCCTGCTTTCTGTGACATCAGCAAGGTTTCGCATTGTAAGTCCTTCATAAGGAGATAATATCTTGCTGGTATTATACCTTTGTGACATAAGTCCAGCAGATCTTTCTTCTTCTCTGTGCTGGTGTGTTGAGGTCCATCATAAGCTGCTGATAGCGGTTGCTCTTCTCTTGAATTCCTTTGTCGTCACTAACTGATTCTACCTGTTGTAGGAAGGGTGTGAAATTCTGGTTCATCATACGAGTATTTAAAAAACATTTTGTACAGCTCAAATTTACAATACTGAATCCACACCATCTTCATCCAATTTACTTTTTCTCCATCTTCCTTTTTTTCTGTTGGGCATGATTTCCTTTTGCAGTTTGGCAAAGTCCAAGAATTTTGATTCATCCATCTTTATCACTGTGTGCTTTGTCGATGTCATTCTCACAGCTGTATACCATCCAGATGGATCGAAAATGTCAATATTCTTACTTTATCTATCAATTGTGGCATGAATGGAATCCACTTCTATTTGAGAATGTCCCGGCTCAAAGAAACGCTGATTAATCAGCGGTATGTCTAAGGTACTAATAGCTTGAAGACACATGGTACTCATATTAACATTTCGGTTCTGACCTCCACACTTGACAGAAAACAATGTAAGTTCCTTGCCGTTTGCATGTTTCTGAAGGAAGGTGCAAACGCAAGATGCTATTTCTATTGAGCCACCTTTCCCATTCGACTCATCCCACATAAGGCAATCAACTTTGTTAGAACCTACATCAAGAATAGTAGGGTTGTACACTGACAGCCATCGCTTACAGAAAATAGCCTTGGAATTTGTTTTCGGGCAGCTGGGAACGGCCTGTAAGTCAAGTTCAACAAGTACATCTTCACAGGCTCTCGCCTTCACTTTTTCAGCATTCTTGAAGTTCCTGGCCACTTCCTTTCTTCTTATGTGATCATTATGCTCCAGCCTCAAAGTTTTGTCCTTCAGTTCTTGTTCCGAAAGATGTGAATATCTGAAGCATTTATCACACATGTCTTTTCTTGGTCTGTGAAAACTAATATTGAACTCTGTAGTACATATCTGCCGATATAACCAAAGTTTCTGTGGTGTTCTTGTTCTTCACACTGCTGCTTGTACAAATCATACATTATTCAAATCTGCAGGTAAGTAATCATGTACGGAGTCCTTTCTTTTCTAGTGTTATGGGAGAGTAGGTAAACTATTGATGTGATTTCTTATGATTTCTCTTGTGTCCTCTGGTCTCTTTTTACCAGATTCCTGATGTCCTCTTCGATCTTTCTCAATTATGTTGTGTTCATTTCTTTTTCGTATGATTGATCGCACAAAAGTCTCTGAAACCTCCAATGTCTTTAGAAAGAATTCCATACACACTTGGAGTTTTTTCATTCTCCTTGATTAAAAAGTATGTCTTGCTCTTAGTCCTTCACGATATATCATTTTTGTCCTTAAACTTTGCTTATCGCACTCTTTCACCAGGCTGTTAATATAATGTCTTTTGTAATTCAGTAGATCCAAGTTCTCAAAGGGTACGGTGAATGTTGCCTCTATCATGTTCACTGAAATTAGCACTGCACTGTCGGATACATTTAGAGCAACTTTTTCTTTCACGCTTCTTGCAGGGACTTCTACATTTGTCATGGATATATACGATTTTTCTAGCTGCCTATTCAGTCTTCGTTTATTCCTTTCCACTCTTTTTGAGCTGGTGTCTTCGTTTCCAGATCCTGTGTTATCTTCGCCTAAAATTTCTCATGCATTTTCAGCAAAAATTGATGCTTGTTCTGAATTTCTTTGGATATTCTCACATGGTTTTCTTTTATCACGACTTAGAGTATTTCATTCACTGCTATCTGTTGAAGAATACAACACAAATTTTAGGGGAGCCAGCACTTATTATCTTAGCAAACGTTAAATTTAGCAACTTTGATATACTTTTTTTAAAAACACGGGATATTGTGGATATTAATGTTTTTTATCAAATAGAATCTTTTTTTTTTTTCAAGATAAATGCTGTGTTTCAGCCACACATTTTTCAAAACTCAAAATTTCAAAAACTCTCTTTTAGAGATGATTGTAGATATGGTTTATTAGATAATGCACATTGAAATTTTAAATTTTCCGAAAACTTAGACTAAAGTAAATATTAGCTTTCTAAAGTATTCCAGGACCATATGACAGATTATCTGCAACTTCCTGCATTTCATAAAATATAATTTTCTAAAATTTTAAATAAGGATTACATGACTAATTTAAATGGCATTTAATAATACCTATATCACACTATTCTGTTTCACTATTATGTACATCCTTAATAATATACCACGCCCACAAAATCTGTTGAAGTTTTCATATTCTTTTAAAATATTTTTTCAGGTATTTGTAAACTATATATATAGTTAGGTCCAGAATATTTTGAAGTCAATAAAGAAGTTAATTTTCTTGTATTGCTATGTAGCGGCTCCCCAGAAGGAATTGCCATCAACTTTCTTGATATTTTGCTAACTTACTTACTGCTGTCAGCTGAATCATCTGGCTGATTATCAGGATCGTCATTGCTATTGGAACCTAAGAACTCCCTTAGCAGTTAATCGTTTTCTTCTTTGGATATTTCAGTTCTCGTGCATGCTGTAAGGTTTTTCTTTTAACTTAGTAACCAATAAAGATAATACCAATATCTGTTATAAAATTAGGTTATAACAATAATAATAATATTCACAAAATTCACCGACATTTCCTTCACTCTTCTGCATCATCAGTACCATTCTAACCATCTACCTTCCTCTTGATTCCATTGCGATGCTTCACACTCACACACTGGTCAAGGAATGAAACAACTTCCTTCAGTTAGAATCATTATTAAGCATTACTTCTCATAGAATCAGCAACAATTGATAAACCTTTGTCTACAATGGTCCCGTAGCGTACAAATTTTATCTTGAAAAGACGAATCAGCATTCCTGCTTAATTGATGCATGCTGTAGCTAGAGTCAGAGAGACGGAACAGCTTTTCTGTCTATTTCACCTGTGTTATGATCAGGATCAGACAAACTGAACAGCTTTTACGTTTGTATGACCCTTAGTATAATTTATCGAATGTAGATATGTCGATGCCTAACTTTTAAATGTAGGAAGCAAGAAATACGCACGTCTGATCCCAAGATAGCTATGAACTTCGAGATCCCTTAAGTAGCAATATCTAAAAAACAGTGAAAATGTAGTTACGTCTCTCCGATCCTAAGCAGTCGAGCTGTTGTTAATTATGTAGTTTTCTATCTGTTTCTTTTCTATAGATTCCAAATTCCAGTTTGTTGAATCTACAGGAAAGGAATTCTGGTTTCATGGTTGTGTGTTTGGTTGTAAGTTTTGCAACTCATAAATTTGTTCTTACTAACATTATTGTTTCAAATGTGTATAATGAATTGAATCTTAAGATTTTTAAGTTTTTAAAAGCTTCTTTACACGACACAGATTGTTCTAACCTCAGAATAATTCTTATTGTCCTTTTCTGTAAAATAAAAATTCTAGTTGTGTACGTATATGCACTTTGTCCCCATATTGCTATGCCATAGGACAAGTGACGGTATATTAATCCATAATAAACTATCTTTAAAGCTTTTTTTTTTTTTTTCCTTTTTTTTTCTTTTTTTCATGAGTTTAGACAAAGCTGATTTTATTGGCAATTTTTTTTTTATATGTTTATCCTTGTTAAGTTTTTATCAAGAATTATCTAAGAAATTTGCATTACTTGTTTCTCTTGTTAGATTTCCCTCTACAGTTAATCTTAAGTTTGCAATGTTTCTATTTTGCTGTGTCTGAATTACCATACAGGGTGATTATATACAGGTGTTACAGAATTTAACTGACAAACTTTTGGGGATTGCAGAGGAGGGTTAGGTGAACATTTTGATATAGGGCACTTATGGTCTTTGAGGTCAGTCTGTTGCAATAGATCAAAATCAATAACAAGACAGTATGTCACTGATAAAACTTCTGAGTTGCTGCTAACTGCAGGTAACTGTAATTATACAAAGCAAAGGGCAAGATAACCGAGTGGTAAAATCTCAGAGACCACAGTGTCATTCGCATGGTTGATGCTCATAGGTTCAATTTCCAACAGGATTATTTATTTTTATGCATATTTCATTTCATGTATCATGCAATATCGAATATGGTCCATTTCATGTGCTGACCAGTGCTGTTAAATTTAATAGAGAAGATAATTTTAAAGAACAATGAACACCATAATCTTTGTATATGATTCAAAAGACTGATACTAGAAAAAAGACAACAATAACTCTTGTTCTTGTTTATCTCAGCATGGAGGAGATATGAAGGAACATTACACAGAAATAAATTTGCTGCTCATTAATAAAAAGAAAATGTGTATCTACTTAGATACAAGAGAGATGAAGAATAGCTAATAAATAAAGTGTTTCTGTGTCTGCACATTCTATGTAAAATTCAGAAACAATACGGAAATTGATTTTTCCTATTTACTCCCCTAATTTTCGCATGCAAACAATAAGAAAAAAGAAAAACTAAACTAATTTTTTCATGCCTCAGAATACTCAAAATAGAAGAAACTTTGGCATTACAAAGGAGAAATCAAATTTAGAAGCATTATTTACACTGCAAGTTAAGGATCTTTGTGATACACAAGAGAATAAAGAAAATCAAGCTTCTTATTTGTGCCTCAAATTTGGAGGTCATGTAATAGTAGTGGAGGTGGTGGTAGTATCGGTGGCAAATAACATGAACAAAAATAATGTAAGCAAACTTGTAGCTCCTACTTTCGAGCAAAGGTGAACTAAAGAGATTGTTTAAAGTGATGTCCTGCAACATCCTTGCAGTGTCTGCATTTTTTAATAAATCCATCCCATATCCTTTGAAAGATGCCTGGAGTGTTACAATTACATCACATGCAGCCAATATCCTCATCAGAGTTTATGAGAGTCTCATACATGAGGATTTTGATGTGCCCTCACAGAAAATAGTCAGGAGGTGTGAGATATGGGGAACATGGTAGCCAAGGAGTAACAGTGCTGCGTCCAATTTGAGATTTCCATTATCTTGGAAATATGTTATTTAAATGGCCTGTGACATCCCTGTCAATGTGAGCTGGAGCTCCATCTTGATGGAACCAAATCTGGCATTGCACATCGAAAGGGATATCTTGTAGAAACCCCAGGTAGCACATTGACTAGGAACTGGCAGTACACGTTCCCATGTAACCACGGTGGAAGATTATGTAATTTGCAACTATGCCAGTAAGTATAGAATCAATTAACTCTACCAAATATGGAATAAAATGTATATTACATAGTGCCACCAAAACATACAACAGTCTCCCACTTAACATTAAACAATCATCTAACTTATCCCAATTTAAAAACAAACTCTTCAAATACCTACTTGAGCAATACTGTAATTCCTAAAAATTTGACAACAGAAAATCCCTAGGGTGTTTCTTGAAATATTGCATTAAGTTTAATCACACACCCACACAAATTACAATAAAAAATTGTGTGTGTGTGTATATATATATATAAAATGTATACTTATAAACTCTTTCTTATATGTGTTAACATGTTTTATTCTTTGTATTTTGCTTACCGCCTCACTAAACGGCAGTCCCTACCTAGAGTAATATGCTCATTGGGACATTCTATGTGAATAAATAAATAAATTAAATAAATAAATTAAATAAATAAATAAATAAATAAATATGTTGACTCTGAATCTGTGTTGCTAATTTCTTTCAACAATTGCATTCAGATTTATGTAATCCCAGACAAGGCTGTTTCTTTGGTTAATGCCATTCTTTCCTGTGTGAAACATAACTCATCAGTAAAGAACACTCTGGAAAAGAAGTCTGTTGTTCTCCATGCCACTCAAGAGACCCAGTTACAAAATTGCACTTATGGAACATGGCCAGCTGATGCCAAGACCTCTACCTTCAGAAGATGGAAGGGATGGAGTACATCTTCCTGTATCACTCGCCATATGCTGACATGATTTGTGTCAATAGTACGTGCAATAGCACAGATACTGGTTAAATGATTACTGTAAATCCTTTCGAGCACCTCTTCCTGGTGTGCAGGTTCATCTTGCACTGGCATTAGGCCTATGCAAAGTCAGGGAACCAGTTTCCCCGCAGGCCCTGGTGAATAGACTGGAAGGTAGAATGATGCACTTGGTATCATTGAGAGGGTATCTGACTGCATAGAGCCATGCTGATAGTTCATGGGAATTTCCTGCTGCCTCCACATAAACAAAATATAGATCAGCTACCTCCGAAAAAGAGTATGCCATGGCTGCAATGTGAATAACTTAGTTCCAATAGCAGACAGAGCAGAAATGCACACACGTGCTATTAGTCTGGAATGACCTTGAAAGTACACATGTGCTGATACCTGCTCATTAACTCATGGTACAATGCATGCACAGGTTAAAGCAGTAATGTATTGTATGTACAACATCTTCTAACTCACCATGAGAATATCTCTGTAAAATTTACCTACATTTTGGGAAAAATCCCATAATTGAAAATTGGGTTCACCCCAAACTTATACGATTCTCCTGATTCAGGGAAAAGAATTGATAGATTGAATGTAGTTTGGACCCTGCATTGTCTAGTTGAAAGCATAAATTGCTACTGTCTGTGCCACTGCAGATGAGTAATCCACTTCGAGTAACAGTATCAGAAGTAGTAAAACACATACATTATCAGTCTGAAAGTATTTAAAGTAAGCATTCACATCCAATACTTGATACCAGCAAAACGTGTTACAAACCTTACACAGGAAGAACATAAAGATTTCCTTTTTTCTCTGCAGTGTGTCAAAACGTAGCACGTGAGTACCTCCATAAAATCACTTCACAGTTTTAAAGACACACTAGGAATGAAAATTGGGTTCTCTCCATACATATGCCATTCATGTGCTTGGAGAAAAAAAAAAACAATTTAACTTTGAGAGAAGTTTGAACCTAGGGCTATTAGATTGGTAGCCGAGCTTGATTCTGACTCTATTGCTGTATTTGAGGAACCATACCACTCTAATTTGTATAGATTTTCACAATCTGAAACTGGAGCTCAGTGGTATACTGGTCCTTGCTGATGTACCGTTTTCTTCAGAATAGCAGAGCTCATAAGCTTCGAAAATACCACATTGATAGCTATTTTTGCACTTGGGGGTGGAGGGGGCAAAAGCAAATACTTTTGAATAGAAATCAGCTCTGCAAGTGTATTGTCTTTATGTGTGTGCAATTATTAGAATGAATATTCCAGTTCAATATCATTACTTAACTGCAAGTTCGTCACAGAACATAGGTGTCCTATCTCAATGTGATCTTAACTATTCCTCTGTAACCCCTGAAGGTTTGTCACCTGAATTCTATAACATTCTGTATATTGCACATTTTGATGAAACAAATTCATGCCTGTTTTAATTTTACCCTTTTTTGTTGTCTTGCTAATTTTGCTGGCTTTTTTTTTTTAATCTCCTCCAAATTTGTTTACGTATTGCTTTTAATATGATTTATGAATTTCTAATTCAATAAGCAAAGTAACAAAAAGTCATGCCTTAGTAATAACAAAATTTATGCAGGCCAATCAGAAATTACCTTATGGCAAAGCTGTTGCATTGTATTCAAATCAAGAATACACATTATACATGTTATTCCTGATCTAATGATGCAATGCTTCTCTTTCAAGTTAGCTAAATACCAATAAAATAGAACAAGTATTATCACTATTACTGATCTATAAGTTTTAATGCAAAAGTTATAATCTCTGCTGAAGTCAAACCTAACATAAACCAAAGCTTTTTTTTTTTTGCTTATCACTTAGTTGAACGTGGTATCTGGTTTCTGTTTTGTATCTTTTGTTTGGGGGGGGGGGGAGGGCCACAAATGTTATCTGTATCAGAAGTTTTTAAGCATAAATTCAGTGTTTTGACTGTACAGTGTTGTAAGGCAGCACATGCATTTATATTGAAATTTATACTGAACCGCTCTACCTAGTTTTGTGTTTGTCTATATTTTTTTCATAAATCACTGAAATTAAGCATAATATTCTCTTTGCAGCAGTCAGAGGATATTCGAAAACGAAGGGTTCGTCACCTTTTAGAAACAGATGAACTGGAGGAAGAAGCAGAAGAAGAAGAAGAAGAAGAAGAAGAAGAAGAAGAAGAAGAAGAAGAAGGGGGGGAAGAAGAAGAAGGGGAAGAAGAAGAGCAGCTGAGCTATATTGGCAGGATCCCATTCTTCAACAACTCAACAATCTTGTACTCTTCTAATATTACTCTTCTTGTGAAAGGCGAGAATGCAAGGTATGTTCAGCATGGTTAAATTCAACAAAAGCAGTTATGTAACAAAGCACATGCTCTTAACAAAGATCATTCATATAAAGTGCAGACCAAATTGAGCATATTTTGTTTTATTGTTATATGATAGACTTTTAAAGCTCAATTCTATTTTGGGTCTCTGTAAGGTATTGCTTTATAAGTCTTATGCCTTTATATAAACCAGGAAAATGTTCTGTACTTATATTATTTTAGTGCACATACAGGACCATAACAGGATCTTTAGGGAAGCTTTAAAAGAGTGTAACATTTGAAGACAGTGCAGTAAGTGGGGAAAATTGAGAATAAGCTGTATTTAAATATATGATGTGCTTCAGAAGCTTGTTGCTTTGATCACTAACCATAAGTGTATGTAGCTCTTGGCCAAAAACCAAGCTTAATACCATCAGTTTGGTGGCCAAGTATTGACAAACATAAAATAAATAGGAAAAGAGGCATTCTGACATTTCAATCCTGGTGATAGATGTCATCTGCTTTACTCAGAAGTTCAAAGGTTTTGATGCACCGCTCCATGATCCTATCAGATGTTTCCTAGTTATGCAAAAGATACATTAACCGTAAGTAACCTCAGCTTCCAGAAGGGCCATGGCCTGCAGGCATCCATCACATTGTTTCCAACATCTACTCTTTGTCAGAGTTTTTAGTATTGTTGCTGAGCTTGTCGATGGTTGATTTGGATCTTGACATCATCCTGGTATTTTGGAGTGGCTTCATTGACCCTACTCCAAAGATAAATCAGCTTCATCCTCTTAGTCTTCCAGGTGGTTCAATATCTTACCAGCACATCATCCTTGACCCTCAGCAAGACCCATTTAACCCAGTAACAATTATATTGTAACAAATGAAAACACCAATTTCTGCTAAACACACTTTGTGACTAAAGCACTCAACACAACTCATAACATGCTGCATGTATCACTGATTCATCAAATTGAATCACAAACTGAATTGCTGAGCCACTACTCATAACTGCTCTCAGCATTGTATACTGACAGCTCCATAACCTTTTAACTGTCCTAGCTGTCCACTTCTTGACTGATTTGATTGACAAGTTTGGCACTCAGCTGCTCATATTTGGCTGCCCAGGCCAAATATTCTAAGTTACCAAAGGTACAAGATACTGCAAAAAGGAATCTTCCAGACTGTGTTACTCAAACTGCAGGGAAATGATATAATGGGCTTTGTATAGCTGTTATGTGGTACACACTATTGTTAAGAGCAGCCAGTTGCAACATTAGCCTAGCAAGGGCCCCCATGTACTCTACAGGTCACATGTCACTGTGTGTGTATATATGCATCTAATGCTCTCCATTTAACATTTGAGTCATTTTCTCTCTTGCCTTAATATTTAGACGTGAATTCTTTTTCTTCTTTCAAAGGTTCACAGTGTACAAGATATTCCATATTAATTTCTTCCTCTCCAGTACAATTTTAGACATTGCTCTTTGGCATGATGTCCTTCCAGTATCGGCTGACTCCTGCCTCCCTTCTTTCATAATTGGTCTACATAAACCTACCAACTGCTCCTCCTTCAGGCCTATATTATTCCAACCCTCTGGTATAACAGAATTCTTATAGACATCACCGCCATGTACCTTTGTTTTCACCTTGCTGCAATGTGCATGCTTCTCTGAAGTGTGTCTTCTGTACAAGGTATGTACATAGAAATTACTTTCAACCACCCAATGTTCAGACATAAAGCTGTACTCTTGTAGGCTTTGTGCTTAAAAGCTATCTTGCTTTCCATCATGGGACAAGTGAGGACAAAATGTTCAGTCTGTATATAGAATGGCTGTGCTCATAGGAAGTGCTCCATTAATTTTGCTCCATCCAAAAGCTTTTATTGAATAAAACAGTATTCTTCCCAGCCCTGGTTAGCATCCTGCTACAACAGGCATCACCAACTCACTTGATTTTGTTTGTGCATGCAGCGGGTAAACACATTACAGCAGGGAGTCTCTCTTCCTTGTATAGTGCGTTGTGTGACAGTTTATGTCAGGAGCAGAAAGTAATTCAATACACAAATCATTGACTCCTACATTTATACCTGCATAAAGGTTTCTTATGAATAGAAAGTGATGGGATAAGCATTCAGTTTTCAGCAAAGTTCTGCACTCAGAAAATTCAATTTGCAGTGTCACTGCGCAACCTGTACATATCAGTACAACAGTTGCCAAGAGGAAAAACATTTCTTTCAAATAATGTTCAATCCCAATTACAGTAAAACCCCCATTTTATATTTTTCAAGGGAATGATGCAAAAACAGTGTAAATGGCAGGAAATGGTAAAACAAAGAAACAAATTTTAAAATCTGAATTTATCTACTATTAGGCTGTAATGCTAATTATTGTAATATTTAAGACATGAAAATAAATATGTACCCATATACACTAGCATCATCTGTTTGAAAAAGTTTGACATTTTTAATTGTCTGCTTCTTATGCATTTTATTAGCTCTACCTGCCTGTCCACAGCATATAGGGCATCAAATGCCCCATCCTCTCCTGAGACACTCATAATGTACTACCTCAAAACAGCTAATGCACCCATGGTTTCTTTGCTGGTGGGTATTTTGGATTCCTGGTCGGTCTTCATTAGCTGCTGCTACCGCCACTGCTGCTGCTGCTAAATTTTTCTGCTTGAAACATAAAATTTTGCTTGGCAAAATACAGTAAAGCAAACCTGTTTCATTATAAATATCCTTTGGCTCGTGAACATAAATAATACCCAGCAGGTTCTACTTCTGTTCTTGTACAGTTTCAACATTGATGCTTTGGCCACACATTTGACTTCACACAATGTTGTGATGATTCTTGAACTGATCTATCGACCCATTTAGGGCTATAAAATCTGTAATTCACAACTTTGCAGAAAATTGAAGGGCTTTCGTTCAAAGTATGGTACAGTGTATTCCCTGAGCAACTGGACCATTTCGTGGAGGCCATCCCTCACCCAGAAGTACGAGTATGAGTCCTGAAATAGTTCTCTCTAACAAATTTGAAGTATTACAGGATAAAAATAGTTTTTCAGACACACAGACAAAAAGAAGCAACAAAATCTCTGTTCAAAAAGAGAGAAGCAGGTACGATACTAAAATAAGGCTAGAGATTAGTAAACAGGATAAGGCAAGTGCAAAGAGAATCCTTCTGTTAATGGATAGCCATGGAAGGAACATGAATAAAATAATGAGTAAAAAGCTAGAAACAGTTAAACATGAAAGCCACAAGGTAGAAAGCATTATAAAACCGGGTGCTCCTATCGGTGAAGTAGTGAAAAACATAAACAAACTAACCTCAAATTTTCGGCCTAAGGATGCAATAATCATGATGGCAGGAACAAACAATGTCGGGAATGCAAATATCAAAGAAGCAGTGGAGAAGATTTTACCATTAACAGAAAGATGTCAAGTAATAATGAATCCCATACCATACGGATATTATTTAGAGGGAAAAGTAAACAGGGAAATTGCTTCTGTTAATAAGTATCTACATAAGCTGGTAAATGAATTTGAAGAAAAAAATGCAAGCAATCTTAGAATAAACTTTGGTATAGAAAATCTGCAGACACATCATTATACTTCACAAGGTCTACACTTAAACTTGACTGGCAAACTGAAACTAGCCAATAAATGGATAGAGCTCATAAAGGAAAATACTAGAAAGAAGCTGCCCTCTCTGCAACAGTGTGCAGAAAAGAAGCAGACTCCCAGAAAGTTGAATAAAAAAACAACAAGTTATAAACAAAGATCACTAGATTTTTGGATCAAGAAGGTGGAAATACATAAACATCAAATATCAAGTGTGGCAGGAGAAGAACAGAAAAGGACAGAGGTGAAAGATCATACAGTGGTGGAAGAACAGCTGGTGCAAGTTCAAATGCATCAAGTATCAAATAGGGCAGGAGCTGTGCAGAACAGGACTGAGGCGGAAGAGCAACAGCCAGGCGTAGAAGAACGACTGCAAGGACAGGAACCCAGAGAAGTGAATGAAGAAAGGCCTACAAGGGTGAAGAAGGTCCCACTAAAATTTGCGGAACATTTTTTAGGAATGCTCAAGTGAGTGTGGCCGCAGAAGAAGAGGGCTGCCTAAAAATCCTTTACTTGAACATACAGTGTCTCAGAACAAAAGTGGAAGAATTAAGTGAATTCAGTAACAGAGTTAACAGTAAAGTGATTTGTGTATGTGAACACTGGTTAGAGGAAGATGACTCATCCTATATGCATATAGATAATTTTAAGGTAGGGAATCAGTTTTGTCGCAAAAACTATAAAAATGGAGGTGTGGGTATTTATGTGCATAGCTCTTTGAAGGTAAGAAAACTTGATGTCAATAAGTTTAGCAATGAAACAAATTTCGAGGTAACAGGGATTATCATTGATACATATCAACTTATAGTAATTACAATTTATAGATCTCCTGTTGGAGACACTAGTATTTTCCTTGAGATCCTGGAACAGCTGTTGACATATCTAACTCACTATAAATATCAGGTAATTATCACTGGTGACTTTAATTCACATTTTGACATAACAAAGCCGACTTATACAACTAATCAGCTTAAATTTATAATATATCAGCATGGTTATCATTGTGCCAATAAATCTCCAACACGTAACACAGCTTGTTTGGACAACATAATAACAAATGTAAATAAGGGGAATTACAATGTAGATGTATTGAGCTATATGCTCTCCGATCATCAGCCACTACTATTTGGGATGAAGGTTAATCATAAGTCAGGGATAAGAAGAGAAAAAGTTGTAATGCAGATTAGGGATTTCGGCTCAGATAATATAAATGAATTAAAGAACTTTTTAGTTACTTGTAATTGGGAACAAAAGTTATATAACAACCTTGGGTCAGCAGAGGAAGTATTTGAACTTTTTTTCAATACATTCCTAGCCTTATTTGATAGCATCTGTCAAAAAAAGACAAAAGTGATATATCCCAAAAACAAAGTTAAAAGCATTAATGCCATTGACTGGTATAATGCAGCTTTAGGACAAATGAAAAACAAGCTCATCATGTTACAAGATATGCTAAAGAGGACACCAGTTGATGGGCTGAGAATTGAGGTCCGGGAATGTAGGAATAAATATAGAAAATGCCTAATCAAAGCTAAAAAGGAGGCCAATAAAAAACTAATCGATACTTCTGACAATAAAATTAGGGCCGCATGGTCTGTAATTAATCATGCAACAGGCGAAAATAAAACGAATACCATCAACGATAATATAGCTCCAGATGAATTCAATGCTTTTATCATTGAGTCTGTAAAAAACATATCTACTAAAACCAAGTATTGCATTGAAGAAGCCATAAAGTATGTAGATCAGTCACAATTGATTAATGACTCTTGCAGTTTTAGTCTTAGAACAGTAACATGCGATGAGGTTCAAGCTGTTTCTAAGAAATTGAAGAACTCCAAAACTAAAGATGTATATGACATATCTAACAATCTTCTTAAAGACGTATTACCATATTTTCTTGTACCTCTCACCTTCTGCATTAATAAATGTTTAAATGAAGGGAAATTTCCAAAATGTTTAAAGTATTCGAGAGTTATTCCCATTTACAAAAAGGGTTGTAAAAATGAGTTAAGTAGCTACAGACCAATATCAATAATTCCAACAGTGGCTAAAATTATGGAAAGTATTTTAAAAAATCAACTGCTACAATATTTTTAACAACACAATCTATTTGGAAACAATCAATTTGGGTACCGTAAAGGGAAATCAACTATTGATGCAGTGGACACTTTGATCCAGAATATTTTGGAAGTGTTTGGAAGGGGTAGTTCGGCACGAGCAACTCTTTGTGACTTAACTAAGGCTTTTGATTGTGTGCAACATGACATTCTTCTTAGGAAAATGGAAAAATATGGGGTAAAAGGAGTGTCCTTGAATATATTTAAAGCATACTTAAATGATCGAAAGGAGAAGCAGAAGGAGGTAAAGAGTCTCAGGTTGTTAATATTGGAGTACCACAAGGTTCGTTGTTGGGGCCAGTGTTATTTCTAATAACGATGAATGATGTTCAGAAATGCTCAGTCTCTCATATGGTTGTTTATGCAGACGACACAACTTTCCTCAACATAAACAACGATTTGGATTTACTTGCGCAGTCTGTAAACTTAAACATGCAACAGGTGAAGAAATGGTTTGATCTAAATGGTTTTTACCTCAATGAAAACAAGACACAAAACATCATGTCTACACTAAAAAAGTGCAGGGGTAAATTTAATACAACTGAAAATGTAAAACTGTTGGGAATAAATATTGACAATAATCTTTCTTGGAACACACACATTGACTTCGTCTGTAGTAAACTATCCCGTACAATATTTATGCTAGCTAACTTGAACAAATTAGTGCCAAAAGAATATGTAAGGGCGGCCTATTTTTCCTTTTTCCAAAGTATATATAGATATGGTTTAATACTATGGGGTACAAGTTCCAGGATTTCTGAGGTACTTATTATTCAAAAAAAAGTTGTGAGAATGTTAACTTCTTCCCACAGAAAAGCGCATTGCAAACCTCTTTTTAAGATTGCTGAAATTCCCACAATTGCTAACTTATATGAATACGATGTTTTAGTTTATATTAAAGAAAATGTAGATATGCACACAAAAAGAAATGAAATACATGCATATCATACAAGAAATAATAATAAAATAGAAATGCCTTTTCAGACACTCCAGAAAACAGCCAAATTTTATAAAACCATAGGAATTCAATTATATAACAGCTTGCCCATTGAAATAAAAAACTACAGTTTAAATAGATTTAAAGACAGAATGTATAAATGGCTGATAGAATTCCCATGCTATAGTTTGCAGGAATGTCAGAATGAATTGTGTCGGATGTCTTGTACATAGTCTATAAGTATATAGTTTCTAAGCTCTATTTAGGATATAGGACAAAGTCTATTGTAATTCGTGTAATTACCTAATGACGGATAATAAATTATTATTATTATTATTATTATTATTATTATTATTATTATTATTATTATTATTATTATTATTATTATTGTTGTTGTTGTTGTTGTTGTTATTGTTATTATTATTATTACGGTGCAGCTCGGGGGGCGGTTCGGTCACTCAGGGAATGCACTGCACTGTCAACTGAAATTCCTGCTGTTCTCATAGAAACAAGCCACTCCGCCACAAGTTTGTCCATTTCATCATACATTGAAGTACATCTTTATTTGCATTTTTTAGTCATTGCACCAATTTTTTGGGAACGAAGTTCAATTGGGTACATTTTTCACTATTGTATTCACAGTTGAGATAGATAATTCAAGCTGCTTCACCAGCTGAACACGTGTTCTGGAATATGAATCAACACAATGCATAATATCATATTTCTCATGCAAAGAAATACATTTTCTGTTGGATTTCTTTGCCTCCATGATACTGCAACACAAAAACACTGGTGTTGCTGCAAATCATGATTAATTATGCTGTTGTATTATGTATAACTACAATACAAGGCAGTAAATTGCGGGCTTCCACACAAATACCATGTGAACTATCCAAAACGTGTAGCAGTTGGCACCGCATCCGGGCGCTGACAACTTAGCAGAAAATGAAATAAGTGAAACTGTTGCAATTAAAATCAATGCTGCCAACATTGAAAGTGCATAAAAGGTGGGAAATGCACAGCTCAAAAGTTTTATATAGTAAGAATGCTATGTATTGCCGATATAGGATAAATGATCGGGTCTTCAGAAAATGATGTAAATGGCAGGGAATGTCAAGAAGGAGTTTTACTGCAATTACCAGGATGCCTGTTCATATTCACAGCTATAAATATGTAATTTTCCATTACAAATTAACTCACACTATTGGTGATACAATGTGGTTTCAATGGTATTAATCAAGTTAAGGAACTTGTTTTATTATGTTAATACGATAATAATTGTCATTTTTGCCGTGATTTATGTTAAGATTGCCAATTACCACCAAACCTATGAAAATATGTATACGTTTATATGTAAATTATAAATATTACATCAATACATAATGGAGCAATTGTTCTTCCAATCATGAACCTACAATAAGTTTATTAACCTATGAAAGGTGAATTATGTATTTAAAATGCAAAACATTACATAATGCTGCAGCACTGAAGGAATTATATGTTCTTGCCACTGTTTGTCTCGTAGTGCAGAGGAGGCAATTCACAGGAGCATCGACCAAAGGGCAACCAGTTAGTGATTCCTGAGTTACAGTAATGATCATCTGCTCCTGCTCATCCTGAAATAGCCTAATGTTACAATTTCATTATATGGTATATCTGAATATATAACTTGATTAGTTTTAATATTGGAGTTGAGTAGACACACATGCGCTTCACAAAAACTAGTTCTGCATAAGTAAGTTTTTATGAAGCACATGTGTGTATACTGAACTCCAATATTAATACTAATTGCTTGCTTCACAGTGTACCACTTCCAGTAATTTCAATTACATAAACTTGATGGTTTTTTCCTCTTTATTGTGTTTTATTCATAAATCTGTTTACTCCTATATGTTACTACACCACACTCTCAAAAAACTAACAGAAAACTCTTCTTACTAAAGATTTGAAGTTTCCTCACTATTGATTATTAATTATGACTTCATGGGATAATAACAGAGTTAAATTTGATTTTTACAACTCCAATTTAACTCTGTCATCATCCTGTGAAGTTGTCATTAATTCTTCTTACTATTCTCTACCTTTTCTTTATGCAGTGATTAAAACAAGCAAATTTGCTTTTGGGAAGATGATTAACTTATTTGGAGAATTGATCATTATCACAGCAAAAGAGTGTAGTAATCATGATCTTTTCTGCCAGCAGTATGCATTTCCCTATGCCAGAGATATCCTTAGATGTTGTGCATTTTTAAACATTAAATCTTGGATTTATTTAGCTATGAGAAGGGTTGACTTGCTTGTTTTGTAGCAAATTATATTCTTCCAGCTTCTTAGGTGCTTCAACTTTCAGTATTGGCAAATATTTAATTGTTCAGTTATTCAGAAATAGTACTAATTTTAAAGGAAGACAAAGCGTTTCGTAAAGATGTTATATTTAGAACCCCTCTCAAATCAGAACCAGTTCAAAATTATCATGACAGTGCTGTTTTCTGCAGTGGTTCTCACCTTCGCTTTGGTATGGGAGTCATCGCAGGAATGAGTAACAACGCAGGAAGTGTGGCACCATAGTAACTGGAACCTTCAGGACACTGCACATCTGGTGCACTTTAGATTCTTCGAGAGCTTTGGTTTCCAAGAGCTTTCAGAAAGTTCTATGTAATCATTTTCTATCTATAAAAGTGTGTTATGTTGTGAATTGTATTGAGTCATGAGTGACTGGAGTGTTAGGGCACAATGGTGGACAAGCCATTGATGGCATGTAACCGTTAACTGTCTACACATCAAAATGTTGAGTGAATTTAAGACTTTATTTGTAAACAATTTTTGAATCAATAAAGACATTTGTAACACTGGTTTCAGGGGAGGGATTTTTATGTCAAGATGGAGATGATGAAAAATTTGTTGGCTGAAATGAAGATGGACACAAAACTAGAAACTGAAATGGGGAAAATGGACAAAAAATTGGAATCTAGCATGGAGAAGATGGATGAGAAAATGAAAACTGGAATAGAGGTAATGAAAGCTTAAATGGAAACTGCATTCCAAAGGTTCTGGTTACCATCAAGCTGCACTTATTGTGTTGTTATGCATTCCAAGGTTTCCAACTGCGATGACTCAAATACCAAAGTGAACATGAGAACCACTGCTTCTGTCACATTATTTTAATTATGTAGAAACTGCAAGGTATGCAATTGAAACTAATCAGGTTAATTTTGAAGCAAAGGTATTCTTAGATACTGGATCACCAAACTACAGTTCCATGATGTAAATGGTGCTAAATGTAATGCCTTACACCAAGAAAGAGAACCATTAAAAAGAAGTTACAGGATTAAAATCCTTTTTATTGGTTAGCTTTAGGGGCCATAGTAAATTTCTTGTGAACTTCACCAATGATGGTGTCTCTGTGAAAGGGCTTTTGAACTGCAGATAGGATTTTGCCTTTGGCTGATTCACCGCCACTGTTTGAACCAGATAGTAAATATGATTTATGCATCTTTTACAAGATATTTTATCTTAGGTGTTCTAAACAAATATGCAAGATCAAAAGAGAATGCAAGCATCAAAATGCTAGAACCTGAAAATCTGTTTGTGAGTTTGTTTGTAACTTATTTTTAGAGTGATGAGTTCACTAATACCAAAACCTGAGCATTCATTTTGTGTGATGGCATCCCATAATTTATTCTTGTTAATTTATTTATCAGCCCAGGTGTAAAATACAAAAACATACTATACAAACCATATCTTCTTGCTGAATTGAAAGATGAGAGTGCAGGCCACATTCCCCAGTTGTTTACCTTTATCTACCATAAAATATGTGCTCAGTGATGCAGTATTGTCAAATGTTGTATTTTAGCTCTCTTAATAGTTAAAAGTAGACAGATACATATCCCTTTTAATTTGTTTATTCATATTCTGCATTCTTAAAGCAGATTTCAGGCAGTATTTTAACATTTTAACTGTTTCTTTTTTCCAGCACAATGGGTATTGACCTAAAAAATGGTGTTGTGGAAGAATCAGATGAATCAAGACTGATATTGCACATTTTGGACAAGAAGGACGTCAGCTTAGAGTAAGTAAAATTTAATAAGTAATCTGTGCCTTTTTCATCCAAGATAACTCCTAGATATTTGACTCAAACAGATAGCTTCAATCTCTCCCCAAACAGGAGGGGCTCTACCACTCCTGGCAGGGCTTTCCTCCTTGTGAAGACCAAAATCTCAGTTTTCTCCAGATTAACAGATAAGTCAGTTTTCAGACACTTTCCAAGGAGATCATGATAATCGGACAAATGTCCCTATTCTCCACACAGTTCCTAATGATAATCAGAGTCATATAACTAAAGGCACCCTCAATGTCTAAATAAACTTCCAAGGCCAGTTCTGTAGAGCCCAGCATTCCCTCCAGTCTAACCCTGAAACTGGAGGAGCACCCATTCAGCAGTAGGCATATTGCTGAGGATGTATGGGTTTGTCAAAAAGCACCGCATCTCTCACATATTTATCTACTAGTCTTTCCAAAACCTTCAACATTAAGTGAAAAATCCTTAGGCCTGCAGTATGACTGTCTGCCCAGATTAGGCATAAAAAACACCTTGGCCATCCTCTATTGCTTAGAAACGTACCTTATGGCAAGGCAGGCCTTGAAAATTGTCACTAGGTGACAAGAAACAATCTCCCAGTTCTCTTGCAGATGAACTGGTAAAGCTTGTCCTCCCTTGCACTTTTATAGGGCTGAAAAGTAAAGATAGGTCATTCAAGTTTCCAGGAAGTGAATTTCAAGTAACCCCTCTGATTGCATCTTAGCATGGGAGGTATCCTCCAAAGAGGTTAGCTTGTCCCCACATCTGGAGATCAGCAATTTCTGCAGTTGAGCAGCACACAGTTGCTTCTCTACATTCCACAGAAATGACTCGCAAGCTGCCTCAGAAGCCCTCCTGATCTCTCTCTTATACCACCTCTTGCAAATAATTTTGGCTTTATCTGCATTATAAAGCCTTCCTGTCTTTAGCTTGATGGCCCTTAAAGATGAGTTCCACACAGCATATTTTATTCCTGTACCTTCCTCAGGAGAGGGTAGTTCCTTTTGTAAGCAGAGACCAAGGTTTTGGTGAAAAAACTTGCATAACACTCCAGGTCTCCACTTTCCTCAGCCTGATTTGGGGTTCATTCTCAAGCTCACCCTCCAGGTCCCCCTAGAAGGAGTACCAATTGGTCTTCCTAGGGCTCCTGTGATGGGAATCCTTTCCATCCGAGATCAAAGGGATAATCCTGTGGTCAGATAAGGAGGATTTGATGTCTGTACTACTCCAAACACTGTGGTGGTAATTGGAGTCACAGTCAATCAATAGATTAGTTTTTACTTTTGTAGTAATCCACAAGATTTTTGAACTCCTGAGGAGGTGGAGATTCCTCAGTCATAAAGAAATAGGCTGAGCAGGCTGCGACTTGCTGTGGTAGTTGGCCCCTCTTCTCACCATGACCGCCACCAGGTCTCATTAGAGAGCCTAGCACAGCTCATGCATTCTAAAGTTTTGTCAAGACACATGCTCTAGGTTTCTTATTGGCTAAAGTGCTAAAGGTAGAAAAACCTTTAAACTTAATCCCATAATTTAGCCTGGCTGAAGCAAGATTCCTGTATTCTGGTGACTTCCAGATCCCGCTTTGTTATGCTATTGCATAACACCTTTAAGGCAGTAATACTCAGTTGGATGCCAGACTGAATGAAAGAAATCATTTTGGCTTTTCTTCCCATATACACACATTTACTTTCCCTTGCTAGGCCTATTCTGGACATGGAAACTTGGTCTTATATTAGGAGATATTGCAGGCTTAGTGTATAAAACTCTAAATTCCAATTCCCTGTGTTTCTTTTCTAGGAGGTAGATGGGCCATGCACAGGCTACACAGTGGCTTCCAGAGGGTCCCTTGAAAGAGGGATCCCACCTTCTGTTAGCTGCTGGGCCAGTGGCCTAGCCTTTGTAATCCTCCTTTTCTCAGCTCCTCCAGGAGTCTTCTTTTTCTTTAGCTTTAGAGCACTGATTACCTTAGTGCCCCCCCCCCCCCTCCACAAAGTTTCCTTATTGTCATAGGTAGGCTTACTCTGCTCTACCATGTCTCCATGCTTTGCTGTAGAGATGGAGTTTGCTCTTTCGAGGGCCCAGCTTCCAATACAACTTCAAAAGGCTCTGAGGGTCCCAAGAAGGGATCTCCAGTTGTTTGCAACTACATAACCCATCATGTTCTGGCGATTAGCAAGGGATATCTATATTCTTAAACAGCAGTATACAAAAACTTAACATAAGTATGATTCAACGTGGATTATCGATTACATAACAGATTTCTCTAAATAGACTATAATGCTGTCAAATTCTTTAAGTTTAAAGAACATAGCTATTAATACTCTAGTTTTAAACTTTTATGATCTGCCCTAACAGCATGCATAACTGGGTAATACTCTGGGAGGTTGTCAGGTATCTCAAAGGCTCCATTAATGATGTACCTCCCATGTGCCATTCACCCCATCAGCACAGGTCGTCCAACACCTTAGGGTTGGGGAGTTTTTGCACAGTCTCCTATTGGTTATACAGAGAGAGGCATGGCTAGTGAGTCAGTGGTCAACTGACTGCCATTCAGATCATGGCTATTCACCACCTGCCAACATATCTGGTACCCTTTCAAGGTCTGCCATTAAGGGCTAGTGGGCCAATAATCCACTCCATAGGCCCCCCATTGTGGACCGTGTATTGATGACCCACTGTCTACTTGCTACACTATCCTAATATTTCATGTTCCCTTAGTCCTTTCTTCTTCTTAGGCATTCTTAACAATTTCTCTCTGACCTTTCCCAAATACAGTGTCTTTCAGTGAACGTTGATGTGATAACTGTTACTCACCTGCCTGTGGGTCAGGTGGGACAACTCATTGCCTTGTGTGCCTTGAGCACTTTGTAGAAATTGGACACAGATTAAATAACAGTATGCATTACTCGTCCTTATCATAAAAGATACTGGAAGTGCTGGCCACCTTCTCAATACATATTTCACACCTTATGAAATTATCATTAACATGAATGAGTTCTTATACACTAATGAACCTAACTTTAGTTAGAACATAGTGTTTAAATTCCTCAAGCAAATGCAGATTAGTGGCATATGCCACTTGTCTAGTTTTTCCACTCAAATTCTATTTCTTAAAAATGTTTTAACATGTACACACTCCCACGTTGTGAATTTACACCATACTATAAATGAATATGTGTAATACATATATTCTCTCCAAGGCTTAATCTTGTTTATTCATATTCAACCAACTATACTACTTATAAGTTTAATGAAGGTGAAGCTGCCTGAGTGTTCCTGACTTGCAGCAGAGTCAGAAATGCACAATTTCTATCCAATGCTCACAGCACACAAGGCCTGGAGCTGTTGCACCAGACCCACAGACCAGTGGGAAAGAGTTATCCTGTCAACGTTCACAGAGACACACTATGGTTTCCTGTAACTTTTATATAACTTATCTACTGAAGTATTACAAACTTCTTTTAAGGTTCTGATTAGCCACAAACTGGGAGTTAGGTCCAGGTATTAATTATAAAGTCCTCGGTTAGGAGCTAACAAATAGTTATTCCTAGTATCAAACCAACTAATATATTGGGTGGTTCTGGTGCTAACCTGAACTTGACCATAAAAATGGTATACCTACAATCACAGTTGATAGTCAATTGCATTTCTAATGATAAAATTTTGTCTCATTATTTGGATGGTAAATTAATTTGATCAGAATAAAATGTTCAGGATTGGGGTGAAGAATTTTAAAAATGACTCAGAAAATTTTGAAAGCTGTGCTGAATGGTTTATTTTCCTTTACTGTTCTATAGTCTGTTACTCTTGGGTATAGTTCACTGATTATTTCATTTTTGTTTTATTTTTCTTATGCATATGAACTAATCCTTGCTTATGTTTATAATATTAAACCAATATTCCTGAAGGTGTCTTAACATAGGTTGCATGTAACTCATATAAAGTTAGATCAACAGTAAAAATCTACTAGTTCAATATTCTTACCTATTTTCCCATCAACCTATATAGGTTGATGGGAAAAAACACATTATATAGGATAATACTCCAAACCAAAATATTTCTTCACTAATCTACACCAAGTATATGAACTACAGATTTCTACTGAAAATGACGAAGATGAAGATGAGGATGACGATGACGATGACGATGACGATGACGACAATCATTTATTGCAGTCAATTGACTTACAAGATCACCTGATAGTGCCAATCTTATCTATAAAATCAGAATAAGTTATTTACATTCATATCTATTATAATTCAGTACCATTTTACAAGCATTTACTACCTGAAATAATTTTATTACAGATTTAAATTTTGAGTATTTAGTGTTCTTAATCGCCAATGGTAATTTATTATACCATACAGCTCCTATTTTATGTGGGTCCTTATCAGTTTGAGATTTATTTGTGCTCATTCCATGATAATCATTTGTTCCCCTCTAATCATATGAAAGACAATCTTTATTGAGTATTTTCTTTTTTTTTAAACAAGCATAATAGTTTTGAAGAAATGCAGTGGAACTGCAATTAGAACGTTTTGTGTCTCAAATGTTCCTCGAAAATATTGTTGACACCAAAGTTTGTATGTGCTTTTAATGCACTTTTTTTGTGTTTACTTTCTCTACTTAGTACATAGTATCTAGGTAGAGAAGGTATTGCACTCAACTCAAAAATTTGATACAGAAATTTCCCTAGGAATATATGTTTTAGAGTCTCCTGTATAAATAAATATAAAAAAAAGAAGGTCCATGGTGTATGCATGTATATATGTATAAATATAGATAGAGTTGGGAAATGGTAGCACTATATCACTGAAAAAACACTTGTATATGACTATGCATCACAGTTACTAGCTTCTATTCCCTCAAATTAGTGAATATCTATATATGCTGTCTTTCATTTGGCTAACACATTTTAAATATCAATAATTTTACCCCTATGGTCTGACACAAGAAATTCATTATTCATTGTGAAAAATCTTCCTCATTAACATGTATTATTGTGTGATCTATTGTGCTAGTTGAGGGATTTGCAATTCCAGTGGGGCCTTGAGAAACAATTTTTAAATTGAAGCTATCGAGGATATCACAATCTATATTATCTGCATTCACGTTAAAATCTCTTAGCATTATCATTAGCTGCTATTTGTAATTTTGTACCACATGTTTTTCAAGTTGATTAGAAATTCTTAATATCTATACTTGAGTTAGGGGATCTATAGACACCAATAATGAGTGCTTGCCCTAATTTTGTGCACATTTTTACTGCAGCTACTCGAATATCATCTGTACACTTACATTTTCTATCCACTCTACCCTGTCTACAGTGTTATCATTCCTGGCATATAGTAAACTCCTTCACTTCTGCGAATCTTATGACAATATTGGGAACTAATTCATAATTTACAAAGTTCAAAGAATGTAATTGCTCCTTCCTTAGACATCTTCTGAAAATACTACTACGTAAGGATTGATGTACTTTGAAAACTCTCTTTAAATCTAAACTTCATTGGTGGTACATTCTTAGGGTAGAATTACTGTGCAAGCTATTTTGATCATAGGATGAACACAAATTTACAGCAACAAAAAATCATATGGGAGGAGGGAGTTCTTCTAAGAATAAGCATTTTTAAATTTATTTGTTAAAATTAATATTTTTTAATAAATCTACATCAATTATATTAAGAGAAAACCCTATGTAATTTCATATTAGGTGTTAATTTCCTAACCATGTCTTAATTTAGTAAAACCCCTATGTTATACCTGGCAATGATTTTGAATATCATGCACTGAAACTGTGGAGTTTGCTTTGTTTTCTTTTTCATTTATGCTTTAATTTCTCACAACATCGCAACTTTTTCCTGGATAATAGATTTTTTTTTTTTTTTTTTTCTCAACATCCCTTGATCATAGGCTGAACACAAATTTACAGCAACAAAAAATCATATGGGAGGAGGGAGTTCTTCTAAGAATAAGCATTTTTAAATTTATTTGTTAAAATTAATATTTTTTAATAAATCTACATCAATTATATTAAGAGAAAACCCTATGTAATTTCATATTAGGTGTTAATTTCCTAACCATGTCTTAATTTAGTAAAACCCCTATGTTATACCTGGCAATGATTTTGAATATCATGCACTGAAACTGTGGAGTTTGCTTTGTTTTCTTTTTCATTTATGCTTTAATTTCTCACAACATCGCAACTTTTTCCTGGATAATAGATTTTCTTTTTTGTTTTCTCAACATCCTTTGCAGTTCTGCTTACTAAATGATTATAATCTATACAAACTTCAGTATAACATAGCAAACTTTATAGCTAATATCTCTATACAGGGCATAAATACAACAAATAAAATACTTGTACATTTCATATGATATTTCATTCCTCCCCCCCCCCCCAACCAGTTTTGTGTGTTTCTAGCTGTGAAATATATGTTTGCATCTAGACAGATTCTAGCCTGCTTCACCACTGTTAAAATTTACCTATAATCTGATGTACTTATATAATCCAATATTTTCACATGCCAACTCTATTTTCCCATTAGCCAACAACAAAGAAGTTGGCAATTGAGAATGAATCTTAGGTTACTTTATACTCCAAAATTTCCTAACCTAGTTAGATAGCTAAGTAGATAGAAAGATAATTTATATAATCTTTTCAATTACAAACTTCATACTTAATTACATTCCTGAAGTTGCTTAATTTGGTGTCATATACAGTTAAAACCCTGGTTACTTATGTATATGTACCATTCCCTCTAAACATACATTTTTATACCCTATTGACTTAATCTATTTAACTCTTTTATGCTTACGACCTCATTAGTTTTATTATTACAATCCTCTCTTTAGCGATTTTCCTCCCCTGCTCTCATACTTTCCATGTATAATTATGTAGTTTCAAAAATTCTTTCTTATTGTTTCCAAAAAGTTTTAAGTACACTATCTCTCTCTCCAATTTTAGTTTCCTCGCACTCAATTATACAATGTAAATTATCTACATTGTCACATAGTGGGTATAAACTTTTATCTACCTTTAAACCTTTTAGTAACATTGTTCCTGTTCTTGCCCATACTAGACCCTCCATTTTTCCACAGACATCAATGCATTTTTCTCTTACCCATACTTTCTTAGTATTCCTATATAATATTAAAGTACTCTTATCCCTTAAGCTACCTATTATTTCTTGTTTCCCTCTATCCTTACTTTCACTTTATTCCATAATTTTTGTCTCCCTATTGTCTGTTGATTGTCTAGCTCCCCCAATCCAATTTCTCTTACAATTTCCTTTAATTGATATAACCAATTTCTTTCCCATTTTGCTGATACTTTTGTCCTATAACAGACTTTGAGAATATTTCCTTCCTCTAGTGCTTGGATCCTGTTCCAGTAGTTCACTATCTGCTTAACTAATGATGCCTTCCTCCCAGTTCTCCCCAATTCAACTAATGCTACTCCATTTGGAGCTATTCTTCGTAATCCCAATATCAGTTTGCAAAATGACCTATGAATTTGATCTATACATTCTCACCCTTTTTCCATCCCCCAAACCTCTATTCCATGCATCATTCTTGATTCCACTGTTACTGTATATATTTTCTCTAGCCAGTTTACTCTCATATTTGTTATTTACTTTAAGCATGTTCTTATGCTATTTATAGCTAATTTCCCCTTAACTAGCACATTTTTCCTTTGCTCTGTCCATTTTCCATTGTCGTTTAGCCTTACTCCTAAGTTATCAAAATTGTTTACAATTTCGCATTCACTTCTCTCTTCTCTGCTGAGCTTATTTCTGATTTTATAAACCATAAATTTTTATTTACTTTTATTTATTTTTAAACCCCATTTTTTGCAGTATTTCTCTGTTGCTTCTGTTACTTTCTTTAAACCTCCACTTGTGGTTGCCACTGCTTCTAAATCATCCGCAAAGAGCAAACCCAGAATATCTTTATTTTTAATTGCTGGGCAGTGTGCATTTTCTTCTGCTTTTTCTTGGAGTATGTCATCAATAAACAAATTAAATAAAATAGGACTTATTTTACAACCCTGCCTTAAACCAATTGTATTTGGTAACCAATCTGTTACTTTTTTATTGGCAAGCCTAATGCAGGATTGATTATCTGAATACAACCTCTCTAATAGTCATGAATTTCTCACCCTTTGTTCTCAATTTATACCAAAGTGCATCCCTTTGTATGGTATCGAATGCCTTTTCTAGATCTGCGAAAAATAAATATCTCTTACCTCTTTTCTTACTTAGATATTTATCTATTATCATTATTATTATTATGAAAACACTGTCCATTGTTGACTTGCCTTTTCTAAACCCCTCTTGTAGATCAGATAATTTACCTTTTCTCTCTGCCCATTCCTGTAATTGCTTTGCTAGTACCCCTATAAACACTTTACCTATGACTGATAGCCTCTGTAGTTACTTGGATTATTCACTTCCCCTTTACCTTTATAAATTGGCACTATAACTCCAAGCTTCCAATTTTGTGGAAACCTTTCTCCCTTGAGAGGCACATTGAACAGTTTTCCTAACATTACCCTTCTTTTGGTATTTTCATACCACGCCCTCTAAAATTCCCCTGATATTCCATTAGCTTTCTTACTTTTTAATTTATTAATCTGCTCTCATATCTCATTCTCCAATATTTCCTGGTCTAATGTTTTGTCACAGATGTGTAACTCCCCTAGTACTTTTGTCTGTATTTGCACATTACTTCCACCTAATAGTTTCTCGAAATACTCCTTCCATTGCTTACAACCAATTTTATTCTGCAAAACTCTAGTATTCGATACTTTTTTTACCAGCTCCCATATTGTTTTGCTATCATACAGATGTTTGCTGCCTCATAGATCTTTTACCCAGTTTTATCAGATTATGCTTTCGTATTCTCTTCAATTAAACATTTATAGCCTCACCTCTCTAATAGAAGATTATCTTTTTCGACCTGTTCTTTTGATTGTTTCTATCTCCTAAACTCTCTTTCTGTTCTATTTCTTGCTGATATGCAATCTCCATCATACCATCCCTGTTTTATATTTCCCCCTTGATTACCATCATTGTCTTTCCTGCTAGCTTCACTTCCCCTTCTAGGTATAGCCAGTGGCGGCTCGTGCCTAAAACAAGTAGCGTGCTGCACGGGGGAAAAAAAATGCATGCAACTCACCTAGTTTCGAAAAATGAAGTCCATACGCCGATGTTTCTTCATGCAGAATTTGTCCATCACTCTGACGTTGAAATCCCTGATATTTGTAACGAATTTCTTCTCTATGGATAGCATGGCCAGAGAGGTAAGGCGATCCTGACACATGGTGTTCCTCAGAAAGGTTTTTATCCTCTTCAAAGAGGAGAAACATCGTTCTGGTTCTGCAGTTGACATGGGAATAGTCACAACAATTCTTAAAACCTTTGTCACTTCACTAAAAGTTTTTTGCAGATTATTTTTTAGTGTCAACTGCAAGAGTGGAAGAGCACCTTCTACTTTCCTGAATTCCGGATGCTCATATAAAATGCTAAGTTCGGTTCGGAGCTTGTTTTTGTCGAGATCTTTGTATCGATCACAGACAATGCCGAGTTCTGTTTCAGGAAAAACTTGAGAAAATAATTCAAAGTTTTTTGCATCCAATAGTTTTGCAGCATCAAGATGTTCTGTGGACTCAAAGCGGCTGTGTACCTCCGATATTATTCGGTCACATACTTCCTTGGCATCTACTCCTAAGTTAGTTTCCCTACGATGTCTTTTTGTAACGTGGACGTTAGATGTATGAATCTGGTGTGCTATATCATCCGTTCTACTTCGCACGGCATCAATTGCTTTGGCAAAAGATTGGACTGCATTTTTTGCCTTCACTGCATCCATCTGTCTTGCTTGTAGCTGATTATACAAAATGTCTACATGTGGCATTATTTTCTGAAAAAAAGCAAGCCAGAAATTAAATTCTCCATCCTCCAAATTATGCCGCAGGCCATGAGCTTCTTGCACTGTCCTATCTGATAAAGATTGTTCTAATTCGTCAAAACAATCGATCAGAGATTCTCTGTGTTCATATACGGTGTTAACAGTCCTAGACTTGAAATTCCATCTTGTTGCAGATCCTCGAGGAACTCTTCGAGCAACAGTTGCTTCCAATGCTGCTAAACGCTGTGGAGATCTTGAAAAAAATGCTGGAAAAGCTGAGAGACTGCAGAAGAATATTCTGGCGGACTGATTTTGAGAAGCTGCTTTCTCCATAACCAGATTTAATTGATGGGCGTAACAATGTACATACTGTGCGAGAGGATAGTGTTCTTTCACCTTGATCTGCACGCCTCCTGTGTTGCCGCTCATTACAGACGCACCGTCATAAGTCTGGGCGATGATTTTATGGCGATCATCCTTAAAAAGGGTGTCCACTTCTTTCAAAATACAACCGGCAATAGAATTAGCGGTCTGATCAGATGGATTAAAAAATCCCCAAAACCGTTCATAAATAAAGCCGTTCCTTTCATATCTAAAAATTAATGCCAACTGAATTTTTTCAGTGATATCAGTGGTTTCGTCTGCCATGATAGCAACATAGGCTGCCTCCTTCATTTCTCTTTCAATTTCTTCGTGGCACACTTCCAACATGCAATCAAGTAGTTCATTCTGGATGGTCTTAGATAATCCTTTGAACAGCTTATTGCTTTCGGTATGCTCTTTCATCGCACTGTCTATACTGCCCAATAGATTTATAAGGCCTAAAAACACGCCGGGATTATCTGACGTTTCCGTCTCATCATGTCCACGCAAAGCAAGCTCAAAGGCCCCACAAAATTTGATGCAGTCTATTATCCTGGATAATATGTATCTATTTTTCTCAACCTGTTCATTATGTTTTTGTGTAGCATCTTGATATGCCCTGCAATATTTACACCTCCAAGCATTGAGAAGTCAAGCGAGTTTTTCATATGCTTCTTGCTATTTGAATGTTTTTTTATATATTCATTAACATGACCTAGATCTTTAACACCAGTCGTAGACCACGAATCTGTACTTCCAAACAAGAGGCAAGGAAAGCAAAAGAGCGCGTTTCTGATTTCACAACCACAGATCCAGTCACTGTTGTCATATATATTTGTGTTAAACTTTCTTGTGTAAATAGAATTTTTACTTCCTTTTGCTTTCTGTTCAATTTTTAGATCAGGAGTAGGTCGCCCTAAATTTTTTATCCTGATCTTTTCATCTAACGATCGCCTTGAAAAGGGAGTTTTTAACAGCTCATCAACTATATTCATTATGTATGACTAAAGTTTTCTTACCTATGAAAGTAACACAAACCTACACTGAATGATACTGAAATATAATAAAGTGCGATCACAGTTGGAAATAAACTGAAAACTGACACTGAATAACATTTACACAACAGAACACTTTGTTTCAATGTGATACACGTGGGCCTGTTAGATTTCACACTTGCAGAAGTAACACATTGCGCCAATATGAGCTTATGGTTACCAATGTTAACAAACAATATAACAAACAATGTTCTGTACGTTCCAATGTGAATAAGGTATGGAGATAATAGTCCTTTTATGGCTCAGTTTGTATCACAAAGATATAATTAGTTATTATAACTAAAATAAAACGTTGTAATACGCTTTAATTAATTTCACTAAATTCTGATGTTTAGTGTGGCACTTAGGTGAGTGTGGCAGGGCTGTTTCATCTGCTGCCAAAACGATTATAAGGAAAAGAACTAACACTCGTAGCGATTTCATTGATTCCGTGCTTTAGCCAAATGCAGCACGTAGCAGTGCGAAAACGATGGGACAGCGACCGTCAGGGGGGGGTAAGAGGGGAAGGTTCTACGCAAGCGCAATATTCACCTACCGTGCTTGATCGCTTTGAGCACGTGGATGCATTCCATTAGCTAAACTTGCGTGTTTACCTTGCTTCGAGAGTTCGTCATTGGCAGTGCTGCCTTTCTTATTACTACCATAATGTGTTATGTTTGTTACATGGTCCTTCAGCATGTCTGTTATGTAATTTAGAAGAAAAAAAAGTAGCGTGCTGCAGCTCTTCAGCACGTAAGGACGAGCCGCCCCTGGGTATAGCATTGCTGCTTCAGATTTTCCCTCCTCAATAAGTTGTGTAATCTCACCTTGAGATTTCTTTCCTCTACTTGAATTTAAATTCCCAATAAATAATTCTCTCTCCTCTGTATGCCATGTGTAATTTTCAATGGTTTTACCTTCCTCTATATCTTCTTCCTGCTCTACTACTCTCACTGTTTTAATAGTTGCTCTTAATGGGAAATGGTAGCTATTCAATATCCTTTGTAGAACATTGAAATCTATGAGATCATTATCTAAATTCCTAGAATACAACATATAATCAATAGCACTCTCTTCCCTTTCATTGACAAATATGAATGCCCCTGAATTGTCTGATCCTTTTGACACATTACACATTGATAGATTATTAACTTCACAAAATTCTATTAACTTTTTCCCTTCTTTGTTCTATATTTTGTCTTTGCTATGCCTCTTTATTTAAATATTCTCTTTTATTTGGTAATCTCCTAAATTTACTAAATGTAATTGTTCTTCCCCAATCCTTGCATTGAAGTCCCCTAATATCAGGAAATCTAAATTATCATACTTCAGACACGAAACTTCCATGTAGTTCTCTAACCTGTTATAAAGTCTGACATCCCTGGCAGATTATATTCCACATCCAAACCTAAGTTTTGGCACTTTCTTGTCACATTTCATAGTATGACCCACATCACTCCCTCAGCACCTATACCCTTTATTTCCTTTGCTGCAAAATTATTTCCTTTCTGGTAAACACTCCTATTCCCCCTGAGACCTTACCTTTCATTTTCTTTTTCACTCCATTTTTTGTGGAATAGTCATAACCCTCCATACTTATTACTGCTTTTTTGTTACCCATGTTTTTACCACTGCAATCAAATCGTCCCACTTCAAAACTTGTGTTAGTTCACCTTTGTGTAAATGTCCTAAACTATTTTTACAGCAAACTGCAGCTGTTAACCAAAAATAGTAATATAATGTAAGACAAATGTCAGCCCTTAACTCAGTTGCCCCTAGACTCAATTGAGCATCATTCAATCCCATTCCTTTCACCATCAATGTAGATTTGAGTTGTTCAAAGGCACATTATATGAGGGTCAGCTGATAAGTCCCAGGCCTCTCAATGAAAACAGCATTTAAAAAAATTTTTTTTTGCTTTATTTCTCAACATTATCTCCAGAAAGGTTAATACATTTGTCATATCAGTGTTCTAATTTAATTAAACCATCTCTGTAGTGGGATTTATCAAGGTCCTCAAAATAGCTGTTTTACCTCTTCGTTGCTGTGAAATCTTTGTCCTCCAAGAAATTTTTTGAGGTTTGGAAACAGATCGTAATCACTAGGTGCTAGATCTGGTGAATAGGGGGGATTTCAAGCAATTCAAACTTAAATTGACACATTTTTCCCATTGCAATGACTGAATGATGGGCGGGAGCATTGTCGTGATGAAACAAGATCTTTTTTTGGCCAAATGAGGTCTTTTTCTTTTCACCTCATCACTCAGACATTGCAGTAAGCTTGCGTAGTAGTCACCAGTGATACTGTTACCCTTTTCCAAGTAATCAATAAAAAAAATTCCCTGTGCATCCCAGAAAACACTCGCCATAACTTTGTTAGTTAACAAAATTGACTTTGCATTTTAATCTAAGCCATTTGAGAATTTTTTAGAAAACAAAGAATTTACTAAAATTTTCATGCAAAGGTTAGTTAGATGTGGGGAAAATGTTTTTTATAAGTTCTTTTTATTCTTTGTGTCGAAAATGCTAAACAAAAGTACCAAGTTTGCTATTTAACCACTTTTCGGTTTTGAGTTGTGCTGTTCACAGTCACACAGAGGGATATTGTTCTCCAAAAATGCATTTTATTTTTTTATATTCAGACGTCCTCAAAAAATGTATTTTCGTTGAAATATTGGCATCAAACTTTTGGGTGCATTACACTACCTACTATGCAGGTATGCGATAGAAAAGTCGTCCTCAATAGTGTAATGGTTACCATGCTAACTACATATACCCAAGGTCGCGGGTTCAAACCTGGCGGAGGACGATGGATTTTTTCGGCACGCAAAAGAACCTCAAGCATCATAGAGAGGTCTCTGAGCAAAATTAAGCGGTCTTACACGCCCAATTTAGAATGGGATGCTGAGAACCACAGTAGTTAAAGAGCGTCCATAAATAACGTGCCATTTACATTTTTTTGTGGTGGAAAAAGTAATAAAATATACACTTTAGCACAATTTCATAAACTTATAATGTTATATCAGTGTGGTTAACGCTTGATAATAGATTTAAGGTGATGCACCTGTGAAATATGGGCAAAAATTGTGAAAAATGAAACAAAACATTTTTATTTTGATTATTTTGCACACAAATCGTGTGTATGACAGGAGTTGGATAGGTAGAGTCAGACTGAAAAATTCAATGCCATAGCCGGGATTTGACCCACGGATTTCCCGGTCTCTAGCTGGTTGCTCCACCACTGAGCTACCATGGCAACATGCCGGCATGGCATTACATTTCTCAACTGACTCACATGTTTCCCAGTAAAACACAAGTCGCCATTGGTGTATGTCACCTCAAAATAATTTGAGGCGACATTCACAATTATTCAGTGGAAAGAACTGCCCACTTAAATATACCTGCAAGAGCTAGAGACAAATTGGCATTAAATTAGGTCAGAGAAGTCTCAATCAAATTGTGAAAAGCACTGATTTCAGCTTTAAGAAATATACAAGTTCAAAGCTAATTGTAGTGGAAAAAAGTGAGAGTAGAGAGTATTATTTAATCCATAAATACATGCAGGTGGTGAGACCAGGGAGAATACAGTATGTGACAACTGGCTACAAAAAAGCTGCATTCTAAGTACCTTATGTAAGCATTATATGCGTAGTTTCCTATAGTGTACTTGATATTTCAGCAATAAAACTTCCAGTTAGCTTATGACAAACTGTTCTAGGCTTATCGCACATATACTGGTGTCAGTTTATTGCTAGTTCCACTTAGCTATTCCTGTGCATGCATTATTAGCTTTTTCAGTGTTAGAACAGGATTTTTCTTGCTTGGTACCTTGTTTTAGTATCTTATAAGTATTGTTACGGTATCATGGCATATTCTTAGGAGGTAGAAGAGGAAAGAAACAGGCAGCTGATTGAGCATGTAAGGGCTGAAAATGAAGCTGTTGATGATTCTTGAGGCAGCTTTTTTTGTACAGTCATGGAAGGAATGACGAGTGCTGTAAACTTCGGCCTCACAAAGGCATACAAAGTTCACTGGCCTGGTTTGCAGACTGCGTATAATTTTTCTGCAAGTCAGAGTTATAAAATCTGAGTTAAATCACAGTTTATTGTTTTGTAATACAGAGTAACAATTCACAAGTAATTAAAAGTGCTGTTCCTCGCAAAACACACACAAGTAAATTCTCAAATACTAAACAAAACCTATTGATTTCAATTTCTCAATGCCTTTCTTAATGAACGGAGCAGGGTTCAAGTAGAAATGGCTCAGTGACAACATTCTGTGTTTGTAGCTCAGTATACTATGCCGAATGTAGGTTCGAGTTCAGTGAACCGTGTAGCTTTTTGCTTCGCCGTGTTTATTTTTCTTTCATATTAACACCTTTTATATCAATGTAGATTGCGTTCTATCAATCAACATTTACTCTATGACATGTGAAATCTTTATCTGCTGTACTTGCAAACTAGAAAATAAAAACACAGCAACCTGGTTTCCGCTTGCTTATAAATGTAACAAAAATCTAACACATCAAGAAAAAAAAAATTACTTTCTGTAGTCCCCATTATTTGCCATCACTGCCCTTAATCTCTGGGGTATGGAATCCATTAGTGTTTTAAAATAATTAACGTCTTCTGCTAGTGACTCCCATGTGTCTGTCATGTCACACCAGAGTTCTATAGTATTATTCAATCTGGGACCTCGAGAAAGCCTCTACTTTACTTTCGCCCAAATATGTTCAATTGGGTTGAGATCTATATGCCACAGTACTGCTCTAAGATATCCGAGAGCTCCGAAAACCACTTTTGAGCCTTGACTGATCCGTGGGCCGAATTATGATCCTCTTGGAATGTAATAATACCTTCAAGATAACGCTCTCGGGCAGACAGGAGCAGAACATGTTCCAGAATTTCAGAATAGGTCTCCTCGTTTAGCTTTTCATGAACACATTTCAGCATGGCGCACCTTTCCGAGATATCCACGCCAAGCAGTTACGCTCATTCGACCTTTGTAAGAGTAGCCAGATTGTGTTTGTTTGTGTCTGTCATAACAAGCTCCACCGGGCCTGTAAACAAACACAGTTGAATTGGTATCTGCAGTAACATAGTTTCGTCCAAAAAAATTACTTCGCAACATTCAAAGTTCTCAGTCTCCACAGCAAATGCCAACGTGTCAACTGTGGACTTCGTTTAGCACTCCTTTTACTGCCGCACGTCTGCGCTTCCGGTATCTTTGCAACTGTTGCTAACCGTCCGTGCACTACTCGGGAATAAAGACAAAGCTTTGTATTCAACGGCGGTTCAAATCAGGTCTCTTTCGACCTCTGCCATGAAAGATATATGTTCATTCTGAGTAGATACACCAGACGGACCTGTACTCTCCCTTGTAGCAACCCAATGTGGCTAGAGAACTAAGTAGCAACCTGATCATCTTCACGTTACAATACCGCCGACCTCTTAGCAGTGGGCTTACGGAACACAACACACGCTACCTGCTCTGGTGGCTGTATAGACCTATGAAACCCTTTCAGAATCTGATGACGATTCCTTTCCAAATGCTTCTAAAGGAGTGAGGAAGATCAGGACCATGTGATAAGGGTCTTTTTGCTGACAATAAATTTGGATAAGTGATTTCTTTCATATTTTTTGTTGTAGCCTGCCACAGCATATACACAAAAATAGCAATAATCGACATGGTTTCAAGGCTCATGGCAGATGATAGAAATAGCAAAGGGTACGCCATTTTCCCCCGTTATTCTATTCCCTTAGTTGTTCTACGCAGGTGTGGCATACTTTTTTTGAAGCCCATTTTTTGCCAAGATCTCCAAGCTTCATATGAGAATAGGCATTGTAGGCCTTTTTAACAAATTTTGTAATATTTTGCCTTCTCTTTGGAAGAACAAAATTGCCACAGATGGCAAAACATATTAGGGTTATTTTTACCTTTCTATAAAACAAATTGCTTCAAATTGCACAAATGTATGACATACAACTGCCACTCAAAAATAGATCATCACTATTTGAAAAGAAACTACAGAATGAACTAAATTTGCAATGACTGAACTTATCAGGTATGTATTGTTGTTTGTTACTTTGTTGTGAAACAATTTAATTTCAACAATTAAATTATTAGTAGTTCTTAGTTTTGTAGTTTCTGTTTAGTTCTATGCAATATTTATGCACAGAACGACATTAAAACGTTTTAAGTATAACTGCTAATTGCAACAAAAAATGGTACGTGGTAGAAAAATACTGATTGCAGTATTGGAATCAGCACATCAAATTTAGTGATGTAAATATATTTTGGAGGAGACTCCAGAATCATCATACTGGTGTTACTTTACCAAGCGGTCGGCAGTGTACGCCATACCTAACCAAGAAGCCAAGATCACGCGAACTGCCGATGGCATCGTTGAACAAGCCCTATTTGAACAGTGGAGGAATTTTAATGCTAATCATGAGAGAGACTGGAATGTGAGGGTGCTACTTTCCTTCCTGGCCTATTTCTCTTCAACCCACGACACCACCGGGTTGAACCCGGCGAGTTGGCCTTTGGCAGAGTACTGCAACTACCTGCGACCTGATGTTCGGAAGTCATGCTGGGGTAGAACAGCCAGGAGACGATTAGGCGGAGTATCTCGTAGAACGACTTCATGACATGCATGACATGACCCGTCAAAATATCCAGGTAGAGGGCGATCAGATGAAGACCCGTTATGACGGGTAGGTCAATAGCCGAGGTTTTCAGCAAGGTGATCTGGTGTGGCTATATCGTCCTACTCGGACCAAGGGACGATATCCCAAGCTTCAACAACTATGATAAGAGCCGTACATTGTGGTGAAGATGATAAAATTATGTCGTCTACCGCATCCAGAGGCTACTCTGAGGGAAGAAAGTGGTAGTACATTTGGATAGTTTAGTCCACTACGATGGCGCTGGTCGTGATGACCAGCCCTGGTGAGGGAATAGTGTGGCAGTATCGTCTTATACAAAGGTTCTCAAGTTCGCATTGGTATGTGAGTCATCGCATTTGGGACGCGTAAACAACACAGAAAAGCGACTGACGTAACGGGAAGCTTCGAAACGCGAGACACTTTTCGTAAGAGCATGACTATTCTTCTCCAATCTTAGGCTTCCAGAAGCTTCCAGGAAGGCCTGTGATGCTTTTTTTCTAGCTATAAAAAGCAGAAGAATTGCAATGCACTGTTGTGAATTGCACTGAGTCGTGAGTGACTGGAGTGTTAGTGTGCAGTGCTGCGCAAACCATGGTTAGCATTCAGCCGTAAAGTGTCTACGCGTCGAAACGTCGAGTTAATTAGTTATTAAGTGAATTTAAGAATTTATTTATAAACAATTTCAAGTCAATAAAGACGTTTGTTACAATACTGATTGGTATAACGCTTTAAAATAACTTTTCTTGAGTAATTTTAAGCGCGGCAAAAAAATTGACTAATAGGAATTCAGAACAGACGCGACGAAACCCGTGCGAAGAAAGTTGAATTGGATTTAACTTTTACCGCGTAGCATGGGTGTCGTCCACAGAATTCCTGTTGTTTGATATTCTGTTAAAAAGTCGTTAAAGATTGCGTCAACATAAAGAGAAGTTCGTTCCTTTTTTTTTTTTTTTTTTCTTTTTTTTAATATTATGCGTTTTAGGTATGTAATAATGGTAATACAAACGCTACAGAAAATGGAAACTGTCTTGGACAACCAAAATTATACCTTCATTCTAGAATAATCTTGCCTCCTAATTAAAACCACGTCTATGCTCCTCCTATGCTAACCTCAAAGTTGCACAAGGGACTTTGCTGAGGATTCTGACTTTTGAATTGACTGTTTCTCTATATGAGGACCAATGATGTGCAAAAGATCATGTAATTGTAATTTGATTCGAGATCCGTCATCATATTCGGGATTATGGTATGAAAATCCCCAAATTGACTACGCTCCTTGAACATAGGTAGAACCCACCAACACGCAGCCTCTGCTATCTTCTTTGTCTATAGTTTCTGTCGTTTCTTCTTTTTAGAAGATACAGAGCAAGAACTTGTTTTAAACCCGCAGCCATTTCTTCAAGTGTGCTATGCACCGGCATCGCTCAGTAATGTCAAATTTTACCGCCCTATTGTGAACACTAGTTTCCATGGCCAAAGCGGTGTCGCGATGAAACACATGTCGCGTCGGCAGTATCACTTCCATTGTAAATTCGGCATTAGAACTTTTGAAGTATGACTCGGTTCATCCATAAGTCGCGTGATTTCAGTGTTGAGCTAGCCCAGTAATGTACTGCGCCTTTCCATTAGCTCTGTCCTGTTATAGCTCTATGACTTTGTGGATAACGACCATTTCTAACAGTCATGTTCTTCATCTTTATTTAACGACGCTCTTAAATAACGGTTCTTATTCATTTAGCGTCCATAGCCTGTAAATGCAAGAATTAATTTGTCTTAAAATATCATTTTGTTACTGAATTTGAATTGTGTTGGTTTTATGAGAGTTTTAGGTTTTCAATATTTGATGTTAGCCATTTTTTACCACCAAGAGTTGGCAACACTAGTAATGCACTCATGCTATTCTTTGATGCAAGAAAGCAAGAGAGCTTGTGCGGTGAGTGGTCGTGGAAGATAGCATTGGACAGGTGCTCTATGTAAGTATAATGAATGTCTTAAGAGGTACCGAATACTGTTATAGAGGGAAAAAGAACATTATTTAGCCCTCTAATTAGGATAACTTCATAAAATGTATATAGGGGAAAGAAATATTAAGAAAGGCATTAAGGCGGTGAATGTGCTGTGAGATACCTACTTAGAAACGCGTAGGTTGTAGGTTTATATAAAACGGTCCTTATTTATAAGTTAAAAAGAAAGACGAAAGAGTGATAAAGTCCAATACATATCCAGCTAATATTGAATATCTTCAAAATGTGCGATTTTTACAAGCATTTTCTAGAATATTCCACCCGTCTCGGTAATATGATGGCAGCGTGTGTGCCTCATATTCAAGAGTCGCAAGATGGTATGTGGAGTAGGGCAAGTCATCCAGTGGTTATGTAGGGGAATTGTGGAAGTGTTCTCTGTGTGAGTAATATGAATATCTTAGAGATGCTGAAGACTGTCACAGAAGGAAAAAGTCCTTATGTAGCTCTAATTTGGATAACTGTCCATAAAATATATCTTGGGAACGAAATATTCAGAAATACATTAAGGCGGTGAGCTTACTTCCTAGTTACGAAGCTCACCGATTAGAAGCTGTAGGTTAATATAAAAAGGTTCCTAATTTAGAAGTTGAAAACAAATAATTTGCACATGGGAGTTGGGGGAAACTTTCACAGAGGATCCGGATTTGAAGCTATTGAAAATGCTAAAATTTCCAGATTGAAATCCGATAAAATACCATCGCGGTAATTCTATGCGTCAACTCTTAATTTTGGCGAGCGTTAATGAATTGTGATGCCAGCCGCTACGAGCAAAATACCTTAACGAAAAGTTCATTATATATCGAAATAATATTTAGTGTCTTAAAAATGCCATTTTTACGGTATTTTCAAGATTATTCCGCCCGCCTCGATATTATGGCGGTAGCCTCTGTGCCTCGTAGGGCGAGTTGTCCGGATAAAAAAAAAAAAAAACTATAGGAAGTAGCTTGCAATTGTTTTTCCTGAAATTTACCTTATCGTTGATTTCGATCGTTTCGTTTACATTGTGTCGTTTGCGTATATTTTGATTTAGGCGTTGTTTATATTGTTGTACGTGTTATTCGCTGCACATTTAGTTTCAATTCCCCTTAAAAAGAGCATGCCATCTACAAACATGAATTTGGTACTTTAACCCATTAACGGCCATCGTCCTCGCACGAGGTCAACTTTGCAAAAACAGTATATAGCATTTTTTGATTAAAATATAATAGTATCAGCTATATTATACTACCACAATTGTATATAATTTTTCTTTTAAAATGGTTATCAATAATATCCTATACTTGGCAACAAAAAAAATCTGTATTCATACCCAGTTGCAGCATTGCAATAAAAATAAAATCAGTTTCATGGTTGTCAAATTTACATTGCATCCATGTGTTAACAGAAGTTTAAGAAAGAGACTAAACCTTATATTCAAGAATCACAGTTTTTTATGCAAATATGATAAAGATGGTCTCGAAATGACACTGACCTAATGTGTATATTATTTACATGATATTATTTCGTAAATTTACTGTTCATATCACCAATATTTTATTGTTCTGTCATGTGCATCAGTGTTAGTAACTTTCGAGAGTTTAATTATAATTGTTGCCATCAGTCAAAAGTGATATTTCCAGAGAGAAATTCAAGGACCCTGTTTCTCTAAGGTAAGATAAATTGAAGACTTGAAATAAAAGGGGCTCTAAATACCATGATCATGAATTTGAGGAAAATGTGCTTTATATGAAAGTTAAGCATAGTATATATCTAGTGTCCAAAGCAGCTTAGACATTATACTGTAACAGTATGAAAGGCTTACTGAAAGTGGAAATTCAATGAAGGGTTTAAGTTCCATCATTCAGTACTGGGCAAAAAAGATAGAGAAGAGAACAAACGAATGAAACAAAAATGTTTTTGTTCTTTCAATAAGTTCATTCTGTAATGCTTTTGTAAAATTGTGTGTAGTCTTCATTTGTCTGGCATTGCATATTAGTCAAATGCTGCTTTTCTTCAGATGTGGCTCGTAACATCCAGGGCAGGTAGTTGCATTTTCTTGGATGTCCTGTGCTCGTATACCCTTTCTCAAAATAATGATATTTTCCCAGGCCTCAATTTCATTTAAGCTCCTCCTGGTCTTGACTACATGATGCTTATTGTTGTTCAGCCACTGTACTTATGAAATGTTTAGCTTTGCTGTGTTTATATTACAACCTGCTGTTCTCTTAAAATCGGATGCATTCATATTACTGGCGATAAATGGCTTTGTTTATTCTGGTAGCATATGCTTCACATTTTCGAAAACAATACATTTGGTAACACTTTTTTTCAATAAGGGCAAACTCCCTGTTGCAACTTAGGAAGGAGTGACCTGATACAAGGAACTTTTCTTTATTTCTTAAAAAACACTGGTTATAACTAGGTACATCTAGAAAAAAGAGAATGACCTGTTTTGTTTTGGCCACAACAGTTATCACACCGGATTATCAGCTCTTTGTGCCACAGAAGTGCTTGCCAAGATTCCTTGGATTTCTCTCTTATACCATCTCTGAGATTCTCTTAGAAAGTAGCATGTGCACTTGTGAATAAGTGAGGATGATTGCTGATATATGCAGGAATCTTCTTGACTCATCACCACAGTGATTCATAGGTTTGGAGATTAATTACTTCCTCTACACATACTGTACACATAGTAGGTAGTGAAGGTGTTGTATTGCACCCAAAAATTTGATGTCTAGATTTCATCAGAAGTATATTTTTGAGGTCCCTGGATCCAAAAATAAAATTTTTAGAATAAAGTCCATGTGTGTCTATGGGCAGCATAGTTCCAAAATGAAAAGACTGTTAAATACCAAATTTGGTATTTAGTCTTCCAAGGATGACACATGAAGATTTTCAAGAAAGATATTTACATGACAAATACAACGTATATCTTGAATTTTTTGAGAAAAGTCTTTGAAGACCTCTTCATTCTGGATGATCATAAGAGATAGACAAGAACTTGCTATACCAAAACATGTGAATCTCCTTAAAAGACACAATTTGTCACAATTTTTTTTTATTTGTAAAGTTAACCTTTCTGAGATGTTCTTTGTTATTACTTTGTTTTAAATTACCCAAGTTATTATCAAATGGGATGTCATCTGTTTCAACCCTTTGTTTTACTCTTCGCCATGCAAGGATACTGAATTTAAGTTGTTTCATGTAGCACCATTTACCACAATATAAATAAAAGAATAATCCTTTATAGCAATAGTTTGTAGAGAAAGTCATGTGAATGGAACCAATCAGTTTTTTTCATATATTTTTTATATTAATATCAATTATTAATTTGTTTAGTGTAACATCAACAGAAAATGAATCTCCAAATAAAGAGATACCCTCCATTCCCATTCTCACAAGTCCCTCATTTATGTAACTTAAAACCGTTAAACTTGTGCCAAACTAGTTAAAAAGTACTCATTTTACAGGAGGAAAACAATCGCTTTGCTAGCTAGAGATTTGCAGAGATAAAACTAACAAAAATGAGGAACTTGGACATGGATTACAATTAAAATAGGAAAACTTGCATTTTAGATCATTGTGCAATTTATTCAAATCTTTCAAATATGTTGCTTAAACCAAATTAGCACAGCTGGCTGGATGGCAGACTGCTTCACTATCTCTGTTGCACCACAGCCACAGACAGCTGCACCTTCCTTGCTTTCCTCACTGACTACCAGTCTACAACTTTTGCACAATGCATAAGCTGGTTTCCTCCTCATCTAATGCTCCAAAGCACAGAGAACATTTTGGTGTCATAATAACCTCCAGTAATTCCCCTTTTGTAATGTAAGTAAAAATTGAAACCTCTAGCACATAAAGATGGCCACAATAATTCCCTCCCATACAGTAAAACCTTGTTAACCCAGACCAATTGAGGCTCAATGTTCAGATTATCAAAAGCTCGGATTAAGTGAAATAAACACCACAGAGTGAATGAAATTAGAGTACTGTATACTTTATTAGAATATAAGATACAATAGGTCAATCTGATTTTAATTCATATTTTTTGTTTGGTTTGAAGAAACCATCAATTTTATTTTGTGGTCTATCACACATTTCTTTCACAATATCACAAGACTCCTCATATGATGCTAGTATGTAGAAATGTTTGGCTGTTTTCTCAACCAAGTCAATTACACAATTAGATGCTGTTTAACCTCACTTAATTCCACTTTTGACTTTCCAAATTCCACATCCTCAACTTCAGATTCACTACTGGTGTCCCTTGCATTGCTTACACTTTCCATAATTTCATCAGTCATGATGCGATAGCCTGGATCATCTTTGTCTCTTGTCAAGCTGTCTTCGATCTCATCTACAGTGACAAGTTTTCTTGCCACCCTCAACCGGTGTTTGCTGAAAGTCATTTAATTCAATTGCACTGTTGTTGTTTTTTTTTAGTGTTTAATGCCCGCTTTAACTACTTATGGCACTGCTGGTGATGACACTTGAATGATGGAGCACTGGTGGGGGAAACTGGAATACCCAGAGAAAACCCACCCCTACGCTGCATTGTCCACCACAAATCTCGTATGCGGTCGCTTGGGATCGAACCTCTGCCCTCTAGGTGAATTGCATCGGAGTCTAATTCAACACTGTCATCATACAAAAGTTTCTTCCATGCATTAGTCAATATAGGGTTCGAAATGCTGTTAACTGCACTTGTAAAATTGAAAATCATGGATCTGAAATCATATGACTTTATATTCTGGAGTGTTTTTCTGCCAGTTTATCTTCACTGTCGAGAGGCTCTTCAGTTTAAAAAAATTCAAGCAGGAATTTCTTTCTCAAGTGCTTTGCAGTATAGATAATGCCTGGGCCCATCAGCTGTATCAGGGAAGTTGTGTTAGGTGGCAAGAATACACATTTGATATTAACTATCAGCACCACAGTTTCTTTGCATCTGGATGCACAGGCGCATTATTTAAAAGGATTATGGTTTTCACATCATTTTGGTTTTTATTTTCTTGGTGCCTTCTTATTGCAGGTGAAGCATGGTTACGAAATCAATCAAAGGTGACATCTGCCATAAACCACACAATTTTTGAACTGTAATGCGCAGGCAATATGGACATTACATTCTTATGAGCCCTTGATTGTTTACTTTCACCTAAGAGAACTGGCTTTAAAACATGGCTTCCATGTGTTTTGGCACACAACATTGCAGAAACACATTCTTTGCAAATTTTTTGTCCAGGCGTATTTTTTAAGGATTTGGAGGCTTGCATGTTCTAGGGCAAGGTGTGCCAAAATAGGCCTGTCTTGTTGGCATTATACACTTGAGAAAAATCTAGCTTTTCTTCTTGAATGATAAATTTTAGTTTTTTTTCGATGTATTAGCACTTCCCTTCACACACATTTTGTTCACTATGTTATGACACTTGCAAAATCTGTATAATGGGCCTGAACTAGCCGAAAATCCATTGTTACCAAGTTGTTTTGCAAGGGGTTTGGCAAAAACTTGAATTTCAACACCTCTCGCTGCAATTCCACTTGCACGAAATTGCTTGTATCACTTGTATGTCGTGTCTTCTATCTTTGTTCAGCCGGCTGCCGAATTCATTTCACCTGACAATTTTCCTCATTTACATCACATTTAATCAAAAATAAGAGTTTATCCTTTCTTTTTTTAATGTCCAAAACTGTTTTGCAGATTTCTGCACATACACATGCAACAGTGGCAGCATTTTCAAACCTTTCAATAATTTGTTTCTCATGTGTTGCAAGCGGTTTATGCTTGTGTTTCCCTGATGATATTGTAGGTTTACTAAAAGACATGCACTAAATTTGTTTCTTTAGCTTAATGACTGAGAAAGGCAAGTGTTAAACTAACCCTTCTGACAAGAGTTGCAAGCAGGTACAACAAGAGTGTGGGAAGAAGGGCAGCCTAATTTACTATTGTTACTAATGCAATCCTGATATCCCTAAGAAATTCCTATTGTATAGTCTGTGCAAAAATAAAGTTGACAATTTCCTTAAGTTTGTCTAAGTGCAGTACTAAGATTTAAGTTAGCAATTTGCAGTTTTGTCTTAAGGATGCTTTTCTAGATTAAGTGAAATCTGGGTTTAAAGAGTTCTGGATTAACAAGGTTTTTCCGTAATTGGAAACTTTATCCTTAAGCAATGTGTGGAAGAGTGAAAAAGGATCAAATGCCCTTCTTTCATATGGGTGATCCATAAAGCATATTTCCTTGTAAATGATCGTATAGCACCATACATGTGTGTTTGTTCTGGGGGTACCATTTTCCCTAGGTCATGGGTTCACACCTGGATTTTTTTTTTTTATTTTTTCAGGCTCAGATGGGAAGGGAAGTGAAGCTGAGGCTTTAGTGTGAGTTGAACTCTTGCAAATGTTGCACATGATTTTTAGTTGTCTCAGTGCAGTGCATATTTAGTTATACAGCTCTTTCTTGGTATTCTGTCCCTTAAAAAGTATTTATGTATGATACCTACATCAGTACAGAATCTGCAAGTAGCTTCCGCATTCCTTTGATTTACTCTCCTGAAAATTTACAACTGGAACAGTTAAAAAAATTGCAAAACAAATCCACAAAACTTTAAAGGAACATAAAAATAACTTTTATTAAGGAATTTTGCCATTTCTAAGAGGGAACTGCAATGGTAATGGACAAATTCCTAAGCAAGTGTGAAATGCTTGAAAAATCAAGGTAGGCATTTCAACATCTCTTGGTTTTATAAATGCGAGGGCTTTAATTTTTATGTGTACCTCTTTTTTTTTCTTTTTCTTTTCTTTTTTTCTTTTTTTTTTTTTTTTTATAGAAATAATTCAAAGTGACAAACCATAGTGCATTAGTAAATGTTCTCATAGGCTTCTGCGTGGTCAGTGACGTGCATAGTGATACTAGTTTCTGATTTCTGCCACATCATTGCCACTGAGACTGTCTTCAGGGCTGCACTGCATCATATTCTGATTGTCACCTGTTAACTAGAAGACCCAAAAGATCCCTTATTAACATTTGCTTGCATGGCACACTAATCACTGGCACAAGAACTTGGTTTATTAGTGGCTGTCCTTTTTTCTTGTGGGTTTGCAAGTCTGTTTACTAAACATTAATAAATATTTATTCGAAGCACTGACAAAACCAACCATTTTTCTAAAAACCTCATTAGCTTACCAGAAATTAAATACTACACCAGCAATAGATGCTAAGCCTAAGGGGAAGAACAGTGTTATGTTACTATGTATTAATCATAGGAGGATATTATCCATACTGAAACAAGAATCATTCCTAGAGCTCATCTTGCTTGTTTTCTTTGCAGAATTTGGACTCCCATTACCCAGTGAGACTATCAAGGTGGTGAGAGAAGTGATTGAAAAAAAGGTGAAACCTTTGATATCTGAAGCTGATACCTGGGGGAATTCACCTCTTCAGGGTAAGAAAGATAAACTATCTTAAAATTGTTTAGATAGACCTAAATGTTTTAGTCCTGAGGCCAGTTGTAGATGAAGTAATGGGCTTATGTTTGGAGCTTCTTTCGAAAGCACTGAACACAGTGAAAATTCTTATCCTCTGGATTTCAGCTTTTGCTTTCTTTGTAATTCTTTCCTCCATCTCACCTCATCTCTCTTTATTCCATTCCATTGAGTGAAATTAATCTGTTTTGATTGCATTTTGTAGTTTGTCAATTTCAAATGAAAGATTTATGAACTGTTTAAGAAGAAACCATGTAGGATATTAGTAAATTGCAAAAGTCAGGGTTTCTGTGAAATAGAAGACCATTGAAAGATGTATTCCTAACTCAGGTTGATGCGTCTTCGTTTTTATTGCAGATACACATGTATACTTTGAGCTAAAACTGGTTTTCCTTAATTTTAGAAGGAATTAACTACTGTAGTTATGAAATTTATACATATTTAGCTTCACCAGCAACTAAGAACTACTGCCATTTCACTTCAAAAGCAGCATATAATTTCAAATGTTTGTTCCATATACCACAGATGGCCCATCTCAAAACACTAATCAATGGCCCCTTGGTCATACCATTAATTATTGTGATTGAATTTGGTAACACACACATATATTATGCGCATACCTTTTTTTGGCAAGTTTTACAGGGAAGAAAGGGTCAGGGGGAAGAAGAGCCTCCTGCCTGTATTTCTTAGTGTTGTAAAGTAAAGAAAGATTTTCTTTGAGGCCCTCAGCCATTAAGGTGAATAGGTTACCTAATTTACTGCATACTAGCGGAATTATAAAACGAAACACAGATCATGTACACGTGTGTGAACTCTGTGATCTACAGACAGAATGAAACTGTAGCATTGAAACCACTACATATCAAGATGTATATCATACATGTCAATGTTGTTCCACGCTGCTTCCTAAATGGCACAAAACCCACAAAATGAAGACGGAGCCAAGCAGACAAAAAAAAGTGTACACAATACATACTTCAACTGCCTTCTTTAAATAAAGTAGACAAAATTGAGCCAAAAAGCAAACCAGAAGTGGACTGAATGCCTTGCCCATTTGTCACCTTCTGTTATTGTACTCTGATTCTTTAGGGTTTGGAATCTATAAGCTTTCACATATACAGATGGCAGTGGGTTATAAAATCTACCAAAAACCCCAAAAAACTCGAACCTAGAGGTAATGCTTTCAAAGGTCGTCTTCAAATTGTACAACTTCCACTTTGGAGCTTACATTTTTAACCACATTCAGATGAGATGACTTGGGGAATTAGAGGATCACTTCAATATCTAGTTTCCTGTGAAGTTGGTTCAATAAGCACTCTATTAGGAGTGAAAATGCCCTAAGGTTTCAATGTTAGAACAAGAGCAGCCTGACTCCATCACTAAGATAGTCAAGTCAACCTAGAATGGTGGATTACACATTTCAAATACAAAATGTTGCATTGCAACTGCACTAAAGGAATTAATCTGTTCCTGCTTTCCATGCAGTTGGTCATGCAGTGCACAGTAGATGTAGGAACATCGAACAATGTTGCTCTATTTTACTTAAATGAGCAATCAGTTGGCGATGACTGCCTAGTGTGAATTTCTGGTTAATTTTATAATATTTAAACTATATGTTGGTGGAATTTTCCCTGTTTCATTTTTCTTGAGTTTGTAAAGTGTCGGCCATTAAAAGTGTGCCATAAACAGTATAGCATTTCAATTGGCAATTATAATGATAAAAATTTGAAATTAATAATTTAATTTTAATGTATGTTATAAAATTATATTGTTTCTTAAACACTTCAGAATTATGAAGAACTGGTAAATATATATTTTTTGTGATGAGCAAATAACTTGAGGCTTGTCAAATCTCTCTTACAATATATATTTGTGAAGTGTCTCACCGACTTTGATATAAAATTATTCACAATGGAAACAGCAGGTGTAATCAATACTTACTGTGCCAATTTTAGCTGTCCATAGTGGTAATTATAGTGAGCCTTATAGATAATGATGTAATAATGAATAGGACAGGAAACGCAGGTATGACATGAGTATTCTATTCCATTTAGCTGTACATGCCTATAATTAAGCATGTTTGTGGGTCTTGGGGTAGAAACCTTTTTAACACAAATGTAAACAAAATATGTACATTGGACAAATGATGTAATTGTGCAGTTGGGTGTGGAGCAACTTGAATCTTCCATGTTCCAGATAACAATGCTAAGTTTTACTGCAGCCAAGTTTGAACATCTAAGGGAAACATTTGTGATTCTGATTTCCAATGCGCCCATAAAATCATTTGTCAACAAGGGTGACTGTGGGTTGCCCATTGCTACTCCTGATGTTTGGCAATGATATCTTGTTTAGAGCTAAAAAGTTCTGATATGTATATAATTTGGCGAGTTCTGTGCATTCTGAAATTTTCTGTGATGACATTCCAAATGATTTGAACTAGCTTTCGATTAGTGGTGGGAATTTATTCAGTGGTATACTGGGGAATAGTGAGTTTACATCAAAAGAAATTGGTCCTCTTCCTTTAATTCAATACCTGTGATATTTTCTTTAAGTTCATAGGAGGTTTTCACTGCTGAAACTGTTTAATTTTGGAAAGGAGTTAAATTTGAAATGTTTTATCAATTTGTATGTTGGTGAATCTGTGTTGTTGACACCGGGGTCTCATTGTTATATTGTTTTGTGAATTTTGGGAAGGACAGTTTGAGAAGGGTTGTATTAATACATTTTTTGTGTGTATTTTTTTGGTATAATGTTTGTTTTCTTAAGATTTATAAACAAGTGGTTATGGGTGTTTTATTAATGACTTCATATTGATTGTCATTAAGCAGTTAATTCATTTTGTTAACATAATCAGGTGTTCCCATTATGACTTTTCTCTTTGTCTGCCTTTGGTATGTGTTTTTTTTTTTTGTTCGCTTCTGTAAACACATTGGCATTTCGTTATGCTTTTTTTCCAATTCTGGTAAAAAGCCTTTAGAAATGTTATTTGTAGTGAATTCTTTAATTTTGGTTGAGAAATGGATGCAAGCTTTAAGCTTTGGTTTAAGAGCTCCATTTCTCTTGGGTAGAAATTTTGATTGGAAAGATTTACCACGTTCTTGAAAGTTTCTGTACTTATTTCAGAAACTTTTTCTAGTTATGCAATTTGGTTGACCATTGTTTTCTGGTGGGATGGCTCTGTAATTCCCATTGTTTCTCTTATTCATTAACTCCAATATATGGATTTTTATGAACTGTTGCATAATTTGTTGGTTAGTTTGAATTTGAGTTGTACAGTTTTTGCTTTTATTTTTCTACTTATGATTGCCAAATGGTATATTTTCAGAGTTTTCCTAAATCCCATTTCCTAACACTTCTATTAAGCTTGAATGTAGTTTGTAAAGTTTCACTTCTATTTTCTCCAATTGTTTGTAATGTTCATTGATTTCTACTTGTAAAATTTTTTTCTCTGCAGCATTTTGTTACACATTGCTATTGCCGTGTTTGGCAATATCTTAACAAATTGGGGTATACTTTATTCTGTAGACATAGTTTTATGAATTTTATATTTGTGAAAATGTTTTTCTTTTCTTGACATTTTAAGAATGTTTTAATTTCTCATTTCTGTATTCCAAAGTGTTCTTTGAATTCCTATTTTTAACATTCAAGGAGGTTACCTCATTTGCAATTTCCTCAGTTGTTTCATCATTTCATAATACATATTTATTGGTGTCTGTGGCAGAAGTACTACTAACTCTTCAGTGATTCTTATAAAATGGGCTTTCCATTCATTTATATGTAATTTTTGTACATTTATTTTGCACAACGTTTTGCACAGTTTAAAGTCCACACCTTTGCAAAATTATTACACTCTGCTGGACAAGGGAAGTTATAGGTTTCAACTTCAGGAAGTTGTCATATATGCCTTTGTCTTGCAGAATAATACATTTTTTTTGTTAATTTATTCAGTATTAAGTTCTATTGTGTTCCTAAAAGTTGTTACAAATCATTTGTAGAGACCTCTTTCCACCTATTAGTGTGAAATATTCGACACACAAACATTCTTTTTGTTTGACTGAGGGTGATTGATTGCACTCTGTCAATATTTACTGAGATCAAACTATTAACTTTTTAACTGACCTATGAGACTCTGTCTCTCTTTGTAGGGTTGTTGCCCATTCTGTATTGTCGGGTACTAATTAGCAAGTCATTTAATTTTAAACAAAGGTTTTGTGATGGACAAAACGTTACTGGATTTTTTTTTTTTTTTTTTTTTTTTTTTTTTTTTTTTTTTTTTTTTTTCTTTCCTTTTGTGAGTTCTTCAAGGTTTAGAGGTAGACATAAATACTCTTAACCTGTATGTGACATACTGGTAAATTATTATAAGTGAAACTACTTCTCAGTGGATGGAATAATTATTGCTGCATCAGTGTCTTATTTTAATGAATCTTTCATCAAAATCTATATGTCAACATTGGGCAACTTTGCTTAATACCATTACACTTAAAAAACAACAAATTTAGAGTCCCCAAATATTGAGTTAGATATGGTCTGGGTTTCTTCGTCACAATTTCAGGCAAGGGTTTCGGCTATTGTCTTTGTAACTAATAATATTAAGGATGACAAAAATCAGGGTATAAGATATAAGTATAAAATGGGGTGAGGTGTTGACATAACACACTTAATTTTTTGATGCAATATATAACAAAACATACAATGTCTGGGTACACAAAGGTAGGTGAAACAAGGAGTTGTTTAATAATAATTTGGTAGAGAGAGAGGGGGGAAGAGAGAGAGGGGGGAAGAGAGAGAGGAGGGGAGAGAGAGGGGAGAGAGCGAGAGAGAGGGGAGAGAGAGCGAGAGAGAGGGGAGAGAGAGCGAGAGAGAGGGGAGAGAGAGCGAGAGAGAGGGGAGAGAGAGCGAGAGAGAGGGGAGAGAGAGGGGAGAGAGCGAGAGAGAGGGGAGAGAGAGCGAGAGAGAGGGGAGAGAGAGCGAGAGAGAGGGGAGAGAGAGCGAGAGAGAGGGGAGAGAGAGGGAGAGAGAGCGAGAGAGAGCGAGAGAGAGGGGTGAGAGAGCGAGAGGGAGCGAGGGGAGAGAGAGAGGGGAGAGATAGGGGGAGAGAGAGAGAGGGGGAGAGAGAGAGGGGGAGAGAGAGAGAGGGGGAGAGAGAGAGAGGGGGAGAGAGAGAGAGGGGGAGAGAGAGAGAGAGAGAGAGAGAGAGAGAGAGAGAGAGAGAGAGAGAGAGAGAGAGAGAGAGAGAGAGAGAGAGAGAGAGAGAGAGAGAGAGAGAGAGAGAGAGAGAGAGAGAGAGAGAGTTAAATCACTAAATTCAAGATGAAAATATGATTAAATTTTCTTTCAGAGGTCCTAAAAATGGCATCTGCTGAGGGCAGCAGTGGTGGTGTGTCTAAAGTTGAAAAAAGCAGTGGCTCAGAAGGAGCAGGACCTACAGCTCTTCAGATTTTGTCTGCTGTAGCTACAAAAATATGTTTGGAAGAAATGAAAGATGTGGAAGAGAGAGTGGTAGAGGTGGATATGGATTGGGAAGATTTCAAGTTTCAATTAAGGAAGGGACGCACCTTGCGTCGTGCAATATCTTGCCCTGAGGTAAGTCCTGCTTCATAGAATAAATGATATTTAAACCATATTACTTCCATAATTGAAAATTAAGCAGGAAAAAAGAAAATACTGTACTCTTGAACTGTAGATTGCTATCAGAACAGATTGACCAAAAATTCATACAGTATAGTAAATGGGAAGCTATAAAGGATGAAAATGCCTGTCCATTATAATACACTTCTGGATATAGTATTATGTCTTTATTGATTCAAGAATTGTTTATAAAGACTTAAATCCACTGCTGCAAATAATTCACTTGACATTTTGATGTGTATACAGTTTACAGCTGTAAGTAGTACATGCCTTGCATACTACTCATTCTACCACTCCAGTCACTCACGACTTAGTACACTTCACAACACTGGCTTGCAATTCTTCCTCCTTTTAAAGCTAGAAAATGTTGGATATTTCTGGAAAGTTGTGGGAGCTCCTGGATGCATCTCAAGAATACTGGACTTCTCATGTTCCAAAGTTTCTGGTTACCAGTACACTGCAGCTCCTGTGTTGTTACACATCACAAGAGCTCCAACTGCAGTGACTCGTATACCAAGATGAATGTGAGAACTGCAAAAGATGGCACTGTTGAACTGCTCCCTCCCCAGGACTGGTCATCCTGAGGTCATCCCAACCAGCACCACTTTAGCAGGCTTGAGAGTCCAAATGAGCTGCCAGTTTCTTCTTGTGGGATAGCCTCTTGACCAAAGGTGAAAGAAAGTAATGAAAGCAGCAATATAGAACAGGAAATGGTTCTGGGCGAAACAAAAAGTCTGCTGCATCTAAGGTTTGAACCCACCTCAGCTGGAGTGAAACAGTAGTATGAGACAGTATTGTGACAGTGCCCACTTCTGCAATGGTTGTATCATTCACTTTGGTATGCAAGTCATGCAGTTGGAAAGCATAACACAGGAAGTGTGGTGCACTGGTAACCAGAAAAATTGGAACCAGAGATATCTAGTACTTACGAGATTTCTTCAGAAGCTCTTACAATTTTCCTGAAAGTTCTGCAACATCATTTTCTAGCTATAAAAGGAGGAAGAATTACAAGTGAGTCATGGGTGACTGGAGTATTAGCATTTGTGTGCAGCTGTTAACTACATACATGTCGAAATGCTGATTGAATTACTTGGAGCTTGCACAATCTTTCATTAGTGTATGAATTATTGCTTTCTGTTGCATGTTCTGGCTCTTCTTTCTAATATGTGATGCCAGATTTTTTGCAAGTCCATGAGCAGAATATATTTTCAAAGTACGGCTTTACATTTTATGTCTAATGTGGATTTAAAATCACTTTTTACTTGAATTTCATGCCAGAAAATGTTTTAACATAAGTTAAGGTTTATAATTGTTTACTTACAGTGCATGTAGCCATCCTGAAGAATGCAACCAAATTATCCATTTAAATCACATAATGCAAGGCGGCAACTTTTTTTTTTTGTTTCAGTAAATTACACTAACTATACAGTTAATCACTAACTTACGATAGTGTGCTAATGCACTAGCTTACACTGTTTGGCCTTAAAATACCAGCTAAGTACACTAAATGCTTACCTCGTTAACTTAGCGTAGCCTAAATCTAAACTATGTACTTTCCTGTCTCTTAATGGGGTGCAACACCACATTGCATTCAGAGCACAACATTCTTGTTCTCAGCAGACCCTCGTCAAATAATTGAAGACATGCCTCCAAATGGTTCAGGTAAAGACAGATCTGCCCTACTAATCTGATGAGCCATTTATAAAACTATTAGAATCTGCAAGAATTTCACAAGTAACATACAGTCCTCTATTCTCGCACTGCAATAAGTTCTGCTCTATCGCATCCCTGTGTTTGTAAGCCAATAACACTTAAACGAAAGTATGGTGAAGACTTAAAAATGGCTGGTTGATGTTGGTACAGTTTGTTCTGTAGATGTCTAGGGATTATTTAGAGGTTGGCTACAATTGTTGGAAATGATATGCAGGTTGGCTGCTGTGTGAGATGTAATATTGCTTGTAGTGTTCGGTTGGTTTTGTCTGCTTGCGCATGTGCATTGGCAAACCTTTGGACTTAAAAAATGTCTTGCCATCTCGCATCACATGTTGTAAAGTATCCCCCCTATTCCTACTCTGTTGGTTGACATTCAAATCGAATCTTCTCAGAGTACACTGAAATTCCCATCCTATATGTGTGTTAAACCATATGAGACTACAATAAGTAGACAAAGAAGAAGTTAGCTATTTTATGGCATCTTTTAGACTGCGTCAGTATGGAATTTCTTTCAACTTTTGTCCCTTTATGACTTAAGCTGAGGCAAAACTTGTAATGTCAGGATTGAACAAACCACTGTGTGTTTAACACCGTATAGTTAATGATGAACAAACAACCCAAAATGAGGAAACCTCAGAGTAATTTTCAGTAAGTCTAGAAAATTACTTAAAAATTTATTGAATCGGTCATGTATTCATTAAGGGAAATTTATACACAGTACTGCAGCAAGTTGTATCATTACTTTAAATTCATTTAGGTTCTATTAAATAAAAATGTGAAGATCCACTAATATACATATATTCTGAAAGAGCACACAAAATGCTACAAAATTGACATACTGTCATTTGAAATGATCGCCTTGTGCAGCAACACAGTGGCAAAGACATTGAGGCCACTCAGTAATAGCTGCATGAATCGTGTCCTGTGGAATTTTCTTAACACCTAATGTGAATAAATTTTTTAGCATCTCAATATTGTGGTGCCTCTTTTAACATGCTGTTGCCTCGAGCTTCTACCACAGAGAATATTCCAATCGATTGAGGTCCAGACTTCCACTAGGCCATTCAGCAGCAGCAATGAATTGTAGGTCATTGGTTGCCAACCACTGCGGCATGGTTTTTGCAGCTAGCAAATGTCTTTTATATCCACTAACAGCCTTAAATAAAAAAACAACAAATTGACATTGTTTGTGAAGAGACGTTCATTTTATGAGACAAAACTGTTTGTTTATGCAATGAATTGCATGTTAACAAATTGGCTTTTTTGCTGTAATATGGTGAATAAATTGGTAAACTCATACACAGATTTTCTAACCATTAACTTCAACATGAGCGTGATTGGGTAAAACTTCCAAGTGCAGTAAATGTAAACACAAAAACTCTAAAAATACTACTTCTCTTAAGAATAGCAAATTAGATACTTTAATATCTACCAATTTTTCAGAATATTATCAGAAATATTTTTCTTCACAATACTGCATGTGTGTATAAAAAGATCCTACTAATTAGGCCACTCAATTATTGTGAGCAAAAATAAGTCCCAAAGCAAATACTAGTTATACTAGAACCTAAGGGGTTAGGAGATGTTTTCCATGGAATTTAGAATGAAATAGTTACTTACTGCAATATTTCATGACTGAAATTCCAGATAAATGGTTACACATTCTCCTAAAGCTTTAAGCATATGTTGATAGAAATCAGCATTAGTTTTAGACCTGGAAACAGTATCTAGATAATTAAGTTGACTTTTTGGCACTGTTCAGTGTAGTAACAACAATCTGTGAATAATGTATGATTGCTAGTTCAACATTTTAAGTCCAATCTCTCTCCATTTTCTATTCTTCTTTACTTGGAAAACTAAGGAAAACTGCTTGGCAGATGTGTATTGCAGGGTGTCTACCAGTACCGAAAATACCAAAAGTGTCGAAAAAGTAACAAATTTGGCAAGTGGGTGCCAAAAATACTGAAAGGTAATGAATTTAATGATTTGGAGAATGTAGGAATTCACGTTCAAACTTGGTGCTTGTAACTGCACTGATCTTGAAAAGGACCAAACTAGTGACAGTCAACATCAGTTTAGAACGTCTCTCGAAAATGCTTGTTGCCAATAGAAATGCTAAGTTGCCTTCCTCCCTTGCTGCCTACTGTTAGGTACGTAATTTTCTTGCAGGATTGGCTACATTGCCAAGTGAAGGAAACAACATTGGAAGTGGTTGATATTGATTTAAAACAAAAATTTATAGTTATGAGTTTTGACAGCAACAGGAAGTAAGTTGTTGGAAGTCATTGAACAAAAACTACAAAATTATAATTTGGTGTTTTGTACGTGTTTTATAGTGCACATTCACACATTAGAGCTAGTCATGAAATAAAGTTATATTGTATGACTTAGAGTATAGAAGTTAGTTATCTACTAGGTCCTATTATCCGGTGGTATTTCTTGTAGGTCTCTATTATGAGAGACCCAAAAGTAGAATAGAGACTTTCAGTAAATTTTCTTGAAAAAAGTGAGTTTTAGTGACAAGCTAAAACAAACTGACATGTTACAAACCCTGAAACCTTGTTTCACTATACTCTTGAAGTATCACAACACCAGGGTGTCTACTGAGAATGTGAAATAAAAATTGGATACAGTTTTAGGTACCATATATATCAAGAGTTCCTGAATGCAGCATATCGCATGCAATTAGTTGCGATCCTTAACCTAAACTCAACAAAGACTTTAAAACTCGTCAATGCCCACCCAGTATTTTTCAAAACAGTTTTATATGCTCCATTTATGGTATGAAGGAAACGCGTCCCAATATCCACTATTTGTTTTTCTGATGTGTAACTATTTTTCATATGAATCGTTAGATCGGACAACAGTTTCAGATTTACATTAGGGCCTCTGTGGACACCTGAACAAGCTTTTCAAGTGAAAAGTCCTTTTTCAGATAACCCTTTTAGACAATCCATCATATTTGATGCTGTTGATTTCTCTAGGAACAAGGACTTCAAATATCTAGTGCAGTGTTTCCCAAGTTCACGGCACCCTTGGGAATAACATTAAACACCAGGGGCACCCTTCCTTGAATTAAAAGAAAATTAAGCTTAATATGTTAATTTATTGAAATATTATATAATAATAACGTACACCATAACATAATACAGTAAACTTTACTACAATCACTGAGTAAAAATACATCAATAAATTTTGTTCGATTAATGATTAATGTGAAACTTGTGATTGACGGTTAGAGCACAGATATGTATGTCGGGTCGTACAGTTGAGAGTGAAACACGCAAATCATCCTCAAGGTTATTCAATCTATTTCTTGCTTTGCATTTTATTGTCACCATAGCAGAGAAGGCTTGTTCGCATAGATAGGATGTTGAAAAGGGCAAAAGTGCGTTAATTGCTTTCTTCATTAGGTTAGGGTACTCCTCCCTCCGTTGAAGCCAAAAACTAGCCACCGACGCCTCACTCTTGGTGAACTTATCTTTGAGTGTGGAATCAGCGCAAAGATCAATAAATTCATCTCGCTCGCAAGCAGTAAAATCTAATTCCTCTGCACTATCTACGAAATCAAATGGTGAGACAACCCAGTTGAGATTCGTAATGGAAATAGTTGGAAAGTACACATCTATTGCATTTTGCAATCTTGATAAGTGATCACAAATGCGGTCTTTCAGTTTACCCAGATCTTTATCTCCTGCCACATTAAGAAAAGATGGAAAGTTCGACAAATCTCCTTTTTGAACTGCAGACTTCCAAGAACTAAGTTTTCTTTTAAAACCTTTCATTTTATTGGTTGAGGAGATTATTGTTTCATGTCGACGCTGCATCGAAACATTCAGTTCATTCAGCTTATGAAAAATATCTGCCAGATACGACAGTTCAAAACACCAAGAATCACTTAGTAAGAGCTCATGAAATGTGTCTTGATTTTCATTCTTAAAAAAAGTTTTTAGCTGTTCTTCAAGTTCGAGAAACTGGTTCAATACACGACCCCGCAACAACCACCTTACGTCTGTGTGAAGTAACAAAGAGGTATGAGCTGCATCCGTTGCGCGACATAACTGTTCAAAAATTCTTCACTTTAAAGGTCGAGACTTCATATAGTTCACCATTTTCACAACTTGGTTAAACACTTCAGCAAAATCTTCATTACACGCTTTCACGACTAATGCCTCTCTATGCAGAAAACAGTGAGTTATAATAATGGCTGGGTTTTCATTGAGAGCTCTGGCAGTAAAACCTTTACCCAGACATAGATGGTGCACCATCTGTACATATACCACAACAGTCCCTTCCATGAAAGATCATGGTCATTGAGATAGGAATTAATAGAAATGAAAATATCATGGCCTGTGGTTGTAGTCTCCAGCGGTCTACAGAACAGAAACTGTTCACTAATATCTTTTTCATCAATATGTCTGATAAAACCAAGGAGTAGCGGTTTGTCACCAATATCGAGACTCTCATCTACTTGCAAAGCAAATGTTCTATAAGTTTTTATTTTCTCCGTGACTTGTTCGTTGATATTGCATGACATTTCAGATATCCTGCGGCTGATTGTGTTGTTGGACAGAGGAACTTTCGAAATTTGATTAGGTGCTCCTTCGCCAAGTATTGTTGAAACTATAATTTGACATGCAGGGCCAATGATTTCCTCTCCAAGAGTATGAGGTTTCTTTTTTTTAGCCTATCAGTTCTGCTACTTTAAATGAGGCTTCAAGAGCAGTATCACCTATGGTCATTCTCTTTACCATTTGCACAGCTGTTTTCTTCTCCCCTTCTATAATATGTGAAAAATACATTACACTTTTCTGTGACACACTAGGTTGCTTTGTTGTAAGATGCCGCTTGAGTTTGCTAGGTACCATGGCCTCGTTGCTAAGTGTTCGCCACAAACTAAACACACAGGGATAGGGTTTTCCTTGTTATTCCTCTTAAATCCATATGCTAAGTAACTGTCCTGGTATGTTCTTTTCTTTCGTTTGTCTTCTTTATGTGGTGAATTCGATGGTCCGGGAGAAACTGTAAGATTTGACTTCTTAAAGCAAGCAGTAGGAGCCTACTGTTCACTTTCACTGTCCTGGCGTTTACGTTTAACAATGAACTTATCCATAGCTAAACACTGTGAATCAACGCGAGGAAGACAACTGAAAGCGCCAAGCGGCGTACACTTTTATATATTCATCTGTCGAAGTCTCGGGAATGTTAGTGAGGAAGCGAGTAGTCTCGGGAATGTTCAGCAGGGTATAGCTGTAATGCCATCTGTGGGATACTAGTATAACTGAATTATTGAAATGAATCGACCACTATCACCATCTGCCGTGCATGAGAGTAATTGATTTGACTTGTTTTATTTCAAGACCTTACAAGACTTAAGGCTTCAGTAGAAGGTATTTTTTTTGTTTATCTCAATATCTCGCGGCACCCCTTAGCCAATCACACGGCACCCTAGGGTACCGGGGCACACCGGTTGGGAACCGTTGATCTAGTGCTTACTACCCCAAAATTAACATCCCAATAATTTACCACTACATCCATATGTTCCTTGTGAGCACTATCATTAAGACTCATCAATGGAAAGAGCAAACACAGGACATTCACTTCAATAAATACATGGTTTAATTCACATCTACAATTCTGTAATACTTAAATTTTACTCCTACATTTTACCTATCACATCTTATTTTTTCACTTCACAGAGTTGCTGGATTTCTGAGGACCCAAAGCATCCAACAGCATGGTTGCCCAGCTATTGGATGCTATTTACCTCTTCCTTTCACCAATCCACATTTGTTCCTATACCTTATTTCTAATTTCCTTCATCCATCTACTTCTTACTACACTTAAATATTTTCCTATTTCTGTTAAATTATTTTTTGATTTAGCTTTTAACATCCTTTTGCCTATAACTTCATCTGGTAGACTAGACCAATTGTTTTTTCGTAATTTTTCACTCATATTCATTGTTCCTTTGCATTCTAGAATTAAATGACAATAATTATCAGACTTCTTATTACATAAGACATTTACCTTGGTTAGCTCCCTCCCCTAAGCCTTTTAACCTCACCACCCCTGTCCTAGCCCATGCAAAAACCTCTCTTGCTGGTTTGTTACAAACATAAACATAATTTTCTTTCCCCATATCATTTTAAGTTCCATATATATACACACAGTGAACTTTTGGAGTTGAAACAACCAATTATCTTTCCATGTATTCAATTCTCAATTTCTCTCTTTTCCAACAACCTTTCTCGTCTGCCTGTCTGTCCTATCAAATATCCGCACACCCTATTTCATCTGAAGTAGTTTTTACTTGCTTATACCAAGTATCCTCTTTATTAAGCTTTCCTTGAACCTCCAAACATTGCTTTAGTATATTATTGTTTTCTAATTCCATAATTCTCCACCAGTATTTCACTGCTCTTTCTATAATTTTTGCTTTACTTCCAAACCTCCCTAACTCCATTTGTGCAACCCCATTGGGTGAAGTTCTCGGTAAACCTAAAATTAATTTTCAAAAGCTCCTATGTACCTTATGTACATGTTCCCACCCCTCCTCTATACCCCAAATCTCTGCACTATAGTGTGTTTTCGCCTCAACTGCTGCACCATATACTCTTTCTAGCCCTTTTACTTGTATCCCTGGTATTTTGTCTAGGCACGCTTTAATAGCTTTCATTGCCACTTTTCCTTTAGCTAGAATATGTTTCTTTTGTTCACCCCATATACCATTACTACTCAGTCTTACTCCTAAATAATCAAAATTCCTTGTGACCTCTATGTCCTTTCCTTCCCCAACTCCATTTTTCATCCTTCCTTAGTTTATTACTCATTTTAAAAAACATTATTGTTGTTTTACTTGTATTAACTCTGTTGCTCCACTTGTTACAAAACCTCTTATTGCTCCAATTACTTTGTAGGACCTAGGATAATGATAATGTTAATGTTCAAAGGTGCTAAAACTACAAGGTTATTAACATCCTAACAATAATATCAATGTATTAACATTTCAATATTCTATAATCTAAGACACCATCTACAGCAAGTTTTTAGCAGTGGCATGGGTTTTTCAGTTTTAAGATCTTTGTATTTTAATACTGTGAAAGCATGAATACTAAAAGCTTGGAAAAAAGGCATCCTTTGCCATACTGTGGCCAGTGGTGGTCTTTTGCTCTATAACTGAGGGCGGTTCTTTATAAAGGCACAAAGGTAGAAAATCTTAAGGCAGTAAATTTATCTTGATTTTTGTGAATATTAATACCAGTTTATTTTTATTATTTTTTAAATATGAGAAAATGTCGTATGGTGGTGGTGGTGGTGGTGGTGGTGCTGGTGCTGCTGCTGCTTTTACACCCATAGTCCTGGGCATGATAGGTTTAGTGCATAGACTGTTGCTCCTGACCATTGACAGTTGTGACAGCGACGGTGGCGAGGAAGTGGTGAAGGTGTTTTATATTTTGAATATGCTTGCTTACCGATGGATTTGTGTCCGTGCCCAATGGAGTTGCCTGTGTAGCTTTATAGTGTTAAAACATGCAAATTTCTTATTTTAATGTTTGTGGCGTTAAGTACTTAAAAAGTGTTGCAAATGGCTTTATAAAATGTATTGACTACACTGTACAATTACTTATGGAGTTTGAAGGCTAATTTTTAGACTAAAAAAGAATTGAAACCTTTGAGTAGATGGACACACGATTTCTTAATAGAAAAAGTGGAAACTGAAAGGATTGAAAACTGCATGTTTAAGAGGCAGCTTAATTCTAAGGACATGTACAAGAAATACGACCGGATTTGTGGTTGTGAAGTTTGCAAATCCTTTTTCTGCACGTATTGTTTGCTCCTATATTTAGCATTTTTATCATGGACGGCTAAAGGAATGGGTGATTTAACAGAAAAAGTTAAAAAAAAAAACAAAAAAAAAAAAACAAAAAACATGAATTTTCAGTACACAATATGAATAGTGTGGTGGATCTTTCACTCCTAGGAAAACAAATCATTAAGTCGTATCTTGACTGTGTCTTTAAAGAAAATGTTAAAAAGCACAGCATTGAAGTGAGTAATAAACATATAACCTCCTGGGCTCCTCCCTGAAGGACAAAATACCCACGGAGAAAAAATCTGGAGTATATGCCATTGATTGTCAAGACTTTCAGGAAATACACTGGAAAGACAATAAGAAACCTTGAAACACGCAATAAAGAACACAGAAGACACATAAAGTCAAAACAGCCAGACAAATCTGCAGTAGCTCATAATTTTTGGGAAACTCACCATGAAATAAATGCGAACATCAAACTATTGAAAGAACTTTCGAACCCGTTTCAATTATTAGCATGGGAAAAAATCTATATTCATAAATACTGCCATACATTGATGAACATGGAGTTCCCCCCTAAGGATTTTTTAACAAGTCTCATCGCCCGCCCAACAGATGTCACCACAACCAACACATCCACAACCACAATTGGAACCCAAACCCAAGCAGTAGTGGTTCAACAGCTGAGGATGCGGGTAACGGTCCGCGAAACAATTGTCCTACTCAATAAATGTAAGTGAAGTGTGTGTTAACAATACCACTTTAATTAATTCAATTTGATTATGCCTTCACTGTAAGCAGCTTCAAAATTATACATTGATATTGTCAAAAGGTTGATTTCATGTGTCAAGTTCTGCACTGTGTTTACACTGGCAGTATGAAGCCATGACCATCTTTGAACCCAGTAGTGTTCAGTGACCTTATTGATTATACAGTTGAACTGGATACAGCAATGAAGAACATTTAGAAACATCCACAGTATTCAAAGGAACTTCAAAAACAGTTCAGAATGAATTGTTAGACTGCATGTTGGATGTCTGCAGTGAGAAAATGCAATGAATAAGAGCTCTGAATGTGTTGCCATTTAATGTGAAGACAACTGACGTTTCAAATCACTGTCAAAAGGTGTCGGTATTCTGTTACGAATATGATGAATCTGTATGAGAGATTTTGGGTATTTGTGAATCCTGAAGGAAGCGATGCAGAATCTCTGACAAAGTGCATAAGGAATGAAATTGACCCACTTCTTGAAAATACCAAATATAAACTCATTGCACAAACCTTTGATGGGGCCAGTGTTATGAGTGGAAGGACTGTTGGGGTACAGCCCAAAATAAAGGAAATACATCCATATGCTTACTTTGTCTGCTGCTATGCTCATCAATTGAGTTTAATCATACAAACAGCAACAAATACTAATTCCAAAGTGTGTGTGTTCTTTTCAAATCTCTCGGGTATACTCCAGCATTTTTTTTTTTTCCCACTTCCTCTTTTTGATCTGATATTTTAGAGAAAGTAGTGCAGGCAAGATTGCCCAGAGTTAAAATTTAAAAGATGGAATTACAATATTTCTATTGTCAATGTATTTGAAAATATAGAAAACCTGAATGATTGTTTAGAAGTTATTGAAGGGAGTTGCAGTAATTCAACCACAATAATAAATGGCGCCAGTAGTTGTAAAAGAGCTCTTGGAAACCAACAATTTTTTTTTTTTTTTTTTGCAAGAGTTTTCCATAAAATCTTGCCCCACATTAACATTTTGTATATCAGAACCTTCAAAAGAAGAGCAAAGATATTGTGATACTAAAGAGTGACATCTTTGTGTTTAAACAACAAATGGAAAAGAAAAGATTGAATACTGATGAAGCACACAAACAGGTATGTGAAGAATTTCGCAGCCATTAAAGAAAACATTTGGAATATGCAAGGGTTGGAGATGCCAAGGAGTTGTGATGTCATTAAAGCTAATGTTACAGATAGATTTGCTTATAATGGTCATCTAGAAACTGCATCTTTACTGTATTAAGAGTTATTTAAGGATTTCTGTGGTAGTTTCCTTGAAAAAGTTTACACACAAGTAGTGCAGTCCTATCCTTTTCAAATGCAGGGAAAACTGTGTAGAGAGTTTGAGCTAATTAGCAGATGAAATTATTTTAATGTTAAAGGAATGTTGAAACTTTTTCAGTTCATAAACGAAAATGATCTTTCATCAGTGTTTGGTGAAGCCATAAAACTTCTGAAAATTGTAATACAACTGTAGAATCTGAATGTTGTTTTTCCCCTCTGAAGAGAGTAACAGCATTTTTAAGAAATGCAATGACAAACAACAGATTCAATGTTTTTACAATGTTATCAGTAGATAAAGGCATTATCAGTTGAGTTCTGGATTTTTTTGAAAGACTGATGGAAAACTTCAATAAATTAAAGAGTAGAACAAGTGATTTTGTATATAAATTGGCCAAAATTGTAATTTATGGAAAACTGAGCAAAATATTTGTATATGTGTACATAGTGATCCCCATGTGATTGTATGGGGGATGGACCATTACACGGAGGTGGCTAACATTACCTTTATATTTGGGTGAGCTTGAATGATGCTCTAACACCATCCTTTATATGTTGCATGCATATTAATCTAGTACCTTTTGTACCAAGATCCTAATTGTGTTAGGCTCTTGTACTAATTTCTGAGGTTTATATTTCAACATTGAAAATCATTATTTCCATGGGTCAAAGGCGTAGAATGTAAAATAATAGCGAATAAAATTAATAATTGTAATAATTTTTACTGTCAATACTCAGTAAGCAAAACGTTTTAGCACCCCCCAAAAATTTTGGCCACAAGGTGCCACTGCTCTATAAACAGACCACATTAGTCTAGTACATGGCTGTTTAATTATTTTTGAACATACCATGCATGCATAGAGAGCTTTGCACTACTACTTTAAATGGGAACGAACTAAAATTTGATACTAACATTAACCCACTAACGCCTGGTGTTGTTATATGATAAGTGTGCACACCTCCACTAAATGCTCATTCGAATTTTAAGTTGCAGCAGTGGGGAGCATTTCTTTGAAGGCAGAGAGATATGCAGAACTCGTCAATATGACCAGTGTTAGTTTGTGTGCCTCTATTGTTGTAGTATTGAAGTAACAAACCTGTTGACTTGACACTGCAAGAAATGGGAGTCTTCGCTTCGAGTAAGTTTATTATTGATTATATTTTTTTTTTTCATTTGCTTTTTTTATTTTTCTGTTTTGGTTGGGTACTATAGAGTGGTGTTATACTCATACTGGCATATGTAATGTTATAAACTTAAGTGATTTGAATGAATGTTGAGGCTCTGCCATAGCCTCTCACCAAGGTGGCCCAAATTCACTCCCAGGCAACCTCATGTGGGATTTGTGGTGGAAAAAGCAGCGAATGGATAGGTTTTCTCAAGTTTCCTCTGCCATTCCACTGGTACTCCATCTCCATTCCATGTATCATGTCATCTGTGGTGCCATATGTAGTAAAAGCAGGCATTAAACACTATATAAAAAAAAAAAGAATGAATATTGACCAATCTATCTTAATTTGAATATTGCTGTTGCCATATGGCAACATTTGCACTACCTATATTTTTTGCATTCTTTTTATTCTTAGGCCAGACTTCATCTCGGTAGTCAAGGAATAATGCAGAGATTATGCCTCTAAATAATGAAATAATTGGCTTTGAAGAAGCCCATATTTCATCTCTAGAAAGTAAATATTCAAATTATAAGAGCATGTCCATTTTGGAGATTTTTGAATGATTTATAAACAAGGAGATAATTCAGCACTTAATTGTTGAAACAAGAAGTTATGCATTATTTCTAACTGTTCACATCCAAATATAATAGCTGAAGAGATTCAATGCCTAATGGGAACTTGGTTTGGGTATAATATTTGCGATTTAAAAGACATTATTGGGATAGAAATAATATGAAGAATCTAGCTGTATCTAACTCCATAAGACAAGATTTATTTCTGCACTGCACCAATAATGCCAAAATGAATCCAAATGACAAAGCTGAAAATCTGTGCTGTTTGGAAATGCTAAAGAACAGGTGTTGAGATAATTTTGTACCTGAAGAGCACCTCCTAGATGGCGAAAGCATGTTTAAATATTTTGACTGCCTGGTAAGTAATTTATTAGGGATAAACCAGTAAGATTTAGGTACAAAATATGGAGCCTCAGTGCATAGTGGCTATTAAGTCAATTTTGAGCTTTACCAGGGTAAAGTCCAAAAGCAAGCGCTGGGAGTGGGGAAAGTATTTGGTGAGGCAGCAAGTCCCTTACTGGTATTACTTATGAAATTGTAGCAGAAAAGGATGACTTGTATAAATTTTTAATGGATAAGCTATTTTCCAGTATTGCACTTTCCTTGGAAATTCAGCCTTATAAATTGTAATAATGTAAGTGTGTATAGTAATGTAATAAGTTACTGTATTGTAATCGATTTAAAATTGTAATAATGTCGTTTTAAAAATGTATGTGTACATATCTTTTGTTTTATTTCTGTACATATTGTGAACATCTCTTAAGCTGATGCTATGAGTTGTTTATATTTTTTTAAGCAGATAATGAAATGAAATTTGAACTCTAAGGGAGAATAGAATTCAAAATAGACTATTTTTCCAAACATGGTCATGGGTACTTTGAAATTACACTTGAGAGAAATGGTCTGCTATATGTGCACTGAATAGGCATCGTCATAGTCACAATGATCTCCTCTTAATTTGGCAGCCAACCTGTGGGTATAGTTAAGAGGTTTTTCCAGAAAAAAAGAGGAATGTAACAATCCCAAGGCCTCAAGTAAGTGCAAAGTACAGTCATGGAAAAATGATTGTGCCCTCTGAGAGCAGAATATTTCAAAGTCCCATTTCGCACTGCAGCGAGGTTTACACTGGTTGCAATTTCCATTATGCAGCTAGACTTACTTAAGTGTCTGCGACATACATTATTGCCTGTTGAACACATTAACAGGCTGTGTCTTGCACCGTGTCTCGCACTTATCTTGGCTCCTGATGTAGAATGCGACAACAAACCATTCTTCGATAGCCAATTAAGCTCGTAGTAAACAAACCCGAAAGTGTTTATACCTGTTGCTAGGCTCATTGGTAGTTATTCATATAGGTGGAGCAACTAATTCCCAATCAACCAATGAGCTGGTTCAGAAGCCATGAAGTATCCTGAATACAATTAATGAATCACGTTATCATAAGAACCATGATAGGTATTACAGCGCATATATGAATGTGGCAGCAGATGCCTTTTGGTCCAAACAAATATAGCTTAGAGGTAACTCAAGCGCTTTGAAAATTATAGAACCTTCAAACCTCTGTAACAGCATAAATTATTTCTTCCCCATTTATGTTTCTTCTATCCTATTTTCTATTTCACATTCTTAATTTATACAAATACAGAGTTTCTGCTATATTATTTACAATTTGGGTATTAGATAATGTATGTGGAATAGCCAAGGTTTACAACTACTAGTGATAAGCTTGATTCCTTTGTTGTCATTGTGTTTCTTTTTGTGTTGGTCAAATGTTTAGGCTTGGTTCCATTAGTCACCAAAAGTGGTCCTCAAATCACTACAATGATGCACTCATTCACATTTTAGCAATGGCAGAGGCCGTTGACAAACCTTCTGCTGTTCTCACCCTCGTTTAACTGAGCTATACGGCCACTAGAGCGGGTAGCATTTGTAATGTTCCACAGTCCACTGCGAGGAGGTGGGCAAAGTTGTATCGTGAAGAGACAGGTTACTGCAAGGAAGAGCACTGGTCACTTGCATGTATCTACCAAGAATGAAGACATGCCTCTCATTGCAGAGGTCAAAAGATCCATTTCTGTCGGCCGCTGAATACAAGCCTTTATCTGTATTTCCGGGTAGTGCACGAACGAATAGCAAATGCTGTAAAGATGCCGGAGTTTGGCGTAGACTTGAACTGAGGCCCACAAAATTGACAGGTTGCTATTTACTGTTACAAGAACTTTGATTGGAGCAAAGTAGTTTCTCTCACAAAGCTATGTTCTGTACTGTCTGTACTGCAGATGTCAATTCGACTGTTTGTTTACAGGCCTAGCGGTACTCAGTATGATATGTACAATTTGGCCACTCATGCAAGGAGTGTTTTTTTTTTTTTTTTTTTTTTTTTCTTTTTTTTTTTGTTAAGTCTAAAATCTTTCAAAGACATCACTCTATATGGGAGTTGGATTTTCACCGACTAAAAACCCCTTCTTCCCGCCATATATAATTATGTCTCTTGTAACTGCTGGAGGCATTTCTTCAAGAGACTATGACATTATGGTGTTTATTTTTCCTTTTTAATTCAGTTTTGAGTTCTCTATTTTAATTTTACATTATTTTGCCATACTCATGTTTCTCCTGCAGAATTTCCTTGATAAATGTTGCAATACCTACAAGGAGTGGTCGAAAAATGTTACTGCTTGGTCATGGATATCTCAGGTATGCTGGAATGGGTTCATGGAAATCTGGATGGGGAAACCTATTCTGAAATTCTAGTACAAGTTCTGCTTCCATCTGCCCAAGATGATCATTCGGCCCACAAGTCTGCTAAAGTTCGAAAGTGGTTTTCGGAGCACATGAATAATAACTTAGAGCAGATACTGTGACCTCCAAAGTCAGCAGATCTCAACCCAATTGAGCATGTTTGGACAAAAGTGAAGCAGAGGCTTTCTCAAGGTCCCAGATTGAATATTGCTACACAACTTTGGTGTGCCATTTTGGAAATTTGGGATTCACTAACAGAGGACATTAATTATTTTCAAACGCTAGAGGATTCCAGCTTCGAAGATTGAGGGCAGTGATAGCCAATAATGGGGACCAAACAAAGTATTAGAATTTGTTTTCTCTTATTTTATTAGCCTTTTGTTGCATTTAAATGCAACCGGAGATCAGGTGGCAGTGTCTTTCTTTGTCTTCTAATTTGCAAGAACAGAAATAAAACATTTCACAGAGTGAATGATATATATATATATATATATATATATATATATATATAAATAACATAATCTACATCAGTTGTAAAGAGTACTAATATGATTTAAAAAATAAAATAAAAAAAAATCTGTGGTTTACTGGGCTCGAACCTACACTGAGTACTCTTTTGCCTGTTTCTAAAAAACTTTAGCGGACAGCTCAACTATAAAGTTTTGGCTTATTTTTTTTTTAGTGTTTCTATACATGTTAGAGAAAAACAATTATTTTGATTGTTCCGTGGTTGCCACTTTATGTTCTAAAGCAATAAACTAAGTCTTACCTTGCTGTATAAAAGTATGTTTAGTAGCATAGTGCACGTGGACATGTAAACCCAGCTTGTGTAACTTTGTGTGCTTCTGTGAGGCCAAAGCGACACATTGAAAGGTTACAGTGCTCAATCATTTTTTCCATGACTACATGTGGGAGGAGCAGTCCAAATGGACCAAAATGCTACCTGATTGGAATTCATAGCAAGAAATGGTACTGGCCCCTCTTGATATGGCTGCTTGATGTAGCTATCCAAAACAGTTTAATTCTGTGTAATAAATCAGGCCGACCAAAAATTTCTCAACTTCAATTCAGGTGAGTAATAGCACAAGTGCTGTTCTGCAAGTCCCAAGTTCTTCACAAAAGAGAAGACCATCTGTATCAAAGATTTCATTAAGGTAGCTGGATATCGTATTCCATAAGGTTTGACCAAACTGACCATTTTATACAACCTACAGAAGAGAAGAAAAAAAAAAGTTTTTTTTCGGAGTAATTAAGTTGATTGTAAGAACAATGTGTTCAAAATGCAAAATGGATTATGTATTGATTGTTTCATTCTGTTTCATTCCCACCAGACTAATGAGATACTGCTCATCTGATAATTCATTTACTGTATACATATATGTTTTTGTCATATCTACCTTTTTGTGAATATTATATCCTAAAAGTTTGATTTCTATATCTAAATATGGTCATGCATTGTCTATATTCATTGCTTAGGTTTTTCAAATGTTGAGATTGATCTACAAAGTCATTTGACAAGTTTTATTTGCAATTTATAAATGTGGAATATAAGTTCCTGTAAATGCCTTGCATTGCCATGTGGCAATGATAGTTATTTTGAAAATTAAAAATTTGGTAATAATTCTTATGTTATATTTCATTTATTTGATTGTCCTTGATGTGTAATAGATAAAAAAATATATATAGAATCGACAAAAGCTTAAATTCTGTTGCTAAGGAGTTAAAATAACCCATTGATTCAGAAACATTAAGAGAATATTTGCTGTGACTCTTTTTGGGTAATATTGCTAAATAAGGGTCTTTTTGCTGTGTAACATCAGGAAGGCAAACTTTGCATCAGAAAAATGCTGAAATGCACAATCATCTGCCTTATGGAGCGTTTAGAGTTGGTATTGGGAATCCATATCCATGGAGTAGTAGAGATTGCTGAAATATACAATGGGCAGTGTGAGAAACCAAGGAAGCCATTTTGATATATATATATATAGTATATTAGATTTCGCCATTTACCTCAGATTATCTCTTGATCAAATATATGAAGTGTATTGCTATTGTAGTGTGATGGTGAAGGGGGCATCTTCATGTTCTGATATCACTGTTACCTAGATCATGTGCCACACAAACTCAAATAACCAGCATCTGCAATAGGTGTATTTGTATTAATCTAAAATGGTATACTATCCTGGTGCCATCACCTCCACTAATTTCAGCTTCCAATATTGATTATTGCTTAACGTGCTTGTTAATTTTAAAGAATTGGGACAAAAAATATACTTTTTACCTGAAATAAGTATGTTTTTATTTATTTATTTTAAATGATAGGAGCAAGGAAAGCTAGTAAATCATAAAAAAAAAATATATATTTGAATTACGCTGTTATCTTTTGTATTGACTCCGTAACCTGGCGCATCCTCATGGAGAAGAAAAATAGATCGGTACTATGGTCATCTAACAGCAAATAAATAAGTACATTGTATTTCATTATTTTAAATGATAGGAGCAAGAAGACAATAGTTAATACATAAAAAAAAAAAAAAATTGAATATCACTTATCCTGCATCATTGACTCCATAACCTAGTGTGTTCCCTTATCTTTGAATGAGGAAGAAAAAATGAGCACTATTGCTGCCAGCTAGCAGCAAATAAATCAGTACATTTTTTATTTCTTTAGTTTAAACAATAGCAAAAAAAAAAAAAAAAAGATGGTTACTATATATAAATATATTTGAATTTGACTGTTATCTTGCATCGTTGACTCAATTACTTGGTGCATTTCCTTAGCATTGAATGGGGGAGACTACTGCCATTTAGTGAAAAATAGCCATACTACTGCTATCATCTAGCAGCTATTAACCAATTGCATTCCCATGGCACTGTCTACTCATCTCTCCAGTGCATTTTCAGTACTAATGTTGGTGTGGATTGGCAATGTTGCACAGTAAACACATCCTGATTCAGCATATTACCTATTTTTGTATATAATATTGCACTCTTGGCAATCACGAAATTGCAAAATTTTCAATGGTGGATCATACATAAATAATTTTAGAACCATTGGTTCTCATGTATCACAATGTGTTGATGTGGTGGCATTGTGCTGCTGCTCAGCACACTTTCAGGCGCTAGGGTCAGTAAAGTGAGGTTTTCATTCCCAGACAACTGAGATTGAGGCTGGATATTCTAAGTAAATATAATACAAGTAGAGGAGTGGATTTTGCACTGATGTTATGTCTAAAATACCCTTTAACATATAAAAACTTAATTTTTTTTTATTTATTTTTGTTTTTTTTACCTCAGTTGCCCTTTAATTTGTACATTATCTGTACATGTCAAATAGTGATTTTTTTCTTTCATAAAGTGTGGCTCTTGATTAAAGGGTTGAGCAGTTCTTTTAGACTGATTTTGTGCTCTGATATTAGTTATGGGGAAATGCAAATTTAAGGAGGACTGACTTGAAAATTGATTGTAATGGTGTTCTTTATTCTGAATGTATGATAAAGTTTAGTGATGGTGAGGAATTTTTTATTGGTTGTGACTCCAAAGTTTAATGTTGCCAAATACAGGGTTTGAATCAACATGCTGCAACCATGTCATTTCATCTTGCTACTGTACCATCACTCTATCTCTGGCCCTGACATTTCATGAGAGTAAAGAGAGAAATGGATATATGTTACCTTTAGCAATACTATCAGTGTGAAGTTCCACAGTAAAAGAAGTTATTCTGATTTGTTTCAACAGATATGTCGGCACTCTTAATTTGATTTTCTGTTAACACTTTTAATAAATATATTCACTGTTGTGGCTTAGAGCTTTGCCACTTGCAAAACAAAAGGCAAAAGAAGTGTAAAGAAAGTCAAGCGAGGTTTGCAGTGTTGGTTTCACACTGTCTGCTAGGATCATTTATGTGCTTCCTCCCCATGTGCCAGCATTGGATGTTGCCATTTCTCTTTAAGTGAAACACATGTCATGAATAGTTGTTTGCTTTAGTTCAGTGAAGTTGGTTTTTGGTTCATGGGCAATTTACTGCATTATCCTTATTATAGTTATTCTTATACTCATATTTATTGTTTAGTTAATGTAACAGCCTTCATTGAACTTTACAGAGATAGCACATATGTGTACAAAATAGTGGCAAGAATAGGCAACAGTGCCTCTTTCGGTTGCACAAAATGTCTGAGCCGGGGAAAATTATGGCAATACTGTAATGTCAGTCCTGCAGAGGAAATCCCTGCTTCCAGCACATGTAATATGCTGCCACAATTTGTTTCTTGTTCCTGTGTGACATCAGCTTCAACTTACTCGGCATAAAGTAAAATAGAATCTTACAGTGCAAGAGACTGCCACAAGAGCAGAAATAATTTGGACTTTGAAGGCTTTAATTTCAGGTTATTCTGCTTCTTCGGATGACATTCAAGGTACATTTCAAGCTGTGCTTTCTGGGTCATATGTACTTTAATCCCCTTATTACACAACCCGGTATGATGAAATGACAACAATGCTGGTATAAAAGAGCTCTGAGCAATGGTCAGAAATTGCTCACATTCCAGTAATTGGGTAGATTCAAGTCACTTGGAGACGTTTTTCATGGGCAAGGCAATAGCTGAAGATCCCATCAAACATATTATAACTTAGCTATTAATAATGCTCAGCTTCCCAGAAATTCATTACTCTTGATTGAATCAGATGAGCCAAATTAAATAAAAGCCTTATGCAGCAAGTGACTGACATGTACAATTCAGGCTAGTAGAATTTGGGCTGGATACCAGCGATTTAGACATACTATTATTTTAAAGAATGACCTTCCAGATGGGAGAACTCTTCCCAAACTCAGTCAAAACTATTACTACCTAAACAAGATTTATAAAAACATGTAACTTCAAGATGGCTTCAAGGATGCTCTGATTGAGTACTTGAAGTTCACATCTGTGAAGAAGACATAATTAATGGCATCTCACAATTTGCAAACTATAGCTAAGCTTCTGAAAGATCGTGCAACAAAAGCTAATATAAGTTTTGTAATATCTTATGCTAAAGCTTTTACATATATTATGAGCACACTTCAGAAGAACAAGCCTCTTGTGCATGTTATGCATTCTGAACCAGAAAAATTGGCTAAAACTCTTCTTCCTCTGCTAAGAAGAATGCATTTTCTGCATCTCAAATTGTTGATGATGCAATTAAAGATAACAGCAATTTCTTACCATTTTTAGAAGTTGAGTGTGGCCAGTAGACAAGTGAAATTCTGAACAATTCCAGAAGCAACCATTTTTTATATGGAAGGGAGTTCAAGATCATTATATTGCTGTCTATAAATATATTGTGAACACTTATTGCTATCTATAAATATATTGTGAACACTTATCTCTGTCAGATTGTTTTGAAATACTTGTCTTGATTCTGGCAATATCAAGTCAAGTAACAGTTCTGTGTATATCGTGAAACTGGGAAATCTCTTGCCAATTGATACTGAGTTACTACTTGATGAATGGAAATTTCTGCAGTTAGAAGAAAATGCATCACCACTAAAAGATCAATAAATTGATTACGGGAAGAATTTTTCCCAAAGTGCCAGGATATGGCTAAAGAAGTGAATGACATGCTTAATCTTTTTCATAGATGTGCAAATGTAAAGAGGAGCTTTTTTTTTTTTTTTTTCTATCTGGCAGAAGATCATGCTGCAATGTGCTCAAGAACATTTGATGCCAATTTGACTATTTTGTTGTGTATGAAGAAGTACAAGAACAGACCAGAACTTGTACCAATTACCATTGAGCTGCTCAAACAAGCAAGGCTCTAGTTGTAATTATAAGGAATGAATGGCTGTAGAAGAGCAAAGAGACAAAAATGGAAGAGGAAGAGAAAGTGCCTCGAGAAGAAACCTCGGGAAGAGAAAACTGGAATTGAGGAAACACAAAAGGACCCTCAGAAACACCAAGAGTTAAATCGGAACAAAATATTTGAGATCTTCAGAATGTGAAAATGTATTTGCCTGTTTAGTTACAGCAGATTGAACATTTCCAGATTTTTCAGACCAGATATGATCTTTGATGTAACATTTGTAGCGTTGTTTGTTTGGTCAATGTATACTTTCTCAAGGAGCACAGGGTGCAATATACCCTTGGTTTGGTGATTAGGGTCCTGTTCTTTCTTGGAATGCCCAACTTTGCTTAATTTCCAGAATGGAAGTATGCAACTCCTCTACATCTGCAGACAAGTTATCAGAAGAGCTTTATATGAAAGCAATGTTGTCACAATGTTTCTTCTTTCTTGGCTTTGTCTCATTCTTTGTTCTTCTGATTCTGTTTCTCAGATGAATAGCTTTTCTGTTGTTTTCTCTACCCATTGGCTTATAGTGAAATGCCCCCAGAATTGGTTTGGTACTTGCAGATGGCAAAAGCTTCGTTAATCAACAAGCTCATTGGTTAACGTTTTGCAGCATGATGGGGTGTAGAATGAAGAAAGTGGTGTAGAAGGAAGAAAGTGGTGTTTTCTAGTAAATCTGTGTTTTAGAGAGCCATTGTCCAAAGACACCAGAACATTCCGAAATGGCAGTGTTCTGTTTTTCTCAGCTTCCAATGTAAATTTTATATTTCTGTGGAGATTTTTAAGGTAGTTCTGAAATTGGAGAAGCTTCTCATTGCTACGAGACCAAAACTTAATTCTCACATTCAGGGTAAGCATGTTGACAACCAAAAGCTGCGACAGGGAGCCAGTAGCTGCTACTTCCATTGGTCTATAAAACATGCATTGAGCAACCATTCTGGCCAAATGTACAAGCAGAAATTTCTGTTGGACTCTTTCCTTTATCAATGCTGGTACCTCATCTACTGGAACTATGATGAAAAGCTAAAGATCACTTGCTAATAAATTCCTGGGCTATGTAGTTAAATTATAGAAAATTTCCATGAAGTGTGTAGAGTTCTGAATCTGTGGAGCTGGCAGCAGAAACAGACTTCAAAGAGTTTTAACACTGGGTCAGTGGCTGGCTGGCTGAACCAATGCTACTCACTGTTGATTAAGGAGCACATTTGGGCAAATGAGTGTATTTACTCGCTCATGCATCCAATTGATCAAACAAGCCAGTCAAACAAGTTACTAGAGCTCAACATAGTGTCTACATACCTGACAGAGACTGTCTGGAATTTAAGTCATATTACCAAAACAGTTTCAGCCATAAATGTTCAACACAGCTCTCATAAGTGTATCCTCATATTTTTGGCAGAAAAATTTAGATATGAGGGTAGATGAAATATAATTCATGGTTTAGTGAGGAAACCGGTTATGACCTTGAATGGATACTGGTGGGAATGTCTGAGGTGATTTTGCTGTTGGGACATACAGTGTTAATTCCCTCATTAGTAGCTTGAGGAGAAGCAGAAGTAATGCATTAGCAAAAAGTTTGACCTAGAAAGAGTAAAGCTATCTAAATCTTGAAGATTGCAGTGAAAATGTGGGATGAGGTATAAATGACAAAAGTATCAGCTGGATGGGGAGTGATTGAAAATAAGCACTAAAATTGCCACAGACAAGCATTACCTTGGAAAACAAGTGTCAGCTGTAAAGAATTTGAGATTATTTTTTGTGACTGTAACATCATTTTGATCAGCTTTCTTCAAGAAAGAGCATTAAATACTGCAGTAGCATACTTGTAGTTAAGTGAAGAGCTGTTATAGTTAAATACTGCAGTAGCATACTTGTAGTTAAGTGAAGAGCTGTTATAGTGACAATCGATATGTTGGCAACCCATTCAAGATGTGATTCTTCATGCCATTATGAAACTACAAATGGGTACATAAGCATGTGAAAAGCTGAAAGAGAATCACTTGTAAACTCTGGAAAACCCAATCATCAGTCCCAATTTATTCCAATACAACTTATGTATTTGGACAGCCTAAGGAGTCACTGGCAGGCCATTGATTTATGATGCTAGAGGAAGATTTTGTGTGAATTTCTGCAGAAACTTTCCATTTTTGAGTAAGGAATTAAAAGCTGATATTCATTGGGGAAGGTGTGTTTTTAAATAAGGAGATACTGTAGGCTATGTTGACTACTGCGCTTCATTGGTTTACTATATTATTTTTTAAAAATTCTGGCTTATGTGATTCATTCTTGTTTGATTATCAAGGCCTTTTTTTTTATCTAGTTCATGTAACATTTACACTGGACTATTACTTTTTCCATCTTTGTATCCAGAATCAATTTATCAAAGGAAGGAGCAGCTTTAAACAATTATCAGTTATTTCATTTTTGGACATTCACTGTGAAGCAAAACTATAGAGTATAGACTGAGTTGTACTAATACTCAATCTTCTTCACCATTTTATACCTTGTTATTGTTATTAGGACATGTTTCAAGAGGTCACTCCATTTTGACTGAAGTCAGATCCAAAAATGTATTTGTTAGGCTTCCTGTGTATCTGCTGGGCCTTTGATGAACTTCGAAGTTTCAGACACATGTGAACCTACAGAGTATAAATTAATGGTTACTGACTTGTTTTAAACTTACACAGTAAAACAATTTACATTTTTCTGCAATTTACAGGTTTATTTTTATGCTAACCTCTTAAAATTCAATAAAATGGGGGAAGACTTTTCATGGAACTTTTTTAAGTTTTATTTTTTTCTTTCTTTATTTTATTTACATTATTCAATAAGTGTTCAGCTATATCAATAATATCATTCTTGTTTTACAGCTTGTCCGGCATCCAGCACCTGACATGGCACACATTGAGGAGGTAAGAATGCAAAAATTGTTTCTTTAGTGCTGTGGCATTAATGTTTAATGATTAGAAGCTGTTGCAGGCATACAGCCAAGTTAACAGTGGATTATATGCTCTCTCTCATTTATCATTTTACAGTATCCTCAATACAAAGCATTCTGTTACATTTAAAGCTGAATAATTAGAAGAAAAGTTTTAACAAATTCCAAAATGTATTTAATGGTATACTGATGGCTGCTTCTGGTATTGGATGTGTTGTCTTGTAGCTCATGTTTTTGCCAAAGTTGCAGAAACATTGACAAAAATATGAGCTACAAGACAACATGGCCAATACCAGAAGCAACCACCAGTAAATTAGATAATGGCCATGGAAAGCTACGAATTTCATTCTTTTAATAGTGGTTAAAGCCCATTCTTAAAGCATAATGCACTTTGGGGTGTTTACTGATACTTGATATGAAATAATTGGAAAAAGTTTAGGGTACCCCTCTAACATGTCAAATTTCTGTTCCTGGTCCTGTTGGGATTCAAACCGTAGACCATAAGTTCATGCCTTAAGGACCTTGGTCACCTGTGCCCAGTATTCCTGAATTTTAGATGAATTCTAAGGTTGCTGAAACTTTGTCTTGCAGCTATGGCATAGAAGAAAATTCAAGAAAGCAGGTTGTTAATCATGAAAATAAAAGTCTTATCTAATTTACAACTGATATATACCCAAAGATATTTAAAGAATGAACTTAAAACTTTTATGCATGCAAAGCTTGTGTATGTGCCTTAAAAGCTATGAGACAAAAAGTAGCAATATTTATTATACAAACCAAAACCCAGAAGTGGAAACAATACTGAGAAAGACACTTAGGAAGAATTACAATGCACATTCCAGAATAGGAATTGCCAACATCTTAGGATTTCTAATCAAGGAGATTGTGGATTGTAAATTCCATAACTCATACGGCCATTTGAAGATTGGGTATTCACTTTACTTGCACATTTGTTAAACAAAATGTTAGATTTTGTTCAGCTAGTGTACAGTTTGAAGGAGGACTGACTAAAGACACATTCACTAATAAGTGGAAAACCACAGTTATAATTCACCATTCAGGTTCAACAGCATATTTTCTACATTGGCAGCACACCGTGATTACCCAGCATTCCTAAAGCAGGTGTCTCTTTGCCAGAGCAGCTGAGTGTCATATTATAGCATAAAGTTTCAATTGGAATGTGTAGTGGCTTGAATTGTCATTGCTTTAAAATTACACGTATTTGAACTTGCCTCAATATTTACACATTTTTTTCACTCTGCTTTCTCACTAAAAATGAGAACGGTATCAATCTTCATTTTCTTATTTATTAGGTTTAATTTTATGGAGTGAGCCAATACAAGGTATGTCACTATGGTCAGTAACTGCAGGTACAATATACTCGATGAAACTTGTGTTCATTTACCTCGATCACTATTTGGTATACGATTTTTTTTTTCTCATTCTACTTTTTAAAGACCCAGTCTCCAGACAATTTAGAGTATTTAACACATCTGTCCACTACTTTCTTCCGTTTATGAAAATTATGATTTAGAGCAGCTTTCATTGATTTGAGGTACACACCTACCACGAGACCCAAAACATCCAAACCACTGCGCAATGATTTTCCTATGTGCACACAAAATGCAATAACACATAGCTGCTGTACACAAGGTCACGATGTTCACTTGTTCTTCTCTGCTCTGAAAGTGTAGTATTGAGCTGACGATATTGTGTGGTTAAGTTATTACTAGTGTGCTTTATTATTTTGTCCTGTACTTAGTCACAAAGTGTATTGTGGCTCAGCATTTGTTTTCTACTGCACAGCGTGATTTTATTTATGATTCATATGTGTTAACACATTTTGTGAGTGGACTCTCAATAGTATATACAAAATTGACTGACATTTAATTTTTTTCACGGATGAGGCGTTGTTTCACCTCCATGGATATGTGTGTACACAAAATAATTGTTATTGGAGCTCTGAGAAATCTAATACTGTTCATGAAATACACCTTCATGATAAAAAAATTGATTTATAGTGTAACATTAGCAGAGAGAGAGAGAGTTGTAGACCCAATTTTTTTGAGTCAACAGTTGACACCAGTAAATAGGTGAATTAAACCTCCCCCTCTTTTCTTTTTTTTCTTTAGAGAACTAACAAACAGGGAGCTTGTTTTGCCTTTTTTCAACAAGACTGCAGCAGCTCATACAGCCAATCTTTCAATGAGAACAATTGAAAGTGTATTTCAGGACAGAATTATTGGTAGAGATTTGTGGCCCCCTTGGTCTCCCAGCCTAACCTCCTGTGATTTTTATCTCTGGGGTTACTTAAAGCATAAAGTATAAAAGACAAAACCACATACCCTTGAAGAATTAAAAAAAAAATATTCATCAGAATTTTGCTAGCATTTCTCAAGTGAACTATGGCAAATGACTGATTGTTTCCTAAAGAGGTGTCAAAAATGTATGGACAATGGCAGCAGCCAGTTTCAGTGACCCTTTGATAATATTGGCAAGTAAATCCTTTAAAAGCAGTTTTAAAAATGTTGCATGGTTTCATCCGCACCTTTCTATGATAGTGGCAGACAGCAATGAGCACCTATGGCACAGACAAGTAAAACACTGTGCAGGCGATTTGGACATTTTTGGATCACCGGGTAGAAATGAAAGGTGTATTCATTTTGGGATATACTTAATGTGATAGGATTCAAGACTTCCCATACGGTAAAAGTAATATGTGTAATGTCACTTAAAGATCTTAAGTATTTCAAAATATTAGACAAATTATTGTAGTCTCTGGAATTCTTATGTAACCAGTTTGTAGTTTTAACTTTTGCTTCACTCAATGTATCATAAGCATATGAATGAAATTTCTCAAAAATCTTTGCAATTATGGACATTAATATGATTTAGAATTGATGTGAACTTAACTTTTGAAGTGTGCTGTCAATTTCACAAGTAGCAGATGCCCACCACAGGTAGAATGCTTCCATTCATAAAGGGCTGATAATTTTGAAATCTTATTAAACAGTTTTATAAGATATTTAGCAAGATGCCTTGTGTCAAATTGAAGGTGTGTATTTGGAAACTCCTTTTTCATCACAGCTCTAATACCAACATGCCTGTCAGGAACAGCTTTATGGACATGCTTTCATTCACTGAAGTCTGTTTCTTTTCACAAGCAGCTTTCCCAATATTACCACTTACAGTTCTGCTCTGTACAAACATGAAGTCTTGTATTTTGTTGCCAAGTTCATTAGAATATGTTAATATTTTGCAGAAAAACCTGGGAAAGTATACTGTCCATCCCAATATAAATGCAAATTTGAATCATTCTTGGGAATTGCAAAGTGAATTTCTTTTTCTTTGAACCAGGCTTTGTGTACAGAAAGGAAAATATTGTTTTACAAACCTTTAAAAATATGACTTGGAGAAAGAGAATTGTTTTATTGCTTTTCAAAATGTCAAGAAACAGTTACATGTCATTCTGCAAATATAATACATTCTTGAAGCTATGCATGCAATAGTTTTCAGGCTTCCACTTTGTCCTCCAGAGCACAAGACATGTGTGCCTATTCACACAATGCATTACAATTTATTTTAATGCTCTTGTGTGTTAAATTTTCTTTCAGTTACAGGCCCACTACATGTGTCACAAATACTGAATAGCGCAAAGAGAGTATTTATGTACACATACAAAGTAATATTTTCTGGACATTTTTATATCATCTGCTTCATATTTTTTCCCTTCCTCACTGTGTTCTCTCAAATTAAAAACTATTTGGATTATAATCTTTGTCATTTACAGCTGAAGATTTGTTTTCATCAGTAAACTTCAGAGCAGATTAGCGCCATGTACAGCACTAGAAATTTTGTTTCCCAACTCTCTCTCTATTTCAGCACCAATCTTTAACCCCTCCTGTAAAGACTCTGAAACTTTATAGCTTCTCTTTCTCATTGAAAATTGCTCATTTAATTTTCGATTAGCTAGTTTTAACATTTGATTTCTTTTAAGACTTCCTGAGATTTTTCTTCTATACTTTCTTAAATATTCTAAATTATCTTTCAGTCTAGAGTTTTTGAATTTCTTGTTCATTATTCTCATTTTTATAACATCTGACTCATTAAATCATTTCTTTGAAATGAATTCCGCATGCTCTAGCATTTTTGGTTAGCACAAAGATTTTGCTTTTCATTGTTGCAACCCATTTATTGTATAGATGTTGATTCTTTACTCTATCAAGAAATGAGTAATAACATTTTTTACACCTGAATTATTTGTACAACCTTAAGCACGCATGCTGGCATTCTTGATCTTATACCACACAGAACACTTGGAAAGGAAAACTGGCATACAACTACAAAATAACAAGCTATTAAATGCGCAATCACGATTACCCATATGTCACACTTAGATGTGCATTAAACATAAAACTTTCAGAGTGAAAACAAGAGCAAAATGGTTTTCAACATTGTGCTCACAATTACATATACTTTATTATTAGAGGTCATTAAAAGTTAACTCTGTGCTCTTTTAAATATAACTAAAGTGGAATTTTCCATTCTAGAAGTTAGCCAATATAAACTGGTCAGTGGAGGACTTGCTTGGAGGAAATTAAGATATGTAGATTAATCATCATGGAGGAAAGAAAGTTTCAAGAAATTTACCTAAAAGTGAAGACAGTTTTTTACGTTAGGTATAGCTTGAATTCTCCTTTTTATCTTGGAATGTATTTGAATACTGGCAATGGCAACAATACAAGCATAGCAGAAAAGACCCAGTTGATGAGCACAATCAGTGCACTAAACACAAGTAAACATAATGAGATACCACATAATTATACTATTTGTTGTTCCATTTTTTAAATGGACATAGAACATAAGTTTTGAGATGTAAAGGTACACTCAAACTGAACTTTTTGAATGGAACTGGTTTCTGTACATATTCTGGTTAGTTTGCGACAAGTCCAGCAACAATGTTGTGTTCAATACTGTTCCAGACTTGTTCCGTACTTTTGTGTACCTATCTGAATTGTTCGTCTGCGCATTCCGGAGCTACACATTACAACTATAAGAACTTCTATAGCATCGTTCAGCTGGCATTGATTGGCCCCAACTATGAGTTTTTATATGTTGACGTTGGAAAAAATGGAAGACTGTCTGATGGAGATGTGTTAGAATACACTGAATTTGACAGAAAATTGCGATCTGGACAACTGAATTACCTCACAATAGCGAAACTGATAGGAATTTAAATTTTGTGTTCCTTGGGAATGAAGCTTTTGGTTTGAATTAACATTTTCTTTAACCTTATGCTCAAAGAGAACTGGATAGGGACAAGAGGGTTTTTAACTACAGATTATCACGTGCTAGGAATGTAGTTGAAAATGCATTTAGGGATTATATCATCCAGAATTAGAGTACTGCACACAGCCATAAATATGAAACCTAAAAATATTTGCTCAGTTGTCTTGGCAATTTGTGCTTTACATAATTTTTTGCGTATTTAAAGCACAACATGGCCTGTCTCCTTCTACAGTTGATAGAGAACATACAGATTCGGGTGCAGTGCAACCAGAAGACTGGCGCTCTAATTCAGTACAGTTGCTTCCCCTACAGGGTTTCAACAATAGGTATATTACCCGAGAAGCAAAGCAAAACAGAACTATAAGAATTACTTTGTTTCTGAAGGCAGAGTTGAAGGCAAGATGCACTGATAGCACAAGGAAGAGCTTAATTTTTTTTAATATTGATTGAACAATTAACCTTAAAAAAAAAAAAAAAAAAAAAAAAAAAAAAAAAAAAAAAAAAATTAATGCTTACTTAATATTGTACAAAAAAACTTTAATAAAAGAACACTTATATTGTCATCTTGTGGTATTTGTATCCAGTCTTCCTGAAGTAACCCATGCTTTTCATCTGCTATGTCCTTGTGTTGGCTTGTCTCCTGTTCTGGATCGTCCAGGTTTGACACACTCTCCATAGGCAATTCTTGGTCTTTGGTGAACACCAATAACTCATAGTACCGTAGTGTTGGTGTGTACACTTCATCACTCCCACATCTGCTACGTTGACTTTTGTGTACCTTTTTCAGTTCTTTTCTGAAAGAACCTCGCAAACTCTGTATTTTTTAACGACAAAGTCCCTCTTTGCATCGGGAAAACCATGTTGCTGTCAGAATTCATTCATTTTATTGTCAGTTCCTGTTTTTGTATTCCTGGCACAAACATGGCAATGATGTATACAGACTAATAAAGTCAGTGATCAGTTCCTTTGACCATAGGCAGACATCCATTTTTTCCTAGGCATGTGGAATGTGTATGTAAAGGTACAACTAGCGAAGTCAAGTGCACAAGATTGCGTACGTGACTGGCCACATGCTTTCCTTCCCTCTGCTCTTCCTCTACATGTGCATTCTTTCTGGCACAAAAGCACGTACACCTATTTCCTCATGAAAGTGTCTAGGTGTAAAGGCAGCTATTGATTCCAGACAAGAGTAAGACAAGTATAAGGCACATGTTCCAAACAAATGTCTCATACAAGTTTCCAGTGAAGATATACCTTAGCCCTGCTCTGCTCGCTTGCCTGGGACAAACATAGCAGCTTGCATGGCATCTGAGAGATGCAAATACTATTAATACCTTTCAATTTAACTTAGTGATACATATGCATTAACATATACTCAAAATACACACTAAATTTGAAAAAAAGTAGGATTTCTGATGCAATCTATCTGTTGCAACAAATCAAAGAATAAAATATACAGAGACAGGCCTATATTTCTATAAAAGAGTTGAAAATGTATACAAAAAAAGTATCGCATAAAAATATGTTACAATAATTGTGTCAACAATTGCAATAAATGAAAGGACATTACACAAAGTAAAGAGTGGCCATCTTCACAAACACTAGTAAAAAATATAAAAGTAACGGCATGATAGTAAAATTGTGTGCTTCTAAACAATGTCATAAAACAACAGAGCCTATTGTGAAGAACAGAACTAGTACCATTGTTACCTAATCATACTATAAGCAATAAACTTAGCTGTTCCATAAAGTTAGCCAGTCACTTGAAAGAGTACAATGAGTATTGAGCTTATTACTATACATGCTGTAAGTTGAGCATAATTTTGTTCCTTAGCATTCACCACATTTAGTTTGCGAGCTCCGAACAAATATATTTATTACAATTGTAGCACTTTTACTGCGTGTACCTGTTCTTTGAGCGACCTTTCCTTTTTTTACAAGGACTATCATTTACAGATTCTGGTGTTATCTCAGTGTCTGGAAATATGCTTGCGATATCCATCTTCAGTTTCTTAGGAAGTACTTGACCCTGACAGCGAACCAGCAAACATTCTCCTGGCAGCTCATGGGTTGCATATCCATGCCTCCTTTTCTCTGTCTCTACAATGTCTTCCTCATGATTGTAAATATCTAAAGTACTAACTTCTAGCACTTGTAATTCAATAATAATCTTCTGGAATACTGGAATTAAATATTTTCTTCAGATGTATTTGAACCCTCAAAATATAAAAATCTGTGCTTAAAAATCATATTTGTCTATGAATTTCCTGCAAAAGAAACGAAATGATCGTTATAACAATGAAGGTCGCGCAGCGTTTCACAGACTCCAGTCACACCTGTAATTATATAACCTGCTTCTTTTGAGCTCCAGTGTGGGACTAACACGATTGTGGCTGTGACTTATATGTGTGATTAGACGACTGAAAGGTAGATGGAAGCACCAGTCAGTTGCTGTATGGGTTTTCTTAAAATATGTGAAAATAACTCGTGTGGAGTCTCCCAGATGCCACGCGAGCAGATCAGGGTTAAGAATACTTGTCTCTGAGGTAATATATGCCTCTTTGTGCACTAGCAACACAGGTTTAAATTTCAGAAGTGACTGGGGGGGGGCAATTTCTACAACAAAAAATTGAGGAAATGTGCATTAATTTATGACCGAAAAATCCATAAATTGCCCAATAAAACATGAAATATGGCATCACCGATCTTGTGTGACATATCAGTATCACGTGAAACTGTAATGTGCTGATAAAACCTATAGGATCTTTGAACTTGACTTTTTGTCTTGTAACCTGAAGCACAGTAGTATATTTGGAAGAGAGGAAAAATGATTTAACTGCATAAAAGAATAATTTTAATGGGGCAAAAAGAAAGTCAACTGCTCCAGTCTACTCTGGAGTATTTCCAGATAATAAACATTGCTCACTTTTAGGGGTTATGTGTAGCATAAACAGTGCTATGTTGTGCAATATTGCACTGATGTTGGCTGTTGCACTATGAAGCGTTTCTTGGCCATAATTTTCATCTCGCATAATTTTTAGATAACCCCACCAGAGCTAAATATTTTGTCACTAAATTTATGAACATATCATTACAACTTTTCCTGGCTGGTCATCAAAGGCTGTGAAGGGAAAAAAATGAGGTGAACAAAGATAAAAATATTTAATGAAAAACCTCTCCAGCCTTACTGCTACTTGAAATTATAGATTCTTTTCTACCTGCATTACAAGAAAACAGAAGTTTTTAAAACATCTGAAAATTCATTGAAAGGGATTTGCATAATTTCAAAGAAAATGTAGGCAAATTTAAAACATCCTGAGAAATATTTTAATCTTTATACAAATTATCCTGGTAATTATAAAATATAATTCAATGATGGAAAAACTCCCAAATATGACACTACATTGGTATTTGTCATGAATATGCTGTATAACATTAAAAATATCAAAATATACCTTTATATGTCCAAAACTAAGAACACTTAATTTTCATCAGAATCTTATGAAACTGCTGATATTACTTTAAAGGATTAAAACATTGTGAAGGGAAAAATATGTAATCTACCCCTTAATGATGACAGATATTCTGTATATTATAAATTGTTATAAAATCTCTTGTGCACACATAGAAAGATAGTGAGAATGTGCCTTAAACAGGCAATGGTAAGATTGCTTTGTACTATTACCACCTTAAAATAAAAGAAGAACCTTTCCTATCCATGTCGTGCTGGAGTGCAAACACCCATGTACTATTTGTCCTCAAAACTGAAAACCAAAAAGTCGAAGTTCAAAAGTGCCATGCTTAACAGTACTAGAAAATGGACATTTACGAAAACTACTCTCATATTAGAACACGTTAAAAGTTCGCAGAATTATAGCTTCAATAAATCTTGAGACAATATAAGGTAAGATAATCGTGAACTAGTATGCGTATAAAAATAAAGCAGGTAGGTTAAGTTGACGGTCAAAAGCCATAGGATAGAAAGTAAAGAAAATACAGAATTACTGCTTACTTATAATAAGAATACAATAAAAAGAGCAAGACATGAGATATTGTATTCATCATAATGGAACGTAACCTTCAAAGTATTATAAAAGAAACACACACACTCCCACCCCACACCACACACTCTGCTGGTCCCTGGAAAGTGGGTTTCAAGCAACAGCCACAAGATATCTCCTCTAATTGCATCTTAGCACTGGAGGAATCCTCCAAAGAGGCCACTTTGGTTTCGCCTCCAGAGACCAGCAATTTTTGCAATCAAGAAACACTTGTTTGCTTCTCTATACTCCCACTCCTTGGAGGTCATCTTAATCTCTCTCGTACCAACTCTGGGATTCCCTGTAGGATAGCAATCCCAGGTTGCCTGACACTTGGTGGCTTAAAATGCATTATAAACTCCAGCTATCTTTAGCTTGATGGCCTTTAAAACAGGGTTCCATCTCAACCTGTCTTTTGCCTGTACATCCTGCAGGAGAGGGCAGTTCCTTTTATAGGCAGAGACCAACATATTAGTAAAAAATTCACATATCACTCCAGCCCCTCAGCCTGATCTGGGGTACATTCTCAAGCCCACCCTCCAGGTCACCAATTAGTCCCCCTAGAGTTCCTGTAAAGGCAAAGTCCTTTTTCCCTTGATCAAAAGGGTTATGCCTGTGGTCAAATAAGGGGGTTTCCAGATTAACCCTCCAATTCTTCATGTTCTCTAGGATCCCAAAGGACATCAGTGTCAAGTCTAGGATCTCTTACCCCTGAAAATTAACAAAGATCGGAGTGCCCCATGATTTACAATTTACAGATCCATAAAACTGGAAACTGGGTAATGCCTCCCCTCTCCTATTGATGTCTATACTACCCCAAATGCTATGATGGGCAGGGGTCACAGCTGCTAATCAATAGACCAAGGATTTTACTCTTGCAGTAATCCACAACATTGCTGGAATGAGGTTCCTCCAAGTCATAAGCGGAAATGGACTGTCTGTCCACCTCATATCTCACCGTGACAAGCTATCAGATACCTCATTAGAAAGCCAGGCAGTTCAAGCATTTCAAAGTCTTTCCAAGACAAACTAATCAGCTCATCAGCTAAAGCTAGATGAATCCTTTAAGTTAAGCCTAATAATATGGCCTTGCTGAAGCAAAGGTTCCTGTGTTATGTTGATTTCCAGATCCTGCCTTGTTATGCTACTACATAACACCCTAAAGGCAGTAATATTGGGTAGAATGTTAGCTTGAATGAAAGAAATCATTTTGGTTTTCCATCCCACACACACAATCTTGGCAAAGTCTGTTTTGAATACAAAAACCCAGCCCTGCATTAGGAAATACCATGGGAAATATATTCCCCTCAAGCTTTAGGGTGCAAAAATCTTATGTTCCACTGTCCTGTTCATTCAGAGGAGTCTCCTCCCCTCTGCCTCTTTTCAGGAGGTAGATAGGCCAGGCAGGCAGAGGCCCACAATGATTTCTGGAGAAGCCCTTGAAAGAGAGACCTCGCCTTCCACCATCTGCTGGGCTAGTAGCCTTTCTCCTCCTTTAATTGGCTCCACCAGGAGCCTTTTTTTTTAGTTTGAGGATACTGATTATCTTAGTTCCATCTACCTGTAGATATTGTCTTTAGCAGAGGGAGGATTAGTCCGCTCTTTCACATCTCCAAGAATTGCAGACCACATTGCATACTTTGCCGTAGGGATAGCATTCCCTTTTTTGAGGTCCCGGCTTCCACTACAGTTTCAAAAGTTCTCTCCGTGTCACCAGAAGGAGACAGACCTCAGCATATTTGGGCAAGATTAAATACTCTGGGCAGACATCAAGCATCCCAGAGGATCTGTTAATGGCACATCTTGCCTTGCACTCCATTGGCACAGGTTGCCTAGCATCTTAGGGTTAGGAAGTTTGTTTGCAGTCTCTGATTGGTTATTCAGAGACAGACCTGGCCAGTCAGTCTCTCATTGGTTATTCAGAGACAGACCTGGCCAATGAGTCAGTGGTCAATTGATTCTGCCATTCAGGTCCCAGGTATCCATCACCTGCTGACATACTGGTACAGACCCAAGGCCCAGTACTAGAAACTTGCAGGCTGCTAAGCCACTCCAGAAGCCCCCTGCTGCAGAGCCACCAATGGAACTGTGACAAAATTTCCTCAATTGGGCATACTACACAGCCACAATAGTAACTGGTCTAACTTTCTAGGCCAGTCACACTAATCTGAGTTTAGCCACTGAACACAACAGACTCCATGGTGCTGCTGCTGCCACTACAGTCACCCAGCAGCCACATTTTCTTCAATCAATACTGCCTTTTCTATGGACTACTGAACCTCGTGGCAGCCTGCACCGCACATAACCTGGCCCAGAATCACAAATTTTGCACCATATGTGGAGGAGATGACCGCTTCATGGGCCACACTTGCTCTGAGTTTTATCCCACATCTGTGCAGCTCCAACAGCATCTCCAGCCTCCACCTGTGAGCTGCCATGCATGTAGCGTTCACCACCTCTACACATGCACCATCAACAGACCTCTCCTTGCTCAGCGGCTTAATGCAGGGGCTGCTCCTCACCACTTCCACCATGAAGGCGAAGATTGTGATGGTGAACTGGCATTGAGAGTCGCAAGCAGCTAGCTGCCTTGGAGGCCAAACAATGCACAACACACTGCAACTTCATCGCAGCCTCTTCACACCTGGCCAAATTTAAACAAGTCATAACATGTTGTCTTGACCGACTTTCCAGAACTAGTAACAGCAGTTCGTGGAAAACTCTTCTGGATTGAGCAGAACATTGAAGACACCATTCTCCCTCTGATCCAGAAGTTCCATACTGCTGCGAATCCTGAGACTGAAACAAAATACCAACACTGCGCTTGCAATAGTGTCAACTCCAACCACTTCTACAAAAATGAACCTTGAATACCAACTGAAGATAATGGGAGATGCAGCAATAGGTTACCATCTATTACATATAAACAGATTGGACTGTCCTTAATGAGCCATCCTGATCAGCCAAGTCACATTCTGGGACCACTACACAACATATGGAACTTCATGAAGTAAAATGTTTTGCTTCAGCCACCACCACTTCCACCACAAAGACTTCAATATCCATGGCATTATGCAGTATTTTGTTTAATTGATTAACTTTAATTCCTTGCTCTTTTCTCTCTACTTCTTCTGCAACTCATGTTTAGCCAAGCAAAGCCATCCTTTTCATATTACAAACCCTTTAGGCCACAGATTATCATGACCGCCACTAATGGAGGTGCTTTAGTGATACTCCCACAGTCTCCCTTGTTATCTGTTTGCTCTCTGTCACCTTTCTCTCCTTTGTTCCCCTCTCCCCCAAATGAACTAAGTGCAAACAAGTTGTCTCTTTAGAATCAGCTTACTCATCTATGCTATCTCTCTTCGTCTCTCCCAGAGTCGGGAAATATTACAACAGAGGAAAATTATACAAGCAGTTTACCAACAAACCACACTCGTTCATTAATTAAGAATGTTGCAAAATGCTGTCAATGAATTTATAGCAACTACCATGCCTTATTTTCAACCCTCAGTTGGGGACCACCTGCTAGCTGTTCCCTGCTAACAGCCTGGCTAAAGGTAAAAAATAAGGCAATATAGTATAAATATGTGTCAGCTGAGAAAGTTAAAATCCATAGACTTTTGATGGCTTTTTAAGACTTACAGTAATTTATTGGTAAAGTTTGTCAAAAATAATGAAAATATAAGGTGTTTTTCATTCTTTACTATGCTTACACCTTGTACTATCAAGCTACAGAATTCTTTTCCCAATGTTGGTTGTTTTTAGAACTCCATAGGGCCATTTAAGATGAACCAGTGTTAAACTTAGTCCATTTTTATCGAGTTCCTCTTTCTCTTTTCCCCCCTCTTTGTTTCTTTTGGGCATTATTTACTCTATAATATGCTCAGCATACTAAAGTTTTCAAGTTAAAGTGTTCGAAATTTTAAAACCTTTGGGTACTCAGGATTAAAAATAATGGAATTATTTGAAAATATTAATACAGTAAAGCATTACAGCTGTTAAAACATTTTACAGGTAATTAACCGATTTGCAGTTAAGAGTATTCTATAATGCTTGCTATTAAAATCAATAGCAAATATGCATATAAGTGGTTTTCTTATATGTTAATGAAATTAATATTGACACAAAAATTCATTTATATTAGTTTTCTGTGCTCTTGATAAAAATCTGTGAGCATACATAAACTGTTTGATACAGGGAGTATATTGAAACATTGTATGCACTCCTTGTTTTACATTATGCATACATAGTAATAATTTTGAGTTGATAAAATATATGGAATTGTGTAGTATTTCACAGATGCATTCTCTTGAGCATGCTATACCACAGAAGGAAAAGGATACCAATCAATGTTACCTTGCAGTGTTATAAATACAAATCCTGAGAAATATTCACTGTCAGTACCTAGAATTTTCTTGTTGCAGCACCCATTCAACTCTGACAGCAGTGGTCGTCCAATTGTACCGAGTCTAACTACTATCGAGCTAATACAAAGTACAATGTGTGTTCTTAAAAACACAAAATTGTACTTGCTGCAGGAAATTCCCCCACACACATTTGTAATTGGAGATGAATCAATGGAACATAAGTTTTATGTCATGATTGGACCACAGGTAAGATATTCCTTAGCATTAGAAATATTGCAGGGCAACATAAATTGAAACCTGTTCAGTATTATTTGTTACCATATTTATCCAAACACACAGTAACCTTAAGGGCAATATGATCCCCTTTTTCCAGAACATAATTATGCATTTTAGCATATCTCTATAAAATGCAATATTTAAAGCATTGCACAATATGAGGAGTATTTCTGCATACTGCATCTATCTGCTCTGGACACGAATTTGCAGAGTTTCTACCATGTTTTTTCATGCTGTGAACTCTTCACATGAAATCATATTTGTCCCTGTGTAATTGGCATGTGTAGAATGCCTATTGTTGCAAACAGTATTATGTCCATGTTTGCTATTGCTACAAACCATATGTCCACATTTATTTTTCTCGGTATGGTTACTCTGAAAACCATTAGCTGCTATATTGGTTAAACTTGTCTTGGTCAGTTTTCAGTGCAAGAAGCTTTGTTATCATTTGTGTTAATTTTTGCAATGGATGTAAGTGAAATTGTGGGGGCAAAGTCCATAGGAAGCCTAAGGAAACAGATGCAGCAAAAGTAGGCAAGGCTATTGCAATCTGAGGAAATACATGTGGTGAATAACATAATAGAAATCTTTTTGTCATGTATTGTAATGCCTTCACCTCTTGTGTATTATAAAGCACATCTTGAATTGCATTTTATCCTGGAAAAGATTCTAAGCTACTGTGCACTGTAGGAAATTGCAACATGGCATGAGGTAAAACCAAAGGCTTGTCCAGAACTTATACACCTATCAAAGCATATAGTTGGAGTTATTCATTGTATTAATTTTTACTGTTCCAACACAAAGCTTTCACACGAGCAATAGTGTTGAGTGAATAGCTATTAATTTCTTCAGGCATTGCAATGTGGCTGACTGAACTAAATTTAAAGCACCATGCTGGCTCAAAGAGGGTCACTTCTATTGTTGTAGTTTACCTACATCTTTTCTTCTCAAGGACAAAAAGTGTGTCTGAAATAAAAAACAGATCATTGACTTTCGCTGCTAATTTCTGTGTCCACTTGCACTTCGGGCAGAGCAGAACAGAACCCCTGCATCGATTGTAATACAGTACCAGATTGTTGTTTTTATCATGAATGATCATTGCTATTATCATAAATATCTTTAAAGTATTAGAAGGTTGTTTCTTGATTGAAGTAAGTCTCTTGTTATAGTTACTGCAAGCAACTAAATATTTTTACAAGAAATATATTTTTAATGCAGTAAAATATGTTTATTAGTCATTAAGATAAACATGAGTGTAACTTATTTTATTTATTCAAGACTAAGTGTAAGTAGTTTCATGTAATACCTGCTGTAGGAAATAAAGCTTACAATTTGAAGTTGTTGCTTTCTTTTACAAATCTATAGTTTATAGTAACATTCCATATTTTTAAATTTGAAGACTTGTATTTTGAAAAGCAAAAAAATTTTGTTTGAAATTAGCTTCCATTTGATACATGTAAAGACAAGATTTATGACTGTTAGAATTGAAATGCCTTCCATGGTTTAAGTGTAATTAATTTTTTTTACCTTTCCTGTAACATTTTCCTTGTAGGACACGTGGTTTACAAAGATGATACTCGTATGTTTAGAACAAAAAAAGGGACACACTTAAAGTTGAGGATTTTTTTAACATAATACAAATTTGTGAGGAAACTCTCCTAATGGTCATGAAACAGGGCAAGAGGGGATAATGGAAATATATTGGTATGTGTGAGAGAAAGTCGATGGCAGTGCCAGCTCAGATACAATGATGTATCTAATAATATAATAAATCATTGTAAAAAGTTTTGCCTAATTCAAATTTGCTCCGAAATTCGCACAATGGATAGGAGAGAGGGAGAGTGGAGAACAGAAATGTAGCAGTATGAGAAAGAGCTGGTGGCAGCACAATGGCAATGGTGTATAAGATTTTTTTATTTAGACAACATACCTTACATAACATAACACAACACAAATTGTTATAAAAAATATGAGCAAGGGAGAAAGTGTAGGCTCCCAATACAGTAGGTGCAGTCACCGATGCAAGAGGAAAATCCTTTTAGTCCTGGAGAGAATTCTTTTTTGCAATGAGATACTTATAATCCCTCCGGGTCTGTTGTCAGCTAAATGTAGAGCACAAAATGAAACCCATAGAATTTACCACATATCACACAACCTTGTTATTAATCTTTAGACTTTCCCCCTGGATTCATCACTGCCATACTTGCAAAATTTTAGTTATTTTTTCCACCATGCTATTTGGAAAACATCTTGTGAATGGAAGATGATCCATACTTATCAATATTAATATTTTGGCAAAAGACATCTATTCAGATAAATATGGTAACACTCATTATCAGTGCAATGAATTACACACCAAAGCACCAACAGAACCAGTACGTAAAAAGAATAACAAGAAATGCATTCTTCATTCAATTACTCCACTGCTTTACTAATTACTGGATGCCATCCAGGGGGATCATTTCAACACCATAGCTGTTGTCGTTTTCAGATCTATATTAGGGCACATAGTGCCAATGCCACATACTGGTATAGATAGTTATGAGGGCTGTCTGATAGGTTCTCTGCCTGAAGCAAATCACAAAGCTAATGCACCGATACTTTTCACTAAGTTGTTAGATCCTTTATAAGTCTGTCTATGTTACTTGTTTCATAAGGATATCTGAAGCAACATTTTGCATATATTTGTTGATGTGGATAATATGAATGTTGTGAAACTCTTCGTAAAAGAAAGTTGACAACTGAATGAAGGTCATGAAGTTTATTAAGGTATATGGTTGAACTTTTCCTTAATTTTCAATGGTGAAAAAGTGGGCTGCAGAATTTAAACATACAAACACCTGTCTAAGAAACAGTACATGAGAAGGACTACCAAAAATTGCTACCACACCAGAAATGTTTGCCCAAGCCCGAGTTAGCTTAGGCCTTGTAAAATGTTCATGTTGCCATGCTTGAGCATAACTCAGGCAGATATTTCTAGTGCTTTTAATGAAATTTCGTGACTGTGACACAGTGTTGTGCTATGTGGCAAAGGTCAAGCATCAGTTATCGTTTTGTGCTGCCATATGTCCTCACTTTAAATCAACTATTAGGAAATTTAGGACAGTTAGTAATATTAGCTGCTCTCGGGACACTTGTGCCATTTTCTTTGAAAATGTTGATTTTTTGTTACGTTCGGTGATCTTAAATGCATTTGCCTCAATTTCCGTGTACCTAAGCTGAAACTCAGGATGCAAATGTAGTTCTGGAAAATTCCGATTCTGAGTGAAAGATTTTTGAGCTTTAATTAAAGGGAGTGTAAGCTGTTTTACACAGATTTTTTCAAACTCATATTTGATACTTGTAAATTTAAAATAAAATATTAATAGAGAAGTTATGACTATTTTCTTATTTGTTGAGAAATCCTCGAAAACCATACTTTTAGATTGTACCAAGGCATTTAAGCAGATTTCATTGAGGTACTGTAAATAATAATTTAAAATGGGTGTAAATACCCTGGATTTCTTGGCTCTTCAACTAAAGAAATGCCTGGACTTCAATGTGTTAAACAATTGCACAATATTGTAACAAAAATGTCTTTTTATACTGCTATTAACAGCTCTTTATTTCCTGATTAAAATAAAAACTGTAAATTGAAAATTCTACTGTAGAGTTTTCTTTTGACACTCGCTGAGGCTATGACTACTAGCTCTAAACTTCCCATCAAAAAGTGACTCACCAGGGTTCATTCTCTCCTTTATTTACCTGTCGGTGACATCAACAAAAACTTCTAGAAGTAGCGATTGTCACATTTGTCAACCACTGCAGGTATTACAAACTCTCAAACTGGTGCTTCTATGTAAAGTGCTCACTAAATGCATACTTCTTCTCGCATAGGTGTAATAAGCATTAGCTAATGAAAGGAAGCACCAGTGCACGGCATAAATCAGCTATGACTTTTTAAGCAAGCCACTCACAATGTGCAGTGATTATGGCCAGCAAGGCAGTCACACTTCTCCCTCCTCAGGGCTGGTCATCCTGGCCAGCACCATTGTAACGGGGTAGATGATCCAGCCTCTGGATGTGATAGAGGACGTCATTTATCCTCTTCACCACAAGATAGGACTCTTATGAAGGTGGTTGAAGCTTGGGCAGCATCCCTTGGTTTATGTAGGGTGATATAGCCACATTAAATCATCCTGCTGGTCGCAACAGGTCTTTATTCGGTTACTTGCTATGTGAATAGGTTGACACACCATCTCATACATATCATGAAGTTGGTCTAAAAGATGCTCCACATAGTCAACTGCTGGAGATGGCCCTCCAGGTGTACCTTACCATTACTTCAATTCTTGCAGGCACAACTACATTGTTACATAGCAAAATTTAAATTTGAAGTGCCTAGTTAATTTTGCAGGAAAAATTACATGAAGTATGTGAGCACAAGTTTGGTGTAGAACCCAAATTAACTCCTTGTTGGATGGAGAAGACAGAAAAATTGAAAAGTGCCAAATTGACCTGTTGATCGTTTTATGGCCCAAAACATGGTAAATATCGCAACATTGGCCAATGTTAGATACATCTTCAGATGAAATTACTGCAAAATAAAAAAGTTATTTTCATTTACATATGTAATATATGACTAAGCTTAATACCCATTCCATTTGTCATATTTATCATTGCTCCATGTTTTGGTGTTGCAGGGGAGCCCATGGAAATATTGCATCAACTGTTGTATTTCTGCAATTCTGTTTTTTAAAATAAAATCCATTTCATTTATAGAGTACATATCTATTGCATTTATCAATACATGCGCACGCACGCACTCCCTTCTCCCCCTCAATTTATTGCCTCATAACTTTGAAAAGAGGGAAAATGTGAAGTAAATAGAGTATGCCTTACATGCTTATATTTTTATAGGTATTAACTTATAACAGTATTTGCATAATTTTCCATAAATACATCACTTCATTTAAATGGTCTGTTCATGAGCCCATTATAAATACAGTTTAGTTTTTGATAGACATTTTTGGCTGAATCAGTAGTTACTTGAATATATTAATCCTGTTAATAACAGCAAGTATTCCAGCTATGAGCTAATCTGCTTCTCAGATAATCTAATGTATGCTTATTTTGTGTTTAAGTTATGATTGTTCCTTGGAAAATAGTGATTTTAATTCAGATTAGTGATTGGTATATAAACAGATTGTACACAATCGTCATCTTAACTGATGTGGCCAAATTATTAGAGTAAAATTTTCATTTGCCTAATTCTTGAAAGTATGTTGATGGAACATAATTTATTATAGTTGAAGCATTATTGGATATGAGAAAATAATGCCTTAGTACTTAGCACACATTACTTTTAGCCTAACAAGAGTTTTTATTCTTTTTTTTTTTTGGTATGTGTTTTGATATTTTGTAACACTTCCAAGCAGCACTGTAACTTTGCTAAACTTTAGTTAGGTTTCTATGATTGCAATGTTTTCAGAAGTGTTGATTTGTAGGAATTTCTTGATATAGTAGCCTAGTTGCATTAGTAGTTTATTAATTTTTGGCTGGCCATTAAGGTTCTGGTGAAACAGTGTGGCTCTTCAGATGAAGCTAGTGATGCTCCACTTCACTCATTTCAGTTTATTAAATCTGAATATAGGTATATTAGCATGATTTGGGATACAGACTCTCTTTACTTAAAATGAAATTGCTCAAAACACATGTTTCAGGGTAGTTCACCCTCTTCTTCAGTTGAAGTCCAAGTGATGGCTTAGAGTTGTTCTCTGTGGTCCATTATAGTGGAGACCTCTGTTCTCAGCAGAAGTTTGGACTCGTGTGGCAGTATTTAAAAATTCATGATGAAAATATTCTTCCCAACTGAGAGTGCTGCTTTATGGATTTAGGCAACTTTGTAATTTTCTATTCCTGGAATAAAATGACAAAAGTTGCTTAAACCCATAAATAACGTGGCAGCACTCGTTTTGAAAGAATATTTTCATCACAAAACATAAGGACTGGCTCATGAATTTTGAAACAACCCACATGAGTACAAACTTCTGTTTGAATACCAGAGGTCTCCACCATAATGGACCACAGAGCACAATTTCCAGCCATTAGTAGAACTTCAATTGAAGAAGAGGGTGAATGCCCTTGAAAATGTTTGTGCAATTTCATTTTAAGTGAGGCGAGTGTCACTATCCCAACTGATGCTAATATGCTTAAGCTATTTCACTGAATATAGGTGTTTTAATTTGTTGTACTCACAAGTATTCAGTTGTGAAAACTACAAAGGAAGAGGTGGGAGCTATTGCTACTTGCATTCTGGCCTTGAAGAGGGGCAAAAGGAGAGGGTGGTGAGCCTCTCGATTTTTGCAGCTACTTTTTGTCAATGGATATGTAGCTGCATGTTTATACTTGGTTGCCATGACAACAAAACAAAATTTAAGGTTCCACGTGTTACCAAAAAGCCTATTTTAAGGATATGGTGCAGCTAACATTTCAGGAATATATACCTCCACTGCTGAATCCTGGCAGTTGGCAGTTCGGGTGGTTTCGTGTTAGGTTGGCTATGCTTCCTTTGCAGCGTTGCCAGTGTAACTAATAAACACCACCAGCTGATTGCAAATGTCTATTGTGTGTAAACAGTATACATAGTAAATGAATGCCAGTGAATAATGAAACTAATTTTTTATTATTATTGATGTTAATTGAAAATGTGATACTACAACATATGTAGTATATTTTACATAATCTAGAACAAATTAATGTAAAATAGCTCGTTACAATGAGAGAAAGATATAACACAGTGATTTTCACCGGTTTAGAATTTTAATGGCTCAATTTCATCCCTCTGTCATCATTACTGTCATTATCAACATCGCTGTCACCAAGACATATCAATAGTGGCTGATGATTCCGTCTAATTCCTGTGCTTTTCATACTATTTTGTGCACATGCTTCACTTTCTTCTTCCATGAAGCCGCGTCCACCTTCACACCTTCCCATAAAAGTCTATTCACTTCTATAATTGTGAAAGTCTCGTTCCCTCACGTACAAATTCCAAAAACACTATCAACAATAACAACAAATATACATAACGAATAACACATAGCTTGTATAGAACGTATGTTAGGAGTTCACAAACTAAGCACATGGTTGGAAATAGCCAGATGTGCGGCATCTAGATTACGTTGACAGACCGACCGACTGGAATGCTGCATTGATTGGTTCAGAAAGTCAAGTGGCCAGCTTTTCAACCTTTTTTTTTGCTGGGGTACCAACATAGCTCCCAACTGTCAAGTGCAAAGATTCAGCGGCGGGGGTATAGTGAACAACAGACAACCCCTTTGTAGCTCAGGCTAACCCCATTGGTTATTGCCTTCATGAAAGGAACACAACCTTTAGAAGTCACCACCTTCCCTAACAATGTTTCTGGCATCTCTATCAAGCTAACAATTACATGAACCGTCTAAAATATTGTTCACATATAATGGATGTTTGTGTATAGTCTAGTTGCCTGTGGTATTCTTTGATTTTTCTGAAGTTTGCTCCACTGCAATTTTTTTTCCATCTACTGCTTTGTTTAGTTCAAGTTGGCGAAATTAATCCACAAAATGTTATATTGATACACAACTTTTGCAGTGGACTGATTGTGATAAAAGGAATTTGCTGTTGATGTGACAACCAAACCTTATTCTTAACTTGTTGGTACAAAAAGTGGGACAAAAATGTGTGAAATGTTAGAACAAAACACTTCATATATTACTGGTACAGTGAATATGAGTGGCTATGCAGTAGTTATGTGGAAATACTATTTTGTTGGCCTTGCAGCCTCTTCAGGATGACCTGACAGAGAAATATGCCACCAGAAAGAAGAGCAGGGTCAACTCACTGTACAAGAAATACATATTCTACACATGATTTTTATGTGACGAGAGCTTTCCCTATAGTTTAGGCCATGAGCTGCCACTGGTGAAAGAAACCTGCAAACATTTGGAAAATTATTGCTTTCAAAATTTATAACATTGTATTCAACAAAAAGCTATTTTATTGTTGATGCTGTATTTGCGTTATCTAAAGTTCTCAAAATCTTAGATGCTTTAACACCTAGATATAGCAAGAATGAGTATCATTGAGATTAATTAGTAAGTTGATTTTTATAATGCTACATTTGCTTATTTCATTTGAGGACATGCCTTTTTCTTGGTGGTGCTTGGATGGGCCTCTGTGTCAGTAGGTCGCCTGGCAGGATTTCAAAATTGGAAACACAGTTTCTGTTCTTCCAGATGAAGATATTCTCCCAAACTGTTTTCCTTGCCATGATTTTTAGTACTTTTGTATTTATATTTATGGTGTGTTGCGTTTTCCACAAATTCCAAGCCGATGCTGATTTGTCTTCTTGCTTTTGTTTTGACAATAGAAGCACACAGCTTCAGAAGCTTTACTCCAATTAAATAATGTAATGTTACAAAAATCAGCTCGTTAATCTCGATGATTAGAACACATCGCTGTCACAGTGTCTAACAGACTAAATTGTAAGAATGAGTATGTTTCATTTTTAAACATATTAATTAAAGAGGAAATGTATCACGCTTACTCTAGTAGTTTGACCAAGTCTGTGAATTTTGTCAATAGTGGTTTGCAATGTTATTTTTTTATTATTTAAAAGTGTTCTTGGTGTTTTTCTGTAGTAGTAGGATTTTATACACATAATTTAAACACACTCATAAATGATTACTTAATTAATGTTTGTTTCAAACACTGTAAAATATAGAACTTTGAGAAGCACTCGTGTGTACATTATTGCAATTCAGTACTAGGAACATTGCTGAAAAAAATTAAAAAGGGCTTGTTGCACTCTTTCTGCACGCAATATGTCATACATAACTTTATTTCATGTAACATAGCATTATGATTTCCTTAAATGTTTTATATAATCTTAATATAATGTTTCAGACTTGTAGCTGTGATACAGGCCCACATTGTATACATCTCCTTTGTGTCATGTTGAGGGTCTTCCAAATACCAGAAAGTGACCCTCAAATATATGCAGAGAAGCTTAAAAGCTATGAGGTATGTATAACATCTTGTCATTTCTAAATAACAGAAAAAAAGCAATGCTCTTTTTACCAATGCCTATCTGTACCCCTATCTAGTTTGGATTTTTGATGACTTCCTCAGTTATTAATGGAAGCCTAAAGTGTCTCAATTCCTCAGTTGCTTAACATTATTTTTTTTTTAAGGGGAAATGAAAAGCAATAAAATAACAAAAATTTCATGGGAAAGAGTGTTATATGTTCATTGTGCTTATTTTATTTTTTATGTGGAATATATTGTTTTGATCCACTTTATAGCAAAAGTGGATGTATTTTGCATAAAGTAAAGAACAAACCATTGGTGCATTTTCGTGCACTTCTACAAAATTAACATTGTTAGGGTATATAACTGAGGTATATGTTGCAAATATATGTCAACTTGGAAACAAATGTATTCTGATGTTTATTCTTTTTTCTACAAGCTAAGAAAACTGGGCTTGATAATAGTACTGAATACTTGGGGTTAAGATTGCAAAGATAATGGCCATGTAAATGCGATATCTAAAGCCCCACTGCCACCAGTGGTTTTGGTTACTGTATTTTATTTGCCTGTGCTCCAGCTTATATTGGTCATCTCTAGATATAAAACCTATAGGGCTGATTTTCAAATTTTATAGGAGAAGACAAAACATGGTCTACTGTGATTCATCCTATACTGATGGAAACATAATATTCATAATTAATAGTGATATATATAATTTACAGGTTGGATAGGGAGTAATTGTTCCACTTTTTCAATTACAAATAGAAGACATTGAAGACAATAATAATATCATTATAATCTAATGTCCGACTCCTAAGTATTTTATCACAAATACCTATAAATAACTAGCATTTGAATAATTGGCAACTACTAAAGCATTTTCTGCCTGTCTATTGAAAGAGGCCAGTTGTCATGAATGAAGTAAACAATGTTGGTCTCACATGGAGGAAGGTTTTAAATGCATCTCCAATGACAATTGCAAATGATTGAGAAAAGTCTGTCAAAGCTATACCTTAAAGGAAAATGAATATTGAAGTTACATTATTAATAAGCAGCTTACGTTGGAAAAGGAAGTGAAATATTTACACACATTGTTCCCAAAATTTCTGAAATTTCAATTGCCCCTTTAGGCATATGATTTCTCATCTGTACACATGGGATTATTGTAAAAATTTAAAACACAGCATTGTGCACTTCAAGCTTTATCCATCACGACACAACCTTTCAAGTGCAAAGAGTTTTTTCTCAAATGAATCAGACAGGATTAACTATGCATTGCCACTTCGTTACCCTATTCTTTCATATTTCCTTCATTTGCACAGTCTAGCACAAGTTAAACGTAGTTATGTTGAGATACAATTCATCATTGCCTGGCTTTGCAATAGCTGCCTCTTTGATTCACTATGAAGTTTACCACATATGACCATTACACAAATTTGTCTCTTCTATTACTATGAGAGATGGAAGATTAATAGTGGCAACTATTTTTTTACAACTGATACAAAAGAAATGCTTGTTACCAAGTTTTCTGTCCTTCACAGTAGTTGCCAGCTTGTATGCAACCTGTTACCAGCAACGTGGAAGTCGTAGGATAACTTTGGCAGTGCCTGTTGTGTTGATAGTGCAAATGGAGTGGTCTACTGTCTGACGAATCTCTCTAACAGGTCTGAAGGAATTGCCATGAAGTATATGGGAATCGCTAATTCTTTCTCAAAGTGGTCAAAGCTGTATTCCAAAAATGAACTGTAATACTGAGCATTGATGTTTGGTGTGGTGGAACGTAACTCACTAGGATAACACCATGACATACTTATACGAGAAGTACTATAACTTTCATATTGCTGGAGTTCTGACAAACTTCGATATTTCGAGCTTTCTGATTTTGCTCACACTTTCTGCAGAACCCACCCATTATTTGGCATGATAATGCTCGGCAGCATACGTGCAAACTGTGGCTGATTTGTTCATCGATGGAGGAGGGAAATGCTGCACCACCCACTATACTTCCCTGACTTAAGACCTTGTGACTTTGACTTGATTCCGAAGATGAAGGAATCTTTTTGTGGTATTCACTTTAGAATTGTTCCAGAGATTCGTCTGGCAGTAGACTGCTCCATGCTCCATTCCTACTATCAACATAACAGAAGTTTCCTACATCTTCCACATCACTGACAACGGATTATACACAATGCTGGTGAGAACTTTGAAGCATAATAATGCTTGTAATGTGTATCTCTTTTGTATCAGTTATAAATAAATAGTTGCCACTATTGAAGTTCCAACCTTTGTATTTAAGGCAACAACTGATTAAGAGTAAAAAATTCTCACATCCTGCTTATATGTCAAATATTCTTCAAATAAAGCATTCTGCTTACCAAGTCAAGCGAGGTTTTTGCACTATTCTGAGCAACAGAGAGAGAAGAAACCTACAAATTCTTGGTGGTGGTTCAATATAATTCCATTAGGACTATTCTGGAAATATTTTGCATTAGAGTAGGTACTGTAAATTAAATACTGTGCCTTCATTTTATGCCAAGGGCACATTTGCCCTATATGCATGTTGGTATAGATCTTGGTATTATGCCATTACACAGAAACGGCAAGTAGGTGTAAAGGATATGTTGATCAGCTGTGAGCTGTCATTATTTTTCCTTGTGTTGTGAAATTGTTCGACAATACGTGTGTTGTGTGTGTGAATTCCTCAGTAATGTTATTCTTATCAGTCCATTGAAATGCCTGCCAACAAATTCATGCTTGAACAGTGTATTTTTACATCTGATATGTGAAAACTGAATCGTGTAGACAGGTGTGCAGAAAATTTCAGCAACAATTTCCTGTTATTCCAGTAATGGGCAGACATTGTGAGGTATTTGATGAATAAATTTAGAACAAAGGGATGATTAAACGTAAACCAAAGAAGCAAAAATGACGTGTTTCTGACGGAGGAAAAGCTAGACGAAATTATGCTGCGTTTGAATGCTCACCTAAGAAATCTCTCAACCATGTTCCACAGCAAGTGGTTGTTTCACTAACCTCTGTTCATACAGCTACTAACTTTTAAAACTGAAACCCTACCAAATGACTATATGCACCAAGTATAAACATTACTGAAGAAAAACTTAGGTGTGTGAATGGTAATTTCATCCAAAAATGTCAATGTCTTCATACAGATGGACATCACTTTCAACACTATAACAAGGTTAGTACTCATCAGACGTGTACTAACACTCATGAGTAAGTAATGTGGGAGTTATGGAATAGAAAACTGAACAATGTAGTAAACCGAGTGCAAAACACGCATTTGCGCTATCCATAGCCTTGGCATAAAATGACGGTACTGTAAATATGTACAGAAAAATCCATTTCACTGGAAGTGATGGGTGTGTTCATTTATATTATGAAAAGTTTTGGAACTAAAAATATGTGATTTTCAGTTATCTTACAAACATACCCTCTACTGGCAATGTGGGCTAATTTTTGCAAAATCAAAATATTTAGACCTAGTATAAGTGGTATATAGGGGATGCTGAAAAGTTTTAGAACAGCAAACCAGGATTAGTTCAAAACATTTAGAGTTTGATGTTCAAAATATTGCCCTATAACATCAATGCAGTTTTGCATTTGATGAAACAAGTCCTTAACTCCTTCAGTGATTTGGGTGTGATATGACACCTGTGCAAGATCGTTAAATGCCCCATATTTTCAAAAAATAACATCGGATGACTGTTGAATAATACAAAACTCAACAATTAGATTTATGGCCATGGAGTCTTTAAGGCATGATAGGAGTGGCTAAACTATCAAATCAAGAATTGCAGAATCAAATTCAGTCAAAATTTGTTCTGCATTTTAGAGAAACTATGGTAAAGGATGGGAAGGCTCCAACTAAGGCAATCAATTTTGATGGTATGGTTGGATGCTGACATGTTTCGATTGAATGCAGGCACATGCATTTTACCATTTTATTACATAAAAAACATTAAAAATTCTCTACCATTAAGTAGCATGTAAAGATTATAAGCTCAGATAATAGTGCAGCTATCGTGTGTCTGAATGGCAGCATGGTGTATGGCATGATATGTGATAGTTGACCATACTGGTATGATCGGAGATTCACACCCCAAGGGGCCAAAATTGATGTGTTTCATCACCTTACCTCCATTATTAGATATTCACGAATGGGTTAAAGCAAAGATGCTAGCCACTCTTCCTGAGACACTTCAGAAAGTTTTTGTAAATTTCCACTGCTCATCTGATGACAAAAAATTTATTCCATTTGTTTTAGCTTTAATTTTTGGAAATGAAAAGAAATCTTAATGTGCTAGGTCAGGGCTGTATGATAGAGGGTACTGATGGGCACAATCAAATAAAAACCGTAGAATTATTCGATAGTTGCCTAAATATTGGTTATTCGATTGTTGCCCTGTATTCAGTTTTTCATTCAGTTTTAAAAATCCTGTTTTATACTGCCATTTTTCTTTGGAGAGAATGCAAATACATTGTTGAAGGCAGCTACTGTTGCTTGAGGTTGTCTTTCATTTTGGGAATAGAAAAAAGTTGCATGTGGCCCAATCTGGACTATAGGGAGGACTGGACGAATATCAAGAGTTCTGACTCCTGGAAAAATTGCCATGCAGACTAGTCTTAACACTTACATTAAAATTTAGTTGAGTCGATTTTGTAACACTACATCACTTACTTTTTTATTTCTGAAAACAGAGTCGACCAAAGGAATTGACAATGGAAGCACATGGCTTCTGAAACATGTTTTCCGAAATAAAAAAGTAAGTGATGTAGTGTTACAAAATCGACAAAACTAAATTTTAATTGTCAAAACACATCACTGTCTCAAAGTCCACCATATATCAGGATAGTCTTAACACCTTTTTCTCAATTCATTGGAACGCTTGTGCAGACATTTTGTGATGCAGTAACAGTCCTTTGTCCCTCAAGCAGAATCGTCACAACTTGGTAAGAAGAAGGGACAGATTGTCTTATTTCCAATGCTTCTCCTTTGCTTCATTTTTTGGGGGATCTTCTGGAAAGACTCGGTTAGTTTCTGGAGCACACCGGTAAATACATCTTTCATCACCTGTTACAATGTTAAATATGTTTTTTGGACCCTTCTCCACTGAATTCTTTAATCATTCCTTGGCACCATTGCACACATTCTTCTTTCTGCTCATTTGTGAAATGGTGGGGTATCAAATTACTGCAGAGCTTCCCGATATCAAATTTTTCTTTCAGGATTGTATTCACTACTGCTGGTTCAGTATTTAGGGTTTCTTGAATCTGACCATGTGTGCATTGATCATCTTCCTGCAACATGTCCTCTGCTTTCACCATATTTTCATCTATTATTGCTGTATCTGGTTGTCTTGCTCAGTTTTCGTCTTTGAATGAATTCCTTCCTCTTCTAAACTTGGCATGCCATTGATAAATAGTGGATCTCGAAGAGCAAAGCTCTCTAAATGCACGATGCAGTCTTTTACTTATTTATACCTCACCTCCATTATTGGTTATCCTTCAATGGGTTAATGTAATGGGATGGAAAAGTTTGAAGCTACCAAACTCTTTTAAGTTACATTGCGTTAAGTCAGGTCACATTGTGACCATAAGTAGCTCCATTTAATACAATGTGTTAGACTTAAGAATTACATCATATTAAGTTGTCACATTACATTAAGCGTATCATAATCCAGGCATGTTAAGAGATTTGGTTTGAATTAGGGGTTGAAAATGGGAGCAATGTGCATTCATAAAACCTGTCCCAGTAAGTAATTTTGTGTTGCAAACAAAATTCTTACCATGGAATATAACATAGTTATTTGCTTGGGCACATACCTCAGCTATTGAGTGCCTTCTCAAGATTTGCAACAGTACAAAAGTCTAATCTCTATGGCAATAACAAAATAATATTTTCGGTAATTCCAAAAGCTATGTTGCATATGAAAGGATTTTACAAAGAGCTTATGTTAAGTATGAATAATTTTAGGATATTTGTGAGATGCTCAAACATTATTTTTTACAGGTTAAAGAGCTATTCGATAAATATCACCTGCTCCTTTGCTCAAAAATACATGGATTATCAGAGGGCATACATTCAAATGCTCAGAATGGCACAGCTCTGTCAGAAGCATTAGAACCAAGTACTTCTGGCATGCCTAATGAAATTGCAGAAACATTGTGAGTAAATTTGCCGTTTTTATGAACCATTTATAGGATCTGTAAGAATTCCTGTTTAGATTGTTCTGATATTCTTAAACAGCTATAGCAAAATTAATGAAACTGAAACACTTAGAGTAATAGCAGAATTATATTGTTGAAATTGTGATTGGAATGGTGACACTTTAGTTTTACTTTACCAGTTTCAATTATGTTGAAAGGTTTCACTTCTAATAACTTAGCAGTAGCTGGTTCAGTTTTACATTGGTAAAAGTAGAAGATAAATGCTATAAGAGGCAGGATTCTTGTGTTAATGAAGCATTAATTGGCCTTGGTTAATCACAAAAACCAATAAGTTTGAGTTACACTACTCCACCTGTCTTCCTAAAATATATTATGTTTACTTGTGTAATGTATGCACCTTTTGAATGAAATTTTAGGTTCTAAAATAGAAATGCATAAATTATGCAAGTAATGAAAATTGGAGATTTTGTGCAAGAGATTTAACTTCCTTTACTTTATGCATCCTCATTGCTACTGGAATGGTTAAGTTCAGATGTATTATTTTCGGGTTATGCAAGTTGACATGTTGGTCAGCAAAACTGACATTGTTGTACAATCCATAAAGCGTATTTGAGATTCTGTTTTCCTAAAACTGCTTTCCTTTACATCTAATGAAATAGATCTCGAAGAATTGTCACAGACCATATGGAGTCGAGTTTCATGACTTTTTACACCCTCATATATATATAAGGCTTATTCCTCTATTTATTTAATGCTAATCGAGAAAAATTTGGCAGATAGGATCTTATAGCTGCTTTCTTGTAAGTAGAACTGAAATAAGGGGGTACCATAAGCTAAATCGATAATCAAATCTTTTAAAAGCTGGTTGCTCTGTGATTGAAGTACCTTTGTTTGTAATGGCAGGAGTTGACAAATTCCCATGTGAGAAAAGTATAAGTATTTTAAAGCTGAAACTGATAACAAGTAATATCTCAAACGTTCAGCTGCATGAAAAAAAGTATGACATAAATTGTGTGTTTTAACAAGCTCTACATTTTTGTATGGTAAGTTTTTGTCTTATCTCTTATGGTTTACCAGTTATGCAAAATTCCACAAAATTCTTTCAGAGGATATTCCCAGAAAATTGAAGATATATATTGTATTTTTCATGTAAATATCTTAACTATAAGAGATTTTAATCAAAAACGTTAGAGCCATTTTTGAGAAAATCAAAATTTTCAAAATTTTTTCCACATGAAGGGTAGTTGCAGCTGGGGGAATTTTCTTGAAAATAATTGTGTGGCATTCTTGTAAGATACTGAACCTAAATATCCATTTTGGTATTTAATGGACTTCGTTTTTGAGTTATACTACATGCACATGCACGTTAGTCATTTTTGAGAAAATAAAAATTTTCAATTTTTTGCGCATAAAGGGTAGTTGCAGGTAGGGGAATTATCTTGAAAATCTTTGTATGGTATCCTTGGAAGATACTGAACTTAAATATGCATTTTGGTATTTAATGGACTTTTCGTTTTTGAGCTATATTGGATGCACTCATGGACACACACACCCGACTCCATACCCCCCACTCCCCCACACTCCCTACCCAAACCCCCACTCACCCCCCACACACTCACCCCCCCACTCTCACACTCACCCCCCCACACTCACCCCCCCTTTCTTTTCTAAAAACTGTTTTTGATTCAGGCATCTCGAAATATGTATTTCCAGTGAAATCTCTATCAACTTTTGGGTATAATACAATATCTTTTGTATACACTAAGTACATAATATGTGTAGAGAAAGTAAAAAGTTGTGGTACATCAAATATGGTGGGGTGTAAATTATGCAAGTAAATACAGTAAACCAGGGAATATCAATTATGTGACTGTTTACAATTAAGTGACTGAACAAGAAATGTAATTAGTTGACAAAAGTTGAAAGCTGCAGCATCAGCAATTCATTGGAACTGGTAATATGAACTGGTGATTGATTTCTTAGAATTCAAAGCTAATTAGAAACAGTAAAAAAAAAAAAAAAAAAAATTGATAGTGGCTTACTTACAAAGGGGGGAGGGGAATTATATCTGAACAGATAGATACAATCACAGACAAGGTAAGCTTGCAGTCATCTATAGTTTTATTCATACATTAGTAAATGTGCCACTAAAAAAGACAGAATATAACAAAGCACATATGATTGATTGATGCTTGGAGGAATTTAGTTGGACCTGTGTGGTTGAAACTGAAAGCATGGGCTTTCGAAACTAGTCCCTCATAATAACAATGTAAGTGATGTAGTCTTAAAAAAACAACTCAGCAAATTAATATAACATATAAAGCACATATGGTTTACATTGCAGAATACAATCATTTAGCAAAAAATTGATCTCTGAATAAAATCAAAGCAACATCGACAACTATTCATGTTACAAAACTACACATCCTTTTCAAAATATTTTCAAAGAACACAATATAACACTGGCATTGCAGAACAAGTTCAGTTTTAAAATCCCATAGAGCAGATAAAAAGTCAACTGTGGGGGGGGGGGAGCTTTAATCATATTATTTAAAAAAGAAAGTAGCAATATTTACTTCAGAAAGTTATTGGGACAGTAACACTATAACTATTATTTATCACTATTAATATTATTGTTACTAGTAGTATTAGGTTGGTAGAGGTAGCAGTAGTATAGCTATTAGCAAGAAAATAAACTGTACTAGATACAAAGGAAAACATGGGTTTACAATATGGCTAGATAGCAGCCTGGGCTGACGACTGCCATATTGTTTGTATGGGTGCTTAGTACTTGAAATACTAAATACCTCTGAAAAACAAAGCAAAAGATGTGCTAGAGCTCATTGAACACTTCATGAGCCTTGAGATAAGTCTTCAATGGCTTATTCTTTGGATGGGGAGACATGGGATGGAATAAAAAAGTTCAATTGCTTAGTGCTGGAAGCAACAGAATTCACTGCATGAAAGATAGATTAAAATAATAAATAAATAGATATATATCTTTATATGCCAGGGTGATAAAATTGTATAGCAACATCGAAAGAATACATCAAAATTACAATATGTGTCACACCCCACACTAAATCGAGGGGACCCGCTTGGCTGCTGAAAGGTAAAACGAGACAAAATATACTTTTTACTATGGGTGGACACAAAAGGGGCGCACCCATATAGGCTAAATCCTATACAACAAGGGAAAACCTAATTCGCTAATAAAAAGGATGTGTATAGGTTACCTAGACTACTGATGTAAAAAGAAACGCATAAAAAGCAATAGCAAATATATTGTTACCTTTTACTTGAATACATTCCACCATCTTGGTGCAAGGCCAACCTTGGCTTTTTGGAGGAGTCGAAGCTCCACTTTTGCAACTATTACAACTGAAGATCACATTATAAAAGAGAGCAATTGCCACGCTTACCGTGGTTTTAATAATTGTTAAAGTTGGCAATGTTGCCAACATTATGATAATTATAAATTTTAATACTACCACATCCTGTACACACAGCCAGGATGTGACAATATGTTACATAAAACATTAAAATATTGTGCTGTAAAAAGTATTATATAACAAATGCTGATTTTATAGTTCTCTAAAAAACTGAAAACGAAAGATCTCTTACAGTATTTGGTAAAATTTTAAATAAGCTTGTGGATTGAATTTCAAAACATTCTTGATCTTAGAAAATTTATTTTTATGCACATAAATGTTAAGAGCAGTTTATAGTGCTATAATTATGAACAGTTGTGCAGAATGAATAATTGTTAATATTTCTCTTTACATAGAGCAAACAGTCCAAAATAAACATTGATGTCAAGGTTAAAATATTCAATTTCATAAATAATGGTTTACAGAGGGTTCCTTGTTGAACTCCGCACGTAATTCTTATAGCCTTTTGCTGCAGAATTAATATACTTGCTGAAGAATGGTTGCTCCACAGAGTGCCATATGTGAGATGACTATATACCTGTGCATAGTAAACACTTGATAAAGATTCCAGTGAAAGATATTGCTTTAGAATTCTTGAGGCAAATAAACCTTTACTAATTTCATGTGAAATGTAGAGAATGTGACGTTCCCATTCCAAGTTACCTTAGATATGAATGCCTATAAATCTAACCTGTTTATCAGCATTAGAATAGCTTACATTAAAAGTTCAATATACTGTCTTTTCTTTACTAACGGCCAAATTATTTGCCTCACACCATTTTATAATTTTGATTCCTTTTCAAGATTAACATCTAAAATTCCACTAACAGTGCAGGAGTAATTGATAGAAAGATCTGCAAATAAATATGTTTCAAGACATTCAACTTGAAGGTACATAGGAAGATCATTAATCTAGATAATAAAAAGTAATGGTCCAACGACAGACCCTTGTGGGTTCTTTTTTGACTGTTGATCATTTACAAATACAGATTGATGCTTATATGACAACAAAATCTAAATTGTCAGTAAAACCATAAAATTGAAGTTTCTCTAAAAGAATCTCATGAGAAATGGTTTCGAAGGCCTTGGAGAAATAAAAAATCTGCCTGTGAATAATATTACCTTTTCCCAGATGATAAAAACTTCTCTTCAAGAGTGAAATAACAGCATCAGTTGTGTGTGATTGGCTCTGAAGTTGAACTGACTTTTAGAGAATAATAAAGAGCCCTCAAAATAACCACTAATCTGTCTATTGATCAGAATCTTGAAAACCTTTGATAAAATTGGTAAACTATATACAGCTTTACAATTGCCAATTTCCGATTTTACGCCTTTCTTAAAAATGGGAATTACTTTTGCAGTCTTAAATACTTCAGGAAAGTAACCCAAATCAAGACAATAATTAATGAGTAGAATGTTCACAAATGAATACAGATGCTATTTTGAGAATATTTGCAGATATACCATAGAAGTCTGTGCATGTATTCTTTTTAATTCCAGCAATTGTGGCATAAACATCTTGAACCTTAACTTGCTCACATCTGAATGCACCATTAGGGTTCATAGTATCATTCAAAAATTGAATTCCCAGTACATTGGTAGAGGGGATTTTATTTAATAATTTATCAACTTTATTTATAAAATAGTCATTAAAATCATTCAAATTTGGTGAAACCTTATTTAATTTTGAGATGGTATTCAAAATTGATGATACCAAAGACCAAGTAAAAAATAAAATAAATAAATAAATAAAATAAAATGAAGGGAAGACTAATCTCATGAATTTTGACATCACATGGAAGAATAATGCAGCTTTGGAAACATAAAACTGCATAAATCGAAATCAAGTGAATTCCTATCAATGGCAGGCATACGTTTTCAAAATAAACGTTTGTGTGACTTAGTGTTACATTAAGCATTTGAAAAGCAACTCAAGTACTTTATCCACAATATAATCGCAGCAGTGATGAATTTGGAAATGTATCATAACCAAGGACCATTAAAGCTTAGCTTATTTATTTTTATTTTTTTATTTTTTTTGGTATTACATATTGTTGGAAGGCAATTGAAATTAAATAAACATTTTCCAGAATGCTGGCACTTCTTGTTGCATGATATAGTGTAAATGAAGTTTATTTACTAACTTATATCTTTGTTATTACAAAATAAATGTTATTTATTACTAATAATATCCTTTTACTTCTCAATTTATCTACCTTAATTTAAGGAGTTTCATATTTTATACCCCATTATAATTAGCACTAGGTTGTTTATATAATGGTGCTGAAATTATTTTGAATCCTAAAACCTAATGTTTGCATATCCTTTTATATCTTATAATTCCATATAGTATTATCAACATTGTCATTCTCAAGATGTATAACATTGTGAAGTTACAGGAATTAGATAAGTCTAGATTAGATTACATTCTGAAGGTTCATGATGGCCAAGCAGACCTTTGAACATGAATGCAACATTTAAAGTTCTTGCATTACAATTAATAGAAAACATCTTAAACTTTATGGTGCATTTAAATTTAAGACAGGTATTAAACAACAATTAAATCACTTGGCTTTTACAGCCTATGACATTTGTAATTGTAATTGTAATCTATTAGCAGCCCATAGACTCTTTTCGAGTATTGGGCATTGTCAGTTTACATTAAACAAAATTCACAGTGCTTATACATCCTTATATACAAAGGTGCCCAAATTTAATATTAAGATGTACGTTCCCAAAATGTTAAATATGTACATAAAAATTTGTGAATGTAATTTGTAAATTGTTAATTATTACTCCTAAAATTGTATATATAAGATATACATTTCAAATTACAGTTCTGAAATTTATGCAATAAATATTCATTTTCTATTACATTTAGGTTACACTCACTAAACATAAACTTCAAAGGACATATAGTTTGCATCATATTACTTAGTGTTTATATTCTTGCTTATATGTAGTAAATAGAGCTGGGATTTTTATGTAGTATCAATTGAAAAATATGTACATAAATATGTAAAATCTTTAAATATTTCATGCAAATTTCTTATATTATGCTCAAGAGACATTTATGCATTTTTCAGTAAAGTATACAATTATTATTTGATGAAAATGTAACCTAGAAAATTAACTCTCAATTTTATCAAGTAAAAATATTATAATATGAGTAAACACAAATGTAAATGCAAATTCCATAGTTAGACATTTATTCATTAAATTTTGCAGCACAGTCAACAATTACATATTTTTCTAACTTCTCTGGGGTCATTGATAGCCGTTTGTCAGATAGAATGTTCTTATAAGCAGAAAATGGCTGCTCAACATCACATGTGACTGGGAAAATTTTTAACAAAGGAATCTTTCCTGGGGAAATGTTCTCAGGACAATTTGTAATGTCCGCTTTTAGAATTTGACACACACTGCAAAATGTTGAATATCCAAGATTTTTATTCGAAACTGTTTTTAATTTATTCCATGCACTCTTACCCTTCTCCCCATGCACTACACTTCGTTTTTCAACTGCATCCTCCATAACACCAATGGAAGCTTCAATTGGAAGTGTGATGCTATCCGGGAGCCAGCTAAAGTTTCTTCTAATGTAGAAGACAGAACAAACCACTTTGGAATCACTGAAGGCATGCTGAGATTCACGAATAGCTGCAGCACTTTCAGGATCAAAAGAATCCACAACAGTCTTTGTCATCAAAATGTTCACTGCTTCAATCCACGTTCTCCTCCTAGTTAACACTGGTTCTGGAGGCAATGGTGTTCCTGGAAGTTGCTTTTTGTAGGAGTTCATGCACTGCGGGGCTTTTAGAAACACTTTTGTTTAATGTATTTACTTCCGGAAACTTAACTCTTATATCCTCGGCAACACGTTGCAAACCATGGAGCATATTGGGGTAAAATACCTTCAGAGCAGTTACAGCTGTGTATGGTGCTGCGTCAGAATATAGCACTAACACTTTCTCTTCTTGAGTTCCGGTAGGCCACAACACTTTTAGCCCATCATTCACAAATCTTGCAATAGTTGAATGATTTTTATGGTCCAGCTCTTTGCAGTAGATTAAACATGGGTTAAAAGCGCTGTCAGGTTCCAACTTTCCTACCACGAGATTTGCTGTGTTCATCTCTTAGAATCAGTTGTTTCATTAACTGTAACCCATATGAAAGAATCTAAGTACTGTCTTATGCTGTCCATTCTCTCATCATAGCAGACTTGCAGATAGTATTTGCGTAATGTTGAATGGTCTGGTATATGTTGCTTGCAGTATTTTTCCAAGATCTGAATTTAGGCACTTGAATCTTGTACCACGGAATATTAGCAGCAATCATTGCACTGCACAAATCCTTATAGAAAGCATTAATTAAAGTTGAAGAATTTTTCATGTGTTAGAAGCACTTGCTTTGTCGGTTGACATGATTGTTTTTTCTATGCAGTGTACTTCTTAAATGCTGTTCAAGCTGGGATTTTATAGAGCATCCTATATGTTTGTTGCAATCTTTGACAAATGACTATTTTGCCATCAGTTGTAAAGCACTCGTCAATTTGAAGACAGTGAAGATGAGACAGGTACCATATTCATACTAGAGGGAATTGAGGTACACTGTTCACTTACCCACTTTGCTTCTGAATGAAACTAAGTACAAGAAATGAAAAGTATTGAATACAGAATTTACAGCAGTTTCATGGTATAATTAGCAAACCCATTAGGCCTAACACAAGAAATGAAAAGTATTGAGAACAGAATTTACAGTAGTTTTATGGTATAATTAGTAAACATATTAGGCCTAACAGGTTTCTTTTCAATGTTGTGGTCATGCTCACAAGTGGCTGTCAAACATCTGCCATTGCTTTTTTTACCTGGTATGGTCATTCCTTGTTCAATACCTGTCAGTCACCTTAATCTCTCTATTGTAGCAAGGGGCAGTATCTACGTAGCTTCAGTTTAGAATTTATAGAGAAGTTTACCATGTGAATACAACAAAATGTGGAAATGTGTAATTTCATGTAATATCGCAAGAATATGTAATATACTTAAAAATATGTAAAATGAAATTCAGTTATAGTAACCCTAACATAGTGGTTTGTGAAGATATAACTTTTCCCAGCATCTAAATAGCAAGGAATAAAATATGTATTTACATAGAAATCCCAGCTCTAGTAATGTCAAAGATTTGGTATTCAATAATACATTTTCAGACCAAAAGAATCAAAATAATGGAAGTGGTGCACAGTGAAGGGTAATTACACATCTGTTTATAAAGTGAGTTGACTCATTTTAAAAACCAACACATTTTCAGATTACATTGACCCTTTATTGCATGAGCTATTTTGCTACATATGCTGTCCTTCCTCCAATTCGCAAATTAGTATTTATATCCCTTTCAATGGCAACACAAGTGAAGTGACTTGAATAGCTGTGATCGTTAGTATGATACAAAGTGGACTGCCAATCCATTCAGAGCTGAATGTCGCGAGTTCGAGTCCCAGGACTGCAGTCAAATATGCCTGTAGTAAAGGAAGGAGAGGGTCCAAGTAAAGTAACTTAAGTGATGACATGCTTGGATGCTGACAGTTACATTTGAGTGCAGTTGCATGGATTTTGCTCTTTTTCATTAAAAAAAAAAAAAAAAAAAATTATTGCAAAAATATTGATACTTTTGTAATATAAAACAGCTATAACTAGCTTAATTTTATTGTTTAAGGTTATTGTAATACAAAAGAAAAAAGTTCACTAAAAATGCTAAAAGTTTTGATTAATCAACTTTGTTGCATAAGTGCAGCACCATGCAGCAAAGGGTTAAAGGCACTCAATGTTTAAATCCTTACTTGTTTGTAAAGAGTGTCAAAATTTGATATTAAGATATACATTCTAAACATATTAACTATGTAAATTAAACATATTAATAGCATTTCTATAATTCTACCTGCTTCCTGTTAAAATATGTGCAAGAGTTCACAATACTGTGAGTTATATTTCTATGATACTTGCAATTGTTATATGTCTAGCTCACTCAAAATGCGTTAAAGTTAACATAAAATCACTTCACTGAGCCCAGGTGTTAGGCAAAATGCCTTTTTTAACCAGAGAGTTCATATGAAATGCCTATAGGGATAAACAAGTTTCTGCACATTTGGGGAAGATAGGCGCAATCTTCAATTTGCCTTTTTCGCCTATTTAACTCCTGTTGCCTATTTTAAAGTTAACCACCTTTTTTTTTTTTTTTTTTTTTTTTTTTTAGCTTTTTTACGTCATTATTGTATATATTTTCTTTATTTTTAATACATTTTAAAAAAATCTTGCATGTACTATAATATCAAAAAACAAAAAATAATAGTTGTACAAATTAAAAATTCACCTCACACAGATATTTGCTGAGAATCTTATTCTCTAGCAATAAATATATTTCCAAGAACTGTTTGAAGAATATAATAGGTTACTTCAGAGTTTAGCAGCAAAAGAAAGTATTACTGGAGGGTGTGAAAAGGAATGCAAGCATCTTTTGTAAGATTTGTAATATTCACTTCCCTCACTTGATGGTCAACTCATCTCTTTTCAAGCCAGGTAGATCTGCAAAGTTACCTTTTTCTCCTGATCCCGTTATTATGTACTTCAAACTCTCTAATCTCTTCTCACACCCCTTTTTTTGAGACAATAAAAGAAAGTAGACATACTCAGCCCTCATCAAGTAGAATCTGTTAGTTTGAGATTGAACTTACATTAAACAACTCCATCTGCAGTTTTCATGATTATTGCAATATTTATGCCAAAAGTGAGTGCACAGTTTAGTAGTAAACTGCATGGTTCCGCATATTCGGTTCAGATACACTTATCTACCGATGGTACTATTCTAATGTGCAAAGGTTGTGAAAAAACAATTAACCATGAGAAAACATATCTATTTTATACTTCAGTATTTTGCAACAGCAAAGCAGAAGACTGGAATTACTAAAATGGGTGGGCAGAAGCAGCTCTGTTTAATATCAATTGCGATTGCAACCACTAGTAAACAATTGCAGTTTTCTCTGGATTTGTGCAAGGCTTTTTCCAGCATAAAATATCTTCTTTGACAGGTGACTCAGTATGTCAGTTGACAACTTAAAAAAGCATCTTGTTGTGGCATGTAACCAAGAAATGTGAGTACGTATTTGTCAGTTTTTGTTTGTTTCTGTGATTAACAAATGCCTATTTCACTGCCTATTTTTACTACTTTTAGTGCCTATATGCCTACCTATTTTAACCAAAATAAATGCCTAAACATCCAGACTCTAGTTATAAACTATAATCAAATTAACATGATTAACACGTACTTCACTTTATGAAGGATAATTTTTTCACAAGCCCTTGCCAGCTGTTGAACCACTACTCCTGGGATCCAGTGCCATTGCAGTTGTGTTGAATGTGGTAACATGTAGTTCATGGTTGATGAGGCTGATAAACAATCTGTATGAGGGAGTTGAAAATTCATGGCTGTGTAGCAGTATTTAAGGATGAAAATTTTTTCCCACTCTAGTAATTTGAATGGATTCGATTGTTTCTTTAGTAGATTAATTTCAGGATTAATCATTGTAGCGCCAAAAATGCTATGCCCCTGCAGATTTACCAATTTAATATTTAATCTGTTTCTTGTTTCACATTTCCTTTTTTGTCGCCCAATGTATTTCATACTGCAATCTAAGCAATGTATGAAGTTTATTCCTAATTGTTTTCTCTGGAGGTATTTTATCTTTTTAAGAACGTAAGCGATTTTTAGTATTTTCTGTTCAGTAGATGTAGTTTTATATTAAATTCCTTGAATATTTTACCAAATTTGTTTTGGAATTGTGGGTTGTAGGTAAATTTGTAATAGTGTGTCATTTGTCTAGTATTCCTGTGGGGCAACAGTGTCTTTCATTAGGTATTTTGGATAGTGGACTTGTCAAAATGTTGGCTACTGCTGTATTTGAGTGTGTTTATTTTTGTATTCAATGGTATTGAGAGGGATTTTGTCTTGTATAAGTGCTAGACTATAGACACTTCATATTGGTGTGGTGTGGACTTAACGCCATTCTTCATGTGTATGCTTGTACAAGAGTGTATCAAATGACCGGACTGAATTAACTGTATTTAAATAAGCTGCCTGGAAACTGAAACCTTTTACTAGCAGTGCTGTGAATGCGTCATTCCATAACAATTCAGTTGGGACTTAGATCAGGATACAGCAGGTGGTGTATTCTGTACCCAATATGAAACTGAAATATCAGCAATGCACATGGAAAAAGTTTTGTGTTCTTCTAGACAAAACTCCTACAGAAACCTAGAGATGGTGCAGCAAGCATGTGAGGGCCATGCTTTAGACAGAACACAAGTCTGAGTGGCACAAATGTTTCAAAGAGGCTTATGAAGACCAAGATTCTCCGCACCCTGGAAGATTCGTAACAGCAAAAACAGAAGTCACCATCAACACAGTTGATGCAATTGTGCATGAAGATCATTGCATGTTAATTGTGAAGGTTGCAGATATAAGGAATGTGTCTTTTGGAACCATAGAAAAGACAATACACAATACACTTGGCTATCGAAGAATTGCAGCGAAATGGATACCTCATGCGTTGAAGGACGAAGAGAAGGTTTACTGCATCATGACGTGCCCACAATTGCTTGGAAGGTCACAACAGGAGCCACATTTTCTGAATAGGGTAATCACTTTTGATGAGAGTTTGTTCCATCACTACGACCCCTTAAGAAAACAGGAGAGTTTGCATTGGAAACATCTATTGAGCCCTAAGCCTAAGAAAACAGAAGCTCAGAAAAGTGCAGGAAAGGTTGTGCACCTCAAATTCTTCGACAAACAGGGCACTCTGTATTATGACCATGTAAATAATCACTACAGTAATGGCTGCTTACTATTGTGATGTATTGAATGGAACACTGAAGAGCAAAATCGCTGAAAAGCGACTAGATCTTTCCATGACAGTATGGATCTTGCACCAAGACAATGCGCCAGTTCGGGTGTGTGCAACTCAAAATGTCAAAGAATTAGGCATTGAGATCATGCCTCATCCACCAAATTCTTCAGATCTTGCACCTTGCAATTTTCACCTCTTCCCTAAAGTGAAAAAGGAGCTTCGTGATTGCCATTTTCAAAGTTATGAGTTGGAACAATGTTGTCATGGGTATACTGAACAGACTGTCAAAAAGGGGTTCAGTGAGTGTTTTGAACAATGGTAAATCATTGGAATAGTTGTATTTCATCAGAGGGAGAACACAAAGTTTGTTAGTAAATTTGAATGAAATAAAGAAATAATATGTTAATTATAAAATCTGTCTGGTATTTTATATACCCTCGTGTCACTTTTTGGTATCCATTGTGTTCATTATTATTTTGAGGTCTAGGAAAGCGAGACACCCATTATTTGCTCTTTCTGTGGTCAATTTGATGGTCTTTTCTTTTATGTTGAGTAGTTTAAGTGCGCATTATATAAATTCACTTGGAACTATTGCAGAAATGTCATTCACATATCTGTGCCAGGTTTTGAAGATACATGGAAAGGATTTGGCTATATGTCATTCAAATGTGCACATATAAAGCTCTGTCGAAAATGGTGAAAGTAAGGCTTCCATGTCTAGGCTTAATCTGTTGGTATATGTTTTGAAGGAGGAGGCTGATTGTTGTATACATTAGCTGGTGAATTTAACTAATTTCCTATTTCTGTATTGTGTGTATCATCACCCCACTGCAACCTAAGGACAAGTTCGTCACATGTAAATAGTGTATATAGCATTAGTTGAGATCTATGCAACAAGGGTTATAGTGTATAACCAACCAAACTCAATAAAACTAGATGGCACCATGTCATTAAGATGACAATCCTACATTAGCAGTATAAATAGACCAGCTGAGGCAGCAAGGAGGCAGTTCAGTTTTGAACAAGGAACTGTTCACATCATTAGTGTAAGCTACCAGAGTGAACTATCCTGCAAACTCATGGATTATATTTTGGCGTATTCTTCTGTCTCCCCTCAACTAGCCAGCTACCGATCCCATCAACTGTTACTGACCCAACTGTGGCTACTGGATAATTCCAGACAGTGTTTAGCGAGATCAGTGGCCTAGCCCAATCATCTGCACAACACTGAGCAAGTGGAGTCTGATACCCAACAGTCATATAATGATGAACCTGGTTTGAAACCTGTGTGCCACCTTATTGGAGGAAAAGTTCAGGTAGAGCAGGTGGTGTCATCATGGTCAGCTGGGACAACATTCTAACTCATCCTCTTGGTAGTAGACAACATAAGAACCATGGACAACTCCAGGTCCACAACTATGCTGATCCTTGACAAAGCCACCCCAGAGGAACTAATGCTACAGCTAGAAACATTGTGCACCACTACCATCCCACTCCCGGGCTTTACAGTGAGGCCCCAGCAAGATGATTCTTACAAGCCAAGGCAGTCTTTGCAGGACACCAGATCAGCTCACAGCTTACCAGATTTTACAGTCATCAGACAACTCCCACGACTGGTGGTGATCTAGATCGCTGACCTCATGACAACTCCAGGAACACAGCCTTACCAGGCACTCAAGGATTGTCTACCAGAAACCTCTGCAGCAGCTGTTTGAGGACACATACCTAGGGGACCAAAAGCCTCAACTACTGCGAGTTATGCATCACCAGGCTGCAACTTGCATGTCAGAGGATCTCCTGCAATTCCTATGTCTGCTCAACACAAACCCAAGCCCTACTGGTAGCCTGGGAAGTTGAACCATTGGACAGAATGGTATGCATTGCAGTTCACGCGATTGGCCAGAGCATGGGAAGAATAGCAGAGGTCCATCAACCAGATGCGCAGCTCCAGGTTAAGGCATTAACAAACTCACTCAGGACTACAGTGCACAGGTACCATAAGGTGCCCACAATTTACCTGTGGCCCTCAGGCAATCACATATGGTCTCTGCTGGTACCACAGGTGCTGTGGCCAAGGTACATGCAACTGGACACCATCCTGTCAGTTTTCCCACAACACACAACAGGGAAATCTGGTCACAAAGCAAGTTTAGCAGGACCACGTATGACCCCCCTCTCCCCGCTTCATTTGGTGCCAACAGAACCAGATGCCATTCTTTGGGGACACTGGAGCCTGCCTATCCATCTCTCCCAATGGAAGAGCTCAACCCACCAAGTATATGGTATATAAGCAAACAGGTCTCTGATATGTACCTTTGGCATTTAGACATCATCGCTACACCTAGGCACAAACAGCAAGTACTTGGAGTTCCTGGTCACAGATGACCCAAAAGCCATCATAGGTGCTGACTTCCTCACTGGCCTGTCAGTAGAACTCAACACCAAATACCTATGGGGACAACCTCAAGTGCAGGATTCCAAGCTACGTTGAGTCTATAACTATCCACATCTCTTCGATTTCACTGTGAGGCCCTTTCAGGTAGAGCATCTATTGGAGGAATATTTCCAGGTCTCCTAACCAGCAGACACTCTAAGAGATTGGGATTTACTGCTACACAGGAACACCAATGATGGCCAAAGTCAGGCATCTGCATCTGACCATATATGCACAAGCCAAGAAGGAATTCACCAGGTCTATGAAGGATGGAATCGTGGGCATCATGCCTCATAGTGAAGAAACAGAATGGATCCATTCAACCCTGCAGGAAGTACCACTACTTACATAAGACTGTCTCTGATTGGTGTGCGATCCCATATATTTGGGATTTCAACACCCTTCAGAGTAGCATCTCAATCTTCTCCACATTGTACATCCTAAGAGCATTCACCACATAGAGATTGTCCCCAAAGACATTCCCAAAACAGCCATCATCACCCCATTTGGGCTCTTTGAATATACAAGAATGGGCTTCAGACTATGGGATGCAGCACAGATGTACCAGAGGTTCCTGGATCATCTTGTTTGTGACTTGCCATTTGCCTTCTGCTACCTGGATGATGTCCTGGTGGCTTTCATTACACCAGTACAACATACAGGACACCTAAGGGCAACTCTCCTGCATTTTGTAGAATGCAGCCTTCATCCGAAAATCATAAAATATACCCTAAGGCAACCAGAAGTACAGTTCTGTGTCCAGCCAGGGCACTTAACCACTCCCGGCCAAAGTTGTGACCAGCACAGAATTCCCGCCACCAAAGAACATTATGGAGCTTTGGCAGTTGTTAGGTATGGTCAACTTTACTGCAAACATATCCCACAGCCAGCCACTATACAACAGCCATTAAATACTTTGCTCCTCTACAGCAAGAAGAAAAACAAGACACCCATTTGCTGGACAAAAATATCAAACATCACCTTCCACTGCACCAAGCAGACACTGGCAGATGCAGCATTGCTGGCACACACATCCAAAAAGGCAGCACTCTACCTCTCCATGGATGCCAGCAATATCAGAATTGGCACCCTGAGGAGGATCCAACAACTAGGCTTCATCCTTCAATTCTGCACAGACATTCAATACTTTGGGTGGGGGGTGGAGATACAAACAAGGCTAACATATAGCAACATAATTATGTATTTGATAGATTGAATAAGAGAGCACGTTTCCAAACTATTCCTTATCTGCTTCAAAGAAAGTTTGAGAAAACAAGCTGCTTTGCTTTAATTTGAAAAATAGTTTTACTACACTTCAGATATATGGATTCAATCACAGTAAAATCAACTAAAGCTTTCATATTGCCTTTCATATTGCATAATACTCTAAATTGATAAACACTTGAAAGAAAGTGGGGTCAACTTGAACAATTTTAATAACATCACTTCTTTACTACGTATGAGCTCAACTTGCATCACCAGTTGCCAATTGATCTCTTTATCAAGGCTCAAATAGTTTTAAGGTCAAAGTTATCTTCTGGTGGCCTGCTGATGAACCTGAATAGGAGGTTGTATGTATCTGGAAAATTGAATTTCATGATGTGGTTTTCAAATTTCTTTTTACAATTATTCTCCTCTAATTTTCAAATTTGTTTATATAAATACTCTCCCTACCTCAAGTTCTCTGGGTTTCTGGACTGCTACTAATTCCTGTTTCATGGTTTTGACTCCAAAAGTGTGAGGCAACTACAGATTACTCAATCTGCTTGAATTGATATAATGCTGGTGTTCCTTGAAATGGATGCCTTGTTTTACTGATGTATACCTTCTCACAATTTTTACTCTGGATCCAATAGGTTCCTTACTATTTCTCTTAAGGCATGGACTTGAGTTGAACACATTTTTAATGTTTTATTTGTTATAAGGTGCGAGAGTAATTTGGTTTTTGAAAACTTTTGAAATTTGTGAATGAGCACAGGTACTATGTAAATTTGTTTATTAGTTTTTTGCTGTGTGTGATAGTGTTGTGAACTGTTTGATGCACTTGATTCAAATTCAAAAGACAAAAGTTTATTTTTCTTTATTATATGAATTGATTCATTATGAGAGCTTGCTTTTATACTCAGAACTGAAAACAGCATGAATGATAAATGGTACCTCCTTTAATGTACCAGAGGTTTTATTAAAATTTGTGCATTATTCTCAAAGGTCACATTATCATTCTTAAATGATTAGTCCAGATCATACATCATAGTCAAGGGCATATTATCATATATTTCCGTCAGGATAGAACAGCTGGAAATTCTGGTTTAAAAATTGCATTTTGCTGTTTCATTATGTTTGCTCCAACAACAGTCTGAGTGACAGTACATTCTGAAAATACTAATTCCAACTGGCAACCAATGCCTACACATAAGGCAATCATAGAGCACTCATAAGTTAATCAGACTATCAGAAATTGATGTTGCAACAAACCTGTAAGTTTGTGCCATTACAACAAGCATTTAGATGTAGACCTGGACATACATGGTGACCGTTTGGCAAGTTTACGATCATGGCAGCCACTATCTATGGAAGCTATAAATATGAAATGACTCATGAAGTCTATACTCTCATATGAGGAGAGTAATGAGTTAAACAAAGGCCTATCCTCCCAAATGCATTACACAGGGTGTCCCAGAACTCGACTGCACAAATTGAGAGAATTGTAGAGGGATCCTAAAAAAAAAAAAAAAATTTGAGATAGGGAACCTATTGTCCCTTTTGCAAAAGTCAGTTGTGGTATGTTTTCTGAATTGCACACCAATGGCCGTAATTCAGAAGAATGTGGAAGAACCTCTCCTATTTTAATTCAGAAATCCTCATTTGTAGATCAGCAATCAAAGGAATGCAGTATTGGTGCACAATCGTTAAGATATTTAAAACTATGGACTTGCAATTTTAGCAAAATTACCTATTCTTTGTTGGTGTTCATGCAACTGATACAACTGTTTGGTTGATTTCAGATTGTATGCAATTATCTAGAGCAGACAGCTATAACATATGGTGGCCAAGTTGGCCATCGAATCCCTTGATAAATGATTGCACCACTCTCTGAAACTTCCTTTTGTTCGTGTTTTGTGTGATTTATTTATTTTTTTTTTTAAATGTTTTTCTCAAACAGGTACACAATTTGATTAGGAATAATATTCTTAGTTTGCATTTTTTAAATCAAGAGAATAAACCCTCCAGAATGCATTGCTTTCATAAGAACTGAAGTGTATTCAGTATTTACTGCAGTACTTGTTTGTCAAGGCACCTGCGTAGATTAATTTGATAAAACAATTAGGTATGCTAAAACCACTTGTGTAATATGTGCTTTGAAAGGTAGAAGAAACTAAACAATTTTAGTGGCAGGGGAAGAAAGAAAGAAAGAAAAAAAAAAAAAAAAAAAAAAAAAAAAAAAAAAAAAAAAAAAAAAGCTGCTATTGCTAGGGTTCAAACAGCAGCACTTGGCACTTGGGTTTTGCTATGTAGGTATTATGCTGTTCTAACCACTTCAACTACCATGGTCCTAAGCTGTTGTGCTTCATAGATGCAATCTCTGTAAGTTGTCACATCGAACAGTTCCTCTGGTAACCTGTTGTATTTTATATTTCGGATACTGAATTATTTCTCAAAGTATCTTTTTATTTGCCTTTTATGCAAAGATGAAAAGGTAGAATGCACTTTTCTTTCTACCGGGTGATCCAAAAACGGCCAAACTGACTGTAGTGTTTTTCCAATCCGTGCCCTCGGCTCTCATTGCTGTTATCATGGAAAGGTGTGAATGAAACCATGCAACATTTTTAAAACTACTTTTAAAGGCTTTACTTACCAATGTTATTAAAGTAGATGCTGAAACTGGCCACTGCCATTGTCAATAAATTTTTGGCACCTCTATCGATCACTTGCCATTGGTCATGTTGAGAAATACTGACAATTTGCTGGTGGATATTTTGTTTCAATTCTTCCAGGGAGTGTGGATTTGCCTTGTACATGTTACATTTTAAGTTACTTCGGAAATAGAAATTGCAGGGGGTTTGGAGGTGGGACCAAGGGAGCCCTCTAATAATAATTCTGTCTTGAAACACACTTTCAGTTCTTCTCATCAGAAGATTGGCTGTATGAGCTGTTGCAAAAGTCTTGCTGAAAATAGGCAAAATCATGCTCCCTGTCTGTTAATTAAAAAAAAAGGGGGGTGGCAAAACTATATTCATGCATGTGCGGTCATTACTGTTGACTCGAAAAAAATGGGCCTACAACTCTTTCTCCATTAATGGTGCACCATACACCAATTTTTTCGTCATGAAGGTGTATTTCATGAACAATATTAGGTTTCTCAGAGCTCCAAATTATTTTGTGTATACACATATCCATGATGGTGGATTCAAGCCTCATCCATGAAAAATATTAAACGTGGGACAACTTTGCCATTATATATACTATTGAGAGTCCACTCACAAAATGTGTTGACACATACTTATCGTAAATAAATACATGCTGTGCAGTAGAAAACAAATGCTGAGCCATAATACAGTCTGTGACTAAGTACAGGACAAAATAATAAAGCACACTGGTAATAACTGAACCACATGATATCACAGTCAGCTCAATATTGCAATTTCAGAGCAGAGGAAAAAAAGTCAGCACTGTGACCTTGTGTACAGCAGCTGTGTTTTGTGTTTCTGTGTGCTCAGTGGAAAAACACTGTGCAGCAGTTTGGATGTTTTTGAGTCTTACAATAGTACACTACATCTTAACTAGTTTTATGTAGGTACTTGTTTTACTATGGAGATCGTTGTTCATTTTGTATTTCATTTGACACAATGATATTCTTTTGTAAATTGCGAATTGTGCCTTGTGTATGTACATATGTGAATATGTGATATACACTATTTCAGAAACTCCTTTGAGATTAAACAGAAGTTATCCCTTCATGTATTGAGTGCAACTGATGTTGAAACATTCTCCATTGCACCTAGATGCAAATTGTGCATTGCATTTATTTTATTTGTCAGTATGAATTATCAATCTTCCTTAAATTAAGAAGCAATTTGGTTGTAATCAGTTTTCACTTGATCATATTAAGTAAAGCAGATAAAATTCAAACAAAAATACCTACTGAGAATCTAATTCTGACACATTAACCAATACCACTTCATCTACGCTCCTTGAAATTAGTGTGTTCAAGTCGAGGCCCATAGTGGTTTGGTCAGTGGTGTGCTAACCATTAATACATTTTATGCTGTAGCAAACAATTTAGAGCTCATAGCCCATAGGTTCCCCATCTCAAACTATTTATCTTGGACGCCTCTACAATCCTGCCAGTTTGAGTGTTTGAATTCTGGGACATCCTGGTATAAAAGGGGATATTACACTTAAATCAGTTTTTTAATAGTTTGTATAAAATTGATATGTTTTGTGTTTGCAAATTGCATTTAGCAACATACATGTTAAAATCTGGGAACATGTTCCACTCCCATAGTTAATGGCTACAATAAGAAAACTCTTTAACCAGTCACATAGTTCAGTTAAGTCTGTGGCTAAATGTATATTTGTGTGATGCTACCATTTACTAAATCTGATGAATTCTGTTTGGTTGGATGTTTATTGAAATATCTGAATTCATAATATGATCCCGAGTTCCTAAATGTGCATTCTCAGACAAGCCGAAATCCACCATTAAATGTGCTTTTGATGCCTATGCCATCTATGTATGTTGACCGTAACCAGTAACAAAATGCCATGCCCATTTGAAGCTCTGCTAAAATATAATGTAAACCAATTGTTTTAGGTAAATAAAAAAAGTGCAATTTCACTTTGTTTTACAAAACCTGAATAGCGTGATTCGTGTAAAAAAAGTATAACTTCTTGCAGAATTTAACATTACTGCAAATGCAAAATTGAAGATGCCTAATCATAAGTTTGAAATTTAATAAAAGGGATCATATATCTCAAAAGTAATTATCTGGGACCCCTCAGTATCATTTCAATTTGTTTGGTTGATGTTTTGGAAGGGCCTATATAAATAATATATCGATAAAAATAAACAAAGGAATGTGGTCCAAAGTATTTCAAATTATACAAAAATCTGCCAAGTTAGTCAAACTTGTGTACAATGAATGTATGGTATGCAGCCATAAAAGTGAAACAATGAAAATTGAATATTAAGCATGCATATGAATTATTTATAATTTTAGTAATCTTAGGGTTGCAGATAAAATGATAAATAATTTATATGCTGCTGCATTAGTTAGGGGAAAAAGTGTTCAGGCTCATATTCAGTATTTTACTCTGATTTTAATACTCTGGGTGTATAAACAAATTGTTCCTAAGAAAGAGCAAAATTTAGCATTATTAAAATTGTAGTAAATTTCATGTTTGCTATTTGTCATCTCTATATAGAGGTTTACCCAGATTTGCTGAGCTGTTAAGCATAATTACTTCACAAAATGTCTTTCTAAGCTGATATTATACATTATGCAAAAATGAGAGTCCAATCCTAAAGCAGGCTCTATTTGAATGGATAGTTTGATAGCAGTGAAAGAAAAGCAAATTGGAATTCCTTTCTTAGGAAACAGAGAAAAATCAGTATTAAATTCTGAATTGCCACTCTTAACCAACTTTTCTTTAACTCATTGGATCTTAGCATCATATGAATTACAGAAATCTTCTAATGTTGCATTTACTATTTTAGGGTGGAAAAAGATCGGTGCCCAATATGCCTTTTAGACATGTTGGATGATGATAGAACAGTTACGTGCACATCAACCTGTTTCAAAAAGTTGCATTATGACTGCATGGCTATTTGTAAGTATTTCTCTGAGTTACATGTTTTGAGTATAATACTAAGATAAAGGCTGGTTCACAACAAACGAGAATGGTAACTGGAATGAGAATGAAATGTTGAAGTACCTGTATTTAAAGGGGATTGTTCACAGTTGATGGGAAGCTTCCCTGGGCCCTGGGAACAGGAAAGATGATTTCTCATACTCAGCCACAGTATATTAAATCCATATTGCGCACATTAGACTGTTTGCTGTAGTGATTTTTGTAGGTGGCTATGACATGAAACAGCTGCCAGAACTCTCTCTCTCTAGTCACAGTTCTTTCAAATTGTGGCATTGGCATAATCTGCATTATGGTGGTTGAATTGGAGGCAGGTGAAAATAGATAATTGCTCAGTTAAAAACAAATTAAATCCCAATGCAAAATTGACTTTCCTCTTTTAGATACAGTTATCAATATATAATCCCACTCACATTACAAGGATATTGTGAACCAAAATAACAACCTGGGAATCGAACCCGAGAAGCCTTGTACAGAGACAGGAGCTCTGCCACTGAGCTACAGGGCTAGGCACCAAAATCTTGTATCCTGCATTGCTTCCTGTTCTCAGGTTGTTCTGAACCTGCCTAAAAATGTTATTCACATAGAAAACAGCTTTTTCTGCAAAGAGCCATTCATAATGAAAATTAAGCATTCACAGAACTTAAGCATAAACTTAATGCGATTTGTTGTCATTCACAATAAAAATGGAAACACAAATAGCAGTCTCTAAAAAAGAACTGCAACAGCTGATCTAATATGACACCCTGCAAAGCAACCACTGTTGGACAGTGAGGTTATGTACATTAATCAAAATGAAGAATTAGCTATCCTGTTAAAGGGCATTCAACGCGCAAAAATCACCATCTGCCATCATAATTTGTTTTGCTGTGATTTTTATAGATATCTTAGGGATTCCTGGTCCATAGCCCTAAAGAGAAAGGCAGTGAATAAGTTGACACATGTCAATGAAAAATCTAATGATGTGAAACAGAATAACCACATAATAAAAGTATGTGGTTAATCTGATCGACTATTTTGCACCTGCATAAACATGAAAGCTTGAAGCTTGCAAACATCTCTATATACATTACAAGTTCAGTTACTTCAGATATGTCAGCCAATCTGATTTGAAACAGGATTTATTTATTTATTTACATAGAATGTCCCAATAAGCATATTGCTCTAGGTAGCGACTGCCCTTTAGTGAGGCAGTAAGCAAAATACAAAGAATAAATAAATACACATAAAAAGGAGTATATAAGTATAAATTCTATACGCGCACACAATGCATGCACACACACACACACACACACACACTGTTTTACATAATTTGTGTGGGTGTGTGTTTAAACTTAAGGGAATATTTAAAAAAACACCATTGGGATTTTTTGTTGTGAAAGTTTTAGGAATTACAGTATTGCTCAAGTAGGTATTTGAAGAGTTTGTTTTTAAATTGAGATAAGTTAAGTGATTCTTTAATGCTAAGTGGGAGACACTTGTATGTTTTGATGGCACTATGTAATATACTTTTTATTCCATATTTTGTAGAGTTAATTGGCTAATCTAGTTTTGTAGGAATGAATATCTCTTTTGTGTTTGATTATGAGTTGGTACATCTGTTATTTTTAGCTTTGTACATGAATAAAGATTCACTATATTTACAGATATAGGAAAATGGCAGTATATCTGTTTCCTTAAATACTTTTTCGGAAGGCTTTAAAATATTAAATCCATAAAGTATTTTAATAGCTCTCTTTTATAGGATTTCTAAACTGTTTAGCTGTTCTTTATTGTTTCAGACCATACTGCATTTAAATGCAGAAAATAATTCAATTTTCAGCTTTTGAAAATAGAAATATTGTTTGTTTTGTGGGTTAAATTAATGTACTTTTTGCTAAGTAGTAAATTAAATGAAATGGCCTGTTATTTATGGACGCTCTTTAACTGCTTTGGTTCTCAGCGTCCCATTCTAAATTGGGCATGAAAGATCGCTTTATTTTGCTCAGAGGCCTCTCATCAGGCTTGAGGTTCTTTTACGTGCCGTAAATCTACGACACGGGACCCACAGCTTTACTTCCCTTCCGAGGAAGCCATGCTAAGGATTTTTACACCCGAAAATATCCATCGTCCGCCACCGGGTTTGAACCCGCGACCTTGGGTATATGAAGTTAGCATGGTAACCATTACACCACGGAGGGCGACTGCTAAGTAGTAAGCTTCCTCATTGCCATTAATGCTGACATGGGAGGGGATTCACTGGTACATAACCTCCTTTCTAATTTTATTTATCTCCACGAGAATATTTTGTATTTTCCACACTGTGAAGGTCAGGGGTATTTGAAGTTTATGGCTTGTATTGCCGAGCTAAGTTTTAGAATATGACAACTTTTTAAATGATTCCATTCTGATATACAGTTGAGCCAGGACAATGTATATGGCTTCTATTTTTCTGTCAAAATTTGTTTCAAATTCTCCAGCTAAGCTGTAAAACTTGAGTAGTTTACTGCTGAGATGCAACTATGTATTGCCAGTTTTCTCTCAAGCCATTAGTAAACATGTATAGGGACATCGTCCAGATATAGTGTGTTTATTGCTTCTAATCCAATAGCTGTTAATATATTATCCTGGACTCTTTATTTATTAACATTTTCTGTAAGATTCAAATTATGATTTACCTCCACATTTTTCTGGTGGGTTTGCTGGGCATAATAGCTCTTCTGTTTCTGGGATATTTTTGTTTCTAATTTTATATAGATGCTGGATAAATCCCTTTGTGGTTTTGAGTTTTCTCTCAAGTTAAGTTTTCCGAAGTTTCTCAGATGTCAGTCAATATGCATTTTACAATGTACAATTTTAGAAGGCATGAGACCTTAGTCAGTGCATGCATGTGGTGGCTACACTGCTGCGAAGTGATGCACTAGAGTGAGGAAAAAGGGGGAAGAGATAGAATGGGGAAATTCTCAGAACATTAATTTACACAAAAAAAGATGCTTCAACATAGCAGTATAACCTATAGCATTCAATATTAGTGTGTATTTATGTAAAACATGCCCGAAATTCTGAACTAATTATTGTAGATGGGTTGCTAACACCTTACAAAAAATTTGTTGCTCTGTTCTACCTTATTTGATCTAGCTCATACTTTTTTCTTGCATTTTGTATTCTTTACCTTTTGTAACAACCTGATCTAATTTCAGAAGGGTGGAATGCTATGTTATTTGCCAGCCAGTCCTAAATATCTTGTATTTTTGAATCGGTAGAGGGAGGATTACACTAAGCTACAAATGAAAACTTCTTCTGTGGCAAGAATAAAAATAGGTAACTTTTCCTAATTTTGGTGCACAGAATTCAAAAATGTATTCTATTTTTCTATGGCACATTTCATTTTGGCAATATGATAATGTTAAATGAAAAAATAATTGTAAAATTTGCAAAAATATTACTTATTAAAATAAACTCTTAAAGAAAGTAAGAACAACATAAAAGAGTGCCAGAATTTGAGAATGTATGTTATCTGGTGTACTCTTATTTATTTTCCCATGGAACTTAAGTGTACATAATTTCCTGGGTTCTCTGGTTTCGTCACATACAAGACAGCCAGCAGTAATTGACCATCATATTTATGTCCCAACATCTCTGGGGGCCGGCCAGGTTTCAATCCCAAGCGACCGCATGTGAGATTTGATGTGGATAAAGCGGCGCTGGGGCGGGTTTTCTCTGGGTACTCCGGTTTCCACTGCCATCACATTCCACCAGTGCTCCATCATTCATGTATCATTCATGCGGTGCCATAAGTAGCTAAAGTGGGCATTAAACACTATCTCTGGTAACCTCATTTAACATTTTAGTCTTGGTGAAACTTTTCACTGACAGCTCCTAAATTTGATGGAAGTAGTCAAGGTGTGACTAATTTCCCTAAGTCTTCAAACTCATATAATAGCTGAGCAGTCTGAAATTTTCCAGCATATCTCTGACAATTTCTGTATATTGAGGATCTTTCACACTGCCCAGAAATTTCTTTACAACCTCTCTGAATTCATTCTATGCATCTTTTTCAATTCCATTCATAGAGCTTGTAAAATTAGCATCGTTCAGCATTTTCCTTATCTTTGCCATCAAACACTCCCTCTGATTTTAGCCTGTGACAATGATGACAAATTTGTACACAAGCACTGGGAAGCAAGGGCAACCTTTCTGAAGTGCTTTCATGTGTTATTTCATCATGCCAAGTTTTATGTGTAATGAAAGGAATAGAATTCTTGGATCAACAAGAGGCACTGCAGTAGCGATTTGTTTTGAATAGTAGTCTGTACTTTAATTAATCATATTTACACGGCTGTGACCCCCCCCCCCCCCAAGTAATGAGCACTTTGCTGTTATTTAGCGAGTGGAAAATTGCCAAAATACCAATTGGATATACCTTTTATTATACTTATTTATTCCTTGTTAATGAATTTTACCAGTACTTGTACCAATTGCACATTGAAGCAAAAAGAAAGCCAGGAAGCATACCACAAAATGTATAAAGAGTAGCAGTATAAGTTGGTTGTTTATCGACAAAGTTTCAAATTTGAAAGAGGTTATCCCACTTTTCCTTGCAAAACAGACACCTGCCCAATACAGACTTCCAACAAGCAGTAACCTCTGTAAGACCTTGCGTTTACAAGCTGGTCTCAAAACAAACTTCCTCCTACACACTAACACATTTCTTAAGGGAGCTGTCCCTTTATTTTTATCCATTCTCCAGCTTTCAGCCATGTATCGCCAAAAGACTACCTAGGGACCAACATCTAACCTTCTTTCATTTAACGTTACATATTCAAGCTTGTACAATTTTACTGTTTGACAATTTGTGGCGTATTGCAAGTGTACCTTTGTATGTTATGACATGTAGTTCATTATAATATCTGCTGTACACAATGAAATGTTGGTTATTTATCAGTTGTATTTCTTTGATACCCATTATCATCACAATCTTTAATAGACTGTCTCAGCACATTATTAAATTTTTTTTTTTATCTAGGTCCTAATTGGCTATTGGTGACTTTTTCAATGTTTGCCCCTTGCCTGTTATCCTATTTGTAAAGAGAGCAAGGGAATTTTGTGTATCATCACTTGTCCTAATAACAAACTAATGACCTTCAAGTCACTTACATTTATCACTCATGGACACAGTACTTAATTTTCTCAAGAATATGCTTCAGAGTTTCATAACTCTTAGACTCATAGAATGTGCAAGCTATATTGAAGCTAATTTGTTGCCATTACGAAGTAACACTGCCTTAAGACTTTGTTTGGAAGCATGAAAAAAAATATGCCAGTTACTTGGCTCTTATGCTTTCCTGCTACATGAAACACAAGCTGAGTATCTTCTGTGTAGTACTTGTGGAACTGTATTTCACGATTCCTATACCATGAAAATGTGACACCAGGTGTTAGAAAATTCTTCTCCTGTAGTCTGGAGTCCTGTAATTCACCTTTTTGTTTCGTGAGGCCTAAACCCTCATTCATTTAACTCAAATTGATTAAACTGTTGTGATGAATTATCAAATTCTTCTGGATCAGAAACCAGAATTGTCTGAAATGGAGCTGCTTTCAGTTTTACTAAAATTGAGATCTGCTGATGGTGTAGGTGTGGGTAGTTCAGCTCCATGAGAAATAGTAGACCGAGTAGCCAAATTCAGATTTAGATATTTAATTCCTGCCTTTTTTTCCTCTTTTTTTTCCCTTTTTTTTTAGTCAGCAATTTTGCACATGCAAAAGTTAGTTATCATAGTGATTCTGCTGCTCTACCCATTGCATTGCCTTCCATTTTCCTTCATATCAAAAATATAATCACTCAACACAACTGTTACATGAAATACATGAAATATGAGTAATATAGTTTATTTGCAAGTCTGTTTTACATACCTTTCTCTCAAATACACAACACCTACAAATGTAACAAACTTATGAGGATTTTTGAGAAACTTGTCTCCTGTGTAATCCTGATGTCAGTCATAAAACTTTTATTTTAGTACTACACTATGGGCTGAGCAAGAAGTGGAAGAGAATGGTTGTGTTTGGTATAAGCTACAGGAGTGAGAGGAAGAGTGATATAAGCAGCTGTGGTTAGATTTGACAATGTATAGGACAAGGACTAGACTTTTTATACAGGCAAAATTTAAAAAAGGAACTTTGGAGCCTATATGGTGACAAGCTATGCATTAGTTGGGAGTATTAATGTGGTGCTTTTAATGATATGAGGAGCGAAATTAAATCTGGGACTGCATTCAATGGCCAAAACCCCTCTTTACTCTTCTATACCTATAAAGAGCAGATTAAATGTTCACCTCCTTTCAACCAATCTTTGCATTTCAAATTTCATCTCATTTACCTCTCTCCTTATTCTTTTGATTTTTTTTTCTCACATCTGTTATTTCCATGGCCAATTTGTTCAAATTATCACTTCAATTTTCAACATAATCATTCAACACATGACATTATTCTCAACTACTTGTATGGATTATATAGTTACTAATAAAAGATATGGTCCTAGAGACTGTTACATACTGAAGTCAGGCGCCTCTGACCACAAATTTTACACCAAAACTTGTTTAACCTCATTTTATCCACGAGATTTTCCAACAATGCCTGGATATTTGCAGTCTGATGTTCACTAGGAACAGAGAGAGCATGCATGAGCAATTGACTCTGCTGTGATATAACCTGCTGCTCATACTGCAGTCAGGTCTGACCAGGGTGGTCGAATCTGGTCATGTTGTGCTGGCTATTTCTGATTAGTAATATACCCTCAATTGAACTGGGAAATATGATAGTTCACATAATTTTCTCTCTGAATTTCGAAGTAAAGAAAATGCTATGGAAATTAGCAAACCCATCTCCACTTTAGAATAATACAGGAAATATTAGCATCTGAAAATGTGATTTCATGTTATTCAGGGAAAAATGTGAGTCAATTTGTCATGCTGACAAATTATCATGGTAGCTCAGTTGTTATAGGAATTGGATGGAAACTGGAAGATCCATGATTCTATTCCCGAATTTTTCAGTCTGATTTAACCTTTACAACCCTGTTCAACACATGGCTTGTGTGAAAGAACATGTATTTACCATAATTTTTTATCTGCTTGTATAATGATATTTTCTGAAAATATTACAGTTTTGTGAAGTCAACATTTATTTTGGTTCCTTTGCCATTCTTCACCATATGTAGCAGTTATGCAGTTTTTTTTTCTTGAAATACTTGATGATAAGTCATAAAAGAAATGCAGATATAAGACTGATATTTAATGGAGTACCCAGTTCTACTTAATTTTTTCTCATTGCCAGATAATGTGAAAGCAATTTGTAATTGAATTTAACAATATAGGTCCTTATGAATAAAATACATATTTCAACTTTCATTAAATATTCAAAGGGAAATTTACTTCAGAATATAGTGTGTTCCTTGATATAGAAATGATACTTCATGCTTCACATATAGCAGATAAGTGTTTGTGTATACTGTGTAGTGTGACATTACTAACACAAGCACCTTGTTGGGGTTATAATTGGTTGTCAGATGCCACTCGAAGAGCTTAGGCAGGACAGACCTGCTTGGATTCAGATCTGGTTTAATACGGTATAGACTCAACATGTTACATTACCCAAACAGATCCACCCAATTCAAAACACTGATGCATGCCAGAGTTTCAGTGCAACAAAACCCTATCACACTTGCTTAAAAAAGCCGTTGTTTTTTGTGACCTCACAGCAGAAAATAAAGATCACTGAACACAGTGTTGCATAATCACTGCAGTAAATGCTGAGAGAAGAAAGCAAATCAGGTGATAGTAACAAGTACATATGTGGAATGTTACAAAGCTGTTGCTGTTAGCCCGTGACAATGACATTCTTGTAGACCATGACAACATAAAGAAGGTGGTGGTGGCGGCTTAAGAAAAATATTCATTTTCAGTTCCTATGTTGTCCAAAGTCAGGGATGCAATGGACAGTGAAATGTTAATGTGATGAATTTATGAACATTTCTCACAATGGACAGTACAGTGTTAGAATTAGGACAGAAAAAACACTAAAAAAAATTGATATGTTTCTCAGACACAAATTATGCAAAAGCAGTGTTATGATGTGCATGTTTATAAACAAAAGAAATTACAGCTTTGTATATTGTTCATATATTGGTGTAGCATACAGTTGACATTTCAACGTTTTTCACCTTCCCCCCCCCCCCCAACTATGATATCAAAATTCTTGGGTCCCTACAAAAAAAAATATACTATCAAAATTCCACTATTTATGTTTCAAATAAGCTTCATCAATATTAATAGGTTTCTGTGTATCAAGTATCAATTGCTAATCTATTATATAATTTTCTTCTGTAATGTCTATGTAAAATAGTGCTTTTCAAAGTTCTTAATATTTATTATTTTGACTAAAAATGATTACTGTCATGTTTGTAGGGGCCAATGAGTCAATCCAGCAATACGATGATATTTGCTGCCCATTGTGCAAACAACCCTGGACTTGTGAACCTGATGAATTTCTGAGCCTCCTTTCAAGCGTGCCAGAGAGGCAGTTGTCACCTATTGAATCTCCTCGCTATTTTTCTTCTGATTATGATTCCTCTCTTACAAGAGTGCTATCTGCATTGCATTATGTTACTATTACAAATCACTGGATAGAGGTAAGTTTAGGTCTACTAAAGTGCTTGTCAAATACAAATATCAGCTTCATAAAATGTTGGCGCTATGCTATATTTGATAACTATGCCATTTTTTTCATTAAACGGATGTGATAGCAGCATTCAGTCCATTTTAGCGATTGTTTAAGCTGGTTTTGGGGCCTGTAGATCACTTTTTGTGTTTTTTGAAGATGCAAAATTGACTCAAAATGCAGAACGTATATAAAAATGTTGTATCATTGAAAAATGTTTTGCACTTCATGGACTCGCTTTTAAATGAAAATGTAAAGCAAAAAACATTTTATGGGATACAAGTCAAAATGGAACAGAAGGTTGAGCAATCACATAGAAGGAAACCTGATTTCCTCTATAGAGAGTTTTTAAGCACTGTAGTTCTATCATTGCTGGTCAAGTATTTGAAGTTAATTTGAATGTTTAAGTGAAAATAAAAGAAACATCATACTTTTTCAGGTTGTTAAAATTGATGGTTTTATTTAGGGATATGCATTCCAATTTATACAGCAGATTAAAGGTGCAGACTGCCTATAAATGCTTTTGGCTGTTAAGCTCTAGTGCCCAGAGTTTGTCCAATTTGGGGTTGCTTCAACAGTACAGTTGGTGATGGATATTTCAGTAAACAAAATTTGTTACACATAAACACAAATGCAGAACAAAATGTTGAGATTGTTTCATTCAACAGTGTTGCTGATTCATGAACCTAATTTTAATGTACATTTTATCATCTATTTTTATGGTTTTGCGGTTATGTTTATATCTTTTTTCTGTGTTAACACTTTTCCAATAAATTTCTCAGTTGTTGCTGTAACCTATATTCATTTAAAATAAATTAAAAATGTATTTTATGCATACCTCAATATTAGCTGTTTGCAAATGTGATTTCAATTTCACATTAATGCTGTTTTCAAGAGAGATCTGTTTAGTACTACTAGAATAAACTGAAATTATAAATGTCTCATCAAAATTCTAATTGGAAATGTATAAATGCTGCAAAAATGTAAAATTAAGAATCAAATTGTAAATTTTTTATTTTGAAGTGCTAAACATCATATCTTAGTTATTATGGTCTCGTTGCGACATGCATTCATTAGCACCAAAAGCATTGACACAGGTTCACAGCATCTTTCACATAAACTTTAAAAGTCCTTGTTGAATCACTGAAAATGGAAATTTCATCAATCTTATTAAAAGTGTGGTATAAAGAGAACTACTAAGGAATGCACTACTGTTAAAGGGGATGAATCCCTAATTTAGGATTTTGAGTTAGCGGTAGCTTCCTGGTCTCTGACAGTAAACACATGATATTCCTTAAAGTGTGTTAAGAGTGGGTCATTCTGGTGAGGAGAAATAATTTTGTAAAACACAATTACTGGAATCGGTGACATAGCTTTTTGTTGTATAAAAACACTATAAATATGCATACAGAATCACTTATTATTGTATTGGTGTTGTAGATGTATTTGAGGAAACCTAAAAATAGTATTGATGTAATAGTTCATGTAATTTGAGACAGTATTGATGAGTAAAGAGGCGCAATGAAAAACAAACAAATAAGTAAAAGAAAAAGGCTTTCCAACAAGAGAAGCAGAGAAGCACTATACACGCAGGTTTATTTTGTAACAAATGAGAACCCCAGTTGCTGTTAAACACCCTTTATCACTGCTGCCTACTCATATGTTAAAGGGGTGCGTCACCCCAAGATATGATAGTACCTGATACTTAGCAACTATAAGACAGTTCATGAGGTTTAATGGCAGCACTTAGAATGGATACTGCCAAGTCCATAGCTGTCTCAAACTCGAGGACCAGGAGTATTTGCTGTGACAAGAAGAGAAAAGCAACCCAGAGACTTTACTTTCAAGTGGTGTGAAGGACTGTCCACACCAAGAGGACGAGCAGGCAGAAAATTAGTAAGGACTGGCATGGCGAGGGGCACCACCTACATGTGGCACTTCATGCCTTGGGTAGAAGAGTGAATTGCAGCTTAATTGCAGATGACTGGATACTGGTAGACACAGGTGCAGCCATGGCTGTAATCAGACATGTCATATCCTAGGGCTTGCCAACACAAACATCTAGTCAGCCATATCAACTAGTTATGGCATTGGGCAACATTTTGCCTATGGAGGAGTATGCTCTGTGGTGTTGACACTGGAACAGAGCACAGTGAGCTTGTGGGTGTTTGTCGTGAGGATGAATGAGTGTGTGATACTGGAAATGGATGCCCTCAGGAGCAATGGCGATTCGTGGTCAGTAATTAAGGTACACTGCTCCCTTTATCATGATTTTTCTTAGTCTATAAGTTAAGTCATACTCTCTTGTTATGCACAATTTCATTTTACGTGCTTTCGCATAAAGCAATTTTAACGCTGTACGAATGGCATAAATAGATGGCTGTTTAAGAGACATTTTATTTCATGTTTAGCTTGAAATAGCCCATATTATTATCATACTTTACACGTTTTTTGTGTTTCATGATAATTCCTGAGAATCAATTACTTGCGTAATGCAAGGGACACCTTTATTCATAAATTATTGTTAATTTTAGTAGGAGCAGCAGTAGGAATAGTAGTACTTACCAGTTTACTGGAATGTTATCGATGAGATTTCTTCAGAAATAGTTCCATTACAGCTTGCATGAAATTCTCATGAACATCCTTCCGAAGCGTACAAAGTATCTGCTTTTCTATGGACATCATTGACAGAGATGATAATCTTTCTTGTCCCATTGTAGACCTACAGCGAGATTTTACTTGATTTAAAGTGGAAAATGACTGTTCAACAGAAGCTGTAGTTGCTTGTACAGTTAAAATTAGACAAGCTAATTTGTAAACTTCAGGCATGGCCCACACCAGATCTCTTGCGTTCATAATTATCACTATTTCATCAACTGACTTTCCTTCAAAATCTTTATCTCCAGAAGAGTACACAACACTAAGTTCATTTTTCAGACTACCGAATCAAAATTTGAGCCATAGATGATCAAAAATTTTGAGCAATGGTGACCAGGAAAAGACATTCCATAATTCCTGAATTCTGAGAAATAAAGGAGAGCAAAGAACTGAAAACTTCGTAGTCTGTAAACCTATTTCATATTTGATAGAGCACATCCAAATTTTCATAGAATATCCTCCTGAACATAACTTCACTTGGTTCATTGCTCTTCCTTTTCTGTTGTGCATGTTCATTTATCACTTCAGTAGAAATGCTTTGCCAAATATTTTGGAACCCTTCTCTTCTTAGCTCTTCTAAAGTGTTTTTAGTCTAGATTACTTTTGAATGGCAATATGCAATATCCATAGACTTGTCTTGTAAAATGTAGAAAAGAACGTCGGTATGAGCAAGTATTGCCAAAAATGTTTTGAGGAGGAAGACAGTATCCAACCGAGTCAAAAAATAAAAGAAAATCCTAACCAATGTATCAGGTTCCCAATCAACATTGTTTTCTGGTTCTGTCAGGAATTCAAAGAATAAAATCAGGTTTTCTCATTGCTCTTGTACAGTGTTGACAAGGCGTGAGTTGAAGTTCCAGCATGTTGGAGCCGCTTTTGGTAACCTTTTATTTATAAAAGCACACAAAGTTTCCGTTCTTGTAGTGGAATGAGTAAGCCCTGATAGACTTTGAAAAAAAAATTCTGCACACTGCTGTCTGTTACAGAACCAATTCAGAATGTGACAGTAGCAGTGAACAAATAATGCCTGTCGAAATGCCTCTTTTACTTTAGATTACAGACCACCTAATTGGCCAGACATTATGGCCGCACCATCATATGTCTGAGCGACAAATTTCTTAAAAATATTAAATTCTTTAACTGTTGTAAGTACATGGATGTAAACTGCCTCAGCAGATCTGTCTGCACTGACGTCTGTAAAGCCCATGAGCCTTTCTTGAAAATCCCCTGATTTTTCCACATAGCGTAAAATGGTAGAGATTTGGGATTTGTTCACTATGTCTGAGCACTCGTCTAGAAGACGAACAGCTGCAAAATTAGCGGGTGCAAGTTCTTTTGTTATACAGTTAACCAAAACACTCTTAACAGCTTCAAACAAATCATTCTGTATGGATGACTGAAGTGCCCCAGAAAACTGCAGCATTTTTTAAATGATCATTTAAAAGTTGATCATGCATACTGAGTAAATCCAATGTTTCTACATAATTGCTTCTATTAAAGGAACTTTCCGACTCGTCGGTTCCTCTAAAAGCTAATTCCTGCTTTCCTAAGTGACAAACATCAATGAGTCTTTTCAATAATTCTGTTTTCTTTTTTACCTTTTCATTATGCTTGGAAATTTGTAATGATTTCTGAGCATTTAGCTGCAAGTCTACTCGTGTATTGCCAAAATTACAAAGAGTGAATGCACAAAATATGTGATTTTATGTTTTATCATGCTTGCTTAATGAACCAGTTAGAAAAACTATTGTTGAATCTTTCTTGAGACCATGTGGTACTGCTTTTGTCGTTGCTAAAAAGAAGACAGGCCAACAATAGAGTTTGTTTAATTTGGGGCAACCAGTTAACCATTTGTACCTGGAATAATTGCTGATGCAGAAATGTCTGTTATACTCTCGTTTTCTGTCTTGACATTTTGTAATCAGACTTGGTGGTTTGGGAGTGGGCCTGCCTGATTTAATTTTGTTTTTTATTTTAAGTTTTTCAGAAAATACAAAATCTGGAATCCATATTTAACACACGTTCTATTACACAGTCACAAGAACCACTAGCTTCAGTAACACTTACATTGGTAATTTTCACAAAAACTTACAAACAAAACAACACTAATTCAGACTAAAAACTAATGTCAATCACAAAATTTAGCGGTGCATTTCGACAGCCAACGGCTGGCAATTAAACTTCCTTTCCCCTTGCCTCTCTAGTGGAGAATTGAGAGAGTGTGGGTATCACTTCAACTTGCGATGAACTAGATGCGCGGGCACACAGTGCTGGCCTTGCCTAGAGCGAAGGACGCTGGGAGCCTACTTATCGTTTTAACTTTCAGTGAGGTAGATGTACGTTTAACTGCGCAAACTTGCGATCATTTTGTATTTAGTTGAAGTGACATACAAAAAATTCTGATTATTTTGCATGTTGATTGAGAGTCGTTTGAACCCCCTCAAGTTTAGTACACCGGCGGTGTATAGGAGAATTCGCCACTGCTCAGGAGCCATGTGGCAATGGTCGATATTGGCTGGAGGGTGTTGAGACCTGGCCAACATGAGGTGATACTCTGGAGCCCACATGAACATCCCAGGATCCGTAGGATGATCCTGAAGAACAATGTAGTTATGCCAGCAAGAAGCAGGTTAATGGAGAAGATGCATCTGGAGGGCCAGTGGTCAAGAAACACAATATTGGACCAGATGACATCATTGCACAGATTGTGTACATAGCCGATATCAGTCTGTCTTCAGCAAAGAGAAGGGTGATTATGACCACACCGAGTACTCCACATCGTCATCACCAAAGATGCCCAGCCTATGCAGCAACCACCAAGATGTGTTCCCCTGTCAAAGCAAGTAGATGTATGGGATATACCGAAGGATTTGAAATCTAGAGGAATCATTAAAAAGTCAAATAGCCCAGGTGCTCCACTATAGTCTTGATATTGAAGAAGAATGGTGAGCTATGCTTCTGTGTGGACTGCAGGAAGCTGAATGCCATCCCCTTACCCCAGATTGATGACACCCTGGACACACTTGCTGATGCCCAGTGGTTTTCGACTTTGGATTTGAAATCGGGATAGTGACAAGTGGCCCTAGTACCCAGACACAAGGGGGGAAAAGGCTGAATTCTTGACTGGCCAGGGCTTTGGCAATTTACAGTTTTGCCCTTTGGCTTCTGCAATGTGCCAGCCATCTTCCAGTGTTGAGCAGTTTGCCATAAAATGCCTCCCTACTCTTTATTTGGACATCTTTGTCATGGCCAGTAACTTCAAAAAAACATCTTGAGAACCTGACCAAGATACTGCAAAGGCCGCAGACAGCTAACATGCAGTTGATTACAAAGAAGTGCCAACTCTTCTGCAAGGAGGAGGCCACATAGTCTCAGCATCTGGAGTGACCATGGACCCAGAGAAGGCTCTGGCAGTGAGAGATTGGCCTTGCCCAAAAGAAAAATGAGAGCTGCAATGTTTCCTGGGTCTAAGCAACTACCACCAATGGTTCATCGGAGGTTTCTCCATCATGGCAAAATCCCTCACCTGCATGATAGAACAGCAGTAACCTTACATGTGATCAGGAAAGGCAGAGAGCATATTCTAGGTATTAAAGTCAGTACTCTACAGTGCTCCTATTTTAGGATTTCCATAGCCTGGTAGCAAATTTATTTGAAACACTGATGCCAGTGAGAACATTGGTGCCAATCTATCACAGGTATAGGATGGTCAGGAGCAAATAATTTCCTACAATAACAAGAAACACTCTCCAAAGCATTACCCAGCAAAAGCTCTTGGCAGGAGTAAAAATACTGAAGCACTTCCCAAGTGCCTGTATGGTCAGCCATTCCACCTGAGGACTAAATACTCTGCCCTCCCTTGGCTGTTAGGTGTCAAGAACCTGGAGCGCCAGACAGCCCGTTGGGTTCGGAGGCTGCAAGAGTGTAACTTTACATAGGAAAATAAGGTGCCACTCCAATGCAGATACCATGTCCAGATGTCCGTCCAGAAGAGTGCAGTCCGTGCACTAAGGTTGAAGAGAAGGAGCGTGCCACAGCTGTCCATGCTATTTTAACTGTGCCTGGAGTAAGATGGGATAGCACAGGACTGATGTGGGCACCTGGCAGATGCATCCTTGGGATCACTCATGAGAGAAGTGGAGGCACAGACTAGACTGAGCTGGGACGACATTGCATCAAGAACTACTATGGGCAGACCTGAGGCATATGTGTGTTGCAAGTCACAGCCCATAGTCCAAGAGCTTGGGTGGCATGCAGCAATTTAAGATGGTAGCACCCTTGGAATGTATAGCCATTGACACATCTGGGCTATTCCCTGTGTCAGACAAGGGCAACAGATATCTGTTGGTTGCCATGGATTACTTCAACTGGCTGGAGGTTTTGCCATCCCTAACTAAGAAGTCAAGACCATCGCAAACTGTCTCATGGAAGAGCTGTTTTGTCACTATGGGGTACCAGTGCCAACTTTTGATCCAACCTCATGAGGGAAATGCAGAAGCAATTTGGAGTGCACAAGATGCACAAAACACCTCTTCATCCACAATCATGGTATGGTTGAGTGGTACATTAAGACAGAATGTTATTTGAGCAAGGTTGTTCCCAACCACTAGACTGGTTTGATGACCTACTGCTCTTGAACCCATGACACCACCAGGTGACACCACCAGGTGACACTGGCCAGTTTGGTCTTTGGCAGAGAGAGATGTCTATCATGTTCGGGAGTCCTCTTGGGGCAGAATAGCCAGCAGTCTGCTACTTGAGCATCTCAGAAACCAACTTCAACAAGCATAAGATGGCTCATCAAAACATCCAGGTAGTGAACAATTGGATGAGAATCTATTATGACCAGCAGAAAGGATAACAGTGTTGTCCGTGAGCTGCTGTTCTCAGATTCACTGTGGTATGTGAGTTGGTGCAGTTGCAGACTTTGGAATGCATAACACAGGAAATATGACATGCTGGTAATTGGAAGCTTCTGAACATTTCTGGATTCCTTCAGAAGTTTTGGTTTTCACAAGCTTCCGGAAAGTTCTGTAATGTCATTTTCTAGCTATAAAATGGAGAATGCAGGCTGGTGTATGTGCTAAATTGTACAGTCATGAGAGACTGTAGGGTTAGCAGGCAGTGGTATGTAAGCTGATATCTGTATGTGTCAAAATGTAAAGTGAATTATTTGTAGCAGTGAATTAAATACTTCATTAGTAACCAATTTTTAAGTTAATAAAGACATTAGTTACATTACTTAGTTCCTTGTAAGTAGAAGGGGAAATAAGACAAAACATTAGGCTAAAGCGTCAGTCAAACCTTTTAAAAAATGTTGCTATAAAATTGTCATCAAAGTTCCATTCTCTTTCCATGGCCAGGAGTAAAACAATAGAGAAATGAAACTGATGAGGGCTTTAAGTACTTTAAAATTGAAGCCAATAGCAGGAGATATCTCTGAAAAGATCAGCACTACAAAAGCTGTACATGACATAAATGTTTTAACGAAATCCTCAGTTTTTGTTCAGTAAGCTTTAGTCTCTATGTTTGCGAGTAATGCAAAGTCATTCAGAGTGAATAGGACTTCAGGTGCTATTCCCAAGAAATTCAGGATATACATTTTATCGCTTGTAAACATCTTTAATATATAGTATTTTGATCAAAATCATTAGCTATTTTTTAGAAATCGAAAATTTCAGAGAGTTGCATGTAAAGGGTAATTTAGGTTGGTGGCATTTTTCTGAAAATCTTGGTGTCCAATCCTTGGAAAATCTCTCTCATATATTCCCAGTGAAATTTTGGTGTCAAATTTTTGGGTGGAATATAGTACTTCTGCAACCTATTAGGTATGTAGTGGAGAAAGTAGTAATTACTAACAGAACCAGTACTTTCAATGGTAAGTCACTGAGCTGCTGCAATGAGGCATAGGAATATGTTTTGAACTATCATCTGATCCATATATCCTTGATGACCTATAGGGTAAGCTAAATTATTTTGTGACATTGCTCCTTGAAAGGTGATATGCAATACAGCGAATGCTTTTAATTCTTGATTATCTGTGAATGATATTACTGGTTACATGTATATCCATTAATATGGTAAAAGGATTCATTTTTCAGTTCTCATCTGTAGCACTGAATTTTTCTAATGTGATTGAACTTTTGAACTTAAGCCTAGTTAGATTGTTGTTTCCTGTCTAAGCTGGCCAAAGAGAGTAATTCAATCCAGGACAGGCAAATGTTGAATGAAGGAGGCATGCTAACATGCCTTTCTATTCCACTTAGGCTCCTCCTATTTAGGTCATTCTCACTTAACTTTTTCACTGTTAACATTCTTTTAGGCCAGCAACACCTCCTTGCTAAGGTAATTTCAGAAATTTTCCAGAAATATTAACTCGCCAGAAATGATATGTAGGCTGTTTTAGATGTTCCAGAAGTTCCATTTTTTTTTTGTTATAAATTAGGGTTGACCAAATAAGTAAAAAAAACCGCCTGTGCCTAACTGTTTACATGCTTTTCACAACACACTTTCGCATTACTGTTGTTCGCAGATCACCTCGGAATATCGAAAGTGTGTGGTGCTTTTCAAAGCAGAGGTGCACACCTAAAGAAATGCCACATTTGGCATACATGTACCTGGTTTCTCTTCTCTACGTGACTTCTAAGCAAATGTTGGAGCAGACATGGCAATGCCTTGTGGAATTTGTTTTCTTTTGGGTTGGTGGCATAGGTGATGGGAAATGTCTTTCTGTCAGTACCTGTCCCGAGACATACTGTGTGAATTGTGAGGTTTCCAGAAGTGGATGTTTGGACCAGCTTTCTGCTATTGACAATTTTTTACCCCAGTTAACAACGTAATTCTAAAAAAGACGTAGTTTTTCCTGGGTGACATTTTTCCATTTTTGTCAATGAGATTTGGTAATTGGTGGAACTTTCTCACTTGGAAACGTATAGCACTTATTTATCTCATTTGCGGTATGCTGCACTAAATGGGGAGGGAAAAACAATTGCAAAAAATCGAGCACACTACAGTCTCCCTAATGTCTACAGAAATACCTGACTGGTCCCTGTTGAAACTGTGAACTTCTGGAGAAAAAACTCCCACTGTTCTATTGGAATAAATGCGGTGCCATGTATGCTCACTTAATGCAGCTGTGATGGTGCTGCCTCTTACTCATTTTAACCATCAGCAGATTCCCGTTAATATCAGGAATGTAAATATTGCAGTCACTATCCTCAAACTCCGATAAATTCGAAAAATCAGACTGTAAAGCCTCAAAAACTTCTAACAATTCATTATCAGCTACAAAATGATGCACTCTGCTTGAATGTGCCATCTTGTCTCCGCTTTTGGAATACCCTGATTAAGTCATGTGGATCACGTGATTATCAGCATTTTGAGCTACAAGACATAGTTTAGCTGTACCGGTTTGCTTTATTTCCTTTCAGATGTCGTAATCTTACAGAGAGATGTTTGAGAGTGAGTTCTTTTGAATCCTAACAGATCTACCATTATGCCCGCACAGTTCAAATGCTTTTACGTATGAAATTCTAAACCTCTGGTCGACCATAGCAGTGAAAAAGTTAATCATAAGTCATTGTTTTGTCCCTTGCCAGGTTTTGCTGCAACTCCTTGGACAGACTGGATAAATTGAATGAATTTTGCATTAAAAAGTATAATTTTATGCATTTCACAAGAAAATGAACAAAATATGATACTATGCAAATATGTAATGTAAGAAATGGACTATTTCCGATTTGTAATTAGACACACACTAAGCAGATGCTGTGTAAATAAAATAGGAAAAGAATTTTATAATTTGCCTGAAAAAATAAAGCTGATCAAATATACTGATCTATTTATGCAAGCAAAAAAGGGGTACTTTGGGATAAATGCAGCTTGGAGGAATATGTGTGTGGTTTTTAATTAATGATCATAAATAAATTGTATTTGTAAATAATTATTGTATGTGATGAATCCAAAATATGTAAACCTTTATGAATGAAAAAAATTGAAACTTGAGTTTAAAGACCTTACCGTGAATTTTACTAATAGCTCATCCCCACCATGAGCCACTTAAATATTGTTTCACTTTATTATTATTATTATTATTATTATTATTATTATTATTATTATTATTATTATTATTATTATTGTTGTTATTATTATTATTATTATTATTATTATTATTATTATTATTATGCATTGTTATTTCTTATACCTCATTTGTATGCATATTTACCTTTTCATTGAATACAAATTATTAGCAGTGTCTACCTAGAATGTTGAAAATATAGCAACCATGTTTTTGAAATCATATTCTTAGAACATTCTTATGAATTCTGCACTTGTTAAAGTTGTAAAAGATTTCACAGTATTTCACATTTTCTATACTGTGCAAAACTTTGAAACTAAGTATTACATAAATGAATAATCCTGAAAAAAAATAATGTGCCAAATAGAAACTGTTAAATAAAGCCAGGTCCACACTATTTAACATTAACATATTAATATGTATTATAGTGAGTCATTTTAGAAAGCATTTGTGCAAACTCAAGTGAATAAAAGTCAGTCCTTGATTCCCGCCATACAGTACCTACTCATTGGCAAACGCAATAGCTGTTCACAACACAATAGTCCATACATAACCCCTCATACCTCGCCAACAGTATAAATTGTGTACTGCCTCATGAGCTGCAGTTGTTGGTCATTCCTGCCACTCTTCTGAGGATGTCCTTTACAGCTGAGGATGAAATGTCATGTTTCAATAATTTTATTCTACCATGGCCTATAAGCCCAGATAGCATGTGGTTTACTAACAACACTGCCTGTGAAAGCCTATAATCATGTCAAACTCAGTTGATTTAACATATTGCAGTATCAGTGTTGAGCCCAAAACTGTTCTCAGTCTGCTGAAAAAATGTTGAATGATATTCTTTTGGTCTCCACGATAGTTGGAGGCCAAACCTAAGATCAATTTTAAGCTCATTAAAAAAATATTTTTCACTCCTGTGCTGATTATCCAGAGAGCCCCATTCCTGCTGTTCTTTTCTTAACATACCAAGTAGAGATACAAATAGCAGTAAACAAATCCTCAGTCTATTTTTCTTTCAGTTAAAATAGTTTGCTTCCCTAAGAAGACAATCTGTTGGATGGAATGTTAAAAGCTGTTATAACATGTTGAGGATGGTTGAACACATTTAACAAGTTAAACAATGTTTTGCAAACGTTGAATGTTATTAATTGTTAAGTCAAATGCTGTAGTATAATGTGAACCAACCTTAAGAGCATCACTGCAGGATCTTGCTGTATTGAGTAGGAACATGGTAAAATAGGTCAACTGAAACAGTGAAGTCTTATCTCAGCTGGCTAATTAACCAAGAATGATTATAGTTTCATTACTCTCCAACAGGAGGGTGCGTGATTACACATTACTAATTATTCCTTGCAGAATGCTCGGTTATCATTATAGATTACATGATTGAGGACAGTTATTAGTAAAAAGCAATTAGCCCCTTTTGCTTGCCCAAAAATAGGCAATACTTACCAGACTAATACAAGCTAGTTTGAAGTAAAACATATTTGTAAAGAAATTCTGATATTTCACAGCAGGAACTGCACAATTACTGCTTAGTTTTGTAAGCAGCTACCACATATGCACAAAGAATGAAGACAATCATCTTTGGTACTTTCAAAATGATTGTGAATTAATTACTTTTACATTTTAAATGTAAACCCATGAAGATTTTATTATATACGGACACTGATTCACCACTTCTTGGTATCGCATGCCAATGACAGAAATCCAAGATAAGAGTTCCAATGCATAATGTTTGCCACATATTTTATTTTGAAAAGTTAATTCAGTTGTATATATTTTGTTGTTGTTTTCCTTTTTCTTTAATTTATTTATTTTTATTTATTTTCTTTTTTTATTTTCAGTGGCTCTTCAAAGGAATTATGAAGAAAATTATTCGTCTCCGTCTAGAAAATGTTAACCAAATGTTTGAATTTCTCCAACCTATTATTGATGCACTACTCATCAAGTGTGCATACAGCCATACACCTGTTGCTCATCATTGCTTAGCAATTTTGATGGAATTAACAAAAGAGACAGAGAGTGTTCTATCATTTCAGGGTACTCATATCCTTCTCAGTTGTATACTACAGAACTGGACATGGAGGTCAGCGAGTTGTCATTGGTTGGTTGGTAGACTTGTTCTACTATGTCATCTTATAGAAGTATTCCCAGAAACATATTGGTTACAGCAACCACCATATGCTATCTCTTGTAGCAGTTGTACTGATGGAACCAGCAATATGGTTTCCATTTTGGAATTTGCCTTCCAAGCCATGAATTATCCAAATTGTACTGTAACTAAATTAGCAAGACGTATATTTGTGCTTTCATCAAACTTCACTTTAGGTGAAGAAATTCTTTTAAACAAAGTATTGGACATTTTGCCAGCTCTTGATTGCAGTCTACAAAGATACTTAAGACGACGAATAGATCAGGCAGCCTCAAGTTCTACTGCAGAAGCCCAGGAAGAAATTCCAACTTTTGAACTGCCATTGCAGAAAGATTCTTGCTATTTTGAGGGGCAGAATGTAGTTCTGAAACCAGAGTTGGATCATGCTAAAGTGAATGGACAACAAGATGGGATACCAAGTTCTTTCAGCTCCAGTCATCTCCCTCTCATGCACAGAAGTAGATGTGACAAGCAACCTGTGGAGCCTCCATGTTTGTCCAATGGTTCATGCTCAAAAAGTAACTTTAGGTTAAACATGCCTGGAAATACTCTTCCAACAAAACAAGAATCGAGTGATCTTGCCAGACCTAATTCAGATCATTTCCAATGCAACACAAATATTCAAAGCACTCCTTCACAGAATACAACAGAAGTAGTAGTTGTTCCAATCGACTTTTCAAAGATTATCCACAAAGAAGCCCAGGATATGCCATTTCCAGGCTGTTTTCCTTCAGAGCAAAACTGTCATTCTGAGGTAAGGAGCTTAAATTTAATATTGCCATGTATTTTACATGTTGATTAAAATCAGAAAAGTATAAGCAATTGTAAGTGGAAGGAAAACTATAAATGTGTCTGTATATAAATTCACGTTGTTATAAGGATTGTAATTCATTATTGGCTTGCCAATTTTGGGGCAGATTGCTTTTAAAGATCATAAAGTAATTTATAGCTTATGACAAAAAGAATGGTATGCTTTAAAGGATGAAGTATTAACTCTTCAGGAAATGTAGATTGCATTCTGTGTATTTAGAGTTAACGTAAGCTAAACTTTTCATTCACTTTGTGTCCAGCAATAATTAATGCTGTGCTTTAGCCTTATTTTCTATGCTAATTCAAACTTTTCTGCATTTCTCTTCTTGTTTTCTATAAATTTGTTATAATTTGCACCTTGTCTAGCATGTGAAAATAGGGAAGATGACAAATTGCAAGGACATACAAAATAAGTCTTAACATAAGCATATAACCTATCTGAAGTTTTATTCTTATACAATCAGGATATCTGTTAATTTTAACAGCAAAGTAGTCGTGGTAGTAGTAATAAAATTGGGCAAACTTGCAAGTCCAGAAAAATTGTTTGAACTGAGCTTGTGCATCTGCCATGTTAAAAATTGGACATATCTAATATGTTAACATTTGGGAGGTTATGGGGGCGCTATTGGCTGAAGTGCAAGAAAATATGCTGCAACAACAGTAAATCTCTCCCCCAATCCTCTGCATCCTCTCTCCCTCTCCCTCAATTCAATTGACTTCACAAGACCTCAATAATACTCCTGAATACCTAATTATGTGAATGTTATATTTGTAAATATTGTGCTCATGTTTAGATATCTTTTAGAAACATGTTTCAGAACAGAAACAAAGAATTCTAACTTTTAAAATTAAATAGCCAATTAAATTAACATGAAAGTCATCCTATACAAACTCTCTTTAATTAAAGAACATACAAGAAAACTAAAACAGGTAATATTACTTTGTAATGGGGCATGTTGTTAAAGAAACACATACACATTATTCCATTTACAATATTACACATATTTATTAGCTGATGGATAACGCTAGTATTAAAAATGTGAAGTCAAATATAATACATGCTGTTTTAAGTATACATACAAATGTAGAGTTTGTACAGTTTTAAACTTATCTTCCTTTTTTCTCTTGATATAAAATATAATTTTGATTCTTGAATTCTATATTTGCAGATTTTGTTTTGTAGCATGGCGAGTTACATGTCAAAAGCTTTACGTGCCTTGGAATTTATAAAGCATAATTACAATTCAATAGGTGTATAGGTTAAAATTTATTCTTTTGGTAATAGCATTCAGATCAAAAAGATAGTGCATCTCTCTAAAGGAAAGAACTTTGGATGGTTGCATGTTTCAAATGCAAATGCAGAGAGAGTGAGAATGACTTTTGCGCACAATACTCAAAAAGTCTGTGTAGCAAGTGACTCGAGAACTAGCAATTCCAAAAATGACAATGTGGAAGGTATTAAGAAAATGTATCATGCTACCCTCAGACTTGCCTAAGCTTAGATGGAGAATTAATGTGTGTAATGTGTCTTTATTTCAACCTTTGAGAACACTGTACATTGTTATTCTGCATGCCAGCATATAAAATGCTCACAATTTTTACGTATATACAACTGCAAATTGTTTCGGCAAAATACAATTTCACTTGTGTGGTCAAATTATTAAGCTACAGTTAACTTAAAATACAGACTTGAATACAGACATACTATAATACTGAGCAACTGTTTAAAAACTGAATTAGCATTAATTACATCTTTATGACAAAGAATGAGGAAAAAGTGGATCAGTCAAAAAGTTTTTTATAAGCAAATATGCTTTCATAAGGAGCAGCATTCTTACTTTACTTTTAAAGCATTTAGGGATTAAGTTTTTAGTTGTATCTAATTTGTTGTACATTAATGCACGTAGGTGAGAAATACTCTGAAGGTGCTTGGTAGGGTAATGATTATCCAAATGTAAATTGAGACTCCTTGTATTATAGTGATATTCCAAGTTTTTATGGAAGTAAGTTTTACTTTTATGCATGAAATTTAGGGTTTTTTGTGTGTGTGTGTGGGGGGGGGGGGGGAGTAATTTGTGTGTGTTTGTGCGCGCGTGCACATATAAGGGGTAGGTAGGATTTTAAGTTCATTGAATACATATTTACTTGGGTTCTTATGGGCTCCTTCAAAATTACTTGTAATATTCTTTTTTGAATTGTGAAAATTTGTACCGCTTTAGGAGAGGATCCCCAAAAGGAGGTACCATGGCTAATTAGACACAATGTAACTAAAATATGCTACCTTCAGCACTTGAATGGATTAGGCAGTCTACGAATGGCATAACACAACAGATTTAGTTTAACACCCAGCTGAGATATATGGGTTGCCCATAAAAGTTAATGATCAATCCAGATTCCCAGGAATTTTGTTACATTTTTTTTTTTAATAAGGGTGTTTGATCATATGCATTTCCAGATTAAGATTTTGTGACTGGGGGTTGAAAATGCAAATATATAGTTTTTTTTATGTTCAGCAAGGGCTTGTTTTCTATTAGCTACCATTGCAAGTTATTATTTGCATAATTTACTTTTTCCTCCAAGGATATGATAGTATCGCTACTGAAAACAATGTTTGTATCATCAGCAAACATTATTGTATGGATATTAGGGATGTTCAATGGAAGATTAATGAAAATAAGGAACAATAATGGTCCAAGAATTGATCATTGGGGCAGTCAATGATTAACTTTTTGTATTTCAGACTGGGCTGTTTCTATCTTCAATTTTTTCCTGTTTTTTACTTAAGATCCAAACCAGTCATTTGCAATTCCTCTGATACCCAAATAGTTTAACTTTATTAATAAAATATGATTAACTAGATCAAAGGCTTCAGTAAGATCTATAAATAGTCCATGACAGTGCTTTCTATTGCCTTTAAATTCTAATACATGTTTAATGAAGCCAAATATCCTTTCATTAATGGATTTATATTTCCTAAAATCAAACTGAGAGAAAGAAAAATATCTTAATTTCTAAGAAGGACATGAGTCTATTATACATTATCTTTTCAAGTATTTTCTAGAGTATCGGCAAGAGTGAGATGGGTCTGTAATTTTGAAGGTTTTTATCAACCTTTTTGAAGATTGGCATTATCCTTGCCAATTTAAATTAATCTGGAAAGATGCCAGAGGAGATGGAGAGATTACACGTATATATGAGATGTGATTATGCAAGTTCTGCATTTCTTAATAATAAAGCTAGGAATACCACGAGTGTCAAAGGAAGATTTGTTTTTTAAGCTTTTAACAATGTTTGATATTTCCACTACAGTTATTGGTGCAAGAAATATTGTTTTATTACCAGTGTGTATGGCTACTAAGGGGCTCTTTTGTTGTTTACTGTAGTTGTAAGATAATTATCAAATGCTTTGCTATTTCTAATGGTTATACTAGGAGTGTCCCTTTGTTGTAATTCAGCGTTTGCTGTGCATTTAATGGAACTGGTTTCTATTCTTAGGCATCCTAAATTGCTTTACTTCTGTTTTCAGAATATAGAATTTATTTATTGTTATGATATCACTTTGCCTCTAAAATGACCTGTCGTAAAATTTTGATATAGTTGTTATAGTAGACGGAAAAATTAGGGGTAATTTGTGTCTTTATAAATATCCTGATTAATATAGCAGCTGGATCAGTTACTCCAAGCATGCTAATATCGGTAGCAAGAAATGTACTACCAGCTGGATGTATGGCATGTCACAAATGGATCCCATGTTTAACATTTGTAATTTGTTATGCTAATTTCTAGTTTTTCTTCAATTTAAATTATGATTCAAAACTATATTGTATGCCACAGAGAAAATATAAGTCTACAGTATAAAACTGACAGCCCAAACAGCATTGTGCAACAGTGCCAATTTCTGCTGGCTTACCCACATCCCATACTGACGACAGGCATTGTGTGCTTCAGGTACCATGTACTTATTAGCATAAGTAGTCTTTCATTTGCAGTGATGAGAAGGCAGTTTTCTTTAGAGTGTAATTTGTATGCAAATCTTATTTCAAATAGGAATCTGCTTGCCCCTTCATGAAGAATTCATTCCACAATGACTTATTTCAGAACTTTAATTCATGATCTTGTGAATAAATTTGATACTACTGGTTCAGTTCAGAACAAGAAACTCAAACAAAGACATAAAAAAATCTGATGTTACACTCACATGACTTTCTCTAGCTGCTCTATAAACTTCTTACAAAAGATTATTCTTCTTTCTACACCATGCTAATCAAGAGAAACATTAGCAGAATGTTCGTATTACTTAGTTCCTTATAAGTAGAAGGGAACTAAAGGAATGTGCTATGCTAAAGTACAGTCAAATGTTTTAAAAACTGTCATTCTGCAATTATCACTTTAAATCACTTCTTTGCTTGGTCAGGAGTAGAACAAAAGAAAAACTGACACTTCCTGTCTGAGAAAAGTATAGTACTTTACAGTTGAAACCAGTAACCAAGAATATCTCTGAAACTGGTACCTCCACAACAAAAACGTAAAGAACAAAATTGTGTGTTTTGATGAGGTCTACATTTTTGTGCAGTAAGCATTTGTCTCTCTCTTACAGTTTAGCAGTTAAGCAAAATTCATCCAGAATAAAGATGTCTTCAGAGGTTATTTCCAGAACATTCAAGATGTGCATTTTATTTGGGAAGTAAATATCTTTAATTTGTATGTGATTTTAATCAAAATTGTTAGCCATTTTTGAGAAAATCAACATTTTTGTTTCCATGTAAAGAAAGGGTAGTTTGTGGTGGGAGCATTTCATTGAAAATCTTTGACGTATCCTTGGAAGATGCCAAACTTAAATACAAAGTTTGGTATTTAGCAGTCTTTTCGTTTTTGGGCTATTGCTGTCCCCCCCCCCCGCCCACAAACACACACACATGGACCTTTTTCAAAAAATGCATTTTTTGGGCTTGGGCACCCCAAAACATATATTTCCAGTGAAATCTCGACATAGAATTTTTGGGTGGAATACAATACCTTCCCTATCCACTATGAAAATTGTACATGCGGGCTAGAGAAGGTAGAAATAGACTAAATTGACAAATATCTTGAACCTTCATTACAAAAATGTCTATTAATGTTAGCGCAACAAGTTAAGGTTTAGTTGACCCTCGGCTTGTGATCTTTACAGACATGTTTTAATCTAATGGGTTATGTGAAAATACAAAACAGATGCTGTTAGTGTTTTAAAAGTTCACGTGGTATTTAGAAATTAATTTTTTATGATAGGAAAATTGGGATTTGTTGTGCCAATATTGGAACATGCAATTTTTTATAAAAATTTTGTAAATAAAAAGTGGTACCAAGATGACATTCTCTCCCATTTTTCAATCAGAAGGAGAAAAATCATATTCATTTAAAAAAAAAAAAATCCTTAATTGCTCCTGCAGCAGAGGAATCCGTGATTACAATTATGGAAGTGTTTGATGAAAAGAGTGGTTAGTGCTGGTGTGTGGCCCTCCTGCTCCCCAGGTCTTACAGTTTGTAGTTTTACTCATGGACAAAGTATATGAAACATATTCTCACACCTTGGAGTAACTTAAGGAAATATACATACTGAAATACAAAAGATTACAGATGCTGAGCTACATCATGTCAATCTAAATTGTTACTCAGTACAATGCTTGTTTAACTGTGGAAGGATGACTACACAAATGCAAAACCCCATGCATAAAGTTATATAATGAAGACCCTGTAGTAAAGGTTAAAACCCCTATAAACATTTACACTTACTGTGAAAAAACAAATCTCTCTTAACTGCTATTATAAAGAATAAAATACATATAAATTGCTGCATCAGACCAAAATTATTTTAATCAATTAATAAAATGAATTAGTATTAATCAGAATGCAAATATTTCTTACATTTCATACAATAATGTACATACCCTCTTCCTTTCCTTTTACATTAAAGGCACTCAGCTAAATTTTTATACTTAAGTGATGCTTGCTCCTCTGAATCTTATATACACTAACATCTTGGTTATTGGTTAATAGGAATCCTGTTTAACTGGTATTTATAATCTCATGCTGCTCTCTTCCCATTACCTCTTCCTTGCACTGCCACATTATTCTATACCATTTCTCATACCATCTGTCCTAAATATTTTCTGCACGCTATATCAAATTCCCTTGTATTATTGTTCGTCATTCTTTGGATAATTCCTATATCCCTAGTTTATCTCGCTTACCAAATCTCAGTTCACTTCTCCATATCTTTGTTTTTCTGTACACCATGCAGAGCTTCCTCATTTTTTCCACACATTGGGCATATTTGAATGTTATAATCCCCTCTGAGCCCCCTTAACTTTTAACACCTGCTCTTGCCCAAGTATATGCTCCTCTCTCTGTTTTATCAAGAAAGTCCACAGCTCTCTCTACCTAATCTGTTTTTACATTTCTGTATAATTCCAACAAATATTTGTCTATTAAGCTATTAAACAAATCTTGTTTTGCAATATCTTCAGTACATGTTCTGTTCTCTCCAGAAACCCTCTCATGCCCATGTTCTCATCCCAAACATTTCCCATTCCTATTTTTTCCAGAACTTTTTCCCATCTTTGCATACCAGCTGTAATTCCAGCCAGCCTTTTTTAATTAACACCTTACTATTTACACTAATCCAATATTTCCACTTTATATAAATATTTTAATCCTCTTTCAGTCTTTTTCCTCTTGCTCCCTGTTCTTTTCAGCTCAAGCAGTGCCTTTGCATTCAGTGAAATTCTTGGCAAACACAATATTAATTTTCAGAATTCCCTACGAATCTTTTTAATATTCTTTCATTCTTGCATCACCGACACGTCTACTTCATGCAGCATTTTTGCTTCCACCAGTGTTATTGTACCCTTTCCAACCTTTCATATTTGTTATCTTGATATAACATGCTCTGATACCTCCCACAACCAATCTCCCATTAGCTAATGGAGTTTTCATTTTACCTCCCAATCACCCATTTGCCCTAAATAGACAAATTTATTGACTACCTGAATATTGCTATCCTCTAAGTAACATTTCTCATCTTTCTTAGCGTGCTTCCTTTTCTGAAAATTATAATTTTAGATTTGTTCTCATTAATTTTTAAACCAATTTCTAACTCTCTGCTTATTGCTTTGATGGCGCATGATAGTTCTGATTGATATTGCACCTGCTAAATCGTCTGCAAAGAGAAGACCTGGAATATTCCTATTATTGATTACAGGCATGTAAATTTTCTTTTTCAGTTCCTTTTCGAATATTATCAATGAATTAATTAAATGGAATAGGGCTCTATTTACATCCTTGTCTTAGACCCAGCATTCTGTGATCCTCTTCTGCTTGAGTTTGATACAAAACTTTATTTCTTCATAGTCTCTGAATCACTCCTATAAATTATTTATTAGCCCCTATTTCAGCTAATTTCGTAAGTAGTTTCTCCCTGTTGATTGTTTCCAAAGTTTTCTTTAGGTCAACATAGTCACACTGTCATATCTTATCATTTTTCATCTTGGGGTACACTCAAGCTGCTCTTAAATGACCCCTCCACTGGACCCATATTGAGCATGCTGTTGCAATCTAAAGCGGAGTGATCTCCACTTGCAATCAGATTGTGGAAAACTAGGTAATGTTTATTTCAAAAGTTATCCTCGTGGAGTATGAAGTAGTGGGTTTTCAATTAATGCTGTTGGTGATTTACTCGCAATAGCATTGATCAACTATCTATGAAGTAAGTCTTTTAAGCATTTCATGTTTGTTTATATAAATTGAGTAATTTTGTGTTGGTGATAGAAAAGATAATGAATGGGAAAGTTAAAATCTAGATTTTATATCAGAAGCATGCATTTTTAAATAACAGGGTATTAAAGTAAAAAGTAATAATGACTTGAATTATAATGCTAGGGAGAAGAAAAGAAAAAGAGAATGGAGCAAAGAAATACTGAATAGTGTACAAATTCCAATATCAGCTCCCTCTCCCTGTTCAATGATACATCTGTTCCTCTTTATTATGGATTCAAGCACACTACAGACTATTTTAATGTTACCAGGTCAGAAATTCATACATAGAAGACATCAACTGGAAGAAAGGAAAAATCATACTAAAAGGAGGTTTTGGTACTTGTTTTCAAGCTCAAGATACAGCAACAGGAACACTAATGGCAGTTAAGCAGGTATATGGTCTAATGTAATTTGCAGCACTTATTGGCAATAAGGACTTTTAAACCTCATAAATTTAAAATGTTGAGTAAATTGAACTAAGACAGTATAGAGAGTATATATGATTGACAACAATGAATTGGAAAGGTTTAATAATCGAATACACGAGGTGTGTTTGGAAAGTACTGGTTTGGAGGGGTGGGGGGGAAGGCTTAAAATGTTTCCTTTCACATCATTTAATTGTACATGATAGTGCACCTTAACCTATTTATCGACATACTTTCCACCATTGTTCAAGCACTTGACAGAGCAGAAAATCAACTTTTGTGCGCCTCTTCAAAGGAAGCTGCCACCATCGAACACTGTCTTGTGGGTAGGCATCACAAAGCATTGTTATGTGAACCATCTGTTTTCATTAATTGCCTCAGTCTCTTGTTGAACCAGACCATCAGTAACAACAGAAGGCTGCCCACTTTGTGGTTTGTCAAGAATATTTCATTGTCTATCATTGAATTTCCTAACACTCTTTCTCACCATTCCATCTGTCATTAAATTTTCACTGTAAATCTCTACAAGTTGTCAAAGAATTTCAGCTGGCTTAACATTAAAAATAACATGTTACAGAACACAACTTTACAGTCAGTGGGATCAGAAATTGTCTTAAACATTTTGAACGATCACTAACAACTGTAAATGCAACCCAATTCTGCTGTAATGGTGTCAGCGGAAAGACAATGAACCAGAGAGACTAGTGTGCATGTGTGGAACTAGGACACTAGCGTTGCAGTGACAGTATAACAATTTTCTAGACTAATTTGGTACTAATTTCCAGTTACAGTGCATTCATTCTCCTCCTTTAGTTTTGAAAATTATGGCCAATAAATGACATCCACCATTTCCTACATCTTGAAGTCTTGCGTTGAAATTTTCCACTGCTCTAAACAGTGGTGGTGGTGCCATTATTTCACAACAAATAGCTAACTTGGCTTCAGCAACAGTGTGAGGAGTTCCAATGTACACCTTTGATTTGAGGTAGGCCCCAGCGGAAATAATCAAACATGTCGAGATCTGAGGAGCAAATGGATCAAGGAAGGTCACTGTTTGGAGACCATGTATCCAGGAATTATTCCTTGACCCCTCATTAATATCCTTGCAGTGTACATAGTAGCACCGTCTTGTTGAAACCATATGCTTTCAGTCCCATTTCCAGCCAACTTGGGTTCAAGAAAGTTATTGAGTATATACACATAACAAGCTAAATTAAAGGAAACCACATGTGCATATTCTTCAAAAAATAAGGTCCAATCACACATTAGCCTGTGAGACCACACCACACTATTACACATTCACTATGAAATGCTGTTTATGAAGAACACAGGGGTTCTCTGCTACCCAGAAAGATGATGGACCTGAGCCTCGTACATTAAGATTTATCATCATTCAGGATGTTTAAAATGGACTATGCATACTCTCTTCGTTTTTGGAAGTCTAGGGCCTATAGCTCTTGAGGGACCATTTTGTATGGATGGAAATGAAAGTTTAAATGCAACCTTCTCCTAACACTATGATCTGACATACCAAAGCATCAGTATGTTGTGAGGCAGTGCGGTTTGGACTTTTGATAACTGACTGACACAAAGCTTCCACATTTTCAGGGGTACAGAATGTAAGAGGATGACCAGTTGGTTTCCATGACAGCTACACTTCTCTGGGCAAATCTGGATTGTAAGGAGGGTGTTCAAGGGTTTGTGAGATTTAGTGTAGTCTTGGAGAAGGATGACAGCCTGTGATTTTCAAAACTAAAATTTTTAAAAAACATGGTCTTGTATTTGGATGAACGTAGTAAATGGAGTAAGACTCTTCCTGGTGATATCTCATGCAAGTAGGGTTGACATGGTGCCCTCCTATCTTGCATAGGTTACGATGTGTGCAAAACCTAACACTTTTGAGAGATTATTTCCACAGAGTTTTAGCAGTTGTAAAGTTCTACCTTTGTACAAGAATATGTCTGAGCCTGCTGTAGAGTTCCATTATCTTTTTATGTTCTCTGTGTATCCAGTCTCTGGTAGCCAACTTAACTGGTCTTGATAATTCCAGCATTCAGATCCATTAATGGAATGTCAGTTCTTTTTTGGCAATCTTATTTGCTGTTTCACTACCTAAAATCTGTTAAAGCACCTATTTTATTGAGCTAGGTCATATATATCCAGTATAATGAAGACCTCTTGGCACCTCAAGACGAGCTTGGGCTTGATCAAGGAACCTTCAATTTTACTTCTAGAGGATATAACTGTGTCTCTACTCTTTATAGCCCTTTTTGATACTCTCATATGCAAATTCTCAGCCTGAAAGACTGTTGCATGAACACTCAGCCTAAATGAAAGTTTAATACCATTTCCATGTTTTTGAACCATCAGTATACCAGGTTACCCTGTGGAGTGGTGCAGTGGGTTCAAGTATGTTGCTCTAGGTTTAGGCCATGGAATGCACCTGGATTCAATCTCACCCATGTGAGTGCAGAGTTTGTCCTGGGAATAGGGACCAGTGCCCACTCCACATCATGAAAGTGAGAAGCTGCCCATTCTAGCCAACATTATATTACATCCCTGTATTGGTTGGATAATTACCTGTCTCTGTCATGTATAAGTGGGCATGAGGTTGGTAGTTGGTTCGGTAGCCCCAGGCTCAAAAGGGCTGTAGCAGCATGGAATATATTTATTGAATGAAGTTATTTCTTCTTTCTCCAATACATTGTTACGATTTACAAATTTCATATTAGTCTAAGCATTTATTTCATCCTTGAGCCCCATTGAACAGAAGACTATGGCTGTATTATGTATGCTGTCCCTTTCCCCTCTTCCCTTTTAGCTATAGAAGATTCCCACTATTTTACCTATCTTTACTCCCTTTTCTTTCTTCTTAGCCTTCTTACCATTTTCCACTTTATTCATTCTTACATCCACCCTTTCCCATTTTCTTAACCTCACATTTCTCCTTTTTCCTCTATGCTTTTTCATCTCGCTTGTGTTTCCTAACTATTTGCTCAATCTAGTCGCCCTCTGTGATATATCCCTTTCTTTCTCTCTTCTAACCCCCTTCCCTGGTGTTCCAACCATTGTCACCTGTCGCCATCTGTGTTGCTATTATCCCATGTCCTCTTTGCCTTATTTATTCCGCTTCTCTCATGCTGTCCATTCTTGTCATCTGACACTTTGTTCCAATTCCCTTTCCCTTACTAACTTGCTGGCTTAATTTCACTGCCCACTCTGTTAGACTGCCTGTTCCCCCTACAGCCATTTCACTTAATTCCACTCCTCCCATAGGCTTCTCTTTCATCATTGTTTGCTGACTGTTTTTTTTTTTTTTTTTTTTTTTTTTTTTTTCCCTGCTGTGCATGACCTGTACATCCTTCTTGTTGACTCTCACATGTCTATTTCCTTTCTGGGTCAATGTTTGCTGCATGCTTCTCCTGTTGTCCTTTGGTTCTTCTGTTTCCACTCATCCACATACTCGTCTAGACATAACCTAAAATTTATAAATGTGCCTTTATTCCTAGGCTCCTTGTCTGCCTTCTTTTTTGTATTAATTCCTCCATTTGGTTCTTTGACTGAATTTTAGGTTTCTACTAGTAGAGCTAACTATCCTTTTTAACATCAAAATCTCATACTGTGCGTTAGTATTTATAAACTTCACTTAATGTTTCTTCCTCTTATTTTACCGATTTTGGATGGGTTGCATATTTCAAATCCTCTGTTGGAATACTAATTTCCTTTCTAGTAGCTTATTTACTTCCTTCCATGCTCCAACTCTTCTCTTTTCAATCCCTAATGATTATTGTATCTTTTCCTCCTGTCTTCCGTACTGTTCATGTTCCGTTCCTTATCCTCCACCTTTGTTCTTACTACCTTCACTTTTTTATTTCCTCCCTTGCATTTCTTGTACTTTCTCCATTCTTGTCTAAATCTCTCTGCCAGTACTTTACCTCTTAATACAATTCCTTCATCTACCATTTGCGTAGCTGCCATATCATTTGTCTCCTTTTTGCTCTTATCCACAGGAGTTCTGTGTGTCTGTCCTGCATTGCTCTATTTGAACTTTATTATTAGTATTATTATTTTTATTGTTGTACCAGGTTTGGTTGATTAGTTCTCGGGCTTAATTTTCCCCTCCTACTGCACACTAGATATGCAAATTAATATGTTTTATCAAACAAAACCCTTGCCTCTAGAATGTTGAACCCCATATTAAGTATCCAATGAGTTTCATTGCTCTAAGGAAGCTTGAGGTTATCTGAATGACAGTAATTGGAATGCATCTGTTTAAGATCTTAACCTGATGAAACACCTCAGTGGCATTAACCACAACACAGAAGTGTAATAGGGTGAGTTCAAATAGCGTTTCAATAGATAGCAGTAGAGGTTGTATTAAATGCTCCCATTTAATACAGTGTAGGTAAGTTGAAAGCTTAATGCAATCGCCATATCTCCCAAATATCAGCTAGGAGCCCCAAAAGATGTAATAATGAACCTAAGAGTCCAAAAAGAAACACTGCATGTAACACAGAAAATGCAATCAATATAAATGAAAACAGCAAATGAAAATTCAGAATGGATATGCTTCAAATTCAACAATTCATCTTCATTAACATTATAAACCTTATAGCAAATAAACCGAAATCAAGGTAAAACCAGTAACAAACAGGATTACACCATTCATGAGATATTTAATGAAAAAATACGCTGAATTAAACTTGTACAACCGTTTGTGTTTTGAAAGAAGCTGGAAATAATTGTTTTAAATTATCAACTTTAAAGATTAGTCAGCAGTGGAAACGCAAACATTGCTACTAACATGTATTAAGAGCCACGTATCCCATCGTTTGAAATTTTCCAGCTGGTTTTGTGGTAGCTCTGTTCAGCTTGATGATGGTAGTGGACACATCTTGTGAAATATATTTCCAGAATGGGCATGGCAACTGCAAATGTTACAGAATTTATATGGGAAAATCAAAAGAAACCAGCTCAAAGGAGCACATGAGACTTCTCCAATGTAGAGGGACATATCCACAGTAGTGTGCCACTTTAGGACAGCTAATCACATGCCCAAAGACACACAGTTGGGGCCATTGAAATTTAAATCACTGTTACAAACAAGAATAATCTTGCTATCAGCATATGGGAGGAAAGAAAGAGAAATAGTGAGATGGAACATTCTTATGCTGCTGATTGGCAGAGCAAAGTCCTTGGGTGTTTTCAATTGCTATTATACAATAACCACCTCTAAGAAGTATGCCACTGTAAATGATTTTCTAATCACTGCTCAATGTGAATTATTTTGGAGAGAAAAATATACAAACGCAAACATTAGGATAATTTGTCAGTATCCTGCGCATTTACTATAGATGTATTCTATGCTCTTAAATTTTGAAAGAAATGTTTATAACATATATTACAAGTGAGTATAGAAAAATAGATTAATAGAAGTTCACACATTTTTATTAAATAATAGCAACCTAATTTCATAGTACTAATGAAATAATTGTATAATAGACTGTATCCCTATATTATGTGGCCATTTTCAGAACAAAGTTAGTCTAAAGATGAATGTTTATTCAGATACTATTGTTGATTGTGTAGAAAAACTTCTGATATTTAAGAAACCTTTTACCTCACAAGCCTAGAACACTTGTAACCAATTTAAAAGCAGTTCATTTATCATCACAAAGTAGGTCTGTCAAAATGAAACACAGCCTTGGGAAAACTCAAGAAATGTTGAGAGGTAAATGTTCACATATTTTTATGCAATACTTGCTGGCAGTGTTACTAGATTAACTGACAGGAAATTAGCACTGCTACAGGTAGTATTGCAAAACCTACATGCACACTTCTGAGTCATACTTATGGTAAGTTGAGTCTTCTGCTCATTATTTACATTAGGATCATTCCTGTCTGAGATACATACTAGCGTCATATAATGCTGTTAACTATAATTTCATCTGCACACTTAATGTATGAATGGTATCAGTAGCATAAACATAATGAACATGTAATAAAATCTAACGTAATAAGTCAAAAACAGATTCCATTTTTGAAATTGTGCTGACAGTGGGATTATTCTAGTTTTTGGCAGATAATATCAGTGGTTTAAATTTCAATGCTCCCATTGGAGTGCCTATGAGCATGTGATTAGCTGTCGTAAAGTAGTGTTCTACTGGGGATTTGTCTCTTTGTATTGGAGACATCTCATGTGCTCTTTTGAGCTAATTTCTCTTGATTTTTCCCCATATAAATTCTGTTACCTTCAAGTCATATGTTTTCCTTTATACCACAGAATCAATGTTAACCTGTGTCATTGATCCAAAAGTCTGATATTCATAATGAACTGAATCAGATTCTGAACATGATATTTGAAAACTTCATGTGTCCTCTAAAAGGACAGTGTTCTGTAAAGAGACCCATTGCCCATGAGAGCTTTCTCAGCTCAATTTTAGCAAATCTGGTGGCCTATTTCTATCCAGTCTCCATGCAAAAGCTTTGGTGTGCCAGAATTCTACAGATGAATTACAATACTCATGTTCTCTTGTCAACCAGCCCCTGATAGCCAGCTCAGCTGGTCCTGATAACAGTCCATGCACTTGTTTAGCTCTGATATAACATTTCTCATCTCCCCTTTTAGCAGCTTCATCTACCCTTTCATTGCAGAGAGTTCCCAGTCCACTGGTACCTACTTTAGCTGGACTGAATTGTGGGAGCCAGTGCTGTGAGGGATTCTTGGCATTCTAATGGCCAGTTGTATGAACTCGGAATAAACCTCTGTTAGACGTTATTCCATGGTTATGTGCTAAATTGTGTTGTACGACAATGGAATAGACTATCAAGGGAATAAATATGGAATAACTTTCCATGATTCCTTGCAGGGATAAGGTGATATTCCAAGAATAGGGTATAAAAAGGAAAGTGGCCACTTTGGTACTAGACACAATTTTGACCCATATTTGACTGAAATAAACGATTAATTTCTTTAAATGTTTTTGAGGACATGCTAAACCTAAATACAATAAGTTGTAGAGATAGTCCGATAAATGTACATACCTATAATGAGATTAAAGTTGAGAAAGGATATTGCACAGACAACTTGGTGGTTATAAGATAAATATGACCAGAAGATAGTTAAAATACTGTTTCATTTATAAAACAGTAAAATCTACCTACAATATTATCGTCAAAATACCTCTATTTTTATGGAAACGGTTAAATTTGATCCAACACAAGATAAATATAAAATAGTGTAGTGCAGTAATTCACCAGCACAATGCATAACATTGTAAAGAGTGAGGTTACATTTTATTGACAAAATTCAAAGGATAGGTTACTTCTAGGGCAATATGCTTCAAAACGTAAGATAGCCACAAGTGTTAATGTTAGCGACATTCTGTACTATATTCAGATTTTGGAAGTTAAGTGCAAATTTAAAAAACTATTAGCACTACAAGCTGTGTGATGTATGGAAGAGATGCCCAGATTAAAAGACGCCTTTAGAGTTTGTAAATCTAAGTATATTATTTTACAATAAATTCATAATTTTTCATATTATATGCTGTAGGTTTAATGCATTAGAGACAATTTTGATTGAATAGAGAATACCTTCCGTAAAATATGTTCTCGGTTTTATTGGTTTGATTGACAATTTCTAGCTGCTGTATTAAGTATTGCTATCATCAAGGTGCGAACTGTAATGGGAACAGTTTAATGTATTATTTGACATAACTACTAATATTTCTATTGGTTTATAATACCTGTATAACAAATTGTTTTTGTACTTATCTTGGTGCAATGATTCAATCATGCATATCTTAAGTTGATAATGTCATTGGCACCACTAAAATGTAATTTTCAAAATTCGCTTACTAAGTATTGTATTATAATGAATAAAATGCAGATATCAGGCTAAGTACGTTAGCTGTTATGAGTTCAGAAACAGAAAGATGTCATATATCAGCACAAGATACAACTTTCCCATACTCCTATCCTATCGCAAGAAGTCATAGTATAAATGTGTGTTTATGTTTTGTAAAGTGTACAGATTTCTACATCCAAACACGCTTGTGAACATTCATAATTATTTATAAAATTGCATCTTACAACCTGGCACCACACATTATACCGTGAATAATGTTATTCCAAGAATAACTATTCCAGGATTTATTCGGAGTTCATACAACCGGCCCTACGACAACTTGAATTTAACCAGTGGTTATTGAGGGCATTCATGCCTGCCAATTTTTGCAGTATTTAATGTGTAAGTGAAGTTGTGTGGCAAAATTTTATAAAAAAAATTTAAAAAGCAAAATTATAGTTTGCTAATGTACTAGTATGAAGGCCAAGAAGACTGCATATTTTTAACAAAAATAATAGGAGGTACATATTGTCACACCCACTGTTTAAATCAAGGGACTCGCTTTGAACTAATGATGGAAGCACATGGTTCTTGAAGCAAATTCAGTTAAGAATAGTATGTGATGTTTAAAAATGAATTGGCAGTAGAAACATAAAGCTAATAGTTGTACATCAATGACAAAACAATGTTAAATTATTTTCGTAAATTTAAGACAATTGTTAGGTCAATTTTCAGTTTAAAAGAGAGCAGCCATACAACCTACTAGCTACATACAATGTGCAGTAAAATTGTGATATGTTTAGATTCTTCTTTTTTTACAGTTTCAGGCTGGCCCATTCAAAAAGTAATTCCTTTAAATATCTGTTATTCTTTTTATTTCACAGCTAATAGCTTCAGATGTGAGTAAAAAGAGGACAGAAGAAAACATTCGAAGAGAGATCACCACAATGGCCAGACTGAGACATCTTAACATAGTTAGAATCTTTGGTGCTACCAAGCATGAAAATAATTTTAATATTTTTATGGAATGGATGTCTGGTGGTTCTGTTGCTGATTTGTTAAAACAATATGGTCCACTCGGTGAAAAAACCATTATCAACTACACCAAGCAGTTGCTTGAAGGACTGGCTTATCTTCATGAGAATCATGTTATGCATTGCGACATTAAAGGTGAGTCTTTTGACACTTAACTTTGAAGTAATGCTATCTGACTGTAATCACTTTTCAAATTTCTTGGAAATACAATAGTGCTTCAGAGTAGTACTGATATACCCTGTGTTAATACTTATTTGTTTACTGTCTTCTTAAAAGAGCATAGTCTTTATGATGAAAAAGTTCTCTGAACCGTAAGTCAATTGCCTACTATGATTTTGCTCTCTTCATCTTAACAGGCTTTTCACCTGTGGTAGAGATCTTAAGTGGTATGCAAAAAATAACCTTCTGTGTGCCTTGAAAATGATAGGGTAATCTTTTAACAAAGAAAGTGGCATCAGCATTATATTGTCTTCATGCATATATCACAAAGCAATAAGAAATTTACTAGTGTCAAAACAAGTGTTTAGTGAAAAAGAGGAACATTTAAGAATTTGTATAAACAGTATAAGGCACTGCTTTAGTCAAAATAGAATGGCTAGTAAATATTGGTACAAGGGGTCAAGAATACTATGTTTAATTTCTGTAGGTTTCATCATTTAGTAATAAAGTTCTTTTTTGGCAAAATAAACTGCAATATTGCAAGCTATGTGTATTCTTACATGTGCCAACAGCTTTTGTTGTATCTGGCGGCTGCTTTATCATAGCTAAGTGAAATTAAGTATTTATATCCATGACAAGCAGGGCTGAGGTATTCATTCCAAGTAACAATGAATCCACATTTTCTGTATTTAAGGAATATGATAGTGAAAATCATTTCTCTATGTTTTCAAGTTGAAATTATACTGACCTCTTTAAATAAATGTATGAATAAAAGGGTGCACTTTTTCTTAACAAAACATATGCATAATAAAATATTCTTTTCCACAACCAAAACAAGACAGTACTAAATTCTTTAAACTTAAATATATACTTAAAAAAATTTAAATAAAATATACAAAAAATAAACATTCCTGTTGATTACAGAGCCAAAATAAAACTTATGGTCCTATTGCGTTAAAAGAAAACTCATAAATGTTCCCTAAATAAAAAGAGAAGCAAAATGTTAATGTTACTTACAGGAAAACAATAAAACTTAGCAGAATGCTCAAAATGTAATTTGCATTTATTTTACCCCAAAACAAAGAATAGGAGTAACTAAATACTTAGGTACATTATCGAGCTAAATACAACTAATGTACTCCTTGAAATACCCTACCCTATCATTTTCTTTAGAAAAAGAGTGCAAGAATTGATAAATCCCAGAGAGTTCCCTAAAAGAAGTACTTGGGAGTAGAAATTAACGACTGGTATTTTTTACTTGTGGTCCAGCTGTGCTCCATCCCAGGTTGCAAACTTAAGATTTTTCTCCATGGATATGATAAAGCATTATATTCTGTTGCATTATATCATAAAAATTAGCTATGTAGTGCTATGATAGGCCAGAGTTTATCTCTGTATCTATCTTCCACCACAATAATGGTCTCCCTTCACTGGGTTGCAGTAAAATGCATACAGCATGCATATTTAAACTTTTTTTAAACTACTAGTAATCTAATCAGCAGTATAATACAGAGATATTCTTTAATGGAAATATTTGGACTGTAAAATGAACTTCCTCATATGAATTGTTTGTCTTATTTGGTTTTTATGGCTTCAGGATATGTTTCCCTTTTTTCTGACAGCTTTGTTTATAGTTATGAAGCATAAAATATATCTTAGAAATTTGTATATCATCTGAAGTAGCATTCTTTGTTTAAATATTCATCTTTGGTCTCAGGAAAAACTTTGTGTTCTTGTGTGTGTGAAAGAGTAGTATTACCAGGTCTTCAAGAATTTTTATAAAACATAATTTCCATTTATGTGTAATGCTGTGCATTCAATGTACTAAACGTTTTAAGCATTCTAAATTTCTTGTCATTGCAAAATTATGTGGGCTGTTCAATAAAGAATAATCACAATTGTTTTGAGCGTATACCTTGACTCATCCTCATAATTTTCAAAATAGTCTCTCTTGAATGTGATGCACCTGTTCCAGCATTTCTGCCAATCTGCAAAGACATACTGGAAACCATTGTTTGAAAGAGATTTCAGAATAATCTCCACAGCCTTCACTGCTGCTTCTGATGATTCAAAATAGCTCCCATGAAACTGTTTCTTCAGGTTAGATAACAGAATAGTCATACAGGGCTAAATCCGAACTATAAGGAGGGTGAGGGAAGCACTTCACATTGATTTTTGCAAGATATTTAGTAACAACATTTGCAATATGCAACCGTACATTGAGGAATAGCATCCAGCCTGCTTCATATATATGTGATCTTTTTCACATTATATGTACTTGCAAAGTTTTCAGGACATTCCTGTAGTATTCAGTTATTGATGTGTGTGCAGCTACTACTTGCTGATAAACCATTTCATGAATGTCAAAAAATGAGATGACCATAACTTTCCCAACAGAAGCAACCATTTTTGCTTTGCTGGGAGTTAGTGATGGAGACTTCCACACTGAACTTTGCTATATCCTTTCAGGATCAAATTGATGTGGCCAAGTTTCATCATTAGTGATTATATTTGAAAGAAACTCAGGATCTTGCTCTAACATCAACTTCAACTGCATGCCAATGCCTTTTGTTTGGGAGTCAGCAGTCTTGGAACTTACTATGCACAAGCATCTCTTGTGTAAATTTTCTGACACCAGCATGTGGGTGCTATTCAATGAAATTTGCAGTATTTCAAAAAGTGTTGTAGGAGGTTATTTGTCAATCCTCTCTCACAATGGCAGCAGCAGTGTTGTTTTTCTTTCATAAGAGCAGTAACTAGAATCCCATGTCCTTTTGAAACTGTCTCCCTTTGAAATTAATTCTTTTTAAACAACTTAAACCATGTTCAAGCTGTTCAGTGTAGGGAAGAATGCTCTCCATAGGCTTCAGCTGAAGATTTGTTGAGACAAAAACAGAATTACAAAGCTGCATACTTTTTTATGGTAGCCAACACTGTTGGTCTCAGCTTTCCCGCCTCTTACAGGTGCCAACAGTAAAGTAGTGTAGGTGTTTGGTACACATTAAGCTAACAGAATATCTTAAGATTAAATTGTAGCATAAGAAATTATAATAGTAAAAAATTGTAATCATTCTTTAATGAGCAGCCCTCATATTATGCTTTTCTAGATGAGAGAAGGTATAATGACTTTCAATTTCAAGAACTTGGCAATTATGGTATTCATACATTCATATTGTATTAACACATCATGTGCAATATTTTTAGTGGACAGTATCACTACTTTTGCTAAATGTCTACAAAGAAATTTAGAAAACATGACAATATTGAAAACAACTGAGCAATAAATTAGCAAATCATCTTTAAATTACACAAATGCTACATGGTTGTCACCTTTAAATGACATAGCTGCACCAATTTCCAACCTGTATTAATATACTCCTTCCAAAATTTTTTTCCAGCCCTATACATTCTCTCTCCAAACTTTTTTCTTTCAAACTGTTGGTATGATTGCTTGACTCTATCTTACCAAATATAGTGAAACATACAACAAATCAGGTTTCCTGTGATCCATGGCAATACTAACTATTGCTTTAAAAATTACACTTTGTGTAACATTTAAATAATTCCAGAATGTCCACTATCAAAAGCGTTGCTCTATTTCTTTTACATACAGGACATGGTTTGACTCATCTTATGAAGTGATAAAATTTAATAGCTCCAGATCTCTCATTGCGCTACTGAGAATAAAGAAGGCAAATGGAAGAAAGAACTCCAATATGCTGAGCATTAGCAACCAACCAACATTATATTATTGCCAAACATTTAGTTATAAAATGTATAAGATAAAGTGTGTTCAAACAATCTGTGTGTCAGTGGACTAGTCAATCACCGATATGAATTAACAATTTTTTAATACTGAAATGCCCTTTATGAACAAGAATTCAACAGCTTAGAGTCAAACGTTTGAGATACTGTTATTTTTAAACCACTCAGGATGGATCTTTCTCAGTGTCTAATTACTGCATGTCTATCTTTTATAATTTCAAAGATACCATGGGTCATATCTACTAAATTAATGAAATGGTGTTTTATTTATGGATGCTCTTTAACTGCTGTGGTTCTCAGCATCCTATTCTATATTGGATGTGAAAGACCACTTAATTTTGCTCAGAGGCCTCTCTATCAGGCTTGAGGTTCTTTTACGTGTCGTAAATATACAACACAGGACACACGACTTTACCTCCCTTCCAAAGGGAACCATGCTAAGGATTTTTACGCCCAAAAAAATCCATCGTCCTAAGCTGGGTTTGAACCCGCAACCTAGGGTATATGAAGTTAGCATGGTAACCATTATACCACGGGGAGTGACACTAAATTGGTGATAATGTTTAGCATCGGGTAACCGTATCTCAATTTACACTTATCTGATGCATGCTATAGTGCTCCTGTGTTAGAGTCAAACGTATGTTAAGATAAGTTTCTTTGCAGCTCACTTTGATTTATTGCAATGTACACAAGGTTGCTTGCCGTGCCTGTTGGAAATACATTTTGGCATTTTTGAAGATATGTTGCTGAATGATGTTAACTAGTCTGTGAAAGAAAAAATTTAAGACAGTGGTCTGCATTAATAGTGCAGTGGCTTCTGGACAAGCCTGTTTACTGTCACAATGGGCATTATTTAAAAGCAAAATTCAACAATCTTGACCTTTCGATTTCAACTTCTTCAGATAGTAAACTTGAATTATGAAATGAAGAGCAGACTTTTGATTTGCTGAGATCCTCACCGACAGAATATATTTGGTTATTAGACTTTACATTATTCAGAACTGAATGTTCCTGCTTCAAACTTTCTTAATTTTAATCATTTAAACCGTGCATTTCATATAGTGATTCCCTTTGAAATACAATGCAATATAAATTTTAATAAAATATTTATGTAACTTCAATAGAAACAAATATGTTTAAATATGAATTAAAAACTGCAGCAAAGGTATTATGTTTTAGGTTCCTACTGAAGTTTTGACAATGACAGGAGAGTGACAGTAAGTCACTTTGATATAGATGAATATGAAGTAGTCAAGGGACCTGAAATATATACCAATTGAAATTGAAAATTCAGATTCTAATAAAGCTAGTTCATCTCGGTTATATATAAAGAGGGAGAAAGATTCCTGCATATTTCCAAACTAAAAGTAAACTACTGGAAAAGTTTATCATACACTCCTGCCACTATCAGTTGTTAGTATCTTAGAACATCTACATCCTCCAAGAATTAAAGATGAAAATGTGGCCAGTAAAAGGAAAATCAGGAAGTTACAGTAATGATAGCGGATTCTAATATGACCAGCAACTTTATGATATCAATATGGCTGTAGAAAATGATCAATGAAGAGAAATTGTTTCCTCCAAACAATGAAAAATTAGCTGCTGCAGGCACTAAATATGAAGATTCAGGTTCATATATAGATCAGCAAACTCAAGAAGAAAAGCATAAGAAAACAAAAAAATATGATAGCTATTCAGGACAACTGGAGAAGAAACATGCAAAAGAGGAAAATATATTCAGATCAGGAAGTTTGAACGAAAAGCTGTAAAATTTGAACACAGAAAACTTAAGCCACAATATTATTTTCAGTGTCCTCACAAATACAATTTTAACTTTTATGAGGATGATTGCAGAGAAGTCACTGTTGCTTTTGGAGCCTGGTTGATGTCAATAAGCAATGACAATATCTTAATGCACTTGTTACTGAGAAATAGAAGCTTTAATTAGGACATATGCAAATATTTAAAGGATAAATAAAAGCAGAGAGTTTTACAAGGTGAAAAACCAAAACTGTTTTCAGGTATACCAAACCTTTTTCTTGGCTAGTTTTAACATCAGAAACTGTTGTGAAAATATTTAGAGGAGGATGCCTTTAGCACTGTGGCAGATAGAGGAAAACAAAAGCTTGGTGTAAAGAGACCTGAAGAAAGCCAGAAGTGGATCATAGGTTACATTAACTGCTTTATCAGTGAGCCATCCTATTATACATGTAAAGAAACTAGAGAATATTTCCTTCAGATTTGAACTTCTCTAAAAAATGTATCATGTTCTTTCAAAAAAGTGAAATTGACAAGGTTCTGCCTGAAAAGAAAGTTTCTATTGTAATATTATCTACACTAATTTTAATATCTCATTCCTTGTAGCAAGGAAAGACAAAAGTGATAAAGGATCGCTTATGATCAACTCAATAATAAAGAAACACTTAGTCTCTCTTAGGGTTGAGCCCACAAAAGGCACATATCAAGAAAGGAAAGCACTAGAAATATAACAGATCTGTATGTGTATAAGCATGATATTGAAAATGGAAATTTAAGGAATTTGACAGGAGGCTGATAGGTATTGCCCTGCAGTTCATGCTAAAGCTATATTCTACAAAGATAAGCTGTGTATAATCTTACTGTTTACAATGTGGCAAAAAGATAGGTTGAAAACTATTTGTGGTATGAAGGAACTGCAGGTAGAGGAACAAATAAAGTTGCCTCTTGTGTTTATGACGATGTGAAAAATTCTGCTACTAGTAATCAGCAATGTCTTGACTCCTGTGGGAGATAGAATAGAAATTCAATTGTGTGTACGACATGCTTATATGCAACACAGTGATGGTCTATTCCTGCCATTTATCGTGGATTCTTCGAACGAGGACATTCTCAAATGAAATGAGATTCAGTGCTGGAAGTAAGAATGTGGAAATATTTTACCTATCTAGTTTGTATGCAATAGGAAGAAGTGTTCATTAATATAAAGTGAAAGAAATAGATCAGTCAGGCATATGACACTTTAAATCTCTGCAAATGGAAATTCTAAAAGAAACACCATTCTCTGGCTGTATATAATGTGGCTTCAACTCAGAAAAAGCAATCCTAATCAAGTTTATTTTAAATATAATCATCTTGAAGATAGTTATCATTCATTCCAAATCGGTAGGAAAGAGTTAGCTTGTCATTAATCACTCATACAGCCAGCCTTGAAAATAGCCAGGCATAAATTGATCAATCTCTTGAATTTGTGTAAATTGACATATTTCCAAATAACAATACCATTATTTCTGTAATTGATATCCACCGAGGAGCCAGCACAGAAAGAGAAGAAAGCTTAACAGAAGCCTTAGTTAATTCTGGTACATTTAGTCAAATAAAGCGATAAGGACCAGCATTGTAAATAATTGTCCAGGTAGGAAAAGTGATATTAATTGGTTAATATTTAAAAGTTATTACCTGAATATTCTAAATTTGTGATAAACATTTATTGTAAAAATATCAAGTCTAGTATATGAGAAAATTTTGAATGTACAATACATTAATAACATTTTTGCTCACATTTTGTTGAGTTGCAGGCTCATGCTGAAATCATATTATGATAGACGTAATTGATGTATGCCATTCCTGAAATTTGTACATTGCTACTTAGAATTTACCAATAAAATAATGTTTTAAAAATCTTTTATTAAGAAAGAAAACCCCCTCTTATACATGACAATGCATGGTTAGTGAAACGAACCTATATCACTAGCATTTATTTTATTGTTCAAAAGCATTAATATGAAACATTTTATCTAAAACCTAATGCACATAAAATTGATTGGAAAACATTGAAGTTTGTTATTTCAAAAGATGAAATTATTAAAAACTATTTCAAACATAAAATTGAAGCATCAAAGTAGAAAAGTTTTCTTTTTACGTTTCTGAAAAATGGGTATTTTGTAGATACGTTTGTTTGACAGTAAGTCATTGAATTATTACTCCATGCAGCACACACATACAAAATTGTATAGTTGGACAGGTATGAGGTGTAGAGCAGATCCTGGCAGTACAGCAAAGAAATGTTCTCAAAGGGTACATATGATGGTAAACAAAAATACATTTAGAAGACGAGCCTTAGTGCAGCATGCAGCAAAAAGTACAGATTCCATCCAGTTGTTTAATACAAGAGAGGCAGTCAAGAGACCTTGAAATAGCCATCATTTACTCTTATATCAACAGCAGCACTTTAATAAGCAAAAATGAGTAAACTCTGCTAGACATGACTGGGAAAAGGTATATGGCACATACATACCCTTCAGAAAATGTCTGGACATTCTACAAGCTTTGCAGCATGGATTTCATAGATTGGCCCTCCCCTAAGATTGGCCAAGCAGCAGACCAATTGCAGCCGGGCTCCTACCCAGTATCACTAGAAAACTAGACAAGCTGCAGTATGTGATGCAGTTTTGCCAGAAAGAGAACCATGACATAATGGTCATAATATCAGCAGGAAGAGAAATGATGCACCATCAACCAGACAATCCACACAGCTTTGACTGTGGTTGCAGAAGCTTTGAAACTTACTTAAACACCAATACCTTAGCCTGATTTTCTCATGCAATGCAGTTTCCTACATTAAATTGAACTCTTCTAAACTTTGATACTGGCTATGCTTCATTGAAATGGCAGTATAATTGGAATTGTGCTTCATCAGAAAAGAATTAAATTTGGATCAATCACTCCAGCATTAACATTCTCAAATTCCAGTTACAGAAATTTACTTGACCTTTTGTTTTTATCAGGTGACAGAAATTCATAGATGCAGTTATCTGGAGTGGTTTTAATGTTAAGACTTTTGTAGTTTGCCATAGCTGAGTTCATTGAAATGTTGTTTCTTTGCAAGCCAATGTAAAAATTTTTTAGGAAAATGTGATTGTTCTCCAATCTTATCTAGTTTATCTTCAGTAAGCATGCGTCAGTTTTCTCTCTTTCTTCTAATCAAGAATTTGACCATTTCCTTAAACTTAACAGGATTTTGTATGGCTTCTCTGCTTTGAGGTCATAAAGCGTGTACTTCATTACAAGATGATGTGATCATATGAGCAATTCATAAAAAATCCCTTATTGTAATGTATACTTGGTGGCATTATAATACAAAATCAAAACTGCTTTTAAGATGTAAACACTAAAATTATTTCTGAACCAGCACAAGTTTTGATGAGACTGGGAACAAACCATTGCAGACCAAGGTCGTAAGTGCACTGTGAGCTGTAATGGGATGTCACCAGTCAACATATACATGAGAAGCACTTTAGTATCCAGTAAACATAAAAATCTCAAGAAGAGAAGAAAAAGAATAAAAAAGGAAGAAAGAATGAGCAAGAAAATAAGAATGCTCAAATTCGTGTTGGCGATGCTGTTCCAACAATTGTCAAATCTTGTTTGCCCAAACCTAAATTCCATTATGGGTACTTGGTATTGTATTCACTTAATCCTTACCCTACCCCAAATTCCAAGAAATATTATACCATTATAACTACTGCTAGTACTTCATATGTTCGAATGCAGAGGCCCACTGTTATGGCACTGTTGGTCAGTGTGGTTTATTTGTGTTTAAAATGTTGGCAAACACAAAACATTAAAGAGAAACTCAGACATCAGAAACAGCAGAAAAGAGATTTTAAATGTTAGAGGTAAGACAGACTACAAATTCTTATTCATCTATATGGAAAATATTAAGTTTGTGTCGCCAATAACACAAAGCTTTACTTTTTTTAAATACAGAGTAACAGATAAGTCGGATAAGTGTTTTGCCTGTCTGGTCCTTGGCATTTGTTGCAGTCTGGCGCTATCATATAAAGGCGCAGATGAAACCTTGCTACATTTGTAACACTACTTTTAAAGGCTTTACTTATGAACTTTATGAAAGGAATTTATGAAACTTAATGGCCACCGTCATTGTCCACACATTTTTGGTTCCTCTTTAGGAAACTGTCACTTGCCATAGTTCACCTTGAGAATTGCTGACAATTTCCTGGCAGATAGTTTGTTTTAACTCTTCCAGGGTGTGTGGGTTTGTCTTGTTCACTTTGTGATTTCATTTACCTCAGAGATAGAAATCACAGGGGGTTGGATCGGGAGACCGAGGGGGCCACAAATCTAAACTAATAATTCTGTCCTGCAACACACTTTCAATTCTTCTCATCGAAAGATTGGTGATGTGAACTATTGCAGAGTGTTGAGAAAAAGGCAAAATAAAGTTCACTGTCTGTTACTTTAAAAAATTGGGGGGGGGGGGAGAAAATTGTATTCATATATGTAAGGGCAAAACTGTTGACTTGAAAAAAATTGATCCTATAACTCCTTCTCTGTAATATTTCTACAAATTGTACTTTCACTTGGTGAGCTGATTGAGTTAACAACATACAAATCATAAATAAATACTCTGTGCAGTAGAAAACATACTGAGCCATAATACACAATAATAGATCACACAGAATAACTGAACTATACCATATCACTGCCAACTCAATACTGTACTCCCAGAGCAGAGCAAAGCTATGTCAGAAGTATGACCTTTACAGCAGCAGTGCTGATTTGTGTGTATACTTGCCCAGTGGAAAAGCACTGTGCAACCAGTTCGGAGGTTTTTGACTTGTTCATTAGATAGAGAAGGCATTGTGTTCCACCCAAATATTTTACCAATACTTCACTGATACACAGGTTTTGATATGCACTGAATTCAAAAGGAAATTTTTAGAAAAAGGTGCATGTGAGGGAGAGAGAAAATGCCGTAACCCAAATATGAAAAATCTTACAAATATACTTTGTATTAAGGTTTAGTGTCTTTCAAAAATGCAAGATGAAGATTCTCAAGAAAATACCCCACCCAAGAAAATTAACCTTTACATGGAACATTTTTGGAAATATTTGGATTTCTCAAAAGTGGCTGTTAATAATTTTGATTAAAAACCATATATTAAATATATTCACACGAGACTTATATCTTGATTTTTTTCTGGCAATAAGTCTATGAAGTTCTCTTCATTCGGAAGGAATTTTGTATAATCCTGTATAAGTGGTAACACTAAGCACCAGACAAAAATGTACTACACAAGAAATGCATATCTAAAAAATAAAGAATTTGAGTTGATTTTTGTAACACAAACATCACTTATTTTCACTTACTGGGGACCGGTTTCAGGTAACAGTTGTTCCCATTTTCAACCCTTAATTCCGACTAAATCTTTCTTCGTTGGCGACAATGATGGAGGTGGTGGTGTATTGTGGAGGCATCTGTTGCTGGATCTGTGAACTTCCAGAGGTTGCTGTACGGTGGCAAATCAAAATTCATGATATGGCTCTTTTTCTTCATGATGTAGATCTTCTCCCAGACATGTAATTCTGTGGGTTTATAAGCTGGCTTTAATAGTTTTATATTTGGTGTGATTTCATGACCTGATGTCCAAAAATGATAGGCAACTGCTGATTTTTCTATTTGTTTGTATTTTAGGTTTCTCATGTGTTCCTTTAATCTGGTCTCCAAACTTCTCTTTGTCCTTCCGATATACACCAGATTTCAGTCTGAGCATTTCATTTCATAAATTCCCGGTTTTTTGCCTGCAGTTTCTGAATGCTGTAGTTGTTTTTTGGAGCTAAGGTGATGTTATAATTCCTGAATATTTTCTGAAGTTTGTTGTGTGCCCAAGGATGATAGGTGAATTTTCTGAATTGAGGTTGAGAACCCCAGTGACCAGAGGTTTTAAAATTGAATATTTTTAGCTTAAACATTCAATCGTAGAGAAACAAACTTGATGCATTTCTATCCACAGCCAGTTAAAACATACTTATCAGTGAACATTGCTTATGTGAAAATGAAATGCAGCTGTATAATCTTAAAAAAAAAAAAAAAAAAAAGTACTTTGTTGCAAGTTATTTTTATAGGGAGTGTATCTTAAGTGGTGGTGTCCAACTAAGTAACATTTAATGCCATATGGTCTTTTAATTGTAAACAGTGCTCCTACATGTAATGACACGTCCAGATAACACTTTTACAAATTTGCACATTTCGGAATTTACTTGTGTCTTTGATCCAGTACTTTCTGATCATATGGGAATTAGGTTTGAAGTAAATTTTTCAAAATTAAATAGTAAACCACCTCTTTCAAGAGAGGTTAGATTAATATCTCAGGGTACGGTAAGTAAATTCTTAAATTATTTTAGTACCATATTTTGAAGTTTGTATGTGTATCACAATGAGGTGTGCTTAAATTCTAATGCTATGTTTGATATTTTATATTTTTATGACATGTTTTAAAATTGTCAAGGTTAATAAGCAGTCAAGTGGGTCAATTCCCAGTTCTTGGTTTTCATCTGCTTTTAAGTTAATGCGTGAGCAAGTGGATATGTTACATAATATAAATATCTATAAAACTGAAAACAGTAGACGAATTTATTTAACTGCTGGGAATGATGATGATGGTTAGTGTTTGAGGGCGCTCAACTACAAGGTCATCAGTGCCCTTACTGCTGGGAAAGAATACAAAACAATGCTTTCTGCAACTAGAGCAATGTATAAAGAGTTTCTAATAAACAACTGTGGCAATAAACGTTAGAAAAACATGGACATAATTAATAAGGTGGCACGGAGGAATATTAATAAAGCTGAAATTAAGATAACAGCAGAGCAATTTAATACCTACTTTGTTCAGTCTGCTTCTGAAATAATAAAAAAGACAAAATAGCTGATAAGTCTGCTGTTGACTTTAAATAATGTGACAGATCACTCTGGAAGTTTTACTTGGAAGAAAGTGTTGCATGAAGTTTATAAAAAAATTATGAAATTTAATAACTCAAGAGTCAGGATTACTATGGTTTTTCTGACCATTTATTAAAATTAAGTGTTTCTTATTTATTGGATCCCTTGGTAATTATTGTCAACCAATGCTTTAACCAAGGTAAGTTTTCTGACCCCTTGTAGATATCAAAAGTTATTCGTGTTCACAAAAAGGGAAATAGAAAAGAAGTAACTATGGGCCACTATCCTTGGTGCCAGTTATATCTAAAATAATTGAAACTGTAATTTTAGAATAGTTTGTTTCATATTTTGAAACTAACAGAATATTATGTGATGAGCAATGTGGTTTTAGGCCCAACAGGTCTACTGTTTTGGGTATTGAATCCCTTGTAAACAAAGTACTTTTTTCTTTTACAAACATGCAGAATGTAGCAGTATGTGTGCGATTTTAGTAAAGCTTTTGACTGTTTACTTCACGACCTGCAGCTAAAAAAATTGGAATATAATGGAATAAAAGATAAAGAACTGTCTCCAATTTGATCATATCTTAGCAGTAGAAAGAATCAATCTCAAATAATGACCAATGTCTACTGTTCGAGATGTAACAACGGGAGTGCCTCAAGCATCAATTCTGGGTTATTTTCTTTCATTGTTGCTGTTAATGACTTGCCCGCTGCTACTCTGGGTAAGGTGATCTCTTTTGCAGATGACACCACTCTGCTAAATATTATTTCTGCAAATACTTTTGATTTATCCAATACTTTAGATCAAATTTCTGATTGGTTTGGCATAAATGGCTTGCATGTGAATAAAGAAAAAACACAAACTATCTTATTTAGTGTAATAGATAAAGTAGAGAGCAAACAGTTCAACTTCTCGGAATATGGTTGGACAACAAGCTTTCGTGGAAATTCTACATAATGGAAACATGCAAAAAAGTTGTCTGTTTTATTTATCTTAAGACTTAGGATTGTGTTTCTACTAGCACTTTATAGACTGTCTATTATAATTTATTTCATTTATAATATTTTGCTGTGGGGTAGCAATGGGGAAGCCAACCAATTATTTTTGCTCCAGAAGAAGGCTCTTAGAATAATGCAAAATTGTGATTCTTGCCAACATTGTGGACCTGTTTTTAAAGAATTTGGCATTTTAACTGTGGCATCTTTGTATTTGCATGCTTGAATTTTGTTCATCTCCAAAGAACAGATGAGTTACTTTCCTCTGACATACATAACCATGATACAAGGGGTAGAAATATGGTACCTCCAAAGTTTCGGTTACAGAAATCTCTTAACACTCACATTCATCTTGGAGTGAAATTATATAATAAATTACCTTTAAATATAAGACAAATTGTAAATGCAAATTCTTTTAAAATTAGTGTTAAAAACAGAATTAAGCATCTTAATTTTTACAACATACAAGAATATTTAAATATAGATGCATTTTAATGACTTGCTGATGAAACCTTTTGCATTGTATGTATACCAAATTGTGAAATAAATTATCATCAGTCACAGTTTTCATGGTATTTGTGTAAAGCATAAGTTGATGCTAGCAGGGTCTAATACAAGAATGTTTAAAGCAATAGCTTCTGGTAATTTACAGCAATGAAAACTTGTAATATGTATTATATTAGAATATATATTGATTTTTAAATTATTGTGCCTTTCACATTTTTGTCCTTTTCGATTATAGCAAACGCCTGAACATAGAGGCTCTAATCATAACAAACCTTCAAAGTCGATATTGATATGTTCAGTCCCCGAGATATAGGTTGTAATAATACGTGGAGACTAAACTCCTAATTTTCTGTCAGATTCACACATCTATTGTAAACAACCGTACCACATTCCTAGTCATGAATGTTCCAACTATTAAACATTATGAAAGAAGATATGAAAATGTTATTGATATGAAACTTTTCCAGGTGCAAACCTTCTAATAGACAACACAGGACGACATCTACGCATTGCTGACTTTGGCTTAGCAGTTTGGCTGAACCCCAAAAATACAGCATCAGGGTTATTTGAGAGAGAATTTCATGGAACTGTGGAATTTATGGCACCAGAGGTTGCACGTTGTGAACACTATGATACATCATGTGATATTTGGGGTGTTGGATGCTGTGTGAAAGAAATGGCAACAACATATCACCCATGGAAGGATGATAAGCTGAAAACCAAATGCTCAATGGCCTATATGGTATGTTCATGTTATTTGTTTTAATTCAAAACCTTAGCTAGGGAAACACAATATTGGGTATCTTTCATTAGATTCATTGTTAATTTTTACCCAAAAAGGTACAAACCTGCTCAGGCGTGTGTTTCTAAAATTGAAATTAAATGTGTAGTCAAATTGAAGGAAATAATTTAGCTCATGTTTTATTAACTCCAAAATTGGCTGCAACTAAAGTCTTTAATTCACTCAGTGCTTCGATGCATAGGCAGATAATGGCTTGTACACCACAGCATGCTAACACTACAGTCACTCATGGCTCATTACAACTTGCTACACACACTGACTTGCAACTTTTCAGTCTTTTATAACAAGAACGTGATGCCATAGAACTTTCTGGAAGCTTGTGGAAGCCAAAGCTTCTGGAAGAATCTAGACAGGTCACATTTAAAAGCCCCCAGTTACCAGCACACCACACTTCCTACATAGTTACACATTCCAAGGTCTCCAACTGCAGTGGCTCACTTACCAAGATGACTCTGAGAGCAGCAGTACACAGATGGCACTGTCACACTGCTCCTTACTCAGGGCTGGTTGTCCTGAGCAGCACCATCATAGTGGGCTAGACAATATTAAATGTACCACAAGTTTCTTCCCTCAGCCTCTGGAAGTGGTAGACAGCATAATTTATCCCCTTTACCACAAAGTACAGCCCTTGCCATGAAATTAAAGCTTGGAGCTTTATTTGGATAGGGCCAAATGCCTTGCAGTCATAGAAGCCAAACAACGTATGACGACACGACGACTCCTGCAGCAGCCTCAGCTCGACTGAACAGCTTGCAAACCACAAATCACCACGCGGAAGAGGCTGAATTTCGAGACTCTCCTGTCCATCCAGTGTAAGCTGTACAGACTGGAGAAGTACTTTGAGGACGCTGAAACGCCGAATTCTACCAGCAATAACAACAATGCTCAAGCAGTACTCCCCTACCAACAACAGTCGGACATTACTGACATCGCACAGACGCTAACCTCACTGTCGGACCTGTTCACTAATCTCACAACAGAATTATCACAGACTCGAATGCAACTCCTCGACAAGCACACCCAATTAGTTGAAAGAGTTAACGATGCAACACGCCTGTACCTCCCTATGCAGGAAGCATCTCTGAGGTGCTTAGAATCTGTTATCACCAACACCTGTGAACTGCACCCTGCAGTACATCACAGCGGGCATCATTACAGGTGCTGACGCCCCAAAATACACAGATTATTGTTAGTTTTTAAAGATGATTAAAGAAACTCATCACTGCCAACTCCATCCAAAGCCTCAAAATCTCCCTCCCAATCCAATCACTAACCTAATGCTATAATCAGGGCCTTCGGGTCATGTTTGTAGCCTAGTTAAGTCTCCTTTTTAACTGCTGCAGCACTTCTGGTAGCAATTGCAACACTGCCACTTACGGAGGTGCATTTGCGGAACTCCATTATCCCCCACTCACTTTCCCTAACCAAGATTTTCCTTTACACTGAAGCTGTTAATCATGCAATTCAAGATGCTCTGGGTGAACTGCCTCAGTAGGGCTCTTGAACATCAGGTCGCACGTTAGATGCAACTCTCTGCCAAAGACCAAACTGGTGGTGTTGTGGGTTGAAGAGAAGTAGAACAGCTAGGGAAGAGGCATCCTGACATCCCAGCTTCTGGTGATCGGCCACAACTTTCTTCAAATGTTCTTCTAGAGTCCTGATGTACCACTCAATCATGCCATCTGACTGTTCGAAGAGGTGTTGTGCATGTCTTGTGCACTCATTCTTCCAGCGTTTCCCTCATTAGATTGGACTCAAGAGTTTTGCCCTGATCACTGTGTAGCTCCATTGCTGCCCCAAGTAACAAAACAGTTCTTCTGCAATGCAGTTTGTAATGGTCTTAGTATCCTGGTTAGGGATGGTGTAAACCTCTGGCCACTTGGAGAAGTAATCCATGGTGACCAATAGATACTTGTTGCACCTATCTGACAGAGGCAGTAGCCCAGTTATGTCATTGGGTATACATTCAAAGAGTGCTCCCACATTATACTGCTGCATGTGAACCTGGCTCTTGGTCTATGGACCATATGCACATGACTGACACACCACCCCTCAGCATCTGCCTGCAGTTTGTCAGTAGCTTCATTGTCAGAACTTGCCGATGGTTTGGTGGGTTCCAAAGTCCCTGCATGTACTTCCTCCAGGACTTCCACAAGCTTACTCTAAGGGAGGATCAGCTACTCTCTTTATCTTCCCATCTGAACAATACTCCTTCCTTGATTTTCAGTGAATCCCATTGGGCTCATTAGGATTTGTACACACTACTCCTGGGAGTAATATCCTCCCAGCTCAGTCTAGACCTTGCTTCCACTTCTCCCAGGAGTGACCCCCAAGTTGGCATCAACCAGCTGCTCCTTCCTCATCCCTGCTTTATCGCACCCAGCTGCAGGCACTGCTGAAATACCACAGACAGCTGCAGCACACTCCTTCTCTTCAACCTTAGTGCAGTGGCCACACTCCTCTGGACAGGGCCATCTGGAAATGGCATCCACATTTGTATGGCTCCTTCCTTTTCAATATTCTGATGTAAAGTTGCACTTTTAACCCCTCCAGGTTCTTGAAACTAACAGCCAAATGAGGGTGGAAATGGCTGAGCAGACATGTACTTATGGAAGTACTCCAGTGCCTATACTACAGCCAAGAGCTCTCGCTGGGTAACACTAGTTATGTTCTGTTTTGGATCTGGGATAGAACACCACCAATGCTGGTGTCGCTGGCATTGGTGTCCATAATAAAGTCTTCATCTGGTTGTGGAAATACTAAAATGGGGCACTGCAGAGTGTTGACTTTAGTGGCTGGAACGTGCTGTCTGCCACTTCTGACCACATGTAACACAGAACCTTTGTTTGGGGGTTCTATGCATCCACTTGTGAACAACTGCCTGCAATTCCTCATTGCTGAACCTTTTCCTTTGCAGCGCTTCCTTTATGCTGTTGAATAGAGCATAATCAGATAAAGCAAGATCTGCTGAATATGGTGGGTGTGGCACAACAATGAACCCCAATGAAGTCATCTTTGCAGTCATCGCATTGCTGTGTGTGGCCACACATTGTGTTGCAGGAGCACTCTATTGTACCACTTTCCCTTTTACCATTGCTGAATCCTGTGTCTAAGTCATGTAAGTGTGCCATAGCATACCCTGCTATTTTCAGTTGTTCCTTGTGGAAGTCAGTCCCAAAAATGGAGATCATTTGCTTACTTGCAGACGGAGCAGCACAAAATTTCTTGGACCAGGAACTCCCAGGGTGTTTCCCTTGCATGGACCAGATTTGCTTCTCAAGTGTATGGTAGCAACACCAAGATTCGTCACCAGTTTCTCCAAAATTTTTGGATCATCTTTATTCATTTCGTGTAGTCAACCACAGACTTCAACTCTGTTCTCTTTCTGGGCTTGTGTCAAGTCCCATGGAACCCAATGTGCGCACACTTTTTTCATATCCAAATCATCATGGATAATGGTGTGCACGTTTGTGCTGCCAAGGCCCCTCTGTGATTCCAATTCATCAACTCTCCCAGAGTGATCGGGAGTCTCCTGGATTTGAATGAGATTTCCTGGCTCCTGGAACTGAAATTAACTCAGAATTATGCAATATCTCCTTATTCCTTTATTATTATTATTATTATTATTATTTATATACTATACTTTTGTAAAATATCTCATCCCAAAATGCATCTACCCAGAAAATACACGTCTACAGGCTGCTACCATCAGTAAATCAATGCAGAAGATAGAGGCAATACCTGCCAAAACATGTTTGAAGTAAATTACTAATTTTAACTAGCGAAGATTGAGAGTGATGCTATATTTTTACTCTTAATTGATAGCTTTTGTATATTTGTATTGAAACATGACATTTTGCATGAAATGACCTGTATTTTAATATTTATTATACTGTAAACTCCTTTTCACAGAGGTGTGAAATACTGTGGGAATTGTTGGGTTATGTTATTCACCATACATACAAAATATTGGTGATTTTAAAAAATATGAAAATTTTTTCTAATACTGGCTGTTTTGAGATTGACTAACCCATCTGTAGAATACAGTCCATTTGGCAGAAAAATTTATTTGATATTTACATGAAATTTAAATATTTTTTAAAGCTTCATGTTTTGCTATGATTTATGATTTTTCACTTCAAAAATATTTCCATTAGTAACAAATCAGGCTTTCCAAATATTCTAATTTGGCAGTTTTCTTGACAACACTAAGAACATGTAGCAATTTCCTCTATATAACATCATATGCAAAATTAAAGTACCGCTGTATTCTTGGAGAGTTTTATTTATGGAAATTGGTGCTTTTAGTGGCATATTGTAATTAGCTTTAAGCAAGAACAAAACCACCTTTGATTTGCCGGCCCCGGTAGGTGTGGTCATTGGTGCATTTAGCATTGATGTTCTGCTACAAAATGGTCACGGGTTGGAATCCCACTCTGGGTATGGATGTTCAGTGTTTGTGTACAATCTGTCATATCTTCATGATGACCAAGTAGGTTATGCCTAAAGGTAAATTTTAAAACAAAAGTTTTTTAAAAAAAAAACACATTTGGTTTAACTTATCCAAGAGGAAGGAGTCGGTTATTTGCTCTTAACACTGAAACCTATAAGTTTATTGTATTATCTCCTTTCTTTGTAGTTTTAGTTAAATAGTCCTGTATCTCTAATGAGAGACAGTAGGTTATTAATTAAATTTTATTTAAGAGAATTATCTGTGTTTATTAGGCCAGTAATTCATACCTTTCCCTACCCAGAGCTTTGCATTTGAAGATTATATGAGAGGCTATTTCTTCCTCTATATTGCACAATCTACATAATGGTTTTTCTTTGAAGATTCCCACTCTATGTACATGTTTCCTTAATTTGCAATGCCCCATCAAAAACCCTATCAGGTTTATTTGGGACCTGTTGTGTTCAAGTATGTCTTCAATTAATAAAGATGATGATGTACTCATTCTCTTACTATACTTGCATCCTTCTGTTTGTACCCATTTTTGTTGGTGGTAATATTTGATCCACTCAACGGTGGTTTTTGAACAGAATTTATAGGAATGCTAAAAACTGGTTCAGGACCAGTGAATGATTGTACAGAGCTTCTCCTCACAAAGGCTTCTACTATTTTATTGTTTAAAATTCCCTTATGTCACCCATCCAAGTGTAACCTGTGTTTTGCCAGTTTTACAAGGTTTATTATGCAATTTCAGAGTAACTTAGAGGTTGTCGGATAACTTGCAATTGCTTTTAAGGCTGCCTGCCTATCAGAAAATCCAGATGTTGCCACCTGTGTAACCTCCTCTTAGATTCTCCCTGATATATGGTTCCATTGCAAATAACTCAGCTTGGAATAGTGTGGCAACCAAAAGCAACATAAATGTCACACTTTGGGTGCTTCCCCAAGTATTCCAGTTCCTGTAAAATGTCTAGTGTCTATTTTAGAGCCATCTGTGTACCAAATTAGACTACCCTTTGGACAATGTAGCTTATTGTGACTCCATTCCAACATGAGTTTGAACAGCTTGTCAAAACATAATTTTGGCATCCTCTCAAGTTGGTGGTGGTTGATTATATTTGCTATTCTGGTATGTCCCTTATTGTTAGGGCTGTACCAGTTAGTATTTAGGTTCAACTGATAAGCTCCAAACTTTGCATTGCCTTTGATGTATACTAGGATCAGCTGATATGTCCTAGGCCTCTCAATGAAAGCGGCATATAAAAAAAATTTTTTTTCCTTTATTTCTCAACATAATCTCCGGAAAGGTTAACACATTTGTCATCAATGTTCTAATTTAATTAAACCAATTGTGTAGTGCGATTATCAAAGTCCTCAAAATAGCTGTTTACTGCATCAATGACCTCCTCGTTGCTGTCAAATCTTTGTCCTACAAGACATTTTTTGAGGTTTGGGAACAGATGGTAGTCTCTAGGTGCTAGATCTGGCGAATAGGGTGGATGCTCAAGTAATTCAAACCTTAGTTCACACATTTTTCCCCACTGCAATGACTGAACAGTGGGCTGGAGCTTTGTGATTAAACAAGAATTTTTTTTTGCCAACTGATGTCTCTTTTTTTTCACCTCATCACTCAAATGTTGCAGTAAGCTTGTGTAGTAGTCACCAGTGATAATTTTACCCTTTTCCAAGTTATCAATAAAAATAATCCCTGTGTATCTCAGAAAACACTCTCCATAACATTGTTAGCTGACAAAATTGACTGCCTTTTTTGGAGTTCACCTGGTGCAATCCTCTGTTTTGATTGTGATTTACTTTCTAGAGTGTAGTGATGTATCCAAGTTTCATCCATGGTAATAAGCAGTGTCAAAAATTCACTGGGAATTTGACAGTAGAGCCCCACATTCTTAACAGAAACAGTTGCTCTTTTCAACCTTTGATCAGGTGTCAACAAATGTGGCACCCATCTTGCACAGACCTTGTGAAAGCCAAAAACATTACTTAAAATATTACCTGCATGTTCTTTTGAAATGTTTACAGCCTCTGCTATCTCAAACAATTTTAATCTGCAGTCTTCCAGTACTGAACAATGAATTTTTTCAGTGATCTCTGGAGTTGTCACTTCTACGGGGCATCCAAAGTGAGGCTCATCACTAGTGCTAATACATCCCATTTTAAACTCTGCAACCCACCTTTTAATCATTAAATATGAAAGGGGCAGAATCTTTTAATGTACTGTCCATTTTCTCCTTGATTTCTTTAGGCATTAGTCTTTCAAATGGAAGTATTTAATCACTGCTCCTTTTCCCAAATCCTAAATTTTCGTGAAAAATCTGAAGTTAGCTTGTTTAAAATGCTGTCATTCAAAAACTAAACAAGATATTGACCAGTAACCATGGATCTAAGCTAGTCTAGGGTTAAACTATATGATGCTGTCGTCTAACTGGCCTAGTGGTGCCAATTCTGTGTTAGGCCCAGGACTTGTCAGCCGATCCTCATATATGAGGTGTGATAAAAAAAAAATGGGAATATTTTAATTGCAACCAACTTTCAAAAATTTTTTTTATCTTGTAGGTACATATATTCTTGATGTATGTCTGAATTTTCAGCTGTTTTAAATATTTAATTTATTGTTGACAGTTAAAAGGGTTATGTACATTTTTGAAGGCTCAGCAAATTTCTGGAGACTACAATCCCCTGGATGTCCTAACACATCAATTACTGACGGCAATGTGCAAGATGCAAAGAAATGGTTCTGACATATGGTTGTACGGTGAATAAGGAATACTATCTAGAAGTTATGTGCCATTAGCATGAAGTAATTGCAGAAAACGACCAGAATTTTCACAAAACTGTTCATGGATGATGCTCCTGCTCACACCTCAATGCTTGTTTGTGATTTTTTTGGCAAAAACAAGAAATGTTATGTTGCCTCAGCCACTGTATTCACTGGGCATGGCCCCCTGCTACTTCTTTCTATTCCTGAGGCTGAAGAGAACATGAAAGGATGTTGTTTAGCCACTATTGGTGAGCTAAAAAACAGAATCCCTGGAGTAGTTGAACACCATAAGGAAAAGTGAGTTCGAGAGTTGCTTCCAAGATTGGAAAAAGTGCTGGCACAAATGTGTTATATCTAAGGGAGTTTATTTTGAAGTAAGTTGATTAGATGCATAAATAAAGATTGTTTAAGAAAAACAAAAATTCCCAAAAAATTTTTATCACACCTCGTATATGGGTAGAAAGGTGAGGAGAATATCCATTGCAGCATTCGTACTCCTAGTTTGCTTAGACAAGTAAGCTTTTGAACATTGCCATGTTTGTTAGTGTTTTTTTGGACTAACTTACAAGTGATTCATAGATAATTATGGGTCTACCAAAGCAACCAGTTTTCTTTTCTTTTCTAAGGTTTATAGTTTCACAATGATTTAAACCTATAAAATCCATGTAACTTGTATTTCATTTGATTGTTTTATGATTGAATATTACTTTAAAATAATGAAGTGAAGCTGCTCCAAACCCTTAAAATATAATTATGATGTTTAGCTTTAAAATAACGTCTAATAATTCTTAGAAATGTTTCATCATTTAATTAAATGTTTTGCTTGTTAACAATGTGAATGCAAATGAGCAATTGATGAACAACTAATGTTTGCTGCTGCCTTTTGCCTTTGGATGAAAATAAAGTAACTATTTCCTTTAGAGTGGCATTTCTTTTCACTTTATTGTGCCTGATCTCCTGACCTTGCATCACCAGACTTTTTCTTAAAGGAAAAATGGTATTGTGAAAAACTTATTCCGGACAACATGAAGGCACATATAAGAAATGCTTGTTAGTATTGAAGAGACATTCTTTTTTGGATACATGAATCACTGATTGAGAGTTGGAAAATGCATTGCGGTAGAAGGGCATCATTTTGAACATTTACCATCTTAAGGTAGATGGTGATACCCTGTGTGCCTAATTTTCATCACTGTTGAATTGGCTACAACAGTGAAAGTGCCATGTAGGTACTCTGTAGAAAATAGTTTATAAAAATCTGTTTATTTAGTGATTAGGATAAGGAAACGAAATAAAATATTTGTTCCCATTATGAAAATAACTTAACCCTTAAAAGACTATCCATGAATGGTCCAACCATTCATTGTCCTCTTTGACCTTGGCCATTCCGGATTTTCATCATCATTTATGTTGGTGTTAGAGCAATTGCAAAGTGTTTTATACAAGCTTTAATTTTTTATAAGGAGAGAGAAAGCAACATTTAAATAAAAGAGGGGAGGGGGAAAAAATGAAACTGACCCTAAAATGACCATGTCCTCCAAATAAAACATGACTAATGTGTTTACTTTCCGCCATAATATTAAGAAACTTTTATTAAAAACCTTTCTTGCTACAATGTTTAGAGTTGGAGATATTGTATGGTCAACTTAAATAGTCCATCCTGTATAATTGTTAGTTTGTTGAAAAATTATCTCCTTAATTCAATTGAGCATTTATGCAGCTGAAACATAGATTGAACTACTAACTTTTGAGTGAATAAATTTAAAGCTACCCAACTCTAAAGGTTTGGAGAACAGATCCAGAATTACAGTGATAAAAATAAAATCTGCCTGTGACTATTGAATGGTGAGATATATTGCATTTAACTGTAGATTGTTGTACATTGGCTAGTTAATATTTTCAATGGGATGTGAATTAATTAGGTTTGTCATTTTTATATCAAGCAGCGTGAATCTCTTTCTCTTCATTTGAAGATCTCTAGTAGTAATGAGCAATGAACTGTGTCTCAAAATGCTGGCAATATGGAAGAATAAAATGATGCTGGACTGCGTAACATCCAGAAATTAAAAATTGGTAGGAACTTCTTAATTCTTTTCTTCCAAATATTGCATTTCAATAATTTTGTCCAGTTTAATATATCCAACAAAGGAACATTGTTTATGGAAATAGTAGCTTAAACTTGCAAATGATTCACACAACATAATAAATTATTCCTTCATATGTAGATTTATTTGAAATTAAATTTCTGTGAATATTTTCATTCTCCACTATAAATCCTTAAACAAATGCTTAATGTAAAGTATTATCTCATGTTCCATTTAGAACATAGCACTAAATCTGCAAACATGCAAATGTCTCATAGTGTGATGTTGCGCTTCCTTATGTGGAAAAATCTAACAGCTACTCGAACGTTACCTCTCAGAGTGCAACAGTATCTATTTGTTTGTTGGATAGCCAAAGATGATATTTCTGATCTTTCCAGCTCGCAATGGCATCCAATTGGTCCATATTTTGCAATGAATGCATGTATTAAATGAAATAATTACACGATGTTTTAATTAAATTTTGGACACTTCATCTAGACACAATAGTTGAATAGCTGTTCCTCTTTAATACATTTAGTTGATGTGGCCTTGTCGTGAATGTGAACATGCTAAAAGCTCCTTTCTTCTCACATTCTAAAGAAACTTAAAGTATACAGGTTACTTTAAACAATAAATAACAAAATGTTCAATACAATTCATGCATAAATTATGGCTCATGCCAAACTTCTCATGAATTAATTTCCCATATGGCTGTAATTAAATAAAACAAAATTAGCAAGCTGAGATATTTGATTTGTGGGATTGAAAATGGAAGCATAGGATTCCGAAACTAGTCCCTGATAATAAAAATGTAAGTGACGTGTTAAAAATACCAACTCAACAAATTAATACCTTATATAAGCTGAGATATGATTTTCTGACCATACTAATTATCAAATATGGCTTGTTAGGCACTATAATAATAATATAAAATAAGTAATCATTTAGAAATGACAAATTTTTATGTTCATATTTAATATTTTGAAAATGTAGATCTTAACATTAAATTTAGACGCCTTCATAATTAAGGATGTAAGTACTTGGTAGTGGCATAGGCTGTAAAAGCTAAGTGATATAATTTTTTATGCTTAATATCTGTCTTAAATTTTAATATACTCAAAGTTTACTGTTGATTGTATTGCAAGAGCTTTAAGTGTTGTGTACTTGGTGTGTGTAATTTTATGTGCTTTCACAATGTTCTGCGTTCAATGCCTACTTGGCCATCATGAGCTTGCAGAACACAATATAATCTAAAGGTAATTTATGCCATATGGCGTGTCATCATTCTGTTATCTTCAACATTTTCCTTTTGCAGATTGCCTCAAGTGTGAAGCCACCTTCTATACCAGAAAATCTTAGCCAGGAGCTGAAAGATTTAGTGTCACAGTGCCTGCAGTTAGAATCACACTTAAGACCTACTGCAAAAGTTCTGCTTCATCATGATTGCTTTGCTATTTCACCTTAGAAGTGGTATCATTTCTTAAAATTGATAATCAGGCATACTTCAACATTATCATGAGTCTGAAACATGATAGTTATAATTTTGTAGCTTTGTTGATTGTATACCCAGTGGTATAATCCAACAGAGAGGTGGATGATAAAACAATGACCATTGTTTTAGGTTTTTATGCTTTGGATTTTAGGCTAAGACAAAAATGTATATATGGATAAATTTATTATGTTTCATTAAGCTATGTACAGAAGTAGTAAAACTATGTTGTACATTTGATTTTGCATGTAGCATGGGTAAAAATGGAAACTTTGATAACTACACAGAAGAAAGAATAGTAGTCAATAAGAAGATGAAAGAACTAATAGAATATTTGTTTTTCCTGATTGGAAACCAAGAAGTAGTATATTCAATTCTGTGAGCTCATTAGTCTGAAAAGTTTTTTTTTTTTTTTTTTTCAGGGATTGGCAATATTAACATAGGTTCCCATTTGCTGATACTTGTGTCCTAAATCAGTCTTTGAGAATATTGCCTTCCCCTAGTACTTTGATCCTGTTCCAATATTTCACTATCACTACTGATCCCCTCCTCCCAGCTCTCAATTCAACTAATGCTACTCCATTTGGAGCTATTCTTAGTAATCCCAATATAATTTTGCAAAAAGACCTGTGAATTTGATCTATACATTTCCACCCCCAAACCTATATTCCATGCATCATTCTTGATTGCACTGTTGCTGTACATAATTCTCTCTAGCCAGTTTACTCTCATATTTGGCAACTTCTTTAAGCATGTTCTTATGCTATTAATAGCTAATTTCCCCTTACCTAATGCATTTTTCCTTTGCTCTATTCATTTTCTATTGATATTTAGTCTTGCTTCTAAATAATCAAACTTGTTTACAACTTCAAATTCACTCCCCTCGGTCTCTATCTCTTATCTCTCCTGAGTTTATTCCCATTCTTAGGAACCATAATTTATTTATTTTTAAACCCCATTTTTTCAGTACTTCTCTGTCGCTTCTATTGCTTTCTTTAAACCTCAAATTGTGATTGCTGCTGCTAGATCATCCGCAAAGAGCAAACTCGGAACATCTTTATTTTTGATTGCTGGACATTGTGAATTTTCTTCTGCGATTTCTTGGAGTACGTCATCCCATTTAAATAAAATGGGGCTTCAACTAATTGTATTTGATACCCAATCCAGTACTTTTTTATTGGCAAGCCTAATGCAGGATTTATCTGAATACAACCCCTCTAATAGTCTATGAATTTCTCGCTCACTCCCTTGTTCTGAATTTATACCAAAGTGCATCCCTTTGAACACTTTCTTACATAACTGCTACTTGTGTGCTTTGGTCAAGAATCTATAAACCCATAGAATTACTTTAGAATTGGATATCTTCTTCCATACTGAGATTTACAATAATCTCAAAGATCTAGGAGATATCAGGTTAGTTAGCAGTCTACCATCTCACTTTATTTTTATATCACTTGTCAGCTACCATCATGATATACAATAGCAAAGACATTGTAAATAACTAAAGAAACAACTCTGGTGGCCAAATAACAAACTACCAAATCTGAATCTAATTTGGAAGCTTTTCCTTAATCTCTTATTTGAGTGTCTGAGTTTTTGAAAGTTGTACACCATATCATATGTTTATTTTAATGTAATTCTTAAATATAATAATACTTTGCTATTTCTGTCTTAAGTGATATATATATGTGTGTGTGTGTGTGTATATCAATCAAGTCTTTCTAGTCACGTCATCACATTTCTAATGTGTTTTGTTAATTTAGCATTACAGAAGCAACTCAACATACCTTTTATTTCCTGATTTTTCGAATACCCCTCATGCTTGCTTTAAATTCTCCCTTGCAATTCACTCTCATAAGAAAATACTGTTTGTTGACATAGCTATACAAAAATAGTCATTATCATTTTTACTACCTAGTTTCATGTTTCCAATAATGAACAATAGAGTTGAAATTAGATTCAACAGTGCATCTTCACTATGTGGCAGGAGAAAAAAAAAAAAATCTTTAGAGGACTTTGCTTATTCTATCCATGTTGTGAAAAGTCAGCTGATTCTCTCATAAATGATAACTTCTTAAGGGAATTACTACTCTAGTCTGGAACCACTCTTATAAATTGAGTTTATTCCTCTGAAGTATGTCTGATGAACTATACTTCAACTCGTTATACAAAATTGTACTTAATTTGTTTTTTCTATTTACCTTTTGCTGAATAATTGTGGATGGTTAACTCAAAATAACTTGACATCTCATGTAGATCACAGAATTCTAATGCTTCGTCATTATGCTACTTTAAAATGAAATGTAAAGAAAACATCAGTAGTAAGCAGCCTTAGTATAACCTCGGAGAAAAGAATCAGTTTCATCCTTCTCCCAATGCAATACTGCATGCTAGCTTAGTCCAAAATATAGAGAAAAGTTCTCTATCCCTCTACCCCTTGTTGAACATAGGCTCTTATTAAGATTTTTTGAGATTCAAAGTCTGAGAGTTCAATAGAATATCATGTTATTGTGTGTCAACCAAAGTGATATATCTAAACAATATGTCTTGTGACTCTAGAAGTTGGAAGTAGGAATGTGTCTGAAGCTTTGCATTATATACATAGTTATAAGATTATATTGCAATACACTTACTTCCTGCATTCTAATAATTGGAATTATGGTTAGTTTGGAATAAATTCAGTCCTTGGTATGGATTACCAGAATAGAATAGGTATCTGATACAACTCAAAGCTGTAAACTAAGTCACACAGAGTGAGTTGCATAAACAATGTTGTATATGCCTGATTTCTGTTTATAAGTAAAAGCATAAAAATGTAAAACATGGACATGTTAGTATTTTTGCTAGAGGCAGCTAGTGCTGCAAGTACATTTGAAGTTAACCAAGTATTTTATGTTTGGTGATGGTACTTCTTTTTATAAAGAAATGCTGTTTTCTTTTTTTTTGCTACACTGAGAAATATAACCATTTAATAAATAATGCCCAAATACCAATTATTAAATAAAAATTTGCTTGCTACAGAAGTTTTCAATGCATAACTTCTAGAAATTAGAACTTTATCCATCCCCTCCCTCCCCCTCCTTTTATCAGTGATCAAAAGCACTACATAAATGTATGCCTGTCTCTATACTACTTGTTGCTTTCATAGATTCAACATAATTAATAAACCCAAAGGAAATGTTTGGATATTAAGATTTACTTATGAATGTAGCATAATTTAAATTTTGGAACTATCATTTTTCATTTTTCTTGCTCTGTCTCTCTGCTGATTACTAGTGTATATAATGATACTTAACAATTAATTTGAAGAGGACATGCACTTCATGAGTTTTATTTCGATTTTTTATAATTAATGTCCAGTGCAGTAAATCAGGATTACAGTATGCTATCTTTTTTATTAACACAAAAAGAATGTTTCAAATGTAAATGTGCAAATAGCGCTAGACATGCCTCTAATGAAAAATTGAACTTTATAATATTAAATTATTAAGTCTGTATTTCTGTAAACATGCAAGTAACCTTTTTGTTACATGAGTAGACTATAGATTTTTTATAAGAACTGATTTTTTATTGAACATACATCAAAAGTGTGATTGTATTCTTTAATTTTGAAGAAAGCTTTATGTTCATAAAAAGATGAATTTTTAAGAGAAACAAAGCAACCATTTTACAGCATCATTAAAATGGTAGCAAATGATGCTATTTTTTTTTTTATATATGTTAATCTGTTTAGAATGGTTAGGTGATATAACTGATAGATAACAATGCCTTAAAGATATGTGCATTAGCAATTTTTTACATTCTCTGATGTAATATTTCTATGTTTCTAACGATGTAATTCCTTTTTGTATAAATGTTTATATGCTCATTCTTCCTTTCTTTTAATATTTCTACATTAACATTCTCTGAGAATTATACATGGATTCTAACTTGAAGAACATGGTAACTATGGAATCTCATCAGGATGGCTAAGGTTCAATTGTGTTTCTTCTGTAAACTGTAAAGTTGGGCTTGGCAAACTTAACACATTTAGGAAAGGGTATTTCAACTACCTTAATGCTTCCTCATGACATGTTTGCACATTCTTGAGTGTTCCTAAAAATGATATTCAACAGTTTTGTTTACATGACTAGTCTTTCTGAAAAAATGGGTGACTTTTTTTTTTTCTTCAAAGTGCTTTGAGTGTGAACAGTTTTGTTGGTTTTGGTTCATCTTGAAACACCCATACAGTCAACTGCTGTTTGCATTCTAGCTTATATGCATAGATCCATGAGTTGTTCCTTGTTACAATCTTTTGAAGCCTCACCATTGTATTTCTTGAGCATTTGTGTGCACCAATTGACATGAAAATCCTTTTGAGTTTGTGTTAAATTACATGGGATCCAACAGGAGCAAACCAATTTCATGGCTAAATATTTTATATATGCTGGTGGAACTAACACCTAGGGTTGCCTCTATCTCTCAGTATGTGGTGTGAACGGTCTTGCACTATCAATTTTTGCACAGAATCTATGTTTTCTGGCACAACAGATTTTTGGATGACCTTCATCTGCGACAGCGGCCCGGATTAAGCTCATTATACCAGCATTTCATAGTTGTCAAGGATGGAGCTTCATTGTCAAATGAGTAGCAAGTCTAAAATCGTTGCAAGAACATTTTCATGAGTTAATTCCATCTTTTCACTCAGACACACAAAGTCCCTGTAAACACCACAAATATAATGTTCTATTGACAAAATATCTGAAGTAGGTTACAGTCAACAGTGTCATATTTTCCAGTGGATGGCACCTACAGCAAATAGTGTTGCCAAGGCTAAAAATATAAATAGTGGCCCTTGTATGGATCTCTTACTGTAGCTCCATGAGCCCATCTTTCTTCATTAAGTCTTGTCACATTTCCTCCCCATTTGTACTTCAACATTGTTGCTTTTTCCATAACATCTGAATTACCGGAGAGATTGTGTAGCTGTTCATTGGGGACCCTGTCCCTTAACAAGATGCCCATTATGTTCCTCTGCCTTTTTATTTTTATATTTCCTCAGTTTGCCTATTGTAAGCCTTTTTGGTAGATGTATAACAATAGTGGAAATATGCACAGTTCTAGAAATACAAATATGTTGTCAGTTGGATTTTTCTAGTAGTAGGAACTTCAGGTTACAGAATGCTTTCCAATGTGTGGTTATTTGCCAGTTAATTTCTGTGTCGTTTTCAAATAGCATACATAAATGTTTGCTGCTGTAAAGTGTGCATGATAAGACAAGGATATTACAATAAAAAATTAAGCTGTAAATTGCCTATATGCTAAAAATGTATTTTTGTCACTGTCTTTGGGTTTGTTTGGGTAAGTCTGTGCATTTTATATAATATTGCATATGGTAATTTAGGGAAAGAATTGCAGTTATATTTGGCAAAGAAAAATTAAAATGATTAGAAGGAAGGAAGAATGTATAAAGAAGAAAGAAAGGAGGAAAAAAAAAAAAAAGGAATTTCATAACTTTTGCTGAATTGTATTTAAAGTGGTCTGTATGACAATGGTAGCTGTAAGATGATTTATTTTTGCATAGATTTATTGTTGTTAAAATATTTAAAGGAATTTCATTTAAAAAGTGCCATTTTAGGTGTAAACAGAAGACTGAATTATTAAAACACCTTTCAGTACTTTCTTCTACAGGTGCTGTAGAAGGGTAAATGTGATATAAATGAAATTCCTATTGTAACTGGTGCATATTTTATACATTTTAATACAAATTAAATATGTATAGGTATAATTTGCAATTTATAATTGAGTTTGTCTTTATCAATAGATTCAGAGTTCAGCAACTTTCTATATCTGAGAGTTGCATTTTTTATTGCTCTTTTGTCTTGTGAATCTGCAAACAGCCACATTGTTTGCTTGGATTCCATACCAGTTTAAGGTCTGTACTAGACATTTCCTCATGCATAAAAATATGATCGTCAAGAAATGCACAATATGTAAACTTGTGTATTAGCTTGAGGAATGCATGAATTCTTACATAGATTAGGGAAATGTTCCAGAAGGAGGAAAATTATGTGAAGATTGAAGATTCTTTTATAGTTTTGTTTATTTTTGCTGCTTCATCACAGTTAGCAACCATATGTCATTGTCTCCATCTGATATGTGCTGTCCTGAACACTTTTCACAACATCACAACTGTGCCTGATGAGTCTCTGAAGAACCTGCTATCGCTAATGAATATTGACAATGTTCCTGTTGGCTGTTCATGAATGCAGAGTGGACAAAAAGCAAATAGGAACCATGTCAGCATTAGATAGAGCTAGCAGGTTGAACATTGGAGCTTAAATAAGACAAGTAATTTATTACCAAGGTAAACTAAATTAGATATTCATTTTAAAAACAAGGACATATTTGAGGAACCATTGTTCCCAAGTAGTGCATATTGAAGGGTTTAGGGAATTAACGATAGCAATCCAGTCCAAAAAAAGTAGTGTTTTCTAAAGCCATGAAAACCATTCCATCCAATGTGACTTGCAGCAGAAGCTGGCATAATTGCTGTATCTATGATTGTGGCTAATAGATCTCGTAGACAGTAGAAACATTACTTCCCAGGATAAAGTATGTTAAATTATTTAGGAATTAAAATTGCTAACCAAAGGCAGGTAAACAGTTTATTATGAAGGCACCAATGGAAAATAATGCATATGAGTCATGAAAGTGATTTGTCAAGTGGCAGTGCTAAAAAAAAAAAAAAAAAAAAAAAAAAATAAGTCAAAATTTTGTAACTCAAATTCTAAGCTCTGTTAAGTATCTGAAAGTATAAATGCTTGTTGTATACTTAAGAGATTATAAGTGTGTATATTGTATTTATATGTTAACCTGTTTGCTTTATACACATTTTATATGAGCAATAAAAGTTTTAGATATTAAAAAAAAATCTTATTTTTTATTACTTCCTTGTATATTATCACAGAACTTCCTCATATCTTGGCTGTCAAGATTGCTGGGAAAATAGCTAAAAAATAAACAGAATTGTATATACCCAACTCTGGAAGGTGATGTGCCATGTACTGTGACACTTGACACTTTGCCAATCAGAAACAAAAAGTTCAACACAAAATTCGAAACATATTATAAATACTGTACATGGAAATAGGCTCTGTCACACACATACAAAAAAAAAAAAAAAATTTATCCAGGAGACCTCATATTTCCGGTTAAATGAAAATTTTGGGTGTAATACAATACCTTCTCTACCTAGTATGTATGTGGCACATACAGAAAAAGTATAAAGAATGGCTGCACTCTTGGGGTGGTAAAATGAAACTTAGGCCCTTTAAGGATCAAGGCCCTTAAAGAAGATAATGAATTTCTGAGGTAGAGTGAAAGCACATGTTTAAATAAGATGCTGTGACTTAGTGGTGAAGATGAGTGTAATGGAATGTATATTGCAGAATTTTCAGGTCCCAATCTTTGATTTGTTTTATATCTTTCCACTGATTAAAAAACAGCACTATGTGATTCTTCATTTCATAAATGTAAAGCAAGCCAATGTAACCATTTAGGTATACCTTACTCTCCCAAGCCATGATCAAAATCCAGTTGAGAATGTTTGGGCAGAAATAAAGGAGACACAGTAATGTTGCTGCAGATGGTAGGTACCATGAAATGTCCAGACTATCTTGCAATTATTAAACTTGCTAAAAACCTGTCAATGTCATTAATTGCAAAAGTTGCCGAATCATATAATTCCTTTCATAAAATACCACAAAATTTAAAAGATATTCTAAAAATTATTTTTCAACAATTGAAAATCTTCAACAAAAAATGACGAGATATTCATTGTTATTTTTTTTTTTAAGTTTAACGTCCTTTAACCTGGTTGGTCATACCGGACGATGAATGAAATTGGTGAAATGATGCTCAAATGATCTCAGGGTCCATGGTGCTCAAAGTTACTCAATATTCGTCTTCTCAGGATAAGGGCAAACCCGAAAAAAAAAAACCTTATCCGGGTAACACCCTACGCGAGATTCGAACTCACGACCTGTTGAATGTAAGGCAGACACGGTACCACCACACTACCCAGGCAGGTTCATTGTCATTGGTTTCAGTTGTAAAGTACTTATAAGTCCGTTTTTCTTTTGTTCTACTCCTGGTCAAGCAAAGAGCGATTTGCTATGACAATCGCATAAAGACCGCTTTTAAAACATTTGACTATCGGTTTAGCCTAGGTATTCCCTTATTTTCTTCTCTTATAAGGAACTAGTAATAAGAAAACTGCGCTAATGATTATCTCGATTAGTAAGGTGCAGAAAGAAGAGTAATCTTATGTAAGAGGTTTGTTGAAAAGCTAGCGAAAGTCATGTGAGTGTAACACATCAGATTTTTCATTCTTTGATTCATTGTTAGTAACTAAGTGGCAAATATTTAAAGATTAACACTGCTGGACTGTTCTAAATCTAGTAAATCGTAACTAATTCCGTGTTGTTATAATTGCCGGCTTTTTCCTTCAAATTTTCCCGTTGATCTCCAAGTTTCCCGAACCATTTGTAAAATTCCCTAGAGCAATGAAGTTAAAATAACGTACACTTTCCCGGGAGAATTTACTTAGTTCACTAGCCACATTGATATACTCCTATTTTCCTTCCTCACTGTTCTTGCTTGAATTTCCAAAGGGTTTGTATTTCTCCCTGTCTAAGCCCAGGACAAATTCCAGGCGTAAGAAGAGTTCCTTATGAATGATGTTGGCCAAGCTGGTTCAGATCGATACGTGCCGGAAATTGGAGGGGAAGGGGCATGAGAGTTATTTCTGGTTAATTTGTGAGTGAAGGGGAACGGAACGTCTGAGGAAAAAAGCTGGCGCTGCTTTTAAGTATATTGAAAAAAGTTTTCTGCTAAATGATTATTCAGGGCGCCAAAACCATGAGAGTAATTTTCAGTATATTGGCTCTTTGCGTATGGGATTCGCTTGGTGTAGGTGCAGAGTTTGTGCCGGTGCTAATGTGGGAAGAATCAAGGTAAGCCCATAAGACCTGGTTTAGTATAAAATTACTAGGTACAAAGATTTGTAATCATGAACATATTATTTTAGAAGTTGAAGATTTCCTTAACATCACTATATGTATCAAATGTAATGTCAACGAATTTATGAACCTGAAAATCGACTATTAAGCACCTGTCAAAATATCAATTCGGTTCTTTTCAACTTGTCACATGACGGAACATGTGCCGAGGGGGGGGGATATTATTGATTTCATACGTAATCGACAGAAGAAGGCTTAAAACACTAAAACGAATATACTTTCAATTATATTAAATAAGTATCTCTTTTGTAATTGTACAGTTTTTATTTAGGATGTCTATTGATTTACAAACTTTATATAGTGCTAAGAAATTTGCAGTATATAGGGTTGCCTACTGAAATTGATTCTGGCCACTCATTCAATAGACAACCACTTCCCATACAATATTTAGTAAACTATTTCTTCTCTCTTCATTGTATTTCTTTTTAACAGTAAATAAATCCTGGCCACACTCCTGTTCTGCTTTATGAATATTCTGTTTAACAGTGTTCTTTGGTCCCTTTTAAACTTAAAGTGAGTTCAGTTTCCAGGTTCTTATTTCCTTACAAGCACACACTGAATGCCCCAGGTCTTCTTTCCCTCTACAAAATAAGTATTCTCTTTTACTCCTTAATAATTTGGTCTATATAATTTTCTGTTTTCTCTGCCCATTTTATCTTGATATAAAATTCCAGTGAATACGGTCCAGTTAAATTACTAAATAATATTTGTAGCTCTGTATCTTTGAAACATCTTCTAACCTCTTTTTTCTTTTTTTTTTTTTCCTTCTCTCTCCCCATCCATATATACCCTAATCCATTACTCTTTAAAATAATTTTTAAATTACTTAGCCACTTCTTAGTTAAATATGATTTTGGGTATATTAAAACTGCCTTATTAGGCTATTTTCATTTAGGTTTAAAAATCCTATGCCAATATTTAAAAATTGTTCATAATAAAACCTTTTCTTGTAACTCTTCCCATTTCTATTGTAGCTATTTTTTTTTTTTATAGCCACAATTGATAAATCAAAAATTTCTTAGCAAAATGATCACTGCATTTTATCCTCATTTTCCCAGGAATTTTACATTCTCCAAATTTCAATACCATAAGGCATTTGTGCTTCAACCATTGTATTATATATTCATTCCAGCCATTTAATTTCCAATTGTATTTTAAAATGATTTCCTATTATGATTGACTCAGCTGTTTACCCTTTTGCTAGTACTAATTTTTTTGCTTTTCCCATTTCCCCCTCCATCTGTTTTTACCCCTAAATAATTGCAATTATGTGCCACCTTGTATTCCTTATTTCAATTTTCATATTTACTTAACTTTCCTCTTTTCTTACCTAGGTATTAAGATTTGTGCTTTATCTAGGCTCACCTTTCGCCCCCATTCTGTACAATATTTACCAATTTCCTGAAAAGCTGTTTTAGGCGAATTATTATAATAGAATCAACTGCTAGCTAACTTGAACAAATTAGTGCCAAAAGAATATGTAAGGGCGGCCTATTTTTCCTTTTTCCAAAGTATATATAGATATGGTTTAATACTATGGGGTAGCAGTTCCAGAATTTCTGAGGTACTTATTATTCAAAAAAAAGTTGTGAGAATGTTAACATCTTCCCACAGAAAAGAGCATTGCAAACCTCTTTTTAAGATTGCTGAAATTCCCACAATTGCTAACTTATATGTATATGATGTTTTAGTTTATATTAAAGAAAATGTAGATATGCACACAAAAAGAAATGAAATACATACATATCATACAAATCATTGTTTTCTATTGCATTATTCAGTTTGGTATCAATAATATTATTACAAATTTCACATTTAATTAGCCAGCAATTTTCTGTCAATTTCTACAGCATATGAAATCAAAGAAATTGTTGGTATAGGAAGGAAAATCTGGTATTGCCTTATGAAAAGAATAAATTACAGGTATACAATTCTTGTGAAACTCGGAGACAAACATGGTGCACTTTGTTACATAACAGAACTTTTTGTAGATGATTTACTTTTGCCAATAATTTTACTCTATTCAGGGCAAAATTAAGTATGTGTGTCCATGATTGAAGAAGCCAAATAGCCTGTTTGCCTTTTCTCCACCACTATATCTCACAGTGACAACTATATATCCCTGGTGCTTTTCTGCTTACATCATCCATTTCATAAAAAGCCCAGACCTTCCTTATCTATCACTTAGAGCATTTTGGTGTGCATTTGTTGAGTTCTTTAATATGTCAAATTTGCTCTACCCAAAGGACAAGTGGTTTAGTGTGCAGGACTTTCATACAGTGGTACTTCTTGCTCTTTCTTTTGTTTTCTGTATTTTATCTTGTTCCTTGCTCTGATTATTTTCAACTTAAGTTCCCTTTCATGTGCTAGAAGTTTCTTTAGTGCTGCTTTTTTCTTCTCACTACTTTATTTTTTTGTCTTTCTGTGAATTGCTTTATATTCTTATATCTCCCTTCCTCCAACTTTTGCCTTCTCCACTTCATTTTTTTTTTCTGCTGGTGTTAGTGGCATTGTAACTACTATAAAAGATGCATACTCTCAATTCACTCAGCCTAGCACTGGGAAATAACATATGATCTCATGAACAGTTGAGTTTAACAATATTAAAGCTCAGCTTTCATTATCTGTGAATGGTGATTGTCTATCACAAGTTATAGGTTTAATTACAAAATTGATATGATAAATATTTGTTTAAAGTCCTTTTTTATTGTAAAATTAAATAAAGTTCATACCATTGTTATAAAACTTCATGAATAATTAAAATGTATGAAACTTTGACAAACAAAATTTCATGCTTTGGTAACTTAGGTTACAAATGCAGCAGTGCTTAAAAAAAATTAATATTATACAAATATGAGAAGCTTTTGAAATATCATTAATGGCTATTAAAATAGGGAAAACATTGAGGAAAATTATACCAAAGAAATAATACGTTTAAACTTCGGTGTTACTTAAAATTATTTAAGAAATGTATTCCAACTTTCCAGATGTCTAACTTGTTTATAAAATTTTGGTATTAGGAAGAAATGTAGGAAAAATAAATCTTATCAAAATCAGAGCTGTCAGCTAATTTACCATCTTGTCCATCCAACCAATTAAAAATATCACTAAAATATGAACTTCTATTTTGCAGTTGCTGTGTCAATATTTTTATGGGTTGACACTTATAATGTTTTATAGATTTTGTGTGACATTTGTTGTTGCATGTCACACCCTCAACTTATGAAAGGGACTACAGAATGTATGGAAAATTACAGAAAACTATTGGGAGATGCATTTGTACATGATTTGCTTGTGAAAATATTGTGAGTCACATAGCAAAATTATTCACATGTATTGCTATAACTTCAGAAATGATTAACTTTGCACATCAAGAGCATATATTTTATGGAACAGAATCCACAGCAATTCATAATTTAATACACAACTATTTATTAAGCCATAAGATATGTTGATGTAAAATTTACTACCTAGGTAAATTGTCATTCCTAGTTATTTGCCATTCAGAATAATTCAAAAGATTTGTTAAGAGTAGCGACAGTGTCTCCTACATCACTGTCTAGATTTTTAAATTGAATTAAAAAATATAAATTCATGCTCTTGAGTGTGTCTTTTTGTTAGTCTTGAAAGTAGCTCTAAGAATATTTTCAATGAAATTCACTGGATACAATTCTTTATGCTAACTAGCTACCAACAAAAGAAAATAAAAAAATCTTGTCAAAAACATGTTAGAACTTGGCTATATACCAGTATTTTCTGGTTTAAATTTTTATGTATTTCATAAATTTAATCAAACTACATCAATATAGGAGCATATCATACTTATTTTCATAAAAGCACATATATGTGGGTATGCAGAATTTCTCTCTTTCAAACTATTGTATATTCACACATGAGTTGTAAATACATTTAATGATAAGCAAGGATTTCATTAAAATCAAGGTTATTAAAGTATTTTTTTTAATGCAGTAATTATAACAAAATAAGCTTTGGCTTCCAAAATACTTAGTTATTCATAAACCACATATTTACTTCATTCAGGAATTATTCATTTGTTCTTTCACACTACATAGTGTAAATATTCTCAGATTTCATCAGCCTACAAATAGAAGTTTAAAGGCTACATTGTAGGCCAAATAGCCAACACAGGAAACTAAAATGGAAAGTTACAGAAGAAAAAACAACATTAAGTTTCAGTTCTCACAAATGCAGCAAGACCACTGGCACAAAAAACACATCAATGGGTTGTAAAGGAAATGCAAACCAATGCAGATCAAGTGCATAAACTGCATCTGCATACCAAGCAGCAAGCTACATATTGGAAAGTAATTACAAGCCAGTATAGATACAGTAGATGCACATATAGTAACAGTATTATATTTGATGTTTTCCCCCCAAAATCCTTGACTTACTTGTAAGAACAGCTCTTAGCAAATATGCTATTGTACCCAATAAATGAAAGCTGTACACACTTGATGCTTCCATGAGCATATATTGGCTTAATGCAGTACATATGAATCTGAAAAATGATATCCCAGTAGCAATAAAAGTTGCTTGTATGACAGCAGCTGTAACATACCCAAGTCGGCCACAGACATGTTTGGTTTGTAGAAATACAGATCACATGAACAAAACAGCCCATAATGAACTTCAACACTAAAATTGCAGCCTATGATACCCCTAGACTGCTAAGTCATGTAGTAAAAGCCAATGAAAATAACCAACACTGACCCCATGGGAAACAATACACAGGAAAATACATGTGAACAATTCCAAGTTAGTTATTGCATGAGGATAATCAAATTGAAATCTCAAGACTGAGGATGAAAAACCTATAATCTCTAGTGATTACAGAAAGAAACATGTTTAAAAATAAATGAAAAAGATCCATTTGACAGCTTAAAAGCTTATGGGTCTGTCCATTTGAATAGGCTCACTTTTGTTGAAAAATAAAAGTAATATTTTTACAAATGATACACTAAAATGAAACTTGGAACATTACATTTCTATATATCAATGAAAGAAACTGTTATTCTAAGCTCTAATGTATGCTTCGAAGTCCAAACTTCCTTCAAAACTGAACAGCAACAATTATAAAATGTACTAAATATCTATTAGAAATACATGTAAGCAATTAAATTGTGGGAGAAATTTTTATGCTATACTTAAATATTCTTCTTTAATATCAACACTTAGGTGGAGACACCTGAATGTGGGGGAGTTTGCTGGGAGCTGGTGCGTTGATGACAACTGTTCATAAAGGAGGAGTCAGGATATTTGCCCTGACTGAAACCTATAGACCTTTTATATATCTCCTTTCCTTATAGTTTTAGTTAAATAACTCTGTAAGTCTAATGAGAGTCAGTAAGTTAACTAAATTTTCTTTAGGAAGATCATCTTGTAGTTTATTAAGACTGGTAATTCAAAGCTTTTCCTACCCAAATTTTGCATTTGAAGATTGTATTTGAGGCTGTTACTTCCCCAATATTGCATCACCTACATACTGGTTCTTCTTTGAAGATTTCTATTGTGTAGATGTTTAACTAATCTACAAATCACAATGTCCCATCAATAACCTGTTGTCAGGTTTATTTGGGATCACTTGCATTTAAGTACCTCTTCAGTCAATAAGGAAAATGTTCTACTCATCTTCCTCCTATTGTGCTTGCATTCTTTTCTTTGTACCCATTTTTGTCGGTGGTAATAAATAACCCATTCATCAATAATTTTTCAAAAAAAAATTATAAGGAAGCCAAAAACTAGTTCAGGACCAACCAGTGATTGTGCGCAGAGCCTTTTCTTGCCAAGGCATCTTCTTTTTCATTGCCTAAAATTTCCTTATGTCCTGACATCCACCCAAGAGTAATCTTGTTGTGTTTTGACAGCTATACAGGGTTTATTAGGCAGTTCCGAAAGTAACTTGCACTTCAATAGAAGAATGGTATGACTTCCGTGTGGGATAATGGAGATCCACCAATGTCTGCACCAATCTTGAATGAGATGGAGGTTTTTCTTTGTATGAGGTTGAAGCTCCTGTCTGTACAGAATAAGAGGACGTCATTAGCATACTGTTCTATGTCCACATGCTGCTATGTAAGTAGATCAGTCAGGGAAAGGCTGAAGACCATGGGTGATAAAACAGAGTCTTTGGGGATTCTCCCTTGTACTTACCTTAGTGTAGATGTTCTCTCTGTGACTGCTATAATAAAAGTGCGGTATTTGAAATATGTGTGTAGTAGATGTATTAGGTATGTAGATAGTCACATTTGAATGAGTTTAAATAGGAGAAAGCTTTCTTGACATCCAGAGATACTGCTGAATTGAAAGCCCTGTCCTGGAAACCCAGGGTAGTAGCCTCCGCCACATGCAGCAGCTGCTGGAGCATCAAGTGCTCAGGACAAAACCCATATTGATGGGCTGGGATAGCTTGAATGTCTTCCAGTATTGGAGGCAGTTGGGTAAATACCAGCCTCCCGAAGAATTCCAAGAGGATGGAAGGGGATAATGGAGTTTGTGGGATGGACCGCATCCTTCCCCAGTTTCAAGATGCAGATCGCACTGCCCTCCCTTCATTCACCTGGAAAGTGATTCCAGTGTGACACTCATTGAAAACTTTGGTAAGAAAGAGCATGGCTCTGAATGGAAGACAGTGTAACATGACGAGTGTGAACCCATCAGGCCCTGCTGCTTTTTTGTGGTTGCGACACTGAAGTACACCTTGGAGCTCACTGGGTCTTATGACTGGAAGTTGATCCAGTTTGTTGGGGGTACATCAAAAGCATCTACATACCTTCCAATGAACATGTTTGGAGAAGGCATCATACTGAGGTTTATCTCATTGCCATTGCATGATGTTTACTGTAACTGAAGTTTTCAATTGGTTTAAGGGGAGAGATATCCAGAGGCTAGCATTGTCCATAGTAAATTTGCCTTCAATTTTGTCCTTCACGTGTTAGATCATATTGCAATATTACACACAACGTGTGTATGTCACTACCATGAATATTTTGAAACTATAAGATTAGCAGTTTCTCAATTATTTCCAGGTTTAGGCACATCAAGTAATGATTTCATACAATTATGGTTTGCAATAAAATTGTACAAACTGCATGCATTATAACTCTCAACTTAATTCCAAATTCTCAAATTTGTTTAACACCTGCTTGAATGCAAACTTTAGTCATAAGCTGCGTGCAATCAATGAAAACTGATAAGTTATTTGAAATCTGCTAATGGTAGAAACTGTTAATAATGCTGTAGATAAGGCTGTCTTAGCCTGGCAGTGTTCCAAAGAATAGGGAGTTAATCAGTTACCCAAAGGGGTATGCCTGCAACATTCGATACACCTCATTATTAAGGGAAAGATACCGTTAGAGCTGAAAGAAGTTAAGAGCAAGCACAAATACTTGTGCTATGACCTTCGTCCTTGTGAGGTATTGGCTATCACTCCCCCACCCATATGATATCATTAGGTGAATAAGTAGCTGTCATCTATGAAAATCAGTGGTTGCCAAGGAGTTCAAAGTTAAAAAAGACATAATTGTTTTGAAGTTAGAGAGCTGTGTTGGATAAAATTGTTTTGTGTGGTCACAGAAAGACTATGATAGTGTTTTGTACAGTGCCATTCTCATTACTGCAGAAGTTCCTAACCTGATTTTTATACTCCAGACATGCAGTATACTCACTGTCTAAAAATTAATATAATCATATGGTAACCATAAACTCATCAACGTGATAAATTATTGGCTCCTAATAATGTTAACACCAGGTCCTGTAGCCCATTTCCATGAATTAATATTGTGTACTGTATACCACATCAGCTGTGATATAGCATTAAAATATTCATGTCCATGAAACACTCTTAGGAACTAAAGATTTAGTATTGCTAAATTCGAAGAAGCCTACATTGGCCAGGGCACTATTATAGCATTGATCTATGTGCTCCACAGATATAGCTTCAATATTTAATTGGCCAGTTAGCAACACTCCTTTCAGCAGCAATTGTTTTGCAATTCTTGAAATTGTAATAGGCAAAGAATTCAGTTCACATAAAAATAAATAGAATTTGAAACACTGTATCTGGCCAGCTGTTTGGGAAACTAGATGGTTATATAATACACTTACACCTGCAAATTGATTTTATACTACTTCCATTAACTCAACATAATTGATGATTTTGCTTCATTAATGCTCAGCTCAGCAGAAAAGAATGTCATCAGAACCTCAAAACAGTCTCACAAAAAATCTGTTCCTTGATGGAACAACTGCAAACTAGAAGTTAAAAATAAAATAAGGCCTTCTACAATATAGAACGTGACTTACATTAGAAAATAAACTTTTATTTCAACTAAGAGCTATAGCTAGAAAAACCTATTAAATAGAGCAAAAATAGTCTTGGTTAACATTTAGCCATATATCTCTCATTAAACACCCAAATAGATTATATGGATTGCTTAAGAAAGATAACAGGCATACTTAAAAACAATGAAATAATAGCTCTCTGTTCGTTCAGTCAACCCCAACCATGAGCAATGCTCAGAGACATTGAACACATCATACAATTATAAGACATACAGTGCAATTAATATCACACCCTTCACCAAAATTATTTCACCCCACCTTATATAATATACAACAAAGATGAACATTTCTAAAACCACCACCATTTCGAGAATGAACTTCTTAACAAGCATTAATATAGGACAAACAATATTGAATAAGTGTGGATCACAATACATGCAGTCTGCCCTGTTGTGCAAATAATATGTTTACAAAACTGCTGTTAAGAGCTTTTCTTAGTAAAGGAAAAAAAGGCATTTTTCACCAGTAATTGAACATTATGTTCCTTAAAGTGAACACTGATTATGCTAGAAATTGAACATGTTTATATAATCCAGTTATAACATAGAAAGAGTGCAACATTTAGTTATCTTCTCGTAAAGCTATTTACAAATCCCTGTTTTTCCTCCATCAGGAATGCCATCCTGGAATTGGTACTCAATCCTCCCTTCTGTCCCTGTGATATTATCTCATCTATTTTTCTACAATCTGAGAATCAAGTACAATACAGGTGTCATCACCACCTCTAAATAGCTTGAAAGTTTCAACACAGTTTTAATGCCAATCCTCATATCTCATTTAAAACTTTCTATATGATGTGTACTAAGTTTTGGGAAATTTTTTGTTTGGAAAATTATTGTAATAAAATTCCCTTCCTTTCAGACCCTGCTTTTCTCATTTGTGCTCTCCTCTTTTGCTTCATTTTGAGATGATGAAAGCAAGGTCAGCTCATCCAAGCAGTCACAACTTTTGAACCATTCTTCTTCGGTTTTAATGCATGTTGTTGCTTTCCTTTTCTTTTTTTCTTTTCATATTTATAGGTTTTGCAGGGATCTGTTGGGTGCTTCTTTGGCTTGCTATCTCATTTTCTTAGCATTTAGCTGCTTTAGTTTCCTCCTTTTGCTGATCCAACTCCAATCATTTCTTTGATGACATAATAACATAGCAAATGTGCCTTCAGTCTGAAATAACTATTTGTTCCTCTGGGTTATATCTTGTCCTTGTCAGAAGCATGATTTTCATATAATTCATCCATTTCATTTAACTATAGAAGAAATAATTTGGATAAAAGTTTGACTTACTGGGAAGCTATAATTCATTTCAGCATACCAATATTGGAACACACCAAAATCAGTGTTCAACTACTGGTCCCAAGTAACAAATGTGTATCCTAATCTCAAATTATGATTCTTCATAATTTTTTGCTACATGTATATGTTTTAACTAATTCAAATAATAGCACCTCTTCAAAAATACCAATAGATGAAAAATTGTTCAACTACTGGATTTTGCCTTGTATAGCTTACTAGAAGGTAATTATTTTTAAATAACAAAGCAACAACAATGTTCTTAATCATGATGGTAACTAGCTTACACAATATGTGAAGTGTCAAAAGGAATAAAATTGTTTATGAAAAAAGTCACCTAAGTTAATGTAAAAAATTGCAACAATTACTTAGCATTGCTTAATCTTTAACCTTATTTAGAAGAAGGATAGGATGTTTGCTCACGTGAAAATTAATTTTATTAACAACTAGAAATTGAACATGCTTTTTAAACAACAAAGCAATAACAATGTTCTTAATCATGGTGGTAACCAGCTTACACAATCTCTGAGATGTCAAAAGGAACAAAATTGACTGTCAAAAAAATCACCTAATTTAATGTAAAAAATTGCAACAGGAAGGGTGTTACTTAGCATTTCTTAATCTTTAACCTTGTTTAGGTGGAGGAGTGGTGCATGTGTTCACTTGAAAATTTATTGTGTTACCAAAATTGCAAACCTGAAATTCAAAAGCATTGGAGCTGGCTGGCTAACCTACAAATTATTTGCATATCTATTGGAGAAAACTTAAAAATTTTCCACTGTCTTATCAAATGGTACTGTTCAACCACTGTTATTGCCATCCTATATTAAATTCCTGTGCTGTCAAGATATATCACTATTCGTACTGATACTAGAGCCATTGTAGATATGCTAATACCTTTTTAAAAATACCAAGTGACAGTAAATACAAGCAAATATTAATAACATTCAAAAACAACATTTCTAACGTAGATCTCAACGAAATAGATTGTCATATATAACAAAGCTATAATGATAGAGTTACTTTAAAACAAGTACAGGATATATTAAAATACTGCAAGAACAATAACCCCAGACCATGTAATATTCCATATGAATTCTTTAAAACAATGTTCTTCTGATGGAATACTACATCCATGCCAAGTATTCAATTACATCTGGTATGAACAAGTATCCCCAGATCAGTGGTGAAATTCTAGAGTAATGCCAATTTACAAATCTAATACTGGCAGAAGTAAATCAGAAAACTACCAATCCATTGTTTTAATCTGTACAGTGTTTATGCCTACTTGAAAAAAATAAGCATCTATGATAAATCCTTGAACAGTAAACATTCTTCAGTTTTGAGAAAAATGGTTTCACACAGTTACACTCCACAAACAATACCTTAATCATTCTAGAAATGGAAAGATTGGTGGGGGGGGGGGGGCTCTCTTAACATGCAATACCTACTTGCTGTTGACTTAGAAATCCAGAAGGTGTATTGGGAAAATGGGTATAGTAAAAATGCTAGTTTGCATAATATAATCACTGGTGACTGAGTATAAAAGAAATACAAACAGAATGTGACCTCACAGGATTAATTTTATTCACAACCTACTACAAAGTTGAACAATAGAAGTGCAGGTAAATAATAGAACATAAAAGTAAAAAAAAAACAGAAGGGAATCTCCTAAGGTTTTACTTTCAGTGTTAGTCTCTTTCTGATAAGTATTAACAGCGTTACCTCAAGTTAAGCATCAGCTAAGTGTTGTTTCTTCACAATCTCACAATTTCCCCAAAGGTGAAAAAGGTGTTAACAAACATAAGCTATTATTCAGTTCTGTATACAGGAGCTACAAAACTGGACCAAAGAAACCAGATTTAAGTTTTCAGTCTCTATAAACTAAATGCATGTTATTTTCAAAGCAGAAACAGCGCAACTCGCAACTAAAAGTTTATATAAATGGTAACATAGTACCAATAGTGAAAACAATGAAACTATTAAGAATTATATTCAATCAGAAGTTAACATGGGCTCCACAAATAACGGCTCTCAAAATTGCACAAGCCGAACAGCTGTCATGAAAGTATTTATAGCAAAAGTTGAGGAGCAGACACTGAAGTCTTAATAAAAACTTACAGAACCATTATGCAATCCAAATTGGACTACAGCAGTATAATTTATTCTAAGTAATTCTGCAAAAAGCTTAACACAGTTCAGACAACAGCAATCAAAAATATTTTAGGAGCATTTTGAATCAGCCTAAATGCTAATTTACAGATAGAAGCAAAGAACAAACGTGAAGAAATCAGACGAGTGTACTACTTACGCAGTAAAAGTAATAGCCTCACCTAATTGTAAAATTTAAACCTATGTATTTCCAAAATACCATTCACAAAACACAAACATACAATACCTTTTGCCTAAGACTGAGGCAGTACTCCCAAGAAATAAATGTACAATTCCTAACATTTCCACACTTACAAACAAACAGATATTTTTCCATAGAGGATCATGATATCTGAAATCAACATGGAAATCTTCTATCTGGTTAACAGCTAAACTAATAACCCTACACACAAACACTACTGAAAAATCAATACCATCATTACCCAAATTATACTCTCACATTCACCAATGGACCACAGACTGAAAATGCCTGTGGATGTGCTCTAGTGTACCCTGATCACACAATGCTTTAAATGTTTTATCAGCCCTGTCCATATGCAAGCTATGTGTCATCAAGCAGGCATTACTACACCTATTCAAGACAAACATAACTGAATCTTGCCTAATATGTACTGATTCTAAATCCAGTATCCAAGCTCTACAAAAATTATCTAAATTTCTGATGAATCAAGGGATTGAAAATATGAGTTCAATAATTACTCATGCTTCGAAATAAATGGTGTTATATGATAAGTGAGTAGGGAATTTGTGACATTACATCACTGTAAAACACTTACTTTGACATGTTATGGGAAGGGGATATTGTTCCCATTCTCAACAATTTTCCCACAATTTTTTTTATTGAGAATGGGAACAATACCTCTTTCCCAAAATGTGTCCAAGTAAGTGCTTTTCAGTGATGTGGTGTTACAAATTCCCAACTTATTCATTACGTGACTATGCATCACAGCTACTAGCTTCTAAATCTTCAAAATTACTGAATAGATGGTGTTGCTAAGTAGAGTTGGTGTTACCATTGTGTACTGTCATTTGTTGTGTGACACCAAAACAAAGTTTGTATTGATTAAAAAATTGCAGTATTGTTAAGTGATTTGCTTTTTACTTTTGGAAGGGAAAACTTGCAAGGAGATAAAAGCAAAATTGATGCTCTTTTTGTGAATCATTCCCCATTTATGACAACAGTCAGGTATTGACAATGATTAGAGCTCAGTCTGGGGTCACAAAATTGCCGGATTGAGGTTCAGTGCACATATAGTATTACTTAGACATTATGGAATAAGCATGGTTTCTACAGTCAATTTCAAAACATGTTGCACTATGCCTTATCTCATTCAGTTCCTACTTTTTTTTTTAACATACAGATACACAGACATATACACATTTACAAACACTCGTGCCTGAGGCAGGGCTTGAACCAGTGCCACGAAGCACCAAAACTAGGCACTTTGGTGCGTGTGGCCATGGGGACCAGCAACAACCAGTGAACACTGAAAGAGAATGCAGAATTTTTTAGATATATTATGAAATAATTGCTTTATTGTGTTACTTTATGAATTAGAATGATTCATATAATGTAACGAGCTACTTTTGGAACAGATTATACCTCAGCAGTGTATATCTATGCTACAAACCCCTCCCCACTATCCTCTCTTTGTACTGCTGACTGATCTGTATGTTAGTAGGTGTGTGCACTTTGGAACCCAAAACTGTGCTCTAATAATGATATTGGTTCAATGACTTTAAATGTGGTTGAACATCTGTTTCTGATAAGCACCTAGGACATCTGACAGATGTGAAAACAGCGGAAATCATTGGAAGAGTCCACAATATGATTCTCTCTGATCCTTGCACTAAGTTTGCAAAGTGACAGAGGCCATAGTTGTGCCAATGGGAATGGCAATTCATTTTTTTCATGATAAGTTGGAGATGAAAAAATTGTGGTTATAATGGGTATCGTGATTGCTCAGAGTCAACAACAAGCAGGTGCAGCTTTCATCTTCAAAGCTGTTTTTGGAGCTATTTAAGCAAAATCCAATGGACTTTCTGTATTGAGTTATCACCATTGATGAGACCTGGATTCATCATTATACTCCAGAAACCAAGCAATAATCAAAACAGTGGATTGCTTTCTGTAAATCTGCTCCAAAGAAGGCAAAAACTGAGAAAAGTGATGGCAATGATTTTTGGGGTGTGAAGGGTGTCATGCTCACTGACTACTTAGGAAAATTGATTACTGTAAAATACTACAGTGAGTTGGCCTGATTTGACAAGAAGTTGAAGGAGACATGGCCTCATATATCTGGCAAACAAGAAAGTGCATTTCACCATGACAACTAGCACATTCATCCAGAGAATTGTTGCCAAACTGTATGACTTGCTGCTCCAACATATTTGACTGTAAATTCTTCTTGTTTCTAAATATGAAGAAATTGCTCACAGAAACAAAATTTAAATCATTGCGACGAGCATGTTTTGCAGCATTTGTAATTTCTATTCTTTGGAGGGGTTAAAAAAAGTCCGGAACATTGGGAGAAGTGTATATCCCTAAAGAAGACTTTGTTGAGAAATAAATAATTTGTGTTTGAAAAAAATGACATCTTCATTCCTAACATGAGTATTTATTGAGCTGCCATTTTAGCTCTAATGTGCACACACACACACACACACACACGCACACACACACACACACACACCCACACACTCACTCTCACTCACACCCACACCCTCACCCACATCCACACGCTCACACTCACTCACACAAATATCAAGAATATTTCAACCAATGAGCAGCAAAGGAAGCCATAAGACTTACAATACATGAACAGATACCCTTCCGTCACAAAGATGCTGCAAAATATATATCGAGAAGTTTATAGAATCTATGGCAAACATGGGCATAATCACCTCCTATGGAACACATCAGATTTTTTACTATACGATGCATCAGACCTATAAATTATGTTTTTTATGCAATGATTACCATAAATTATATTAATCATAATATTGAAATAAACTGTGTAATGTCATATGAAAATTTGTTAAATATACATTGAAATTTTACCTAGATAGATAATTTATTTTCATCTTTTCAGCGCAATAGGCATAATTTCTTTCCTGGAGTTACTGAATTTCGTACCATATACAGGTTAACGCCCTGGTTATTTATGTTCATATATGTAACCATTCTTCTAATTATACATTTTTATACCCTATTAACTCAATCTATTAATTTATTTTATACATACAACCTCATCAGTATTATTATTAAGATCCTCTCTTTGTTTCACAAATTATGTATTGTTTCCAAAAAGTTTTAAATACACTATTTCTGTTGGTAACTTTTCCCAATTTTTATTTCATATTTTTTCTCTCCATATTTTTGATTCTTTGTATTCAATTATACAGTGTAAATTGTTATCTACATTGACACATAATGGGCATAAATCTTTATAAACTTCTAATAGCATTGTTCCTGTTCTTGCCCATGCTAGACCCGCTATCCATTTTTCCATAGACATCAATGTATTTTTCTCTTTCCCATTTTTCGTAACATTCCTGTATAATATCAAAGTGTTCTTATCCCTTAAGATATCTATTATTTAATCACCTCCTAACAAACTAGATGAACTTAAACAGAGCTTACTCCATCCCCCCCCCTTTCTGTAGCTTAACACCCTTTAACCTGGATGGTCATATTGGACAATGAATGAAATCAGTGAAATGATCTCTGGTTCCATGGTGCTTAAAGTTTTTCGACATTTGTCATCTCATATAGGAAAAAAATCTTATCTGGGTAATTCACCCTAAGCAAGATTTGTAGTTGCGACCTCTTGAATACAAGGTAGACATGCTACCCTCACACTACCAAGATGGACACTGCAGAATTTGTGATGGAATGTCCAGGTTGTCATCACCAGGCTACGAATAGGAGAAACTACCTTAAAAAATTCCCATCTATGGAATTAAACAGCCCAAACTGAATGCCCTACTGCCACCTACACACTCTTGAGTGTTCACAGTATCAACACCAGTGAGCAGTATGCAATTTACCAGATGTCCAAGTGGCCATGCCATGGCCGAGTGGTTAGACCACTCGCCTCTCACCTAGATAGCCAGGGTTTGATCCCAAGCGACTGCATTTGTGGTGGACAAAGCGGCGCTGGGGTGGGTTTTCTCCGGGTACTCCAGTTTCCCCCGCCATCACATTCCACCGATGCTCCATCATCATTCATGCATCATCAGTGTCACCGCCTGCGGTGCCGTAAGTAGTTAAGGCGGGTGTTAAACACTACAAAAAAAAAAGATGTAGCTCTCAACAATTCATCACACAGCAAAATACCACCTAAGTCCTTAAAAATAATAACTTTGTATAATATATAATATAATACAAAATACCACCTCAGTCCTTAAAAATAATAACTTTGTATAATATATAATATAATACATCTCATACTTAAATTCAAACATTGCTTTGTTACATTGATTTTATATGTGTAAATACTGTTATCAACATATTAAAATTATAAGCAATCTTAAGAATTCAGCTTTACCAGTGTTCTTGAAATTCTCTAAAACATTATCTTATATGAATTTATTTCATTTTTGCTTATAACACTTCAATGTGAACCTGTTTACCTGGGAGTGGTATTTTATTGCACAGCACTATTCTCTTTATATGTGAAGCTTTTCTCATATAAAACTGAGACATTGACTTTGTCATACTGGGTGTGGTTCAAGTGCACAAGGAAATTGTTTGTAATTTGTGTATTTTTGTCTTTTGGAGTCGTACTTCATATGTGCACCGTGATGGTAGAGGTGAGATTCCCATTGTTTGGAATAATGACCTACAGCTGCTGGTTGGTCCCTTCCCCCCCCATAAGTCATGCCACCCTTTTCTGAATCGTAAGTATTTCTTTGCCATGTGACTACCCCAGAATAGGCTAATTCATTACACAATGAGATTTTCATTCATCAGTCAGCATGTTCCCTTCCTTTTGTAAATCCCTTCAACACTTGATTTTCTGTTTCATTCAATTAAATTTATTAAGGATACATTTAAAGGACACATTAGTATAACCTATACATTATGTATACAGGTTTTACATAGCTTTTCCATATTTAAAGCTTCCATACTATAAAATGAGTTTTGAGTTAGGTATTTTGTATGGTTTTCATCATTTCTGTTGCTTGATTTATGTCCATTTAATTTTGTAATTTATTGAATAATCCCCTTCCTACAGTTTCTTTTCGATTATTCAATTTTCTCCTTAGTTCTCCTGTATACATATACAGGGTGAATTACCTAAAACTTGCATTGCAAATATTTCAGAAATGGAAAGTGCTATTGATGTGCAGTTTTTTCAGCATTGATTGGTAGTCAGGGGCTCATACTTTTAGCCTATAAACAGTTTTTAATAATATTTAGAAAGTGTACCTATAGAGCAAACATATAAATTTTTAAATGGAACAATGTCTTATTTACATCAACAAAATAAACATAAAGTAAATTAGAATGTCAGTGGTGTTTGTTGTAGGATGCTAGCACAAGTAGTTTACGAGAAATCATGTTTTGAAACTGTTACACACCAACTTTTGTACAAACTGTGCTAGCATAAACTAAAGAAAAACAAAAGGAAATACACTACATCTGTAGATTCTGACCAAGTTAAAAGTGGCTTACAAATGTTGTATTCAAAATGGCCACCAGCAGCTTCAATACACACTTCCAGTCTGCTGTGGAGAGACTGCTACACATGTTCTAGCATTTCAGCGGAAATTTCAGAGCAGGTAGCAGTAACACATTTTTTCATATCATCTGGTGCAGTTGGTATGTCCTTGTAGATAGTATCTTACAGTTTTCCCCATAGAAGAAAGTCTAAGGGAGCCAAATCCAGGTGGCCAAGGTGCAGGTCCTGTTCGTCCAATCCAATGATTTGGAAACAATCCATGAAGGCAAGCTGTAGTAATTTGTACACTATGGGCTGGACAGTCATCATGTTGGTACCACAGGTTCCTCATAGTCTGCAGAGGAGCATCTTCTAGCATTTCTGTTAGATCTGTTAGGAGGCTGCAATGCTTGTGAGTGTTCAGTGTTTCTTCTATGAAAAAAGGGCCCTGAGCTGATGGTTCACTATCCCACACTGCACAATTAAACTCCATGTCCTCCTGACGAAGCCAACAGGGATTGAACAGACCAATAGTGCATGTTTCTGCAGTTTGCCTGACCATGATTAGTAAAGTTGCTTCGTCACTAAACAAGATACACGATAAATCTGGAGTATCATGTCTAATGTCCATGTACGAAGTTAACGTGATTCTCAAAATCATTTCCATGCAGCTCTTGATAAAGAGAGGTGAGATAGGGATTGAAGCTCTGTCAATGGAGAATGCAAAATATGCATGCCTGACTCATGCCACTTCTGCACGGCAACTAATTTGCGGATCTACTGCAACACATCCAAAACATTCATTTCTCCCTCTTCTACAGTCACTTGTTTGTTTCTGTTACATTTTCTAGGTGTTAAACTACCACTTTCCCATTACAGTTCAAAGAGGTTGGTAAATAATTGCTGAAGTGGTTGATGTTTATTGGGATATGTTTCCACATATACCATACAAAAACAAACTGCATTCTTCCTACACTCTCCATACACCATGAGCATGCCCGCTTTTACTACATTAGTAAAGCCCATCTTCCACCCACAACCTAATTTATGAACCATCACAAACTGATTGGAAATAAACAAGTTGAATGGAACAAACCACTGTCAATGTGAAAACTATTCAGAGGATGTTTTCTTGTAAACTACTTGCACTAGAACCCTGCAAAAAACACAGCTGAACATTCTAATTTACCCTACATTTATTTTGTTGATATAAATAGGCATTGTTCCATTTAAAACATTGTATGTTTGCTCAAAAAATACACTTTCTAAGTATTATTAAAATCTGTATATGGGAAGTACAAGCCCCTGGCTACCAATCATGCTGTGAAAACTGCACATCAATAGCGCTTTCCATTTTCAAAATATTTATGGTGCAAATGTTAGATGATTCACCCTCATATATATAATTTATTTTGCCTATTATTCTATTGGCTTTCTTCTTTCCTTTATTTTATTTTATTTTCTTTTTATTCAATGTAAAAACTTTTTCCTTTTCTTTTTGTGTAATTGCACATAGTATAAACCCATCATAACTGATGGTGTGAGTATAAAATGCATAATATATGTGTCATAGTGTCGCTATCCATTATCTTACTGATCTGTCTCATTACATATATGCCTTTATTATTATTATTATTATTATTATTATTATTATTATTATTAATTTTTTTTCTTTTTTATGTTGCTACATGGGATTTCCAGTTGAAGTTTTTGTCAGTGATCATTCCAGGAAGGTTTACAATTTATTTCACATATTCTTTCACCATCTAGTATTAATTTTATGTTATTGAATTGCAGCTTGTTAATTCAAAATGTATGCATGCTGTCTTTTTACTTTCTCTAGTGGATAGTGCGGATAGTGGATAGAGAAGGTATTGTACTCCACCCAAAAATTTGATGCCAATATTTCACCAGAAATATATGTTTTGGGGTCCCCTGAGTCCGAAAAAAGCATTTTTAGAACAAGGTCCATTTGTGTGTGTGTGTGTGCATGCATGCAGCATAGCTCAAAAACAAAAAGACCATTAAATACCAAACTTGGTATTTAGGTTCAGTATCTTCCAAGGATGCAACACAAAGATTTCCAAGAAAATCCCCCACCACAAACAACCATTTACATGGAAATTTTTTTTAAAATTTTCATTTTCTCCAACATGGTTCTTATAATTTTGATTAAAATACTGCATATTGAAGATATTTACATCACAAATAAAATGTATATCTTGAATTTTTGGGAATAGCCTCTGAAGACCTCCTTATTCTGGATGAATTTTGCCAAATTTTGTTTCACTGCTAAACCGTAAGAGATAAAAAAAATTACTGCACAAAATATGTACATCTCATCAAAACACGATTTATGTCCTTTCCATTTTTGTTGTGAAGGTAACCATTTCATTTCCGAGGTATTCCTTGTTTTGGTTTCAATTGTAAAGTACTTATACTTTACTCAGACAGGAGGTGTCCATTTTTTTTTCTACTCCTGGCCAAGCAAATAAGCAATTTGCGATGACAATCGCATAATGACTGCTTTTAAAACATTTGACTATCACTTTAGCTTAGTTCCCTTCTGCTTATAAGGAACTATGTAATAAAGAGCATTCTGCCAATGGCTATCTCAATTAGTATGGTGTAGAAAGAAGAATCATCTTTTGTAAGAAGCTTGTTTGTAGAACAGCTTGAGAAAGTCATGTTAGTGTAACACATCAGATTTTTTACACTTATTGCCACAACCAGATTGCAGTAATATGCCTTTATGATGTTTAAAATTGAGTTGTCCTGTTTACTGTCTCTTGAATTGACTGCCCCCACATTATGACTGTCATGTCATCAGCATACACAATTGCTATGCCTCCCTTTGATTCTAATTGGAAAGTTATGCTTTCAAATTGTTGTTCTCCATAGCCTACACACATCTTTACTTTTGTGTGCACACTTCTCACTGTGACTTCCATAGCTTTCTTTATATTTTCATATTCATCCTTAGTTAATTCATATTAATTACTAACAAGGAACACATTGTTGTGGATTGAGCTATGATTTTTATAGAAAAAGTACATAAACAGAAATACCCATGGTTTCAACTTTCACTCTCATGGGATTCCTGTTCACTAAGAAAAAGAAGTTCAAGTGTTAAATTGTAACAGCTGGCTTTAGGTATCTGTTGTGTTCAACAATTAACTGCCTGGTACTGATAATAAACTTTGCTGTCCACTGATTCTATGAGTATTTGCAAGCAAAATCATACTAAAGGTAGCAACCAAAGTTTCATGTGATGAAGAGAAAATTGACCACAATTACATTTCTTTTTTCCCCAGTGAGTGCTGCCTCCAAGAAAAAAAAAGTCAGAGATAAAATTGCACATTTTTTGTTTTCTCATTTATTACATTTTAAACAATATATGCAAGGAATTAGTTATTAGTGAACCATTCTAATTTTAAATAACCTTTTTCATGTCAAAGTTCGGTCTATGGAAGAGAAAGTCAAGACGTGGGTATTTTTATTTTTGATCTACGTTTACTAAATAAAATCCCCGTTGTGGCAATAGCCCCTATAGGAACATGTTACCAGCTGTACATTTTCTCCTTGTGTAATGTCTTCTGGCCTTAAGCTCACTCTTTGTTTCTATTCAGTGTCCATTTCCATTTATTTTCCCCTTATATAAGAACTGTTCTACTTGTATAGTCTTTGCTAAGGATTTCTTTTATTCAATTTTTCCATCCAAATTAGACCATAAATTTTTAATATTTGGTAATTGTATTTAAATATGAAAGTGTTTAGCCCAAATATGTATAATACAGCTTGAATGTTTGCTTAATAATTCCCCTCTATTTTACTGAGCCTACAGTGAAAGCACAATCTATTTAGATATGCTTGCATTTATCAAAATGCCATTCCTCCTCTCTTTGTATGTCAGTTATATAGTTTTCTTTATGGTGACTTCCTGAGACAGTGAATTATTGGCAGAGAAAATCCAAATCCAAAATTTGACTGCATAGGTCACCAGATCTAGCATCCTTGGCTATTTTCTTTTGGGCGTTCATAAAGGGTAGGCATACAGAACACAAGTGACAGACCTTAATGAAATTAAGTATAGAGTTTGCCTTACAATTCAAAATGACATGTGTGTGATGAATTCTTGACAGAGATTGATGACATGGTTGATATCTACTGTGTTACAAATTAAATTTTCAACACCCAGTGTATCCAAACAAGTTAGGATCCCATTTTAAAAAAAAAAAAAAAATGTTCCTGTAACACTTAGAACGATCTTGTTTGTCTGAAAATGAGCAATATGTGTGCTGAAGTAAATTTGTAATAAGTCAATTGAACACATTTAAGGGTTAGGTTACTATTTAACTTCATTGCATGTTTTACAAATTGATAGATTTATTTAAGCAGTCTTTAACAGCATTCCTTTTATTTAATGATTGCAGTGCCCCACAATCAACCAAAGAAGTTTCTGCACTCTCAACAATTAGCTCAGATGAATTCAAAGACCTGGTGATGCAAAGACTTCAGCATAAAGCAGGAGTTATTGTATTTGCAGAGGAAAATGTAAGTTGACTTAGAAGATGTATATTATAATTCCAATATATTTATTGATCATTAAGGTTGAATGTAAGTTATGGTAGCTAATTAAGTCACTTAGCTATAAAGCAGAAGAACATGATTATATTTGGCCACTTTTAAGTGTCTCTAGTCAAGCATTTCAGAACACAAAATTGTCTGAAATCATAAAATTCGGCATTTGTGTTAATATAATCGTCTTTCTTTTCAAAGGAAAATTATTAATTTTTGATTTAAAACATTCCATATATGTAATAAAACTAACCACAAATTTAAATTTTATTTTGAATAGATAACCAATGTTAATATACAGGTGTTTTGAAATGATACTGAACCAAGATGCAGACATTGTTGCTTAGATCCTAAGTGATATGAAAATAATGGTTTCAATGCCAATAGAGGTACATCAACAAAACATCTCATGGTTAGAGTGGATTAGGCAGTTACCCAGGAACCCATGTGCATGGTCCTGTTACCAGAAGTAATACAGGTAACTTGAGAATCTGAGTCACATGCATTTTCAGTGTTTTCATAAACATATCGCATGCTGTACAATGGTTTGGTCTCATTAAAAGATTCTTTGGCTTACAAAAACCTGCTGAACAACCTATACCTTCAGTTATCTGTTTATTTTTCTAACATATTTAATTGCAACAATGGATGAAAGGAAATTGCTGAGAAAATAAGTTGGGATACATACACCACTTATACTATGTTTTAGAGGCAACCTAATATTTGTGATCTTGAGGATGGAAGTATAAGCTCCTTAGCTTATAAAGATAACAAACAGAGGCAAGCATGCTATCAGAATATTACCAAAGGATTTAGATAAAGTTAAATAAAAATAAATCCCTTTTGCATTGAGACAAGAAGTTTATTTTACTGTTTAACTCATAATACTAAATGAAACAGTTGCACATTTAACAGCAAGTCCTTGCTGGTTACAGAAGTTGTTTAGCATTTACTATTAGGATAATTACAGAATGATATGGATAATAGATATAAGATACTTGTGGTTAGGGCAAAATATGTATGATTCACATTTTACAACTGTGCAACTCAGAAGTAGCTCTTTAAGTATGTAGCTGCCCATTGCCCCCTTACTTAAAACCTAGGACAGGTTTGGTGATAACAAACAAGAAGAAATCTCAATTAAAACATTAATGGGAATGCTCAGTGAAGTAACTAATTAAATAGGAATAAAAACATAGATTACACTCAAACTTCATTCTTGAAATAAAGTAACTTACTTCGGACATATTTCGGAGGCTTTTGCCACCATTTTCAATGGAGATTCACTGATGAACTCATGGTAGCAGCCTGTAGAGGTCTCTCTTCCGGATAGATGAATTTTGAGATGAGTCCATTTGTTTGTGGAATGTCAAAATTTATGACCTTGTTTTTGTTTTTTAAAATTAATAGATTGCTACTATGTCGTCTACATATCTATACCAAGTTTTGTATATTTGTGGGAAGGCTGTGGTTATGTGGATTTCCCATGGCTAAACCACACTTTTGTGTGTAAAATATTCCTCTGAATGTAAAATAGGTTTGTTCAATACATAACTGTGTGAGCTTAAGTAAGTCTTCTGCTATTTCAATAGTAAACAAAAAGGTAGTTGAGGATAGCCTTAAATCACTAAGCCTTCAGGACAGCTCCATAACATTCACAATAGAAAAAAAATCAAATGGTATGCTTCCCTTCTTGGACCTAAAAATAATCAGGAACCACAACAAACTAGAATTTGGAATCTATAGGAAAGAAACACAGACAGAAAACTGCATAATCAACAATAGCAACAAACCAAATTTCACACAAACATGCCATGATCAACAGCCTTGCATTCAGACTGGTACACCTACCATTAAGCCAGAAGGAATACAAATTATAACTCAATAGGATCATAGAAATTGCACAAAAGAATGGCTACACAGAACATTTGGTAAAGAAGAAGATAAATAAATTCATGAAACAGAAGAAAGTAAAAGAAATGAGCACTCTAAAAGGAATAAAAGCAGAAACTAGCTACAAAAAATTTACTTACCACCCTTTGGCACACCAAAAATTACAAAAGATTTTCAAAAAATGGAACATTAACCTAGCCCCAGTTAATTAGCACAGTTTAAAAAACCTCCTCCAAACAAACACAAAAGATAAAATCCCCCCCTTGAAACAACCAGGGAAATATGAAATCAGCTGCAAGGAATGTGAAAAGGTACACATAGGAAAAACAAAACGAAACATTGGAGAACGTTTTAAAGAACACGTGAGATATTTAAAATACAAACAGACAGATAATTCAGCTGTTGCACATTATTTTTGGACTCAAAACCATAATTTTCACAGCGAGCCCAAGCTATTAAAATTAGTACAGAATCCAATTGGATTAACGGTTTGGGAAAATCTATTAATTTCAAAAAAAAAAAAAAAAAACATGGTCATAAATTTTGACATTCCACAAACAAATGGACTCATCTCAAAATTCATCTATCCATAAGTGACCTCTACAGGCTGCTACCACGAGTTCATCATTGAATCTACATTGAAAATGGTGGCAAAAGCCACCGAAACATGTCCGAAGTAAGTTACTTTATTTCAAGAGTGAAGTTTGAGTGTAATCTATGTTTTTACTCCTATTGAAGAAGAAATCTGTTTGTTTTCATAACACTGTCTTGCCAAGAACACCCTCTGAGGTGAATGTGGCATCACAACGTGCTTCATGCACTGCCTAATCTCAAAATGTCATATTCATGTTACGTGAAAACATATACCTAAAAGAGTTTTGAAGTTGCAACATCAAATTTCAGACTACTTCGAGCTCAAGTTGTAAGACATATTCGTTTGGTGTCATTTGGAAATGGTCTCTATACTGAGCATAAGGAATATAGATGCATCTTTTAAGGCAGAGATAGATCTTCATAGTTGCATTAAAAGTTTGTTAGATACCACTTTATAGGTAAAGTCAAGCTAGTCAGGCGTCTCTATTTTTGATGTCACAAATATTTTACAGCATAACGGGACCAATGTAAAATTGATAACATCTTTCATCTACTTTCAGCAAAATATTGTATGAAAGTATCTAAAACTAAATCACATTTTTTGAGTTGAAGCAATGAAAGAAAATATACGTTGAACTTAAACATCAACATTTTTTAACATAAGTATTCAATGAAAAACCTCAATTATTCTATCTTTTTTTAAATAAAATTAGAAAAACTCCAAAAGATATCATAATGTTTTGTTTTTTGTTGATATAGTGATATTTACAAGAATTACAAGCAGTTAAAATCTGCCGATTTAATGGGCAATGCCATTTAAATGGTATTTATGTAATGCACTAACCAATTCTCCTCGTGATAATCTTATTTTAAATTTCCCATCCACTTGTATGAACTACTTAACTTACTAATTAATGCATAGTTGACTGAAACTGGTCTTAGAATATGACTTTACCCTAAATCTCATATACAGTAGAATCTTGATAACTCCACTCTGAATAACTTGACATTCCACATAACTGGACTGTTTTAAAAAACTCCAAAAATAGGCAGTAATGTAATTAAAATATGCTTTATTAAACATGAAAGCAGAGAGTAATACCACTCTTGATCAATGAAGCCAGCTATCAAAGAAAATTAAATATTTATCGCATAAAGTACTTACTGTTACTTTTCATTATTACAAGCACAAACAAGATGTTTTTTCAAGGTGTCAACTGTCATAGACAGCTGCCTGTCAGAGAGAATGTTTTTCCTAATGGAAAAAGAATATTCTACTTCCACTGAAGTGACTGAAGCACATTTAAAACAAGCTATTTTGGAAGGACTCACATCAGTTACTACTGAACATGCCCCTTGCAGAATATCAGAAATGATCCCAAGTTTTCCTAGGTGCACATTAACCCTAACAATGCATTTACACTTTTCATTACCACGTTTCCTTTCTCTCCTGGGACTTGCATCAGTTGATATATTGCATCTTCAAAGATTGCCTTGGATAACACTAGCATATCACCTTTTTTCTCCAATTTCAAGATGGCTTCTGGTAGCTCCCTATAATGTGCTGCTAATAAACACCAGATCATTGGTGAGTTCTTCATTGTGCAACAACTCCTTTGCCTCACGAACTGAAGCAGCTTCACCTTCTGATAGAGCATGAAATACTTCACATATCTTGTCAAAATTGTTATATGACTACAAAGACCCAGGTTCTCCATTTGGTGAGAACTAGCTGTGGAGGTAAAGTGAGTTCTGGTAGTATATCTTTAAAAACCTGCATTCTGGAGGGTGATTTTAGAAAGATGTTCTTGGTGTCAAAACTAACTTATCCACAAGAGGATACAAACTTCTTGCTTCTTCAGTGACTATGCAACCCATGTGCTAGACATGTGAAATAGGGCATTTTTGGGAAGAGAATTTTCAAGGCTTTAGCTGTATTTTCCATGTAAGGTGCCCCATCTGTGACAAAAAACAGATCATCATCATCATCATCATCATGCCTATCCTTGTAGCCAGAGTAGCATTAATGTATCTGTAAACAATTGTGCTACTGTGGAACAATTTGCTCTTTCCAACTCTTCCATTGTTAAAAGGGTCACTTTGTACTTCTTCCATAGTTCCGATGATGATGTGGGCCATGTAATGCCCCATTGCATCGGTTGTTTCATCAATAAAGATCATATTTTATTTTCTGCCGCTCCTCTTCGAATCTTCTTCAGGGCCTCTTCAAAACAGACATTCAAGTACTTTTTTTTTTTTTTAATGTGGATTCAGATGGAATCTCTTCTGTAGTGCATTTCTGCAGAAGTGTCACTAGGGATTGATTTTGCAGTTTCCAGAATGGAATTCCTTAATCCAAGAAAGCCTTGCCTAGATCCAAGGAAAATTTAAATTGACTGTTGTTAATATTAAAGTGACCTTGGGCCCAGCCATTTTAGAAATCTTACACTTATGTTTTGCTGCCATGAAATGTTGAGTTATAAAGTAGTTTTTTTCATGATTAATAGACATTTCACAGATTTTGCAAAAGAGTATTGTTCCATCAGAAGAGAGAGCATCTGCACCGAATTCGCAAACAAAGCCATGTCATTTACTACTCAATGGTGAACTTAATTTTGATATGATAAATAAATGAGCACACACTCAAGTTATCTGTAACAAGTTAAACAGCAGACTTACAGGTTGGATAGGTTAATTAAATCAAGACTAACAGGTTATTTGTATAATTATTTTACCTGTTAAGAGAACTGAATATCTTCCTTTCTGTGAATTAGATGCCTTGTCTATTGCATATCATCAGTGCAACAAGAAAAAGCATGATATATTAAAAACTTTTTGCTACCCTATTCTCTTTTAATCATTTTATTTAGCCACAGTGATTTGTTTCCTTCCATACCTCCCCAAATTGCCTTTGTATATTATCTATTCTATCCTTAACTATATTCCAGAATCCTCTTAACATTCTTACCTTCATTTAACCATATATTTCCCGTCCACATTTCTTGCGATTCTTTCCTATATTTATCCACCAACTGCCTTTATTTTTAGTCATTTTCTGCTGTATAATACAACTTTAGGTTAATTCATCATTACTTTGTAAACATGTATGCCAATATTTCAAAATTCTTTCAAATATGACAACTTTCCAGCTGTTCTTCCTAGTTCTATTTGAGCTATTCCTCTTGGTGTGGATTTAGTTAACCCTAATACTTCTATGCAAGCCATGTAATTGTTCTATTATATTCACTATATCTGCTACTCTCCAAATTTATACTGCATATAACATTCTTGTTTCCACCATTGACTCTTTTATTCCAACTATGCTGTATTCATTTGTACTAGTTTCTATTTACAAATCCTATACCTTATAGTGCCATCCTCCCTTTAGCAATGATTTTCTTACCATATGCCCCCCTACCTCCACTAATACTTAGCCTCACTCCTAAGTAATCACATTCTTTCACCATTTCAACTTTCTCCCCCTTCATATACCATTTGATCTTAATTTATTACCTTTTTTACACACCAATATTTTAGATTTATTAGTGTTACACCTTTTCTCCATTCCTCACAATATTCTGCAATTTCATTTATAGCTCTTTGCAAACTTATTGTTACCGAACGTACCATCAAATCCTCTGCATATAGCAAATCTGGTACTTCTTTATTCAAAAAGAATCAGACTTTCCTATCCTTTCAATTGTCATCTATAAATAGATTGAATACAACTGGGCTAAGTTTACAACTTTGTCTTAAACCCCCGTTTTTTTCAGCATATTTTGATATAGCATTCGATTCGCATTTTGTACAACATTTTTTATCTTGATACAACATTTGGATTCCTTTAATAAATTCACCACTTATTCCTTTCATGTGAAATTTCCATATTAATGCCTCTCTATTTATTGTATCAAAATCTTTCTCTAAATCAGAACAAAATAAATATACCCTCCCTATTTTATTGCCGGGTTATTTAGCTATTATGGTTTGTAATACTAGCATATTGTCTGATGTACTTTTCCCTTTCCTAAATCATGCCTGAAATAATGAAATCTTTCCTTCTGCTTCTGCCCAATTTTGTAATCTTTCCACCATTATTCCAATGTAAATTTTCCGTAACATTGGAAGTAAGCTAATTCCTCTATAGTTCCCTAGTTTATTTGCTCCTCCCTTTCCCTTATATGTTGGGTCTATTATACTGGTTTTTCAATTTTCAATTTTTTATTATTCGTTTCTTTAATGTTGTTTAGTACTTTAGTTATCATCTACAGCTTTCCCTCTGATAAACTTTTCTCCTAGAATTCTATCAATTTCAGGAGCCTTGTTTTTCTTCAGGTTCACTATATGATGACCACATCTAGTATCAGATGGTTCCTACTCTCTACTACCAATGGCCCCCTATATGTCTTGTTTAATAACTCTGAAACTTTCAACATTCCAATCATGCCCCTACTTTTAGTTAGTTTTTTATAACCATCTATATATGTATATAAATATATAATTTTTTTTACTATGGCACATAACTTATTGCTATCTTTCTCCGTAATTATTTCCATTTCTTTTTCTTTTCTACTGCTTCTTCCCATTCTTTCTTCCTAGCTTCTAATAAACAGTTATATCCCCATTTTCAAATTAAAAGGTTTTTTCTATTAGTTTGAGTTTGTAATTGTAATTGTAATTTATTAGCAGCCTATAGACTGTCAGTTTACATTAAACAAAATTAGCATTAAATAAACTTAGTCTACATAAATTATAAAAATACATTAATATATACAGGATGTTTGGTTTAACAAAGTATTAATATAGTCTACATAAATTATTTTAAAAATTCATTGATATCATACACAGGATTGTTCAGTAAATATGTCTTGAGACATTGTTTAAATTTAACAGCATTTTCATTTGTTACATATGCAGGGAGTCGATTATACATGTGTAATCCTATTATATAGGGATCTTTATTTGCAGATTTTACATTGTAGCTGGTATAATGTAAGTCAAGTTTGCATCTAGCATCATGGTTATGTATTTCACTATTTAGTTTTGGTTTTTTCTGGTTAATTAAGTAAGTTACTTTGTATATGTATAGAGATACTACAGTAAACATCTTTTCTCTTTTAAAAACTTCCCTGCATGATTCTTGACACCCCATTTTAAACATAGTTCTGATACATTTCTTTTGTAGCACTAGAACCCTTTGCATATGCATTTTATTACAACCCCCCCATAATTCAATACCATATTGGATATGTGAATAAATTAACCCATAGTATATAAGTTTTAGACCCTCAACATTACAAGTTTTTGCAAATTCCCTCATTAAATACAAACCTTTACTTATTTTTTTACATAGGTCATCGATATGATTAGTCCAGGACATGAGTTTATCTACTTGCATTCCTAAAAATTTGTGAGAATCAGATTCCTGTATTGCAACATTTCCAAAGTTAATATGAAATAATATATTTCTTTTCTTCTTGCTTAACTCAAATTTAATTATATTTGTCTTGTCAGGGTTATTAGTGAGGTTGAGAGATTTAAAAAATGTGTTTATTCTTAGCGATTCATTGGTGGCTAATGATTTCAAGTCAAGATCATTGTTTGCTTTACATATAATAGTGGTGTCATCTGCATAGCTTATAATTTTACAATTAGGTGTCGAATACATATCATTTAAATATAAAATAAAGAATAAGGGTCCAAGTACTGAGCCTTGGGGTACACCGTATTTAACTATTTCAGCACTTGATTTAAATTTTGTTCTTTTTTTTCCTTGTTTGAAACTTATTTCTGTGTATTGTACACGACCTTTAGATACGACGAAATTAATCTATTGGTAACCCCTCTAATACCGTACTTTTCTAAGATTAATAGTAATGTATCGTGTTGGACACAGTCAAACGCCTTAGATAGATAAAAAAATATGCCTACAGTTTTCTTTTTTTCATTTAGATTACTTAAGATGTTGTGAGTAAAGTCTATTAGGGCCGTGGTGGTTGATCTTTTAGCCCGAAAGCCATGCTGAAAATCATTTAAAATATCATATTTTTCAAAGAAATTCATAATTCTCTTCAATAGTATTTTTTCAAACAACTTAGCTGTTACCGAGGTAAGGGTTATAGGTCTATAGTTTTGCATGTTACTTTTGTCTCCCTTTTTATGTATCGGAATCACAGTACTAATTTTTAAACAATCTGGGAAAATTCCTAGGTTTAGTGATGTATTTATTAGATGAAACAAGGGGGTGCTCAAAACATGTTTACATCTTTTTAACAATTTAGAGCTAATTCCATCCCATCCAGTGGAATTTTTATTTTTAAATCCATTAATTAATCTTATAACTTCATCTGCCGTAGTATCATACAGATAAAGCGAATTTCCTATACCCTTATTAGTTTTAAAACCTGCAACATCAGGGGTATTTTGATTGCTAGCAACATTTATAAAGTAATCATTAAAACGATTGCATATCTGAAGTGGATTATTTTCTATGCAGTTATTAATGAGTAGATTAATATTTTCTTGCTTTAACTTTTCTTCCCTCATGCTATTAATCATTGACCATGCTGTTTTTCAATAGTTACTAGTATCAGAAAGCTTTCTTATCACCTTTTGTGATTTATTGTTTATCAATTCATCCTCATATGCTTTTTTAAATTGTTTGTATTTGATATTGTAGTGCTCGAGTTTTGTTGATTTAGCGAGTAGATATAAATCCTTTATTTTTTCCCTCAACCTCAAAGCCTCTTTTGAAATCCTTACTTTATGTTTTTTTTGCTTCTTCACTTAGACCCTTGAAACATTTCTTTCTACAACAACCAATTAGAATATGATCCGTGTACACATGCCGGACCTTTCATAGTAGCATTTCTAATAACTTTTTTTTTTTTTTTGCTATAGTAAAAGATACAGAGCATGAATCAGGATGTTTATAGGAAATAAGGTGAAAAACCATAAAACAGAAAATAGGCATAGTGAAATAGTGAATCAAAATAAACAAATATGGAGTGTTGCTGATAATAGTAATATTAGTGATTGGAGGAGTGGAAGTGAATCCAATACCAATGGGTTCGGAGCAAAATAAAGTCAATATTAAAGGATATAATTGGACAATTAAAGCAGTTAGCAGAAGTAAAGAAGATGTAAGAGAATTCAACTAGTCAACATGGAACAAATCAAAATGGTGATACAAAAGTTATGAAGTGGAAGGGAATTCTGAGAATGTACAGATCAAATTGAAACCAACAGAAGCTGTGAAGCTGGCCATAGAAGAAATAATTTGGTGTTTTTCAGAGTAGAAGAACAAAATGAAAAAATAGAAGTGTTAGCTGAAATATTGGACAGTAAATTACGGATTAAGATACAAGGGTGGGAATGGTTGACGCCTACAGATTGAGCACTAGGGAAAAGAAAAATAGGCCAATTTCAGTCAAAATAGCGACAAAAGATATGAAATGGCTGATACTGAAGAAAACAAGAAACCTCTGAGGAACAAAATACACATAGAACAGGATGACAGAAGAGCAAAGAATAAGAAAATCTCTTATTTTGAAAATGAAAAAAGCTACGGACACAAGGGAAAAGAGAGTTTATCAGAGGGATGCAACTATTTGTGCAGGGAGAGAACTGAAATCTTAATCTCAGAAACAGAAAATAAAGGCTTGCAGGAATCACTAGAAGAGAAGATGAGAACCAGGCATGGATCAACAGAAGGAAAATGGGACACAGGAAGGAAAGCTGAACAGGAATGGCAATTGGAAATAGGAGAACTTCAAGATCAGAAGGAAGATGAAAGGCGAAAGTCAGATGTAGAAATAACTGAAGACGATGCTACAGTAGGCAGTGTGTTCAATTTGTAATATATTGGTGAAGTACTTTAAGTGCAGACTAAGGTAAATGATCATAATAATATAATGAGGAAAGCAAAGAGGAGAAGTGAAAGAGGAAGACCCTCCCGCAGAATAGGAATATTAATGAATAAAGATAAAGAAACACAGTATGAAATAGATCCATTAGAAAAAGGGAGGAGCAAATGTTTTGGGTAAAAAAAAAAAAAAATATATAGAAAGTGTGGAAAATGCTTAGGAATAGGGGTTATTTATAATCCACCAGAAGTCTCATTATATCACAACCAGATATTTAGTAAATTGAAGACATTGAGAAATTAGAAAAGAAATATCCAAGCTTGAAATGTTACTAGAGACCTTAATTCCAGTGTAAGTGTATAAAATATTACGTTAGAAAGTGTAGAAAGTAGAAAAGAATTCGTAAAAGGAGAAGTGATCATAAGGCGTAAAAGCAAAATATGTAGTAAAGGGGAAAAATTAATTGAAGTATGCGAGCAAAGTAACTTAAGTGATATATAATGGTGAGATAGGCAAGGATATAGAATGATAAATTTCATTTTAAGTGCCAATTGTCAAAGCATGATGATTACATATAGCTATAAAATAAGAGAAAATATAATTAAATTTAGAACAGTTAAGAAAACAGTGAATAGTACAACTTTTCCAGTAGTAATAGAAATATAGACAAAACCTAAAAAGGACAAAGAAAAGATAAGCTAAATCAATCTCTTTAAATGGAAAAGGGTATTTGAAGAAATATTTGTTAAGAAATAAATTCCTAAATAAGGGAAGTTACAAGTTGTGGAATAGAAATGGCATTAAAGGAGAGAGAGATATTAAGAGCGGTAGGATTAATGGAATTAGTGTTGAAGAGGGCAGGGAATAAGATGGAAGTAAAGAAAACAAAATACCAAAAATATAGTTGGTGAGGTGGCAAATGTAACCAGGCAAAAACAGGTGGTCAAAGAAACAAAAGCACAAAATATGTGAACCTTTAAAAAAACATAAAGTAAGGATTTCAAAAGAGGCTTTGAGGTTGAGGGAAAAAATAAAGGATTTATATCTACTCGCTAAATCAACAAAACTCGAGCACTACAATATCAAATACAAACAATTTAAAAAAGCATATGAGGATGAATTGATAAACAATAAATCACAAAAGGTGATAAGAAAGCTTTCTGATACTAGTAACTATTGAAAAACAGCATGGTCAATGATTAATAGCATGAGGGAAGAAAAGTTAAAGCAAGAAAATATTAATCTACTCATTAATAACTGCATAGAAAATAATCCACTTCAGATATGCAATCGTTTTAATGATTACTTTATAAATGTTGCTAGCAATCAAAATACCCCTGATGTTGCAGGTTTTAAAACTAATAAGGGTATAGGAAATTCGCTTTATCTGTATGATACTACGGCAGATGAAGTTATAAGATTAATTAATGGATTTAAAAATAAAAATTCCACTGGATGGGATGGAATTAGCTCTAAATTGTTAAAAAGATGTAAACATGTTTTGAGCACCCCCTTGTTTCATCTAATAAATACATCACTAAACCTAGGAATTTTCCCAGATTGTTTAAAAATTAGTACTGTGATTCCGATACATAAAAAGGGAGACAAAAGTAACATGCAAAACTATAGACCTATAACCCTTACCTCGGTAACAGCTAAGTTGTTTGAAAAAATACTATTGAAGAGAATTATGAATTTCTTTGAAAAATATGATATTTTAAATGATTTTCAGCATGGCTTTCGGGCTAAAAGATCAACCACCACGGCCCTAATAGACTTTACTCACAACATCTTAAGTAATCTAAATGAAAAAAAGAAAACTGTAGGCATATTTTTTTATCTATCTAAGGCGTTTGACTGTGTCCAACACGATACATTACTATTAATCTTAGAAAAGTACGGTATTAGAGGGGTTACCAATAGATTAATTTCGTCGTATCTAAAGGTCGTGTACAATACACAGAAATAAGTTTCAAACAAGGAAAAAAAAGAACAAAATTTAAATCAAGTGCTGAAATAGTTAAATACGGTGTACCCCAAGGCTCAGTACTTGGACCCTTATTCTTTATTTTATATTTAAATGATATGTATTCGACACCTAATTGTAAAATTATAAGCTATGCAGATGACACCACTATTATATGTAAAGCAAACAATGATCTTGACTTGAAATCATTAGCCACCAATGAATCGCTAAGAATAAACACATTTTTTAAATCTCTCAACCTCACTAATAACCCTGACAAGACAAATATAATTAAATTTGAGTTAAGCAAGAAGAAAAGAAATATATTATTTCATATTAACTTTGGAAATGTTGCAATACAGGAATCTGATTCTCACAAACATGGTAACTTATAATTTGAAGTTTGTATTTTCTGCAATAGCAGGGTACTTTATAAGCATTGTTTTACATTTATGTAATTTCAAGATAGCAATCCTGAATTTAATAGCATACATATTGAAAAATGTTATAAAATAGCTTTAATACAAGGGTGAATCGAAAAGTAACACACAATAATTTTTTTGCAAAAAAGTTTAATAGTTAAAAAAAAAAAAAACAGCAAAAAAAATCAGAAATGAACTTACACCTTTTACTTACTTTTCGACATAGTCACCCACTTTCTCAACACATTTGTCCCATTGTGATACCAGTTTCAATGTGCCTTGTTCATAGAAGTCTGTTTCCCTGGAGTATTAGCCATCTGCGGAGTCCTAATTTCACTTCCACATCTGTCACAAAACATTGGCCGACCAGGAATTTCTTCATGGGACCAAACAGATGAAAGTCTGATGGTGCAAGATCCAGACTGTATGGTGGATGTTGGAGCATCTCCCAACCAAATTTGGTGATTTTCTGATGAACAGCAGCAGCAACTTGGGGGCGAGCAATGTCATGAAGTTGACATCGTTGGCATTAATGTGGCATTTGTCACAAAGGACATGATGCAACTTCACCCAAGTTTTAATGTAGGCTGCAGCATTCACAGTGGTCCCGTGTTCAGCAAAGTATACCACTAAAACACCATGTGTATCCCAGAACACTGTCACAAGCACTTTCCTAGCAGATTGAGTGATTTTGAATTTTTTCTTTACTGGGGAACGAGCATGTTTCCACTCCATACTTGCCTGCTTTGTTTCAGGGGTGTAGTGGTATGCTACCGCCCCATCACCAGTGACGATTGCTTTCAGAAAGCCATGCCCTTCTGCTGTGTATCGTGTTAAGTGATCCTACCTTGTCAACATTCACTGGCCCTTGTGGTTGTCTGTCAGGTTCTTATGCACCCAGCGATCACCAACTGTACGAAATTTCAACCTGTCATGAACAATATTGTACTACCTGTCTGATGAAAGAATGCAGTTTTTTGGGAGATTGCTGATGTAGCATGGCATGGTTTAGAACAGTCAGAAATGGCTGGAATATACTGCAGTACAGTCTGAGCATCAAAATATCAGTACAGGGTACGTAAACAGGAATGAACTAAATGATCCATAACAGGTTAAATTTGCTGTTTTCTTTATCACTAATGAATATATGAATATTAATGTTCTACTTTGCAAGTGTATGATTTTGCGCGGCAGTGTTTGCATTTTGACTTGATGTCCTCTATAAGAGAACTGCTGCATTCAAGTATTGTCGTGCTGTACAGGGCATGCACCAGGAGTGATGAGTAATACTGCTTATCTGCTTGTGTTTACTCAAGCTTCCACTCATGGCCTTCTGCATTCATTCTTCATACAGGAAATACACTGCACCATTGGAAATGTTGAGCTGTTGTAATAAGGTTTGCAGTTGCACACGCTGGTCATTCAAAATTGCCACCTCAAGGTTCTGACATTCTCTGGGTTTGCGGCTGTTACCAGCCTTCCGGAATGTGGAGAATCACCAAGGTTCACACGCCCCTCTTGGAAGAATGCACACCAACTGACGATATTGCTACATACAATCATCCCCATACATGCCAAGCATGTCCCTGTGAATTTCACTTGGTTTATGTCCTTTGGCCGACAATTATGGAACCACACCTCTGCTCTTCACATATGGCAACAGTAGCATACGTGCCATCTTTGTTGCATACTTCACACTTCTCTCACTGTAGCTACACATGAAACAAAAAATATCCTCTGTAGTGAAAACTTCAAACTATAACTGTGTGAAATTACAACATGCCAGCTGCAATACCAAGGCAGAAAAAAATTATTGTGCATTACTTTTCAATCCACCCTTGTATATGCTCTGTTGGGTATGGAGGCTTACAAAATGCCATTGTTTAAATGGGCTTGTTGGACTTAGCATGTGCTAGTGTGCTATTCTTATGAAAGTTTGTATTTCTATATGCTTCATTTTGAGATAAACTTTTGCTGCAGTGCATATTCCATTATAGATACAAAGAGAATAGCCGTGTCCAAATGTTTAAAAACTGTATGTGATTATTTATGCTAAGCTATATACAGGGGAATATGACCGGTGTTCAGCCCTGGCTCTGTACTGGTCACACTCATATTTTATGTAAATTTCTTAATTCTAGTTTGTTACAACATTTATACTTCTTGTTTGACTCTCTTTACTGTTCATACCCATTTATTTTTCGCTTTATATGAGAATTTTCCAATCTTCTTACTGTCTTTTTGAAGCATTTCAACTACAGTTATGTTTCTAACTTTCTTAAACCATTTTTTATTAATATAATGTTTTCTCCAAACTTCAGTCCCTTTATGTTTACATATTATATGTTCCAGTATACTATATACTGGCCTTAATATTTTATGCTCATATCACGTAATTATGAGAAATAGCTGAACATAAAAAATATTTTAAAGGAATAACAAGTTTGAGCAATTCATACTATTGATGATGGATATTTGTGTCTCATGGCACAATAAGGTTGTTTGCAATAAATTGTGGTTTTAGAGACAATCATTATTGGGCAGTATGTTTTTTTCTATTGCTTAGCATTTACCAGCTGTACAAGATTAAGATTATGCAAGTTCCTTTCAAATGAACAGGACTTAATAGGCAACTCCAAGAAAATTCAAGATTTACATTTTATCATGTAAATATCTTTAATATTTGGTGTTTTAATCAAAATGGGCTTTTTAAATATAAATTTTCAAAAAAACAATTCCATGTCAAAGATAGTTTACCTTTGTGTTGCATCTTTGGAATATAATGAACCTAAACACCCAATTTGTGTTTGAGTTTTTGAGTGACCCTAAGCGAGCGAGCACGCACGTCCGCGCACACACACACTCTCTCTCTCTCTCTCTCTCTCTCTCTCTCTCTCTCTCTCTCTCTCTCTCTCTCTCTCTCTCTCTCTCTCTCTCACACACACACACACACACACACACACTAAAAGTGCTTTTTTGGATTTACACAGTCTTCAAACCTGTATTTCTGATGCAATCCTTTATCAAATTTTAGTTCAATTATTTACTATACTTAGAGAAAGTAAACATGACAACTTGAGCATAAAATATACACCATATTTTAGCCCACATGTTTTGCAACAAAATGAGTTCATTATCACCTCATTTACCTTAAATAAACCTTGATAAACATAATTTTTTTCATATTGTCGTTTGTAAACTGCTGTTAACAAATATCTTTATTTACTCAAAATGTGGTTACAATATCCATCCATCTATCCATCCATCTATCCATACTACTTCTCTCAGTTTCTTAACATGTGTGTAGTTTGGAACGTTCTGCATGTTTTAATTTATTCATTACATTTTGTGTAGTTTAATTTTAAATCCATTGCTAAATATAAGAGTTATGTACAATTTATTTAAACATCAAAAATAAAAATTGTGCTATATTTAAATATGAAGACTTCTTCACAATCCTTGAAATAAGTCTGATTATTTTTATCTGGCTTTTATTTTTCAGTTGAGTGTAGAGGATTTTATTTGGCAAGATGAAGCAGGAGAGGGTGCATTTCCTGATTTGGAAAACATGATCGAGAACTCGGATAAAGTGGAATACTTTCCATTTGTTCACTCTCCTCTGCATGCCTTTCATCACCTTCCTCTCCAGGGGCAAAGTTTCCGACACATCAGGCTGGGAGCAGAAGAATCTGTTTTTGATGTCTCTGATGGTGACAACATGCTCTTTGTGAGCCTAGATGATGCAAATGCAGATGAGGACAGACCATTACTTCTGAGGAGACATGGTAAGCTTTTTATAACATATTGTAACTAATTCTGGAGCATGGACTGTCAGAGTTGCTGTATTTATGCTGGTTAGTTTGGGGGTGGGACTTGGCCTCTCCGGTGCAGGTACCTTCTGATTGGCCTGCTTTGATCGTGCCAGTTTTATGACTTTTCCTGCCTTTGATGAGCACATTAATTTTACATATTGTAACTGTTTGAAATCTCTGTGTCAATCCCTCCACCATGTGGTAATGGTAATATAAAGATGAAGAATTCAGTGTTCTCATGTTTTATTAGCAATTCTATCACTGAATGCAGGACTTACCAATATATCAGAAATTTAAATTATTTGTTTTGCTGAATATATATATATATATATTTTTATCCCAACTTTTTAGATTTTGAAGTTCATAATAAGGTTCTTTTTACAACTAGGAGTTATTTCCGGGCTGTCTTGCCATAATCTACTGGAGTAAGATAATCCAGACATTTTGTCCGCAACTACAGTGGACATCTTCAGTGGTGCAGTCAAAGTTTCCTTGGAGAAGTTTTCGCTGCGTCTGAAGCATGGACTGTCAGAGTTGCTGTATTTATGCTGGTTAGTTTGGGGTGGGACTTGGCCTCTCCGGTGCAGGTACCTTCTGATTGGCCTGCTTTGATCGTGCCAGTTTTATGACTTTTCCTGCCTTTGATGAGCACATTAATTTTACATAAACATACAAACTTTCAAGAATTTGATACGGTTTTACTTGAATACTAATTGCACTTCTTTCAGCCACTATGAAATGCATTCTTTACAACATATTTACCAAGTGGATCACTGAGTCACACTTCAGATGATAGCATGGTCACGAGTTCCAAATTTTCATTGTGAAAATAGTCGTTCACAGTCCACGTTGGAACATGGAATCCATACTGCATGTAGAATCATAGCTGCAAATTCAGGGTTATCTAATTTCATTGCCTTTAGGCATTGCATAGTGACAACCTTCTCAATTGAAAGTTGTAACTTGACTGGATCTTGCAGCTGTCTGTGCATTCCAGAATTGTGCTGCACTGAGTGATTACATTCTAGAAGCAGCAATTAACACAATCTTCACTAGACCTTCATTTATCACAGTGTTCTTTGGGTTAAAAAATGTGTGCAGTATTGTGAACACAAACTTTGAGGGATCAGAACTCAAAAGCTCTGAGATTTTATTTTAAAGATGTAATAATTGCATAAGAGAATGCTTAACTTCTTCTGAAGCAGTTGGTTGCCAACATTAACTAAAAGTTGACTTATTTCGTCTTCAATAATACCCTGGCTGATCAATTTGAAACCATGCTTAAGTTGTTTAACTTTGAGTATAAATCATGGGCAGTAGGAACTTCGATCCCTCAAGATGTACAAGTGCTGTGAGGTCAAGAGCACATTCCTTAACAAACACTGCTTCAACTTTAACAGTGTTCTCTTAAAGTTGAATTGTTAAACTTAAGTTGAAACCCAGACTTAAGTCAAATTGTTAAAGTTAGAACTCAGTAGAAGAATAGCAAATCATATTTTACAAAAATTGTCACCGGGACTAGTTCAAAATACTGTAGCAACACATCATTAAATATGGAGCATCACTGAAAAGTGCAATGAGGTAATTGGCAACAATATTACCTAAGTTGCTAAATAGCCAGCCAACTGTTGAATAAGTATCATATTTTCCAAATACAAAACAACTTCAAATGCAAGACGTCCCCATTTTTCAGAACTAAGTTTTGGAATTAAGCATATCAACTATATAAAAAGAAGTTAACTTAATTTTCATCTGAAATTTAAAGTTTTGTCATATATTTTGAACAAATTAAGGGACACTTAAGTTTATTAAGTTTTTTTTTTTTTTTTTTTTTTTTCTTTTTTTATTTAATCTGAATTTGTGCAGAAATTCATGTGGTGGGCAGGAGAGAGGGAGAGGGGAGAATGGAAATTATATACTGATACCTATGTAAGCGATCACATATTGCATCGGCATTGGCAGCACAAATGCTAACAATGTAATGTATATGCTTTTCTATTCAGAAACATGCTTAATATAACATACCATTGTAAAAACTTTTACCTAAATTAACATTCAAATTTGCATGGAAATTCACGTTTTGGGAACGTGAGAGATGGAGAGAGGAATGCAGAAATGTACGGTATGTGTGTAGTGGGAGAATATGACAGTGGTGGTAGCGTGTATATTTTTTATTTAGTCAACATACTGAATATGCTGCATTGTTGAAAAATATACCTAATTTGAATTTGCCAGAAACTCGCATTGTAGCAGGAGAGAGACAGATAAGAATGGAAATGTACTGCTATGTCTGCACACATGAAAGCGCAGCATAGCTGTAATGACGATGAGTACAATTCCGTATTTAGATAACATAATTGAATATAACACTTCATTGTAATAAGTTTTACTATGGTTTTACGCCATTCAAATTTGTGTTTAAATTCACATTGTGGGTGGCAGAGAGAAACAGCGGCAAACAAAAATGTACCAGTGTTTGTGAAGGGTAGGAGGGAAATGTGCAGCTAAACCTCTCTCTTTGTGATTAATTGTTGGCTCCCAGTGAACATTATGCGCAGCCACTGATAACAAAGAAAGACCTCTATTGTTATTTTATTCTTGGAGAGAAATCTTTTTTCTAACGAGAATACTTATAGGCCCCTTTAGTGCAAAATGAAGGCAAAAAATCTGCTGCATTTGTTATGACCTTGACAGTAAGCATTACCATTTCCCCCAGGGTTTGACATTATACCCATGAAGTTTGAAACTTACTTTTTGCTGTTTGCTATTCGGAAAACATCCCAAATGCAAGACAACACCAGTTCTGGACATTAATATTTTGGAAAAAAGAATCTTCTTGTATTCGGATAAATACGGTACTTATTCTGCCGGAAAATATTTGTAGTACTATATCAGCACCAAACTTTAATCCTTCATGTTAGTAAATCAACTATAAGTCAAACGTTTGAGTTTTTTACCTGGATAAATCTTGTATCATTAGAAAATTGTGCAGAGTATAGTATTTTGTATAAAAACCAAATTTTTGCATTATTTTGCTAGTTAAAATTGGCAAATTCTGCCATTTTTGGATGCCCAAAATATATTCCGACTATGCTTTCATGATTTTAATGCTTTTAGGTCTTATCATTTAAACAAAATGTTCCCATTTCTACTCATATTGCAGACACTGGTTGGCAGCTCACATGCCAGATGTCCTTGCTTGCTAGACCTCCAAAAGAGGTATAATATCTGTTCAACCACTTCACGTTCTCATAATTATAGTTGCAATTACAATAATAATAAACTTGCACATTATCGTAAGAGACGTTGAAAATGTTACCCTCAATCCACACATTTCTGGCATCTACTCAGGAAATTTGCATTACACTCAAGAGTTCAAAATCCAAATTTGAGTGAATTGCTTGCCTGATGTTTTCTGTTAATTCTTTCAGTGTATAGAGGTTTGATACTTATAGCTTATTTTTCAAGTTCCCCCACTGATAAAAATCAGGAGACTATGAGGGCCAAACATTTTCTGAATTAAATTTAATGACTCATCAGTGGTATGTATAGTAGCAGAGTCTTGTTGGAAAAATCCAGACAGACATTAAACATTCAACATTGGCTAGGCATTCAACAATAGTGTCATGCAAGGGAATCTCTTGTGTAAAATCAGTTTTCTCTGTACTGTGACAGCTGTGTTTTTTTCAACAAAATAAATATATATATATATACCAGGTGCGTCTTCTCAGCCTGCAGATTAGTAATTAGGCAACTCTTCATTTTACAGATGATGCAAAATGCAGGTGCTGACTCTGCATTCACCAGCCTGCTGATTAGGGCTAGGTGGTGCTCATTAACGTGCTTCATTAGAGCAATGGTTAACATGTTGGAAAATCATAGTAATTAGAAGTTCAAATCATGCCTGCAAATAAATTGAGTTTTTTACTCATTTCTGTTCATGTTTCAAGAACGTTTTAGCAAATCATGATTTCTTGCTGAATACACTAGAAAGTTGATTTGCCTAAAAATACGAAGTTCCAGCCATTTATGCTCACTGTGGAACAATGTTTCTGAATAGGGAGTATCTGGATATGCTGTTAGTATACAGGCAAGCACAACAGAATGCAATGGAGATGTCCGCTATACCAACTGAGGTTTCTGCAGAGAACATTTCCTACAGATCACACATTTTTGCGAGTTGTGAACACCTTCTGGAATCAGGAAAAGTGCACAAGACACCACATCCACAAAGAGATCACACTATCTGTGACAAGTAATGACAGATCATGTGACTAGCTGTCATTCACACTGCATGTAGTATGAGGGACATTCATAGTTATTTCAATATTAGCCAATCTTTTGTATGGAGAATACTATATCATGCAAGGTTTAACCTTATCTTCAGCTATACCAGGAGCTACTGCATGGCTGGAGTGTTGCATTTGCTAGGTGGATCATATGACAAGCTGAACAAGATCCACATTTTTTCACAACTGTGTTATTTACAGACAAAGCAAGGTTCCACAATACAGGCCATGTAAATTGCCACAAAATGGAGCACTATAAATCCATATAAGATGTGAGAAGTGGCCTTCAATTCCAATGGGGCTTCAATGTTTGGGCTGATATATTCGGTGATCATCTAATAGGCCCACATTCTTATGGCCCACTTCCTACAACATCAGCTGTCTATTATACTGGATCAAGTGCCATTGTGGAACTGACTTAACTATATGGTACCAACATGATGGAGCACCAGCTCATTCAGCCTGTCGTGTAACTGCTTATCTCAATGCCACCTATCCTGAGCAATGGATTGGGCAGCATGGACCAATAGGATTGCCAGCATGTTCACCAGATCTGACCCCATTAGATTTCTTTTTATTGGGTTACCTTAAAGATATCATGTACTAGAAGCGACCAATGAACCCTCAACAGCTCAGAGAATACATCATCTTAGCTTGCTGTGACATCACACTGGCCATGTTGCATGGAGTTAGGCTGACAATGATGGCTAGACTGAGTTCTTGCTTACATCAGCATGGTGACCAGTTCGAACACCTATCATGGCCACATGGTGAAAACTGGTAAACTGTAAAGGTTTATCTGTGTGATGGTGTGGCATGATGTCATAGTCACTTAAATGTACTATTTTGGGAACCAGAGAGGTTCACAACGATCATAATATGGGCTTGCAAACATATCTAGTTTGTATGACATACTACATTTTGTAAACTCTCAGAACATTTATAGGCTATTCTTTTGAATGAAAGAATAGCTTTAAATAGTAAAATATTATTTAATGAAGCCTTATGTTTGCAAGTTATAATTCAAATGTTATATGCATTTATTTATGGTGTTCATTAAAGCATATTCTAAGAAGTAACAACTTGTATTTTAATGAAATTCATATAATTGAATAATTAAATAAGGCAACACTTCCATGCCAAATTATCAGCACTTGTTAAATTTACTAAACATAAAAAGTACCTTCAAGTGGCAGTATTTGAACCAGGGACCTTTACAACCGAAGACAAACGTACACACTGTTGTGCTGTGAGAACAAGTCATGTCATGCACAGTGGTGCAAAGGAGTCATTTCTGCTGAAATTTATAAGATGCAATGTAGTGGACAGTGTTTACAGCCTGTAAAATGCTATGACTGCATAACTTCTCAATCTGCAGGTTGTAAAGACTCGCCTAATATGTGTGTGTGTGTGTGTGTAGGTGGGTGGGTGGACAGGCGGGTATGTGCGCGTGCGTGCGGTCTGACCTGAACCCTAGTTAGTTGACCAGGCCATAAATATTAAATATACAATATTTCAAGGTATTGCCAAATATTCCTTATTCTCTAAAATTAATCTAGTTTCCAAGTTTTTCAACTGACCATTTCCATTTCATCCTTACCTTCCATTAAAACTCCCCTAATTTGGTATCTGTTTATGTACCTCAAAAATCTTTCTAATAGCAATTTGGTTATTCCTCAGTAGTCATTTCCTACTTATTAAATTGACCCTCCCATTATTTGTATACCTGCACTGTAAGATAATGAGAACCTCATCTTCCTTCTCCCCACAAATGGACATACTCCCAAGATAACCTCTCACCTCATTCCTTTTAGTTTCCAAATGCCTAACCTAAACCAGGCTATCATTTCTCTTTCATTCTTTTTACAAATCAAAATGTACTCCTCTTTCTGTGGGTCATTTTTCTTGGACCTATTCTCCTTCATTCTATTGAACAGGCCTATTCTTGCTCTGTGGATTTCTAAGGTGGTTCCCATTGTTACTTATGTCATTTTTCAATCTTATCCTTCAGCTCCCAAGAAACACAACCTCTCTTCTCCACTGCCAGCTTAGCACTTTCAACCCAGTATATATATATATGGAATTAAACTTCATCAGATAAGAATATTAAGCATGAGTCGATTACTCATGTCATTTTGCAGAATCAAATTATATAAATTTACCCACCAAAAATGTGTTTGCAGCAAGCATACATTGTAAGAACTAAAAGAAAACCTCAAGATGAGAAATGCACTTAATTTTTTATGTTTAACTATCGATTATAAATGAAACTTTTGTGTGAAGATACCAGAAAAGTGTGAATAGAGGACAAAACTTCTAACAATTTTCATGAAAAGATGTGTGCTTATTATAGAATTGTTGGTATAAAAACAGTGAATGTGGGGGTTTAATAACTGTTTTAGTGGGAGTCCAAGCTGTGACAGCCAGCATGTGAGCAGCCATGCAATAGCCACAATATGATGAAGGAAAAGCATTTGCCATGTTTATAGCACTAGCTATAATTCTTAATAACTGCATTTAAGTAATACATGTTAATGTGTAGTAGAGAGTACATAAGACTGTTATATGGGGCATCCACTTCTGTTTTATTGTAGATTCCATTATGGCAAAACTGTTTGGAATGATGGCAAAGAATCACAGCAATGTGCTTGCAATTTATACAGCTCATCATTCATCATGGGTAAGTTTCTTAATCCATTCATGGAATTGCAATGTTGAAATGCCTGTCTTAATAGAGTTAATAACAGTTGGTATGTGTAGTCTCATATAGGCATGGGAATTTTTGTCACTGTCTGCCAAACGACCTGCACCCCATGTTTGTTGTTTCCAACATACAAGTTAGCATACAACAATGGCATAACACTCCTGTATACAATTACCAGATGCTTTCCACAATAGCTGTTCAGACATTCAGGAAAAAATTGACTCTTTTCATGTTTTATAGCATATAAAGATGTCAGAATTTAGAGTATATTATATGTTTTATATACTATACACAGAATAAATTATTACTAAATTCAGCTTCCAACTGGAGACTGCCATAAACAAAGCGTACTATACAATAAAAGTTAATAAGTGTATAAATGTATAACTGAAATTGTAAACAGTACAAATCTTTTAAAGAGTAAAAACATAAATTACACTCAAACTTCACTCTTGAAATAAAGTAACTTACTTTGAACGTGTTTCGGTGGCTGTTGCCACCATTTTCAATGGAAATTCACTGATGAACTTATGGAAGTAGCCTATGGAGGTCTCTTCTGTATAAATGAATTTTGAGATGAGTCCATTTGTTTATGGTATGTCAAAGTTTATGACTTTATTTTTGTTTTTTAAAATTAATAGATTTTCCCAAACTGTTAATCCAATTGGATTCTACACTAGTTTTAATAACTTGAGTTCACTGTGAAAAGTATGGTTTTGAGACCAAAAATTATGTACTACAGCTGACTTATCTGTCTGTTTATGCTTTAAATATCTCATGTGTTCTTTAAAAAGTTGTCCAATGCTTCTTTTTGTTTTCACTATATGCACCTTTTCACATTCCTTGCAGCTGATTTCATATATCCCTGATTGTTTCAATGGGGGGATTTTATCTTTTGTGTTTGTATGGAGGGTTTTTTTAAACTGTGCTTATTAATTGGGACTAAGTTAATGTTCCATTTTTTTGAAAATCTTATGAAATTTTTGGTGTGCCAAACGGTGGTAAGTAAATTGTTATAAGGTGGTTGCTGCTTTTATTCTTGTTAGAGTAGTAATTTCTTTTACTTTCTTCTGTTTCATAAATTTATTAATCTTCTTCTTTACCAAATGTTCTTTGTAGCCATTCTTTTATGCAATTTCTATGATCCTATTACGTTCTAATTTGTATTTCTTCTGACTTAATGGTAGGTTTACCAGTCTGAATGCAAGGCTGCTGATCATGGCATATTTGTGTGAAATTGGGTTATAGCTCGACTGCTTAGGGACAGACAGACGCAGCTACAAAATCGTTTTGAGATGCAGCTATTTTAAGTTTTTTGCTGACAATTAACACACTTTGCTATATTGTTTAACAGGCCTAATTGTTAAAAGATCAAAATACATTTGATTTGCTATTGTTTTGTGCTAACTTTCTTTAATTTAGGCACCCCAGTGTAATAAAAAAACATATTAACTAAAGTGTTGCATGTAGATATGTCTCTTTGGCTCTAAGCTTTTGTGTGGAGTCACGTTCTTGTAACCCTAAACCGAAGGCAGTGCTGAAGTTATTGTTGGGTTAGTAGGAATTTTATTGACTGTAAGAAGCATAACTCTAAATCACCATTGACTTTTTCTTTAATTATCACTTTTATTTGATGAAATATATCTCTTTGAGGGGTGTTCACTTTTCAAGACTTGCATGCCATTTACCTGTATTCTGTTATTACTGCAGAAAGAAAAAAAAAAAAGAAAAAAAGTTTAACGCAGAAAATCTAAAGCTTAGCAAAAACACCAAAATTAAGGTTGTAGACCCAACATTAAGGTATCATTGCTAGTCAAAGTCAATTAGAGAATATTTAAGTACTTGTTCATATGAATAGTGAAATTTAAATGCATACAGTAAAAACTCTGTTATAATGTTTATTCTGAAACTTTCTTCCCTGCTTTCTGTGACATCAGCAAGGTTTCGCATTGTAAGTCCTTCATAAGGAGATAATATCTTGCTGGTATTATACCTTTGTGACATAAGTCAAGCAGATCTTTCTTCTTCTCTGTGCTGGTGAGTTGAGGTCCATCATAAGCTGCTGATAGCAGTCGCTCTTCTCTTGAATTCCTTTGTTGTCGCTAACTGATTCTGCCTGTTGTAGGAAGGGTGTGAAATTCTGGTTCATCATGCGAATATTTAAAAAACATTATGTACAGGAAGAACAGAAAGAGTTCCTTTTATCTCTGCAATGTGTCAAAACGTAGCATGTGAGTACCTCCATAAAATCACTTCACAGTTTTAAAGAAACACTAGGAATGAAAATTGGGTTCTCTCCATACATATGCCATTCATGTGCTTGGAGAAAAAAAAAAAATTTAACTTTGAGAGAAGTTTGAACCTAGGGCTATTAGATTGGTAGCCGAGCTTGATTCTGACTCTATTGCTGTATTTGAGGAACCATACCACTCTAATTTGTATAGATTTTCACAATGTGAAACTGGAGCTCAGTGGTATACTGGCCCTTGCTGATGTACCATTTTCTTCAGAATAGCAGAGCTCATAAGCTTTGAAAATACCACATTGACAGCTATTTTTGCACTTGGGGGGGGGGGGCGAAAGCAAATACTTTTGAATGGAAATCAGCTCTGCAAGTGTATTGTCTTTATGTGTGTGCTATTATTAGTATGAATATTCCAGTTCAATATCATTACTTAACTGCTAGTATGTCACAGAACATGGGTGTCCTATCTCAGTGTGATCTTAACTATTCCTCTGTAACCCCTGAAGATTTGTCACCTACATTCTGTATATTGCACATTTTGATGAAACAAATTCATGCCTGTTTTAATTTTACCCTTTTTTGTTGTCTTGCTAATTTTGCTGGCTTTTTTTTTTATCTCCTCCAAATTTGTTTACATATTGCTTTTAATATGATATATGAATTTCTAATTCAACAATCAAAGTAACAAAAAGTCATGCCTTAGTAATAACAAAATTTATGCAGGCCAATCAGACCTTACGGCAAAGCTGTTGAATTGTATTCAAATCAAGAATACACATTATACATGTTATTCCTGATCTAATGATGCAATGCTTCTCTTTCAAGTTAGCTAAATACCAATAAAATAGAACAAGTATTATCACTGTTGCTGATCTATAAGTTTTAATGTAAAAGTTATAATCTCTGCTGAAGTCAAACCTAATATAAACCAAAGCTTTTTTTTTTTTTTTTTTTTTTTTTTTCCTTATCACTTAGTTCTGGTTTCTGTTTTGTATCTTTTGTTTGGGGATGGAGGGGCCACAAATGTTATCTGTATCAGAAGTTTTAAAGCATAAATTAAGTGTCTTGACTGTACAGTGTTGTAAGGAAGAACATGCATTCGTATTGGAATTTATACTGAACTGCTCTACCTACCATCTAGTTTTGTGTTTGCCTATATTTTTTTCATAAATCACTGAAATTAAGCATAATATTCTCTTTGCAGCAGTCAGAGGATATTGGAAAACGAAGGGTTCGTCACCTTTTAGAAACAGATGAACTGAAAGAAGAAGGGGAAGAAGAAGAGCAGCTGAGCAATATTGGCAGGATCCCATTCTTCAACAACTCAACAATCTTGTACTCTTCTAATATTACTCTTCTTGTGAAAGGCGAGAATGCAAGGTATGTTCAGCATGGTTAAATTCAACAAAAGCAGTTATGTAACAAAGCACATGCTCTTAACAAAGATCATTCATATAAAGTGCAGACCAAATTGAGCATATTTTGTTTTATTGTTATACGATAGACTTTTAAAGCTCAATTCTATTTTGGGTCTTTGTAAGGTATTGCTTTATAAGTCTTATGCCTTTATATAAACCAGGAAAATATTCTGTACTTATATTATTTTAGTGCACATACAGGACCATAACAGGATCTTTAGGGAAGCTTTAAAAGAGTGTAATATTTGAAGACAGTGCAGTAAGTGGGGAAAATTGAGAATAAGCTGTATTTAAATATAGGATGTGCTTCAGAAGCTTGTTACTTTGATCACTAACCATAAGTGTATGTAGCTCTTGGCCAAAAACCAAGCTTAATACCATCAGTTTGGTGGCCAAGTATTGACAAACATAAGGTAAATAGGAAAAGAGGCATTCTGACATTTCAATCCTGGTGATAGATGTCATCTGCTTTACTTAGAAGTTCAAAGGTTTTGATGCACCGCTCCATGATCCTCTCAGATGTTTCCTAGTTATGCAAAAGATACATCAACCATAAGTAACCTCAGCTTCCAGAAGGGCCATGGCCTGCAGGCATCCATCACATTGTTTCCAACATCTACTCTTTGTCAGAGTTTTTAGGATCTTGACATCATCCTGGTATTTTGGAGTGGCTTCATTGACCCTACTCCAAAGATAAATCAGCTCCTTCCTCTTAGTCTTCCAGTTGGTTCAATATCTTACCAGCACATCATCCTTGACCCTCAGCAAGACCCATTTAACCCAGTAACAATTATATTGTAACAAATGAAAACACCAATTTCTGCTAAACACACTTTGTGACTAAAGCACTCAACACAACTCATAACATGCTGCATGTATCACTGATTCATCAAATTGAATCACAAACTGAATTGCTGAGCCACTACTCATAACTGCTCTCAGCATTGTATACTGACAGCTCCTAGCTGTCCACTTCTTGACTGATTTGATTGTCCAGTTTGGCACTCGCTGCTCATATTTCGCTGCCCAGGCCAAATATTCTAAATTACCAAAGGTACAAGATACTGCAAAAAGGAAGCTTCTAGACTGTGTTACTCAAACTGCAGGGAAATGATATAATGGGCTTTGTATAGCTGTTATGTGGTACACACTATTGTTAAGAGCAGCCAGTTGCAACATTAGCCTAGCAAGGGCCCCCATGTACTCTACAGGTCACATGTCACTGTGTGTGTATGTATGCATATAATGCTCTCCATTTAACATTTGAGTAATTTTCTCTCTTGCCTTAATATCTAGACGTGAATTCTTTTTCTTCTTTCAAAGGTTCACAGTGTACAAGATATTCCATATTAATTTCTTCCTCTCCAGTACAATTTTAGACATTGCTCTTTGGCATGATGTCCTTCCAGTATTGGCTGACTCCTGCCTCCCTTCTTTCATAATTGGTCTACATAAACCTACCAACTGCTCCTCCTTCAGGCCTATATTATTCCAATCCTCTGGTATAACAGAATTCTTATAGACATCACCACCATGCACCTTTGTTTTCACCTTGCTGCAATGTGCATGCTTCTCTGAAGAGTGTCTTCTCTACAAGGTATGTACATAGAAATTACTTTCAACCAGCCAAAGTTCAGACATAAAGCTGTACTCTTGTAGGCTTTGTGCTTAAAAGCTATCTTGCTTTCCATCATGGGACAAGTGAGGACAAAATGTTCAGTCTGTACATAGCATGTATGTGTTCATAGGAACTGCTCCATTAATTTTGTTCCATCCAAAAGCTTTTATTGAATAAAACAGTATTCTTCCCAGCCCTGGTTAGCATCCTGCTACAACAGGCATCACCAACTCACTTGAGTTTGCTTGTGCATGCAGCGGGTAAACACATTACAGCAGGGAGTCTCTCTTCCTTGTATAGTGCGTTGTGTGTCAGTTTATGTCAGAAGCAGAAAGTAATTCAACACACAAATCATTGACTCCTACATTTATACCTGCATAAAAGGAAGCTTTCTTATGAATAGAAAGTGATGGGATAAGCATTCAGTTTTCAGCAAAGTTCTCCACTCAGAAAATTCAATTTGCAGTGTCACTGCGCAACCTGTACAAATCAGTACAACAGTTGCCAAGAAGAAAAACATTTCTTTCAAATTATGTTCAATCCCAATTACAGTAAAACCCCCATTTTATATTTTTCAAGGGAATGATGCAAAAACAGTGTAAATGGCAGGAAATGGTAAAACAAAGAAACAAATTTTAAAATCTGAATTTATCTACTATTAGGCTGTAATGCTAATTATTGCAATATTTAAGACATGAAAATAAATATGTACCCATATACACTAGCATCATCTGTTTGAAAAAGTTTGACATTTCTAATTGTCTGCTTATGCATTTTTATTAGCTCTACCTGCCTGTCCACAGCATATAGGGCATCAAATGCCCCATCCTCTCCTGAGACACTCATAATGTACTACCTCAAAACAGCTAATGCACCCATGGTTTCTCTGCTGATGGGTATTTTGGATTCCTGGTCAGACTTCGTTAGCTGCTGCTACCGCCACTGCTGCTGCTGCTAAATTTTTCTACTTGAAACATAAAGTTTTCCTTGGCAAAATACAGTAAAGCAAACCCGTTTCATTAGAAATATCCTTTGGCTCGTGACCATAAATAATACACAGCAGGTTCTGCTTCCGTTCTTGTACAGTTTCAACATTGATGCCTTGGCCACACAGTTGATTGTACACAATGCTGTGATGATTCTTGAACTGATCTATCGACCCATTTAGGGCTATAAAATCTGTAATTCACAACTTTGCAGAAAATTAAAGGGCTTTTGTTCAAAGTATGGTACAGTGTATTCCCTGAGCAACTGGACCATTTTGTGGCGGCCATCCCTCACCCATTACGGTGCAACTGCGGGGCGGTTCGGTCACTCAGGGAATGCACTGCACTGTCAACTGAAATTCCTGCTGTTCTCATAGAAACAAGCCACTCCGCCACAAGTTTGTCCATTTCATCATACATTGAAGTACATCTTTATTTGCATTTTTTAGTCATTGCACCAATTTTTTGGGAACGAAGTTCAATTGGGTACATTTTTCACTATTGTATTCACAGTTGAGATAGATAATTCAAGCTGATTCACCAGCTGAACACATGTTCTGGAATATGAATCAACACAATGCATAATATCATATTTCTCATGCAAAGAAATACATTTTCTGTTGGATTTCTTTGCCTCCATGATACTGCAACACAAAAACACTGGTGTTGCTGCAAATCATGATTAATTATGCTGTTGTATTATGTATAACTACAATACAAGGCAGTAAATTGCAGGCTTCCACACAAATACCATGTGAACTATCCAAAACGTGTAGCAGCTGGCACCGCATCCAGGCGCTGGCAACCTAGCAGAAAATGAAATAAGTGAAACTTTTTCAATTAAAATCAATGCTGCCAACATTGAAAGTGCGTAAAAGGTGGGAAATGCACAGCTCAAAATTTTTATATAGTAAGAATGCTATGTATTGCCGATATAGGATAAATGATCGGGTCTTCAGAAAATGATGTAAATGGCAGGGAATGTCAAGAAGGAGTTTTACTGCAATTACCAGGATGCCTGTTCATATTCACAGCTATAAATATGTAATTTTCCATTACAAATTAACTCACACTATTGGTGATACAATGTGGTTTCAATGGTATTAATCAAGTTAAGGAACTTGTTTTATTATGTTAATACGATAATAATTGACATTTTTGCCGTGATTTATGTTAAGATTGCCAATTACCACCAAATCTATGAAAATATTTATACGTTTATATGTAAATTATAAATACTACAGCAATACATAATGGAGCAATTGTTCTTCCAATCATGAACCTAAAATAAGTTTATTAACCTATGAAAGATGAATTATGTATTTAAAATGCAAAACATTGCATAATGCTGCAGCACTAAAGGAATTATATGTTCTTGCCACTGTTGGTCTCATAGTGCAGAGGAGGCATTTCACAGGAGCATCGACCAAAGGGCAACCAGTTAGTGATGCCTGTGTTACAGTAATGATCATCTGCTCCTGCTCATCCTGAAATGCGAGGGGCATACTGAAAGTCATGAGCAACCCGTTGTAAAAATGTAAATTTCAACACTGTAACGAAACGAATTGCAGTATCGTAATGTACAGACTTTAAGCCACATGTTGACATATTGTGACGTCATTAGCTTCTATCACGTGACCACAGACGGTGTTTGAAAAATGGGTGACATTGATGTTTCGTTTCGACAGCGTGCTGTCATTGAATTCCTTATGAAAGAAGGAAAATCTGCTCCTGAAATTCATCTCAGACTTCAACGTGCATATGGAGGTGTCTGCATGGGTGCAAGCATTGTTAGAAGATGGGTGAAACATTTCAAAGATGGAAACACGAGTCTGCAAAATGCGCCTCGTAGCGGGCATCCTCGAACTGCCTCTACAGAACGCAACAAGGAAAGAGTTGATGAGCTCATTACAGGAGATAGGCGTTTCAATGTGAATGAAATTGCTGCGCAACTTGGAATAGGACATAGTGCAGTGCAAGAAATGATCCACAACTTGGGTTATCGAAAGGTCTCTGCCCGTTGGGTCCCCCGTTTATTGACTGAAGACCACAAACTTCAGAGAAGAACCATTGCACAAAACCTTCTTCAGAGATTTCATAATGAAGGTGATGAATTTTTGACGTGTATTGTGACTGGAGATGAGAGCTGGTTCCATCACCATGAGCCAGAAACGAAACGTCAGAGTATGGAATGGCACCACTTGAACTCACCATCGAAGAAGAAAGCGAAGACAGTGCAGTCTATAGAAAAAGTTATGGAAAGTGTCTTTTGGGATGCACAAGGTTGCGTTCTGGTTGACTTTCTTGAACCTGGACAAACCATAAATTCTGCCCGCTACATCAAGACACTTCTGAAGCTCTGTCGGGCTTTGCGTGATAAACGCCCTGGAAAGAGGATCATCCTTCAACAGAATAATGCACATCCGCATACTGCCCGTGCCACTATGGAGAAGATCAGGGCATTAGGGTGGGAAACTCTTCCACATCCTCCCTACAGTCCCGACTTGGCACCCTCCGACTACCATCTTTTTGGTTCTGTGAAGGAGCAGATGCGTGGTCAACGCTACGAGACGCTGGAGGATATTCGGGAAGCAGTGCGTCAGGGTCTGCAGGCTGCTGGAACGGAGTTCTATCACAAGGGCATTTTCAAACTTGTAGAACGATGGGGAAAATGTGTGCAAAACAATGGAGACTATGTCGAAAAGTGAAAGAAAGTCTGTAGATTATGATGATGTATTTGGTTTGGCTTAAAAATAAATATTAAGAATGTAAAACAGTGTTGCTCATGACTTTCAGTATGCCCCTCGTAGTTTAATATTACAATTTCATTATATGGTATATCTGAATATATAACTTGATTAGTTTTAATATTGGAGTTGAGTAGACACACATGTGCTTCACAAAAACTAGTCCTGCATAAGTAAGTTTTTGTGAAGCACATGTGTGTATACTGAACTCCAATATTAATACTAATTGCTTGCTTCACAGTGTACCACTTCCAATAATTTCAATTATATAACTTGATGGTTTTTTCCTCTTTATTGTGTTTTATTCATAAATCTGTTTACTCTAAGTTACTACACCACACTCTCAAAAAACTAACAGAAAGCACTTCTTACTAAATATTTGAAGTTTCCTCAGTATTGATTATTAATTATGACTTCATGGGATAATAACAGATTTTTACAACTCCAATTTAACTCTGTCATCATCTTGTGAAGTTGTCATTAATCTTTCTTACTATTCTCTACCTTTTCTTTATGCAGTGATTAAAACAAGCAAATTTGCTTTTGGGAGAATGATTAACTTATTTGGAGAATTGATCATTATCACAGCAAAAGAGTGTACTAATCATGATCTTTTCTGCCAGCAGTACGCATTTCCCTATGCCAGAGATTTCCTTAGATGTTGTGCATTTTTAAACATTGAATCTTGGAGATCACAGTGATTTATTTAGAGCTATGAGAAGGGTTGACTTGCTTGTTTTGTAGCAAATTATATTCTTCCAGCTTCTTAGCTGCTTCAAGTTTCAGTATTGGCAAAAATTTAATTGTTCAGTTATTCAGAAATAGTACTAATTTTAAAGGAAGACAAAGTGTTTCATAAAGATGTTATATTTAGAACCCCTCTCAAATCAGAACCAGTTCAAAATTATCATGACAGTGCTGTTTTCTGCAGTGGTTCTCACCTTCGCTTTGGTATGGGAGTCATCGCAGGAATGAGTAACAACGCAGGAAGTGTGGCACCATAGTAACTGGAACCTTCAGGACACTGCACATCTGGTGCACTTTAGATTCTTCGAGAGCTTTGGTTTCCAAGAGCTTTCAGAAAGTTCTATGTAATCATTTTCTATCCATAAAAGTGTGTTATGTTGTGAATTGTATTGAGTCATGAGTGACTGGAGTGTTAGGGCACAATGGTGGACAAGCCATTGATGGCATGTAACCGTTAACTGTCTACACATCAAAATGTTGAGTGAATTTAAGGCTTTATTTGTAAACAATTTTTGAATCAATAAAGACATTTGTAACACTGGTTTCAGGGGTGGGATTTTTATGTCAAGATGGAGATGATGAAAAATTTGTTGGCTGAAATGAAGATGGACACAAAACTAGAAACTGAAATGGGGAAAATGGACAAAAAATTGGAATCTAGCATGGAGAAGATGGATGAGAAAATGAAAACTGGAATAGAGGAAATGAAAGCTTAAATGGAAACTGCATTCCAAAGGTTCTGGTTACCATCAAGCTGCACTTATTGTGTTGTTATGCATTCCAAGGTTTCCAACTGCGATGACTCAAATACCAAAGTGAACATGAGAACCACTGCTTCTGTCACATTATTTTAATTATGTAGAAACTGCAAGGTATGCAATTGAAACTAATCAGGTTAAATTTTGAAGCAAAGGTATTCTTAGATACTGGATCACCAAACCACAGTTCCATGATGTAAATGGTGCTAAATGTAATGCCTTACACCATGAAAGAGAACCATTAAAAAGACGTTACAGGGTTAGAATCCTTTTTATTGGTCAGTTTTAGGGGCCATAGTAAATTTCTTGTGATCTTCACCAATGATGGTGTCTCTGTGAAAGGGCTTTTGAACTGCAGATAGGATTTTGCCTTTGGCTGATTCAGCACCACTGTTTGAACCAGATACTAAATATGATTTGTGATCTTTTACAAGATATTTTATCTTAGGTGTTCTCAACAAATATGTAAGATCAAAAGAGAATGCAAACATCAAAATGCTAGAACCTGAAAATCTGTTTGTGAGTTTGTTTGTAACTTATTTTTAGTGTGATGAGTTCACTAATACCAAAACCTAAGCATTCATTTTGTGTGATGGCATCCCATAATTTATTATTGTTAATTTATTTATCAGCCCAGGTGTAAAATACAAAAACATACTATACAAACCATATCTTCTTGCTGAATTGAAAGATGAGAGTGCAGGCCACATTCCCCAGTTGTTTGCCTCATTATCTACCATAAAAGATGTGCTCAGTGATGCAGTATTGTCAAATGTTGTATTTCAGCTCTCTTAATAGTTAAAAGTAGACAGATACATATCCCTTTTAATTTGTTTATTTATATTCTGCATTCTTAAAGCAGATTTCAGGTAGTATTTTAACATTTTAACTGTTTCTTTTTTTCCAGCATAATGGGTATTGAACTAAAAAATGGTGTTGTGGAAGAATCAGATGAATCGAGACTGATATTGCACTTTTTGGACAAGAAGGACGTCAGCTTAGAGTAAGTAAAATTTAATAAGTAATCTGTGCTTTTTTCATCCAAGATAACTCCTAGATATTTGACTCAATCAAATAGCTTCAATCTCTCCCCAAACAGAAGGGGCTCTACCACTCCTGGCAGGGCTTTCCTCTTTGTGAAGACCACAATCTCAGTTTTCTCAAGATTAACAGATAAGTCAGTTTTCAGACACTTTCCAAGGAGATCATGATAATCGGACAAATGTCCCTATTCTCCACACAGCTCCTAATGGTAACCAGAGTCATATGACTAAAGGCACCCTCAATGTCTAAATAAACTTCCATGGCCAGTTCTGTAGAGCCCAGCATTCCCTCCAGTCTAACCCTGAAACTGGAGGAGCACCCATTCTGCAGTAGGCATATTGCTGAGGATGTATGGGTTTGTCAACCAGCACCGCATCTCTCACATATTTATCTACTAGTCTTTCCAAAACCTTCAACATTAAGTGAAGGCCTGCAGTATAACTGTCTGCCTAGATTAGGCATAAAAAACACCTTGGCCATCCTCTATTGCTTAGAAATGTACCTTATGGCAAGGCAGGCCCTGAAAATTGTCACTAGGTGACAAGAAACAATCTCCCAGTTCTCTTGCAGATGAACTGGTAAAGCTTGTCCCCCCTTGCACTTTTATGGGGCTGAAAAGTAAAGATAGGTCATTCAAGTTTCCAGGAAGTGAATTTCAAGTAACCCCTCTGATTGCATCTTAGCATGAGAGGTATCCTCCAAAGAGGTTAGCTTGTCCCCACATCTGGAGATCAGCAATTTCTGCAGTTGAGCAGCACACAGTTGCTTCTCTACATTCCACAGAAATGACTATCAAGCTTCCTCAGAAGCCCTCCTGATCTCTCTTTTATACCACCTCTTGCCTGATAATTTTGGCTTTATCTGCATTATAAAGCCTTCCTGTCTTTAGCTTGATGGCCCTTAAAGAAGAGTTCCACACAGCATATTTTATTCCTGTACCTTCCTGAGGAGAGGGTAGTTCCTTTTGTAAGCAGAGACCAAGGTTTTGGTGAAAAAACTTGCATAACACTCCAGGTCTCCACTTTCCTCAGCCTGATTTGGGGTTCATTCTCAAGCTCACCCTCCAGGTGCCCCTAGAAGGAGTACCAATTGGTCTTCCTAGGGTTCCTGTGATGGCAATCCTTTCCATCCGAGATCAAAGGGATATGCCTGTGGTCAGATAAGGAGGATTTGATGTTTGTACTACTCCAAACACTATGGTGGATATTGGAGTCACAATCAATCAATAGATTAGTTTTTACTTTTGCAGTAATCCACAAGATTGTTGAACTGAGGAGGTGGAGATTCCTCAGTCATAAAGAAATAGGCTGAGCAGGCCGCGACTTACTGTGGTAGTTGGCCCATATTCTCACCATGACCGCCACCAGGTCTCATTAGAGAGCCTGGCACAGCTCATGCATTCTAAAGTTTTGTCAAGACACATGCTCTAAGTTTCTTATTGGCTAAAGTGCTAAAGGTAGCCTGGCTGATTCCTGTATTCTGGTGACTTCCAGATCCCGCTTTGTTATGCTATTGCATAACACCTTTAAGGCAGTAATACTCTGTTGGATGCCAGACTGAATGAAAGAAATCATTTTGGCTTTTCTTCCCTTATACACACATTTATTTTCCCTTGCTAGGCCTATTCTGGACATGGAAACTTGGTCTTACATTAGGAGATTTTGCAGGCTTAGTGTATAAAACTCTAAATTCCAATTCCCTGTGCTTCTTTTCTAGGAGGTAGATGGGCCATGCACAGGCTGCACAGTGGCTTCCAGAGGGTCCCTTGAAAGAGGTATCCCACCTTCTGTTAGCTGCTGGGCCAGTGGCCTAGCCTTTGTAATCCTCCTTTCCTCAGCTCCTCCAGGAGTCTTCTTTTTCTTTAGCTTTAGAGCAATGATTACCTTAGTGCCCCCCAAGTTTCCTTATTGTCATAGGTAGGCTTACTCTACTCTACCATGTCTCCATGCTTTGCTGCAGATATGGAGTTTCCTCTTTCGAGGGCCCAGCTTCCAATACAACTTCAAAAGGCTCTGAGGGTCCCCAGAAGGGATCTCCAGTTGTTTGCAACTACATAACCCATTGCGTTCCGGTGATTAGCAAGGGATATCTATATTCTTAAACAGCAGTATACAAAAACTTAACATATGTATGATTCAACGTGTATTATCGATTACATAACAGATTTCTCTAAATAGACTATAATGCTGTCAAATTCTTTAAGTTTAAAGAACATAGCTATTAATACTCTGGTTTTAAACTTTTATGATCTGCCCTAACAGCCTGCATAACTGGGTAATACTCTGGGAGGTTGTCAGGTATCTCAAAGGCTCCATTAATGATGTACCTCCCATGTGCCATTCACCACATCAGCACAGGTCGTCCAACACCTTAGGGTTGGGAAGTTTGTGCACAGTCTCCTATTGGTTATACAGAGAGAGGCATGGCTAGTGAGTCAGTGGTCAACTGACTGCCATTCAGATCATGGCTATCCACCACCTGCCAACACATCTGGTACCCTTTCAAGGTCTGCCATTAAGGGCTTGTGGGCCAATAATCCACTCCATAGGCCCCCCCATTGTGGACTGTGTATTGATGACCCACTGTCTACTTGCTACACTATCCTAATATTTCATGTTCCCTTAGTCCTTTCTTCTTAGGCATTCTTAACAATTTCTCTCTGACCTTTCCCAAATACAGTGTCTTTCAGTGAACGTTGATGTGATAACTGTTACTCACCTGCCTGTGGGTCAGGTGGGACAACTCATGGCCTTGTGTGCCTTGAGCACTTTGTAGAAATTGGACACAGATTAAATAACAGTATGCATTACCGTCCTTATCATAAAAGATACTGAAAGTGCTGGCCACCTTATGAAATTATCATTAACATGAATGAGTTCTTGTACACTAATGAACGTAACTTTAGTTAGAACATAGTGTTTAAATTCCTCAAACAAATGCAGATTAGTGGCACATGCCACTTTGTCTAGTTTTTCCACTCAAATTCTATTTCTTAAAAATGTTTTAACATGTACACACTCCCATGTTGTGAATTTACACCATACTATAGATGAATATGTGTAATACATATATTCTCTCCAAGGCTTAATCTTGTTTACTCATATTCAACCAACTATACTATTTATAAGTTTAATGAAGGTGAAACTGCCTGAGTGTGCCTGATTTGTAGCAGAGTCAGAAATGCACAATTTCTACCCAATGCTCACAGCACACAAGGCTTGGAGCTGTTGCACCAGACCCACAGACCAGTGGAAAAGAGTTATCCTGTCAACGTTCACAGAGACACACCATGGTTTCCTGTAGCTTTTATATAACTTATCTACTAAAATTTTACAAACTTCTTTTAAGGTTCTGATTAGCCACAAACTGGGAGTTAGGTCCAGGTATTAATTATAAAGCCCTCAGTTAGCAGCTAACAGATAGTTATTCCTAGTATTAAACCAACTACTATATTGGGTGGTTCTGGTGCTAACCTGAACTTGACCATAAAAATGGTATACCTACAATCACAGTTGATAGTCAATTGCATTTCTAATGATAAAATTTTGCCTCATTATTTGGATGGTAAATTAATTTGATCAGAATAAAATGTTTCAGGATTGGGGTGAAGAATTTTAAAAATGACTCAGAAAATTTTGAAAGCACATTATATAGGATTCCAAACCAGAATATTTCCTCACTAATCTACACCAAGTATATTAACTACAGATTTCTACTGAAAATGACGATGATGAGGATGACTATGACAATGATTTATTGCAGTCAATTGACTTAACAAGATCACCTGATAGTGTCAATCTTATCTATAAAATCAGAATAAGTTATTTACATTCATATCTATTATAATTCAGTACCATTTTACAAGCATTTACTACCTGAAATAATTTTATTACAGATTTAAATTTTGAGTATTTATGGTAATTTATTATACCATACAGCACCTATTTTATGTGGGTCCTTATCAGTTTGAGATTTATTTGTGCTCATTCCATGATAATCATTTCTTCCCCTCTAATCATATGAAAGACAATCTTTATTGAGTATTTTCTTCTTTTTTTTTAAACAAGCATGATAGTTTTGAAGAAATACAGTGGAACTGCAATTAAAACGTTTTGTGTCTCAAATGTTCCTCGAAAATATTGTTGAAACCAAAGGTTGTATGTGCTTTTAATGCACATTTTTGTGTTTACTTTCTCTACTTAGTACATAGTATCTAGGTAGAGAAGGTATTGCACTCAACTCAAAAATTTGATACAGAAATTTACGTAGGAATATATGTTTTAGGGTCTCCTGTATAAATAAATAAATAAAAAGGTCCATGGTATATGCATGTATATATGTATAAATATAGATAGAGTTGGGAAATGGTAGCACTATATCACTGAAAGAACACTTGTATATGACTATGCATCACAGTTTCTAGCTTCTATTCCCTCAAATTAGTGAATATTTATATATGCTGTCTTTCATTTGGCTAACACATTTTAAATATCAATAATTTGACCCCTATGGTCTGACACCTGAAATTCATTATTCATTATTGTGAAAAATCTTCCTCATTTACATGTATTATTGTATGATCTATTGTGCTAGTTGAGGGATTTGCAATTCCAGTGGGGCCTTGAGAAACAATTTTTAAATTGAAGCTATCGAGGATATCACAATCTATATTATCTGCATTCACGTTAAAATCTCTTAGGATTATCATTAGCTGCTATTTGTAATTTTGTACCACATGTTTTTCAAGTTGATTAGAAATTCTTAATATCTATACTTGAGTTAGGGGATCTATAGACACCAATAATGAGTGCTTGCCCTAATTTTGTGCATATTTTTACTGCAGCTACTCGAATATCATCTGTACACTTACATTTTCTATCCACTCTACCCTGTCTACATTAATATCATTCCTGGCATGTAGTAAACTCCTTCACTTCTGCGAATCTTATGACAATATTGGGAACTAGTTCATAATTTACAAAGTTCAAAGAATGTAATTACTCCTTCCTTAGACATCTTCTGAAAATACTACTACCTAAGGATTGATGTCCTTTGAAACTCTCTTTAAATCTAAACTTCATTGGTGGTACATTCTTAGGGTAGAATTACTGTGCAAGCTATTTTGATCATAGGATGAACACAAATTTACAGCAACAAAAAATCATATGGGAGGAGGGAGTTCTTCTAAGAATAAGTATTTTTAAATTTATTTGTTAAAATTAATACTTTTGAATAAATCTACATCAATTATATTAAGAGAAAACCCTATGTAATTTCATATTAGGTGTTAATTTCCTAACCATGTCTTAATTTAGTGAAACCCCTTTACTTTCTGGAGTGTAGTGATGTATCCAAGTTTCATCCATGTTAATAAGCCATCTTAAAAGTTCACTGGGATTTTTATGGTAGAGCTCCATGTTCTTAACAGAAACAGTTTTTCTTTGCAACTTTTGATCAGGTGTCAACAAACGCAGCACCCATCTTGCAAAGACCTTGTGAAAGCCCAAAACATTACTTCAAATATTACCTGCACGTTCTTTTGATATGTTTACAGCCTCTGCTATCTAACAACTTTAATCTGCAGTCTTCCATACTAAACAATGATTTCTTCAATGATCCTTGGAGTTGTTTTTTCTACAGGGAATCCAGAGCAAGGCTCATCATTAATTCTTGTATGTCCCATTTTAAACTCTGCAACCCACCTTTTAATCATCGAATATGAAGGAGCAGAGTTTTTCAATGTATTGTCCATTTCCTCCTTGATTTTTTTTTTGTCTTCTTTCTTTCTTTAATAATACACTTCCAGAATCTGGTCGGGACTCCAGCGCTGTATGCTCTACTTTTATTTACCTAATTTTTTTACTTTGTTTGCTGTATGATTGCTGAATTGCTATTTTCTTCTTTTACACGCACGCACACACACAGACACATACACACACAAGGCAGTACTCGAACCCACGATCCCCTGTGCTATGAAGCACCAAAGCCTTTAGGCATCAAGCCTTTCAAATGGGAGTATTTAATCAGTGATTGTTTTTCTAAATCCTCCATTTTCGTGAAAATTCTAAAGTTGTCTTGTTTAAAATGCTGTCATTTGAAAACTAAACAAGCTAATGACCTGTAACTATGGATACAAGCTAGTCTAGAGTTAAATTATACAATGCTACCATCTAACTGACCTAGTTGTGCCATATCTGTGTGAGACCCGAGACTTATCAGTTGACCCTTGTATAATAAATAAAATAAAATTCACACTTGTATTTAATTATGCTCTCATCTTCAGCTAAATTAAAATTCTAATTAAAATTAAATAAAGGATGTGTAAACTGTTGCCAATACACTGTATTGATTAAAATTTTCATGCAATGATATCTCCAATTATTTAAGGATATAAATATGTAATGGTAAATGTTTTAAGTGTGGCTGGAGTATTATGTTGAATATTTTTCAATGAACACTGCATAAAGCTACATAATGACTAATCAGATATTTTATTTAAAAGCTTTCAGTTTGAAAGATCTGCTACTGGTTACTGGAGCTTGTATGCTGTTGATGTGCTGTATGAAAATGAACTTGTTACCATACCTGTGAAGGAGATTCAGGCACCTCTCAAATTCTCATATCATTGTGGCAAAGTTCATTTTGAGAATGCAACTGCACGGCGAGGTCTAATAATGCACAAATTTCAGGTATGTATCAACTATTAAGTGTAACATAAGGAATTTTGAATGCAAGAAATGACCATATCTTGTGTTTTTTAAATAGCATCTTATATAATTACAGGGCTAAATGATCTTCCATAACTATTTTGCGTAAATGTCTGCCTTTTGATAAAAGCCACAAATTTTGTTACAGTATCAATGTTTCATAATTTATTTTTATACATGCAACCATAAAATTCGATCAAGGAATTACTGCAATAGTTCAAAAATATATTCAGCTTATTTATCTTATCAATATAACTGAAAATAAACATTAATGGAAACTTTTCAGTCCATTGAAATAACACACAATTTGTTAATATATGATGAAAACTTATTAGCATTAATTTTGTGACTATCCCTCATAATTGCAAACTTATGCTCTCATGATTAAGCATGCATTTTAAATTACAAAATGAACACTTAAGTTTGACCATGAAATTAATAATTCATTGCAGTATTTATGCAAAACTGACATGTTAAAGAATTATTTCAAGTATAAAATGTCTGTTTTATTTTCTGCAACACAGAAACAAATAAAAGGATAAGGACATTACTTGCTAGGTTCATGTTGTATCATGAGATACACACTGTAGAGAGTGTGCTTTAAAAATGCTGAAAATAGCTACATGTTTTAAGGTGTTCATATGTGATGGGTATAATGTCTTTGATTCACTTCAAATAATAATAATAATATTTGTCAACTGATTCTTTAAATTTCTGACACGGTCAAAATATTATTAGATCAAATGAAAATACATTATATGTTTGCATATGTATAAATATAAAATTAATAGTTTGTTACATTTTTTTGCCAGAGTCTTACATTGTCAATAATTTACAAGTATAATATAGCTATAATATAGCAGATAGTAAAATATAACATTGCTATTTAAATACATATTAGCAATAAACAATATAGCAATAACAACTACACTACCCAAATATTTTATTGCAGCTCATCTATACTAAACAGTGCTCTTGTCAATAAATACTTCTTCAGAGCACCGTCAAATTTTGAATGGAATAATAATCCCCTTACACTTGGATCCTTTTTGGAGACCTTCTTGTAAAAACCTTGCCTTCAATAACCATTAGCATGTCTAGTGTTATGGCTGTGAATGTCATTGCTTTTAGGATTTTGTACTGCGTGAGTTACTGCTTTATAAACATACAAGGAAAATAATGTTAATATCTGTTGCAAAAACTGACTCAAATTCTTTTCATTTAATATACTCACATCACTGTCACAAGCTTTTTTGCATATTTGCAAAATTTCAAATGTTATTATTTGTTTGTGTTTGAATATCTCCCTACAACAAGAATTCAAGTTGTAGGTATATTAATCAATAATAATAATTAATTATATAATATTTATTGGTCCAGTAAATCCTTTGTACATTGTACAGTTGACATTGGACAGGTCATTTGTTACATAAATAAATAATATACATATATACATACAGTTGCTTACAATGTGCTATTTAGAATTCATCTAAATTATACAGACACTTATTAATGAGATATTCTTTCAGCTTATATTTGAATCGTGTTTTTGGGTGTTGACTAAATTTTTTGGTGCTACTGATAACCTATTGAATAAAATTGCTGCACCTGTACCAACATCCCTTTCAGTAAAACTTTTATTTGTGTGTCTAAAGAGATTGCAGTTATTTCTTGTATAATGGTTGTGCACTTGATTGTTTCTTATTATTGGTTGCTTATCGGTTATGTATAATATAGTTCTATAAACATACAGAGAATAAATGGTTAAAAGCCTATTATTGATAAATGCAGTTTTACATGATTCCCATGATTTTATTTTATACATTAATCTAATGCTTTTCTTTTGTAAAATAAATAGTTTATTCATTTTACTTTTAGCTGCAACCCCCATATTTCCACACCATATGTTAGGTGAGGATAGATGCATCCAAAGTATATTAATTTTAAAATTTGAACATCACTATAATTTTGAAAACACCTCAGTGAATATATTTATTTGCTAACAATACTGCATATATTGTCTATATGTTCTGTCCATTTTAAACAGTTGTCTACTTTAATGCCTAAAAATTTGTGAGTGTTAACATTTTGAATTACCATATTCTGAACCTGCAAACTAACATTTTTTAAATTTTTATTTGATCTACTGATGTCATTATCATTGTTTTTTGGACATTACATTTCAAGTTCATAGTTTCAAAATAATTGAGAAGCAAAGATGTGGAGTTCTTTATGTTTCTGAGGAGTTCTACGTCTGTTTTATTCCTAGCAAATAGCTGTAGTATCATCAGCATAGGTAACAATGGCAGTATTGTTAGGGTGTGCTATATCATTCACATATAATATAAATCACAGTGGGCCCAACACTGTGCCTTTAGGTACTCCATATTTCAACATATTTCACCATTTCTATTTTGGATGAACCTGCCATTCTCATACTTAACTTCAGTCATTTGTTTTCTGCCAACTAAGTAAATGCCAATTAACTCTTTAAGGAGGCCTCTAACTCCATATATATCCAGCTTCTTTAGAAGGGTATTGTGATCCACACAGTCAAGTGCTTTGGATAAATCAAAAAATAGGGCACTAACATTATTGTTACTTTGTACCTTTTCTACTATTATTTGAATAAACTGACTGATAGCAGTAATTGTGGATCTGTCTTTCCGAAAGCCAGCATTTATCAAAAGGGGAAATTAGTCCAGATAATATTACTGTCTCAAAATTTTTTTGCAATTTCGGAGGTTAGGGTGATTGGCCTGTAGTTATTAATATCATTGTTATTACCTTTTTTTGAGCACTGGCTTAATTATTCCCAACTTTAGAATATCAGGGAATTTTCAATGGAGAAGTTAATTAAATAGGTCAATGGCTTAATCAAGGCTACTTTACATCATTTTAATACAAATGGACTGATCTCATCCCACCCATAACTTTGTTTATTTCCTAATTTACTAATTAAATTGTTAATTTCATCTTCTGTGACTGGTTGCTTTCTTTTGCAGTTCAAATACCCTTACCATATGGTTGCCACAGCTTATCCCCAAATATCTATTTCATATAACAAGGTGTGGGTATATAAGCCCATAGTAAACCATTTTGAGTCATTTAAAATATTCTTGAAATGTCATAGCAGATATATAGACTTACTAATTTTATCACAAATATGGTTAATATGTTCAGCCCAGAACAATTCCCAAGAACTATTCCCAAAAATGTATTTTGTGTTACATCAATAGTAATACAGTTATCTACTGCAAAAGACAAACAAGCGATGTTTATATTATTTTGTGAAAAATGAATTAATGTTGTTTTTTTAAATTACATGAAGCGATTTTAATTGAAATAGCTAATAACTGAATCAATGGTTTGCAGCGAGTTAGCCTTTAAGACATCTAGATTTTCCCCCTGAGATACAGTAAGCACCTGCATAAGCTATTATTATACAATTTGCTGAGATTGGCATGTCATCATATAAAATGAATAACAGTAGCTCCAATAACAATCCTTTTGGTACACCATATATAATACTACAGTGTCAAGAAAGTTCCAGGAATTTGCCAATAAAACACAAAAAATGAATAAGTCATCCAATTTTATTTTATCGCCTTCAAAGTAGGCCCCTTCTGAAATTATACATGACATTATGCCAACGAATAATCCAAACATCAAAACATTTTTTGTAGGCACTTTTAGGAATCGATGTCAATTGTCGCCGTGAATTTTCCTTTATGTCTTCTATCGACTGAAAACTGGTGCCTTCGAAGTGGTAACTTGAGTTTTGGAAAGAGAAAGAAATCAGCAGGAGCCAGATCAGGCGAATGCAGTGGTTCGATGAAATTTGTTGAGTTTTTGGCCAGAAATTCGTTCACAATAATAGCCTTGTGAGCTGGTGCATTATCGTGGTGCAGAATCCATGAGCTGTCATTCCACAAATCTGGCCTTTTTTGCCGTATTTGTTCTCTCAAACGCCGCATAACGCTCGGATAATAGTCTTTATTTACCATCTGACCTTCTGGCAAGAACTCAGAGTGCATGACACCATGATAATCGAAAAAAAAACTGTCAACCTGACCTTCATTTTTAATCGAGTTTGACGTGCCCTTTTAGGTTTCGGTTCAGTTGGCGCCATTCGGAAGTTTATTGACTGGTTTGACTGTCAAACTCGTAAACCCACGTTTCATCACCAGTTACAATGCGTTTCATGGATGTGGGGTCGGAACTGGCTCGTTGTAGCATGTCTTCAGCAATCCTTACGTGATTGAATTTTTGTAGAAAAATGCCCAAACAATCGTTTAAAATGGTATGAATCGATTCGTGAGACACAAAAAGTTCAGCGACAATCTCAGACCTAAATGACGATTTTCAGACACCATTTTCTTTTCTTTTCAATTGAAACTGTTGATGGCCGACCAGAGCGAGGCAAATCTTCCACCACATCTTGACCACTTTTGAATGCACTGTACCACTCAGATGCACGTGTTTTTGATAAAGTTGATTCATCGTAAGCCCTCTGTAACATTTTCAGCGATTTGGCACACAAAATACCATTTGCAATGCAAAATTTGAGACAGATTCTTTGTTCAATATTTGTATCCATCGTAAAATCACAAATCACCTTTGAGATGAACTAACAAAATGGTGTACTGTAAACAAACTAGATGACAGATGACGATCAAACTCTGTATGGGTATAGAAGAAAGTTGTACCAACTTAGCGACAACAATAATTTTGAATCCCCTTTTAAACAGGATTTTTAAATGATTCTTTCTCTGTACTTTCTTGACAGAAGGTATGCTTGAATTTGGATTCACTTTTCTTACCATCTTACTGCTTTTGTTATACACTAAAGTTGGTTGTCTTCTACCAAACTTAACAACTAGCTTATCAGACCCCTTATTGCATATGCCTACAGTTTTTGTAATAATATAATGATTAGTACAATCAAAAGTTTTAAATAAGTAAAAAAAGTTAAGATCCGACCTTTTTGTTTTGTTTTTTTCCAGATTTTCAATAACAATTTGCACAAATTCACTAACTGCAGTAATTATTGATCTGCCTTTCCTAAAGCCATGCTGGAAATTTAATATTATTCTTCTGTAGGAAAACTAACATGTGATTTATTAAGAGCTTTCAAAAAACGTTTCAATCTTTAATGTTGGAGTAATGAGTTTGTAATCATTTGTATCAATTTCATTCCCTTTTTTATTAGGTACAATGTTGTACTATTAAATAAACAACCACATAATTTTTATATCGTAAACTTCACTAATTTAAAATCTACCCATCAATTAACACTTAAAATATCTAGTGCCTAACACCAATAGGTCATAGCCTCTCTTCAAATTATACTTAAGATACTAACCTTTACAAAATCTAGGGGTCATTGATAGGGACGTACTAACTCAAACTAGGCTGCAAGATTAACTGGGATGAGGGAAATATATACTCCACAAGAGAAACACCATTTTCAGAAAAACAAATGAGTGCTTTATTTATTACCCAACAAATTGATATTCCTTGTGATTCTGTTTATATAGCACCAAAGAAAAAGCATCAATCTTATTCATATAAACCATCAGTCATTCACAAATGAAAACCTAGAGGCTATGAGACAAGAGCTCAACTTTGGAAATAGTTTCTTAGGTTTGTAATGTGCCATGGAACCGATATATTTTTGGTTATACGTTCTTTTCATCAATATTTCACATTTTTCTGGTCATCTTGTATGAAATATGTTAAATGTAATTACCCTTTACACCTTATGTTTATATTAAGATGTATTATGCAGTTTCTGTATACAGTATCCTTGCTGTCACAGTGCAAAATTGCTGCACATGTGTTAACAATGCAGGCAGAAAAGACAATTCTTCCCTAGATTGTATCTAATGTTAGTGATAACTGTGGCAAAGTATGCCTAGATATGAATGAAAGAGTTTCCAGTGTGCATGAGGCTATTCAAGCTCTAGATGTTACACAACAAATTTTATCATTGCAAATCTTAAATTATCTCAGGATTTCTGTTAATGCACATAATTAACAAATGTATAATTTTGATGTATTATCATCTCAGTGTCAGTCATTATGAAATGGAATGGCGCCAGGACATGCATTGACTGTGCAAGCAATACAAACAAGGCAGGGAGGAATCGAGTATCAATAGGTGTACTCTAGTGGCAGTATTGCAGATGCAATTACTTTGTGATTTGTTTTGTGGTGGCTCATGTGTGGAAATAGCTACATATGTTAGTTAAAGGCCATGAACAGCCAGTGTATTTGCAAGTGAGGGAAGAACTAGTTTTATGCAATGATAGTGATAGTAATCTCCCTCAATCATGGTTTCTATGACTGCATATATCATACATTTTACTGCATATATCTTGGCATGCTCACATCTACACATTTATGTGAGCAGTTTTTTTCACTGATGGAGACTCATAAACCACATCACAGAAACAACAATCAGAGCATAAATTAAAATGTATTCATCTGCATATAAGTCATGGTGCCCAATATTGATAAACTATTGAAAGACAAGTAATACAGGCTCATAGTAAATTTATTCTGTTAAATTAACCATATATGCATTGTAAAATAATAATCTGATTTTCACAAGGACAAAGATAAGAACAAAAGGACACAAATGAAATGGTAGCCAACGAAAAAGGTATGTTAAGAGATAAAGGACTGGCAGAAAGATTTACATAGGAAAGGAAAAAGTATGAGAAATGCAAGGGAGGAAATGAGGAGGTAGTAAGAATAAAGGAACAAGATATGGGAAAAATAATGGAGATAGGAGCAGAAGATATAATTTAATAATCACAGGGATTAAAGAAAGGATATAAGTTGCAGCATGGAAGGAAATAAGTAAGCCATTAGAATGGAAATTAGGATTCTAGTGAAAGGTTTTGAAATATGTGATGCATTCAGAATCTGTAAAATTAGTGGAAGGAGAAACATCTTGGCGAAGTTTACAAATGCGAACACAGAGTACTAGATCTTGGAAAGAGCAAAAAAGTTAAAAAGGACAGTTGTCTTTATTAATAAAGATCTAACATTCACTCAGAGAAGCGAAATGAAAGAACTAATATTAAAAAGAACAACATGGCAAGGAACCTTAGAAAGAAGGGGTGTATTAGAAATTTTAAGTTTGGTTAGATGATTATGCAGATGAGCAGGAAAACGGATCAAAGGACAACAGGAGAAACATATGGCAGGCATTGATGCAGAAAGAAATTCAAGACATGCAGGAGTCACCAAGGAGGAGAGGCCATTTGCAGCAGAAAGAATGCACGTTCAGCAATGACAAAAGACAAACCTGCAGCAGAAGTGGAAATAAGTGAAGTGGCCAGAAGGGAAACAGGTGATGTAACAGAGACGGAAGTGAAATTAAACTAAGGAAAAGGAGATTGGAACAAAATGTGTGATAATCGTGAACAACACGAGAGAGATGAAAGAAGTTACATGTCAAAGAGGACATGGGATATTAGTGACAGAGAAGGCATCAGTTGAAAGAATGGGTGGTGAATGGGTAAGGGGAGGGTGGAGAGGGAGAAGAGAGTAAGAAAGGGATATATCACGGATGAACAGATTGAGCAAATGGTTGGGAAACAGAAGTGAGAGGGACAATCAGTGGAAATGTTGGAGATGTGAAGTTAAGGGGGGTTAAGGTGGGTTAAGGAAGGATACAAATTGAACAAAATGGAAAAGGGTAAGAAGTGCTAAGAAGAAAGGAACAGTAACGAAAGAAAAAAGGAGGTAAGATAGGTAAAACAGTAACAAGAATTGTCCAAAGATAAAAGAAAGGAGGGGAAAGGGCTGCCATGTACAATATAACCAGGGTGTTCTTTTGTATGGGGCTCAAGGAGGGTGTAAATTGTAATACTAAATTGGAGAAAGAAAAAAAATGTGTTCATTCATTCATAATTTCTAAGGCTATAATATAGAATGTTGTTTTTTAAACTGTTTTCAATGTTCTGTATGTGTATTTCTGTATTTTGTATGTTTAAATTATTCACATGATAAGTGGTTGTAATTTATTCCTGTGCAGTAAAAAAAGTTTTCTCCTGTGTTTCCTTTTATAGTCATTTAATTCAAATTAATGTTCACCTTCCTTTATCTTGATATACAGTAGTTATCGCAAATATTTTATAATTCAAGTTGAACTATGGTTGCATTGTGTATTCTTCAGCATGACCATCTGCAGTTAGAAAATTAGACACAGTCCATAATCAGGGCATCCATATGCCTGTTGTGGCTTGTCCAACCAGCCCAATCTTTAGCCTCTATGCAGAATTTGCAGAACCACCCCTGTAGTGTCGGCATGATGTCCTGCTAGGTAACTATGGCTGTGGGCTTCACTGCATGCATTCGCATCCTACATGTATGCCTTTTACATGTAATGAGCTGGATGGATGTTATCGCAACCTGTCACTTAGTGCAAGGCCTGCAGGTTTTCGCTTTCGTGAGCTCTTTCAGAAGCTCAATATCGAAATACCTAGCCTGTTTTCCAGGGGGGAAAGGGTGCCCCCACCCAGTTACGTGCTACATCTCACATCAATCTTGGGATGACGGCCTATGGCAAATCTGCGCCACCCGTGTCTTGTATCCATACTTGTGTTTTAGAATTTTTATCTCATTACAGTGACTGCATCTTTATCTACATCGATGGAAGTAAGTGTACCAATGATGTAGGATGTGCCTTTGTTATTGGAACCGACAGCTATACTTTCAGTTTACCCAATAGCACATCCGTTTTTACTGCAGAGCTGTATGCCATATACCAAGACCTTCATCATGTACATCATCGAAACTTGTGTGACTGTCTTATTATCAGTGATTCCCTCAGTGCCCTTCAGAGCCTCTGTGAACTGTACAGCCACCACCCCATTGTACAGCGCATCCAGGATACACTGCATATTTTGCACACTTCTGGAGTTAATGTGGACTGCGCCTGGATTCCTGGGCATGTTGGGCTGTCAGGGAACCCAGTGTTTCCATTAATTCTGTAACGGCAGAAGACCTTAAACTTTTCGTGTGCCAAACAGTGGTTTCACACCTGCATATGGAGTGGTCAGCTCTATGCGGAAACAAGCTTAGGGAGGTGAAGGACCTCCCTGTCCACTGGGTAACCTCCTCTCGTGTATCCCGCCAAGAGGAGGTGGTATTGCGCGACTACGACTAGGTCACTGTAATTTTACTCACAGCTAGCTTTTTAAATGCGAACCTGCTCCTGTCTGTGCACTCTGTGGAGAGGCTCAGTCAGTCCATCATGTGTTGCTAGAGTGTGCTTACCTGACACACATTCGATCATCTTTGAACAGGCCGGCCTCTCTTGCTGAGGTCCTGGCTAATGATCCAAGAGCAGTGGACCACGTTTTTAAATTTTTAGCACAAGTTTCTTTTACCTTGCAGTTTTAGTCTGTGGTAGCTGTATACTGTAATAATGTAGCGATTTTAAAATTTTAATCAGCTCATTTTTAATCTATAAGTTTTTATTGTTACTAGTGTAAATGTGTGTACGTCGTTACCAACACATTTTTGTTTTGTTTTAGCTCTTTTAATGTCATAGTTTTATCGCCAGCTCTGCTTTCAGAGCTGGGTCGTTGTTTTACCTTGGTGTTAATTTTTCTACTGATTTTTATCTCTTGTTTTAGTTTTGTTAATGCCATGGTTTTATCACCAGCTCTGTGTTAAGAGCTTGACAGTTATTCACCTTGGTTTCCATTTTTTAATCCTGGTTTTATCACTTTTTTTAACTTTTTAACGTGCTGTTAAAACTTTTTTTAACATCTCTGTTTTATATGTATTAATTTGTTGAGTTGGTTATTTAACACTACGTCACTTACATTGTTATTATGAGGGACTAGTTTCGAAAGCCTATGCTTTCATTTTCAACCTCACGGGTCCAACTGCCGTTGCTGGCTGCATTTGCTTGTGCTCTCTTCTCTGGTGGCGAAATGATGAACTTCTTAACTAAGCTGTCTACTGGCGGGGTTTGTTAGGCAATCTTTGTTTTTCCATATGAGGATGTTTTCCCAGGTTGTGAGTTCATTGTGGCCTGACATGGTTTTTAGCAATTTTGGATTTGGATCTAGATTGTGGTTTTCTTTCCAAAAGTGAAATGCTACTGCTGATTTATCTTTTTGTTTCAATTTTAGGTTTTGAAAGTGCTCTTTGGATCTGATTTTTAAACTTCTTTTGGTTTGTCCTATGTAGAACTTTTCCCAATTTGTGCATTTAATTTGATATATTCCTGACCTATTTTCTGGTGGAATTTCATCTTCTATTTTTGAATTTAGTAACTTTTAGACAGAAAATCTGTTTATTGGAGCCAGGTTGATGTCTTGTTCTTTGAAGATTTTTTTTAATTTTTTTAAATGCTCGGGGGTGGTAAGTGAATTTTTAGAATGTGTTGATATTGTTTTTTCCTGCTGTTAGGGTAGTTATTTCTTTTATGGTTTTTTTCTGCTTTGCTTTGTTTAGTTTCTTGTATACAAGGTTCTTGCTGTATTCATTTTGTTCTGCTGTTTGAATTATAGTTTTTAATTCTATGTTGAATTCGGTTGTGCTCATAGGTATATTTACTAATCTATGTGTGAGGCTATTTATTATGGTAATGGGTTGTAGCTTTCACCTTTGATGTAGTTTTCTGGTTGAGTTGGTTTTTCTGTAGATTCCAAAATTTACTTTTGTACCATTTCTGATGATTCTTAGGTCTAAGAATGGGAGTTCTCAATTGGTTTCTGTTTCCATTGTGAACTTTATTGTTTTTCCTGCATGTTTAATAATTTTATGGCATCATCTAAATGTCTGCTTGGCACTATTGCAAATATGTCATCAACATAGCGGTACCACACCATGAAAATACATGGAAATGCTTTCTTCATGTGTGTTTCGAATTTGCTCATAAATAAATTTGCCAAAAATGGAGATAAAGGGTTGCCCATAGAAAGTCCTGATTTGTGCCTGTAATATTTACTATTGAAGGTGAAGTAGTTTTGCTCAATGCACAAACTTGTTAGTTGCATGTAATCTTTTACTTCTGCAGGTTCTATTTCTGTTGTATCTAGCCATTCAAAAAATTCACTTACCACCCCTGAGCATTTAGAAAATTCAAAAAAATCTTCAAAGAACAAAACATCAACCTGCTCCAATAAACAGATTTTCTGTCAAAAAGTTACTAAATTTAAAAATAAAAGATGAATTTCCACCAGAAAATAGGTCAGGAATATATCAAATTAAATGCACAAATTGGGAAAAGTTCTACATAGGACAAGCCAAAAGAAGTTTAAAAATCAGATCCAAAGAGCACTTTCGAAACCTAAAATTGAAATAAGAAGATAAATCAGCAGTAGCATTTCACTTTTGGAAAGAAAACCACAATCTAGATCCAAATCCAAAATTGCTAAAAACCATGTCAGGCCACAATGAACTCACAACCTGGGAAAACATCCTCATATGGAAAAACAAAGATTGCCTAACAAACCCCGCCAGTAGACAGCTTAGTTAAGAAGTTCATCATTTCGCCACCAGAGAAGAGAGCACAAGCAAATGCAGCCAGCAACGGCAGTTGGACCCGTGAGGTTGAAAATGAAAGCATAGGCTTTCGAAACTAGTCCCTCATAATAACAATGTAAGTGACGTAGTGTTAAAAAACCAACTCAACAAATTAATACACATATAATTTGACCGACACTGTTACTAAATTCCTCCAAACATCAATCACTGTTTTATGTTAAGGGCCTGATAACCAAGCAGTTGAGCACCCTTAAAACCAAACCATCATCATCTTTTATAATTCATGAAAATATTCATAATAGAGAATGTGTTGCTGAGATGTATGAGTGCCACACTATACAGGTCTTCTGCCCTATCATTGTGCTGATAAAGCTAGTCCCAGCACTGTTTTTATGTCCCCTGGCTAACTTACCCTCATTGATTATCTCACAGGCCAACCTAACAATGGTGACTGGGTTAGATATTTTAAGATCATAAAGGTCATATATTCCTCATTATCTAACAACTTTTTTCTTCTAGTAAAACAGATATCAATGTAAAACAATTTATTTAGATGTAAAATTATTTCTTTTTTATTCTCCTTTCAGGTTCAACCATACTCTGAAGAACTTAAATTTGGTGATGCCTATGATTGCATATACTTCGTTACAGTACCAATATGGTCTGGACTGTTTGTATGCTTTTCATTCTCAATGATAATGACATTTGGTCTAATAATGATAATGGATATTAGAACCATGGATCGATTTGATGATCAAAAAGGAAAGACAATCACAATCAATGTTTCAGAATAATGTATGCAACACAAAGTATTGTTGTGGATCTACAGTGTAAGTAAGTGGTTGCAAATGTGAAGTTGGGACCTTAGTTATGCTTTAGCACATTATTATCCAAGATTCAGAAATGAATCAATACAATATGAAAATTTTCAAGAAAAAGACAGATTTAAGGTTAGAAAAAGTATGTCTCAGCAAAGTAAAGACATACATATTCATATTGATCCTAATGATCTTTTAAATGATAAGAGTTTTATTTTGTGAAAAGTCTGTCATTCACCAGAGGTTGATTACTGTTTAGCAAACTGATCAATCACTTATCTCACTAGCATGTTAATTGCTTAGATTGTTTGCCAGTGCAGAGTGTAGCAACTGATGATAGAAATGGGTGTCCATAGCGTAGTTATTGAGAATAATATGCACAAGATTGGAAGAATGTTTCATTTCCTCAGACCCCTCTTATAATTTTAAGTAATTTTTTTATTCTGAAAGCAATTTTACCAATATATAAGGCAGCCATTTTTATCATAAAGCTACATTTTAAATCTAATCTCCTTACATTAGGTAGTCTCAAAGAAAATAATTTACAAATTTTTAAAAACAAATAAATGATGAAGAAACCAACTTAAAACATCTTTTGCTTCACTTAAATTGATTTCACCCAGACTTTCATCTGTTAATAAAATCTATCTAACTGGAGCAGAAAGTATTATGTAGAAAACCAAAAAGTATTGGTGGAGTCATCAGTTTTTATGATCATGCAGCACTTTTTATATTACTTATTTGTAAAAAAACAAATGTTTTAACATAAGCTTCACTACCACAAATAAATAACAGAGAACTTGTCAGAGTTTTCCTGTTACGTTTTTATCTTGTGTGTAATCAGGAATATTTTTTAAATTATATTATTTTAAATAAGTTTTTTTTTCTGTCTTTAAGACAAAATATTGTATATTTTATTTAATCACTCTTTTTGATCATTGTACATTTACTACATAAAATATACACATGTCAAAGACGTTTGTGTACATTATTTATAAAGATACTCGCTTATAAATAGATCTCACCTAAGAATTGTACAGTTTAGATTTTAAATATCTTGAATTTTTTTAAACTTTTATTTTATTTGGCAAGGCCTTAAAATATATTTATAAGTGTATGAATTCTCCATTTTCTGTAACTTTGTGTATGCTGAAAGGATGTGAATATGTTTTATATGTAGATCTAGTGCTGAGGGTATGAATTTCTTGTATATGAGTGAATATCCTAAAGTTATGAACTTTTAATTTTAGGAATTTCTTCATTATGGTCTTCAGTGTAGACAATGTATGTCTTCACTAATTGTATTCCACTTTTCTTCACAAAGGTTCCCAACAAATAACAAATACATCAGTTTAACAGAGACTGTAGCCTCCATGATAATGATGAAAAATGTACACACATACATAGTTGCCAAATTTTATGGTTACAACTTTATAGTAAGAGAAGCCTATTTTATGGTTTTTGGACTGATTTCAAATGTTTTCAGCACATTTATGATAAAACATTTATTTCTAATACATTATATTGTCATTTTTAATGATAGTAATGTAAGACTTCTCACCAACTTAAGAGTACAGCCTGAATGTAACATGCTGATGATAACGATGATGATGATGATGATGAAGAAGAAGATTTATTCACTGTAAGAATCCATACATGATTATAAGTTTTCTTTACAATAAAAAATATAAAATGTAACATACATATATACAACTCACAGGTTTGTATAAGATGCAGTTATACACAGAGGTAACTTCTGGTTTTTGTCTAGGTTGAAATGAATGAGTTCAGCTGCTTGTATTTTCAGCATCCTGGGCCCTGTGAACAGAGGCAAAGCAGCACAGTATTTCAATAGCAACGTGCGATCATTACTTCCTCTAGGGCTTTAAGTCATATCAGGACAGTAGTTATCTAATTGTTCAACTTGTAGAACTGCTTTTATAGTAGAACTTTGTTTAATTCAGTTTTAAATTGTTTAATTATTGTGTTACATAGATATGGTGGTTATATAATTTTAGACAGTTATATTTCAATAATCTTTCAGAGAATTTAGTGTTATGTGTAGTTAGATGCAATTTAGTTTTACTTTGGGTATTATATTCATGAACTTCTGCATTAACTAAGCTCATCAAGGTTTTCCCAGCATCATTTTCAATTTCTTTAATGTATATACAGGGTAGTGTTAATATATTTAGATCTTTGAAATGTTTCCTGCAGTGTTCTTTTCTTTTCTTGTAAACCAATCATGTTTCTTAAAGCTCTCTTTTGAAGCTTGAAAATTAGTTGGTTGTTCACAGATTTGCCCCATAAAATTATCCCATACAATATGAGAGTGGAAGTAGGTAAAATGGCAACTTTTGAGTACATCCTGAGTTACCTGTGTCTTCAGTTGATTCAGAAGCAGAAGCCCTGCTTAGTTTTATAGCTGACTTTTTAATTTGGTTATCCCATGAGAGGTCTGAGTATATCCGCAACCCTAGAAGTTTTGTTTCTGGTTCACACTCAATAGTTCTAGACCCAAGTTTGATTCCTGGTATTGTGACACATTTGTTCTTTCTGTGTTGAAAGTTAATTGATACTGTTTTTTTTCTTTATTTGCCAAAAGTTTGTTAATTCTGAACCAGGATAATGTAGTGCTTAGTACTGATGACGTTTTTGCTTCAAGGTCAGCTTTCTCTTTTTACTTATGAATATGCTTATATCACCTGCAAAAAGTATTAATTTAACTTCATTGATATCCTTTAAACACAGTAGTTGATAACTAATGTATATTAAAGATAGAAGAGGGCCTAAGATTGACTCCTGAAGAACTCCTGATGTTACATTTCTTTAGTTTGAGTGTGTCTGGTAATTTTTTATTTCTCAAGTCCTTGACTTTAAGTTCAACTAGTTGTTCTCTGTTTTCTAAATAGGTTTTAAACCAATTAAATGGAGTGCCCCTTACTCCACAGTTCCATAGTTTATCTAACAGTATTTTATGGTCCACTATATCAAAAGGCTTTGATAGATATAGAAACATTCCCACCCTGACTTTAGTTTCATCTAGCATGTCATATGCTAGGTTGATGGACTTCTTTGAAAGCCTTATTGACATTCAGTGATAATGTTGAATTAATCAGGGATTTCAAAAAATGTTTATATACTGCTTTTTCCAATACTTTTGAAAGTGCTGAAATAATAGCTGTGGGTCTATAATTGTATACTTCACCTCTCTCTCCCTTCTTAAAAATAGGTTTAATTTTGGCTACCTTAAGTTGCTTTGGAAATTTCCCACTTCCCAGTGATGTATTAATAATATGGCAAAGAGGTTTAATGTTGGACTTGCCACACTTTTTAATTATATAATTTGATCTCTCATCTAAAGTGCGTGATTTTTTACTTTTTACTATAGCTATGTCTAACAGTTCACTCTCAGTGGTAGGATTTAAGTACAGTGATTTTCATCAACCATTTTACAGTCATTAATATGTGGAATTGACATGTTATTAAACTGCTGTACTTTTTTTTTTTTTTAAAGTTAAATATTCATTGAATATGTTTGCTATTTGCTTAGGCTCTGTAATCTTTTTCCCTTCATGCTTGAGATTAAGGTTCTTTAAGGTGCAGTTATTTTTGTTTGTTTCACTTTTTATCACTGCCTACATTGTTTTTGGTTTATTTTCAGAGCTTACAGTCTTTGTTATTATGTCAAATTTTTTGGCTGCTGTAATTACTTGTGTATGTAACTTTTTATTGTTTCATAAGATGTGGCCAATAAGGTCCATCTTCCTCCTTTTTCTTCAATATCAATTCAGTATTACAATCATAATTACTTCACAGATTCCTCTGGAACAATTTCTTTGCAAAGAAGTATTGTAAGTTTGAACTTTTAATTGTGGAAACCCCTAACATATTTTATCTTCTATCTTCTAAGCAATTGGTAAGAAAAATTACATTGTTTCGTTGGGCCCACATCACTGATGGGGGCATGGCCTCATTTTTGTGCACATGTATAAAATGTGCTCATGCATAAAATGATGGGACTCTTCACTGCAAGAAGCACAATATAGACAATGTGTTTATGATTAATACCAGCTTGATATCAGTAGCTTGCATATTGTTGCAATAATTATTGATCAGGAGGCAAAACTTTTCAAAACACTCATTAGACATGATAGAAATGTTGTTGTAACCTTAAAATGAAACATAGTATACATAGTGTTTTTAAGGACTTGTCAAAGGAAATTAGAGCAAAAAAGTAATATTTAACAATGATATCTAGTCATTTTCTTGTATTTACAGTACTAATAAGTATTCTCTTGGAATTATTACAGCTGACTCAGAAAATTGCTCTGCTAGACCTCTGAGCTTCCATATTATTTAATGCATACTCAGTGCACTGTATGAGTAGCAAGTGTGAAATGCAACATTGCTGTGCAGTGGTATAGGTAATCCTAGATTAAATGGGCATCTAAGGCACTCCTTAAGGCAGCAACTAACCTGATCAGTTGTGGGCCACCAATACTTAGTGCATAATGGTCTTCATATTTTTTTCATTTACCGGTATCAAAGCACTGCTCCAATAGGTTAAAAACTTACTGTATTGATGTATATCTCATACACCATCCAAATGGAGCAGATTAAATTCTAGTAAAAATAGGAACATTTTTTTTTCTTGTGACCAATAAAGGAGAAGTTTGAAAAGAAATATTACAAGCCAAACTTTGAATTTGAGAAAAGCATTTCTTTAAACAAAATACAAATTGTAAAAGTGCCATATTTGTAATTATTTAGAGGTTATAAATATAAGAATTTAAATGTGTACACTTTCAATACAGTATGTCAAATTATTCATCTGATGTGTTTGCTATTGCCGGTAAATTAATTAGAATAAGTAACAAACATTTAACAATAAACTTCATAATATTGTTTTTTCAGTGAAACAAGGATACAGATTGTGATATTTAGGGCTGCCAGCAACCATCATCAGTTGCTATAAAGTATCTCTTTGTATAAAAGGTAAAATAATTTACAACACAGCGATCATTGCACCAGTTTAAGATGTGGTATATGCATATAAAAGGACCTAACTTTTGCAAGTCTCCATTTTTGTCACCCTTTATTGCTTTTAAATGTCTAGTAGTAGTAAAATGATACATCTGCAAAATGAAAAATGGTAATCAGGAGCAGCAATGCCTCTGTGAGCAAAAGGAATCGATGGAATTAAGACCATCTATCCAAGACCACATGGAAATAATAATATACATCTTAAGCATAAACTCTGCAATTGTAATACACAGCCAATTGTAATGTTGCTAATGATTGGGTTATCGCACACAAATTACCACCAGATCCAGCTTGGATTTTAACATCTTCATGTTAAAATTACTTTCTGTAAACAAAGAAGGAAGTGTACTAAGTTACCTAAAATAAATTTTATGTAGCTTTAACTATGTTTGGTATCACAGTTGCTCTGGACTGCAAATCTGTTAAATCCCCAAATACACTTAAAATGGAATGAATGTGTGTGAGGGAGGGAGGGAGAGTGTGTTAAAGGAAAGAGAGAAGGAAGAGGAGATTTAAGAAGATTCCTTGAATTGTACCATTATATATTCTAGTCAAATGATATTTGTATATTAATATTATAGAAATTATTATATAAATATGAAATATATAAAGATCTGGTCATTGTTTACTTTTTAATTCAGAAAAATAAAAATTATGCATCTATAAAACCATTCCATTCTAAACAATTTTGTTTACAAATCTTGGAAACATGATGTTCATATGGAACTGTGTATTGGTAAGATTGTTTTTAAATTCTGGAAAGCAGATAACTACAGGGTATTGTAATTATGTTGTAATTATGTTGTAACTATGGAACAATGTGTTGAAATATATGTTAAATGCATCCGAACTATATTGTGTTTTATAATCCAATAAGCCTTCCTTGCCTCCCCCCCCCCTGCTGGCCAGCCAAAAAAGGAAAAAATAGCAATTCACACTGTTAGAGCTGAAGATTGAAGAGCATATTTGCCCACAAATACATTGCTAGATGTTGGGTTTCTATATCAGCCTTAATATTTTATGAGGATTCTATCATTAAAAAGGCTAAGGCTTGAGGATGGGGTGTGTTAAACTTGAATTTCTTTCCTCAGATGTAAAATACCTTTAAACACTTTGAATTCTTCTGAATCTAGTTTTCACTGCAGAATGCAAACACTTCATCCACAACCATAACATAAAACTGCAGCTCAACCTCATGTGTTCTGATACGAGGCTGTCACTTGCCCTCCCTCTAAACCATTCCATCATAACTTAATACAGTTATTACCCTACTTTGGATAGCAAAACATTAAATGTGCATCTTCACAATGAAAATCACACAAATATAACATAAGCATAGAGGCTTGTTTCATACTATCTTAATGAATGCATGCATTCATTCATATTCACTGACATTAACAAACATGAACTTAAACTTAAAACACACAAATATGCAAGATCCAAGATTTTGTAACTAGATGCATGTTAAACATAAGGATCTATCCAGAGAGCGATTCTCTGTGCACCTCTACAAAGGAGGATCATTCTGTGTCGCAGGCAAAAAAAAAAGAAGAAAAAATTGTTAGTGATTTTGTCAGTTGCTAGGATTATATCAGAGCCAATATGTACCAAATGTCATCTTGCAGGAGTTGTTTTCTTGTATTTCATATTATGTACTTTGATATAGAGGATTTCCCTTGTTTTTCCTGTCTCTCTCTTTAGAGGGTAAAAAGAGCTATGTTGGAGGACTTACTATCCGATATTGAGGTAATGGCTCTGTTCCTCCACAATCATATTGTGAATCTGATTTTGGCCCTTTAGAGGTCTATTTCTTACAGCTTTCTACTATAAGCTGCAATCTCAACTTGGGCATTGTGGGGCATTTATTATGAGCTTGCCATTTGATGGCATCGTTCAATTTGCTCCAGTGACAAGCTTAAGGTGTACATATGCTTTTCAATTAGTTGTTTGTTTGTTTTTTTAATATAAGCTGGTCTTAAAGCTTATGTATCATTCAGGGCTGATTTAGAGTTGCATTAGAGTACACAGCCCTCTATCAAAACTTCTGGTATGCTTTATTTATTTAAATTTATATGAACCAGTATAAAAAAATTGCATTTTACTAGGGTTATTCAAATATAAATGGTAATTGGTAATTTTTACACTCACACATATACCAAAGGTCGCAGGTTCAAACCCAGCGGAGGAAGATGAATTTTTTCAGGTGTAAAAATCCTTAGCATGGCTTCCTTCAGAAGGGAAGTAAAGCCGTTGGTCCTGTGTCATAGATTTACGGCACGTAAAAGAACCTCAAGCCTGATAGGCCTCTGAGCAAAATTAAGCAGTCTTTCACGCCCAGTTTAAAATGGGATGCTGAGAACCACAGCAGTTAAAGAGCGTCCATAAATAACACCCCATTTACATTTTTTTATGCGCGCGCGCACGCACACACATGCATGCACACATTTATATATGTATGTATATAGATTAAAACATGCAGAAGTGACACCTCTATTGTACATATCTTCCCACATGCTCTACACACTTTTGCCAATGATTTGGAAACTTGAATATTCTTTATGAAAAAAAGTTGGAGGGTGATTCATCAACCAGCTTCGTATATGTTCCTCAATGTCTTCATTGATTTTGAATTGTTCCCCTCCAAGCAATTCTTTCATGGGTGCAAACAAAAAGTAGTCCAGCAGGGACAAACAAATCTGGACTGTAAGCGTTCAAGGGTTTCGCAGTGCATGTACTCCAATGGGTCCCTTGTCAAATTCATGATGTGAGGCTTAACATTGTCTTGAAGGAAGATGGCATCTCTGATGGGCATAAGGTCTCTTTTGTATCATTGGGTAACTTTTGCTGACCTTAACAGTTGGCAATAGTAAGCCACATTCACCATATTTCGATCGTAAAGAGAATCAACAAAGTAAAACTCCTCTGTAACCAAAAGAGCATTGTCACTAGAATTTTTCCAGCAGAGCAGCTGGTTTTGGCCTTCACTGGGCAGGCTTCATCCTTCCTTTGCCACTCCTTGCTCGCTGTTTTGTGTTCTGGAATGAAATGATGGGCCCATGTCTCCTCACACATGATGGTGTACCTAAAAAAAAAAAACTCTGTTTCTTCCAGAATTGATTCAGAACTCTCTCAAATCTCCAACCTGAGACTTTGCTGCTGAGTTAACAACTTTGGAACCCATCAAGCACTAATTGTTTTAAATCCTAGATCTTCACTGATAATGGTGTGATTACTCCTAATGCTGACACCCACTTCTGATGTGATTTCTTCAACAATGCAGCAGTGATCACCTTCAATAAGTTCTCGAACAGCATGGTAGTGACCTGTGAGAGTTGACCTTGGGTGGCGAATGTGACCATTTTGTACAATTCCTTGGCCACCGTCTGGCCCAGATAAACAGTCAATTCTGGGACAGTGTAGCATCCCCAAACTGTGCCTTCAAATGAGTTAAACTCTCTGAGGGTTTAACCCCTTCATTGGTTTAACATCTTTCTAATATTTGCATTGCACAATAGGCAAGGGAACCTCTTGATCACTTGTGGTCGTACTGATGCTGAAAACTGTCAAAGCAGCTAATCAGCTGGTTCCCCCTCCCTAAAACACTGACCTTCAATTATCCCTTATATTTTAATCACCCTCGTATGACAGATTTTCTGCAAGTTGCATATTTAGAAGGAAAAGTTACATAGTTACTGTATAGGGTACTGTTTAGTTTACCTGCCCCCCCCCCCTCCAAATGTTTTTTTCAGTATGGTCATTGGTACCATTTAATTGCCTTTATCATCGGGATTAATGCTACATGTGTCTATAGATTGTATGGAGTGTGAAAATATCTCTAAATTGACTAGTAAATATCCTGTCACAAGGATGTGTAAAAATAATAGGTATTTAAATGATGCCTACATTTATCTTCCAACATGATCTATTGCTCAAGTTGTGTAAATTTGCTCAATTTGGGCATATTATTTTCTCTTTGTTGCAGTAGACCATCCTGCTGTAAATGAGCTAAAGATCTTATAGGGGACACATACCACCACTGCCTTACACAGCGCTAATTCTTTTAGTGCATATAATCCTTGGATTTTATTTAGACTAACAAGTTCGTCCCTCAGAGCTACATATCTCCTATAAATATCTCTGCAATTTTAAACGCCTATTGTGTCTATGTCTGCTGCACCAATTGAGTATTCCCACACCTCCACACAGAAAAATGTGACTATTTCAGCCCTCAATCATCTACCCATGGGCCCTTTGCTACCCATCTCTACAATTACTAAGATCTCTTCCATGTAAGTTTTCCCGATATATTTTAATGTCAAATGACTAATCCCATCTCATTGGTTGTTGGGTGGAATAGGCAGTTATATGATGCAAAGCATTTCCTTACCTATTTAAGATAGGTATTTACATTATTATACCAAGAGAATTGTCAAATTTACATTTTCATAGATGTATGAATCAAATATTTTATGTAACAAGAGCTAATGCATTTAAAATATTCCTAAATTTGTATCAATAAATATGTATATACAAGGATTCTTTGTTTATTCCTGAATCTAGGATGATAAAAACATACACATCTGTCATCATGGAGAGTTTGTCAAAGAAATAAGGATTAGGTGTATGAGCTCACCTGTGGACCACCCTAATCAGAAGCTTAGGATTACTGGACCTGATGTTACTCCATTTTATAGTTTTTCATCTTTTGTGCTCTCTTACTTGCAGCCTTGTTGGCTCCTTCAGGGCACCCTTCACCTGTGGTGGGCTCCACCCCTAAATTTTGTCTGCCCCTGCTTCTATACATAAGAATGTCCTCTATAGAGGATCAGTACTGAGTGTTGCCTTCTTCCACTTTTGGCCTCCTTGCTTCTGTAATGTAACTCGTAAAATTACTATAGCAAACTTTGTAGTAATTTCAATCACAGCCTTGTAACCTTTCTGAGGCTTTATGGCCATCCTTGACATTCTTAGACTGAAATTTGTGGTTGGTACATACAGCCTTCTCTTTTGCCTTGAATTACAGCCTTACTCTTAATCATGTTCACACTTCTGCAGTATAGGTTATCCAAATTGCCAAAGCCATCACAAAATCTCCACTACAAGACACGGTTATGTCCTGATTCTAAAATTCACCTTCCTGGATTTACACTATGTAAGAAAATAGGCCTTATGGTCATGGCTGTGTAGCTTTCCTTTGTTGTGAGGATCTGTCTTTTCACCTGTATGCTTTGAAGTTTATGCAACTGAGGGTGACATTCTAGCTCTTGTATCTGGAACTCTTAGTCGTTATTTATAGCCCATCTCATTCTTTTCACCCAGATAATTGGTTTGTGGTTGTTTCCTGCCCCTTACCTTCTTTAGCGATTTATTTTTAATATTATTTAAAGCCTGCTTTTACTAGGTAATGACACTGATGACACATGGAATGAAGTTGGATCACCAGTGGAATGTGATGGCAGGAGAAGCCTGAGAACCTGGAGAAAACCCACCCCTGTACCACTTTGTTCACTACAAATCCCACATGCAGTCACCTGGGATCAAACCTGCGTCACCTTGGTGAGAGGCAAGTAGTCTAAATACTCTGCCACAGGCACAGCTGTTTAGAATATTTTAATTTATCCCACACTTATTTGGGGGTAGCACAAGACACCATTTTGAAGACTCCTCTGGTAGATGCTCTCCTCCAACTTGATCTTGTTTGACATATATTCCTGTTCCTACTCATTTTTCCCCTCCTAATCTCTCCTCCATACTTGATTTATGTAATTGTTTTTCAGTATTTCTCATCACTGGACTCAAACAATTTCTTGTGGCAACTGGGATAGTGATCACACTTCTATCTTCCTTACCTCCTTCTCTCCTCCTCTGCTCTTGATTTTCTCTTACCTCTTCCTGAAGTTTTTCTCACCTCCTCTTTTCTCTTTCACTCCAAAGGTCTTCATAAGCATATTGAACTGACCTGAGCTATTCTACAATATCAGAATCTATATTGCTCTTAGATATATATATGTGTGTGTGTGTGTGTTACCACATACATTTCATCACAAATCTGTCCCTGGAAGAAACCTCTGCATGGCACATAGAAAATGGGCCCTCTATTGGTATTGGAAAGCAATGACTTTGAATAATGTTCTTTATTATAGACAGGTGGCTTTAGTTACCCATACCTTTATTTACATCAAACTAAATGCTATGCTAGAATATTATATGTTAGTAATTTTAACACATGAGTAACACTCCACTAACTGGCATTTGGGGAGTGTATCAGGATTTGTAATGTCTGACCCATGCCTCACCATTCTTTTACTTCCCCTTCTGTTCTTCAGGTCTTCCTTCTTCAGCTTACCCCAGCCTCCATTACACTAAACCTCCTCTTTTTCCTTTCTCCATATTCCCCTCCATAGCATCTTCCTCCCTCACCTTTCTCCCACCCTTTGAACTTGTGTTCTTTCCTGGGCTAGTTCTAAGTCTCCCGGCACTTACGGATTTTCCTGTTCACTTGCATGGCAAATGCTGCTTCTTCCATGCTTACATAAATGCTGGGGAGCTCATCTGTAATTGCCCCCTTACTAGAATTTTAAAACTGCCACAGGTCACTGCAGACTACAATAAGAAGCATAGACTGTGGTAGTTTTCAGTCTGTTAAGATTCTTCCCGCATTATCATCAGCTGTGTTGCATACCTGTTGAGCATTACCTCATATCGATTGCTCTGTAGATGTTTGAGGAATGATTGTCCATTAGATTCCTCCATAAACCAGAAGCATTGAACTTTGAACCTTCCATAACCTGAACGATTGTATGTAAAGGACTGTTTCACTTATAGAATGTTACTATACACACATAGAGGAGTCATAGAAACAAAGTCTTCTGCAATCCTCTGGGTGCAGCAGCTCTCGGTGATGATGCCATTACCCAGCATCACCTGGCAGCTTCTCCTAGCTTCAAGGCAAGCATCAGCATCCTTATGATGGCATCCTTATACCAGACTGACAGGTAGACTATGTGATAACAGGTCTGCAAGACCACAGCTAAGGGTAAGGACCTCCGGTCCGGGACCCCGAGCCATAAGGCCTCACATAGACACTTTCCATTTGGAGGTCTGGTCAGCTGTGTACAGCTATAGGAATCTGCCCCACTGGACTCCAATACCGGGAGGATACCTGGACCCTCTACCTTTTCTGAAGCAGGGCCGCTAGAAGGTTCTAGCAACTCGAGCCGGACAGCGCAGACACTCCCACAGGGCAAACAGACACCCCTGTACAAAAAGGGGGGAACAAGCTACCACCATAGTTGATTCCTTCAAAGACCATGTGGAAGCATGCGGCGGTTGGCGGCAAAAATCAGAGCCGGTTTGAAGCAAAGAGGAAGCCCCACATGTTACACATAAAACGAACATGCGGGAGGATTTTGAATCGGTAAAACAAATATTTCGGAATAAGGGGATCGCCTTCTACTCTTATTCTCCACAGCGTCCATGCGTGGAATGCCAGGTCTTCCTCAACTGCGGCACAGCTGAGGACGGTGCAGTGTCCCAAGAAGGGGCAACGAAAATGGTTATGCTTTTCTACGTGGCCATTATAGACAAAAGGTGCCTGGAGAGGCGGCCCGGCCTATTGACACTATTTGGGCACTTTTCCACACAGTCGTGAAAGTGAAACTTTTACGGCCAGTGTGGACCCGTGTAGTGCCACAAGTGAATGGGCTTCTATCGCTTTAGCCAGGTGTGTGAGCGAAAGCTTACATGCCTGCGTGTGCTGGGGACTATCTTCTTATGCATTGCACAAAAGTCTCCGGGAAGATGTAATGTGCAAATTTCCACCAGGACCACGTCAGCGTCTTACGTGATCAGGCAGCGGAATATTGACTGCCGTGTCAAGGAAACTCAGAAACGGCGGCGCACGGAGTTTTCCTTCTCGGCCGCACTCAAGTAGGCAGAAAAGACTTTGCAGCAGGTGGAGGGGGACGCGTGTCCACCGTAGCGGCGTAAGTTGCGACGGTTACAGAAGAGGTCCCACAGCCGCTGCAACAGAACGAACAGCAGCGGGGTGAAAATAACATCGCCCGTGAAAAAGAAGTAATCCTAAAGAAAGAACTGGCCTGGGCAATCATAGGCCACGCTACAGCACCCAAACAAAGCCAGCATTCGGTCGAGCAGCCTACTACCATAATGGCAAATGTGGCAGAACCGCTCCATGCACCAATACCGGCTGTAGGGGAAGTTGTCTCACCATTCGACGTTGACGACTTCCGGGCCCTAGCCCTGTGGTTTGGTTATTACATCAATAAGGCCCTTCCAGCGCAGCGCAACTGCAAGCTGCAGCTGTCCGACGCGAAGATGAGTCCCTTAATTAAACTCCAAGCCCTGTTCGACACAGAGCTACTGCTCCCGAATTACTCCTATTAATTGCCTCTAGACTCATCCGGAGACCGTTACGAGCTGCGTTTTAGAATGCAAACAGGATACGGAGACATTGCCCTTGATTGTTCTTCAGTTTGTAAATTCATACGGAATTGACACTTTAATGGTCAACGAAACGCACCTTAGTGCTGATATTAACTTCTCGCTGCCAAGTTACATCACCTATCGGTCTTATCGAGCTGGCCGACCAGGAAGTGGTACAGCTATCTTCATGAAACGTCACATCACATCAAATACACACACACACACACACACACACACACACACACACACACACACACCCACCTTCCCATCCCGCGGCTACAGCATGTGGAGCCCTGTGCTATTCGACTTGCCATTGGCGGGCTCGACACATTCCTGATAGCAGTCTATGGCCCACTCGATCATCGCCTCTACGAAGCTGACTACACTTATTTCTGAACTTACACCTTGTGGTTTGCATTGCAGGAGACTTCAATATAAGGTACGGGCACTGGTACAGCCATACCATGAATCAGAGTGGCCGCGGGCTCTATCTCATCAGCGAGATCCGAGCCTCGTCGCTCAATGACCTACTATGTACTTCCCGGTCCGAAACAGGCCGGATGTACTGGACATCGTGATCACCAAAAACATATCATTCCATCTGGATTCCGACCATGATCTTGTCTTGGTCGATTCCAATGTTGGTCTCCTAACCCTGGTAACCGCAGGCAGTATAAAAGAAAAGTCAACTGGAATGCGATCGTCCTCTATACCTTTTGAACTCCGGCAGTTGCTAAAAGCCGAGGCAACGGTCCGAAAGCTCTGGGAAGCCTTTCCGCCATAGGATAGGGAGCAATATAACAGACGTTCAAAACAGACACGGTGACTGCTCCGAGCGCACAGAAAATGCGCCTGGCGAAGATGTGAACAACGTCAACCTATAGGAGAAACCCTGGCGAATCGCAAGTCCCTGAGGAAAGACAAAACCCGAGAGAAAACCACGGTGTTCGCTGATCATCTGGAACGTTAATTCCAGCCCCATGAGGAACCCCAGAACGAACACTTGCTGACCTCGAGGAAGAGACTGCGGGCATCCTCTTTGAGACACCGCAGCCACCACACAATGGAATCTACCTTCCCATAGTCACCGCGAAAGAGTTGGCCTGCGAAATCAGGCAGTTGACGCCAATAAATCTCCTGGACCTGATAACGTCATCATGACGCCATGCTCAAACACCTTACCCGAAAAGCGGTCAAACACCTGACGCGGAATTTTAATGGGTACTTCCACCTCCGTTACTCTCCAATTTAGGCCGCGCCGTGACCGAGTGGTTGGACCATTAACCTCTTACCTAGGCGGCCCGGATTCGATTCCAAAAGACCGCATGTGGGATTTGTGGTGGACAAAGCGGTGCAGGGGTGGGTTTTCTCCGGATTTTCCGGTTTCCCCCACCGTCGCATTCCACGAGTGCTCCATCTTCGTTCAATGCATCACTAGTGCTATCGCCTGCGGTGCCATTTGTAGTAAAAGCGGGCGTTTAACACTATCAAAAAAATCTCCAATTTGTTGGAAAGAGGCGCGGGTCGTATGCATTTTAAAGCTGGGGAAGGACCCGTTCTTCCCGTGTAATTATCGCTCCATCAGTTTACTCCAAACCGTCTCAAAAGTTTTTGAAAGGTTGCTCCTAGCGCACCTTGCCCCTATCTTCGAGGAAAGGCATCTACTATCGGATCAGCAGTTTGGTTTCCGTTACAGGCCTTCCACGACCTTACAGTTACTGCGATTGGCGGAGAAGGTTGCCCTGAACTTCCAGGAAAATTTTATGACGATCGCAGTACTGTTAGACGTAGAGAAGACCTTGGTAGTGGCATCAATGCCTTTTATACAAACTCACGGAGGCAGATGTGCCTTCCCCGTATCTCGCACTGATAAGTTGCTTCCTCCGGGACCACACTTTCACGGCGAGAGTGGATGGGAAGGTCATCACAGTTGACCCATAACGACTGGAGTACCAAAAACAGTATACTGTCCCAGTTAATCTTCGCTCCTTATATTTCCATATTCCTAACAGATCCCAGGACTGTTACGTGCCAATATGCCGACGATGTCCTCATAATGGCACACTACAGGAATGCCTGTTGCTGCCCCCCCCCCACTTCAACGACAACTCCAGGCCACTGGCCAGTGGAGTAAAAAGTGGAAGATGGTCATCAGTCCAGGAAAGAGCTCAGGTCTTCTCTTAGCGGCGGTCTGTCTCTGGCAGCCGGAGCGGCCTCTGCGGTAGCGGCGGAAACGAATCCCTTGGGTTACCTCGGCCAAACACATTGAAGTCCGCGGGCTCACTTTCACGTTATATGTATGGGACATAGATGGGTTTGGCCACTGTGCTTCCAGTTAGTTGTACCCTATGTTTAAGTCCACCACACCTACATATGTAAAACTGCACAATTATTTCGTCCCTGGTCCTGTATTGCTTGAGGTCTCCAACCACCATTCGCAGGCAGCAGAACAGAGCGCTAAGAACGATCTATGATACTGAGTGCAGTTTCCTGTCTCGTGTCCTACATACCAATACTGGAATCTCATAATTCGTCGACATAGTGCGTGAGAGAACCCGCGTCCTGTGCGCGAAGTTATCTTTTCATCCTAACCAAACTCTGCTGCCTTCGAAAGGACGTTTTTAGACCCTCTGTCCTGAAAGGCTATCACTCACATCAACTACATCCCTAAGTTAAGCAACACTCATCCAGCAGTGTCTCGCCCGCTCACTTAACATGGCAACCAAACACCCTTACCGTGTATTCCTGTCCTACCTTCCTGCCTAACTTGACAGTCAGGCAAGTGGCAGGGTAAGTTAAGCGTAATTGGGCGTAATCACCAGTTGGTCGGGAGGTCGCTCAGAGGGTGTACCGCGCCCAAGCCTTATGCAGTGCAGGACGCTAAACACCGCACAAAGACACAGACACAAAAAGAGCTTGTGAACAGTATATTTAAATTTCTTTGTCTCATAGGTAAAACCACTTTAAACGGTCAGGTGCTCAGGTGATATTACATCTCGCTCAGGTAAACCTGGTCGACTTGTTCTCGATTGCGATTGCTGGAACATTTACGTGCGATCAGCTTACTTCAGCATGTGTTATCGTTTGGAAGATTGGGAATTGAATATTACAAGGACCATCGAAAACAAAATGGAAATGGCGTGTTATTTATGGACGCTCTTTAACTGCTTTGGTTCTCAGCGTCCCATTCTATATTGGGCGTGAAAGACCGCTTAATTTTGCTCAGAGGCCTCTCTTATCAGGCTTGAGGTTCTTTTACGCGCCGTAAATCTACGACACGGGACCCACGGCTTTACTTCCCATCCGAAGGAAGCCATGCTAAGGATTTTTACGCCCGAAAAAATCCATCGTCCTCCGCCGGGTTTGAACCCGCGATCTTGGGTATATGAAGTTAGCATGGTGACCATTACACCACGGAGGGCGACACCATCGAAAACAGGACTGAAGCCACTTGTAAGTACTACGGAACCATATATCATAATGCAGTGCCTACTCAACTACGAGATCACCTTCAGAAGTGTAGGCTCTTTTCACAATCTATCAAACGTGTGGTTTAGGAAACTTTACGGAAATCCGGAATTATTCGAGCACCACTTTTTAAACAACTAATGAAATGTGGATGTCTACTACGTCTGCCACGTTGCCTGATAAGCAATCTTGTCTCTGGAACGCCACGTCGTCGGTTTCATCGGATATTCCTACAACAATATCTGACAATGACGTGGACGAAGTCATCGCTAGATATGTTTCTGCTTCAGGAGCCTCAATATCAATGCTAGAAACCCAAAACTGGAGGAAATCTTATTATTTAATTCCTCCTGGTTATGGGCCAACTACCCACCATGCTATAGGTACAATGCTGAATATCGACATGTTCACTCTGGATGTTGTCACAGTAGCGATTAAACCATAAAATGCTCTCCTTTTAACTTCTAATGGACGTGCAGATCTGTTTCTCTGTCACGACACATGAACCATTTTTCTTCAAGAGCATCCGTGAGTGCAGAGAAAGAGCACAATCGTCCCAAGCATTATCACAGTAGCTCAAGAGATGGGGGACGAAAAGTTTATGGTTGTGATTACTGGATGGAGAAAAGTGGGGAAAAAGTACATCCATATAACGCGCCTAGGATGTGCTGCTCTTAGCATCAATCTCCTCGTCAAAGCCACCATAACTGTATCTGTACCTCAGGACCATTCCAGCTCAGTAAACAAATAACCAAAGCATTCAAATTCGGCCATGTACCTCATACTGTACTTTTCAGCAGATCATGAAGTACATGTAGAAAGAGAAATAGAGAATTCTCCTGTAACTTTGAAACATCCCCGGCCAATTCGTTCAGCTGGAATGTTAACACGTTTTGGGGGCCTAAAAAAAACAAAGAGGCTATTCTAGAAAACATTGTTTCTCCTTCACTTTGTTTCAGCATTACAGTAAGAAGTGCTCTGTTAAAGGAGGCCACTTTGGAGAAACTTGAGCAAGCAAGTCTCTTTCTTGGACCAGTGCCAACGTCCATCACCCTACTTAAAACGAACTATGGTCTGTTGTCAGATATGTATCATCACTTTACTAAAATCTGCAGTAGAGGTAAATCTTCTATAAGAGTAGCTCAATGCTGTCACCATAAGACCAGGTATGTATTACATCTGCAGTTACAAACAGGACAAAATCCACCTGCAAACCTATCCTTGCTGCGGAAAATCTGTTAGGTTCATAGCATAAAGGCAATGCTGAATAAGAAAGCCATACACTGCAGTTCATCAGCTCTTTGTGCAAATTATTGGTTCTATGAAAGAGAGCCTTAGCTGACCAATGTCGCTGAATTCATGGCTTGCAACGGTTTCTTCACCCCAGATGGTGTGTGAGCTGCTGTAGAACATGCTTCACCTTGTAGGTACCTGTGGGAAAGTACCTTGAGCTATTAGCCTGCAAACTTCTCTGTGTACCACCTTCAGTAGCCTCAAGCGAGTGTCATTCTTCGGCGCATGGGAGGACCCAGTATAAAATGAGAAACCTGCTTTCTCCTGCATCAAACGAAAAGTTTGTTTGCATGTAGTGGAAGTTAAGTTACATGGAAGACAATCTGTCTCTTCAAAAAGGTTTCGGAGCTCCAATGCGTGTACTCCAATTCAGGTTGAAGGCACTTTCATTAAAAGTATTAATCCGTTGTGTTTGTGTTCTGTTTCTTTACCTACTAACGCTACCAACACTGCCGGCAACACCAGCATTTACTGCGGCATGTATGTACTGTACCAAATCTACTGTACAGTAGTTTTGGTAGAGCACAACTCTACTCCTTACTATTTATTAATTTCATTTGTTTGGTTTTTTGTTGATTATGCGTCATTTTATAGCCTTACACATTTAAGAATATTCTTTAATCTATAAGTGTTCAACGTAAATGTCTTCGCTTAATTACTGGTTATCTTTCTAATATTCCTATCACTGTGTGTATCATGAAATTAGACTGTTACCGTTTAAATTTCGTGTCTCCTGTATTGTATCGCATTACCTGCTGTCGCGTTGGAATCTACCTAGTTTCTAACCTATTCTGTAAACAACTAAGGCTGTTACTTAATCTTCGTCGACGGTTCACTTCTCCTAATCCATTTGCCTATTAATCCTTCTTTACCGTCTTTTTGCCTATGTTCCTCTCACTTCCCTCAATAATTATATCCTTCGTAGTCTCGTTTCCTTTGTTTTCAGTATTCATTATTCTTCTCACTGTTAACTATTCCCTTTATTCATATGTACGATGGTAGTTTCGTTTCATGGATTATTCTGTTGAACAGCGTGGTTGTTCCGTCGACACTCTCTCACATTTATTGCACCTGATTCTTTTACATTTTACATTGGTGCTTCCCGTTTCTTTGATCCTCATACAGGTAAGTGTGACATTTTCTTGCCCAAAACAACCCTCTTCTTGCACTTTTCGACTTCCGGATACATGATCTATATATTTTGCAGATTTTTAAGCTATCCGTCAGGGCTTTTCTTGCCTTCCACTCGTTTTCAGTTAGCAATTATATTTACTGATTCCCTTAGCATTTTAACTACGTATGCGGATCGTCTTGTTCCACTTCCGCACATTCTTATATACCCTCTAGCCCAAAAACTTGTATCAGTTTGTTAGTCCTGATAAAATTCAGTTTGTATGCTCATTCTTATATCGCACGGTCTAATAGGGTGGATTTTCTTGTAAAGGAGGCACAACATCAGCCGTATTCTCTTGGTTGACCCGTAATTTGTCGTGAAATACTTTCTTCTTCACGCGTCATTTTAAAATCGCTAGCCCCTTCGACTTGTTCTACAAATTTCCGTTTTGGAATTACCCTTTCATCGCCATCTCATTACAGTCATCATCCTTTCAGTCTGTCTAAATTGCTCATTTGGTTAGGCGTTGGCTTTCCGATCCTTAGGTCACGGTTTCAAACCCGCCCGACCGATGGTTTATAAGTGTGTTTAAAAGCGGCAGCCCCATCTCATATTTACTGGCATGTAAAATAACAACTGCAGGACGAAATTTCGGCACAGCGGCGGCGGTGATGTGCGCCTGGATATTGACGGCCTCATTAACAAACAATCCCCCCCCGACTTCAGCCTGATGCGCTTCTTTGCCAGCTCTTATGTATTTGCATCGTAATAGAGATACACCTAGTACTTTTATCTGATAACCTGGTATGCTTTCTTACTGCTTGCTCACTTTTCCTAATTTTGTGTACAGTACAAATAAAAAGTATACAGAATTTGCATAAATATGCTGTCATGTTCCAAACTGGAATTACATTGCCTTCGATAATCGTATTTAAATGAAAATGGTGACATTAAAAAAATGAGAACTCGAATACTTGTATAATTATGTCAACAATGGACGGGATCTTATTAATAAAACTCAGAAGCTAAATTCACTCGCATTTGTAATTAGTTGATATGGGTTCATTATTGGATGCTTACCACCAAGGTTATATGTGAATGTTTGCTTTGAAGATTGTATTATTATTAAAGAAGTTTGAAGGAGTTATGGCAAATCCACAAGAACTTGGTTGGTACGTTTTGAATACCATTGCAGAAAGAGTCTGGTGCACGTTCAGCATGCTTTTAGATGAAGGTTTCAACATCAAGCTCCTACACACACATCCATTTTGAAATGGTACCACGATTTTGTGGATCGTGGCTACATGTGTCATCAAGGGGATAGACCGATCAGGGAGACCACCTGTCAATGCGGGAATTGTGGAACAAGTACGGCAGACATTTGCACATACTTTTTTTATGGTGTTTAACTCCCGTTTTTATTACTATTCACCGCAGGCGATGTCTGTACATAGTCCTAAGAATTTTTCCGAAGAGCTAGTTAGCTGTTGAACAAACTTAAATCAACCATATCTAAGATCCTGCGTGCTACTGAAGTTTCGCCCCCTTCAAACAGCTATTAGTTCATAAGTTTATACCTGATGACCCAGCAAACGATTAGATTATCCTGAACATTTATTTTATGGAGCATTATGACAATCTGTCTGAAAAGAAGAATTTTCAGTGATGAGGCAACATTCCAAGCTAGTGGAAAAATGAACAGACATAATTTTAGGTTTTGTGGGAGCCAGAATCCACATGCTATTTTGGAAGTTGAAAGAGACTCCCTTAAAGTGAATGTCTTTTGTACCGTGTCGAAAAGTCATATCTATGGCCCATTTTTCTTAGGAGAGGCCACTGTCGGCGGTACCATTTTTCTTGACATGTTCCCTGGCTGGTTATTTCCACTTGGAAGCAGTAGAAAAAGACGGCAACGAATTTATTTTCCAACAAGCACCTCATCGCTGTCAATTACATGTTCGCTGAATGAGCGGCTGAACAAATGAAAGAGCGGCTTCCAGGAAGATGGATTGGACGTGCCAGAAATGATGACAATGTCTTCTACAAGTGACCGCCGAGGTATCCTGACTTCACGGCATGTGACTTGTTTTTATGGGGTTACATAAAGATTGCGTCTATGTACCCCCATTGCCTCAAAACCTGCAAGAAGGGCAGCTTCGTATTACTGCTGTCATCTAGACCATTTCATCAGATAGGTTGGAGTGTCTATGTGGCGTGAATGAGAATATCGCCTTGATGTCTACAGCGTCACTTGTGGGGGGCCACATTCAAAATCTATGAGGTATGGTAAAAATATTTAACTTTTTCTCTCAATATCTATGAGGTATATTAAACATATTTTAATTCCTCTTTCGAATGTGCCAACTTCACAAAAATACGACTATCCAAAGCGAAGCAATACCATTTCAAACGATGACTCTATTTTATGGGCACAATTTATTCCGATTCCATTGTCTTTGCCTTGTCTATTTCCTCTCTATCAGGACTCTGTTTATAAATGTTTATTTTTCAATTTATTTCGTTTGTAACCTCAACTTCACTTAATATTCCTGCATTCCTTTCCTTTTCTTTTTTTAGATTCTCTACCACAGACAATGCGCATTATATACAGAGAATCAAATATCGATACCGAGATTTTGTCCCTGAATCCCAAAAGCTTTTTTTGTTCCGTGTGAGCACGTGCCTTTTGAACAGTATGACTCAAAAACGAAAATGTTGTTATATACCAAACTTGGTATTTAAGATTAATATTTTCCAAAGATGCGACAAGATGATTTTCAACAAAAGCCTCAAACCCCAAACTGCTCATTACAAAGAAGATTTTTCGAAATTTTCGATTTTTCAAAAAATGGCTTTAACGATCTTTATTAGAATATAAAGTATAAAAATATTTACATCACAAATAAAATGTAGATCTTGAGCTATGTGAAAATAGTCCCTAAAGCTCTCTTCATTCTGGATGACTTTTGTATAACTGATAAACCGTAATAGAGATACAATCTTATTAAACAAATAATGCAGATCTTGTTCAATCATCCAATTATGTCCAATACTTTTTAGATAGCAATTTCTGAGATATTCCTTACTTTTTGGTTAAAATGTTCCATTACATTTCTCAAATGGCAAGTCGCAATTCCTTTTTCATTCATGTGAACCTATAGCGACCAGGTCTTAAAGGATTTGATTATATCTTTAAGCTAGTATAGGTATTCTCTTATTTCCATTGTATTTTCGAGAAAATATGTAATTAAACACTTTATCTTAATGTTTATATCTCAGTTAGGATTAAGCAAATAGACGAATGAGCTTTTGTAGGACCACTTTATTGCAGAATAGGCGGAGAAAGTTATGTCAATAGGAGCATCAATTTTTTCTAGGATTCTTTTTGTAGGACATAAGTATATTTACTTTGTTTTCTGTGCCGGTGAATTTGTTTTCGTATTTCCGAGTTTGATTGGCCGTGGTTTGCTTTTTGGGCACAGGCACCACCAGCAAAGAAGTCATTATATTATCTCCATGGAGGTATAGTATATAGTTCTGTGACCTTCTGAACTGCACTTTTAGGGTGAGAATGAAGGATAAGGTCTCCACAGTTAGATTCAAGGCGGCTAGAGTAACAAGAAATGTACTGTCTCGGTAACTCTTCGCTGTCTAAACGTCTGACTTCCCAACATAACCCAGGATGTTACGTACCAATATCCCGACTATATCGTCATAGCAGTGTTTACTGTTATTTAGGAAAAATATGGACTTGCTGACCCGGCTCACCACATTCCTATTTTTTTTTCACCGTGAAGAGGTTCCACATTAATCGTATAGGGATTGTTTGTTGATCTTTGTCTAATATTCTGGGAGTTTACATGTCCTGCCAGATGGAGCCAGGCTTTCAACACTCATGAAATACAGCAGCGGGTCCAACATTCCAATCTCATTTGTTTGACAGTAATTTGCCTCATCTTTCTCCTTCAAGTCTTGGACACATGTCATTTTAAAGGGCTTTACCTCTGTATGGTGTAAAATACGTTGACAAGACCTACGCGAAACGTTCACTTGTTGCGACAATTTACTGTCGACTTCTTTGAATCATTCATGCTCGAATATCCGAGGTGTACGAACAGATGGACGGGGCTCCATTCCTTTTTGCGTTTTCAACCGAATCTGTAGTATGCCACTTTGTCACCAAATTCTGTTTACTGCTCTTTGCTGGTATGGATACGCCAAGAACCTTCTTTGCAAAAATGTTAGCCGCTTTTCCTTAAATGAACCGATAGACACGTACGCCTTTACTATTGCGATTCTTACTTTAAGATGACACATTTCACTCAGTAATTTACCACACGCTTCTTAACCAAGTCGCAACGGTTTTCCTACAGACACTACACAATAATCGCAGCAGCTTCGCAATAATAGATGACAATTGGCGGGTGACAATGAGAAATCTAGTACTCGGAACGGTTTTTCATGTGCCATCATGCAGTTGATTAATGGATACCTCAGTAACAATAAATTATATATATTTGCTTGTTCCGCAATTAAATATTTTATATTTGGCAGATTTGCTGGGAATCAATATTCATATTTAAAGCATCCATTCAATGAAACAATCAACTATAAGGTAATTTTTAAAATGTAAGTTAGGACCATTAGTGTTATTTTATTTTGTAAATAATATTGATATTTTATTCACTTTTTGCAATAAAAATCAATTATGAACGGTTAATGTTGATTTCTAATGCACCGTCAAGCAACAATATGAACGGAACCTAATGCCAAGATGAAAGCGACGCTCTTGCACGAAGTCTTCATAAACACTGTCATTGCACCAGTACCAGAAAAATATTAAATATTATATAATATATTATATAACGATCCATTTTCAAACAGTTTGTATAAATTCAAATATTCTGTGAAATAATATGATTCTACAAAAAAAAAAAAAAAAAGAAGAAAGACAGAAAGAAAGAAAGAAAGAAAGAAAGAAAGAAAGAAAAAGCTCCTTACAAAAGGTTATTCTCCTTTTTACTCCACAATAATCGAGATATGCAACCAGCAAAATAGTGTTATTACGCAGTTCCATATATGTAAAAGGAAACTAAGGAAATACATTAGGGCTAGGCTAAAGCGATAGTCAAATCATGTCAAACGTTTTAAAGGCTGTCGCTTTGTGATTGTCACTGAAATTCGGTTCTGTGTATGGACAGGAGAGAAACAAAAGAAATACAAATTATTTTTGTGTGAGAAAAGCATAAGTAGTTAAAAACTGAGACCAATAACAAGCTAGATCTCGGAAACGGTTAGCTCCACAAAAAAAAATATAAAGGACATACATTTTCATAAAGTCCACATTTTTTGAGCTGTAAACCGTGTAAAGGGTATTTTGGGGTAGGCGGATGTTTTTGAAAATCTTCGTGCCGCATCTTTGGGAAATACTAAACATGAATACCAAGTTTGATAGTTAACCTTTTTTTTTTGTTTTTTGTTTTTGACTAACACACACACACACACACACACACACACACACACACACACACACACACACACACACACACACACAAAATCCTTTTTCATTGGATTCAAGATTTCTCAAAGCATATATTTCCATGAAATCTCAGTGATGAATTTTGGGTGGAATGCAATACCTTATCTACCTACTATGGACATAGTACATATGTGCTAGAGAAAGTAAAAATATATTCTCTTATTCATAGATTAAGTGCAGCAATTGGAGTTAACATTAGATTTTGCTATGACTTCTTAGAGTTTTCTAGTAAGAAGATTTCATACCGCCAAAACTACTACTCCTTTGCACTTTAGTGAACAAAGGCTTAAATGATCTCATGTTAGTGTTTAATTACTTTGAAAAGTAACGCAATAGCCATAAAAAAAAAGCCCGCATGGCTAGTCTGGTGGTAGCGTGTCTGCCTCACCTGTCTTCAAAAGGTCGTGAGTTCGAATCCCACTTAGGGCGAGTTAGCCGGATAAGGTTTTTTCGGGGTTTTCCCTTTATCCTGAGAAGCTCCATGGACCCCGAGATCATTTTAGCATCATTTCACCAATTTCATTCATCGTCCGATATGACCAACCAACTATAATAAATAAATAAATAAAAAATGAAAAAAAAAATATTCATATATAGACAAAAAATCACCAATTGATTCACCTAGACGACCCGGCTTCAATCCCAAGCGACCGCATGTGAGATTTGTGGTGGACACGGTTTTTGTGGCGGGTTTTTTTCCGGGTTCTCCGATTTCCCCCGCCATCTCATTCGACTGGGGCGCCTTCTTCATGTATCATCAGTGTCATCGACTGCGGTGCCAGAGCAGTAAAAGCGGACGTTAAACTCTACATAAAAAGCAATTGAGGTTTCTACTTGTCAAATTTAAACGCCAGTCACACATCTTTTAAAAGGCTACTTTGAAAGGCACGTCTGGCAAGCAACATTGCAGATTCTAGTTCAGTTTTAGATTTGACTCTGCCATTGGTAGATTGACCAACATGCACAAGTAGACAGAACGAACGAAAGACTGTGCATTTCGCATTGGAAAGAAGAACCGATTTTCTGGAAGTCCATTTTTACCCCTTATTTCGATCCAGTTCATTTATATACACCTTACCTAACCTAACGAAACGAAAGGTAACCGAAACGAGAACTAATAATTTGTGGTGATATTAATATTGATTATCTTATACCTAGTCTCCGAAAGGACCAACTAAGTTCTATATTTTTTACATACAACATGTCACACAGTACATTTTCCTACAAGAATTCAGGGTAGCTCCTGTTCAGCAATGGATAACAAATTCATAAATGTAGATAGAATTAAGACTTCAATAACCTTACCATTTGCAAATAGTCTTTCAGATCATGAGACACGAATACTTCTCATTAAAGAGATTAACCTAAAGTTAAAACCAAACTATAAATATCGTAGAATACGTAAACTAGATGAAAGCACCCTCACATTGTTTAAGTTTGCCCTTCAACAAGAACCGTGGACTGAAATCTATGAAATAAATGGTGTAAATGACAAGTTCAATCATTTCCTACATTTCAACTCTCACTTTGTAGCATCCTTTCCAGTCAAATATCGTAAAATACATAACCAGAAGGAAAATAACACCCGGATTACAACAGGCATTAAAACTTCTTGCAAACGTAAGCGAAAATTATACCAAGAATTGAAACATAATAAGACAACAAACTTAGAATGTTACTACAAAAAGTACTGTAACATTCTAAAAGAAACAATAAAAGCTGCTACAATATATCATTATAATAAAGAGAGATCCAATTCTAATAATAAAATAAAAACTAAATGAAATATAATAAAAAGAAAAACAGGTAAGGGCTCTCAAGAAAGCGCCTCAATTGCACTCAATTCCTGTAATAAAAAAACTGATGATACTCAAAAGATCGCAGATACTTTCAATAATTTCCTTTTGAATAAATTAAATATAAATTATGGATGTAAAGAATCAGCATTAAGTTTTTTTGAAAACTTCTTTTGTAAAGAGTCTCTGAATTTAAAATAAAAATGACTCCACAATCTGAAATAAAAAAATATAATAAATTTGCTCAAGACCAAACATTCCTCTGGATATGATGAGCATGTTCTGACCTAATAAGCATTCCCCTTAATTATTTATGTAACGAGTCACTAAAGAGTGGTATATTTCCTGACAGAATGAAGTACTCTATTGTCAAACCACTTTTTAAAAAAGGTAAACAAGATAATATCTCAAATTATAGACCTATATCTTTCTTGTCTATTTTCTCAAAAGTGTTTGAGAAAGTAATTTTCAATAGGCTTTATACTTATTTGGAAAAGAACAACTTACTTACCAAAGAACAGTTTGGCTTTAGAAAAGGAGTAGCGGCAGATAATGCAACCTACAAGCTCACGTATAAGGTGTTAACAGCGTTAAATGAAAAGAAACATGTCGGTGGAATCTTTTGTGACCTAGCGAAGGCTTTTGACTGTGTGAATGATGAGATTCTAATAGTAAAACTAAATTGCTATGGAATAAAGATAAACATATTAGATTGGTTCATTTCATACCTAGAGAAGAGAAAACAAAGGGTCGAAATTAATAACTCCAGAGGGTATCAAGATAGTGCCTCAAAATTGAAATCAGTAAAACATGGTGTTCCCCAGGGATCAATATTAGGGCCTCTTTCGTTCTTGGTTTTATATATATATATATATATATATATATATATATATATATATATATATATATATGACCTCCCATTATACATTAACAGTATTGCAAGTATTTATTTGTTCGCGGTTGACACTAGTGTTCTAATAATAAGTGAAGATTTCAGTGGCTGTATAGTAAAATTAAACTATGTTCTAAATTGTACGTTAAATTGGTTCGAAGCAAACAAACTCTCAATAAACCTTGAAAAAACCAAAACAATTAAATTCAGAGCTACTCGCCCACCACATACACACATAGAAATAGGAATTAATGATATACTGTTAGAACAGCTAAATAAGTCAAATTTCTTGGCCTTCAGGTAGATAGGTGTATATTATGAAACAGTAAAGATATCTAATGCTCTCCCCAGTAATCTCGAAGAAAATGTTGGGAATTTCATTGTTTTTAAGGCCTCTCTTGGTGAGTACCTTTGCGATAAATCATTTTACTCTGTAGATGAATATTTAAGTGACAAATCTGTCTGACAATACCGTTAATAATCATTGTATTTATAAGTGTTATACTTTATTGCATTTTGTGTATATTAGTGTGTGTGTTTTATATTAAATATAAACTGATGTATACTTTGACTTGCACGAATGAGTCAAATGGATTTTTTAGTATTTAGCAATGACAAAAGGTCTATAAAGCCTGATGCTTTGATATTTTACACTCTAGTACATAATTGTACATTTTTGCTTTCGAAATTGTATAACATATTTGTAAATATGTATTGTAATTTGTTGACATTTATGAAGAGTATATAATATGAGTTTTATATAATTACTAGAGTAACTACTATGTCGATAATTAGAAAATTATAATCTGACATCACATCAGTGTTACATATAATGAAATTATATTTATTTATACAATTAACACACATTTTATATTCTTTGTTTTTATGTGCATGCAAATAAAAAAAAAGAAAGACGAAGTACATATGCGTTTTATGTACATGACTATCCCGTTGTGTTTGTAACCCATGATTTAGCACTAGTGCTTTATAGATTGTTTTTTTTTTTTTTTTTTCCAGACTATATAAATATATATGTTTATAGATATGTATGCCTTGACAAGTTCTATGTTCAGTGGCTTCCTGGTCTAAACGAACCTACAGAATGTTTTCTATAGTAATCCAATGTAGCCTAAACTCGACAGAAGCTCGAAATCTGTCGTTCACCTGTCTCTTAGCCATGTTGTCTCCGTAACCAATAGGAAAGAGCCTTAGACTAAAACGGAACTAGATTCGGTAATCTCGCGGTTGGCACCTCACACTCTATTACGAATCGCTGCCTTTTGTTTACATTTGACGCAAATACAGCATATTACATTAGGTTCATGCTTAGTTTTTAACTTCACACTTCATATTCATTGTGAATGGTCTCTTACATAGTTATAAACCACTCTTGACAAATTTGAATTTTGGTTTGGGGTGTTTTCTCAGGGTGGCTACCAACTTGTAATACATGTGTCGTGCTTTTGATTCAAAACTGTTGGCAAAATTGTAATTTGTATGTGTTGACAGATTTGATGTGGAAAACGTGATTGGAAAATAAACAGTGGTAAATTAACGAAATAAATTGTTGAGTGAATTATATGTCGTTCAGATACTAATATGTGACAGAAACTCTGATTCATAGGTAAGCAGAAATAGTGTTATGTAGGAGATAGGATGAATCAGTCCCTAGTACTTCGGTTTCTAATGTCCCCAGACCTACAACGAAATATGTGATGAAATTATTTCTGTAAATGTTTATCTCTATTAACACGATGTTCAGTATAGAAAATAGGCCGGTAGGGGTTGGTCTATCGGGTATGGTAAAGATATGCGATGGTTACATCACAAACAAAACGCTCACAAGAAGTAGGTAGTCTAAGTGGTGGACAAAATCCACTGGGGACCCATATTTGAAGGTGTTGAAACATTTAAGTTGTTCAGATGTGAAATGTGTCAGATTGCCGAGGTTTTGACTTCTTCTTGGGTCATTGGGATTTTAGCCACAGATCCTTCGGCTACATCCTATCATCGTTCCGCAGTCGGGCCCTCGGCTGCAACTGCCCCACTCCTATACTTACAAAAAAAATTCCTCGCCTACGCTTTGCGGCTTGGGCCCTCCACCTTGGTTTATGCCTTGCAGCTTATGGCCCCAAGCGTTCATAACAGATCAGTAAATAGCTACAAATTGGCTCTAATGACAGAATAACAACAGACCAAAATCGAGTTCACATATTGAATTAAGCCAAGTGGTGTAACGAACATATAGAAATAATGAAACTATTTAAGAATAATATAATACTTGGCGGTAATGGTGTGCGAAACGTGCTGATGTCTGTTAGTAAGTGCGAGAGTGTGGCCTACATCATTTTAGCATTGCCTACTGAAGAAACATTCATGCGCTGAATGTAACATTACCAAACAAAGTCGTAGAAACACCACCAGGTGTTTATCATTGAGAACATAAACTGTAAGTTAATAAGAAATACTTACATTGTATTTTAGAGTGAAGAATCTAACATGTATAATATACTCAAATTGTAGTAGCTTTTAAGAATACAAATATTATTCATGAAGACAAGGTAATGATGAAGGAAAGGTAAACTTACGAACACTTTGGTGTAATAAGTATGTGGGTAAGAAGCTGACGAACTCGGGTAAATTAGGTGAAATAAGTGCTGTGCACAAATTATGCAAAAACAGTTATAGCATGTTCTGATTATTTCTGAGCCATTAGACACACATTGTTGAAGCACTGTACTTTAATAAGTTTGTGGTGAAGAAACGTACAAACTTGGGTAAATTAAGGTGAAATATTAGCTGCGTACAAATAATGCAAAAGTGCTTGCAAAATTAATCTCTCCCCACTTTATATCTTATAATATATTTAGGTGTTTCAATGTTCTATCTTGTGAATATTTTGGTTATTATTTATGCTTTATTGCTAATGATATAATTCTTTATTTCTAGCTTAAAGCACCTACACAGTGAGTTTACAATGTAGTTCAGATTTGCCAGTTAATGTTTAAGCAGTTGAAATTAGTAGGATACATACCAGTTAAACAGTTGCAATTAGTAGGGTGCATCACAGTTAAACAAATAGCTTACCAATTTAAACATCAACAGAAATGGTCTTATTACATATGATTTCCTTGTGCAAGCAGAATGAGGAAATACAATAAGCAAAGTAATTATCCACTCTTTTACAAATGGTCACTATGATGTTTTGAACTGAAGTAACTGTTTGCTTGACCAGAATAAAGAAACAAGAATGACTTATTGTTTGAGAAATGTTTTAAGTATTGCAAAACAAGTAACAAGGAATATCTCAAAAATGGTTAACTCCACAAAAAATTGCATTTGATATAAATGATATGATTTAACCAGGTTTAAACTTTTTCTATAGTAAGTTTTTGTCTATCTCATATGGTTTATCAGTTTTATAAAAGTCATCCAGAACAATGGGGTCTTTAGAGGCTATTCCTGGAAAATTCAGAATATACATTTCATTTGCCATGAAAGTATCTTAAACATATGATTTTTCAACCAAGGCTGTTCAAACCATTTTTGAGAGAAAATAATGAAGCTTTTCCCTTTTAGTTTTGATTCTGTATATTATCAAGAAAATAAATATGTCCCATCCAAATGCTGAATTTTATGTTATCACGTTTAGTATTTAACCAACTTGGAATGATGCTCTTCTCAGATAACCCTACTTATTTCTAAATATTGTGACTGTGACTTGTTGGTCGGCCCATAATCACCGCATGTGTGTAAGTGCCTTGCTTTCAAACATATAGTAATTATTGCACATAAGTCAGCTACTTGCTTTCAAGCGCATAGTAATTATTGCACATGTATTAGCGACATGCTTTCAGACCTGTAGTAAGTTTTGCATATGTGGGAGCAGTTTGCTTTGAAGTGTAAGTAATTTTTGCACATGTATGAGCGAGTTGCTTTCAGACGAGTAGTAATTTTTGCACATGTTTGAGAGACTTGCTTTCAAGTGTGTAGTAGTTTTTGCACATGTGTGAGGAGCTTGATTTAAAAAATTATTGCCGTATGTGACTGGCTTCCTTTCAAATGTGAAGTAATTGTTGCACACATGTGGGTGACATGTTTTCAAGTGTATAGTAATTGTTGCACTGTGCGAGTGGCCTGCTTTGAGCCATTTCCACACTTTTCAATGGTACACTAAAACCACTAAATTTGCCTCAGACTGGATGGGTGACAACCACCAGTACACTACCATTGGAGTGGAGCCAAATCACGAGAGCACAAATATTGCTTGAGACTGTTCATGCAACAACCAGCAATATATTGCTGTTGAAGTGGAGCCAAATCACGAGACCAAAAATTTTGCCTGAGTCTGGTCGAGGGACAACGTGCAATACATCACCATTGGACAGAATCCAAATTACTAATCGTGCTCCTGTTTGGAGGTGAAGATTTGACTGTGGCCTTCCCCTTCGGTAGAAGGTTAGGCTTACCAGGCATACTAACCAGTTGTATGCTCTTGACAGTGAGATGTTGACCTGCCACTTGGGGGCAGATGAACACAGTTGTGAGTTAGAGTAGCTTGATTTGTAAATTTTCGGCAGGTGCAAAATTAGGTTTTCTACAGTTTTGATAACTCAAAATCATTTCTTTCTTTACCATCGGCTTTCGAAGAGTTGCCCACTCTATGTTCAAGGAATAAAAGCCACCATTGCTATCAAATGTAAACAAGTAAAACGTTTTCCAATTGACGTATGCTATAACTGAAATTAGCTGCTGTATTTAGTTCAGAAGACAATGAAAATAAAATTCTGAAACTTGAATTATTTCAATAATTTGTTATGTGACATTCCTTCTTAAGCCTATCATACTTGCACTGGAATATCACACCTGGGCGCAATGGACATGGGCTAGAATGATTTCTACTTCTGGAAATTTCTGGCCACACCATAGAGAGCTATAAAAGAGAGAGTTGCAAGCCAGAAGAGCAAGTTTTCTATAGGAAGTTCAGATTGTGCAGTTGCAGTATCAGCAAATGCCGAGAAAAAATATGTACTGCAGAATTGTTTAGAAAAGAGGGTAATAAAGACTATTTGAATTCAAGACTTTTGAAGAAATAAATGAGGTTTTATTATAATCAGCTTTTATATATGGGACTATAAAATGTATGTTTGCAGCGGTATATCGTTATCAAACCAAGGGTTGGGTGGGAAAAAATACTACCTCTACACACTATGTGATAATTGGAACAGATGGTTTAAAAAGCAAGAAAAGAAAATGATTGAATCATTATGTACAGGACTTCATAGGATATAAATATCAAATTGAAGAAATATTATTTTTCCACATCTGAAGATGTTTAGATTATATTAGAGTATTTTTATAAACACTGATAACTATTAATACTCCAAAGATGAACTTTGTACATATCTCTGTGTATGAAGGAAATGAAATGAAATGGTGTTTTATTTATGGATGCTCTTTAACTGCTGTGGTTCTCAGCTTCCCATTCTATACTGGGCATAAAAGACCTCTTAATTTTGATCAGAGGTCTCTTTCTATCAGGCTTGAGGTTCTTTTACGTGCCATAAATCTATGACAGGACCCACAGCTTTACTTCCCTTCCAAAGGAAGCCATGTTAAGAAAATTTTTATGCCCGAAAAAATCCATTGTCCTCCGCCGGGTTTGAACCCACGACCTTGGGTATATGAAGTTAGCATGGTAACCAGTACACCACGGAGGGCGACATGTGTATGAAGGAGTGTGTGTAACATGACAAAATGAGCAACAGTGATGTTATGAGAAGAAAGAGTGCGTATAACAGTGAGTGTGACAAAGAGAGAGTATGTATAAGAGACCTGTTTATATCAGTGACTGTATGGTTTTTTTTTTTTTTTTTTTTGTGTGAGAGAGAAAGAGAAAGTGAGTATGAATATGAGGCGCTGTGTATAATAGTGACTGAGAGAGGGGAGGGACAGAGAGAGAGTAATAGTGATGGCGTGAGATTGAGTATGTGTAACAGTGAGGTAACCGTGTATTTAACTGTGATACCTTGAGTATGAGTGTCTCTGTGATAGAAAGTGTGTTGTGTGAGCATGCACATGAATATGTCTGTAGACAGAATATCCATAAAATGTAAAATCGGTCAAATACTGTACTTGCTATTTAAGCCAGGTCTATTCCAAGGATGATTTACTAAGAAAATATTGAAACTTAGTTTTCTTCATGGACACTCCTAAAGTGCTGTGGTTCTCAGCATCTCATTCTATATTGGGCATGGTAGACCACTTAATTTAGCTCAAAGGTCTCTTTATCAGCTTGAGATTCTTTTACTTGCCTTGAATCTATGACATGGGCTTTGCTTTCCATCCCAAGTAAGCCATGCTAAAGAGTTTTACGCTGTGAGAATTTCGCCTCCCTGCATCGGGTTTGAACATGCGACTTTGGAAACCAGAGATTATACACTAAGAATGCCATTAAATTTAAATACTCTGATTTAGTATTTTGGGTATAATTTTGAATGATTTACATGACAATAAAAATGTTTATAATTTGACATTCCTGCCTAGCCTGGGAAGTCCCCATCACCTACGATTTTTGTATATTTTTGAGTGAATAGAATTTTGTAAAATATGCTCAAAATTACCTGAAAATGTACAATTTGAGGAACTTAATTCTTTTCAAAATAAGAACTGAAGCTTTCCTGGCGACATATTAATTCAAAATCTTCTCGAGCTTCTAACCAGGTAAAAACTTGGCTTGACACCAACGTTTCAAAGAAGTGCATCTTCCTCGTCTTCAGGGTGAAATGATGGATTGAGCTTGCGGAGACTGGTATTTATAAGAGCTGGAATGAAGTTAACATCTGATTGGTTTGCGTGATATTATGCCCTGGTATTTAAGATGACTGAGACATGGGCACGGACTTCGTAGAAAACTATTTATAGCAGTTATACGGCTAATGTTTTGTGTTTGAGGACGCACCTGCTAGTAAATAAGCCTTGGAAGACTGCAGGTAGAGGATTAGGTGTTAAGGCTCTTTAACATCGGTGTCCATGCTGAACTTAGTTTTAGGCCAGAATCGCGGTTTAGATTATTTGTCTCAGATGAGATGGCTAAAGCATGGTTTCATTTTCATGGCCGTGTGTCATCACAATACAACCGATATTATGCTACAGACAAACACAATATTTAAATGTAATGAGTCACCTTTTTACACTTTTTGCTCCAACTTCGTTTGGGAAGAACGGTTTCAGGGTACTTTAGCCCTATCTTCAGTTTCGGGGATGACTGATGCTACATGCTACAGGTGGTTGTTCATGAAACTCCCTTACATTATCAAAAAATCATGGTATGCTGGTGCAATAAATGGACACAGAATATAGGGCCTACTTTTATGAGTGTGCCATAAATGCAGAAAGATACAGAAATAATATGCTGGCACCATGTTGAGTACTACATCATTGGACTTTGTTACCCTTGTGGAAGGAAAATATAATTTGCAATTTTATTTCAAAGATGTCTTATATAGTTATTACAAAAAATAAAATCTGACGTTACAATCACATGACTTTCTCTACATCTCTGTAACAAATTATTGTTAAAAAGCTTATTCTTCTGTCTATATCATGGTAATCAAGATAAACATTAGCAGAAATTGTCCTTATTACTTGGTCCCTTGTAGAGGGGAAAAAATTGAATTTGTTCCATTCACATGATGTCCTCTAGCTGTTCGGTAAACAAACCTTTTATTCAAAAGATTAATCTGTTGTCTACATCATGCTAATCAAGATAAACCTAAGCAGAATTAGTCTTATTACTAGCTTCTTTGTAAGTAGAAGGAATATAAGAAAATACACAGGCTAATGTGATAATGTCATCATTTAAAGGAAGGTCGTTATGTGAAACAATTGAAATTCAAATCTCTTTGATTGCAAGGCATACACAAATGAGAAACGAGAAGAAAGATAAATAAAGAAAGTATTTTCCGGGCTTGTAGGCCGTGGTCCATTGGGTTTTGAAGTTCCCGACGTTTCACCAAGGGCTGCGCTTGGCATCTTCACAGGTGATCCGGTGGCTGGTCAGAACTCGAATGAATTCTTGCTGTGGAGAGCGTGTTTTTATACATGGCTGGTGGGCGGAGCCTGTTACTCTCTGCTGTGATTGGCCAGCATGCATTTGTGGGCTGTCTTGTGTTTTGCTTTTGTTTGTGCCATTACGTTTGCTTTCCAATACAGGTATGCAGGCCTTGTTAAGGCTCATAGCTTCTTCCTTGCGATTAAAGTTATTTCCATGTTTGTATATTTCTATTGCCTCCCTGAGTAAATGGGCATGGTAGTTAACGGAGGAAGACAGAATTTTGGTATCTTTATAACTGATGTCATGTCCAAATAATAAAGAGTGTTCTGCTACTGCAGATTTTTCCATTTGTCCTAGTCTTTTAATCATGTTGCCACACTGCGCATGGTAGTGTCGATGTAAACCTGGTCACAGTTACATGGAATTTTGTAAACACCAGCGGATGAGTGACGATCGCGTTTGTCTTTAGCCGATCTCACTTGCTGAGATACTTTCTTTATTCAAGACGCCGGCCATGAAAGGCTCAGTTTATACATGAGAAGAAAGATGTCTTCCCATTTAAGAAAAGTTTTAAGAGGCTAAAATTGAAACCAATAATCTGGAATGTCTCAAAAACGGTTAATTCAACACCAAAATTTATATAACATAAATTGTGTTTTAATGAGATCTGCTTTTTTTTGTAGTAAGTTTTTGTCTATCTGTTACGGTTTGCCAGTTATGCAAAAGTCATACAGAATGATGTCTTCAGAGGCTATTCTCAGATAATCCAGGATATCCATTTCATTTGTCATAAAAATATCTTCAACATAAGGTATTTTAATCAAAATTGTTAGAGCCATTTTTGAGAAAATAAAAATGTTCAAAAAATGTTCCAGGTAAAGGGTAGTTGGGGGGTGGGGGATTTTCTTGAAAATTTTTTGTATCGCATTCTTGGAAGTATATCAAACTTAAATACCAAGTTTGGTATTTAACGGTCTTTTCGTTTTTGAGCTATGCTGCCCACAGACACACATGCATACACACAGGCGCGCACACAGGATATTTTTCTAAAAATGTTTTTTATTCAGAGGGTCTTAAAACATATATTCCTGGTGGAATCTTGGTATTGAATTTTTGGGTGCAATACAAATACCTTTCCTCTACACTATGTACGTAGTACATGTAGAGAAAGTAATAAGATTAAAATATTCAAATAGCCTCAAACTGTATCTTTCTCATATCATGTAAACAGTAATTTATGCAGTACTGTCAGGTAAAAGCACAAGGAAGTTTGATGTTCACTTGTGTACAACATGGCGCTTTCATATGATAATGTGAAAAACATCCCAGAGGGAATCCCTTAAAGAGTGAAACGAATTATGTATATTGAATGCGTTTTCCAATTTGGTTGAAAATTATCCTAGCAGTTGAGGATACTGTCAATTTATTAGCAGAGTTAACTGATATTTCATTGTCAAGCTTTACTTCACACCCTGAAGTTGTGAAAACAGGCCAACTCTCAAAACCTGAAAATCACAGAAGAAAGAAGCTAATAATGAAGGAGAATGTAATGACAATGAAGTGCTATTCCTCTTAGAGGCATAGCTTCTTGGAAAATAAACGACCCACCAAAAGCTGCAAGAGCGCTACAACCTGAAAATAGTGATACAGATTTGCCAAACTTTAGGGAATGAGTTCCTGCACTATTTGTTGTGATGTAGATTTTCAATTTGTAAGCAGAAACAACAAAAACAACAAAAATATGTTTTTATGCAGATTGCCTCAAATAACTCATGATATCCTTTTGGGGAGGGAGAGGGGTCTGCCAGATAAGCAGGAGAGAAAGCAATAAAATATTAACAGTTACCTATACCACTTTGACAGTGGCATGAGGGAACATAATTATCATTGAACCTTACAATAAAAGTGGTATAAGATAAAACTATGCATGCAAATATTGGTATATAGCAAAACTAAACTTTTCTCATTTTAGACGATGCACACATGTTAGGCACATGAAAGTTACAATGACATAACCATTCCCTCCAACAGTTGTCTGCAGAGAAATACATCTTTGCCACTTTGATTACATTGCTATTATAGTCTTAGAATAGAGCCACTTTAATGTTGCACAGGGCTTGGTGGGTGGGTGATAATGCAATGTATAGAATTATTACAATAATTAACTTATTATTTTTGTACTGAGAAAATGCTATGTCTTGTAAATTTGAGAAAACTTATTGAAATGCTGCTTTACTATGGACACGCTTTTGGATTTTGTGTTAACACTATATCATTGTCAAAGATGACATATATCATCATAGTACTGAAATAGAAAACAAATAAAGCTGTTTAAATAAAAAAAAGTTTTCCATGTGCAGCATTAGCACTATAATAAATAAACCATCAATTACTATATTTACTCTTTTATTATTTTCTGTGTGTTTATGAGAGTGGTTCATAATGTATAAAATTGTCATTTTTCTACTTCAGAGCATATGTCCAAAATTTTATAGATACAGTAATTAAATGATCTAGAAAATTTAGTCATCCATTGCCTAAGTCAACCCTCGTTGTTCACTTTTATTTGTACGAAACACCAGCAGGTAACTATTTTTTCTTACACTATATATTGCACAAAAAGCAGATATCAGGGACCTATCTGCCGTTTTAGATGGGTAAATATTCGAACAGGCTCCAACCAGAAAATGTTTGGATAATGAAAGGCAGGATCAAAGCTCCTACTATTTCCTTTTGAGAGAGAGATTTTTGCCTTGCAGATATAGTCAACTCTATCAACTTCAGTCAACTGAATTATTAGCAATAAAAAGGTTGTACATATTGTTTATAATAGGCAATGAGAAGTCCTAACTACATTAAGTTGCAAGTACAAGTAACCTAATTTTGCTCTAGTTGCCAATACCGATGTAATCATGGATGATGTGTATAAGGGTAGAAAGCTACTGTGGCTGCTCTGTCCCACATATTTCCCATCCAGCAATGGTTGCCAACTATGATGTCATATGCAAATGTATTCACAATCACTTATTTTATCCAAGAGATCATGTATATGTTATGAAACAAGTGTATTGGAGGGATATGGAAAAATCCAAAAATAAATGAAAACCAAGTACAATTTTGCTTCCAGGTGTATTCTTGCATAAAATTCAGGATGAAGTTCAAGCACGTATTACTAATATCAGTCCTCTTCGTGTCTGCAACCACATATTACTATGCCTTCATAATGGAAAAGTTGAAGTTAGGTTCAACTCAAGTGATGGAAGTGCTCCACCTTAATGTTTTGGAGGATCAGGTAAAGGTTTATTATAATTTTTTACTTCTTTGCATGCTAAATACAATTAGTCCCATTTATAGAATTTTCTTTTGTAAAATAATGATTATTTTGATATGTTGGATTTATAGACCATGCATGAAAATGGCCTTAAGCCTTAAGGGGCATATGCATTTTGATCTCACTGAACATGAGACACAGAACTTGGGTTTTAGGGCCGGTTTCACCAGTCAGTGTTAAAAAGAATCTTAACATACTAAAAGTTGCCTACTCTGATGTTCTTTTGTCTACACATTGCAGCACTGTCCATTTCAGTAGCAGATAACTAATTACATTCTTAGACAATTGCCATGTGTTTTTTTTTGATTGTTTGAAATTAGAGTTGTGGTGGCAACTGAAACTCTGCAGAGGAACTAATGTTTCATCATTAGAAAAGGCGTTAATTGAATCAGTCATTGCAGAAAGGTCGCAACTCATTAAATTTGAATTTTACAGGAGAGAAAAACTACTTGGAATGGAAATCAATTTATTATTTTTGCTTTATGCAATGTTGTTGTTTGTAAGACTACACCAGGATTGGAAAACTAACAAAACTTTTTATTTTTAATAGTTTGCCTTTTCAAAAATGAAGTTTAATTATCATGCCCTTTCTACAATAAATGCACTACTATTAAAAGTAGATATTGGTTATCTGCATTGGACTTGATAGACTGCTTAATTTTGCTCATAGGCCTCTTTATCAGGCTTGAGATTATTTTACGTGCCATAAATCTACAACATGGGACCACCAGTTTTACTTCCCTTCTGAGGGAAGCTATGCTAAAAAATGTTATGCTTGAAAAAAACCCATTGCCCTCCACTGTATTTGAATAAATGACTGGGAATCAAAGGCTAGCATATTACCATTATATCACAGAGGATAACTGCTTTAATCAATGTTATTATTAGTAAGACTATACTAGGATTGGAAATTGACAAAAAATTAGCTACTCATACACTTTGTGCAATGAATGCACTGTCATTAAAAGTAAACACTTCAGATGCCATACATTTTTATCTATTTATTTTGATGTAAAGTAGTAGCTACTTTATAACCTACATGTTATGTTTACAAACTCTAAGCTGTTCTAATATTGCATTATACATTTTACACTTGAGAATGTTACAAAACTTCACTAATAAACTCAATATTGTTTGTTTATAAACATTTTAATATTCTTTCATAAAAACTGGAAGGAGATAAAATGTCTAAAATGATATGAAGTCTAATCATCTCCATCTGTGCTGGTTGGCCATTGTAAAATTTCTGGACAAAACTTGACTCATTCTGGAATAATGCACTTTTTCCTTTAATTGCATTTTCCATTTCCCTTGCATTGATAGGCACTTTATCCAATAGAAGTTTAGGAAGTGTACATTTCCTTTTTAGATTACGCAAAAAGGTGAAAATGCTCCTTACTTTTGCAATCACTGAATTTAATAATTAATTTTTGGCAGCATATTTAATGACTAATTCATGCCATTTTTGTATAGACTGCTTCATCTACCCCTAAACATGCTAGTCCAATATAAAACTCGTTTTCATGAGAAAGCTGACTCATAACCTTTTTGCAATGACTGATTCAATTCTAAAACTGGTTAATAGGTATAGAGGAATTATTGAGAGCAAAAAATGCAAACAGTATAGTTAAAGGATAAAGTGGATATGCTTTTTCACAAACTCTCTGGGCCAATTACAAGTAATATGTTAATTAAGATCAAAGTTGTCATAGAAAGAGTACACCAATTTACATATCTTGGGCTTATATTAGACTCATCTCTGACATGGGCATACCATATTGAATACATTGTCAGCAAAACAAACTCATGTTACTGGCATATTGTACAGACTAAAAGATTTAGACTTAGATAACCATAAAAAACTCTTCAAATACCTACTTGAGCAATACTGTAATACCTAACAATATGACAACATAAAATCCTTATGGTGTTTGTTGAAATATTGCATTAAGGTTAATTACACACTCACACAAAATAGGTTTAAAAAAATATATTGTACTAATGTACTCCTTTTTATATGTACGTATTTTATCCTTCGTATTTTGTTCACTAAAGGGCATTCCCAACCTAGAGCAGTATGCTCATTGGGACATTCTGTGTAAATAAATAAAAAACATTTTTAAAAAAGTTCCATCTCTTAGGAATTTACAAGGGTTGTTTGATAGGTTCTCAGAATCACCAACAACAGTCATCATTAGTGCAACGCAGTTCTAATGCAATAATTAGCCATCCTTTATGACTGTACACATAGCATTTCAGTACTCTGGTTGGAGAGCTCTTTTGCAGATAACTTATTGTTGTTCCCATGCAAGAAATTTTGAAGATAAAAAAACCAGATTTAAGAAATATAAAGTACTTTTTAAAGAAAGGTATGAAAGCAAAGGAAATTCATGCCAACTTGCTGAACATATTGAGACACACTGCTCCTTCATATTCAACTGTTGCTAAGTAGACCAACAAATTTAAATTGGTCAGGAGAGCAAAGAAGACAATCCACATAGTAATCAGCCAAGATGTGTCATCAACCCAGAAATGGTTACAAAAGTCCATGAAATGATCTTGAAGGGTCGCTGACTGACAGTGAGAAATTGCTGAAGCTGTAGCGATAGGTGAAAGGCCATATCACATTTTGACTGAGGAACTGGGTATGAAAAAATTAACTTCCAGTGACTGTTATTATAAGAGCAAAAACACATCAGAGTGCACATTTCTGAATAATATTTGGCCCATTTTCAGAAAAACCCACAAGATTTTTTGTGCCGGTTCATGGTCACAGATGAAGTATGAGTTCACTACTTTACACGAGGGAGAAAGAAAATCTAAACAGTGGAAGCATGCTGATTCTGCACTTCCAAAGAAACCAATAGTAATTCTCTCGGCTGAAAAAGTCATGGCATCAGTTTTCTGGGATGCAAAACTGGTTCTGCTGATAGATTATCTTCCTAATGTTTAAGCAATGATGGCTAACCTCTTGGACCAACTACAGTAAAAGGTACACCAAAAAAGGGCAGGTTTAGCAAGGAAGAAAGTTATCTTCCATCAGGACAATCCGTGCCTGCACACATATGTCATTGCCAAGACAAAAATTCATGAACTCAGATAATATTTGTTGCCCCACCCACCTTATTCATATGGTATGGCTCCATCAGACTTCCATCTATTCTCTAAGGTTTCCTTGGTGGATGGAGATTCTGTTCAAATAAACAGCCAAAATTGACCAATATTTTTCAGCCCTAGAGGAATATAATTTTTGAGATGGAATAAAGGCATTTTTACATTGATGGATCAAGCACATTAGAGTACAGGGAGTCTACATTGAAAAATAAAAATAGTTTGAATCATGTCAGTTGTTATTTTGGGTTTTGTTTTGAGAACTTATCAAACGACGCTAGTAATTGGAGTATATGTGTGTTTCCCTTATGTCCAGTAAGCAACTGCAGCAATTTTATGCTAACTTAAAAACACCACCAAAGTACATCAGGTATGAAGACCTTTTAGAGCAATTTAAAACTGGTGGTGGAGATACTATTAAAACCTAAGTGGATAAAAATGTGTAATCACTGATAAGAATGAAGCAGATCCCAACAAAATTACTGTTTGCTTCTTGAAGCAATTGTTTTGTAAACCTTTCTGACAAATCCACATATGGTAGCTTTGAAAATTCCAGCATTGTTACCTTTGTTAAATGAAAAGTGCTCATAGTATAAAATTTGGGTGATTTAGGGATTGTACTTCAGTCTCCATTTAAAAGCTAAAGGTTGCCAGCTGTTGGTTAAATCGAGTGCCTCACATTACAAATACTAGGTACCTGTATGTTAGTTAACATGGAGTTTGTTAACAATTTTGTATGGGTGGCAATAATTTTGTGCCACCAAGGTGGAAATGTGTAGCATTACATCTTCAAAATCAAACTTTCTGCTGTACTTTTCTTGAACCCGCTAATTTAAGTGTAAAATGAAATCTAAGCATTTATTAAATTACTATTGTGTGCTTTTGTGATTAACATAGATAATTTCCTTGATAATAGGACAGATGCATTCAGGAATGTAATAGGGCATACTTGCTGATAAATATTATGAGCAGGTAGCGGCAGATTTCTAAACATTAAGATACATGTATGAGAGTTTTGCTGTTAGATTAGTTTGCAAAATTGAGTTTAGAATAAGTGAAGTGTGTTTCAGGATATGTAAAAATAATATTTTTCTTTAATATTATAACAAAATCAATCTTTATTACTCAAATTGGTTTACAAATTATCTGTAACTCCAATGCTTTCACAAATGCTCTGCAAGTGTTCAAGGAAATATGTGCACATCATACAGGGATCATTTTGTTTCAGTGTTTGCATTTGTATATAGTGATAGGTTTGGAGTTTTAACTGACATGAGGCATTTCTCACAGAAGAAAAACACTGTTTTTGAGCTAATTTTTGTAGCAATTTTCAGGTTGATTGCTCTAAACTGGCACCTCTTCTAGGCTATTTGCTTGTTAAAACTGATCTAGAATGTTTCATGTCTAATGCTAAATCCAAAGCTTCAAACTTATTCACATGTATAGTGTTTCTTGTAAGTGGTACAGAGTTTGAGAATCTTTCAACAAATTACCTGCGTAAATGGTGAGCAGATTAATTTAAAATATACTTTGCATATAAACATGTGTTCTTTCACAGATGATGCATCATATTGCTGCAATGACAGAGAGATATAGTGCCAATATACTTTGAAGTGGAAATAGGCTGTCTGAAGTCCCAGTAGATGGCGAGGGAAGAGCAAAGGAGGCATAGGCTACAAGAGGGGTTACTTATAATAACCCTGTATATTAACACTATCTTCTTTTTCTGCCTCTTGCATATTGTTTTAGGCTTATTAACACAACTTGTTTTTCCATTTGCATCCTTGCCCAGCTTCAGTTACTTCAGTAACATCAGCCTGTGTAATTCTGTGGTACTGAGCACCTTTGTCTCATCAGTTTCTGTAAAATATTTTGCTTTTCTCAAAGTCGATGGCCTGTTGAATGAACTTAATCTGGAAGATGGTGATGAGGCAGCATGAGACAGACATAACTTCTGTCCTTGGAAACAAAGATATCAACAGTGTACAGAGTGATTTTTCACATGCTTATACATTGGTAGTAATATATTTTTTGCAGATAAATGCTTGCTTACTTACAACAACAAATGAGGCAATAGAAGTGCCACTATCTATAAAACAGTGAAATCACATGTCCATGTTAACTTAAAAATGGTTACTGACAAAGCAGTGTGCTAAAAGCTTTTACTTTTGTTGTAGGGGTAAAGGTGAAAGAGTATTCATACAATCTGAAGCTATGGCTTTCACTTCTTCCTTTTGCTTGCAGACAAATTTTCTTACTTCCACTTTTAATTTCCAAACTAGTGCTTCAGTTTTGTTCATATAGCCCAATATGCTAAAATGAGTTAGGAATACATTTATTAGTTAAATCTCGGAAAATTCTTATAAAATGTCATATAGAATTTGCAAGTATATTGATCCTTGAGCAGAAATAACATGTGAAATAATGTATTTTATTTGATATTTAACATTACAAATGTTTTTGTTCCATTTCCTAACAGAAATTTTACCAAGATAATTGTTTTGAGCAGTGTTTTGTTCCAAGCCTTGCTAAGTTGGAAAGTAATCTAAAAACATGGTCAAGCGCAGACAATAGGAAGTGTCAGATTCTCTGGAAGAAGTACCATACAATGTATCTTATGGAACAAAAAGAAGGGGCGCTACTTATTCCTGCACCCTTTTCTGATCGAGTCAAATCATGGCTTGGAAATAACGAAACACTCTATAATGGCATACTTCATCAGGTAATTATTTTATTGTATTTATATGACAATGTCCACCTTAGTAGCAAGCAAATAATATAATGTAATGTATACATTACAAATGTATGCTTGAAGTAATTAATGATCTAAGTGCCATTTTCAAACTCTCTAGGAAAATGTTTTATTACAATTCCCTTGAAAATATGAACTAAATTTTACATTTACATTTTGTTCCCTACACATGAAGCATTTCTACTTTGAAAACATTAAGTAGGCATATTGTATTTGAATTGTGTAAAATATAAAAAATAATGAAAATATTAAACTTTTGTCTATCCAAAGTATAAAAGGTATTAACATAAAAAGTTATTAAAGTGCCAAAGATGCTAGCATATAAAATGGCTTGCACTCTTTTTATCTTTTCCTTTGCAATGTTGTTGATTCCACTTTTTAAATATTTTAAAAGCAAACAGGATTGATTACACATTAATATAAGCTGAAAGTTTTCTCATGATTTTATCACTGGTTTAAGGTAATTATTGTATTGCTTAATTTAGCAGTCAGCTCTTCATAGAAATTCTCATGCTCTTAATCTTTGAGGTAGGGAATCATTCTCTTCAGATCTCTCTTTTCTTCATGCATGGAAGTGAGTTATCTGCTTTATAAGTCCTTGGTAGAAAACGTTACAATCAGTCCAAGGTTCTATGTCATTGAAAGTTGTTTTAATTTGAACACCAGGCCTGGAGGTCTTCAGCCGTTGTGCTGCTTTAGTTATCTGCAGTTTGCTTGCATGCAAATATTTCTTAATAGCCTGCATAAAGTCAAGTTTTCTTCCTCCATGATGTCCACAACAAAAGGATTATTCTGTCTAATAACTTGAATCATAAACGTCTGCTGATACACAGCACTATGAAGCATGTTTCCTCATTTCAATAAGCACAATATCATCATCACAGTCTAGAAAGGACTTAAAGGAATTTGCGATTTACTTCAACAAAAGAAACTGAATGCAAAACAAACAGCAGACTCACGGCCTATAACTGCTCAAATAGCCACTTGGGAGTGATGGGCACTTAGATGACGATGACAATAATAATAACAATAATATAATAATAACAATAATATAATAACAACAATAATAATAATAAAAAAAAAAACTGAAACTCTGGCATTTACACATTTACTATGAGCAACCAATGTAATTAAAAATGCAAGTATGGACTCATTTCATTTCATCTTTATTTTGTCTAAAAGCACTATACAGACATTGACAATGTCTATTGAAAGCAGTACATTAACCTTGTCATAATAAATTACAAACCAAGATCACAAAATTTATCATTAAAATATTCATGTATAGAATAAAAAGGATGTTTGACTAACCATGTATATATATCCTGGACTTAAAATTCTGCATATTTAAACATTTAACACTATCAGGCAAGTTATTATACAACTTAATACCTAAGTACTGATAACTATTCTGAGATTTTGTTAATCGATAATGTGGTATGTTTACATTGGACTTGTATCTAGTACTATATCTATGAATATCCATCCTCACTTTGACCCTTATTTATGTTATAGCGCTAGGAACTTTATATTCCTATAAAAACTTATTTTCTGTAATATGGCGCTTACTTCATTATCTACTTGAAGTCTTCAAATATTAATTGGTATACTTTGTAACAATAGAAATATGAGGTCAATCAAGTGAAAATAGAAATGTTTTTTTCTGTGCAGAGGAATGCTATTTCTTACGTGGTCTCCACCAGTGTTAAGATACCTACCAAGTCAGCAGAATTTCTTTTTTATATCCTGTCATAAAGAACAAGTTGGCAAACTGTGTTACCTATTATGATGTGAGTTGTCATTTTCATGATTTTTGTTTAAGAAACTTAGAACCCCCCCTGCCTATTTCTTTTACTGTTTCAAATCTTCTCAGTGTCCTTTAAATTCCTCATTCTGTGTATAAAATCGTATATTTCATTTTGGAATCCTTTTAAAAGTCTTTATATTGTATATTCCAATTTTGAGCCTGACTTTAAACTTTAAGAGTTGTCTTTATTTTTCTTTTTGCATGCCTCTTTAAACAATAATGCATTAGAAACGAATAGAAATTTTCATAGAAACAATTTCTTGGTCAATGATAGAAGGTAACTAAGAAGTAACTAATTTTCATTTATGATGTTTAGTGGAGACTCTGATTCCACGCTTTGTGATTACCTACAGTAACAGCAAAAGAACAACTTGAATAATAAAGTTAACAGCTCTATATGACAGACATAAAAATATGTTGAGGTCCAAATAAGCCGTGGCTTATTTATTCTAGTTCTCTGCAAGAAGCATCAAACTTGCCTTACTTTTTTGTGCATGTGTGTGTGAACAAACCTCAAGGTGTGCAGCAGTGTTTGAAAGTGAGACCTAAATAAGATAGATATATTTGTACAGTGTATCGAAACCAGATTTGATCCGAGAAAGTGAGTGGGAGAATGCCAGTAGAGTACATGGTAAACAGTGGCATTTTAGTTGCCACAATTTTCCTTCAATGCTGTGCAAGTCCATATGTTTGAATGCTTAGTATAAGTTAGGGTGCTAGGATAAAACACATGTTTGCATGGGCTTCATGAAACCAGTCATTGCTTTGTACGTTTTGAAGAGTTAAAAAATGTGTTTTCTTGTGTGCTACTTTCATATTGCTTTTAAGGCTTGTGTGCATTAAGCTGTCTAGATAACGGAAATACTGGCTGAAAAATTTACTCTTCAACAACAAATATTTATGTATGATACATCAAAACAGATCCATTCTGACAAGTGTTTAGGACATTTATAGATACTTTTCTTGTCAGGAAGCTGATGGACACCACTTTGAGTAACTATTGTAACATGTTGATGAAAGAAAATGATGATTGCATGACAGACTAATGAAAGTTTATGAGGATGATACTTTAAAATTACTCATCTACAATGCCACTGTTTACTTCATGCCCTGCCGGCCTCATTCTGCCTGCATTCCCGGCTGAAGTGTGATACATACTCCCTATGCAATATGTGATCCATTGTTATAATGAATTGGTTAAAGAATACCAGCATTTTTAAATAATATGCAGCTGCTCTATATCCAGTTGTTTAGATAAGAGATACTAACCCAATATTTTCATTTATTCACATTGCAGCCCATCATTAGCATAAGAAATCTGTTTACTCGGGAAGAAACAGTCTTCAACTCCATAAGATCCAAAAGGCCAAGTGGTCCAGTTACAGAAAATGATTTTGCATTTGTAGAAAAAATGAGCAATGAAACAAAACAAAACTGTGATTTTTGCTCATACAACAATACTACAGCAGAGGATATCTTTGGAAGGTTGGTAGTTTTCATTTGTAGTCTTTATATTCAGATAAAAAATAAATATACACATGGGATTTGCCAAGATTGCATATGCATTGTCTTTTTCACAAAAAATAAGAGAGAAAGTAGAGGGTGAACAGAACGGGTTAGAAACAGCATAGTGCAAACATTTCCACATAATATGGCCACACATCATAATGAAGGCTCTGTATATTAAAACTATTAATCTTCAGGATTTGTAAGCATGGTCAGTTAAACATGCATTTCTTTTTATTTCAAAAGTTTCATCATAAACTGGCAGATCATCAAAGAAAGTATTTTCTTATTTGGGTCTTCTCCATGACTTCATCTCATCAGAGAAGATTGATATTGCCAGTGAGGGTGAAGGGAAGTAAGTGGTCATTTATGTGCACAAACAGGAATTTTTTATTACTGTAACTTCATATAATTAACCACAATTACTGTGACATGTTTTGGAGACTATTGTCTCCCTTTTCAACCGGGATTCACAGCTGTGGTTCTTCCTATAACTGATGGATGGTGCTTTTTGGTTGGGTACACTGCACAGTAAAATCTTTTGTCACATTGACATCACGTTTTTCATGTATTCTTTAAACCTTTTGTCTATGTTTCTCTTTGTCTTCCTTGTTGTTTGATAGTGTTTAACACCCATTTTTACTACTTCTGGCACCACAGGCAACTTTATCTTCCTGATGTATACTTTCTTCCATCTTCATAACCAACTTTGTAAATCTTGGGAGGTTTACCTGTTGGAATGTTGTCCTTTGTGTTACTCCCGAGTATGTTTTTAAGCAATATTTATTTAACTGGTGTAAGCTTATATTATGTTCTTTGGATATATCATTAGCTTATGGGATAACCTGCTAACTTCAGTTTTGTTAAAAATTGTGTTATAATAACTTCCAAGTACATTACATTCAGCTCTACAATCTGGAAGAACCTGCTAAGAGATCGCTCTATCCTGTCTGGAATTATGAAGGTAGCTGAAATGTCTTAAGTACTAAAGTATTATATTCTTTACAGGGAAAACCCAAAAAGGGCACATAGTACCTTTTCCTTAACAATGCTTATACATCTGATTGTGGACAGTAAAAACCCACTAACCGCACTAGCTTGTTTTCCTAGACAAAGGCTGCTGTACCACATATTGTAGACAACAAAACACTGCTAAATATTTTAAGCACAATTTCCCTCATATTTTTGCTTCAAAATAATATATGGAAAAGCCACATACCCTTCACTTCTGAAAAACTTCTGAACAGCAGTGTTTATATTCAATAGTATTATTCTGGCTAGAAGTATCCACATTATACAAAGAATCTTGAATTTATTATGCATGTATTTACATATTTATAAATATCTTCATCAGCAAAAGAAGCACTGTATCTGGTAGCTATTCTTGGAATGCTAGTGTTAAAGTTTCTCCACTCATGTTTATTCATGTCTAGTCCAGCTGACAATATGTGAAGGTACAAAAATGCTATGTATCCAAAATTCTCTTGTGAACAATTTCCCTATACTAAACATTTTTTTGCGACCAGGCACAAGTCACTTTCAATGTGTATTGTGCAGTAGGAAAAATATTTTCTAGAGGCAAGAGATTAGCTTCTCAGTCCTTGGGTAAGAGTAAGCAATTATTGTTTACAAGATGATGTAAAATGTCTTTATAGCCACACTGATTTTGGTACCCTTTTCAGAACAAATATGCAAACATAGCAATTACTATTATTTAATATTAAAATTATAATATCTCAAACAACATTCTATGATAGAAGTAAATGTTTATGCAGTAGGCGAATTCAAGAGACTTGCATTCAGTAGACCTTGCTTCAAGCCTTAGGGGTTTGAATGGACATTTTGGTAATTGTGTACTATTTTTGATAGCAAAAAATTAATTTAAGTATGTTTAGAGCCCCAGACTTGCAAGTCAAATTATAGTAAGACTAAAAGAAAACAAATGGATTACTAGTATGTACAGAAAATGTTAGACATAAGTTGACCTGCAGTATTAAAGCTACTAACTAACTAGAACATTTTGAAAGTAATAACTAATAACCATAAGAAATTCGATGTCATAAATTTAATGTTACAATATTATAATGGCAGTCAAAAAACTATTGGGATGATGATTCATGAATATCAGTTTACATATGGCATGTTTAATTATTGCTATCAAATTTTATTTATGTTTATTACTTGTCAGTTACAAATTAATTATCACAATTACTTACTTCATGATAAATAAAAGCACCAAAAATAAAGAAATTTCACACTACTTACACGTTTTTGCATCATCACAACCCAGTTTTAAAATGTAGCTTAATCATCGTTAAGGAGTGTGAGAATGCAGAGCTTATCATTTTATTTTAGATGTTTTGAAGAATGAAGCAATGGCTAATCTTGCTAAAACAACTGGAAGTGAAGTAGAATAATATAGTTCCAGAATAGAGTTACACAAGAGCAATGGTGGCATGCTATTTGATTTTGGATCAGCCTTTTCTGATGTAGATCCAGATTATGTTTCATGTGATAATGAATCTTCAGAGAATAAGTTAAGTGAGTATGCATTGAAGAAGCATAAAACCACCATTATAAAATCTGTGTAAATAGAAGAATCAACACCATCCCTATCTAGGAATGTTACATATGGAAGGAAGGAGAAACATGCTAAGGAAGAACCTAAGAGGAAAGAAGAGGAGCAGGTGGAGGCAAAGGATAAAAGTTGATGGAAAGAAACCATGCACTTGAAGTCCTTGCTTATAAAATAAAGAACAAAGACATCACCTAAACAACCAAAACCCATTAACTATCTTACGTGTTGTTTCAAATGCACAGAATCATTTTCTGAAGAAAAACAGAGGGAAATTTGGACAACTATAAATGGTAGAGGGACTTCATACTTGCAATTGTAGATAGTGGAATCCCTGGGAGGAGAAAGCAGAGTGAAGCAAAGATACAATTACAAGAAGTATCAAGGAAATGTTTCTTTGAATTGGAGGGAATCAAAATGAGTGTTTGTCAATCATTTTTTTCTTAAAATGCTCTGTATTAGGAAAGATTCCATTATTGCAGCTTTCAAACATCAAGCAGAATCTGAGTTGTTTATAGGTGAGGATAACAGAGGTAAATAGGCAACTTTCAATAAAATTGGCCCACATACAATACAACTCATAAGAAGTCACGTTGAAAGCTTTTCAAAAGTAAGCTCTCACTATTCGCAAAAAATCAACCCAGAGAGAGTACTTGGATCCTGAGCTGAGTATCAGCAAAGTTAAAATCTTTAAAGAAAAGGCCTTTGAAGCAGGAAATTATGTGCCGGTATCAGTTATAACATATCAGCAATTTTTTTATAACGACTATAATCTAATTTTTCAAGCCAAAAAAGACCAGTGCCAACTTTGTACTACACATGAAAATGCAGAGCTTTTGGAAACCCACAAGGATGCACTAATTTGTACTGTGCATATAAGAAGAAGGAGGATTTCAATGTAGCTAAAGCTAGGAATAAAGAAAAAGAAATTCATATCAGTGACATTTGATTTGCAGTCTGGTTTACAGATATCATCATTAGATATCAGTCAGATATATTACAGTAGAAAATTATATACAATCTGACAATATGTGATGTAAATAAAGCTTAATCTATGGCTAGACAAAAATAAATGGAAGGAGAGGAAGTTTATTTCGCTTCGCTACCTTACAAATCTTCTAAAAGAAGTTACTGAAATGTCTCTATTTTCAGATACTTGCAGAATCAGAACTGCAACCAACATATTGCTGCCCTCTTCCTGTATTTAGTTGAGGCATCTTCAATTCATAGAACATAAATTTATGGAGAGCGGTCATTCTCACATGGAAGTAGATTTCATGCATGGTGCAATTGAAAGGCAAAGGGATTTGTTTCAGCTTTTATAATGCAGGACTGGTTGACAGTTTTCCAAATTACACACTCCCAAGGCCTTAAGGATAAACAGCTTTACAGAGACAAAGTGATGACATTTTCTGACTTTCTTGACTTGAGGCAGTTATCCAAATGCACGATTAAAAATAGCACAGATGAAACAGTAAACTGGCTCTTTGTGAAAAGCTTCAAATACTGCAAAGAAAACCTCAGAATAATTTTTTAAAAGCATCACCACATTGATGAATACAAGTCACTGGTAGCCTATGGTAGAGGATGCTCTAGATCACAGAAAGATTTGTCCCAGAATGTATCAAAATACCTTTCCAATCAGCAAGCTTAAGAAACAGGAGCTGCTGAAGTTGTGCTGGAGTGGCAATATTTCTGAAGAATTTCATAGTTGGTACAGTGATCTTCAACTGCAAGTAGAGTGATGGATAGTTAAAGATACTCACAAAGATTCATATGAATGATTATTTTCCTGAAACTAGTTTGCCATTTGCCACATCTAAAACATTAAACTAACATGAAGCTCATGTTGGAAACAACTTGACTAACCTACTGCAAAAAACTAAATGTAAAATTGTCAATGAAAAGCAGCTAACTCCATTTTCTGTCAACTTACTGTATTTTGCTACCACATAATGTAGACACTGATTTGATAAATAACAACATATTGGTGTAATAATAGTCTTAAACACACGTCTGAAATGTTACCCCAACGTAAATCACCATTTCCTAATTTCCTGATTTTTCATGTAATTTCACTTTCAAATTAAAATTAACTCAAAAGCAGCTTTTATGGAGATAGCAGGATTTCCCTGTATACAGTACAATTTATAATTAAGACCGAAATCAAAATGGTTAAAGCCCCTTAGAAAACCAGCAGATCTCTCCATGGGAAAAGTTAATCATTCAAAAAAATAAACATAGCTTATTAAATTTTGAAGTCATGTGAGAAAAATCTCATCATAAAAGTGCTATCCATCAGTCACAGGAAGAAACCCTGCAGTGAATCCAGATTGAAAATGAAGACAACAGTCTCCAAAACATGTCCCAGTATATTCTGGTTAAATAAAGCTACAGTAATAAAAATCCTGTTTGTGCATATCAATTTCAAATAACTTCACAGTGTTTCCTAAATAAAACTTATAAAATAGCATTGTTGATTGGTTTGCTACATTGTAATGGAGAGGGACTTGTAGTGTAAGCATTGACATGTTCATCAAGTTTTTGCATCCAAGGGCTTGTTTGTTTTGTGATTCCTTCGTGTTTCTATGATATTGGGTGTATATATTAATAGCCACATCCATGTGTTAAGTGTAAAATAGTGCACAGCAGTAGTTAGGATTTCTGTTTCTACATATAACATGCAGTGACTATGTGATAGTAATAACAATGATAACATGCTTGAGCTCAGGTACAGCAAATTTTTCAGTCTGCCCCAGGTGGTAGTTTCTTTTATTCAGAAAGTCAGCTTTTTATGTTTTATTTTGTAGCATTATGTAAACTTCTTAAAACTGTATTAATAACAGAAGTGCTTATTAACTGCAAAGTTATTTTCATTAATATCCTTCTAAATATTAATGAGTCAATGTTCACATTTAAATTTCCTTTACATCAAGTTGTAATGTCTTGGAATATTTTTGGAGACATTCGTTTCCATCGTCAATATGGTTGTGAATGACAGTTGTTAGGAATTCTTCCTCTTTTCTCAGCATGAGAATAATTTGAGATCTCATGGTTTACTGGGAAACATGCAAGTCAGTTGAGGAATTTAATGCTGATGTTACTGTGGTAGCTCAGTGGTTAGAGCAACTGGCCAAAGTCTGAGAGATCTGTGGTTCAAATCCCTGCTATGGCAATGAATTTTTCAGTCTGGCTCTACCTATCCAACCCCTGTTGTGCACACGGCTTTGGAAGGAAAAGCAATTAACACTTAATTTATCTAATAATTGGTTAAACTGTGAAGCCTGGGACTTAAAGTACTAAAGCATTGTAATTCGCCTTTGGAAATATGCAAGTCAGTCCATGTCAGCATGTTGCCACGGTAGCTCAGTGGTTAGAGCAACCAGCTAGAGACTGGGAGATCCATGGCTGAAATCTTGGCTATGGCATTTAAATCAATAATGTTGACTCCCTCCTTCATTGACAGTTTCTTGCATTTATCTTCTCTAATAAGAAGAATTGGTCAAGAAGAGGATGGGAACAAGAAAAAACTTGTACTGATGTCTGTCACATTGTCTGATGAAACATTAGTAATAAAAAGAATCTGATATGTTACATTCACATGAACTTCTCCAAATATTCTTCAACAAACTATGAGTATTCATACAAAAGCTTATTCTTCTATGTAATTCTTGATAATTGATATAAACATCTAGCACACATTTTCTTGCAGGTACTAGTGAAAGAAGAATACAGTAGGTTAAAGTGTCAAGTCATATTTTTAAAAAGTGGATTACTATGTGATGCCTTCAAGAGATCATGAGTTTGCATGAACATAAAGAAAAATCTGATTGACATGACTTTTCTTTGTCGACTATTTATTTTCATACAGCTATCCTTATAAAAAGTATTATTTTTCTATTTACTTCATGTTAATTGAGGCAAACCTTTGCAGAACGAGTTTTGTTACACATGTTATAGGAACAAGGGGAATAGAGGAACTGTATTTATAGATATTTTAAAGCAAGTCTGTATATGCTGGTCTTGAAATTCCACACTATTTCCTTGACATTACAGTTATATAGCTTTTTAAGAAAATGACATTGAATAAAAATGAAAATAATAACCAACATCTCGGAAATGGCTGATTCCACAGAAAAACATATTTGAAATGAGTTCTGTTTTAAACAGGTTTATTCTTTTTTACTTTCTCTGCTACATATGGTAAGTAGGGAAAATATTGTACAGAGGTACCAAAGAAACAAGCAGTTTAAAATCTCAATTATTTTCGAGATGCTTATGTGAATTTGGCTTGTTGCATTGCTATCATATTGTCAAACGTGTAGCATTTAGTTATGATGTGGAACTGGAATGGTAATAATTTTGTCACTTCACGGTGCCTTCTGTTCATGCTACCAAAACATGCATTAAACATTTTCAAGAGATGGGCTCTCCTCTAAAGAAAAATAGGTGAAAATAAGTGTGCAAACACCAGAGAATGTTAGGACCCCATTCAAACATTGTCCTAAACACTTAGCGCAATGCCGCTCTGTGTCCCTTGGACTATCATGCACCACTGTATGCAGAATTCTGCATAAGGATCTAAAGTTGCATCCTTACAAAATGCAGGTAGCTGAGGCACACAAAAAAAAGTGTATCTAAAATTCTCATAAAAATGCTCCTGTGTAATGTGTGATATGTGATCAAGACACCAAGTGTGTGTGTAGAGCAATGGAGGCCATTTTAAGAATCTAGTTTTCAAAAACTAACATAAAACACTATATTGTTTGCTTTATTTTTCTGAATCTAACAGTTCCTCAACAATATTGCTGTAGTATATATTAATAAATAAAAATCTCCTGTTTCTTTGGTCCACCCCATATTGCTCCAAAGTTTTGGGACAGTAGATGGTGGACCAAAGAAATGGGCAATATATATTACAATAATGTAGTTAATTGCCAGGATCATATTAGCACTACCAGTGTGCTGGAATGTTGTTCTGCTGGTGTTCTTTTATGTGCCAGTAGATCTACTGACATGGGGCTGCCATTTTTAAGTACATTTAAAAGCTATCAGTCTGGCCTGGTTCTGAACCTGCGATCTTGCAATATAAAGACCAATGTCTAACTAACTGAGACACCCTGTCTGACCAAAGATTTCACAGATATACATGTTTTGAGACTCACTGAATCCAAAAAAAGCATTTTGTGTGTGAGATTTAAGGTGGATATGTAGATGTATGCATGCACATGTGTGTTTGCCTGTGTGTACATAAGAAATTGGTTAAACGTCATATTTGGTATCTAAATTCAGTATCTTCCAAATACATGATATGATTTTCAACAAAAATTCCCGCCCCCCCCCCACTTCAAACTACCTTTTACATGGAAGAGTTTTCAAAATTTTTGATTTTCTCAAAAACAGCTCTTAATTTTGATTAAAATACCAAATATTAAAGTTACTTCCAATTCAAATAAAATGCATATCTTGAGCTTCCTGGGAATAGCCTGTGCATTCCTCTTCATTTGGAAGGAACTTTGTATAATCTTGCATAACTAATAAATGTCAAGAGATGGACTAAAACATGTATAACGAAAAGCATCCTGTAGCTGTTTCTGCAAATGTTCACACAACTAATGTGGCATAGATAGAAATAATAAACTTTGATAAGAATAGTTTGTATACCCACTAATAAATGCTGGAGGGTAGAGAAAATCATGTGGATGCAACACATCAGATTTTTGTGTAGTACATTTTTTGTATTTCTGATAGTTTACCCATTAATACAAAATCTCTTCTGAACAAGGAGGACTTCATAGACTATTCCCAGAAAATTCATGTATATTTTATTAGTTATGTAGATATTTTAAATATATGGTCTGCCTTTTAAACAAACTTGTTAGAGCCGTTTTTGAAATAATAAAACATATTAAAACACCCATGTAAAAGATAGTTTGTGGTGCAGGGAGATTCTGCTAAAAATCTTTATGTATCATCTTTCAAAAATACTAGTGTGTGCACACACACGCCGTCTGTCTCTTCCCCTCCCTCTTTGCTAAAAATCTTTATGTATCATCTTTCAAAAATACTAGTGTGTGCACACACACGCCGTCTGTCTCTTCCCCTCCCTCTATTCTTGTCTATCCCTCAGAGGGTCTCAAAAGTTGTGTTTTTAGTGAAATCTAAACATCAAATGTTTTCTGACATAGAATAAGAAAGTAAAAATGCATGTTAATAAAATCTGGTCACAAAGCCCAGAGCATCATAGTCTTAATAAAATATAGTATAACTTCACATTTTTGCAGCATTATTTTTTTGGTGCATTGATAGCCTTGGAACTGCACATAGAATTGGAGTTTACATATAAACAACAAAATTTGCCAGTAAGTTATCACAGCCATGACAGACTTAACATCACAGAATAAAAAATGTCCTTTCTCATAGCTAATTAAAGCTAAGTTAAGTTTTTGCATCTAACATATACATGCTAAAAAATACAAACAATATCTGGTTGGTAAATTATAAATCTTCCATTATATTCTGAAAACTAATATATAAATGTTTTCTAATAATAATTCATATTTTGTGAAGTTATCAGCATTATTACCTAAGCAATGGTATTTAGTAAATGTTATAATTATATATAGGGTGTTACAGAATTCAATCAAAACCTTTCAGGAATTGCAGAGGAGCGTTGGGTGAACATTTTGATATCGGACACTTATAGTCTACTAGGTTACAGACAGCCATAATAAATCAAAATCAATAATGAGCCAGTACACCACTTATAAAACTTCTCTGAGTTGTTGCTAACTGCAGGTATCTAGCCATGCAAAGCAAAGGGCAAAATAGTCGAGCAGAAAATTACACAGAGACCATAGATTTTTTCGCATGGTTGACAGTTCGGAGGATCAAGTTGCAACTGGATTATTTATCTTTTTATCTGTATTTGATTGATGTATCATGCAAAACCAAATATGATCCATTTCATGTGCTGACTAGTGCTGTTAAATTTAACAGAGAAAATAATTTTAAGGAGCAATGAACACACAATCTTTGTTTATGGATGCAAAAAGGTGATACTAGAGAAAGAACAGACAGTATTAAAGTCATGCTCTCATTCACCTCAGAGGAACATCATATAGAAATAAATTTGTTACTCATTAATAAAAAGAAAATGTGTATGTACAAGTTAAGGGAAATATGAAGAATAGCAAATAAGTAAAGTATTTTCGTTATCTGCACAGTCCATGTAAAATTCTGAAACAAGAAGAAGATTGATTGTCCTATTCACTCTCCTAATTTGGGGGGGGGGGTTTCAAACAATAAGAAAGAAGAAAGCGAATGAGGAGAGAAAACCGAACTTCTTGTCCCCACCTCAGAATGGAAGAAACTTGGGTATAACAAAGGAAAAACCAAATTTAGAATCATTATTCACACAGCAAGTGAACGATATTCCTGATTCACACAAAAGAATAAAAAAAGCCAATCTTCTTATCCGTGCCTTGAATTGGAGGACATGCAATAATAATAATAATAACAATCATCATAATCAGATTCTTCTAATTAAGGAAGTTGGTAATAACATGGACAATAAGAATGAAAGCAAACCTGTAGCTCCTACTTTCGAGCAAAGGTGAACTAAAGAATTTGTTCAAAGCAATGTCCACCTGCATCCACGCAGAGTCTGCATCTTCAACAAATCCAACTCATATCCTTTCAAATATGCTTGGAGTGTTATGAATTACATCACATGCAGCCAATATCCATGCCAACAAATCCTCTTCAGAGTTGACAGGAGTCTTGTACACGAGGCTGTTGATGTGACTCCACAGGAAATAATCAAGAGGTGTGAGATCAGGGGAAAACATGGTGGCCAAGTAATAACAGCACTGCATCCAATCCAATGTCCTGTAAACGTGTTATTTAAATGGCCTCTGACATCCCTGTCAAAGTGAGCAGGAGCTCCAACATGCTGGAACCACATCCAGCATCGTACATCAAGAGGAATGTCTTCCAGGAACTCAGGTAGCACATCAACTAGGAACTGGTGTACATTCCCATTTAACCATGGTAGAAGAAGGTAGGGCTGATTATGTAATTTGAAAGTATGGCAGCTCATATGTTGACTCCGAACATGTGTTGATAATTTCTTTCAACAATTAATTGCATACAGATTTTCATGATCCCAGATGTATCTGTTTCCTTGGTTTAATGTCATTCTTTCCCTTGCAAAACAACACTTGTAAAGATCATTCTGGAAAAGAAATCAGGTTGTTCACCATACCACTCAGAGACCCAGTTACAAAACTGCACTTGGGGAACTTAGCTGGTGTCAAGGCCTGCACCTTCAGAAGATGGAAGGGATGGAGTCTATTTTCCTGTATCATTTGCCATACACTGACATGATTTGTGGCCATAGTACAAGCAATTCAAGGTGCTACTGTTGTGAATCCTTTCGAGCACCTCTTCCTCAAAACCTGATGTGCAATAGGCTCGTCTTGCACCAGCATTAGATCTATGCACAGTCAGGGATCCTGTTTTCCACAGATGCTGGTGAATATGCTGGAAGGTAAAATGATGCAATTGGTGTTGTTGAGGTATCTGATAGCATAGAGCCTTGGTGCTTCATATGAGTTTCCTTCTGCCTCCCTATAAACAAAATACAGATCAGTTAACTCCAAAAAAGGGTATGCCATGGCTGTAATGTGAATAACTTGGTTCCAATAGCAGACAGAGCAGCAATGCACGCACATGCTATATCTCAAATGACCTTGAAGGTATGCAGGCACAACTATTAGTGGCTTATTCGCATACCTGATATCTGTGCATTAACTCATGCTACAACACACGTGCAAGCAAAATGCAGTAATGTATCCTATGTACAACAGTTTTAAATGCACCATGAGAGTACCTCCATAAAATTTACATACATTTTGCGAAAAATACGAAAGTGAAAATTGGGTTCACCCACCATTCATCTAATTCAAGGGGAAAAAATTTACAACTTGAATGTAATTAAAGATTTGAAGCTTTCTCTGCATTGATTATTACAGATAACTTCACGGTATAGCAACCGGGTTAGATTGGAATCAAAGAAATCCAATCTAACTCGGTTGCTATCCCATGAAGTCATCTGTAACTTGAATGTAGTTTGGACCCTCACCATCTAATTGAAAGCAGAACTCGCTACTGACTGCACCACTGCAGACGAGTAATCTACTTCGAATAAAAGTATCAGAAATAGTGAAACACATATGCTATTACTCTGAAAGTATCTTTAAAGTATGCATTCACATCTGCATACCCGATAATGGCAAACCATGCACAGGAAAACAGAAAGATATTTCCTCTTTCCTATGCAATATGTTAAAACATAGTATGTGAATATCTCCGTAAAACCATTTAAAGTTTTAAAGAAACAGTCAGAATAAAACTGTTATCACTCCAAATGTATGTCGTTCATGTGCTTGGAAAAAAAAAAAAGTTGAAAACTTTGAGCAAGGCTTCCTATCAGACTGGGAGTCAAACTCATTTATGACTTCTCTATTGCTTTACATAAAGAGATGACCCCCTCTAATTCGCATAGTTTTCCACAATTTGAACCTGGATTTCAGTGGTGCACTGGCTGTTGTTGACAGGGTATTTTCTTCAGAATAGCAAAGCTCATAACTTTGAAAATACCACATTGGTAGCTTCTTTCATGCTTGGGGGGCAGAAAATAACTACTTTTGAATGGAAAGCAGCACTGCCTGTGTATTCAGTCTTTATGTATGTACAATTATCAGAATGAATATTTCAGTGCAAAATCATTGCTTAACTGCAAATTTTTTGTCACAAACCATAGGTGTCCTATCTCAGTGTCATCCTAAACTATTCCTCTGTAATCCCTGAATCCTCTGTAATCCCTGTCGGTTGTGTGTGTGTGTGTGTGTGTGTGTGTGCGTGCCACAGGTTTATTATACTGTGCATATGGACAATGGTCCAAACCTGTCCATCATAAAAAACGAATTATGCTGCTGTTAAATATTTACTCATACTAATTAATTTAAAACCTAGTATGCTACTGAGTTTCTGCTGAGTGATGTGGCTGGGAGCCAGCTGCTCAGATGACACTGCTTTATAAATCTATATGTGCAATAGAAGCAAATTGGCCATAATTTCTCCCGCAGCTAATGCTAAGATGCAAAACCATGAGAATATGTTTCACTTACCTATTGAAAAAAAGGTGTTCAAAATGATACGTCTGCACCTTACAAGACTGACATTTATTGAATACATAATTGACATTTGATAAATTTCTGGAGCCAAAATATTGGAAAATGTATACTGTACTCTACTTCATCCAGTGTATGGGGATGTTTTTCATAAATTTTATATTTAAGCTCTCCCACAGATAACAATCACATAGATTTAGATCTGGAGACTGTGCAGGTCAGTCAAGTTTGTCACTGAAAACACTTCATGAGTTAGTGATTTTCTGGACTTCTTCCCACAACAGCCAGTATCTCCAATTTTTCCTCAGCTGTTAGAATCTTTGTTTTTGTCTAACATACAGCAGCCCAATTAACCTTTTCTAACAGTGTATCAATTGTGGATTTGTAAGGGAATGTGGCCTAGAGGATATGTGTATAATTCAAGGGACATATTCCTCAATCACTATGCATAACTCATACACATCTGCATCATCATTTTATTAAAAAGAATGTGGGAAATACACATAAGTAACATCTACAGAGCATGTTTAAACACATTTATTCCATATATTTGCACTTTTGTTCTTTCTACACTACATGCATCCTACCCAAGGTATCATGGAGAAACATTGCTTACACTGTCCTTGCGTTACCAACATTGTCAAGCCAAACAATGTGGTAGGGAGTGAAGGCAACAGAGGTTTAGGGCTCTAAGTTGCATACTTAGCCAAGGTTTGAGGGCTCTAAGCTGCAAAGTGTAGCCAACGGTTTGAGAGTCCTAAGCTGCAAATCATAGTCAATGGTTTGAGAGTCCTAAGCTGCAAAGCATAGTCAATGGTTTGAGAGTCCTAAGCTGCAAAGCGTAGCCAATGGTTTGAGAGTCCTAAGCTGCAAAGCGTAGCCAACGGTTTGAGAGTCCTAAGCTGCAAAGCGTAGCCAACGGTTTGAGAGTCCTAAGCTACAAAGTGGAGACAAAGGCTTGAGAGCCCTAAGCTGCAAAGCATAGTCAATGGTTTGAGAGTCCTAAGCTGCAAAGCGTAGCCAATGGTTTGAGAGTCCTAAGCTGCAAAGCGTAGCCAATGGTTTGAGAGTCCTAAGCTACAAAGTGGAGACAAAGGCTTGAGAGTCCTAAGCTGCAAAGTATAGTCAATGGCATAGATTACTAGATTGTCGACTCCATGGTGGGGGTAAGGGGTCCAATAGGGCGCTTTTTAAAACCTTTCACATGGGTCTTGTTAGAACTAACATAGCGTCGATAATATAACCAACTTCTAATCGACCGAGCATGCAGTTCTCTACCCTCCCTTCCCTCGCGTATTCAACACCGGAATAATCTACCGAAGTTCTTTTGAAATCCCATCTCACGCACCAATGAATTCTTACCGAACATTTCCAAATAGCTGATTTAACATTTCTGTGTGAGAAATTTAAAAGTGCAGTAAATTATTCATTGTGCCCGAGAAGTGACTTAGCAAGAAGTTTGGTAACTAATTCCTGAAAAGAAAATGATCAGCAAGAAGAAATCCACGTTTAGCTGAACTTTTTTCTGCTGTATACAACAAATTAGATTTTTTTTATATAATCAGATGAGAAGCACAGTATTTATGTGAAATTGGGATTGTGCAGAAATACATGTTTCATCCTTTCATTGAGGAGAATTAAAATCCTGTTTTGTATATGAGCACATCAATTATAATTTCACATTGAATTAATGCATTCTGTAAGTGGAGGAAAACTGGAAGGGATGCCAACAAGGTTAAATGTAATGCAAATTTTTTTGTACATAGCAAGTTAATAATAATATTGAAAAATTCCATTAAATACTAGTGTAAAAAACAGCATAGATGCACACATAAAAATTCTAAATGAAGATAGGATAGCAACTATGTACAAAAAAACGGCACCACCTGTTTCAAGAAGAAAACAAAAGTGTTATGTTAATGCTTGTATTAATGAATTAAGTTTTGAATTGCAGCAGCTGCATTTCAATGTATACATATAACATTTTTTGCATAAGATTACATAAGTTCCTCAGAGAGGGACCTCAAATATGAAATTCTCTCCTGTAGTATTAACGTTTTAGCAGCACCTTTAACATTGTACATGAGACGATGTCAGCAACTAGTGGCATAACTTTTATCAATCATGCTATTTGTACATTTTTGTAACAACTTTGGTTAAAATATGTATCTTTCACAAATGCAGAAAAAGCAAATTATTACAATTAAAATAACATATACTGCACAATGAAAATAAGAAAGTAGTAAAATGCACCATTTGTTTAAAATCTACTTGTCTTTACAACACAAGGAATACTAGACTCTTCAGTTTCTGAGATCAAATATCTTGCATGGTAATCAACACTGACAAAGAAAACATGTAGTTTTAGAAACAAAATTTAAAACACCAATATATCTGGTTGTATGACAAATTTCCGTATGCTTGGTATTCTGTCTGTCAAGTGAAGCATCTTTTTGAGTACATATCCCAATTTATATTGGTAACAGTTTAAGCAATGCACTATATGCTGCTTCAGCTCTTTGCTTAGCATACATTTCTCAGGCTGCAGGACTAGACAGAGTGTGTGCCATATAAGCAACTGAGGGAACGATTACACTCTCAAAGTGAGAATACTGCACATTTCATTTATGCCAAGAGTGAGGAATTTGCAACTGCAACAGTTTCATTTCAATGCACATAACTCCTGTGGAACAAATTCTGGCATAAAATAAAGCTGATATGACTCTTATTGTTTGTAACATTACAAAACTGAAGCTTATTATTATTCAATAGGAGTGGCAAACAATGAAAAGGAGTACAAACAAACCACACTAAAATATGAGTGCCCATATCTTCCCATCATATATATTGTCTTCATATGAATTGAATGAATGCAATTACAAGTAAAACAGAAAAATGCCCATTCCACACAATAGTACAGGAGTTGAAAATTAAGGTAATAACAATGAGTCACAAAAGCCTTGGCTATTGAAGCACTGAGCTGACATCATTGTAATAATTTATTTTCAATTGTGCTTGGAAGCCATATTCAACAATAGATGTGTGTATAATTTGTGCAGTTTCATCTCAGAATACATTTAAAGATTGTGTTAAATTAATTAATCAAAGAATAATTTCTGCTCATAATATCAGGGCAAAAAAGGAGTAGAAACTCCTTGAAAACTCCTCGATTATGAAAATGTTTAATTACATACCACCAATTAATTTGAATCTATAATAGCTGTAAAGTAAAAGCAACAATTCCTTGTTTTATATTTATAAACAATTACTTAAAATTGTGCAGTGTTTACAAACTTAAATCACACAATGCATAGGACAATTACTAATTTTACTGTGATATATTCATAGATATACCAAAGGATTCTTTACGCAGTTTATTTCAGATTGTTATATTTATGTCATTGATGCACAAGTTTGACCTAGTTAGTGCAAATTTTGCATTTTGTTTGGCTATTTTGAAGGTGGCTAAAAATTCTATGCATCCTGGACTTTTGTTTTTAAAAATGACAAGAATCAAGTTTATATATACATATATGTTAAGTAGGAAGATGTCACACTCTGCTTTTAGGTCGTACCTGCTGCTGACACTGTAATATTTAAAATGAAAGTAACAATACACATAACAATAAAAATAATACAAGGATATGCAAATCTAATATATCTAATATTATTAACCATTATGTGAGTTTACTAATACATGTTTAAGTTTTTCCTTTTCAGTTCCAAAAACCACATAATATTTTTGAAGTTCCTTATTCATGCATTCCTATTTGTGCCATTGTTGCATAATGATAAAACCACAAAACAGGAAGAAATGGAATTTATGTATTTTCAGCAATATTTTTATGAGAAGAAGTCGAAGGCTGTCACATTCTTTAGCATTGCTACTGAAGTATTTAGACATGAAGATGAAAATAAAATAATAAAAAAAAAAAAAGTTACAAAACATGTGTCACTGCATGATAAAGCAAACGTTGTAACAAATCATTTCCAAGCAACTCACCCCAAGGTACTATTTAGCTAGCCGGATTGTTTCAAAGCATTTGTCACTGACTGATAAAGCAAACCTTGCAACAATTCATTTCCAAGCTACTCGCCCAAAAGTAATAATTAGTTTTTTTACATTATTAAAAACATAAAAACACATTTCCAAGCAACTCGCCCAAAAGTAATAATTAGCTTGCCACATTATTACAAACATAAAAACTCATTTCCAAGCAACTCGCCAAAAGTAATAATTAGCTTGCCACATTATTACAAACATAAAAACTCATTTCCAAGCAACTCGCCCAAAAATAATAATTAGTTTGCCACATTATTACAAACATAAAAATTCATATCCAAACAACTCGCCCAAAAGTATTAATTAGTTTGCCACATTATTACAAACATAAAAATTTATATCCGAGTAACTCGCCCAAAAGTATTAATTAGTTTGCCATATTATTACAAACATAAAAATTCATATCCAAGCAACTTGCCCAAAAGTATTAATTAGTTTGCCACATTATTACAAACATAAAAATTAATATCCAAACAACTCGCCCAAAAGTTTTAATTAGTTTGTCACATTATTACAAACATAAAAATTCATATCCGAGCAACTCGCCCTAAAGTATTAATTAGTTTGCCACATTATTACAAACATAAAAATTCATATCCAAACAACTCGCCCAAAAATATTAATTAGCTTGCCACATTATTACAAACATTTGTCACTGCATGATAACGGAAAAAAGCTGTACAAATTCATAACCAAGTAACTCACCCAAAGATATTAATTAGATAACAAGATTATTATTGGACAGACATGATGCCTATGACATGATACAGCTAAATTTATTTGCTGATTCTTATACATTAGAAACTAAGCAATGCTATTGAAATGAAAAAAATTAAAAATAATTAATTTAAGTGAGTTTACCAACATTTCCAACACACTTAACGTATCTATACGCCAATAGTATAGAATGCATTTTTCCCTTGGTTTCATTAATGTTATTTGCCAAAAGAAATTAAGGAAACAAATTAAGTGACCATACCTTAACAATTCACCTCACTTATTCTATATTAATGTTTTTCCAACATAGATAACGCATCTGAAGTAAAGCAAACAACGCAAAGTAGTCTTTCTGAACCTTTGAAGTTTACAGATTGATACCCAAAATGTGTGCAGCCAAATTAAAACAGCCCAGACTGATGGTTTTTAAGTGTGTTTAAAAGCAACCTCATATTATAAATTTACTGCATGTAAAAGAACTTCTCATGATGAAATTCTGGCACACAGGTAGTACTGGTATCCTGGCAACTGAAATCATCATTGACAAAAGACTGTTTAAAAACATTTTTGTCAAATGTATTTAGGCTACCCTGAAACAAATGACAGAAAACTGTGCAAATATATGTTTATATATCATTCATCAGCATTTCACAATATGATTTAGATTGTTTAATGCAAGAAAAGTATTGTAAATGTAAATAATACTGTGCATTGAATGTAAATTTATACAAGCTTGTACTGAAATGCCAACACACATTTAATTACAAGATGGCTGAGGTAAACAATAAATTAGTCACAAGAGGCTGCAGTGTGTGGTTAGTGTAAGTTATATAACGAGTGTCAAGTATACACTCCGGAAAAAAGAGGCAAAGTTGGTGGTTATAGTTAAGATAAAAATGTTGTTTCAAATCTGACATTGTTTCATTAAGAATTATATGTATAGTGTACACAATAGTTAATTTTGTAGTGAATTATTTTTCTGCGTGAGAGAATATGAAACAGTTATTAAAGTGACTTTTCACAAAGTTATTACAACCAAGCGGCAGCATTTTTCAGGTTAGGTAATGACTGATTCTTTATTCCTGTGTTGTTCCGTAAGCTTCTTACCTTTCAGTATAATTCGGGAAACGAAGCAATTTAATTCCCTTATTCCTCCCTGTAGCAGGACAAACTCAAAAGGCAATATTTTCTTTCAGAAGACTTTGTGCATTTTACAGTTATGAAATTACGCCACGTTAAATTTTTTCAAATTCAAAGCATGTCATCAAGATGGCCTACATTATACTAGGAAGCAGACTGCCAATATGGGCTATTTTTTCACAGTCCTGTTACGTAATGTGTGAATAAACGGAATTAATTGATACTAAGTCCTATCTTTATAATTTTATTTCAGAATTTTCCTTTTTTTTAGTCCCCACTAAAATGTATCTATATTAATGACAATTGGTACCACTAAATCTTTTTATACTTCCGCTGAAACCTGGTAGAAAGAGACATCTATTGACAGCAGTGCAAGATAATTTTGGTGTGCAGCGCTCGAAATGTCACCTTTCGAGCCAATTTTTTGTGGAACCTTGACTTGGCACCGGAAGTTCCTATTCCAGTTGACAGGCTCTGGTCAATGGTTTGAGAGTCCTAAGCTGCAAAGCATAGCTGAGGGATATTTTTCTATAAGTAGAGGAGTGCAGCAGTTGCAGTCTGATGGAAAGGGAAAGCCAAAGGGGCATGTGAGGCCTAAATTCTAATGATCAGAGTGTAGCTAGTACCCTTTTTTCCTTGAACTTTTGCCATATTTTCTTTATTCAATTACTTTCTCCATGTTTTCATATATTGGCAACATTGTTTTAGCGGCCCTTTTGCTGATTACTTTAACAACATGGCACTAGTTTGCCCTTTATAAGAGAGTGTGTAATATGACTTCAAGCAACATCTTTTTATTAATGCATTCCTGTTACTTCAGGATTATTTTGGATATACTCTGTATCGGATTCGATAAGTAATTAACAAGTATAGCATAGTACATATAACCATTTTCTGTGATAGTGCACACAGTAGAGTTCACCAACAAAGAGCTTTTTATAATATTATTCCTGCTGTGCCACACAATATTAGAGTAAACTGCAAATGTGATGATTAACCCCCCCCCCCCACTTAGTTAGGCTACCGCAGAGTAAGCTCATTCAGTCCGACACCTGTTGTGAGCCAGACCTGATGCGGCCAGCCACTTAATTCAAGATAAACCAACTTGTTAGTATAAACAGTATTTATCTCAAGTTATCGTAAAACCTTGAATGAAAATTTAAGTTGTGATTTTTGTATTTCTTTGAAAATGTTTAAATCATTGTTATGCTGAACTCTCAAATGTGTTTTATCTTAATTTACCCTCATTTCTTAACTTGAACTTTGTCTGTTGCAGGATAAAAGGAAAGTTTTCGGTTTCAGCTTCGAATACATTCAAGTTGGAAAAATGGCATGGTATGATTCTTAGTAAGAGTCATAATCCACTTGATGTTTCATTGCAAGAATTTCTGGACTTATTTAATACTTCTTTGAAATGGTTCCACAAAGCACATAAAATGGACAGCACTTCAAGGTTGGTAGCAAATACAGATAATATAATCATTGTGCATGTATTTTTCCTAAAGAGTATTGGACCTTCTGTAAATTTGTAGTGTAAACATGTCTGAACACAAGTTGCTATAGCAAACTTAAGTTGCTCAAAACATGTTATTGCCACTTTTATATTCCAGCTAGTGTGTTATTTTATATTTCGCTAGGGTAATTAAACTATTTAAGTGAATTGCATGGAAGGATTTTAAATTTATTGGTGATTTGTGTTTTATCAAATTTGTAAAGGTAATTCAATCAATGACTGTTTTACACTGTCACAAATAATTACTAGAAACATATTTCTGGGGAATCATTGCCTCCATCTTAAATCGAGTTTTGTTACATTGGTAGTCGACACGAAACATGATGAAAAGCTCTCGGAGGAACATGGTAATGATTTTTGAGCTTGCAGTTCCCAAATTTGTGTATCTTTACATTGTTAATTTTCTTGAATTTGCACATTATTTTGGTATATGTCTACTGATTTTTCCAATGAAACAATATGTTTTGTTGCATAATTAGCCCTTTTCTCTTTTTAAAATGTGCTCTCCAGGGCCAAGATAATATGGTCATTGAAAGTTTTGTTGAATAATTAGGTGCCCGAAGGCAAAACAAAAATTAGCTGGCAAATTAGAAGTTATCTGTTTTCTTTATTTATATAATCAAACGAGCGAACTTCATGTAAACAAAATATTTTGTGTCTCTCCAAGTCAACCTCATTTTTGTGTCAGACATAAACAAATGCTACTGGGACCCATGTTTATAATCCATTAGAATGGTTCTTTGAATGAATATGTATTGTGCTTTCCTAATCAGATACATGTTATTACACACAATTTCACTGCATACATTCCATCCTAGGGTCCCATACACTTAACACCCTGGTTATATTGAGTATGGAGACCCTTCCCCACTCCTCTAGTGTTAATTTTTTGGACAATTTAAATCTGTTCCTTTTACTTAACCTTGCTTTTGCTCCTGTTTTTCTTCCTGCATCCCACTTCAACATAACCTCACTTAAGCTCACTTTTTCCCCCTATTTTATGTTCTCACTGCTTGTCTCCTCACTCATCGTTCACCTAACCATTTGCTCAGCCTGGTTACCCTCGGTAAAATATCTCTTTCTGTCTCCCTTTCCTGTCTAGTTTTCCCTTCTCTTCTCCCTCATGTGTTCCACCGGTTATTTATTTAGCCTGGCACTTTTTCAATTGCTATTACTCTGTATCCTCATATTTAATTATTTCTTTCTGCTTACATGAACCATTTCATATTTTTCATTGTTTGCCCCTTCGTTCCTAACCCCCTTAACCTGCTGCTTCTGTTTTGCTATCTGTTGCACTTTTCAATTTCCCCAATGTCATGTCACCTGTTTTCCCTTCTGTTGTGGAACCCACAGGTGTCGCTGTTTGATATTGGCTTACTTCTTCCCAGTTTTTGCACTATCATCTCTTTTTTTGTTGATGGTTGCACAATTAGTTCCCTTTCCTGATTCACTGCCTGCTGCTCATTTCTCCTGTTGTCCTATAGCCTGCTTTCCCTCTCCGCCACCCAGTCATTAAGTATGTATGCTTTTTTTGCTTGACTCTGTGCCTGTCTTTGCTGTATTAACTCCGTTTGAATTCACTGTCCGAATGTTAAATCCTTATTGATAAAGTATCCACTCCCTTTAACTTTTTTTATTCTTTTCAAGGTGTCATATATCATTTGCATATTTCACTTGGATGCTCCTTCTTTCTCTCAGTTTCCCAATTTTAAATGGGTCACATATTTCAGCTTCTCTCAGTTGTATTTCTAATTTTCTTAGTAATAGCTCTTATATTTCCTGGTATACTCCAACTTCCCTTCTCTCTTCAGTTTTCAAAATCAGCAGGTTAGATCCTCTACTCTTATCTTCCATATTCTCCAATTGTCTTTCAATGTTTTGAATTTTTGTTCTTATTATCTCCAGTACATATTTCCTCTTTCATATTTCTCACAATTTTTCCATTTTTGTCTAAAGCTCTCTGCCAGTCTTTTATCTTTTGCCATGGCTCCTTTGTCTATCATCTCCTTGCATAACTCCTTATTCCTCTCTTCCATGAAAGCTTCTCCACTACATAGCCATTCACTTTCACTGTTTAGCCTGCCAGAATAGTTTATTATTTGAGTTGCATTACTACTAATATTAAACACCTAAATAAAAGCTAAATTGAAATTAAATACATGACAATTAAAATAAAACTCAGGTTAATCTGCAACTGCATCACTATTGGGAAAGTATGAGTTCTGACTTCATCACATGATATCCTCCGTGTGAATAATTATGTTCAGTCTATTTCTCTTGACAAACCTAAATCTGATTTGTAGCAATAATTTATGATAGGTGGATCACTTAAAGAGAAGGCAATGTAGGATCACTGTCAATTGAATTTAACACTTTTTCCAACACTGGCCTTCATTCCTAAAGAAAAACTTTTGCACATTCTTCCTAATAGTATTCTTGGTAGAGTCATCTGCCTTTTCTAATTCTCTTTACACCTGGTTGTTGGTTTTTTTTTTTGTTTTTTTTTTTTGTTTTTTTTTTTTTTTTTTTGGTGTTTGGAATGCTCCTGTTTCCTTTATTTCTATATATGCACATCTTCACACAAAAACACCAGTATAATGTGCAGTTAGTTAATAGTGTTATTCACAGTAACAGTTGGGTTCTGCATTATAGAAGCAGCCGTGTTTAACATCTTAATGACTGCTCATTATACAAATGCAGAACAGGGGAGAATGACACCATACAGAGTAAAACCTTTTTAGTTTTTACTATTCATGTTACTTACTTTTTCAAATTAATCAAAAGTTTTGATTTAAGTTTGATAAACATATTTCTAGAAAACATAACTGATAATTGTGTGTATTTTAGGTACTATATGTATTCGTGTGCCCTAGTTTCCCATGTATCATGGACTAATTAATAATGTGTGTTTACATCAAGTTGGGTTTGAATGGAGCAATTACATTGAGTGTGTCAATATTAGTTTTGGGAATTAATGATAAGAATTTCTTTCCTTTGAAGTTTTAAAAGTAAGACTTAATTTTGGTTTGCAAGACTAATGTTTTATTATTAAACTATTAAAACATTTAATGTTACTAATATTTTATTTTATATTTTTTTGTGGTTTATGAGTCTCTGCAGTGGACTCAGATGGTTGTAGCTGTGGTTATGTTGATAAGGGGACTATGGATGGGGAGCATACTGTGAGAACTGTGTACTTGAAGTTAATACTGGTTGATTGCACTTATGAAGCAAAGTCAAAAATTTAACCATTGAAGAGAGAACAATTTCAATTAACATATTCTTTGATGGTGATAAGATTTCAGCATATATGAAGATGTTGCACTATGTCCTCATCATGATACATGACAGATTTAATTACTAAATTCCATGAAACTGGGTCTGTACATCATGCTCTGAAAAGCGGCAGGCCTAAACTTTAAACTGAGGCTAAACTGGGTGAAATTTCAGAGGTAATTTTAAGAAGCCCCACTAAATGAATGTGGAAATCAGCACAGGAAACAGCTATTTCTGTGCAGACAACACAGAGAACTGTTAGTAAGGAAACAAAATTGTGTCCCCATAAATGTAAAGTACCCAGAAAACAAAATAAACTAAAAAGAAATCACAAATTATGTATACACAATTACACGGGAAACCCTAAACAGTGTCCAAAACAAGAGCAAAAGAGTCAAACTCTGCCTACAGGAATGAGGAAAGCATTTCTAACATCTATGATAGTGGTATATCATTATTCTCAATTTCAGTTCAGCTAATCTTCATTCCCAACAATAATTAGCAGGATCTGTTGCCAACTGAAAGGTCATGACCAAACATGCTAGCGTATTCACCTCACTGCAGAGACACATTTGAGACACTTGTTAGAGGCATATGTGTAAATACGTGCAAATGTGCATGGAGGCATGCTTTTTATATGTATAATCTATGGGTATTTTTACTACTTTGTATCATGTCTGTTGGTACAGCAAGGTGTGCGTTTTCTCCCCTCTTCTACGCCAAGATTACCTTGGTTTGTTCTGCATAAGGGCTCCTTAATTAAAGACTAATGGTGCAATCAGCGCTTTTGACACAAGGAGTTCTTTCCTTTGCCTGTTGTTTTGGAGGTAATATTGGTGATTCATTTTCCAAGCTGATTGTTGCTTCAATGAGCAAGCAGCATAAAAATGTATTGTTTCAAATGCTAAAATACACTGGTGACTCAAACATTGCTTTATTTAATTCTCTTTTTTATGTAGATGTTTTCAACTTTCATAAAATTACTCTTTCATACCAACAGTTTATAGAATGCACGATTTATATGTTATTCCTGAACCAGTCAGGAATGTTGTATAAAGGCAAGGATGCCTATCCTTAAGTATTCAGAATAGGATACAGTGTTTATTGCAATAATACAAGATGTATAATTTGTCATTTTTCTGGATTTATATTTTGCACAGTTTTGATATTTTGGTTATAACATCTGCTGCATAACTATTTTGTGTAAAATGAAATGGATCTTCTATAGTGAAATGGATTGAAATTAAATAAGGATGTTGGTGTTCACTGAACAGTCCTGCAGTTATACTCACCACATTTTTATACCAAACATATTGTAACAAAATCTCTTATTATTTCAAGTTCTGTTTACAATAATTGTCTTTATTTCAATACTATAGCACAATTTATTCTCTCATCACTATAACACTTGCTCAAATGCTTTGTTTGTCTCTCTACTGCAACTATGATCCTAACTCACTGTTGAAACTGAACTCTATGAACCTGTTAGCCTCGTTTATGTACCACTTGAGGACATGTCAAGTAATTTCCAGAAGAAGATGTAATTATTTGCACGTGTACATTAGGCAGAGGTGTGAACTCTTCACCCAACTGTGTCGATGCATCAGCTTTGATAAAAACCACCAGGCACTGTTTTATTGTTTTACACACCTGCAACAGTAGACTAGGAGCAATGGAAACTAAGCCATTCACACACATGCAGTGATTTAGGGCTGCAAGAAATAGGCGTGTGCATTTATTGCCTAGTCACAATGCTCCCGCTGCAGGGCTAGTCATGCCAACCAGTGCCATCGCAGCAGGCAAGACGATCCAAGTGTACTACCAGCCTCTTACCTCTGGGCAGCCTGTGGATGGTATCTAAAATCTATGAGATTCTCCATGTAGTCAACTACTAGCTGTTCTGCCCCAACGGGACTCCCAAACATTAGACAGAAAGCAAGAACAAATAATTACTATAGTGCTACGTTAGTATGTAACATTTGAAATATGTAATGCACCTTTCATAGTTTAATACACCTATTGTAGGTTCATGATTTGTAGAAAAATTACTCTATTATGGACCAGTTCTAAATCCACCGAAAACTTGCTGATATAGTTATATACCCGATTTCTAGGCAGTTGGCAATCTACAATCTCTGGATAGTACTACTCGGATATCTTTGCTGATAAGTTTTTGATTAGATGGAGTAGCTAATATGTCCATTATCTGACAAATAAGTTTTTACATTCAAGATTGACATTTATCGCTAGCAATAGTAATCATGACAAAATTGTATTTATTGGATGATGGCAAGGAAGTAATGATAAAGAGGAGAAAGCCTAAGGTGTTAAGAGAGGGAAAATAAGTGCATGAATAGAACGTTCACAAAATATTTATACTTTTCATGGATAGTTTTTAAAACTCAATGATGCTATACAGTTTCTCCTATTACCTGTCATGTGAATAATTGGGGTTTTTGATGGGCAAACCCATTGGTTATGCTTTATGGCTTATAATTAGGACCCTCAATGTTGGGCAACACATTCAGACCAAAAAGCGTGACAAGTAAGGGAGTTGCCCAAAATTTTAGTTTTCATATACCTCCCACCGACCTTTATGAAATCACTGTACAATCTAGCAGAGGTTTGGTTTATCCTTCCTCTTTATCCCTTACAATTTCAACTCAAACAGTCCAAGAATTTGTAATAATAACAGATGAAAAATGCCGATGTTAACATAAGCAGAACGTCTATTTTCTTAATCTCTACCCCGACATTCTTTACAGTATGTTCCTTTATAAATTCAGTCTGTTCATATTGTAATATACAGGCTATGCAAGCCTTTTATTAGTAATTTATGAATTTAAATTATAAGGCGTTTAATATCCCATGCCAGTTACAAAATCTTGGACTTTTCAATGGTGAAAGAATGATCAAAATTGGTTAATGTATTTTCACTTATAAGAATTTCACCTCAATCTGCTACATCAATGTGACAATGGTCACTTTGTAAGCATATATGTCCATCTACCAGCAGGAAGAATTCCATCCTCTTTGAACAATATTGGGAGTTCAGCTTTTGGAATGTGTTCAGAACAAATGTTAGGTTAAGTGATGTGTAAGTGCTACAGATGCCGCAGTTGTAAATTTTATAATGACTGGCATCACTTATCCGAGTTCTCCGATCATTCCAATGGCTAATTAATGTGCAAACACTCTGGAGACCACATGATCTAATTCATGAAGGAAAAGTATTACTTATTATGTTCCAAATGGCTCATTTGATGTATAAAATTTCAACAAGATTAACTTTCTTATTAACTATCAGCAGAAAAATAGCTAATTTGCATATTTTTACTTTTGCAGCTATCCAATGTCAAGTTTTGATACATTGCCAAAGGGTGGTGCTAGTCAGTTTCATCCACATGTACACACATTTCTCTCACCACGTTATATGGACCATATGAGAAATAATCTTGATGCAGCACAAGATTACTGCAAATGTACTGGAGGAAACATGTGGCAGGATATGTTGGAAATTCACTATGCCCTTGGGCTTGCAGTGATCTCTGGAAATGCAGTAGCCATTTCCCCTCTGGTAAGTAACAGTGAAGGTTTCCGGAATGGGCAATGTGCACTAAATCAGCTTGAAAATAACATAGAGCCCTCTTATACACTTTTCAAAGTTTTAGCAACAGTGTCTTAAATGGGAGGAAAATGTAAATTGATATAGATGAGTGTTGTTCCATGTAAGAAGAATAAAATGTTCTCTTTGTACTGCACTATGAAAATCTATATTAACTTCAAAACTTGCAAATATGCATAGAAGCTTGTGACAATGATGTGATTAAATGAAAAATAAAAGAATTTGAGTCGGTTTTTGTAACACAAACATCACTTATTTTTACTTACTGGGGACCGGTTTCGGGTAACAGTTGTTCCCATTTTCAACCCTTAATTCCGACTAAATCTTTCTTCGTTGGCGACAACGATGGGGTGGTGTATTAATTGTGGAGGCATCTGTTGCTGGATCTATGAACTTCCAGAGGTTGCTGTAAGGTGGCAAATCAAAATTCATGATATGGCTCTTTTTCTTCATGATGTAGATCTTCTCCCAGACGTCTAATTCTGTGGGTTTATAAGCTGGTTTTAATAGTTTTATATTTGGTGTGATTTCGTGTCCTGATGTCCAAAAATGATAGGCAACTGCTGATTTTTCTATTTGTTTGTATTTTAGGTTTCTCATGTGTTCCTTTAATCTGGTCTCCAAATTTCTCTTTGTCCTTCCGATATACACCAGATTACAGTCTGAGCATTTAATTTCATAAATTCCCGGTTTTTTGCCTGCAGGGATAGGATCTTTTAAATTTCTGCACAGCAGTTTCTGAATGCTGTAGTTGTTTTTTGGAGCTAAGGTGATGTTATAATTCCTGAATATTTTCTGAAGTTTGTTGTGTGCCCAAGGATGATAGGTGAATTTTCTGAATTGAAGTTGGTCACTGGGGTTCTGTAGGGTGGCTGTGTGTTTTATGCGATTCAGTTTTTTGTATTTATGTGCACTTTTTCGGAAACCGTTGTTGGTAGCTGTTTGGAGTTATCTGTTGATATTCTTTTTGGTATTCATTCTTCTCCATGGGAATGTGTACTAGTCTATATGTTAAACTGTTCAGGACTGCATATTTGTGTGTTGTAGGGTTGTAGCTATCAAACTTTATGTGGTTATCTGTATTGGTGGATTTTCTATATATTCCAAATGTCAGGCTATGTTCTTTTGTTCTTATTATTCTAATGTCTAGGAATGGCAGGGCTCCTTCCTGTTCGGTCTCAATAGTGAACTGAATGGACTTGTTTTGCAAGTTAAGAAGTTTGAGTGCATCGTTTACGAGTTTTTCTGGAACTATGGCAATGATGTCATCTACATACCTATACCATTTTTTGTATATATGTGGGAATGAGTCAGTAATGTGTATTTCAAAATTACTCATGTATAGGTCGGCTAGGAATGGTGATAGAGGATTCCCCATTGCAAGTCCTGTTGTTTGTTGGTAGCATTTATTCTGGAATGTGAAGTAGTTCTGTTTTACACATAAATTGGTTAGCTGGACAAGATCTTCTATTTCTTCTGTTGGTATGTTTATGCTTTGTAGCCAGGTTTTCAGAGGTTTTTGTAGTTCATCTATGGGTATGCTGGGGAATAGGGAGGTGACATCAAAGGATACTATCTTATCTTTAGGTGAAACACTGAAATCTTTCAGGTGATTAATCAGGTCCAATGAATTTGATACACTTTTACTATTGAATTTTGGGAAGGAGTTGAATTTTTGTGTGAGCCATTTGGAGAGTTTATATGTGGGTGCATTGATATTATCTACTATGGGTCTCATTTTGTTGCCAGGTTTGTGTGTCTTTGGTAGGGCATACAATCTGGGTAAGGTTGGTAAATCTGGCTTTAATTTGGATTTCTCTTTTTCTGTTATGGTTTTGCAATTTGCTAAAGTTTCTTGTAAAATCTTTATACTTTTATTTAGTGGATTGGAAATTTCTTGATATTCCGGATTGTTTAGCAAGGATTCTATTCTTTGCTTGTAGTCTTCTTGGTCCAATATTACTATTTGGTTTCCTTTGTCTGATTTTGTGTAAACAACTGGTTTTTTAGTTAAGGATTTTATGATATTTTGTTGAGGATTTTTTCTTTTTATTCTTGTATGTACTTGATTCAAAATTGGTTCACATTGTTTTTTAATTGCTTTTTGGTCAATTTCTTTTAGGTGGCTTGTGGCTATTTCTATATCTGCTACTAAATTTTCTGTTTTTTTACAATAATCTACACAAATTGTTAGGCCTTTGTTGAGAATGGCTAACTGAGATTTGTTGAAAGTTTAGTTTTTAGATAAGTTTATAACATGATTTTCGGGAGGTCTCTTGTGTCTGATTGGTCTATTTTTATTCTGCTTTTTACAAAGATGATCTAATTTTTTCTTTAGCGTAAGCGTTTTCCTGCTCATTTTTCCGCTTAAGAGCGGCAGGAAATTTGCGCGCAAATTATCTCAAAGAGCGTGGCCTAACTTTTGCGGTAATGCTAAGTGTAGCTCATACAGTTGAACTTCTAAACTATGTAATCTTGCATAGTGCATAACACAGACAACCACCCTACAGAACCCCAGTGACCAACCTCAATTCAGAAAATTCACCTATCATCCTTGGGCACACAACAAACTTCAGAAAATATTCAGGAATTATAACATCACCTTAGCTCCAAAAAACAACTACAGCATTCAGAAACTGCTGTGCAGAAATTTAAAAGATCCTATCCCTGCAGGCAAAAAACCGGGAATTTATGAAATTAAATGCTCAGACTGTAATCTGGTGTATATCGGAAGGACAAAGAGAAGTTTGGAGACCAGATTAAAGGAACACATGAGAAACCTAAAATACAAACAAATAGAAAAATCAGCAATTGCCTATCATTTTTGGACATCAGGACACGAAATCACACCAAATATAAAACTATTAAAACCAGCTTATAAACCCACAGAATTAGACGTCTGGGAGAAGATCTACATCATGAAGAAAAAGAGCCATATCATGAATTTTGATTTGCCACCTTACAGCAACCTCTGGAAGTTCATAGATCCAGCAACAGATGCCTCCACAATTAATACACCACCACCCCCATCGTTGTCGCCAACGAAGAAAGATTTAGTCGGAATTAAGGGTTGAAAATGGGAACAACTGTTACCCGAAACCGGTCCCCAGTAAGTAAAAATAAGTGATGTTTGTGTTACAAAAACTGACTCAAATTCTTTTATTTTTAATCTCTATTAACTACTATATTACATGTTTTTCAATTAAATATTAATATTTTTTTAAAAACATCAATTTCTGCTATAGTTACCGGATTCCTTAGTGCCACAGCATTCTGAGAATTTTCGCCACTCACATTGCATTTCTACAGCACACATAACTTCTTGACTTGTTTCTCAATATCAATATACCTTATTGAAAGTGCCCTCACTACTAGCTATAGAAGACAAATATGGTTTTAAAGATAATAAGTCTCTTTATTCAAACTTCATGAGTAACTTGGAATGGCTTTTCCTTCAATATTACCTAACTTCATGGATGCACTTCTGGAAACTACTGTTTCAAAATAAACGTCATTGGTTATAGTTTTAATACTCAACATACTTTGAGTGCTAAAGATTTTGCCACATACTATAGCACTTTTTGATAAAATTATCTGTTCATGACAATTGCATTAACCCTTCCCATTTAGGTCAGTCCATTTCAAAGTGTCCAGTAATCAAACAGAATTACCTCATATTTTTTAAAATCAATGATATTTTGTATGCATATATGTGGGGGGGGGGGGGATAACATGATCCAATAATTTTTTCAACATTTCATACCTTTGTGTACAGTAATTTTCATTATAATAAATACTAAAGTGTGTGTCATTTCACACATATGTCATCTTTAAATTTGTCTCTTCAAATGACAGTACATGTAAATAAATATCTTAAAGATCAGTAGGATATGCTACTGCAGTCATTCTATTACACTTTTTAACCATATATTTCTTATTTAATATAACAGTCTAAATAGGCACTTCTATATGGAAAAAAAACAAACAAACAAAAAAAACATTAAAATATTTTATGATGTGGAATATTTATCCATTTAAAATTTCTGACATGATGTCAAAAAGAGATGGCAATATTTATTATTTCAGAGCATCTCAACCTTGATAAACAAAAACAGCTTCTACAGTTGTGTTGTGATGTAAATTCTTTCAGTTTAACATAGACATTTGTTAGACTTAACAATTATTTTTAATTTTGAAACATGCTTCTTCTTATGCATTATAACAAGTATTTTATAACTGTAAATCTACACAAACATGCCATTTAATTTCTTGGCCACTGCAATTTAATTCCAACAGATGCTCATTAATATTTCATAGCCCACCTGGGTAGTGTGGTGGTAGCGTGTCTGCCTAAGATTCAACAGGTTGTGAGTTCGAAACTCGTTTTGGGTGAGTTACCCGGGAAAGGTTTTTTTTTTTTTTTCCGGGGTTTTCGCTTATCCCGAGAAGACGAATGTCAAGTAACTTTAAGCTCCATGGACCCTGAGATCATTTGAGCATCATTTCACCAATTTCATTCATCATCCGATATGACCAAGCAGGTTAAAGGATGTTAAGCTACCAAAAAGAAAACTATTTCATCAGTATTCTGTCTCTGAAATAGGAATACATGAGAGCATATGACTGAGTGCCCAGAACTGTGCAAGTGCATTTGAAATGAAGTGAAATGTGATTCCTTTCAAATTGGATCATGCCTGGTTAAATAAATCCAATAGAGTTCAAATTTTAGTGGCTCGCTCTTGCTGTTAGTCTTTTCACAGTTCCTCTGACTCCATCACATGCACCCTTCCCATGCATAGTGGCAAAAAAATATACCATTCTGCCTTTACTTTGTATTCTTGCCCATGAAAGCGGAGATGGTGAAGTTTTCATTGTGAAGCAGCACCATCAATGAAATAACATATAATAAAACCCTGTAATTATGCTCCCTATTAAAATGCCATCTCATTCATTACTCTCTTAATAAAATACCTAGACATTCATATTAATACTGCATGATTTTATCCCCTTTAATGCCTCCAAATCCTGCTATTGATGCTTTTTTGGAGGTTGAAAATGAATAAAAATAATGTATCTTTTTTGCAAATTTTAAATCTAAGATGAGAAAATAGATTAAGAGTAAGAACATACATTACCTTAAACTTCACTCTTGAAATAAAGTAACTTACTTCGGACTTGTTTCGGTGGCTGTTGTCACCATTTTCAACGGAGATTCACTGATGAACTTGTGGTAGCGGCCTGTAGAGGTCTGTTCTGGATAGATGAATTTTGAGATGCTCAAAATGTTACTTCTATACCACAGAGGATGACATGGCACTATCAGGGAATAACACTTCCTTTTCTTTAGAGGAATTTAGACCATCAGAAAACTCCTTGTCAATGTGTTTAATCTTTTTAGTCTTTCTTTGAATTATTTGCAATATATAGTGAATTTTCATACAGTAGTAAAAAATGGCAAAGTGTAAATGTATTAATTAGATTATGCGCACACATGGCAATCAGGAATCATAGATTACTTTCATAAGAAATGATCTTTATTCTTCAGTATGCACTCTACAGCCAAATACACCCAAATATCCAGAAATAATAGTTATCATACTGCATTTCCTATTTAATACTGCGTCAAAATTGCTTTTTCACATCTAATAACTTATATCCTGTGTGTAATGCTATCCCAGTTATTACTCGTTTAGGTCACATACCCTTGAAGTGCGTAATTTAGACCCAGTTGTGAATGTTTCATGAAATAAATGAAAAGCTATTGCATGATAAGAGTCCAATATTACAACTATAACATACTTGGATTGAATTGTTGCAGTTATATTTTTTATGGTTTTTGGTGTTATTTGTCATGCTTTTGAGTGTTATTTTTCAGTGGGTTTTAGTGTAATAAAGCTGATTTTTAGAGACACTTTTGCGATGCATCATTTCAAAAGTTTGGTAATAAGTGAAAATGACTTAATATATATGTTATTTTAAATACTAACACATTAGTTATCAAATCATGAAAGCAAGTATGTTGTTTTTACATAAGTATACAAACTACAGAGAATTATGGTGCAGTTTTACTTGCATATTAATTGTATTTCAATGAGGCACTATGAAATGCATTCTTCACAACATATTTACCAAGTGGATCACTAAGTCACACTTCAGATGTTAGCATGGTCATAAGTTCCAATTTCACTATTCATAGTAATCACAAGCACAGGCCATTTAATCCTTTAAACTTTATTGAGTGTTACTAATCTGGGACTTATATATAAATTGCTTTATTTTCATGTTTGTGCATATTTTCCATCCCTGTCTTTTATTGTTACAGAGAAGTTCCTCAATATCCTTTTTGTCACTCCTGGTACTCAATTGTTATCCTTCTAATTTCACACATAGTGCATTCATTGCAAACTATGATTCATAATAATTTTAATTACTGGTACACTGTGAAGCTAGCAATTTAAAGTGTGGTATAGGAATTACTGTTAAACTAATATTTATCATAATTTTACTACCAGATTTTTGTCTTCCTCAGTGCTATATGTATTTTTCTACATATAAAATGTGATAAGGTGATTGTTATAGGTAATTTGAAACCCTTTCATGTTATTATTTTGGATTTTTGGAAGTAGAAAATAAATACAAATAAACTACTCTAAAATTATGAGTGAATAATGGAGAGAAAACTTCTGTATTTTATATTAAAAATAAACTTCTAAGTGAGATAAATTGAATTTAACAGCATAGGATAAGAGAATGAAAACTAACCTAGTGCTTTTGTTGTGTTACTATCTAAAGGCAAAATAATGGATTCTTCTGAGCAGATCTTCTAATAGCACAAAAATGTAATATTTAAGAAGAATGCAGCTCAGAAAGAGATAAGAATTGCTCTTTGCTTATAGTGATTGGGAATTTGGAAAGTGATTTACGTTTAGTAAGGACTCTGTATTTTTACTTTCAAGCATCAAAGAAAGCTGACTAGACAAGACTAATCAGAACTTCCCACTTTCTATAATGAACCAGCAGCTAATCACACTGAGATTTTATGTTTTTGGGGCCTTTTAGGTTGTTGTATTTGGTCCTATTGGGGTCCACAGTCAACGGTTTGTTGTATGATTATAAATGCAACCCATGCATGAGATTCATTTTCACCTATTTTAAACTTGCAATTAATAGGCCTACTGTTCAAAAGCTGTTAACAAGCCAAGAAAGGAGAATTGTCTACTGGCTGTAGTTCTTTAATGCACTATTGGCAAATGCATTTTTCCAATCAGTAGTATGCTCATAATGATTCACATTTGTGTGCAACCCAATGAAAAACCAAATTGATCAGAAATTAACTGGTTTCTAATCAGTAGGTGATTTTATTTCTTTCCTGCAATTGGACATAAAAATTAGACTGAACAATTCAAAATAATTTAAATATTTGTTATAGCCATGCTAATAGTTTATTTCCTGAGCATTGCTGCATTGATGAAGATGCTAGGCACAGCTGCTGTTTACTTGCAAGGATTAGGAATATACAGGCTAGAGACTGCAATATATTGGAGAAAAAGAATTCTGCTGATATGGAAAGTAAAGTTGATATAAGAGGGAGCAAAAATAAGACAGAAAGTGAAAGGACATAACTCTTGGATTTTCTGGCACATTTACAATGAGAAACTTAAGCATTTTCAGTCATTCAAGGCACTGTGTAGCCAAGCATCAACAAATTGACAATGTCATCCATGATTACTTAAGTCCAGACAAAATCGCCCAAATAACAAAAGTTGTAATTCTTTAAACATAATCCACAAAATCCCTTTCAAAGCAGCCCTAAAGGCAACTCATTTATAGGAGGCATGTAAGTAGCATAAAGCAAAAAGGAACAGTGATGAAACCCCTCTTTTGTTTGACTCTAGTTAAACCATACAAATATTGATAAGATTCCTTTTCATCATCATTTTACATTTAAAGACATCTTAGGATTTATTATTTTATCCTTTAATGTTAAGTTGGTATTACAGATTTCTTAAATTGTGAAGAGAGCCAAAACAATTTTAACCCTTTTACTGCAAGCCCGAATAGCAAAATGCTGTCTGAAAAGTGCCAAGTAATTTTAGAGGAGAATGCAGGATTTTAAATTATTAGTAATAAAATGAGTGCCAAATGACATAGGGAGTGGATTATTTTTTCAGTTTTAGTAAAATATTTTGTCTGCTGTATAAGATGCATTATATGGATGATAAGTCTCTTCACTATTTATAACAAATTAAAAGAAAAAGAAAATTTTGAAAATAAATTCATATAGTAATTACTTGAAGTGAAAATTTTTGTTGTGTGAAGCTGAAATACAAATTAACTCCTATTTCATAATTTTCTGTTCTAACAGACTCCCCAACGAGAGCATGAAGTGTTACTTATGAGCAATCATCCAGGAAAGGATCTGTTTCATCTGTTCTATTATGTGCTTAAAACTTTTTATGATGCTTTGGAGAGACCTTGCTTCAGTGCTGGAATGGCATATCCATACATGCTCTCAGAAGGAGAGACAAGAAAGGAAGATGACTCATTACCTGCTATCATTCGAGTTGGAACTCGTGGAAAATGCAGTGCTAAAACCAATGATATCAGCTCTGTGGAGTTATATGTGGTAGGTATTAATCTATTAATGGATGTTTATCTTGCAGTGCAACAGACTTTTTTTGAGATTGAAAGCCACTACTTAAGGCAGTAGTAGTGTTTAATGACCATTCTTACATCATATGGTACCAGGCAATAGACCCTGGTGATACATGAAATGATAAGCAAGTAAAGGTATTTGGGAAGGAAGCATTCCAGGCCTACTTTAATATACCTCTCCAGCATTTGCTATTTAAAACAGGAAAACCTGGAAAGAACCTTGGTCAGGGAATGGTCCTGGGGTTTGAACCACAGATCCCCCATTTGTAATTTTTACCTTAAAAACCTCAGCTACCTATTTGTTATTTACTTAGGTAGACCAAAATTTAGTAGTTAGAATTTTAGAAACTGATTCTTCTTTCCAGCCTTTATTGTACATTTGCCAGCATGAAAGGATTGTTTTTGTTCCTCCTCATTAGATAAATCTGATTTGGATTTCAATTCTTGTGTTGAATTTCATTAAATACAGGCTTTAAACTTTTCTGAAAATAATGGTATGCTGCTATTTGTTTTAAATGTAGTATAAACTAAATTTGCACAGAATAAATTAGAAAAAAGGTTAATTGATGTATTAAAAGGCTCAAAATATTCTAAATAAAGTTACACCAGTGAGATTATATGAGAGTAGTTAATAATAATAATAATAATAATAATAATAATAATAATGATGGTAGTCATGGTAGTAATAACAATAATTTCCCCCTAAATTTGGTCCTGGCCTTTTTTCAAAACAACCGTCTTCTTAAGTAACAATTGGTAATTAAAATAATCATTATTTTATGTATTTACAATTATGAGTTATTTATTTATTTTTTATCTTTTTTACAGTCCATTTCCATTTGCTTTATTGTTGTGCAAACATTGTCTTGTGTGCTTACACATTTTTTCTAAAATTTGATTTATATTAGAAAAAACATTATTAATTCTAGACAATATACTTTCTTTTCTCCAAATCTCTATTTCTCTGCTATAGAATAAAATATATCATATATCTTCTCTTCTCCCATGTAGTGGACATTCACCTTGCAGATAGTCATGTTGTTGCCCTTTTAGCCTCTATATTCCTGCTGTTAACCATGCTATCCTCCCCTTTCCTGTTTATTGGTATTGTCTGTAGATATACACCTCTCTCTTTCTCAATTGTTTTTCAATGTAACATAATATATTGATGACCTCTTCTCAGTTGTCTGAATTAACAACTTTAGTATTTCAGTATCTTCAAACCACTTTCTGGCACCCTTCCAGAAAGCTTCGTTGTTTGTTCCTCTTTTCCTCCAGATATTCTCCAATCCATTATTTTGTAAGTTCTTAATTTATTTATCCAACCTGTGCTTTGTGAACTTGTTTCTTGCTAATTTAATGCATTGTTTTAACAAATTATCATCTCTTAAATTCATCATCCTATACCAGTTTTTTTAAAGCTCTTTACATAATCAATACTTTTTAAATTTGAGCTACTTTGTTAGCTGTTGCTAATGGTAACCCCAATATTTCCATACCAAACATCCTGTGTCCTAAATCTATAACTTCCCATGCATGTTCAGGTCCCCATATTTTAATACCATATAACATATGGGACTCGACCACTGAGTTGTATACCCTTTCCAACCATTTTACCTCCATCTCTGACATTTTATATAGATATCCTCTGACAGCCAACATTGTTGCTGTCCCTTTTGTCAAAGTTGATCTCTTTGGTTTCTCCCATTTACCTCCTGCATCTATTTAAATTCCTTGGTAAATGCAGCTGCTAACCACTTGATACTCATGTGTTCCTGTTTTCCATGTCTCATGTTTGCTAAATTTCCCTCCTTTCTTAAATACTACAACTTCTGTTCTGTCCCTTTTACTTTTAATCCCCATTCTGCACAGAAGTATCTATATCTTATAAACATACTTTTAAGAACCCCCTGCTAAGTCATGTACAAAAAGCAGGCCAGGAATTTCATGTTATTTATTATGAGCAAAAGAGTATTATACCGTTAATATTTAAATAAATAAGATTGTGCTTAACTTACAACCTTGCCTTAGACATTTTTCTTTGGTGTATTCTTTTGGTTATTGCTTCTTATACTTTACACAAAAGGTGTTATCTTTATATAAGCTTTTTAAGACCGTCACCATTTGATTACTTACCCTCTTTCTGTTAGTTGTTTTTCCACACAAATCATATGTAGGACAGGAGTTGGATATATAGAGTCATACTGAAAAATTCAATGGCATAGCCAGGATTTGAACCATGGATCTCCCGGTCTCTAACCAGTTATCCTAACCACTGCGTTTCTATGGCAATAAATTTCTCAACTGACTCACATGTTTTCCAGTAAACCACAATGTGATCACAAGTTGTGATGACTTACAATGTTGTAAGCCCGGTACTTCAAGTACTTACAAATTGTAAGACGCCATTATGTATGACATCTCAAAATAATCTGAGATTATCTTATGGTTTATTGGGAAACATGCAAGTCAGTTGAGGAATTTGATGTCATGTCAGCATGTTGCCATGGTAGCTCTGTGGTTAGAACAATTTGCTAGAGACTGGGAGATCCATGGTTCAAATCCTGGGTATGGCAATGAAGTTTTCAGTCTGACTCTACCTATTTACCCCCTTTTTTTGACAGTTTGAACCACGGTAATTACAACAGTATTTGATCAAAGGCTTTCTCCAAGTCAAAGGCCATATATAATGTTCCTATGAAAGTAGATGATGGGAAGTCCTCCACTTTAACCTTTTTACTGCCAAGCTAAAATGCTACGATGCTACTTAAACTGTCAATCCTAAATAAGGTTAAAATATAAGATCTTATATAAGGATCTTCTTTCCCAATTTTGAAGCTATTAGGTTTATTTGCTTGGTTCTTGATATATTATTTCATATTTTCACACATTTTTAAGGATATTATTTAAGTTCTCATGTATCAAAGAAATTAAATTATTTATTTATTTATTTATACTATGGACCCATACAAAGAATATGGCTATACATCAGCCCAGGCTGTTATCTTGCCATATTCCTAACCAAGTTTTCCTTATAATCTAGCACATTTATTTGAATCATAAAGACAAATATGATGATGATAGTAAAATTATTAATTAACTTAATATTCATTGCTAATCACAATGTCCTATAACTATCATTTCCAGCAATGCTGCCTCAAGTTCCTCCTCAATCAATGATTTGTTCCAGGATCTTATTCTGTGATGTACAATAAGGAAAAACTCCAAGAAATCACTCAAGACCCCAAAAAATAATCCCAACATGAAACAAACAGCATATGTTATTCTGTTTACGGAGTGCTACAATGGCCAATGCATGAAAACCTCATAGAGAAAAATTAATAAACAGAAAAAATGTAGTAACACACAGTTTAAATTTTTTATAGGTTAGCTAGAGGTGTGCATTTATGGCATCTGTTGTGTGAATTTTAAATTATTTTGCAGATCAAATCAACTCTTAACAATTTACTCATATAAATTATATCACTCACATTGAATCTTGGTACCCAAAGGGTTAAACCAGTTTCTTGTTTGTTAGTTTTGTAGAAGCATCTTTTATCTCAGTGATTTCTGTGAGAACACTAATGGAAACTAGAAAAGTCAGAGGAATTGAGCAATGAACCATGTGCACTAACAAGGAGAGATCAGAGTTGGGTCACTGACTTTGTTCAAGCTTTAGGAAGTGGTCTAAGCAACCCACCACCCTTCAAAAAAGCCTGATGTTTGTGCCAATAGTCCTTGTTTAACGAGTAAATCCCTTTAAATTCTCCATATGCATACCTGTTTGCAGTTGCACATGAATGTTTGCATCACCTCTGGTACTGCCTGCGGTGCCATTAGTAGTTAAAGCGGGCGTTAAACACTACCAAAAAAAAAAAAAAAAAATCACCTCTGGTCTAGAAGTCAGCATCCCTGACTGGGACTTAATATGACGATATGCATTGTCATCTGGATCCTTTTCAGCCTCAACTTTCTGAAAGTATTACTTGAGATTGTTCAGACCCTTGATGTTGTGCATCAAAGTTGATGGCCAGGAAAGCTAAGAGCTCAAAAGCTGTCCCATTGACCCTCATACTTCTACCTCTTTGGATCTCTGAAAGATATTTTGCACAGAATTCATTTTGAGAATAACAACAATTTTGAATGTCACACTTAGCCCTGTGAGCAGCACAAGAGCTGGAACTGGCCAAGGAACAAATTAACTTGTTTCACATTTACAAGTTGATGGGTTTGTGGAAAGATAGTGCATGGAAGAGAATCATTGATTTATGTGTCACTATATATCAACAGTTTTTATGTTCAGAGAAAATAACCTGGGCATTATATAGTGAATAACCATTCCAATGTCATTTGGAATGGCATCCTCATTGTGAGCCATGTGAGTGCAGGCCAGCAGTGTGCAAGTTATATATACACAGGAGCTAGGTGTCATGTGATGCATGTAATGTGCTGGGCCATTTAAATCTCATTGGACCCTGAAATTTGTACTTCATTTATGACAATGCTATTAGTAATTGGACAAAATGAGATACACTTATGTATTATACTAATTGTTTTTCACTAAATATTAAATTATTTGCATTTATTCACCTCCCACCCTGTATATAGTACATATTTTTTCAGAATGAGTTGAGGTGCTCAGTTAAAACATTTTATATAAAAACTGTATATTGTTTAGAAAAAATAAATATGGGATGTAAATTAGGAAAAACTAACCATTTATGGGCAAAACTATTTTTAGAATTTTCTAAGCTTTTGACCTGTAGCATTCCTGAAATCACAAAATCAAAGCAAAAGCACAAAAACCTGCATATATGAGTCGTGTCATCTACTGACATTTTCATAAACAAAATGCCAGTTATGATGTCTTAATTGAATGCACATGGGTATTCAATGACCCTGACATGTAGCTGTTAGTAGCAGATGTGTGCATATTTTGCCCAGGAAGGTTCAAACCTCTTTAAAATGATCTGCATACTGGATATTTTAAGTGCTAATCTGGAAAACACAGATAAGGCTTACAATACTATGAGTTGTAACACCCCCTTTTTGTCTTCCTTACTTTCTTTCTCAATTAATAATCACATCTTGGATGGAACATACCCTGTCCGAGGAAGCATGGCACTGAAAGTGAGGTTATGGCTAAACTCAATGCCCCTCCCAAAGCATGGAGATCAGATATATATAACAGATTATAATGCAATTCACTAACTTAAAAGGATGGATTTCACATCAAATACATTGCTTAAATCTTCACAAGTTTCCAAAGGTACTAATACCTTGACTCAGAGACAGAACTATTAACAGTTTAAAGAATGATAAATCATCCTTTTACTCAGTCAACACACCACATTTCACCTATTAACAGTCCTATACATTTAACATTTGATAACAGTATAATAAAGTTGATAATAAGTACAATATAACAGTTTATTATAGATATTCCCAATTTCCCCTCATAACAAAGTATAAATTTATTACTAGCAAAATAACAATAACAATTTAGGTCCCACAAGATTAAAATTTCATTTAACAAAGTTAAATATGCCTGTGGCTCTGTATACAAATTACATGTTAATCAAAGCTACACATGATCTAAAGGCTAAGTGCAATGGGCAAAACCAAACACAACATATTCACAAAAATGCTGGTCTCCTGCTGTAATAAAATTTGTTAGCCCATAGAGTTAAAGTACTCAAAAACAAGATATTGGCCAAAAACAATTCCCCATGAGAAGCCAGCAACAGACAGGCAAAACCAAATCTGCAAACCTAGCATGGCAATTGGCTGCCAACTGAATACAGAGAATGCGCCAGACTCTCATAAAGCAGAAAAACAAAACTATTATGAGACACTGCAAATGAAATGAAAAAGTCAATACATGCAATCAACACAGAGTGAAAGTAAAATTAGGTGCCAGCTGTTTATCACATATAGAGATTCCTTATAAGTTCAGAAAATTTTAAGGTTCTCCAGTTTGGGATAGTTTCTAGTAAAGCAATTCACTTGGTAATTGAATTATTTTCTTTTCATATTCTTTGGCATTACATGTGACACTGTTGCCTTTGATTTATTAGAAACTAGGTATGAAACATATTGTGTAGTCTTGAAAAACATAAATTAAATATAGGATAGAGAAGCTGACTTACCAGTAGGTGTTTATGGATGGTGGTGCTGAGGAGCATCAGAAAGAGTGAGGAGGAACAACAGATCTGAAAATTCAGGCTATAATTATTCAAATTTTTGGAAATCTAAGCATGGTCAACTGTATGTCATTGTAAAATTGTAATGAAAATGAAATACAGATATTATTGTATAGAAACAACTGTAAATTTATAATTGTATCTCTTTCCAGGTAAGAAATGTCCACGTTGATTCCTACATTATCATTAACAAACTAAAGGAAACCTTGAAGAAATATGATGGTACTGTGGAACTACATGATGAAATGATCAACCTCTATGAAGACTCAACACCTCACTGATCTCACTTTGGACATTTTCTTTAGAACACTGATGGATTTGAACTAGCAGTGTTTGAAACCAAGAAGGCTGAAATTCAGGATCTCTTCAGGAAAGGGCTTACAAATGCAGGGGTGTTGCTCACTTAAAATAAGTTGGGAAAGTACCAGATTTTCATGGTAACAGAAATACTTTTTGCTGAATGCATTTCAACATCATGAACATCTTGCAACAATGCTGGAAAAATGGAATGCTTTTGTAAGTAAACCCTGTTGCTTCTAAACTTACTCCACATGTAAACATTTCAAAATGTGTTACTCTGCATTTGCTCTACCCTGATTGGCTAAAGCCATGTCATAAGTACACTTTTTCTAACAACAGAGACATTAGCCAGATTACATAGCCACATTTGAATAGTAACAACATGCACTTATACAGATATAGTGTCAGAAACATGCATTTGTAAAGCATATTAAATACTATTTAACAGTGATGAAGTACTTGCTGTTGGAATAATTTCTACTTTGTTAGGTCTGTCTCTGTGATATCAGGTTCATTATTGTAATAAGAACTTTCCAATTAGCTTCATAGTTGTGTTAATTTCCTTTTAGGATTTTGTTATTTTGCTAACACTTTCACTCATAAATTCAGATACCAGTTTTTCAATTTGCTTACTTTTAGTTAAGAATTCTTTTCCAAAGTATGTTAAAAATCTATTGTATAATTTTTTTGGGATAAGAACTTTCCAATTAGCTTTACAGGTGTTTTAATTTCCTTTTAGGATTTTGTTACCTTGTTAACACTTTCACCATAAATTTAGATACCAGTTGTTCAATTTGCCTATTTTTAGTTGAGAATTCTTTCTCAAAGTATGTTAAAAATATATAATACAATTTTTTTTCACACCACTATGAGCTCAAAGGTGATCATGGATTCTGACATTATGCAGCATTTACATTCAATACATGGAAAACCCGTACATTTTCAGCCATCACCAAATAACAGTCATTGTTGATGTACTTTGTAAATGCACTTCAGCTTACACTTAACTGAGATGTTAATCTGCAGTTTAACACCCAGCAGTAATCTCATCAAAATACATGTGGCTTCTGCTACAAGAGTCAAGTTTAAATCCAAGAACTAACCTCCACACATTTCACAATACTGTGGCTGCAATGTAAAAATGAGCCAATGCCTCCCTGTACAATTTTATACCTTTACTGGTGATCGTTTGCATATATGAAGGCAAACTAGTGTTTTAAATACAGAACTAATTTCTATTCCAATCAGCAGTTATGCATCCAGCAACCAATAAGAGAAAACTAGATGCACCTGTTTTTGTTTACATGCAGGGGAAACTGGGTATAGCTTCCTTAACTTGAATTATACATGGTGTTACAGAACTCAACGGACAAACCTCGGGCATTGCAGAGGAGCGTTAGGTGAACATTTTGATATAGTACACTTATGTTCTTGGAGGTCACATTCGGTGCAATAGATCACAATCAATAACGAGCCAGTATGCCACTGATGAATTTTCTCTGAGTTGTTGCTGCTGCAAAGCGAAGGGCAAGATAGCTGAGTGGTAAAATTATAGACACCATAGTGTTGTTCACATGGTTGATAGCTTAGAGATTCAAATCACAACAGGATTATTTATTTTTATCCATATTTTTATTGATATATCATTCGATACTGAATATGGTCCATTTCATGTGGTTTCCAGTGCTATTAAATTTAATAGAGGAAATCATTTCAAAGAGCAGCAAACACCACAATCTTTGTTTATGAGTGCAAAACAGTGATACTAGAGAAGGAAAAGACAACATTAAAGTTGTTACCTCATTCAGTTAGGATGGAGGAAATAAGAAGGACATGGAAATAAATTTGTTGCTCATTAATAAAAAGAAAATGTGTATGTACATAGATAAGAGAGAGATGAAGAATAACTAATAATAAAGTGTTTCCTTGTCTGCACACTCCATGTAAAAATTCAGAAACAATAAGGAATTTGATTTTTCTATTCACTACCCTAATTTGCGGGGAACAAACAATGGAAGAAGAAAACTGAAAGGAGAGAAAACCAAACTCATTGTTCGTACCTCAGAATGGAATAAACTTCGGCATAACAAAGGAAAAACCAAATTTAGAATCATTATTCACACTGCAAGTTAAGGATATTCCTGATTCACACAAAAGAATTAAAAAAAAAAGCCAAGCTTCTTATTTGTACCTCAAATTAGAGAACTTGTAATAATAATAATAATAATAATAATAATAGTCACGAGTACTCGAGTTAAGGAAATTGGGAATAACATAGACAAAAATAACAAAAATAATTGTAGCTCCATCTATTGGGCAAAGGTGAACTAAAGAAATTGTTTAAAGTGACATCCTCCAACATCCATGAATAAATCACTCCCGCATCCTTTCAAAGATGCCTGGAGTGTTACGAATTACATCACATGCAGACAATATCTTTGCCAGCCAATTCTCATCAGGGCTGATGAGAATTTCGTACACAAGATTCTTCATGCATCGCCACAGAAAATAATCCGGAGGTGTGAGATCAGGGGAATGTGGTGTCCAAGTAATATCAGCACTGTGTCCAATCCAATGTCCTGTAAACATGTTATTTAAATGGCCTCTGATCCCTGTCGAAGTGAGCAGGAGCTCCATAATGCTGGAACTACATCTGACTTCGTACGGACTGATTATGTAATTTGAAATTATGGCAGCCCATATATTAACTCCAAACCTGCGTTGATAATTTCTTTTGACAATCGCATGCAGATTTACATGATCCCAGATGTGTTTAATGCCATTCCTTCGCTTGTGAAACAACACTCGTCAGTAAAGAGCACTCAGAAAAAGAAGTCTGGTTGTTCACTATGCCACTCAGAGACCCAGTTACAAAACTGCATTCGGGGAACGTAGTCAGCTGGTGTCAAAGCCTGCACCTTCAGAAGATAGCTTTCATCCCTATACAATGATATGATTGTGCCCATAGTGCATGCAATAGTATTGTGAATCCTTTCAAGCACCTATTCCTCGAAACCTTGTGTGCAACGGGTTCGTTTTGCACTAGCATTAGGTCTATGCACAGTCAGAGATCCAGTTTCCTGCAGGTGCTGGTGAATAAACTGGAAGTTAGAATGATGTGGTTGGCATTGTTGAGGGTGTCTGACTGCATCGAGCCGCGCTGTTTCATGTGAGTTTCCCCCTGCCTCCCCATAAGCAAAATGCACATCAGCTAACTCCGAAAAAGAGTATGCCATTATTGCAATGTGAAAAACTCAGTTCCAGAGCAGACAGAGCAGTAATGCAACACATGTGCTATTAGTCTGGAATAGCCTTGAAAGTATGCATGTGCAGCTATTACGGGCACATTCGCGTACCTGTTACTTGCTCATTAACTCATGGTACATTGCACAAGCAAATGCAGTAATGTATACTATGTACAACAAGTTCAAACACACTATGAGAATACCTTCATAAAATTTACTTACATTTTCAGAAAAATATCATAGAAGAAAATTGGGTTCACCCCGAACTTATATCATTCACCTGATTCAGGGTGAAAAAATTGACAGCTTGAACATGGTTGTGACCCTGCACTGTCTAATTGAAAGCGTTACATGCTACTGACTACACCACTGCAGATGAGTAATCTACTTCAAATAACAGTATCAGAAGTAGTAAAACACACATGATATTAGTCTGAAAGTATCTTTGTAGTATACATTTACATCCACATACCCAATACCAGTAAACCATGCACAGGAAGAATGGAAAGATATTTCCTTTTTCCTATGCAATATGTTAAAACATAGCATGTGAATACCTCCGTAAAAGTTTTAAAGAAACACTAAGAATGAAAATTGGGTTCGCTACAAAAACGTCATTCAGGTGCTTGGAAAAAAAAAAGTTTTAGACTTTGAGAAAGATTTGAACCCAGGCCTACCCAGACTATCAGACTGGGAGCCAAGCTCGCTTCTGACTGCTCTATTGCTGTACAAAGAAACACTCCTCTCTAATTCATACAGCTTTTCACAATGTGAAACTGAAGCTTAGTGATGTACTGTCCCTTGCTGACAGGGCATTTTCTTCAGAATAGCAAAGCTTATGACTTCAAAAACACCTCATTGATAGCTATTTTTGTGCTAGGGTGGCAGAAGATAAATACTTTTGAATGGAAAGCAGCACTGCAGCAATGTTTATGTATGTGCAATTATCAGTATGAATATTCCAGTGCAAAGTCATTGCTTAACCACAAAGTTTGTTGTCTCAGTGTGACCCTAAACTATTCTTCTGTAACCCCTGAAAGTTTGTTGGTTGAATTCTGTAACACCTTGTATAAGAACTGATTAAACACAAAATATAGACAAAGAGGAACATGGACCCAAGGTTTGAGGAATATATGAGAAATGTAAACTAAAAATAGACTGGGAAATCAATGAAGGTAAAGCATTTTTCATTCGTAGATTTTCAGAATGATTGATGCCACAACATAAGGCATCATGTATATGAAATAGAGTTGTTGTGTTCTTAACAAAGCTCTTTTCTACTATGTCAAAATGTCATCTACTTATCTGTATCAGAGTATATATGTATGTGCAGGAATTATGTTATATAGTTTCCAAGAAACTAATTTTTAAGTTATTATATTATTTATGCTCCCTCTATATTTATGTTACATTGGGAATGTTTTATATTATTAGAACCAGCTGAAAAGGTCAATGCCACAGTCGGGATTTGAACACAGTTCTCCCGCTCTCTGTGCAGTTGCTCTAACAATTGAGCTACTGTGACAACATTTAGTTATGACATTCAATCCTCCAACTGATTCATGTGTTTTTTTTACCCCATCAACCAACTGGTAAGTCTCCTTTCAGAGAATACCTTAATGATGGCTTACATTTGAGAGTACTTAGTATCAGGGTAATATTAATATAGTTATTGCCAACTAGCAAGCTATTCCATTATATTGATTATGCTCCCTCTATATTTATGTTACACTGGGTAATGTTTTATATTATTAGAACCAGCTGAAAAAGTCAATGCCACAGCTGGGATTTGAACACGGTTCTCCTGCTCTCACCATTGAGCTACTGTGACAACATGCCAGTAAGACATGCAATCCTCCAACTGATTCATGTGTTTTTTTTACCCCGTCAACCAAGCAGCATGTCTCCTTTCAGAGAACACTTTAATGGTGACTTACATTCATAAGTACTTAGCATCCAGGTAATATTAATATAGTTATTGACAACTATCAAACTATTCTATTATATTGGTTATGCTCTCTCTATATTTACTTGCACTTCATAATATTTCATATTATCAAAACTAGCTGACAAACACTGCCACAGCTGGGATTTGAACACAGTACTTCAGTTCTCCTAGAGGTGATCTAACCATTGAATTACTGTGACAACATGCCGGTATGACATTCAGTCCTCCAACTGATTCATGTATTTTTTTACCTGTGTCAACCAACCGGTATGTCTCTCTTCAGAGAACACCTTAATGGCGACTTTACCTGGAGTACTTACGAATGTAAGTCACCATTAAGGTGTTCTCTGAAGAGAGACATACCGGTTGGTTGACACAGGTAAAAAACACATGAATCAGTTGGAGGATTGAATAGAAGTAGGAATATATGAACTTAAATGAAGAATATGTACATATATAAAGGCAGTTAATTACAATTATTAGCTGGGAATTCTTGAATGTTATAAAAGCAGTGGCTAATTAGATGTGCCTTTCTTGCTGTATTTCCTTTAAGAATTTTGGAAGGCAGTTGTATATCTTTATACCGGAGTGCAATATAATTCTTTGAAATAGGGAGGTGTGATGTTCAAATCAAATCAAATCAATTTTATTCACCATATGATTTCATTACAGAAATATCGGTTTCGTCAATAGGAATTACATAATAATCACAAAATATACTTATACTAGTTACTACTTACTACTTACAGATATTTACAATATTAGAATTCTAGTACAAACTTGAAATAAAACTAGTAAACTAAGCCATTTTCAGATATTCGTTCACTGAATAAAAGCATTTTAGGATTATGAATCCCTTTAATTTCCTTTTGAATATTGCCATAGAGGATAACTGCTTAAAGGTGGTAGGGAGTTTATTATACAATTGAATACCACTATGATAAAAACTTTTCTCATATAGGGATCTCTTATGCCCTATTCTATGAAGGTTTAATTTACTTCTTGTATTATGGTCATGGATGTCCGCATTAGTAATAAAACTGTTTACCTGCTTGTAAGCATTTCATAAAGATAAATTGATGGAAATGTTAAGATATTTAGCAATTTAAAATAAGGTTTACAGCTAGTAGTACTAGAAAGGTTATGCATTAGCCTAATTGCCTTTTTTTGGATTAGAAAGACTCGGTTACAATGGCTTGATTTTCCCCAAAAAATTATACCATAGGTTAAGTGAGAATGAAAATAAGAAAAATAGAATATTTTAAGTACATCAAGATTCACAGACGATCTTAGAGTGTATAAAGGAGAACAAATTTGCCTTAGTTTTTTTGATAACGATTCAACATGAATTCCCCAATTGAGATTACTATCAACCCACACCCCAAGAAATTTAATTTTTTCTCTGATAGTTACTGATTCATTGTCTAAGTAAACTTCAGGAAAATTTACATTTTTATTCACTTTATGATGGAAACCTACTACTAAACTTTATTTTTATTAATAACAAGCCTATTGTCTTTAAACCAATTAACAACATACTCAGTTGCCGTATCAGAGTTTGATTTAAGATCGAAATCATTTTTCCCAGAAATTAGCAGGCTAATATCATCTGCAAAGAGCGTAAATTTAGTATTATTAAGGTGACTATTTTCGGCTAAGTTGTTAATGTATAGTAAAAATAATAGGGAACCCAAAATCAAACCCTGGGGTACCCCAAACTTTGTGACAACTATGTTAGAGCTGACCACTTTAATTTCATTTAAACTATTTTCAACATATTCGACCTAAGTTAAGTGCTTTCTGTTACTTAAATATAATTCGAACCAGTTGAAAGGAACTCCTCTTATGCCATAATTATACAATTTATGTAAAAGTATATCATGATCAACTAGGTCAAAAGCCATAGATTGATCTAGAAATAATCCCAAACATTGAATTCCACGATCTAGATTTTTATGCACTTCTTCAATTAAGTTCTGCAAAGCTAAATTTGTTGATTTCTTTTGTTGAAAGACATACTGATCTGTAGATATAATATTATGTTTATTAAGAAACGATAATACCCTGTTATACACCACCTTTTCAATTATCTTAGAAAATACAGATAGGATAGATATAGGCCGGTAGTTTTCCAGCTCCACTTTAGAACCCTTTTTAGAAGTCTTTAAACTCTGAGGAAAATAACCTTCATTAAGAGAGAAGTTTATTATGTAGCATAATGGTTTTACCAGATAAATAGAGCATTTTTTGAGAAGTATATTCGAGAACTTGACTAAACCGAGAGACCTTTTGGGTTTCATATTTTTTATTACTGCGAGAAGCTCACCTTCAGTTGTTGGTAAAAAATATAGAGACACACATATTATATTGTGTAAATTAAGTATCGGTGGGTTACTTTCTATATTGGATTTCCTCCTAATAGTATTGGCAACAGAAGAGAAATATTGGTTAAATTCTTGAGCAATAATTTCAGGATTAGATACTAGCTCACTATTTATATTTATACTAAAACCTTCAGCTTTACTTTTTTGCCCTGTAGTCTCATTCTTAATGATGTTCCATATGGTTTTCAATTTATTTATTGAATTCTTCACCATGTTACTGTTAGAACCCTTCTTTGCCATCCTAACTACTTTGTTGTATATTTTTTTGTAATGTGAATAATATTGTTTAATGTCCTCTGGGACTTGATTTTCTTTGATTACTTTACTTAAATAGTGAAGCCTTTCACTACATATCCTAATACCCTTTGTAATCCATTTGGCTTTGTAAAGTTTCTTTTTTACAACTGTTAAAGGCATGGCAATATTCAAATTAAAATTAAGTATCTTACTAAATTCATTGAAACTTTCATCCACACTCTGACAATAAATATCTGACCAATTTTCTTTGGAGAGTAGATAGTTAAAGTATTGAATGTTATTATCACTATATATTCTACACTTATTGTAAGGCAGTTGTCTACAATTAACAGATTCATTTTTGAGCCCAATTTTTATTATTTGACCATAGTGGTCTGAGATGCCAGATTCAAAATTTTCAAATTCAAACTTAAAATTAGAGGTATTCAAAATACACTGATCTATAGCACTCATCGTCCCCTGGGTTACTCTAGTAGGTGTATTAACCACTGCTTCTAGGCCGTACATATTAAGAAGATCAGTACTGAGACTTGCCATTTGATTTTCTCCCAAGAAATTTATGTCAAGGTTACCTATAATAATTACATTCTTTTTCACATTGAAACAATAGTTTAAAATCCTGTCTAATTTAGTAATAAACATGCTTAAGTTACTGCTGGGATTTCTATACAAACAAATAATTATAATTTTAAAATCACAAAGTTCGACTATACTGCCTTCAAAATGCTCATCACACATTAAACTATCAAAGATTGATATCCTTTTGACCTTGATGTTTTCCTTTACAAAGATGCAAGATCCCCCATTGTTTTTTCTGCAGTAGACGCTTTCCCTAACATAACCCTGAAAATTTAGCATCTCAATCTGATTATCTTTTAGCCAGTGTTCGGTAGGTGCTAAAATATCAATACTTTGTAATTATCATTTAGCAAATCCTCGAAGTTAGCAACCTTGTTTCTGATCTGCACATTTTGGTGAAAAATAGAGAAAGAATTTAGAACATGATGTTTTATAGGATGAGCACCCACCGAGTCAATTCCCATGTTGCAGATATCATCCACCCTACCTGTCCCTAGTTTACCGCCAGAACAACATCAATAACCTCACACAGCAGTTCCCCAAATCTATGTGAACCTTTGCGATTTAGATGGACTCCATCTCTAGCATAATCACTGTTGTCCAACCAAAAATTGCCATCTAGCATCGTGCAATCTCTCACTTTACCTAACCAATTCAAAGCACTATTTATGTGAACTATTTTTCTTTGGGTCACGTCATATCTGCGAAGCACTCCACTAATAACTATTTTGGCACCGGGGACTTCCTCTCTGATGGAATTTACCAAGTCCATAGTATCTCCCATTATATCTTCTGCATATACACCTGTGTTAATATCGTTAGAACCAGCATGCAACACCACCATATCTGGTTTATCAATCGCCACCAAGTGTTCCACCTTAGATTTCAGTTCACAAACCTTTATTCCTGGATAACAAAGCACCTTATAACCTCTTTTCCTGCAGCGGTCACCAGAAAACTTCAATAACAAATCACCAAACACCATCACTTTTTTCCTTTGGTTCTTTAAGCCAACATTATCATTTAATTCATTGTCTAATATTTCAAACCTATTGTTCTTCTCCAGCATGTGTTGAGCTCTCCCTTCTGGTCGCCAATCTCTGATTTTGTGCTGTATTATTTCAGCGTAACTGATTTTATCTTGCTCCGCTGATAATTTGGATTGGAAATCTGCGTTCTCAGTTTTAAGCCTAATAATTTCTGCTTGGGCACTTTGTAGGTCTTTGTTTAACATCCCTATTATGACCTGTAGGGACGATATTACCTCTGCCTCGTGCATCGCTGGGCTCCCGCACTCCGGCAATTGTTTATGTCATTTCTTAACCATTTCATTGTAAGCCCCCTCATTACCTTTATTACCACCGGTATCTACGACGTCCTCGAATAGATTTTTGCTTATATTGCACACCACCTTGTTTGATTTACTATCGTTTTTACACAAATTTTGAGACCTACTTCTCGTGATCATACCAACCGCCGCCATCTTGTGTTGATGAACGTGTATATTTGTAGTTTGCCTTGTATTGTACTGATGCACAGATTCATTTTTAATGAAGGTGAATCTGTTTTGTTGTTGTTTTTACGAATAAACATTATTATTTCATATAAATAAATGCAAGGGAGGGGAAGAATACCTAATTTTTTAAACAGAGGTTTGCATGATGTGCTTGGGCTTGCCCCTTCCATAGCTCAAACTATTTTCTTCTGCAGAATAAAGCATGCCTTACTTGCAGGTGACTTCCCCCAGAATATTATGCCATACCTAAGGAAAGAGTGGACATGTGCAAAGTAAGCCATTCTAACAGTCTGCCCCCTTGTGCACCCTGCTAGTACTCGTATCATATAGCAGGCTGTACTTAATTTTTTGTTTATATGGGTTTCACATTTTAAATTGTTTTGGACCCAAAGGCCAAGAAATTTGGTGGTTTCAACCTTCTCAATTGTTTGATTGAGGAGTTGGATTTGTAGAGCCAGATAATCTTTGTTTTGTTTTGTATGGATGTCCATGGCAACAGTCTTATCCACGTTTATTAAAAGGTCGTTGTTAATGAAATAATGAACTATTTTATCTGAGATTTGATGAATTGATTTTAAGACATTTTCCTTATTATTTGCTCTCACAAGGACATTTGTATCATCAGCAAAGAGAAGTGACTTAGCATTAGGATCATCTAAGCTGAAGTCATTGATAAAGAGAGGAATAGGATAGGGCCTAGTATGGAGCCCTGAGGCACTCCATAATTAATCACTAGAGGACTAGCTCTGTAGCTCTTGAATTGTAACTTATCTTTGTGTTTAATTTCTACAAATTGCTTCCTATTCCTCAGATAACCAATATAATAGAATAGCTTGCTAGTTGGCAATAACTATATTAATATTACTCAGATACTAAGTACTTATAAATGTAAGTCACCATTAAGGTGTTCTCTGAAGGGAGACTTACTGGTTGCTTGACCAGGTAGAAAACACAGGAATGAGTTGGGAGGATTGAATGCCATAACCGCATGTCACAGTAGCTCAATGGTTACAGCAACCACATATAGAGCAGGAGAACCATTTTCAAATTCTGTCTGTAGCATTGAGTTTTTCAGCTGGTTCCAATAAAATAATGTATAAGTGCCAGAAAAGGGGCAAGTAGGTTGCCCATTGCTAAACCATTCACTGGAGGGTATAGTTAGTTTCTGAATATAAAGTAACTAGTTGATGCACAGTGTAGATAGTATGTGGTACCCCTATATTTCTTATTAGTATTTGTGCAATAGCCAATTTAATCAATATGTATGTAAGCTTGCTATTTAGTATGCTGGGAACAGTGAGATGATATTGGAGAAAACAAGTAGATCATTTTGCTCTAGATCCATATCCTTAATTTTCTCAGTGAGGTCATAAATATTACTTATGAATCAAAATTGTTGCTATGCAAGATCCTCTCCATATTTGTGTTCTAATCCTATTTGACCAATATTGCTAGCTTTGACTTCTCTTGTATAAAATACATCTTTTTTATTTGATATCTAATATCTTTTTGTGTAGGTGTTTCTGTGGTTGGTGTCTTTCTGTGTCTGTTGGTTGATAATGAGTTTGCATTTTTCATTCAAAGGTTATTTTTCTTCCAATTATGGAAAATGGAATGCTTCTATGTTTGATATGTAATCGCCTGTGTTTAGAGTCTCTCTTTTCTGTTTTTTAACTTTGCCTTCAGACAATTGAAAATTGCAAATTTTTCTACTTTGTATCACAGGTTTCCCACTAATTTCAAGTTTAGACTATAAGCTTCTTCATCGTAAGTCGCAAATACTTTTGTAATGTTTTGTTTTTTCCACTTACTTGACATTCTTTTCACCGGCTTTTTGGGCTTTACTTTTTTGTTTACTTTTACTATTTCCCTAGCAGATGCTATCATATTTGAGGCAATTTTTTTATAAACTGAATATCTGAGGCCAGTCTGTTTTTCTCTCTTAATTTCAAAAGAGTTTAATATCCGCTTTGTCTTCTTTTTCCAATGTATCAAAATGTTAATAAAATTATAATCTCATCTAAGTCATATCCAGTTTAGTGCCACATAGTGTAAATGATTTTAAATTCCCACCTAACTGAAATTTAAAATTTTAACCCCAAGTTTTAAGGCCTGTATTATGATCACCAGATAAAATCAACATTTAAAATTTACTAAATGTATCTGAAAGTTAGGTAGGAAATGCACACTATGACTTGTACGAGGGCCGTTCAGAAAGTAACCTCCGATCGGTCACAGTGCGGGTAGTGGGGGGAGTAGCGATGCCATCTGTGCATTCACGCACTCAGCAGGTCAGTCGGCATCAAGCCGTGGTCGAGTGAAAGTCGTACCTGCGCTAGTTTAGTGTTTGTGGCCGTTTGAAATGTGTACTGCAATAGAAAACCCTGCCAAATGTGAAGTGCGTGCTGTTATAAGGTTTTTTACAGCCAAAGGATATTCTGCAGCAGCTATTCATCGTGAGCTTTGTGCCGTGTACGGACCAAGAGTTATGAGTGAAGGAGTGGTCCGTGAATGGGTACGTTTATTTAAAAGTGGACGAGAAAACGTTCATGATGAAGAGAGGAGTGGTAGACCATCATTGGTCATGGACGAACTCGTTCAGACAGTTGATGCAAAAGTTCGTGAAAACCGACGTTTCACAATGTCAGATTTTCCACAGATTTCTAAGACTCTCTTGTATGAGATAGTGACAGCAAGATTGGGTTACCGTAAGTTCTGTGCACGATGGGTGCCCAAAATTCTTACCGACCACCACAAAACTCAAAGAATGGCCTCTGCATTAGACTTTCTGTCACGTTATGAGGCCAAAGGTGAACATTGTTAAACAGAATCGTGACCGGGGACGAAACCTGGATTAAGTACGTGAACCCTGAGGCAAAAGAACAATCAAAGATGTGGGCACATTCAAATTCGTCTACCAAACCAATAAAAGCCCGGCAAGATTTTTCTGCCCGAAAATTGATGGCAACGGTGTTTTGGGATGCAAAAGGGGTGTTGTTGGTTGAATTCATGGAACGTGGGACGACCATTAATCAAGACGTGTACTGTGAAACACTAAAACAATTACGACGGGCTATACAGAACAAACGCCGTGGTATGCTGACTTCCGGTATCGTTTTTTTGCACGATAATGCCCGTCCTCACTCTGCTCGCAGAACAACAGCCCTTCTTGAGTCCTTCAAGTGGGACGTTGTCAACCATCCACCTTACAGCCCAGATCTGGTGCCAAGCGATTATCACCTCTTCATGCATATGAAGAAATGGCTCGGGTCCCAGCGGTTTGATGACGACGAAGAGCTCAAAGATGCGGTCACAGGCTGGCTCCAGGCACAAGCGGGTGATTTTTATGCAGAAGGAATTTCAAAGCTTGTGAACAGATACGATAAGTGCCTCAATCGTTATGGAAACTATGTAGAAAAATAGTGCAAAGATGTAGTTGTAAGATGTATATATTAAAATATTTTTATTTAACTTGGTGAATTTCTTGCAATCAACCGGAGGCTACTTTCTGAACGGCCCTCGTATATTCACAATTTTGGAAGAATGTTTTCTATAGTAGCTAATCAAAAGATTCAGCAGTGCACACTAAGCACAGATAAGGATGTCATATTGGTTTGACGGATGACTTTTATTTGGAATCAGATTTAGATGATCAGGTTTTGGCCTAAATGTTTGTTGCTACTTCAACAGCAGGCACATTAGGCCACACCCAAATAATTTTCAATACAATAGGATGATGAATTTTTAGCTTGTTTTCGGGTATCTAAACTTACCATTAGAAATGATTTGAAGTTTGCCACTTACAGGTGAGTAAGTAGTTTACAAAAATCTACAAATTATACCCAATAAGCTATATGTGTGTATTGGTATGAATGGTTAACATTAATGTTATTTGTATTGTTTATACTGCTATAGTGTGTTGGCTTTATGTGGTGCTTGTTTCCAAAAGGTACCAAATCCAATGGTTTTGAAAAATGAACTGTAGTTGGTAGCATATACCTAAAGGTTATAGAATCTATCTAAATTTTTTCTTGCAAAAAGTGCCAAATCGCATATATAGAGGATATCAAAGTCAACATTTTTCTACAAAACATACAAAATTCTCTTTAAAGTACATAGCAAGAAATAATTAAAAGGTACATAATAGTTGGTTATGAAGTCAAGATTAAGTTCTTGCTAAGGGAAGTAGATTTTTGCATTTGTAAAGCTAGGTATTTGTTCTAAAAGTAAATCACAATAAATATCTCAAAAGTTGATTGATGTTTGGAGGAATTTATTAACAGTGACGGTCATATTATATGTGTATTAATTTGTTGAGTTGGTTTTTTAACACTATGTCAATTACATTGTTGTTATGAGGGACTAATTTTGAAAGCCTATGCTTTCATTTTCAACCTCATGTAGTGTTAAAAAACCAACTCAAAAAATTAATACACATATCTCAAAAGTTGTTATTACATGTTATTTGATCATGAAGCAAGATTTGTACACTTTTTTTTTTTTTTTTTTTTTTTTTATGGCAAAAACTATCAAATACAAAATCAAATATCTAATAACTGTGCATTATTATCATCATCATAATTTTTTACAACTCCTTTCAAAGGGTCCCTGAAAAATTGAATTTTAAATGTTATTTGTAAATAACTACTATTATAGCTTCAGTGAGGTCTTTTACTCTATTCTAAAATTTATCCAGTTGGATAACACACTCCGCACATGTATTGTGCTTAAATTGAGCCTTTGGCAGTTCATAACCTCAGACTTAGTATATAAAAACAAATGAACATATCGTACAACAAAAGTTGATGATACAGCGATTATATAAAAAATCAATACCCTGTCTAAAATCTTTCAGCCACCTATTCTGTAGGTGAAGTAATGTTATGTTCTAAGCTTTTGTGTAGTTTAAGTGGTTAAATAGTTTACGTTAACTTATTTTTAGATAAAGTGAATTGTTCAATGCAAGATTATCTTAATATAAAATTTTCTGCAAACTGTTCTGCAGTAGAAGTGAGATTAAGGTTATTATAATATGGGCAAGTTGTTTTGTAGCAGTTTAAGTCTCTTAACAAAATCATAGTAATCTACTTTATATAAACGTTTTGATATCCTGTTCTGCGGGTGATGTGAAATTATAAGTACTAACCTGTAATAAAGTTTAACCCCTCTCATGTTAGTGTAGGCCACATCTAGAAAATTTAAAAATTCCTCTAAAATTGAATATTTTATCTTAACACTTATTCAAGCACATATTTTCAATTTGTGTAAATATAAATGGATTTTAACTGATTTTAAAAAACTTCACTCTATTACTTGATTCAGAAATGACATATGAAACTGCCTAGATTGGATTGTGTTCAGTAAGTTCACCAGTAGCATAAGGCTTATGAACATTGAACATCTCAAGGAAATGTACAATTCAGTTACATATATAATAAACATTAGATGGATGATTCTAAATACTTCCCTGATTAGATTAGATTAGAAAGCATTCTGTAGGTTCGTTTAGGCCAGAAAGCCACTGAACATAGAACTTGTCAAGGCATATACATGTATACATATGTTTATATACTATATACTATGGAAAAAAAAAATGTATAAAGCTCTAGTGCTAAAAGTATAGGTTACAAAAACAACAGAATACTTTTTTTTTTTTTTTGCATGCACATAAAAACAAAGAGTATCAAAATATGGTGTTAAAATGTATAAATAAATAAATATAATTTCATTATATGTAAAACTAATGTTATGTCAGATGATAGTTTTCAAATTATCGATATAATAGTTACTAGTAGTAATTATATAAACTAAAACATGATTATTGTATTATGTACTCTTCATAAATGTCAACAAATTACAATACATATTTACAAATATGTTATAGAATTTCCAATGCAAAGATTTACAATTATGTACTAGAGTGTAAAATATCAAAACATCAGGCTTTACAGACCTTGTGTCATTGCTAAATACTAAAAAAAAAATGCATTTCACACATTCGTGCAAGTCAAAGTAATACTAGCCTAATACGTATAAACAAATACAGTTTGATTGCATATGTATTGCATTACTTATGTTTTAAACTGCCACTAGGCTTTTACAGCCTTACGTCTTAACATTCTGTTATAATTGATTTGCAGAGCATATCATTTATTGTTAGTTTGATATACATAAATTTAAATAGCCTTCATTAATTCCAGATCAGGCATACAATGATTTGTCATTAAAACACCTGGATATTACTCACAGAGCTACATAAGTTTTATCATCTGGATAATTTGTCATTCAGATAATCTTGTTCAGAATAAAATTATTTTGAGCAAAGGTGCTCTTAAGCAGCAATTTTAAAAACATTGCAATTGTCATTTTTCCCTTTTGATCATTCGGAAGAGCACTGAATATTTTTATGGTTTCATAATATACACCTTTCTGAAAGCAAGAAAGTTTTACACTGGGATGATGGATGTTACCTTTTTGTCTGGTGTTTATATTATGAACTTTGTTGTTATAAATGTGGCTCGATTATATACAAAGATAATTAAGATAGAGAATATTTACATGCAAGGTAGGGTTAATGTCTTCAGTCTTCTGAAAAGAACTTTGCAAGAGTGTTTGCCATTGGTATTAGGAATGACCTTCAACCTTCTTTTGTATGAGGAATATTCATTTACTTTCTGCTGAGTTTCCCCAAAGTAATAATTCATATTCATAACACAGTGGTATTACACACTCACAGCTTCATTCTAAATAAGTTTTCTGTATGTGGTAAAATTTGAAACACATCTGATGGAGATAAGGCATGTCACTGTATGTTTCACAGTAGTAAACTTTTCTTCCTGATTGTTTGCACATAGCTCATGACACATTTACAGCCATGCTTTTCAATATGGTTTGTAAAATTTATGGTAACATGCGCTCCTGAGCTAGTTTTATAATATAATGTTTAACAGTCCGTGTTTTCATCAGTTATGTCTTTACCAATAGAATTAACAGCAAGCAACTTGTGAATCCATGCAGTTAGCATCACTGGCATCGCTTGATTCACTAGAGCCATTATTGCACTCAACTGACTCTGAAGTGTTTCTATTTCACTTTCTTCCTCTTCTGAGCCAGTTGACTCAAAGTAAGAATGGTCACTGATTTCATAATAAATGGATATTATTTTACTGTCTGTCTGTGTTTGCTTAACATGCAAAAAAAATCTAAAATTCCTTAGCTGCTCACAAATGCATGTACACAGTATGACAAATAAGAGGCAGGAAACTTTACTTTAACATGTTTTAACCAGCAATGAATGACATCCCTGCATATTGCAGATATCTATTGATGCTAGATCCAACAGTGACTGCTCAGCAAGCAAGATTAACCCTCGAGCAGGTGTGCTAGTTCACAATGTGCACCATTATTATGAAATTTGCAATAGTAATAATATTATTGAGCCGGCAATGATGTTGCTTCTTCTGTGCCTTCTTTTCAGTTCTTCAACAAGCCTTAGCAGTACTTGCACGGTGCAAGTGTGTATATCTCAGGAGCTTTTACAGTTTATATCTAGAGCTGTCAGTGTACTTATTCATGTAATTATTTTATGCAGATTTCTTCCTAGATATTAATGTTATTGCTTCAATTTTAACGTATTTCATTAGGTTATACATTTCCAATACATCTTTATAGCTTTTTACAATTACAGTATATTTCAATTTTAGGACAAATATTGTCAAACCAAGTGAACCAGAAAAACTTTTACTAGAAGGTGATGAAAATTACATTTTCCATTGTGACTTCTCTGACAACAAAGAGGAATGTTTTGAAAACATGGAATATGAAACTGATTCAGAAATCGAGGATCATCCTGACAGTTATTCTTCTGGCAATACCAGCACTCAAGTTGAGATTTTTGTCACTAGAGACAAATCTAAATGAATGAAAAATAGTCTTGAAGAAAGCTTCCTGTTTAGCACAAAAAAATATAGTCAAAAGTGCTACCAGGGCCTAAAAGAAAATCACAGGGCATCAAGGTTGAAATAACTGCTTTCAACAATATTATCAGAGTTGAAATGATCAATGAAATTGTGCACCACACCAATATGTACATAGAAAGAAAAGCCTATGACATCCAGAGAAAGAGAGAAAAAACACAAGAAGAAGTGAGGTTTATGCTGTTTTGGGCCTTCTTCTTTTTTTCTTTTTTTTTTACTGGTGTCACATCAATGCAATTGAGTCATGGTCTAAAGATAGTACCGGAATGTCAATTTTGAGAACTTGCATGAGCTATAAAAGATTCCTGACCCTGATTAGGTGCATAAGGTTTGATGGTAAACAATGCAGAGAAGAGAAATGTAAATTTGATAAATTGGCAGCAAACAGAATATTTCTGGTTCTTTTGTAATGAACTGCAGAGAATGCTACAATGTTGGGGAATTTGTCTCTCTTCATGAGAAGAATGAAAGATGTTCTTTCATCCTGTATATACAAATAAGCAAAATATGGCCTTAAAGTGTATGCTCTTTGTGATGCAAAGACACTTTATACATTCTCTCTGGAAGTTTAGTGTGGGAAACAACAGAAGGACTCTACCAGATTTTTACATGGCTGCTCGAGGCTGAACTAGCCTCCAAATAACCACATTCAAATTGCAAAATGTTAAGGCTTGTCTAAAGTTTTGAGCTAAATCAAAGATTTTATATCAGTAGGCCGTTTTACAGCAGAGATGTAATTATAATTTGCTTTTGCCAAGCCATGGCAGGATAGTTAATGCTACCTTGGTTATCACATGCTTACTGCCATCCATTCTGCATCAGAGCCACTTTGTATAAGTAAGATATATCCCTATTATTTCTTGTTATAATTTAGTAGGATTGTAATTTTTTGTTCTCTTTCTTTTATTCGTTTCCTCTATTTTTGTATAGCCAAAAATGTTCATTCTATGAATGTTAGATGGAACAATTGATATAAACACAGTTAGAATGTTCCCCTGGGGAAAAGCAGATAGATTATGCAGATACCAATACCATATTTGAAATCCATTGGTAGTACAACATATTTATCTTTGAGATTGGTAAACTGCTGCATAACATACCTAATGTTTTATCTGGTGATCATAGTACATGCTGTTCATACAATTTGGCAAATTGGTTATACGTATACAACTATAAAAAGATTATCTACTTGTTTCATTTGACAAAGTTACCATAAAATCCCCATTTCTCAAACTGTGCAGCTTAGAATTATCTTGCATGTACTCCTAACATGTAGCATGAAGATAAGACATTTGCCACATGTGATAAATATATGCATAGGATATCTGTGCATCATGGGTGAAGGTAGGATGCAAGTGCACTCATTCTTAGTTCTGATCCTAAACTAAATTTAAGGATTTTTTCCACCCCTTCAAGAATAAAGTGGATAACTTGAAAGATGTATTTTGTTTCCAAATGTTGAATATTAGGTGATAAGGAATTCCAGTCTGTGATATAAAAGGTTGAATTTATATGTAGTTAGCAGTGCTTGTTATAATCTTCATGTAATTATTTTGTTTACTTATGTCCTTCATTGACATACTTAACCTTTAACTCCACGCGCCTATTTATGGAACTTAGTTATATACATAGCTTATTCTATATACCACATATAGAAATGCCGAAAAAAGAAACAAAGATTGGGAATGTTCTTAGTTAAACATTTTAATCTTACTACACATATATTTACAATAAATAGAAGCTGTTCATTTGTGTATTTACAGATGTAAGTTAGTTAAACAAGTTCATAATATAATATAGTACAATTTAAATAATTGAATTTTGTTTTATTTATAAGAGGAAAACATAAATATAATTATTATATTATTATTGGACTTTGAACTGTAAAAATGTATTCAGTAATGATGAAGAGATGAAGGTTTTCAGTCAACTCAGTTATTTGCACTTCTGTAATTTAATACTACTTCACATCTTCAGCATTAACTCTAAATTTTCTTGAGCTTCTAGCCAGTAAATACATGGATTGACTCCAACAATTTGAAGATGTGCATCAGCTTTGTCCTCAGAGTAAACTGATGAATTGAAAAAGTCCAGAATCTTGCATTTTTAGTGCTGGAATGAAGCTACCATCTGACTGGTTTGCATGTTATTTTTGGCTGTAAAGCAACTAATTCTTAATATGACTGAGGCATGGGCATGGACCTGGTAGAAAATTATATAGCAGTTATACACATAATATTTTTTAACTTGAGCACAGGTCTGTTAGAAAATATTTTATAGCGCACACGTTTTTAAGCACAATGATTTGTATAAGGGCGCCATCAAGTCTCTATAAAGTCTTGGGAGATGACTAAGCGGATGCTATTGGTAGTCCTACATATTGCCTTGCTTGTCATCTGGCAAATCTGCTACAAACATTAGTAGATAAGTGTGTACATCATGTGAAAACCTCTGTACATTTTGTTAAAATTCTGACAGCATCAAAGTGAAACCATTGGACGTACTAGTCAGTTTCGATGTCATATCTTTCTTCACCAGAGTCCCCCTAGTGGAAACAATACAGCTACTCTCAGACCACTTTCCTCCTGGTGTTACTGAGCTGTTTAAGTACATACTTATTTGTATATATTTTCTGTATGACAGCACTATTATGAACAGACAGATTGTGTTGCCATGAGCCCTCCACTCTCACCAGTTATTGCTAATTTCTGTATGGAGTTTCTGGAGCATTAAATATGTAACACAGTCCCATTAAAACCTACATATTTTTTCAAATATGTAGATGACACATTTGTTATTTGACTCCATGGACTCCACTAGAGGCAGTCAAAACCCGAGCCACTCTCACTCGTTACTCGTAAGCTATGCCACTTCTTGAGGCGACCCAAGTATTCTCATAACACAGTGAAGTAGGTTGAAGTATGATCCATAATATAAACTGCATTAAATATGTAACACAGTCCCATTAAAACCTATATATTTTTTCAAATATGTAGATGACACAGTTGTTATTTGACTCCATGGACTCCACTAGAGGCAGTTCAAAACCTGAGCCACTCTCACTCGTTACTCGTAAGCTACGCCACTTCTTGAGGCGACCCAAGTATTCTCATAACACAGTGAAGTAGGTTGAAGTATGATCCATAATATAAACTGGTTACGTAATAATTAGGACCTGAATTTTTTAGGTTTTAACCTATTTTTCCCCCCTATATGTAAGTTAGAAAGTTTCAAAGTACCTTTATGTTTCAAGCCATTTGGGTACTAATGTGTGAATCTTATTCAATCTAAAAAAAGCTAAATGGGACACTAAGACTTAAAACTTGCCAAACTTAGGTTTTATTTATTTATTTTTTTGTCTTTTTTAACCTCAGTAGAAAATGTATCAAGTTTTTCTTTATTTCATTTGAATACAATTTTTGTTTAACAATTCGTTTTTTAGTTTTGTTTTGAATGTACATTAGAGGTTAACCAGCGAAAGGATTTATCACAATTTTTATCTTGGTATAGAGATTGCATGTATGTTGAAATATACGCTGGCGACATCTTGCGATATTGAAAAATCTTTTTCTGCATATAGGAATATATCAAAAAACAACAGAAAGTTTGCAAATGTGGATGATTGTGTACAACAGCACTACTAAAATGTGAAGTTTGTTTTAAGGAGTGCTATATATTAAAACTACATGCTGAAATGTTTAGTTAAAATGTTTGATCAATAGTATACTGTGTAATAAATTGCCTTAAATTACAGTACAAATTAATAGCATGCTTCCGTGAAGTAAAATAATCTTCATATTTTTATCTGTATTATGTTATAACAGGTGTTTGTCATCGACTTCCTTAAATAGGTAGGAAATTGTTTTAAAACCCCCAAAAAATGCTGAACATTGTTAAAAAGCTAAGAAAATTGTTTAAAACCCTAAAAAGGTTAATAGAAGATAATAAAAGGCCAAAACTGCATTTATAAAAATCTGGGTCGTAGTAATAACACAAGATGACATATATGCAACATATAACAGTACATATATCCAAATGCGTTCACAGTAAACTGTTTAAATCAGCGATATAAATCATTAATGACATACATATACTTTGTGTTGCTATGTATAAACATGTTCATATTACAAGCGAAAATAGAATTACTTCTTGTAACATAAATGTCTTAGGAGTAATAAAATATATACACACTTATTTGTAATAAAAGTGGAGACCATGCACACATATCTGCAGATTCTGTGATACCAAATTTCGTTTTTAACCCTTTGCCTAGCGTGGGCTATTTAAATACCACCCTTATCGGCTATTTAAATCTTAAATCGTTTGAACAGATGAATGCAAATTTCCATTCATTACACCGCAGTCTTGCTGAGTATCATGACTCTTATATGCATATTGCCAGCTATGGATTCAGCTGCATCTACTGGCATGAGAGACGTGCTAAACAGCAGTGAGAAACGAGCATGATTGAAAGCTGACTTGACTGGCTTAGACTCCACACTCTTCCAGATTTTCTTTCACACTTAAATAGCCTCTGATCACAAATACAGTTTACTATGAAAGTTGAGAAGGATGCATCCCTCCCTTCCCTGGACATTCTGACTTCCAGAAAACAGGACTGAATTCTTAATCATTCCATCTATCGCAAAAATATTCTAGCTATATTGTCATTTGTAATAAATAACCCAGAAAAGTTTACAAAAAATACAGATATTCATAACAAAGAGACCAGACATAGGCAGAACTTACATAGACCAACAAATAATTTGCAGTTATTCCAAAAAGGGGTTTACTACAAAGGAATAATTTTGTTTAGTTCACTTCCCTTGCAAATGAACAAACGCAAGTTTAGATCAGAATTAAAAAGATACCTTATTACTCACACCTTCTATACAGAGGAGGATTTCATTCAATCAAAAAATGCTGGTAATAATGTAACATTGTAAATATAATAAACATGAATATTCTAAGAATGCAAATGTACAGATAGGCTTTTGGAAACAGACATGTAATTGAAAATATGCAAAACTGACACCTCTGAAAATTCATTGTCAGAGTTATTATTTGTAAATAAATGTATTAATAAGTATGAATAAATGTAATTGATGATATGATCTACATCCTAGAGTTTGGGCTTTGAGTCTAATCTCATAATAGGATCTACAGATTGCAATGTTATGTATGTAAACCTACACACACACTGATCTGTACCTTAACACAAACAGCTTCCACCATAAATTACAACAAATGGGTATTCTTAATACGTTGGTACATAGAGCAGATTTTGTATCAGATCCAGATAACCTTCAAATTGAATTTCAACACCTAAAATTTACACTCCAACAGAATGGATATTCCATGAAGGGTATTGCAGCTGCTTTAAAAAGAGCCAGACAAAAAAGGAACCCCCAACAAGGACACTCCAGGAAAATATAAGCCAGCTGGTATAGCCTACATACCATTTACAGGCAATTTTTCGGAAAAGATAAGTAGACTGCTCTACGAATATGGTATCAAAACCATCCATAAGCTACTGCCTAAATCAGATATTTGGTCAGGCCAGTAAAAGATAATTTAGTTCTAAGGGTATCTGGTGTCTACCACATTCGTTGCAAATGTGGCACAGTACATCAGCCAAACAGGATGCACTATTGCTACATGCATCATTGGACACCAAAGAACCATCAGGCTTGTGCAGCCCAAAAAATCTAGACTGGCTGAACATTGTATTGAAAACAGCCACAGGGCCAATTTTACCAACACCAGGATAGTGGCCATCAGGAGAAGAGTAAAAGAAGCCTTAGCCATCTCATCTGAAGCAATAATCTTAATCGTGATTCAGACCTACAACTAAGTACAGCATGGGCACCAATGATAAAGAGCCTTAACACCTAATTCTGAACCGGTAGTCTCCCAAGACTTTAGAAACTTCACGGCACTCTTATACAACAGATTGTGCTTAAAAATGTGTGTGTTATAAAATGTTTTCTAAGAGGTCCATGCTCAGGTTCAAAAACATTAGACATTTAACCACTGTATAGTTTTCTACCAGGTCCATGCCCATGCTTCAGTCATATTAAATATCAGTTGCTTCACAACCAAAAATAACATGCGACCAATCACATACTAGCTTCATTCTGGCACTATAAATACGCGATTCCGAACTTTCAATTTATCAGTTTACCCTGAGGGTGAAGATGATGTACATCTTCAAAACGTTGGAGTCAATTCATGTATTTACCTGGCTAGTGCCCTAGAAAATTTAAGAGTTAATACGTCGTCAGGAAAGCTTCATTTCTTACTTTATCTTCAACATTGTCTGTTTTTCTGCAATGTAAACCAAGCAATTACTGTTGCAGAATATTCTTTACACACTGATCTTTTACATTTGCTTATGACATTGTTGAAACTGTGTTATTTTCCTCCTTCACAAGAAAAGCATAATGGTGGTGCTTTCGCTAGTGGCATTTCCTCCTCTTTTTTTCTTCTTGCCTTTTTATATTTTATAGAATAAGTTGTGTGTCTGAAGATAGGTTCTTTCTAATATGTGGTTTCATCAAAGATATTGACAAGGCTTTCAGATAATTTTTTTGTATTTATGACCATCAAACAATGTTTATTGCAATATGCAAACTCTGTCTGTTTAATCCTGCTAGGGCCAAAGGCCATTTTGTTGTTGATACTGTGTAACATTATTTAGTTTATTCACAACATAAACACCACTTATGTAGCAATTATGCTCCATTAATATGGCGGACATTTTGGTTTGTGGATCAACTTCAGAATTATTGTACACAGCAGAAACAAAATCAAAGAAGCGATTTATTTAAGGGGGAGGAAACAAACATGCTAATATCATCTTTCCAGAACCCAAAAATAAGCAATTCTGCTTCTCTTATTTATGCAGCAAAAACTCCATATTACATTTCATTCTTTTTTCATTTGCATGGTTCTAGCAAGTGGCAAGTGATGCTTGCTGTTGTGCTGAACATTTTATATTGCCCTCTGCTTGTTACCACAACAGATCTCCAAATAAGTAACATATAATGTTGTGGAATCACATACCACAAGTAATTTTAATCCATATTTGGTTGGTTAAATGGGGATGTAGTGAATAAAGCTATACCTTTCCCTAAAAGATATCAATAAATCAGCTATTGTAATTTGCTCTCTCAAACAATAGATGCTTTGGCAGACCAGTAGTGAACTAATTGCAGCGAGTAAGAACATTAATCTATTACAACCCATTACACACTCAAATATTTATGATCTAGTTCCATCAGTTTTCAGTAGTTCATGGAAGATGTTGTGTATGTTGCTCACTAAACAATGTAGCTTCAGAGATCAAAGCAAAATTCAAATATAGCAGTGCCAACAATGTAACTATCTGGTTGTTCTTGCACTTCAACTGTGGGTTGGATGTCCCTACAGTGCTGTATTATATACACCAGCGCGTGTACTTGAAGGTTAAGCCAGTCTTAAATGTATAATGTAACATGTTTTACATCTACATGTCTTACTATTATTAACTGATGTGAAATGTTGAAGCTGTGCAAGCTCAGTTATCCAGAGAAGACTTTTTGTACTTGTCACTTAGAATGCTAATAAAATTTCCTGTATAAAAACTATTTTGTTGTGTTTTTAATCCTTGTGCGAGGGCAGATCAAAAAGTAACACACAATAATTTTTTTACAAAAAAGTTTAATAGTTAAAAAAATCACAAATGAACTTACATTGTTTACCTACTTTTCGACATAGTCACCAACTTTCTCAACACATTTGTCCCATCATAATACCAGTTTCAATATGCCCTATTCATAGAAGTCCATTTCCCTTGAGTATAGCCATCTGTAGACTGCTGATTTCACTTCTGCATCTGTTGCAAAGTGTTGGCCGACCAGGAATTTCTTCATGGGACCAAACAGTTGAAAATCCAATGGTGCAAGGTTTGGATGCTGGAACATCTCCCAACCAAATTTGGTGATTTTTTTGATGAGCAGTAGCAGCGAGTAGGGGCGAGCATTCTCATGAAATTTGACATCATCAGCATTAATGTTGTGGCATTTGTCACGAAGGGCACAATGCAACTTCACCAAAGTTTTAATGTAGGCTGCAGTATTCACAGTGGTCCCATGTCAACAAAGTCCACCAGTAAAACACCATCCCAGAACACTGTCACAAGCACTTTCCTAGCACTTTGAATTTTTTTCTTTACAAGGGAACCAGCATGTTTCCACTCCATACTTGCCTGCTTTGTTTCAGGCGTGTAGTGGTATGCTCATGGCTCATCACCAGTGACAATTCCTTTCAGAAAGTAATGCCCTTCTGCGGTGTACCGCGTTAAATGATCCAAGCTTGTCATCATTTGCTGGTCCTTATAGTTGTCTGTCAGGTTCTTAGGCACCCAACAAGCACTAACTTTACGGTACACTGCACCATAAGAAATGTTGAACTGCTGTGATAAGGTTCACAGTTGCACATGCCATTTGTTTAAAATTTCCGCCTCAATGCCTCTGACATTCTGCGGAGTTGCAGCTGTTACCAGCCTCTCGGAACATGGCAAATCACTAAGGTTCACACGGCCCTCTTGAAAGAATGCACACCACCTGGAGACATTGCTACGGCCCATATAGTCATCCCCATACGAGCCATGCATATCCCTGTGAATTTCACTTGGTTTATGCCCTTTGGCTCACAAATATCGAACCACATCTCTCTGCTCTTTACACATGGATGACAGTAGCATGCATGCCATCTTTGTTGTGCAGTTCATGTTTCTCTTGCTAGAGCTGCACATGAAACAAAAATACTCTCAGCAGTGAAAACTTCAAGTTATATCTGTGTGAAATTGCAGCATTCCAGCTGCAATACCAAGGCAGAAACAAAATTATTGTGCATTACTTTTTGATCTACCCTCATAGCTATTTATTTTATTGTGATGAAAAGTTTACTGTATTAGAAAAAAGTAGCTCAATTTTCCAACAAGTGTTGCAAGAGTGTTTCTTAGTCCAACATGAGTCACATTTTTTCAAAGTATAGATTTATTGAGTCTCATGTGTATTTAGAATCACTTTTTACAAAAATTTCATGCCAGAGAATTTCTTAACACAACTTAGGTTTATAGGTTTACTAATAATTTATTATTTACGTATTACACATGTAGCCATACTGAAGAATGCAGTCCAGCCAAATTATCTGTGTAACTATCTGTCTGTTGCTAAACTATGATGACTAGCTATGAACATTAAACACCAACTTGTTAACTTACTAGGTCTAGCCTCAACATAATTGCTAGACCACAGGGTAGACCTGCCTAATATCTTTCCTGAAAACACCCTGTCAACAATTCTTAGTATCAGTGTGACACAAATACCTATATATGCGCTGTCTAAATGTTCTCATCACATGCCGCCTCTGTATAGATGATGCTGTAGACCTCCTCCAGCCCATAGTAGCCCCTCCAGTTATTATGTATTTGGCTGGTGAACTGTTAAGTGCTCTGGAATTAAATTAAAGCATGTTTGCATTATCATCATCTGCAGCTCATTTGTTTCATCATCATCATCCCAGGGATCCAATTGCCCTCTACAATGCATTCTGTATTTTGAATTTATCAATGTGAATGATGAAATGGCGAGGCGGGGACTTGCAGTGTATTCAGTTTCATTGGAGGTCATGTGACTTCACAGCAGTAACTGAACTTTACTGTCTGTAAAGCTCACACATTGGTCTCAAACTAAACACTCAATTACCACTACCTTGTATGACTGAATACTAGCAGTAGTTAAGTAGAAGAATTCAACCAGGCGATAACTTCACCCACTAGAACCATGTTCCTTTGCACACAGACTGTGTCACTTTTTCATGTCCAGTTAGATTAGATTAGAAAGCATTCTGTAGGTTCATTTAGGCCAGAAAGCCACTGAACATAGAACTTGTCAAGGCATATACATGTATACATAAATAAATAAATAACAAAATAAATTTAACTACTAGATTAATTATTAATACCAAAAGTCATGAGAGCAGAACTCTACTTAAGCATTTTCCCACCTACATTAAAACTCAGGATACATGCGGTCCTATCTCTTAATGGGATGCAGGACAGCATTATTCAGAACATAATGTTCATGTCTTCAGCAGACCCTCACCAAATAATAGCTGAAGATAGGCCTCTGGATCATTCAGGTAAATGACTGCTCTGTTTTATTAATCAGATGAGCCATTTCTAAAACTTTTATAAATAAATCTACAAGAATACCGCCAAGAAAATACAACCTTCGCTTCTCATGCTGCAATAAATTCTGCTCGATTGCATGACTTTGTTTGTAGTGCAATAAAACCTGAAAGAAAGCATGGTCAAGACTTTCCAAAACTAACTGGCTGTCAATCACTTTCAGATGCTGCACAATTTATTGAGCAGATGTGGGAATTATATGCAGAGGTTGGTAAAGATTTGTTTTAAATGATGTATATGTTGGCTTCGATATGAGAAGTAATAGGGTGCATTGTCATTGATTATTTCTGTCTCCTTGTATATGAACATTCATTTCTCACATCATTTGTTTGGAAGTATAAATCAAGTATATCACAGAGCCATGCTCACATCATAAGACTGTTTTGAATCTGGTAAGCTAAGTGGTCATAGCCTGGAGTCTTACCTATTTGGTAAGAATAAACCCTACATCATTTTGAGGATATACTCAAGTATTGGAAGTACAGCAGAACCTACTCATGTGTCTCTCTTACAAGAGTATATACTCATATTTTATGAATAAAAGTTCTGTTTTACAAGTTCTTTCTGGTCTCATATGGAGCATTCTTTCCTTTCTCATGTTGAGAAAATTCTCACCTCTAAATATGTTTTTCCTTAATTAAAAGTACATCTGAAGAAAATGCCAGAATTTATTTATTTTAAACTTTGCAGTAATAATTTTAATTTATGATTCTGTGTTGAATATTTTACCATAAATTCATATTAATTTTTTGCTAATTTTTGGGTAGAACTAATGAATAATGACATGACTGAAATGAAAATTAACAGGTAATTAAAGTTACATTAATGTTAAAATCCCTGGCCCTTCTTTCAAACATGTGATGTGTGATTTTTTTCTAAGTCCAATGTTAGCTGAATATTTTTTCAAAGTACTGCTTTAGATTTTTTTTTTTTATCTAATATGTATTTAAAAACGCTTTTAACTATGATTTCATGCTGGAGAATTTTTTTTTTCTTAACGTGAAGTCTACAGTCCTTTAGTTATTTACTTTCTGCTCATGTAGCCATACTAAATAATGCAGTGCAGCCAAATTATCCATTCTGTATCACTTAATGAAATTCTACCAACAGTCTTTTTTCGTCAATAAATTACACTAACTGTATAACTAAACCTAGTCACTGTCTTCCACAAGTTCCTGAAAGGTTTACTGAATGATTTTTGGTGTCACCATGACACAAATATTCACAAATGTGTGTATCAAATATTCCAATCAAATTCCGCCTCCACATAGACGCTTGCATAGAGTAGTAATAGTTCTTATTATTACTATTGTTATTGTTTACTTCACGGCAGTAACTGAACCAGCCATATACAGCCTCACCCATTTGTCTCCAACCGAACACTGCATTACCTCATATGACTGATTTAGGTGGATGAGGAAAAGAAAATGCCCAGGCAAAGCTTTGCCGCTCAAAAAGTTGCATACAGATTCTGTGACTTTTCCATATCCAGTTTTAATATGAATAATGTATATATGAGGCGTATTCCAAAACTAAGGTTTGGCGAACAATATGTCAGATGATAGGCTTGAATGACGTTTGACGCCTGCAATGCTGTTTACCAGCTCCTGGGGAACATATAGCAGTGCTGGTGTGCCGCAATAGGCGCTTGCTTGTCGATGGGAGCAGATTGAAATGGCCGCAACAATTGTAGCAAACTTAGTTTTTAAATGTAATATCTTCCAAATATGCGTCACGAAGATTTTGAGGAAGATCTCCCCGCCCCAAACCACCCTTTACTTGGAAAAAATGTCGAACACTTTGATTTTCCCAAAAATGACTCTCATTTTGATTAAAATTCCTTTTATATTAAAGATATTTACAGGGCAAATAGCATTTATATCTTGAATTTTCTAGCAATAGCCTTCGAGACTCTTTATTCTGGATGAATTCGTAAACCGTAAGAGAGAAACAAAAACTTACTACAAAAAAAAAAAAAGAAGGAAAACTGTAGACCTCGTTAAAACACACAATTTATATAATATGTTGTGTTTTTTTGTGGAGTTGACTATTTCCGAAATATTCCTTGTTATTGGTTTCAATTTTAAAACACTTACATTGTTTAAACTCACCATTGATGCGGTCTTGGCAATAGTAATTGAACAATCGCCTCCACAAGCTGAAACATTTCTCATAAGGGGATTTGTCAACCCCTGGCCATGCAAAGAAACGATTTCAATCACATAGCAACCAGCTTTAAAAGCATTTGACTATCGTTTTAGCCTAGTATTCTCTCTTGTTTCACGTCTGCTTATAAGGAAGCAATTAATACACCGATTTCTGGTATCTTATGTTCATCTTTGTTAGAACGAAGTAGAGAGAAGGATCAGCTTTTGTAAGAATAATCTGTTGCAGGATAGCTAGAGAAAGTCATGAGAATGGAACACAGATTTATTTTTTGTCTAGCATTCTTTCAAAACGTGTGTGCACGTGTTTAGTCATCTTACGCCAAAAAAAAAAAAAAAAAAAAAAAAAGAAAAAAAGGAAAATGTAAATAAGTAACGGTCCTTCACTAGACCTCAACACTGGAATTTTCCGTGCCTGGTAAAACACACATCAGGATAGTTAAGACTGCATTCAAGAAGAGCGGCATAATGATTGAGAATATCGGTGGAAGTACATGGAAAGAGAACGCTTAAAGGTCCTAGCAATGTTACCCCTACCACCACCACCTAATGTGATATATTCACATTAGCTGTATTTATTCTATGTCATTTACTATTGGGTATAAAAACAACTTTTACAAAAGATAGTTTTCTCTACTTCATTTTAATAGGGATAAGTCTTTGCAGGAATAATTATATTACACATTTCGTTATAATTGTAAAGAGAATAGCGATAGTCAAAATGCATCCAGAATGAACAGGTCTTCAGAAGCTATTCCCAGAAAATTCAAGATATACATTTTATTTGCGATGTAAATAGCTTAAAGTGGCTCTAACCAAAATGGTTAGCCATTTTTGAGACACTAAAAATTTTCAAAAAATGTACCATTTAAAGGGTAGTTGGAGGTGGGGGATTTTCTTGAAAATCTTCATGTCGCGCCCTTAGAAGATACTGAACTTCAATACCAATTTTGTTATTTAACCGACTTTTCGTTTTGAGCTATGCTGTCCACAGACACACGGACTTTTTCTAAAAAAAATTTTTTCGGACTCAGGGGACATCAAAACATATATTTCCAGTGAAATCTCAGTATCGAATTTTTGGGTGGAATATACGAATACTTCGTCTATGCACTATGTACATAGTACGTGTAGAGAAAGTAAAAAGGTGAATATTAATATGCATCATGGAGCGTCCATTTTATATGAACTGTAGCAGAAGACCTAATGCCGATGAACTTGACGTAGTATGAAAGTCTAAAATATTGTATTAAATGGAGCTATTTATGATTGACTTAACATGACTTGATTTAACGCGACATAACTTACAGTTTAGCAGTGTCAAACTTTACGTTCGTGTTAAGTTAAATGATGTCACAGATAATTAGAACCAATCGGCGTAAAGCAGCAGCATGAAGTACCAATCAAGAGTAATTTCGGTAAGGTTAAGTAAAAGTGCATCTTAATAGGTGTTCAGTTTAGCAGGATTTCTTAACTTCAGATTACTCCCATCACGTTAAGTAAAGTTCATCGCAATTACGGCTTGGAGCAGTTGTATCGGGTCCTTACGAGAAATATTTATTCCTACGTATAATACAAACAAAAAAAAATATTTTTACAATGTATTTGGCTGTAGATAAGAATGGAGTTTGCTCTATTTGAGAGATGAACGAGAGGCAGACCGGGGATTGGGTTCAAAAGTGGAATACGAGCAATAGCCGGGAGGAGCAGGGTTGCCTGTACATACCGTTGCAGGAGTGACCCCGACCTTGACGTAACAACCTGAATGACCACTGCTATAACAGCCTCGTAACACATCCCGAATAGAATAGGTAGGTCGCGTCTAGCTCCACCAGTGGGACAGGGGTAGTGTCAGTTGTTTCTACTCGCTCGACAAGACACGCTCGACTGTCATCTGTTCCAGGTATGTTTACACACAATCTGTTTCTGTGCAACTCTTATTTATCAAACTAGATGCTTCAAAAAGGGTAGAGGCGTACTGCCTTTAACATATTCAATAAGATGCATTTGCAGCTGATAGGTGTTATTTTGTCTACCCTCACCTAGGGAAGAAAAATTGTTACATTTTGCAAAAAGAATCGATATCGTGATGTTGATAAAAATGTTAGCGGTTCAGTCCCACTGTATACCAACAATCAGCGGAAGAAACGTTGGTATACATAAACCTTGAATTTAAGTTAAGTGTAAAATGTTTTTAAGACACTTTGGTTAAACACCTATAAGTATTTCTCCGAGCTCATGTCGCATTAAACTGTGATTCATGCTGACTTCTGTCTAAGCTACCTCCGTAAAACAAAATATTACTCGAGAATCTCCCTATGCAGATATCTGAAAACGTAAAATCAGGTTTATTTTTCTATATCCATTGTCGTTTTATTACTTTTTCTGCTACTTGTAGTATGTAGGGGAAGTATTTCATTTCACCAAAAAATCCGATACCGAGATTTCGCCAGAAACATACCTTTCAATTTGATTAACACTGGGCTATTGATTAAAATGCCGTCCATTAAAGATATTTGCATGGATAATAAAATGTATATGTATCTAATCTTCTGGGAACACCCTGTGACATTCCTGAAGAAGAGTCAAATACTGAGATACTTCAGAGAAGAGAAGAAAATGTTAGAAGAAACGTTTTTGAAGCAAGCTTAAAAAGAAATAGAACATAAATTATTCTTTTTTTGATGAGAAACAACTTGATATGTAGTGGTTGTTACACAAAAATCTAGAATTCGTCAAAGGTAGGTAACTAAACAAGACTTGTGTGGAATACAGCCATTTTTGCAATAAAAATAGGAAACATCTTACCAATTTCATTACATCATCTCATCCAACGTATTATTACGATACTGAGAATATAAGCTCTTGAACGTATTGTTTGCTTTAGTGGTAGCAGCAGTAATAGTAATTAAGGGGAATTTAGAAATACTTATGCAATTATTAATGGTAATATAGTTATCTAAAGCCATAAACCAATTTCGAGAATACACTCATTAGGTAAGATGTTACAATGGAGATAGTAGAAATTGCCTGACTATAGTGCGTTTGAGTTCTAGGCAAGCTTCTAGTTTCTGAACAAACAAGAAAGGAGACTTAACAATTGGTGTAATACCCAATGCACTGTGATACTCCAAATTACGCATTCAAATCTGTAGTCAAGTAAAGAATCCGGTTATGCACCTACTCGGTATACCGAGTCAATGACATCACAGAACCGAACCAACTTGATCGAATCGTCTCCAGCCCTACTTGTGGATTTAATGAAAATGTGCCAAAAGTACAAGAAAAAAATGGTATCGTTCTCGCAGAGTAATCACTTCATTAATTATACTAACCGCTCCCAAAAATACCTTCATTCTCTCATTGTAATTATCTTATACTTATTAGCACTCTAGAATATATACTTCAGCCAGAATATTTTGAGACAATGGAAGGGGGAAATAAGATTGTCACGCAGCTGCACCGGTGGCTGTCACAAAGTGTCACCACGTGTAACCGACGAGCAACCTATCGTGGTGTAATGGTTACCATGCTAGCTTCATATACCCAAGGTCGCGGGTTCAAACCCGGCGGAGGACGATGGCATGGCTTCCTTCGGAAGGGAAGTAAAGCCGTTGGTCCCGTGTCGTAGATTTACGGCACGTAAAAGAACCTCAAGCCTGATAAGCGGTCTTTCACGCCCAGTATAGAATGGGACGCTGAGAACCACAGGAGTTAGAGAGCGTCCATAAATAACACGCCATTTCCATTTTGACGAGCAACCTGTTAGCTACGTTTGCCATTTCTACTGTCTCAAAAGACTTTGACCAAGGAATAGTTATCCGAAAATTGTCTTATTCTATGGTCAGAGTCTTTTGAGACAGCAGCTGCCACAAAGTGCAGACACACGTAACCGGTCAGGGGACGAGCAACCTATTTCCTAACTTCGCCCTTCGTTATTACGAAAGTAATTTCGTAGAGTAAAAGGATAGCTGAGAACCCTGGAAGAACTAAAACCATGGTTGGGAGGTAAACTCACTACCTCCATCCCATGGAGGAGGGCCCTTTTGATGGTAAACGCAATGTTTAGTTGTTTACAAAATGTTATCTGGCTGATCCCATTGCTCTGTCGGTAGAGCACCTGCCTGCTGTGCGTGGGCTCCCGGTTTCGATTCCCGGCTGGGAGTGGGAATTTTTCTGTAGCCCAAAATATTCCCTATCCTGCCCAGAATCTGGAAGTATGAATGAGAGTGTGAATGCGCATGTTACATAATATATAAAAACCCAAATAAAACGCAATGTCAACTGTGCAAAAGTTAACAACTCCAATGCCGATAGGAAATATGCTCCAAAGTTAAAAAGGTCGCAGATATGACCATTGCAGTTAAGGCAGAGTATAAATGGAACAATAGAAAATCTTATCGGTAAACAATATCACATGATTAACCTTAGGATTACTGTATTTAAGAATTGATAAAATTATTTATATATATTATATTTCCTTCCCCCTAAAGTGCTGTTATTTTTAAAATAAGGTAGTCTTTAACATTTAAGAATTCTAACACGTACTGCCTTTGTGGTCGAGTACTCAGCATTTTGGATTTTCAAGACATAAGTAACGAGATCAGTTCCCGACTAGGACGAAGTTTTTCTTTTATTGGAATTTTTCCCTACCCTCCAAAATCTGGCAATACATATGTGGGAGTGAATGCCTCAGGGGCGTGCATTTTCCGGAAAAAAGAAGCATTGCTTCCGCCAAAATTGTCAGATATTTTTACATTTCCATTAAAATCACCTTTAAGAAAAAAATTGCGATAAAACCGCGCAAGCGAATTGCTACACAACTTGCACTTTTGCAAGTAGTTTTCTAAAGCCTCTACAGATGTCGTGGAGCATTAGCTGATGATCGATATTTAGATACACTGTCGATATGTTGTTTTGCGAAAGAAAGCTATTTCTCGCTTATTACCTCCCTATGGGTAATCCAGATTACAGCTTGTTAAAGGCTGGGAAAGAACCTCGACTCAGTTTATGTTTTCTTCATAAAAATAGAGCAGCTTAGTATTACACGATGTCGCAGACTTTTCTAATCGAATGCTTATTTACAAGTTTCATTTCTAAATACACAATTGTCGGAGTTTTGTGATTAGAAATAGCACTTGCTGGAATCAATTTTGAAACTGAAGATTAATTGCGCTTTATGGTGAGAACACAGAGTGCAGCGGGGAGTAATGAAACATTTGAGAGAAGAGTGTTTTATGGTGTGCGAAACTTTGAATCGAAATTTCTATTCACTTACCTAAGCAAAGAAGAAACCATTGAAAAAGATAGGGAAACTACAGCATTAGAGAATTTGAAAACAAATGAAACATGTGTGCGACATTTTAATGAAGACATGCGTAGAATGGCCTACAGCAGGCGACACCAACTGGTTGTCCTTTGAAGAAGGCAGAGAGCAAATTTGCCCGACTCTCCAAAGAAAGCTTCTAAATCAAACTCCGCCGCACATGAGCCCGAAGCCAGGCCCAGACCTACCGCCCGACCGCTGCGTCCCCCATCTCTGTCCATTACAGGCGACATGGGTGGGGTGCAGCATTGGAGCGTGGGACATGGTTAGTGCCCCGAGTTCCTCTGAGGCCAGCAGTAAAACAAAAGAGAGGTAAAAGGAAAGATGACTTCAGGTTTTAGAAACATTTAAGCAGTTTAAATTTGAAAGCAACAACAAAGAAAATCTCGGAAACGGTTAAATCCACAAAAAGTATTATATAAATTGTCTGTTTTAACGAGGTCTACATTTTTTATGTAGTAACTGTTGTCTATCTCTTACGGTTTACCAATTCGACTAAATTAATCCAGAATAAAAATGTCTTCAGAGGCTATTCCCAGAGAGTTCAAGATGTGCATTTGGTTTGTCATGAAAATACCATAAGCATATGGTATTTTAAGAAAATCATTAGAGCTGTTTTTGAGTAAATCAAAAATTTCAAAAAATGTAGCTGGGGTGGGGGAATTTCCCGAAAACCTTCGTGTCGCATCCTTGGAAGATATTGAACTTCAGTACCAATTTTGGTATTTAACCGACTTTTCGTTTTTGAATTATGACGGCCACAGACGTAGACACTCACATAAACACATCCTTTTTCTAAAAATCCCTAAAACATGCATATCCGGCGAAATCTCGGTATTGAATTTTTGGGAGGAATACAATGCCTTCTCTAGCTACTATGTACATTGTATGTAGTACTAGAGAAAGTAAAAAATAGTTGCGGGCTTGAGTCAAAGATTTAAATTTTATGACAGCGTAATTGCACTTTCACTCTCACATACATACTTCCAGACTCTGTGGCGGATAGGGAATAATTCTGGCTAAAGAAAAATTCCCCGCCCCAGCCGGGAATCAAATCCGGGACCTCCGGGTGAGAAGTCAGCTCGCTGACCACTCGATCACGGAGGCAGTCTTCTTTTCATTACTGCTCCCATATCGTAGATTTTCACCACATGCCACTGAAATGCGTGTGTGTTTGAAGTTGATAACGATTAAAACCCAACGTTGCTAACTAGCCATCGGATTTGTATACAAATCCATATTTAATTTGTTTTAACTTGAAAAATGTTTTATGTTCTTCTATCTGGTGTGGAAAATGTTATAGTGCATATAATTGCATATTTCTGATGTTGCTGTATACTTATTACTTTCTCTAGACCCATTTGTACAATGCATATAGGGACAGAGAAGGTAGGTATTGTATTCCACCCAAAAACTCGATGTCGAGATTGCACCGGAAATATATGTATTGGGGTCCCCTGAGTCCGAAAAATAGAAAAAGGTCCATATGCGTGTGTGTCTGTGTGTGCCTGTGGACAGCATAGCTCAAAAACGAAAAGACCGTTAAATACCAAACTTGGTATTTAGGTTTGGTATCTTCCAAGGATGCGACATGAAGATTTTCAAGACGATCCCCCTACCACAAACTACCCTTTACATGGAAAAATGTTTAAAACTTTTGTTTTTCTAAAAAATGGCTAACGATTTTGATTAAAATGCCGCACATTAAAGATATTTACATCCCAAATAAAATGTAGATCTTAGATTTTCTGGGAATAGCCTCTGAAGACCTCTTTAATCTGGATGAATTTTGCTTAACTGCTAAACCGTAAGAGATACAAAAACGTACTACACAAAAAATGTAGATCTCGTCAAAATACACAATTTATGTCCTTTAAGTTTTAGTTGTGGAGGTAACCTTTTCCGAGATATTCCAGGAAGTGTTCGTTTTTCTTTTGTTCTACTCCTGGCCAAGCAAAGAAGCGATTTGCATTGACAATCGCATAACGATAGCTTAAAACATTTGACTATCACTTTAGCATAGCGCATTCCTTTAGTTCCCTTCTGCTTATAAGGAACTAAGTAATAACATTCTGTTAATGTTTATCTCGATTAGCATTGTGTGGAAAGAAGAAGAATTTTTTGTAAGAAGTTTGCAGAGCAGCTAGGGAAGTTCATGTGAGTGTAACTCATCAGATTTTTTTTCTATATATTTGAGTATACAATACTGTATTTTTAAAGTTTTACTTTTAAAATTAATATTTGAATTCTTTAGTGACAAAATAATACATCCTGCTGTGGTGACAGTATTTGTAATCAACAGTTGAAGTTTATAGTTGAAGGTACTCGTAAAAAAAAATGAAAAATCTGGCCTATTTTTATGAGATTAAGACTGAGAGACCTCTTTTAAAGTAGACAAGAAAATTAAGCGGTACGTTGTGCAGCTTTTTAGAGTGAAACCTCACATTAAAGTTTTATGCGCTGTGGAATTACATCAAGGTGGGAAAACTTCCTGAAAAAACAACTTCAGTGTTAAGTAGTGCTTTAAAATTTTGCCCATTAACACCTGTAGATGTGGAAGTATCCTTTGCAGCATACAAACTTAATGTCATAAGTTTACTCATGGGCATTTGGAGAACATTATCATAAAATCTTAAGTGTTTCATTTACATTACTTTCTCTATCTGTTCTACAAACGAACAAGTCTTATGAAAGATTTTTTTATGTATATCGAGATAAACATTAGCAGAAATGGTCTTATTACTTGCTTTTCTATTGGTAGAAGGAAAATAAGGGAGTACATTAGGCTAAAGCTATAGTAAAATCTTTTAAAAGCTGATCGATGTGTGAAGCAATTAAAATTCGGTTAATTAATAACAAGGAATGTCTCAGAAACGATTAACTTTACAAAAAATGTATATACATAAAGTGTGTGTTTTAACGAAATGGAAATGAAGTGGTGTTTATAGACGCTCTTTAACAACAGTGGCTCTCAGCGTCCTATTGTATATTGGACGTGAAATACCGCTTAATTTTGCTCATATGCCTCTTTATCAGGCTTGAGTTTCTTTTACGTGCCGTAAATTTACGACACGGGACCAACGGTTTTACTGCCCTTTCGAAGTAAGCCATGCTAAGAATTTTGAAGGTCTTCGTTGGTGTGAAAGTGCTGCCCTCCTAGCCACGTCTTCAGTTCAGGGAAAAGGTGAAAGTCGCTGGGTGCCAGGTCAGGACTGTATGGCTGATGATCGAAAATGCTCCATTGATATTGTTCAAGGAACCGATGGGTTGTGCCAGCAGTGAGTGTTCGAGCGTTGTCACGGATCAACACAAATCCTAAAGTCAGCATTCCTCTTCGTTTGTTTTGAATGGCTCTCCGCAAACGTCGTCAAGTACAAAGATCTTCAAAACAACGACAATGCTCGTTTGAAATCAATGGCCGCAACATTTTTTGAAGCGGGTATTGCAAAGCTTGTGCACAGGTACGATAAATGTCTCAATCTTTTCGGAGATTATGTTGAAAAGTAACCCTAAGTGTACAAAACTTTCAGTAATAAAATAATTGTTTTCCATGAACTTATCCTTTATTTATAGCCTATCGGAGGTTGATAAAAAACGGCCCTTGTAAATGCATGCACATTTTATATATTTTCAGTTCATACAAATCTGATGTCCATTGATAGCCTGCAGTCAAGTTGTTTCTCTAGTCAAAGCCCTCGATTTGACAGCAGAAGTTATAGGGAGCTATACTGATGAAACAGTTAAAAATACAAACAAATTCTAAAGCACAGTAGAACAACACGATTACATAGTAAACAAACTCAACTTTGTTGGAGATTTAGAATCCGTAAATAAAAAGAAATGTACTGTGTTCTATTCACATGGCTATCTACATCCGTGCTACAAACAAACTATTCTTATAAATAAGTGAATACACTAGGGTGAAGCGACAGTCAAATCTTTTAAAAGCTGTCGCTAAGGCATTGTCATGGCCAGGAGCAAACAAAATATATGTGAAACTGATGAGGACGTCCCGTTTGGAAAAATAATTTTAAAATTGAAACCAATAACATTTAGCCATTCTGAAATGGCTGTCTCTACAACAAACAAACAAAAACTGTATATGACATAAATTGTGTGTTTGAACAAGATCTAGATTTTTTGTGCAGTAAGTTTTTCTCTATTTCTTAAGGTTTACCGGTTATATAAAAGTAATTCAGAATGAAAAGGACTTTAGGGGTTGTCCCCAAGAAATTCAGGATATATATTTTATTTGCCAGGTAAACATTTTAATAGCGGCATTTTAATCAAAATCGTTAGCCATTTTTTTAGAAAATCGAAAATGTCGAAAATGTTCTATTGGGGGGGGGGTTCCTGAAAATCTACTTGTCGCATCCTTGAAAGATGCTAAACTTAAATAACAGTTTGGTAACTAACCGATCTTTCGTTTTTGAGTTATGCTCTCCACAAACACTCACGCGCGGAACTTTTTTAACTTTTTGTATTCAAGGGTACTCAAAACATGTATTTTCGGTGAAATCTCGGCATTTAATTTTTGGGTGGAATACAATACCTTGTCTATCTACTATGTACATTGTACATACGCACTATTGAAAGTAATATAGCCTTTAAAGCTCACTGTGATTCGATTCTATCGTTGGCGCCTAATAGCCTATTTCATAAAGATGAAGTAATTGGTAAACTGCTGAATGTAGGAGTCAGAACTTGATTTACACGAGTTTAAATAAGATAAATACAGGTCTTTGCAAGCTGGGTCCAAGCAGGCACACTTACACTCCTAAAGCAGCACGATTTTCAGGTGAACTGCCGCAAAAGAAAATTTGAAACCGTAACATATACAGTAGAGTTTAAAACAAGAGTTTTTCCTATTTGAAATTGGAACAAAATTAGGGATAATTTATGGAGAACATTCTATTTGAATTTTGGTTTAAATTTGGACAAACTTAAGAGGGGTCAATACGGATAACCTTCTTAAATAAATGGTATTTAGATTTATTTCGAATAACAATAATAATAACAACAACAATGGGCGAGATGGGTACAGGAAAATGTGTGTGGTTCGCATTCGGAAGATCCCAGCTTTGATTCTCCTCCAATGCCCACGCTGACCTTGGGCTTTTTGTGACTTTCCTTGGTCGTTAGCCAAATGCTGGATTGGTTCTCGTCTACCATCATTTCCTTTTCATTCCATTTTCTTCTCATCTTTCATGCGTGCTTCTAGATTTCGTGGCGTATGGCGGTGCCTATCATATGGAGTGGATGCTTGCTCATAAGAAACATTTACTCCTCGTAGACACTACTGCTTGGTCGACGGGTCATTCATCGTCCTCTCCAGGCAGCTCCACCAGTGGGACGGATCTTCGAGCCTGGGACTGTTAGAGGCTTCCGTGCGTCCCTGTGGTCTGTCTGACTGCAACCTGTAGCCTCCCGTGGTTCATTCACTTCATCCGTTCCTCCTGGATGTTTTAGGCACAATAGATCCATGTGGGATTTATGGAGGACAAAGCAGCGCAGGGCGGGTTTTCTCCGGGTTCTCCATCGCATTCCACCGGTGCCCCAACTTCATTTCATGTATCAGTGCCATCGCCTGCGGTGCCATAGTAGTAAAAGCGGGTGTTAAATACTATAAAATACATAAACTGTAGAAGTTAGAGGAAAGTCATGCGAACGTAACGCTTTAGGTGTTATAGTTACGCTGTTTAGCCACACGGAAACACGGTATATATTCCACCACTAATTTCAAGGTCATATGGGCGGCATTTTCTTTTGGAATATATTGCGTATCGGCAGTAGTGTTAACTCGTGTACTGTTCTAATTATGTTTTTATTTAGTTTTATTCGTTAGATCACTCACACATTCGCAAACCCGGGACTCTCGCATAGTAGGCAGGCACTCTACCGACTGAGCTACGGGGCCAGCAAATATATATTTCAGTAAAATCAAAATAGCAGTTGTCGCTAGGTAAAAATGTAAACATGCTTTTCAGTTCGAGGTGCCACAAAATGGCAGCTCCGTGACACGGAAATGACATGGTTTAGAACATTTTTCCACTAGATGTTGCGTAAACGGTGGTTCTTGTGACATTTTAGCAGTGCTACCATGTGTTGCGTGACACACTATACCGTTACCCTAATCGTCAATTTTTTGACAAGGATGTTCGTCTTGAATATTTCTAGTTCGCCTGTAACGGTGGATAATATTGCATCAAGATGCATTCATGCCCTCATTCCTTAAGGTTAGATATAATGCTAAAAGATTTACCATTCTAGACATGCCCTAACTAACCCATATATTTCAGAAATTCAGGGAAGCAAATAATCGAATCTTCCAGTTACAAAACGCTCTGTGTCCATCGATGTAGGTTTTTAAGACTATCTATAAAAATGGAGTAAAAAAAAAAAAAAAAACAACTGGCGCGTTCCATTCACATGACTTTCTCTAGCTGTTCCACAAACAAACTTTCTTTACAAAAGACTACTCCTTTATCTAAGTCATACTAACCAGGATAAACATTGACACAGTTGGTCTTAATACCTGCTTCTTTGTAAGTAGAAGGGAAATAACGGAATTCAAAGGCTAAAACAATAATCAGATCTTTTAAAAGTTGTTCGCTAAGTGAAAAAAATTGAAACTAGCTTCTCTTTGCTTGCAATTAATAAACAGAAGAGACACGAAAAGAAATGTCTCCCGTTTGAGAAAAGTATCTTTAAGTACCGAAAACAAACCAATAAATCGGAATATCTCGAAAACGGTTAACTGTACAAACACAATGTATATGACATAAATTGTTTTTTTTAATGAGATCTGTATTTTTTGCGAAGAAAGTTTTTGCCTATCTCTTACAGTTTACCAGTTATACAAAAGTCATTCAGAGTGAAGAGGCCTTCAGAGGCTAATCCCAGAAAATTCAAGGTATACATTTCATTTGTCATGAAAATATCATAAACATATGACATTTTAATAAATAACGTTAGAACCATTTTTGAGAAAATCAAAATTTTCAAAAAAGCTCCATGGAAAGGGTAGTTGGGGCGATACAAATTTTCTTGAAAATCTTGTTGCATCCTTAAATGCCAAGTTTGGTATGTAATCAATTTTTCATTTTTGAGCTATGCTGCTCACAGACAGACACACACGGCCATGTTTCTAAATAGGGAGCCTGAAAACATGCATTTCTCATGAAATATCAATATGGAATTTTTGGGTGGATTACAATACGTTTTCTATCTACTATTTTACTGTGAGAAAGTGAAAATCCACATTTTATCATTGTTACACATTTTATTTTCTCTACTACCCAGTAAGTAGGGTAAGTGTTGCATTCCACCCAAAAATTCGATGTCGAGATTTCACCGGAAATATGTTTTTCGAGAGCCCTTGAATAAAAAAGCGTATTTAGAAAAAGGTCCGTGAACAGCGTGACTCAGAAACGAAAAATCGGTTAAATATCAAGTTTGGTATTTAAGCTCTACATCTTTCAAAGGAGCAAAAAAAAAAAGATTTTAAAGAAAATACCCACCCTAAACCACCCTTTACATGCAAAAATTTTCCGACATTTTGGATCTCTTAAAATACTATATGTTTTAGACATTTTTAACACAAATGAAATGTATGTCTTGAATTTTCTGAAGTTCTCTTTATTCTGGATGACTTTTGCATAACTGGAAACAAAACGTAACAGGTAGACAACATCTTACTACCCGCCTCTGCAGTGTCTGCCTCACTTTCAAGAAGTCCCGAGTTCGAATCTCGGTTAGAGTGAGTTACCCGAATAAGGTTTTTCTTGGGTGTTTTCTGTTATTTTGAGAAGACGAACGTGAATAACTTTAATCATCATGAGCCCCGGGCACATTTGTACACCATTCCATCGGTTTCATTCATTGTCCAAACGACCTACTAGGTCTAACTCCATACAAAATGTAAATCTCGTTAAAGTACACAATTTGTGTCAAATATGTACATATTTTTGTGTGTAATTAACCATTTCTGAAATATTCCTTGTTATTGATATAAATGTTCCAATATTTATGTTTTTCAAAAATTAGGAAGTCTTTATTTGCCTTTACTCCTCATATCCTGCTTATGCAAAGAGAACGGAATTTCAAGGACACCATGTAGCGATCCGCTCTTAAAGAACTTGGCAAACGCTTTAGCCTAGCATATTCCTTTATTTCCCTTGTAACTACAAGGAAATGCGTAATAAAACTATTTCTGCTAATGTCTATCTGGTTAGTATGAAGTAGTTCGAGGAGTAAACTTGTTTTTGTGATATACTTGGAATGTAAAAAGGATTTACTGCATCCAATCTTTTTATGAGCTACACCAAACCGTTATTTTATTATTATATTTGCTGTTTTTAATTACTTCTTATGTGCCAATTTAGAGCCTAGGAACTATCGTATATTTTCCAAACCTTTAATGTTCTTAAATGTATAAACCCAGAGATATTGTTACGCATGCATTGATTAGTAATTAGTTTAGGAGAAAAAAGTCTGGTGTTCGACTGCTTCCTTGGTCGAGTGGTCAGCGAGTTGGCTTCTCACCCGGAGGTCCCGGGTGCGATTCCCCGTTGGGGCGGGGAATTATTCCCTATCCCCCACAGAGTCTGGAAGTATGAATGGAAATCAAAAATGATTTAAACCAAACGTAAAAAACCTACGACAGCAATTTGTTTCAAGTGCAAAGCCCCCGATATGACTTCAGGGCTATATAAATGAAACAATAATAATAAAAAAAGTCTGTTTAGCAAACAACGTGTTCTTACGAAACGACATCAAACTAATCGAAATAAACATTAGCAGAAGTTGTATTATTACTTGTTACATTGCGAGTAGAAGCATTTGCATGGCCAAAAGAAACTCGGGCGATTTCTTACTTGAGAAGAGTATACATATTTTAAAATTTAAACCAATAACAAGGAATATCTCGAAAATAACTAACTCTAGAAAACATTATATGACATAAATTGTGTGGGGTAAAAAATGGAATATTCTCATGGCAATAATCGAATCCGGGCCTCTTATGTGATAGTCCAGTCTCTTTGCCACTACACCATGGGACAAGTAGATAAACAGTTGCCTGTCTTAAGTCTATATGGGAATATTCCATTTTTTACCCCTTTCAAATGCCTCCATTATTAGTACTTATATCAAGTATAGTTATTTTTAATGTATTACCCTAAAGAAACCGTCTTTTTCTCCAAGGAGAAAAGAAGATGGAGAGCTCTAAATGTACGTGTGTAGGTGAATTTAACTTTCTGCACTAAGTTTTTAGCGCAGTGACAAGCAAGAGCATTTTTCCATCCGGGAGTTTTTTTCGTCGAGAAAACTATTATATTAGAATTCTTTAGTACTAAATAGGGTATTTATCCACCTCCTTTCCATTGCTCAATTCTGGTGTTTACCACAGTCATAACATTCTTTTTATACATGCGCGCGCGCGCACACACACATACACACAATTAATTTGCGCGCCAGGAAGCCAGAGCTAAAACGAGAGCAATATAATCTTCGTTATATTTCTTAACATTTTTATTTTCGTTCCTTTGTAATAACAGCGCTTGGAATCTTTGCACTTGTAGTGTCAGGACTCAGATGCTCTAAACAATACCAGCATATGAATCCATATATCGTGGTTCGTCCCGTATGCACGGGCCCTGGGTTCGGTTCCTGGTTGAGGTGTTTGGAATTTTTCTCCAGCCAAGATAATTCCTCATCCACCCCAGAGTCTGGAGATACAAATGGGAGTGTGAATGTGTACGTCACCCAGTAGTGACTAGTGACTGCATCTGTAACTGTTCTAAAAGTCTGCCTCCGTGGTCGAGTGGAGGTCCCAGGTTCGATTCCCGTCTGGGTCGGGGAATTTTGTTTTAATCAGAATTATTCCCTATCCCCCACAGAGTATGTGTATTTGAGGAAAATAAACCCAATGTAAAGAAGCTACAGGCGAGTTTTTTTTAGCCCGCCTGGTAGCGTGTCTGCCTCATATTCAACCGGATAAGATTTTGTGCTGGTCCCCATGGCCGCGAGCGCGAAAGTGCCTCGCTTTCGTGCTTCGTGGCGCAAGGGATCATGAGTTCGAGTCCCGCCTTGGGCATGGGTGTTGATATGTTTGTAAGATGTCTATATGTGTGTGTGTTTGCGAAAAGCAAACGTTAGGAAAATGGAAAAAAAAAAAAAAAAAAAAAAAAAGGAAAAGGGAATACAGCGCTGGAGTCCCGACAAGACTCCGGAACTGTATTTTTATAAAAAGAAAAGAATGGATCGCTCTTAGCAAGCGGCACATAAATGCAACAACCAAAACAAACATATTTATTTATTTATTTATTTATTTATTCATTGTGTTCGTTACTGGTAGTAGAGCGAGATCCTCCCGGTTCCAACTGCATACCAACGGCTTTACTTCCCTTCCGAAGGAAGCCATGCTAAGGATTTTTACAACCGAAAAAAATCCAACGTCCTCCGCCGGGTTTGAACCCGTAACCTTGGGTGTGTGTGTGTGTGTGTACTAACTTATTACCAGTGCCGTACACTGCACTTTTAATTGGGGGCGTATGAGGCGAAACTGATAATCAACTCAGGCAAGTTTTCATGTAGTCCAGATCGATTCTCCTGTTATTAGAAGCAATATCATCTATAACCCGGCTGTAAAAGTCTGAATTTATGCGAATGATCTGTAATAATTTATATTCCCTTGAGAGTAATGGCAACCTGGACTACTTTTTTCCGTTTGAGAATTTTTTCCAAAAGGTTTAAATTATTTTCGATGCAGAAAAAGAGATTTGAACTGAACCACCTCTTGCAGGAATTTTAGAAATTAATTTACATGTGTTGTATGTTCTGTGGCACACTTCTTATCCGAGTTTATTTTAAGTAAGCTAGAAGCACACTCGTTACTAAGTCTTCTCTGAAATAGCAAACAATCTATTCACTTCCCAAACGAGGAAATTCGAAATTGACTAATATGGCATTTTTAATGATGAGAAAACATACGATGGATACTCCTTTTTGTGTTTATCAGCATGGGTTGGTTTAATAAATGTAAGAATTTTAGCTACCCTAGGTTATGAAACCCTATTTCAATTTGTTCAATAATTTTATCCAAGATTCCATTATTTTTATCGCTTGCTTTTATCTACCCGCAATCCTATGGTCTCCGGTTCTACTGTCTCTCTATCTGAAGTAGTTTCGACAAAAGCTCCAGCCATTTTGTGGATATAAAACGAGATGTCATCTGATTTTCTTTGCAGAATTTCAAAAAGAATTTATCTAGCACGTGTGTCCACCTTACGTAGTAGGTAGAGAAGAAATTATGTTCAACCCAAAAATTCGATATCGAGATAGAAACGGAAATACGTGATTTGAGGACCTCTGGTTCCAAAAAAAAAACATTTTTAAACAAAAATCGCCAGTATGCGCGCGTGTATGCGTACAAAGGGGCTGGTTATCTATGGAAAAGTCGCTTAAACACCAAACGTGGTACTAAGGTTCAGTGTCTACAAGGATGCGACAGGAAGATTCTCAAGGGGGTGGGGGAAACGCCGCAAAAACGTTTACATGAATAATTTTTCGAAGTTTTCGATTTTCTCAAAAATTGTAACGATTTTCCTTTTTGAAATGTCGTATATTAAAGACATTTATGTGAAAAATGTAATGCATATCCTGAACTTCTTGTGAATAGCCCCTGGAATCCTCTTCATTCTAAATAACTGTTGCATAACTGGTAAACGGTAAGAGATAGTTCAAAACCTTCTGCACAAAAAATATAGATGTCATTATAACACACAATTTGCGTGATTTACAGCCGTTTTCTTTGTAGATCTAACCTTTTCAAAGACATCTCCCATATGTGGCTTAAATTTTAAAATACTTAATTTTTTCTCAAATTGGAAGTCACCCATTTTAGTTATTTATCTTCTGTGTTACTCCTGGCATGGAAAGAGAATCGAATTTCAATGACAATAGCGTAGCTAGAGGTTGTAAAGTTTTTCAATAGCGCTTTAACGTAGTGTATTCCTTTATTTCCCCTCTACTTATAAGGGACTAAGTAATAAGCCCATTTGAGGTACTGTTTCTCTTGATTAGTATGATTTATATAAAAAAATAATCTTTTGTAAGAATAGTTTGCAGAACAGAGAGAGAGAGAGTCATGTGAATGGAGCACATCAGGATTTTTCCTACGACACACGAATATCTTTCCTTGCAGGTATGATGTAGAATATCGCTTGCTACGTTCCTTAGGTACATAAGTGTTAATCTTTGCAAATACCAGATTATTTGTTTATTGCATATGTAGGTAGAGAAGATATTGCATTCCACCCAAAAATCCGATGTCCAGGTTTCACCGGAAATATATTTTTTGCGGCATTCCGAGTCAAAAAAAAATCTTAAGAAAAAGATCCACGCGCGTGCGTCTGTCGAAAACATACCTCAAAAACGAAAAGACTGACAAATACCAAATTTGTTATTTAAGATTAGTGCCTTCCAGTAATGTGAACCAAAAATTTTCAAGAAAATTCTCCACCCCAAAATACACTTTAATTGGATTTGTTTTAAATTGTGTTTTTCTAAAAAAAATGGCTTTAACGTTTCTAATTAAAATACAGTATATTAAAGTTATATATATGAGAAATAAAGTAATATCTTGAATTTTCTGGAAATAGCCTCTGAAGAACTCTTCATTCTGGATGAATTTTGCATAACTGGAAAACAGTAAGTGATAGACAAAAGCCTTACCACTCAAAAGGTGTAGATCGCGTTCAAACAAACAATTTATATCGTATATATTTTTTGTAGAGTCGACCATTTCCGAGATATTCCTTTTTATTGCTTTCAATTTTAGGCTACTTAAATTTTTCTCAAGCAGAAAATCATCTTTCGTTTCATATCTCTTGTGTTACTCCTAGCCACGAAAAGAGAAGCGAATTTCAATTGCTTAAATTAGCGACCGACTTAAAAATTTGACTATCGCTTTAGCCTAGTGTGCTAACTTATTTGCCTTCTATTTAGAAGGAACTAATACAAACATACTCCTCTCAGCGTCCTCTATACTATTTTTTCTCTCTTTTTAAATTGTTTGGAAAATGTATGATTAATATATCATATGGATAGGGGTGGGATATTGGAGCGGATGGGGACACCTCCATCCTTACGAGACCACGATGCATCGATAATGCTACACCCCTCGGATTCCCGGCGACCGCCCACTCTGATCATGGGGTTTTTCTAGCTTTCCTCTGCTCGCCAAGGCGAATGCCAGTGTGGTGCATTCTACTATGTTTCTCCGTCGCTCATTTCCTCACATTTCGTGTCTCTTTCATGTTTCAGATATGCTTTCAGATTCTGCAGTGTCGGCGGCGCCGGACAGATGGCACAGTTGCTCACGCTATAAAAGGATTTCTCCCCGTGGACGTCAGAATGAGCTGTCTCTTCTGCTAGGGTCGCTGCATCGCCCTCTTGGGACTGCTCTCTAATGGTGCGCGGTCTTTGAACTGGAAATATTAGGAATTTCTGCGCCTATTGTAGGCCAGTCTGCATGCGGGCCACGGACCACCTCTGGCTCCACCATATTCCCGGGAAGGGGGGGGGGGCCTAGCCTGATCCATTATGTTGCAGTGAGGGTGGTGTCCCCTTCCATTTCAACGTCCTAAATCTACTTACTATGATTAAATGCATTTTATTTGTAATTGCACTAAATAGTTTTATTAATATCCGAATTACTGCACAAGTCTACCCCTCCCTCAGAATGCATGTCAAGTCGTCACCCAGCGAAGTAGATCAGGCGTTTCTGTCTGTAACTGGCATTCGGGAGGGCCCGGGTTTGATACCTGATGGTCATACATTCTGGTCCTGAGTTTTTTTCGGGCCGCCAAGGCGAATGCAGGGGTGGTTTCCAACTACCGTGGCTCCTCGACCTTCTTTCTCACATTCCATATCCCCCCTTTTCTTCATAATTCAGGTTTGATTTCTGATGGTTCGGTGGCAGACTGCACGGATGCATGCGCTTTGTACAAGATTCTTACACGGCCTCTCGTATTCCGTGGTCTAGTGGGTAAAATGCTAGCCCTCGGTTCCCAAGGTCGCGGATTAAAATGCGGCGGAAGGATTTCTTTTCGGGCGTAAAAATACTTAGCATGACTTCCTTTGGAAGGGAGGGAAAGCCGTTAGTCCCGTGTCGTATATTTACGGCACGTAAAAAGCTCAAGCCTGATAAAGAGGCCTCTGAGAAAAACTGGAGCGGTCTTTCACGCCCAGCTTAAAATGGGACGCTCAGAACACAGCAGTTAAAGAGCGTCCATTAGTACAACTCAGTTTAATTTTATACGGTGGCGGTCGTAGGTTCTGGTTGTGGCCGCAAGGGTCGCTTCGTCGCTCTCTCTCTCTCTCTCTCTCTCTCTCTCTCTCGACTCTGTGGTTCCTCCTCAGTGTGCCAGGACGTTTAAACTGGAGTTCTTGTGGTCTTCCCTGCGTCCTTGTCATTGGTCACCGAAATCTATAAGTGCAGGCCTGAGTGGTTCCCTTCGCCTCATCCCTTCCATCCGGGGGTGTGTTAGCCACAATATGCCATTCAGGGTCGTAGTGAGCGAGGTGTCCCGCTCCGCCAGGCCTACATCCTTATTTTACTGAATCGGCGCCTATATACATGAATAGGCATTCTTTAGTTTCCAATGCGGTCATTTATGTCTCTTTTATTGTTTCGTTTATATGAAAAAATAACATCTATGGTCATATCAGGGACTTTGCTTTAGAAACAACTAGTTGACTGTAGCTTCTTTAACGCTGCTTTTTCTCCCTCCAAACATACGCACACTCACTCGCATACACACATATTTCCGGTTAAAAAAAATATTCGACGCCCCAGCCGGGAATCGTACCCGGGACCTCTGGGCTGACCACTCGACCACGGAAGCAGTCTCCTTGTATGTTTGTCCAACAAGAACTATCGTGTGTATGAAGGAGACGCTGAAAAGTTTCAGAAAATCAAATAGGGATTAGTATTTTTATTAAATCTGATGTGTTCCATTCACATGACTTTCTCTCCCTTCTTCAAACACTTCTCACAAAAGATTGTTCTTTTAAATGCATCATACTAATCGAAATAAACGATCTTATTACCTGCTTTCGTTAAGTACAAGGCAAATTACGGAATACAGTAGTCTAAAGGGATAGTCAAATCCTTTAAAATCTGATCGCTATGTGAATCAATTGAAATTCGGTTCTCTTTCCACGCCCAGGAGTAAAACAAAAGAGATATCACAAGAACAAAAATTCCAATTTTAGAAAAATTTAAGTACCTTAATATTGAAACCAGTAACAAGAAATATCTCAGAAATTGTTAATTCTACCAAAAAAAAAAAAAGTATATGACATAAATTATGTGTTTTACGAGATCTACATTTTTAGTAAGTTTTTGTCTGTGTTTTATTGTTTAGTAATTATACAAATGTCATCCAGAAAGAAGAAACCTTCAGAGGCTATTCCCAGAAAATTCAAGCTATACATTTTATTTGCCATGTCAATGTGTTTAATACACAATATTTTAATTAAAATCGTTAGAGCCATTTTTTAAAAAATAAACAATTTCGGGAAAATATCCCATACAAATGCTAGTTGGAGGTGGAGGGTTTTTCTGAAGTTCTTCGTGTCGCATCCTTGGTTGAAACTTAAATACCTTTAACCGACTTTTCCTTTCTAAATTATGCTGTCCATACCCACACAGATGCTCACACGGGTCTGTTTATAATTTTTGTTATTTAGGTGTCCTCAAAACGCTATTTCCGGTAAAATCTCGTAACCGAATTTTTGAATGGAATAAAATAATTTCTGTATCCACTACGTATAGCCTACATACGTGCTAGAGAAGGTAAAAACTTAAATAGTTTTATTGTTGTTCAAAGTATTCCCGTTTAACACAGTACATTTTTGTATTCGATGAAACCAGTCTTTAAGGCAATGATGCCACTCTTGCTGAGACATTCCAGAAACCAGGATCTTATAATGCTCCACTTGATGACAAAAAGTGATTACGCGCATTTTATTTTTAATTTTTGAAAACAAAAAGAAATCGCAACGTATGTTGGAGGGTCCCCTGACCTTTTAGAACATCCAGATACTCAATTGTTAAGTTTTGTTCCTTGCGACGATACGTTGTCATGTAAAATTGTTTTTGCTTTTGGGCGTCTTTTAAGACATTTTTAAAAAAAAATGTGGGAAACAGACAGCAACAGTAATGTTATAGTAGCTATATGGGCTGTTTTTGAAAAACTGGCAACAATCTTCTTACCAGCACTGCAATTCGTCAGAGCTTTGTAGGTTTGGGTTTTCTTAGAAAGACTCATTGTGCCGATTTATTTTTATTTTCATGATTATAACAATAAATCCAAGACTAATCACCAGTAACGACATTCCAAAGCAAATTTGAAGGCCACTATTGAATATCCCAGAGTTTTCCTGCACCAATCTATGCGTTGTTGTTTCTGATCGGGAATTAATTCATATGGGATCAATCGACCACGACAAATTTTTCTCATGTATGTTTATGGAAATTGTTTTGGATTTGACTCATACCAATGCCTAGTATCACCCGAATAGATTTACAAAATATCCTATCTTTTTCAAGCATTCCTCCAACAGGGCAATATTTTCATTAGTAACTTCAGTTCTTGGGCGTCCTTTACGAAATTTATATTAATACCGATATCCTTTGAATTCACTGTACCAAATATAAATTGTTGTCTCAGATGAGGCTTCTTCGCCAAATATATTTCAAAATCGTAAAAATAATAGCCCTAATCAAATTCATGTTTGGGTGAACACAAAATCTTTACATGATGATAATTAACAAACTGTTAGAGAAAATCGAATATACAACGCAGTAATCAGCTCGCAAAACATTAGATACAAATGCATTTGATTTGTTTTATAAACATGGCATTATAAATATTTTCAGTGTCTCAATCGGAATACTTCACCTTATGGTCAGTTCATATCTTTATGGACATGGAGCATCATCGCTTTTCAATCTCTCGATGAGGCTTGTGTACCACGTGAAAACAAATGTAGATGGTCACTGGTATACAGACCTTCTGAAACAGTTGCACCGAAAAAAAAACATCATTTACAAGAAATCTTGTTTGTAAGGCGCCTTAGAAATTAGTTTCCGTAGTCACAATATCTACACCGTCGGGGGTACTGTGTGTACACTATCATATAAATTACAGGTTTTAACGGCCGGAACCTGTTCTAAGTTGACCTAATGGATATGAAATTGCCATGCACTTGAGGTTACTCGAAGAATAAACGCTTCTTTGAAGCACGTTTCCATCTTAACGCTTCAGCTATCAAGCATAGAAGATTGTTATGTTTGTGTTGTGTGCTCTGCCTCAATGCCTTTTGAAGTTCTGTACCCCATCATAACTCTGGAAGCCGCTGAGAGTCTACAAAGAAAAATAATGAAGTCATACATGTGGACATCACGAATAGCATAGTTGGTAATTACTAGAGCTCGGTTTTGGGTTCCGAAGCGTGCACAGAGCAGTCAACGGTATAAAGAGATGGTAGTGGGGAGCGGTTCGTAACGTAAACGTGCACACCTTGAAGTATAATCTGTTCCAAAAGTAGCTCATTATATGTATCGTTCTAATTCATTAACCAACACAATAAAGACATTATTTCATAATATGATTAACTTTGTACTTTTACAAATAAAATATAAAGATTGATACAACATATTCTAGACAATAATATGCAGAGCTTTTAAAAACCAATGAACATAAATGAACCATGCTGAGAATTCATTGCAGTGAATATAAAATGCATCTTTACTGTATCAAAAGCAAAGACACTCAAAATATTTTTGATGATGCCACAAGTTTGTTCAGATATTTCGTATTTTCGACATTTTTCAGACTGTGCTCTCTTTCAGCGCTCACTGGTTTATTTACTAGTTGGCAGTGCACAGCTTTGGTGCTTCGTGGCGCAAGGGATCGCGGGTTCGAGTCCTGCCTCCGGCATGGTGTTTGTAAATGTGTGTGTATATCTGTGTATCTGTATGTAAAAAGAAGGAAACAAATAAGAAAACAACAGAAACGCAAGGATAAATATAAAAAAGAAGGAAAGAAGGTTAACAAAAAAACTAGCAGGAACTGAACGAGGCCAGGCATAGTGCAACACGTTTCGAAACGGGCTGTAGAGACCACGCCTACTCCATCACTTCATAGCTATACTCTGTGTGCACCGAACCTCAATCCGGCATTTCTTGACCCCGGACCGAGCTATAGTAATTACTATATGACCAGAGGTAATTGATTGTAGAAAATCCGTGTGATATCCACTAGCTTCAGAGGAAGAAGGGCCAACTTTGAGCCACAACGGTGCTCTGCATCAGTTGTGATAATATGATAACCTTCCTTCTGAAATCGGGGGTTTAAATTTTCATGTTTAGTTCACAAGTTCTAGTCAGATATTTTGGAGACGTCTTCCTATGTACAAATCACCGAGAAACGTTAATATGAGGGGTTAACTGTTTCGATATATTCCACAACATTATAGGTGCCAGTGAGTAATAAGTTAAGGGGATCGTGCACTATGCGCGCACCTTTACTTGGGCATTAGTTTTACAGGGAAGCGAGGGTCGGTGGGGAGAAGAGCTAGCGCGCCCACCTGTCTCTCCGCAGTATTAAGTTTTTCTTTGGGTCATCATGGTGAAAAGATTAACTAATTTAACGCAAACTAGCTGAATTATTAAACGAAACAGCGCACGTGTGCATGAGCATGAACTCTCAGATCTACAGACAGAATTAAACTTTAGCATAGAAACCACTAGATAGGGTGTATAGTGCATTTCATGTCTCAATGCTGTTGCTCTGCCCTGCTTTCGAAACTGCGCGAAACTTACCGAATGAAAACTAGAGAGCCGAGCGCATCTACACAATGTTAAATATACAACATTTTGGTTCGCTCAGCTCCTAACTATTCAATCTAAGGAAATGAAATTTGGTAATGACATCCTCTATACCTTTTACTACCTACTAAATATATTTAAATTGCTATTATTCATTAGGGTATTTTCAAGATTTTTTCCCAAATGTAAGAAAAGTGTATAAAATGCCAAAGTAAGATTTTAAAACCAAGTTTTCATTTATCGTTAATCCCTTGTATTTAATCGAAAGAGCTGTTTAATATTAATTATCATTAAAATGAAGTTTCTATGTTGAATTTTTCACACAACGTACCGGAGGTACTAAAAATGCCAAACAGAAGAAATAACGTTACAGTAAAACTAACAAGGCAAGAAAAGGATTGCAGGGTTTTAAAGAATTGCTTATATATGGCACTTTCAGTGACAATTCAGAGCTGAAACTTCAATCTTACTCTTAAAATGTCAATTTACAAGAACCAGTAACAAAACAAAATTTAGAAAATTGTAATACACATCAAGATAGGTATTCGGTCACCTAAACCCCCTTTAGGAGGGGAAGTGTTAGACTCGCACACTGAGCTTAACATTATCAATAATGTATGTGTTAAACATAGACACGTGTATTCACAATATACAGGGTGGGAGGTGAATAAATGCAAATATTTGTGTTGAGGACGATTTGATAATTCAGTATATGCTCTTCTTTTTACCGCTATTTTCTAAAATTATGGTCATGAGGAAACCTTCGCGATGTTTTTATGATTAGTATTATTACCTGTCTCTGACGTTCGGTGATTGCGTACCTAAGAGATCACACGGTTAACCCTCCTCTGCCTATTGCCCTGCTCGACTATAGGTGGTGTGATGTGAGGGAAGGACATCGACCGCACTGCAACTTCAACTTACGCAAAAACATAGTTTTTGTTTTCATTATAAAATTTCCTGATTGGGATTCACAATGTATTCAGGGTTCAACTCAAATATTGAACACAATTACACTTTATTTAAACCTAGTTTTATTCAGCAAATCCATAACTCAAACCAACATATAAGCTTTTGCCCTTCCGTTCTTTAAACTACAAAATCACCCTCGTTGCTCTTACAAAGGCGGGAAATTAAAATAAAGCCTTAAAAGAAAATCTTCAAATTGTGAATCAAGAGAAACTGTGTCATAAATTCTTTGATAGAGTGCAGTGAACGTTCATTGGGGGGGGGGATGATTTAAAAATCGTCGATGATACAGTCCCTTGCAGCATTGGCAGATTTTAAGTTGTGGCGTAATTAAATGAATATCTGCTAAGTCAGCATATGTAAAGCCATTCATTGTGTAGAAGAAAGTTTGCGATTGAATTAGCCCCTCGTTTCCTAGCTGCGAGTCACCTGAATGCAGATCGGCGGTGTGCAAGTTGCACTAAACACAAGCGCTGGTCGTTCCGTGATGTATGTAAACACAGGATAGACATAACGCAGAGCATTTCAAAATACATTACACCCTGAAATTTGTGCTCCATTTATGACAATGCTATTAGTAAGCGTACAAAATTAGATACACTTATTTTATACGCATCAATGTCTACTAAATATCAAATTATTTGCACATGTTTACCTCCCACTCTGTATGTCATTTAATTTTTGTGTACATTTCCGCTCTGCTCTCCATATCTGTGAGAATACCTTCATAACTTTATTGAAGTTGGAATATTGCGATTCCTATATTACGTATAGTAAGCGTGGGAATTTTTCTATAAAAAATCGATACCTAGTTTTTTCACTGGAGATACACGTTTTAATGGGCCCTGAATACACAGCAGTTTTAGAAAATTGTCCTTCTGTGTGAACAGCATAACCCAAATCCGTATAGTCTGTTGAATACAAAACTTAGTATTTATGTTTAGCAAACACAAACGACACAAACATTTTCAATAAAGTCTCCCTACCACAAACTACCTTTACATGAAAACGTTTTTCCAAAAGTTTGATTCTATAAACGCTGGTTCTAGTCGTTTTGATTAAAATACCAGTGCTTATAAATAACATTTTATAACAAATAATATTATGAAATATATGAGATGTAGGTGACATAATAAAATAAACATGAGGTCGTTTGTTCGCTTTAATAAAATCATACATTTTGGATAGTGGTGAGTACAAGGATATCACACTGTTGTTAATAATAATGATGATGATGATAATAATAATAATAATAATAATAATAATAATAATAATAATAATAATAACACCTAAAATATAAGCTTGCAAAGCTGAAAACGTCTGCAAAACTATTTTTAAATAGTTTTCAGCGTAATGGTAGAAATAATTGCGATGAAAACATTCCACGTATCCAAAGCAGTGACATGTTATCACTTCAGTATCGCTTTGGAGCAGACCTGCACAACTTCATTATCTCTGAGGGACAAACTTAACTTTTAGGGCCTCATCACCTCGGACTTTGACTCTTACATCAGTCTAATACAGCTTAACTTCTAGTTTTGTTAATAGGTTGACTGGGGAGTAAATACAAATTAATATTCATATTAACTTTTTTGAACGTTTCAATTAAAATGATATTCAACACTGTTTGTGCAACATATTACAATAAAGACATTTAATCATAAAGGTTGCTAAAATTGTTGCTGAGAGTATTTAAACATAGCATTACGCTGAGAATATGGCGCTTATTCTTAAATTTTCATTGTGGCATATTACGTTTCTTTGTTCTGACTATTTGATCAAAGTTTGGTCGTTCTTAATACGATCTTGACGTCGGTTAAAGATGATCGAAGAGCTTGGTGTGTCTTCGTAAAAGCTGTGTTCACAACATACACTACAGAACTGTGCAATAGTCTGTGACTGACAGTGCAATGGTTAATGTATGATTACTGAAAACAGAACACAGAATAACATTACGGTGGCCACGAGGTTAAGAAAGCATTTCTTCCACTCATAAGTTCCCAGGTTAAAATCTCGCGCTGCTTCACATTTCTTTTTATGTTTGTTAATTTTATGACTGGATATGTAGAACATAATATTGCGTCAATATAACTTTGGCATTGAAGTTATGGGTCTAATTATGCACACAAAAATATAATTACACTAACACTCGTGCTAAATAACTAAAAGTATGTCTAAATGAAGTTGTTCTAAAACTAAAACACAAAATATAAACATAATTTATAACAGGTGTATGAACCCCCAGCCCGTATAACTGCCCTCAATGTTCGGGGCATTCCTACTTTGACTAGTGCAAGGAGTGACTTCCTTGTACCCATGTCTTTGTGTGCAAGTTCTAGCATTGTCAAACGTGGTGTAATTTATTAAGGGAGACCTATTCGTGCCTGATGCATCTGCGCACCACGTGCTTCCGTGGACAGCATGTTACTGTTCGGTAGAATAAAACCTTAAAGAGGCATCATAATAACTATCATTAATTAACTTTAACAAATGTCGTGTATGAAATAATTATATCTAAAATAAATAACCGCTATACGTAGTGGTAAAACACATAGCGGTAAAAAGGGACGGGAAAAAATGTTTGCTCTATGCGAGAAATGAACCTGCGTCCCTCACCAGAGGAGAAACCTACATTTTGTCTCAGCGCTACAGTAAACACATGGAAGGTTGCAGATTCAGTAATACCGTATAATCCAAACTATTTCATGTTTTGTCGTTAATATTTATACTTTCTTTACACGTACTATGGACCTAATGTATGGAGAAGGTATTGTATTGCTCCCAAAAATTTGATACCGAGATTTCACCGGAAACGCATGTTTTGGGACCGCCGGAATCCAAAATAAGCATTTTGTGTGCGTGTCTGTGGACAGCATTGCTCAAAAACGAGGAGTCCGTTAAATACCAAACTTAGTATTTAGGTTCTATATCTTTCAAGGATGCGGCACGAAGATTTTCAATAAAATCCCCCCACCCCAACTACCCTTTACATGGAAAAATTTTCGAAAATGCTGATTTTCTAAAAAATAGTCAACGATGTTGATTGAAATATCGCATATTAACTATATTTACAGGACAAATAAAATGTATATCTTGAATTTTCTGGATTAGCCTTTGAAGACATCTTTATTCTGAAGGGATTTTTCGGAATTTTGCATAACTGGTAAACCGTAGGAGATAGACAAAAACTTACTACACAAAACGTATAGAGCTTGTTAAAACACACAATTAATGGTATATGCATTTTTTTTTTTCCTGGAGTTGAGCGTTTTTAAGATACTCCTTGTTATTGATTTCAGTTTTAAAATACAGGGTTACTAAAAAAGAAATAGACAACTTCAATTGCCTGTAAAACAAAAACTATTAGAGATGGCAACCTATTTATTTTGGAGGTATGTTGAGAAACTCTCAAAATTTCGTTTGTTACTATGGTAACGCTGTAGTGTTTTGTTTGTTGTTGCAGAAGCTGAAATGGCGGAAAATCCTGTGGAAAAGGCATATTGCGTGTTGGAATTTGTTAGAACGCAATCAGCAACTGTTGTCCAACGACATTTTAGAACACGTTGCCACAAAACGCCACCGACTAGACAGTCAATCTACGACTGGTATAGAAAATTCGAGTCAACGGGATGTTTGTGCAAAGGGAAGAGCTCGGGAAGACCAAGAGTTTCGGAAGAAAACGTTGAACGTGTTCGTTCTGCCTACATAAGAAGCCCACAGAAATGGACATCTAGGGCAAGCATGCAATTACAAATTCCACAGCAAACTGTATGGAAAATCTTGCGGAAGCGACTGCACATGATGCCTTACAGATTAAAGATGTTGCAGTTTCTGAGTGAAGAAGATAAGGTAATACGGCGTGACTTTTGCATCGAGATGTTGCGACATGATGAAGACGATGCTGGTTTTTGTGAGCGCATCATTTCATTTTTGTGGTAACGTGTTCTAAAATGTCGTTGGACATCAGTTGCTGAGTGCGTTCTAGCAAATTCCAACACGCAATATGCCTTTTCCACAGGATTTTCCGCCATTTCAGCTTCTGCAACAACAAACAAAACACTACAGCGTTACCAATAGTAATAAACGAAACCTAGAGAGTTTTTCAACATACCTCCAAAATAATTAGGTTGCTATCTCTAATAGTTTTTGTTTTACAGGCAGTTGAAGTTGTCTATTTCTTTTGTAGTAACCCTGTACTTATACTTTTCCCATACGGGAACCTGTCAACATCTGGCCAAGCAAAGAACCGGATTTCTATACCAGAGCAACCACATTTTAAAGCATTTGACTGTCGGTTTAGCCTAGTGTATTCCCTTATTGCCCTTCGACCTATAAGGAACTACGAATATTTATCTCGATTAGTATGAAGTAGATAGAACAAACTTAATAACAATAATTGCTAGGGGGATGTAGAGAAACTCATGTGAATGGAGCACATCAGGTTTTTAGTTAATGTTGATAGACTGCTGTTGAAGAAGCTGGTTATACCTATTGATCATATGGGTTAGTAATATTAAGATTTAGAGCTTGTGATAACTTGTTGCTGCCGTTACACAAGTGTATGCCGAGTAGAACTTGGAGGAATTTGGCGTTCCAGACATGATTCCTTTTTTTTTTCCAAGGGTGTACATCTTCATGTACACCGCACTGCACCTTAACATCTATTTCGTAGAACGTAGTCTTTTGCATTCAAATCCTTTCCTCAACCCATTCAGTTTTGCACAAATTAGTCACTCAAAGGATGCCGAATTATTGGACTAAAACGAGTTGTGGCACCATCATGCACAAACCACAGTGTATGAGCCATATGACTCACTTCTGTAAAACAAAATGGTGTATTCAATTCACACGACTTTCTCTACCTGTTCTGCAAACAAATTATTCTTATAAAATATTATCCTTTTATCTACCTCATACTAATTCAGATAAGCATTAGCAGAAATTGTCTTTTTACTTACTTCCTTCTAAGCAGAAGGAATAAGGGAATACGCCAGTCTAAAGCGATAGTCAAATCATTTAAAAGTTGGTCACTATCTGTGCAATTGAAGATCGGTTCTATTTGCATGGCCAGGCGTAAAACAAAAGATGACTTCCCGTTTGAGAAAAGTTAAGATAGTTTAAAAGTGAAACTAGTAACAAGGGATATCTCGAAAATGGTTAACCCTACAAAAAATGTGTATGACAATTGATTGCGTGTTTTAACGAGATTTACACTTTTTGTGGGGTATGTTCTTGTCTGTCTCTTGTGGTTTACCAGTTGTGCAAAATTCCATCAGAGTTTTTACTATTCAGTGGCACTTCCCAGAAAATTCAAGATATATATTTTATTTGCCTGTTTTTATCGCATAGTTGTATTTTTACTTTATTCACAATGTCATATCTATTTTCGCTGCCCCTTTGCCAAATATCGTTTAAGCCATTCTTTGAATATCCCCATTGTAGCCCCGCCGCCCACCATTTGGGATGCTCTATGTCATTCATCTGATACCGATAACATATTGGTCTAAGAGTTGTTTGATATCCTTTAATTATTCGCAGCCAGTATCTTACTACACTTAATTTAGCATATACAGCATTTCCCAGCATCCTACCTCACGAAGAACACCGTGATTAGAAGTTCCCCTCCCCAATCCCGAATACGTTTCCAGAAACGACATTGTATTTTATTTAGATTATCCACCCTATCCCATCCCCACACCTCACTTCCATACAGTAATGAAGACCTAACCATTGCCTCATATATGGTTTATAATGTTTTTACTGGCATATCTGGTATCCGGGTCAATAACTCCAATATTTCAGAAAGTTATCCAATCCCTTTGTGTTTTACAAACTCAGTGTTCTTGTGCCATTTTCCTGCCATGTCAAACCTTACACCTAGATAGTCGAAATGTTTAACATTTTCAATTTCTTTCTCCCCGTATGTCCACTTTTCCGTACACGTAACCACTTTTAAATGCGAGTGCTTTAGTTTTAAGAATATTCACTTCCATGCCCCCATTGTCTACAAAATCGTTGCAGTGCGTTTAAGCCAGATTGCAAACCATTTACTGTTTTAGAAAGAATGACAATGTCATCAGTGTACAAAAGAATTGGTATTTTTTCGCCTTCAACTGTCGGTGCATCTATGTCTTCCTCCACCATTATATTAACAATGTCATCAATAAACAAATTAAAAAGTAACGGAGATAATATGCAACCCTGTTTGACTCCCCTCTGCGCTATGATGCATTCTGATGTATTGGGCGGATCAGTGTTGATAACAAATTTAACTTTTTTATACATTGCCTTGAGTGTTCTAATCATTTTTCCGGAAAGTCCTTTACGCGCTAATTTAACTCACAAAGCCCTACCTTCCACAGTATCAAATGCCATTTTAAAATCTACAAACGCGGAGTATATCTTACCACCCTTATTTCTCAAATTATCATCAATTATGGTTTTTAGAACAAAAATATTGTCAATGGTCGAAAAGCTTTTTCTGAATCCCGCTTGAAATTTAGAAATCTTATCGTATGTCATGACCCAACATTTAATTCCTTCGTATAATATTCTACTGTATATTTTTCCAAATGCAGAGAGCAGCGAGATGCCCCTATAATTTTCCGGACTGCTGTAACTCCCTTTGCCCTTGTAAAGAGGTTGGATAGTGGCGGTTTTCCATGTTTCCAGATATTCTCCCCCTTCAAATATTTTATTGAAACTGGTTGTATATAAATATGCCACTTTTCTAATTTCTAGAGAGTTCTTGAAGAACTCAGCTGACAGGCCTTCTATACCTGCTGCCTTCCCGTTTTTAGACCTTTTATTGCACGGACTACCTCAGCTATGCTAATTTCGCTAGCCAGCATTTCCACAGTCGGAGCTCCAGCAATTGTTTCAACAGTCAAAGGAATTGATTGTATGTGTGCCTGCCCTCTTTCATAAACAGTTTTAAAGTGTTTTATCCATTCCCCAGTAGGAATGCTAACTTGTATATGCCTACGCTTTCGGATCTGCCTAATAACCTTCCGCATGTCACTGACCTCCCCATTTGGACCCACCTCTTCGGCCTTTGCTTCCTGCCACGCAATTTTGTTCCGCTTTAGAATGTCTTTTCTAAGATTTACGAAAGCAATTCTTCGTTCCTCAACCCCCTCTCCTCTTTTTTTTTTCTTCGAAAAATGGAGGAAATTTTACCAAATATGTTTGCAACAGACAGATGGAAAAGAGTAGACCGTTTTTTTTTTTCTTTATATCAATTACTGTTTTTATACCATATGTTTATCATCCCCGCGCACAATATAAGTCGAAAAGAAATGGCATGGAGAAGATTAATGATTCGTGAACGAAACGTAAAATACGATTAATTTGGATGTTCTAAATGTATGAATCGTTCGATCCAACCCTAATATACGGCGCTTGGTGCTTCAGCTTTTGCATATAGTTGTACAGCTGCTGAGACTGATATGTATTATATTGTTACATAACACATTATCACCCTCAACTATTCGTCATCTACATACAAAGGTAGAAGCACCGAGGCCTAAATTAGCGTGCGTGCGTGCGAGTGAGTGAGTGAGTCTGGTAGGCTCGTGGTGAGCCTAGGTGTTGTTGCTGTGTACCTACCCTGGTAAGGGTTTAACCACAGGAATGAGGTGAAGGTTGAGGTTTAATTTTGCGGTTTCGGGTGTTGGTGGTAAGGAGGTAGCGCTAGATAGGTTCCTCGAACGGTTGCATTTTTTCAGGAGCTCCATCCTTTCCTCTGCTCCGCTGGTGTTTTTTTTTTTTTTTTTTTTTTTTAATTATGTTGGTTAATTTTGATAGCCCACTCCCAATGGGAGGGGGGAGTGCTTTGTTCAGCTATTACGCTGTTGGCTGGTTTAAAGCCGTTGTTACCGGGGTGCCCACAAGCCATGCGGGGAACCCGGAACCGCCTCCTACGGCGTTCAATGGGTAAGTACTCCCCCAGTGATCTGACAAGTGCGTTCTCATGCTCGCCCAATCTGGCGTAGAATTTCTGAGCCCGGCGCCTAATGACATTTTCCACATATGGAAGGGCCGAAGCTTCTTGTAGTAGCCTCAAAGGGAAACGTCGACATATAGAATATATGGACCGGAGTCCTCTATTCTGTACCCGCTGTAACCAAAGAAGCCAGGAGTCTGCTGCCATACCCCACACTTCGCAGGCGTAAATTGTCTTATTACATGCTTCTCTGTAAGTCGATGGGAAATATATGAGGCTAAATCGACAGTCAAATCTGTTAAAACCTGACCGTTATGTGACACCGTTCGATTTGCTTTGCATTGCCAGCAGGAAAACTAGAGAGACGAAAGGAGGAGTTCTGTTTAAGAAGAGTTAGCGTAGTTTAAAATTGAAACCAATAACCAAGAATATCTCAAAACGGCCAACTCTAAAAGAAAAACGTATGACTTAAATAATGTAACGAGATCTTCATTTTTTGTGTAGTAAGTTTTTGTCTGTCTCTTACGGTTTATCAATCATGCAAAATTCTTCCAGAATAAAGAGATCCTCAGAGACTATCAACAAAAAACAAGATATACATATTATTTGTGATGCATATAACTTTAATATACGGTACATTAATCAAAATAGTTAGAGCGATTTTTGAAAAACAAAATGTTCAAACATTTTTCCATATAAAGGGTGGATTGGGGAGGGGGATTTTCTTGAAAAGCTTCGTGTCAAATCCTTGGAAGACACCAAATATCAATACCAAGTCTTTGAGCTATGTTACACACACACGAGCGCGCGGTGAAATCTCGACATCGAATTTTTGGGTCGAATACAATACCTTCTCCAGCTTCTAATGTACATACGTGTTAGCGAAAGCAAAAAGCAAATGCTTTACAAAGAATAATAAGAGAAAGGACAGCCTTGGAATTGATAGGAGAAAAAATCCTCTGAAAACAGTGAAAGTGAAGATTAAAACATTAAAAGCGTATTATTGTACATATCTTTTATTTATTTAGTTACTTTTAAAGAAATACTGATATAAAAGTTCCACTGAGTGAAGGAGTGCAACAACATATTATTATAGAAGATTATACGAGGTATCATATCTCATGTAAAAGATGAAGAAAGTGAGCAGTCCTGTCACTCCGCAGTCTTGGACCACAAAAATCTCGTAGTCAAGTTCCTGGAAAGATTTATGTAAAGCACCATACAACATGGATAAACGAAGGTGCTGTGTAACTTACGTTATGTTTTATTTAACTATTTGAAAACACTCTTTGGCGTGGCCAAAATATTTTTGTATTATAAAACGTTCCTTGGCGAGATACCTAGCTATATGCACGACCACCAACCACCACCACCACCACCAGCAGCAGCACCACCACAACCACCAGTACCACCACAACCACCAGTACCACCACCACCACCACCAGTACCACCATTACCACTACTACCACTACCACCACCAGCACCACCACCACCACTGCTAACACCATCACCACTACTATCACCACCACCACAACCACCAGTACCACCACCAGCACCACCACCACCACTGCTAACACCATCACCACTACTATCACCACCACCACAACCACCAGTACCACCACTACCACCACCACCACTACTAACACCATCACCACTACTACCACCACCACAACCACCACTACCACTACCACTACCACCAGCACTACTACCACCACTACCACCAGCAGCAGCACCACCACAACCACCAGTACCACCACTACCACTACTACTACCACCACCACCACCAGTACCACTACTACCACTACCACCACCACTTCCACTACCACTACCACCACCAGCACCACCACCACTACTAACACCATCACCACTACTACCACCACCACAACCACCAGTACCACCACTACCACTACCACCACTACCACTACCATCACTACCACCACTACTAACACCATCACCACCACAACCACCAGTACCACTACCACTACCACCACCAGCACCACTACCACCTCTACTAACACCATCACCACTACTACCACCACCACCACAACCACCAGTACCACCACTACCACTACTACTACCACCACCACCAGTACCACCATTACCACTACTACCACTACCATCACCACCACTGCCACTACCACCACCACCACTACTAACACACTAACACCATCACCACTACTACCACCACCAAAACCACCAGTACCATCACTACCACTACTACTACCACCACCAGTACCACCATTACCACTACTACCACTACCACCACCACTACCACTACCACCACCACCACCACTACTAACACCATCACCACTACTACCACCACCACCACAACCACCAGTACCACCACTACCACCACCACTACTAACACCATCACCACTACTAACACCACCACTACCACCACCACCACTACCACCACCACCACTACCACTACCACCACCACCACTACTAACACCATCACCACTACTACCACCACCATCACAACCACCAGTACCACCACTACCACTACTACTACCACTACCGCTACCAGTACCACCATTACCACTACTACCACTACCACTAGCACCACCACCACTACTACCACTACCACTAGCACCACCACCACTACTAACACCATCACCACTACTACCACCACCACAACCATCAGTACCACCACTACCACTACCACTACCACCAGCACTACTCCACTACCACCACTACTACCACCACTACTACCACTACCACTACCACCTCCAGCACCACCACTATTAATCTTTCTGCAGACATCGGAATTTTGCTCCTGAATAGAACCATATTATTTTGCATCACTTGTAAACAAGGCCTCTCCTGGTAATGATTTCGTCTACATGAAATTTCGGTTTCTTAATTATAATAAGGGTACAATCCAAAACTCCAATTGCATCAGGGAATGCATGGCACTGTTGCCATACCGTTTTAGTTATTTGAAGTGCAGTAGGATTTACGGGAAATTTGATCCTATTAAACGCTCGTACCCTTGTGTAGTTGCAGCATACCAACTTTCCGAAAAGTTCTGGATACTGCATTCTGAGATGCCTCTATGATAGACAGAAAACTACTTCTGAAACAATGAAGACGATTGTATTCCTCATCGCAGGATGAGGATGCCACTCTAAAACCACCTCCTGTCGAATGGTCACCATATGACTTCTCACTCAAAGGTCCGGGTTCGATTTACGGCTGGGGCATGGAATTATTTTTTAACTAGAATCATCTTCTATTCCCACGGAGTCTCTAACTATGCTTGTGTGTGTGTGTGTGTGTGTGTGTGTGTGTTTAATTATATAAAACTGAAAAACGACGTTAGGAAGCCTCTACAGTTCAGCGAAAAATCACCTGCGGTTATTTCCAAAGTAAAGCCCCCGATATAACCACAGAAATCAAAGGGGCTATACAAATTAAAAACTAAAGACAATAATATTCTAATATTTACTCTTTTGCGTAAAGCTCCACCTCTTGTTCCTGTTGTTTCGGAAAGAAGAAACTGCACATTTTGCTTTAATCTTGAAATTCGTTATAATTTAATTCTGCAGAATCCTTCCTGGTTTAATAAAGCTTCTTTCTGCGCTCAAAAAACACCAAAACTGGTACCAAATCTTGTTGCTTCCGAAAGAAAATGTTGTAGAAGACGCTGCATATTTTGCTTTAATCTTGAAGTTTGTTATAATTTAATTCTTCAGAATCTCTCCTGGTTTAATAAAGCTTCCTTCTGCGCTCAAAGAACACCAAATCTGCCTATAATGTGTTGCAAGAAGGCTGGAAGCTGCATCTCGCGTGTTGAGACATCCTCTTAGGTGACTAAACAAATCATGAGACGCGTCTCATGAAAGTAAGACTCAACTACTTTTTATTCTTTCCAAAACCTGAGACGCGTCTCATTACGTAAGCGCATGAGACGTTGGTCACGATCAAGGTCACCTCCATCTCGAGTCGTCGGGTTTTATTTATACGAAAGTGAGACACGTCTTATGAGACACGCTAGCAGAAAATGTGAGACGCAGCTAATCTTGAGACCTGTCTCGTTAATTTCGTATGAATAAAAATTTCCCCTCCAAAGGGAGACGCGCTACCTGCGTCTCATTTATGTACCGTTGTTATCTGTATGTAAACAAGGCAACAATGTATTGTTGCAGTATGGAAAGGTTTATTTCAGCATTTATGATTCAGTGTATACAGTTTATACTCTCAAAATGAAGAAGGAAACATTAAGTACTTTTTAATCGTGTTTCATGGATTTAAAAAGCTATTTGATAAAATCGTAATTGTGAGAAAATTAGAAATTTGCAAGAGCCGGATATTATCAAGATTTAGGTACAATTTTTGTTAAGGTTTATAATGAAATTTAATTTAGGAAAATAAGCAATATGAAAAGCACAATTTAAACAAAGTATCTGTTGTTTCATTCACATGACTTTCTCTAGCTGTTCTTCTTACAAAACGTTATTTTATCTACATCATGCTAATCGTTATAAACATTAGCAGAATTGGTCTTATTACTTCTTTGTGAGTAGAAGAGAAATAAGGTAATACACTAGGCTAAAGCATAGTCATTTTTTTTTAAAAAACTGATCGTTATGTGGAACAGAAGTTCGGTTTGCTTTGCATGACAAGCAGCAAAACTAGAGAGACGAAACGAAGCAGGCTTCCTGTTTTAGAACAGTTAACGTACTTCAAAATTGCAACCAATAACAAGGAATATCTTGAAAACAGTCAACTTTAAAAGAAATTAGTATATGACATAAGTTATGTATTTTAGCGAAATCTACATTTTTGTGCAATAAGTTTTTGTCTATATCTTACGGTTTATCAGTTATGGAAAATTCATCCAGAATAAAGAAGTCTTCAGAGGCTATTCTCAGAAAATATAAGATCTACATTTTATTTCTGATGCAAATATATTTAATATACGGTATTTTTTTATCAAAATCGTGAGACCCATTTTTGAAAAAAACAAAAATTTCAAACATTTTTCCATATTAAGGGTACCTTTGGGGGATTTTCTTCAAAAGCTCCGTGTCCCACCCTTGGAAGATATCAAACATAAATATGTACCAAGTTTGGTATTTGCAATTTTCACTTAAACCTATTTAGTTTAACAATTAATAAGGAATAAATTCTGAATTCATTCCAATGAATAAAATTTTTTCTTTGATCAATGCTACCCCCCTAAAAAGGAAAACTATCTATTTTTTTAATCAGGGGACCTCAAAACCTATTATCGGTGAAATCCCGACATTGAATTTTTGGGTGAGATGCAATACCTTCTCCACCTTCTATTTACTTTCTATGTAGATACGCTATTTGATTTCTTTTTTTTATTTCTCTTTCCCTAATATACCTGTTTCCTCCGCAACATCACCATAATCAACCTCATGTGCATGATCAATATTTTAGCTTGCCTCTCATTTAGACGGACGGGGTTCGATCCCAAGCGACCGCATGTGAGATTTGTGGTGGACAAAGCGGCGCTGGGGCGGGTTTTCACCGGGTACTCCGGTTATCCCCGACGGTGCATTCCACCGGTGCTCCATCATCATTAATGTATCATCAGTGTCACCGCTTGCGGTGCCATAAGTAGTCAAAGCGGGCGTTAAACACTACCAAAAGAAGAAGAAGAAAAAAAAAGCAACATTTTAAGCTGGTCTTGCTGCTCTTACTCCTCTTCACAGTCTTGTACCAAGAATCTCGTAATCATGTTCCTGCAAATTTTGATTATGGAGAACCATATAGTATACTTAAAAGAAGATACTCTTTAGCTAACTTTACTTGTCATTTAATTATTTCAAAACTCTTTTGCCTGGACAAAATACCTGTGTATTATAACACGTTCCTTGGCGAGATATCTACATATGATATCCATAACACCCATCTTTAAGTAATAACGCATTCATATTAATGATGATAATAATAATAACAATAACAATAAAATAACAATAATAATATAGTAATAATAATAATAATAATAATAATAATAATAATAATAATAATAATAATAATAATAATAATTTCTGCAGACATAAGAGGTTTGCTCCTGAATAGATTCATGCCAATTTAAAACAACGACTTTTCTTGGTAATTATTTCATCTACATGAAATTTCTGTTTTCACTTTCTCCTGTCCGCATGTATTATGTGAATAGTGGATAGAGTAGGTATTGAATTCCACTAAAAAATTCGATGTCGAATTTTCACCGGAAATATATGTTTTGGGATCCCTTGAGTCCGAGAAAAGAATTTTCAGAAAAAGGTCCGCGAGTGTGTGTGTGTGTGTGTGTGTGTGTGTGTGTGTTTATGTGGACAGCATAGCTCAAAAACGAAAACACCGTTGAATACAAGGATGCGACACGAAGATTTTCAAGAAAATGCTTCCGTCACAAATTACCCTTTATATGGACAATTTTCGAAAATTTTGATTTTCTCAGAATTAATTCTTAGCGATTTTAATTAAAATATCATATGTTAAAGATATTTACATTCCAAATAAAATGTAAATCTTGAGTTACAAGACCTCGTTATTCTAGTTGAATTTTGCCGAATGTTGCTTAACTGCTAAACCGTAAAAGATAGAACTTACTGCACAATAAATGAGGATCTCTGCAAAACACACGATGTACGAATATATCCTTTAGTTTTTGTTGTGCGGGTAACCTTTCCGAGATATTCCTTGTGATAGTTTTCAATTGTAAAGTACTTATAATTTTTTCAGACAGGAAGAGTCCGTTTTTCTTTTGTTCTACTGCTGGCCAAGCAAAGAAGCGATTTGCTGTGACAATCGCATAACGACAGCTTTTAAAACATTTGACTATCACTTTAGCATAGTGCATTCCCATAGTTCCCTTCTGCTTATAAGAAATAAGAACATTCTGCTAATGTTTTCTCGATTATCATTGTGTAGAAAGAGTAATATTTTGAAAGAAGTTTCTTTGTAGAGTAGCTAGACAAAGTCGTGTGTGTGTAACACATCAGATTTTTATTGTTATGACATGGGTATAATCCAAAGCTCCAATTGTATCAGGGAATGTATCGCACCCTTGCCATCGTTTAGTTATTTAAAATGCAGCAGCATTTGCCAGAAATTTGACCCAATCAAATGCTCGTACCCTTGCGTAGTTGCATCCAACTTTCCAAAAGGTGTTGGATACTGAATTCTGAAGGCCTCTGTATCTTCTGCGATCCAACAATGAAACCCAGGGTTTACTACCTGCAATCGAATGGTCAGCATTCTGGCTTCTCACCCAAAGGTCCCAGGTTCGATTTTCGACTGGAGCAGGGCATTCTTTTTTAACTATAATCATCCTCTATTCCTGCTGAGTCTCTAAGTATGCTTGGTATGTGTGTGTGGTTAATATGATGTGTGCTACTAAAAAAAGATGGCGTTAAGAAACTTACAGTTCAGCGAAAACTCACCAGCAGTTGTTTTTAAACTAAAGCCCCCCATGTGACTACAGAGATTAAGGGGGCTATATAAATGAAACAAAATAATGACAATAATATTCTAATCTTTGCTCCTTAGCGTAAAACTACAACTCTTGTTCCTGTTGCATCGGGAAGAAAATGTTGTAGAAGCCAGTGCACATTTTGCTTTAATCTTGAATTTCGTTATAATTTATTCTTCAGAATCCCTCCTGGTTTAATAAAGCTTCCTTCTGAGGTCAAAAACACCAAATCTGCCTATAATTTGGTATAAGAAGTTGCGTCTTACGTGTTGGGACATCTTTTGAGGTGACTTAACAAATCATGAGACGCGTATCATGAAAGTGAGACACGGCTACTTTTTATTCATTTCAAAACCTGAGTCGCGTCTCATTACGTAAACCCGTGAGACGTTGGTCGCGATCAAGGTCACCTCCATCTTGAGTCGTCGAGTTTTATACATACGAAAGTGAGACGCGTCTCAAAAATTGCAAGTTCTGAGACGCGTCTCATCTTTATTCATACGACCCAATTAGCCACAAAAGCCTCAGTTATTGAAGCAGTGCCATCAGTTGAATAATTTATTTTCAATTCTGTTGGGAAGCTTAATGCATTAGTACCGTTTCATTACACAAAAGATTACATTAACAAAGTCATGGTTCAACAAACAATTCCTGTTCGTGGTACCAGAAAAAAATGGAGCAGAAACTTAACCATTATTGAAATTTTAGTTCTCTACCATGCACAAACTTGTGTCTATTAAAATTGTAAAGTAAAATCAGCAATTCCTTGTTTCTGTAATCATTCACAATTACTTAAAAGTTGTGCACTTTTAAAAATCTTAAAATACACAGACATTCTGTAATATGTGGTAGGAGGAATACCGATTTTATTTTTATATATCCATAGATATACTTATATAAAAAGTTCTTACTACAGGATATTCTATACTTATACCAATTCATGCATTATTTTGATCTGGTTTGTGCAAGTTTTGCATTTTGTTTTGCTATTTGCAAGATGAGTTAAAAATCCCAAATATGCTAAACTTTAATTTTTAAAAGCTAAAAAACCTCCATTGCACAATGGTCAAGTGTGTATATATATATATATATATATATATATATATATATATATATGTTGTGTGTGTATTTTACCAAGGAAGATGATTGAAGGCTTAACATTTTGATAACTTGTCACACCATGCTTTTAAGTCCTACCTGCTGCTGATACAGTAATACTTGAAATGAAAGTAACAATTAATAATAATAATAATAATAATAATTTAGGTTAGAAAGTATTAATTTTAATACACATTTTTTGGCGCAAAACGGAACTAAGGGATTGAAATTTCAAATTTTAATACTTCTGTATAGATTTTCTTCCAAAGTTTACTGTGATTACGATGTTCTTATATTAATAGGAGTATCAAAGAGAATTCAAATTGGATAAATACATTAAAAGATATGAATTATTTCATAAATGCTATTATGTAATTATATTTCCTAATCAAAATTCACCACGCGCCTCATAATTTGAGAGAATTTGGTTGGTTTTTCTGAATTGGAGTTTTGAACTACTTACAGACACTTTAAATGGGTATGTTTCAGAAACTTTTATTACTTAATTATTATACTCTTTAAAAACGTTAGACATTAGTCTCTAAATTTAATCATTTTTCATAAATAAATATACATATTTATTGATTTTGAAAAAGGACAATTGGTGTTGGGATAACTTTGTTATTTGTAATATTACAATAGTTCTGCACAGTCTGAAAAGTTTTAGTTGTATGTAAACAAAAACTGAGACGCGCGAGAAATTTTGAAGCTTTAAAAATGGAGTTTTGAGAGAAAAAGCTAGAAAACTGGTATACTCATATTGTACAATGTTCAAATAATTGTAAAGCCTGAAGCAACGCGAGGTCAGCTAAAAGTTGATTCTCTATAGACGCCCAAAGGTTCCAACAACGATTTGTAATATAAAGGAAATTTTCGATTTTTTGAGTGATTCTAGAACAAAATTTCACGCCCATTGCCCCTTAAACTCCCAAACCTCAGGTAGAAGAAGAAGAAGAAGAAGAAGAAGAAGAAGAAGAAGAAGAAGAAGAAGTGATCATTTATATCACATTTATGCGCAATAAATGTTAAAGCAAGGACAATGATTTATCATTTTACGTTTTATGAATATTACAACGCTTCATATCTTAATTCTATTTTTATTTCACGTTTTGAATAACTTTGTTTATAAAGGTCATTGTGTATTTACGTTCCTTATGCTTCCACACCGTTGCAGCGTTTCCGCCAAATTTGGAATTTGTACATTTTAGAATAAGAGCAAAAATGCTGTGGCGGTGGCATAAAAAAAACACACCTGAGGAGCATAAAACTGTTAATTTGGATAGTATTTAGTACGAATGTGGGTGTTTTATCAATACATTTCCTAAATAATAATCAAAAGTTGTTTTATTTGTTCCTTTTAGTAAAGGTAACAATAGTTCTGCCAAAACTGAAGAGAATGTGGAGAAATGCTCGGAGAGAGGCAGTCTAGAGACATTTGTGCACAAAATGACTTGTGTTATAAGTGTTTTTGATAAATAAAGATGCACGTAATGTTCTGTTCATTAGAAAAATATTTGATAGGAGCCAGTTTTGACATTTTTCAGCCTAAATGGGCCTATTTTTTAATTTTCTTGCTATAACACAACTTTGTAGATATAAACTGTCAAACTAATGACAAACCAGTTTATTTCAGCTAGCAGTTTTTTCATGTAGATAGTAGTTTGGGGAGAGCGTACCTTCTTGAAAATCTTATTGTCGCATCCTTGGAAGACGGAGAATTGAATTACAAAGTTTGGCATTTAAGAGAATTTCTGTTTGCGAGTTGTTCTGTTCACACACAGAAATTGTTCTAAAAAGCCTTCTTTTTTATTCAGGAGGCTTTAAGACACATTTACACTGAAATCTTGACGTCGAATTTTTTAATGGAACACAATATCTCCTTTGCAGAGAAAGTAAAACTTCATAAGTAATTATTGCATTTAATGTGAAGATTGCAATTTGATTCTTTGAACTTTAACCCAACAGTTTCACGTTTTTCGGAATCATTTTATTTTTAACGCACAACACACTTAAGAATTATAACTCTCAGAACACTAATGAATAAAATACTAACAAACCACTATGTAAAAAGCAATGCTCACAAATACCGCAGTTTATAATGGTTTCTCGTGGATGTTATATACCAATGTGACTAGAAAACTAAAGTGGGCCACTCCGAGTTGATAAGCTGCTATTGGCTCTCTACCTGTGACGTAGCTGAGAGAGAAGTCGAGCGCGCGGAAAGCTTACACAGTGCAGCGAACCCACTAATTCCTCACTAATTATCAACAATTAAAACACGTCTTGTCACTTTTTTAAAAGGCATATTATTTCATGTACATTGTGGACATACCTCAAATCAAGGTGCGTGAAAACTGCATTATATTAGTAACGTCTAACTACTGGAATAAGGAGTATGGGATTGAGAATAACAGGAATGTTTTGCCAAGTTTCAAAATTCTAGCTGGCCTGGCTATTTAAATAGTATATTTCTACTGTTTAAATTCATTGCTCTAATAACTCTACACGACGCATGTATAAAATATTCACATTACAAATTCAAATTTTACAGTAAACGAGTTTCCAAACATATATATTTGTTATATTAACCCCTAGCTATTGAACTACGTCTTGCGACCGTATCTAATCGTCGCACGCATGTGAGCGGCTTGCGGTGAATTTGTGACACCTGCGGTGGTTTACACGTGCGACTGCTTCTGGAAGTTTCTTGTTACGTCATCAACAGGTATAAAAGGAGAAAACGAAGCCCGCAGAAGGTTCAGTTTCTCTCTCTCTCTCTCTCTCTCTCTCTCTCTCTCTCTCTCTCTCTCTCACAAGATCTTTTCCTAAAAGTGTCTCTTTTGGACTCTGCCCTCAAAACATGTATTTCCGGTCAAATCTCGGTATCACATTTTTGGGTAGAATACAATACCTACTAAGTAGAGAAAGTAAAAAAGGAATAAGTGATGGAAGAAAAATAGTTGGCATGCTAAGCTCATTACTACGGATTAAGGATATCATTATATAACTAAGACATTAATTTTTTAATCTTTATTTCAGAGTGCCATGATAGCGTGTGGCATAGAATTGGGATATTAAAGAGACTTCAGGCAAATAAGCGGCTATCAACAGAAATGGATTTTTGGCGGAGGGCAGCAAAACAATCAAGAATGGAAAACATTAGAAACCAGAAAATCAGGGGCTTAATGAATGCTATTGCTGCAATTTTTAAGACGCTAGAAGTATTATAACATATGGCGTATGGACTCTGAACTATTGTTAAAAAGAAAATGATTGGCAACCGAAGTGGATTATTGGAGGAGACCTGCTGGTATATCTAGAAGAGAAAAAAAGTAGAAACGAGATTATAAAAGAAAATATGACTTTTCAAAATTCAAGTTTTACATGCTATTTAACGGAAATGGGCATGCTAAAAGCATGGAAGATGAAAGATTACCCAAAAGAATACTGGAGTGGATGCCACCAAAGGAAGACCATATAGCATGTATATTTAAGGAATTAGAAGGGCCAATTGAAGATTGGGAAATTGAGGAAAATGTGCAATATGCAAGAATGGAGAAAAGTGATAAGAAGTTAGACACTGTAATTTTGTGTACCGGAAAAGTGTCTGCACACTGTGCAACCGGATTTGAATATTCCATTCAACTTTTACGCAGGGTCATTCTTATCTGATAAATGATAGCCTGGAAATTATACCCTAATACAGAATTGAACATTTTATCATAAACTGGAGCCAACTTGGCACTTAGTGGCTTACTTCAACTGAACTTTGGAAAATACATTACTTTATAAACACACTATAGGTTATGTTTTATTTTATATGGTGTTCAATGTGAGATTTGGAATTATTGCTATCATTTTAAAATAAAGAAGCTCTAAACTTGGAAAGCTCTATTACTTTTAGGATAATGACATTTCAATACCATGAACCCCACCATGAGGTCATAAGCTTAAAAAAATCAAATTTCTCCAATTTGAACCCCACCCGCCATTATGTGGAAGTACGGATTAATTATATTTCATACTGATCCAGTATAATTATAATTTCCAAATATAGTTTTTAATTTATTCTCATTCAAAATTGAAATATAATAGAGAAGTTCAAATGGGGAATATCTTATATTTTTTAAGATTATGGTGTTCATGGTGTTGAAGTGCTATAATTCTAAAATTAATAGACTTCTCCAAATTATGAACTCCTCTATTATAATATAACGTCAATAATTCCAATTTTCATATTGGACACACTATACAATTTTTTTGGTAGTGTTTAACGCCCGCTTTTACTATTTGTGGCACCGCAGGCGATGACACTGGTGATACATGAAATGAAGATGGAGCACCGATGAAATGCGATGGCGGGGGAATTCGGAGAAGCTGGAGAAAACCCGCCCCTGCGCCGCTTTGTCCACCACAAATCTCACATGTGGTCGCTTGGGATAGAACCCGTTTAGGAAAGAGTAGACAACGGCGCGGTCAGAGCATACAATTAAAAAATATAGTATATTTATAAAACCATGTTTTCCAAAGTTGGGGCAAAGTAAACTGTTGCTGGTAAAATTATCTCCCGTTTATGGTAAAATGTTCAATGTTGGTTATCGTAACACTTCCGGGCTATAATTTATCAGATAACCGTTATACTGAATAAAAATTGAATGGAATATTCAAATTCCAAAACTAATTTAACAAAAAAAGTGTCCAAAATTAATGCCACACTCTGTATTATTGAAGCAATAAGAAATAACATTTAAATGATTTGGTACGTGAAGGGAATTTAAAAAATGACGCTGAAGTTAAAGGTCAAGGGAAGGAAAGGGACGCCTTCTGATGTGTTCCTTCCTTTCTCTAGTTGTTCCATAAATAATTTTTATTTACAAAAAGTACTCTTTTATCTACATCATGCTAATCTAAATAAATATTGACAGAATTGGTCTTATTACTTGATTCCTTGTTAGTAGAAAGGAAATGAGGGGATCAATTAGGTTAAAGCGATAGTCAACCATTTTAAAAACTGGTCGCTATTTGAAACAATTAAGGTTCGATTCGCTTTGCATGGTCCCGTTTGAGAAAAGTTAATTAATTGAAAACTGAAACCAATAACAGTGAATATCTGAAAACAGTCAACTCTATTAGAAAAACACATATGACATAAATTATGCGTTTTAACGGTACCTACATTTTTGTGTACTAAGTTTTTATCTATATCTTCGGTTTAAACTTGTGCAAAATTATGGAAAATTAATCAAAATTCAACCAGAATAAACAGCTCTTCTGAGGCTATTTCCAGAAAATTCAAAATATACACTTTGTTTGTGGTGTAAATATCTATAATGTAGGTATTTAATCGTTAGTCATTTTTTAGAAAAATCGAACATTTCTAAAACTGCTCTATGGGGGGGGGGTGGAGTTTCTTGAAAATCTTCGCGTTTCATTCTTGCAGGATCGTTTCGTTTCGTAATCGGCTTACCCGCCCATATTTGTAGCACTGACACCCCTCCTAAGACTCACACAAGCCAATGCCTAGGGGTCAGAAGCTCGGGGAGCCAACGGCACGAAACCACAGAATGGTGAACCTGTTACCAGTTGTCCGTAGCCAGGCATGAACATTAGGAATATGATGATATGAAATGTAAGCGAAATTGATGATTGAGAAGGTGATGATGTAGTAATTGGGAAACTGGAGGATCCGGAGAAAACCCGCCCAGACGCCGCTTCGTTCACCAAAAATCCTACATGCGGGCGCTTGGGATCGAACGCAGGCCACCTAGATGGGAGGCGAGCGGTCTGGCCTTTCTTGGAAGATTCTGAACTCTAATACAAGGTTTGGTATTTAACCGACTTTTTATTTTTGAGCTATGATGTCTACACACACACGCGCTCGCGCGCGCGGACGTGTTTTTAAAACTGCTTTTTTCGGACTCAGGTGGTCTCAAAACATATACTTCCGGTGAAATATCGGTACCGAATTTTTGGGTGGAATGCAATACCTCTCTATCCATTATGTGCATTGTACATACGGGCTGGAGAAAGTAATAAATGTGAAGAGCAAAGGACTTACAGAAGAAGATGCAGAAGCCAGAAACCTGTGGAGAAATAACATTTATGTGGGCTGAAGGACAGTATTGCATTGCAGAAAAATGCTAATTAGAATAATAATAGTGAATTATATGAGTTTTCAAATGAGCAGAAGAAGCTGCCGGTAATGACTTCGAGGCATGCTGCAAGTAGGCTATGTTGGGGGTCACGTGGTGTGGGGAACACGATGATACACCAGTATTCCCGGATTCCTAACAGTACCTGCTTGATGTTGCTCAACTGCGGTCTCTGGAAACTTTCCTCTGCTCCTTTTACAGAGAAAACGGCTTTTCCGTTACACATATGAAACAATTAAAAATGCTAAATATTTCTTTAAAATATCACATCTCTGAAATTTGACAAAAATGGTAAAAATGAAAAAAAAATCACTTTGTTTCATGTTAAACAAAAAGTGTGTTCCATTCACACAACTTTCACTATCTATTCTAAAAAGAAAACATTCTTTTGTTCATATAAAATATTATTCTTTTATTTACATCATGTTAATCGATATAAACATTACCAGAAATAGTCTTATTACTTGCTTCATTGTAAGTAGAAGGGAAATAAATATATCACTAGGCTAAAGCGATAGTCAAATTTTTAAAAGTTGTCGTTATTCATTCAATAATTTGGGTCTCTTTTCATGACCAAAACAAAACAGATTTAAAACGAATGATGGCTTCCCGTTTGAGAAAGGTTTAAACGTTTTAAAATTGAAACCAATAACATTGAATATCTCGGAAATGATTAACTCTATGAAAACTGTATATGACATACATTTTTGGTTTTAAAGAGATCCACATATTTGGTATAATAAGTTTTTTGTCTATCTCTTAAGGTTTACCAGTTGTACAACTAACTTGGATTATGCAAAAGTAACTCAGTATGAAGAGGACTTAAGGGGATATTCCAAATAAATTCAGTATATACTTTTTGTTTGCCATGTAAATGCCTTTAATATACGGAATTTCAATCAAAATCGTTGATGTGTTTTTGAGAAAATAAAAAATGTCGAAAAATGCTCCATGTAACGGGTAGTTTGGAGTGGGGGGATTTTCCTGAAAATCTTGGTGTCACATCCTTGGAAAATGCTAATCTTAAATACCAGGTTTTGTATTTAACTAAATTTTCGTTTTTTATTTATGCTGTCCGAAGACACACAAGCAGACAATTTCTCTAAGAAATTCATTGGTTCTCAAAACATGTTATTCCGGTGAAATATCGATGTGCAATAAAATGCCTTCTCTACCTACTATATACGTTGCACATACATGCTTGAGAATTAATATAGATTCTATAGACCTTTTTTCCATTTAACGCATTTGAACCACCAATTAACTAAAGTTATAAATGGACAGGCGCATGGTTATTATTAGACACGCCCAACTTTAAAACTTGTATTTTCGCAAACCTTCTGACTCTACCTATCCAACTCCTGCCCTACACATTGTTTCTGTGAGAAAACAATTAAGTTATCACAGTTGTTCATAATAGTTGGCCAAAACTATGAATCCTGGGATTTTAAGGGCTTACAACATTCTAAATCGCAATTGGGGTTGTCATCTCAAAATAATTTGAGATCACCTTGTGGTTTGCTAGGAAGCATGCGAGTCAGTTGAGAAATTCAATGCTATGCCGGCATATTGCCATGGTAGTTCAGTGGTAGAGCAACCGGCTAGAGACCGGGAGATCAGTGGTTCAAATCCCACCTATAGTATTGACTTTTTCAGTCTGACTCTACCTAACCAACTTCTTTCAGAATTTTTCCATACTCAAACCCTTCATACGATGCAAATTTTTTACTAGTTTTAATTTTTTTTTTTGCCACTCAAAAGTACATGAAAGAAAATTACCATATATTTACTTTTTCGAAATAAAGCTCCAATGCTGAAAAATAAATTATTAACTTTAGAAAAATTAAGAGTATCGGAGAGCACAAAAATATTCATTTTTGGTATAATAGTGTGTAAAAAAAACTCTTCTTTATTACCCCAACAAACAACTCTTTATTTCTTCCACTGATTACAAATGAAAATCTGTCCACAAATAAATGTATTTATTCGAGCACCAGTTCTGCCGTATGGTATCCTTTCGACGTTCTGCGGTGGTGGCTAGTACTTCACCCTGCGAATTACCCACCGAAACTGACTCAACTGCTGCATTCCCAGTCGAAACTGAACCTTCGTTTTTTTTTTTTTTTTTTTTTTTTTTTTTTTTTTTTTTATTGTATTTTCGAGTGGAGGGGAAAAATCCATCTTATGGACTAACCCGGGCAAGCCCGGAGTGTCGGGGTCTCCCATGTGGGCATACCGACTAAAAAAAACCCTCCACCGGTATTAGAAGGAAGAAAGGACACAAAACCACAGAATGGAGAACCGGGAACCAGTGGTCGGCCGTAGCCAGGAATGAGCGTGAGGAAATGGATGATATGAAATGCAAACGAAATGGATGATAGGAAAGGTGATGTAGCAATTGGTGGAATGAGTAGTGGGGGAAACCGGAGGACCCGGAGAATACCCGCCCAGACGACGCTTCGTCCAACAGAAACCCCACATGTCGGCACCTGAAATTGAAATCCGGGCCGCCTAGATGGGAGGCGAGCGTGCTAACCACTCGGCCACGGCGCCGCCATATAGTGTTTTCTATGTGCAATTTAGTAAACGGGAATATACCCAATCATGTGTAGTGATGGGTCGACCGCGTTCCTTTACTGAGTACTGTGTACGAGCATCTTAGATAGAAAAGGTATTGCACTCCAACAAAAAATTCCATATCAAGATTTCACGGGATATACATGTTTTGAGGGCCCCTGAATAAAACACATTCTTTTAAATGTCTCTGTGGGGGCAGGATTACTCTAATCACAAAATAATTATCTATTACTGTGATGTAGTTAATGTATTGTGTTGACTTACAGAAATGTATAATTTAATTTTTATGTCCTTTATCATTATGTAGGGGAAGCATGGCATTCCACTAAAAATTCAATACCGTGATTTCACCGAAAATAAGCGATTTGAAACCCGGAATAAAAAAGGAATTTTTAGAAAGTGTGTGTGTGTGTGTGTGTGTGTGTGTGTGTGTGTGTGTGTGTGTGTGGTGGCCCATGGTTGGATCCCAAGCGCCCGCATGTGGGATTTATGCTGGACGAAGCGGCATCTGCGCGGGTTTTCTCCGGGTCCTCGGTTTCCACCGCCACTCATTCTATCAATTTTTCCATCATCGCCTTTCCTATCATCCATTTCGCTTGCATTTCATATCATCACTTCCTCACGCTCATGCGGGTCGGCCACTCGTTCCAGGTTCCTGACAGGCTTCTGACCCCTGGAAAACATGGAAAGATAAGCCGACTACTACGTTCAATGTCTGTCGCGGTGTCCATCACTAATTAATAATTTTACTTCTTCCGCGAAAGAAAGTTTATCAAATGCTGCTTTAACGAGGGTCAATTGCACAGTGGTCACATTTCGACTTCGAAATTGGCGGTTGAAACTCACGTCCCTCTATATCTATGCTTGAACTACTGGTGACGCCACTTTAAAATCGCATCATTTTCACATTTTGACGTCGTGTTTTTTACTCCTCACAAACTCAAGAAGCTGTAGGTTTCACAATCGTATTGAGCACTTCTTTCACGACATTTTCACGTATTTCGTTAAATGATTATTAAATACTTAACGCATACAATGTTCTACATCACTCAAACCATCCACGGCTACCCAAGACAGCACAGACCGTTTCGCATTCTTAACGCATCTTCAACATCATTTTAACCTCAAACCAAATAAATGGGCACGGAATAATAAATGTGATATAACTTAACCTCAAATGGCTACTGAACCATAACCGCACATAATTCTGCAACAGATGGGTAACTTTAAAACGGAAAACATATATATTTTAAATGTCCTTAAGAAATCTAATGAATTTTATTTACATGACTGTTCTGTAAGCCAATTTCTTAGAAAAAACTCTTCTTCTGTCTACTTCGTGCTACTTTACATTAGTAGAAATGGTCTTATTACTTAGCTCATTATAAGTAGAAGAGAACGAAGAGAATGCACTAGGCTAAAGCGTAGTCCAGTCTTTTAAAATGTCTCTATGGGATTGGCATTGAAATTCGGTTTTCTTTGCATGACCAGTAGTAAAAAAAAACACCGATGGCGACTTCCTGTTTGAGAAAAGTATAAGTATTTTAAAATTGAAACCAATAGCAAGAAATATCTCTGAAATGGTTAGCTCCACAACAGAAATATACTGGATATAATATGTTGTGTGCTTTGTCGAGATTTACATTTTTATGTAGTAGGTAAGTTTTTGTCCATCTTACCAGTTTACCAGTTATGCAAAAGTTATCCAAAATGAAGACGACCTCAGAGGCTATTCCAAGGAAATTCATGATATATATTTTATTTGCCAATGTAAGTATCTTTCATATAAGGCATTTTACTCAAAATCGATAGAGCCATTTTTAAGAAAATGAACATTTTCGAAAATGTTTCCATTTAAAGGGTAGTTTGGGCTGGGGGATTTTATTGAACATGTTCTTGTCGCAACCTTGGAAATACCAAATTTGGCATTTAGCGCACTTTTCAGTTTTAGAGTAATCCTGCCCCCACAGAGACATTTAAAAGAATGTGTTTTATTCAGGGGCCCTCAAAACATGTATATCCCGCGAAATCTTGATATGGAATTTTTTGTTGGAGTGCAATACCTTTTCTATCTAAGATGCTCGTACACAGTACTCAGTAAAGGAACGCGGTCGACCCATCACTACACATGATTGGGTATATTCCCGTTTATTAAATTGCACATAGAAAACACTATATGGCGGCGCCGTGGCCGAGTGGTTAGCACGCTCGCCTCCCATCTAGGCGGCCCGGGTTTCAATTTCAGGTGCCGACATGTGGGGTTTCTGTTGGACGAAGCGTCGTCTGGGCCGGTATTCTCCGGGTCCTCCGGTTTCCCCCACTACTCATTCCACCGATTGCTACATCACCTTTCCTATCATCCATTTCGCTTGCATTTCATATCATCCATTTCCTCACTCTCATTCCTGGCTACGGCCGACCACTGGTTCCCGGTTCTCCATTCTGTGGTTTCGTGCCGTCGGCTCCCCGTCAGGCTCCTGGCCCCTAGGCATCCGCTTTTAAGTTCAAGGGGGTGTCAGTCCCAAACACGAGGAGGGTAAGCCGACTACGAAACAAAACACTATAATTAATTGTATTGTTATATTATGCTGGGGTAACTAAAATTCACAGACAAAGTAATAGCCAGAAGTTTCTATCAAACCTGGCTAGTTTTCTCTATCTCGCCTCCCACACTCAGAGTTACTGTTTCATTAGTGGAGAATCACATAATTACGTGAAAATATTTTTTTGAGGATTTCCAATCAATATCCAGAATAAGTAGGTATATATTAAAAAATGTTGTTTAAAAGTAATTGTTTTATGTATTAGTGGTAATATGTCCTTGATGAATTTGAATTACTGTGCACGGTATCGGCTTATTTAAATAAACAGGCATCAGGGGCGAAGCGTCCTATGTGTTTATTGGTTCCGTGAACCCCCGAAAAAAAATTTGCAATTTAAAATACATAAATTTGTAATTTACATAATTATTCTTTCTCGTATTATTCATTTTATTTGCGTTTTCAAACTATTTTATCGTATGAAAAGCCTTCAAGTCTTTGCAATAGCCGCATACGTTCCAACGCGCTGCCCGGGTTCAATCTCTCTTCGGAACCTCCGAGAATAAGTTTGTGGGTGCTTCTTCGGTGAAGAGAGGTGAGGGGAAACATCGCTAACAATACTGAATTTGAGCTGAAGTGATGACCAGCACTGCTGTGAGACGGCTCTGGCGGAAACGCACGAATTAATCCGAAATGAAAAGCTACAGGACTGCAACAAATAGCACGTGTGTTTTCGTTGCAATTTGTTTACTGAATAATATGCATGTAACAGTGCATTCGGTTATATACTTTGGTGTTCATATGCATATTCATCTGTTCGAGTTTTTTTTTTTTTCAAAGAAGAATGAACAACGTTCAATGCCCTTTAAAAACAAACTTCACAGCTTTAAGCTTGGAAGAGAAGTACAAAGTTAAGAAGCTTGGCAGGCCAGTACCTCAGCTCGAATTAAAACAAGCGCAAGTCAGTCGAGGTAAGACATTTTGCAGTCCTTCAATGTAAATATATACAAAGAAAATAGTTGTATTTGCAGTTGCATTACTGCAAATAAGCTATTTTGTTTTCCGTGCTTACTATTTGCTAAGGGCAAAGATACAAACTGGACATGCCATGGCGTGTCAGATCTAAGTCATCTAACACAGAAAATTAAAAAGCACGAGGAATCTATTGCACATAAGAATGCTTATTTAGATTTATCAGTCCTTGGAAAAACGGAAATTAGGCGGCAACTTAGCTCGGCTTTTAGACAGAACATAGAAAGACACAATGACAACGTAAGGAAAAATCGCTATGTTCTTTCCAAAATAATTTATTGTATTAAGTTCAGCGGTGAATTTGAACTTGCCCTATGTGGACATAATGAAACAGCAGAATCTAACAATCCTGTAATATTCAGAGGGCTAACTTTTTTGGTAGTATTTAACGCCCACTTTAACTACTTAAGGCACCGCAGGCGATGGCACTGATGATACATGAATGATGATGGAGCACCGGTGGAATGCGATGGCGGGGGAAACCGGAGTACCCGGAGAAAACCCGCCCCAGCGCCGCTTTGTCCACCACAAATCGCTTGGGATCGAACCCCAGCCGTCTAGGTGAGAGGCGTGTGGTCTATCCACTCGGCCACGATGCGGCCCAGAGAGGGCTAATAAATTTTACTTCAGCTTTAGATGCAGTTGTAAAAGAGCACATAAGCAATGTTATAGTCTTTAAGGGCACATCCAAGGATATACAAAATGATTTACTAGAATGTATGTTACGTGTGTGTCGTGAGGAAATTAATGTTGAAATAGCCACGGCAGATTTCGTGTCTGTGATAGCAGATGAAACATCTGATGTATCTTCTAAATTTCAATTGGTTATAGTATTTCGTTATCTGTTATCCACTGGAGAGCCTGTTGAAAGATTTTGGACATTTTTAAATCCACCTGGTAATGACCTTCCTCCTTAGCAGCTTGCATTAAATATGTCCTCGCCGATGTTGTACAAGAACAGAAAGAAAAAGTAATATCTCAAAGTTATGATGGTGCTACCATCATGCGCGGTCAACTTGCAGGGGTGCAAACAATCGTAAGAGAAGAGTATCATTTCACGTATTATGTGCATTGTTATGCTCACCAATTGAACTTAATTCTTGCCCAAGCTACCAGTCAAAATAAACATGTAAAACTGTTTTTCAATACTATTGGAGAAGTGCCAATATTCTTCTCTCATTCACCTCAAAGAGTGGCTGTTCTAGATGCAATTGTGAAGCGAAGAGTCCCTCAGGGATCAACCACAAGATGCAACTTTAAATCCAGAACAGTTCATGAAAATAAAGAGGACATTCTGGAATGTCTCAAACAAATTGAAGACACCAGCAACCAAACGACAACTGCGAATCAAACCTCTGGTCTAAGGTTGAAACTGCAACAGCCAAAATTTTCCTTTTGGTTAGAGGTATTTTATAAAATAATGCCCCACGTGGATATCTTGTACAGCCAATTATAAAAGCGCACCACTGATCCTGTATCAATAAAGCAAGCAATAGCAGCATTCGAATATGAAATTTCGAAAATTAGAGACAATGTTGATAATATAATCAAGGAAGAACCAAATGTAGCAAAAGGAAGATGCGAGGAGGTGTACATAACAAGGAATGCAGCAGCTAAAGAAGTATGTGACATAATAATTCAACAGAGCAAATAAATGTTTGAATTCTCCAGCAAATTGTTGGCCTCTAATTTACTTGACCAGCACTTCTTCCCTACACTGAAGAATAAATTTCCTGAAAAAATGCTTTCTGCTGTTGTGCAGTCTTATCCATTTTTAAATAAACCTAAGTTAAAAACAGAACTTCAGGTCATTTATTCTCGAGATGATTTTCAGGAAATGAAAAGTTCAGTAGCACTTCTGAAGTTTTTAATTGAAAATAGCCTCAAGAACCCTTTGGAGATGTTATGAAATTGCTGAAATTGTTAGCTACTGTCCCAATGGCAGCGTATGAAGCAGAGAGGTGTTTCTCCACTTTGAAGCGGATCAAACGTTTCTTAGAAGCACCATGGATGAAGATAGGTTGTCTGTTCTTACCATGTTATCTATTGAAAAGGAAATGATCCATAAGCTTCCTCATTTCAACGACAATCATAGACAGATTCGCCACGAAAAAGGAAAGGAGGATGGATTTTCTCTATAAACATACCTCTACAGGAAATTCAAACCTATCAACGTCTTCAGGATCATTTTAATGTAATTTTAGAACTATAGATATATTTTAAATAATTTAGAAAGTCAAATAATTTGGAAAGGTAAACTTCATTAAGCAGTAAAAGTGGTGAAGTCACCAGCCGCCACTGACAGGCATAGCTTTCGTTGCGAATGCTCAGCAACTTTAAGTGAATCTAATAAAACTGTCAAACCATTGTGACCTTATAACTATGAATAAACAAAATTGATTTATTCTTTAATGCAACAAGTAGCTACCTATGCGTCTTCATTATTCCAAATATAGAAAATTGTATAACAATTAAATAAGAATACAATTACATATTAGCCGCCTCTGTTAGCAGCAGTTTGAGTTATATAATGTAATGCATTAGTATGAAATTTGGCTACAAAATAATTCCATAACATGCAGAGCTGAATATGAATTCCTTCTTTAGATAAGCATTAAGGACTCCAAAGCAATAGAATTGTTTAAATGCAAGTCCTCTGACGTTTAGGGCACATTTATCAACAAATTCGATTGTGTGCTCATTTCTAATCAAACAGAAATCAGCTGAGGAAAGGAATATTAAGTCAGCGAGCTTTGATTAATTAGTTAACTGTTTGGTCAGTTGAATGCGTATTGGGTTTAAACCACAGTGCTGAAGCACGTTTTGTGTCCAGCCGCCATCTTGTATTTAAACACACTATCATATACTTACACGATAGGTAACATCTGTTAAATTAATTGTATTTCTAAGTTTTTGGAAGTAAAAAACAAAGAACAGTGGAGTGGGAGAGATCTCTAGTTGAAAGAATATTTAATACAATCACATTTTTTGGCCTGTCAGAAGTTATTATTGATAAATTGGTATTATTGCAGTAAACATCGCGACAAGGCCATAACCTAATTTTGTTCCAATTTCTTGGTTTAAAATCACTCTAAAATTGAGTGAGTGTGTGTATGAGAAAACTATATAGGATGCAGGTACGTAAACACATTCACATATGCTTGGGAAAGGCTTTGAATTATTTTTAAGTACACAGCAAAAAAAAAAAAAAAAAAAAAAAGTGAAAAGTATCAAACATTATCCCAAAGATTATAATGACTTTCACTGTGGACTGCATGTATTGCACTGCGAGTCTGAGGAGCACGCTCCCTATTCTCACCATTCTGATATCATAAGCACATAATTTGATAGTAATTATTTCTCGCGATAACTGCTAAATGGGTGAGGTTTCTTATAAACCGAAGTAGGTTGCCAATTTTGTTTGCAAATTTCCCTTTCCTTGTTTTTGCTTCTGCTAATCGAGAAACTACAACGAAACACCACACACGTATTGCCCATTATACTGCTTTAAAACTTGCATTCTTGGTTTACTGTTTAATTGAACATTTAACACCACAAAATCACTTAAATAAGTAACCTAACATATGTATTGAAACATCTCCTTTTCCTTGTTTTTTCTTCTGCTATACGAGAAACCACAAAGAAACAGCACACATGTATTCACCATTATACTTGTCCAAAAGTACTGCTTAATTGCAATTTACACCACAAAACAGTATTTTGGGTTGCACATGTAACCCACAAAAGCAGTACTCATCTCAAATATTTATAGCCACAATATGGCGGCTTGACAAAAACGTGCCTCATCAACCACAATGCATGTGGAAAGAGCATGTCCGACTTAAGCTCTCTATATCTGTGTTTTGAACAGTTTCACGGATGTTTCGCGTCATCTATTATTAGGTCCTCCATCTATTATTTATACTCTAGCGGCCAACAAAGTAATTAAATACTCAATCTTTCTTCACTGTGTATTTCTGATTTATGAGGCATCGCGGAATAAACTCTTCTAAAGCAGCAATTTTCACGACTGCGATAGATTTCTTTGAGTTTAGTCGAAACTTTTTAGTATATCACCATAAAAGAGAGAGGGGGGAGCGGGAGAGAGGTATCTAAGCAGTTGCAAAAATGTAGAGGTATAGAAGTGTTGAAATTTTTGAACCGAAAACAGCATATTTATATTTCAAAGTGTGGATCCCACATTTTATTTTTATAAAGAAATAAGTTGCGTATTTCAAAGAGATCTGCATTTTAACTTTCCTAAGTTTTAGTTCACATATGTGTATGTAGACTTACCAGACGTCCCGCATTATACGGGAATTGCCGTATTCAAGAGGGAAAAATCATGATCTGTATTGCCGCTATATTAAAAATACCATATTTCATTCTGCTTAAAGGTATTATTTTGAAAAGTGCACATGATTGTTCGGTATTGGTAACCACATAATCACATAACCAAGTTGTAATGATATACCTTATATTGGCTGCTTGTGTATAGAAGCTTCATTTGAGGTGTTGCGACCGAAACGTATAAGGGATTTTCTTTTACGAAGAGTTGTGTGCATTTCAATTTAAGGTCACTCAATAATCCAAAAATTGGAAAGAAATTACAAATATCTTTCAGTGGTATTTTATTGAGCATGTAAATAAATTTGAGAGTTTCTGAGGGAGAGAGCATTTTCAATTTGGAACAAACACTGAAAGAAGTAAATTTAGTTTAAATTTGATATAGTATGAGATTAAAATCCTGTGTAGGTTGTTAGGGGTTTTATGACCATATTAACACTAATGCAAGCTTTTGTGAGAAATGAAATGTTAGGCCATTAACATTTACAGGTGAATAACTGTATATTAGAGGAAAGTTTCTTATGTAATAATTAATAAACTTAATGTAATAGTATTGTTTTAATGCATATATCAAGGAAGATCTCTCTGGGCGTTTCTTTCAGGTCGGCACATATTCATATATTTATGCCTCAAATAAATAAATATATGTATATACGACTTTTTCCTATCCGGATACATAAAAGATTGTGGGTATGAGCCATTTACCAGAAAATTTAGAGGAGCTCCAGCATAGGATTGAAGAAGTTGCCTGTCTGCCTCACATTCAAAAGGTTGTGAGTTTGAATCTCGCTTAGGGTGAGTTACCCGGACAAGGTTTTTTTTCGGGGGTTTTCCTTAACCTGAGAATACAAATGTCGAGTAACTTTAAGCTCCATGAACCCCGAGATCATTTGAGCATCATTTCACCAATTTCATTTAATGTCCGACATGACCAACAAGGTAAAAAAGTTGCCACCGCTGCATATGAGGAAGCGTATGGCAAAATTCTGAATGATCCTGTTGTAGACATATGCCGAGTTATAGGTTGTTCCCATATCGAATCATTTATCACGTTTTCAAGGGGAATTGAAATCGATTTCAGTCTAATTTTATCTCAATACGATCGGCGTTTCACATGATAAATGCAATACGAGTTGAGATTGTTTTGAATACGCAGGCTTCGAAAATATTTTTATTGATCCGTTTATGTTGATCAACTTGGAATTGCGTTGGCGAATGTGTTAAACATATTATTTGTTATTTGTGTATTATAAGCAGGTTTTGAAGTTAAATGATTATATTTGATAATGCATTGCAAATTATAGAAACCATAAAAGTGTTTCAGTTATAATCTACCATAGAGTAACAAATATTAATAATTAACATATGATTACCGCGTGCAACGTGTATAGCAGAAGAGGGGTTTATTTACCATACTCTTGAATACGGAGGTGTTTCCATGCAACATATTTCGATCCGATATGATTCCGATCCCACTTTTTGAGAAGATCGCATCCAAAATGCTATACGATTTTTTTAATTGTGTTTAACGCTTTTACTATAAATGGCACCGCAGGCGATGATACTGGTGACACATGGAATGAAGATTGAGCACTGAGATGGCGGGGGGAAACGGAGAACCTGGAGAATATCCGCCCCTGCAATACGATTTGAATCAGCATTTTCATGTAGTATTAGCTCTTCCCGGTAATCTCAAAGAAAAAGTTAGAACTACAGTATTGTGTCTTCTTAGCTAAACGCGTAGTCAAGCGCATAAAATTCATAAAGAAAAAGTAAGTGACGTGAAATCTATGAGTAACGAAAGTGACTACAATACCGTTTCACATATAAGAAACGATGAAAGTGAAGGTAAAGATTTACTCGGGCTTGAACAGGATAAAAATAGACTTTATTACCAGACCAGACCAAACTGCAATGGAACGCATGTTGACGCTGAAGTGACCCAATCCCTCCACATGGTCATCGAAATTTTAAACAAAGATCTACAAGAATCGCGCCAATTAATAAGGACGCTTACACTGGAAAAGCAAGAAATAAACGGAAAATTCATGGCGCTACAAGCAGAGAAATGTGATATGGAGAGGAAACTCAAAGAAAAGGAAAGGGAAATAAACGCATTAAAAGAAGAAATGACCAACTTATGGAATCAACTACGTGAAACAAATGGTGCCCAAACATCCTTGATCTGTAACCACAGCGAAAATAATATGAGGTGGTCAACTGTGGCAAAGAAAGGAAGTGGGAGGTCAAACAGAGATGAATCTGCAAAAGTATCTCCGCTCCTAACCACAAATACATCTGACGTCCTTGCATCGCTATCCACAGAAGAAGAAGAACAATAATACGCTACTCGTGCTCAACAAAACCCACAAACCCCAGCTGTTTCAAGCCATGAAGAAGAGAAGAAAGTGTTGGTGCTCGGTGACTCAGTGATTGCGCATGTGAAAGTGAAACGTGCTATTACCAAAGTGTACAGAGGTATAAATGTTGAACAGTTATCGAAAAAAAATTGAAAACCAGTGCACGAAGAATCAGTATCCCGAAAATCCGGAAGTAGTCATACTACATGTCGGTACAAACAACTTAAGGAAGGCGAATAGTGCGGATGAAATTCTAGGTGAGGTATATGAGCTAATAAAATCCACAAAGAAAGTGTTTCCTAAGGCATATGTAGCAGTAAACAGTGTGGTGAAAAGACGGGACATTCACGCAAACTTTTTAAGGTCTGTTAACGAAAGCATAAGATGGGCATGTTGCTCTCTAAATGCTTTGTATGTAGATGTTGATAAATACATGGATAATTCATGCCTGGGTAAGGATGGTCTCCATTTAAATCGTAGGGGATCTTGGAGGTTGAAACAGGTTCTTGAAAACGTGGTAAACATAGTAATTAAAAATCAGGGAAACTAAATGCAGAATCAGATGGTGTAGTACCTAAGGTAAAACCCCCTGTAAATAAAAAAACAATTGTAAAACTGAAGAGATCACAAAGTAATCTAGCTTGCTGGCTTCTACATCTTAATACACAAGGAATTCGTTCTAAAATAGATGATTTTAATCTATTCATAAATGAAATCAAAGATATCAGACTAGGAATAATTTGCCTAAATGAGCACTGGTTGGGGAAAAATGAGACACACCTTCTTAATAAATTGAAAGGTTTCGCACTAGCTGATAATTATGTCAGAACGAATGCAGCCCGTGGTGCTACATGAATATTAGTATGTGAAGAACTGTTAGAGCAAGTAAAGGTTAGACAAGATATAAAAATGCTGGGGGAAGAGGGAATTTTGGAATTATCTGCAATAGAAATCAGCAGCCAAAACACAGTTGTGATCTCTGCCTATAGGGTACCTTATCATTCCTCATTAAAACCATTTTTGAATAAATTGGAAAGATTGATGTGTAAACTACAAAATGAAAAAAAGAAAAAAATCGTAATCGCATTAGATAGTAATATTAACCTTCTAAATATAATTTATAAATTGGACTTAAAATCAAAAGTAATGTTGCCTGATAGTAAAATTAGTGGGGCGTCAAAAACTTATCTCGACACTATACACCGCCATGGCTTTGAAATTAGAAATAATTTCTCTACACGGAGTACTAGCTCTTCTGACACTTGTATTGACCATGTACTAACAAATATATTACATGGAAACGAAGAGTGTTTCCCTCTTGAAACGGGTCTTTCCGACCATAAAGCAGTCTTGGTAAGCCTCCCAAAAAACCAGAGATCAAAAGTAAAACATAAACACGTGATTACTAAACGTATCTACAACCCGGAGAACATTAGCAATTTTAAAGTAAAACTAAGTAACCTAACATGGACGCTTGATCCGGATCTTCACACAGATACCAATTATAACAATTTCCTTAGGGAGTTAATAGACTGTTACAACTCCTGTTTTCCAAAAGTCACATGTACTCAACTCATTAAAAAATATTCACTCAACTGGTGTACTACAGGCATCAGGATTCCTAGTGCACGAAAAAGATGGCTACACAGTAAATATAAAACAACCACTTGTCCAAATTTAATAGAATATTACAAAACGTACAACAAAATCTTTAAAACAGTAATAAATAAAGCAAAGCAAATGGCAATTGAGAGTTTCATAAAAAAAGCGGATAGTAAAAATAGAGCTACTTGGTCCGTAATTAAAGGGGAATTAGGATTGAGTGAAACCAACTATACTGGGCCTTCCTCGCTGAAATTATATTATCCAGAAGCCAAGAAAAATACCAACGCACTAAATGATTACTTTATAAACATTGGTAGAGAGACCCAGGAGGTTCCTCCATCACTTGATGATGCAATAGCAGCCCTATATAAAAACAATTGCCTCATGCTCACACCCACATTCTACTTTACAATGGTCTCTCCTGATAAAATTAATAAAATAATAACAAAGTCTAAACCAAAAAAAAAGCCAAGGGTTGGGATGAGCTGTCTTCATTCTTAATAAAAGAAATCTGGCATGAAATTAGTGAGCCACTTAGTCAAATAATCAATCAATCAATGACTACTGGCATTTTTCAAGATAGAATGAAATATGCACTTGTTAAACCCATTCACAAAGGGGGAAGTAATGAATTTAAAAATTTTAGGCCCATCTCGATACTTCCCGCTTTTGCAATAATCTTTGAAAAAATTGTTCGCTCACAGTTAATTACATATTTAAATCACTATAGCAAACTAACGGATTCACAACATGGATTTAGGGAAAATCATTCAACAATATCAGCACTAGTAAATCTCATGAACGACATATCTCAAAGACTAGATGAAAAAAAATCTGCTTCATTGATCGTATGTGACAATTCAAAGGCTTTTGAGTGTGTAAACCATGAAATACTGATAAAAAAGTTAGAATTTTATGGTATAAATAACATGGCATTAAAATGGTTCCAGTCTTATCTTAATAATCGCAAACAGAAAGTAATTCTAAAAAGTAGTAACGGTGAGGCACACTCAAACTGGAGCACGATTAAAAACGGGGTACCACAGGGAAGTGTTTTAGGGCCATTACTGTACATATTATATACAAACGATATCCCGGAAAATATCAGTGGGAAAACAATAATGTATGCAGATGATACAACAGTTTGAATAAATGCAGTAACTAACTTAGAGCTGATGCAAAACACGGTCGAAACAATGACTGCACTAAAAAAATGGTTTAATAACAATGGACTAAAACTGAACACATCCAAAACTTCTGTTATGCACTTCAAAACACAAACAAAAGTAGACAATAATATGTTTCCTGTTACCAACATAAGTTCTACTACCTCAGCAAAAATACTTGGAATATATGTAAATAATCATTTAAAATGGCAAGAACATATACAATACATAACTAAAAGATTAAACAGTGCCTGCTTTAATATGTTCTGCCTTTCCCAAATTACAAACTTAGAGACTAGGAAAATAGTATATTTTAGCTACTTTCATTCGGTTATGACATATGGAATAATTCTCTGGGGTCAGGCAACAGGTTGGGAATCAATCTTCAAAACTCAGAAGAAAATAATCCGTACAATAACACATACAGGGCTAAAAAAATCTTGTAGACCACTGTTTAAAAATCTAGAGATATTAACCTTCCCATCTCAATATATACTGGAACTCTGCAAATATATACATGTAAATTTCGATACTCTATATAATACTCAAAATCAACATGGCTATCAAACTAGAACTAAAGGCAATTTAAAACCACTAGAACATTGACTAGCATTATTTGAAAAAAGCCCACTCTATGCAGGAATAAAAATGTATAATAAATTACCCACTAAAATAAGACAAATAAAAGATATAAAATCATTTGCCAAAACCATCAAAAACATATTTGTAAAAAAGTCATACTATTCGGTAAGAGAATTTATGGAGGATAGTTTATAAAAGTTAAAAAATTGTATTAATTCAATTTTATAAGGGCTTATTGCCCTAAATATTGTAACTTCAACTGTATATATTTCTCATTGTATTTCGCTTGACGTGTCACCTGTTTACTGAGCTCTTGCTCACTTTGTAAATGTTTGTGATAAATAAAGTTATTCTATTCTATTCTTCCGGAGAAGGCTGCGTTATCTTGAATTGGAGTGCCGACGTTTCGCTCATCTTGCCGTGAGCTTCTTCTGGGCTCTTGTGAAGAAGAAGCTCACGGCAAGATGAGCGAAACCTCGGCACTCCAATGCAAGATAATGCAGCCTTCTCCGGAAGCTAAGAAGACACATCAAGACTTAGGTCGTGGAAGCCTACGCATCTAACTACAGTATTTTTAAAGCTCATCTTAAACAGCACCTTTGTGATAAGTCATTTCATTCAGTAGAAGAATACTTAAATCAATAATCACTTTAATATCAGCATAAAGTGAAGTGACACAAGCTATTAAAGTCAAGTATAATGTACATACTTATGTTTAATGTACATACTCAATATGCTTAAAATGTATGTCTTAATATCAAATTTTGATGCTCTTTACATACAAGAAAGCATGTAAACATTAAATGTTTTTAATATGTCAATCCAAATGGAGGTGATGAGTTTTGGTGTCGATTATTGTCATTCAAAGATGCTGCTGATGCACAATAGGAGATTCGCATGAGCATCAAGCACAATTGCTTTCTTTGATTTACTCAATTGGTGATGCCGGGTTTAAAGAATTCCTCAGCGTTTACATGCTTATCAAATGTGTTTCAAAACTATTTAAATGTTTCCTTCTCCAGGGTTTTATTGGCAGAAATAAGAAAAGTAATAAATGAAACCTGAATGAGACTGATGCAATCAATTCCTGTCAGCTTCATCTAAATTTCAAGATTTTGATCGAGAGATATTTTTAGGTTTTTGCAACATATCACACAAGGTTGATCAGCATATGTACTATTCGCTGTTGTATATTTTCACTGTGGGGACAGTAGTGGCTAAGGGTAAGCAGCGCTGCTGTATTTTTGAGCCATCTAAAAGGCTAAAGTGTAGACAATGGATGGGGACAACTTGGACACTATCGCCTAAGCAGATCTATTGTGTCTAAAATTCCTCAGGAGGATGGAATGAGGTAAATGAGCTATAGGAGACCACAGGCTGCAGGCAGAAACCACCAGAGTCGTGTGGAAGTTCTTAATGTTTCTAAGTTTGACGACACATCACATGCTGGGCTGCCAAAGAGGGCATGCCAGCAACTTGTCAACCTGGTAGCCACCTAGTGTGCACAGGAATAGTCTTTCCATTGAATATGAATCTATGCCAGACACTGAGTAGACTAGCTGCCTTTTTTAATAAATCTACAAAACGAAGCAAGGGATTAGATGGAGAAGTCCATAGAAGACTGACAAACATAGCACCAGGCCACTGGAACTACAGTTCTTGCCTAATAGAAATAGTGTATGACTACAGAAAAATTGTGACATTCTTCCACTGAATCATCAATCCTAAAGAAAAATGGGACCAACATGGTTATAAAGCTGCTCCTGGTTTTAGTGTCTCACTGTAAGTCTTGAACTTTAATTTTCTTTTAAATTAATGTGTAGATATTTTACCTCACACTGCCAGATTATTTTATATCCTACAGGCTATTGCACTCTGAAATTCAAAGAATTTCAAGCCTACCTCAAAAAGAAACTCTAAGAAAGTTTAAGAAAAAGACATACAGCTGTAGTGATGTAAACCAGCCAAAAAGAGGCAGAAAACATTTAATGAATGTGATATAAAAACAAAGTGCTGACATTTGTACTGTGAAACAATGGAACAATAGTTAAAAAATTAGAAGATAAATTTTCCAGCTTGACATACTTTGATTCCTAGAACTTCTGAATCACAAAAATTATGAGCTATATAAGAGAATTTTAATTGTTTTCTCACAGAAACCATGTGTAGGACAGGAGTTGGATAGATAGTCAGACTGAAAAATTCAATACCATAGCTGGGATTTGAATCGTGGATCTCCCAGTCCCTAGCCAGTTGAGATCGCCTTGTGGTATACCGAGAAACATGCGAGTCAGTTGAGAAAGTCAATGCTATGCTAGCATAAGCCATGGTAGCTCTGTGGTAGAGCAACCATGGAGATCCGTGATTCAAATCCAGGCTATGGCATTGAAATTTTTCAGTCTGACCCTACCTATATAAGAGAAGTTTCACTGAATTGGATTTTCAGACTCTGAAAAATTCTTATTCAAATATGTTTGACATTGTATCCTTAAGAGTACACCTCATTGTAATTTACACATTGGAAGATCTTTGTGAAAAAGAGTGTTAGTGAACTTCTGTATTCTTAAAATCTAGCGATCTTCAGAATGCATACTGTGAGGTTGTGAAACCATATGAAGGTTACTATCCCAACTACAAGTGCTTCAGTAGAGCAAGGTTCTTCAGCTATGAATGGAGTAAAATCTTAATGTCACAAATTCTCAGCTTCAGAACAGACTCTTAATTAAGCTTTCATGTCAATTGAGAAAACACTGCTTTGTGTAGTAAAAAAAGGAGACGCAACTACTTGTGTACTACAGTACATGTGTAGTGTATTCCATTCGCTACCCAACAGAAGTGTCCAAAAAAACAAAAATTATCAGGAATTTTTTTAATTAAATATTTTAGATTTACCACAAATATGTGTGACAAACAGAAGCTGTTATTTTAGTCATAATAATGAAATATGATTTAAATCATTACATTTGTATTTATTACTTATAAGAGAAAAATGTGAACATAATTATTACATCATTATTTATCCTAGATTGTATAGGTAAGTTTAAAATTTCTGTACATTAATTATGAACAGGTCAAAGTTTTCTGTCCACTGAAGTATGATGCAACTTTAAATTGCTCTGACATATCTTGAACATTGTTTTGTTGCACTCTAAAAAGTGATTACTGTTACAGAATATTCTTTACACACAACTCTTTTTCATTCACCACATGACAAAGTTGTAACTCTGTTCTTCTTTCTCTCACAAGGAAAACACCATTGTCTTACTTTGGCTGCTGGGATTTCTTCTTCTTGCTGTTCTTGCCTGCTATATTTGATAGACAGCCATACGCATGCCAAAGCACATTTCAAATTTAACAATGTCCCTGCTAACATCTACATACTCCAACAATAAGTTAGGTGGCTCTAAAGTGCCACACAAAGAATTTAAATAATAGAAATAACGTATTTAAGGTAGAGTATTTTATACACTAGTGCGTTTACTTAAAGGTTCAAATGCCATTTTGCTTATGCACAAAAAGTATTCCTGACAGGCACTGCCAAATATAGATGAAATAAAAGTTTGGTAGAACATCTATATTTGGAAAAACAAGAACCACATTTTCAATTTTGAAATCCTGCCAGGCAACCTACTGATGCAGAGGTTCATCAAACCACCGCTAGGGACAATGACAACCACCACAGCAAGCAATGGTGGCAGTCGACTCAGGGAGTTGACAATGGAAGCACATAGCTTCTGAAACATGTTTTTCGATGATATAAGTAAGTGATGTAGTGTTTCAAAATCAACTCGCTAATTAATTTCAATTTAACAACCTCAAAAACTTGCTTCATAATCTGCTAGAGGACACCATAACAAAAAATTAGGAAATCAGGGATTTACCAGATTGATCATGAAGACTTCCATGAGAGATGCATGGAGAAAACCAAGAGAAACCTGCAAACAAACTAAAGGAACTCACAAGAACTTTAAAACAAAAGCCAACAGACAAATCTGCAATAGCACACCAATTTTGGTTAACAGAATATAACAATAAATGGTAAATAAGCCTTTTAAAATGTTCCAAAGGACCAGTGGAACTCAAAGTATGGGGAAAAAAGGCACAAAGAATAATGAATTTTGAGATTCTACCATTAGATGGCATAGTGAAGTTCTCCAACAGACAGTTGGACATTACTGCTGATAATGAAGTAGTGGATCCCCTTCCAGATATCCACGAGCATGTAGGTGGCATTGAAAAATTGTGAATTAATTGTTTCTTCCACACTAGCCATATGTAAGACAGGAGTTGGAAAGGTAGTCAGACCGAAAAATTCAATGCCATAGCTGGGACTTGAACCATGGACCTCCCGGCCTCCTTGTCTTAGTGCTGTGTCGGCATGTTGCCATGGTGGCTCAGTGATTGGAGCAACTGGCATTGAATTTTTCAGCCTGACTGACTATATTTCCAATTTTTGAAGCATTTTCTAATTGAAAATTTACCAAGGAAATTGAAGTGGCATCAATCCACTAATAAGTTCAGTATATAAGATATAATTCTATTTGTTTTCATGGTGAATGACTAAAAAATTTTTGCTCTAAAATGATACACATATGAGTGTATTTCAAAAATGCTTCATGCTATAAGTTAACGAATACATTGTTTTTAATACAATGCATTTTATCGGAGATAATTCTGTTTCGGTTTAAGTTTTGTTCTTAATTACAGCACTGATCAGGTTCTCTAAATTGTGTTGAGACTTTCCAATATATACCTCAAAGTTCTGTGTAGTAATATTCTGATTCAATTGCTTAATTATGCTATAGTTTTTTGATTTGTGTTCTTTTATTTTTTAGGATGAAGCTGGTGATATTTCTGTGTACTGTAATTGTAATATCATATGCACAAAGAAGGGATTTTGAAGAAGAAGCATTAGGTCATGAAGATGGTGCTGAGTATCTGAAGTCTGTAATAGGGCAGTTGCTGAATCAAAACTTACGTCCAAGTTCCAGTATTGGCTTAGAACAAAATGCTGCTCAAAACTTCAGGATTATGGGCCCAACTCCTCTTCCAGAAGTAAGTAAAAGTCCTCTTGTACTGTGTTCAAATTGAGAATTGAAGTTAAATGTAGAATTTTTATGCGTGAAGCAGCATTTGGTTTCATTGACTATGAAGTTTTTTCTAAAGCTGTATTCCAATTTGGAGTTAAATTAATAAAATATATTTTCACTTCAGTGAAATGAAATGGAGTTTTATTTATGGACGCTCTTTAGCTGTTGTGGTTCACGGCATCCCGTTCAATGCTGGGCATGAAAGACTGCTTAATTTTGATCAGATGCCCCTTTTTCAGGCTTCTGATTCTTTTACGTGCCGTAAATTTGACACAGGACCATTTACTTCCCTTCCAAAGGAAGCCATACTAAGGATCTTTACGTCCGAAAAAATCTATCGACCTCCACCGGGTTTGAACTCGTGACCTTGGCTATATGAATTTAGCATGGTAACCATTACACCACAGAGGGTGATATTTTCACTTCAGTTGTCATATTATTAATTGGCACTCTGAAACAAATGGATAAAACACAGGTTTAAATTCCATTAAGATCAATTGGCATTATTGGTGCTTAAGATGAGATGGTAAACCTTATCTTAGTTATTTTAAAATGTGTAACCTTGTGACCTTTTTCTTCTGTTAGTAATGAATGTAAGTTGCATCATTTGTTAAGTGATTTGTACAAAAACTACTGATCTACAATCAGATTTGTATTTTTATTCTCAAACCTTTCATGATTTTTTATTAAAGCTTTTAAATTTTTAAAAATTTAGTTGAGTCGATTTTGTAACACTACATCACTTACTTTTTTATTTCGGAAAACATGTTTCAGAAGCCATGTGCTTCCATTGTCAATTCCTTTGGTCGACTGCCGGCATTGCTTGCTGTGGTGGTTGTCTCTGTCCCTGGTGGTGGTTTGATGAACTTCTGGATGAGTAGATCGCCTGGCGGGATTTCAAAATTGAAAACCCGGTTCTTGTTTTTCCAAATATATATGTTTTCCCAAACTTTTAATTCTGTCTTCCTTGTGATGTTTTTGAGGATTTTTGGGCTTTTATTTATAGTGTGTTTCTCTTTCCAAAAATGCCAAGCTACTGCAGATTTGTCTTCTTGTTTGAGTTCAATATTTCTGTGGTGTTCTTTTGCCCTGGTTTTTATATTTGTTTTTGTTTGGCCGATGTAGATTTTTTCACAGTCATTACAGCTGAACTGATATATTCCTGGTTTGTTTTCTTGTGGGATATCATCTTTTAAATTAGAATTTAAAATGTTTTTTATAGAGTAATTGTTTTTAGGGGCTAGAATGATGTTATGTCGTTTGAAGATCCTCTGGAATTTGTAGAAAGTTGTAGGGTGGTATGTAAACTTCTTGTAGATCTTGTTTTCTTTCTGGTTTTGAGTGAGTGTGCTGACTTCTTTAATTCTCTTTCTATTTTTGGCTTTATTAACTTTTTTGTACACCAGTTCTGCCCGAAATCCATTCTCTGTAGCTATGTCAATATTTTAGTAAGTTCACATTGGTATTCTGTTTTTCCCATTGGTACATTTACCAATCTGTGTGTAAGGCTGTTGAGTAAAGCATGCTGATGGGGAATGGGATTGTAACTCTTTTGTTTTATATAGCTGTTGGTGTGGATAGGTTTTCTGTAGATGCCAAATGTAAGGTGATTATTAGTTTTGATGATTTTTAGGTCGAGGAATGGTAGTTGTCCATCACATTCCTTCTCCATTGTGAACTTTATAGACTTTTCTTGCATATTTAGGAGTTTTAGTGCATCTTCTAGGTGTCTTTCTGGGACTATTGCAAAGATGTCGTCTACATAGCGGTACCATATTTTGAACATCCAGGGGAATGCCTTTTTAATCCTAGTTTCCATAGTGCTCATGAAGAGATCTGCTAATATTGGTGACAGCGGGCTGCCCATAGCTAAACCAGATGTTTGTTTGTAATATTTCCCGTTAAATGTGAAAAAATTTTGATTTATGCACAGATTCGTTAATATGATGTATTCTCGCACTTCTTCTGTTGTTTTTCCTATTGCAAGTAACCAGTTTTTGATGTGGGATTGTATGCTTTCTGTAGGTATGCTTGGAAACAGAGCAGTAACATCAAAGGAAACTAACATATCGGTTTTTTCCAATTTTATGTCTTTAATTTTATCGATCAGATCTAGAGAGTTTTTTATACTTGCTGTAGCCACCCAGCACATAAATGATATTGATAAAAACATAATAAAAAGTGAATTTTGCCAAATTATCGAAACAATAGAAAGCAAAAAGAAAACTAACCCCCCAAAAAATGTAATAAGAGCATTAAAAAGCAAACCGGTAATTTATAGCAAAGCAAAGGAAACACAATAGTAATTATGGACAAAACTGAATATGTAGAAAGAATGGAAACACTTTTAGAAAAAGAAGAATACTCTACAGTACAAAAGAACCCTCTAAACCAATGTATAGTTAAATTAAATGCCAGTATTCAAGAATGTAAACTAATAGACAAAAAAGAAAAATGCAAAATTAAAGTTGATAATCCAGTTCTGCCCAGAATTTATGGCCTTCCAAAAATACACAAGCCGGGAAATGCAATGAGACCAATTATAAACAATATAAGTGCACCTACATATAATCTAGCAAAATGGTTAACAAACAGATTCTCTTCCTTCTCTAAATTTGATACAGTAAGTATAAAAAACTCTCTAGATCTGATCGATAAAATTAAAGACATAAAATTGGAAAAAACCGATATGTTAGTTTCCTTTGATGTTACTGCTCTGTTTCCAAGCATACCTACAGAAAGCATACAATCCCACATCAAAAACTGGTTACTTGCAATAGGAAAAACAACAGAAGAAGTGCGAGAATACATCATATTAACGAATCTGTGCATAAATCAAAATTTTTTCACATTTAACGGGAAATATTACAAATAAACATCTGGTTTAGCTATGGGCAGCCCGCTGTCACCAATATTAGCAGATCTCTTCATGAGCACTATGGAAACTAGGATTAAAAAGGCATTCCCCTGGATGTTCAAAATATGGTACCGCTATGTAGACGACATCTTTGCAATAGTCCCAAAAAGACACCTAGAAGATGCACTAAAACTCCTAAATATGCAAGAAAAGTCTATAAAGTTCACAATGGAGAAGGAATGTGATGGACAACTACCATTCCTCGACCTAAAAATCATCAAAACTAATAATCACCTTACATTTGGCATCTACAGAAAACCTATCCACACCAACAGCTATATAAAACAAAAGAGTTACAATCCCATTCCCCATCAGCATGCTTTACTCAACAGCCTTACACACAGATTGGTAAATGTACCAATGGGAAAAACAGAATAACAATGTGAACTTACTAAAATATTGTACATAGCTACAGAGAATGGATTTCGGGCAGAACTGGTGTACAAAAAAGTTAATAAAGCCAAAAATAGAAAGAGAATGAAAGAAGTCAGCACACTCACTCAAAACCAGAAAGAAAACAAGATCTACAAGAAGTTTACATACCACCCTACAACTTTCTACAAATTCCAGAGGATCTTCAAACGACATAACATCATTATAGCCTCTAAAAACAATTACTCTATAAAAAACATTTTAAATTCTAAATTAAAAGATGATATCCCACAAGAAAACAAACCAGGAATATATCAGTTCAGCTGTAATGACTGTGAAAAAATCTATATCAGCCAAACAAAAAGAAATATAAAAACCAGGGCAAAAGAACACCACAGAAATATTAAACTCAAACAAGAAGAAAAATCTGCAGTAGCTTGGCATTTTTGGAAAGAGAAACACACTACAAATAGAAGCCCAAAAATCCTCAAAAACATCACAAGGAAGACAGAATTAAAAGTTTGGGAAAACATATATATTTGGAAAAACAAGAACCGGGTTTTCAATTTTGAAATCCCGCCAGGCGTTCTACTCATCCAGAAGTTCATCAAACCACCACCAGGGACAGAGACAACCACCACAGCAAGCAATGCCGGCAGTCGACCAAAGGAATTGACAATGGAAGCACATGGCTTCTGAAACATGTTTTCCGAAATAAAAAAGTAAGTGATGTAGTGTTACAAAATCGACTCAACTAAATTTTAATTGTTAAAACACATCACTGTCTCAAAGTCCACCATATATCAGGATAATTTAAAATTTTTGTTTAAAAAGTTCTTAAAAAGTGTGATTACATGGGAACTACAAAAGTAATTCTTCATGACTGTAGATATATATTTGCTAGATAGATAGTACTATAACCTGTAAAAGTGTCATGCGAATATATCTAATAGGTTCTATGTTTAAAAATATTCATTTTCAAGAAAACTATGTTTAAAGTTTTTCTAAAGTTGTGTAAAAGCTTTCACTTCATAACTTTCAGTATAAATTACAATGTATTTAAATCTAATTTTATTTAACCTCAATTTAAACAAAAAACATGTCCACTTAAAATAGTGAGGGGAAAGCTTTATTACTTTTTAGGTTCCACTTCCTCACCTCCAGCCACCCATATTTTGAAATTTTAAATGGTACCGCTATACTTTTATACTTATATACAAAAAAATACACAACTGTTTATTCATCTCATATTTATTTTACATCTTTTGTTTTAAACTGTTGCCCAGCAACCTGGATTGTTCTTATTGTAGACGACAATTTTGAACATTTTTGTGTATTAAATGTTTGTAAAATTGTGTATTCCATTCAAGATAGAACAGAAATCATATTTATATATGAAGCTGAAAACCATTGTGCCTGCAGAATTGCTACTGCTTTTAATGAGAGGCATTCAGAGAAAAAGTCATAGATCTAGTATGTAAATTTGAAGAAACTGGTTCTGTGTGCAATAAAATAAATAAACAACCTATAAAACTCAATGAAATTTCCCAAATTGAAATATTGGGCCATTTCAGTACTGTACACACCACATCCATTCCAAAAGTATCTGCTGTAACAAACATTTTGGCGAGTTCATAAAGTACTAAAAATGAACAATTTTATTCCTACGATATACAAACTAAGCAACATCTCAGCAAAGAGAATTTTGATAGAAGAGTAGAATTTTGCGAACAATGTCTCAGAGAATCAAAGATGATTCAAATTTGATACAAAGTTTTTATTTTAGTGATTAAGCAAACAGATTTCGAAATCTGTTGATGATGCAGGTAACATATTATTACTTAGTGAAGCAATTAAAGTGTAAATTTGACTCATTTTATAACCAATGTAAGCATTATCTGGCTTTAAATTTTCATGGTTACATTTTGTTTAGCAAAACAAAACATTAACAAAATATTAACTTGTAAAGGAAGTTTGCTAGATAAACAACAAAAATTTGATATTTTTACGTTACATTTTCTCAGAAACCATATTATAGTTTCGTCTTGTGCATCTCAAGCGAACGGCTGTTATAAAAGTAAGTACGAACCCCAATTATTTTATTTGTCTATATAAAAATGACATCTGTAATCCACAATAGCTTCGGCTGCCTGCAGCTGTAGCTAACCTAATTTTGTCGGCATAATGGCCAGAAATCAGAGTAACCAACAAGGAAATTCAAATTATGCATCTATAGCAAGGTCACCGCCATCTAAAGAGCAAGCAATAGTCATTGAAGTAGTAGAACAGATTCCTCTTAAAGATTATGTCATTTCAGTTGGCAAACTCACTGATCCCAGTAATATCAGATATGTTTCCCATATATCTAATGGTAGAATCTGTATGTATCTTTCAAACAAACAAATTGCTGAAGATCTCGTCTTAAATAGTCCAAGATTAAAAGTAAACAACATGTTGCTAGAAATGAGACCCCTCATAACAAAGAATGTCAGAGTAGTAATATCCAATGTAAGCCCAGTTATCCCTGACAGTATCAAAGAGGAACATCTAGGTGACCTTGGCAACACCAGTATCCCAGCTGCAACCAATCAGAGCAGGAATTTCAGAACCCGGTTTTGCTCATATTTTGAGCTTTAGAAGGCAAATGTTAATTCACCCTACAGATCTAGCAAATTTGCCAGACAGCATACAAATTAGATACGAGGAAACAAACTACTGGTTATACTTTACCACAGATATCTCCATCACTTGCTTTATATGCAAACAAGAGGGACATCTAGCCAAAGAATGCAAGAACATTGTACATGAGAAAACTTCCAACAGTTTAAACTTAAAACCTAAACTGAACATTAAGCCTGCTACAGAAGAATTTCCAGCACTTGATCAGAATACATCCAGTCAACATAAGTCAGTAGGACTAAATACTGCCAGCAGCCAATGCACCCCTGATGAAAGCAACAATGGGTCTGATAAAACAGAGCTCCCCAACCTCCATACATAGATCACTTCAATTCCAATTCAAAAGAGCACCAACCTAAAGACATCTTCTAAACTATCAACTAAAAACCAAATGTTAACACCTCCCATAAAACGTACTTACTCACCAAGCAACTCAACCTAAACCAGGTCGATAGTGAAATTAATGTAAGTGTTAATGCTTCTTCAGATGAAGACTCCGAAAAAGAAGATTTTAAGGCATCCTCTAAGCCTGTCAGCAAGAAACCTAAGCCATTGGACAAAAAAAACCAAATTCTTGAAGGACTACTGCCATTGAAACAGATCATAGAAGACAATCCAGAGGACTACATTCTCAACTTCACCCAGCTTACTGGTTTCATACAAAACACAGTTGGTGCTCACGATTTTGCAGCAGAAGCCCTTAACTACACAGAAGACATTCAAGGGTTACTAGAAACCCTGCAAAAACTGCATGAACTCCTCAGGGATAACGGAGTTAAAAATAGATTCACTCGAATAAGGAAAGTGCTTAATTCTCCCCTAACTTTGAAACATCCTTCTCCAGAGGTAATAGAAAACAGTTCCTTAAATGGCCGGTAAAGTATCATTATTTTTTTTACTTTTAATACACCACCATGGCTCTTTCAATATGTCAGTGGAATTTAAATAACTTCACAGCTCAGCTTTTATTTTTTTTGGTAGTGTTTAACACCTGCTTTAACTACTAATGGCACCGCAGGCGGTGACACTGATGATACATGAGTGAAGATGGAGCACCAGTGGAATGCGATGGCGGGGGAAACTGGAGAACCCGGAGAAAACCCGCCCCAGCGCCGCTACAGCTCAGTTTGAATATCTACAAATCCTTATAAACAATTATTCTCTAGATGTAATATGTTTACAAGAAACAAATTTTAAAAATAATACAATTAGTAAAATTAAACATTATGATGGCCATAACAAAAATCGTTTAAATGCTGGTTGTCCTAGTGGTGGTGTAGCTATATATGTTAAAGATTCATTAGTAAATAAGCAACTTGATTTACACACAATTTTAGAGGCTAAAGCAGTGCTTATTATTTCTCCATTCACATTATGTATTTGCAATCTTTATATACCAAATAGTATAGAATTAAGCTCAGATATATTAACAGAGCTGATCAAGCAATTACCTAAACCATTCATTCTTGTCGGTGACTTCAATAGTCATAACACAATATGGGGCTGTAGATCTAATGATAGAAGAGGGCATATTATTAGCAATTTTATTGAACAGAACAATCTAGTGCTTCTAAATACTGGTGAACCAACACATCTTAGTTTGCCTCACAACACCTTTAGTGCTATTGATTTATCATTATGTACCCCAGATATAGCTCACCTATTTGAATGGAATGTTTGTGAAGAGCTATATGGGAGTGACCATTTTCACATAATTCTAAAAACATACACCTCAAGCACCATACACCCAATTACAAAATGTAGCTACAAGAAAGCTGATTGGGAAAAATTTCAAAAAAAAAGTTTAGATAAAAGTATGGAAAATTTAATACCCCCTGGGAATTCCACAAAACAACCATTAATAATGTAGTGGAATCTTTCTCCAATTGCATAATACGAGCTGCAGGAAATAGCATACCAAAGATAAAGTTAAATATAAATAAAAGAGCAGTTCCATGGTGGAATGAGACCTGTAAAAAGGCAATTAAAAAGATAAAAGCATTGCATACAACAAATATAAAAGACATCCTACCTTGACAAACAAAATTAATTTTCAGAAACATAGAGCTGCAGCCAGAAAGCAAATAAAAGAAAGCAAACGTTTATCATGGCTTAATTTTATATCTATGCTAAACTGCCAAACACCACTTCCTAAAGTTTGGAATAGAATTAGAAGAGTACGAGCAATCAACCTCATAAATCAAATAAACTGTCTTTTAAACCCAGAAAATAACAAATTATCAACTATAACCCAAGATATAGCAGATATACTAGGTAAAACTTTCTCCGGTTCCTCCAGTGACACAAATTACAACCAAGATTTTCTGAAAAGAAAATATGAAAGAAAGCTAGAAACACATGTAGTACACAAAGACTTCAAACATTATTTTAATGAAATACTTAAAATGGGTATTAAACACTGCACTACAAAATAACACCAGTCGCAGCCCTGGACCAGACAATATCTCCTATGAATTACTAAGTCACATGCCCAAAAGAATTTTAAATTATCTTCTACAAATATATAACTATATTTGGATTCACAAATGTTTTCCAGACCAATGGAGAAAAGCAATTATAGTACCTATTCTCAAACCTGGCAGAGACAAAACAAACCCTCAGAGCTATTGACCAATTTCATTAACATGCACAATGAGCAAATTAATGGAAAAAATTGTTAATAATAGACTAAGGTTGACCCTAGAATGTAATGGATTCTTTGCTAAAGAGCAAAATGGATTTCGTCAGTTCCATTCAACTACTGAAAACTTAATTGCACTGGAATCTGAAATAAGGGATGCACTTGTAAATGGGCAACACTCAACTGTTATAAGCTTAGATATAGAGAAAGCTTATGAAATGGTATGGAGAGAAAATATTATTCAGATATATTAGATAACAATATAAAAGGAAATATATTAAGTTTCATATATAACTTCCTACAACAAAGAGTAATACAAGTATGTATCAATAATACCCTGTCGAAGATATTACCCATCCAAAATGGACTTCCACAAGGTGCTGACATAAGTGTAACCTTGTTTTTAATTGCTATAAATGGGATAATGAAAGTGATCCCTCCCCCAGTGAAAGCTAACTTATTTGCTGATGATCTAACACTGATCTGTAGAGGAAAAGATCAAAACATAGACAACCATCTAATACAAAAAGCTCTGGATGACAAAACAAAATGGCTCCAATTTAAAGGTTTTAAAGTTTCAAAATCCAAATGCATATCCTTCAACAGATATAAATGCAACGAAAGGCAACCAGAATTTTATATTGAAAAAGAGAAGCTAGAAACAGTTAAAACAATTAAGATTTTGGGACTCAGTTTCGATAACAGGTATCCTGGGTTCCTCATTTAAAAGATTTAAAAAACAACTGCTTGCAAAGAATAAATCTATTAAGATCTCCTTCTTCGAACAACTGGGGATCAGATCAGTCAGTGTTTATCAAAACATATAAAGCCTTAATACGTTCCAAACTGGACTACGGTTGTGTGGTATATAATTCAGCAGCCCCATCTGCTCTGAAAATTATAGATATTGTGCAACATTCTGCATTAAAAATTGTGTGTGAAGCCCTCCATACTAGCCCAATAACCAGCATACAAATAGAAACAAATGAAATGCCTCTTTACATAAGAAAGCAGTTAACAGTACAATATGCTCTCAGAGTAGCAGCAACCAGTTGTTCACCTGCATTGAAATGTCTCTTTTCAAAGAAATATAAAGATGAATACACAGCAAACAAGATAAATCAGTTACCACCTCACCTAAGAGTCACCAAATATTGTGAAGAAATAAATCTTCATATACCATTAATTGTATCTAAGGGAATTCACAGCTCTGCACCCTGGATCCTGTCTAATCCACAAATAGTATTGGAAATGGCCAACCACATTAAAATTGACACCAGCTCAATTCAGTTTAAATGCTTATTTCATGAGTTGATAAGTAAATACTCAAAGCACTGTGCAATATATACTGATGGCTCAAAAACTACAGATGGCTGTGCAATAGTATCTGCTGATAAAGTTTCATCCTTTAAGCTTCCAAAAGACTTCTCAGTATTTTCCTGTGAACTCTATGCAATTAAACATGCCCTGATACAGATACATAATTCAGATAAAAACCATTTTATCATCCTTTCTGATTCCATGAGTTCTCTAAAGGCAATATATAACCTATGGACTACAGATAAATTGATTCAAGACATACAAATTCTACACCATAAATTGAAAATCCAGGATAAGGAAATTATTTTCATATGGATACCCTCTCACAGGGGTATAGCTGGTAATGAGGAAGCCAAAACAATAGCAAAGCATCTAGTATCTACCTCTGACATCCCTGCACCTCATCGAGACCTTTCATCAGTCATGGTCACCAAATTCAAAGCAGCATTGGAGTGACACATCCTCCAGCAAACTACATGAAATAAGGTCAATAAACAACCAGAGTGTTCTCTATAACAAATTTCACAGAAAAGATCAAGTTAAGATACTAAGATTAAGAATAGGCCATACAAAACTAACTCATTCCTATTTACTGTCAAAAGAAGCACCACCACATTGTGATTTGTGTATAAGTCCTCTTACAGTTAAGCATATTATATTTCAGTGTCCAAAATACAGTCACGTCAGAAAACAGCACACAGTTTCAAAAAACTTTGCATTGACACTTACAGACACAAAAAGTTTAGTCAATGTATTAATATACCTTAAAGAAATCAATCTATATAACAGTATGTAACTCTCAGAATTATAATTACTAACATGTTATACCTAATTCAATTGTCACTGTTTGTTGTAATATTGTTATATTTTTTTATACTTAATCATTGTTTTCATATATCAATAAGCATTAGAGGTATATTTTAATCCTGAGTACATAATGATTTACTTATAATGTTCAAAATTTTCATTGTATAATGGATGTAAAACTGTAAATAAGATTTTTAATGTGGTCGCTATAGAATAATTAAAAAAAAAAAAAAAAAAAAAAAAAAAACATTTGAAATAGAGAACCAAGATTTTTGTGTTATGGGATAGATGCTGTCTTCGTTAAGACATTCTATCCCATAACAGTGAACTTGGGAAATTAAACTGACAACAGTATTTCTGGTTGTACACCTTTTACTTCTCTGTGACGAAATTGAATAAAAATCTACAGCTATAAGTTTTTAAACAAAATCCTCAATTTTTGAAAATATATTAACACATAAAATTATAACTCTAGTTCAGTGCATGTAATGGATTATCTCACACAAATGTGCTAAATTTCAGACTTATTCTATTTTATCTCCTGATTAAGAATTCTGTATCTTTTGAACTTGAACTCCTTAGATGAAGTCTATGATGATCTTTAGCAGATGACATTTTAAAAATGAACACAGAAGAAGAGGCATGTAACTCCAAAGTTTAAATCAACTCACATTATGTTTAAACAGTTCTTTTAAGATTTTTAAATGCCCAAAAATCCATATACAAGGTGATTCAAAAATAGAGGGTATAAATTCAGTACCTATGTATTCCCATATATAGACACTAGAAACAATCCATTAGAACATGTGTCTGGAAATGCTTGGTTTCTGAGCTATGGCCTTCAAAACACTGATATTCACCAGAATGTTATTCTTCCAACAAGTAGTTTCCTTTACATAGGACTCCTGCTGGAGTACAGGTCTCACATCAATGTCTCATGTCCATGTGATCACAACCCCAAATTCCAGGAGTATTGTATATTTACTTAAAAACTGCCCCAATTCAACTCTGAAGGGATTCCATATCGGGTACTGGAGATGAATAAACCAACACTTTTAAACGGCCCCACAATTAGAAATCAGATAAGTGTGGTGGCCAAGCAATTGGGCTACCTCCACCTATCCATTGGCCAGGGAACCTTCGATCCAAGTACTGGCAAGTGGTCTGACTGAAATGTACAGGAGTGTGAGTGCAATCATGCTAGACGTGAGCTTGTTGACGAATGCTCAGTGGAGGCCTTCATACACATGAGGTTGGGTTTTTTCCAAGAAGTTTGTGTATGCCTGCGCCGTAAGTCTGTCTACAAGTCCAACTATCTGATCATCAATGACACCAGTCCACATGCTAAGAGTGAACCATGCTTGATGAGATGGAATAATTTCATATGCTCATACATGCTGATTATGGAAATTTGTAATGCCATCTTGTGTGAGCTGTGCTTCATCTGTAAATAATACTAAGGCAGGAAAGTTCAGATTTGTAGCACACTGCTGCACAAGCCACTGGCAAGGCCTTGCCATGTCCACTCGCCTCTCACCAAGGTAGCCTAGGTTCTATCCCAGGCAACCCCTGTGGGATTTGTGGTGGACAAAGTGGCGCAGGGATGGTTTTTCTCCAGCTTCTCCAGTTTCCCCCACCATTGCATTCCACCAGTGCTCCATCTTCATTCATGTATCATCAATGTCAACCTCTGCAGTGTCATATGTAGTAAAAGTGAGTGTTAAACCCCATCCAAAAAAAAGAACCACTAGTAGAACATCAATCGAGCTGGTTAATCCACTGATGACAGGCCCTGTTGCAATTGATAAGGATACAACTGATGCTTTTACTACAGTCTCCAAACATTTGTATGAGGAACTTTCAGTTGCAACCCTAACCTTTGTGCACTGATAGGAGGAGTTGTGTGCACAGAATCCTGAATTTCCTCCTCTACATATGGAGTTGTAGATCTTGGTCATCCCCTCTCCAAACCACGAGATGGAAACTTCCCATCAGTACACAGACAGCGATGGAGACCTTAAAAAGTTTTCTCACTGTGGATACCTCTCTTGGTACAAACAGTGAACCAGTGCAGCATTGCCATCCACCTTACTGTATATGAAGTGCATTCTGCCAGCTCCTGATTTGAATATATGCTGCTCAGTTGAATGCCAAACACAACACTCAATATACCCTTCACCTTGGAATGAACTATCAGAGTGTCCTGTTAACATCCTGTCATAGTAACTATCTGGGTGAAGAAAAACATTCCAGTGAATATCACTGTTTTGAAGACCATAACTTAGAAACCAGGCATTTCCAGACACTTGTTGTAATGGACTGTTTTTACTGTCTATATTTGAGGAATGCATACTTTAATTTATGCCCTGCATTTTTTAAACATTCTGTATATTCTAAATTGGAAAGAAATAGAAAATGTCAAATTTTGCCATTTTACTCTTACCAATCCCCTTAAAACCGAATGACAGATGTTTTGCAACATTGCAGAACAACATAACCAATTTACAGTAACCATATTGCACATTATTTATATATCTAGCTAGAACGTCTTCTATTTATTGATGATGACTGCATTAATGGAGTCCTTTTAATGTACCATGGGTGAAAAAATGTAAATGGCATGTTATTTATGGACGCTCTTTAACTACTGTGGTTCTCAGCGTCCAATTCTAAATTGGGCATGAAAGATCACTTAATTTTGCTCAGAGGCCTCTCTATCAGGCTTGAGGTTCTTTTACGTGCTGTAAATCTACGACACAATGGCTTTACTTCCCTTCCGAAGGAAGTCATGCTAAAGATTTTTATACCCAAAAAAATCCATTGTTCACCGCCAGGTTTGAACCCACAACCTTGGGTATATGAAGTCAGCATGGTAACCATTACACCATGGAGGATGACTGCCATGGGTGAAGGAAGTGTTTTAAGATTTACGAAATTTTTCAGTGTTTCTGCAGGTTTATTTGGTGCGATAGCTTGTAGCAACTCAATAAGGGTATGAGGGTTTCTAAACTTTCTTATTTTCTATATTGTACCAGATTCTTTAAGATTAGTAATAAATAAAAAATGAATTCAAAATGAAAACAAACTGTTAATAACATTAATAATAATCTGCACTTTCTTTGTTTTCTTTTTAATAGATAGATTCAAGGCTTCAAGATCTGCAAATTAAGCCATCAGGATCTTCAAACCTCAAGTTACCACCACCAGAGCCTCTGACTAAAGATGAAATATCTGCATTATATCAAGCTGCAATAAATAAAGGAGCTACATTGGACTTGGCAGGAATGACTGCTGGCACGTTTCAAAATCTACAGGAGCTACATGCATTTCTAGGGCAGAATATCCTGGAACAAAATGCACATGGTTCCCAAGATGAACAAGGCTTCTATTACTATTTTTATCCAATTAAAAACTTTGATGGGGTTAAAAATCAAGTTAAAAACAATGAGGTATGTAATTCTTTAAATATCTCTCTTAAGCTTTACCTTACAGTAATAAATACACTTCTATCAAGCAAATGTCAGACTTTTACATGAAAATAATGATGCTGTACAATATATGAATTCTTCTTTACCTGCTTAAACACCCAAGACTTACAAGCTAATGCCTGGGGTAAGGTACTTGTTGGGGAGCAGAAAGGTTATGGAATGGTGGATCAGCCCAATGACTGGTATGAACATGAAGTAGATGATATAAATGTTGGAAAAATGAATGATAGAGAAATTGATGGAAATCAGTGGACTCGGAGAAAACCTGCCAAAACATTGTTTCTTCCACAAAAAATTTCGCATTTCTGGGATTTAACCCAGGCCACCTAAGTAGAAGGCAAATAGTCTAACTACTCTACCATGGCACTGTCACATGTAATATCTAAGAGTAAATTATATACATTGAGTGTATCATATAATACATATATTACATATAATATGATGCGTTTCAAATGACATCATAGACACAGCATTAAAGCAAAAGTGATGTACATAGCTAAATATAATAATCTTGATTTACAAGCGTGGGGTTCCTTTTAAATACCCTCAAAATCTGAAATACGAGTAACAAGAGCTCAGCATCTGCAATAGCTTAAGCTTGTTACATCAGTTTGGGCAAGTTGTAACATGTCTTCTTGCATAATTCACATACACAGCTTTTATCTGGTTTGTGGAACACTTTTCTGGAGCAGATCCTTTGATGAAATCCATGTATAGCTAGTCTTGTTATGACTGTCACATTGCATAGAGTGCTTGTGTCCATTCTTTATTCAACATTGCAAATGATGTGTAGAAATCATCTGGTATATCTTTTCTCTTATTTTAGATCAGACATTTCTAACTGAATGCTCTGTGACATCACTCAGAACTTCTCTCTGCTCTGAAACATGCTGGTAGAGAATACAGAGTAAATACAACATCTTGACCTTGTCGCAGCAGTGGCATTAGCAACATGGATAAAATGGCTGCGCTGTGGCTGAGTGGTTGGACCATTCACCTCTCACGTAGACAGCCCAGGTTTCATCCTAAGCAACCTCGTGCGAGATTTGTGGCGGACAAAGGGGTGCAGGGGTGGGTTTTCTCCAGGTTCTCCAGTTTCCCCTGACATCGTATTCCACCAGTGCTCAGTCTTCATTCCATGTAGCATCAGTGTCATCGCCTCCGATGCCACAAGTAGTAAAAGCGGGCATTAAACACTTTAAAAAACATGGATAAATTAAAATCAAGTAACACAAGGATAATTTACACCATACTTTTAGATATTTGGTAATCATGGTAACATAGGGAATTAGGACTGGTATATATGCTACTCTAATTACATATTGAGCGTGTTGTGTATACTTGCAAAAAATAAAAACATTACTTAAATGTATAATGCACTCTAAATCTCATAAGCATTTTCTATGTACAAAACTATAAATATAGGTTCATTAAATTACAAAGTAACCCCTCTCGTGGCATCTCTCCACTACGCGAGAGATCTGAGAGTCGCCGGGCAAATGGTGGCAGCTGGAGTGGTCTCCAACCTTAAATAAATGCTAAAAATATTGGCCATCTGCTCCCAAACAGGCAGTATAACAAGTTAAAGATGTTCTCACTCATTCACCTGAGCTCAGCGGCAGAAGTCCGTGTGTAATCTACAGAAACTTAATTAAACATCGTGCAAAAAATCACAAGGATTCCTGCTGCTAAGCTTAGACAAGTGGGCAAGAATATTTTCACAAATTATGCTGCCTGTATATGATCAGAAGGCCAACATTTCTGTAATTTATCTTAAGATGCGTATTTTAGTGCGCCTTTGCCAGCAACACTTTTCCAGTAACTCTCGGATCTCTTGCACAGTGGAGAGAGGCCAAATGATGGGGGTTACATTATAATTTAATGATCCTCTATCTGTGATTTTGTGTGTGCATGCATGGCAGAATATGGCAAGCACGTTTTGGCTTTGCTTTATGGTCCTTTTCTTTGTTTTGTCCACTCTGCTCTTCACCTATAGCCATGATTTCTTCAATTTCTATATAACCAGTACTATAGGCATAACTCTATTTGACAGAAGGTGTACTGTTTTTATTGAAATAGAAATGAATCATATTGTATAACTGCTTTGTCTTTCTCAACAAAATATACTACAACCATTTGTACATCTTTTGAAAGCACAGCTTAACATAGACAAAGATTTGGAAATTATAAATATCTAACAACACTGCAATCCATGCTACCCTTTTCAAGGTGATATAATAATTATGTTAAAATGCAAATAGATGTCGTTTTGTCAGAAAGCATAGATTCTGAGAACTATAAGAAAACAATCAAAGCTCAAATGTGTGCTTTGGTAGACATAATACAGTTTGTGATGTATCTCAAGTATGAAAAAATTAAACAATAGATATTTTTTAAAATGTAATTTACACAGGGTGATTCAAACTGACACTGAACCGTGATATGGATATTGTTACTCAGATCCTATATGATACAAAAATATAGTTTTCAATGTCAACAAAGGTACATCAACAAAATATCTAATTATCAGTGTGGGTTAGGCAGTTAAGCAGGAACAAAGCCATGGGCATGTCCCACACTATCAGAGGTAATGCAAATAAGTTTGGAAAGTATCGAGCTGCATGCTTTAGCAGTGTTTTCATAAATGTACCAACATACTGCACAATGGTTGGCTAAAATTAAGGGATTCCTTATATATAATTAAAGGTATATATAACTTCTTTTTGGAACATACAATTTTATCATAACATATAATGAATGAAAGGAAATGACTGGTAAAATAAGCTGGGATACATATGCTGCTAATACTATCTTCTAAAGACAATTTAACATTAGTGATCTTGGGAATGGAGGTAAGGAACTGATAAACACAATGGAGGCAAGAATACTATGCAAATGCTACAAAGGATTGCAGATAAAGTTAAACAAAAATAAATCCCTTTAGCAGTGTGAGAAGTTTATTTTACTATCTTTAAACATTACATTATGCATACATTATTTAGAGTAAGCTCTTGTTGATATTTACAATTAGTTGTTGATAGCTTCCTATTAATATAATTACAAAATGATTAGGATAATATGTACAAGATAGTCATGGTTAGGGAAGAATACTGAGGTTTTGCATTCAAGAGCAACCTCCAAATTGTCTCAAGTCATAAGTAGTCTTCTGCCCTTTAACTAAAACTAGGACAGGTTTGCTGATTACAAACAAGGAGAAATCCATTTGTTTTCATGACACATGCTTGTTCCAAGAACACCCTCTGAGATGTGGGAAACACACACAGGTGCTTCATTTTTTCTTCCTTCACTATTTACCCTCCTCATATGAAGGACTTATACCTTCATGACTTACCAGATGCCTGTTGAGTAGCAGACATACCCTGGATCAGATGGGTGTTCAGCCTGGTATAAGAGTAAGAGGATAATATGAAATGACAGTGAAATGGATGAAAGGAAAGGTGATTATGGAACAGGAAATGGAATTAATGGTGGGGGAACCAGAGAACACAGAGAAAACCAAACCAGATGCTGCTTTGTCCGCCACAAATCCACAAATTTTTATTTTCAATGTTGCATACCTAAAATAGTTATGAAGCCGCAACACCAAACTTAAGACTAGTTCAAGTATAAACTATGAGACTCAAGTTTGTTCAGTGTCGTTTTGAAATAGCCTGTATATAGTCAACCTAGAAACTTTTTTAATTAATAGTTTTTTGTTTTGATCTAATATAATGCACATGTTATTTTCCAGGTTAAGCAAGTGATTCATGCTAATGGCACAACACCAGTGGCTACCATGATACCAACAGCTATGATGATTATGGAACAAGGTGGAAATAAAAGTGTTGAACCACTTTTTATGGCCATTGCAAGCTTTGTTGGAATGGCACTTATGTTTGTCTTCTCTGTGCTCTTTCTTCCTAAGTTTGGAACGCTCCGGTCTAGGGGGATCACTGCACTAAAACAAGCTCCTGATGACCTTGCTGCTCTTACAAAGTTGGTTCTTGATGCAATTGATGGAAAAGATTGTAGTGAACGAATAGCTTGTGAAGTGGGTCAAGCTATACGCAAAATGCAACTGGACAGGAAACCATTAAGGTGTGTAGCACTCATTTTATGTCTCTCTCAATCTTCTCTTATTATTAGTCTGACCTCTACTGTCTTCAGCATAGAAAGAAGCTGTTATGTTTTGCTACAATAAGGTCTGTAATAAGAATGATAATGATGATGATAATATTGATGATGGTGGTGGTGATGATGATGATGATGATCATAGTAGTAATAGTAATGATGATGGTGGTGACAATAAGCTTCTATGCATACTTAAGTTTTGTTTCACAAATGTACATATCTACTATGAAATTTTGTCTTTCAGAGTTTTGGAGCTTATACTCCCACAATATTTCAGCAAACAACTTTCAATGGTGAGGAAGGCTTCTACAAGAAAAGAGAGATGCAGTAACATTCTGTGTAAAGTGAAAAAAGTGTAACACTGGTGATTAAATAACCTTCAACTACATCAGTAAGGCATAAAATTATATGACTCTACAGGATGAATTTTGGTAAATGGAGATAACTGTGCTGATATAAGCTGGGTAAATCAGCAAAGAAATTGTATCTAGGCTCTAATAGGTATTTTATTAATTTGAATCAGAAGAATTTCATATGATTTCATAATTATTAACAAATTGTTTAAATATAGATGAATATACTGGACTTGTTTTAGGCTAATGTCCTAAATAGACTGGAGATTCAAAACAATTTCAAATCAGATGTTGAGTGGAACAATAAGCTGATCATTTTTTAAATTGGAGCCCATATATACAAATGCAAGCCTCGTTCGTCAGATTATTTTGGCATGCTACTCTAGTACAGCATTTATTATTAAACCAAATTCCTATGAATACAGGTTGTCATTTATTCATTATAACATTTTGCACTTATTATTAACATAAATGTTTGATGTGTTTAATTAAACTAATATATATAGTACGTTTGCTCATAATTTCATTTATAAATTATATAAGTAATATGAATTAATTTGTTTGTCTGCAAAATTAGATTTTATATTATATAGTTATGTAATATTTTTTATGGGTTCTCTAAGTGTATTTATTACAATATTCATTATTTTCTTCACTGATTTTATAATAACTATTCGTAAAGAAACAGAAGTTACAAAATGTGGCCTAATTTCATAAATGTTTATGAAGACATGAAGTGAAGACCCAGTGTAATGAATAACCTGTTCAATGTTAAAGAACTCCACAATCAATGCAAGAATAATTAAAAAAAAAAAGAAGAAGAAAAAAAAAGGAGTAAACATTTTAGGACAACAAAGCACTGCCTGTTCCTATAATTTGATTACATACAGAATTTATTGAATAAGATATTGCACATTTTCACATAGCATTAGATTTCAGACATGTTTGTTTTGTACCTGATATAAAGCTTTGAAAAGCCATAGTGCCTAAACCATGCTCTTCTAGACAGATGCTCACTTGAAACATGATCAGTTTGTTGTTATTTTGAATCACACACAAGTTTTGGTCAAGTTAAATTTACTTTAAGAAGATATAGGCACTGTTGCTTCACCTATGTGAGTTTGGTTTATTGTGCAGTTCCAAATTAAAAGAAAATGTATTGGAAAACTTATTGATATCTCTCATTAGCTCTGCAAAATTGACACATTGTACAAAATGCATTTCTGAGTCCACTATATTCTACATTAATTGTGAGCCTGTGTTTCTAAAGTATGCCTTTGACTGGCAAAATATTACTACTGCTATTACTATGGAAGAAGATATGAAATCCTAGAATAAAATTATGATCAATGTATCAATATTAAAGGTACACTGTATTAATGTTTTTCAATTAGTTAGTTACATCCATGTTTGTTTGAAACAAAGACTGAAGTATACAGCACTTTTATTGCATATAATATATGCAGATTTTGGGGATTTCTGACTCATTTGTAATGATATTATTTTTATGTTTTCTCTCTTACACTATTTATTTTTAACTATTTTTTCACTATGTCAGTGTGTAGAAAAAAAAATCACGTGCTGTACCCAATAGGCCTAATCTCTTCAAATGCACTGCTAGTAACCCTTTGTTTGACGTTGTCTTAACTGATAAAATGCAGAGTTATAGCATTATTTTCAATATCTGAGAATCTATTTTTTCAGTCAACCAATTGTGCACCTATCTTTTATATCTAATAACACAGTGACATTTTCACATGGATGTTACAGATTAAGCTGTTTTTTTGGTGAAAGTAAATCAAAAACAAAAATACCTGTGTCTTGGTTTTCTCTCCTATAGGTCCAAGTTTTAAAAGGAAAAAGTTATTTGGAAGTTAAAATGAATATCTAATAATATCTAATTCCTTGCCTATATAGGCATTAAAGTATTAAATGTGAGAACTTACAAGAATTGTGATTATTATTTTTTTTTTTTTTTTTTTTCCCCCTTGGAGGCACCCATCACTGGGATACAAAGTCAAATGAATTGAGGCCAATTTTGCCTTTGCAACATGAAATCTTGGTTATAAGTCGTCATTAGTGTGGTCTTGCACATAGATGCTTGCCTCAGTGTGGACAAAGTTCTGTTATCAGTAGGTACCTTGCACAGTACCAGACAGCTGATCGTTGAGCATAACACAGACCTAAAATAAGATATTGCAGCTTACAAACTCTAATTTTTCGCACCAAATGCAGACCCTATGGGAGAAAAAGCTGAAACATGGATAGTTGTATTTTCTATGTATTTTTCATACCAAATATTGCCTCTCAACATGAATATGTTGTCCCTTGTAAGAGTTTTCTCTAGGGAGGGTTCTGCAAGATATGTCTAGTGGGTTTCTCTTATGTTAAACCAACTAAGTAAAGTAAAAAGGGAACATTTGCTCAATGCTCCTACAAATTGATTATTGTGCAGTCTATAACCAACATTGTGAAAAGGAGGGATGGATAATTCTTCAGTGTAGGTCAGTATGCAACATTTTACATTTGAAACTCGTAATCCACCTTTCGCAGGTTAATACACATTGAACTCTTGTAGGTTCATGATTGGGAGAACAATTGCTCTATTATATCTATTGCATTAGTATTTATACTTCAGATATGAACATATACATATTTTCTTAGGTTTATGGTAGTTGGTAGTCATAACATAGATAATTGTAAAATATAATGACAATTATAATAGTATTGACATAATAAAACAAGTTGCTTAACTGGGTTAATGCCATTGTAATCACATTCTATCACCAAAAGTATGAGAATTAATTTGTAATGAAAAACTTTCTTATTTATAGCAGAGAATATGAACAGGCATCTTGGTTATTAACTGGGTTTGAACATAATTTGAAAGCAGTGTTTTCTTCCTTGGTAACTCTCATATTCACATGACAGTGCAACTGGAATTTTCCAAGTGCAGAATTTTTCCATACTAAGAGATTCCTCTAGGCAGGCATAAACATAGGAGTTGATGGCTTGCATGTTGGGTTGCTTGCTGTTCCTGACATTTTAAACTGACACATGACGCTCTATACAAGGAAGACAGACAATTCCTAGTGCCACATAAAGCCACTGCATATATGATGCAAACCTATTTGCTTTGTCACAAAATCAAGAAAGTTGGTGACACTTGTGTTAAATAGTAGTAATTGCTTTTTTTCCACACAAGCTATGTGTTGGAAAGGAGTTGGATAGGTAGAGTTGGACTGAAAAATTCAGTGCCATGGCCAGGATTTGAACCACAGATTTCCCAATCTCTAGTTGGTTAAACTATGAAGCCTGGTACTTAAGGTACTGATGACATTGTAGGTTACCATTGGGATATGACATCTCAAAATAATTTGAGGTCTCCTTGTGGTTTACCAGGAAACATGTGAGTCAGTTAAGGAATTAAATGCTGTGTCAGCATGTTACCATGGTAGCTCAGTGGTTAGAACAACTGGCTAGAGACTGGGAGATCTGTGGTTCAAATTCCAGTTATAACTTTTCAGTCTGACTCTCACTCACTCACTCACTCGATTAAATCCTGTTGTTCCTAGGTGGAACATAGAGCCAGGACAAAATTACACCAGCGAGTTCTATCTAATGCCAACACTTTCACTTCTCTCCAGGTCTTATTGACAGTAGCCAGCTCCTTCTCAGCAGTTCTTTTCCAAGTGATCTTAGGTCTTCCCCTTCTGTGACTTCCTTGTGGGTTCCAGTTCAAATCCTGTCTTGCTACATTCTCTGGTGGTTTCCTTTGCATGATCTGTTGATGAATGGGGTGCTGGTTTGTAGCCTCCCAGAGGTCTGCATTTGAGATAGTCTTAGGCCAACATATTCTCAGTATATATTCTCAGGCACCTGTTTATAAAGACCTGCAGCCTTGAGGTAATGTCATTTGTAACCTTCCATGTCTCACATTCATACAACAATATAGCTTTGACATTTGTTTCAAATATTCTCAGTTTAGTTTTCCTACGGATGTGAAGGGATCTCCATACTGGACGTAACTGTGCAAATGCACATCTAGCTTTATTTATCCAGTTCTTTACGTCACTGATGGCACCCTCATCTGGATTCACCATACTTCCCAGATAAGCCTGACTCTACCTATATAAATGTAATAATAATAATAATAATTTGAAGGAGAAAGTTTGGTAGCTCCATGGCTGATATACATAAAAAAATTAGTAAATTCTTTCCATTGGATTCACAGTGTTTTGCCTGTGGTATGTTCTGAAATAAATGAGAATGATTAGTTCTTCTTTGTAATGTATAGTCCACCACAGTATGAAATTATTCAATGCTAAAAGAAACTAAACAGTTATGAAGCAAGAGCGTGGAACATTGGAAGTACAGATGGGTAAAGAAAACATACATAGGTGCTGCTTCCAAGCAAATGTGTAGCCCACAGCAGGTTTCCCATTGTTACCTTCCGCTCAGTCCCCATGGGTTGAGGATGTCAACAAACACCATGGTGCCCTCCTATAAGAGCATTCATATTGTGGTTGAGTAATATGTTATTAGAGTGCAGAAAGATGGTAAATAGTATGCATAAATATAAAATGATGGCGGTCATTGCTAGCAAATCAGTGAGTCTGCAGAATAAGAGGTGCATTTAGTAAATGTTTTAGGATGACTTAAAAATCAAATCAAATAAACTTATATAAATTGTTGAGGTATAAATTTCATCCACAATAGGCATACTTCACACTACAGCATCTGATGGATACCAGTTTGGATACCAGTTATGTTAAACTTGCAGAGGTTGTTGGAGCTTTCCCTAAGTCTCTAGGATGAAGATAGTTAGCCTTACTATTTTAGGATACTAAAGCATTTAATTAATTCTTGAACTTGTCTGTGTAATTAAAGTCATATAAACATTAACAACAGAAAAGTACAGCTTTTTTTTTAATCTTGGAGATTAAGTCATAATCTACAGTTGTACAGAAAATCAGATGAACATTAGTGGCTGTTATGCAATTATCAGTTAACATGAGGCAATTATTTTCTGAAACTTGGACTGAAAAAGTCATAAAAAACACGTAAATGAACTTAACCAACAAGGGAAAAAAAATGTATTAAAGATGTATGATACAAATTAAACCTTTGCTGTGCACTTGGAACTATGGGAGGGGCAGTTAGAAGGGCAGCTGTATCATTTTTCACCTCTGCAGTCCCTCAAAAATGAAAACAAGAAATTTAATAATAAATTTCCTTACAAGAGAATTTGAATAAATGGAAAACAATTTTGACCATTTTGAAAATCCTATGCATGTCAGACCTCCAAGGATAAGGGTAGATTTCCAGCCACAATTAATATCCATTAAAAATAATAGTTTTCAGTATTTGTGTAACAGTAAACAAACATGTTATTGATCTATTTAAACAGTTATCAGTTGAAAAAATATGCAATTTAGTTTCTTTGCGGCTAACATTTTGGTTATGTTTGCTTCTACTTGCTTGAGCAACTGTTTTCACAAATGAATTATACCAAGTCAAATATAGATTTTCTTTGACTGTTGGTGCAGCTGAAATAGCTCCACTGAAGATAACCCAGATTTTAATGAAACAATTACAAATGTAAAAGAATATAATTAAAACATGCAAAGTTTTTAATACTTTACTATAGTATAAACTGTATAAACTATAATCAGTAGTGCTTATCTAAGAATCAGCAACTGCCACTGCACACACATTGTCTGCTGGTTTGTCACAAACTGTGTGGTGTTAGCTGACTTTGTAGGTTGTCAAGTGATTTGGGGTTTGCCCATACCTGTTTGATGAAGAACTAGTTTTGAAGCAGCCACCTGATAATGCCACTTCATCAATAGACTTAAAATTTGAAAACTTTTATCTTAGAAACATACATTTGAAATTCACATTACAGCTTTCTTTTATTTTGGATTTCAACTGCAGTAAACTGAAATACAGCAGTGGTTCTGCATTGAAAACTGAAATAAAATAAAAAGCTTTTGCTGTACGTTTTGAAAGTCACAAAACTGTGCACTTACATTTGCCTTTTATATTTTTTCTCCTTCAAATAAGCCAATAACTTGCTTTAAATTTTGTAAATTAACTGTCTCAGTGTTTGTTTTAGTGCCTGGCAACTGGATTATAAAGCAAAATTGGATGTTCTAGTGCTAAAGTACATAGTTACCTTCTCATTTATGGGGAAACCATCATTTCATTATGAAAAAGTGAGACATCTATTTGAAGAGCAAATAATTCAACAATTATAATAAAAAAAAATAGATGTATGAAGGTAGTTTGACATGTCTGGCAAAAAACAAGAATGTTTGTTATAACTAACCTTACTTCTTAACTGTTTCATTTGAGGGATATACACTTGTTCCTCCTGCATTTTCATCCTGTCAGAAAAATAGGTTCTTTCAAACTGCAAAATACTCGACTCTGACTATCACTTCCTCATTTGATGAAAATTTCTTACCAAAAAGCCAAAATTTCAAGTTAGGGAACAGAAAGTCGCTTTGGGGCTATTCTAGTGAATAGGGTGGATGAGAAACCAATTCAGTACCCAATTCATACACTTTTGCCATTGTTGTCACTGATATGTGGATGGTACATTATGCTGGTGAAAGAACACTTTTCTACCTGCCAACCTTTTTTTTTTTTTTTTTTTTTTTTTTTTTTTTTTTTTTTTTTTTTTTTTTCTTCCCCTCACCCAGCCAACACAAGTTTCAAGCAATCTAACAATGGAGTATCATAGGGTCTAGTTATGGTTCTGCCTTTCTCCAAGTAATGTATGAGGAATCCCAAAAACATTGCCCATCATCTTACTAGCTAACAAAATGGTCTTTTCCTTCATCGGTGCACTTTCATTAGCCTTTGTCCATTGTTTTGACTCTCGTGTGTAATAAGAGATCCAGGTTTCATCAATAGTTACAAATTGGCACAAAAAGTGTTGCAGATTGCAATTAAACATTGTGTTAAATTGTTGTTCTGGATGCCCTTTTGATCGACTATGAGAAATTGCAGCACCTACCTCATACACAGCTGCTTCATAGCCAATGCTCCATGCGGGATATTTTGCTCTTGCTCAATTGAGATGCCTACAGTTTCAGCAATCTCACAAATTTTTGTTCAGCAGTCCCCATCACGGATTTTCTCAATGGTTTCCTATTGGATGGCCAGAGCATTCTTTGTCTTTGGTGCTTGTCCAACATATTTAAATTCATTAATCCAAAAGTAAATGGTCTTCAATGATGGTGCAGAATCTGTGTGAACTTCATCCAATTCTGTTTTGATTTTTGTGGCAGTCCACCCCCTTTTCTTTTCTTTCAATAGTGTTTAATGCCTGCTTTTACTATTTGTGGCACCGCAGATGACAGTCCAACCCTTCGAATGAAAATGTTTAATGACAGCATGAAATTTGGTTCTCCTATTTTCAATCACAGTCGACATATTAACCAATTCAGAAAGCTGTCAACAATTAAAACTATGCTGTGTTTTGTTGAAATTTTATACAATCCTTTGAATACTCAAGCTTACCAACTATGAAGCTGCAGCAAAAACGTTCCATTCTTTCATGAAAATCGCCACTTATCAAACCCCCTTGTACCTATAGAAACGTATCTTTAACTTGGAGATAAATTTGTTGATGATAGAATAGCATCTGTTGCTCCATTGATGTGGAGTCTGGTTGTATTAAGAAGAACTGTTGATCTAAAAAGTATCTTACAATTTAGGCGCTTCAGATGTCATTTCTATCACCATGACTTATTTAAAAAACACCCTCACACATAATATCTGTTGCTTTCTTTTCAAATGAGAAATGCAAACTCACATTTTAAAAATCTGAAAATATGCACTTTCCTTTAAGGAGGAGGTCACACTCCACGGTGTAGTGGCAACCATGCTGATGGATTCTGTCATAGTAGGGCATCCTTCAGAAGGGAAGTAAAGCTATTGGTCTTGTGTAATGTTTATTTGCACCTAAAAACCACATACCTCGACAGAAAAGATTCCTGAAAAAATTTGCCATGTTTCACATCCTCAGTTGTGATTTTGTCCTATAGTGCCATCTATGGATGAATAGTTGATCCCTCATCACCATGTGCACATACTGGTGAACTCATTAATTAGAAATCCCCTGATCAAGAAACTACTGTAAACATGCCCAATATATGCTGACATGGTTTGTTGGGTCTTTGATTTAGGAGGATTGAATACTATTGTGGGTTAAGCTAACACAACACACCACACAGTTGGGCTATTGGTGACTGACTGAGGCAGAACAGCAACAGTCAAACCATGTGCAGGCGTTGTGCTGCAGGATGCAACAAAACAGTATTTCAAATCAGAGCCACAGAGTATTAAATTACTAAAAATCCTAAACAACAAATGGATCACCATTTTGCATATCTTGTAACAGATCTTGTAAGGTTTAAAGATCTCAAAAACATAGAAGAAAAGCAATCTTTTTCACAAAGACATATATAGATCCCATAGCATGCATGTCATGATATCCAGTTAATGCTTGTCTATCTTGGGAAGATATTTCTTTTGCTCATAAAAATTATGAAAGGAAATATTTCCCCTTGTTTGCTTCTCGTAAGAATTTAGAGAAAATACTCTGCTACTATGCTTCTCAGCCCAATACTTTCAAGTTAAATGGAATCATCAATTTTTCTATAAAATATATTAATTTGTTGAATGTGTTGTTAATTCACCAATTCCATATTTATTATTTTAGTTTTAATTTTACTTTATTATTTTGTTTGAAGCAATGTTTATTGTAAAAATATTAAAATATTACTAAGCAATGTCTTGATTGGTTACATTGTAGGTGGCATATAAAGCACAATATATACCTTGTAATATTATTTATTTAATGTTTATAAAACACCTGAGACTGATTTTTCATGTATTGTGTTTAAAAATAGTTTTGTAAGAGTGAGCTATGTTATTTGTTAATGTTAAATAAATGTTTTCATTCAATAAAATGTTTCCTTATTGCAACAGAGCATTTAAATAATTTTTCCCAAATGAAGGCAAAGTTGGAGCAAAAAGTGTTAAAAAAGGTGACTCAATTCATTTAAATTTAAATAATTGTTTAATTAATCAGTAGTCACTTCTACAAATGTTCAGTTTTCACCTTAAGGAAGGCAAACAGACTCATAATTTTAAAAAGATTAAACCCATGTCTGCCTCTAGGTTTTTAGTAAATGAATGTCCTGTCTAGTAAATGATTTGTGAGATAAGATAAGATTTTTATTCACCAAAAGAATTACAGGAAGTAAGTCCAAGACAATTAAAAAATATTAAGCTCTGTTTCAATCCACAGATATTTCTGGAATCATTGAGTACAATGGCACAATAAGCAGTAGACTCAAGTAGGTTCATGCATAAAAAGTGGCCCATTTTCTTAGGTTGTAATAGTGATTTTCCCACAGTAAGTGTTCCAACTTCAGGTAGCCAACCATTGATTCTACCTAACCAGTATGAGTTCTTTGTGTGTCTAGCTTGAAATACAATTCAGGGACATAAAGTTAACTAATGAATGAAATGTCAAATGTATGAGTGTTTCAGATTTGGCTTCTGTGAAGGAGTTTCACTATGATTGGTTCACACAGGAAGGCAATTACAACATAATTTTGCCTTCTACAGGGAAATGTGAAAAATTATTTGCATGTCATTAAACTGGGCAACAGCTAGGCAATTAATGATGATTTCTTGGGATAGTAAGTACTTCTGGAGTCATAAAAATCCAAGCTTTCAACCATCTTAACTTTGTGGTCTCCGTCAGGGACTGACAAGCTTTTTTATGGCTCCAATTTACTTGGTTGTTATCCCATGAAGTCATCATTAATAACCAACACAGAGAAAGTTTCAAATCTTTATTTAGCTAGGCAATGTTATTATACTGTTTTGAAAGAGAAAAGGTCGACTGGCTTGCAAATTTTCTTCGAGAGTCAAATGAAATATGGTGCAGCTCCTAACAATGCTGAAAAAATGCAGACTTTTCTTAAAGTTGTCGGAGATCCTGCTTTTCAAGTTGTGTTGCAGAGGATCTGGGTGTTACACAGTCTATGTCTCAAATACCTTCTGGGAAGTTGTTAATGCAATCAACGCTAGAGCAAAGATTTGGATACAATTTCCTACAACTGCTGCTGCTCTTCAGGAAGCCAAGGCGGAGTGGTCAGAATGTTATAATTTCCCTTATGCAACTGGGGCCGTGAATTGTACTCATATTCTAATAAGGAAGCTAAACGTACATGGCGAGAGTATGTCAACACGAAAGGAGTTTCTAGCATCAATGTGCAGGCTACAAACAGCACGCGAGTGACACCTTTTGTTATCGGAAAACTGTTGACATAATCACAGCAATGTGCAAATGTAACACGTACATAGAACAGAATGCTCGTACAAATCTAACCGGGATTATAATTAAAGAATTCCCCATATACATGATTCTAAGTTTACTTTCAGCGAAATTAAACACACTTTCATCCAACATTAACTTATGATAATACATTATAAAATCTTATAATTACTATTTGTCATATTTTACATATGTTATTTTTTTTAACATCTGTTAACTGACAGGTTCCTAAAACCTTCAAATTAAGCAAATCAATAATTGAATTCCAAAAGGGGTGACGTCATGATGAAAGTAGGCAAATCTCAATTTCTATTTAATTTGCCAATCTTTCATTGTATTTCTGTTATTTCAAATCTGTTTCTATTGGTTTTATTGTATTTAAGTCGATATGTTTAACATGAATAGTATGTGGGCATTTAAAGTGCAGCATAGATTTAAATCCCCTTCTGACAAGAATTGGCATGTTTGTTTACTCAAGTGATGTGTCATGGTGAAGGTCATCGAGCTAACTAGATAGGTGAGAGCAAAAGTAAAGTGAAGAAGGGAAATTTTTATTATACCAAACTACAAGCTGATGCTTTTCTTCAACTTGCTTGTGAGCTGAAGCTCACAAGCTACTGCTGGTTTTTATTTATATCAACCCAATGAGGTGTAAGCCAAAGCAGCTTTTCCTAACTTCAGAAATTGAAGTTCAGATAGCAACAATGTGCAAGTCTGAGTGCGTTCGAACAATGTACATTGCCAGTAGGTGTTGCTACATAGTATGCTAGGATGGATCTCAAGCGAGAACATTTCTATGCTATGATTTTCTATGGCCTTAAGGTCAGTTTAGGAGAGAGTATTGTATACTGAGAGTATACTGCTTTCATAGTTAAATCAGCATTTTCTAATAGTTTTATTTCTTCAGGTAGCTATTATAATGCTCTTTTACCATCTTCCATATACAATGTTTGCTTAATGTGCCATTAAATACCAACCTGAAATAATCAGAGTTGTTTCTTAACTTATGTGTATATACCCTCATTTTTTATGAAACATGTTTTATTGTTTCATAAATATATATGCAAGAAACAGTCAGTATATCAAATTGTTTAAACATTAATCTGCATGTGTGTCTATTTACGTTGCCTATTCTTTTATAATTTAAAAGCTTTTCAACTTCTGTTGGCAAAATAATTCCCACAATAATATCCCATATTTTATATCAGTATATGAAAGCAAAGTATACCTGTTTAAGTGTTTCATCATCCATGGGTTTCCTTACCTGTCTCATTATAGAGCATTTATCTTCTTTCATATGTGTTATATATGGTTCATCTATTATCGCACCTAAAAGTTTGTGTGTTGGATCTCCTGTATTTTTTTCTCCATCTATTTTCAGCTGTATACTATTTAAACTATAATTTTTTAATCCAAAATTTATCCAGCCTGTCTTTTTAGTATTTAATATCATGTCCTAATTTAACTTATTAACTCATTTGCTTTTAACTGTACCTCAGTAGTTGACTTACCTTTAATTGTTACTCTCATGTCATCTGCATACTATATTTCTATACTATTTGACAAGTGAATGAGGCAATTTGTGAAAACAGATGCTTCACATTAAGAGTGCTTTGAGATGCACTTCCTAAAACACAGTGTTCAGCAGTGGCTGTCCTCACTGTGGCAGCTTTCTTTGAAGAGGACATACAAAAATTAATTCCCCTCAATGACATGCCTGAACAATGGTGGCAGCTAAGTCAAAAAATAGATTAAGGAATGCTCCTTCATGCAAAAACAAGTCTTGGTATAAAAACAAATAGTTTACATAATTTTTTCCAAACTGGTGCTTTCATTCTGGACACGCCTCATATGAGTACAAACAGAAATGTATAATAGCATTTTGTTATGTGATTAGCCAATAAAAGAAAAATCTTCCAAATTAGATGATATATTTCACAAGAATGTATAAAAGTAATAGTTTGTTACTTGTACAATGGGTAAGAGCAACCTATATCTGGTCTAGTTTTGCAAACTTAATGTGATTGGAGATATAAACAAAATTGCTAGGTCAGTATGAGAACTGTCTCCCAGAGCAAACAAAACAGCATACCTGAACTGGGAGGTGGACAACTAGTTTTGTTTTCCACTTGAACCTTAATCAAAACAGAAAGCAAAAATGAAATATGTTTATGCATTGCCCTGCTTCTGAGTTTGAAAGGGAACATTGCTAACTATCAGCTGCTTTTGCAATGCTGCTAGCTTGTGCATTTTATATTCTCAAAAAATCTGAAATAGCTGCAGAAAATGGTCACAGAGAAGAATGAAAAACACAAAATATGTTCTACATAATGATATCTGTAACTGACTTAAATTTATGTAATAACTGTCCTTCCACCTGGGATATTTGTCTAATCATTTTCCAGTTCATTGGAAGTGCTACAATATCAGCATATTTCCTAGCCTTTGATACAAGATACATTTTCTATCACATTTGTATATCTGTGTATTACTAGCTTTTAGCAGCGTAGCCAGAAAAATATTATGACGGGGGTGGGGGGTTGTGTATAGGGGTCTATTTTTAACCAATTTGTAAAAAATCAAATGATAAATATGAAATATTGGAGAGTTGAAATTCCTAGATTAAGGCTCAGCAATTAGAATTAAAGTTAGAATTTGCTATTTGCTTATGCATTTGTAGCAATAGGGGTGCCAGTTCACAAACTTCTCCCCCCCCCCCCCGGCTGCTAGATTTTAATAAAGATATATTGTTCTCTGTACTACTTTAGATGTTGCATATATCAGCAAATCCTGATCTTTAATATCACGAAAAGTGGTGACTATTTTCGGACTATATTGGCCATTCGTCTTACTGGGAATATTGCCTATCCTACCTTAAGTCAGTTAGGTAGAAGAGTTATTTACTTCTATTTACTGCAAAGGATATGACACCCAACCATTTTCCAAGAAAGAGAGCAAAATAGTCATGAGCAGGCATAAAAATGTATATGCAGACAACACGAAAGGAAATAAAAGGTTGAATTGTCACTGGACTTTTAATAAGGAATGTTGCAGTAACATCATTCATACAACTTGTTGGAATTTGCAGACAGCATTTGACTGGGTTTACCTGCCATCAATGACCCTTGTCTATGTCATTTATGTTCTTTATATTGACACAGACTGTTTAAATTCCTATAGCCGTCATCAGATGTTTGTGATTGCTCAACAGTACCTAGAAGTTGCTGCTACTTGCAGAGGGAGAAATTTTAAGTTACAGTAATTTTGGAGATTACACAGAGCACATCCAATCTCTTAACTTCAATAAAATAAATGTAAATGACTGTACCACCGATGTCACCATGTACTTTGATGTTTAAAAGGGAGATAAAACAAAAACGTGTGCTTTATGAATGCTGGTACCATCAGGTATCTGTTTCCATAATCAGTTTAAAAACTGGAAAGTGTTAAAGGGAATGACTGAATCTATAGGAAAGGCTTTGTTTATAAATTATCTGCATGGAATGTTATGATATTTCCAATGGAATTCAAGAGTTTATTGATACTTTTTGAAGTAATAATTGCCCAGGTAGCAGTATAGCCACAACATTTTACCAAATCTGAGGCCATATTCGCAGATGCCCATGGTCTTAACAGTTGAGTGGCGCAGTGGGGGGATTTTCAGGGCATTATCTCCCACGATTGGATACGTTTGGAAGGTGACACCTGGGCAGGGTTGTGAGACACCTTCATGTCCTCTGGCACTAACCTGGAAAGTTAGCAGACCTAAGCTGGTAAAGATCGGCTCCAGTGGCGTATCTAGAATTTGGCTCTGGGGTCAAGAATATTTTTTATAGTTGAGGTTTCCTGGAGTTTGGAATAACGCTCCCTCCTCAGCACGTTAACATTTAAAAAAACTGCAATATCAATTATCCCCAGTGGTTTAGGGGTATCATGCTAGCCTCTAGTTCCCAAGATCGCGGGTTCAATTCTGACGGAGGTGATGGATATTTTTTTGGGTATAAAAATCTGTAGCATAGCTTTCTTCGGAAGGGAAGTACTGACGTTAGTCCTGTGATGTGGATTTATGGCATGTAAACTCACAAAACTGATAAAGTGGCCTCTGAGGACAACTAAGTGGTCTTTCATGCCTAATTGGAATGCTGAGAAATCCAGCATTAAAGAGCTCCATAGATAAAACTTACTTTCTTTTTTACATAATACACACTTATTTTGGGGGTTTAATTTTAGATGATATTGCAGATTACTAAGAACAAATTAATGGAATGAAAGAGTTTCAGCAGTAGATTCATTTGTGACCTAGTCAAGTATATTCCTGTACTATAACACCTAATATCTACTTTTATTTAAAATTTGATTAATTATTCAACCTTCATATTTTATGTTTGCTTGTATTTTTAGTTTCTCTATCACACACAATATACATAATAGGTAGGAAAGGTATTGAATTCCATCCAGAAATTCAATGGTGATATGTTATCGAAAATACATGTTTTGAGGACACTGAATCCCAGAAAAAACTTTTCTAGAATAAGTTCCGTTTGTGTGTGTGTGTGTGTGTGTGTGTGCGAGTGGGTGCCTGCGTGCGTACAGCATAACTATAAACCAAAGTATGTTATGACACTGAATGTGACACTTTTAAGTTTAAAAAAATGGAAGAACTTGTGCATCGTTTCTTTGTGGGGGAGGGCTGCTGGGGAAGGGGGTCCTCCCCCCGTAAATACGCCCCTGACTGTCATAACAACTTAATTGAAATAATTTAAAGACTTGTACTATTTAAAATACCTGTAGTTGCTGTTATATATTGTATTTTTGCTTCGATTATAAAAGCGTACCTACTCGTGTAATCAATTATTATTCTTGCCATTGTATCCCTTTTTTCGGGTCCAACACCATCACCATAATCAACCTCATGATCATTTTTTGTGGTGTTTAACGCCCGTTTTTACTGCAATGGCACCACAGGCGATGACACTGATGATACATGAAGATGGAGCCCCCGTGGAATGTGATGGGAAACCGGAGAAAAACGGCCCCTGCGCCACAAATCTCACATGCGGTCGCTTGGGATCGAACCAGGGCCGTCTAGGTGAGAGGCGAGTGGTCTGACCTCTCGGCAACGGCGCGGACCTCATTTTCGTAATAAACATTATAAGCCGGCCTTCCTGCTGTTACTCCTCTCCACAGTCTTGGACCACAAGAATCTCGTAATCATATTCCTGGAAATGTTTATTATGGAGAACCATACAATATAGATAAACGAAGGTTATCTATAGATAACGTTACTTTTTATTGAATTATTTGAAAACAATATTTTTCCAGCCCAAAATACGATATAATAATAATAATAATAGTAACAACAATAATATAAATAATAATAACAGCAACAATTTCAATGGTTATTTCTTGAAGATGGGGGTTCTTGACAGCATACATGACCTATAGGTATCTCGTGTTATAATACAAAGATACGATTTATCGTATATACACGAGATATCTATCGGTCATGTATGCTGTCAAAAACCCTCATCTTCAAGAAATAACCATTGAAATTGTTGTTATTATTATTACCAATACTACAAGGCCGAGTGGTTAGACCACTCACCTAGATGGCCGGGGTTCGATCCCAAGCGACCGCATGTGAGATTTGCGGTGGACCAAGCGGCGCTGGGGCGGGTTTTCTCCGGGTACTCCGGTTTCCCCCGCCATCACATTCCGCCGGTGCTCCATCATCATTCATGTATCACCAGGTCACCGCCCGTGGTGCCATAAGTAGGACTATTGGTATTGGGATAACTTTGTTATTTGTAATATTGCAATAGTTCTGCACAATCTGAAAAGTTTTAGTTGTATGTAAACAAAAACTGAGACGCGCGGGAAATTTCGAAGCTTTAATGAAATAGTATGCTAGGAAACTGGTATACTCATATTGTACGATGTCCAAATAATTGTAAAGCCTCAAGCAACTCAAGGTCAGCTAAAAGTTGATTCTCTATAGACGCCCAAAGGTTCCAACAATCATTGTAATATAAACGGAATTTTCGATCGTTTGAGCGATTCTTAAACAAAATTTTACGCCCAGTGCCCCTTAAACTCCCAAAGCTTGAAAGAAGAAGAAGAAGAAGAAGGAGAAGAAAAAAGTGCTGATCATTTATATCACATTTATGCGCAATAAATGTTAAAGTAAGGACCATGGTTTATCATTTTACGTTTTATGAATATTACAATGCCCTTCATATCTTATTTTATTTTGATTTCAAAACTACAGATGCCATTAGTAAACACCACCAAATGCATATTAGAACAATTTATTTTGTTTCATTCACGTAACCTTCTGTATCTGTACTGCATAAAAAACGATTCTTACAAAAGCTTATTCTTTTATACACATAATGATAATGAAGATAATCACCAGAAATTGTCTTAGTACCTGATTCCTTGTAAGTAGATGGGGAATAAGCGGATACACTAGGTCAAAGCGATAGTCAAATCTTTTAAATGCTGGCCATATGCGTTTGTAATTGAAATTCGGTTGTGTCTTCCAAAAGTCACACAGAATGAAGATATCCCCTGAGACTATTCCCATCAAATTGAAGGCTCGCTGAAATGCCCGGCGTTGCACGGTAGTTTTATGGTTTGCAAAAGAGAATTACATTTCACATTTTGAATAACTTTGTTTATAAAGGTCGGTGTGTATTTACGGTCTTTATGCTCCACACCGTTGCAGCGTTTCGGCCACATTCGGAATTCAGGCATTTTAGAATAAGAGCAAAAATGCTGTGGCGGCGGCATAAAAAACCCCACACCTAAGGAGTATAAAACTGTTAATTTGGAGAATTTTTAGTTCGAATGTGGGTGTTTTACCAATCCATTTCCTAAATAACAATCAAAGGTTGTTTTCTTTATTCCTTTTGATAAAGGTAACAATAGTTCTGCCAAAACTGAAGAGAATGTGGAGAAATGCTCGGAGGGAGGCAGTCTAGAGACATTTCTGCAAAAATGACTTGCGTTATAAGTGCTTTTGCTAAATAAAGATGTACGTAATATTCTGTTAATTATTCAAGGACTAGAAACACTCAAAACTATCTCAGTGGAAGAGAGTAGAAAAATATTTTAGAGGAGCCAATTTTGATATTTTCCAGTTTATATGGGCCTATTTTTTTTAATTTTCTTGCTTTGACACAACTTCGTAAACATAAACTGTCAAACTAATGACAAATCAGTTTAGTTCAGCTAGCAGTTTTTCTATGTAGATAGTAGTTTTGGGAGCGCGTACTCTCTTGAAAATCTTATTGTCCCATCCTTGGAAGATGGAGAATTTAATTAAAAAATTTGGCATTTAAGAGAATTTCTGTTTGTGAGTTATGCTGTTCACACACCGATATTGTTCTAAAAAGCCTTCTTTTTTATTCAGGAGGCTTTAGGACATATTCACAGTGAAATTTTGACGTCGAATTTTTGAGTGGAACACAATATCTCCTTTACTTACTGTGAGCAGTTAGAAAATACAACTCAATAAGTAATTATTGCTCTTAATGTGAACATTGCAGTTTGATTCTTTGAACTTTAACACAATAGCCTCGCATTTTTCAGAATCATTTTATTTTTAATGCACAACACACTTAAGAATTACAACTCTCAGGACATTAATGATTTAATGAATAAAGTACTAACAAACCTCTATGTAAAAAGCAATGCCCACAAATATCGCAGATTATAATGGTTTCTCGTGGACGTTGTAAACATGCCGGTCCTCATGGCTGCGCTCGCTAAAGCGTCTCGCTTTGGTGCTTCGTGGGTTCGAGTCCCGCATTGGGCATGGGTGTTATATGTTTGTGCAATGTGTATATATTTATAAAGGATCAGTAAAACCTAGGGGGGAAATGTAAATAGGGATCAGACTCCGGTACTGTTAAAAAAAAAAAAAAAAAAAAAAACATGGGCGATTCATGAACGAACTATTCATATGAACGATTACAAGGAAAGCAATGAATGGCCGTTCAAAAAGAATCGTAAGAATCGTGCTAGTCTCAACATGAACCGTCGTTAAAAAAGAATCGCATGAATCTGAAAGAATAACATGAATCGTGTCAACCATAGCAGGTATACTCGTTGAAAACGATTCGCAGATTTGAATAATCATGCTCAGGTATTGGGGGTTGTTTTTCTTTAGATTCCACCTTTCGAAGTACCAGGCCGAGCTTCGACAAAAACTGCCGAGTGCGCACGATGATTTGCACGGGGATTTATGATGTGAGAAAATAAATAGTGCTGAGACCATGAGGCTAAATATAAGAATATATAAAATACAATATGTAAATTATATATAATGTACAATAAGAAAATACACCAGTGCCTGTCAACTGCAATAGGAACTTCCGGTGCCGAGTCAAGGTTCCGTAAAAAATTGGCTCGAAAGGTGACATTTCGAGAACCTAACCCGAGAACCATACCTAATGAACTCCGTCAGCTGCTAAACGCCAAGGCAACCGTACGGAAGCTATGGCAGCGCTTCCGCCACCCCAGGATCCAAGCAGTGTACCAGCGGTTCAAATCCCTGGCAAGGCGCCTGCTTCGCGCGCACCGCAAAGCGGCCTGGGAACACACAATGGCAAATGTAAACCTGGAAGAGAAACAACCCTGGAGGATCATCCGATCCCTCAGGAAAGACAAAAGTCAGTTTCAGCATCCCATCCATGGCACCCGTGGGAGACTCTCTTTTGAGCCCCAGGATAAAGCCACGGGTTTCGCAATTATCTGGAGTCTCAATTCGAACCCCGCGAAGACCCCCAGGACGAGGACTTTACTGAGCTCGTGGAAGCGACGGTAGACTACCTCTACGAGGAGCCCCCGCCGCCCCATGAGGAGATCCGCATTCCTTTAGTCACCCCGAAAGAGGTGGCCTCCCAACTCAACAACCTAAAGTCTAACAAAGCCCCTGGACATGACGGCGCTACGGCGCCTATGCTCCAGCACCTACCCAGAAAGGCCGTAATCCACCTGACACGGATTTGCAATGCACGCCTGCATCTACGTCACTTTCCAACGTGTTGGAAGGAGGCGAGGGTAGTATGCATTTTGAAACCCGGCAAGGACCCGGTCTTCCCGTCAAGCTATAGATCTATTAGCTTACTTCCGATCGTCTCGAAAGTATTCGAGCGGTTACTCCTACCTCGCCTCACCCCTCTCTTCGAGGAGAGACTCCTACTCCCGGATCACCAGTTGCTGCGACTGGCTGAGAAGGCTGCCCTGGGCTTCCAGGACAACTTCAAAACAGTCGCGGTACTCTTGGACGTGGAAAAGGCCTTCGCCACCACGTGGCATCAGGGACTCTTGTACAAGCTCAAGAACGCAGAAATCCCTCCCCCCTACCTTCACCTGCTTAGTAGCTTCCTTCGGGACCGCACTTTCAGGATGAGGGTGGAGGGGAGGCATTCCACAATCAGACCCATAGCGGCGGGAGTGCCGAAAGGCAGCGTGCTGTCGCCGTTACTCTTTGCCGCCTACATGTCCGACTTCCCCACAGAACCCACTACAGTTACGTGCCAGTATGCCGACGATGTCCTCATAATGGCGCGTAACAAGAACGCGTATGGGACACGCTGCCCTACGGCAGTTGTTTCCCCATCTTCCGCTCCACCATGCCTACACACCTAAAGCTACGGCTGTACCGCGCAGTCATCCCGCCCCTGATGCTGTACGGCTACGAGGTTCGGACGTTCGGTGGCTCGTTCCACCATCCGCAGGCTGCAGACCGTGCAGAACAGGGCATTGAGGATGATATATGGCACAGACCGTAGATTCTCGTCCCACATTCTCCATTCCCACTCCGGAATCCCTTACATAGTGGACGTTGTGCGAGAAAGAGCTCGCACAATATACACTAAACTTGATCCCCACCCAAATCCCCAGGTGAACACTCTCGGTCTTTACGACCACACGCTGCCTAGGAGACGCGTAAGCTACCGCCTTCCCAAGGACGCCTTGGGATGGTAGTTTTCCGGCCGCCTCTCCCTTCTTTACAGTTCTACCCGCCAAGTTAAGCAGCATCGGGCCCGGTCCCGACTCGGACGGGTGACCGTCCAGTTGTACTCCGACCAGATCTGCAACACTGGCTTCCCCCACCCCGTACCTACATCCCTTCAGTTCTCCCCGCTAGCCGGCACTGCTTTCCTTGACAGCCCGCAAGCGGCTGGCCAAGGTAAGCAGCATCGGGCCTGGTCCCTCTCTGGGTGGGTGACCACTCAGGTAGGTAAGCCAGCCCGCGCCGGCTGCACAGAGGGAAACACCCTGCCCACATTACTTCGACACAGACATAAACGCTTGCACAAGACTACATCTTTTATATCACACGGGTAAATCCGCGAGAAAAGCGGATAGGTGCCGTGGTGATTTGCCCCCGCCCGAGTACACTCGGGCGACTAGTTCCTGCTCCTGGAGCGCTGCACACCAACTGCTGTCAATAGATGTCTCTTTCTACCAGAGTTCCGCGGAAGTATAATATGGTTTTGTGGTACCATTGCAAACTAGATTGTCGACTCCGTGGTGGGGGTAAGGGTTCGAATAGGGCGCTTTTTAAAACCTTTCGCACGGATGTTGTTAGAACTAACATAGCGTCGATAACATAACCAACTTCTATATCGACCGAGCGTGTGATTATGTACCCTCCCATCCCTTGCGTATTCAACGCAGGAATTATCTACCGAAGTTCTTTCGAAGTCCCATCTCACGCATCAATGAATTGTTACCGAACATTTCCAAATAGCTGATTTAACATTTCTGTGTGAGAAATTGAAAAGTGATGTAAATTATTCATTGTGCCCGAGATGAAACTTAGAAAGAAGTTCGGTAGCTAATTCCTGAAAAGAAAATCATCAGCAAGAAGAAATCCATGTTTAACTGAACTTTTTTCTGCTATATACAACAAATTAGATTTTTTTTATATAATCAGATGAGAAGCACAGTATCTATATGAACTTGGGATTGTGCAGAAATATATGTTTCATCCTTTCATTGAGTAGAATTAAAATCCTGTTTGATATATGAGCACATCAATTATAATTTCACATTGAATTAATGCGTTCTGTAAGTGGAGGAAAACTGGAAGGGATGCCAACAAGGTTAAATGTAATGCAAATTTTTTTGTACATAGCAAGTTAATAATAATATTGAAAAATTCCATTAAAAACTAGAGTAAAGAACAGCATAGATGCACACACAAAAATTCTAAATGAAGATAGGATAACAACTATGTACAAAAAACAGCACTACCTGTTTCAAGAAGAAAACAAAAGTGTTATGTTAATGCTTGTATTAATGAATTAAGTTTTGAATTGCAGCAGCTGCATTTCAATGTATACACATAAACGTTTTTTGCATAAGATTACAGAAGTTCCTCAGAGAGGGACCTCAAATTTGAAATTTTCTCCTGTAGTATTAACGTTTTAGCAGCACTTTTAACGTGTGTACATGAGACAATGTCAGCAACTAGTGGCATAACTTTTATCAATCATACTATTTGTGCATTCTTGTAATGACTTTGGTTAAAATATGTATCTTTCACAAATGCAGAAAAAGCAAATTATTACAATTAAAATAACATATACTGCACAATGACAATAAGAAAGTAGTAAAATGCACCATTTGTTTAAAATCTACTTGTCTTTACAACACAAGGAATACTAGACTCTTCAGTTTCTGAGATCAAATATCTTGCATGGTAATCAACACTGACAAAGAAAACATGTAGTTTTAGAAACAAAATTTAAAACTGCAGAATATCTGTTTGTGTGACAAATTTCCATATGCTTGGTATTCTGTCTGTCAAGTGAAGCACCTTTTTGAGTACATATCCCAATTTATATTAGTAACAGTTTAAGCAACGCACTATATGCTGCTTCAGCTCTTTGCTTAGCATACATTTCTCAGGCTGCAGGACTTTACAGAGTATGTGCCATATAAGCAACTGAGGGAACAATTACACTCTCAAAGTGAGAATACTGCACATTTCATTTATGCCAAGAGTGAGGGATTTGCAATTGCATTTAAGGATTTTCAACTGCAACAGTTTCATTTTAATGCACATAACTCATGTGGAACAAATTCTGGCATAAAATAAAGCTGATATGACTCTTATAGTCTGTAACATTACACAACTGAAGAATATTCTTATTATTCAATAGGAATGGCAAACAATGAATAGGAGTACAAACAAACCACACTAAAATATCAGTGCCCATATCTTCCCTTCATATATATTGTCTTAATATGAATTGGATGAATGCAATTGCAAGTAAAACAGAAAAATGCTCATTCCACACAATAATACAGGAGTTGAACATTAAGGTAATAACAATGAGTCACAAAAGCCTTGGCTATTGAAGCACTGAGCTGACATCATTGTAATAATTTATTTTCAATTGTGTTGGGAAGCCATATGCAACAATAGTTGTGTGTATAATTTGTGCAGTTTCATCTCAGAATACACAAAAAATATTGTGTTAAATTAATTAATCAAAGAATAGTTTCTGCTCATAATATCAGGGCAAAAATGGAGTAGAAACTCCTCGATTATGAAAATGTTTAATTCCATACTACCAATTAATCTGCATCTATAATAGCTGTAAAGTAAAAGCAACAATTCCTTGTTGTGTATTTATAAACAATTACTTAAAATTCTGCAGTGTTTACAAACTTAAATCACACAGACGTTCTGCATAGGACAATTACTAATTTTACTGTGATATATTCATAGATATACCAAAGGATTCTTTAAGCAGTTTATTTCAGATTGTTATATTTATGCCATTGATCACAAGTTTCACATAGTTAGTGCAAATTTTGCATTTTGTTTGGCTATTTTGAGGATGGTTAAAAATTCTTTGTATCCTGGACTTTTGTTTTTAAAAATGACAAGAATCAAGTTTATATATATACGTATATATTAAGAAGAAAGTTGTCACACTCCTGCTCATGGGGGTGTTATGATCCTCTCGCGCAATGATATCTGCGGTCAGCCGGTCTCAATTACCAATACCTTGCAAGCTGTTGCTACCCGACTTACTCTTCCTGGTTTCTCCTCCACTGTATGTAATGTCTACGTTCCGCCTTCATCTATCCTCTGCGCCGCTGACATGCTCCATCTGTTGTCACAGCTCCCAGCTCCTTTTTTTTCTGCTGGGGGATTTCAATGCGCACCATCCCCTATGGGTTTCCCCTAAGGCCTGCGCGCGGGGGACTGTTCTTTCAGACCTTTTCCTTCAACATAGTCTCGCTGTTTTGAACACCGGTGAACCAACATACATTTCCGATTCTTCTGCCACGCTATCCCACCTTTCACTTTGTTCTGCACAGCTTGCTCACCGCTTCCAATGGAACGTAGTATCAGACACTCACTCCGGTGATCATTCCCCTTGTGTCATCACTATGCTTTCCCACAACATTTCCTCCTCGCGTGCGAGTACATGGCAGCTGTCTAAGTCGGATTGGGCTGTTTTCTCCGCTCTGGCTGTTTTAAGCGACCGCCAGTTCGAATCCGTTGACCTAATGGTCGAGCATTTCAACTCTGTTATAATCTCCGCTGCCGAGCAGTCAATACCGCGGTCGTCTACCTACCCTAGACGATTACCAGTCCCTTGGTGGACTGCCCAGTGCCGCGATGCTATTCGTGCTCGTCAGAGGGCTCTTCGAGTATTTCTCCATCACCCTACGCTGGAGTATTTGATCACTTTTAAACAAATACGCGCCCGGGCAAGCCGAATTATTCAAGATACCAAACGGGCTTTATGGACATCTTTTGTCCAAACATATTATCGCACAACACCCTCATCTGCTGTGTGGGAGAAGCTCTGCCGTGTTGCCGGTAAGGAGCTTCGTTCTTCAATACCTGGGCTTCTAGTGGGACCAAAAACCGTCGTTGATCCGGTTACCGTTGCAGATGCACTTGGTAACACGTTCGCAACTGCGTACAGCTCCGCCAATTATCTCCCGGCGTTCCGTGCCATTAAGCCGGACGTGGAGTCTCAGAGTCTGTTTTTCCGTTCCTCTGAACCCGAGTGCTATAACACTTTTTTTTAGCATGCGAGAGCTGGATGCATCATTAGCATCTTGTCGGCATTCCGCACCAGGACCTGATGTTATCCGCATCGCAATGCTACAGCACTTCTCTTCTGATGGTAAGCTCTATCTCCTGAGCCTATGGCAAGAGGGTGTGTTTCCTACGGCTTGGCGCGAAGCCTCTGTTGTTCCCATTTTAAAACCGGGAAAGGATCGTAGACTTCCATCCAGTTACCGTCCTATCTCCTTCACCAGTTTTGTTTGCAAGGTGATGGAGCGCATGATCAATGGCCGGTTACGATGGTGACTGGAGTCTGAGAAACTGCTCTGCAATATCCAGTGCGGCTTTCGCCGATACCGCTCCTCGACTGACCACCTCGTCTCCCTTTCGACTCACATCCTGAATGGTTTTCTTCGGAAGTGTCAAACTGTGGCCATATTTTTCGATCTCGAGAAAGCTTATGACACTTGCTGGAGGACTGGTTTATTGCGTACATGGCACAAGTGGGGCTGCCGTGGTCGCCTTCCAGCGTTCCTCCAGGAGTTCAAGATGAAAAGAGTGTTTCGTGTGCGTGTGGGTTCTGTTTGCTCTCGTGTTTTTAATCAGAAGAACGGAGTACCTGAAGGATCGGTACTCAGCGTCACTCTCTTTGCTGTCGCCATCAATCCCATTGCTGGTATCTCCTCCTCATTATTTGTGGACGATTTTGCAATTTATTGCAGTTCTCGGCGCACGTGCCTTTACGAGCGTCGCCTACAGGCATGTCTTGACCGTATACATGCTTGGAGTGTTACAAATGGGTTCCGTTTTTCTTCCGAGAAGACAATTTGTGTCTACTTCTGGCGTCGGAAACCATATGAACCGCCTTCTCTACATCTCGGATCCGAACCGCTGCCCTTCGCCGCAACTGTGAAGTTTCTGGGCTTGGTGTTCGACAGGAGGCTTAGGTGGTCGTCCTATATCTCTTTTCTGAAGGCTAGATGCGATCGTGCACTTAATATTTTACGTGTTTTATGTGGCACATCCTGGGGAGCAGATCGCACCGTGCTATTACAGCTTTACCGTTCGCTTGTTCGCTCTAAACTTGATTACGGGTGCATTGTGTACTCTTCGGCATGTCCTTCGGTTTTACGACGTTTAAACTCAGTTCGCCCCCGAAGGATTCGTCTGGCACTGGGTGCGTTTCCGACTAGCCCGGTCATTAGTTTGTCTGCGGAGGCTACTGAACCTCCGCTGTCTCATAGGTGTGACCTGCTTCTTAGCAGCTATGCTATCCGCTTCTTTGCCTTGGCAAATCACCCGTCTTTCAGGTTATTCTTTGACGAGTCTCGTGACCGTCAATATGCTGTCAGCGCGGTTGCCTTGCTTCCCGCAGGAGTTCGTTTTTGTCTGCTTCTTCGGATCTTAGATGTTCGCCTACCGCCTGTGTTTCCAATGGGGGAATGTTCATTGCCCCCTTGGTTACATTGCGACACCCAGTTCCATCTTGGGTTGACATCCATGCCCAAATCGACGACTCCACCTTCAGTCTTCCGCTCCGCCTTTTTAGAGTGTCACCTTTTTACTGTGCTGCGTGCGTCGCTGTGTTGCCTACTGACATCCCCACCCTTCTGGGCGACAACCCTGGTTTTTGTGAGGGACTTTTTAACTTTCTTCGCCGCTGCGGGATGTACAGTAGGGTTTAATTTTATCTCGGGATTTCACCTTTTACCGACTTGTGTTTTAGTCCCTCAGTCTTAGTCTGGTTTTTGTAGCTTTTTTATGCTCTCTCTGGTTTTAACCCTTGTGTGGTACTTTTGTTTTAGTGGTTTTTATGCATTTTAACTTTTAGCTCCTTTATTTGCCCTAGGGCGCTAATAACCAATGAAGTTGTGTGCCCTAAAGCAATAATAATAATAATAATAATAATAATACAACCATTACCACCACCACCACCACAACCGGTCATTAGTTTGTCTGCGGAGGCTGCTGAACCTCCGCTGTCTCATAGGTGTAACCTGCTTCTTAGCAGCTATGCTATCCGCTTCTTTGCCTTGGCAAATCACCCGTCTTTCAGGTTATTCTTTGACGAGTCTCGTGACCGTCAATATGCTGTCAGCGCGGTTGCCTTGCTTCCCGCAGGAGTTCGTTTTTGTCTGCTTCTTCGGATCTTAGATATTCGCCTACCGCCTGTGTTTCCAATGGGGGAATGTTCATTGCCCCCTTGGTTACATTGCGACACCCAGTTCCATCTTGGGTTGACATCCATGCCCAAATCGACGACTCCACCTTCAGTCTTCCGCTCCGCCTTTTTAGAGTTACATGCTGAGTCCCAACCATTGTTTTATTTACACGGATGGTTCCAAGTAAGACCGTGGTGCGGGATGTGCTTTCGTTTTTAATTCGCGGAGCTATACAATTCATTTTTTGGGGCAATGTTCGATTTTTACCGCCGAACTTTTTAGTATCTACCAGGCTCTTCTTTTTATCCGGGGACAGGATTTAAGACAATTTGTTATTTGCAGCGATTCCCTCAGTGCACTACAGGGTCTGCGTGAGCTGTATCTATACCATCCTTTGATACAGCGTATTCAGGATCGCCTGTATTCGCTCGCTGATACTGGCGTCAGCGAGTCATTTGTTTGGGTTCCTGGTCACGTAAGTGTGAGCGGAAATGAACGCGCGGACACAGCTGCCAAGTCCGCAATTTTATTGCCTAATGTTTTTTGCTCCACTGTTCCTCCAGGTGATGTTCGTATTCACCTGCGCCGGGTCATTCTTTCGCGTTGGTTCAAAGAATGGTCCGGGGTGCGTGACAACAAACTAAGAGCGGTCAAGTCCCTTCCTGACCCCTGGCCTACTTCCTCGCGTGCATGTCGCCGCGATGAGGTGGTTTTAGCGCGACTGCGTATCGGGCATTCCCATTTTAGACGCCGGCATCTTTTACGTGGGGAACCAGCACCTCAATGTGCTTCGTGCAACGAGCCTTTGACGGTGCGTCAGCTTTTATTGGAGTGTCACCTTTTTACTGTGCTGCGTGCGTCGCTGTGTTGCCTACTCACATCCCCACCCTTCTGGGCGACAACCTAGGTTTTTGTGAGGGACTTTTTAACTTTCTCCGCCGCTGCGGGATGTACAGTAGGGTTTAATTTTATCTCGGGATTTCACCTTTTACCGACTTGTGTTTTAGTCCCTCAGTCTTAGTCTGGTTTTTGTAACTTTTTTATGCTCTCTCTGGTTTTAACCCTTGTGTGGTACTTTTGTTTTAGTGGTTTTTATGAACATTCCCCCATTGGAAACACAGGCGGTAGGCGAACATCTAAGATCCGAAGAAGCAGACAAAAACGAACTCCTGCGGGAAGCAAGGCAACCGCGCTGACAGCATATTGACGGTCACGAGACTCGTCAAAGAATAACCTGAAAGACGGGTGATTTGCCAAGGCAAAGAAGCGGATAGCATAGCTGCTAAGAAGCAGGTTACACCTATGAGACAGCGGAGGCTCAGCAGCCTCCGCAGACAAACTAATGACCGGTTGTGGTGGTTGTGGTGGTAATGGTTGTATTATTATTATTATTATTATTATTATTATTATTATTATTATTATTATTATTATTATTATTATTATTATTATTATTATTATTATTATTATTATTACATTTTAACTTTTAGCTCCTTTATTTGCCCTAGGGCGCTAATAACCAATGCAGTTGTGTGCCCTAAAGCAATAATAATAATAATAATAATAATAATAATAATAATAATAATAATAATAATAATAATAATAATAATAATAATAATAATAATAATAATAATAATAATAATAATAATAATAATAATAATAATAATAATAATAATACAACCATTACCACCACAACCACCACAACCACCACAACCACCACCACCCACTACTAATATTTCTGCAGACATCGGAATTTTGCTCCTGAATAGAACCATACTATTTTGCGTCACTTGTAAACATCGCCTCTCCTGGTAATGATTTTGTCTACGTGAAATTTCAGTTTCTTGATTATAATATGGGTAATTGCATCAAGGAATGTTCGCACTGTTGCCATAAAGTTTTAGTTGTTTGAAATACAGTAGCATTTACGAGAAATTTGATCTTATCAAACGCTCGTACCCTTTTGTAGTTGCGGCAGACCAACTTTCCAAAAAGTTAGGGATACTGCATTCTGAGAGGCCTCTAGGATACAAAGAAAAATACTTCTGAAACAATGAAGACGATTATATTCCTCATTGCAGTTTATCTTCTGTGATGCCACTCTAAAACCCTGGGTTTACTACCTGCAGTCGAATGGTCACCATATGACTTCTCACTCAAAGGTCCGGGTTCTATTTACGGCTGGGGCAGGGATTTCTTTTTTAACTAATATCATCTTCTATTCCCACGGAGTCTCTATGCTTGTGTGTGTGTGTGCTTGTGTGTGTGTGTGTGTGTGTGTGTGTGTGTGTGTGTGTGTGTGTGTGTAGGTGTTTAATAATATAAAACTGAAAAACGACGTTAGGAAGCCTCTAAAGTTCAGCGAGAAATCACCACAGTTGTTTCCAAAGTAAAGCCCCCGAATATAACTAGAGAAATCAAAGGGGACTATATAAATTAAAAACTAAAGATAATAATATTCTAATATTTACTCTTTCGCGTAAAGCTCTACCTCTTGTTCCTGTTGCTTCGGGGAGAAAATGTACTAGCCACTGCACATTTTGTTTTAATCTTGAAGTTCGTTGTAAACTAATTCTTCAGAATCCCTTCTTTTTAATGAAGCTTCCTTCTGCGCACAAAAAATACCAAGACTGGTACTAAATCTGCCCACAATTTATTGCAAGAAGCCATGTTTCGCGTGTTGAGACACCATCTGAGGTGACTTAACAAATCATGAGACGCGTCTCATGAAAGTAAGACACAGCTACTTTTTATTCATACCAAAACCTGAGATGATTCTCATTACGTAAACGAGTGAGACGTTGGTCGCGATCAAGGTTACCTCCATCTTGAGTCGTCGAGTGTTATTTATACAAAAGTGAGACGTGTGTCGAAAACTGCTGGTCCTGAGACGTGTCTCGTTAATTTCGTATGAATAATATTTTCCCCTCCGAAGTGGGATGCGCAACCTGCGTCTCATTTACGCCGTTACTATCTATATGTAAACAGATCAACATTGTATAGCTGCGTGTATGGAAAGGCTTATTTCTGCATTTATGATTCAATTTGTCACAAAAATGGAGAAGGAAAGACTACTTTTAATCTTGTTTCGCGGGTGTTTTAAAAAACTATTTAATAAAATCGTAATTGTCAGAAAATTAAAAATTGGCAATGGACGGCATTAAACAAGATCTAGAAAAAGTTCTTGATAAGGGCTATAATAAAATTCGGTTGTTTAGGAAAATAGGCGATGTGAAAAGTAGAATAAAAAAACAATGTGTTCCACTCATATGACTTTCTCTAGCTGTGCCATATACAAACTATTTTAGAAAATATATTTTATCTACTTCATGCTAATCGAGATAAACATTAGCGGAAATTGTCTTATTACTTGCTTCCTTTTAAGTAGAAGGAGAATAAGGGAATACTCTAGACTAAAGAACAGTCAAATATTTTAATACCTGATCGTTATGTGAAATAGAAGTTTGGTTTGCTTTCATGACCAGCAGTAAAACTGGAGATGAAACGAAAGGAGGCGTCCTGTTTAAGAAGAATATGTTGTATGACGGTGAAACCAATAACATGAAATATCTCAAAAACGGACAATACTAAAAGTAGCGCGTACAGACATAAATAATGTACTTTAACGAGATCTACATTTTTTGTATAGTGAATTCTGTCTGTCTCTTACGGTTTGTCAGTTATGCAAAGTTCATCCAAAATAAAGAGGTCTTCAGAGGATATTCTCAGAATATTCAATTTGTACACTTTATTTGTGAGGTATAATATATCTTTAATATACGGTATTTTAATCAAAATCGTTAGTCAGTTTTGAGAAAAACAAAACGTTAAAACATGTTTCCATATAAATAGTACGTTGGGGGGGGGGGTATGAAAATCTTTGGGCAGATTGCTAAAACGTGGCGTAAACCATGGCTCTCGACTTGACTAAGGCATTTGGTATGGTAGATCACAAAATTTTGCTAAATAAACTCAATAACTATGGAATAAGAGGTATTTCTTATAATTCGTTTAATACATAGCTAGAACAGAGAGAACAAATAGTGCAAATTGATTATCTTGACACAAATTCAACACTCAAAAAGGAATTTTCAAGTAAAAGAAAGGTTTCAACCGGAGTACCCCAAGGATCAGTTCTGGGGCCCCTTTTATTCTTGCTCTACATAAACGATCTGCCTCATTATATAAAAAGTGATTCTGATGTAAAAGTTACTTTATTTGCCGATGATACAAGTATATTCATAAGTGGTAAGGGCAGTATGAAGCTTGATTCAAACATATCAAGCACCATAGGTAAAGTTTCAAACTGGTTCAAAGTAAATAAACTAATAATCAATGAGGATAAAACTATAGCTGTCCAATTCCATAATAGAACCTTAAAGAATCAAGGACTGCCGAGCATTAAATTTGGATAAAAAATAATTCAACTAAACACGAAAGCTAAATTTTTGGGTCTGTGGGTTGACCAATATCTCAGGTGGGACAAACATGTGGAGACATTGACAAATAAGTTAAGTAGAGTGTGTTTTATCCTCTACCAATTAAAGTCTCGTGTTTCTAGTGAGGTATTAAAAACTTGCTAATATGCTGTTGTTAAATGGAATAAAGCTATGGGGAAATTCTAGTTACATTAATGCAATTTTTAATTTGCAAAAGAGAGTGTTGAGAATCATGTTGGGGAATCCACCCTAGAGAAAGCTGTAGAAAGCATTTTAAGAAACTAAATATACTCACCTTTCCAAGTCTGTACATAAAAGAAATGTTAATTCATGTTAAAAGTGGTTTGAGTAAATTAACAGCAAACTCGGATATACATGCGCACAATACTAGGAACAAAAACAAGCTTCACTTAAAGACCCATACAACTAAACTTTTTCAGAAATCATTCAAATATAGTGGCATAAAATTATTCAATCAACTTCCTGATCCTTTAAAAGGTATTAAGTATTTTACCAAGTTTAAAAAGGAAATTCACAAACTCCTAAATCTCAATCAATTCTATTCGGAGGAAGAATATATGAGATACAGTGATAAGACCTCAGAGTCTGTATTTTTGAGTATTCTGTTAGTAAAAATGTAAGAGTGAAAAATTGTGATTAATTGTATTTATTACTGTAATACTATTGTATAAACATTGATAGTTGTAAATATTTTTATGCTTAATTGTGATGTTTACTTCAGCAGTTGCACATAAAAGATTCTTTTAATATTGTCTCAAAATGAAGTTTAATAATTGTGAATTATTGTGTAGTCTAATTTTTATATGTGTATTTTTCAAAACAAAAAAGTTAATCACTGTAGGAAATATCCATTGGTAACTATCTATTTATGTAAATTGTAAATATGTTTCTACTTAACTGTAAACACTGACTTATCCTATATAATGTATATGATTTACAGGACTAATAAATGGAATTGAATAGAATCATTGGTTTCAGGACATGATCGGAGACTCAAAATGTGTTGAGTTGTTAAAACGAAGACGGGTCCAGCCAACAGGCCGTGTCTCATATTTTACGTTTGACAACGCCGTTTGAGCAGAAGAAAAAACAATGGCGTTTCAAAATAACACAAGGATTAATAAGTTGTAGTTATGTATTCATCAATATCATGCGCCGAAAATGGTAGGTTATGATTCGCATTTTTGTCTAAGTGATAATTAATTATGTAAAACCATACCTAACCCGTGGTAATGAGGAAATCAAATGCAAATATTTGTATATTACGGCAAACCAAAGGAGATACATTTTAAAACCAGTTCATCGTAGGTAGGGGCGTTATTTGTATGCAGTTACTTTATTCACTACAAACTTATTGCAGTAAAATGCAGGTAAATTGTGCAGTTTTAATAAAAGCGGTTAACTTTTTTAATGTTTAGGTTGGCGACGTTATATTCAGCATATGTTGTATCTCAGGGTATCTTATGTTGGCTACGCGTATATGACGTATCCCAGGGGCGTTGCTTAGCTAGCAGACGACGGCATCTATCTTACACGATTTCCCCTTGGCATCATATAGGCATGTAAAAATACAGTGTTTGTGATGTTTTTCGGTATAAATCGATTGCTTTATTGAACCTTAAAGGCCAAATACAATTCTTAAAGCTTTGTAGTACCACATTATGACACAACTCTAGAAATAAATTGTTTGTAGATTTATAGGTAATTTTAGTGCTGCAAGGGAGCGAGCTAATACTATTAAATTGGGTATACCTAAAATTGATTTATTCTACTGAATGAATAGCATTTGCTTAAGTCTTGTTGGGTGTTCGAGGATATTTTAAACACGCTGCTGTAGGAGAGTCAAGTTCGTGCACTAATTCAGTAATGCAAGGAACTTCATTACTACAGTTTAGGTTAAACCAAGCAAAATGCATGAGCTTCCTACATTTGCATTGACCATACCTAATGATTTTATAAGTAAATCAAGTGTTAAGTAGCCATATTAACATTAAAATTCTATCTTTATTTTTCAGATGAACTGTTAAAATGGCAAAATAGCATTACGAACAAATTGCAGTTGTAAAAATCATTAGCTAAAATTAGCCTAGAGAATACCACAATGTTTACATGGCTGAGAATTTGGCAAGGGACATCAACATACTTTTAAGGAAAGGCTACATAATAATAATTGGCAGAAACGTTACCAATATTTTAAGTACTCATATTATTTCCTGTGATTTTGTTTACTTTATACTTGATGAGCATGAATGTTGCATGTAAAGTATATTCATGTTGTTTTCAAAATTCAGTATCCAGAAAATGATTTCACATACATATTGCCTTACTGCAATTAATTAAGTTATGTATTATGCAACTATTTATGATTCATTAATGGCAACCAGTTAATCACGGACTAAATTTTTAAAGCTATGCAATTATTATATAGAAATGCTACAGAGAGAAAAGTGCATGTTAAAAGCAATTATTGTTTAAGCATTTGATATTTTGTCTGTTCTTTTAGATGTTTTCCAAAGATATAAATGAAATGTCTAAATGCATTAGAGCATGATAGTTTTTCTTTGTATAAACAAAATGAATTTTAAATACACAACTTCTATTACTATTTGTTATTATCAATTATTATTGTTATTATTATTATTTGTTTCAGGAGAAAAAAATGCAGCAGAACCTTTCTGGATTATAAAGAAGAATGTCAATAAAAATGAACATTTTTAATATAAGACAAGTTTTTTAGCCTTTCAGTTTCAATATGTATAGCAAAAGATTATATTTTAAAACAAAAAGCAAAATATATTGAATTTGACACTTGTTTAAGGCTTCTATGTAAGAATATATCTATAATGTAGTTGACATTGACCCTTCTTGTCTAGATTTCAAATAGCGTCTTCAGTAAGTTCCTTGCCCAGTTATTTTTAAGAGTGTTCTTTAATTATTATATTGTCTCCATTTTCCTAGTAAAACTGTATTTGTAGCAGGTAAAGTGAGTACTATGCCACAAACATTCCTAACATATTATGTCAAACCCTGCTGTTTTTGCTCATTGTTTGGTTGGTGAGGGGTGCATTGGGTAAAATTAAACAAAGACCCAATGCATTTAATTATATGAATACTATACAGAATGGTTATTTAATTATTAATCTGCTTGTTCTGGCACTGAGTTTTTATAAGTACAGTAATTATGCTTGAATTGGAATATGATCAGAGATTAAAAATGAAAACACTAATTAGAATTACTAATTCAGAATATTCTCTCTAGTAATTTTAATTCATTTTGAAGTTTTGCGGCATGAGAATTCCCATTTTCACTACTTTAAATCTTATTTACATTCCAGGATTAGAAGGTGTAGTAGCTGATCGTATCCAGAATGTAGTGTATAAATACACATGGAAGCTAGAGTGTATGGTTTATCATGATTAATAGCATTAAACAGATCATTAGAAATGAGAACTATTATTGTAACTGATTGCTGCAGGCAGTCTAAAGAGGCCACAATTCTACATTAAATGTATGCTGAGGATTCAAAACAATTGTGTTCTCATTAGTGAACCTCATATGAAATTTTCTGCAGTTTCAAGCACTGTTATGTACTATTAGAGATGTAATATGTAATACAGTTTAAATTTCTAATGGAAGTTCTGGAGACTAAACACTGAGTTGTGAATTGTGTATGCTTTCTGTTCTACACCAAATGCCTAGGCAAGACATTCCTTTAATAGGTTTCTAACACATGCAGATATGTTGTGATACTCTTGCACAATAATGTTTACTGATTTTGTTCTTTTAGTGTGTGGTTCAATATTGTACCATTCACACATTCGCATGCCTGCTTGATTCATGGAAAGCCGTTGCAGTAATTAATACGCAATATACATCTAAACCTCTATCATAAAATACATTTACGTTTAACTTAATATTAAGTTAAGTAGTTTTATCCTTTGCAATGACATAGCACATATTCTTGGACCTAAAGTTTGTAATGATTAAATGGAATTGCAAGGAATTAACGTCATTTATCATTGAGTTTTCTTGGTAAAGTTATTTTTCTTATTCATCAGTGTATATGACTTAAACAATGTTTACAAACATTCAACAAATAAGTGTTATATTTGAATATTTCTTTCTCTTCTTAATAACAGATGAATTATTGTATCCAACTCAAGATTAATAAACTCAGAGCAATTTGCCAAATGTTTCCCTCAGCGCATAATTATCAGTCCTAATTCCCTTAGTGCATACATTGTATTAGGCATAATACAATTGATCAGAACATTAACAGGTACCTATGAAATAATATTGATATTTAAATGGGGAAAAAATGTAGGGTGGGTGGATACACATACATGCAGCATCCTTAAGAAATAGTTTAGTAATAGGTGAAACTTCCGCAAGCAATTCATATTTGAAAGTGTTGAAAATATCTCATTCAGATGTGAATGCTCCAAATAACCAAGGTTTTGACTTCTCCTTGGGATCATTGGGGTTTTAGCTTCAAGAATCGCTCGGCTACACCCTCTCGTCCTTTTGCAGTTGCAGCCGTACTCTTCTGCTCGTGAAAACATCCCTCGGTTACGCTTTGCAGCTTAGAGCCCTAAACGTTTATAACTTACCAGTAAATAGCCACAAAGTGACTCTAATGACAGAATAACAAAAGTACCTTACCTCGTATTGAAGTAATGCCAAGTGGTGTAACCAACATATATAAATATCTTTATTACAGTTGATTGCATAAATAATACATTATCACGAAAATGAGGTTAGCTTTCTGCTTAAATTTTAAGTCTAAAATGTGCGTAAAATAAAGCAATTTTAGATTGGAATAGTATAAAGAAAATGATTATACGTAATCGAGAACTTCATACACTTAGAACAGTTTGGCAAATGTTGCTCTCAGCACATAATTATCGGTCTGAATTCATTTGTTACATATAATAAGCAATTAAATGTTAATCGATAGGAATTGAGATTATACCACTTTGTTGTAGTTGATCTTCCTACAAAAATAATAAATTAGTCTCGTGATATGTGAAGTTAATGAGGTTAGCTCAGTCTAATGGAATTTCAGATATTTAAAATGTCCGTGAAATAGACCAAAGTAAAATGAAACAAGTTAAAGCATCTGTGAATATTAGGTTATTTTGCTGTAAAACGACCATATCTGTGGAGGCCACGCCTCAGACCTACCCTTGTCATGGCTCCACTTTGTCGACACGTATACAAGCCATGTCTTGTGTTTTGGCGGGAAACCTCGTTTTAACAACTGATTCAGGGGTTTAAATCACGGCCATGGTTTATTCCACGTCTTAGCAATCAGCTGTTTGTGTCGCATCCTTGGAATATACTATACATAAATACCAAGTTTGGTGTTTAACTGTCTTTGAGTTATGCTGCACCCACACACGTGCACGCAAACCTTTTTCTAAAAAAAATTGTTTTACTTCAGGGGACCTCAAAACATATTTCAGATGAAATTTTGACATCAAAATTTTGGTTGGAATGCAATGCCTTCTGCAGCTACTATGTACAATGTATGTACATACGTGCTAGCAAAAGTAAAAAGCAAATGTTTTACAAAGGATAACTAGAATATACACAGAAAGAAGAGACAAAAAAAATTGACTTCATTGGAGAAACAAATCCTCTAAAAACAGTGCAAGTTAAGAATAAAACATTAAATGCATATTATTTTACATAGCTATTATTTATTTAGTTACTTTAAATAGAAATGCTTCTATAAAAGTTCCACAAAGTTAAGGAGTGCGAGGTGCCACAAAAGACAAAAAAGTGCACTGTAATTTGTAGCTGTATGGATGAAACTAATAACTGTCTCGGCTCTACGGGGTGGATGCGTATAAGTGGTATATCCACTTCAGTACTTGCATGCAGGGGGGTTCAGTGTATAAAATAGGTACTGGCCTAACAGAAAAAATCCACAGACTTGTCCCTGGGTTGACACACATCCCTGAGTAGTCAGATTATGCACGCTTGTTTCATATATCCACTGTTATGATGATGATGGGTTACTGAATTGCTGCAACTTCCTCCATGAACTTGCATGCAGTAGTGTGTGTGTGTGAGACAATCTATGATATGTAAGCAATAATGAAAATAAAATGTGGTTTTTATAGGGACTGTTATTTATATTGCAGATACTTCTTTTTTTTGCAAAATCTGCCATGCCGTGACTAATTGTATTTCTGAGAAATGTCATTTTTTAGCTACAGTCAATGAATAAAGTAGTTGCCAGAATTGTCATTACAAATTCACAAAGCTTTAACACTTCTGAATAAGCCATTTCAAGATTATTCTCCCCTCGCTGTCTAACTCTGATGAGCAGTATAGACAGTTATCACATCAGTCAGCCTTACATCCTATCACTGCCTATCGCTTGCAAGTGATCATGAACTGCAGGACATAATCACTCCCAATCACACTACAAGATCACATTGAATGTTAGTGAACGTGGGCAGTGATCACCGTGAGTGCAAAAGAGCTGATTATCTCTCATCACATGTTTGCAGTTTCAAAATGAAACTGGTCAAAATTACACTCCATTAATAACATATGTGACATCATGTAATACAGAACTGCTATTATTGTTTATAAAGAAAACATAAATTGACTTGATGTTTTCTCCTAAAATTTAACCTGGATTGCCCAAAGCGAGGTATTAAGCAAAAAATACTGCTTTCAAAAAACCAAAATTAAATTGATAGGATTTAAGTATCTACCATCAGCAAATACTCAGTGCCATCTGTTGGAACTCCAGACAACTACTGCAAAATACAAATTGTGTAGTAATTTGCATGCAGTTTGAAAATCGTAACACTAAATTTTCCACAAGAGTGATTGTAATGGAAATATAAAAATTAAAGTATTACTAACAATTAATACAGAAGCAGAGCTTCTCTGGCTTCCCTAGAATACATACCTCTGTTTGCAGCACCCAATTGCTTTATCTGTTTTATCTCTGGTGAACAGTGAAAGTTCTGCAAAGAAGCTCCTAACACTGACACATTAGAAGAACAAACATTCAAAGAGAAGCTGTAATCATTTATATTCAATAATAAAATAAACAAAGTTTATGCTATAAAACAATAAAATATTCAAGTATTTTATGCAAAACACTAAAATCATAATTCCGTTAATTGTTTGTTGGCATATATTTTGAAAATGCCACCTGCCACTAATATCTTCTTATGAATGTTTGGTCCTGATTAGCAAATCCTCTCTGTAGTTCAGATAGACTTGCCAGATTTTTTAGAAGGGACACAAATCCCCCCCCCCTCTGCATTTAATGCCAAAGGTAGTATTGTAGGTAAATATTGATTTGCAAAATATACCTATATTTACAAATTTTAACATTTAGCATTTATTTTGCTTGTAAACTTGCCTAAAAGTTCTCTCCTTTAACTGTTAATACTTTAATAGCTACCATTTTAGCTTAATAGCTACTTCAAACCCCACATTCCTGTCTCAAATTCTTTGCATTCTATTAAGCATGGATTCTATTATCCATTTCTGCACAAATGGCACATACTCCTGGAAATAGTTCTACCCATGCTAAAGCATTCCTTTAGTCTCTGCTACATATATCAACAGAACCTTGTCTCCCTAATCTCTCTCATAACTGTTATATATAAATTTAATGTTGTTTTTGGGGCTTCACCATATTTCTTGTTTTTCTATATTTTCTATTCTATTTCTCACTATGTTGGAAAACTGTTACAACATTTTCCAGCTCCCTTTCTCTTCCTACCACCAATCCAGTGTTATTTGAAGTTATCTTCTGTTGATACACATACAGGTTTAATATATCCCTGTCTTCTCTCTGAAAGCATTTGTACCAATATTCCAAAATTCTTCCCATTATTATTCATTTCCTCCCTATTTTTCCAAACTTCATCAATGCTATACACAGATATAGCATACTAAATTTAACTGATTAGCAGTTAAAGGAGAGAACCTTATAGGGGAGTTTACAAGCAAATAAAAAGAGAAATGGTCCTACACTCGTGTTCGTTCTCTCCACTGAATAGAACGATAAGTGCCGCGCAATCTGGTAGTAGGCAGAAGTTTTCTGAAGCTTGCACTAGCTCCAGGCTGGCACCTTTGAAGCTCGTAAGCCACTGTGTGCATGACCAAGGTTTTCATTTATAGTGGCTGCAAGTGGTGCCAAGGTAAATCTGGCGCACCGTTTCCATTCCACCCGCCAGAGTGCAGTAAGCGTAGTACCTTGCAGATGACAATGAAAGAATGCATTGTCTTCGTATAATGCAGTGCCATCATCTTGCTCCAAGTTAATGCCAACTCATTTTGATGTTTAGTTAAAATCCAGTGCATAAATAGACATCAATATATTCTTATAAATAAATCTACTTGTTTTGGATGTAATGTCATTAGGTTTCAAAATTGTTATTCTTTACATCAGTTGGGACTGTGGGGTTTTATTGGTAGTAAGTTAGTAACTAACTAACCACCATGTGGCGGGCATCTGTTTACAAAATAATAGTCAAATGTTACAGTTTATTGTGTGTAGTTGAACAGTTCGGTCCAGTTTACCATGAAGTCAAGGTGCAAATTTAAAACAATGTAAATGACTAGCTGTGTAGTAGGGTTTCAAGTGAAAATTGTGCATAATGTTACAAACATGAACAAAATAAATGAATTATTGAAAATTCCATTTAGAAATAGGTAATGTGAAAAAATTGAAATAAAAACTTTGGGTAGGCCACTTTCGAATCTGAATTTGAATCTGCAGCAGCAAACAAAATATCAATACCACAAGTTCAATCTGGAAATTTACCAAGGAACAAATGGATTTGTGGTTATGAGGAAAGAAGTGTTTTATTTTTCTTTCCTTTTGTGTTGTTTGGAGATCTCCATTGGTGTAAAACCAGAATAACTGATATTGGGCATATATGGTCTAAAATGAAAATGCATGAAACTTCAAAATGCAGAAATGCACAATGTTCTGAGTCTTTCATTTCTAGGCAAAACTAACATTCAGCACAGGTTAGATTCACATTACAGGCAAACAGTTGACAAGCACAATAAGAACAGATATATTTTGAATTTAGTCATAAACTGTATTAGTTCTGTGGTGATTTTTTTTTTTTTTTTTGTGAGTTAATTTAGTTTAGAGTGGAGCTGGATAAAGATCTTAAAGTTAATCTCAGCCAGGCGTTGGTGTTCAAGGGTATTTCCAAGACTATTCAGAACAAACTTCTGGAATGCATGATGGAAGTGTATCACGGGGAAGCTTACAAAGAAATAAAAAGTGCAGAATTTGTTGCAATAATCGCTGACAAAAGCACTGAGGTATCGTGAATTTTAATTGGTTATCATTTTGCAGTACAGTGTTGATGGAAAACCTGTTTCAAGATTTTGGAACTTTGTTATTCCAGAAGGTCAGAGTGCTTGTGCTATTTCAGAGAGTATTCTGAAAGAAATAGATCCCTTAATTGCCAATGAACGAGAAAAACTAATAACCCAGAGTTACAATGGTGCACATGTTATGAGCAGCGAGTCAAATGGTGTGCAGAAATTAAAAAAAGATAAATACCCAAATGCAAACTGCTATTGCTATGAGCACCAATTCAATCTGTCATGTCTACTGTAGCCGCTATTAACCGCAGGATAAAGATATTTATGAAAACAGAAAAGACCTTATTACTGTCATGGAAACAATTGAAGTGAGAGTATAAAGCTACCTTCTACAATTGAAAAGGCTGGTTCCTACAAGCAAAGACTGCAAGATAAGGACTTCATTTTATGGCTATTGTTTTTCTATAAGATGTGTATATACATTTTTATTTCAAAAGAAGATCACTGAACTGATTAAAGAAAAACAAGACTCCCAAAACTTTGAAGTCGCACCTAATGCAAAACATCAGAGATGACATTGACTCCTTCATTAATGAGGTTAATTTTGAAAGTGATTGAAACATTGCCTGTCAAGAAACCCCAAATTTTTTATGAGAATTTTTTGTAGAAAAAGAGAAGCTTTGGAGGTGTGTGATGCTATTCTCTCAGCAATAAAAGTACTTTTCAGTTTACTGGTCAACTCACTGCAACCAATTTATTTGACATAAATCAGTTCGATAAATGCATTACAAATTTTCCAGACAAATACCTTGAAAATGGGACACAGAAAAAAGAAAATTGAAAGGAGAGCTTCAAGTTTTTTTATGCTAGGCCTGAGTTGAGAGCAGTGCAGCTTCATTTCTCTCAACAATAATCTCTTAAATAGACTGTTAAATTGTTGAAATTATTAATTACGATGCCTATCTCGACATCAGAAGCTGAGCAGTGCAGATTAAGACGTTCTTAAGAAACGCTATGAAAGAAGAGCAACTGAGTGCCTTAAGAATACCGTCCTGTGAAAAATCATTCATGTGCAAAATTGAAAATTTCAATTCAAGAGTGTTAAATGTATTTGTCAATGAGAAGGTACGACGAATATTCCTACTAATCCTCTTGAAGGTGTCTTCCCACACTATTTCAAATTGGTGTTTTTTTTTTTTTTGGTGAGTTGAATGGTCTTTAGTTTCATATAATAGCGATTTTTATACACAAACACGAGCACACGCATGTGCTTGTATATAGGTATGTGTGATTTTCTGAAATTGTTGTTCCTTTTAATTTCATAAGCACACATAGGAATTGTTGGCAGTACGTTGCTAAATGGGTAACATTATTTTTTATACTTTCTTTCTGTTTCGTGGAATCGTACACAAGCGCCTCTTATCACATTCTCTAGGAATTATTAAAGATAGGCTTGTTCTGATCCTTTGTTTACAACTTGAATATAAAAGCTCTGGTTTGCTTTCCATTTTACACTATTAATTTTATTAATATATGCATTATGAAAAATACTGGTTATTCACAACATTACACAACAGATGGATGCTATTGCAAGAATAAACAGGTATTTAAAGAATTTTATTATAACAATATTTTCTTGGCACCACTAGTAGCATGGCTCAGTGGCTGCCACTGATGACAATACCAGGTTCCATGATTGCTAATGTATGTGGAATCAAAGTTTGGACACCAACTTGCCTTATATCCCAGATGTTAGCAGCTAAGAACTTCAAATGGGACATAATTTTGAATTTTCAGATTTTTACAATTTGATGGTTTATAACATTAATGCCAGCTTTTATTGTGCAATCCTTTTAACTTTTATAGGTAGGAAAAAAATTACAAGATTTGCTCTTCAAAAGAGCCTGGCAACGATTATTTGCTACGTTGTATGTGAATAAACCACAGGAGGAATAAATAAATAAGAACTTTTTATTTTTATTCACTTTATTTGATGTCTTTAATTATCCTCTTTATTACATCTTCATGTACACCTTCTCTCAGTAAAAGTAAGTTACAAACAAATTTGGGACAGCATAACCTATAATACCTTTCCACTGCAATCATCACAGACGCATTCCAAATATCAATTACATCAAAAATTTAACAATGCACAACACACACTGTACTTCCAGATAAAACATACATGCGTTTCCTATAAGCTATAGCACCTAAGCAAAATATGACATTAAACATTAATATTCTATTGAGCCACAATCCCAGAAATGCTGTTACTCAAGGTAACACGTTAGAAAGTGAAGAGGTGGCTATTTATTCTTTGGTGATATCCTTACAGTGTTTCAACAGAAATTAAGATCAACAGTTAAGGACAATACAATATAATGTTCCACTGTATAAAAGAGAATGATATTAAAGCAAAGTATATACAGCAAAGGAAACTTTTGAAACAAAAAGTGTGACCAAGGGTAGCCAACTGCCAGCAAGACAGGTGATCACAATGTGGTTCAAATTAAAAGTGATTTTACAATTACAAATATCACTTCTGCTGCCAAAAGTAGTGCAGTTTGCTAATCCTGTGATACTGTTTACATAAATTTTCAATCTTAGTCTGGAGACCGATAAAACAGAAAATGATTTGCAGCTACTTTAAAATAGTTCACACATTCTCAAAACTTTTAATCAGTTTTGAAAGGGAGAACAAATGGCAAGTCACTTGGGATGAACTATATTTATTCAGCAGAGCAAATTAGCTGCATAAACTAAATCTATGAGTATACTAGCATTCAACAGTAGTGCATTGTCTTAATGAATTAGCTTTCAATTGTTTCCAATTTGGCACTCCTTTTAGTTAAAAATTTCCTTAATGAAAATATCAGCCTCTTTTATACAAACACACATACACAAGTACAATACACTTTTTAGATATTTATATAATTTATGTATAATTAAGTGATTGTAAATACTATATATATATATATACATAACAATCATGATAATGGTAATAATAATTGAAAGCGCAATATTCTGACAGTTTGCACCCATCCTCAGACTATCTTACAGAAAATCTGTTTTATCACAAATCTAATTCAAATACAATATACATTATCAAAACTATACTTACAAATATGATTAAAACATTGAAAAAACATATCACAATGTACTAAAGTAAACATGTCTCCATATTTGTTTATTGTTAGTATATTGTTAATATATTATTCCAAGAATTTTTATGGGGATACATATCATTACTCAGTTTGCCAAAAAAAAATTTCACACTTTCAACATTAACTTGTTATATGTACAGATTTTAGATTGTGCTACGCTTTAAAATAGTCCATTGTGTCCTATTTGATTTCTTAACTAACAAATATTATACAGTAAATACACAAAAGACATCAGTAAAATTGCTTAGCCAAGAATGAATATTACAACATGAAAGCAATTATCTTACAATGAAATGAATTTTTCAGTGAATTAATATATACATTTGGTTTTTGTGATTCAATGATAATACATACAACAAACATATACATTTTAATATAATACAAATTCTGAAATTACAAGTTCTCTGCAGAAATTAAACACTGTCAGTTTAACCCTTAGAATGTAACATAGCCTCACCAAAGCAAGGTTCAGTTTTTATAACTGGGCTATCTCTTAAAAGGAGCTTATGTATGCTTTTATATTCAATACCATTAGATTTTCTACTCTTTCAAAGTTATGCAGAATTATTTAGGGATTTTATGAATTACCTAACCTCATAAACAGATGCAATTTAAAGCAAAACTGAAGGTGATCCTCTACATTTCAAATCCATGTTTCTTCTAATGTGCAGATTTATATACTTCTCCAGAAATAAAGCTCTATAATAATGAGTAAAGAAAACACAAAAAACATTGCAAGTCATTGTTGAGAACAAGCAGGATCTTAATTGTGAATATATTTATATGTCTGTTATATGTAAAAAAGAATTTTAATGCAGGCATATTTGTACAAAGATCCATTACCACAATTCTAGAAATCAATTTATGTTAAAATATTCTCTATAGCATTTAAAGGAAGTGTCAAAACAGTTTCTCAATTATCAGTTTTAAATCATTCAATTAAAATTTTAAAAGTTTAAACCATTTAAGGAAAAATGTTATAATTGGCTAAATTCAAATATTTTTTATGTCTTGAATGAATATTATCATCATACATTTCTTAGTTTTTGTAAAACTTTTTATTTTGTATTATTTGTGGCTTGTTTGTGTTTGTGTCCACCAAGTATGAGCATATACCACTGATGACCACTGTAGTCTGGTATTGTATGACATTGTCTATTATATGTTTGCATCTAAATGATAATAAACTGAATTAATCACAGACTATCGTTTAGGCTTATAGTTTTTATTCATATATCTGAATAAGATTCACCATTTTCATTTTAAATTCCTACAATTAAGATTAGAGCAAACATTATCTTGAATCTCACTAAGAGGATGGGATTCAAGACTGTAGTTACTTTACGAGTACAACTATGGCAGCCCTGATTATCCAAAGAACTGGAAGACATGTGATGTATTGTTTATTATTGTTTTATCCCTATATATTTGAAAATATATATAAACATTTGTTTATACATATTCAATTCTAGAGAAGTTCAATAAACAAACATTTAAGGCTACTATTGTGTTTTAATATGTTACATAATATTAAACCCAAATTGGTGAACGAACCTAATGATGGCAGATGGGGAAGGAACACAATCAGGTGAGGCTAGTCCTAAAAATAATGTGAGAGTTTGGTTCCTGCAGATTGAAGTTCAGTTCACAACCACTGGAATAAATGCTGAAATAACCAAATTTAATTATGTATTGGGTAACTAGAAGCTGATGTGAAATTAGTGTCCGACATTTTAGCCAAGCCATTTCCTCGAATGCCATTTACAGAATTTAAGAGGCAATTCACAATTTTGAGACTTCAGAGAAAAGGAAAACAAACGAACTGCTCACCGATAAAAGCTGATTAGTCCAAGGAAATGCCAGAAATCTTAGATTGTTTCTGGAACTGGATAGTCAATGTTGTCATAAAGGATGTATTTTTTTCTCATACACCAGTAACCTAAAAATGGCACTTCTGGCAATCTGAAATGGCATTTACTGATGTTGATGTTCAACTGGTTGAAACATTAAAAAAGTAATTGAAGGTGATGTTTATGCTCTTCCTTATCAGCAGATGCAACTAAGATGTTGCTGATATAACAATATACAAGTTAAAATCGGTATTACCATGTCAGACTCAAGGAAGTCTCAACACTGCAGACTACTACAACTTAAGTCACTGCCCCTCCCTTCAAATCTACAAAATGTGGCAGGCGAGTGAGTTTTCCTCATAAATATTTGGATGTTGACACTGTGAGGGAGTTATAGCAGCCCTGATTATCCAAAGAGCTGGAAGACATGTGATATTCTTTTGTTTATTATTGTTCCATCCAAGAGGCTTATTAACACACACACAAACACCCATATATATATTTTGTAGTCAACTCTAGAGAAGTTCAATAAACACGGGTTAAAGACTATGGTTATGTTTTAGTATCTTAATATTAATCCCAAACACTTTTCTGAGCATGGAGTGATATCTGTGACTGTTCATGTTAGTAAAATATTCATGTAATAGCTTTTCTTACTTTTTTGTTCAATCATAGAAAATATTTCTACCAACCTAATTAAGTGCAAATAATGTATTACATCATTGTTGATGTATTTTCTATATGTATGCTAAAGCTCTTGGTATTCCAATTATTACACTCTTTACATGAGGTCCATGGATGATTAAACATAATTTGAAATGATTTTATCACCATAATGCTTCAAAATCTGCTTGCAGCAGTTCTGTCCTATAAAAATGTATAAAAGGTCTGTGAAAATTGTAAGGCTTAAAAGTATGATAAAGGAGTATTTTGTGTGGCTGAGTAATTGAAGCCAAATTTTAATTTCAGATTTGAAGATTTACCTCCCCCCCCTAACACTTATGATAGGTACCATAAAATGAGGTGATAGGATTGGTGGGGGGAATAGGAGCAAAACTGTACTATGCGCTTTTAAGTTTATGCCATAGATTCAAATTTGGCGGGAAGGCAGTCACGGCTTGTTGTGTTCTACTTATGGGTATTTCATTTCATTTTACAAGACATTTTGTATTATAAGGATGTCATTCCTGTTTATGAGAGTCAGTTTTTTTTAAGGCTTTGTGGTGAATGAAAACATGTGAGTATTAAAATTATATTTGTATGATATATTTAATTTTAATACTTGACACTAGTTTTGTTTGTACATGTCTGAAATTGTGTTTAATATTCATTTCAGGTATCTATCTTTTAATCTCCCTGATAAAGTTAGTAAATTAAATTTTCTCTTTGTATGTGCTTTTTTTGTTTTGTTTATTTTTTTCTCTCTTTGTTAGGCAAGAGGGTGAATAGGATTACCACATTCTGAAGATACCTCACAGTTAGTTACCGGATCCTCATAAAAAGATGTACCAGAAACCTAACCTAGAAGCAAGTATGTATGTTAAGAAGATGAATATAAGAAAGGCAGTTAAGCAGTATGACATTCCTTACAGAGTTTTACAATGAAATGTAAAGGGGAAGTGAGAAAGATTGTGTTAGATGAAGCAATACTTGTTATACAACTCAAAAATGTGTGCAGAGTGCGGTTATCCTCTTGATGGGTGGATTAAATCTTGCTGTTAAGAGCTATTTAGACAGTAGGGGGAAAAATGTTACAAAGTTTAAGGTCAATCTTCCTGGAAGGAACTTACATACAAACATGGATGGAAGTATCCTGAAATGGTTTTAAATCAAACCAAGCCAGAGTGTCATGTTTGTAGCTTCTGGATCCGAGAAACTGCTACCTTGTTACATTGTATACAAAGCTAAACAACTATATACAATGGACTGAAGATACTCCAAAGGGAACCAGTTCCAATTGTACCTCCAGTGCCAGCTTCAGTGGTTTTACTTTTGAAGAGTGGTTTAAAAATGTTGCAGCACCACATTTAAAATATAAGGATGATACAAAAGTTGTTTTTTTTTTGGGTGATAATTCATCAAATCTATCAGTGGAGGCAATAAAACTGTGCATTAAATTTGTGTTTCTTCCTAGCAATTCAATCCATCTCAAACAAACATTAAATGTGGCTTTCTTTAGGCCCCTAAAACAAAGCAGGGAGACAAGTTCTTTTAAAGTAGAAACAAAGAGTAGGATGGAAAGACCCATCACCACCAAAAGATGTTTTTTTGAACTATTTTTCCAGTTGCTACACGCAGAGAAGGAGAATGTTTCAAATGATATAATGTCTGGTTTTGCTAAGTGTGGTGTCATACCACTAAACTATAGCAGGATATTAAAAATGCTGCCATAGGAGAATGATACTGTAAATAATAAAAGATGCTGAAAAGATAATGGATAAATTGTTCAGAGTCCTTCTTTGTGAATACGATGGTGAAGAGATGAAGCCAAGAGCGTCAAGAAAGAAGATCCATGTCAAAGTGTGAAAGAATGCTAAATCTTCTCAGCCTGAGCTAATATGTTGCCCAGTCCATATGAAAATTCCAATACTGAAACTGATATTCCTGATGACATTGATCTTTCAAACTGTATAGCAATGTCAATATCAAAACCAGTGCTGCCTGCAATGACCAAGTTTGGTAAAACATTCCAGAAATGTTTTCCTGTCCCAAATGATGTTAATAAAGTTAATGACTGGGCACTTGTAAGATTTTCTCCAGAAGCTGGCCACAAACCAAGCAACAGCAAGCTTCTTTACTTTATTGGTAAAACTATTAGGAAAGTTAATAGATGCAAACTTGTAGCGAATTTTGTAATAAATAAGATAACATGAAATTTCCCTGACCATATCCAGAGGTAGAAGATCACTTTCGACCAAATTGTTGGTAAGCTGTCTGTACCAGAGCTGATCCAAACAGGACAACTGAAGTTCAAATTTAATCATAATATTTTGTAGTATTATTTTATTATCAGTGCTTTGTTTTCAGAGAGGTGTTTAATTCTTAGGATGTTCAGAAACAGGGTATCTATATTATCACATTCATTTTCAAAGTAATTTCACTTATCATTTAGGTCTACAACAATTTTATATAAAATACTATCAAACATATTACTTGTGTATTCCAAGGAGCAAAACATTAAAGCAGTTATATTTAAATCCAATACCTATGTCTTTTTAAAAATGTAAGTGACCCTATCGAACCACAGGCCATTTGAAAAGAATCAGGCATGAAACTTAATAGGGCATCCTATACACCTCACCCTTGAGGCAAATGGGTTCACAGAAGAAAAAAAAAAAAAAAACTTAAAAATGATCCTATTCACTTCATTTTGTGGTACACTCAAACTATATTAAGTTATCCAGATTTGTGCTTAATGTCTTTAACGAATATGAATTAGATATAATGTAAATTTGATTGTTATTTTGTTGTTTAATTAATTAAAGGTTTGTGAGTGGAATTTAAATTTATTATTGAAAAGAAAAAAAAAAATGAATAAAGGATCCAATTTACAAATCCAGCTAAGTTACATATGGACATGCAGCTAACCCCAAAATCATTGTTATTTCTGGATGTAACTGACAGATTAGTGTCAAAAAATTACAGCAGTGAGCAGATATTCTTGTATCCCACTTTAAATTCTCATAATTATATGGTTTTTAGCTTTCCTGAAAAAATTATTAACTTCTAAAAATGATTTGCTAGAAATAGGTGGAAACTTTTGATATTTTTAATTTCCGTTTTCTCAGAAACCAGTAGAAACAGAGAGCCAAAGCTTTTACTACATATGAAGATACCTATGCTACCCATAACTTCTTATAAATTTTGAAACGAAATAATCACAGAATTGTTTTCCATTAAAAATATAAAATGTAAATTTTGGCATTTCCAGTCTCTTTATTGAGGCTTCCTTAGACGAAATGATTTTAAAACTCAAGAGTCTGCCTATCAGTCTTTCTGTGAACATATTTTTTTCAAATGTGACCACACAAAATCACAAATGTAGAAATTTCTTCATAATAGTTCTTAAGTTTTAAATTTGATAATTTTGGTAAATAAAAAATCCATCTATTTCTCTGTAAATTAATGTGTGAACCTTCAATTTATTTTATAGCATTGAACCACAGGTACATCTTTTAACATACTGCCCTTGTGAACTGTTTGCTTCACGAGTTCTGTTTATCTGAGGGAAGCACTTTGACTTAGGAAGATTGATGACTGACCTGAAGGCCAAAAATTGTACTTAGTGTCAATTTTATTTAGTATTTTGATCACTACTGTAAAATATAATGTGTATAGAACTGTATAATCAGTTGTTAAAGCAAGTAGTATTTTCTTTTTGATAAAGTCATGAATTCATTGGTTTTTTTTTTAAATTGAATAAATGTTACTCTATTCTACAGCAAATTTTATACATAACTACAAACAAATAGTGTCATTTGAGAATTTCTAAACATTAAAACACAAAATTCTTAAAAGAACTCAGTAGAAAATTGTTAATGCTTTCTTATTGTTAAGTAAAAGTGATCATTATAAGAAAGAACTAAAGATGAAGTAATTTGGGAATAAATGGAAGTCCAAAACACTATAATACACAAAATTAAAGAAAAACAGCTTGTATAGTGTGGCCAATTGAAAAAAGTTAGTTTTATTTATGGACACTCCTTAACTGCTATGATTCTCAGAGTCCCATTTTATATTGGGCATGAAAGACAGCTTAACTTAGCTCAGAGACCTCTTTATCAGGCATTATAGTTCTTTTATGTGCCATAAATCTAAGACCCAGGACCAATGGCTTTGCTTTCCTTCTCAAGGAAGCCATTCTAAGGATTTTTATGCCTGAAAAAGATCCCTCACCCTCCACTGGGATTGAACTTGTGACCTTGGAAACCAGAATGGTGTGGTCACATGAGAAGGAGGGGAGGAGAGATTAACCAAACACTTCAAATGAAATCCTCTGAATGTAAAGAAGAGGGCTGACTCAAGAAGATAAGAAGGAGCAAAATGTTCCTGAGAAACTATGGGAGGATAGAAAAGCTTATAGACCGAGAATACAGAAGATGTAGACATACATAAAGTAACTGTGATAATAGTTTATTTCTAAATTACTACTACAGCCCTCTATGGTGTTCTAAATGACTGAGTAATTCCAAATGAGTCCTTCTGTGGGTTATCTTTAAATCAATAGTAGTATTTCCTCAGAAGGTTAAATTCACTCTTAAGTACTAAATATCCAGTAATTAAAACCAATGTTGTTTTCAGATTATTAGGCAATATTTGAGCACAGAAATCTAAAACCCCAATCCTTGCCACATTACTTATTTTATATAACATTGAATATCAAAGTGAAACTCTGCACACAGACATTTAAATATCCAACAGACAGCCTACGTCTTTGCTCAGTTGTTTGTTCTTTTTTTCTTTTATTCATTTTTTTTATCTGTAGTCATGTTTATTTATGATATGGAACTTATTAACCATACATGCAAATACAATCCAAATGTTAGTGCTACTTAAACTTAAGAACCATACATCATTTTTCAGGACATGACCATATCTTTGGATAAATGTTTCAAGTATTCCACTTGTAATTAATGTGATTTAATAATGCTTTCATATCAAAATGAACTATTAAACATATCTGTTGGACACACACACACACATTATTTATATATTTATACATAAAAGCAGTTTCAGTTGATGGTAACATTATATGATCTTTAATACAAAATGTATGCTTGCATTCATTTCTGGATGATCTTTGCCCGCAGTTAGTTCAACAAACCATAATGCAATTGCTATATACAGCTCAACAAAACAGTGGTTGCTCTGCTGAATTCTCAACACCCTTAGGAATGATTATTTCACAGTATGGTGTATGTTCATTTGATAACATTTTCTTATAAGTTTGAATGCATTTACTTTCAAAATTAAAAAATGTTGTTGCAGCCTGACTAAATTTTTTAGGATGAAATTTATTATAAATATAACTGTTTTGCTGCACGGGTTTGTTTTCTTATATTGTATTATTTGTGTGCTTTCCACTGGCAAATACTACAGAAAGGAAAAGTTCAGCTAAAATTACAATACTCTCGCATACCAAAGTAAAAGCAGCAATGGTGTGTAGGCTAATTAATAAAATGTATTCCATACATATTTCCAATTTAATTTTCAGATGAAGCATTAGAAAAAAATGTTTCTCCATTATACCACAGTCTAGAAAATTAATAAAAACCTTATATAAACAGTTTAAAAATGGGAATAATTTGTGAATGTGAATAACTTACTCCTAAATGAAAGAAAATGAAAGATGTTGGATATATTATTTTGTTCTGTTCTTTTAGTTGCACCATTCTTGAATTATCAGCAACTATTGGTACCACTTGGCTAATCCATGCCAACATACCAGTGGAGTAACATTTTAGCCATTAAGCTATTCCAAAGTAGGTTTGTTTAGTGCAGTAAAATGATTTATTGTTGCCATGTGCATAAGTGTAATATTTTAAATGATGATGATGATGATGCTGCTGAGATATTTTCATCTAATGTTTTCAAAATCATACAAAATCCAAGAAAAATTTAAGTTACAGGCCAAGAAAATAAACAGAAACCCTCCTCTTCCTTCAAAACCTACTTTTGTTACTTCAACTTATTTTGAGTACAGTAGGTAATCTGAGGAACTGAAAAGTTAATACAAATTTATAAATATGTTCAAAAATTCATACTATGATTCATAAATTTTGTTGAGTATTTTTAAAACAAGTGTTCAATTTCTACCTAGGAAGATGCAGCTACAATGTGTAGGAAATGTTATAAAACAAGCAACTAGAACAAATGGAGCCAAAGACCAGGTTGATATCTCTAAAATGGAAAAAATATTCCCTGTAAATTCATAAATACATTGTTAATTAAACTGATATAGATAGAATTTTTGAATCTGAGCCTTGTGAATTACGGTCAGGATTTAGAAGTTCAGTTTTTTGATTAGATGACAAAGTAAATGTTTGCTTACACTCTGAAGCTAACAAAATATGAAATGCACTGTGCAGAAGGGTATGTTTGATAAGCATTACAATCAGAAGTAGGAGTTTTTGTTCTAGCAATAAATGAGGAAGTTGTTGAATTACAAAAAACAAAATGTTTTGTATGCATTTGGCCTAACTTTGAAATGATATAAAGTCTTCTTTTTTTTTCATGAATTTTTAAGAATTTTTCATTTCAAGAATAATATGCCTTTTTAGCAATAAATGAGAAACATCAATATGTTTGTTTTGCACAGAAAAATGTGCATTCATTTAAAGTTACAAAAATAAAACTTGAAAGTAACTTTGCATCTTCATATCATGAAGCTAGAATTTGTGAAACAATATTTAGAATTTCAATGAAAAGAAGTTCACAGTTAACTAAAATAAAGTACCAAGTAAGAAAAACTTTTGTTTCTGAAAATTGCAGAACGAATATTAGAATTTCAATCTAAAGAAAAACCCTGTAGCTTACATCGTTTTATACTGAATTAACTTGCCAAATATGAAATATTAGAGAGTGATCACTATGGAAGCAGAGTAAGTGCACATGTAGAGCGCATGGATACCGATGTTACAGATACTGTAGAAGACAATTTGAAAGTTTGCTGCTGTATACTAAAAATTAGACTTTATTGTGGCAAAAGAAACTTATGATATAGTACATAACAATAAAAGCTTTAGATAATTTGCTTGAACGCTAGTTACCAAGAAAGTACCTATAAGTGATTTAAATAATGTAATGGCAGCATTTAACCAACTAAATGCATTTAAAACTAGTTATATTCATTCTGATTTGCTTCTTTGTTACAAAGCACTTTGTGTCATTCTTGAACACTAATATGTGATGGACTTTGGTAACAAATTAGACAGAGCAACAGCACTTCAAAACCTTTGGTTAGTGATATCCAATGCTGACAGAGAGATTTTTCTCTACCTATAACTTAATTGTAACAAACAGAAGGAAAACTGTCAAAAATGAAATACTTGTATGTTCCAGTTTGGTGATGTTTGAATGCGATATTTGATTCTATTTATTACATTGATTCAAAATAAAGTGTTTTGAATTTGAAGATAATGTTACTTTAATATACATGCTTAGGCTTTCATGGCCGACATTAATCCAGTAAAAATGTAGAATTTTCCGGGTTTGTAGGCCGTGGTTGATTAGATGAAATGTCCCATGACTCCGCCGAGCATGTTCAGAGGATGACTCTTGCTGGTTGAAACCAACATGTTGTCCTAGAGCAAGAGTCATCCTCTGAACATGCCCGGCGGAGTCACAGGCGAAATGTCAGGTAACATTTCATCTAATCGACCATGGCCTACAAACCCGGAAACCTCTACATTTTACTGAATGTTACTTTAATTACCTACAAATTTTCATTTGTCATGTAATCAATTCTGCCCAAAAATAATTGTGAAATTAATGTGAATTTATGTAGAATATTCAACACAAACACCATAAATTAAAATTGTTAATGCAAAATTTTAAAATAATTTTCAATGCAAAATCTTGTCTCTGATTATAATAAATACCTTTGGATGATCTCAAATAATTTGTACCCAGTGTCAGAATAGTAGTTAGCAATGAACTATAGCTTTACTAGTAAGGAGTCATAGGGGTATCATCTTCTCTTTAGCTCTGTGATATTGGTTTAAGTATGGGCCCTGTATACATAAACCCCCCTTTAATATTTTTCTGGCTATGCTATTGAACAAATTATTAATAATAATTCTGATGAACTATATTAAACACCTGTGCTGTAAAAGAGGTTTAATTAAAGTGGAAAATCATTTAAATTCAGAATAAAACAACACATTAAACACTCAACAGAATAACATTTAGAAATAACTGTTTTTCCACTTTGGCAAGACATTACCTTTGCAAAATTAACATTTTATTTGTATTTGCTTTGAAAACAAAAAGTGAAGTCAGGCATGCACTGCTATGAAGGAGGGATATCATATCCTGCTAAGGGACCTTATGAGCCTGTGACTGAAGTATGATAAAGACTGTCATTTTAAGCAAATTCATTTCTCATTTCCAATTTTCAGATGTAAATTTACTTGAAGCTTTATCTGCTCCTTTAAGAGATGCCTAAGCTATAAAAGCGAAATGAATATACTTTAAATACAGAGTGTCCGAGTCATGCTTGAACTGATAAAGCAGGCGGGAGAAAACCAGTAGAGCATTAGGTAAACAGTGGCATTTTACTTGCCAAGTTTTCCTTCATTGCCTGAGGTTCTTTTACGTACTGTAAATCTATGATATGGGACCACAGGCTTTACTTCCCTTCTGAAGGAAGCCATGTTAAGGATTTTTATGCCTATAAAAATTTGAACCCATGACCTTGATAACCAGAGGCTAGCATGTTACCCCAAGACCACAGAGGATGACCCTGTGAATGCTTATACAAGTTAAGGTGTTAGCATTAGACACATGTTTGCATGACTATATGTTACTGAACATTGCTTTAGCAACAAATATTTATGTATGATGCTTACATCAAAACAGATCAAAGTCAACAAGCATGAAGGAATTTGATAGATCTCCTGGTAGAAAGATGAAGGGCATCACTTTGAATAATTACTGTAACATGTTGGTGAAATAAAACAATAACTGTGTGCAAGACATACACTAATACAATTTTATGAGAATATTTGAAGAATAATGTATCTACAATGCTGCCATTTAGCTCGCATCCTACTTGTTATCATCCTCCATGGTCTAGGAGTAACATGCTAGCCTCTGGTTTCCACGGTAAAACTTAGCAGAGGACAATGAATTTTTTGGGGCATAAAAATTCTTAGCATGGCTTCCTTTGGAAGAGAAGTAAAGCAATTGGTCCCATGTCATAGATTTATGGTATGTGAAAGAACCTCAAGCCTGATTAAGAGTCCTGTGAGTAAAATTAGGCAAGATTTCACCCCTGATGTAGAATGGGCTGCTGAGAATGATAATCTTAAAGAGCATCCATAGATAACGCTAAATTTCAATTTTTGCATCCTACTGTTCTCATCCTGCCTGCATTATTGGCTGAAGTGTGATGCATACCCTCTGTATATGTAATGCTGCTCCAAAAAGGTGATGCATTTTATCAGTTTTTGAAAACTGGATATATCTCTTCATGGTGTTAAGCAAAGCATGTATATATGAATTTTTGCATAACGCTTTAAAGGGACTTAAGCTTTAATATTTTCTCTTTTCATGCCATCAAGCAAAATACAACTGAGGAAAGTAGCATGATTTTGTACGTGAAGGTATATCTCCCATAATCATATGTGGAGTTTTAACCCTTAAGACACTACTGAACAGATGCAGATTTGAAAAATTTGGGAGTGGCGTAATGTTCTTGGATAAGCAGAATATGACTGATCACTGCACTCTGGTTTATTAGGGACTAGTTCTAATTAACAGCAAATAGTTTCAACCTAGTGATATGTCTGGTGATGTTGGCTTTGCTTTAACTGATACAAGTTTTAAATTTTGTAACCTGCTGCTATGCCATCCTTTGCTGAATTAGCTTCATACTTCCCAATTTTTCACTAAATCGACTCTTGAGATCTTCAAGCAAATGGACTGGTTGCTATGAACCAATATTTGTGCTATAAAGTCCTGAAGAGTTGAAACTAACCTTTGTGTTGCTAAATAGGTATCCTAGGCAGCTTCAACCAAGCAGTTTTTAAACCTACAGGTATAATTCAAACCTATAGTGGGTAGCCTGATTCCCAAAAAGGCATATTAGATAAGGTACCATGAGCGCTAATTCCAGAGCCATGCCTGGAATAGTTATACTTGAATGTAAACATGGATTCATATGCTATTATGCTAAATAACTGTTGAAAGAAAGAGAGAGAGACCGAGACATATACATTTTTTTTTCACTTAAATCTCCTCCTAAAATTTATTATATCTAACATAACCTGTATTTTTTTCATATGTTCTGCTATTTAATGAGCTGAATTGAATCATTTGAAGAGGACAGTTTTTGACTGATTGTAAACCAATAAATTGTAATTATTTACAGGGAACAAGGTACTCAACAAATATCTTTATGATGTGAATGCATCATTTAATTACTTGTGTAACATTTTGTCACTTTCATATATTAAAATGCTATATGTACTTTCTAAAATATGTAATTACTCACAAAAAATGAAGGAGGCCAAAAAGGCTTAAAATATTAAAATGGTCTATAGAGGTCAAAATAGACAAAATAAGACAAAATAAAAATTGGCCAAAGGAGCCAAAGCTGAAGCATTTAAGGGGACTGGGAAGTATAAAATAAAATTTGGCATTTTCTGTTTTTAATGGAAGAAATTCAGTGTTTTTTCCTAATTCAGAATTGGTAATTTAAAATAATTAACCCTTAAAAAATTTCTATATCAGACATAAGCTTGTCATTAGAATATCTTCATAGTATGTATTAAACATTTTGGCTCTAAGCTTTAAATGGTTTATTAGAAAAATAACCTAAATATGCCACATTTTTATCTTTTATTTACCAAACCCTTTTTAGAAATAAACAATTTTGTTTAGGCAATCTATTAATATATAATCATGGAAATTTAAATCATGATATAAGCACATACAAACATATATATATATATATATTTATTTATTTTAACTGTTCACACTTCCCACTCCCCTTAAATTAGCTATTTTTATACATGTTTAATAGAAGAGGCTAAAAGTTATTTTACTTTTATTTCAACTAACAATAAAAGAAAAAAAAAAAGCAACCTGTCTTAAAGAGAAACTGGAAACACAAGCCTCCTGATCCAGTGCTAGGTCATAACATCACAATATAAATGGTGGCAATCTATTGACTCTTGTGAAAGTTATAATTTATGCGAAACAAAAATCACAAATAAAAATGGTTTACCACTTCTTTTTCTGTCACATGCTCTGACAAGATCTCTGTTAAATGCTAAACATTTGAATTACAGTGCCAAAAAAGCTGTGATAGACTCTCTGCTAAAATAAAAATGTAAAGACTGAAATGATAATATACATTTTCATTCATTTCTTCAAATAGAATCACATTATAAGAGGAGACATATATATCCCTTCCTTCTAATATTTTGATTCTCAATGTAACCACATAAGGCATGGTGAAATGATAATTTTAAATTTTAAGATCTACATTTAAATATAATTTCATAATTATAATTCCAAATCAAAAGAAATCATGTTCTACACAATTCAGCAACTGATATTGCATTTTCCTTAGCTGTAAAACAGAACTAAACATTTCAAAATAAAATGTTACAATAAAATATATTTAAATAAAGGGTAAATAAACTTCTTCATTACCCTTAGGAGTGATATATAAAAATGGATAGCTTAATGCACAAGAATTAATGTAGAAGCTAAGAAATTTGCATAAATATCAAGCTTATTCATTTTAAAGTTTTCAATGAGCTACATACATGTATTTTTAAAACTTGGTAGAAAGGGTAACCGTAATATAAATCAAACGCACAAAATTATTAGCATTTTTCTTCTTATAACACAAAAGATAAAGAGTGAAGATAATTAATGAGGGGCTGTGTGTTTTTCAAAATAGCATAGAAACTAACATATCAATTCAGCAGCAGGATATAAAGTATGCTTAGAAATTGCAGATTCACAGTATCACTGTATTCTATTTGCAATTGGCAATAATCACATTCTAAACACAAGAGGCATTAGATATGCTCTTTTGTGCACATGCTCCCTAGTGTCACAAACCAGTGAATCTTCAAGTCATCACAAGCCCATTTGTTGGAGTTCATTTTCACAGCAACTGTTAATATAGGATCTTCGGTATAAAACCTGACTGTTCACACAGGGTTTTGTGTCTGGGTAGCATGACATGCTATAGCTGGCCAGGCCGCGCGTGCATGTGTGCAAGATTTGGTAGACTCTTTGTGAGCCAAGGTGTTGAGGGTGTTAAGGAGGTAGTGCTACAGTGTAAGCTCCTCAAAGGCTGCTTTTTCAGGAGCAGCATCCTTACTGCTGCTCCACTGGAGTCTTGGTTCCAAAGATTTGTTAATAAATGTTCGGCGGCCACTGCATGCAGCAGGCAATAAACCAGAAAGGGAAGTTAATGCACAGCCATCAACAAAAAAGTAGAAGAGAATGCAAACACTAAGGAAGAAGTAATCTAACATAGTTGTTTGGTTATCTACTTCAAGTAATCGGATGTTGTGAGGATCTAATTCATTTTGTGGAATTAAACAACATGTGAGGAGTCAATGACAGAAGGGGAAAACAAATTATGTGATGATGGGGAAATTGAAGAGTGCAAAAGCTAGCGAAACAGAAGTAGCAGACTAGTGGGTTAGGAAGGAAGAGGAATGAGGAAAAATGTGAAATGATTTGTGTAAGTAGTATGAGGGAAGCAAATACATTATGATAGAATGAGGACTCATAGATAATAATAGGAATTGAAAAGCACAATACCTGGTGGAACAAGTGAAGGTAGAAGAGAAGGGGAGAGCTAGACGGAAAAGGGACATATTTAAATCATCCACAAAATTAATACTAGAGAAGCGGGAAAGGGTCTCAATAAAAATATTTCCAGGGTGTTAATTATATGGGAGCCTAGGATGGAATGTACACCAAATGAAATGGTAAGTGCAATAATACCTATCTGATTAAGAAAGCATAACAACTATTCATTCACTCATACAAGCCAACTTGTATTTAAAATAATCTTTACATACAAATAAATGTACGTTGTTCTAAAAATATAACTTTTAATTCCTAACTATCTTTGCAAATGAAAGTGGACCACCGACACTAATGATTACATGGTAATAGAAGGACAAGCATGTCATGAGTGCAGAATGTGGCGAAGTCTGTCAGCATTAGCTCTGTTGCATGATACTGTGCGAGTGGTCAGGTTTTACATCCAGGACCCTCTATCTGGGATCATTAATTTATTCTTAGAATCTTTAAGAATTAAAGCTACCATTAGGATACCCCAGTTCATAACTCAACTACTTATGGATGTATTTGATAACCCATAACCTTAAAATGCATCTCTACATGTATTTGACAACTTGATTCACTGCAAAATTTATAAAACAACTATTTTAATTTTTTATACAGAATATACATTATCATAAAACAACTAATGTGCCATTCAGAACAACAGTATACAACATAAAAACAGATCTGTACAAGGTACTTTACATGTATTTATTAAGGTGCATCCCAAACAGAAAGAATCCAAAATCAGGTGAGCAAAATCGCATGACAGAGCTTAAAAATTACCAATATAAATGGCACTAAGGCAAGAAAATATTCATTTTATGAAGTTACTTTATTTTTTGACTTCTACTGGAATCCTGCTAGTTTCCTAAAGTCATAATTTTCTAATCTTTATATAAATTCCAGGAGTCTTTCTGAAGAGGTTGTACCTTGTTTTCGCAAACCCTTTGTTTAAAAATCATCTTGTTTAGTGTAATATTGTACATTTTCATTTAATTACATAATACAATTTATACTGATGCTCAAACATAGTGATACAAACATCAAGTTGATTATAATACATAGCACTCTATAGGAACACACATTATATGGCTCTCAACTGCTTCTCAAATAAAACCAATGAGTACCATGAAACTGTGGTTTATGTAATACAAACACTTCTGTTGAATGGTAGTCCAAATCTAGTTTACGTGCAAGAGTTGCACCTCAGCAGATTTCTCACTAACTGACTAGAAATTGTTCCTTTCACATCATTAAGTTTTAGTATGCTTTCTAAGTATATTATTTCAATAAGTGATACACACAAAATTATTGGTATTGAAATGTTACCTGGATACTGGTAATAAAGCATCCACTTGAATATTAAAGGTTAAGCCTCCCCCCTGCCATTTTACATTTTTATATAAGCTCTAAACTGAAATAGCTTCCTAGTTATGCGCAATGGTGCTTAGTTGGAAAGGCAAAATCTGAGGGCCATCCAGAAAGTGACAGACAATTTGGCATAACTAAATGATAATGAAAGATATCAAGACAAAACTTTGTTTACAAAATTACAGTACCTTACTCTACTTCCCAACATAATCTCCATTCTGTCAAGACATTTATTGTCACACGGTAATAGTTTTTCAATGTTTTTACTGCCAAAGAACTTATTCATTTTTTTGAATGCACAAACTGTTCGGCCAACCGAATTTTATAGGCAAATAGGGCAAGTGTATGGTGATAATGCAATGAATAAATCTTTAGTGAGGAAATCGCACATCATTTATGAGTAATCAAAGAAGAACCGGTGTGTGATAAAGGCTGAAGTGGAAGTTCATCAATCATTATGGAGGAGTTGAAAGCAAATGTTGATAAAAGAATTAAGAAAAGCCAGTGTTTCACTTTGGACGCCGTACATGACTTTTTGGTAGGAAAAAATTTCCCAATCGATGAAGACCTCAAACTGACAGTGACATCTTGGTTCATATCTTTAGTGGTGGAAAAGTATATCATCTGCCTTGAAAAACCATTACCATGTGACAATAAATACCTTAATATTGATTACATTGAAAAATAGAGTAAGATACTGTAACTTTGTAAATAAAGTTTTGTGTAGATAACTTTCATTATTGTTTATTTATGCCAAATCGTCTGTCACTTTAAGGATGGCCCTCATGTATTAACTGCAGCATTTCTGAAAACTTATGTTTCAAACACTTTCATTGTTAGCAATACATAGTGATAGATATTGTGGCCAAGTGATCAACTCTCATTGAGTACTCAGTTTACAAAATGGACCTATTGAATTTATGATGAAAATTGAAGAGGCAGGCATATTACCTTAACTAGATTTAAAATTCATTACATCAGGAATCAAAATTAAATTTGGAATCTACAGAAAACCGACACATTCGGAGAACTACATAAAGAATGATAATTTCAACCCAGTCTTCACAAACATGCTGTTATAAATAGTTTAACCCAGAAGAAGAATATAAAAAGGAATACCTACACATAGACAGCACAGCAAGAAACAGTGGTTTCCACAATAAATCATTGGTGAGAAAATAGTGAAGTTCAAAAAACAGAATCACATCAAGGGTTCCACAGAATCAACCTTGAAAAAAATTAAAATGAGTTTCAAAAAGTTTATTTTCCAGCCTAACTTTCACCTCTAATTCAATAACATCTAAATAACACATCTGCCTAAATCCACAAAATAAATGCAGCCTCAAGAAATTACAATAATTTCAAGCACCCAATGCAGAACAAAAAAAGGGGGAGGTTTACCAAATCAACTGCTTAGAATGTAACAAAATCTATACAGGAAAAACAAAAAGAAACTTGAAGACCAGGAACAAATTTTTGATATACAAAAGATGGAGAAATCTGCAGTTTAAAACCACTTCTGGTCCATCATTCACATCACAGCAAACACTCTTTTCAACCTGCAAAATATACAGCAGAGCTGGAATCTTGGGAAAATATTTTAATCACGAAACATAAACAATGATTAATGAATTTTGAATTCCTGTCTCCAAATCAGTTATGGAATTACACTTTTTTTATAATGTTTAATGCACACTTTTACTACATATGGCACAGAAGGCGATGACATTGATGATAATGGAATGAAGATGGAGCACTGGAGGAATGAGAATGGTGGGGGAAACCGGAGAACCCAGAGAAAACCTACCCCTGCGCCGCTTTGTTCACCACAAATCCCACATGCAGTCACCTGGGATAGAATCCAGGCCACTTTGGTGAGACGAGTGGTCTAACCACTCAGACATGGCACAGGCATGGAAGTACATCACTCCACCACTAGATATCAACACAGGCAATAAACACCTAACAGTTGTCAACAACAGTAGCCAGTAGTCTGTCTCTGAAGACGAGAGCAAAATATATTTCTTGAAAGGTCGGACAGACAAAAAAAGAAGAAGAAGAAGAAGAAGAAGAAGAAAAGTAAGCAATGTAAACTATCTCTATGCCATTTCAAGTCTCTTCTTAAATTTAAATTCCACATCACTGATACTAGCTTATCCAAACATTATAAAGTATTCAATAAGGAAAGGTTGCATAGAAATTGCTTATTAGTTGCATCAGTAACAAGCTGGTATATTTTTTCTCATGAAGCAACTAGTTTAATGCCAACAAAACAGCTTAAAAGCAAGCAATTGATGGATGTTTATTAGTAGTATTATTCCAAGATAGTATGTCAAATAAAAACTGTAGTTCTTAAGATAATGATTTTGAGTTTAATTATGTTTTAGATTTTATTTGCATTTAAAACAAATAATGTTAATATAACTTCTTGTATGCAATACAAGTTGCTTCTGATTACGTTCTGTTGATCAGTTATCACAGATTTTCTTTATTATTATATTAAAGAGTACATTGAGTTTGCATTGATATGCTCAGTAGTAATGTTGTTAAAATGAACAGATAACAATTGCCTGGGGAAATACATTATGTGTCAAATTTTGGGTTATATTTTACATCATTTAATACAATGTGAAAGGGTTAAATTTAGAGAGATGATGTACTGTCAAAGAAATAGATAATTTAAACAAAGAATTAACAACAAGTAAAATGTTGGCAAACTCAAGGGCAGAAACAATTAGAAATATGAGGAAACTTCTACGAAATGCAAGAAGTGGACAAGGATTCTAAAGAGGAGTTTGGGACATCTTAGAAACTGATGATTTAGTGTATATGCTCAGAGCAGTTAGCTTCTAGACATTTGTTTATCATTTATTGTACCTATTATCCTGATTTTTTTTTCTCTCCAATTTGTAAACAATTTTGATTTCTCTTAGTGTAATAATTTCATATAGTGTGATGGTATAGCTAATGTGTGAGATGGAAGAACATCTATTCCTTTTTGGCGAGTGTGCAATTTAATTTTTTTTATCATCATCATTATTATTATTGTTATTATTATTATTATTATTATTATTATTATTCGCTCTTAAAACACACTCATGTATGTGGATGGGAAAAAATAATTACTCAAAGATGTAAAATGTTTACAATTAAAGATATGAACCCTGTTATCAATTTTCATTTGCTATCACTGACAAGTAATTAAATTAATATTTTAAAAATGCTATAGATTTCTTAGTGGCATATATTCCTACTTGGTTGTTTTTGCTGGTTTTTTTAACTAAGCAGTCACTGTGTTATTGTAGTTATCATTCCCACATTGCACTAGAAATTACTAATTTTTGAAATGTGGCAATTAAGATTGTTGCCTTTCACCCATCACTTCCCCATCATAACACATACGTATAACTGTTGTTATGTGTTAGTCCTTTATAAAACTAGGCCCTCCTTGGCAAATTGTGTCAATTTCAAAGTTTTTCTGAAAAATATAAACTTATACACACAGAAGCAATTATAAAAAGTGAAGAAATATGGGTAGACAATTATACTCTTCTGCTCCAATTATTACATTTTACATGCAGGGATCCTGCTGCACATACTCTACTGCAAAACTTTGTTACAAGCAAAAACCGTGTGCAAAGTCTGTATCTAAAAGCCAATGCACACTTTCAACTAAAGTAAAAACTGTTCAGAATGACTGGTGTGAAACATCATTACGATCATTCATGGCTAAAGAAAAGCACATCATTGAAGAGCCAGAACAAATGGGCATTCATGCTATTATACAAAAAATATTAAGTGGATGAGCGCTGTGTTTGTGACTGGCAAAAATATAAAACTGTTGAGCAGATGAATATAACTGGTGAAAATGATGAATATAACTTTCAGAAAAAAAGCATATTTTCCAGATTGTGTGAATATTATGTCTGAAAAGAGGCAATTTGAATGCTGTTCGAGTGAAATGTGCCAATTAGAAGCTATTATCATAACAAGAGAACTAAACATAACCAGTAATTAATTTTCATTTAATTGGAGTCGAGTATACACACATGTGCTTCACAAAAACTCGACTCCAATTAAATTAAAACTAATTGCTAGCTTCACAGTGTACCACTTCCAGTAATCAAAATTATAACTGTTTTTAAGATATTTCTGAATGGCTTACATATTTTTTTTTTTTTTTTTTTTTCCAAATGTAATAGCTTCAATTTTCTTGAAAAAACAGAGCATCAATCAACATCTGCCTACCTATTGTGAAGAGAAGGTAGTTAAGATTACAGATTTGTAACCAGATTGCAGCAGGAAATCAATATTTCTTGTCATGTAGACTAAATGCATGTGTACTTTTAAAAGTTGCAATCCTGCGCAAAAAAATAAAAAGGGTAAATCCTGCATATAACTGGAACTGTATATAAACACTTTATGTAATATAAATCTTTCTGTTGAATAATTATCCAAATATGGTATATGTGCAAGAGTTGTGCATCAACAGATTTCTGACTGACTAGAAATTGCTCGTCTCACACTGTTAAGTGTGCTTTCTAAATATATACTTTCAATAACTGATAAACGTGAAATTATTTGCATTCAAAACTTCCAAATAAGCATAGAAGCTTGTGACAGTGATGTGATTAAATAAAAAATAAAAGAATTTGAGTTGGTTTTTGTAACACAAACATCACTTATTTTTACTTACTGGGGACCGGTTTCGGGTAACACTTGTTCCCATTTTCAACCCCGGAATTAAGGGTTGAAAATGGGAATAAGTGTTACCTAAAACCGGTCCCCAGTAAGTAAAAATAAGTGATGTTTGTGTTACAAAAACCGACTCAAATTCTTTTATTTTTATTTTTTTATGAAATTATTTGGTTTAATTGTTTTTTTACACAAGCCATGTGTAGGACAGGAGTTGGATAGGTAGAGACAGACTGAAAAATTCAATGAAATTATTTGTATTAAAATGTTACTTTAATACTTGTAACATAATGTTCATTAGAATATAAAAGGTAAAGTACTTCCTCCTCTGCCTATTTACTTTTTTTATAGAAGGTATAAACTGAAATAGCTTCCTAGATAATATGCAATGGCTTAATTGGAAAGGCAGAAATTCTTAACTGCCGGCTTTTGAAAATTCACTTTCTAATTCTGTAATTGCCAGTGATGCATATATTCACTGGAGTATCATCTTATTTTGTGGTCATCATCTTTGAAGAACTTCAACTGCTTTATCCCCCATGCGACTGGCTGTATGTTTTGGGATGTACTGGATCTCCATTGAATCATAGGTGTTTATGGCTTTTACCACAGGTCCTGACTTTTATTTTAGATACGGATATGATCTTGTATTTGTTTAATTACATTATTAATTTACTGTTTTTCTTTATTTTATATCAGCATTACTTATGTGATGTAAGGAAATGGAGCAGAGAACTGTTTAAGGGAAGGTTTAAGTCTGAACAGAAACACCTGCATCACTTACATTTTTTATGTTTGATTTTGAGAACTATTTGTTCTTATCAGACAATCAGATAATGGGTCATTATTTCTTGCAACTGGTCAGACACTAAAAAATATAAGTGCTGCAAGTGTTTTACTCATGACTCAAACCATCTCATACATTTAAATTTTGCTACTTACCCAAATATTATATGAAATGAAGTGTGGTTAAAGCTCAAATTTAATACTGAAATTACTTTCGTAATTTACTTTTTCTAAATAATTATAAAAAAGCAACAATGAATGTTGATATAATTCAAAATAATTTGGCAATTTCAGGAAGTGAGTTGGAGTCATTCAAAGTTCGAGTTGGCATACTTATTAACAAAGTTAAATAACATATGAAATGTAAGCATGGAATCCCACATAGCAAAGAAAGCATTTGACATAGAGTAAACATGGTCAGTGGATACACCAAATCATGTAGCAGAGAGGGGATTTAAGTAGATAGAAAGCTTCCACTAAGGAAATGTTGCACATAAATTTCTTATTTAGTAGCATCAGCAAAAGGCTGGTGTATTTTATCTTTTGAAGTAACCTATTTAATAGCACACAAAACAGCTCACAAGCATGTAATTTCTTTATTTTTATTGTTAGCATTTTTCTAAAGTAGTACATAAAATAAAAAGTGTGATTATTGAGACAATGATTTTGAGTCTAATTGTGCTTAAGATAGATATTTTAATAGACTTTCCATTTAAAACAAATAATATTAATATTACTTATTATATGTGACAAGTATTGCTTCTCATTAAGTTATGTTGATCAGATATCATAGATTTTCCTTATTAGCATTTTAAAGACTACATAGGTCTTGGATGGATATGTACAGTAGTAATATTTTAAAATGAATAGGAAATGTATTACATGTTGGAAATCAGGTGACATTTTATGTACACTGCTTAATAGACTGTGAAATGGTTAAAAGTTGGAGAGATGTTTGGAACAAAGAATTAAAACATTTAAACAAAGAAATAATAGCAGCTAAAATTTTGGAAAATCCAAGGGCAGAAACAATTAGAATTAGGGGGAAATTTCTATGGAATATTAGAAGTGGAAAGGATCCTAAAGATTTGTTTATTATATATCTTGCCTGTTATACCAACATGCGTGTGTGTGTTTGTGTGTGTGTGGGTGTGTTTCTTTTTCGGGATGTAATAGTATGGATGGGACAAAATGGTTTAAAGATGCGAAGTGTCCATAACTAAAAATATGAACCCTGTTATCAACTTTCATGAGTCACCACCGATAACTAATCACAAATCAATATCTAAAAAAATACTATAGTTGTCTTAGAGGCAGCTTTTTTGCCATCTTTTCCTATGCAGTTGTTTCTTGAAATTAAACAGTTACTGTGTTATGTTGATTATCACTTACCATATTGCATTAAAAATAACAAATTTTTGAAAAAGTGGCAGTTATGGTTGTTATCTTCCACCCAATGATTGCCTCATTGCAACCAAATACTATAATTGTTATGTCTTAGGCCTTTATAAAACTAGGTTGTGCTCCAATTACTACATTTTACATGCAGGGTACGTTTACTGGGTTCTCTGCTGCAAAATTTTGGTACAAGGAACTATGTGTAAAGCCTGCATCTCAAGGCCATTACACACCTTCAAATGAAGTGAAAGCTGTGTTCAGGATAGCTAGTGTGTAACACCAACAGAATCATTCATGGCAAAAGAAACACCCTACATCATTGAAGAGGCAGAACAAATAGGTTATCATCCTGCTTCAGAAAAAATATGAAATGGATTAGAGCTGTATTTATGATGGTAAAAAAATAAAATACTTTTTGTGAACTGGTGTATACTATCAGCCGAAAAACAAAGTTTCCAGCAGTGGAGAACAGATTGTGGGAGTATTGAAACTTAAAAGATGCAAATTTGGTGCTGACAGAGTGAAATGTGCCATTTGGAACCTATCATCATAACAAGAGAACTAAATATAACTGGTACCCTTTTTAGGCTAGTTTTGAATGGCTCACACATTCTGTTTGTTTGTTTTTTCTCTCCCCATTCTTTCTTCTTCTTTTTCAAATATAATGGCTCAATTTTCATTAAGAAAATGGGTATCTCTCAACATCTGCCTAACTATAGTGAAGGTAATATAGTGAAAATTCACGGATTTATAAAAGAGTATTTATTGCAGCAGAGGAATCTGTGTTTACTGTCATAAATTGGCAATGTAGACCAAATGCCCACGTACTTTAAAATGCTGCAAATCTACACAAAAAATAACTGGAACTGCAAACAAACATTTTAAAGAATATAAATACTTCTGCTGAATGGTTGTGCAAATATTGTACATGTGTAAGAGTTTCACATCCACAGATTTCAGATTAATTGACTAGAAATTGCTCATCTCATGCTGTTAAGCTATACTCTGCTTTCTAGATTTTTCAATAACTGATACACATGAAACCACTTGCATTAAAATGCTAATTGAATACCAGTAACATAACATTCATTGGAATACAAAAGGTAAAGTACCCTCACCTTAGCCTATTTACATTTTTATAGAAGCTATAAATTGAAAAAACTTCCTAGTTATGTGTAATGGTGACTACTTGCAAAGGCATATATTCTGTGCCACTTTTTTTAAAATTCATTATCTAACCCTATTATTGCAAGCAATGCCATTAATACTATGCTCACTGGAGCATTATATTAATTTGTGGTTATTATCTGTGATAAATTTAAATTTTTGTATCCCATATGAGTCTGGCTGTATGTCTGGCCTCTCCACTGAATGAAAGGTGTTTATGGCTTTTGCCCCAGTTCCTGACTTTTATTTTGGATATGGATATGATCTTGTGTTTGGTTAATTACTCAGTAATTTACTGTGCTTTCCTTCATTTACTATATGTAGGTACTCTCATTTTATATTCTTCTTCTATTAGTGGAATATGTATAAATCTATGGGTTTAACAATTTAGAACAGCATGTATGTGCAGAACTGGGTTGAAACTATTGTTATTTATGTAGTTTTCCAAATGTGTTGGTTTTCTGTAGATATCAAATTTAATTTTGCTTCCTGATCTAATGATTTTTAAATCTAGGAAAGGATATGTGCTTGCCTATTCCATTTTCATCATAACTTAACGGCTCTGTCTTGTAAATTCAGCTACTGTATGAGTGTTGAGTAACTCAGTTACAAAACATTGTAAGTAATGTAAAGTGTATCTATACCAACTCAAAATTATCTTAAATTTAGATTTTGTATAGCTGATACCACTTGCCCAAATATTATAGATATAAAGCATTAACTAAGGAAACGTTACTCAGAAATTATTTATTAATAGCATGTAAAAGGCTAGTGTATTTTATCTTATGAAGTGACTATCTTACTTTATATCAAACAAAATACTTAAGAGCATGCAATTACTGCATTTTTATTATTAGTATTATTCTAAGGTAGTACATAAAATAAATAGTGTAATTATTAAGATAACATTTTTGTGTTTAATTGTATTTAACATAATTATTTGTAATAGATTTTATTTGCATTTAAAACTAATAATGTTAATATTACTTATTATATGTAACAGATGCTGCTTCTCATTAGGGCCTGTTTAAGTTATCACAGATTTTCCTTATTAGCATATTAAAGAATACGTACATCTTGCATGGATATTCACAGTAGTAATATTGCTGAAATGAATAGACAACTGCTTGGGGAAATGTATTACATGTTGGAAATTGGGCAATATCTAACATTGTTTAAGAGGATGTGAAATGGTTAAATCTGGAGAAATGATGTATGGAACAAAGAAATGGATAATTTAAAAAAAGAAATAACAGCAATTAAAATGTTAGAAAACCCAAGGGCAAACACAATTATAATTTTGAGAAAATTTCTACGAAATGTAAGAAGTGGACAAGGATCCTAAACAGGGGTTTGTGACTACTGAAGATTTATTATACATGCATGGAGCAGTTAACATTTTTAAGTTCTTAAACAAGCTTCTAGACATGGGTTTATTTTTAATTGTGCATATTATTCTGATTTTTTTTAATTTCAAAACATTTTTTATTTCTCTTTGTGAAATAATTGCCACATAGTATAATGGTATGTGTGAAAGATGGAAGGAAAATACCCACTGGTTTTGTTGATTGTGCACTTTATAATTGTGTTCATAATTAATTAATATTATTATTATTATTATTATTATTATTATTATTATTATTATTATTATTATTATTATTATTCACTATTGAAATTCATTTTATCTATGTATGGGAAAAAGTAATTTGAGAATGTAAAGTGTGTACAATGTGAACCCCATTACCAACTTTCATGAGCTATCACTGATAAGTAATCACAAATCAACATATAAAGAATGCTATATTTGTTTTAGTGGCAGCTTTTTGCTATCTATTCCTAAACAGTTTTTTCTTGAAATTAAACAGTTGCTGTGTTGTGGTGATTATCATTACCACATTCCAATAAAAACAAAAAGTTTTCAAAAAAGCTGAAGTTAAGGTTGTTACCTTTCACTCATCGGTTGCCTCATTGCAGCCCAATGCTATAACCATTGTTATGTCTTAGGCCTTTATAAAACTAGGCCCTTCATAACATATTGTGTTAGCTTCAAAGTTTTCTGAAAAATATGAACTTAAAGACAGAGAAGCAATTATCAAAAGTGAGGATATGGATGTACAATTATACTCTTGTGCTCCAATTACTAGATTTTACATGAAGGGTATGTTTACTGGATCCTCTGTTGCAAAACTTTGTTACAAGCACAAATTGTGTGTAAAGTCTGCATCTCAAGGTCATTGAACATCTTCAAATGAAGTGAAAACTGTGTTTAGGTTGGCTGATGTGGAACACCATTAGAATCATTTACAGCAAAAGAAAAGCTGTACATCGTTGAAGAGGCAGATAAATGTGTAATCATTTAGCTTGTCTTTTACGGTCCAAAGGTGAAAGAAGTATAAAAAATGAAATATAACTAATAAATGAAATAGCAATAATTATAAATATGACTGTGTAGAGAATAAGCAGTATATAAGGGAAATAATTAATTATAGAAATGTTAAATAAGAAATGTAATGGATGAGAGGAAGTGTACAGATATGTTTCCTTATAGAAAGTGTACATATGAAGTACAGATGCTAGTTACAGGCAAACAACCAGAAGCATCACGCTTGCTCAGGATAGCTACCATGATTTTAATATAGCCAATGTACAGAAAATTTGGAAGAAGGGAACAACTGAAATGACTGGCATTCTCCATTCTCTAACCATTGGATGTCTGCGCCAATCAGCAATTTAAGGCAAAGGAACACTGAAAATTCCAAATTTCTTAATTTCCAACCAATAGTTTTGATGTTTTAATTACTAACTTGACTAATCATCTTATAGTCTCATGCAAAGTTTCTTAGATCTACTATAAATAGTTTTGAAATTATTATTAACTATATTCTTCACAGAAAATTTATGAATATCCAGATTTGCACACTTATAGTGCCAGAATAAAGCTAACATCTGATTGGTTTACATGATATTAAATATTTCGTGGTGGTATTTTATAACTAACTACTATAGAATAATACAAAATTAACCACACTGAGATTTATTCAAATTGATATTTAAAGCTGCAATTTTATTTTCTTTTGTTAGGGCAAATTTTTCAAAACAATCCCATACTTTCAAAGCTTTTTACTTTTATAAACATGAAACATACCATGAATATGAAGTTGTTTATCTTTTCTTTACCTGTTAAAATTTCATTGGGATAGATTGATAATTAATACAAAATTGCATCATATTATACATTTTATGTATAGAAAAATGCTGAAAAATGAACATGCTAGAAAACATCTTGCAAACATGTCCAGGAGACACAGTTATATGTTGACATCCATTAGCGCTCTGTAACATGAGAAGTAAAATATGATAGCATATGTTCTGAACTACCAGGGAAAGGAAACATGATAATTTTTCTACTTAGTGACTTAATTTTCAGTGAAGCTTTGCCTTAAAGCTGCATTAAAAAATGTTATAGAATGAATGGTCAAGGAATAGCATTAACTTACTCTGAGCAGAAAATCAAGCACCCAGAACAGACACACATCTATGAATGGGTCAAAAGTGAATGGGAGTTAATTTCTCTGTCATTGGCAGAAAGAAGTTCCAAGATGTACAACATTTTGAATCCCCAGATAGAACAAAAAACAATTTGCAATGGGAGGATTGAGTTTTTGACAGTGATGATGACTCTCCTTATAGTGATGATAAACAGAGGTATTTAATGTTTTCACTATAAATATTAATACATTTGTATAAACAATTTTTTTTCAAGTCTCCCTTCATAAAATCTGGGTGCAGCAATTGCACATGCATGCACACACATGTATATAATCTTATGATGATTTATCTAATATTCCAGAATCAGCCAGCTCAGCTATGTTCCCATTATACAACTATGCAATCTACAGGACCAATAATTAATTGAAGACAATAAGATCCTTGAAATATGTCCTGCCAGTAATTTGTAACATATTGTTTTTTTTTTTTTTCCCCATCTCAGTTAAGTGATAATACTCTGATCATATCATATTATACTTAGAATAGGTAGTGCATTCCTGAAAATGGTAGGATGCTCAAGACGCAAAATACACGGTCATGGTACTCAATGTTGAGAAGCAGCACAAGATCATTGTAAGATATATGTCACTTGGTGTATCATCAAACTAATACACCAAGATACTCTCATGTTTCCATATCCACCCATGCAGTTGATTTAAGGGACTGTTATGCAATTTTATACATGATGATCAAGCTTATTCAGACTTTATTGCCAAAATGTTCAATTAATACAGTCGTTGTCAGTCATCCCACCAAGCAAGATGGCTCAAAATCTGGAGGAATTAAAGTTAAAACCTTATTCCATCAGTTAGTCGTTTATGGCTTTTTCTAGCCGCACAGGTGAATGCCAGGTTGGGATACAATTCCCACAACCAACAAAATTCCACATAGCAGCAAAAAGAAGCAATAAATTCAAAGAAAAATGAAAAGAGGAAATTCTAAGACTGGTCGCCAATAACAGAAACAAAACTGACGGTACAGTAGGGAATTCTAAGGCCATCTATTTGGAAAAATAAACTGTATTAAGTACATAAAAAAATGTTATAAGATATACAAAGAATAAAAACTTTAAAACTGTATTTTATAAACAAAGATAACATCACATGCTTCCATTCATGTTGTTGACTGTCAATGAGATGATTTCCCTAGCTGCACCATACTTTCTATTCAATTTATTTCTGAAGTGGAAGAATAACCCCAAGGATATGTCATTCTGATGTTAGCAACCTAAAATATATTTGCTTTCTCTTACCCACAATTTCCACAGGTTTTCAGATATAGAAAGCTTATTTGAACTTATTATAATTTTATTATATTTTAATTGCCGACCAGCATTTTGATTCCATAACTTTATTGCTTCTTTGTGACGGGTACATTGCCCCATTAAGCTACTGGTTCTCCAACAAAGAACAACTGTGGGATATAAACTTAAATATAATTACCATACACAGAAAATAAAGAGTTTAGACACAGAGGCACAGACAACACCATGGCACATCAGTAGGGACACTGTGGAAAACCATATAACCATTAAAAGGAAATACGCCATCAGGAGCTTCTGATTTATTAGCTTTAAATGATGTCTGTGTTTATAGTAGAAAAAAAAAAGTATAAATAAAGAAAATAGCTACAGTTAATCCAACGCATTATAAACCTAAGGAACAAAAGACATGGGAGAAAAATAATTATATATCTTTGTTTTTCTTTTTTAGATGCTTATTGAATAGGCTAATATTAAATGGTAAACAAATAAACACACTAAAAAAAAAGCTATCTCTTTGTATATTTTGCAACATATCCTCCAAAATTCACAACTTTACTGATTGTGGATTTATCCAGTTTTGAAAAAATAATAATGAAATGGAAAGAAGCTGCAAAGGTATAGGCAAAGAAAGTAAAATGCCCTCTCTCCTTAAAAAGGAGAATAATAACGTGTACTGCTTCATCATCTGTAGTGTGACGGCTAGGTGTACCTACTGCTTTATACCACGAATGCACATATATGAACACACATGCTTGTAATCAAAACCACACATACGTCCCATCTCCCTTCCGCCTGTCTGAGGAATTCTCTTAAATGAAACCTCAGAAATAACACATGATAGTACACCAATACAAGTTATTCTATTCACAATATTATGCATTACAATTGGCAATAAAGTCTGAATAAAATAACATCTTATGGAATACTTAAGTGCATACAGTGTGAGATCACAAGCATTAAATGATACTCATGATAACAAAACAATAAAGTGCACCAGGCACACAATAATTAGATAATCAGATATTTACAACTATATTACTTAAGTAATATATGAAATACATATATAAGATTTTTAATATCTCTGTTCTAATATTAAGTAACTTCATAACATTCCAGACCATTAGACATAAGTGAGAGCATTTACATATTCAAAACATTTAATTATTCACCAAAAGGTCACAATGAAATAGAATACTGACACAAGGGGCTCATTATGTACATTCCAAGTTACACAGTAGATAGTCTTTTTCAAACTACAAATTTTGGCAAAAGGAGTAAGAGAAGATAGAAAACTCTACGTCACAGGGCTATTTGAAACAGTGCTACTTTTTTTCTTCAGTATTTTTAGTTGGTTCATCATTACTGTGTGTTGTAACTTCTTTTTCTGCTTGCAGTGACTTTAAAATACTTATGCTATCAGCACTGGCATTACGGGAAAACTGCGTCCGTAAAGGACGTATCGTCTTTAACTTGGTTGTGCCACCAAAGTTAAAGTTAATATCAGCACATGTATCTAGGGGATGTACATGATTTGCAAGAATTGGAGATGTTGGAGTTACATTGCCACTATCGCCACTTTCACATGGCTTGGAAGTTAAATTGACATCACCCAGTTTACTTGCACTGCTACCATGAAGTTCATATGAACTCTTAGATGGTTTTAACTTTGACCTTGGTGCAGCTAGAGGAAGCGAGTTGCATTTTTCTACATTGCTACTTGTACTAGCACTTTTACTGTTCTCAGATTCATTCCCATCAATTGTTGGAGATCCTTTTCTCCCATTTATAGTTGTAGAATACATGCCATTGCCAAAGCCCCCGACAGCGCTTAATTGCTGCTGTTTTGTTTGATTATGAGAATTGGAGAAAAATGATGACATTCCTGAGAGCTTCATTGAAAGGTTTGGTGAACTAAGTGCTGACTTCAAAGGATATGGTGTCTCTCTTGACTTATCTCCTGACTTGAGCTTTAATGTACTACCGGTGGAAATGGCACGCCCGCTACTGTGGCAAGGGTATGTATCCTCTCCCAATGTGTCAATAACTTTGAGTGGAACACCCTTCAGCATTGCAGTTTCTTGTTTCGGGCTCTTGAGGAGACTCTGGCCATTACTAAGTACATTGCTACTTCGCCTCCTCTCAGCAACAGCTAGTTGTGCTACTAAGCGTCGTATTTCCCCAGGAATTTCAATGTCAGCATGAGTTTCAGTTAGGGAAGAAATGAAGTGGCCCATGGTGGCAACACTTACCTCTAGGCTTCTAACTTGTGCTTCCAAACGAGCCAGAGCAGACTGCTGATGTGATCTACTGGTCTCCAAACGTTGGACATTGCTTGTGGCAATCTAAAAAAAAACATTTGCTAATAATTCTTATGTTCCACAATCACAAATAAATTAATTATAATGGAGGTATGTGTCACATTTTCTCTTCATTTATTTTTACATTTTCAATGTTACAACTTCTATTGCTATCTCAGTTTTATTTTTCATTTATTATTGGTACTACACAAGCAGGTTTCCTTGGCTATTCTACTCCCTAGATCATAGCTGGAAGCATTCAGTCAACTTTTTGTGTGCAGCTAAGAATATTTAAACCTGAAATACATCTTAACCATGTATGAAATTGAGTACTACAGCAATGTAGCAGCACTTTCCCATGAATGACATCTGTGACCATAATTTTGTAAATATTTATTATTTTTCAAAGTTTTAGAATATTTGAGATGGTCACAATGTTTGAAATTAAACCCATCTGAAAATTAATTCTCCAATTGCTTTGTTATACATTGTTTGTTAACAATGATGTCTATTGCCAAGATCATATCAGCATCGCTGGTGTACTGGAATTTTGCCCCACAGGAGTTCTTTTGGATGACAGTAAATCTACTGTCATAGGGCAGGCGTTTTTAAGCACAACTGAAAATCATTAGTCTGGGCTGGGTTTGAACCTGGGACCTTGTAGGGATCAGGAGGCCAATGCCTAACCAACATTGCTTACTTAGATATGCAGTATAATTATATTAAAATATTCTTTTATTTAATATATAACAAAAGATGTTGAGGGTGTTTATGAATAAAACTACATGCAAACACACATTCTGCAAATCTTTCAACAAATCCATAAATTGTGTGCAATGCATTTGCTATAGAAGGACTTTGAAAGTATTTGTATAAAAGTAATGTTTAAATTGTCATTTTATCCATAACACCTACCTCAAGTTGCTCAGCAAATGCCTGATTTTGTAGCATTAGATTCTTATTGGCAGCTTCTAATTTTTGTATAGCTTCCACCTCTTCTGGTCGGGGGGCAGACATTTCCTCTTGCAAAACATGATACTCCACTTCATATTCATGCAACTGTTTACTTATATCCATCTTAAATACCTGAAAGCAAATATTTTTCAATTCTGGATATTTAAAATATCATTATACCATAAATATTAACAGTTAACTTGATATTTACATAAAAAAATAAAAAAAAACCTAATTTCTCTATCACCTACCCAATAGGTAGAGGAAGTAATTGCATTTCAGTTAAAAATTTGATATTAATATTTAACTGAAGTGCACGTCTTTAAGCCCCTGGATTCAAAAAAGGATTTTTATAAAAGTGTAGGTTTGTGAGTACTCACCAAGTGGCTCAAGTTTGAACCCAAGGGACCACATGTGAGATTTGTGGCATTTGGGCAGGTTTTCTCTGGGTTCTCTAGTTTCTCCTGCCACTCATTCCACCAACTGTACCATTATCATCTTTCCTTTCATCTATTTTGCCTTCATTCATATCATCTTTCTCACTCTCATACTATCATCCATTCTCTGACAGAATCGTCAGCTCTTCACCAGGCATCTGACCCCAGGCTCAGGCTTGTAAATCCTGGGGGTGTTAGTTCTCCATACAAGGAGGGTAAATAGTAAAATAAGTTTTTTTTGTGTGTGTGTGTGTGTGTGTGTGAGAGACAGATAAAATGCAGATAAGTATCAAACTTAGTTATTTAAGTTCAGTATGAACCTCCATCCCAATCTCTTTTACATGAACATTTTTCACTATTTCTATTTTCTCAAAAATGGCTCTAACAATTTTGATTAGAATATCCTGTATATAAGTTATTTATATGATTAATAAAATGTATGAATTCTCTGGAAATACTTCATACTATTTATTTTGGAAGGTGTTTTGTGTTTGTACAACTGGTAAGCCAAAAAAAAAAAGATAGACAAAAATTACCACACAAAAAAAATGTAGAGCTCTTAAAAATAAATTTATTACACAGAGTCAAGATAGTTGAAAGCCTGGATTTCTCCGATTCCAATTTAACTTGGTTGCTATCCTATGAAATCATCTGTTGTAACCAATACTGAGAAAGCTTCAAATCTTTAACTTTTTGTGTGTCATCAGCTATTGGAATTATCCAATGTTAAGGGCTTAATTTGTTAATGCTTTGCCAGTTTTTTAAGTGCTTTCACCATTCAGTTGTTTCTCATGATGTCATGAAATTTCAAGGCCAGCATATAGTAAACCACTGTTTTGGAACCTTTGATCACTTCAGTTTCCTATATCCCCCTTGCACCTACAATGAAATGTTTATGAAACTACTTCACAAATAAGAACTATAGCTTTCCTGGCGACGTGTTAATTCAAGATCTTCTCGGGCTTCTAGCCAGGTACGAGAAGATCTTGAATTACTTCACAAATGTTTATATCAATTAACATGGTCTAGAAAAATGACTTGTAGAAGCTGTATAAAAATAAACCATAATGGAAGGTGAAAGTTACGTGTAGATAACACATGAGATTGTCTTTTTTTTCTTTCATATTTACTAATCATATTTGAATTTGATGCCTTGGAAAATATGCTTAATATTTTACCTGTTTCATCACACAATCTAGCACAGCCTTATTCACATTAGGAACAGAAGTTTTCAAATACTCCATAATCTCCTCAAAACTATCACAAGCCAATAAGCCCTCCTTGTGCTCCCCAAGCAATGCAAGAGCCACCCGGAATATCACTTCTGTGCTCTCCAGGAACAACAGATCTGCAAAACATTAGTCAGTACACTCATTAATGAAAAACAATATTGAGATAAAGTGGTATGCTCATGTATGGGTATAAACATATAAGGCTATTTTGAAATGGTACTGAGTGAAAACAACCACCTGATAGCATATACTAGTCCAAAGTTTGATGTCGCAGCTTCAAAACTCTTCAGGTAAGTTTTAATGTAACATTGAAAATTACATCATTTTGAGATTAGGTAGTGCACAAAGTGCTATTGTATGATATCCACATCATAGAAGGTGTTCTTAGCAAGCATATGTCATGAAACAAACAGGTTTCGCAAACCTTTCATAGCTTTCAGGTAAAGGGTAGTTCCCTAATCAAAAGACAACTTATGACTTGGACTGTTCCAAGGTTGTTCTTGAATGTGAAAGATATGTATTCTCCCCTAACCACAAGTATCTTGTACCTATTATCCTAATCATTTTGTAATTATCCTAGAGTAAACTCTCAACAACTTCCTGTAAATATCAAAAAAGAACTTGCTGTTAAATGTAAAAATGTTTCATATAGTATTATAAAGTTAAAGTGACAGTTAATCTCTCGTCTGACTGCAAAAGGGATTTATTTTTAACATTATCTAAACTCTTTTGATAGTATTCCTATAGTATTTTCACTTCTGTTGTCTTTATCAGTTCCTTGCTCTCACCCTCAAGATCACTAACATTACATTGCCTCTAAAAATAGTATTAGCAACAGTATCCCAGCTTATTTTCCCAGTCATTTCTGTTTGTTTATTGTTAATTATGATGAAATTGTATGTTGGAAGATTACACAAATAAATAAAATTATGGGTACTTTAGTGGGATTTTGAAAGACAAGGAATCCCTTAATGTTGGCTAACCACTGTGCAGCATGTCTGTATACTTACAAAAACACTGCTAAAGCTTGTAAATATGTGCTTCCCCCCTTACCTCATTACCTCAGATAGCTTAAGCCAGCCACACAACTTTGCTCCTGGATAAACTGCCTAATCCATGTTGACAATGAGACATTTTGTTGATGTACCTTTAGTGGTGTTGAAAACTACATTTTCATATCACATAGGATCTGAGCAACAATGTCCACATCTTGGTTTAATGTCGTTTTGAAACACCCTGTATACCAGACATTCATATACTTTCATGCAGATTTTTCATTAAATTTATCATAAATTCAAATTATATACTATGTCTGAAATTAAGTAAGCTTAATGAAGTTATCCAACTCCTGTCCTACACATGGCTTATGCGAAAAAACAATTAAACTGTTAATGAAGTTATGTTTCTCTTGGAATACTTAACAGTGAATAAAGTAGCTGCTTAACCCAGCTATGAAGGATTTTGGATTTATGTCACTACCTTTCCCCATTTGTTTCTCTAACTTTGATTGGCACTGCTGATGAAATATATGCCTAAATGTCACTCTTCTCCCTCCTCTATTTGCACTTCCCTCACAAAGCCTAATGCTAGGTTTCATCAACCATCATCAAGCCATTTGGAGATTGTCAAGCTATTGACAGCTAGTCTAAAGCAGAAGTTCTGTTTCACCAACGTGTGCCATCATTTTGAACACTGAAGTTCCCACCAACTTTTGAGCTACTATCTTCCTTTCTTCAAATCATTGAGTCAGCTAATTCTAGCTTAAAGGTGCACATTTACTTCACTTCAGTAACTAAACAATGGATACAGTATTTTCGATACCGAAATGTTGTTCTAGAAGTTTATTGAAACTGTGTCCTGAACATGTTATTCATATAGTAATAACAATTTCTATAAAATGAAGTATCTAAACAGAACAACAGAAAATATTGGCAAATACTTAACTGATATTGAAATATCCTACAAATAGAAATCAATCACTTTTAGAGACACAACAGTTATTTGTAGCATTCAGATATTTCTCCTCATGGTCACTCCATATTGTTAATGGTGATTGCAATAAAGTTTCAAAATACATGGTGTGTAGATTTGTTTTTTATTTAATATTTATTAGTACTAAGTAATTACAATTATGGATATAACTATGCATTCAGCCCTGATTTTGCCAATTACATGTAACTTATAACAGTTTCTTAACAATCCAGAACATCCATTACATAGCATACAGCAAGTAACACTACTGATTAGAGCTTCTTGGGTTACCAGCCATTTGATATTGATAAAATTGCTCGAGCTTTTGGCCATGATAACTCTATGCCTTCTCATTACTTCCTGAAGAAGGCCATAGAGTTAGCATGGCTGAAAGTTCGAGCAATTTTATCAATATCACACGACTGGTAACCTGAGAAGCTCTAATCAATAATCATCATCGTGAAAGCTTCAAATCCTACAGTAACACTACTATCTACAATTATTATTAATAATCCATTTATCATTTCAACCCCCTAAATTCTACATTGTAATTCTGAAACTGTTTATGCTACATATGCCCATTTACTTAACCAACCACATCCATTTCTTCTTAACTCTAAATAAAAACTTTCCTAAGTTTCTAATCTGCGATTGACTGTACTGTCTCGCTTTACTACTGATTTTGCCATTTTCAATTATTTACTTTGTGTAAACTCTTTCCTTCAAATATCTGATCCCTACATTCTAATAAAATATGGATTGCATCCTCTTTTCCTTTGCATATAGGGCAAAATCTTTCCTCTATCCCTCCCCTGTAACCTTTCAATCTCCAAACTCCCAATTTAAGCCATGCAATACCTTCTCTTTGATCCTTATTACACCTCTTAATATACATATTTTTCCCCTCGTTGCTTCCAAACTCTTTATAAAATTTTAATGAAACTCTTTTCTCCACCATCACCCATAAAGCCTGTCTATCTTCCGGTTGGCATCTAATTCCCAGAATCCTGTCATCATACTCTCTCTTCCTATCCATATATCACCCATACCATTAGTTATAATTTGATGCCTTATTTTGCCTAGCCATTCTTTAGGTAAGTCTAAGCAGTCTTTCAAAATGTGCCCCTGTGGTAAGTGATTAATTCTAAACTAATATTTTAGCATCTTTTCATAATCAACCCTTGTACTCTCATTTTGCCTAATTCTAACATAGCTCCTTCCCCTGGGGAATTACAAGGAGCTCTTAAATCATGTTATAAAACATTCTCAGTAGCCTATCCATTTTTTCCTATCCTTCCTCTGCACCCCAGATCTCAATACCATCAGTCATCTTGACTCCACTAAAGCTTTATAGATTGTTTCAACCATAACACATTCATCTTCAGAGATATGTACAAACATATGTTAACCATTTTCAACGCTGATTTTCCTCTTGATGAGGCCATTTCTTTATGCTTCCCCCATCCTTCAGGGCTACTAAGTTTTATACCCAAATTAATAAAATCCTTCCAAATTTGAATTTCACTACCTTTAAATAACCACCGCTCATCGTTTCTTAATTTGCTATTGTGTTTAACTACAATAATCTTAGATTTATCTTTGTTAACTTTAAGTCCCCACTCATTGCCGTACTTTTCAATTTCATTTACTGAGTTTCTTAAACAAATCACTGTATATGAACTCACCAGCAGATCACCTATCCTGGGATTTTTATTCTTACAAGGGGCATACTGAAAATCATGAGCAACCCATTGTAAAAATTTAAATTTCAACAATGTAATGAAACGAATTGCAGGATCGTAATCTACATACTTTAAGCCACATGTTGACATATTGTGACGTCATTAGCTTCTATCACGTGACCACAGACGGTGTTTGAAAAATGGCTGACATTGATGTTTCGTTTCGACAGCGTGCTGTCATTGAATTCCTTGTGAAAGAAGGAAAATCTGCTCCTGAAATTCATCTCAAGACTTCAACGTGCGTATGGAGGTGTCTGCATGGGTGCCAGCAGTGTTAGAAGATGGGTGAAACATTTCAAAGATGGAAACACGAGTCTGCAAAATGCGCCTTGTAGCGGGCGTCCTCGAACTGCCTCTACAGAACGCAACAAGGAAAGAGTTGATGAGCTCATTACAGGAGATAGGCGTTTCACTGTGAATGAAATTGCTGCGCAACTTGGAATAGGACATAGTGCAGTGCAAGAAATGATCCACAGCTTGGGTTATTGAAAGGTCTGTGCCCGTTGGGTCCCGCGTTTACTGACTGAAGACCACAACCTCAGAGAAGAACCATTGCACAAAACCTTCTTCAGAGATTTCATAATGAAGGTGATGAATTTTTGACGTGTATTGTGACTGGAGATGAGAGCTGGTTCCATCACTATGAGCCAGAAACGAAACGTCAGAGTATGGAATGGCACCACTTGAATTCACCATCGAAGAAGAAAGTGAAGACAGTGCAGTCTGTAGGAAAAGTTATGGGAAGTGTCTTTTGGGATGCACAAGGTTGCCTTCTGGTTGACTTTCTTGAACCTGGACAAACCATAAATCCTGCCCGCTACATCAAGACACTTCTGAAGCTCCGTCGGGCTTTGCATGATAAACACCCTGGAAAGAGGATCATCCTTCAACAGGATAATGCGCGTCCGCATACTGCCCATGCCACTATGGAGAAGATCAGGGCATTAGGGTGGGAAACTCTTCCACATCCTCCCTACAGTCCTGACTTGGCACCCTCCGACTACCATCTTTTCGGTTCTGTGAAGGAGCAGATGCGTGGCCAACGCTACGAGACGCTGGAGGATATTCGGAAAGCAGTGCGTCAGGGTCTGCGGGCAGCTGGAACGGAGTTCTATCACAAGGGCATTTTCAAACTTGTAGAACAATGGGAAAAATGTGTGCAAAACAATGGAGACTATGTCGAAAAGTGAAAGAAAGTCTGTAGATTATGATGATGTATTTGGTTTGGCTTAAAAATAAATATTAAGATTGTAAAACAGTGTTGCTCATGACTTTCAGTATGCCCCTCGTATTTGTTGGTATATGATTATTAACTGCCTTCAAGCTCTCCTTTGTTGTTGTGCGGACCTCTTCTCCATATATTGACATGTTCGCCTCGTACTTAGGACTTCCTCCCATATTTTTCTGCGGTACTAGTTCTGGTTCCTGTCTTAGCCTTACTGTCCTGCATGAATGGTCTGCCTGCCTGGTAATGGTGTCCATTAAGCCCCTTTTGCTATCATCTAACACTTTCTCTCTCCCTCTATCCAAAGTTTATGTTCTTAATAAAGGCTCTCTTGCTTCTTTCATTTATTGGATTAACTCACTTTTCTTTACTTTTTAGCTATAAATCAGGTATTTATTAATAAATATATTACTCCCCCTCAATTTGTATGCATTCTTTAGTATATTATACATTTGTTACACTGATGCAAATTTCACTATTATCATTCTCTCTCCAGTCCCTCTTCTCACTCTAAAAGCCTCCACTATTTCTCATCCCTTTAGTTCCATTTCTAATTTATCTCTGAGGATTAATTCCACTTCTTCCACAGGCTATTTCCCTCTTCTCTCCTTTACTCCTGTAAAAACCAAATTAAATCTGCTTCTCTCTTCTACTGTTTCCACTCTTGATTTCAGATTTTCCATCTCTCTTGAAATGTGCTGATCTCTCTCCTTTGTTTCTTCTTTTATTTCTTCTGCTATTTGAATTATTTTGTTGCTTAATTATTGCTCCATAGTATCCATTTTAGTTAACATTTTTTTCCAGGACTTCCTGCCATTCCTGCGGTCCAGGATTCATTTCCACTCCTCCCATTATGAGCATTATTACAATTGCACATCCCTGCACAACCATGTTAATCTTTTCTTGTATTTTCCCTTTCTTTACCTCTTAATTGTCTTGTTCCAAAAAGGCCAATTTTTGCCCGATATGTGCCCAACTCCACACCCATAATTAGGTCACTCTTACTTTCAAATTTCTAGCTACCTCCTCCACTGCTGGCTTAGTACTCCCCTGGTGTTCAGATATGTGGAGAAAGTATGAAAGCAATCACCTTCTTATGGTCACAGTGATCCAAAAAGTTTATACAATTCAAATATTCTTATCATTGTAGACATTATCTTCAGTATTTATGTGCAAATTTTGTCAGCTGGTGGGCATAATTCAGAAGTATACAGTATATTTAGATGGTTTGCAATGCAAGTTTCCTAATTACCAATATTGTGGCATGGGGGCCTGATTCTGCTCATGACAGCTTTATATTTGACAACACTCAGTGGAGGATGCTGTTTGAGACAGGGAAATGATATTTTTAATTCTGTGACAGTGGTTACCAATGGGCATGGTTTAAACATAGATGTATATATTATATGTAAATACTCCACCTCCAAAGGTTTCAATGTATATGTTGAGTTTATGTTTTGTTGTTGAATCTCAGCCAGTGAAAAGAGATATAACAAACATTTTGTTGACAACATTCACAAACCCATGCAACGAGTTGTCATTGTTAAAAAACATTTTGATATATTGTCATCTATGATGTGGCAAAAACTCATGAAACATTAGTTTGAGGTCCCACAAGTTAAATTTGCAGGTGGCTGTGAAAGCTAGCATACTTTATAAGCTTTGTGTGCACATTATACAAGTCTTTATGGACGGAGGTATGCTGTTCTTAAATAACACTTTAAAAATAAGAAACACAAATTGTGACCCAAGCAAGTGTAGATGTGGCCTCAACTTACCAAATACACGAGTTACAAATCCTAAGGGAAACTGTGAAGCAAACACAGTCAAGATCCAAGGAGCTGCATATAAAGTAGGAGATACTTCATGTTTATCAAAATGCATGTATAGATCTGGATATTTGTCATGCAGCAGACGTGACAGCTGGTAAAGCTGCACCTGTAGTGCTGCCATATCAGGTAGATACTGCCGACGCAATCCTCGCCGAAACATTAAATGGCGCAATAAAATGAAAGCTGACTCTTCTGACATCTAAAAGAAAACATTAAGCAATTAATACTCACTTATAATATGCAAGTTCTGTTCTATACTTTTAAGGCATAAAGTTTAATTTCAATCATTCGTAAAATTGGCTTGTATTTCTTTTAATACATTCACTTACATGCAGCAGCAAAACACCAGCAACAAAACTGAGACCTTGACAGTAGCCAACTTCTGGATCTAAAAGTGAGTAGGCCTTCAAAAGGTTGAACAATGCCAACTGTCCAGGCCCAAGAGGAGATGAGAAGTATGTGTGGTTTGGGAATGTACGACCTAAAAAGAAAGATATTCCAAATGTATCAGAAAATATACTCAACACCTCACTATACACTACACACTTTGGTGAAAACAAAACAAACCAAAACAAAACATATACATTTATGTAGATCAACCATCAAATATAAATGTTGAGGTTATTAATAGCCATTTCTGTTATAAGTGAGATACACTGACAATTTTCCATTTGTGAAAGTTTTATTTTCAGTAAACCCAGATACACCATTTTAATACAGCTAAATGGCTGCTCATACCAATATTGCACCATAGGTAGTAACACTAGTAATGGATGAAATCAAATGATAATTAGGAAAGGAAGTTTCAGAAAGAAACATAGGAGAATCTTTGAAAGCAGAATAGGCATTCTATAGCCAGTTCATTTAAGTACAGGATGATGATAATAACCACAACAACAATAATAATAATAATAATAATAATAATAATAATAATAATAATAATAATAATAATAGTGATAATAATAATAGTAATAATAATAACAAATAATAAATAATAATAATAAATAAATAAATAATAATATAACAATTAATAATAATAGTAATATTGTTATTGTTATTATTATTATTATTATTATTATTATTATTATTATTTAAGAGAAGATTTGCGTCAGAATATACTCCAATTTAAATTTCACATTAGTGTTACTAGCTTATCCTAATATTATGTGAAATAATTAAGTTGTTCTTATTGGAGAACAGGTGGTGGGGTGGTGATGGTGATGGTGGTGATGATGATGATGATGATGATGATGATGATGATGATGATGATGATGTAAATGGAAGGCCCTCTTAAGAGGCCATGCACTTAGGCTTTTAGAGCCCATTGTGAATCTTAGTCTGGGCTTTACTCAAGACTGATAATCCAAATAAAATGGACTACATCCTTGATATCAGGACTTCTTATATCCTCAGGCACCATAAAAAGTATTGCCTACAGTGCCAGAAGTAGTAAAAGTGGCTGTTAAACACTACCAATGTAAAAAGTAAGACATGGGACACATATCTTTGCATAGCAAATGCCTTACATTCATGTCAAGGTTTTGAAATCCTTCTCACATTTCCTGAATGGAGAACAGGTTCGCCAAGTTGATGACCACTTTTTTGCCATGGCTTCTATGAGGAATTTTTAGAATATTGCAATTATGCTCAGCTTAACCACAGAAGATTACTACATATTGCCCTGTGTCCAAGAGTGCAGTCTAGATAATGTGCACCTTGGTAGTACTTCTAAACAACTTATTTATTTTAAAATTTATTTAATGAGTTCTAAGATTTAGATGATTGTTAAAATAAATTACCAAATTTTGATCAAAATTATAATTAGTCATGCTTATAAGTTTAATTTGAAAAAGGATTTCAAGTCCTTCAAAACACACTTATATCCCTGCTTTGCATTGATAGTTCATGTGCCTTCATGTAATGTTGGCTGTAACCTGGCTGCAAAGTTGCCAGGTAAACAATAGTTGATTATGCACCTTTTTATTATGTCTGAAGCCACATGTAACAGTGTATGCAAGTAATGAAAGCCAATGAATAATTCATTATTGTTAATTGAAAATAACTCATGAAATAAATAGAAATACATGTAAAATAACAAACTTACTTTCAACAATACACAAACAAATTAATTCAAACTTGCACATTACCAGATGAGACATCTTTTTTTTTTTTCTTTCTTTTTTTCTTTTTTATCTTACCTGGAGCTGACAAATATCTACTGCCTGCAAGCCTAAGAGACTTCTGTTCAAAGAATTTCTGGGTCCTTCTTAATAGCTCTGTCAGGTTATTGAGTGGCTGACACAAATATTTTTCACTTTGCAAATCATCTCTCAGTGATCAGCATCATTTTTGAGAACATTATCACATTTCATAAAAAGCTCTTTATTTTACTTCAGAACTTGATTACATATAAACATATTTATTCTCATGCTTGCATAACAATTCTGCAGCACAATTTTCTCTCATTGCAGCTCTCGTTGGCAGCTCTCTAATGCATGCTCAGAACTCACATTGAAACTGACTCACCAGGGCTCATTCTCTCTCCCTTTTATAGCTGGTGATGTTGTGGCCAGAAATTTCCAGAAGTAGAGAACATTCTCGCACATGTTCACATAGCCAGGTGCGGCATTCCAAGGATTTGATTCACTGTGGCTGCTCTTCACATGTTAAACTTATGACTCCTATGGCAATCAGTGTGGCTATGTAAAGGACACCACTACACATGTGCAGAGATTATGGTACAGCAAGACATATTCACATTGCTCCCTCCTTAGGGCTGTCATCCCAGTCATCACCATTGTAGTGGGTTAGATGACCCAAGTGTACTACCAGCCTCTTCCTTGGGGGAGCCTTTAGATGGGGTAGACAACATCTATCATCTTCACCACAAGGAACAGACCTTGCCAAGGTTGTTGAAGCTTCAGGCTGCATCCCTTGGTCAGATAGGACAATATAGCCACACCAGATCACCCTACTGTAATCCTGCTGGATGTAATGGATCTTCATCCGGTTGCTTGCTACCTGGATGTGTTGGTGCGCCATCTCATGCATGTCATGAAGTCAGTCTATGAGATTCTCCCCATAGTTGACTGATGGCTGTTCTGTCCCAGGAATATTCCCAAATATCATGTCACATAGCAGAGCAGCTCCCTGCCAAAGACCAAGCTGAATGGCATCAAGGGTTGAAGAGCAGTGGTCCAGCAATAAAGCTGGCACCCTCTGGTGATTGGCTATGACCTTTTTCAAATGCTCTTTCAGAGTTTTGATGTACCACTCAACCATGCTGTCTGACTGTGTGTGGAGAGGTCTTGTGCTTTCCAAGTTGCTCCAGTGTTTTTCTCATCAGATTGAACTCAAAGCTGGTGTCCTGATCACTGTGTAGCTCCAATGGTACACCAAAGTGGCAAATCAGTTCTTCTATGAGGCAGTTTACGATGGTCTTATCCTCCTGGTTAAGAATGGTGTACACCTCCGGCCATTTGGTGAAGTATTCAATGGTGACCAAGAGACGCTTGATGCCCCTGTCTGACATAGGAAACGGCCCAGCAAAAGATGCTTCCATGTTATATGGCTGCATGTGACCCTGGCTCCTGGTCTGTGGGCCACGACTTGCCATACACACATGACATTGACAGCACTACCTCTCAGCATTTGCTCACAGCCTTAACCAGTAGTACCACTGATGGAGCTTGTCAATTGTTCATTTGCATCCAAGATGTCCTCCCAAAGTCCCCTCAAGTATTTCCTCCAGGAGGATATCCACCACCTTACTCCAAGAGAGGGCACACTACTCTCCCTGGGTCTTCCTTTCAGGTGAATCCCATAATCTGAACAGTAATTCTTTGTTGGTCTTGGTCTCTTACACACTACTCCTGGGTGTAATGACTTCCCTGGGTAAAAGATTTAAAGTTAATCTATTTTCAAAATTCAAAAAGGAAAATATAAGATAATTAACAATATTACAACTTCTGATTAGAATTCATGTTTCTGCCTCCACTTCTCCCAGGAGTGATCCCTATTTGGCACACCAGCTGCTCTCTCCTCAGACCTGCACTGTCCCATCCAGCTGCAGACACTGCTGAAATCACACGGACAGATGTGGCATGCTCTTTCTCTTCGACCTTAGTGCAATGGCCACTCCTCTGGATGGGGTATCTGCATTGGAGTGGCTCCTTCTTTTCCATGATCTGATGTGAAGCTGTACTCTTGGAGCCTCTGGACCCAATGGGCTGTTGTTGAAGCTTAATGGCTAGATGAGGGCAGAGTTCTTAAGTGGAATAGCTGTCTGTACAGGTACTTGTGAAAGTGTTCCAGCACCTTTACTACTGCCAGGAGCTCTCACCAGGTAACACAATAGTTCTTTGCTGCCTTAAAGAATTTCTTGCTGTAGTGGGCTATTTTATCTGCTGCTGGTCATCCTGAACCTGGAATAGTATGTCTCCAATACTAGTGTTGCTGGCACCAGTAAATCAATAAAGTCACTACCAGGTTGTGGAAATCCTAAAATAGGTGTAATACATAGTGTTGACTTAAGCACATGAGCTCTAGGCCTCTTCTGACAACATGTAAGACCAGTAAGTCCAGTGTTCTTTCATCAGACAAGTGAAGAGTTTGATGATGATGGAGAAATTTCTGATGAACCAGCAGTATTGGCTGTATAGGCCCAGGAAACTTTGCAGCTCTTGTTTGTCTTTTGAGTGAGGCCAATCTCTAACTGCCTGTGCCTTCACCATGTCTTTAGCCACTCCAGAACATAAGACTATGTGGCCAAAGTAGTTCACCTCCTTACAGAAGAATTAGCATTTTCACATTTAGCTTCAAGTAGTTAGCTGCCTGCAGCTTTGCAGTATCTTGGGTAGGTTCTTGAGATGTTCTTTGAAGTACCAACAATGATGATGTCATCTAGTTATAGTAAGCAGGCATTGCAAGTCAACTCTGACAACATTGATTCCATGAGGCACTAGAAGGTAGCTGGGTGCATTGCAGATGCTAGAGAGCATAACTGTACATTGCCAAAGCCCTTGGTCTGTCGAGTATGCAGTCTTCTCTTTGTCTCTGGGATCTAAGGCCGCTTGTCAGTATTTCAACTTCAAGTCTAAACTTCGGAAGCACTGGAAACCAGCAAGTGGGTCCAGGGTGTTGTCAATCCCAAGTAAGGGGAAATAATCCTGTCCAGTGTTGGCATTTAATTTCCTGTAGTCCATGCAGAATTGTAGCTTGTCATTATTCTTCTTCCCCAAGATTAGAGGGGAGCACCAAGAGTTGTCAGTCTCTTCAATGATTTCCCTATATCTGATGTTCTCCAGCAAGTCCTGTACTTCTGTTTGCTTCCCCAGAGGAACAGTCTTGATGGTTACTGAATAGGTTGGCCATATCTGTTGTCAATGTGATAGAATATTCAGTCAGTGCAGCTATAATCACTGTTCCCTTGGCTGAAGACCCATTCGTATCATCTCAGTAGATGCCACACCTTCTCCAGTTGTGAAGTGGTCATATGATTGCCTAATGCATGGAGACATACCTGCTGCTGGCTTGCACTTCTTTAATTCTGTCCCAGCCTGGATGTCCTGATTTGTGTCCATTGGATTGAGCAGCCTCATGTGCAATTGCTCCCAATAAGACAGTAATGCCCAGGTAACCATAACCTGCTTAATGATGTCTTCTGGTCCAAAGCCATACTCCTTGTCTGCTGCCCCCTAGATGTGCCTTCACCACCATTGCTTCTGTCCTTTATTATCACCCTGCAGATCCCTGGGTGTTCATGGTGCTCCGGAGCATCACCTCATTTCAGCCAAGTATTAAGATCCTCACCTCATGACTTCCAAGGGCATCCAGTCTCAGTATCACCTCCACAGCCACCCTTGCCATGAAGGTAGTGCTGACTAGGTGTTTGTATCAGCAAGCCCTTCACTATATCAGGTCTGATTACAGTCATGGCTTCACCTGTGTCTACCAGCACCTCTGTCCACGGCACATAATGCCCACTCGAGAAGGTGGTGAAGATGCCCCTTGCCACTACTGTCATTACTTATTTTCCACCTGCTATTCAGCTTGGTGTGGACAGTCCTTTACAAGGTGAACTGGCTCGCCACACACACCAACCAAGCATTATCTCAAGGTTGTCATCATCTCTGGGTTGTCTCTCTCCCTGCCGTAATGAATACTTCTTATCTTCAAGGTGGTGCAGCTGTTATTTGGCCATCTCCATTCTAAGTGCTACCATTAATGCCCTGCAGATTCTCTTGCAGTCACTGAGCACCAGGTTTTGTCAATTTTTGGTGTCATGCATCCTGTTGATAAAGCAGTAGGCAGCTTCCTGGGACATATAACTGGATAGTAGGCTTACCTTACCAGTTCTATAGCCAGTATGATCTCCTGCATTGTCTCCCCTGGCTGTTGCAGCCTCAACTTGAGCTAACTGCAGCAACCAAATGATGATTCCCGAACTGGATCTCAAGGGCCTCCCATCTCTGCGGACACCACCAAAGTCAGGATTGCATTCAGTACTTCTGTTGCCCACCCCTAAAGGCTGGTTATCCACTGATTGGCTTCCTATTCAGCTGACCATTGGTTGTGGATAGTAATGGTGGCAAGCTGCCAGCAGAAAACTTCAAAGGTAGATGTTAAATTGCATGTGGGTGGCTTGAAGTATGCTGATGTTGCTTCGCATCCTGTCATCTCAACTTTCAAGTCCTCCAGCCTTCCATCAAGCATCTTTTTCACCACATTCAGTTCTTTGGTGCTGCCTTTGACTGTTTCCTCCAGAATGATAAGCCGTTCTCCAATATGCTCCAGGGCATTAATGTGTTCTCTGGTTTTCCAGGATGTTAATTTATTGGGCATGATCTTTCACCTTTCCAAGAAGTTCTTCTATGTCCTTCGCGCTGGCCAGTTGTTTGATGATTTTGGTCAATAACTTCATCTTCCCCACTGTGCAGTTTACAGTCGTTATTTCATTTGTCATCTTATGTGTTGTGAATTTCAGTTTCTCTTTCATTTCTCCATCCTAGTTTTTAATTCTATCTTTATTTCCACCTGGATCTTCCCCATTCCTGATTATTTTTTTCCATTTTCTCCAATCCTGATTTGTCTTCATGCATTTTATTTCCACAAGTACAGTTTTCATTATCTCCTCCATCATTATGTTAATGCCTGCTCCTCACATTCGTGTAACAAGAACTTCTATATTTTACTTCAAAACTTGATTGCAAAGTTTATTTTCCATTATGCTTACATAAAAACTCTGCAGAATAAGTTTCTCTCAACACCCATAGACAGCTGGTTGCTCTCTCTAATGCATGCTCATCAAAACTGATTTGTTAGGGATTGTTCTCTCCCTTTTATAGTTGTAGGTAACATGTCCAGAAATTTCCAGAAGTAGAGAACGTTCTAGCTCATGTCTGCACACCCAGGTGGGGCATTCCCAAGGCTTTGGGTTACTGCAGCCACTCTTCACATGTTAAAACTTACAGCCCCTGATATGTAAAGGAAGTTGACTACACTTGTGTAAAAATAAGCTATAAGCATTCCACAGCCAACAGCTAATTCATGTGCGATGATTACAGGCCAGCAGGGCATAGTCACAAAAAAAAATATAAACAAACACCAATAATACTATCAACAATAACCACAATCCAATTATATATATATCTGGCAAAGAACAACTTGATGCACGTGAAAGGTATTACAAACTGAAACATGTGGTTTGAAATAGCCAGGTCTGGCAACAAAGCCGCTTCCAGTTTCTGACCAGCCACTTGGAATACTGCCTTGTGATTGGTTCAAGAAGTCTAATGTGTAAAGAAAGATGTGTACTTTTTGGCAAGTGTACCAACTTTAACTGTTAGCTGTCAAGAGCAAATAAATAACTTTGCTATTCTTTAAATGTGTACTAGCTCAAAAAAGAGATATATATTCATAATACTTCTGAACCTAATCTTATTACTGGAATCCCTATTGTGGCAATAACAGCATGAAACAGCAATATTTGGAAATTGTTTTGAAAGATAGGTCCAAATGGTAGTGATGATGAAAACTGAGTGACCTCTCATGAGACTTCACACATAGACTCCTAGAGCCCCTTATGCCTCATAAACTAGGCTTCAATCACGTCTGATGGCCCCAATAATTTGAGCTACTTCCCTGGCATCTGTCTCTCCTATATCCCCTGGTTCCAAAAAGGAGGACCTGAGGGTACATACCTGTGGAAAGCAAATGCCTCACATTCACATAAAATGTGCTGGGAGGTTTCAAAATCCATGCCGGAATGTGCTACACATGGTATTCTCAATTAGCCCCATTATGTACAAGTGTCTCCTCAAAGTGTTATGTCCAGTGCCTGATTCTAGTTAGGTTTAAAAGAGCCTAACTTAGTTTGCCGTTTGACCCCGGAATAAAATCATGGGCCTGTCTGGAGGTATTTTGCTTTTTCAAAGTCTCAAGGTGAGCCCTAGCTGTATGCTGAGTTATCTCATACTTGACGTTTCTGGGGGGACATGCCACAAAAGGGCTGGAGTCCTACAAATGCAACATTGGCTCCCCGCTTATCCAGTCTGTCTGCCATCTCATTACCTCTGATGCACAAATGACCCGGAACCCAGACAATGGAAACCTTTCAAAAGGCACCAAGTCTGCCCAACATTCTTTGGCATTCTCACAATGTTGCTTTCACTATTTATCATAAGGGCTTTCAAAAATGCCTATCTGAGCAGATATGAATATCTGTTCGTCTGCCTGGAATGTTTAAAATATGCATGACACAAGCTAAAATGGTGTATATCTCAGCCTGGAACAGAATAGCAAACCTCCCAAGGAGAATGACAAGATTGGCCCCAAGACCCAAGACCCAGGCCCCAGACCCATCCTGCCCCCAAAGTGCGAACTGTCAGTGTACCATGTTGTCTGGCTCCCAGCCTTCAGAGGAAACCCCATCTTTGGGTCTCATTCATTCCTGGTCAGAAACACTACTGTATACACTGGGCTTATATTATACCTGGCCAAATGATAGTAATACTGTACCATTTAATTTTTCTTTTTTAATTAACATCCAAATGACAACCAGTGCAAGCTTCAGTGTAATTAAAATTATCCAAATAAAAGAAAAATAATGATGATGATGATGATGTATATTGTAATTTATAATCCAGATTCTTATTTTCAAGATACAGTGCAGGCACTACTTTTTAGGGCACCTACCTGTCTGTGTTACTCTCCTCACTAGATAAGTTACTACAGTATATAAGAAACATAAAAATGTAATAATTACTTACCTAAATCAATAAGAATAGCATGCTGATGAGAAGTAAGCTGCTTCAGTAAATTCTCATATGGAACATGATAATTAGGAAACTTAGATGTATCAATAGGGGGCATCTTAAGACAATACTGTTCTGCTAGAAAGTACCACACATCTCCTCGTTTACTTGGAGGCACACCTATAGCATGAAAATATGGAGAGGTACAAAAGTCAGTTTCTCCCATGTAGCATTTTATAAAAACATAATAAGGAGACCAGACATGTACAGTTTGGATTTAATTTAATTTAATTTTCATCTGTTGGCAACATATAAACACATTCATTCTTGGATAGGTACAGTCAGACTGAAAATTTCAATGCCATAGCCATGATTTGAACCACGGATCTCCCTGTCTCTAGCCAGTTGCTCTTCCACTGAGCTACCATGGCAACATGCTGGCAGAGCATTGAATTTCTCAACTGACTCATATGTCAGTATGTAAACCACAAGGTGATCTCAAATTATTTTGAGATGGCAACTTACACTGTTGTAAGTATTTAAGTCCCAGGATTCTTAGTATAGCCAACTATTATGGTCAAAGCTCTGCTGGCATGTTACCATGGTAGCAAAGTGGAAGAGCAACCGGCTAGAGACCGGAAGATACATGGTTCAAATCCCAGCTATGGCACTGAAATTTTCAGTCTGACTGTACCTATCCAACTCCTGCCCTACACACAGCTTGTGTGAAAAAACAATTAAACCAATACACATTCATTCTTGTTCAAACTTCTGCCAATCTGCTCAATACATTTTGTGCAATTACTTATAACTAATTTATAAATATGGCTCTATCTTAATTGATGGTATGAAATACATTTTGAATGGACATTCTCAGTTTATCTAAATTTCTCGGCACTACAGAAAAAAAACACAGACTAAAATAACATGGCATCAAATCACAAGAATGTAGCAGCCAACCAAATATGCCATGGCACACAATCCACTCTCAGAATATATTATTCAAAAAATTGTGAACATTCAATCCAAAGTGGGATAAAGCTTCAATCTGATACCAAATGAAATTCTGAGTTTGACTATTTTCCAGTTTAGGTACTGCAAAGTTCTACAACACTTCTAAATAAGCTACTGAAGTAACTGTGTCTTTAAAAAATAAGGTCCCGTTGAGCCAATATTTAAAATTCCTTTCCAGACATTAATACCTAAAACATCAAGTTCTTTCTCCATTATCTCATGTGGAATTATGTTGGAACCATAAATATAATCATGGTGATTGCCAAATTCATTTAGTTAGAAACTTGCCTCATCTGTCCATAAAATTGACCACCAAAAATTAGGATCTGGTTCGTTGCATACTAAAATCAAATCATAGAACTCAAGTCTTTTGTTTTTGTCAACTTCACACAATGCGTGACGTAATTGTGGGTGAAAAGACCTAAATCTTACATCTTATGGAATTCTTTGCAGGTTCCTTCAAGATTTGTCCAACCGAATAGACACCTTCCTAGTTGACTTGTGAGGATTTGCTATAAAAGCGTGAGCAACAAACAAAACATTTTCTTCATTACAGACATTACATAACTGACCGGATCTCAAAACATCAGTTATGTTCCCTGTTATTCTGATATATGGTGGACTTTGAGACAGTGATGTGTTTTAACAATTTGAAATTTAGTTGAGTCGATTTTGTAACACTACATCACTTACTTTTTTATTTCGGAAAACATGTTTCAGAAGCCATGTGCTTCCATTGTCAATTCCTTTGGTCGACTGCCGGCATCGCTTGCTATGGTGGTTGTCTCTGTCCCTGGTGGTGGTTTGATGAACCTCTGAATGAGTAGATCGCCTGGCAGGATTTCAAAATTGAAAACCTGGTTCTTGTTTTTCCAAATATATATGTTTTCCCAAACTTTTAATTCTGTCTTCCTAGAAGATGGACACTACAAAGGTAGGATCAAATTCAATATTCATTTACGAGGCTTTTAACAAAACCAACCACAAAAAGGATAAGCCAAAAATCCTCAAAAACATTACAAGGAAGACAGAATTAAAAGTTTGGGAAAACATATATATTTGGAAAAACAAGAACCGGGTTTTCAATTTTGAGATCCCACCAGGCGATCTACTCATTCAGAGGTTCATCAAACCACCACCAGGGACAGAGACAACCACCACAGCAAGCGATGCCGGCAGTCGACCAAAGGAATTGACAATGGAAGCACATGGCTTCTGAAACATGTTTTCCGAAATAAAAAAAGTAAGTGATGTAGTGTTACAAAATCGACTCAACTTAATTTCAAAATGTTCCCTGTTGTTTCAAATTTCATGTTGGGTTTCCACAAATGGGGCCAAGTTGGCAACAGTGCATCAGGAAACCTTACATAAGTCATCATGAAGTTTGGCAGTCAATTTATTGTATTTCCATCATAATTTGATGCATGCAAATGCATTGTTCACTGCTCATTAGTAAACTTTTGTGCCATTGCAAAGACTATTGCATGACACAACAATAACCAAATAAGTTTTCAGACAAAAAAAAAGTATGTACATCTATGTTACCAACAATGTCCTGTAATTAATTTTAAATTCCCACTGGCCTTTGGTGCATTGACTGTAAATGCATTATATTTCTGTCTGCTGTGCATTGATGGACAAATTAAAAAAGTCATTAAGCTTGATATAATCCCAATGTATCATACACAATAGCACCCCTAAATCCCCCCCCCAAAATAAAAAGAATATATATATATATATATATATATATATATATATTTTTTTTTTTTTAATATCTTACTTTTTCTTTCTTTGGTACAGATTTTCTATATTTTGACCCATAGAAACTCATTAAGTATAAAAATATAAATACAGCTGTCCAAATTTGATCTCAAGATGCTAGAGGCTAATGATGAAATGACAAAAAGAATTATGTTCATGTTAAATTGAAGTTTTATGCACGTTTTGAATTAGAAAAGCTATTTCTGAGAGTTACATTTAAGGATACCTCAGAAATGCTTGGTAACTTCATAGCAGATATGTTGTTTAATCTATGAGAACATTTTCACTAAACTTATGAAAGTTTTATGCATATATGCATCAACATGTTAAAACTGTAATTCTGTGAAAAACTACTTCTCTCGAATGAACTGCTACAGAGAATAAGCAAAATACCATTTATAAACAGTAAAATGACATCAACTATTCAGCCTGGGAGGAACATAATAAAGCTTTTCTGTTAAACATTATAATTAATTACATTCTACATATATATATATATATATATATATATATATATATATATATATATATATATATCAGATCTAAGAGTTTACAAATTCCAACTATGTGCAGAGCTTAATAGAACCATTCTGTACATAAAGTGTGGAAACCAACACAAGTTGAAAGAAAAGTTTTATCCACTATAGTGAAGAAGAAGAAGAAGAAGAAGAAGAAGAAGAAGAAGAAGAAGAAGAAGAAGAAGAAGAAGAGGAGGAAATGTCATTGATTCAGTCTGACTTGCAAGAAAATCCAATTAAATTTGAATTACTCATATTGTAATGTTATAAAATAACAACTGCAATCCACTAACCTTGCCTGATGGCTTGAAGCAGCATCTGAGAATCACATTTAGTTGTGATGCGGCTTTCTTTGCTGACTAAAAGATCCCATACTTCTGTAACTTCTTTCATACAAGACCCAATTTCATCATATTCAAGTTTTATTCTTTTAACTGTTGCCTCTTCTTGGCTAGCTGTGATCACAAGAAAAACAAAAAAGCATGTTTAATCAAATGTGAAACAGAAATGAAAACTAATCATGTCATCAACAGAATACTCAGCGTGCAATGTGCATGTGTGTGTGTGTGTGTGTGCGTGTGTGTATAATGTGTGCTTTCCCTGTGGAAATAAAATCCCAGGTTCATAATGCATCACATATAGTAATCGATAAGCAGTAATTACTATAAAAAGTGAGTAATAACAGAAATGCTGACAGGAAAAGAAGAAACCAGAAATAGGAGGTTAGGGAAATTTCTGCAGGGTAAAAGAGAAATGGATTAGAAAGGTAAAGGAACAAGAAGTAGAAAAGATAATGAGGAAGGAAGTAGAGTTAAGGCAGCTACCTAGTTAACCAAAAGGCCAGGGAGCCAGCTAACAATATTGTTAGTGTCAGCAACAAATTTGTACAAGTATACAGAGAGGATTGTAAATATAATGTAAGTCATATGTAAGAAAAGATATAAAAATAAACTCATTCGTTCATATAAAAGGATGAAATGACTGGAAATAAACACTCTTATGGCTTCAGTAATTTGGGTTATTACCTATCTCTGAGGATGCTTTCGGCATCCTCAACTTTTTCTATTATCACAAAGCCTAAATGATGACAGCATTTCTGTGGTTAATGCATATAATCAACTGGTTTATGAGTATTTGAAATTTAGTTGAGTCGATTTTGTAACACTACATCACTTACTTTTTTATTTCGGAAAACATGTTTCAGAAGCCATGTGCTTCCATTGTCAATTGCTTTGGTCGACTGCCGGCATCGCTTGCTGTGGTGGTTGTCTCTGTCCCTGGTGGTGGTTTGATGAACCTCTGAATGAGTAGATCGCCTGGCGGGATTTCAAAATTGAAAACCCGGTTCTTGTTTTTCCAAATATATATGTTTTCCCAAACTTTTAATTCTGTCTTCCTTGTGATGTTTTTGAGAATTTTTGGGCTTCTATTTATAGTGTGTTTCTCTTTCCAAAAATGCCAAGCTACTGCAGATTTGTCTTCTTGTTTGAGTTTAATATTTCTGTGGTGTTCTTTTGCCCTGGTTTTTATATTTCTTTTTATTTGGCCGATGTAGATTTTTTCACAGTCATTACAGCTGAACTGATATATTCCTGGTTTGTTTTCTTGTGGGATATCATCTTTTAATTTAGAATTTAAAATGTTTTTTATAGAGTAATTGTTTTTAGGGGCTAGAATGATGTTATGTCGTTTGAAGATCCTCTGGAATTTGTAGAAAGTTGTAGGGTGGTATGTAAACTTCTTGTAGATCTTGTTTTCTTTCTGGTTATGAGTGAGTGTGCTGACTTCTTTAATTTTCTTTCTATTTTTGGCCTTATTAACTTTTTTGTACACCAGTTCTGCCCGAAATCCATTCTCTGTAGCTATGTCCAATATTTTAGTAAGTTCACATTGGTATTCTGTTTTGCCCATTGGTACATTTACCACAGATTGGTGGTAAATGTATACCAGAAAGAAAACAAGATCTACAAGAAGTTTACATACCACCCTACAACTTTCTACAAATTCCAGAGGATCTTCAAACGACATAACATCATTCTAGCCCCTAAAACCAATTACTCTATAAAAAACATTTTAAATTCTAAATTAAAAGATGATATCCCACAAGAAAACAAACCAGGAATATATCAGTTCAGCTGTAATGACTGTGAAAAAATCTACATTGGCCAAGCAAAAAGAAATATAAAAACAAGGGCAAAAGAACACCACAGAAATATTAAACTCAAACAAGAAGACAAATCTGCAGTAGCTTGGCATTTTTGGAAAGAGAAACACACTATAAATAGAAGCCCAAAAATTCTCAAAAACATCACAAGGAAGACAGAATTAAAAGTTTGGGAAAACATATATATTTGGAAAAACAAGAACCGGGTTTTCAATTTTGAAATCCCGCCAGGCGATCTACTCATTCAGAGGTTCATCAAACCACCACCAGGGACAGAGACAACCACCACAGCAAGCGATGCCGGCAGTCGACCAAAGCAATTGACAATGGAAGCACATGGCTTCTGAAACATGTTTTCCGAAATAAAAAAGTAAGTGATGTAGTGTTACAAAATCGACTCAACTAAATTTCAAATTGTTAAAACACATCACTGTCTCAAAGTCCACCATATATCAGGATGGTTTATGACTGCGTAGAAAAATCAAGGAAGCAAAGGAAAACTGACAATTATTTTTAAACTAGTGTAAAGTGGGCAGTTCTCTGAATGCCTTATTTTTTTCTTTCTTTCTTTTCTGTTTAGTTTGAATGATGAATAACAGTATTGGTGTGCATGTACGTACTCAAAATAAGGTATTTTGTTCATTATTTAATGTTTGTTTCATTTACTGCTTTCTTAAGTACATACAATGGACCAAAATATGTGCTAAATTAACTCTTAAAACAATGGTGTAATTTATAATAGGGAACAAATTACCTAAGCAGTTAAGATCCAAAGAAGGATCCTTCCTGGAATGGCTAACCAGGACTGCCAAACCAAGCCACCTCACCAAGGAGAGAGGTCCTTTCCCTCAGGGGATGTTATAGACTAATACTAATATTAAACAATACATAACTATATTTTAGAGAAGGTTTGAGTCAGAATAGAAACACTTGCATCACTTATATTTTTTTGTTAGCTGACCAGTTTTGAGAACTATTTGTTCTCATCTACAGAGTCCAATTGAAATAGTTTCTGAAACAGACAACAAAAAATATAAGCGATGCAAATGTTTCTATTCCAACTCAAACCTCTTAAATTTAAATTTCACATTACTGTTACCAGCTTATTCCAAATGTTATACAAATACATAATTAGTTTGAGTAATAATTTAATAATACAGTTTCAATGCCAAGAAAATTAACTTTTACATTTTCTCATTTATAAGTTGTTTTAGCAATATCCCTTTGAAAACCCAACTAACAGGATAATGAACGGGGTATTCTTAACAGGATAATGGATAACATTCAACTGGTCATCATTACCATAATGCATTCTCACTTTTGTACAGTGATAGTAATCAGTAAAACAATGTGTTTATATTCAAAAGAACATAAAATGTAATTTTGTATTTCATATAACAAAGATATACCTCTTAATCTGGCATTTTCCTTTTCCATTCGAATTAACAACAACTGCTGATTTATGGCCTTCTTCCATAATGCTCTTAGCTCTTCCTTGGTCTTGGTGGCTATCTGTTTTTGTACACCAGCTCCATCAGCAAAGTTTGGTTCACCTTCAAAAATACAAGAAAAATAAATTTACCTAATGAATATTTCAAAGTATTGAATTTATCACATGATTAATTATCTCTTCCATATTTCACCCAATTATAAACATCTCAATTGAGATACAGTAGAAACCTGCTTATCCAAGGCTCCATATTAAGCTAAGCACTCATTTTGTCAGCATAATTAATGGTAAAATTCATAACAATGTACTACTAATGAAGAAGCACAATGCCCCTCAAGTTGAATGTGCAAACGAGTCCCTAGATGAACTTTGGCAGGGACCAGAGCCATTCATAGAGCTTCATGCTTACTTCCAGGTCTCTGCATGTAGTTTTGCTTCTTTAGTAAATAGTATTTTGACATTCACACACATTTCATTGTTTTATGTGCCATTGCTCTGTGACTTATTACTAAGATGAATGGAAAACATAGTAAGAATTAGTATCTTGGGTCAGTTGAATGTAAACAAGGAGCAGGAACTAACAGACAATGACATTGCTGAAGTTGTGTGTTCGGAACACCATGACAAAAGTGATAGTTGATAATGAAGATGAAGGCACAAAAAAAATTTACACATGATTGAGGCAGCCCTGGCTTACAAAGAACAAGAGGAGTCCACACTGCACGATTTACTTTGGATGAAACGATAGCACAACATAGCAGCAAGAAATAGGGGTAACAATCTCAAATAATAAACAATAGAGTGCTTTTCTTGCAATGAAAGTTTAACTTGATATAAAAAGTATTGTAAAAATACTACTGTACTTCCATTTTATAATATGTACATTAGTTGAATTAAATAAACATGAATGTGTTTCCATAAAGGCAACACTTTCATCAATTGTGCATAACTTAAACCACTATTTCCTACACATTCCATCTTAACTCAGTTTTCTGTTACCTGAGCTACCCTTGGTCCCAATTATCTCAGATAAGCAGGTCTCTACTGTGCTTATTTTAGCAAATATCATCTGTATCCTCTCAGCCACTTCTTAAAAAGTCATCTGAATTAGTACATCACGTAAAATAAAAACCAGTGAAAATAATTACATAAAGCATATACATGGAAGAAACTACAGAGTAAATATAATACTCTTAAATGATTTTCCCTAGATTTGTTAAACATAATTTAAAATTAAAGGTATTTTTTATGTAATTCATCTGTGAAAACTTGAAATAAATTGGATTGTTACAAATTTTCTTCTTCAGTTCTTCCATGAGAATGAGTACCTGATTTAAGCACACTATCCTTTCTCTTCAATTTGTGTTAAAGTGTAATAAAATGAAATATGGTCTCTTAGGATTAAAATTACATTATTTTTGTGTATTTTCATGTTCTGTGATATTCAGAGGTAAATTTAATTTGTAAAATAATGCAGATTTTGTAAATAACACCATAAACACTACAATAAAAAATTAAAGAATGTTTCTTTTTCACCTATTTTCAATCATTTACAGCAATAACACTAGCAGGTTGACCAATGATGTTTTGAGCAAAATAATGCAAATTTTGTAAATAACACACAAACACTACAATAAAAAATTAAAGCATGTTTCTTTTTCACCTATTCCCAATCATTTACAGCAATAACATTAGCAGGTTCCAATGATGTTTTCAAGCTTGTAATGTTTATGAACATAACACCTAGTGAATATTTTGAATCCACTTGTTGACAGCCATCAGCTTTTAACAAATAATGCCAAAATTTTTGTGTTGTTTCAACATAAAACTCATTTGCATTATTTTTAACTCTAATTCTGAACGTTTTTTGCCTAAACATCTGGAAGACCTGATGCTTGACTTGAAACAGGACATTTTCCAAATGTATTTAAAATAGTTAAAGTCAAACCATTTAGAACATTTATAGGCCTATTTATTTACTATCTGTTTTTTCAAAAATCCTTGAGAAAATGATGCGCAATAGAATTGTCCCATTCTTAGAAAAGTATAAGATTATATCAGAAACTCAATTTTCCTTCAGGAAAGGAAAATCAATTAAGTGTGCAATAGTTTCCTTCATAGAAAATATCTTTAAAGCTAAGAAGAAAAATAAAAGAAAAAGTAGCAGGTCTATTCCTAAAATTAACCGAAATGTTTGATACAGTTGGTCATAATATTCTGATAAAGAAGTTAGTCACCTATGGTATCAGAGGACTAGCCAACAATTGGTTTGCTTCCTATCTTATAAATAGGAATCAAATATTTCAAATCCTGCTGCTATATGATCTGGTGTTCCTCCCAGGGATCCATATTAGGACCTTTCTATTTCTAATTTACATCAATGATCTTCACTTTCATTTATCACTGAGCACTGATGATACAAATCTTATTTTTAGTAGTAGTGAAGAAAAACTTATGCAAATAGGAATTAATTGTAATTACTAAGTAGAAAAGATATGAGTTGCATAAAAATGCTTTAGTCCCACCTATACAGTTTTTAAACCCTTGAACATGTTTAAAAGACCTTCATCTTCATCTTCAGCAATGATGACAGAAGTATTGAGAAGAAAATTCAATGTTCTGATTGTGGTGCCACCTGGGCATCTGGTTGAAAGTCAAGATTAAGTCATCTACTGGAGGTAGAAAGTTGGTCCTGTCAAAGGGGCTCAACTTTGCACTGACTCCTAAAGTACTTACATACACACACATTATTGCAGAGTAGAGCATCCCTCAAACAGCAGGTGCAATTGCAACTACATTTAACAGGACAGTTAGGTATGCAATCTCATGTTACATAATGGCATGATGACTGCATAGAGGTGGTCTCTTTGCCTGATGGTCAGCATGTTGTGTTCCATCGTGCATCGGTGACACCACTTGTGATGGTTACAAGAGCATCAGAATTGGACCAATGAGGAATGGGGTTGCATGCTTTACTCAGTTGAGAGCAGTTTCAGTCTGAGTAGTGATTCTCGATGTACCCTCATCTGGTGAGAGATGGGAACACACAATGCACCCAAGAACATCCTTGCACATGATCGTTTTGGTGGGCTGAGTGTTATGGTGTGGGGAGGCACAATGTTACATGGGCGTACCACTCCAAATCTTTGAATCTGTATGCTCACTGGTCAACATTAGTGTGATACTGTACTCCTTCCCCTTGTGCATCTGTTCAGGGGTCCAATCGGCCCTGACTTCATTTTTATGGACAACAATGTGCAACTGCATCAAACAGTGCAGGTGGAGGATCTCTTGGAATGAGAGGATATTCGGCAAATGGACTGGCCTGCCTGTTCCCCCAATTGAAATCGCATTGAGCATGTGTGGGATGCTTTGGGGAGATGCATTGCAGCATGTCCAATGCAGAAATGACCATCCAACAGTTGCCATCATGCTGGTGGAGGAATGGAGTGCCCTACCATACGAACCCCTTACCAACCTTGTGTCCAGTATGGGGGCATGCATTATCATCCATAGTGTCACCTTTTAAGCTCCATGCCTCTATTTTTGTAAATCTAGAGGACTATAATATGTAGTGACTTTAGTGTAGCTTATTTTCTATGAATAAAAGTGTCTTTCTGTTCATCTCATTGCATATTTTGTTTTGTCGCCTACTGCAGTGTTCTCCCTATATATGGTCCAAGTTTCATCAAGCTATGTTACCAGGCAGAGGCACACCAGTGTGTGCATATATATAGGGTCATAAGATTAAGCAGCCATGCTTTTAGTGGCACCAGGCTTGCAGTTGTGTGCCACTTCCCTCCCAACACTTCTCCACTGTTAATACCATCTTATGCATCAAAATGAATATTATGACAGACAAGATCAACTAGAACCATTATTATTTCACAAATTACAATATTAATTTCCATTACATTGCTTACCTTTTCAAAGAATATGTTAGAAATCGTCTCATTATGCTTGAAGATAAGCTTTGCAGCTTCTTAATAGATTATTATAAACACATTGAAATTCTTCTTGATATATGTTGGTCAGTTCTTCCCGTATATTTTTTATAGTTCTTGTAATGTTTGGAGAATAGATTTATACACTTTGTTGCTTATTGTACTAACCCATAGTTCAATCTTGCTGCTGCGCTAACTTCAAGAGAGACTTTCTTGGCGAACTTTCTAACCACACATCAATATCATCAATCTTTTCCTTTGCTAAAACATGGCATTTTAGATTTGTTTTCCAGAACATTAATCCTATACTTTTACATTTCTTTACTATTTTATGAACTGTACTTCTGTTAGGGGGCAGAAAAGCATTCCTGAAATGTTCTATGACACAGAGACAGAGATTTGTGTTTAATAAAGTTGCAACAAATGAAAGCTCTTTGTTCTGTAGTATATTGGACCATGACTGCACTAATTCACAACTGAAAACCATTAAAGAACATTCTCCACTGCCTTTGTTTATCATATACATGGCGTGAGTCAGAAAGTCACGCCATATGTGATGCAATAGCGGGCACTGCAATCTCAGCAGGCGAGTGGTGCGTGTCTGAGACCTAAGCACCAATAAGAGCATGGCCGAATAATCTGATGGCACCATATATATTTATTCTTGACAATTAATCTATTATGCACTACATTTCTTACAATTAAAACATAAGTACCATTATTTACAATCTTTGATTGTATATTATAAAAACATTGGTCTATTAAAAATATTTTGACCTTTCACATCAGATTGGGTGTCTGTCAATTATTTTATTGATGATCCATTAATACATGTGGATGCCAGTATGCAATATTAAGATGGTCTTTTTAGTTGTACTAACTTCTTGTATGTGAATTTTGTTACTAGATCTGGTACTATTACTGTGAAATTTTTTCTTTGAGCAAAACTGGTGATTTTATTGTTTATGAAACATACCTTTCTAGTATATATAGACAGGTAAGATGCGTATGTTATTTTATTTAAAGTGCATTTTGTAGTGATCAGATTTATTTAGACCATACATTTTGTATATTATTTTCTTTTGTGTTATAAACAGAGAATTAGCATATGCTGAACTGCATACAACAAAACATTATGCAATATGCTAGTGCTGTTTGAACATGTGCAAAACAGACCATTTTCTGTATGCCACAGATGCATACATGGTCAACTTCATATGACACTGCTGTCGGGAAAGGCTGGGTGAAATTTAAATTATGTGATTGTACAAAGAAAACACACTAATGCAGATTTTCAGTACAGAATTTTTTTGGTTTTTCAATGAAATAAGACAATGTTGGAAAAAAAAGGTAAAACAAAAGGGGAAAAAGAAATGATACCCTAAACTGCTAATTTTGTTCTAATGTTGACACAAAATATGTAGTTCAAATTCATTAGATGAGTAAATCACACTTGGATTATTTAGCTTATATCTTATCTTTATCACTGTACAAGGTACTGCATTTGTGGGTATCTTTGGTTATGCAAATATGTAAATGCTACAAATTGTTGTAACCAATATGAAGGCAATGATGGACATTTTTGGATACCACATTTTGCAAAAAGCTAATGAAATATTTTTACATCTGGCAGCTATTTTCTCGTGTTTTGTGAGTTGATTGCTTCATAATTCTTTTGATTTTCTCTAATAGTTTGTTAATTATCGTCATTTAAAGGTTTTGTGTTCACCCAAAACAGAGGACATTTCTGGATTAACATTTTTTATGACTTTAAATCTTCATTAACATCTAAATGAGAAAATGGCTTAGAAATACATTTGGCAAAGAAACCCCATATAAGGCAACAATTTATAATTGGCACAGCAAATTCAAAAGAGATTGGTTGTTTCTTAGTGAATTTTGTGAAGGACACTCAAGAATTGTTGTTACTGATGAAAATATTGTGATAGTGCAGTCTTCTGCAGTGGTTCTCATGCTTGCCTTGTTATATGAGTTGGAGACTTTGGAATGCGTAAACATTGAACTGCGGCACAAAGGAAACAGGAGACTTCCAAACATGACACGTTTGGTACACTCAAGATTCGTCTTGAAGTGCCCAGTATCTTCGACAAGTTTCCAGAAAGTTCTGTGAGGTCATTTTCTAGCTATAAAAGGAGGAAAAATTGCAAGCCAGTGTTGTTGTGTTGTAAACTGTACTGAGTCATGAGTGATTGGAGTGTTTGTGTGCAGTGGTGCACAAACCATGGATGGCATACAGTTGTAAACTGTCTTCACGTCGAAACATCAAAGAATTATTTGCAACAGTGAATTTAAGACATTATTTACAAACAATTTTGAGTCAATAAAGACATTTGTTACAATATTTTCTCTGCCCTCGCAATGCTTGAAAAAGATCAATGGACATCTTATGAATTTACTCAGGCAACATAGCGCATTGGATGAGTCAACACCAAAACATTTTACACCTACAGTTAGATGTGAGAAAACTTTATTGTCAATGGATTCCACATACTGACTCCTGATAAAAAACAATGAATTGAGTCGTGCAAAAAAGATTAAAAATTCCTAAAAATGAAACCCAATGGGCTCAATGAGTCTTTTGAACAGAACCTAAGCCTACGAAAGTCTGATGAATTTGCAGTAATGGCACAAGAACAAGTGATTTTTTTTTTCTTCTAAAATGGGCTATATAGCTACAATAGCTATAAAAAGATAGATGTACCAATCTATCAGAAGATTGACACACAAATATCTGTTTACCAAAAATGTTTGAAAAACTTTGTGAAAGACGTCCAAAAGGAAAAATAATTTTACTTCAGACAATGCAAAACTTGTCACAGACAGCAAAACTGATAACCAAGTATCAGGATGCCCTAAACATCAGCACTATGGACATCATACAGCCCTGACCTTGTGATTTCTTTTTGTTTCCAAAAATTAAGGATCAAAAGCATGTATTCACTTTTTCACCATCAGATGAAACAATAGAATATTATAAAAACAAGGCTTCTGAAGTTCCTCACGAAAAGTGCCTCATTACATTAAGCAATGGTTTCATCAAATACAAAATATATTGGTGCTAAATGCAAATATTCTGAAAAAACAATAAAACATTTAATTTTTTTAAAACTAATCCTTGTCTGACTTTCTGATTTTTTTTGTTTTGTTTTTAGTGTTTAATTCCTACTTTTACTACATATGGCACCACAATTGATGACACTGATGATACATGGAATGAAGATGGAGCACCGGTGGAATGCAATGGTAGGGGAAATTGGAGAACCTGGAGAAAACCTGCCCATGCGTTGCTTTGTCCACCAAAAATCCCACACGTGGTCGCCTAGGATCGAACCAGGCTGCCTTGGTGGGAGGCGAGTGGTCTAACTAGGCATGGCATGATCTGCTGACTTTCTGAATGAACTCCCATGGCAGGGTAACACTCGGAATTGCTATTTACATAACACATATGCATCAGCAGTAAATTAAAATCTAAATTCAGCTTTATTTATTGACGCTCTCTAACTACTGTAGTTCTTAGCATCCCATTCTGTACTGGGCATGAAAGACCGTTTAATTTAGCATCCCAATCTGTACTGGGCACGAAAGACCATTTAATTTTGCTCAGAGGCCTCTTTATCAGGCTTGAGGTTCTTTTACATGCCATAAATCTAAAACATGGGATCAATGCTTTACTTCCCTTTCAAAGGAAGCTATACTAAGGATTTTTATGCCCATCGCCCTCCACTGGATTTGAACCTGCAACCTTGGGAGCCAGAGGTTAGCATGTTACCCCTACACCATGGACGACGACACACCAGCACTAATACTGTATTGTGGGGAAATATACACTAATAACCCTAATTCACTTCTACATAGTATGTTCTAATGCATTTATTACATAAACTTTTCACTTTTGTTCCTCATATATTGCACACATAACATGCATCCCACCCAGACATAATGGGAACATTGCTTCTGCTGTCTTTGTGTTGCCAGCATTGGTGGGGCCTAAAACAAAGCTTAACTGAGGGATATTTTCACAGAAGGAGAGGAGTGGAGCAGTTGTGGCCCAGAGATCAGTGAAAAGGAATCCCCAATGTACCACAGTGTTTAGTCTCATTTTAATTCCCGAATTTTGACTATGTTGCTATATTGTGCTTCAACAAGGTGCCAATTTTCCTATCTAAGTGAGGTCGTCTAAAAGGTGAGCGGCTTAATGCCTTCAGGATTACATTGGATATAGTATTTACCAGATTCTGTTAGTAATTAACAAGTAAAACGTGGGTTTATAAAACATTGTTCAAAGTTGCCTCTCATATATGACCAAACAATTATAGTAAAATGCTACTTTTATCTAATATTATTTCTATATAGGCAAAAATTAGTGACTAGTCATGTAACTGAAGTATTGAACTCTATTTCATTGGTTAAAAGCTGTTGGCTATTATAATTTTGGTCTAAAACAAACATTGTTCTAATTTAAACAAGCTACTAGAGAAGTAAATTATGGTACTTCTATTTAATCAAATCATTCATGAACTAGGACAAATACAGTATAAATGCACATACAAAACATAAATGCACCACAGATTCCCTACCTGCTAATCCCTTGTTTGGTGTGACAACTCTATTGAAAATGGCCTGTCTCCAGGAGCCAGTTTGCCTTGACGTATCATGCTTTTGTTCTTGAGTAGGTGAGGTCTTTGAGGAGTTTCCCACTTTAAGGAATCTGCAATGATTGAAGACCATTTTGCATACAATTATCATTGACAATTTTTAAAAATTAATCACAGAAGTAAATATCAATTTTGTTTCATCAGCTGGAATAACCTCTTAGAGCAAAATAAACATTACTGGACGTTTGATAAAATCAGATGCAAACTTTAATCTTCTCTTCAAGAGACTTAATAAAAATGTTTCATATACAGGATGTTTCAAAATGACACGAAACCAAGTTGTGGGCATTGTTGCTCAGATCTTATGTGATATAAAACTACAGTTTTCAATGCCAATAGAGATGCATAAAAAATGCCTCGTAGTCAGCATGAATTAGGCATTTGCCCAGGAATAAAGCTCTGTGCCTGGCCCATGCTATCAGAAGTAATGCAGGTAGCTTGGAAAGCTCCAAGTTATGTCCTGTCACAGTGTTTTTGTAAACATACCAACATTCTGCACAGCAGTCAGCTAACATAAGGGATTCCTTGTTTTACGAAATTCCACTAAAACATCCCATATCTTTAGTTATTTGTTCATTCTTCCAACATATTTAATCTAACAGTCAATGAATTAAAGGAAATGGCTACAAAAATAAACTGGGATACATAAAGTACTAATACTATCTTTATGACCCAATTTAATATTAGTGGTCTTGAGGATGGAGACAAGGAATTGATAAAGACAACAGAGGCAAGAATACTATCAGAATACTTAAAAGGATTGAAGTTAAACTTAAAAACAATAAATCCCTTCTGCAGTGACACAAGAAGTTTATTTGACCATCTTTAACTTGTAATACTAAATGAAACATATCTAATAGTATTCTTGTTGTTTAAAGTAATTTTTGTGAGCTTGCTTACAAAATTATTACAATAATAAGTACAGGATACTCGTGGTTAGGGCCAAATATGTACATTTCACATTCAAGAGCATCTCGGAACTGTCTAAGACATAGCAGTCTTTTGATTAGGTACCATCAACTTGGGTGATTTTGGAGCTTTTTGCATTTCTTTTCATTTTATTTCAGTGTGTGAATGGGATCAGGTTTATTTTGTGTAGTTAACATTTGTTATCATCTTGGCAAATATTATGACACATTCTGATTTTTTTGTATATAATATATTTAAGGTTTTTTAAAAATATCAATAGTGACCGATGTCGCCTGGTATAGTGGGGTGACTTGGGATGCACATATTATTCTTGCGATATCTGAAGATCGTGTCCTAACTGTTGTTTCATAAACTTTTTTTTAGTTTTAAAAATATTTTCAGGTTGTTTTAATGTATAATAGTTTACAATAGTGTAAATACAAAATATTCTATCTACAATTCACAGAATTTAGTAAGAATAGAAAATAACATCATTCATTAGATCAAATTGCACCAATAAATAAGTCAACACATTTTAAGTGAGTAAAAAATTAAAAAGTTAGTGAAATAACAGAGTAACATATCTGCTACAGTTTATTACAGTATGTCATGTGGAAATACAAGTTTTCCCTTCTCTTCCTTTGGCGCCAGAAGCAAATTTATTATTTGATCCTTAGAGATGGTGTCCTCATCAGGAACTTCGAGAAACACAAATACACTTTTGCTGTTGTTGTGTGGGTGCAAAAACTTCACATCAACATCAGTTGCAACACCAACATGCCGCCTTATACGAGTCATCTTTCCAACACTGTACTCAAAACTAGCCACCAAAAATGAGTCCTCCTGTAATGTCAGAGTATTATCATTTTCATCTTCACTGCTGTTACTACTGCCGCTGCTAGTTGAAACATTGCTCTGGTTTTCTTTTTCCAAGTGGCATACCAGAACTGACTGCCCTGGTGCAATTTTGAGCTTCTTCCGCCTAACAATTTTGGGCTTCTTGTAGCGAGTTTCCTTCAGGATTTCTTCATAACTACTCTGCCAAAAAGTCAAATCATTTGTTTCTTCTCTGTTTGGAAGTTTGTCCAACACATGTACTGGATCAAATGGAATGAGTCCAGTTCCTCAAAAACCACTCTTAATGTTTTCAATTTTCTGGCTTTGATTTTTTCTAGCATCTATGTTAACAGGAATGGAAATGCATCCTTGGATATTGGACCACAAGTATTCTTCTTCCAGTCACTTAGTACATCATGCCAAGCTATCTATCTTCATAGGTCTGAAGAAACTGACATCCAAGGGCTGGAGAAGATGGGTGCTGTTTGGAGGCAACAAGATAAAATGGATGTCAAATTTTTTACATTCTTTTAGCACTTTCACAGAAATATGGCTACTTAGGTTGTCTCCAATTAGAATCCTTTTACCAGGCCTATACTTTAAATATCGTAATGCTACAGTCAAAAATCAATCCTCAAAAATAGTCATATCAAACCATTCACTTCCATTACGATTTAACCTTGTCCCAGATGGTCTGCCCTCTTTCCAAGTGTCCCAAAGATGTTCCACTTTATAGAGGAACATAAGGCAGAAGAAGATGCCCATCACCAGAAGCAGCCATCATAACAGAAATACTGTTGTTTTTAAAAATCTATAATGTGTTCAACATGCTTTACACCTCTTCTTACGACTATGTGTTTCCTTCCAGGATTGTCATTGAAATTAGTTTTGTCATAGTTGACAATGTTAGAATTAGACACATTTTCTATAATTGGACCAATGTTATGGAAATATTCTTGTACTGATTCTTTGGACCTTCAGCGCGAGCTCTTTTTATATTCTCACTTAGTCTAACAGACAGTGTTGCAGAAAGCCTCTTTAAGAAGGAAGCAGCCCAGTCCGGCCCTGTAAAGCTATTCTTGAACAACCGTATTATTCTGCCAGATGTCTAAATATCCCTTTACCAGGTATCTTATGTCTGTTGATGTAGAGGGAAATCCCCAGCGAGCAACAGTCAATATTCCTTCAACAAGAGTTTATTCTTCATCTTCGTTTAGCACAGGCAGGCCTCCCATTAATTTTACATGCTTCTTTTTAACTTTATTTTCGAGAGTCAATCCCGGTATGCCATAATATTCTGCTTCTTTTCTGTAAGACATGCCTGATTTTACAGCTCTGATAGTCTTTTCTAAATTTTCTGTATTGTAATTACAGCATACTGGAACCCCAAGCTTGTTGCCCTCTGTGGCGTAATGGTTACTGCTAACTTCCTTTACCTAAGGTCGTGGGTTCAAACCTGGCGAGGGATGATGAATTTTTTTGGGGCGTAAAAATCCTTAGCATGGCTTCCTTCGGAAGGGAAGTAAAGCCGTTGGTCTCGTGTCGTAGATTTATGGCATGTAAAAGAATCTCAAGCCTGATAGAAAGGCCTCTGAGCAAAATTAAATGGTCTTTCATGCCCAGTATAGAATGGGATGCACTTAAAGAGCGTCCATAAATAAAACTCCATTTGCATTTAGCCCCAAGCTTCCTCTTATAACGATCCATGATTGTCTGAAAACAACCCTCAAATGAATGGTTTCTAATAAAAGTCAGTATATGCTGAACAATGCAAGGAATTTTAAGTTAGTTAATACATTGTTGTGTGGCAGACTAATTAAAAGAACAGATGTTGAAGAAAAAAATATTTTAAAGTTATTCATTTCTATTCGAAGAATGAAAGTACACGTGAGCTACATAGTTTGGAAATTGGTGTCATACTTCAAAGCTCCACAAATAACACTGCACAGAAACAAACAATAGGTGTACGGAAAATGTAAAACAAATCATAAGGTTTCACATTTAAAAATTGCCGCTCAATTACAATTGTTTTTAATTTAGTTATGATACACATTATCTGAAATCAGACCATATGTCTGAAATCACCCAGTTTGAGGGTAACTATCCTTCACCCCTTTATCTGAAAATGAGGGCAGATTTGCCAATCATGATCAAGGAGAAACCTGTTTTGTTTTTATGATACACGTTTGCCAAGAATATCTTCTAAGGTGTGAGAATGTGGGTATCACACAGTAGTGCTTCGAGCACTGCCTAAACTCAAAATGATGTAATTTTCAATGTTACATAAAAGCATAACTTAAACAGTTTGAAAGCTGCTACATCAAACTTTGGCTAGTTCAAACATAAGCCATAAGACTGTTACATCCATTCATGTTTGTTACAAAACACCAGTATATGTTAATATTAAAAGATGGTAATATTTATTTAATAAAGTCATCAGCTTCCCACATTTGCAGGCTGCAATGAGGGATAAGGTTGAGTTGAAAACAAAGATGAACTTTTTTCTAAAAAATAAAAAAAGGAAAGAGTTAATTAATTTTAAAAAACAAGAGATTTACAAGAGAAGGTGGAGTGAGCATATAATAAATCATATGCAGAAGCAAACACTAGAAGACATCAAATTCAGTTACCATAAAAGATTTTTAACATGGTATAATGTAAATTCAATTCCATTATTATGTCGGTTGTTTCTTAAAAATGTCAGCGATCCAAGTATTGCAATATTGAGGAATACTTTACAACACATGATGCAAGAACATGAGCAATTTTTACAGTCCAAATTTTCACCTATGTGCATGTGCAAGTAGACAGAAATGACAGATGACTGTGAGCTCTATTGCTTCTCCCATAGTAGCCAACATGCCCTTCATTTTGTCACAATCGTAGTCAACCTCTGCAAATAATCCCCAGACATCTACACACCAGATAATATGGAAAAGATTAAAGCCTGTAATTTTTGAGAAGCCCTGATCATGCCTTCTCTTGGGTTTTATTGCTTTATAGACATGAGGATGTAATTGAGCAGGATTTATTGTAGTGTGAGAAGGGAGTGCTGTATGTCCTTGGCGAGATCCTTACTTATTATAACAGGTTTAGACATGTTTTAGAAATGGCTCATCCGATTGATAAGACAGATCTGTTGGTTTAGCTCAACGATACAGAGGCTGCTCTTCAACTATTATTTGATGAGGGTCTGCTGAGAACAAGAATGTTGTGTTCTGAATGTAATGCCATCCTGCATCCCACACATTTGCTGAGTTATGTTGTAGGTAGCAGATGTTAAAATAGAACCCTATTCTTATGACTTTTTGTTTGAATAGTTATCTAGTAATTAACTATATTACTCTTTTTAGAACTGGACATGAAAAAGTCACACTGTGTGTTTGAGAGGGCAAGCTTATTGCCCGGACATTCTTTGCCTCCTCCACTGCTTTGTTTACAAGCAGTCAAATGAGGTACTAATGGAGAGTTTGGTTGGAGACCAATATGTGAGATAGTATTTGATTGGTTCAGTTACTGCCATGAAGTTGTTAATAATAATAATAATAATAATAATAATAATAATAATAATAATAATAATAATAATAATAGCAATAATAATAATAATAATAGCAATAATAATAATAATAACAACAACAACAACAAAAAACTCTAGGCAGCATCTACACAGGGGCAGCATTCGATGAAAATATTTGATGCTCACATTTGTGAATATTTGTGGCATGTGATTAGGTTTAGGCTAGCCTTAGTTAACATAGTGTACATAGCTAGTCATCATAATTTAGAGACAGTGTATATACAGTTATTAAGTTACAGCTTTAGTGTAATTTATTGACAGTAAAAGTCTGTTGGCAGCATTGTGTCAAGTGATACAAGATGAATAATTTGGCCGCACTGCATTCTTCAGTATGGCTGCATGAGCGGAAAGTAAATAAGTAAAGGACTGTAAACCTTAAGCTATGTTCTCCAGTGTGAAATCATAAAAGTGATTTTAAAGCATATTAGACAAAAAATTTAAAACTGTACTTTGAAAAGATATTCAGCTCATGTTGGACTTAGAAAAAAATCACAGGTCACATATTTAAAAGAAGAGCTGCAGTATTAATTACTCTCTTTATGCTGTTTGTAGATACACAAAACGTTTTCCATGTCTCCATGAAAAAGTGTAGGAATCTTCTATGAGTAGCCACAATAAGTTCAATGATTTGTTTATCTTCTATCTGATATGTTTGTTTATAATGGAATGGGGGGTGTTTAAATATTTTTCTTTTCTCTAATAACTTCATCAGTTTTCCAGAAAAATGTTCAAACCAAATAGTAGTATAACAAAACTGCTCTTTAATACTTAATCTCTTACAATTAAATGTCATTATTGCTTCAAAACAATTACAATTATACATCTTTATTCCATTGCCTTCACTACAATTCTGCAGCACATGCTTCGAATGTGTGGACAGTTGATGGCTCTCACACAACTGAGCACTAGAACTTCCAGTGGAAAAATGTCTCACCCAGCTTGCAATTGTTTCTTTTATCGATTTGTCAACAAAGTTTCCAGAAAAAGTGAATGTTCTTGCAATGCCCATTGTGCCCTGGTGTCATATTCCAAGGCTTTGAGGTAGTGCCACTGCTCTTCACATGTTAATTTCTCGAAACCTGTGACAATGGGTGCAGCTGCATAAAGGAAGCTGACTACATGTGCAACAATAGGTATAAGCTTTCCAAAGCAAACTAACACACATGTGGTGATTAAGGGCTGGCAAGGTTCAGTCACACTGCTCCCTCCTCAGGGCTGATCATCATAGTGGGCTAGACAATACATGTGTACTGCCAGTCTCTGGATATAGTAGATGACATTGTTAAGTCTCTTCACCACCTTGCCATAGTTGTTGAAGTTTGGAGCACCTCCCTTGGTCCAGGTAGGGCAATATAGCCACACCAGATCATCCTGCTGGAATCCTCATCTGTTGGTCTGCCCATCATAATGGATCTTAATCCAGTTGCTCGCTAGCTGGATGTGTTGATGGGCCATCTCATGCATATCTTGAAGTCAGTATACAAGATGCTTCACATAGTTGACCACTGACTGTCCTGCCCCAGAAGGGCTCCCAAACATAAAGTCATATGGTAGATGCAGCTCCCTGCCAAAGACCAAACTGACTGATGTCAACTCAGTGGTGTTATGGGTTGAGAAGCGGTAGGCTAGCAAGAAAAGTGGCACCCTGAAATCAGGGTCTCTCTGGTGATTGGCTACAATCTTCTTCAAATGTTTTTCTTGAGTCTTGATGTACTGCTCAACCATGTTGTCTGTCTGTAGGAGGAGAGGTGTTGTGCACATCTTGTGTACTCAAAGACACTCCAGTGTTTCCCTCATCAGGTTAGAGTCAAAGTTGGTGCCCTGATCACTGTGTAGCTCCAACAGTATCTCAAAGTGGCAAAACAGTTCTTCTATGGGGCAGTCATGATGGTCTTGGCCTCCTGGTTAGGGATTGTGTACATCTCCAACCACCTGGTGAAGTGATCCATGGCGGCCAGCAGATGCCTGTCACCCCTGTGTGACAGAGGGAATGGCCCAGCTATGTCAATGGCTATGCATGCGAAGGGCGCTCCAGCATTATACTGCACATGTGATCCCAGCTCCTGGTTCCTGAGCCATGACTTGCACATACATGACATGGGCAGCACCACCTCTCAGATGACAGTGACACCCTTCCTTGGTCTTCAATGAATCCCATTAGGCCCAGGGGTTTTACACACTTTCCTGAGTACAATGTCTTCCCAGCTTGGTCTGGTCCCTACCTCCAGTTCTCTCAGGAGTGGCTCTAAGTTGGCATCCGTTGGTGCTTCCTCTTCAGGCCTGCATTATCCAGTTGTAGGTACCATTGAAATAATACAGTCAGCTGCAGCATGCTCTTTCTCTTCAACTTAAGTGTAGTGGCCGTTATCATCTGGACAGGGTCAACCGGACATGGCATCTGCATTGGAGTGACTCCTTCCTTTCCGCTGTTCTGATCTTAAATTGTATTCTTGGAGTCGGCAGTCCTCAGGTGGAATGGCTGACCTTATAGGTACTTCTGGAAGTGCTGCAGTGCATTTACTACTACCAGGGACTCTCAAAGTAAAGCAGTAGTTCTTTTCTGCCTTAGATAGCGTCTTGCTGTAATAGGCTACTACCCACTCCAGGAAACCCTGGAATTGGGAAGAATGCCTCCAATGTTGGTGCCACTGGCCTTGGTGTCCACAATAAAGTTGCTACCAGGATGCGGAAATCCTAAAATAGGTGCAGTGCAGAGTGCTGACTTAAGCACCTGGAATGTGCTCTCTGCCTCTTCTGACCTCATGTAAGGCTGATGCTCTTCTGTCAAATGAGTGAGGGATTTCATAACATTGGAGAAATCTCTGATGAACTGGTAGTAGTAGCTGCATAGGAAAATTCAAAACTCTCATTTGTCTTTCAGGCAAGGCCAATCTCTCCCTGTCCAAGTCTTTTCTGTGTCTTGTGGACACCCCAAATGGTGAGACTATGTGGCCCAAGTAGTTCACTTCTTTGTACAGTGTTGGCACTTCTTCATATTCAGCTTCAAGATAGCTACCTGCAGTCTCAGCAATATCAGGTTCTCAAGATGATCTTCGAAGTTGTTGTCCACAACAGTGATATTATCTGTAAGTCAACCCTCTGATCACTGATTCCAGGAGGCACTGGAAGGTGGTTGGAAAATGGCAGAGGCCATAGGGCATAACAGAAAATTGCCAAACTCTTGGCCTGTTGAGGTCTCTGAAACCTAGGGCTACTTGCCAGTATCACAATTTCAAATCAAATGTTGAAAACCACTGGGCATCATCAAGTATGGCGAGGGTGTCATCGATCCAGGGTAAGAGAAAATAGTCCTTTCCAGTGACAGTATTAGCTTCCTGTAGTCCATGCAGAAACGCAGTTCATGTCCTCCAGCATGTCCCATACGAGTGCCTGTTTTGCAAGAGGAACACATCTTGGTGGTTGCTGGATAGATCAGGCATCTACAATGTCGATGTTATGCAGTACTTGATCAGTGCAACCATAATCACCATTCCCTTTGCTGAAGACTAACTGGTATGATCTTAGTAGATGCAAAACACTTTCCAGTTGTGAAGCAGTCTGATGGTCAGCTACCATCTTCAGCAAGTTTTGCAGCTGGGGTCATTGGTCCTGCAGTGGTGCTGCCTGATTGGATCTGTCACATGGCGATTCACTTGCAGCTGGCTTGCATGTTCCTATCTCCATCCCAGCCTGGATGTCCTGATGTGTGTCCATTTGGTCCGATACCAGTTTCTTTGATCATTGCCCCTCCAGGCGCACCTTCACCTCCTTTCTTCTTGTGGGCATAACTACATTGTCCAACAGGATCTCTTTGCAGATTCCCAGATATCTGGCTCTGGAGCAACACTTCTTCTTGGTTGAGTCACTAAATACTCTGGTCAAAGTTGACCATTACCTCGTGGCTCCTGAGGGCATCCAGTCCCAATATCACATCCTTAGCCACCCTTGCAATGAATCCCACAAGTTCACAGTGCTCCACCTTAAAAGTCAACTTCAGCAGGGCCTCCTTCTCCACAGGTAAGATGTCACCTGAAACCATCACTAGGTGGTAGGACCTACTGAGTATTCATTTTGGCAAATCCTTTGCTACATCAGGTCTGATTACAGCCATGACTACACATGTTTCACTTGTGCCCAGCTTTGCTTGTATCCAGTTGTCTGCAATGAGGCTGTTGTCCACTCATCTGCCTAGGGCATGGAGCCTCACTTGAGGGGTTGGCGATCATGGCCCCAACATGCATCTCAATTGTCTTCTGTATGATTTTCCTCTCTTGCTAGATGTCCTGGCTTGCCATACCTCTAACACATATCACTGAAAGGCTGTCACTGTCTCTGGATTGTCTCTCTCTCCTTGGCATAGCAAATACTCCTCATCTTTGAGGTTGGCACAGTCATTATCTTGGCACCTCTATCCTTAGAGCTGTGTTAATGCCTTGTGGATTGTCTTGTAGTTACTGGAATATCTGACTGTATCGTATCTTGGCATCATGCACCATTTTCCTGGGACATGTAACTAGGTGATAGGTTCACCAGGGCTTTGTTCACTAGCTGTATAATCATTCCTGCATTGTCTCCCCTGGCTGTTGCAGCCTCAATTTAAGCTAGCTGCAGTATGCAGTCAAGCAATGGTTCCTCAACTGGTTCTACAGGGCCTCCCAAATCTCTCCAGATATCAACATTGGAATTGCATTCGGTACTTCTGTCACGCATCCCTAGAGGCTTGCTATCGTTGCTGTGACTTCCTCCTATGTTGAACATTGGTTTTGGGTGGCGATGGCAGTAGAAGGCTTCGAAGGTGACTGATCCATCGTAACTCAGTGGCTTGATGCATGCAGATGTTGTGTCGCATTCTCCTGTCTTAACTTTCAAGACCTTCAGCCTTCCATCATGGTTTTCAGTTCCTTGATACTGCCATCAGCTCTTCCTTCCAAGGCACTAAGCACTGGTCAATTTCCTTCATCTTTTTGCTGAACTCTTTAATGTTTATCTCCACACCAGCCAGTCATTCATCAATTATGTTTGACATCTCAGTCTTCAGGTTGTCCATTGCCAACTCCAATTTATTCATTCCATTTCATTTATTCATTTCATTTCCTCTTCCATTTTCTCTATGCTGTATTCCATTCCAGATTTCATATGTCTTCATTTCCACCTGCATCTTGTCCATTCCTGATATATTCTGAATTTCAGCCAGTAAGGTTTTCATCATCTCCTTCATCTTGGCATTAAATACCCGCTCCTGACGTCAGTATAACAGAACTGCTCCTTATTACTCAGTCTGTTACAATTAAATGTCTTTATTGCTTCAAAGCTTAACAGTTACATGTCAATATTCCATTGCTTTCACAGCAATTCTACACTACAATTTTCTTATGCTTTGACATGTGGACAGTTGATTGCTCTCTAGCACAACTGTATGCTAGAACGCCAGTTGAGTTTCTTTTATAGCTGTTGATGTCAACAAAAGTTTCCAGAAAAAGTGAACATTCTTGCAATGTTCATTGCGCCCAGGTGCATCGCTCTTTATATGCTAATTTCTAGAATACCTACGACAATGAGTGCGGATATTTAAAGGAAGCTGACCAAACACGCGCAACAATAGCTATCAAGTTTCCAAAAGAAACCACCAACACATGTGTGGTCATTACAGGTCAGCAAGGCACAGTTACAGTAGGCACAGTTTTTGATGTTGCTGAACATATTATGTCTATTCTCCTTGTACTACCATTCATTGGCAATACCATATACCTCCTCATAAGCATTGAAGTTCTTATTATGTAGTTCTTCAGCAATTAATAGCTCTTCTTAATGATAACAGGAGTTACACAGAACATTTCCATATTGACATGAATCCAAGACATGGGCAATTGTTTCTCTCTACTAATGATGGAGACTACTGTCTTGAGATTTTCCTAGCATAAATGTCACTGATATTTAGGAACAACAGTAACCTTTCATTCCCTAAAGCCTATATGATATTTTTTAAAAGCAAAAATCTAAAATTATTTTCTAAGCAAAATTAGAAAATCAGATATTTTATAAAACTTCTTACCCATTTTAGTATTCCTTCTCAAATGCAGGAAGAAAGGTTCTACATATTTTGTGAAGAAATATTTCAGCTTTTATGGTGTAACTGATAATGCTGACAGGTTATTACGCAATGATAAGTTACACAATGTATCAAAATTTCCTTTTGCTCAGAAGATCAGAATATTCAATATTTGTAGAATGCTTTAATGACCAAGAAATGGCAATACACAGAAATGTATTATTTGTAATTCCAACTTTCCATCATTTCTATGTTTAAGACTGACATTTCAGATTTAAAAGTGCAGATGGAAAAGTGGTGCCAAGGCAACTGCAAATAAGAGTGCTTGATTTAGGAAAGTGGAGTATTGCCATATTAAAGTGGCATGTTTCATTCTGTGGGCAGCCATATTTATGAAGTGAATATATCTGTGTTTCAAATCCTGCCAGGATTGTCCTCACTGATTGAGGTACTTTCCAGGTTTTCCTCAGTTCTCATAACTGGCAAATGCCAGAGAGAGGCCCTAAAACTATTCATTTTGTGTCCCATCAGTGTCCACATAGCTTGTGTGTAGTAAGAACAGGCATTAAACACTTATAAAACAAAATAAATTAAAATAAATCAGTTTGCACATAAGCAGGCATATGATGACTTCATGGTACCACAATATATGTTTAAAGAATAAAACTAAAGCTCTTTGTTACAAATTTTTGCTTATCAGAGCCTTCTGCCTCTAATTCTGCGATTCTGGAGCTTATGCTTACATCTAAGTTTCCAGGATGTATTGTCAGCACTTAAAAATCTGGCAATGCAGTCAATATTCACACAAACCACCAATCCTAAGGTTAAAAATATGAGAAATTCTTTAAATCTATATGAGGGTACTCTTTCAGAATGGGCAACAATAAGTAATTGTGGTATGCAAAAGTGGGTCTTCCTAGCTTCAGATTGAAGCTCAGATAGCATTATGTAGCCTGGATGTACTACAACAATGTGCAGCATCAGCACTTCTGCGCATATGCTAGGATGCATCTCTAGTGACAGCATTTCCATGCAATGATTTTCTACGACATTTAAAGTATGTTTAGGGGGTAGAGAATGCCTTGAAAGACTGCTCCAAGCTTTTGAGAATCTTGGCTTTTGCAATCCATTATTTACCAATGGTTGTCAAGTTTAAAAGTGGAAGGGATTTCCTCACAGCCGGATTTAGGTATTCTGCCATGGTTGTCAAGTTTAAAAGTGGAAGGGATTTCCTCACAGCCGGATTTAGGTATTCTGCCGCCCCTAAGCAGTGCTAAAATTTTCTGCACCCAATTTTCCCCAAACATTTATAAGCAGCTATTATACAGGTCATTATGAGTTTAAATGTTTTAAAAGAAAGTTACAATTTAGAAAAGAAATTAATATTTGGATTAAAAAAAACATGTATTTTACTTGTAAATTATGATTTCCTTTGTACTCTCTTCATAGAGAAAGTATTGACATAGTCGATCTGATGAAGCACATCACTCATGCAAAGAATTAACATAGCGTTCAGGTTCTCTTGGTGTGTTGTTGAATGAAGATAATTTTTAACTCTCTTGAGCACTGAAAATGATCTCTCTGTCAAAAAATTAACTTTTTACGTGATTCAGGTTCACCCATTTGGAAGTTGTGATTTACAAAACAAATTACAATTTCTTATATCCTCTGTGCTTACAACTATTCACTATCTAAGCCCATTGAATACTAAAATATAGTTGATAATACTTTGAAACATATTCAAACATTTATTGTTGAAACAAAACTGATTTCTGAAAGCTGGCTGTGATTTATTTTTAAGCTATTGATGACGATATAGGCCTATATTAAAAATGTGATCAAGTTCAATCCCATTTGATTTTCAACAAGGCATTGTTATTTATTCAAGCAGTTAAATGTAATAATTTCCTTCCTGCCCCTTCTACACATTTTGCAATAAAATTACGCAGCTGCAGTCTTTCCTTTTACTCTTGCTGCGAGCCTGTGACAATGTGATGAAACAATATTCTACTTCCACAAGTTGTACAAGATCAAACTTCAGAAAAGATTTGCCAACATTTTTTAAAAATAAATTTTACAATAAAAAACGGGAACAGAAAGATAGAAAAAAATGCTGCCCCCCTGAAAATTGCCATACTAGGCAACTGCTTAGGTTGCCTAGGCCTAAATCCAGCACTGGATTACCTTGAAGATAAAAGACCACATAGGATGGCCAGCTACAACAACAATGGATGAAGATGTGATAAAAACAGAGCACATATTGTGCAAAGATCCTTGTTACACATATTATTAGATTCAAGATGACGTGAGTAGTGGATCAGCAGCAATGCACATCATCCTTAAAATAGAACTGTGCAGTCATTGGATCCCCCAGTACCTCATAATAGAGCATAAATGATGCCAGGAAATGGTAGAAACATTTGATGGGGGCAGTTACAAAAACACACTTATCATCATAACACTTGAAAAAAAACTGAATATGCCAATATGATCCAGAAACTACGTGGCAGTCATTGATCTGGAAAGATTTTCCTCCCAGGAGAGAAACCCGACAAAAGTGATGCAAGCAAGAAGTGTTAACAAGAATATGATCTGAGAGGTGTGCTGAACACAAACATAACATTTGGTTACTTTAACCTGAAAATCAGCAGTGGCACAACATAGCTATGACAACAATTGTAAACTTGTATTTAGTGAAGTCATAGTTATATTTTGACAGCCTTGAAGAAGATGCAATAGTAATTAAGCTTAAATAATAATTTTTTATAGACATAGCCATGGCTGGGTATAACCTAGATGAGGATCTTAAATTATGCTGATGGAACAACTGATCACACTTTTATGACCTCACCAACACCTCCCAAGTAGCCAATTAGGGAAAACCTACTTTCCTTGGCCTGCAACATTTACTGTGCCTCTACGCCTGGAGTACACATACATGAAAAGTTTGGCTAAAATTCACTTCCTGAGGAAATCACAAGAGCAAGGATAGCCAAAAATTCAAGCACCTTCATTGCATTAACACTGCTAACAAACATGTGAAGCACTGGTCAATAACCACTGTTATGAAAGCTTCAGTCTTTTATAGATAATAAATTAAATACTTCAGATTCATTGAAAAGATAATCCAGAATTTATTGATATTGCTTCTTTATTTGAAACCTAAATATTAATACTGTGAAAACTACCTAAAATCACAGTTTTTGTATAAATTGAAGCTTCAGAGTAAAATACAGACGTCTACAATAACAGACCAAAATCATCTTCCTGGCAGACACATTCCCCATCTTCGACTGCTAGAGTGGGTAAAACATCCTCATAATTCATGAATGTCTCCATACCATTCTAGTACTTAATCCTCCATCCAGTTCACTGCTCAAACTTCTAAAGCAATTTCCTTTTCATCCTGCCTCTTTTCTGCAGAAATTGGAGAAACAAGTGAAACTTTTCATTAAACTCTTGAGAGATGTCCCTCTCTTCAACAATGTTGAGCTGTTTTTTGCTTCTAGCATGTACATACAGGTCATAGGATGATCTTTAATATTTTGATCAACTCTCTGCATGCAGTAGCAGGGGTACATGCCCTGCCTACAAAAATTTCAGAAAATAATAACTCCATAATATTATTAGTCAAAGTGCCATAATCTGTAACAAATTTAAACCTACTGTGAATTCTTTCAGCACTGCACAGTTGAGTTAAGGTGGCTGTCAGTAACTCTAACTCAGACACTCCTGTTTTAATTACTTGGGAAGGTTCTTTATATTCCATATTTGTAACTTTCACATACGAAGTAACTTTGAATTTGTTGATATTCTGGTTGGGACTTTTACTGTATTTTTCAGATTTAATATGCAACATAAATTCTGTACTTTGATACTCTTTTTGGCTGTCTTGTAATAAATTAACACTCAACACCAGAGACACAATATTTTGTATTTTTATTTTAACTTTCTGTAAAGCTGTTCTAAATTGCTAATCTGTTGTATACTGAAATCACTGTCTGGGATTCTGCATATACATGTTATTACCATTTCGCTTGCTTGTACTTCTCATAGATAAAAATGTTTTCCGCTCTTAAATTTAAAATACACTTCACTTCTTTGCATTCCAATTCCTCTATTACAACTATTCCCAGTCTTCCATACATACCTGTATTTCTGCAAAATACAGATCACAATTTAAAGTTATTGATTTTTACATAGTCTGCACTTTGTTTATTTAGCAAATAAATTCTCTTTGAGGCAAATAATTTCAACCTCCTTTAAATTCTATTTAACTCTCTCTCTATTCCAGTTATTCTATTAAATAAACTATGAATATTTAAACGGTAGATTAATAAATTATCCTTAGCTTTGGTCCTTCATATTTCATATTTTCTCAATAGTTAATAGAATTTACCTTATTTAGGGCACTCCCAAACTGGGAACCTGCATAGCTTTCATTTGATTTTACATCCATCACTTGGGATTTAAGTTTTCTTTAAGCACTGAGGATGTGACATTATTTCAAAATTATCAATTTGCTGGATCCCCTTTGATTTACATATACCCTGTCCCGTATTTACAAAAGGGCCACATGGGCCCAGGCCCACGGTGACAATTTTTTAGAAAAAAGTGACAAATAAAGAAAAAAACAGCAGTGATGATTATGGGAATTTTTATTAGTAAGAGGTAAATCATAGATAGATGGTTAGACGTGCAACTAGAAACACTGTCTCTGTGATGTTTTGCATGACTGGACACATTTGATTTAGAAACAGAGGCTTTGAGAGCACAGTATTGGTGCTTATCTTATTGTTTGTGTGAATTTCTACCTGCTTTATTACTGTGGTGAAATTCTGATAAAAAGTAAACATCAATATGGATGGTAGGAAACGTCTGAGCAGTGCAGGCTACAGAAAATTAGTTGAACAAAAGAGGAGTAGGGAAAAGGAAGTGTTAGATCAAACACCAAAGTAACACATATTTTTCATCAACAAAGGATTCTGTAGCTGCAAGTTCTTCCTCTCCTGAAAATTTGAAACCTACAAATGATTCACAGTGCAGCGACAATTGTGGTGGAAAGCTCAACGTTAGTGAATCTGAAAGTGATAACCAGCATATGAAAATTCCACAGCACGTGAGCCAGAGTTAGGCCTAGGAGAAGTTTTGTCAGACTTTGTAGCTGAAGAACCTTTCTTTGCGAAATCAATGAAAAAACATGAGATTACTTAGTATGAAATGGAATTAGCCAGAATGGAAACTAATTTTCCAAAGTCAAAGCGAGAATATAATGATAAACAAAGATTTCTTTCCAAGGATTTGTCTGAAAGGAAATTGTTGAACGGAGATATTGTGCAATGGGATTACTTGATTTACTTTCTTAGTCAGGGATCGATCACTTTACTGTGCACCATGTAAACTGTTTGGGGGTTGTTCTTAGTTCGGTATATGTGGCTTTAGTCATTAGAAACATGCTAGTCAAAGGGTAACTGAACATGAAAATTCCAGTGCACATCGTGATTGTGTTGTAAGTTTCAAGGAAAGGTGAAATACTCTATGTAGAGTTGATAAACAATTTATTACTCAATTAAAATAAGAAGAAGCAGTAAAGTATTGGAGTAAAGTGCTACAGAGGGTAGTGGCTGAAGTGAAAAAACTTTCTTCAAGAGGGATTGCCTTTTTGTGGAGATGAAGAGTTAGGTTCCTTAAGGAATGGTGTAATTATGTAAGGAATGTAATTATGATGTATTTAGAGCTGATAGCTCAATCTGATCCATTCTTAGTGGGTCATATAGTTAAATATGGAAACCTGGGTAAAGGAGACCCTTCTTATTTATCATTTAGCACTTATGAAGAAATTAAAAATATTATGGGGAAGACTGCCACACAAGAGATCATTAAGGAGATAGTTGATGCAAAGTATTTCTCGTTTATCATGGATTACATCCCTAATGTTTCACACTGTGATCAGCAAGTTTTATTATAAGGTATGTAAATAAAGATTGTGCATCCCAAGAGTGGTTTATAGAGTTTATGAGAAATGCTGGGCATACCAGGAAAGAACTGACAGATGCAGTATTTAAGTTCAACTCCCTGCAGATTAGATATAAAGGACTGCGTGGCCCAAGTTATAATAATGCTGCAAATAGTGTAGGAACCTACTCTGGCCTACAAGCCTGACTCAGGTCCTTCAATCCCTTGCTCCACCATTCCCTGAATCTGGTAGGATCAAGTGCAATCACATGCTATAAAATGGCTACAACATTTTTTGACTTACTACAAACAATTTACAGTTTTTTTTCGGCATCTACAAAACGCTGGAAAATTCTACAGTCAAATTTTGACAATGGAAACTGGAGTTTAAAGTCTCTTTGCATTACAAGATAGTCAGCTCAAGATGATGCTTGCAAAAGCATAAATGCTAATTTGGGTTGCAGTCAATAAAGCTCTTTAGTAATTTCTGAACAGGAAAGCGAGAAAGCTGTGATTAAATCAGAAACAACTAAGACATTGCAAAAGCTTAACTCATGACTACAGTGTGGGGGAGTATTTTGGAATGTTTCAAAACAGTGAGTACAGCACTACAGTTAGAAGAATTTGACATATCTGCAGTAGTGAAACTTTATACTTCACTTCTAACTTTCATAGATGAGATGACAAAGTGTTTTGAAGTGTACAAAATGTTTGGGGAGAGAAAACTTGAAACTACACAACTTGTATGAGTCAGTGAAAGTAAAGAAAAACGTGTGACAAAACGAAAGAAAATTTTTGATGACTCAGACTCTGAGTCAGAAAATGAAACTGTGGTTTGCAAATCTGATGACAACATATTGAAGACCAATTTTTTAATTATATTGGACAGATTATTCACACAGCTTAAGAAGCATCTTGGTGTTTACGAAGAATTTTCTGAAAAGTTCTCATTCTTATCCAGTTTGACGAAAATGGATCTTGATGAACTGTTCTGCAGCATGTTTACTCAGAGGACATGTTTACTCTTTTGGAACAGAATGTGCCTATCTTAAAAGCTTCCTTTTGAGTTCTGGATATGAGTATGGTCCTTCTTTGCCCATATTAAATAAAATGCTGAGAGAGAAATGTATCTTAGATATTTGTCCAAACATCAGGATTGCTCCTCAAATTTATTTGAGCACACCAGCAATGAACTGTTTTGCTAAACAATCCTTTTCAGTTCTTGGAAGGGTTAAGAACTACTTACGTGCTTCTCAGACTCAGGAGCATTTGAATCATCTAACTGTACTGGCAATAGAAAATGATCTGACTGTGAAACTGGACTTTGAGAATGTGACAAATGGTTTCCTGATAACAAGGCAAGAAGAAAGCCATTGAAGTATTGAACTACTGACATTCTTTGTTGAAATATTAATCATTTTTTGGTTTCCACTGAGTTATCCATGTGTGTGTGTGTGTGGTTAAAAAATCCTAAATTTTGGACATGCTGCAATGAATCTTTCCACTCTGAACTCAAGGTTAGTTACCATAAGTCCATACAATATTTTCTTTTCTTGAAGATTTCTTCTTTAAATAATACAAATATTTTTATATATATTTTAAATAGCCTGTTAGTAATTTTGCTGCTAATTTTTTTTTCAGAATTGCCTAAGTTGTTGTTGTTGTTGGTGGCGGTGGTGGTGGTGGTGGTGGTGGTGGTGGTGGTGGTGGTGGTGGTGGTGGTGGTGGTGGTGGTGGTGGGGTAAAAAAATTGTTGGGCATAACATTACCTAAATACGGGGCTGCATGTACCTCATCCCTAGCAAAGCCATTTTCATAGCTTTAGGATTATGATAAGAGAAACCACCAAAGCAGCAGAAAATAAAGAAGGGTTTTTCTTGGTAGTAAATATAAAAAAAAGTTAGAAGACATGAGAATACAGAGGTCAGAAACAACAAAAACGATATACAAGATATATGAATTCAAATCTTCCATGCCAGTCATGTGTAGGACAGGAGTTGGAGAGGTAGAATCAGACTGAAGAATTCAATGCTATAGCCGGGAAATGAACCATGGATCTCCTGGTTTCCATCCAGTTGCTCTAACTACTAAGCTACATTGGCAGCATGCTAGCACAGCACTAATTTCTCCAACTGACTCACATTTTTCCCAGTAAACCATAAAGGGATCTCAAATTATTTTTGAGATGACAAACCCTGTAAGTATTTAAGTCCCAGATTTATAGTTAACCAACTACTAGGTCAATTAGGAAGCTTAATTTACTAATTTAATTAATCATTCCATTAGAAGGAGAAGAAGAAAAAGTAGATTATATGAAAGAAACTCAAGACAGCAAATTTAAATGGTTTCATTCTACTTCCACATACAAAATGATTAAACATGATGTGAAACAAAAGAGACTAACACAAATTATTACTTTAAAGAAAGCAGAGGACAAAAATTAGAAATATAAGAAATTTACATATCATGCTTTTAGGAAATTTGGGTACATTTTCAAAAGCTCAATATCAGATTAGCCCCACAAATAAATTCAGTTTGAGGAAATTGTTAAATAAACTATAGAAGAACATCATACCATATGATTTGAATTCTAGTATTTATCAAATTAAGTGTGGTGATTGTGATAAATCTTATACAGGAATGCCCAAGAGGAACTTGAATATCAGATTGAAAGAACATAGAAGAAACATCAAATTTAAACAAATTGACAAATATGCAATAGCATATCATTTTTGGATAGATAATAACAATATTAGACATTAAATAAATTGTTAAAAACACTGACAAACACACTAGGTCTCACCATTTGGAAAAACACCTTCATTTTAAAAACTTCCAAGAGTTTGTGAAATTTCAAAATCCCACCGGTCACCAATGTCATCAAGTTTCCTGCCAGACTGCAGGAGTTTGATGTTCATGTTAGAAAAGAGGAAGAACAACTGTCAGTTGCCACCATGCTGATAATGGAGAACAACATCGAGTAAAGTTTCAGTGTGGATGATTCATTAATTTTTCTAAATAAATTAAATTAAAATATCAAGATCTTATATTATAAGATATGATGACATGAACACCAACATTAAATAAAAATTAAAATGAAGGGAGGATAAGACCATTAAATTGGAAGACATACTATGGCTTTGCACACATACTCACTTGAATACTATTGAGGAGCAAAAGTAGCACTAGTGGTGATCATCTGTGAGACTGATATGTGATCTGGAGCCACTAGATAAGTATTGAGACATGGAATATTGGCCACCTTTGGGGAAAGCAATGTTGCTGTGTCAAAATAGCTGACACATTGGTAATGCAATGGTAGCAGGTAGAGCATTATTGTGTCATTCATTTTCCCTTATTTTATGTCTGAAGTCTGGAAAGTGTGAACATTCTTATAAGTGCAATGGAGATTCAGAGACAGCATTTTCGTGCAATGATCTTGTGTGACTTTGAATGTGGTTTGTATGAAATGCAGTCACTTGAGCATTTGTGTTCCACTGATTTGGGGCAGCAATCTCTTAAAGATGAAGAGAAGAGTGGCAGACCAACAACAGTAGCTACTGAGTAAAACACCACTACTGTGGAAACAATGATTAGAGAAGATGCAAGAATAACCTACAATGTGCTGAGCTGACATTAGCAATTAGCTCACCAAGTGTTTCAACCATTCTTCATGAACATCTCTGTGTAAAAAAGAAAATCTTCAAGATGGGTGCCATATCTAAAGCACAGAAGCTCCATAGGAATGGTGCCAAGAAATGCTGCAAAGATTAAACTGTGAAAAGTCACACTGTCTTTCGATATTGTTACAGGTGACAAAAATGGATTTATCAGTTTGACCCAGAAAACAAAATATCAGTCCTCCATTTGGGTGTTTCCAGATGACCAATTATCCAGCAAGATCAAGAGAGCAAGCAGGGTGGAAATAAAATGATTGCTTCTTTCTTCTCCATAAGTGGACACTTGGCAACAGTTGTGTTCAAAAATAAGAAAACAGTTACTGAAAAATGGTACACAGAAGTTTGCCTTTTGAAAGTGTTTAAAAAAATTCAAGATGTGTCTAAAGAGAGGACTAAGGGGCACTTTGTTGCATCATGACAATTTATCACCTCATATTGCTAATGCACCAATGGAACTGTTAGAAGGAACTGAGGCTAACAATTAGCTCATCCACCCAATAGTCCTGATCTGGCATCATGTGATTTCTTCCCATTCCTACAGTAAAGAAGCTTGAAGGTCACCAATGTTCTATCCCTGGAGAAGTTTTTTGCATGTGAAGAGGAGTTATCTGCAGTGCCAGAAACTGAGTGGTGTGGATGCTTTCAGAAGTGGTTGCACAGGATGGAACATTGCATACAGAGACAGGGAGAATGCTTCGAGACACTGGGATGAACAAATTGTTTCTATGAGTACTCATTATTTGCTGTCTCTCAATATTTATCTAGTGACACTCGTGTTTAAGAGTTACCTGCTTTAACAAGCTTTGGAATGTTTTTCAAGGATTAATTTAGTGTCTGAAAAAAATTAAGACCGATAGCATGAATTAAAAAAATAAGTAAATAAATAAAACAAATGGAGGGAATGAAGAAACACACATTCCTAGGTTACAGGTGTGTACAATGTATCTTCTAAAGCTAATGCCAAACCTCACAAATGTTACAACACTGAAGTTCCCTGTCATGTTGCATACTACAGTGCTGTGCTCAGCCATTAGAGGTTCAAAAGTGAACAGTAGGATACGTTAACATTTATTGTTATAGTTCAAGACTTTTTTGTTTGTTTGTTATGCCTTGGCTGCTTTTCCATTACAACAAACTCAAGTTACACATATAAAAACTCTCATACCTGAGAGAGGACTTGAATATACAACGCCCCATACAACAAAACACCAAAGTTAGACACTTAAGTGAGTGCAGCAATGGGGGGTCCAACTTTAAGGCTTCCAATGTTCAGTGTATTGTTGTAGAAGATTAGTTAATTTAAACACAATTATATGTATGTATGTATGTATGTATGTATGTATGTGTGTGTGTGTGTGTGTGTGTGTGTGAGAGAGAGAGAGAGAGAGAGAGAGAGAGAGAGAGAGAGAGAGAGAGAGAGAGAGAGAGACCTTGGAAGAAATCCTACAGAAGTCACAGTTATGACAAGATAGAACCTGTTATAACTTGGATAAAAGTTTAGGAGACTCAGCTACAGTTGATACAGAAGCATCAACATTTGAATAATTATTTAATCCTATGCATTATACATCACAGCCACATCTTTCAACAGAACACAGAAGTGATATGACATGAAAAAATAGCAATATTTTTTTTCTATAAACATATATGTAGCAACTAAAGATCTAATGATCTGTGTTATACTTAGTCTTCACAAAATATGTGGAAAAGTGTCCAACTTATGTCTTCTTGGGTGAAGAACCACTTGAAACTAAGGTTCACTAAGTATGAGGCTTCATTTTTCCAGTCTGCTTCTAGAGAGCTCTAGTGGCAAACAAATTTGTATATAAGAATAAATTAGTTCACTTAAAATGTTAACGATTTCTCATTTAGCTAGTGACTCTTTAATAGAACTCAAGGACACTGCTTTAATGAATGAATTCTTTAAGTTATATTTGCTGCAAAATAATACAAAAAAGCATGGGAGTACACTTGGCTCCATTTAATAAGCCAAAACCATTAGCTGAAGCAAGATGGTTAATTTTGCTTGATATCTCCTTCTTTAGGTTCTACATTCCAGATTTCATTTCTATTTTCATTTCTGCCTGCATCTTCTTCATACCTGATTTCATTACCTCTTCCCTTTTCTCCATGCCATATTCCATTCTGGATTTCATTTCTTCCATTTCCTACATTCCTGATTTCATTTCTGTCTTCATGATCTTCATTTCTGCAAGTACAGTTTTCATCACCTCCTCCAACTTGGTGTTAATTCCTGCTTCTAATACCATGGATCATAGTTTAGTTCACTGCCTGCGGTGCCATAAGTAGTTAAAGCGGGCATTCAACACTACAAAAAAAAAAGTTTAGTTCTTATGGTACCCCTTGGCAACAGAACAGTTCTTCTATGAGGCAGTTCATGATGATCTTGGCCTCCTAGTTAGGGATGCTCCCATGTTATATTGCTGCATGCGACCCTGGCTCCTGGTCTGCGAGCCATGACTTGCCTCACACATACATGGCATTGGTGTACCATTTTTCAACATCTCCTCATAGTACTGTTGTTGGAGTTTTTGGATTGTTTGGTTGGGTCCAGATGTCCTCCTGAAGTCCCCGCATTTATTTTCTCCAGAACTTACGTCACCTTACTTCAAGAGAAGATCAGCTGCTCTCTCTGGTCTTCCCATTAGATGACTCCTATACTCTTGAATAGTACAGCTTCTTTGGCCCACAAGACTTGTATACACTACTCCAGGGTGCAATATCTTCCTGGTCGGTGTGGTTGACACTTCCACTTCTCTCAGGATGGCCCCAGTCGGCATCCACCAGCTGCTTCTTCCTCAGGCTTGCACTATCCCATCCAGTTGCAGACACTGCTGAAATTACATGGACAGCTGCAGCACAATCTTTCTCCCCATCCTTATTGCAGTGGCCCTACTCCTCTGGACTTGGCATCTACATTGTTTGGTTCCTTCCTTTCCGATGTTCTGATGTGAAATTGTACTCTTGGAGCCTCTGGACCCAATGTGCTGTCTGGCCCTCCAGGTTAACAACCAGGTGAGGGCAGAGAGTGGTCAGGCCTCTGGTGGAATGGCTGACTATAGATACTTGTGGAAGTGCTACTGCTTTCACTGGGTAATGCAGAAGTTCTTTTCTGCCTTGGAGAATATCTTGCTATAGTGGGCTATTACCCACTCCTGGTCATCTTTGGTCTGGTTGGGGCCATCATAGCTAACCCCTCGAAGGGACCCTGCATTCCCAAAGCAGACAAATGGACAACAGCATCATCGCAGATGGCTGGATACAAGAAAAGCTGTTCAATACTAGTGTACACATATGCAACCTTGACGTGAGCAGATCTGATGTGCCGAAGAGCTTGTCGAAACAAACACTCAGTTGGTCCTACCAATTAGTGACAGCATCTAGCAACTTCTTACCTGTTGAGAAAAGAGTTCCTGCTGGAGGAATGGCTCAGAATGTGTACTGGAATTACACGCCCTCAGAAGCCACAAGGCGATGGTTGATGTCAGCCAGAAGATCTTGCAAGTCAGCCGAGATGAGTGTTGCTTAGGAGCAACTCACAAACATCTGGAATGTGGAGGGTAATCCTGAGGGATGAAGTAATTGTGCCCACAAGAAGCAAGGTGGTGATGAAGGTGGACACACTACACAAATGCTGTGACTACAGGCTTGCAAGACACAACCACAGTGCTCCCTCCTCAGGACTGGTCATCCCATCATAGTGGGCTAGATGATCCAAGTGTATTGCCAGCCTCTTGATGTGCTAGATGATAATTCTCTTCACAATGAGGTACGGACCTTGCCATCGTTGTTGTGCAGTTTGGGACAGCATCTGTTAGTCTGGGCAGGTCACTATTGCCATACCAGATCACCCTGCTGGAAACCTCGACTGTTGGCCTGCCAGTCATAGTGGGTCATCATTCAATCGCCGGCTACCTGGATATGTTGATGGGCCATCTCAAGCACGTCGCAAAGTCAGTCTATAAGATGCTCCATTTAGTTGACTGCTGACTGTTCTGCCCCAGGAGAACTCCATGATAGATGCAGCTCTCTGCCAAATATTAAATTGGCCGGTGTCAAACCTGGTGGTATCATGGGTTAAATAGCAGAAAGCCAGCAAGAAAAGTGGGACGCTGACATCCCAGATGATAGGCTACAGCTTCCCTCAAATATTCAAATGTCTTGATGTACTGCTCAACAATGCCATCTGACTGTGGGTGGAGAGGCATTGTACTCATCTTGGGTACTCCAAGTCGCTTCAGTGTCTCTCTCATCAGCTTGGACATTATACACACATGCAGCCATTAAGAGCCGGCAAGGCACAGTCAGAGTATTTATCTGAGTTTTTGTTTTACACTGTTTGCAGGCATCACCATTATCATTATTAATCTACATATGTTTTAATTACCTCACTTTTGTATCAGAATACCCTGAAGTCTGAAGTGTGATTCTTATACAGAAAACTAAATCTGCAGAATGCTCATTTTCCTGAATGTTTGTTTCATAATCGGCTTACCCTCCCCACATTTGTAGGGCTGACACCCCCCTAGGACTTACAAGCCAATGCCTAGGGGTCAGAAGCCTGTCAGGGAGCTAACGGCACGAAACCACAGAATGGAGAACCTGTTACAAAGGGTCAGCCCATAGCCAGGCATGAACAGGAAGTGGATGATATGAAATGTAAGCGAAATTGATGATTGGAAAGGTGAGGATGGAGCAATTGGTGGAATGAGCGGCAGGGGAAACCTGCCACGATGCAGTTTCATCCACCATGAATCCCACATTCAGGCACTTGGGATCGAACCCAGGCCACCTAGATGGAAGGCGAGCAGTCTAACCATTCACCCACAGTGCCATCTTTCCCAAATGTACATTACTCAATTGAATATATAAAATGACCATAACCCTAAATAGTGATTTTCAAATTTTAATAATCTCAAATGTGGAACTTATAAATGAAAATATTGCATATATGTATACTTTCAATAGATTGTATTTACTGTATTTATGTGAATACGACCTGACTTCAAATGCACGACAAACCCTGCATTTTTTCAGAACCTCAGTTTGGAATATAGTAGTTGTTATTGTTTCATTATTTTAATAACACCAGATTCTTAAAAAAATATATCATGCATAACTAATAGAAAATGGAATACTTCATGTTATAAAAATATCTAGTATATTGCCATATGAGATAAAAGCTGAAGAAAAGATAATATCTTTTAAAGGAAAAACCAAGTAGTTTTTACTAAAGAATTGTTTGTTGCAAGTAAAATGCATTATTAATTTAAATATATTCTTTGCATATAATGTGTATCACATTACCAATCCTCTTACTATCTCAAACTCACGGAGATTACCATATTATGTAATCAAGCAATTTTGTATTTTATTATTTTACTATTTATAGAAGAGTAAGAGAGTTCTTATTAATATTGTACTAACCTGACATGTTCTATATCAGCTGTACAAAATGTACAATGTTGATCAAATTAGCAAATAAACAATAAAATAATGTTAGTATGCAATAACAGATGGGGGGGGGGATTTGACAAGATGATGGATATGATTTTATATTTAGACATGGTAGAATGAATTATTGTAAACAGTAATATTTCATTTGCAATGAAATGCACATGATGGGTGCAGAAAACCAGCAGAAATCAGAGAATGGAAATGTGAATCTGCCTTTTGCTGCATGAAAATTACCTGGCAATACAATATTACAGCCATAAATGCCTAAAGATGATCCACCAATTTCTATTTACCCTTAAAAGAAAGGTTTCTTCAACACCAAACCTTATAATCCTTCTAGGCTCTTAGTAATTTACTACCTTTACAAAATGACATGCACAAAATCTGATTGATACTTTGTAATCTTCACATCAACCTTCCACTTTTTCCTTGCGCCCTTCCACTACCAAATTTCATCCCATTCCCCATGCAATTTGAAACTTATTTTCTTCTTGCATGGTTATAGAAAAGCCTATTTGCAAATGCAAGACAACCTGTGGTTTCTCAGAACTAAAGTTTAGGAAAAGCCATTGACTTATATTAGGATAGAGTACATTGCAAATAACTTTATAACTTGAAAAAAACAAAACTTAGTAAGTGCTTTTGCCCAGTATTAGACTTTTAAACTAACACTGGCACCTTGTGTGTATTACAAAAGACGTTTATTTTCACTTACTAGCTGAAACATCTCAGTTAATGGTCATCAAGATAAGTGCCAATAACAAATTCCTTTTTGGGAAACACAGTGGAGTTTCTTTTGACATTTATATACACAAATTGGGAGTTTTATTACTCTATTTATTTATTTAATCCCTTTCAACAGGACTTAAATGCCAATTAGAGAAAATAGAAATACATAAACACTTTTACAGCACTCAAACACAATATGCGTACAAATGCACACATATACACAAGCACAAACTTAAGTATGAACACTTAACAAAGTTAAACAACAGCTTTATGTAGCTGCCTTCTAAATCCATCGTAATTGAGGACAAAATAAAAGTGGTCAAATTTATTCAAAATTTTGTTGTATGAAACATTCTTAATAAAGTGAAATTTTAAAAGCTAACATCCCTGCAATTTAGCACACAAATTGTGGTCATACTCATAAACTTACTCTAGAAGTAAGTTCTGATGTATAATATGAAGCTATGCATGTAAAAAAAAAAAAAACTTCATTAAGTTTGCCAAAAAAGATTTATAAATTTTCAACATTAGTTCACTAGGAATTAGGTAAACTGATTTACATCAGGAGGATATGTAACTCAAGAAGGATGCACCGCAGGAGGGACAGTATATCCAGTCAAAAAATGCCATCCAATAAGTCATAAGGAGAAGCATGGCAGTGAATCTAGACTACCAGTAAGTTCTGGTGTATAAAGTGATAAAAATGCAAATATAAATGGAAATGGCATGTTATTTATGGACACTCTTTAACTACTGTGGTTCTCAGTGTCCCATTCTAAATTGGACAGTTTAATTTTGCTCAGAGGCCTCTCTATCAGGCTTGAGGTTCTTTTACGTGCCATAAATCTACAACACGGGACCAACGGCTTTACTTCCCTTCCAAAGGAAGCCATGCTAAAGATTTTTACACCCGAAAAACTCCATCATCCTCTGCCGGGTTTGAATCCGTGACCTTGGGTATATGAAGTTAGCATAAATCCAAATATGTGCACATAAATCAAGCATCTGTGTTAGTTTATAGATGCTACACTTATTATAACTACATAATAAACTGTTATAGTAATACAGTACTTACATATTCAGCATAGGACTCTTCTGTGCAGGAGGCTGTATGTGAGGAGGTGTGGTGATGATAGCCAGCTGTTGTTGAGTATTGCTGCTGAGTTGTGAGCACATGTTATCAGTCTCTTTTCCCATTTGCTGCTTATTTTGTATCTCTTTCTTCACTGTCTCACTATCTGTTGCACCTACTGTTGATGAGCGTGGACGGAGTGCCCCAGCACCAGTATCCAATACATTGTTCTCAGGCACCTCTAAAGCAGCAGGTGCAGGAGACAGTCTAGTAGTAGGGCTGCCATGTGCAGATGTTGGCAAATCCTGAAGAGTTAACAACATGCTACATTTCATGGGAAACATTCAGAAAGTGCTGTAACTGCTTTTAGCTCATGCTAAGTAACAATATTACAGCTTTTATACCTGTTAAGGCAATGGATTATTTAAATCTGAAACTTTCTCAAAGTTGAAGGGACAATGATCTAATTCTCTGCAATATTTTATTAGTATATGCAATAACTGCACCAATTTTAAACATTTTATGTACAACTAATAGAATTATGCATTGAACAGAACATTTTGTCTAATTTAATGAAAAGATTCAGCGACAAAAATCTGGTTTCGGTACAGACAACAAACTATCTGCATTTCTGGCAGATCTGCGCAAGAATCTTCAAAACAAATATAAGAAAGTAATTTTTAATAAGATACAAAGACCCATATTCTTAAAAAGACAGCATATTTGCTACAATACTGTTACCCAAAAAGGTGCCCAAGATGGCTTAACACTGCTAAATGACCAAAAACAAAATATCAGCTTTGCTTTGGGAATGGATTTAAAAATCAGAAAAATCAACAAACTTTCTTCCAGCTTTTTCAGGAAGCTAACCCATACTGAACTACATTAAACCAACAGTTGCAACTCAAAACCACATCAGCTTGTTAACCAGTATAAGAGACAAATTAACAACTCCACTGAATATAAAATCAGAAAATTGCACCATTCCATAGGAACATAAATGTCAAAAAACATCATTTTAGTATACTAGAATGAAATAAAAAAAAAATTAAAAATATTTTAAAAAAGCTTTTAAAACTTAATAAAAGCACAACTAAGAGAACTGGTATCATATGGATCCAAACTGGGAATGCAAAGAGTAAAGATTTCAGTATGGTATATAAGAAAATCTAAGAGAATCCCCAAAATCCACCTGTGAACATTTCCACAACATTAAATACAAGTGGAAACGTCTGCAGTTGCTGAACATTTCTGGGACTTCACTCATAAGTTATAAATTAATGCTATTCTAATAAAATGGTCAGACCTCAGAAGGAGCTTACATCTGAAGAGGAAAAAACCAAACAAAGAACGAATGAAAGAAGAGAGAAAAAACTAAAAAACCAACATAACCACATATTACAGTGAACAAGAGCCAGTTACATGGTTAAATGACATTAAACTCACAAAAATGCATCAAATACCACTACAATTCGTTTTGCTGAGACTTTTGTAGAATACCAAGGAATTCTGGCATGTTGTCTTAGCAAGTCAACAAATGGCAACTGAAACTCCAAAACTTGGTGGTTCACAAAGTTATAGGCAGCCGCAATTTCAATTCATTAAATTATAAAGACTATACTATCAATTTTGTTTTGCAAATAATGGGTGTCTCAAAAATATCTCCTCAGTATACTCAAATGCTTGTGGCTGTGATTAAGTTGGGAACAGAGCTATGGAGGGGGAGCATTATTTATGTTTGAATAATACTGTGAGAATTGTTTGCTTCAAGCCAACACTGTCTGGTTTGCTTGCTTGTGAAGTCAAAGTGTTAACCTTTGAAAAGAGAGCATATTTTTTAATGGTGATAAGATTTCAAAAAATGTCAAATGTACATTTCGGGAACATTTTGCCCACTAGACATGTCTCCATCATTATTCTGTGAGAGATTTAATTACTAAAATTTCAAATTCCCTGAAACAGAATGATGCTCCGAAAAGCGGTAGGTCTAAACTTTTAGTAGGCTAAACTGGATGAAATTTCAGATATAATGTTAAGGAGTCCCACTAAATGAAAGCAGAAAGCACCACAGGAATCTGTTTCGTGCAGACAGAATATAGAACCGTTAGTAAGTACAGTTGTCCCGAAATAAAATGAACTAAAAGAAATCACAAATTTACGCAGGAAACCCTACACAAAATGTTCGAAATAAGGGCAAAACAGTCCAACCCTGCCTACATGAATGAGGACAGCATTTCCAACATCTTCTGTGACAGTGGTAAGTAAGTAATCTCAGTTTCAGTTCACTTTCATTTCCAACAACAATTAGCACAATTCGTTATCAATTGAACTATGATGAGTGAGTGTACTAGCACATCCTTCTCACTGTGGAGACACATTTGAGATGCCTGTTATTAACAATTACACATGTCATCTGCATGTTCATTATATGTATATTTTTAACTGTGCTATTAACAAGCCATGTCTTTTTTTTTGGATGGGGGCAGGGAGGAAATCATGATGTTACAAACCATTCACAACATGTTTTATCAATGGGTCATCAGTAAATCTTCACCACAAAATAATGTAACAAAAAGCTATTTATTTTACTTTAAAAAAAAAAAAAAATGATTACAAATTGTCTTTAATTTGAATGCTTTCCAACAATTCTGCAGCATAATTTCTCTCATTGCTTTGATATATCATATTCTTGTCTCATCGCTTAGACACAATTGCTGTATGGTGCAAACTTACAGCTGAAAACATACTTGCCAGCTTTGCACCTCTCCTTATAGCTGACAATGATGTGGACAGAAATTTCCAGAAAAAGTGGAAATTCTCGCAAATATACATTGCATCCAGGTGTCACATTCCAGGGCTTTGAGGTCATGTGCTGCTCTTTGTGGGTTCAAGTTACAGCTCCTGTGACAATGATTGCGGCTACTTAAAGCAAACTAACTGAACAAGTGTAACAATCAGCTATTAGATTTCCATTTTCAAAGTAAACCACTAACATATATGTGATGATTGCAGACCAGCAAGATGTAATCTCCTGCTCCCTCCTCAGGGCTGAAAATCTGGACCAACACTATTGTAACCTGCTAGACGATCCATATATACCAAAAGCCTCTTCCCACGGGGAAACCTCTGGCTGCACAGAAATATTGTTTATCCTCTTCACCACAAGGTACGGCTCTTGCCATGGTTGTTGAAGCTTGGGCAGCATCCCTTGGTCCGCATAGAGTGATATAGTTGCACCAGATCACCCTGCTGGAAACCTTGGCTGTTGGTCTGCTGATTGTAATAGGTCTTCATCCAGTCACTTGCCAACTGGATGTGTGGCGCCAACTCTACATGTCGTGAAATCAGTCTACAAGATGAGCTGTGTAGTTGATATCTGACTGTTCTGCCCCAGGAGGGCTCCCAAACATCAGTTCACATGGTAGATGCAGCTCTCTGCCAAAGACCAAGCTGGCTGGTGGGGTTGTGGGATTAAGAGCTGTAGGCCAGAAAGAAAAGTGGCACCCTGACATCTGAGTCTCACTGGCAATTGACTACAACCTTCCTCAAACGTTCTTCTAGAGTCTTGATGTACTGCTCAAAGATGTCATTTGACTGTCGGTGGAGAGCTGTTGTGCATGTCTTGTGCTCTCCCAAGTCGCTCTAGTGTTTTCTTCATCAGGTCGGACTCAATGTTGGCAAAGATTGCTGTGTAGCACCAACTGTATCCCAAGAGACAAAACAGTTCTTATATGAGGCAGTTCACGATGGTCTTGGCCTGCTGGTTAGGGATGGTATACACTTCTGGCCAACTGGTGAAGTAATCCAAGGCAACCAACAGATACTTGTTGCTCCTGACACAGAGAATGGCAGCAGCATTATATTGCTGCATGCAAACCCAGCTCTTGGTCTGTGGACCAACTTCCACACATGCATGACATTAATGGCACCTGCCCATAGCCTCAGCCAGTAGTACCATTGTTGGAGCTTGTTGGTGGTTCAGTTGGGTCCAAGATGTCCTCTGAAGTCCCAGTATGTACTTCCTCCAGGACTTCTGATACCTTACTCCAAGGGAAAATCAGATGTTCACTCTAGGTCTTTCCATCAGGTAATTCCCATTCTCTAAAACAGTACACCATCCTTAATCTTCAGGGAGTCCCACTGAGCCAAGTTTGACTTGTACACTTTACTCCTGGGTGTATTGTCTTCCCAGCTTGGTCTGGTTCTTGCCTCCACTTCTCTCAGGAGTGACTCCAAGTCAGCATCTGCCAGCTGTTCCTTCCACAGGCCTGTGCTATTCCATACAGCTGCAGGCACCGCCAGACTCACACAGACAGTTGTGGCATGGTCTTTCTCCTCAACCTTAGTGCAGTAGTCATACTCCTCTAAACAGAGTCATCTGGACATGGCATCAGCATTGGGGTGGTTCTTTTCTTTCTAATGTTCTGATGTGAAGCCCCTCTTGAAGCCTCTGGATTAATTGGGCTCTCTGGCCCTCCAGGTTCTTGAAAGTTAACAGCTAGATGAGGGCAGAGTAAAATGGCTGACCATATAGGTACTTGTGGAAGTAATCCAACGCCTTTAATACTGACAGGAGCTCTCGCCAGGTAATGCTGACTTGGGGAGCGTATTGCTCTAATAGGCCATTACCCACTCCTGGCCATCCTGGACCTGGGATAGAATGCCTCCAATATCGATGTCACTGGCATCGGTGTCCACAATACAGTGGCCACCAAGTTCCAAAAAAACCTGAAACGGAGCACTGCAGAGTGCTGACTAAAGTGCCTGGAATACATGCGCTAACTCTTCTGACCACATGTATGCATGGTGCACTTCCGTCAAGATGAGTGAGGGGGTTTCGCAGTGTTGCAGATACCTCTGACAAACTGGTGGTAGTAGCCACATGGGCTCAGGAAATTTCAGAGCTCTCGTTTGTCTTTCGGGTGAGGCCAATCTCCCACTGCCAGGGTCTTCCCTGGGTCTGTGGCACTTCTCTGCAATCAGTTTCAGGTTAGGTACCTACAGCCTTTGCAATATCTTGGTATTGTTTTTGAGATAGTCTCCGAAATTGCTGTCAACAATGATGATGTCATTCAGATATAGCAGGCAGACACTGTTAGTGAACCATCCGATCATTGATTGCATTATGCACTGGAAGAAGGCTGGCACACTGCAGAACCCAAGGGGCATAAACATAAATTTCCAAAGTCCTTGGTCTATCAAGAATACAGTTTTCCCCTTGACTGTGGTATCTAAGTCCATTTCCGCCACCCTTTCTCCATGCCAGACTTCATTTTTTATTTTATGTTTTGGATTTCCTCCATTTTGGTGTTAATTCCCACTCCTGAGATCAGTGTAACGAAGTCTCTTTATTACTCAAAAATGATTACAAACATAGTCTTTATTCCAATGCTTTCACAACAATTCAGCAGTACAGTTTTTCTCTCAGTGCTCACTGTGACTGTGACTGCATGCTCTAGACTTCCCGTTGTAACTAACTTGTCGAGCTTGCAGCTCTAACTTTTATAGCTTTCAAGATGTAACAGGAAACTTTCAGAGGTAGAAGTCATTATTGCAAGATTACCTGTCACACAGGTGTGATCACTTCACTCAGGTGCAACAATAGAAGCTTTGATGTAATATGCTTGCTGACTGCAATCATGTTTACTTATGCAAGTGTGACAATAGATTTCAAATGGAGAAGAAATCGCTAGCAACAATTAGCTATAAGTGTTCCAAAGCAAACCACTGAAACACGTGTGGCAATTGTGGGCCAGCACAGCATAGTCACAATATACTCTAATTTCAAATGTTATCTCATATAGTGTATTTCAACATTTAGTACAATCTGCTGTAGAAAGGCAAAAACCAAGATATTTTGGCTTTATTGCAAAAAGCTGCTAGACACTAATAAAATACTAAAAAGGCACTTCAAATTATTATAAACATTGAACTGTATCAGTCACAATAACTCAACATTCAGAGCAAAACTTGACAATATTTCACACATCCCTGAATTCTTTTTAATGCCAGTCTCTTTCCAACTAAGCTTTCTCCAAAAAGATTTTTTTTTTTTTTTTCAATTTCACCTCATTTTTCACTTAAATAAAACAGAATGAAATGTGTACATACCTTACAAAGTGCTGCATTCATGGGTAGACTAAGCTCCTTCACAACTGGGCCAAAATCATCACGAGAACCCTTACGTTTAAGAAGCTGATCAAATGAGCTGGTAAGAGAACGTTTGGCCTTCATAAAGATTGTGCTACCTCCTAGGTATTGATTTAGAAATTCACTACGGTTCTCTGCTGTATCATGGGTGTGGCGTACTTGTTTTGCCTCACAGTGGGCTCTCAACAGCATCATCAGAAATTCATTCTGCTCCCGTAGACTTGATGTATCAGCACCATGGAATTTGGTTAAAATTTCAGACTGTTCCTCTTCTGGTAGTAACTCTAAACGACGAAAAATGGTGGCTTGGGTTCGCTTATCATTTTGACCTGAAAATAAATTGTAAAGATTATTGTGCTTCTGTAACTTCTGCATTTCAGTTATACTTAAATGAGTTGATTCAAGCACATTGTGCTCTACTTATCACTATTTATTTCTAGAATATCCCTTCAAAGTTGGACCTTTTTGCAATGACCCTGTTGGATATATTTCCTAAAGAGAGCTATTAATTTCAAAATTCCAATATAAGACCAGTTAATCTAAAAGTTTTAATTTACTTTTAAAAAAAACTAATAACTCGATTTTCACACTTAAACTTCACTTATGTCAAGTTGTAAAATTTTTTAACGTTTTCAGAAACATTCATCTCCATCCTCAGGATGGTGATAACTGATGGTTGTTACCTATTGTTCCTCTTTTCTCAGCATGAGCACCTAACTGCTGTCATCTGGTGTAAACTATAAAACATTGCTCACTGACGTGATTTCAAAATTTAACTCTTGGAATTTTTTAAAATTAAACATTTTTTCCCAAATGGTTGCCAATGGTTTTAGTACTTTAATTCCATTTTAAATATTGTGGTCTGTCTGATCAAAATTGATAAGCTACTACTGATTTGTCAATTTGTTTAAATTTTTTTTTCTTTTATGCTCTATCAATCTTGACATTCAAGTTCCTTTTGGTCATTCCTATTAAGATTTATCACAATCACCACATTTAGGGGGGTAACACGCTAGCCTCTGGCTACCAAGGTTCAAAACTGGTGGAGGGCGATGGATTTTTTTTGGGCATAAATATCCTTAGTTTGGCTTCCTTCAGAAGGGAAGTAAAGCCTTGGTCCTTTGTCATAGATTTAGGGCATTTAAAAGAATCACAACCCTGGTAAAGAGGCCTCTGAGCAAAATAAGCAGTCTTTCACGTCCAATATGGAATGGGATGCTAAGAACCGCAGTAATATAAGAGCGTCCATAAATAAAAATCAATTTAATTTAATTTACCACATTAATTTGATAAAAGACAGTGGTTTATTTAATAATTTCCTCAAATTGAATCTATTTTGTGGAGGCAATTTGATATTGTAGTTTTTAATTTTTTTTTTTCAAATTTCCTAAAAACTAAAGGGTGGTATGTAAATATCTTATATTTCCAGTTTTACCCTGTATTTTCTTTAAAGGTAATTTGTGTAAGTCTCTTTTGTTTCTTAACACATTTAATTATTTTAGATATGGAAACAGGTTTGAAACCATTTAAATTTGTTGTCTCAAGTATGTGTTGAATTTCTTTTATATGATCTTCTTCTAATGGAATACTGTTAATCTTTAAACCCATTAATATTTTTAAACGTAAATTAAATTAAAATATCTTCAGAGTTAATAGTGCTTCTGTTATTAATAAATAATCTAGAGGTTCTTAAGAGTATTCACTAAAGTTGCTGTTAATGCCACCAGTCAAGTGGTCTGATAGTTGGCAGTAGTTGATTTCTATTTCTATTGATAGAGAGAGTTCTTGAACTATGTTATTTTCTACGCACATCTAATGCTCAACCCTTTCGCTGCTAATAACGTGTGTGTCCATTACTGATTTTAACTCCTCCTGTGCTGATAATGTAAATATACATTATGTACGTTGCGGTGAGAAATGAAGGTGTAACTTCTAGACAAAGATTTCTGAAGCAGGTTTTAACCCTCATGCTTATGGCGAGAATGAAATGCTTATAAGTCATATATCTGTCCTGTGCTGCTCCCTTAAGCAAAATATTTGAAGGTCTGATTGATGTGTATGATACTATGCCATGAGCAATGCAAGTTTCATATCTTGTGATGTGGAGAGTTACCGGATTTCAAGGGCAAGTAAAATGGCTTTTTCAAGCAGAATGAGACATGCTTTGGGTGATGATGAATTATTAGCACCTTTTAAGGAAATACCATCCGATGTTTCGGATTTCAGTGACAGTGAAAATGATCAGAGTAATGCTGAACCTGTTTATGAAATTGCAACTAATGATTAGAGTGACAGTAATGAAGAAGAAAGCAATCTCATACAAAGGCGTGCTGTAAACAAAGAAAAGAACAATAGAGCAATGTCACCACTACAGCTGTCTTCCAAGAACACTGATGTGAACACATGTTTACAGGTTACAGTCCAATAAATATCACATGAATAACTCGTAGCGCTAGGGCTGGCCTCTTGTGGTGATTCCAAGAACTTATCAAAATATCCTTGTATTATTTGGAGTATCAAGAGCAGTGATTGTGCAAGTGCAAATTTGGTGAGTTGGCCAATGCATGATTTAAAAATTTAGCGAATAAGATGCAAAAAGAATTTAATTTATTCTTCTTTTTCTGAGGAGGACACAGTTTAGATACACTTATAGGTTATACAATGGAGGGGGACTCAATAAAGAGAACGGAAATCACGGTAGAAGAGAATCTACCACAGCATTCACCCATGGAGGGAAAACCACAACAAACCAAAGGTCAGAATGAGTGATTGACAGAAATGGAACCCTAGTACCCCCATAAGCAAGCCTCACTCTTTACCTTGGAGCCATCTCACTCGGTGAGCACATTATTCTTCTATAGAGGATCAAATTTAAATGCCCATTTTTAAAAATGCAGACTTTCTTAACATGCACCAATGTTTTAAAATGGGAGCAGCAAAGCCTTAATGACCATTCAAATCACACTAAGATAAGCTGAGCTTGCTTTGGCCATTCAATAATTCTGAAAGTCTGCAATTTAAATAGGTGACATACACAAAGAACTGAAGTTGGCTACAACTTCACTGTGCATGAACCACACTTTGGACATCCACAAGTAACAGGCCAAATGCTGAACATCACTGTGACATTTTGTGCTCCTACCCAAAACAAAGCATATATCATAAAGATTTCCGAGGAGGTGTTCAAAGGATATTTTGCTGTCTTAAAATGCAGTTAAACTTCTCCAAAGATGGTGCTTAGAGTTTGCTAACAACCTGTGCACAAAAATATAATTCTGTGCTTGGAATTCTCTCCCTTAGTATTCAGTCTTATTTTGGTTTAAGCTGTACTTTCAACAAGGCTTATTGTTTGAAAATCAGCTCCTAATCACTGTCAAATGAAACTATGCCACTGTGCTCCAATTCATCTTACTGTTATTTTAGCACTGAGCTTTTCAATACATTAGGTATTAGAAATGCTATGCAAGCAAATATTAACTGAACATATGAATCTGCAAACTAGTCTTTATCCCTCAAGCATCTTACAACTTTTACAAACTAACACATACCTTCAGCTTCAGCACATAGTTTATGGTACCACACCATTGGGCAGTGCTCACATGAAAGAACAGGTTGTTTTTCTCTCCTCTGGGCCTCTGAAGTTGCAAGGAAAGCCTGGGTAATTGCTGTAAAAAGAACATAGCTTTTAAAATTCAGTATTAATAGGAAACTAAATTACAAGTTTTTAGTTTAATGTTTGTAGGAAGAGCAGTAGGACTTTGTATTATAAAGCACAATGAAGCAATTTAGATATTTTCTCAAATGTTATTAGCAATAAAATTTTATATTTTGGGATGTGTGTGGTTTCCACTGATTATAACAAACTGATTTATGCATTCATATTTAAGTAAGTGAACTATTCCAGTGCTTATGCATAAAATTAATACTTTTTCTCATAATTGTTTGTTAAATTTTCAAAATGATTATTCAGTTCCTATAAATTTTAAATCTTGCTCTAAATGTTATATACTAATATGCAAATGTGCCAACATGGTGCAACAAAAATTAAAAATTTAGAAATATCCGAAATCACCTCTAAGTATTATAGATGCTTTAACACCATCACATATCAAGATATCAATGATAACAGTTCTATCCCTTGAGTAAACAAAGTCCTCACCCTTCTCATTACTTTTTACATTCAGAAATGAAAGAACTATTCCTAACCTTACTACAATTAGAACTACTCAAGACAACTAAATTTTAATGTTCACACAGTGCAGATTTGATGAATTCAGGGGATTGCAATTAACTTCAAGCAGGGAAATAAAGAGAGACAAGTCTCACAGGCCTTCTGGTTGCTTAAGTTAATCTTGTTGAATCAATCAGTAAGCAGATAGCTCTGGAAACTCTAGGAACCCAGTGCTATTTTATGAATGCCAAACCTGGTCGCTCACAAGTAAACACAGTAAAACCATCCAGGTATGCCAAAGAAGTATGATACACAAGAACTAGATATTTCCATAGAAAACAAGGCTTCTATTGTGACTCTTCAAGAATGGCCACAACAAAGGACATTACAGACAAAGCTATTACGACTATGTGGAAATGGGAGGACACATGGTAAGAGTGAGCGAAGGATACAACAGATCACTTTCTGGCACCCATACACAAACAAGCAGAAAGAAGGCAAACTGAAATGCAGATAGACAAAACCTCCAGTAAAAAAATGAAGAAAGATGTTGGTCTACCATCACCAGAAATATTAGTGTATAAAGAGAACAAGTATGACAATTATATTCCCTGCCACTGAATCTCTGCACTTGACAGTTTGCAGTTAAGTTGGCACAGCCATAATAAAAAAAAAAAAAATAAGTAAATAAAAAAATGAAAGCTTTTCCTGTTAAAAACTTCCTGAATCAATCACAAGATAGCATTCCCGTCAGTGGTCACAACACAGAAATAGAACTGGAGGTGCCTATGTTGCCAGATCTTGCTATTTCCAATCACATGCTTCAGTTTGTGGTCATCACCATATGCTCAAGTTTTTCTTTGCAAGGTAGATATTACTTGTTTTTATATTTGATGATAGTGTTGTTGGTGTTCATTTATATATCGTTATCTACATTTAGTTACCAATTGATTTTTATACACACAAGCGAGGTGTGGCAATAAATCTTAGAAAGAAGGCGGTGTCTGAGCTCCATTGGAATTGTGCTACACTCTAAAGTAGAACAGCATTTTAACATAAAATTCCTCACAAAACTTGGAAAACCCACCACAGAAACTTACAATTAAATGAAACAAGTTTATGGTGATCATTGTCTTATCTCATACACAAATAAGTGGGTTAAGAGGATCAAGAATAGTAAGGAAGATGTCTAAGACAATTCAAAATTGAACCACCCTTCCACTTCGAAAACTGATGAGAATGTGAAGAAGGTTGATAGAACTGCTTGAGAAGGTCGTTGCCTGAGCATTCAAGCAAATGACAAAGGTTTGTGCCAAAGTGGTACCAAGAATCCTCACAAACAAGCAAAAGCAACATCAAGTGGACTGCTGTACTGACACTCCTGAAAACATTGAAAATGACCCTCATTACCTCCACAAAGTAAATTACATATGATGAAACATGGATATTATAATATGATCCAGAGACTAAGTGACAATTCATGCACTGGAAGAGCCTTCAATACCCTGTGAAGAAGAAATCGGGCATGAGCAAATCAAAATTAAAAGCAATGATGATTGTTTTTTTTCGATATCCTAGTGGTTATGTACATTAATTGTGTGCCTGAAGCTCAGACTGTCAATTAATTTTATTATACAGCTGTGCTGAAGACCCTCTGTGAATGTGTGCAATGAAGGAGACCAGATCTGTGGAAGAATCGCTCTTGGATTCTTCATCAGGATAACATACCATCCCATAATGCAATGTCTGTGAAGAGCTTTCTGGTGAAAAACATTTCAGTGATGGAACATCCACCATATTCGCCTGACCTAGCACCATGCAACTTTTTTCTCTTTCCAAAAGTGAAGTGTGCACTCAAAGGAACCAGGTTCGAGTTCATGATGCAGTGAAGGAAAAAGCGATGAAACTCATCAACAGCATAACAGAAAAAGACTTGCAGCGCTGCTTCCAACAGTGGAAAATTCACATGGAGTGGTTCAGGAATCGGGGAAGGAACTATATTGTAGGGTACAACATTCCAGTTGTGTAAGTTTTTTCAACAAAGAGTTAGAGCATGAGCCTGGTCTCTTTATTGCCACACCTTGTATGTGTGTATATATATATTTCTTGTCTCATTAATATAATTTAAACAATATTTAAAGTGCAACGATGCCTAAAAAATGGCACCGATCATGAGTGATAGTTTGCTAAGTAAAAATCCTTTGCATAAAGGTGTGCCACTTAAAAGTCAGGCATTGGAATTATTATGGATCCAAGAATTCTTTGAACAAGAGGAGTACATGAAGGTTAATGGGCATCCCTCTATTCCTGCTGATAAAACTGCAGCAGCTCTTGCAGTAAGCACAAGAACTGCTACTGACAAGAGAGTGACAGGAGAGCAGAAATGAGTGGCTCCACACACTAACAAGAGGCCAATGTTACAGATCAAGCTAAGATTTTTTTTTGTAGTAAAAGTAGATTGAAAATAAAAATACAGTGTCTTAGCTTTCTTCCAATAGGCCCAAGTTTGATACAAAAGAGATTATTTAAAAAGTTAGAATGGTTTACAAATAATTACTAATTCCTTGTATATATCAATAATTAAAACGCATTATATGAGAGAAGTTACTAAAATATACAATTTTATCTCCAGTTCTTTTCTTGGAGGCACCATCTATAGGAAAAAAATTAAATTTAACTGAAGCCAATTTTCTCTTCAATACATGAACTATTGGGCGTAAGATATATTTAGAGTGATCTTGCATGCAGATGCTTGTAGCCTCGGTGCAGAGCGTAGTACCAGGCAGCTGATTGTTGAGAGGATGACAGATCTTAAGTTATATAATTTTTTCCCAGTGAATAAGAACCTTATGAGACAGAAAGCCAACACATGTATATTTTTGTCTTTTACGTACTTTCACTATAAAAAAAATTGCTGTGACATCAATGTGACAATAAAAAATAAACCTTCCAAACTTCTAAAACTCAATATGAGACAAAATGATTTCAATTCCTGAGAGGCACACCACCTCAGCCAGCTATCCTAAATGTTGAATGAAATTTTAATTTTAAAATGAGTAGAATGAGTTCTTGTTAGCTGTCAATCTTCCAGCACATCATACATCTTCCATAAGCTTTATATGTAAAACCTCTTTATTTCTGCCATAGAGCATGGCATTATATGGTGCATGCAATGTTGTCCTTCTGGATGAGTTAAATGACACTTTTAATACTCAGGAAAGTAAAATCAGCAGAGCTTTTTTATTTCACTTTGGTAATTTGCTTCAAGAATTACAAAATTTGGAATCACACTTTTTTTTTCTCTCTATTAGGAAAATTCAGCAACTCTTAGGCATCACCTCTGTACTGTAAATTATTTCAAAGTATATTTATTTCTGAAATATTTTTAAATAATTCCTGAAAAACATTTCTAACAATTTAAATTGTGAAGAAAAATTAATAAATATTATTACTTCTAAGGCTAATATTTAATGAAAGGTAGCTGTTTGTCAAACTGTTTAATGAAACATAATGGAAAAATATTACAGCTACCTATGTAACAATGGAGATAAAAGTTCTTACCAGCAACTACATCATCTGCAACAGACTCTGATTGACATTTAAACACATATCCAATATAGCAATCCACATTCATTTCTCTACATATAAAGCCAAAGTGGTCTGGGTGTTTGATTCCCTGTGAAATAAGAAAGAGGTGTTAAAACACAAGACAAAGTAGAACTCTTTGCTTCTTTAGAGTATTTGTGGGCTAATTAATGTGCTTCAGACACTAATGAAGCAAAACACTCAAGATAACATGCTAACTTGTGATGTCAATTCAATTATTACTGCAGATGTGCCTCATTATTTTAGTTGTATCTTTAGCAAACAATGAAATTCCAGCCTGTCTAGGTAGTGTGGTGGTAGTGTGTCTGCCTCACATTCAACAGGTCGCGAGTTCGAAACTTGCTTAGGGTGAGTTGCCCGGATAAGGCTTTTTTCAAGGTTTTCCCTTATCCTGAGAAGGCGAATATTGAGTAACTTTAAGCTCCATGGACCCTCAAAATCATTTGAGCATAATTCAACAATTTCATTCATCATCCGTTATGACCAACTAGGTTAAGCTACAACAGATATTAAATTCCAAATATTCCTTACTGCCTTCATTAGCGCAGAATGGAATTATTGTTGGTATTTGGAGCACACTTTAAGGGTTGTATTTTGATTTAAAAAAGAAATAATCTTTTCTGATTGCTGTAGGCATTACTCATTTCCTATATTGCCAATCATGGAGGTTAATGGAATTATTTTTTGGTACAAGAATAAAAAATTCCATATATCACATGTTTATTTGTCTGAAAAGTTTACCCTAAATACTAATAATTTTACTGACTTTCTCTTATGTGTATGATTTATGTTCACTCGCTAATCCTCATTTTTTAAATTCAGTATAAAAGCTCTATCAGCTTCTCCCACAAAATCAGCTTTTCAGTGCTTTCTACTTCCAGCATTTAGTACACATTTTGTAGTCAGTTTGCAGTTTCCAAAATACTACACTTTCTATGGCACACAGCAGTAATAGGTATTTGTTTATGAGATCACGAGAGAAGTTATTTAAAAAAATTATGCTGCTACAAACAAATCTTTTGCAATTGATAACCGTGCCTCACATAATTATAACCTTGAAAAGTATGCCAACAATAATATTGAACATTGCAATAAATAAACAATAAGATAAACAAGATTAATCTGACAACATATATCACACAATAGCCAGTATAGCATGAGCAATTATTTATGGCAAAACCATAAAATCATTGCATCTATACAGACTAGATTATTGCTTTTTAAATAGCCAAAGTAGTAATGCAAAAGGAAACAGTTCATTTAATGACTACTATAGATGCATTTTACCAGTTTTATACATGACCTAAATTGAATTTAAATAAAAATTTGTCCTGTAGTAGTGAGCATTAAAAATAAAGGTTTGGAAGACCTGTTATGTTAACTATACTGCAAATTCACTATACATGCCTTAAACATAGCTTTTGGTTCCTTAAGCTGCAATATCAACTGATTACTTCTTTAACCAAGAACACACTAAAGTTAAGCTTATATGCCAATTTTTGCTCAACTAAATAAGCAATCCAAAATACAAATGAAATTAAAAAAAATCTCACCTGAATGCAACTGGCTACATCTTTTAGATGCTTATGTAACAAAATCTGTTTTCGGTCTGGGCTAATAAGACGCAGATCTAAACGACCCACTTGAAACAACATGGTTCGGTTGTGATCTCCCTGTGCCTATGGGAATAAGGTTCATGATAAGTTAAAGGAAATACACAGACATACATACATCCATCCATTTGTCCATACTAATTAAATTTTCTTTGCTCAAAAGAGCTCAGAATTAACACAAAGTACTAGCTTCATATTTTTTGTTATATTTCAGGGCTTTTCAAAAGGAAATGCTAATTTATATTTGTTTTTGCCATGAACTAATTTGTTAAATGGACTTCATATTCATGATTCTTATAATTTCCACTATCACTAAACATGTATTTTTTAATTCTTCTATGGGACAGAATATTTCTGAAACACAACTCTCCACTGGTTTAAAACTCATATTTTGTTTGGGTTTCAAGGGTAATTAGTTGATGTGCTCAGAACTTGAAATTGTTTTAACCCAAAGTGATATTAAAACTGTTTACAGTGTTAAAAGTTTGGCAGTTGCACTTGATAGCATAAATATTAGCCATAAAATTTAATAGCAACAAAAAATGGCTCATCCTCTGGTATAATAAATCACCCTACTATCCGAGGAAAAATAGACTAAGATAAACCACCAAAAATTCATAAAGAAAAATGCAACATCTATGAACCAACCAGCCAATACAACTTCTACAAATATCAGTTAACCTCAATTGGGCTCATGAGCTAGGGAAACTATTTCAAGCTTGTTTAATTCTGCAGAAAATTTCTGTTAAAAAATGCATTTATCAAAATAGTGACTCTTACAGTGATTAAAGTTCACTTCCCATATTTAAAAATAATTTACGTGATATTTAAATTCTCAGCATTTTAAACAACTTTATTTCTATTTCTAGGGATTACTGCTGTAGGTTATGTCTGTTATTTATTAATTCAATTATGTGAAATCATCCAACAATGTATATTTCATATACACTATATATTCAATAAATTCTTTCTCTGGAAAAGACTGAGAATAAGAAAAATGGTAACATCAGAGAGATACAAAGGCTAGCAGTCTGATGAGTGGCTCAAATGAGCACAAAAATTAAAACTTCACTGTTTGAAGATAACTTTGGATATCTCTTTGGGCCAAGACTTAAATTTCTGAGTAGTGCACCTCCTGAGTCAGTAATCTAAAGAAAATTTTAGTTTTAAATGAGTGGAGTCTTGTAAGACGTCTGTACCAGAGTTACACCATTATAAAATTAAAAGAAAAAATATTTTATAATGGAGTGCATAGGAGTACTTTCTCCATACAACACATGGAAAGTTATACAGCAAAGTAATAAAATTAAATAAAGACCATGGCTCAAAAAACTAAAATCTAATCACTTACAGAGTTTTCTATCTTCCTGAATTCCTTAGCACTTCCAGTAGAGGCAGCCCTGTTTCTTATTGGCTCCAAAGACCTATGAAAAAGAAAAAGTGTAATGTGAAGTTTATAGGCAAAACTTGGGTGAACGTCTGAATCAGTAGAAAAATGAACTATGACAAAAAGATTTAAAAATTAAGACTCATGCAACTAGAAAAGCCTGACAACATAGGTAAATCATTGCTATGACAACCAAAGATTAATTTATCTTAATGTAAGTTTCTCTGTTACAAAAAATAAAAGTAAACATGATCCCTTATCCATGTACTCCTTTCATTCTTCATTCCGAGCACAGATGAAAAATACAAAACGTAATATCATGACAGTTTACACTGTGTTGCTGTTCTAAGATGCAGATTCATAGCTTAAGATTTTAATGCATCTGAAGAAATAGATATAAACCAAATTTCCATTTTATAATTTTAACAGTGCACAAGTACTGCCATCAGTCATGGTCTTACAAGTTTCAATGTGGAGCCAGTTTTTAGACTAAAAAATTTGTTCAACTAATATAATTTAATTTTATCATGGACTGCTCCTCTAATGAGAGATACAGATTGAAAGCTGAAATCTTTTGCTTGCAATGATATACTTCGTTAAAATATAACATAGACACTACTACTCACAGTTAAACAATTTTCAAATATTAATAAACACTAAACAACATTTTTTCTTATTACAACTGCAAACACATTCATAAATGGTACAATTTCCTGGCTTTGAAACTAACATAACTCCATTTGCATTATAGGTATGCATTTTTTTTTCAATTGTTTAAAAAAGTGTAATTTGTTACTATTTGTACAATGGTAGTCCCAAGTGTCTAACATCCAGATTTATTGAGCTATTTTAATTAAAGATTTGCAGAATTAGTCCTGAATGTTATAGGCATCCCTAGTAAGTTTATGTAAAGGGTTCTAATTAGCTATTTCTTTTCTAACATTTTTAAAATTAATATTCATTAAATTGTTTTCATATATTCAAATCATGGGGCAGTGCACAGGCAGGCATAAATTAGCTGTAATATGCAATAAGAATTACACAAGTATGTTTATTGTAACCTGAGTTATTACCTTTTGAGTATACGAAACTGTCTGAAAAAATTAATTCATAGTAACTTGCATGCCAAGATTTAGGTAATGGTGTAGGATAGATGCCGTCGTCTGCTAGCTAAGCCACGCCCTTGGGCTACGTCATATACGCGTAGCCAACATAAGATACCCTGAGAATACAAACATATGCTGAATAGAACGTTGCCAACCTAAACATTAAAAAAGTTACAGCTATTATTAAAACTGTACAATTTACCTGCATTTTACTGCAATAAGTTTGTAATGAATAACATAGCTGCATACAAATAACGCAGCAGGTCGGGCAGCATATTCTCATTGTTTTTGAGCCAGGAGACTAACATTGCTGAAGCACTTTACTGCAATAAGTCTGTAGTGAAAACACTGTCATGTAAATTAGGTGAAATATAAGCGAGAGAGAGAGAGAGTGTGTCTCAATGGTAGTTAGGGTGACGTGTGAACGTGCACGCGGGTGTGTCTGTACACAGAATATCTGTAGAATAAAAAGTCTGTCTAATGTCTTATTTGCTATTTAAGTCAGATACACTAAGAAAAATGTCAAAAAAGTTTTATTTTGGTCACTAAGTGCTATGGTTCCTGAAGTCCTATTGTAAAGGTCTCAGAGCATCATTTATCAGTCTTGGGTGTCTTATACATAGCATAAGTATATAGCACGGGACCAAGGCTTTACTTCCAAATGAAGTGTTAAACATTTTTACGATCAAAAAATCCATCGCCCTGCGTCGGATTTAAACCCGTGATCTTGGGAATCAGAGGCTAAAGAATATAATTAAAGAATGTTACAGATTGCTACTCTTATCTGGTCTATTCGTTTATAGTCATATTATATGCTGTTCTAAAAAATAAAAAAATGAAAAAATAAATGGAGAAAATAAAACACTAATGATTTAATATTTTATGTATACAGTTAAAAAATAATTACAATAATGATAATAATAACATCAATAATACGTATTAACAATATATATGTCTACATTATTTCGCGGTACACACTGCGTTTGTGTTGGTAACAACTATGAGTAATGCTAGTTTTACGGCATTACGGTTGGCACCATCCATCCCACGTGACGTCAGGCAGACGACGGCACCTTTCCTACACCCTTACCAAGATTTATATGTCATTCTCATTGTACTAATTCAGCACATCGGCTCTATTAATTCTGCCATCTGCTAAACGGAAACTACATCGGAGTATCTATAGTAGGAAATGAAAGTCAAATTTGTGGATTGTGGTGAAAACACAGAAATTAATTTAAAATAGGTTACTAAACAGGTCTGCGATTCAGATCCAGCAAAGACCGTGAATTCAATTCCTTCTAAGTAACACATATATCAACTCAGCCATAAGCGGATTGTGGTGAAAACACGGAAAGAAAATCACGCAGCTCTATTAATTCTGCCGTTTGCTAAACTGTGGCGAAAACACAGAAAGTAACTTTGGAATAGTTTGCTGCAAGATGCCACTTTAGTTTGAGGTTAGGTGGGCCGGATGTATTTACATTACCATTACATGCACTCTTATGCGTTGTTTGTTTTCTATTACAACGAAGTTTTTTTCCCCCTCTCTTGCAATCATTGTTGATCTAGAATCCATTTTCACAAAATAAGCAAGCAGGGTCTACGTTTACAATTCAAAAACCACGTGCACAAGGCAAGATTTGAATTGATGTTGTTTGAAATCAAAACAAAGCACTAAGCAAGTGCTGCTATCTCTTGGCCATCGAGTATACTAGGTGAAACAAACTACAAGGTCGGACTATAAAAAGGCGGCCAATTCGAAAATAGTAAATGTTCAGCAAGAAAAATGTGAATATTTAGATATGCACAAACGTGGCCACTGTCCTTTTAAATTCCAACCCCACAAGCATTTAAAATTTTAATTTTATATGAAACATTATCACTATATAAATAAACAATATATTTTTTTTGGAAACTGCCTTAAAGTGGTAAAATAATCATGGTTCAAGTCCCGGCTGCAGCATTGAATTTTTCAAGCTGATTCTACCTCTTCAACCTCTGCCCTACGTACAGCTGGTGTGAAAGAAATAATTCACAAGAAATGAACTAAATGCACTAATATCATATCATAATTTATGTTTCAACCAAAGCACCCAAAAATCATAGTAATTCAACTAAATAGAAATGCATATTTACTGTTGCTTTGACCATGTGGGATCTCTGGTGGCAGCTGATTGATTATATGCAGGAACTTCACCACTTGAAGACTGTGGATGTGACAAATTATCTGCTTCTTCCTTATGTCGAGCTCCTGATGGTATACTTGTAAGAGTTTCAACCGAGCCTCCCAGTTTACTTGGTGCAACTCTTCCATTCTCTCTCATTAAAGGAGAGAGCACAGTAGGTGAGACAATGTTCAAATGATCTGCTGAGCCAAGTTCACTGGTGCAGCCTGAATCCTGCAAATACACAAATAAAATTACAAAAGTTGATCCACAACTGATACAACATAAGTATGTCACATTGAAAATGCTTGTCCTCAAATGCATTAAATAAAGAACCACTTTGATTGTCAACTCCTTAAATAAAAATAAGCAAAGAAAGTGTTCTGTTTGTTCATGAACTAGGAAGAAAAATAAAAGAAAAAAAAGAAAAGCAGCAGAATGTGGCCATATACTCAGAGTACACTAGTCCATAGTATCATTTACTAGCTTTTAACTTGTCTAAATTATTTCTCAGAAAAGTTCTGTGTACCAAGTGAGAAGATTCTGCGGTAACACGCAAGGCTCGCATTCGGGAGGTCGTGGGTTCCATTTCCAAGCCAACCTTGGCCGAGTAGTTAGACCACTCACCTCTCACCTAGATGGCCTGGGTTCTATCCCAAGCGACCACATGTGAGATTTGTGGTGGTTTTTCTCTGGCTTCTCTGGTTTCCGCTGCCATCACAATCCACCAATGCTCCATCTTCATTCTAAGTATCATGTGTCATCGCCTGCGGTGACATTGTAGTAAAAGCAGACATTAAACACTATAAAAAGCAATCAACCTTCCTGATCCTTGGATTTTTTCAAGGGGTTTTCTGGGTCACCAGCAAATGCTGGGGAGGTTTCTTTCATTCCCCAAATTTTCCATCCCTTCATTTCATTTCATCTTTCAATACAGCCTTTCCATGTAGAAGAGTCAGCAGTTGTGCTACAGCCAAGGTGATGACACTTTGCTTTGTAATTGCTGTTCTCTCTGCTGGGTAGACTTGGTGGTCATCTATTTGCACGAGGGGGAGGGGGCAGTGCTATAACCTGTGGGCTGGCAGCTGCTGGTGAAACCTAGTGGAAGGATGAAGAACTACCAACATCATAAGGGCCTACCTCGACCACACACTTGCTCCGCATACCTCATGTTTCCCTTCATCTTGCACTTCCACCCTGGGGTCTGACATGCAATAGGTACATAGTGCTCAGTACGGAATCCCCTCTACTCAGCAGTCCATTCAAGTCCAGCTATCCCTTATTCGGAAGTTAAGGTTTTGTAACATTAAAAACTATTGCAGTTTAATAATGTTAATATTTTCTTAGTATCAAAGTACATTAATCCTATATTTTATAAAATATTCATTATTTTATTTTGATTACCTTATTTATTGCCATCTCAAGTATTATTTACAGAGTGTAAATGTTGCAGCAGTGCTATGTGGCATTGTTAACCACAATGAAACCAGCAACAAAGAGGGTAATCCAAAAAAAAAAAATTTGCTGCCATACTACAACTTAGATTCTCTATCGATCTGTCGTAACAATATTCATGGTTACTGTATAAATTTCTAATATCCTAAGTTAACATTTTGAGGTCTATAATAATTTATTTCCTTCAAATGACACAGCCAGCCACATTAAACAGAGCATGTTACATATTGCAGGAAAAGCTGATAAATAAGAACATATGGATTTGGTACTAGAATTAAAATGGCTGCTTTTCCAAATACTTCTTTGCAAAATTTTGCTTTTCTCTGCATATTTACTGACATTGTAAGGAGGCAAGGAAAATATCTGCTTAGGCATCAGCTAACATTGTAATGCCTAGTACCTTAGATCATTCTTCCAGATCAAAAATAAATTTCTTCTATGAAAGCTACTGATAACAGCTTCGCTGAATAGAATGCAACCATTCTGTCATCAAATAGAATTGCAAAATCATCTTAATCTCAAAGCCATTCACTCTATTTCACAGACTTACATAGCACTCAAAGTATAGTTTATGCAAAAGTCTTGTTAATGTCTGAGAACAATGCCATGCTGACTCGGCCACCATTTCGGATGTTGCTACTGTCTTGAAGGGATAGGAGATGGCATCAGTGACCCCATTTAGTGTTTGTCTAATGGCATTCCTCTTGTAGCCAATGGTAGCGTACCTGTTAGAGAGACAGCTGCACTTCAACTCCATCTGGAGTTTCACTTAGCTACCTTTCAGATATCATGTGGAAAGTAGAGGAAGGCATGAAGACCTCATTTTAGTGTTTGTCAAATGGCAGTTCTCTTGTAACAATGACAGCATATACCTGGTATGCATAGACAGTTGCATTCCAAACTACATATTGAGCACATGTAGTGACCTCCTGTGTGCAGTTGCTACCTGCTGCTTCATGCCCAACAACAGTCGTTAAATGAAACTGCACATTAATGCAGGTAATACACAAACTGTACTTAAATGTGAAATTGTGCTATATTCCAGAGGATTTCTTCTATTACTTACAAGAATGCTAGAAAGCAAATTTTGCTGACTGCAGTTACACAATACATTTAAAATCCAGAATAAATTTGGTCTCACAGTGCACTATGATGAACATCTAAATGACTGTGTGTGGAAACAGAGCTCAAGATATATAGAACTGAATAACAAACAAATCACCCAAAATATTAGAAGCTCTTATCAACCAGAAAATGAACTTTTCTTTCGTATATTTATTCAAGACACAAATTTGATTAAATAAAACAGAACATAAATGATAGAAGCTCAGAAGTTTCAGTGACCAAAGTCATGTCCTCAGACATGACAAGCAAACTAACTTCTCAAGCAGAAGCAGTTATTTTTAAACCTGGCCATGAAAAGATAAGTAAAAAGGAAGCCTGTAGCATTAGAAGAAAATATCAAGTTAATCATAAGCTACTGATAAATCTCAGTAGTGAGGCCACCACGGTAGCTCAGTGGTTTTGTTCCCAACTCTAATACTGAGTATCCATGGTTCAATGCCCGGCTTGGGGGTTGTGATTTTAAGTTGGCCCTGAGAAGTATTCCAAAGGCCCAATGTGGTTCAGATTACACAGTAAAAGCTATAGGGCCTCTCATTTCACCATCAACCTCACCATCACTCTACTATTGAAGGTAATGGACACTGCTTCCAGCCCAGAAACTGGTCTAGCATCACTTGGTGGAACAAGGTTACCACCAAAGTTGAGAGATCATATGGGGAGCATTAGAAAGCACCTCAAATGTAATTGTGCAATCAAGCATCTAAATGTTTCCTGCTCCATAAGACTCTGCAGTTAATAGATCTGCCGGTCCGCATGGCCACGCTTGCTGAAGTGCCTTGCTTTAGTGCTTCGTGGCACAGGGGATTGTGGTTTCAAGTCCCGCCTTGGGCATGGGATTTTGTGTGCATGTTCGTCCATGTGTGTGTGTATTTAAAGCAAAAAGCAAATCAGTAATCAAATGGAAAAACAAAGGAAATGTTGCAAAAAGGAAAAAAAGAGAAAAAAGAAAGAGGAATACAGTGCTGGAGTCCCAGCAAAACTCTGGAACTGTATTTTTTATGGGGAAAAAAAAATAGTTCTAGGCCTGGTACTATATAATTTTCAAATATTAGACTCTTGCTTATCAATGTAGATTTTTTAAAGAATTGAACCCACCTGAGATCCTCTGCGATTTTCTTCTTCTTTATTAAGTTCTGCAACAACATTATTCTGTGGTTGGTTGATGTAACCATTGCTGCCAGTAGTAGCACAATCTGCTGTTATTTGAAAATGACTTCCATTTTTGTTTGTTTTTCCTTTGGATTTCTCCAATTCATGTATTCTAAATTTTTCTAAGGCATCATCAATAAATGATTCTGGAACTTTCTTGTGGGATACTTTTATTTTTCCAATGTAAAGCACCTGAGTAATCAATAAGTACTTCATTAATAATTAAATTACATCAAAAGCTCAGTTTCATGAAATAAATTTGACTCTGGGGTAGCATGGTTTCCTGACTTTATTTAGTCTCTGGCAAAGTGGGAATAGCTGCATAACAAATTTAATTTTATATGAAATATGTAATTCAGGAAACAATATCAAATTTTCTTATTGCTCCTGGCCCTCAGCAGGAACTCAATTAGAAGTGGGTAGGTGAGGCAAGGGGAGACACTTAGGTTGTGCCTCATGCTACAAGGTTGAAAGGCATAAAGGCTGGTTTCCCCTTCCTTCTGCACCATTTCAATGATTCATACTGACACGCTGAAATGGTGTTATGTCACACAACTGTGACACATCAAAATAACAAGTTTGCTGATTCCATCCTAGGGTAGGTAGAACTAGAAAACAACCAAATTCAACTTGTAATTGAAGACCATTGTTCACACATAGTTCTTTGATGTAAAAATTAAACTTTTAAAGTGATGCATTTGTGAAATTTTAAAAATCTACATGATTCATGATATTTCATTGAAATTTATACCATTTATTATACATAATAATAGTGATATTTTTGCCATGTATCGTAATTCTATCATGCATAGTTATTTATATAATAATGTTTCATTGTCTAAATTCATTATTATAATACTAGGAGCCACGTGATGCATTTTTAAAAATATTCACACAATAAATTCAAGTTCTACAGTAAATGAGTTTACAAATAGATCTGTAGTATCATAATTTTTTATATTAACCCTTATTATGGTCGACAAATTTTTATTTTTTTTAATCTACAAAACTCTTGCTTTTTCAAAATGTAATAATTTATTTCTCAAAATTGGAGCATTATTTCTAAAACATATATGACCATTTTCCTTAATGTACATTTGAGAGGCAGTATAAAAAAATTTGAAAGAAATTAGTTATACATTATATCATGTTTTCATGTTTCCATTTTGAGTATGGCAAAGTGTTGGAAAAATTGTTGCGAGATAACATGGTTTAAAGTTGGGAGTGCCTACTGAATAAGCAGTACCAGCATCAATTAATTGATATTTAATGTGGGCCAAGTAGGAAAAATTATATATGTTCTTAAAGTTTAGAACTCATATTATTTTATTATAAAAAAATTGTTTCATTTTTCACAATTTTGGTTCAGATTTCACAGATGCATCATCTTAAGCTTCTAATCTAACTATGCAGCTCAGCACTAACAGGAAACGAGGTGAAAAAAGATAAATAACCATCTAAAAGTGTGATAACTGCTCAACAATTATAGAATAAAATTAACATCTTGGAAATGAGTTCACGTAATAGATTTAAGTTTTAACTTGACTGCATATTATACTGTCATACTATGATCAACATTTCAAGTAGCCAGTAAAATGTTGCTGATTGTAAGAATTTTACCATTGTATTGCTTTACAATGCAGTATTACAACTATTAACTATAATCCTGAATAATAAAATCTTATGTTATACAATGGAAAGTACTATTTAAAAAATGACAAATGATCCAAAATCTTTTACTTCTTTTAAAATTAAGGCCTACAATTACTCCTAAGACATGGATGGGTCCATAATCACTATCAGACATTCTTAATTTTTAGAATAAATAAAATTTGGGAAAACACCCTATGCATGCAGATTTCACTTTTTGAACTCTAGCCAGAATTTTTACCTTTTAAGAACCCTTTCAAAGAAATAGCACATAATTTAAAAAGGAAAAAACGAACTTAACTGAATTTAAATTTATTCAGACGCACACAAGTGGCCATCTAACATTAGGCTTGTGAAGTCTCAGACAGAATAAATTACATATCATTACAAAAGGTTTACTTACTTCAAAAAAATGTGATGAACTAGGAGATATGTCTGCACATAGTGATGTAAGTGCGGCTGTACTGCTGATGGAACGTCCACCATATGGAGCCATTCCCCCACCATCTTTGGACTGCTCTCTCATAGAGTTGAACAGTTCCGTCACCTATAACACATTTCAATTACACATCTTAATATGATACAAACTGGGTCATCAAAATACAGAAAAATGGCAAATATAGAGTCTATAGGATATATTTCCATCTTCATATACATTTTAAAGTATGGATGACAAGCTACTTAACTGATTCGTGATTGGTAAATTACTTTCCAGTGAAGTAGCCAGTGTTTGAAGTTTAAGCTCCCCTTGGGACTAGCTAAGGAATTTTCTGTACATTTAGCCACTTTTTATGCTATATCTTATAGTTTTATCACCAGCTTGATATCACTGCCATCAACATTTTCTTTTAAAGCTGAATATGGATAACATCTGCTCACAGGTTTAGACTTAACAAATTCTGCACTTTTTCTCCACCAAAGTTGAATTTCATATCCTAAGGCCTATTATATCAAGCACTTTCATCACAATATAGTGTTAGATTTCCAAAATGAAATTCTAATGCTGGCTTCCAAAAAACAAATAAAAATAAGAATTTATTTTTCCAACCAGTAGATCCACCTACATGAAGTGGTAAGTGTTGCTGAACTGCTGTCATTGTTATTAAAGTATCAATGAAATTTTATAGATACTCTAATAACAAGGGGCTATTTTCACATTGATGTTACAGATTGAGCTTGGACTAATTATTAATGAAAATAGATCAAAGTTGACAAGAAAAAAGATTTACAAATTAGAATGATACATTATATTTAATTCCTTGCATATTCAGTGTTGAAAAAATATTAAATGAGAGAACTTACAAAAATGAGCAATTTTTCTCTCTTCAGTTTTCTTTTATTTTCTTTCTTTCTTGGAGACTCCCATCACTGGGGAAAAAATGAAACATACCTTTGAACCCTCTTTGCTAAATGAACTCTTGGTTGTAAGCTATCTTTAGTAAGGTCTTGTGCACAGATACTTGTAGCCAAAGTTTACAAAAGGAGCAATGTCTAGTATCAGGCAGCTGACCATTGAGCGGAAGACAGACCTAAATTGGGCTGTTACAGTTTACAACCTTTAAATTCTTTTCTGAAGAATAGAGACGGTATGGGAGAGAAAGCCGAGACATTTGTTATGTTGTTTTTAACATATTTTCATTATAAAAAGTTCCAACTTAATCTGCAACATGACATATGACAATAGTCCCTTATAAGCCAACACATGACTCCTCTGATGCCATGTACCCTTTAGACTTGACTTGACTTCACATTCAGTTTCTGAGACTGAAACCCATAAAACTTCCCCTCATCCAGTAAGCATAATAATTTTGCAACACATGAAATCTGGAATGTTTACTACAGTAAATACTCAAAAAAGTGTACAATAAATGGGGATGGTAGTTTATAAGAAATTAAGAACACTGGATGAGTTAGCGGTATTATTTCTTCCCATCACTCACACTGAAATTCTTCCTGGTACCACAATAAACACTGATTAATGCAAAGAACGCCACTTCCTAAGCTACTAGATAATATTTCTAGTCCATATTTTATGCTTCAAAACATGAACTATGGACAAAACCTGTCACAAAAGATGGAAACTTTATCCTTCTGCCATAGAACACAAATAAGAATACAATTTACATGAGGGAGTCAACTTTACTATTCAGGTCACCTAATGCTGAAGTTTCATACCTTGTTACTAGAGGTTGGTGCAATCAATTTTAAATCAGCACCCTACGCAATTTTTTGAAGCCCAAAGAACAGAAGGCAATGATGGTGATGAAGCATAGATAAACATATAAGCTCGGCTCTGGTCTATCATAATGTCAATTAGTGTGTACACTCAATCTGCAATCGTAGGGGGACAGCTACAGCTTAAGATCCACAAAAAATTGATTTTCAAAATATTTATTGTCATCAGAAATTCTTCCAGAATATTTTCCTGAAAATAATATTTCAATAACTGGTATAGTTTTCAAGTTATGATTTAAAAGTCAAGATGCTGCATCAAGATACTCATATGAGCATGTCTGACTCATTTCCCACAAATTTATTTTCAAGATCTGTTTCCCTGATAAATTAAGAGGTATGACACTATTTCTCTGAAATTTTTTGTGTCTGTTTGTGTTAGGTATATCTACAATACAGTATAAAATTTATTGCTTCCCTCTGTTGTATAATTGTGCTGTTAAAAAATAAAAACTCTTTAACTGTTTTCCAAAAATCTCTACATTGTATTCACCACTAAATTAACAATATAATTTGTTGCTAAATAGTGCTTATTTTGTAGCTATATTCCCTAACAACAAAATAAAATGTACAAAATTTTCAAAATAGCAGAGACTTTAGAGAAATTCTGTAACCTTGCAGGGGAAACAATTGTCATTTTGAATAATAAAAACATATTTTAAAATTGTATATTTCTGTTCAAAAATATCAATGTAATATAAAATAGTATATGTATTTCTCATATAAAAATGTCCATAATTGTAAATATGACAATTCTAGAGAAAAAAAGTATAATATTACCAAAATTTCATTACCGTAAACTGTATGTACACCCTTAAATTACAATATAATGGAACAGAATTTAAAGCTTTGTCGTATCCATAGTAAACATTTGCAGCACTTTGAATCAGCCCACAATCCTGTAGAATTGCTTCCTTCACTATAAGATCATAAAAAGCCTCCATTCCTGGACATTTTATGTGCAAATCTTAAAAGTTGGTGAATATGCAAATGCATATACTCCTAAAAATAGGTACTAATATTATCTAATAATAATTAGAAATATCTGCATTTTGTTATTCATATCACACAATGCAGGGTACATTGTTTATAATTAAATATATAGCTTACAGGTAATTTCACTACTCTCTCCTCCGGCGCTGGACATGAACTCCATCTCTGGTAATGGCACCTTGTGACCATCATCTTATTAAATAAAGTGAAGCACAGTGCTATTTAGTAACTTTAAAACATAAAACAGGTAAGCCATATCCCATCACACTAATATATTGTTTAGTATAAGTAGGCCAAACTGTTTATCAAACTGGTGATAGTATGGGTGCTGATGCTATTCATCTGGTGCTTCTAAAGCCACTAATCTCACTTCCCTAATGCTGTGAAACATACGACCTGTTTCAAATTAGACTGTGACTGCCATCACACCAGAATCCTGGTTATGTAATCACTGTAATGAATGCTAACACTGTTTATACATATACTGAAGATTTACAAACTTCAAGCATGGCCTTCATTTGAGTGTGAGCTTCTTTTTTTTTTCTTTGCTTACATTGCAGCTGTCATTGTACACATATTTATGTATTTTACTTCCTTGATTCTTTTCTTCAAGTAAATTTTATTTTTAGTTTTCCCTTCCAACATTATATTTTTTAAAGTTATTTCACAATTTCTCTTCTTACAAGACATAATCAGGTGGATACTTCAGAAATAAAATATGTTGCAATTCATTTATTATGTTATTTTTTGTGCTTTGGACAACAGAGAGAGAGAGAGAGAGAGAGAGAGAGAGAGAGAGAGAGAGAGAGAGAGAGAGAGAGAAAAGTGTTACACTTTAAATAAAACAATTATACACCTTGAAACCTGCTAACATGAAACATGTAGGGCTTATTTGTACTCTTATCAGCTGAAGATATGCAATACACTAGACATACAAAAAGCTTCTACTGTGACCATTTACATTAACAATTAAAATATGGAATAATATTATGGGGAATTGTATAAGCAGCAATTTTTATTTTCAAACTACAAACAAAAGCACTGAGAACTATGGTTGGCATTTTAAAAGAAAAGAAAGTTTCAGAGAACACTTAACAAATGAACAGATTAACTTTGTCATGTGTATAATAACAAGAAATACTAATGTACATTAATTTCAATGACTTAGCCTTAAGCTCAGAAGTTCATGCTCTTAATAAACAGAATAAAAATATGCTGCATCTCATTATGCATAAAACTAAATATGAAAAGTCTTTTAAATATATTCTAAAATTATACTGTAAATCAGCTCCCTATTTAAAGGGTCCATCAAAAAATGTTAAGACTGAATGAAATATGTTGTATTTAATTAAACAATGTAGTAAATTTCTGTCTAGAAAAAAATATCCACAAGCAATTTAACTGTCTAAAATATATTCACAAGAACTTATTATCTGGGACTGGAGGTAAGCCTGATTAACCATAATTCAAAGCAAAATTACTAAATGAATACAAGCTTTTATGTACAATAATGAAATGTTCATCATTGCAAAAGCAGATGAGAAAACAATCTAAAGCCATTCAGATGAGACACTTACTGCCCTAATATTTGTGTTTCAGGTATTGAGGATACTGAAAAGGAACCCTATTTAGACATACACATCACTTTAGCTTTTATGCTGTGCCTATAATGTCACTTGAATTGTATCATGTTATATAAATGACATCACACATTCTATGTATATTATTTATCATGTAATGTTTATAATTATCTGCTATTTTGACAAGTTCCAAAATATGTAACTGTTACTATGAATGAAATGGATTGAATTGAATGATTTGCTGCTGATACTCCAAATAAAATACATAGTGGAGTTGTTCATATAAAATGCTTAGAAACAAAATTAATAAAGAAAAAAAAAAAAACATGGAGGGAAATGGAAAACGTAACTGTTATATAGACATGCAGCTAACTCAAAAAACATAGTTTATAGTTTTTGAGAAAAAGGAATCTGGTTTGGAAAACTGTTTTGAGATAATTGCAATTTTATATTCTTTAATTTGCAATTTTATGTTTGTTGCCTTAAGATGCAACAAGATGTTTGTTGCCTTTTAGCAGAAAACACATGTTGAGATTTTAAAAAGTTTTAGCAAATGGAATATGGAACCCCAAAGTTTAAACCTACTCACTATGCATTTAAATATTTTATTAAGAGTTAGAGTTTTAAATGACAAAAGTATAAATATTCTGAAACACAAGGAATTGCAGAGCTGTTTTCCATTAAACAGAGAAAATGTCAATGTTTCCTATCTTATCAACAAAAAATTTGCAGCAGAATTTGCAAAAGAGAGATTGAGCCATGCCATGGCAGATTGCCTTTCTGGTATTTTTTTCTAAAACTAATCAGAATATTTAAATCCATTTGAATTATATAAAAATTATAGTGGTGAACATTTATAAAGAACATCCAGTTATAAAAATGTTGCTTATAGGTTTCTTTTGTCATCTTGGTTTTAATTGAAGTGAACTTAAACAATCATCTCTGCAGACTGCAGAACAGCAGCAGCCACGAAGGCATGTGAAACCCTAAAAACACCAGAAGTCTGTATGAAAGATAGGATGGTCCCATAATAGTTCAACCTTTCTCCTTTCATCCTGGCTCTAATGCTCAGAAATTTCTATGCCTACTTATCATTTTTGCAAGATCCCAAAACCTTACCAAGTTTTGCCAAATGCATACCAAAGTAATTAAGTGAAATCACAAGGAAATTTGAATCATATAAACACAATATACAATTCCTCACTCCAACAAATAACACAGTTTTAAAGGCCTTTATGTTTCCTTTGGGCTCAAAATCATTAAAAATCCGCCAAGTTAGCAATAAAGCATCAAAATATCCTCATATTTTCAGATTCAAGAAAATGAAATTTAAATTGATTGGCATAAATATGAAAATCCTCCTAAATCCCCAGGTTTAAAACTTTGTAAATGTTATTTATATACCGAAAAAGCTTGAGGCAAGCCTGATATTAATAAACAATTTTAATATTACCTCAAATAAAAACTACCTGATGCATTAGACCAGCTTCCTAATCATACAAAAATGCAAATGCTAAAAAGTCCAAATTATTAAGACTGACTAGTTTCAACAACAATAGACGGCATAAACTAAGGAAATGGACAAATAGAAGAAGTGTAAAGGTATGGGATAGCCTAATGGAAATTCTACAATTTATACATTATTATTTAAAGATGGTCAGTCGATCATACCACAGGAGTATGAGGGCATAGAATACATGAGTAGGAAACTTGTAAAAGAATATAATAAATGGGGGATTAAAAACAAATTTGAAGAACTCCCCCCCCCCTCTGTCACTCTTGTGGCGAGGAAGATGGAATGGGGAGTATCGGACGCGAGGAATTTGGATACTTGAGGGTCAAAGGTAACTCAACCTACAGCCAGGAAATATTGAATCCAGAAAGGCAGATTGGCAATAGCTATAATATTAAATGGTGTTTTGTGCGATAAGACAATAATAGAGAAACAAAACTACTGAGCGCGCACCTTTTCTTGGGCCCTAGTTTTGCGGAGAAGCGAAGGCCGGGAGGAAGAAGAGAGAACTCGGCCGCCTGTCTTTTCGCATTGTCGTCAACCAAAGAAGGCTTCTTTCTTTGAGGCCCTCATCCGTTATGGTGAACAGATTATCTAATTAACCGAATAATTAAATAGAACACGGGCATGTGCGTGAACTCTGGGATCGACAGAATGAAATCTTAGCATTGAAGCCACCACATGTCAGGGTGTCTAGTGTACTTCAAGTCTCAATGTGGTCTTGTTGTTCTGAAATTGCGCGAAACCTACCGAATGAAGACCAGGGAGCCCAGCGCCCAAGAAATCGTGTGTGCAAAGTACACATTTATGAATCGAAAATAGGAAGTACGCTAACAAAGTGGCAAAACGTGGCATTTAACCACGAATCTGAGATGGTAGCTACTTTCCATTGAAACTGATTGTTTTGGGAGCTCTACTGGGCAGTGTAAATTAGAAAAAAATCTAAACAAAACCATTAGACAAGAGATGAAAGTCCGCGATACATTTTTTTTTTTTTTTTTTTTTTTTTTTTTTTTTTTAGCTATAAGCAACTAGGATGGTATGGTCGCGAACTCAGAATGCCAGATTTTAGAATGGATTCCACCAGAGAGAGGAAAGAGGGGTAGACCAAGAAAGGCCTAATGGACGATATAAGAGGTGATATGAAAGAGAATGGACGATATAGAGGTGATATGAAAGAGAGAGGCTTAGAGTTGGGTTGGAAAAAAAATAAGTGTGGGAAATTTTGATACAGGAAGATGTGATTTTACATTATAACCCGTTAAATAAGTACATTTATTGGCAGTTTAAAAGAATCTGTATGATTTAGGCATCTTTTGCTATCTTACAGCATATATAAAACTGAAATTACGCCTAGGGATAAGCTGGCTATTCTGAGAGAGAAATTGAATGCGAAGGGCCGCGAAAACCTTGAAGCAGCGAATATTGGCTCGTTCTGCGAGTCAGTTCATTGCGCGACAATTTACAGAATTAAATATGTTTACTTCGCCTCGTCCTTGTGGAAGCAGCGTGATTTAAGCAGCCGCTAGTATCTCATCCCTGTTGCTCTTCGTTGCGTTGTAGTACTGTGCCTTGCATTGTCATCCTTTCAGATCCAAAATATACTCAATAAGTAACCTAAAACAACATCGTGAATATTTCGGAAACGGTATCTGCTATAGTGTTTTCATTTTCGCCAGCTCACTCTAGGTCACTTTCCCCACTTTGTAACAGTTACCCCACTCCACTCATTTCCCCTTTTGCAATAACATCTTGCTGTAACTGGTCTTAAGTTATGAGGGTTAGGAGAAAGAGAGAGATATGTATAAAGAAGAAGAGTTGGGATGGGCGTGCGCAAGTAAGAAACCAGGAAGAACTTAGTAATAAATAATAATAATAATAATAATAATAATAATAATAATAATGGAATCGTATACTTACAAAATTGGCGCCGGCCCGCCTGGGTAGTAGGGTGGTAGCGTGTCTGCCTCACATTCAGCAGGTCACAAGTTCGAATCTCGCTTAGGGTGAGTTCCCCGGTTAAGGTTTTTTTGGGGGGGTTTCCCTTATCCTGAGAAGACTCCATGGACCACGAGATCACTTGAGCATCATTTCACCGATTCCATTCATCGTCCGATATGACCAAGCAGGTTAGAGGACGTTAAGCTATGCAAAAGGTAAAAACAAAATTGGCGCCGTCATCGCAGCTCATCTGTGATAGGACGAGAAGAGGTAATGAAACTCCTACTCCGAGTTACTAGTTATTCTTGCGAGAGAGGATTCTCTAAGCTTCACTCATTACAAAACTAAACTAAGATCAGCTATAAAGAAAGAATATCTAGGGAATGTACTACCACCGTTCATGAAACATAAACTCGCAATAGATGTCAGTTCAGAAGACATTTCTGGAGAACTCAAAAGGATGGTCCCGTTTAAATGGAGAATGTTGCTTTAACAGTCAGGTACCGTTCATTACCAAGTCTAAGTCCGGCTTCCTTCAACTGTAAATATTGCTTCAGTACAATTTAAATTCAAACACAATTTGTAAATACATGAATTAAGCATTATTTAAGCCTAACTGCTGTTAGCTCTTGAAAACTTCGAGTTTCGCATTCTGAAAAACACAAAAACCAGGTTTTGATGGAAACACGCCCCCCCGCCTGGACACCGGCCGAAGTCACAAGTGGCATCTTTTTCCCTTGCCACGCCGACACTTCCAACTCTGAAAGAAACCAACGGGATGAAGGATGTATGAAATGACATGGAGCAGGAAATTCGGGGGATGAAATAAACCTACCCAACACTCGCCTGGCGACCCGGGGAATCAGGCAAACTGGCCATGGGGATCAAACCCACGACCTCCCGAATGTGGGCCACAGATGAGTCCGCCTGAGCCATTCCGCTCATTGATGTAGGCTAAAGTCTGAAAAATTCAATGACATAGTCGGGAATTCAGCCACGCGCATTAATTAAATTGTTCCTTCGATATCTTGGACAGTTATCACTATCAGCAACCTGTTGTAATTTGAGCCAAGAAGGCCCACTATGTTTTATACGGAGTGAAAGATGTATAAGAATAGGAGGAAAAAAGGCATCCATAACTTTTGCTCCATCTTCAAGCGTTTCGCTAATAATAAACAGTAGGGGTGGAACCTCGGTACTGTCGATATTTTGATCTCTCGATATTCAGTGGTATATCGAAGTATGCTTTATTAAAAGTTGTTGCATTTCATTTTATGCTAGACAAGGAATGAAAGGAATCGAGACTTCACCTCATACGTATCCCAAAATTTGCTAGAATTTAGTTACTGCTAGATCTTGACTGCGTTTTCAGTGGGTGAATAACTGCAACATTCCATACTTTTGTGTCTAAATGAAGACGTGCAAAGCAATGGGAGAAGGGATAGATGTACTCAAATGACAATAGCTGAGTTGTGAATGAAGCTGCTTTACCTGACGCAATAGCCCGTTTCTGCAATAGCCTGGTTTGGTAAATCGCTCTCAGCCATTACATTTACCTACTACGGTGACTAGAATCTGTAAATCTAGCAGAAACAAACCAAAATGTGTGAGATAATGCAGCACATAAGTATATTTATTGTTTCCTGTCCATCTGGTTAGTTTGTGTTTACGCATGTCAAACTCGGGTCAAGAGCGTATGAAATTAAGTGGTGTTTTATTGTGAACACCTTTAATCTGCTGCGATTCTCACAGCCCTATCCTATTGAGCGTGAAAGACCGCTTAATTTTGCTCAGAGGCCGCTTTATCAGGCTTGAGGTTATTTTACGTGCCGTAAATTTATCACACGGGACCAACGACTTTACTTCCCTTCCGAAGGAAGCCATGCTAAGGATTTTTACCACCGAAAAAATCCATCGCCCTCCACCGGGTTTGAACTCACGATCTTGGGAATCAGTCTAGCAAGTTACCCCCTAGGCCACGGAGGACGACGTCAAGAGCATAGCTTACAGGTATATGGTATACAATAGATTATTTTCCATAAATATTTTTAACAAATAAACAAGAATGATAATGAATAAAAAATAAATGAATTATATTTTGAAGTAGACGGCACTAATAACAACAGAACAGTGTGTAAAATATTCAGAAAACACAGTTTTGCGCAGTGGTAAGTCACACAATACAACACATTTAAAAGAAGCGTGTTACATTCCTACACCGAGTGAAGTTTATTGAACCTGTTTTGTCGCAGTTAGAAAATGATGCGCAAAGCGACAGTCTATTATCTATATGCAAATATGTTGCTTCAACGTGTCACATCAAATAAAATAGTGCAAAGTACTCACCAAAATTAATTAAATTAATTTATACACAGAAAACTACTAATAGTTAAGAATGTATTTCAGTGAAAAAGCTATTTTTGCAATTTTTATAAAGTTAGTAACGAGTTTGTGATCAATCAATCAGTATCGGCATCGAGCAACCAGAAGTAGCGGCAGAGTCCCATCACTAATAATATACTTTGCAATCCAACATCTGCCAACTTAGCATCTGCCGCTGCGACGGGCCAGCAATCGTATGAATGAAGTAAACATTGGATTAATTGTTTTTTTTTGTTTTTTTTTTGTTTTTTTTTTCCCCCTTCACACAAGCCATGTGTAGGACAGGAGTTGGATAGGTAGAGCCAGACTGAAAAATTCAATGCCATAGCCGGAATTTGAACCACGGATCTCCCGATCTCTACCCGGTTGCTCTGCCACTGAGCTACCATGGCAACATTCCGGCATAGCATTGAAGTACTTAAGTCCCAGGATTCATAGTATAACCAACTATTAAAAACGTTGCTTACAACATTGTAAGTCGCCATTGAGGTTGTCATCTCAAAATAATTTGAGAACACCTTGTGGTTTACCGGGAAACATGCGAGTCAGTTGAGAAATTCAATGCTCTGCCGGCATGTTGTAGCTCAGTGGCAGAGCAACCGGCTAGAGATCGGGAGATCCGTGGTTCAAATCCCGGCTATGGCACTGAATTTTTCAGTCTGGCTCTACCTATCCAACACTGGTGTCGCTTTGAGGAGATGTCCTGTTTAGTATTTATGTTTAAACGCATCTGCAGTAATATTTACTCACGAATGACTCACAAAAAGTTTCACTTCAAACGTATGCTCCGAAGAAAATTAATATTTAAATTAGATATTAGCTGCACTTTGAGAGGGAATACGGAATGAAACGTTGGCATCTCATTCTGAAAGTGTACTTGCCTGTGGCCGTGCGTATTCCTATCTTCGCACACAAGAATGTTGTGCAATTTGATAACAAAAGTAAACCAAACATTTTTACATCACACATCAATATCACCATTTCCGAGCTTGATTTAGTAGTCAATAATAAATCCTATCCGTAGTTCAGAACCCCTATCTTTGGAATATCGCATATGGCCGTAATGTTGGTACACCATCTCCACTGCATTTATAAATATGCCCGTAAAACAACACAGTATGGCATTTCACCCATCCGAGTTTTCACAGGCATGCGCAGAGTTATTACCAGAGACCGGTTTTTAAAAGGTGTGTGTAAAAAGGGATATTAGAGTATTTATAAGAGATATACATGTCCTTTGTTAACAAGAGTTGAACAATATCATGTTTAACATTTCTACATGCTTGGATGCCAGATTTTGTGTCTCGGAATGTAAAATCCATTTGTACAAAATATGATCTCTCAATATCGACGGAAACCATTGGTGAACACCTTATTCAGAGTGTGAATTCCAAGTTAGCGCACATTATCAGTCCCCCCCCCCTTCAATATCCGGAGTTTTACACAAACTGCTTGAGATTCTCTTTGACAACTTCTATCGCCCCGCCACTGTGACTCCTTGGTTAAACACTCTTCCAGTCACGTGATAGCTCCTCGTATAAATTTGAACGTATGGACGGCATGCAGTTCAGTCTCCAAATTTGGGCTTCTGAGCAAAGCATTCCCTTGCACTACGGCTACAGATTCTGCATTCAAGGACTGAAGAAATGTATTAATATTGTTGAAATTCTTACAGAGGAAAAGGCCACACGAAATTTACGCTCCCCCCTTGTTGCACTGGGAAACTTAGTACAGGTCGCGCGCCAGTTCTTGACAAATGACATTTTTAAATGAAAGATTAGATGCGAGTCAGTTACTCACCTTTACTGTGTATTCTCGAAACGTAATCATAAGGGAGCACAGCTATTTATTATTGTAAAATAAATTATTTGCTGTCCTGTTTATCAAGGGTAAACTAGCTCACTATATCTTCGCTGAAGGTCATTCGTCTAGAACGAGCAGCCTGCAATTGCAAGCCTGTGATTTCCCAGTAACACTCTATTCTACTAGGAGCTTTAATTACTTCAGTTCAGAGAGAGAGTACATTTCCTGTGCTGAATTCAACTCTGATGGCCTCATGCAGATTCTGTGACAAACATTGGAATACATGGGCTTGAACTGTGTAAATATTTTAATGTGATGTATGTTACCTGGTCAGTGACAACTTGCCATATTTTGTAGTACGATGTTTATGAAGGCCAGAGTTTGCCAGTGCATGATGTTTAAAAAGCTGATTGTTTCCAATTCGTACATTACATTTTAAAATATGTGAGCAAAATGGGGATCACAAAGTAAAAATTCCTAAAAAAGTCCTAAACAAAAAAAAAAAAAGGAGATGAGGTTACACCAAGGAAAAGGGGGGTAAGTTAAAACCTGGTTATCTGTGGTTGAAGTTTATTCAGTAATGTATTTGATTGTAACATGTCTCGTGATGAAATATTAGGGGATTTTCCACCCTCATCAGAAATCTAAGTTAAACGTTATTCTGAACCATTAACTTCAATCCCATCAGCAGGCAGTACATTTAACCACTTGCATAACGGCGCGCTTAACCAAAGGACCAACTGTGGTTATTTGTGCAATAATCAATAGCGCTAGTGTGTTAATATTTAGTTATGGTTACCACCAGACTACTTTTGACAAACAGTAATTATTTCCACTTGGAGAAGTTTTAGCAAGTAATCCCTACGAAGATAGCAGTAACTAGAGCGATGTTCTCAATAAAGCTTGCGAGGGAACACTCAAAGGTTTCCGTCTTCGTACTGCAAAGGACCAAGGTAAAGTCAATATAACGTAATTTTACTTTACATACCTGTTATTTAATGAAATATAAATAAATATTTAGTAAACAATTATTCACTCAACTATTTTGGCAAGCGTTTTTTTTTTAAGATAAGAAACGATGTACGCAACAACCCGTATTTGGTCGCTCAGCCAGTTCCCCATTTACCGGTTTTAACTTCAAATAACCCGTTGAGTTCTGCAACTCTTTTAGCGCACGGAGGAATATCTGCACACATCAAATCCTGGGCAGCTGGGCCACACACCTTCCTGATTTACATAGATTAAGGAATATCTTCAAATATACAGAATAGCTGACCACTGACAGCACACTTTAACAATGAAAGCTAAGAAAACGAATACTTTCAAACATTTCCGAAGGAAATAGCGCTGTTTACGTAATGCGAAAATAGTTTCTGGAGTCATCATGTTAACTTCAATTACGTCATTGCATCGGGCAGGATAATGTTTAACGATAAGAGTGAAACAACTATTAAAATGAATTCCCTTTAAAATCAGATCACTGGCAATTAGAATGGAAGGCTCATTGCGGGAATCTGGTGCGCATGGATTAAACTGAGGAGAGTGAGTAGGTGGAGGATCCGAGGGTCCCCCCTGAAATATAACAAAATTAAATAAATAAAATAATAACAATGAATAAATAAATAAAAGATCCAAATACTCACATCTGAAAAATGTATTCTAAGCACTTTTTACTGTCTAATCGTGCGGTTTTCAGAAGGCGAAACTCCAAGTTTTCAAGTTCGACACATTAACAGTTAGCCTTCAATAGCGCGGAATTTATTTGTTTACATATTGCTGGTGTAAAGTTACAATACTGATATGTTTTAGGAAATCAAAATTTGAAAAATAAATCAGACATAAAGAATTGTCAACTCTATAAGTAACTGACTGAACAGTGGCATTCTCCTCTTAAAAGAGACCATGCTTTGGAATTCTTCATTAATACATTTTGAAATGTTGTCTATCACGTGTTTCTCTTCTATGAGCAGTAAAAAAAAGGTATGTATATTTTCCAGATGTTACCGTTTCATAATAAGTCTAACTTTAATTTAGTTTATAGGGTAAAGCTTAGAGGATCCTCTAGCACAAGAACAGCTAATAAAACAGTCCTGACCAAGACAAACACATACGCATATACTCTCTGACCACGAGAAATAGGAGAACAAGAAGAATGTGCTGCATAAACATTTTGTGCCCTGGAAATAAAGTTCTTGAACATTCGCACCGATAAACAAACATCGTCAGGTAGCAATGAGAGCCTAGAAATGTAAAATATTAATGCAGCCGTTGGATGTGGCAGCATGAGAAACTCACATAATGTACACTCATTTAGGAGAAAACAAATCGATTACGTCTGCAGTAAGCCCCTCTCTTACGTCAGACCCCGGTCGCCTTCTTCTCATTGTCCAACTTGAAACAGAGGTAGTTCAATCACCGCTGACGTCGCCAATTTTACCTACATTACACTCCAAATGACACACACTCGTCAGGTTACTCACAGCAACCAATTTTCGCCATAGTTTTTTTTTTATTTTATTTTTTTTAGCTTAACGTCCTTTAACCTGTTGGTCTTATCGGACGATGCTCAAATGATCTCGGGGTCCATGGAGCTTAAATTTACTCGACATTCGTCTTCTCAGGATAAGAGAAACCCCTGAAAAAAAACCTTATCCGGGAAACTCACGACCTTTCGAATGTGAAGCAGACATGCTACCACTACACTACCATAGAGTTGTGCTTGCAAATAGACGTGAACACTGTCAACATGTTGCGCAGTGGCATGAACTGATGCTGAGGTCGGCTGGCAAGTTGCAATCACGTAACCACTAATCAACTTCAGTCTGTCCTGCACCATGATAACGTGAGTATCGCACCTGGTGACGCATACTGGAGATAAAATAGGCTAAACAATGCCACCAATAAATTACAAGCAAAAGTCTTGCACAAGCAAACATCAGAAGAAATTGCTAATGCATATCGAGTCATGATTGAGAAGGCTGCAGAGGTGAACCCTATTAAATTCAAGTCAGCACAGAAAGCAGCCACCGTTGTGTCGTTTAGTTCGGTCCATATAATTGAATATGAATTAGATCGTATTCAGTTAGGCGAATACAGGTCTTTCTCAACACCTCGGAAAAAAAAAGACCCAGTATATTCTATAAAAGATTTTAATTGCTCTACACCAAGCTAATCGAAATGAATATTAACAGAAATGGTCTAATGACTTGCTACCTTGTAAGCAGAAGGGAAATAAGGGAATACATTTGGCCATAGTGATTTTCAAACCTTTTCAAAATTATCGCTATATGAAACAATGAAATTCGGTTATTATAGCGCCGCTAGCAAAGAAAAAAAAAAGAGGTATGAAACATAAGATGACTTCCCATTTGAGAGAACTTTAAATAGTTCAAAATTGTAACCAATAACAACAAATATAGTGGAAACGGTTAACTCTACAAATATATGACAAACTGTGTGTTTTAACGAGGTCTATATTTTTTGTGTAGCAAGTTTTTGTCTTATCTTAGGTTACCAATTGCACAAAAGTCATCCAGAATGAAGAGGTCTTCAGAGACTATTCCCAGAAATTCGAGATATACATTTCATTTGTCATGAAATATCTTAAACATATGAAATTTTAATCAAAATCGTTACTGCAATTGTTTTAGAAAATAAAAAAAGTTCGAAAAATGTTCCATCTGAAGGTTAGTTGGGGTGAAGGATTTTTTTTTTTTTTTTTTTTTTTTTTTTTAATCTTCGTGCCGCATCCTCGGAAGATACTGAACTTAAATGCGAAGTTTGCTATTTAAAAAAACAATTTTTTTTTAGCTGTCTTGTCACCTTCACACACATAAACCCGCGCGCGCGGACATTTTTCTAAAATGTGCTTTTGTTTTGTTTGTTTTTTGGGATTCAGGGAGTCTGAAAACACGTATTTCCGGTGAAAATATCGGTACTCAATTTTTGGATGAAATGCAATACCTTCACTATTATGTACATATGTGCTAGAGAAAATAATTATAGAGTATATTATAAAGACTTTGACAGCATAAATACACACATTTGTTGGATATATTTGGTACACATAAACCGATGTCTATTGATAAATAATAAGCAAGTGTTTGTTGTGTAACCTGTCATCCCGGCTTCTCTCTGCTTTCTTCCTGCATTTACACACTGCATGGCTATCGCTTGAAGACTCCGTCTATTTCCCCCCACTCTTTGTACTGCGCAACTAGAGTGTTCATGTCTATTTGCAAGCATAATACTCTTGCTTTCACCTAGTTCCCGCTTCTCTAGCCGCGTGCAAGTAAACTTTAAACGTTTATTTTTACACTCTCAATTTTAACAATATTCATTCTGAAATGTCCTATTCTAATTAATTACATTACAAAATAGAGGAAATCTCTAACCAATAGGTGGACCAAACTCCTCCTGGTTCCTCGCCAGCGCACGCTCATTCAAGTTGTCGTTTACATATGTTACTCTATCAGCAGCAGAAAACATTTTTCTGCATCAAGCATATTTGAGCAAGTTTGCAATCCTGTCCTCTGGTGGAAAAATTCACATTTATCATGTTTGCACTGAACACAAAAGGCCTGCAAGATAATACTAAGTTTTACCGGTACGCGAACGGCTTCGTAGTTTCAAAAGTTTACGCCAAGCTCTGGTCTAAACCTTGTTTCGTATAACTAGCGACCATATTTGAAGGTTTTAACCTATTTTTCCCACTCCAACGAGCGAGGTGCGCCGCAATAACCTGAGCGACTCGCAACTCACATTCGGGAGTTCCTGGGTTCTATCCCCGGCAACCGTCCACTTGACCTATGGGTTTTTCATGATTTCGCCACGGTCGCGAATGCGACCACGATTTCCTATCTAAAATTTCCCCTTCATTCCGTTTCCCTCACGTCTTTCAGGCGAGCTTCCAGGTTCGTGGTGTGTGGCAGTGCGGGAAGATGGCGCGGATGCGTGCTCAATGGAAAGAGTACTACCTGTGGACACTAGGTGATTCCAGGTTGATGGTCGCTTGCACGCCCTTTCTGGCGACTCAGCAGTGGCACGGATCATTGGGCTTGGAAACGTTAGGGACTTCCACGCGTCTCTAGTGGCATGTCTGCCTGCGGCCTCCTATGGTCCCTTCACCTCATCCCATCCTCCTGAAGGACATTACCCACAATAGATCTGCATAGGTCGCAGTGCGCGTGGTGTTTCCTCCTCTGTTTTCTACTCTTTACCCTTTAATTCGCAATGGAGATACATCTTTTTCCACTGGTTTCATTATGAAAAGAGAGGAACGCTCGGATTTACGCCTCTTTTCGCACTACTGCCCGCCAAATGAGTAACCACGGCTTTATGACGATGTCAATAATACTCTCTGGGAATTCAGCAATAATTATCTGTGAGCGTGAATGCCTTCCAGTGTTGCCAACTTGTTGGTTCGCACCCTAGCTTTAGGGGAAATTAGCTGCCCTATGGGGGAGTTTGGAGGGATAAATGCTTCATGGAGTTAAAGTTTTCTGAGGAATGCGTAAGGAATTATCGAATACATATAAAATGCATATCAAATGTTAAACATAATTCAATACTAGCCAGAAGTGAAATAAGTATTTCTTCGTTTCTCATTGGCAGCCCCCCCCCATCCCCAATGTGGCCGCGTTCGCAATGTATGCTGTTCTTGGCTCGAGGATTCCCTCAAGATGATTAGGCAGCCAGAAAAGTAGTATTAGTGACGTATGAGAAAGATAGTGTGGAGATTTTTGCACTGAAGTTGTTGTTTTTGTTCATAGCAGTGGTTCCCAACCTCAGGAGTGTATAACAGTCTTAAGGGCGCGCAGAGGATTTGGAATTAATAACATTTTGCTACAGAAACTCGAGAAAAAATTGTACTTTAGTTTGGGAATAGACTCTGAAGACACAGTATGAATTTTGCAAAACTGGTAAACCGTAAGAGATGACAAAATCGTACTGCACAAAAAATGTAGATCTTGTTAAAATACACAATTTGGGCCATAAATATATTTTTTGCGTTAACCGTTTAGGATATATCCCTTGTTATTGGTTTCAATATTTTAAGTTACTTAAACTTTTCTCAAACGGGAGGGTATCTTTTGTTTCATATCTCTTTTGTTACTCTTGGCCATGCAAAGCGAACCAAATTTCAATTGTTTCACATAGCAACCTGCTTTTTAAAAATTTGATTATCGCTTTAGCCTTTAGCTTTTGCCTACTTAGAAGGAACTTTTTTCCTACTTAGAAGGAACTAATACAACCATTTTTGCTAATGTTTATCTCGAATACTACAATGTATATTATTGTAGATAAAGGAATAATATGCTGTAACAATTCTGTAGAAAAAGTCATATGAATGGAACGTATCAGATTGGGGAAGGGGGCATCAATTGGCGTTTTAAAACGTAAGGAAATGTACTTGTGTATTGCTTAATTTACAACTATTTTAGTATATTTACCTGCTGCAATTCCTTACCTTTAATTCGAAACTTAATAAATGTTATTACTGCCGGATATAGTACTCTTTATTTTGCCCCTTTTAGAATATACTCATCCAGATTTTTTCAAAGTCTAAATTTTAGTATCGAAGTTAAATTTTTTAAAAAATGTTTGACGATGACCTCAAACCTGGATCAGATTTGCGTGGCATCAGTAATTCTTTTTTTCCTGAAACTGCAGGCATTGTTTTGTTTTCCTGGACAAACTGAAGTGAAGCAAAATAAAGAAGGATAGGCTTGTTAAATATACATTTGGTTCTATGCATGAGGTGCCGTGAATACTGCGCGTTTAGCTGCATGGGATCTTCAGTTTCATCAGCGTTGTGTTTTTGAGCATTCACACTTGAACTTAAGAAAGCCAAGAAGTTCTAGCATACAGTTGACATCCGGCGTGTCCCTTCTGTCCCTGACCTGGATCATCGCCAACAACGGTGTTTACCATTTGAACGACTACAAGTCTTTCAAGGTTCACTTCTTTGGCCTCTTACCCAAAGCTTGTGAAACATATGACGGAACTTCGCTGAACTCAGTAAACTGCAGTATAGTCATCAGAAGTGCTCGGCGTTTGTCTATTGGATTAATTTGTTCCTTTGTTTATAGCCTAGGCTTTGTGTATGTATAAATGTTTCATTCTTATGCTAATTTTATAGTGCCCATAATAGCCTTGTTTTATACTTTGTGCCTTTTCGCAGCTTAAGGGCCTATTATGGATTCTTCTTTTTACTTTCCCTAGCCCCGTATGTACAATGTACAAAGTGGATAGAGAAGGTATTGTATTCCACCCGAAAAAAAAGTTCGTGTGTGTGTCTGTCTATGTGTCAGCATAACTCAAAAACGAAAAGACGGTTAATACCAAACTTGGCATTTAAGTTTGGTATCCTCTAAGGATGCAACACGAAGATTTTCAAGAAAATCCCCCTTTTTCTTAAAAATGGATCTAACGATTTTGATTAAAATACCACACATTAAAGCTATTTCAATCATGAAATAAAATGTATATCTTGAATTTTCTGGGAATAGCTTCTAAAAACCTGTTTATTCTGGATGCATTTTGAATAACTAGTAAACCGTAAGATATAGACAAAGACTTACCACATAAAATGTGTAGATGTCGTTGAAACACACAACTTATATCAAATACATTTTTTCGTGGAGCTGGCCATTTTTTAGATATACCTTGTTATTGGTTTCAGTTTTAAATAATTTTCACATACGAGAACTTGTAACTCTTGACAATGCAAAGAAACGGATTTCAATCACATAGCAACCAGCTTTTAAAAGATTTGACTATCGTTTTAGCCTAGTGTATTACGATATTTCCCTTCTACTTAAAAGAAAGCATTTCTGCTATTGTAAGATACAAGACTAAATTGTATACTACAGAATCAAAACCAGGAAATAAATATCCAGTGCCACCACGTGACAAACAGCGACTTGAGGCAGCAAAAATGATGCTTTTCAGATCTTTATGTGGGGGGTGACTAGAGGAAAGAGGGTATAAGAAGACAGGGCAATACCAAAATAAATAGAGGGAACATGTTCTTCGGATGCTGCATTCAAGATATCTGCGACAAGCGTTAGAATACAGCCCAAAAGGACGAAGACTTATAGGACTACCACGCAGGAGATGAAATGGCCTCGGAACAGATCTAGTGGCCTAACCCTCGATGGGTAAAAGAATGCAAAGACCTACACGGGGCCCCCCGGGTTATTTACCCCAGTACTCAGCACAGTACTAGGGTGGATAACTGTAAAGGACGTTCAGATGATGTTATCAGACTCGGGAAACTTAGTAGGCGGCGTCGTGTCCGAGGGCATAGACCTCTCACCAAGGCGGCCCAGGTTCAATGCCAGAGGACCGCATGTGTCATTTATGAAGGACGAAGCAGCGTCTGGGCGGATTTTCTCCGAATTCCCCCACCATTCATTCCACTAGTTTTTCCATCATCTTTCTTATCATCCATTTCGGACCATCTACTTCCTTTGTCTCTCATGCCTGGCTATGGGCCAATCCCTCGTTCCAGGTTCTTCATTTTATGATTAAATGACAACCTTCTGACCCTAGATCCCATGTGCAAGTGCTAGGGAATTTAAGTCCTCCATACGGGGAGCGTAAGCCATCTAAGTTAAGTTTTAAGTACGTACAACACAAAGTAAGGTTTATATTTTAGCCACTTCCAAAATTCTAGCTTGCATAGCTATTTAAATACCTTTTATTTCCCTTAAATTCACTGTTCAAATAAAATGCTCTACATAATGCTTGTTTAAAATATTCACATCAAAGGTTCAAATTTTACAGTAATGAGTTTACTAACAGTTCTATCATATCAAATTTGTTATATTAGCCCTTAAGTATTGTAGAAAATTGTTAATTTATGTACTCTCCAAAACCCTAACTTTTTTTAAAATCTAATAATTTATTTCTCAAAATTGATTCATTTCTTCGAAAAAGTAAAATGTTTCATTTTCTCACTTTTGCGATACGGTAGGTCTTTTGCGATACGCTACAAAAATGTTAAAAACAACTGCATCATGTAGTGGTGCATTTTAAGAATGGAAAAATGCTGAAAAATGTTTGTAAGAAAAGAAGGTTTAAAGTTTTGCGTACGTATTAATAAGCATGTTCATTTATAGCTTCAGTAGTTGCTAATTCAAGGGCACCGGATGCAAAAATCGACATTTTTCATAAAGTTTGGAACTCATATTGTTTTATTCTGAAATTTTTAGTTTTTCACAGTTTTTGATCAAACTGCACAGATTTACTATCTTAATATGATGCCTCTATTTTTCCTATATTGTTTTCTACTTCCCATCGGGAAAATTACAGTGCTGACCAAAATAGACTAGACTTACTGCATTAAAAATTCGAGTCACATGGACATTCTCATAATGTTCTAATATCGATCTCATAGCTCAGCTAACACAGCACATAGCACGGGAAAACGACGTCTGGTAGTTCGTATTCCATTTTTTTTCCCCCATTCTGACTCCACCTTTCCATAAATTACTTCGGAATTAAGATTATCAAAAAATTCATTATTAGGGCTTTGCAAGAAAATGGATATAAACAAGTTTGCCAACTTAATGCAAAATTGCGACTTTTGTTTTAATGATTTTTCGTTTTACGTGGCTCACTTCTGTATAAATCAGTTCCTTTATATGCTTTTTTTTTTCTTTTCTTTTTTTTCTTGTAATACCAAACTTTTCAAGTAATCCCGCTCGTGGTATTTGTACCTCCTGTTAATTTTCGGTTTGTTGCCTATGTCCCCCCCCCCTTCAAAGGACATCCAGTCACTCCATACAATGCTTGTCTTACCTCTCTTCCCTTCTCCCCTGAGCTGGAAACTGACCTTTGTTCATTGATTAGAGTTTGATCGGCAGACTTTAAACATCAAACCAATAGGAGATGAACACTTCTAGCCGGCGTCTTCCAGCCGCTAAAGTAAAATGCTTCCGTTACCCACACCTTTAGCCGCTCACTTTGATCAAACCAATAAGATATTAGCACAACCGAGATGTGAAACGCAACTAATAAGGGGATTCCATTAACACTAAATAAGCAGAATCATTGTAAGAAACCAAACGCACTGGCACGTTTTTTACTCTCGACTGTACACCTATAACATAAGCTAGACATCAAGCACATAATAACTGAACGTCCATTACATTCCAAATATAGAGAGCTGCACACTCTACCTCGAATTTATATAGCACCTTGTCGGAACCCAACAAAGCAAGAAACCTTATAAACTTCATGAACCCCACTGATCACATCAAACGCATTTAAAGAAAAAAGACCAAAGTAGTCTTTTTATTTAACCGTAATACTCCAGAAGAATAACACCACTGTGAACTAAATCATTGTATGTGTTTCATTTGTGCAAGTACATTTATTTCACTATAAAAACCAAAACCAAAATAGCAAGTGAAATTTTTACTTGATTTCATTGTTTGTGCGTTTCTATGACCTAAAAACAAAAATTACGTAAAATACGTAAAAGACAGTCCTTATTCCTTGTACCTGACTCATTCACCAGAGCGGTAGGTTGTCACTCTTATATTGCCGACTTCTCTTATTCTTATATTCTTTCCTTTTTTGGTGTATATTATTTTTCTTTTTTAATTTCGTTCCCAACTCCAAAGATTTTATTTACAAACAAAAATATTTTTCGATGCAAGGAAGTGTGTTGTTTACTGATCAATAAAAAGAATGTAGTTTTTGGCAATGGCAAAATTAAAAGGTACCTAAGTGTTAAAAACATAATTTCCGCTGAAGAAGTATCAAGGTTACGGCAATTTTAAGTGTTATGGCAGATCAGTCATTCATTATTTACAAGGGGCCATTGTTTCATTGATGTCATTGAGCAAAGATTTTTGGTAGTGAAAATACATCGAAAACAAAAATAAGTAGGTCTCTGCTTTCTCTCCCATAAGGCCCCTATTCTCCAGGGAAAAAAATTATAAAGTTGTAGCGACTAAAAGATCTGTCTTCCGCTCAACGATCAGCTGCCTGATACTATACCAGGGCTTGATGATAAACTTTGCCTGGACCGAGGAGACAAGTATCTGCGTGCAAAATCGCAGTAAAGATAACTTGCAACCAAGATTTCATATCACGAAGACAAAACCGGCCGCAACTACATTTCATATTTTTTCCACTGATGGGTGCCTCCAAGAAAGAAAACAATTACATATTTTGTAAGTTCTCTCCTTTAACATTCTTTAAACACCAATATACACAAGGGGTTCGATATTAGTGAATAATTATAATTTGTAAATACTTTTTTGTTGTCAAATTTGGGCGTATGGGACAGAAAGCAGAGATATAGGTATTCTTATTTTCGATCCAGTTGCACTAAAAAAATCTCAGTTCGATCTTAAACATCAAGGTGACAACGACCTCTTGTTAGTTCCTTAGAGGGCACTTCAAGGCTAAACTTTTCCTGATAACGCTTTTTCTAGTACCAAAACCAACTTATTTTAAAAAGTATTTTTCGTTTTAATCTTCCTACGTGTAAAGTTAGAGAAGTACCCCGACTCCACTGCAATATAAGTATTTCAGTGTTTGACAAGATCACTGCTTACCCAAGTAGTAGAAGACTTAATGGACAGGCAAGGCTGAGCAAGATAGATTTCTGCACTCATGTGGAAGACGAAATGGCAATTCGCCAGCATCCAGTTTCAGACCTTCAGGACGATGAACTGACAATTCTATTCTAAACTTGCCAATATTTAATTCTGGAGCTAACATGTGTTTGTTCTTGAGATAAGAAAAAACAAATCACGGGCACCTTAAAGAGAAACACCAGACACCGCATATCCAGTATTGCCAACACATTATTCTTTTCGCTGTCAGACCAACACCCGAAAATGCACCAAAATACATCAAATTACCTCTATCTATGGCCTTAAACAGCTTAACCTCACACGTGATTAAGTTAGAATACTATTTATAGAATTAAAAAGCTGGAAAAATACATAAGAGGTTAAAAGAAAAATAATGAAAATGCTAACAGAGGAATATTTTGAAAACTGACATATGGAGCTCTGTAGCTTCTATTAGTGGATATTTTTGTCAATCCTAAACCTGTTTATGCTGGATTATTAAAATCTATTTGAATATGAATTTAACGAAAAACGTATATTTGCAGGAATATTAATTTTAACATAACTATTATTGCCGTCCCAACTGGAATTAAAAATTTCAGTTGACTTGCAACAATATATGGTTCAAAAATTATTTTTAGCCCTGCATCAATATGGTCTACTTGGTGCTGAGTATTCTCTCTCTTAGTGCAAATGTATTATGCAACTATTGTTGTTGATCTCTAATTTTACTTTCTCTACACGTACTATGCAGTGTATAGAGAGGGTATTGTATTGCACTAAAAATTCGATACAGAGATTTCACCGGAAATGCATGTTTTGTGATAATGTTTTTTTTATTCACACATACTGTTTCAAAAATATTTATAATCTCAAAACGGCCGCACCTCTTTTAGTTAAAAAACATTATCTTTAAGATATTGCCATATAAAATAGAACGTATATTTTAAATTTTCTGTGGGAATAACATCTCTATTCTTCTTCACTCTGGATGACTTTTGCATTAATTGGTATACCGTAAGAAATAGATAAAATTAGAATTAACTATGCACTTCCAAGATATCGTTTGTTATTGGTTTAATTTTTCCAGCAGTAATACCTGTTTTTTTTTTTTCAAATGTAAAGTCATTAATCATTTTTCCATCAAAGAGATATTTCAAATCCATTATATAGCCATCCGATCTTAAAAGATTTTGACTATCGCTTTAGCCTACTGTATTCCCTTATTCCCATTGTACCCGCAAGGAGCTGTTATAAAAGCCTTTCCTTTAACGTTTTATCTCGATTAACATGAAGTAGAAGCACACACACACACAGAGAAGCATTGACACTCTCATACTTTCAGACTCTGTGAAGGGCAGGGAATATTCTTGGCTAGAGAAAAGTTCCCATCCTCCAGCCGGGAATCGAACCCGGGACCCCTGGCACAATAGACAGGTACTCTACCGATTTTGGATTTACAAACCTCTCCCCAGGTACCGGCGAATTGTTCAAATTTCACCAACAGCGATACTTTTTTGTGTTATTTTGGTTTATGTAATTTCAACTATACGTCTTTACCCCTGGAACATAAAAGTGCACTTCAATAAGAGGTTCCAAACCATAGGCGTCTACTTAGTGAGGGGGCAAGGCACCTTTTGCCCCCGACTTACAAAGTCAAGGGAATCGCCCCCTCAATAAACTTACTGAAGAGCCTAGCTACCCATTACATTCCAAAATAGACATCTCCTTAAAAAACAAAGAAAAAGGGAAAAGTAGGAAAATTGTTGGAATAGATCAAGTGGATTTGTTGGGTGGGGGGACGTGGTTGCCGTAACGAATCCGTTCCGGACGGCTAATGCGGTCTTCATAACTTGGAGCCGCTACCTTTCCCTCAAATAGCTCTGCAATTGGCTTTCCAGGGACCTCATAGGCTGAAAGCACCCCGAACACGGTTTCCTAACGCGAGAGAATCCCCACGCCGGTACCACGAATCGAACCCGAGCCTCCCGCTTGGCAAGTAGCTGCGCTACCATTGCGCTAAACAGAAGACCACGGAATTATTATACTGTGATTAAATCATTTTACTTCAGTAACTGCACTATAGCCGATTTCATTGGGCAATCTCTGGCGCCTGTGTTGCAAACCCAGATTAGGAAATCGCAGTTTTGGTTTTATGTGAGAGTTACATGAATGAGCACTTTCTCCAGACAAGCTTCTGATGTACCTCTTCATATGCATGTCGCAAAACAAAACTGCGTTTGATTGAAACACAGACAAACGTGTCTTGCTTTTGAAGCTCTTCTGTTTGGAAACCACTGTTGTTTTATTTTTTTATTTTTTATTTTTTTTAAATACAGTTCCGGAGTCTGGTCGGGACTCCGGCACTGTATACCCTACTTTTTTTCTTTACCTAATTTTTTTACTTTTTGTTTGCTGTATGATTACTGAATTGCTGTTTCTTCTTTCACACACACACACACACACACACATTATATATATATATATAAAACACCCATGCCCAAGGCGCTCATTCGGATAAAATGTGATCTTTAGGTATAAAGTTTAAGCTTACCACGCGAAATACTTAATGCCCTTAATTTCATGGTCACGCAGGATGTTTCATAAAGATAATGATATAAATACACGTTATGTAGGCTGAAGAAAACATGTCATAAACATGTTAAGAATGAAACAACTCACAAAAATTTGTGGTCTGAAAAGAGCAGTGGACCGTGTACCAGGAGTATCAATGATGATACAGTGGAGGAACACAGGTTCGTTGTGTTCTATTCACATGACTTTCTCTACCTGTTCTATAAACTATTCTTACAATGGATTATTATTTTATCTACATCATGCAAATAGATAAACCTTAACAGAAATTGTCGTATTACTTCCTTTTTTGCAAGTAGAAGGGAAACAAGGGTACACACAAGGCTTAAGCTATAGCCAAATCCTTTCAAAGCTGTTCGCTATGTGAAACATCTGAAATTCGGTTCTCTTTGCATGACCATAAGACAAAAGATATACGAAACAAAGGCAACTTCTCGTTTGAGAAAAGTAATAGTATTGCAAAATGAAACCAATAACAAGTAATATCTCGGAAATAGTTAACTCTACAAAAAATGTATATGACAGAAATTGTGTGTTGTAGTGAGATCTACATTTTCTGTGTACTAACTCTTGATCTATCTCTTACGGTTTACCACTTATGCAAAAGTAATACATAATGAAGAGAACTTCAGAGGCTATTCCCAAGAAATTCAGGATATACATTTTATTTATCATGTAAATATCTTTAATAGGTGGTATTATAATAAAAATTATTAGAGCCATTTTTGAGAAATTCGAAAATTCCAAAAAGCTTCCATTGAAAAGGTAGTTTGGGGAGGGGCGGTTTTCTTGAAAACCTTCGTGTCGCATCCTCGGAAGATACTAAACTCAAATACTATTAATTTTTTAGCTATGCTACATGCACACGCAGGGAGCTTTTTTCTATTTTTGTTGCATTCAGGGGCCCTCAAATGATGTATTCTCGGTATCGCATTTTTTGTGAAATACAACGCCTTCTCCACCTACTATGTACATTGTACATAGTACTCGGTAGAGATAAAGGTAAAAATAGCAATATTAGAACTCGCGGTGCATAAATTTTTAATTTATTATTGAAATTTCTAATAATGTTGGATAGGAGTTGCAATTCTTGTTGTTGTTTTTTTTTATTGCAAAATAGAGTAAAAAATGTATTCCTTCATTTGTATATTCCTATATAACTTTCATACTAGATTTTCTTGCTTCAGTTGTATACCCCTATATAATTTTTATAGATATATTGGGTGCGTTGACTATAGCTTATATAACGTTTGCTTTCAGTCATTTCTAACTTGAAACACTCGCACATTCACTCCCACGTGCATTCTTACAGCCTCTGTGGAGGTTAGTAGAAAGCATTTTAATTAAAAAACATCACATGTGGCAGTTGGTAATCAAACCTTGGACCTCCAGATAGAAAAACCAGAACACCGGCAGCTCGATTACAGACGTACGTTGAGAATTGATGTGCGTGACGAAATCAGGTCACAAAATGTACATCATTATAGGTATACATTGGAATAATAATTGCTTCGCTATCTGATCCATCGTGTTGGCATTCTGTCTCTCGTACCTCACATATTTAGCATCATTACCCTCCTATTCGACGTTTTCCATAACCCAATTCCATTATTCGTTCCTGCGCCCTTTTCCTTTTTGCATCGTTAAATTGATTGGAATCCGTAAACGGTGGAAAATTGCCAGTGAAGCTTTAACTCTGTTTGCAGACCTCGGCTACGGATACTCTGGTTCTTGAAACAGCTGTTTTACCTAAACGCTGTTCCAACATGTTTAGCCGAGTTAAATAAGAGTATCTTTGCTCAAGAAACCTGCACTTAATCAGCAGGTACCCATTAAACACGTCACAAACTGTTGTTAGCTTTGAGTAAGTATTTCATAATCTGTTAACAATGATAAAGTGCTCTTCCTATTTGCATTTTCTCTCTCTCTGTCTCTCTCTCTCTCTCTCTCTCTCTCTCTCTCTCAACTGCCAATAGTAAATGAATGGAATTGCTGAAGTTACGACTTCATCTCTTCGAGTGCTAGTAGAAATTAAAGTGCCGACCTGCAACTGCATAACTGTCTAAACTTTATAACTATTAAGCTATTTTTTTTTTCATGATAAAATAACGCGAACTCTAAACTTTAAGAAAATACATCGTTTTCTCGATTTGGCTTACTTTAACTACCAATTAGGATGTGTAGGCTCATGCTTAGCTACAGATAGTTCCAACTTTAAACCTTGTTTTCTAACAAAATTTTTTTCCAACACTTTTCCATATCAAAAAGCTTCATACGATGCAATATTTTACTAATTTGTTTCAAAATGTGTAAACTACCTCTCAAAAGCACGTTAAAGAAATGATCATACAGTTTTTCCAAAACAACTCTCAAATTTTGAGAAATACATTATTACATTTTGAAAAATCAAGAGTTTAGGAGTGTAAGAAAAGTGAACATTCTTCTACAATGTTTAGGGTTAATATAAAAATATAATATGACAGATTTATTTGTAAATGCAATCTCTGTAATACTTTAATTTTTATGTGAATAGTTTTAAAAATGTATCACCTGGCTCACCTTTATTGGAACAATGAATTTAAGCAGTAAAACTTATTATTTAAGTAATCACGCAAACTAGAATTTTAATAAAAGGCATAAGTATACTTATAAAACTAGTATAATCTTTAATTAAATATTTTAATTGTTGTGGACTTTCCAAGTTTCATAGATGCATCACCTTAATATATTGTACGCACATTTTAGGATGACCTTTATTACTTTTGTTTGTGAAATACTCAAAACAAATACCTACCTCTCGAACTAAGATCGCCTCACCCGGCTGCCTCATTGTGTTTCGTTACGCTAATGTGTACATGTAGAGAAGGCATTGCATTCCATTAAAATGTCGAGATTTTACTTGAAATATATGTTTTGGGATCCCCTGAATCAAAAAAATAGTTTTGTTTGAGTGTATATGTGTGAACAGCATAGCTCAAAACCGGAAAGTCTGTTAAAACATCAAACTTAGTATTTAACTTTAGCATCTTTTAAAGGAAGATTTTCAAGAAAAATCCCCACCCAAAACTACCCTTTAGATGGAAACTTTCTCGAGTATTTTGATTTTCACAAAATTGGGTCTAAGTATTTTTATTAAAGATCCGCAATAGAAAGACAAAACGGATAACAATGTATACGAATTGAACAGCAAACTATTGTACCTCATATTCCAGTGGCCAGTCCTGGAGCATAAAAGGAGAGTCTTCGATGCACACTTCAATTTTTGTAATATTAGATTTGATAAACCACTATATGAGATATTTAGAAAAAAAATTGTCGTAGGGAACTCCAATAGTTTTATGTTCTATTTATAAAACGTTAAGCATTTTTTTTTTATGATATACATTAGTTATCTTGTTTCCTTTCACCAACAGGACTTGCATCCAGCCTATACTTACTTAATAATGTTGTAAATTCATTTGCATTTTAACTATAACCCTAATTTACCTTCGGGTGAAATAGAGTTTTATGTACTTGCATAGTCAATAAATATGTATTCATAATACAAAAATATAAATTTATTTATAATATATACTTATTTATTTTGATATAAATAAATATATATGTATCACATACGTAGTTTTGTATTTTTCGCTGATGCGAATTCAGCAATTTGCACTTTGCTTGTAATTTTCTTTCAGTGGATCAGGGTTTTCTATCCATACAGTAGACTGTATGCTGTCAACGGTTCCTTAGCTTAATTTTTGGTCCTTTGTTCTCTTCTTTGAAAACGGATTCACGAGACCTATCTCGCCAATGTTAAATTTCATGTAGTCACCGTTTACTCGGAATTTATTTAAGACACTTCAGTGAAACTTGGCAGGCTAAAAGGGTGTTTTGAGGACGTGCTTTTCTTAATTAACTTTAATGTTTGTGATGTTCTTTTAAAGGGTATAGAACCGTTGGCAAAATAAACCTTAAACGGAGATTTAAAATTTCCCTTAGAGGAAAACTCAGCCCTAAAACCTCTATTATGTCACGAGAGATTGTGTGAACATATGAGCAAAGTGAGAAATACTTAAAAAGAGTAATTTTAGTTAAATACATTTGTTAGGATGTATTTTCTGACTTGAGTACTTACGGTCTTCAATTTCTTGGCAGGGGTCTTCTAGCTTCTTCCTAAACATTTTTTTTCTGCTACCTTCCTTTTTCTGGGGGTTCTGAAGCATTGTTTCTGCTTTTTCAGTGAAAGCGCATACAAAAGTGAGAAACTTGTAGATACAAGAAACGAAATGCTTGCTTCTCTGTGGTGCTATTATTTTATGTGTTTTTATTTACTTCTTTATATTATTGTTTAAATTCCCTTGCTTGACTTCAAGCTTTAGTTGTGAATTACGCTTAAAACTTTTACACTTAAAATAACAAAAATAAAAAGGTTACACTTAAAATGGTGTCCAATCAATGTCTTTAAGAGGGATTGGATTGACAAACGCACGGGGTCCCCAGACACTGGAGATGAGCACCGCACGAGAACCATGTGGGCTCTTTATGACTAACGCGAATCTAGGGAGGGATGAGAGGTGACTGTCAGGTCCCGCAAGTATGGACGGGATCCCTAACGATTTCATATTAAATGCCTCCAAGGCCCCCGAGTCCAACCCACAAGTCTCGAGCCTCCGATGTTCCCCGAACGAGTTCTAGCCCGAAAGTACCCGAAGGCGGATCTCGATAAAGTGCTCCCGCAACACGCCAGGAATTAATCTCCACAGTTCGCATGCCACCGCCTAACCGCAGATCGGCTAACACTGTCGCCTTATCTTTCAGCCCTGAAACAAATGATAAGTGATGAGAACAGGAAATGGAGAATAGGAAATTCGGGTAATATAATTAATCTTTCCAGCATTCACCTGGCGAGCCAGAGAATCCCCCGAGAAAACCTATGGTTCAGGAAGGCCGGCCACGGTAATCGAACCCACGATCACCCGAATGCGAGTAGCACAAGTTACCGCGGCGACACCTCGCTCTGTTCTTAAATGGGAACGAACGTAACCGTGCTTTCTGTTAGCCAAAATAAAATTAGAGAAATTTCCCAAATGTCAGCGAGGTTTGCTCAGAGTTAGTAAAATTGGAAACAGAGTAAAGCTGAATTAAAATCCACACAATTATTAGCTTCGCAAATACTAAAAAGACTGGAGTTTCCAAATGGAAGCTGTAACGTATAGAATTAAATGGCTGAATTTGAAATATAAATGCTCTAAAAAGACGACAATGTACACTTTGTGGATAGAGCTTCCGTTTAGGCTCTATAACTGATGTCGCATCTGACATCATGAACCAACACTCGCACCAAGCTGCACCATCGCTATTTATAAGCCACTATATTCTAATGTGATTAAGTGTAGAGTACTGTGTACTTACTTCAGTGAGACCATTTACCTATATTTTGAGTACTCAATATTAGGATTTACCTAAGTAGAGGTGCATATTTTTGTTAGGCTCTACCTTTTTACTTTCTCTACCACGTACAGCAGACTGTTCCAGCTCTACTCATCTGAGTCGCAGTATTCGTGCGTAGTCAACACAAACCTCTGAGACAGGCTAGAGAGGAAGATGATAGCCAACAGGTCACTGCAACGCTTGTGCTTGCATTCCAACACTTTATTCAGCCATGAAAATAGGTTGCCCTCAATGATGAGGCGTATTCCACACTGTATACATACCCCTGTGAGCAAGTGAGTAACGCGCTGCTCTTTGACGCGCAGCGAAGCTGGAGCAGCCTAAGTACAGAAGATGGCGAGCAAGAGAAATATGTTGCATAAACATTTTCTGCTCTAGTGATAATGGGTGTTTACGATCGCGCCATAAACATAAACTTGGTTGTTAGATAGTTCAAGCGCTAGCAATGAACACCTGGAAATACGTAACTATTACCTATCTTAACAGTCAGATGTGGCAGCATGGGTGACAAACATACATACATTTAGTAATAAACAAATCGACTACGTGTGTAGATAGCCCTTTTCATAATTCTGACACCTCTCGCCTTCTTCTCGTGGTCCAACAGTACACTATAGATAGCGAAGGCATTGCATTCTGGCTAAAACACTATAACGAAATTTCACAGGAAATAACCACATATTTTAAGGTACCTGATTACAAGAAAGGCATTTATAGAATATATATATATATATATATATGAAAACTTAACTACACAAAAAATGTAGACATGTTTACAACACACAATATAATTAAGGTAGCATCAGCCATTTCCGAAATATCCGTTACTAATGACTTAAATTGTTTAATATGTAAATTATTTTAAATTCCTCTCAACTTTCTGTTGTTTCTCGAGATGTCAAGAAAATAGTCTGACATTTTAAGATCAGTGTATAGTGTCAGGTTCTAAAACATCTGACTATCGCTATTACGCTGTATTTTTAACGGGAAGTGAGATATAGCTATTTCCGAAAAGGTTATCTTGATTAAAATGCAGTAGAAGGGGAAATAATACGCCTACATCAAAATAATTTCTATGGCCAAAATACGCAAGAGTCGTTAAAGGCATGTGAATGTAAAACACAAGATTTTTACTTTCCCTACCACGTGCAATGCAATACTAAGTACAGAGGATATTGTATTGCACCCAAATATTCAATACAGATTTTCACCGGAAATGCAAGTTTTGAGGACCCCTGAATAATAAAGCAAATTAAAAACGGTCTATGTATGAACAGCATAACTTAAAACCGAAAACTCTATGTGCCGAACCTGGTATTTAAGTTGTTCAGTATATTCCAAGGATGCGACAGAAGATTTTCATGAGAATCTCCTCACTCCAAACTACCTATACATTTAAGAGTTTTCGAAATTTTCGATGTTCGCAAAAATGGCTAAAAAATAATGATTTAAAATACCATATGTTACTGACGTTTACATCAAAAATAGAATGTATATTTTGGTTTTTCTGGCAATAGCCTCTGAAGCTCTCTTCATTCTGGATGACTTGCATAACTGCTAACAGAAATAAAATCTTGCTACAAAAATGGATCTCCATAAAAATTATGTAAAATACCTTTTTTTGAGTTAAACATTTCCGAGATAATCTTTTTTGTTTTCTTTTTTGTTTAAATTCCCCAACACTTGCACTTTTCTCAAAAGAGATGCCATTCATTTTTCTTTCTATTTTCATCTTGGTCCTGCAAATGAAACAACATTTGAATGTCATCACAAAGCGACCAGCTCTTGAAATATTTGGCTAACGCTTTAACTTGTGCACTAAGAATAAACTTTTGCAAAATAGTTTGTTGCGGAATAGATAAAGTCATGTAAATGAAACATCGGCTTTTTAATTGTGTCATTGCAATTCATCACTTACCGAAGGCGATTTCCCTAAACTCGGGGCGTCACTGTTGTACCTGTGGTAAGGGCTGCTGACGGCGATGGGAACAGTAATCATGTTTATTGAAGTCACAAACAGCCATAAATCACTTGGCACTGAACGTTGCGACTTTCACCTCACGTGAACTTGCCCAAGTTGACACCCGGTAATCGTTTTCCACAACTTTGAACACAAACCAGCAAAGAAGCTTGAGGAAAGCAGCTTGCTTGGACAAACAGCAACTATGATCTGAATTGTAGAGAGGTTGGACTTGAGCGTGACGTACCCTGACTCCTTGCTAAATTTATCCAGCTTCGAAGTAACGTGTTTACGCTGTGGACTGCCCTCCTTTGCCAAAGAAAAAAGGTAATACATTTAACACAAATGGAAAAACACCCCCTCCTTGGTGCGTGTGAAACATAACAAATGTCGACCCATGGCTAACGTAAGCTAACCTTGGAAGTATCATTGGCCTAATGAAACTAAATCAAGGTCCTCCTGTTTATAGATGGCCTTTTTCCCTTTGAGAGTCGCTCTAGGCCAATACGTTGAGTGTCTGTTGACGTAGCAACGCATCATCAGCACAAATATTTTGGGTCAAAATCTGACTTATTGAAGAAAGAAACAAAATAAACATTTTAGGGAGCTCGCGTTGAAGAAATTTGGCATCAGATGGTGCTAATGTCGTGAGTTTGGTGATGAATTCAGTTCCATGATGGATGATGATGATTGGTGTTTAAGGGCACTCACTCAACTACTAAGATCATTAGCCCCTTTTTAAACAGAATCGCAGCTAAAACTAGAGTTTAAAACAATATAAAAATAAATCATAAATAAAATAGCCAAAGATAAACATAAAACCAATGTAAGTAAAATTAATAATGGCAAAAATCATACCTGTATCTAAAAACGATATCGAACTCAGGAGCGAAAGGGATATAAATATAACTAAAATTAATCCTCAGGGTAAAATATTCTTGTGATAAAACATTTTAATCATACCTACCATTCTACTAGAATCTTTCAGTATAAATAAAAATAAAAAAACTAAATCCTTATTGGAAAATTCACTTTGGATAAAAATGTAAAACCCCTATCTACAGCTTTATTGTCATCCGCAAGGACTTCGGCAAGGGAGACCGACAACTGAAGAGTTGCTCAAAGAACTGCTACAATAACACACTAGCAGCACATGACCTACTGACAAAGCCGCTCTACAGAGCGCACAGATAAGAGCAGGGTCGTTCTCAAAAGGGTAACTGTGCGTAAATTGCAGTGGCTAATGCGCAATCGAGCTAATATCGCCTCCTTACGATAAGATATACGAATTTAGTCCCAACTATACTTAATAATAGATCTGTACATCAATAGAACTTAATTTTGGAAATCTGAATTTAATGTATGAAATTGTGATTTTTCATATATCTTTATTACTTAGAAAGTTTTACCTCCTCTTATATAAGACTTATATACGAATGCCTAGGCTTAGAATCCTTTCGAGGAACACATGAACACAGAATTAGAACGAAGAACCCGGAACGGGATATCGACCAAAAGCCAGGCATGAGAGTGACAAAGAGGGTGATATGAAGGCGAAATTGATTAAAGATGCTGGTGGAATGAATGGTGGGGGATAACCCGGGGTAAATCCACCCAGACGGCGCTTTACCCGCCATAAATCCCACGTGTCTCCTGGGATTGTACCCGAGCCGCACTGTTGAGAGGAGAGCGGTCTAACCGCTCGGCCATGGTGCAGCCATGTGTCTTTACTATGCTGTTTGATTCTACTTTTGGTTCTTCTATATTCCACTATTAATCTCAGATATCTCATTTCTGCTCTTGTATTTTTGGTCTTGTTTGTTTGTATTGCTCCATGATTCAGATACTGCTATAGGCATTCGCCATTTATATCGATTCTGGTCTTGCCTTATTATTTTCTCTGCATGTACTATGTACATAGTGCACAGAGAAGGTGTCGCCCTCCGTGGTGTAATGGTTACCATGCTAACTTCATATACCCAAGGTCGCGGGTTCAAACCCGGCGGAGGACGATGGCTTCCTTCGGAAGGGAAGTAAAGCCGTTGGTCCCGTGTCGTAGATTTACGGCACGTAAAAGAACCTCAAGCCTGATAGAGAGGCCTGAGAGCAAAATTAAGCGGTCTTTCACGCCCAGTATAGATAGAATGAGACGCTGAGAACCACAGAAGTTAAAGAGCGTGTGTGTTTGTTTGGGCAGCATAGTTAAAAAACGAAAAGAGTGTTAAATACCAAACTTGATATTTAAGTTTAGTATCATCCAAGATTGCGACACAAAGATTTTCAGGAGCCCCCACCCAAACGACCCTTTACATGGAAATTTTTTGAAATTTTTGTTTTTCTCAAAAATGGCTATAATGATTTAAATTGAAATGCCGTATATTAAAGATACTTCACAAAAAATGGCATATTTTGAATTTTCTGCGAATAGCCTCTGAAGACCTATTCATTCTGGATAAGTTTTATGTAACTTGTAAACACAGAGTTTGTCTTATACATATTTTCTAGAGTTGACCGTTTCCAGATATTCCTTTTTTTCGGTTTAAATTTTCAACTCTGTGACCGTCTCAAACGGGAAGTCACCTTTCGTTTCATCTCTTTTGTTTTACTGTCGGGTGTGCAAAGCGAATCGAAATTCAATTGTTCACACAGCGAACAGCTTTTAAAATATTTGACTATCGCGTTAGCCTTGCTAATGTTTATCTCGATTAGCATGACATAAATAAAGGCATATATTGTAAGCCATGTGAATGGAAGATATCATATTATTTTTTCGTCTTGATGTTCCGGTTGTGCAATTCAAGGTGTTTATCTTTCCATGTATATCGACCTATAACCAAACTAGTCTTAACATACAGTATGAAGTTAAATATTCTCTTGTTATATTTTCCAGCTTTGACACATTATTCTATAGAGAATTTTTTTCTCTCTCTCAGAAGTAGTTAGTACATAAGTAAATTGATACTCTCAATCTTGTAAGAAACTAAATCATGCATTAAAAATCTTAAGTGTTCCATTCACATAACTTTATCTAGCTATTCTACAAACAAATGTTTTCTTGAAAAAGATGATTCTTTTATCTACGTCATACTGATCTAGATAAACATTAGCAGAACTTGCTTTATTACTTGCTTCCCTGTAAGTAGAAGGGAAATAAGAGAATACATTAGGCTAAAACGATTCTCAAATGTTTAAAAGATGTGAAACTATTCGGTTCGGCTCGCTTTGCATGGTTCCGTTGGAGAAAAGTTTATTAGTTTAAAATTGAACCCAATAAAAATGAATATCTTGAAATCAATCAGCTCTACAAAAATAACGTATATGGCATAAATGATGTGTTTTAACGAGATCTACATTTTAGTGTAGTAAGTTTTTGTCTACCTCTTACGGTTTAAACATTACGCACAATACTGCAAAACTCAACCATAATAAACAGCTCTTCTGAGGCTATTCCCAGAAAATTCAAAATATGCATTTTATTTGTGATGTAAATATCTTTAATGTATGTGTGTATATATAAATAAATCAAAATTGTTAACTATTTTTGAGAAAATCAAAATGTTGAAAACATGTTCCATGTAAGGGTAGTTGGGGTGGGGAAATTTTTGTTGAAAAACTTCGTGTCCCATCCTTGGAAGATACTGAACTAAAATACCTAGTTTGGTATGTAATCGACTTTTCATTTTTGAGCTATGCTGTCCACAGACAGACACACACACGGACGTTTTTCTAAAAACGTTTATTTCGGACTCAGGGGGACCTCAGAACTTATATTTCCGGTGAAATCTTGGTATCGAATTTTGGGTGGAAAACAATACCTTTCCTATTCACTATGTACACACGGGCTAGAGAAAGTAAACATATATGAACTCCTCCGTTTAAGTGAATATTTCTACAACGGCAGCTTGCACGATGATAATTATTTAAAATATATTATTTTATTTCATCATTCCGAAACCAATGTTCACAAAAAGTTATAACTGCATATCCGCTATTTTGTTTGTAAGCATCAAGTTCCAAAATGTTTCGTTTCTGAAATCACTTCCATGGGTAGTAACGCAAATATAATTTTTGTGCACACCTAAATATTGATGTTAATGATTCAATGTTAAACAAACTCCTTAATATTTTACAATACGATTTACATTATGTTAATAATTTGTCTACCCGCTTAAATGTTGTTTACATAATACTTTAACTAATTACGAGAGGCATTAATATACTTTTAAGATTGTCTCACACTGTTACGACTTCGTAGTCAGCTTACACTTCCCGTATTTAGAACTGACAGTCCCTAGGACTTACAACGATTACGAGATGCAATTAATTCATTAGTAATTTTAAGACTTCTGCAGGAGCTTAGTAAAACCTCTATGGATGCATGTATTAAAAAGTTATTCAGCAATATAAGAAAAAAGAATCTGATGTGTTTCATTCACGTGACTTTCTCTGTACACTATTACAAAGGATTATTCCCGTATCCGCCTCCTGGTAATCGAGACAAACATTAGCAGAAATAACTGTACTGGTTTCTTCGAAGTAGTAGGGAAATAAGGTAATGCAATGGTCTAAAGCGATAGTCAAATAATTTTAAAAATCGGTCACTGTGTGAAACAATTGAAATTCGGTTCGCTTTGCACGGGCAGGAGTAAAACAAAAAAGATGAAACGAAAGACGACCCTCCCGTTTGAGAATAACAGTTTAAATTTGAAACCGATAAAAATGAGTACCTTGGAAACGCATAACTCTACAAGAAAAAAAGTATATGACATGATTTGTAGGTATGTGTTTTAACGAGATCAACATGTTTTGTGCAATAAGTTTTTGTCTATCTCTTACGGTTTACCAGCTATGCAAAATTCACCCAGTATGAAGAGGTTTCCAGAGGCTATTCCCAGAAAATTCAAGATGCACCTTTTATTTGTCATGTAAATATTTTTACTATGCGGCATCTTCATCAAAGCCGCTAGAGCCATTTTTGAGAATAACAACATTTTCAAAAACGTTTCCATGAAAAGGGTAGTCTGGGTCGGAGGAAGGATATTTTGAAAAGCTTCATGTCGTATCCTTGGAAGGTACTAATCTTAAACTTATTTTGGTATTTAACGGTCATTTCGGTTTTGGGCTGTTGTCCACACAGACACCCTGACCTTTTCCTAAAGAATGTTTGTTTGTGATTCAGGGGTCTTCAAAACATATATTTATGGTGAAATCTCGGTATCGAATTTTTGGGTGAATTGCAATACGTTCTCTATTCTCTATGTACATAGTACGTGTAGAGAAAGCAATATAAATTTAAATTAAAATAGTCCAGAATAACTTTATTAACAATTCCAATAATACATATAAAATAATGGGATGTAATTAATAAAGAAACTGGAAAGGAAAACATTAATAAAACATCAAGTTCTTTATTCTGTCTGCAAATTACAATAAAGATAACATAGACTAGTCTTGTTGTTTCTACTGATCAGTATTTACATGATACTGAATGTACTAATACTATTTTAATTGGAGAAGTGTAACTCATAAGGTGGTTTATAGTCTCTTATGTATCCGTTTTGTTTGTTTGTTTGTTTGTTTGCTTTTTGTTTTTGTTTTGTTTTTTTATAATGATCAACGCCGCCCGCTTTAATTACATACGGCACGAAGGCGAATGAATCTGAGTAACTTCTAAAAGTCAGGATTACTATGGCTTTTCAAACTTTGTATAAGAGGTATTGTAAATGTTATTTTGGAACTAAGTTTTTATCATAAATCAGTGCTTGGAACAAGACCACTTTTCAAACATGCTTAAGATATCCAAAGTTATTGTTAAACATAAAAATCTTATGTGTTCCACTCACATGACATTCTCTATATATGTAACAAATTATTGTTAAAAGGTTTATTCTTCTATCTACATCAAGCTAATCTAGATAAACATTAGCAGAAATTGTCCTTATTACTTGGTTCCTTGCAAGCAAAAGGGAAAAAATCTAATGTGCTTCATTCACTGATGTCCTCTAGCTGTTCCGCAAACAAACCTTTTATTCAAAAGATTATTCTTTCATCTACATCATGCTTATCAAGATAAACGTTAGCAGAATTACTTTTATTATTAGCTTTCTTGTAAGTAGAAGGGAAATAACATCATGCAAGGCTAAAGCGATAGTCTCGTCCTTTAAGAGCCGGTCACTATGTGAAACAATTGAGGTTCGGTAAACAAATGAGAAAAAGATGTCTTCCGATCTGAGAAAAATTTAAATGGCTTAAAATTGAAACCATCAATACGGAATATCTCGAAAACGGTTAACTCAAAAAAAAAGTATATGAAATAAATTGGGTTTTTTTACATTTTTGGTATGGTGAGTTTTTGTATATCTCTTACGGTTTGCCAGTTATACAAAAGCTATCCAGAATGAAGAAGTCTTCAGAGGCAATTCCCAGAAAATTCAAAATATACATTTCGCTTGTCATAAAAATATCTTAAACGTAAGGTATTTTAATCAAAATCGTTAGAGCCATTTTTTAGAAAATTAAAATTTTCGAAAAATGTCCTAGGTAAAGGGTAGTTGGGGTGGGGGGATTTTCTTGAAAATCTTCGTGTCGCATCCTTTGTAAGATACTCAACTTAAATGGCAAGTTTGGTGTTTAACTGAATTTTGTTTTTGGGCTATGCTGCCTAAAGACACACACGATCTTTTTCTAAAAATGTTTTTTTGTACTCAGGGGACCACAAAACATCTATTTCCGGTGAAATCTCGATATCGAATTTTTAGGTGCAATAAAATACCTTCTCTATACACTATGTACATAGTACGTGTAGAGAAAGTAAAAAGCGTATTCACTTTTAAGACCCGTAAAATAGACTCTATACGAAAGTTATTTTGAAATTGTTCCTGGAAGTGGAAGGGATTCCAGCCAGCAGAACAACGCTGTCATAGGTGCAATCATGCAGGTCGTATAAATAACCCCAGGAAGCAGCGCAAGTTCGTGGCGGACACGAACGAGGAAGCCTTGCCAACAACTACATTTCAAAAATAAACTGTTTCATTTTGACTCCTACAATGACGACAATTGCCCTGTGCCTGCCGACCCTCTCACACATACCCCTGAAACTCCATTGAGGTCATCTGCCAGTTTTACTCTCTTTATTATGCAGCATACTATCTCCATGGTGGTCTTTGAAAACTCGCTGTAATTTAGAAGCGCTTGTTTGCTACAAACAAAATTTGGAAACACATGAAGCGCTACAAAGAATGTGCATGCAGTTTCCATTGAGCATTATAATGAAATTTGAGTAGATCAAAGTACACTCTTGATTAATGTAAACAAGGGAGCGTTCATTTATTACGTCACGCTTTTAGCGGCAGAGAACCAGTACAGTGTGACGACACATTTTTCTTCCATTTTATTACGAGGTTGAAGAAAATACATACTCCCAGATAATTACAATTTGTATTTGATAATCTCGGAAAAGCTTGTCATCCTACGTGATCTAGGGATACTAGGGGTACTCTGGCTAGTTCCCATGGTCCCGGCTGCGGACGATGGATTTTTTGGGGCCTTAAAATCCTTGGCATGGATTCCTTCGGAAGGGTAGTAAATCCGTTGGTATCGTGTGGTACATTTATGGTACGTAAAAGAACTGCAAACCTGACAGACGTCGGCGTGCGCAATTATAATGGGAAGACCATTGCGGGGATCTGGTGGTATGGACTATGTCTGGCACAGTGGATGAAGGTAGGTCTTAAGAGTCCTCCATTATCACTTTCCTTTCATCCTTTTATATCATCATCTCCCTCGCTCTCATACCAGGCATCATGATGATCGCCCATCCCGGCTACTCTTATCTCTCTGATCCAGAGACCGTCTGCTCCTCAACAGGCACCTGATCCAGGGTATTAGCTTTTAAGTCCTGGATTGTGTAAGATCTCCATTTTTATTAAAAACCATTTGATCAACACGGCTTAGTGCTGAACAAATTGCAGATGTATAAAATAAATTAACATCAGTTTAAAGAATACAAATTAAAGGGAATACCCTTATACGAGCTCCTAAAACGAACACTAATTGATCATGGGGAAGAAAAAGTAATGAAAAATATTAACGTGTTCCATTCATATAACTTTCTCTAACTGTTCCAAATACAAGCTATTCTTACAAAAGATTATTCGAGATAAGCATTATAGAATTGATGTTATTACTTCCTTCCTTGTAAGTAGGAGGGAAATAAGGGAACACGTAACGCTAGATGAGAGTCAAGTGTTTTAAAGACTGGTCGTTATGCGAAACAACTGAAGTTCGGTTCGTTTTGCATGCTCCCGTTTGAGAAAAATAGCTAGTTTAAAACTGAAACCGATAACAAGGAATATTTAAAAAAACGGCCAACCGTGCAAGGAAAACGTATATGACATAAATTATGTGTTTTAACGAGATCACATTTTTTGTGTAGTAACTTTTTGTCTATCTCTTACAATTTAACCATTATGCAAAGTTCTGCAAAACTCGTCCAGAATAAACAGATCTTTAGAGGCTATTCCCAGAAAATTAAAAATATTTGTAGTGTAAATATCTTTAATATACGGTATTTTAATCAACATCGTTAGAGCCATTTTTGAGAACTACATTTTCAAAAATGTTTTCTATGTAAAGGATACTTTTTTTTTTTTTAATCTCCGTGTCGCATCCTACGAAGATACAAAACACAAATACTGTTTGGTTTTTAACGGTAGGTATTTTCGCTTTGAGCTATGCTGTCCACACACACACACACACACACACACACACACACACACACACACACACACACATATATATATATATATTTACGGTGAAATCTAAAAATCGAATTTTTGGGTATATTATAATTTCCTCTGCAGCTACTACGTACATTGTATGTACATACGTGCTAGAGAAAGTAAAAATTATCATGCGGTGTTCTTAACATAGCCTGTGGGAAGCGCGGCTCCAGTGGAGGCTCAAAACCTGTACAGCGCCCCAGCTCAAAGTGTGCATCACCAGATACTTGAAGACCAGAAAAGAACTTGCGCATCGCAGTAAAATTATGCTGTCGGATGTCGGCGATTCCCAACTCGCAGTGAGGTTGTGCATTCCGGACATAACATGGGGCATTCTCAGATACATACGTGCTAGTGAAAGTAACTTTTTTTTAAACAGGGGACCCTTAAACGTGTATTTCCAGTAAAATCAAACTATCGAATTTTTTGTTGGAATGTAATACCTTCATTTCTATGTACTAAGTACAAAGTAGAGAAAGTAAAAACAAAAAAAGAAGCGGTAACCAGATGTTTAAAACGGGATGCTGCATATTGGCCTTAAAATTAAAATCCTTTCACGACATCACGAGAAACAACGAAATAGAACACCTTCAAGAAAGTGACGAACATTGAAAAATTCAAACCATCAATAACTCACTTCTTGGAAATGACAGATGTCATAGAAAATATTGAAATAAATTATGTTTTAAAGAGATCTAGTGTCCGCGAAGGCCGGTCCCCATGGCCGCGCTCGCTAAGGCGTCCCGCCTTGGTGCTGAGTAGCGCTGGGGATCGTGGGTTCGAGTCCTGCCTTGGGCATGGGTGTTATATGTTTGTGTTTATGTGTGTTGTAAAAAGTAAGAAAACAGCAATACAGTAATAATACAGAAAAACAAGTTTAAAAAAAATGCATTTCCTTGGAGCCAGTATCCGCAACATTCAGCACAGCCTAGCACGGAATAAAAGGGAAAGGAAATCGTGAAAATGAGAAACCACTCCCATTCACCTACCGACAAGAGTAAACTAGGAAAAATCCAAGGTTAGAGTGTTTTTTTTTTTTTTTTTTTTTTTTTTGGAGAGTAAATATGTTTAATAACCTCTCCCAAATTCGGAGGCTGGCTAGGTTACAACCCTCGCTGTGGTAAAAGACGCAGTGGACACATCTAAAGTAAACAGTGATTGGACTCTGTGTATATTGGAGGAACTTTGATAGCTATGTAAAGAGTACTTTGTATTTGTATTTGGTAAACTGTCTCAACAAAAAATATTATTTATATTTTTTACAATTTGTCATGTTTATATGACTAAATTTAAATAAACCACTGAATAATATGGCGGCAAAGATCGAGAATAATAAAAAGTAAACGATTCTTGCAATCACACTTTATTAAACCGCAAATACTACATAGTAGCGAACACTGGTTTTCGCCACCGTTACTAGCATGACTGAAATTTGTATGCTTGAAAATGGAATTAATTTTTTCCTAAATAATTAAAAACTGCAAAAACAAATCAAGCTTTTACAAATAGCACCAGTAAAAAAATAAATTGTTTTATTTATGGATACTCTTTTACTGCTGCGTTTCTCAAGAGTCCCATTCTATATTGGGCGTGAAAGACTGCTTAATTTTGCTCAGAGCCCTCTTTTTCAGGCTTGAGGTTGTTTTCAGTAACGTAATTCTACGGCACGGGGCCCTTCTGAAGGAAGCCATACTAAGGATTTTTACGCCCGAAAAAATCCATCGCCCTCCGCCAGGTTTGAACCCACGACTTTGGGAACCAGTTACCCTTGGATCACGAAGGACGACAACAGCAATAGACATAGTCTAGAAAACTACAACTTAATGTTTAGATGGAACATCTATCCTATAACTAATATGTATAATAATTTACCATAAAAATAAGCATATATATGTACATATACATATATATGTGCGCGTGTGCGTGTGAGAGTGAGAATGTGTTAAAATAATAATAATAATAATAATAATAATAATAATAACAATAATAATAACAATAATAATAATAATAATAATAATAATATAGTATATAGGAGAGTAATAGTTGAGGAGCAGAATGTTGAAAGAGAAGGAGGAAAATGACGCATGCATCCACTTTGACTGCCTATCCCTACATTGGGAGGAAGGATGAGGTGAGAGGAGCCAGAGGGCGGCCGACACAAGGAGTTACAACAGAGAGAATGGCGGAGTCTCTACCCTTTTCCCCAGGCGGCGGTTAGTACAACGGCTACTCTTCCCTTGCGGACTTAGACATCCCACTGGAAGGAAGGGTGGAGTGCGGAGACCACCCCTTGAGCATTATTTTTCTCTGCCACGCAACGCTGAGACACCCGCCGAATCTTACAACCCCGAAAGACCAACCAGGGCGAAGTAAATGAGAGGCAAGGTGAAATTAAATGTCAGGAAATTCGGGGGATGTAATGATTCCTCCCAGCTTTCGCCTGACGACCCGGTAAAATCCCCGAAGGAACCCGTGGGACAGGAAGGTCGGCCTGGGAATCGAATCCACGAACTCCCTAATGCCAGGACACGCTCTACCCCGTGCGCCACCTCGCTCGATTACTCTTTCTATAACGAGGGAACATGCTGTAAAACAGGCTGTTCCATCTTGGGTACGCGCCCAATGAGCAACGAGTAATTTGAACTCAAGCCGGCCAACATGCAATACGACACAGCATTGAGGGTAAGCTATCGTTAAGGCTGAAATAAGTATTGGTAATGAAGCGGCAGAGTGATAGTTAAGTGGTAAGAGTTTTTCCCAATGACGCATTGGTTACCACCCTTCAGCTCTGCTCCGAGTTTGTGGTTCAGTACGCGCATGTGCCGTGGCTCCAACTAGTTGGTTGGAAGAGCCTGTAGAACAGGATGCCGACATTGGAACTAAAACACTGCAACTAGTTCAGAGAACGGATTTTGGTTAAAAAAAAAATAGAGCCAGAATTTCCAATGAGGTTGTAAAACCTTTTGGGTGGGAGCTCGATGAAACTGCATAAAACCGTTAGCCATCTATAGCAGAGATATTACACAATAGGAAAAAGTATGAAATAAGTAGGCCCTTGTCCCAGTAATTGCAACAATTTGAGGCACAGTACAACCGAAAAAAATATTTTATATGTGGTAGTATAAATTATTAATCTCTCTAAAGTGATCTATGTGCCGATAAAAGCACTATTCAGCCCATCGATAATAGCCACAAAGAGAATGCAAATGCAATAGTGAATTATTTAATCGTTTTAACCCTTTCAGTACCGACTCCGTATTACTTGAATAAAATGATTTAAATTTTCAGGAAATGTTTCTTACTGGCTAGGTTTACATTACGAATTTTTTCAATTTTGAATTATGGATTGTCCTTAATCATGGACAATGTTACTGGAAGGGATAAATGTAGGTAGTATACGTTATATGTAGCACAATATAAAATATCCATTCTAACTATTTATTTGAACATTAAGGGTAAGTAATACAAAAATTTACACCAAATGAGCCTTAGAAAACACTGTTTGAATTAATTACATTATTTTTTCAAGTGAAACTCACGAAAACAGTTCCTGTTTTGGATAAACACAAATAAATTTGGAATTTTTCACACCTAAAATGCGAGTTGCTTTTGCAGAAGCTCATTTTTGCACCTTCCAGCTTCCTTTTTTCGTGAATGATTTGGTAAATGATCCTCTGCATCTTGGCTGATTTTCTTGCATGGTCTCTGTTCAAATATTTTCTTTGGTTTTTCTTTATCTTCATCTTGATTTTCATTCTCTGCCGAGGGTCTTCCGCGTTTTCTTGAAGGACGTGGTTTACCAGCTTTATAGAGGCATTCAGCTACTCTTACTCTAAAATGTAACAAATCTAATATCTTCTTATTAGGAACTTTACACTTAATAGCAGCTGCACAATATTGAAGCCAACTGTTAGCAATTGCAAAATCAACTGCATGGAAGATCAGGCGAAGACTCCACTTTCTTGATCTGATGAATATCCTGTATAGGCTAATCAAGAAGTCCATTTTGCCTAATCCGCCCATTGATGCATTATATAGTTTTATTACCTCAGGCCTGGGAATTTGCATGTCCTTTTTATTTCCATCTCATCGCCTTGCCGTGTCCGAGTTTCCAATGCCAATAAAATTTGATGTTGTGTTGACAATTCGGTTATCTAACCATTTAACAAAGACAACCTCATCATCTAAGCTACAAACTTCTTCCATGAAGCCTCTTTCTTGTTTCATTAACTCCTTCTCCGAGGTGAGTGGTGTTTAGAAAATCTATTTGCTCGTGTAGTTCCTGCAGCCAGAATCTTCTTCCGTTTCAAAGCTTGGAGCATATTGTAATTTGAAAAATAATTGTCAAAATACAATTGGTGGTTCTGGTTTCCTGCCATTTCAATCCTTTTACACAAGTGAAGAACTACTGCATCTCCTTGACCGAAAATTTTCTGCAGCTTATCCTCAATTTCTGTTGTTTTTTCTTGGTATATGATAAAATCATAGCATAGCCCATTTTATCCACAGAGTATGAAACATTTAGTTCCCCATTTATAGGGTTTCCTTTTATGTACTGTTTTATTGAAAGAGTGCCCTTGAAGGGAATTATTTGTTCATCAATACACAATTTGTGTTCTAGATCTAAGTCCATGCACATCCTTCGTATTGATTCATAGATAGGACGGACTTTGAACAGTCTGTCCCTGGAAGTTGATTCATATTCCATGTTGTTTACCAGATGCAGCTGACTACGCAGCTTAAAAAGCTGTTCTTTTTCATGTCGCTAAGAAAGAAATTAAGTCCTAAAGTTGTATTCCAGTGCAACTGTATACCAGGAAACTGCAAAGTACTCATCATAATATGCAGAGCAAACAATGTTTCAATTTCTTGGCATGCGGCATTGTCAAAATTTGCTGTATCATTTTGCAGAGCATAAATATTTGTATATTGTGCCATTTTTTTCAAATAGATGTTTTGGTACATATCGACAAAAGTAATCCACTGGAGACAAAGCTTCTAACAAATGTTCACTATTTTCAGCAAGTTGGCTCCATGGTGTATCTATAGCAGAAAATGATCTTCGCCACTTGATATCCTTGCGATCTGTAAGACATAAAGTTGTAACAAGATCTGCATCTATTACAGCATCGTTTGCAGCGTTATCTTCTAGAATTTGGCTTTGTGTCTCCATCTGCACATTATCATCTGCTGAAAAAATAAATAGTAGTAATCATAAAATTAAAATGAGCATATATGTGTTATCAATCTTAGTTATAAACATTACACAAGACTAAGGTTACAAAGCTGTAAACTACTGTCTTACCTGTATCCAAGTTCCTTTCAAACACCCCAGGTTCATATTCACCCATTTCTTCATCATCGCTGGCCCGATCTAGTTCAGATATTTCTCTATTATCTAGTATATCCAAAACCCAGGATGTGAAATTTTCATCATTCAGATTCATGGAGTTTAATACAGTGTCTATCAAGGAGAAAAACATATGTATATTTTGTAAAACATAAGTATACAACACCAGAGTGCATTACTTGACACTGTGAGGTTATATTTGACCTAAGTACCATTTTCTTTGTTCATGGACATGTACATTTAACAATGTATACAGATAATATTGTAAACAAACAAGGCTTGTATGTAATGTCTTTCTATGTAATGCTAAGAACCAATTTCACACATTTTCAAACATATGTATATACCACATCAGATAGTAATGAACTAAATATGAGTACTTACCAGGCTGGCTTCTGTTATCAGCTGACATGACTACTTCTCTTTTCAATTATTTCACTCTGTGTCCCACAGAGGGAACCACTTTCTATCAGAAATGTTTGTGAAAGAGTAGATGACGAGGGACAGTGAAACAGTTGCCTCAGTTGGTTAACCTGTTGGTGGCAGAGAGAATAAGTGCGTCCATGATCATGAACACAGGTAGCGAAAGGTTTAAAATAATGCCCAGAGAAGCACACAGCTGAACAAAATATGAGCTCCCCAGGGTATTTGGTCGCTTTTAGTTTTAATACTCATGGATAATGACAAGAGTTCCGAAGTTCATGCATTTGCATCTCTTTTAAAAGCAGATTATTGATATACTGATGAGTTATTTTTACAAATTACGAATGATATATTGCATGGAATCATTTTTGGAAATAATTTACACTATCAGACTTGTGAAAAAAATATGAGTGTTCCATTCACATTATTTTTTCTACCTGTTCTGCTAACAAACTATTATTACAAAACAATACTTTATCTGCATTATGCTATGCTTCTTTCCAAGCAGAAAGGACACAAGGGGATACGCTAGGCTAAAGCGATAGTCAAATCCTTTAAAAGCTGGTCGCTATGTGAGCAATTGAGGTTCGGTTCGCTATGCACAGCCAGCAATAGACAAATAAAAAGAGGTGAAACAAAAGGTGACTTCCCGTTTGAGAAAAGTTATGTAGTTTAAAGTTGAAACCAATAAAAGGAACATCTCGGATACCTAAACTCTGCAGAAAAAAGTATATGACATAAGTTGTGTGTTTTAAGGAGCTCTACATATTTAGGTAGTAAGTTTTTAACTCTGCTACGGTTTATCTTTTTATATAAAATTCATCCAGAACGAAGAGGTCCTTAAAGGCTATTCCCAGAAAATTCAAGATATACAATTTAATTGTGATGTAAATATCCATTATACGGTATTCTAATAAAAATTTTGCAGCCATTTTTTTTAGAAAAAACAAAATTTTCAAAAATGTTTCCATGTAAAGGGTAGTGGGAGGATTTTCTTGAAAATCTTCCTATTGTATCCTTGGAGCATACTAAACTTAAATACAAAATTTGGTATTTAACAGTATTTTCCTTTTAGGACTATGGTGTCTACACACACACGTGCGCGGACCTTTTTCTAAATATCTTATGTGTTCCATTCAAATAATTGTCTCTGCCTGTTCTGCAAACAAACTATTCTTTAAAAAAAAACTATTCTTTTATCTACATCAAGCTAATCGAGGTAAACATTAGCAGAAGCTAACTTATTACTTGCTTCTTCGTGAGCAGAAGCGAAGTAAAGGAATACACCAGGCTAAAGCGACAGTCAAATCTTCAAGGAGCTGGCCGTTATATGAGCAATTGGATATCGGCTCGCTTTGCATTGCCAGCAATAAAACAAAAAAGAGATTAAACGAAAGGTGATTTCCATTTGAAAAAAGTTACGCAGTTTAAAGTTGAAACCAATAACAAGGGATATCTCAGAAACGGTGAACTCTAAAATGAACCAACTAACAAAAGAAAAACTGTATGACTTAAATTATGTGTTTTAACGAGATCTACATTTTTATACTAACTTTTTGTCTATCTCTTACGGTTTACCTGCTGTGCAAAATTTATCCAGAATGAAGAAATCTTCAGAGAATATTTCCAGAAAATTCAAAATATACATTTTATTTATGATATAAATACCTTTAATAATCGGTATTTCAATCAAAATCTTTAGAGGCATATTTTAGAAAAACAAAATGTTCGAAAATTTTCCAAGTAAATGTTAGCTTTGGGTGGGGGGTATTTTCCTGAAAAGCTTCGTTTCATAGCCTTGGAACACACTAAACTTAAATGCCAAGTTTGGTATTTAATGTTTCTACTGTCTACAGATATACACACACATATATACACGGGCCTTTTTCTAGAAATGACATTTTTTGGTATCAGGGTGTCTCAAAACATATATTCTCGGTGAAATCTCAGTATCGAATTACACTATACATATATAATATGTATACATTATGCATATAATATATTTGGAGAAACTAAAAATGCGTTTTTGAACTTAGGGGATGTCCAATTTCGGGTGAAATCTCTGTGTCGAATTTTTGGGTGGAATACAATACCTTCTCTATACACTACGCATGTATAGTTCTAGAAACTGTAGAAAAAATAAAAAAAGAATAAAATGCAAGTAGTTGATCACATTATTAATCCCGAAAGACAAGGAAATTGCTATAAAAAGTAATGACAAGTTGGAGTGTACAGTTAGTTACATTGGTAGCTATCCGGTTTTCAAATTATCTTATGAAGTATTTCTAGCAGTTAACATTCTTTCATATACTGCTTCAGTCGTTTCATCCACTGCTTCTATAATTGCAATTTAAGGGTCATCGTTCAGAGAGATTGAAACCGGTTTCTTATAATTTACGTCTGTTTCAAAAATCATTTTTACGATGCATTGAAAATACAATGAATTTTTGGAAGCTTGTCAATCCTCGCATTCAAGACCTGTCATTCTTGCGCGCAAGAAAAATTGTTACTCACTTTTGTGCATTAGATTTCGCGCGGAGTTTGCTCCTTAGTTGCACGCGGTCATTGCATTTTCGCGTTATTGGTAATATCCGCACAACAGTGAAAAATCTGTTGAGCTACACTCACATGACTTTCTCTAGCTGCTCTACAAACAAAATTCTTGCAAAATATGTTTCTTTTTTCTACACAATGCTAATCGAGATAAACATTAGCAGAATGTTCTTATTACTTAGTTCCTTGTACATAAGTAGAAGGGAACTAAGGGAATACACTAGGCTAAAGTGATTGTCAACTGTTTTAAAAGCTGTCGTTATGCGATTGTGAAAATCACTTCTTTGCCTGGCCAGGAGCAGAACAAAAGAAAAACGGACCTTCCTGTCTGAGAGAAGTATAAGTACTTTACAATTGAAACTAATAACAAGGAATATCTTAAAAATGGTAAACTCCACGAAAAAAAGTGCATGGCATAAATTTTGTGTTTTTACGAGATCTACATTTTTTGTGCACAAAGTTTTTGTATATCTCTTACGGTTTGCTAGTTATGCAAAAATTAGAACATTTCATCCAGAATAAACAGGTTTTCAGAAGCTATTCCCAGAAAATTCAAGATACACATTTTATTTGTGATGAAAATGGCTTTGATATGTGGTATTTTAATCAAAATCGTTACAGCCATTTTTAAGAAAAACATTTTCGAAAAGTTTCCATGTAAAGGATAGTTTGGGGTGGGGGAATTTTCTTGAAAATCTTCGTGCCGCATCCTTGGAATACACCAAACTGAAATACTAAGTTCGGTATTTAACAGTCTTTCCATTTTTGAGCTATGCTGTCCACAGACACACACAGGGACCTTTTTCTGAAAATGTTTTTTTTTATTAAGGGGATCCTAAAACACATATTTCCGGTGAAATCTCGGTATCAAATTTTTGGGTGGAATACAATAGCTTCTATATCCATTAAGTACATTGTACATTCGGGGCTAGAGAGAGTAAAAAAATACGAATAAATTCTTATGAAATGCTTATAAAAGAAAAGCTCCTTAAGCAATTTTTGAGCTTCGTTAAGAGCATACGTTCTGAATGATTGTTAAGAGCTACAAAAAAGTAGTAATAAATAATAATAATAATAATAATAATGTTCTCGAATTAAGAAACTTGGGAATAACATGAACAACTATTTATTTTTTTATATATTTGTTGTAAAAACTGAAAATATTTATAGCTATTTTAGAAACGTCAAAAAGTTTGCTCAACGTGATGGTTGTAATTATCCCTATAAAAACTTTCTCAACAGTTTCAAAGTAGAGTAATTTTATTATTTCATTAGCAGTTTGGAGCATATAATTATGGAAAACTTAAATCTAGCAGTTAAAAGCACCAAGACGTGATATAGTGAGGTATGCATGGTTCATCCTTAACAGTGAAGAATATGAAAAATTTGGCAAACCTCGCGCTGTATAAAGCTTCTGCCTCAGCTCGTGAGAAACCCACCTGCTGTGTTGCGCAGGGAGAATCGCGGAATTATATACACCTAACTCGGATTTCCAGCAACTTTAAGGGCTTCGACTACAATCTTTGTGTACGATTGATCCCTACCGTAAGCAATCAAAACACTAAGCGTTGCTATGAGAACAGTTGTCATGGCTTCCTTATAGAAAAGTTTTCACATCTTTCATCCTCCTTTATACTCCTCTCTGCACACATCAGTGGTTCCCATACTGTAGGCGTTATTGACATCGTACGAAAAAGAAGTGCGCATCTGACAATTTTAGTGGTCATGCAGGTACATAATACCTAAAGGCACACTGTTAGAGATATAGAAACAAGAGGAATACACAGGTGTGCTCAATATGCGTGTTTTTAATGGTCAACGGTCTTAAAATTGCTTTTTTTTTTTTTTTTTTTTTGGAGGGGGGCCCAACGTCCTTTAACCTGGTTGGTCATATCGCACGATGAATGAAATTGGTGAAATGAGGCTCAAATGATCTCGCCATCCATGGAACTTAAATTGCTCGAGATTAGTCTTCTCAGGATAAGGGAAACCCCCGAGAAAACAAAATATCCCGGTAGATCACCCTAGGCGAGATTCGAACTCACGACCAGTTGAGACAGACACGTTACCCAAGCGGGCAATTCTATCTTGTTCGGTTTTATAATCAGCGCAGAATTTTAAAATTTCCGTCTTTTTTGGAAATGGTTCTATGCATAAAAGTCTAATGAAAAATCTGATGTTACCTACATTTCTCTACCTAGTCTACAACAAATTCTTACAAAAGCTTATTCTTCTATTTATTTTATTTTAATTGAGATAAACATAAGTAGAAATGGATTTATTGACTATTTCCTAGTGAATAAAAAGGGATTAAAGGAATCTAAAGCTTTAGTAAATCTTTTAAAAGCCAGGTCGTTTTATGATAGTACTGAAAACAGGGTGAAGAAAGCGAATAACGTTTTCCCTTTTGAGAAAAGTATAAATGTTGGTACATTTAAAGCTATAATATACAATAATATTTCGGAAATAGTTAACTTAAAATATCGTATATATACATATAAATATACATATGTATGTGTGTGAGTGTTTATGAAATATATTTGACAAACTATGATGTGCTTTAACAAAACCTGTTTTTTAGATAGATTTTGTCCATTTGTTACGGTTTGCGCTTCAAGCAGTGGGTTAATCCCAGAAAAGTCAAAACATACATTTCATTTATCAAGGAAATAACTTAAAACATACCGGACTTTAATCAATATTGTTAGAGCCAATTTTAGGGACATCAACATTTTCTATAAAAACAAAAACAAACAAAAAAGTTAATAGTTCTTGATAATCTTCACTTTTGAGATATGCAGCTCATACACACAGGTCACATACTTTTGTGTTTTTTTTTTTTTACTGCCTCATAACACATATTTCCAATGAAATCTCGACACCCAAATTTTGGGTGAATTAAAATCCTTCCACTGCCTACCATGCATAGTTCCGCAAGTAAAACTTACAACAAATGCCATTTTAGTGTGCGTATTTTTGCACGCAAAAACGATTTTATGTAATGTTTGTTGTATTATATTTAAATATAAGGGCGTAAATAGGCAGACCTTAACTAAGCTAACGGTAGATTTCGATGAATAGGCTCATTCTTAGATGTGAGAAAAGCCTTTGAAACGCAGAGATGTCTGGTGAGAAAATAACACTTGAGGAATAAGGTCAAATCTATCGCGCTGCCAAATGGTTGCTGCAGTTCGGAAAGGATATTAATTTCGCTATTGGTGTTTAATTATCAAGACACGTATTTCGTATATTTTCAGGAATTTGTTTAATATCAGTGACAATAGCTAAAACCGAACAACATATTTTAACTTCAAATAAAAAGTAAAAGAAAATAAATATCACATGTTGTCTCAGTATGAGTTTAATGCAAAAACAAAATAGGTACATTACTTTATTGACATCAGATACATGTTTAGATGCGTATTCATTAAAACGAAAGAAAAATTGTGATTTATATTAAACAAGTTATGGAAATGTTATAAAACAATGTAAATGATGTTATTTATGCATTTAAAGAGTCTCACACCATCTTAGTTTTTCTTAAACGTTTCGTTTCGAAATCGGGTTGCCCTCCCCGTATTTGCCGGACTTACACCCCCTCAGGATTTGCAAGCCAATGCCTAAGGATCAGAAGCCTGTCGGGGAGCCTATGGCACGAAACAACAGAATGGAGTGAGTACCTGTAACGAGGGGTCGGCCCGTAGTCATGCATGAACATGAAGTGGATTATATGAAATGTAAGCAAAATTGATGATCGGAAAAGTGATGATGGAACAATTGGTGGAACGAGTGGCGGGGGAAACCGGAGGACCCGGAGAAAACCCACCCAGACGCCGCTTCGTCCACAACTAATCCCACATGCGGGCACTTGGGAACGAACCCGGGCCGCCTAGATGGGAGGGAAGCGGTCTAACCACTCAGCCTCGGCGCCACCTTTTGTTTAAGCGTAAAAGAGGATACAAAACACACACAAATAGATGTATCGAACATATGAAACAGTGATAGTAAGCGAGATAGTAAGCCACTGCTTTAACGCCGTATTCCTGCATAACTTATTATTTGCACAAAATAAAAAATGATCCATTGTGCTGAACTAATGCTTTAAATAAAAATAAAAGTAAAAAAGATGTATATTAGTTTACTGAATTATCACATATTTAAATGTCAATATTTTGGTATACATAGCACTTTTGGTATATCTTGAAACATGATCTACTTCTCGCTACCACACTCTATAAGAGGGAGAGGTGCCAAAGGTCATACGCAGCCATCCGCTAAGCCTAATCTGTCAGACCTTTTAAACCTTAACGTTCGGGTGATGAATGAAATTAGTAAAATGATGCTCAAATGATCTCGGGGTCCATGTGATTAGTTTGAAATTGGATTCCCCCAGCCAGACCAGGTGAGAAAAAAAAAATAAAATACAACCGAATAACGGCTACTCATTTGAAAAATGGTATACGTGTTGGGGAATTTAAACCATTAATACAGTTATGCAAAAATTACCGAGAATGAATAGGGATTGAGAGATTTTTTCCAGACAATTCAAGATATACATTTTATTTCTGATGTAAATATCTTTAATACATGGTGGTTACACAGACACACACATGTAAGAACCATTCTAAAATCCTTTTTTGATTCAAGGGTCCTCAAAACATTTATTTCGGGAAAAAATTTCGGCTTTGAATTCTTCGGTGGAATGCAATACATTCGCTACTTACTATGTACATTGGTTATGGGAGTTTATATTAGTTAATTTATTTTGTTACGCTATTTGATATTTTATTTCTTCTTTATTCATTTTTGTTTTATTTTAGTTATTACTTTAGTATATACGTTATATTAGTAAAATGAAGTACGATGAAACATAAATGTGGTAAATAAACTATAACGTATGCAATATGCAAATTTTGGTTTATTTTTTTACGTGGTATAGACATTAAAGTAAAATATAAAAATTTGATGTTTCGCTCACATGACTTTCTCTACCTGCTGTGAAATAAATTCTTAGGAAAGTTTTTTCTTCTTTCTGCTTCATGCTAATCGAGATAAAATTTCGAAGGATATTTTTACTTAGTTCCTCATAAGTAGAAGGGAACTAAGAGAATACACTAGGCTAAAGCGATATCAAAAGTCTTAAAAGATGTCGCTATGCGATTGCCACTGAAATTCTTTCTTTGCATGGACAGGAATGAAACGAGAAATTCGGACAACTTCCTTTTTTTTAATGTAGAAGTATTTTAAAACTGAAACCAATAAAGAGGAATATCTGGGAAATGGTTAACTCTAGAAAAAAATGTAATTGACATAAACTGTGTATTTTAACAAGATATAAATTGTTGTGCTGTAACTTTTTGTCTATCTCTTACAGTTTACCAGTTACACAAAAGTCATTCAAAATGCAGAGGTCTTATGAGGCTATTTCCAGGAAATTCAAGATGAACATTTTGTCATGTTAATATATTTATTCTACGGCATTTTAATCAATCTCGTTGGGTATATTTTTGAGAAAAGCAACACTTTCAAAAGCATTTCCATGTAAACTGTAGTTTGAGGTAGGGAGATTTTCTTGAAAATTTTCGTGCTGCATCCTTAGAAGGTATTAAAAGGGTATATTTGTCTTTGAGCTATGCTACACACATGCACATGGACCTTTTTTAAGAATCGACTTTTGGGTGGAATAAAATACTTTTTCCCTACTACATTCATAGTACATGTAGAGAAAGTAAAGAGAACTGCAATATTGTCGACCGGGGGTCACTCAGTCAGAAAATTGCACGGAAGTGATAGGCACTCAAGGGTTACTTACAAAAAAAAATCTGATGCGTTACACTCACATGACCTTCTCTAACTACTGTACAAACAAACTTCTTACAAAAGATAATTCTTCTTTCAACACCATGCTAATCGAGATCAACACTAGCAGCATTGTACTGCTTAGTTCCTCTTAAGTAGAACGGAACTGAGGGAATGCACTAGGCTAAAGTGATAGTCAAATGTTTTAAAAGCTGTTATGCGATTGTCAATGCAAATCGCTTCTTTGCTTGGCCAGGAGTAGAATAAAAGAAAAACGGACACTTCCGTCTGAAAAAAGTATAAGTACTTCACAATTGAAACTAATAACAAGGAAATAGCTAGAAAACGGTAAGGTCCACGAAAAAATGTATATGACATAACTTGTGTATTTTAACAAGCTCTACATTTTTTGGTAAAGTAAGTTTTTGTCTATCTCTTACGGCTTACTAGTTATACCAAATTAAGCAAAATTCATCCCGAATAAACAGGTCTTTAGAAGTTATTCCCAGAAAATTCAAGATATACATTTTATTTGTGATAGATATGGCTTTAATATGTGGGATTTTAATCGAAATCGTCAAGAGCCATTTTTAAGAAAAACCAAATTTTCGAACATTTTTCCATGTAAACGGTAGTTAGGAGTGGGGGGATTCTCTTGAAAAGCTTTGTGTCGCATTCTTGGAAGATACCAAACTTAAATACCAAGTTTGGTATTTAACCGTCTTTTCGTTTTTGAGCTATGCAGTCCAGACACACACACAGACAGACAGACAGACAGAAAGACAGACGGAAAGACAGACGGAAAGACACACATACACACACACACGGACCTGTTTCTGAAAATATTTTTTTTTTGTGTTCACGGGATCCTAAAACATGTATTTCCGGTGAAATCTCGACATCGAATTTTTGGGTGGAATACATACTTCTCTATTCCTATGTACATGGTACATGTGGGGCTAGAGAAAGTAATAAAGAGCAATATTAGTCTCTCTTTCTAATTTCCAATGTTGCAACATCGATTCTTCTTGTATCGCAAGTGTTCACGTTGGCCTTCAGTGGTGAAGTTCCCAGGTTCAAATACTGCCGCTTGAAGGTACTACATGCCGGGCCAGAGAAGCTCAAGTGGTTAAACGGAATAATACCTTGGTACATACAATAAAATCAAAATAACTACCAACTCCTCTCAATTAGCTTTGGTGCTTCGTGGGTTCGAGTCCCACCATGGGAATGGCTGTTTGTGTGTTTGTAAATGTGTATATGTAGTGTATGTGTACAGCCCGTTTCAGTTCTGGTGTGTTGCTAGTTTGCTGTTGCCTAACGAATGTAGACTACTGAGGAGTAGCGGGGAGTTTCGCGGATCGAGCGCATGGCACAGTCTGTCATATAATGCTATAAACAGTGGGTATTTATGATGACGTTACGTTTATCTGATTAACACTAGCAATGTGCAATATTTATCATATATATTATAACTCACTTACTGTAATGTCTGCATTACTGCAATGGGACATCGTACACGATGAGTGAACGTGTTCGTTTAACACATCACTGTATTCGAACATTCGTTTAATGCACAAAGATTCTCCACAATGTCTGTCCAGTGCATAACGTAACAGTGTGACCGTTCGCCACCGGTAACATTAGGTGGGACGGGTGGTAAGTAAAAATAGAAGGTAAACAAATAGGTAAATAAAGGAAATACAGGGGAAAAAGAGAGGAGAAAGGAATACAGTACCGGAATACTGACATGACTGCAGATGTGTTTTTTGAGGCGAAAAAAAAAAACATGAGTGAAACGGTATATTTAGCCCGCCTGGGTAGTGTGGCGGTAGCGTGTCTGCTTCACATTCAACAGGTCGTGAGTTCGAATATAGCTTAGGGTGTGTTACCCGGATAAGGTTTTTTTCGGGGTTTCCCTTATCCTGAGAAGACGAATGTCGAGTAACTTTAAGCTCCATGGATCCCGGGATTATTTGAGCATCATTTCACATATTTCATTCATCGTCCGATATGACCAACCAAGTTAAAGGACGGTTAACTACACAAAAAAAGGGCAGTCGGACTGTACCTCTCCAACATGAATTCTCATTCATCTGCAAGGTGAAGCGGACGCCCCCTGTTTAAATTGAATTTTTCTGTAAATTTATGAAAGACGAAGCGAAGTGATCATAAAATATTTCGATGCATGCATCTCTTTCTCCCCCCCCCCACCCTGTCAGTCAAAGATTAATTACAACAAATTCAGAGCAATAGGAGCAGCTCTTTCTAATTCCCAATGTTTCAATATAAGCCAGACGGACTGTACCCCGCACTCATTCATCTGCAAGGTGAAGCGTGTTTTTCTGTAAATTTATGAAAGACAAAGCGAAGTGATCATAAAATGTTTCAATGCACGTGTCTCTCTCTCCCTCCGTCCCTCTCTTTCTCTGACGTAAAGGAAGGCATATATACCACTTCCACCCGTTATAAGCAGTTCTATCTCCAGATAATTACCCTTTCCTGTGCCCAGGCACATCTTTTATGCTGCTCTCAGCTTCCTCTTCTATGGATTTGAGAGAAGATGTCGTGTATACTTCCGGCCATATGTCAGAAAAGATGCGCCACTTATATCTTGAATAGAATACACAAAGCACACAGAAGTCTCAAATTGAAGAGGAAATTGTGTCTTCCTGATATTTTTATTTTATTATTCGATAAAGAAGGAAAATGATGACAAAGAAATGTGACGAGTAAAAGAACTGTTTGAGTCAGAAATACACAGTACAACAAGAATGGGCTAACTTAACCTATAACATAGATGTAACGAAAAGATCTTCTGTTATCAAAATACAAAAAAACCTGATATGCTCCAGTCACATGGCTTTCTCTAGCAGTTACACAAATAGTTCCCATACAAAAGATTATCCTTGTATCTACGACATGCTAATCAAATTGAACATGAACAGATATTGTCTTATTACTTACTTCCTTGTAAGCAGAAGGGACATTAGAAATTAACTAACCCAAATCCATAATCAAATCTTTTAAAAGCTAGTTCTGTGTGAAACAATTGTAGTTCGGTTCGCTTTGCATGGCCTGTAGTAAAACAAGAGAGATGAACCGAAAGGTCACTCACTACTCGTTTGAGAAAAGTTTAAGAAGTTTAAACAAGGAATATCTCAAAAACGTTCAACATAGGAAGATTATTAATTAATAAAGGACTATAAAATTTGATATCAAGAATGGCATTCTACAAGAAAAAACGCTTATGACATAAATTATGTGTTTTAACGAGATCTATATTTTCTGTGTAGCTAGTTTTTGTCTATCTCTTACAGTTCAATCGTTATACAAAGTTTTACAAAACTCATCCAGAATAAAAAGTTCTTTAGAGGTTATTCCCAGAATATTCAATATATACATTTTATTTGTGACGCAAATATATTTAATATATAGTGTTTTATTCAAAATCGTTAAGAGCCATTTTTGAGAGAAACAAAAGTTTCAAAACAATTTCCATGTAAATGGTAGTTTGTGGTGGGTGGATTTTCTTGAAAATCCTCGTGTCGTATCCTTGGAAGATACTAAACATAAATAACAAGTGTATCGTTTTTGAGCTATGCTGTCCATATACACACATGCAGCTTTTTTTTTCTTAAAATGCTTTTTTCGGACTCAGGGGACCCAAAAACATATATTTCCGCAGAAATCCCGACATTGAATTTTGGGTGGAATACACTACCTTCTCTAACACTATGTATGATACGTACGAGTTACAGAAAGTAAAAAGCTGCAATCAAAATTGGGATGTAAATTTATAGCAACTTATGTTTTGTGCCAATAAAATACTGAATTTTAGGCAGCAGCTAACTTAATTTTAACTCCGCATCAAAGTCCTCTAAGCAGCAAGAGAAATATGAGGAATTGTGTTTCAAAACCTTTAAAATTCTCATAGCCGTCAAATTGAAATATTCTAAAACATCTGGTTTACGATTCTCTGTGGGAAAAAATCTGAATTGTTACATATGCATTCTCTAGTCTCTCTCGTTTTTTACCAGGGGTCATTATTACATTGATGTCACAGATTGAGCTGCAGTTTTATAGTGAAAGTACATCAAAAACAAAAATAGTCTTGTTTCTGTCCTTTCGTCGGAAAATATTAATCAGTTTTTCGCTGTAATGATTGAATTTAGGTGTACCTTTCCCTCAAGCATCAGCTGCCTGGTACTATGCTGCGCGCTAAACTTAACCTACAAACAACTAGAGTTGATTTCGTGAACAGAACATCGGCCTATATTTTCTGCTCCACCAAACCCCTAAAAATCTGATGTGTTCCATTCACAGGACCTTCTCTACCTGTTCTGCAAACAAACTATTCTTACAAGAGATTATTCTTTTATCTATATCATGTTAATCACATTAGCAGAAATGAACTTGTTGCTTGTTTTCTTTTAAGTAGATGGGAAAGAGAGAGAGAGAGAGTACACTAGGCTAAAGCGATAATCAAATCTTTTAAAACCTGTGATACAATTTAAATTCGGTTCTCTTTGCATTGCCAGAAGTAGCACAAAATATATACAAAACTAAAAGTTTGAGAAACGTTTAAGTAGTATAAAATTGAAACCAGTAACAAGAAATATCTTGGAAACTGTGAACTCTGTAAACAATTTACATGAAATAAATTGTGTCTTTTAGTGAAATATACGTTTCTTGTGTAGCAACATTTTGTCCATTGTTTACGGTTTACCAACTGTACAGAAGTCATTGAGAATTAAGAGGATTTCAGGGGCTATACGCAAGAAATTCAGGATATACATTTTATTTACCATGCAAATATTTTTAATTTACAGCATTTTAATCAAAATCGTTAGAACTATTTTTTAGAAAATCAAAATCTCGAAAAATGTTTCACGTAAGCAGTAATTTGGGGTGGGACACTGTTCTGAAAATCTTCGTGTCACATCCTTGGAAGATGCTGAAATTAGAAATCTTCGTGTCACATTTCTTGGAAGATGCTGAACTTATATACTGAGTTTGGTATTTAACAGACCTTTCACGGCCGCGCCGTGGCCGAATGGTTAACCACTCGCCTCTCACCAAGGATGGGTTCGATCCCAAGCCAAACCATGTGGGATCCAAACTGTGGTCCAAAGAGCATTTTGAGTAGTGAAAATGTTTGAAAAATAAACTTAAAACAAAGAGTTTAAAGTTCTATGCCGTGGTTGAAAGTAAAATATACATAAGTAAAACTATTTGGGGGGGGGGGCAAAGTCAGGTACACATTGCCTTAAGATTGCCCAGCTGTGAAACTTAAAAATCTACAATTTCGGATCGATTAATTTGAAATTTTAACACAACAGCGTTTAGAATGAAATATGCAGAGAAAATTCCATGCATATTTATAAACTAGCTGCTGAGAAATTAAGTTTTTTTTATTTTTAAAATACTGCTCCACACGTTATAATTATTTTTTACAATTAAACCATTTTATAATACATAAATGAGGTCGTCTCCTTAGCGCGGTGGTAGCGCAGTTGCTTGCCAAGCGGGAGACCTGGGTTCGATTCCTGGTACCGGAGTGGGGATTTTTTCCCCCGCTGGGAGGCCGGCGCCTGGGTGCACTCAGCCTCGTGAGGTTCCTGGGGGGCCAACTGAGGAGCTACTTGATGGAGAAGTAGCGGCTCCAGATCATGAGGCCGCATTAACCGGCCGGGAGGGATTCGAGGCGCTGACCACGTCTCACCCTCCAATACTGCACCCCATCCATGACCTCTGTCATGAACCAAGATGGAGGATGCAGCGGCCGGACGGTAGGCCAAGGTTCCTTGTGAGCTGTCGTGCATGGAGTTATAATACGTAAATGAATTGAAGAGGTGCATTGATAATTATCCAACTATTTTAGTACCAAATAAATGTTGGCTGGTCCCTTAGCTCAGTGGTAGATCACCTGTCTCCTATGCGAGGGTTCCCGGGTTTGATTCTCGGCTGGGCTGGGAATTTTTCTTTAGCATTCCCTACCGACACCAATCTGGAAGGAACGAGGGTGTGAATGCGTGTGCGTGCGTGTGATCTAATGAATAAAGTCTTGAGGAAAAACGGAAATCCAAATGAAAACAGTACACAAGTTAACATTATTGCCGAAAGCAATATGTTCCAAAGAGAAATGCCGCCCATTAAAACCGTGCAGATAAAGATGGGTTAGAACTGAAAGAAGATGATAATGGTAATAATAAATAAATAAATGATAAAATAAACATTTAACTTTTTGCTTCAAATTCTACACAATATAAAAATTGTTTAATAAAGTAACAACTAATAATGTTAATAAAAAGTAATTCCATTGTTTTATCTTGTTATTTACAAGCATACAAAATTTAATTGATTATACGAAAAACTACATACTGTGGAGCAATTTGAAAATGAGAATGTGCCGAGAAATGAAAACAGTAGAAAAAAGTTTAAGAATGATAACATAACACATTGTTTATGATGTTTATGCTCTTTAAAAATAATTTAAAGCAGATAAATATTCTCCGACTTTTTCTGGTCTTCTGAAACTTTTTAACATTTTAAGATTCCTATGGATTCGAACGATACGTTCCCTTCTATACAGGCGAAACATGTCGTTTTTTTACCAGAAGTTTGCGAGAATCTATTCCATTCAATTCAGTTTTCTATTTACCGTTAAACTGTGATAAACGGATAGGCACTGGCACGTAAACACTACAATAGGAAACAATACACAGATATCAGCAATGGTATTAAAACATGCAGTCAGCCATATTGTAAAAGATTTTAGTTATTAACCATTTTTGGTTTAATTTTAAAAATTACTCGAAGTAAAACCTTTTTACAGTGTCAGGCAGTTTGTTAAAATCGTCACTGTGCAATGGCATAGATAGATATAGTTTTATGTAGTCGTACTAACACAACAATTAACAATTGGATTTCTAATATTGTATCCATATGTTTTAGCAGTGCATTGATAGTTTTCTATATACTTCTTGACATAGAATAACAAACAGTGAATGTAAATGTATCCTTTTATATGGAAAACGGTTTACAAGGATTTCGAGTAGGCGATTTTATTAAGGCGAGGCCTCTGTGAAAATTGGTCAAAAATGAAAAAATGGCTTTTTGCCCTTTAAAATGATTCATACCTTATATTTCAATAATGCTGATGTCTATGGCCATTATATGAAAAGTCACTAACGAATATGTTGTTTTACTACCTAAAATAAATCCCCAATTGTCAAAATAGGGACATCAAATCTCCCAATTAATTTTTTTTGTTGAAATAATTGCACTTCCTACGGCTGCTCTGTAAATGAATGAATAAATGCAATGTGACGTTTCAAAACGCTACTTCACACCCGACCAAGAAGCAGGTCAGAAAATAAGAGATATTGTTTGACAAATATTTATATTTAATTTTGATGACTCTATTTTTTTATATCTTCCTAGCATCAAAATGTCCCACGTAATATGAATTGTTACTATCTATTTAAACATTTAACCAAGACTAACTGTTAAATGTAAGTACTTGTTTATATGTTTTTCATTGTGCTTCATATTCCTGAAAAAAATTAAAGTTTTTTTTTTTTCTTTTTAAAGCTATGAAGAAGCCCATTCGTAAAACTATTTTTCCTCCCTTAATAAGGAAAGAACACAAACTGCAAAAAGTTACAAGTACTTACTGAATTAATTAGTGAACTAAATTAAATGTAAAAATCCATATAGGTCCTATTTGTTAATTTTTAAATTTGAATCGTGTGGAGCATTTTCAAAATTCCTTGATTGTGAAACAAAAGCTTTAAAGCTAAAAAGCTGAAACTCGGTAATTTGCCTTTTAAGTCTATATCAAATAAGTGGTAACAATTAGAAGAAAATGAAAATTCAATTTTCACAGATGTCTATGCTTAATAATCTGAGAAGTTTCTTTTTCAACAATAGAATATGATTTAGACCAGCAACATTGCCATAAAATATTACGCCATATAATACAAAATAAAAAAAAAACTTTATAATTAGGCATAATTATCCTTCATCAAATAATGCTTACAAATCTAAGGAAATAAGCAATGCTAAAAATACAGATATTTAAATTACTATATGGTCACAGAGCTATAAAACCTAATATAGAATTAAAGTAATTCTATAATCTGGTAACTCTAAAATCTATATTTGGAATTTAGTCCTTTTTCAGAGGTGGGTATCCTTAAAGTTCCCGTGGTAACAGGAAAGAGAATTAACGGATATATCAGCTTTTCTAGTATAAGTGCACTTTCAAACAACTATAAACAGTTTTGTAGGCGTGGGTGCGACGCACTCTGAAAAAGTGGATCAAGGAGGTTCTGAAGAGACTGCCACACCTATGGCGCCATTGCACACGACAGATGTGAGAACTTGGATCTGTCTATCCAATCTTGCATCGTTATATACGTATTTAACTAACTACCCATATAAATCCTGAAACAGTTGCGATAAATAATAGCAGAGAAATGTTCCAGTAATTATGAAACATGAGTTTGGAAACAACGGCCAGATGTTTGTAACCCAAATCGATATATCTCGGGAGGTGTGTGGGCTAAGGATGGGAAGTCTAGTCAGATTTTAAAACTACGATGCCATATTTGAATCCTAAATTTTCCCGTATTGGGCCGAAGCACTACCGTTGGGCCAATTATGTTGATGTCTTCTCATCTTCACTGAACTTCTCTAATCTGATACATGTTATATTGCAACTTCGTCAATCTTTAACTGTCACTTCACTAGTTCTCACGGTCTCTTCGTAATGTGATCTTGTTCAACTTTACACAGTCACTTCACTCTGATTTTCACTATAACTTAACTCGCTGTGAACTAGTTCACTTTCTTCCGCGACGTCGCCGAGTGACGAAATACGCACGAGGGACGGTTCACTTGCTGAGGAGTCGAACAGAAGACTTGTCCAATCCCCCGCAGTAACAACACTCACTGTACGCCACGGCAGTTATCACAACTCACTCGGAGAACGCACTTTATGTTGCACCAGAAATGCACTCGCAAATCACTCCCTAGCTTAGCGATTTACTGACTAGTCAACTGAACGCCCGCTTGTATATCGGTAACCGCGTCACAAAATTCTGGAGGATTTTCAACGTGACATGAGAGTCCTCTCTGTTTCTCTTATAATGTTCAGATATCCAGGAGTACCCTAAACTTATGTCTGGGACGATTATTTCCCACATTTTCTTTCCCAATTTTAATTTCAATCATCACCAGTATTACTATTTGTGAAAGAGGTCGAAGAAATTGTTAAAAAATAATATTTTTTTCTTTTGGTGTTCAAAGAACATCTCATTTTTGACGTTTTGAAAACTTGTAAACTATTTTTTATTTTATTTTTTTATTTTTATTTATTTTTTTTTATTATTTTTTTGTGTTAACATACCTGTGGCTTTTCATTTTGCAGTAACTAGTAAGGTACACGAATAAAAATTATAGAAATGTTACGCAATATTTACAGAAATTAACAACACTTGAGGCTTTCCAAATGTTATTTCTCTACCGTGTACAATGTACATACTAGCCAGAGAAGATAATTGCACTATACCAAAAAATTCGATACCGAGACCTCTCCGGAAATTCGTGTTTTGAGGATCCCCGATTCCAAAAACGGATTTTAGAATAAGGTTCATGTGTATGTATGTCTGTGAACAGCATAACTCAAAAATAAAAGCCTGTTAAATACAAAAATTGGTACTTGAGTAAGGACACCCACACAGTTATTTTTGCAAATTGCTTGTATTTATTCAGGGGCCCTCAAAACATGTGTTTCGTTTTTGAGCACACACGCACAGAGACACACTCAGATCTCTTTCTAACAATTCTGCTTTGGGATTCAGGGGTCTTCAAAACATGTATTGTGAAATCTCGGTATAGAATATTTGGGTGGAATACAATACCATTTCTACCTATTATGTACATTGCACATACGTGCTAGAGAATTAAAATTGTGTTCATTTTTTTTTCAAAGAAATCGAAATTTAATCTGGTTTAGAGTATCGCACTTATATTCAGCCTCCAAATGGTAGATACTTACTTTTAGTTGAAAATATGTATTATCTTAAATAATAATCGCATATTATAATCACAGAGAATGCAGGCAAATATGCAGGCTGCGTTTCCTCAAGATATTCTACACAAAATAGTTCACAATATTTCTCTGGAGTACACTAAAATATACATAATATGCTTGCAAGGTAGAAAAGCTTACAAAACTATTCGCCACACCAATCAGCCAATTTTGAACATGATTGAGATGAACGAGAACACATCGTGAGCGTTGGCATTTCACCTCGCGCTAATGTTTGCTATGACGACTTAGCGTGAAGTGTATTGAAGTTGAAAACGCAATGCAGCACACATGGCCAACATATTTCACGCTGGCTGGCATAGCAACGTGTACGTGTATGTGTGCATGACTGGAGACAAGGTGTAAACAGCGATCACTTGTGGAATTTTAATCTAATGCGTGCACCGAACGCCAGACATTAACCAATAACGGCGAAATGTACTACATGGCTCTTGGCTGCACTGATATAAGCATTCACTACACACAGAGAACCCTAAAACGTGTAGCAATTGACGTGCGAGGGTTACTTCGAAGATAAAGAATTTCACCAAAATAACCAATTAAAAAAGTCTGTGTTACATTTAGATAGGACACTTTGTCCGTTGTCAATGTATATGTATTGCATTTATGCCAGTAGAATTCGCAGCTCTGCTTGCGTTGTTTTAAATGCGAGGTGCTCCGTCTCCCCTCCCCGCCCTCATTTCTGTGCAACTTTAAAGGCATGTGATGTTTTGAAAACCAGCAATAACACTTTCCTAAATAATTTCGTACTTGAATTCTAGTGGGAACAAGCTGCGGAAAACTTTCTCTACTGAAATAATCTTCTAAGACTAAAATTATATTATAATTTTTCATTTGTTTTTGTACATAGCTAATATACACCCTTCACCTGTGTAGTCTACAGCGCGGGTGTCTGGCCATGACTGCTTCATACTCGCGTTAGCCCGGCAAAGGTTGAAGATACCGATACAAGGGAAATGTTGTGGTCAGCATCACGCTTCTCCCAAATAACATTTGCAAGTAACACAAGCTCGCCGATGAAATCAAGAGTACAAAAAAATAGAAGTAAAAAAAAACAAAACAAAAAAAAACATCACTACAACATTATTAAAAATCCTGTAATTACGAATGCAAATTTAAATATAAATGTTTTGTTCCCTAGCCTAAAGGCTTTAAATAACAGAGATAAATTGCTCAAAACAGCTGTAAAATGCAAATATAAAGAGGTCTATTACTCTGTAGACGAGTACAAATAATAATTCACCGCGCGCACGTTATGATTTCGGAAACCATTTAACCGATGTTGATAATTTTTAACCACCGAAAAGCGCTAATCTTCCTGACGGTCACAGTATATAAGATATTTCAAACATTTTAATACTTAAAATGGTGGAACAATGTTTTCATATTCATGTCACCCAATTTCCCTTCCATTTCGTTGAATACGAATATGACGTTTTCGACACTTTAATGAAAACATCGGTTTATTAATGGCTTCCGGCCCCAAAAAATAAATGGAAAGGCTAGAAACCCTTTAGAATTCAGAGCAGCATGTATCTGTTCGTATTACTGTTTCCCTCTCAGTTTGCTGAACTTTATTATCGAGGAGTATCTTTGGTTATTATTCTTCAAAACTTGGTACACTTGTGTTTTATACGGTGGCAAAAGTGACAAGATATCCCACAACTTTCTAAATCTACGTTTACCCGTAATTTCAACTCATAACATACAAACCAACACTCTTAGGTTTATCTAAACGAAACGTTGTAGTTATTCTTTAGAGGCCAGAGGATACCTTACAACTCTCAAAACTACCCTTACCACATTCGCAACTCCTTATGTCGAAATCGGCTAGACTGAAAACTTGGTCAGTAAGTTCAACAATTAAGCTTTTTTTATTTTTTCTAATAGTTCTGAACATACACCAGTATTTATTGTGCTCGTTTTCTGAATTACAACCTGTTTTACTTGTCTTATAACTTAGCGCCTGTGGGTGAAAACATAACTGTCCTCCTGGGCATGTCTGCAAGCTGTTTACAGTCATATTAATTTTCAACTCTTTTTTGCCTGTAGCATATTTCACGTGATACAACTTTTGATCTATCGCAATGAAATTTTAGGAGCTAATGAACAAGAAATAGACAAATAACTTCACATTCCCATTTTTTATTCTGTAGAAAGTTTCATGTTTATTAAAGTAATAAACTTTGAAAGTCTGAATTATGTGGTAAAAGTTGTCGAAGCAAACGAAAAATAATTCTGCAGAGCTTTAAATATGAATTTCAAAACATCGCAATCTGGTTATTTTTTTTATTCTTCAATAGTAAGCAGAGAAAAAATATCTCCATCAAATATTACTTATTTTGACGCGTGGAACTTTTTCAATAAACATAAATAAATTATATACTTAATTTCAAAAATTTACAGAGTAGATCCATAAAACTTTACATGTGGCTATAAGTGGATTAGTTTAGTTGCTAGTCAACATTTCAAAATTATTGGTTTGAAATTAAGGTTTACAAATTGCCTTAATGGAACGGTTCTAACTATTGTGCCATTATATTACACAATTTGGCAAACATCATTGATTATCTTACAACTTCCAAAAGTTATGTAATCATATTAATCAGATAAGTTACGTAGCATATTTTTAAAAACTGCCTTCACATAATATTATCATTCCTAATTGACAAAACTTACGGGCCTGAACAATCAGAAAACAAAAATCTGCACTTGACGAATGTTATAGGATACCTTGCAACTTCAAAAATCATTTATTTCAAAGTCATTACAATGCGACCGGGTCTTAAAACATTTGAATATCTACTGCATTCCATTAATCCCGTTGTACCTACAAGGAAACATGCAGTAAGACAATGCTTGCTAAAGTTTATCTTGATTAACAAGTAGATAGCAGTAGTTTGTAGAAAAATGAGTAGGAAAGTCATGCAGCTACAACGCATAAGATATTTTTATCAACCTCTTCTGGTCATACACCGCAAATACACAGATAATACCGAAGAATTTTAAGTAGTCATAAGGTAACGTCAAGACTGCTTTTAAATTGTATAAATTTACACACAACTTCACAGAACCGAAGGAAGTTCAACTCATCTTGGCGCCGAGTCATAATGGCATAGAGGAAAAAGTAAAATCTCACGAACTTGCAAGACAAGGAGCAACTTGACAATGTTTTGGACCAGTACTGGCTCTAGAACATCTCATTGGTCCGAAGTAGAACATCACAAAATCTGGCGTAAAACTCCAGGAAAGAGACATGGTAAACAATTTATTAGAAAAATGTGCAATAAAAAATTGAAAGCTTATTTAAATTTAACAGACTTCAAATAACAGCAAAGTACTGCATTTCTCACAGGAAACGCTCCTGTGAAAAGGCATCTTAAGGTGATGCATTTGTGAAATTTGACTGTTTTTCATGCTAAAATGATATGAATTCTAAACTTTAGGAAAATATAGCGTTTTTCCCACTGGCTCGCAGTATTTGCCAATTAACTGAAGCTATAAATGGGTAGGCGCATGCTTATTAATAGACACTCAAAACTTTAAACCCTATTTTCTCGCAAACTTATTTCCAACACTTTCGCATACTCAAAATGCTCCACACGTTGCAATATTTTTCATTAATTTGTGTAAAATAATTTTAATGTTTCTCAAAGGTACATTAAGGAAAACAGTTAAATACTTTTTTTGAAATAATGTTCCAATTTTGAGAAAAAACTATTAAATTTTGAAAATCAAAAGTTTTGGAGAACACGAAATGTAGTAATGTTTCTGCACTAATCAGGGCTAATATAAAAAAATATAATATGACAGATCTATTTGTAAACTCATTTACTGTAACATTGGATATTGTTATTTTAAACATGCACCACGCTGCACATTTTTTAGAACAATGAGCTTAAACAATAAAAAAATATTGAAATAAACATTCAATCTAGAATTTTGTTACATGGCTAAGTTATCGCTATCACTATAGGTGTTATAAATTGCTTTAAATTTCAGTAAGTTATCTTACTTATTGTAGATGTTCCAAATTTCACAGATGGACCACTTTAACACGAAAAGTAACTTAGATTGCAGTTTGTGCTAGAAAGAAATTGAAACAGCCCAGCATGCACCTATGAGGCCTTTGCTTGCCGTGGCCAGGTGGTTAGTTCACTTGTCTCTCACCTAGACGGCCCATATCTGTAATGAGACCTGGCTCTAAAAGGATACAAGTAGCACAATAAGTCCAAACCTGAAGTGTATCCAGGGCAATAACGGAAGTCGATATCGGAATATGATAGAAGACACAGTCAATTAAGAGTTAGTAATGGTAATCAGCAGTGATTCGGCACTAGTGAAGGGTAACGGATGTAGGTGAATTGTCAAAGGGAACAAAGCATATAGCGGGTGTAGAAGCGAATTGGCATCATAATGCAGCCCAGAATAGCATTTGCACGTGACGACAGTATGCTGTTCACATGGCAGGACCCGGTATGGCAGACTGCTTGGCAGTTACACTGCCCTTTGCTGCGGTGATCTTGCCAAAACCTTCAAGTAGGCTCATCACTGCCAAAAAGAGTCAAGTGGTACAGAAACATCTTCAATTTCCCCCTTCTTAGAGATGGCTGTTAAGAATACTTCCTGAAAAGTCTGGATTACACTAACCACTGCTGTTTCTAGATTTCTTAAGGGGTATTGGAACTGAGTTTTTGGTGAAATGGGAAATTTTCTATTCTTAATTGTGTCATATAAATGTTATATAGACATCTGCGAATCATTTTGGCCGAATATTTTCACGACCCGCCATTTTTAAAAGCCCAGCAACATGCTTAAATCACCCATGAGCATATCTTTTAACCCTACTTTCTCCCTTCTGTGTGTGTGTATGTTTATTTTACATTTTTTCACATGAAATTCTTGGAATTTCAATTTTATTCTGATTTGTATGAAAATTGCATACATAATCTGAAATGTACTACGTAGAGATATAACGATGCACTTTATGATTGCTTTATTCATTGGTTCAAAAGTTTTAATTTATACTGAACAAATAAGGAAAATTAAATACCAACAACTTCATTAAAATAAAAAATGCATTTCTCTACAAATGCCATTCAAACTAAAATCAATTCTTACATTTATTTTCACTGTACTAAAGTACCGATCAAAAGGTTTCGATAACATACTTTTCTGAAAAATGTGAATGCGCAGTTTTAGAAAATTTGCATTTTTGTTGCTAATTAAAACTTTAATTTTACTACCCAATAAACTATCTGATAGACATTTGAGCCATTGCACAACCATTTCTTTATTTGCTCGTAATAAGTGTGCCAATTTTAAGGGCATATGGAGGCAATATTGTGATAACAATGCTGATAAATAATCACCCATAACACAATAAAAAGTACTAAAAAATTCTGATTGAAGGTCTATCATCTGATTATTATCGATTCAGTTTCCTCTATTCCGCCTTATCTACAACGAAACGTGCAATGAAACTATTTCTGCGAGGATTTATTTCGATTAACATAAAAAAAATCTTTCTAAGTATAGCCTATAGAAGCTATACAATAATAAACTAGAGAGGGTAGAAAAAGACATTTGAATGTCACACATGCGATATTTTCACACCCACATTATTCGTTAACATTATGTTGCGGAAACCGTTGAACTCAAGAGGCAGCAGGAAGCAAGCTAAACAAATAAAGAAACAGACTGGCGAGAGCACAACCCTTGCCAACTTTTTGTTATGCTCTCAGCGAAGAATCTCTCGATGGCACGCATTTCCAAGAACAAGACTTGCTTCTGTGCATTAACTAAATGATGTGCAATCCTTACGCCCGAATCAAGCTTCTTTGAGATTTCAGCTATCCTAATACACAGCTCATGAATGGTGGTGTCGAAAATTTGAATGCCTTAACCCCGGCTAGCAAACACAGAAATTTGCCGGAAATATCGCAATGTAAGTGTCAAAAACACCAAAAAAGTCACTTGTTGCCTTTCAGAATATTTTATCAACAAACGACAGTCAAAATTCTCCAGATTCAGCAACTTGGCGTTTTCAAAGTCTACACTCATGCTATTCTATCTTTCCGCATTAGACTGAAAAATATCATCCTAACTACTGTGTTTTTAAAGTCTTCTCATGTGGATGTTCGAGTATTTTTTGGAAGGCTTCAAAATATGTTATTCATGCTGTATTATATGAAAGCTGGCATGGATGAATTGTTAAAGAGCATCTATTGATCAAGTTTCTAAAAACTAAAAGTTCAAGCAAAATAATTTAACGCGTTTCATCAATTCTGAACTTAAAAACTTACCCCCTGAAAGCAGATTCATTATTGTATACTCTCCTAAAATGGCTGGTCGCATATGAACAAAACTAATTCAAAATAATTCCTCGAGCCAATGCTATCTAGTATTTGCCATATTATCCAAATTTATATTTTGATACTTACTACTAACGACTTTTATTTATTTATTTATTGAGGAGACGTACATCTCATAAATCAGGGATTAACTGGCTTAAGGGATGACACCTATCTTCGAAAGATGCTCGACTCAGGCGTACGGTACTGAAGTTGCTAATTTCTGCACATTCCCAACAATTGCTTCAAAATGGTACGAGCTTAATGGATTTGTTCAACATAAGTTTCGTAGTCCAATGTACCTAACAAGTGAAATGCCCCACAAAATGAAATTTGGAAAACTCTAATTTATTACTTTTCCGTTATTTCTGTAACAAATTATGGTATTAAATTATTAAAACCCTTAATTAAGAACTATATATTAACTAAAAAACAAAAAACAAAAACAAAAAACAACAAAGAAACAAAAAAAAAGTTATGTATAGGTATCTCTTCATCCAATTTGAAAGACTGTAAGATGAAAATGTGCAAGGAACGTGAAAAACCTTGCACAGTGAGTCATATTGTAAGTTGTAAAAGTATAGCAAAACAGGACTATAGAAAATAAAGTTCTAAAAGTTCACGCATTATTTGCGAACACCTGTGTTCGTTCAGTTAAATGTTGCGTTAGGTAGCCGGTCCCCGTAGCCGCGCTCGCCTGGTGTTTCGTGGGTTCGAGCCCCGCCTTGAGCATGGTGTTTCTGTGTTTGTATATGTGTGTGTTTAGAAGCAAACGGTAATCAAATGAGGAAAGGAAATGTTGGGGAAAAAAAGAGAAAAGGAATACAGCGTCGGAGTCCTGACAAGACTCCGGAACTGTATTTAAAAAGAAAAAAAAAAGTAAAAAAAGTCTCCAAACTTAGCAAAACAAGGCATAACAGACACTAATTTAGAATGAAGTCTATCTCAAGCATATTTCATCATTTATTACAGTATAGGAGAAATTACTTTGGGATTGAAACACGCTTCTCTGAGTCGCCTAGTATGGGTTGATTTGAAGCTACAGGAGTTACGCCGTCCGCCGTTTCCAGAATCTTACAGTGCGGAACCTTTATGTTCGGGGAAACTTAAAAAATAAAGTTTATGGCGACAATCCCCATACCATAGACGAACTTAAGGACAATATAAAAATATAAATTATAGACACTACGCAAGAGGAGTGAGAGTGGAAATTCAATCCGAAGATTGGAGAAATGCCTTCACGAGAGGTACGCCACCTACAATACCACTTATAAAAAGGTTAGTGCTCATTATAGTGCATGCAGTAGATAAGAAACGGAAAATATCTCAGTTTTTTTTATAATTGCATTTTTTACTACTATGGCACAGCAGGCGATTACACTGATGGAGCACCGTTGGAAGGCGACGGCAGAGGAATCCGGAGAACCAGAAGAAAACCCGCCCCTGCGTCGCTTTGTCCACCACAAATCCCACATGCGATCGCCCGGGATCAAACCCGGGCCGCTTACGTGAGAGGCGAGTGGTCCAACCACTCGGCCATGGCGCGGCCTAATCTCTCAGTGTAACACTCAGTGATCGGAGCACGCAAATTGGCGGCCTTACCATAAAATGACCGCATTCTAGATAGAAGAATAATCATTTTTAAGAATAGGTTGTTTAAGATCGTGTGAAACATATGAAACTTTTTTAAAGTAGTTGCCTTTTGTAGGTTACTGTGGCATTTCAGATGTTCCTCCTGATTTCATGGAAGGGGGTGTGGAATTTCTAGGCTAGCATAAAGCGACCCTGTATTTAAAACATATTTTCTCACATTTCCATTGTTTTCTCACACCACCTGCACTTTCAAAGACATTTGTAAGAAAGCGCCCCCCTATTGTGCGAATGTTCTATTCCCGGCTGGGGGAGGGTAGGGATTTTTCTACATTCCAGATTATTTCCTATCCTCACAAAAGTCTGGGAAGCATGAGAGTGAATGTGTGTGACCTAATGATTGAAATTAATGATAAATAGTAGTCCAATGATATCAGTACACGAGTTAACACCATTGCCGATAAATAATACGTTCAACAGCGAAATGCCACCGATAGGACAAGCCGTTAAACTGGAGTATAAATGGAAGAAGAATAAAATCCCTAATGAGACTATGTCTGCTAACATGAATTAGATAGAAAAGAAAACTTTTCGCAAGAATGGTTTGTAGAAACTACATAAAATCGTGGACGTAACGTCATTGGATACGGGCGATATATTACATATCCAAGCAGTTTATCTTAGTTTACAATTTTCTACTGCGTTAAACCTATTGATGTAATCCTTGTTTAGAAGTGTGTTTTGAACAACGATTCCGCCAAGAAATACCTTTCAGGTATCACTCCAGTCATGGAAAAAGATCAGATATTATAGATGCAGTTCCTTTATGGCGTGCGCCAGTCTGGCAAAAGATGTACACACAGTGGATGTAATAAGGCAGAATACATCTTACTTAATAGCTTAACGTGGTTCAAAGCGAGCTTTTTGTTTATTTTTCTTAAGAGTGCAAGTTAATTTTGTACATGTTAACTTCCTGTGAAATTATTCGATTACATGGTTGAGCATTTTGGACGGTATTTGTGAGTGAACGCATATGGAAAAATACAGCACGTGAATGATAGCAAAGTTGAAGCACATCTGTGTGCGTCTCCACGAGGGAAACACGCATTGTGGACAGAACGTTTTATTCCGCGTAAACCAAGTGCACCGAATGTGTAATCCGACTGTTGTGCTATCAAACTGAAGACGAGAAAAGCTTTAGTTTTACAGTAAAAGAAATTATAAATAATAATAATATAATCTAAGTATGAGCTGAAAAATTCTCTAAACAGAGCATTACAAATATCTGAGACATTAATAGTAAACTGCACTGCATAAAAATGAATCGTGGCTCTGTGGCTGTAGAAGCCTAAGTGCAGTGTCCCAGAATTCAGCCGCACAAATTGGCAGAAGTCCTAGATAAAAACTTTGAGATATGGAAGCTATTGCCTTTTGCCAAATGTAAAAGTTATGGCATGTTTTCTGGATCGCACAGCAGTTGCCGTAATTCAAAAGAACGTGGACATAGGTGTCCTACTTTCATTCAGAATGCCTCATTTGTATCCCAGTAGTTGAAGTAATGCAGTATTGCTGTACAAACAATACGATATTTAAAATTATTGGACTTGCAATCTTTGGAAAAATTGCCAATTCTTTGAGAGTGTGCACGCTACTGATAACCATTCGGTTGATTTCAGATCACATACAGTTAGCTAGAGCGATCCGCTCGCACATACTGGTGGGCGAGTTTGTATAGCGCTGGCCATCGAGTCACACGATAGTAAGATCACACCGCGCTCTAAGTTTCCATTGTTTAGCTTTTTTAGAGCCAAAGAGGTACACAAATTGACTTGCACTAATACACTTACCTAGTTTATATTTTTGAAGTCAAGACAATAAATCCTCCAGGACAAATTACTTTCAAAGGACTGAATGAAATCGACGCAGCGTCCAATATTCAATGTGGCAATTGTTTGTCAAGGAACCTGCATACATTAAATAAACAATTAGGATTGTTGAAAGCTTTTACGTAATGCGTGCTTTGAGACTAAACTATGATTCTAGTGGTAGAATAAAAAAATCTGATGTGTTCCATTCACATGTCTTTCCCTACCCGTTTTGCAAAATTAACTATTCTTACAAAAGAGATTATTTATCTACATCGTGCTAATCGAGATACGTATTAGCAGAAAAGGTCTTACTACTTGATTCATTGTAAGCAGAAGGGAAAAAGTGGCTAAATTGATAGTCATAACTTTTAAAATCTGGTCGCTATGTGGACAATTGAAGTTCGGTTCGTTTAGCGAGGCCAGAAGTAAATTAGTTTCAGCTTTAAAATAGATACAAACGGGACCATACAAAGCGAACCGAACCTCAATTTTTTCACATAGCGACGAGTTTTTAAAGCATTTGACTATTGCTTTAGGCTAATGCATTCCCTTCTACTTAAAAGGGAGCAAGTAATAAGGCAATTATGGTAATATTTATCTCGATTACTGTGATGTAGATAAAAGAATTATCGTTTGTAAGAATAGTTTGTGTTTGGAACAGTTAGAGAAAGTTATGTGAATGGAATACATTTTTTAATTTTGGAATTCATATTATTTTATTATGACAAAAGTAAGGTTTTAATATTTCACAGATCGGTGGCATTTGGTCAGAACATGATATCTCCAAAAATGGCTTTTTTGTGCTAAGGTAGTATGATATAAAAGAATAATCTTCCATCATTTGGTTAAGCCTTGCAGATATCAGATCTTCACCAGAGGATAGAGGATTGTTTCTTTTATATCACTATTGTCTTAGCACAAAAAGACAATTTTGGAATCATGTGCTGACCAAACGCCAGAGAATTTTTGGTAAAGCTTCACGGATGCATCACCTTTAAGACTGTAATCTGCGAGCGGCTGATTCAGCCGGTACATGCGAAAATGGACTAACTTCCGCGTTCTTTGATCTACATGCATTTAGCCAGCAGCTTAAATGGAGGATTAAATGCACAACGTTTCTTGGGATGAGAAGCTCAAGTTGACGTAAAATTGAATTACCTATGACCTGCACTGTGGGAGCTTATTTTATTTAGACAAAGGAGACGGAATTGTGATCAAGCACCGAGTCACGACTGCGAGGCGTTTTAATTAGGGCCTTCTGGGAAAGAAGCTCCTTATTGCTGCCTGCTGCTTTATTCATGGGTCTCTGATTTCATGATATCAAATAACTCCTGTTCAGAAGAGAAGTGGGCAACTTCTCTCTAAAAGTGATGTGCGCTTGCTTCTCTCTCTGCAATCCCTGCTGCTGTAGTTCATTTGCACTATCCTTTGTTTTTCTCGCATATATGTACAATATTACCAACAGCTGCAATAACGTTCTCCAAATATCTACATTTTTAAAACCAAATATGACAATCCTCTTCAAGATAAAAAATTCAATAAATAAACTGATAAGTAAATATTAATTTTAAGGGAATTGTAGATACACCAAGCGGGATAGCCAGGTAGTTTTGTCTGTGGTGCAGATTCGATCCCCGTGGACCGCACACTCTGACTTTTTTTTTCCGTAGTTTTCCCTTGATGCCAGGCGAAGAATCCTTAAAAAATTTAAGTTGAATTTTATTTATGGACGTTCCTTAAATGCTGCGATTCTTAGCGCCGCAAAATGAAATGGTGTTTTATTTATGGATGCTCTTTAACTGCTTTGGTTCTCAGCGTCACATTCTATACTGGGCATGAAAGACTCTAATTTTGCTCAGAGGCATCTCCATCAGGCTTGATTTAGGTGCCGTAAATCTACGACACGGGACCAACGGATTTAATTCCTTTCCGAAGGAAACCATGCTAAGGATTTTATGCTCGAAAAAAATCCATCGCCCTCCACCGGTTTGAACCCGCAACCTTGGGAACCAGAGGCTAGCATGTTACCCCAGACCACCTCAACATCTAACATTTTATTTCATATAACTTTTGGGGAAAGCGACTTCACCGGGTACTTTGGTGGTGCGTGATGCGCGGTGAATATGCACTATTTAACTATTTCCTCCTCCTTTGGTACGGGACCAAGAACTTTAAGGGCCATTCACATTGAAAAGTAACCGTAGACGTACTAGCTTAGCATATAGACGCAGAATTAAATGCACCATGAGCATTCTCAATGATAAACGTAAACGTAGAAATTAAAACAAGTGAACTGCGCCTAGCGAGTGCATAGCAAACTAAAATGGCTGGCAGAGACGAGAGTGAGGCAGCATTTTTTTTTTTTTTTTTTTTTTTTTTTTTTTTTTTTTTTTTTTTTTTTTTTTTTACAAAATACAGTTCCGGAGTTTGATCGGGACTCCGGCGCTGTATACCCTACTTTTTATTTACCTAATTTGTTTACTTTGATTACTGAATTTCTGTTTTACTTTTTACACACACATACACAAACATATAACACCCATGCCCAAGGCGGGACTCGAACCCACGATCCCCTGCGCTGCGAAACACCAAAGCGAGACGCTTTGGCGAGCGCGGCCATGGGGACCGGCATTCGTGCACATGCAAACTAGAGTAGCTTGGTGTTGAATATTTTAAAGAACGGTAATCTCGTCGTAGACGATGGTGGATTCATCCCCTTAAGCAAAGGCGAATTGAGGAGATTTTCATAAACTACTAACGAAATGAGAACCATCAAGAAAAACCATTTTAATAGCACATCGAGCAGTGGTTCTCATTGGTTAATTCCTACGTTGCATGTTAACTTTGACGCATAAGTCTGGCATTTGCAAGCTCCTATGTTAACGCACTACGGTTATGTCTACGTCAATGTCAATGTAACCATCGTGAATGAGCCTATACATATATTGGCTGCAAGCTTATGTGTTTACACTACGTCTACGGCTGATTTTCGATGTGAATGGTCCTTTAAGGACACCGAAATATCCACACCTGACGCTACTTAGTCGAAATAGCGATCCTTTGGATCTTTCATCTCATACCTTCTTCCGGCCTATTGCATACGTCACAATAGGCTATTCTGCTTAAATCCTCCTCTGCTCCTTGCGAGGAAAATAAAGCGGGGCTTATAATTAATGTTCTGTTTCTAGATACAAACACTACATATAAATATTTGAGAACAAAGGAAATAAGTGTTTTAATGCCAAAATAGTTCACACTTAAGTTGTTTACACTAAACTTTCCACTATTTTGAACGGGGGAAACCGAAGCCTTTGTCGATTACTTTTTATCGATGTTTCATATTTCATAATATTTTATATCTAAATCGTTTACACCAAACTTACTGCACTATTCTGAAGGGAAGAAAATCTAAACCTTTGTAGATTAAATTTCGACAATATTTACAAATACTGTACTTAATTAAATATATCTACATATCTCCTGGTATTTTACACAAAAAAAAAAAATCAAATGTGTTATCTACGTGACTATCTACCTGTTTTAAAAACAGACTTCCTAAAAAATATTATTCTTCTTTCTACACCATGCTAATCGAGATAAGCGTTAGCAGAATGTATTTATTATTTAATCCCTTATAAGTAAAAGAATGCGCTATGCTAAAGCGATAGTCAAAATGTTTTAAAAGTTATCGTTATGCAATTGTCATTGTCATTGGCTTCTTTGCTTGGCCAGGAGTAGAACAAAAGGAAAATGTATTTCAAAATTGAAACCAACAAGCAAGTATAACTTGGAAACGTTCAATTCGACAGCAAAAATGCATATGACATAAATTGTGTGTTTTAACGAGATCTACTTTTTTGTGCAGTACGTTTTTGTCTATCTCTTACGGTATAACCGTTATGCAAAATTCTGCAAAAATCAACCAGAATAAAGTGTTCTTCAAATTCAAAATATACACTTTGTGCTGTGAATAATTTTAATACACGGTATTTTAATGAATATCGTTAGAGCTATTTGTGAGAAAAACAAAATATTCAAAGTTTTTTCCATTTAAAGGGTACTTTGAAATGGGGGAGATTTTCTTGAAAATCTTCGTGTCGCATTCTTGGAAGATGATAAACTCGAATACCAAGTTTGGTATTTAACGGTTTTTTAGTTTTTGAGCTATGCTGTCCACACATACACACACGGACGTCTTTCCAAAAGTGCTATTTTTTTGGATTCAGGGGGTCACAAAACATATGTTTCCAGTGAAATCACGGTATCGAATTTTTGGGTGCAATACAATACCTTCTCTATACACTATGTACATAGTACGTGTAGAGAAAGTAAAAATATGAAAATCCACAAAAATACTCAACTCACTTCAGCCATATAATACAATCTCAAACAGCTAGAGTTATTCCTTGTGGCATTATAAAACAGAGACATTGGCAGTGAAATACAACTGTGTGCTAATAATCAAGTTAACAGTACTGTATACCAAAAATGTTTAAGGGCACCACTCTGTGCAATTTGTGGAAGAGTCTGAAAAATAGGATTTTGTGCAGTAATACGTCCATTTTAAAGATTGCAAGTTAAAACATTCTTTACCAGAGCGGCATGCCAATCCTGAAACTATTTCTGCACGAAAATTCGCTATTCGACCAATAAGGACGAAGGGGTAAGTCGAAGTCATAATAAAAGTACTTTGAAAAATAAAATAAAAAAACAAACAAAAAGACAAAATCTGACGAGTTCTATTCTCATGAACTTCTCTACCCATTCTGCAACAATATGTTCTTACAAAGGCTTATTCTTCTATCTACTTCATGCTTATCGAGATAAACATAGCGGCCGCGCCGAGGCCAAGTGGCTAAAGGTGACCGCATGTGGGTTTTGAGGCGGGCAAAGTGGCGCAAAGTGGCGCAAAGTGGCTTTTCTCCGGGTTCTCCGGTTTCCCCTAACATCGCAATCCATCGATGCTCCATCTTCATTCAGCGTCATCATCTATGGTGCCATAGTAGCAAAAGCGGCCGTTAAACACCATCCAAAAATAAGCATTAGTAGAAAGGTCTTATTGCTTACTTTCTCTTAAGTAGAAGGAAATAATACTAAAGCAATAATCGAATCCTTTAAAAGCTGTCGCTATGCGAATGACATTGACATTCTGTACCTTTTCGTGACATGCACTAAAACAAAAAGAGATATGAAACGAATGACGGACTTCCCATTTGAGAAAAGTATATCTATTTTAAAACTGAAGCGAATCACAAGGAATAACTGGGAGATTGTTAGCTCTAACAAAGTGTATGACATACGTTGTATGTTTTAACGAAATCTATGTTTTCTGTGTAGTCAGTTTTGTTCTCTCTTACGGTTCACAAGTTGTACAAAAGTCATTCAGAATAAAAAGGGCTTCAGAGGCTTTACCCAAGAAATTCAAGCTGTGCATTCTATTTGTCATATAAATATTTATAACATGCGGTATTATAACAAAATTGTTAGACATTTTTGAGAAAATGTTCATTGTAAAGTGTAGTTTGGGGTGGGGATTTTCCTGTTGCATCCTTGAAACGTACTTACTTAAACACCAATTTTGGTATTTAACCGACCTTTCCTTTTTCAGTTATGCTGTCCGGACACACACCATTTTCTAAAGATCACTTTTGGAATTAGGGGAACTCAAAAACACGTATTTCAAGAGAAATTTTGGTATTGATTTTTGGGAAGAATACAACACCTTCTTCAACTATGTACATACGTGCTAGAGAAAAGAAAAAATGGATGCATAGTAACGAGGTAGTGTAATACTGGAATACAATTTCAGCTAGGCATTTTCAGAAACTCAAAGTGTTAGATACTTGTTGAAAATGTCATTGCATTTGTGAAATAAATAAAAAAGTCGAAAAGTCCTGTGTTATCTAGAAAGACTCGTTTACTTATCTGTCCCTACCAAGACAAACCCATTTGCTCGACCAATAGTTCATTCGTTAACTGAAGCAAATTGAATAAAATTATAAATCATAGCCTAAAAGTATATGCAAAATTAAAGATAACATTAAATCATTTTAGCAACTTCCCACACCATATAATGCATGTGTGAAATTTAGAAAATCCACAGGTGAAATTTATTGTATACAGTAACACTAATAACTTTGCCATATTTCATAGCTGTAGCCGACAAGGTCATTTAAATATTAGTTACCTTCTCTGGCACGTATGTACAAGGTATATAAGGTACAGGAGGTACTGCATTCCTCCCAAAAATTCGATACCTATATTTCACCGGAATACACGTTTTGAGGACAACTGAATCGAAAAAGGTATATTTAGGTAAAGATCCATGTGGTGCGTGTCTGTGTTTGTGTGTGTGTGTGTACAGCATACATCAAAAACCGAAAAGTCAGTTAAACACCAAATTGGTGTATAGTTTTAGTATCTTCCACGAAGATTTTCAAGAAACCCCCACCCCACCACAAACCATCGCTTACATTAAACATTTTTCGAAAATTCTGAATTCTTAAAAAATGGCGTTTACGATTTAAATTAAAATACTGTATATTAAAGATATATTTACAATAAAAATAATATGTATGTCTTAAACTTTCTCGGAATAGTCTCTAAATACATCTTCATTCTGGATGACTTTTGCATAACTGGCAAATCGTAAGAGATAGAAGAAAAGTACCACACAAAAACTGTAGACTAGGTTAAAACACACAATCTATGTCACATCCTTTTTTGTGAAGTTAACAGTTTCCGAGATAGTCCTTGTTTTTTGTTTCAATTTTAGAATACTTATTTTCATTTGTTTTACTCCTGGCCATACAAGGAGAACCACTTTCTATCACATAACGACCAGCTTTTCAAAGATTTGGCTATTGCTTTAGCCTAGGGTATCCCCTTGTTTCCCTTCTGCTTATAGGGAACTAAGTAATAAGACCATTAATTGTGTTAATATATATCGTGATTAGCATGAAGAACATCAAAGAATAATCTTTTGTAAGAATACCTTTTACAGAATAGGTAGAGAAATCATATGAATGGAACACTTCAGCTTTTTTTAATCTTCAATTTGTGGAGTCGCTGTTCTTGTAAATAAATGTGTTCCACGCGATGCATCATTAATGCAAGCTTTGCAGTATAGGAGTTTAAAAATTGTCTATCATATTGGACTTTTATATTAACCTTTAATGACTGTAGAACAGTTATTATTCTTTGTAATGCACTCCAAAATTCTACAATTTTCAAAAGTTAAAATAAAATAGGATTATTATTTAAAAAAAAAACATGTGTTGATTTTATTGAATGTGCTTTTGAATGCCAGTAAAAAGTTTGAAACAAATTGGTTAAAAACTACCACTGGGAGTATGGGAAGAAACTGAACAAAAAACTTTTGTGAGAATATAAGGTTTAATTTAGACGCATCTATTAATAGGGATGTATTACCCCATTTATAGCTTCAGGAATTGGTAATTTAAATGAAAGTGGAAAAACTAGCCTTCCCTTAAAGTTTAGACTTCAGGCTATTTTACTATTATTATTATTTTTTAATTTTTGGCAAGTTTTGGTAACATTTCAAGGATAAATTACTTTAAAAACGATTAGGAAAATATATGCTCAAACATAAAATCCTACTGTGTTCCATTGACATGATTTTCTCGCCCTATTCTCTAACGAATTATTCTTACAAAAGCTTATTCTTTTATCTAATTCATACTAATCCAAAAAAATATTAGCAGAAGTTATCTCATTACTCAGTTCCTTATAAGTGTAAAGGAAATAAAGTAATATATTACCTAAATAGTCAACTCTTTTAAGAGCTGGTCGCTATGCGAATGAAATTCGGTTCTCTTTGTAAGGTCAGGAGAAAAACAAAGGAAACATGAATAAAACATTCTCATCTGCGAAAAGATTCAAGTATTAACTTCTATAATTGAAACCAATAACAAGAAATACCTCGGAAATGGTGAAATCTACAAAAAAAAAAAAAAATATATGACATATATTGTATCTTTAAACGAGATCTACAATTATTGTGGAATATAGGTATTGTCTATATCTTACAGTTCACCAGTTTGCAAATGTTATCCAGAATGAAGAGATTTTCAGAGTCCGTTCCCAGAAAATTGAAGAAATACATTTTATTTTTTCACGTAAGTAAATATTTTCATATACAGTATTTTAATCAAAATCATGATGCATTTTTGAGAAAATCAAAATTAAAAAATGTTTTTCATGTAAGGGTTAGTTTGGTGTGGGGGATTATTTTTATTTTTACTTTATTTTTTGTGAAAATGTTTGTCTCATCCAGAAAGATGCTGAACTTCAATATCAAGTTTGGTGTTTAACTGACTTTTCGTTTTTGAGCTACTCTTTCCAAAGACGCGCGCGCGCACACACACACAAGAATCTTTTTCTAAGCATTATTTTTAGACTCAGGGAACCTCGAAGCGTGCATTTCCGGTGAAATATTCTGGAAAAAATTAAAATGTGTGTAATTTACTCAGAATCCAACAGTGTCCTAATCTCACGTCAAATAATTCAATTAGAAAAGAAACACAAATATACATTCAGATGTACTTGAAAGTAAACAAGTAGCTCTAATGTAGATTCATTAGTGTTACTTGTTTGCTCTATCATGGAATAGGGGAATGAAGAAGCAGCTAAGGCTGCAAAGAAAACATCAAAACAACCATTTATTCCCTAACCCTATTCAACATTAAAGAAAACCAAACAACTAGAAGAGCAACTGTTTTGAAAATATGGACAACAAACTAGTGAAGTAAAACTAAATATATTGTTTATCTATAAAACTCTCAATCGGCATCTACAAAAGTTACGCTCCTGTTCTGAACTGGCACACAAAATTAACGCACAGTTATCCATTTTAAAACCTTATAAATCTTATATTCTGTGACTACTGCAACGAGAGAGACGTTAATACCCGAAGTACTCGTTATGTAAACTCAAGATCACGCCACCTTCAGCCCTTCCTGGTAGCGTAGCGTGTGTGCCTCATATTCAAGAGTTCGCTTACAGTTTTTTTTTTTTTTAAACGTCCTTTAACCTGGTTGGTCATATCGGACGATGAATGAAATTGGTGAAATGATGCTCAAATGATCTCGCTGTCCATGGAGCTTAAAGTTACTCGACATTCGTCTTCTCAGGATAAGGGAAAATCCCGAAAAAAACCTTATCCGGGTAACTCACCCTAAGCGAGATTCGAACTCACGACCTGTTGAATGTGAAGCAGACACGCTGCCACCACACTACCCAGGCGGGCCCGCTTAAGAGTTAGTTACCGTGAAAAGTTTTTTTCGGGGTTTTCCCTTATCCTCTTCTAAGAATAAGGGAGCAACTTTAAGCTCCATGGTCCCCGAGAACATATGAGCATTATTTCATAAATTTCATTCATCGTCCGACATGACCAACCAGGTTAAATACATAAATAAAAGATCGCCCTACAAATTCCTCCAGAACTTCGTGCAGCAGTAGATGAAACTACTCAAATTGTTGAAAATACTGTAAATCTGCCATTATATTGAGTTATTCTTTATTATATTTTCCTGTGTGTTAAATTCTGTACACATACTGAAATTATATTGCATTTCGTAAACGTTCTACGTAATTACGGTACTCTGGCTGAAAATGAAAAAAATTCCATTTTTTAAAATTGTAATGTATAAATATCCTTTGCACACATTTCTACCGAACTTCTCATGGTCGGCCATTTTTAAGAGCACAGCTACATGTTTAAATCATCCATGCATTATCTCTTAACCATACTTCTCCTTTCTGTATGTGTGTGTGTGTGTGTGGTTTTTTTTCCGCTTTACAATTTTACTCATTAAATTTAGTGTTTGGATTTCAGTTTTGCTCTGACTTGTATGCAAATTTACACATGTAAATAAAGTGTGCTAAAGATTTAAATCTGGATTTTATGATTACTTTATTCGTTTGCTAAAAAAATGTATTTATATTGAAAAAACAGGGGAAACTTTAACGTCAACTAATAAAATAGTATTTCTCCTTAACTACTAACTTCAACTTAAATCAAGTATGTACTTAAATCTATGTCTACTATAATTTCACTATTATACTTATGCAACAAATATGATTACGCAAGGCAATGTTTTAAAAATGTATATTTTTTTCGCTAATTAAAAATATTATGTGTATTTTTACGTTCTTTGCATGTACTATGTGTGTAGATAGTGTACAGAAAAGGTATTTGGTGTCGAGACTTCACTAGAAATATATATTTTCACGTCCTATGAGTAAAACAAAAATCATTTTTAGAAGACGTTCCATTTGTGAGTTCGTCTTCAAAAACTAAACGGCCGTTAAATACCAAACTTGTTCTTTAAAAGGGGGATATCAATGAGGCTTATTCAGAGAGAATCAATAAAAGGTTCTCGCCGCACCTTTAAATTTAACAACTGTTGAGCATGGACTGCACCGCAGACATCTAATTCACATCTGCCGGTGCAGATGGGCCACTTGATATACGTATCTATATGCTTCATCTAAAAGAAATAATATTTCCAAAATGTATGCTATACACTTACAATGTTTTATAAAAGATGCAATCACGCTCTTCACCAAAGTTAAGTTGTCCGTTTCCTACGCAATGCACTGAGCATTTTGGCAAAGGAATGTAAAAAATTAGTGTTGTTTTTCGTATTTTATTCTACTTATACTTTGTACATTCATGGTGATTAATAATTTGGTTTTTTAATATAAAAAAAATTAAAGTAAAAATGGTTATCTGATTAGTACTGTAACTATTTAAGCAAAGCACCGCATTGAAATTTAAACACCATTTTTCTCAATTCTCTTTTCCGGCGTTTTTTTGCTTTCTAAATGCTTGTTGGACCATAGTTTAAAATTATTGGTTTGAAACTTTCAAGGGAACTTCAGTAACTATAAATTTAAAAAGTTCTGTCCAATAGTTAAAAATAAAATAGTACAGCTAGAATTATTTTTTCTGACATCTAATAAGCTTTGAACGAAAAATAAATATATAAATAAAATAAAAGAATTCTGTTAAACTATTTAAAATTGAGAAATGATGCACAACTGTTTTTTTTTGTATACTATTCTAAAATTTAAAATTGGTGACAAAGAAAATTCATATTAGATACCATATCAGAGAGCTATTAACTATGAATAACATGAATAGTTTAACAACGGTTCGATAAAGGTCTTTTAAATTGTTTGTCCGAGTGTATGGTACAAAAAAAAAAAAAAAAAAAGCAACCAGAAGAAAAAGAAAATAAAAAAGATGGATGATTTGACCTACATCGAAAATGTGTTTAATAAGTTGAAAAATTATGATATTCTATTTTTAGTTTTTTTTAGTAGTTCGGAAGATGTTCCAGGAATTTTCTAACGAAGGGATTTTTTTTTTTTTATTGTTTCATTTATATAGCCGCCTTTAACATCTAAGGTCATATCGGGGGCTTTGCACTTGAAACAACTCGTCTGTAGGTTCTTTTACGTTTGGTTTAAATCATTTTATTTTCCTTAAACACACACACACACACACACACACATTCACTCTCAAATACATACTTTCAGATTCTGTGGGGGATAGGAAATAATTCTGAGTAAAGGAAAATTCGAACCCGGGACCTCCGAGTGCGAAGTCAGCTCGCTGATCACTCGACCACGGAGACAGTTGAAGGGAAAGTTTTGCAATGAATCTTACATCACAAGTTGATAAAGGAGAAGCAAAATCCTTGCAATGTGATTTGTAATGCTGTAACATGTCCATAATAATAATATTAATAATAATAATAATAATAATAATAATAATAAAATCTGCGGTGTTCAATTCACATGATTTTCTGTAACTGTTCTGCAAGCAAACCATTCTTACACAGGATTATCCATCATGCTAATCGAGATAAACATTAATAGATGTGCTCGTATTAGTTGCTTCCTTGTAAGTAGAAGGGAAAAGGAATACAGTAGGCTAAAGCAACATTGAAGATTTAAAAGCTTTCGCTATTCAATTCTCACTGATTTCGGTTCTGTTTCCAATGCTAGGACTAAAACAAAAGATATATGAAACGGATGAGTGCTTCCTGTTTGAGAAAAGTTTAAGTGCTTTGGAATTGAAACTAATAATAGGAAATATCTCGGAATAGGTTAGTTCTACAAAAGAAACTGTATAAGACACAAACTGGGTTTTTAATAATCTTTGTTTATATGTTACGGTTTATCAGCTATACAAAAGTATGTAATTCGGAATGAAAAGGGCGTTAGGGCTATTCCCAAAATATTCAGGATAAACATTTCATTTGACATGTAAATTACTTAATATATGGCATTTTAATGAAAAAAGTTAGAGCCATTTTTTAGAAAATCGAAAATTTCGAAAAAGATTCCATGTAAAAGGTAGTGCGGGATGGAGGTTTTCCTGAAGATCTTTGTGTCGCATCCCTGGAAGATACTCAACGTAAATACGGAGCTTGGTGTTTAACCAGCTTTTCGTGCTTTAGTGATGCTACCCACAGATACACACGCGCACACACAGACGCACTCCAGCCTTCTTTTTTTTAAATAACTACTTTTGGGTTCAGATCTCCTCAAAACACGTATTGCTGGTGAAATCTTGGTTTCAAATTGTTGGGTGGAATGCAATATCTTCTCTACTTACTATGTATATGGTATATACGTACGGAGAAGATGATAGTCAGTTTTCAAAACCTTAAGTCAAACATTCTATACCTCTATGATTAATGTGCTAAACTGATTCTTGTAAAAAGAAAAATGTTGCGAAACGCAATTGCTTATCTCGATTTGTTTAACATCTGTAATCTCTGGGATCATTTTAATTTCCATTTATAAAGTAATATGCACCGAGTGAGATGACGACGCGGTAGCGTGAGCGACTCGAATTCAGAAGGTCCCGGGTTCAAACCCCTGTGCGGACCAATCTGACCGAAGGTTTCTCGTGGTTTTTTTAAACGACTAGGCAAACGTGGGTTGAATAATTTGATCGACGAATTTTCACTTTATTCCTGTTTTATTTCCTTATTCAACCACCATATCAGGCTTAGGGCTATTCAACCTGCCTGGATATGCTATGATCCGGAGATTGCGTACTTTTAGACAGACTATTGACCCTTGCAAGTCCTTGGGGCGTAGTATCCCACAAAGAGGAGGGTAATCCCAAGAAGTAAAGTGCTTTGGACCACATAACGAAATGGTTAGGCTATGAAACCGTTTCCATGTCCTATAATATTAACTCAATACTACTGTATCCTGGGGAAGAATAAACTTTGGCCTATTTTTAGGTGCTAATACATAGCTCTGCAATATTTATTTTATTCAGCACAACAGAATATAGATCTTAAATGGGAAATGAATAAGGCCCTTTAGTTAAATGTAGCTTATTATCCACTTTTATAATAAAAAGAACAAACTGGAATGTTAATAGGCGCTTGAAAAGAGAAACGCAGGGGTTTAAATAAATAATAGTGTAAAAATCAAACGACTTCTCCACCAGTCTAGCAGTTCATATTCAAATACAGCAATCTTTTCTAAATATAATACATGTCAAATAACATGCATAGCAAGAACTAGTTTTACGTAATATACATTATATATATTTTTTAAAATTATAATGATCATTGTAAAATTACTCATTGTATTGCTAATCATAATTTATTGAAATATTCAGGTTTGTAAAAATTAGCATCAATTCGAAATTGATAATATATATATATATAAATTCGACATGTTCCACGTGATTTTCTCTAGCTATTCTGCAACAGATTATTCTTACAAAAGCTGATCCTTCTCTCTGTTTCATGCTGATCAAGATAAATAGAAGATAGCAGAATGGAAATGGTCGTATTAATTACTTCCTTGTAAGTAGAAGGAAAAAAAGATTATACACTTGGCTAAACTGGTAGTCGACTCTTGTAAAAGCTGCTGCTATGTGATTGAAAGAGAAAAGTTCATGTATTTGACATAAATTGTGTGTTTTAATGATACCTCATTTTTGTGCAGTATTTTTGTCTATTTCTTACGGTTTGCCAGTTATAGAAATCATCCAGAATGAATAGGTCTTCAGCGGCTATTCCAGAAAATTCAAGATATACATTTTATTTGCCATGTCAATATCTTTAATATACGGTATTATCATCAAAATTGTTAGCCATGTTTGAGAAAATCACAATTTTCGAATTTTTTCCCCATATAAAGGGTAGTTTAGGATGGGAGATTTTCCTCAAACTTTTTGTGGGGCATCCTTGGAAGATACTAAACTTAAATACCAAGTTTGGATTTCACCGACTTTTCGTGTTCACAGACAAATGCACACACGGCCCTTTTTAAAAAATGTTTTATTTTGGGAGGGGGGTTACAGGGGAAAAGTATATTTTAGGTGAAACCTTGGTATCGAATTTTTGGTTGGAATGCAATACTTTCTCTACCTACTATGTATATTGTATACACTTGCTGGATAAATTAAAAATTGTGGGGAAATTTTCTTCGGTCAAGAGAATCAAATTTAACTGGTAATTCTCAAGTAATGGATGTATTCAACAATACAAAAATACACTGAAAAATAATATAATTTTATAGGAAAGTGAACCAGAATATAGTCTTAAAAACAATTACTCTTGATGATATGCGTCTAAAATTAATTTTTGCATACTTTCGTAATTTTACATGGTATATGTTTAGAAAAGGATGTTGTATTTAGTGTCAATGCTTCATTTGAGTGTGATACACAATTTTTGAGAAATATAAAATCAAATTTGGTACTCAAACAACAGTTAAAATCGTGCCTTACGACTGCCTAGTGTACTTAATTACGATACATTTGGGCAGAAATGCTTTCTATACAAATAATAAAAATAATAATAATAATAATAATAATTGCCGCTAACGTGATCGTCAAATTATATGTATTTGCTTGACCTAGTACTGCACAACCCTTTGCATCGGTTCATGAGGAACAGAAGAGCATTTCTTGAAAAGGAATTACTTAGGTAATGCACTTGTAATATTTGGAATCCACAGTGTGTACGATCTCTTTTATGTAAGAAATGTATATCAGTAATGGCTCACAATAACTGTGATCTTTTTGCCATTTTTTTGCAGATCTAGCTTACATGTTATTTAAATAAACAATTTCTACTACCTAATTAACATTGTTCTAATAAAAATGCTCCACACAATGCATTTTTAAAATATTCAAAACTTCAAGTTTAACAGTAAATAAATTTACGAATATATCTTTTTTACATCAATTTTATATTAAATCTTAATTATTGTAAAATAATTACTTTTTGTACCCTGCAAAATCTTTATTTTATAAAATGTAATAATTTATTTCTCAAAATTAGAGAATTATTTCAAAAAAGTATATGAACAGTTTGTGTAATGTATTTTTGAGAGGAAGAACTAAATTTTGAAACAAATCAGTAAACAAAAATTGCATTGTATGGAGCATTTTGAACACGGAAAAATGTTGCAAAAAGTTTGCGAGAAAACAAGGTTTAAAATTGGGCGAGTCTATTTATAAGTATGCACTTATAAATTTGTATCTTTAGTTAATTGATAGCTTAACTATGCCATGTGAAAAATAGATATATTTTATTTTAGAATTCATGTTATTCTATTACGAAAATTCATTTTAATTTTTCTCAATTTTTTGTCAAATTTCAGATGCATTGCATTAAAACGCTTGAAAATTCAATCGAACAACAGCGTACATTTCAAAAACTGCAAATGCTGATAAAAATGATGAAAAAGCTGTAAATTTTAATTAATTTTGTTTTAATTTCATACAATAAAAAGTAGTGCAGCGTTTCGTGCTTTTGAGAGGAAAAACAACAAAAAATGTGTCACTCACTTTATCTCCCAAAATACAGCGACTCAAAAAGAACCTGAAATTGCGGAGAAAATAGTTGTCGATAGTTTATTCAATTCAGGAATAACACTGGGCAAGAATATAAAAGTTGTTTAAATATTTTCTGCACTTCGTGAGCCAACTGCTACTAATTTTGGATTGAGAAAAACGAATATGAAAACGAACATTTTTTCTTGGCTCTAGTTTCTATGAAGTATTGCAGTTAAATGAACTAAGAAAAAATATACATTTTAATTACATATTGAAGCATTATAAACGACATTGAAAGTGCATTTTAACTTTTTAATACGGTTATATTCTAAGAGTTTTAAATTGATGGAAGAATACCTGGCAGACGGTTGGATCTGAAGAAAATCAAGCGGTGGCTTCGGGAGGTCGTCACCTTTTTCTGACTTACCTCTTGTAAGTAGTTCCGCAGCAACGCTACACAAAGATCAGCAGCAATCCCAAGCATTTCTTCATTCCAACGGCCCTTGTTCCATAAGAGAAATATTCTCGTGTTCACCACTGACAGCTCACTAGGAGGGGAAAATTCTAGGTGCGTGTGGAGAAAATTAATTTTAAGGGACATGCTGCATCCGAGTTCATGGCGTTTTTGCAGAAACACTGTTACCTAAATGAATATCTCCCCAAATGCCTCCCAAGCTGCCATTTCTTTCCCCTCCAAAACCCGTTAATTGTAGGATCTTTTGCGAGCACTCCCAAACCACAAATTCTCCATTAATCACAACAGAAACAATATGAAACTCACAAGCACTGCGACAGTGTTTATGTTTTCAACCTGCTCACAGCTGAAGAACGTTATTTTAGTCAGTCTGCAACTTTCAAAATAAAATTCCGCCAAACTGAAACATTTGATTCTATAAAACAAGAAATGTACTTATCGTCGAAACAAGAGCTAATTGGTAATTTTATGGTGATTTTTTTAATACATCAGATAGAAATACATAAGAATTATCTATTTTTGAGTCCGAAACCATATCATTGTTGCATCAAAGGTTTTGCTGAACCTTCTCAGTAACAACTTCCAAATGTATTTCTCCGACAGTTTAAATCATACAACTTACAAGTAGTTACTGAACTACTAAAGTGAAAACTTTTGAAAAACTTAAAACCATAATTTTTAATGTCGTTTGTTCTTTCTGCAAGTTGCAAATTAGAATATTCTCTGCATTAATTTGACTTCTAGAATTATTTTAACGTAAACAGATACCTTCTAAAACTACTGTAGCTGGAATTCATCCTGTTTTCTTTGGTTTTGTGAAATTTCATAACAAAGTGTGAGCGTGATAATCCTCAATCTGTAGAGGTAGATGTTGAAAAGAAGGGTCCTGTGAACCTTGTTTTCCTGACCTCAAAAGCAAATACCAAACAAATGCCTTGGAAGCTATTGGCATGTTATTTGGTGCCACAGAACAGTTATAAAATTTACTGTCAATGTCTTCAAGCGATCTGGGCTTCCTCTTACTGCATTACAAAATGGTCATTTTCATAGATTCCCTTCAAATAGTACACATTCATTTTTATAATACTACATAACTTGATGTAACTTTAAAAAATAAAATAAACATAAATCCACCGGGTAGTTGCCTAATAAACTAAATGCTAAAATTAAAAAAAATAAATAAATAAATAAAGTTTTAAAATGCTAAAATGAATTTATAACATTAAAAATTTCATACTTTTAATATCATTAAACAATTTAATATTTGATGACTTAATATGTTTAACAATTTATTAGAAAAATATTAAAAATGTATTATTAAAATAGCAAAATTAAATTCATAAGTAGGCTGAACTTCTATGATCGTTTTATAGGAGGGCAGCTTTCCATTGTGGATTTTCCTTCTTACATTCAATAATAATAACAATACTAATAACAATAAGTTAAAATGAACCAATTGCTATAACATTATATACAATATAAAATACATTAGATACAACTTAGAGAAGAGTTCATGTTTGCTTAAGATACTTACTTACCTTTAATTGGCTTCTGAAGCAGAAGAGGTTAAAAGGGATAGAAAATACTGAACTGTATGTATGTTGCCGACTGTTGAGTCCAGCGAAAAGTATGATGTGAAAAAGTTGATATTCATCATTTTTGAGAAGTATTTTTACTTAAAATGTTTCAATATGGTTAATAATTAGGGATCTATACCAATGTTAAGATCATAATTGCTGTACACATAACAGCTGATCGAGAAATTCTGTTGTTTCCGTTTTAAGATCGGCATACTGGGTTCGATTCCGGTTGCATCAAGTTTTCGTGCTGAGGTTTCTTCACTTCCTAACCCCTTTACATGAATATCAGGTAGCTTTAGTTGGAAACTGGAGAGAGAGGGAGGGAGAGAGAGAGGGGGGGGCGAGAGAGCAGTATATACAAGTTCATTTAGTTAAAACAGACGATTCAAAGTTCGGATGTACTAACAATTGGTAAAATATAACACCAGCAGAATTTGCGAGCTTCTACCCCGATAAACTGTTCTCTGTGATTACTGACCATTGAAACATAAATTTGAAGCTTGCTTAAAATTTTGTATATAATGTTAGGGCGTAACATGCAGCGTTACATGGAATGTTGTTTTTGAATATTTGAATGTTATTTCTTGAAATGATTTGCATATTTAATATATAAGCATATATACAAATGTTTGGTAGCCTGCCAATCTAAAAGGTTAACGTATTATTTATATTTATGATTTTACTTTAAAACGTACTAATTTAATACTAAATTCACGTTCTTCATTTATTTCTCATTATTTATTAGCACAAGCATAAACGTTTTTAACATTTTAGCACCCAATCGTTAATCTATACAAGTGCAGCGAAAATTAAAAAGCACTGTAGAATGTTTATTTAAATTGTATTCTGTTCAATATTTTAATATCGAAAAATGTGCATTTTTTGCTACAATAGCCAAAGTATAAGTTATCAATCATGAATAAATCGTAGTGACCTAATTTTACAGCAGTTAAAAGACACTATATTTTGACACACGTTTTAACAAACGATGTGAGAGGAAAAGAAAGAGGGAGAGAAAGAAGAAACAAAGAAACAAAGAAAGAAAAAGGGTGTCACAAGAAAAAAATGAAATAACCGCAGTGCAGCTAGCGATTCTGGTAACACTTCAAACAAGTGAACGATATAGGGAAAACACGACAACCACCATTTTTTTAATTCTGAGATGATGGTGCCATATTTTATATCACAGCATATACATTGAAAGGATGTACACATTTATTCTATATAAACACTTAACCAGTTCCGAGGTATGAGCTGTGAAATAATTGGTATACTGGGGGAAAACATGTCTTGTCCACGCAAACAAAGGAAAACTTTATAAACTTTATTTTTAACAGAGCACAAATCCTAATTTTTGTAATATCTGCAGAAATAAGTTTTTACTAATTTAGTTGTCAGGATTCTCAATCATTAGAAGCAACATCAACACTTATAATAATTATTCGTTTTTAGTGTAAATTAGTAAGCTAATGTATTATTTTATAAGTATTGTTTGAATGTCATCAGAGGAAGAAGATTGCACAAAACACCACTTTACATTAAAAACAAACAAACAAACAAAACACGAAAGAAGTAAGAGCAGATAAAAGAAAATGTGGCTAAGAAATCCAACAAGTCATGAAACTGGACTAACGTGTGGTTGTCCACGTAAATGTTTTCTGAGTAAGAAAATACTGAATACTTAACTTTTCACCACATAAGTACATAAATTTACATATGGGGAACTAGTGTTGTGTTGAAGCCTATTAATTTATTTATATCTTTGTTTTAGTAGTTTATAAAAATAAACTAATATGATGTGTATAAAAACGCCTGCACAAATACATTAGGTTTATAAAGAGTATGCATATTAGTCTTCTAGGTTCTTGTATGGAATAACGTGATATATCATACACTCGACAAGTATTTCCTTTCATTTAAGAATTTGCAGTTTCTTATGTTTCCTTATCTTTCTCAAAATTAAGTGAACTGTGTTAATGTGACTAAACATTTAACCAAAACATATTTAAATAGCACACTGTTACGTCGTATAAAAAGATATAGTCCCTTATACATAACAGACCTGAGTTTCATCTTAGTTTTGGTGGTTGTCATATTTATTCCCCGTATCTTTCAAATGCACATAAAATCTTAAACCTTTTAATGAAAGGCCAGTTAAGTTTTTTTTAAACACACATATTGGCCTTCAGGTATAACCTAACTGACCAGTAGGTGAGAGAGAATGACTTATATAGAACACACACACAGAAACACACAACACTAAACATCCTTGCCCACAATGGGAATCGAACCCGCGGTCCTTTCGCGGCAGAACGTCAACATCAAACGCGGCATGGACCACGACTGCCAGCGAAGTTTACTAGTTGAACGCGCCCGCTGCCAGATCAGTTTGCGCGCCAAGACGAATCGATCGGGTGCGGAGGCAACGAAACACACGTGTCACGCCCACGGATATATCAGCGTCAAGTACAGTACTAACTAAATACCAAAATATAGAATAGATGTTTGCTAAAATATTGACGGTAGCTTAAGATAGACCTTCGCCCTCGAATGTATGCTCAATTATTTACATTAGCTTTAATTATTTTTAAACATTAAATATATTGCAACAAAATAATCTATTTAAAAATCAGAAATATAATTGATATCTACAAAGAGGAAAATTTGTTTCCTACACTTTCTGCACTATACTAAATAAATCGTCAAACAATATATTCCTTTAATCTGAACACTTTCTGCACTATAATAAATAAATCGTCAAACAATATATTCTTTTAATCTGAAAAATTTAGTGTGACGTAATCTCTTAATCATGACTTAAATACTTGACATCTGTTAACAGAAAGCGCTTAGGTGTGGCTTTCTTTATACGTGCACGCACTCAGAAGCTGTTGAAGTTAGCAGTACATTCTTTCGTTTGGACTATTTTACCATATAGTTCTCGAAACACGATTTTCTTTTAGACAGTTATGAAATTTATAATTACACCTTAGGTAGTTATTCTAACTAAGGTAAAACGCACACGTTCTTAACTATACAACAAAACACATCAGGGACCCCCACAGAGCACTATTGTACATGTGATTGCTTAGGGCATTAATACACAAGGGCCTCAAAACAAGTTTCAAGTATCAATTTGAAAATTTTCTATGTTCCTCTGAAATTTTGCAAAAATATTTCTACTTACGGATATATTACTTCAAAGTGCGCCATCTCTCGGGATCATCAGCGGATGGGAGATCTGCCTCGTAGGAATGAAGCTCAACGTCAAGTGAAGATCGCTTCACCCATTGTACTACCCCTACATCTCCAAATCGCAACTGAACAAAATTCAGCAATGCTTCTCAGTTATATTTGCATCCTGAATGCACCCCTCCCTACATCCTGTTCAACCAATGGCAAACAATATTGCTAGTTGCCCCAGAAACAGAAGCGTCATCAGACGTGGAGGTGGGCATCAAAATAGTTGCTAGGCAATAAGTTCACCTCCCCTCGGCGAGACTGTTCGTGATTGGCAATTCCCTGACCTGCGCCAACAGGCGCTCTGTCACCCCTACTGGAGGGGATAGACAGGCGCCTCAGAGGATTTCCCTAGCAACCACGCACAAAACGAAGCAAACAGGAACATGTTTCCACCCCCTCCGCGTTTGCAGGCTCTATCGTTCTAGAAGAGGACGCCATATAACAAAAAACTGTATTGAGCGCACCGGAATATAAGTCTATTGATTATACCTCGAATTTCACTATACCAACAAATCCTTTGCTTGGAAATACATATTCAGATAATGACACTTTTTGGCATTAATACTTTTCGAAGTATATGCTGTTGCAAATTTAAATACACCCTGATTTAATAAAGTGTGCGCGAAACGATAATTTTTCACTAATTTAACATTAACTCGTCGTCAGGATATATCAATTTTGTTTATAAATTCTCCTGTCACTTCAGCATTTTACGTAAATCTAACACTGACAAACTAGAACCATAGGCGTGCAAATACGTTTCCGTTATAAATGATATAAAAAGCATAGGAAAATACGCATTAGAAATCGTATTCCTACGACTTGATGATAGAATCTGATTCTATTTTGCGGGTATTTTACCGTTTCTTTATGAGGCTTTCTTTGAATTAATATAATGGCCGCTTAAGCTTGCTTCAAAACACAACACTAAGATACGCAATCATGTTTCGAAATAAATAATAATTTATTATTGAGATAACATAATATCTGGAAACCGTCTGAGTATATTTTATTTTCATATAGTTCCTAAAGTTTGGTCAAGTACCCTAGCTTACATTGCTTTCTGTACTACATATATTAAATACGTGAGTGTTGTATTCCACCCAAAATTTCGAAGACAAGATTTCAACAGAAATATAATATGCTTTTAAGTCCCCTGAATAAAAACGTCATATTTAGAAAACGACTGGTGTCGGTGTGATTTTGAACAGAATAACTCAAAAACGAAAAATCACCCAAATATAAAACTTGGTATTTAAGTTCAGTCTCTTCCAAGGTTATGACTTTCAAGAAAATCTTCCCACCCCTAACTACACTTTGCTTCACATTAACAAGCTATATTATAGATTATATGAAATTGCTCCAGATAATTTAAAATATTCATTTTATTCCTGATGCGTTATTTTTAACGTATAGTATTTCAATCAAAATCATTAGAGTAATTTTTGAGAAAATCTAAACTGTTCCAGGTCAAACATAGTTTGCAGTGGGAGGACTTTATTGAAACTCTTCATGTCGCATCTTTGGAGTGGCCGACTTTTCCTTTTTGAGTTATGCTGCACTCAGACACGTGCACTCACACACATATGGAAAAATTCTAAAAATGCCTTTTTCTAATATTCAGGAACACTTGAAACGCGTATTTACCGTGAAATCTCGGTATCGAAATTTTTGGTGAAACAGTATACCTCCCCAACTTATTATCGTAGTAGGGTAAGGAATAATCTTTGACACTGCGCCAATTGTGGACATTTTTACTTTATCTACACGCACTATGTACAGCGTGCATAGAAAAGGTAGTGTATTCCACCCAAAAATTCAAAGTCCAGATTTCGCTGGAAATATATTTAGAGGCTCCCTGAGTCCAGAGATAGCATTTTTAGAAAACCGTCCGTGTGTGTGTCTGTGAACAGCATAACTATAAAACGAAGTAAACGTTAAATACCAAACCTGGTATTTAAGTTTAGCAACTTCCAAAGATGCGACACGAATATTTTCAAGAAAATCCCCCAACCTAAATTACCTTTAGATGAAACGTTTTTGAAAATTTTGTGTTTCTCAAAAATGGCTCTAACGATTTTAATTAAAATGACGTACGTTAAAGGCATTTACATAAAAAATAAGATGCATATCTTGAATGTTCTGGGAAGAGCTTCTGAAGACTTGCTGGATGATTTTGCATAACTGTTTAATCCGTAAGAAATAGACAAAAACGTACAACACAAAAATGTAGATCTCGTTAAACTCACAAATTTATCACATACTCTTTTGTTGTATTACAATTGCTGCATTTGCTTTTACACAGCACTATTCTTAAGTTTTTAAACATTTAAGGCTGTATAATAATTACAGACACAACTGCTCAACAGCCATTGCATACAGACAGGTATAACATTAGCATACTATTTCTTAGCAATTTATGATCTCTCTATTTTTTGTATTACAAGCTTAATCTTTCTTAACTGACTCATTGCATAGTTACATTAAATTCTGTCCTAATATATAATTAATTAAAACATCATAACAATAATTAAGACAGTGCCAATCTCTTAAATGTGGCAGGGTGAATGTGACAAACATCTCTAATGAGATCAAGAAAATTCTGTGAATTAAATAATACAAGTACAAGTGTAGGTTGACCGTTTCCGAGATATTCCTTGTTATTGGTTTCAATTTTGAACTACGTAACTTTTCTCAAACGGAGTCACCTTTTGTTTCACTACTGGCAATTGCAAAGCGAACCGAACTTCAACTGTTCACATAGCGACCAGCTTTTAAAATATACGACTGTGGCTTTAGCCTGTTGTGTTTCTTTACTTCGCTTCTGTTTACGAGGAAGCAAGAAATAAGACAATTTCTGCTAATGTTTATCTCGATTAGCTTGATGAGGATAAAACAATAGTCTTTTGTAAGAATAGTTTGTTTTAGAACAGGTGGAGACTGTCGAGTGAATGGAAAAACATTTTTTTTCTTTTTTTAAGTTTAACGTTGTTTAACCTGGTACGCCTTGTCGGACGATAAATGAAATGTGCTCAAATGAGGCGGGGATCAATCCAGTTTAAAGTTATCCGACACTTGTCTTTTCAGGATAGGGGAAACACTCAGAGAGAGAGAGAGAGAGAGAGAGAGAGAGAGAGAGAAACAACTTATCCGGATAGCTCACCGTAACCGAGTTTCGAACTCGCTAACACCAGATTATAGTGCGAGACTTTAATTATATTACCGAAGAAAATATTTCAGCTAGAGCTTTCAGCTTTTGCATAGGCTTACTTTGTTTGCCAAGTGTCTCCGCCTGCCTGGGTAGCTTGGTGGTAGTGTGTCTGCCTCACGTTCAACAGGTCGCAAGTTCGAATCTCGCTTAGGGTGAGTTACCCGGATGAGGCTATTTTCGGGGTTTTCCCTTATCCTGAGAAGGCGAATGTCGAATAACTTTAAGCTCCATGGACCACGAGATCGTTTGAGCATCATTTCACCAATTTCATTCCTCGTCCGATATGACCAACCAAGTTAAAAGGACGTTAAGCTACAAAAAAAAAGTGTCTCCGTATTTCACTTCTACTTACAAGGAAGCAAGAAAATGTCTGCTAATGTTTATCTCGACTAGCATAGTGTATAAATGAGGATAATGATAAATGAATAATCTTTTGTAAGAATAGTTGTTTTTAGAACAGGTAGTGAAAGACGGATTTTTTTATCGAAATGGTGTTTAGCATCTTGTACAGGTTTATCTCAATAAGGGAATTGACGTAACGAGTTTAAACACCTGCGAAGGGTGGGGGATGGTCTAGTGAGTAACCGCATTGTGTCGAGAGCAGGACAGAGCTTATTTTGAACATCGTATTTATTTTTCCAATGTCTCGTAACTGAAGCCCCTGCAGCGAGCACAAATAGGCCACCCGCTGTACTGCTCTCAGGACTTGTATTACCCCCGAGAGGATCTCTAAACTGGTGCAACTCCAAACAGAAGCGCTAGTCTCAAAAGAGACACAAACAAGATGTCAAAGGGAAAAAAATGTAATACAGGAGCTACTACTTCCGTTTATTCTTTACTAGCAAAACCCATACCTCCTTTCCCATTATTGTACGAAGCGAATATTTCTTCCCTTCTCTTCCTCTTGCCTTCTCTGCCTCCTTCAATCTCCCTTACTTAAAAGACATACAATTACATAAGGTGTTCTGATAAGGATTCATTTTCTGGGATGTTAATATCAATTAAAACATAAGCAAAAGGTTTAACGGGACGGAATACATTGATGAGGGTTAAACTTTTCAAATTTTGGTTTCTTTTTGTTTCCTTTTTACTTTCTCGACCACGTATGTAAACTGTAAATAGTTAATGTTGTATTCCACCCAAAAATTTGATACCAAGATTTCACCGCATTTGAGACCCCATTTATCCAAAAAACACTCTTAGAAAAAGATCTGTGTGTGTATTCAACATAACTCAAAAACGAAAACTTGGTTCAAGACCAAGCTTGGTATCTAAGTTCAGTATCTTCCAAAGACGCTCTGGAAAATCTCCCTCTAAACCTAGCTATCATTTACATGGAATATTTTTCGAAATTGATTTTCTCAAAATTGGCTCCACCATTTTTTTGTTGTTGTTAATTTTAAGATATTTTCCTGACAAGCGAAATTTATAGCTGAGAACTTCTGAAGATCTCTACATTCTGGATGACTTATATAACTGGTAAACCGTAAGAGATAGACAACACTTACAACACATAAAATATAGATCTCGTTAAAACTAACAATTTATTTCATATACATTTTCTTTGTAGAGTTTACCGTTTCCGAGATATTCCTTGTCATTAGTTTGAATTTTAAACTACTTCAACTTTTCTCAAATGGGAACCCATTTTCGCTTCATGTCTCTTGTTTTATTCCTGATACAAAGAGAAGCGAATTTTACTTGCTTCACATGGCGACCAGTTCTAAAGGCTTTGACTGTAGCTTTAGCCTAGTGTATTCCCTTATTTCCCTTCTGCTTACAAGGAAGCAAGTAATAATGCTAATGTTTACCTCGATAAGCATGATGTAGATAAAAGAATAATATTTTGTTAATAATAATTTGTTTGCGGAACAGGAAGAAATGATTATGTGAATGGAACACATCAGTTTTTTTATACTAACCTAATTGAGAAAATGCATAAATTGAATGTTTGAAAGAGATTAGTAAATAATTGCATCGTGTGATAGATGTTGAGTATGCGTAAGTGTTGGAAAAAAGGTTTGCGAGGAAAAAAGTTTTCACGGAGGGCGTGCCTATCAAAAAGCATGCGCCTGTCATCATAGCTTCAGCTATTTGATAGTCAAAGTGTGCCAAGTAGGACAAATCTGGCATTCTAATCAAAATCATTGAGAAAATCAAATTTTCGAATCATGTTCAACTAAAGAGTAATTGGGGGTGATTTTCTTGAAAATCGTGTCGCATCCTTGGAAGATACCAAATTCAAATACCAAGTTTGGTATTTAACCGACTTTTCGTTTTTGAGCTATGCTGCCCACAGACACATACACAGAGACAAGGGCATTTTTCTAACAATCCCTTCTTTTTTTTTTTTTTTTTTTGACCTTAGGAGACCTCAAAATTTATATTTCTGGTGAACCCTCGACATCCAATTTTTCTCTAACTACTATGCACACTGTATGTATATGCGTGTTGGATAACGTAAAAAGAAATCTTTTCTTAAAGTTTAGTATCTATATTATTTTATTGTAGGATAATTTTTAATTTCAACATTTTTGGTCAAATTCACAGATGCATCACCTTAAGCTCTTACTTGCATGCACTTAAAGTAGAAACGAAATGAGTGTGATAGGTTTTACCTGCCGCAGACAAAAATGTAAAATTCAAGTGTCAAACTAAACATTAAAAAAAAACAAAAAAAAAAAACTGGTGTTACACTCACATGACTTTCTCTAGCTGCTCTACAAACTTCATACAAAAGATTATTCTTATTTCTACACAATGCTAATCGAGATAAACATTACCAGAATGTTCTTATTACTTAGTTCCTTATAAGTACAAGGGAACTAAAGGAACGCTATGCTAAAGTGGTAGTCAAATGCTTTAAAAGCTGTCGTTATGCGATCGTCATTGCAAATCGCTTCTTTGCTTGGCCAGGAGAAGAACAAAAGAAAAACGAATACCCGTTTGAGAAAAGTATAAGTATTTTACAATTGAAACTAATAACAAAGGATAGCTCGAAAACGGTCAACTGTACGAAAAACATGTATATGACATAAATTGTGTATTTTAACGAGATCAACATTTTTTGTGCAGTAAGTTTTTATCTATTTCTTACGGTTTACTAGTTTTGTAAAATACAGCAAAATTCATCATGAATAAACAGGTCTTCAGAAGCTATTCCTAGAAAATTCAAGATATGAGTTTTACTTGTGATGGAAATTGCTTTAATATGTGGTATTTTAATCAAAATTGTTACAGCCATTTTTAAGAAAAAGAAAATGTTCGAAACATTTTCCATGTAAAGGGTAGTTAAGGCTCAGGAGATTTTCTTGAAAATGTTCGTGTCGCATCCTTGGAAGATGACAAACTTAAATACCAAGTTTAGTATTTAACAGTCTTTTCGTTTTTTGAGCTATGCTGCCCCCCCACACACACACACAAACGGACAATTTTCTAAAAATCACCTTTTTTGACTGAGGAGGCCTCAAAACTTAATATTTCTGGTGAACTCTCGAATTTTTGGGTGGAATACAATGTCTTTTCTAGCTACAATGCACACAGTATGCATATGCGTGTTAGATAATGTAAAAATAAATATGTTCTTAAAGTTTAGAATTTATATTATTTTATTATAAGAATAATTTTTATTTTTTCAACATTTTTGTTCAAAATCAGACATGCATTACCTTAAGCTCTTACTTGCATGCACTTAAAGTAGAAGCAAAATGAGTGCAGAAGTTTTAACTGCCGCAGACAAAAATGAAAAGTTCAGGTAGCAAACTAAATATCCAACAACAAAAATGTTATCAGAAACGGACGTTTTAAGTAAAATTTTATATGGTTATAAAATAAAAAAAAAAAATCTGTTGTTTGAGAGTATAAGGACTAACCTATCACTAACCTATCAAATACTATTTAACCTAATCTTGCAATAAAAGAAAGCAACTCGATATGCAGCAATATAAGCACCCTCTGCAGAATGCTGTCAGCAATACTCTAATCGAGTGCTGGTTATAGCAGCACCCGCAGTCAACACACAGTTGCAACCTATTATTCTTTGAAAAAAAAAAATACACTTATATACAAAACGAAACCAGAAATTGTGGTGTCTTTTTGTTTGTTTGTTGATATGTTAATGCTTTATTGTGTACTTCTATAGGACTTGCTTTATGGTCTACTAGGATGAAATTTTGACTACATCCAGCCAAAGAATCGAAAATCGCTTTTATAGCAAATAGTTGCTGGAACCTTTGCGCATCCATATAGAGTCAACATTTACATGTCCTCTTATTGCTTCCGGCCGTACAGACATTTAGAAAACCTGTTTCGTAGTATACCTACTGTTTTAAAACAGCGTTTTTCTCAAAACTACAATTTCACACGTTCAAAATGTTCCACTCGTCTCCGATTTTATAAAATTTCAACTGAAGTATCTATTCCAATATTACAGGCAACAAAATTATCCTAATAACAATAATAATTTTTCAACAAGTGTTTTATGAAAAAGTGATTAATTTTAGAGATTAAAATTCCTAGCCTTGAAAAAAGTATCAGAAGTCAATAAACAAAATTATGAAAATATCATCACGTAAAGATTTTGAGGTTGGTTCAACGCTGCAATTAAAAAATGACATGCAAATTTCTTAAACATTGAGGTACGTGAAGTATCTTGATTACCCGATAAATTTAGGCTATAAATGTTATGAAATAATTTATATCTTGGAAAGTATTTATCCAATATGAATGAAATTTGGCATTTATATTGATATAACAGCAATGCAGTCCGTAAAATTTAAAAAAAGTCTATACAAAATAAATACATTTGACATACCACTCCCAGTGTCCCATAGCAGCTCTGCGTTTGAATTAAATTGTCGCGAAATGCATTGTTTTCCATTAACATCGCTTGTTTATTCACTATCGTTTCTTGCTTTCTCTACCCGTACTACGTAAATACATAGTAGGCACAGAAGTTTTTGTATTCCACAAAAAATTCCAGGTCGAGATTTCACCAGAAATGCATGTTTTGAAGTCCCCTGAGTCCAATGTGTGTGTATCTCCTCAAAACACAATTTACGTCCTATACATTTTTGTTGTGGGCCTAACCGTTTCCGATTTATTTCTTGTTATTACCTCCAATTTTAAAACACTTACATTTGCTCAAACAGAAGTTATCCGTGTTTATTTTGTTTTACTCCAGGCCATCAATGAAAATCGATTAGCGACAGCTTTTAAAATATTTAACAATCGCTTTAGCCCATTGGGTTCCCTTCTAATTATAAGCAAATAAGTAATATGACTTTCTGCTAATGTTTTATCCGGATTAGCATGAAGCAGATAGAAGAATAATCTTTTGTCAGCAGTTTGTTTGCAGAATAAGTAGAGAAAACCATGTTAAGGTACACATTAGATTTTTTTATATAGCTCGTACATACTATTGTTAGGAAATATTATTTTTCTTTTTTATGCTGATTGAAATAAACATTTGAAAAAATAAGTCATCACACATTTTCTGGTATGTAAGAGGGAGAATAGAGGAAACTGAATAATAGTCGCATCTTTAACAGCGAGTGACTGTATGCCGGCATTAAAATTTCATACTTTCTCTAACATCACAAGAAACAAGTGAATAGCGACAGAAACTTAGACGATGACAAAGTAATGATAAATTTACCTCAATAGGTAATAACGGATGTATCGAAAATGTGTGACGCGATGCAAATCGAATTTCAAATAAAAAATGTTTTAAAAATATCTACATATATGCACATTACATTTTGTCTATCTCTTAACGTTTAAAACTACACAAATCATAGAGAATTCCTTCAGAATGCAGAGGTTTTATATGTTGTTTACAAAAAATCTTATATGTTCCATTCACATGACTTTCTCTTCAAACTATTATTAAAAAAAGTATTCCTTTATTTACATCGTGGTAATGGAGATAAATATTAACAGAAATAGCTCCTTCAAAATAGAAGGGAAATAAGGTGATACACTACATACACTACAGCGAGTCGGACCTTTTAAAAAGCCCGTCGTATGTGAAGCAATTAAAATTCGCTTTGCACACTCGGGAGTAAAACAAAAGATGAAAGGAAAGCTGACCATACGTTTGAGAAACGTCTAGATAGCTTAAAATGAAAACCTATAATAACAAATATCTCGGAAACGGCTAACTTTACCAAAAAATGTATATGACATAAGAGCGCGTTTTAACATGACCTACATTTTTTGTGTAGTAAGTTTTTGTCTATCTCTTACACTGTACCAGTTATGCAAAATTCACCCAGAATGAAGAGATCTTCAGAGGTGATTTTCAGGTAATTCCAGATACACATTTTGTTTTTCATGTAAATATCTTTAATATATGGTAGTTTAATCAAAACAGTTAGAGACAAATTTGAGGAAAATAAAATAGTCAAAACAATTTGCTATGTAAAGGGTAGTCTGGGATGGGGGGATATTCTTGAAAATGTTCTTGTCGCATCCTTTGAGGATATTAAACTTAAATACCACATTTGGTAGTTAACGGTCTTTTCGTGTTTGAGACTTGCTATCCAAAGACATGCACGCACACACGGAACTTTTTCTGATTTTTTTTTATTCAGGGGACCGCAAAATGTATAGGTAGGTATTTCCGGTGAAATATCGACATCGAATTTTTTGTTGGAATGCAACAGCTTCTCTACCTATGCCCATAGTAAGTGTAAAGAAAGAAAAAATTCCACATATAATGTCATGGAAATATGAGAAATATGTGCTATTTTAATGAAAATTGTTGAGACATGTTTTAAAAGAAAAATTGGGATTTTTTTTTCATATAAAGTGTATTTTGGGGCGGGAAAATTTTCCTCAAATCTTCGTGTCGCATCCTGAAATATGCTACATTTAAATACCAAGACAAGTTTGAGTTTTATCCGAGGTTTTGTTTTTAATTAAGCTGTTTATAGACACCCACACCCTCCCACGCACAGCCGGAACCTTTTAACTTAGATTACATTGGCCGAGAGAGGTGGCACCGCGGTATCCTGTACAACTCGCTTTGCGAGGTCCAGAGTTCGATTGTCAGCGACCACCCAATCTGACCCATGGGTTTATAGTGGTTTCCTCGGGTCGTTAGCCAAATGCTGGGGTAGTTTCTCTTCCATTCATTCTTATCTGTTTTAAGGTTATAGGACCAGGCAACGGTGTTCAGCCTGCTGCGGCTGGGCAGCGGAAATTGGAAATTGAGTTTTATTTGTGGACGCTCTTTAACTGCGGTGGTTCTCAGTGTCCCATTTTATATTGGGCGTGGGAGACCTCTTAATTTTGCTAAGACACCTCTTTTTCAAGCTTGAGGTTCTTTTACGTATCATAAATCTACGACACGGGACCAACGGCTTTATTTCCCTTCCGATGGGAACCATGCTAAGGATTTTTACTGCCGAAAAAATCCATCACCTCCGTGGGGTTGAAACCGCGACCCTTGTGAACCAGAGGTTGGCATTTTACTCCTAGACCACGGAGGATGACGCGGGAAGAGGATATACGCTTTGTAGAGATTTCTTCCCTAACGTTGGTCAGGACTGCTCAGTCGGCCCCATCAAGGAGTACCGCCGGGATTTAAGGACTCGCGTGCGACGCCGGACGTCGGATGCGTTTGAAATGGAAAACTTAGGGATCTCGTCCATGCTTTCGCCGGTCATTTCTCCCTTCGGGCTCTCCAATCGACTTTTTTTTTTTTTCGATTTATAATATAACATGTAGACTATTTTTTTGTGCAAAAAATGTCACCATACTCTAAAGCACATATTTACTGTGTTTGATTCTCTTAGAACAAATGTAACACATGTTTTTGGTGCCAATTTAAATTGTTGAACTGGTTAAATGTCAAACTTTTAAACTATTATTCTCAGTTATTTTTCCCATTTTCAAGCTCTGTTTTCTCCCGCAAAACTACTGCCACAGGTCTGAACATTTTTGCAACGTACTGAATTCAGAATGACCCATTGACATTTTGATATTGGTCATAGTTTAGTTTTAAAAAAATAATTAATTTAATCACACTCTGCTTTTTCTCAGTTTTCTCAATTTGAGTGTTTTTACAAAAATCTATCAAAGTTGAGAAAATTCCAAAAAAAAAAAAAAAAAAAAATGATGTTACAAAGGTACTACGGAATGTAATTTTAAAGATTGACACTCTTGGAACGACATTTGTGGTAAAAATAGATTTTAAATTTTACTAATAAAATTTATATAAATTAATTATTAGACACAGAATGGCATTACATATTGTGCTGAAGCTTGGATTAGATGCTTATTTTGGTGCTAGTAATGCATGTGTAAAAAATCAAAGATCTAGCTCTGATACTAGAGAAAATTATTTCTAGCATTTCGGTGTCCCATAACAGACTGGATTAAATGACTTGTTTGGTTAGCTCTGTTGGTTAGGCACTGGTCTTCTTCTGATCTCAAGGTCGTAGGTTCCAACCCGGCTTAGACCGATGGTTTCAAGTGTGCTTAATAGCGACAGTCCCATGTAACTAGATACACCGGAATGTAAAAGAACTCTTGCGGGAAGAAATTCCGGCACACCGACGGCGCTAATATGGTCCTGGCAATTGACAGCGTCGTTAACAATTTTTTTTCTCTCCAAAAGGGGGCATATTACGCACTGCGGTATACATGAAAGTTATTGTAACTACCACCTCGAAAGAAAAATAATGAAGCTAAGAAAGATCATGTGGTTACACGCCGTAGGTATATAGGTCACAGAGACGTGGAGGTCAATATTGCTCCTGGCTCGAAGACGTGTCTCACTGTTGGAGTTGCTCAGAAAAGGCGATGATTAACCCGTCCAAATGGACACCCATTTTGTGTGCACAGGAAATGTTCTTTACTTGAAGCAAACATCCCCGCCATCTGTCCGCCGTACACGACAAAACTAAGAAGCACACCAGAAAGATGAGAAGGAAACGAAATAAACAGGAAATGAGGGGAAAATAAAATCACCGTATCGCCCATTCGCCTAGCGATCAGAGAAAACCACGAAACCCAAGGCCCGAGTTTGCGGCCCTCGGAATAATAACTCTGGACCTCCCGAAGGCGAGGCTCACGGTTTCCACGGAGCCAACTCACTAGAAAGGGGGGTTTCTAAACATACACTAACATTATTAGAAGAGAGAGGGAAGGATGGAGGGAGGGGGAGAGAGTTTGTAATCTGAGAGACGCTCAAACAATTTTGTTAACTCTTTCACAAATGAAACATCAACTCTTCACGACGGAGAGGGTGTATAAAATATTCCCCAAAAGTTTTAAATTCGTATATAGGGGATTTCCTATTCATCTCACTTTCTCACGCAGTTACAATTTTGTTTTGTTGGATATTAACATCGAGAAGTTTTCTTTCTTTTTCTCTTTCTTTATTTGCTTCTCGCCCTATATTGCGAACATGAACTTTTAATAACTTCTACGCTACAGAGCTAAAATGTGGGAAAATCATTAACATTGGATTATTACTTTATTTTCTTCTTGCGAACAGGAACTTTTAATGACTTTCACCCCACAGTGCAATGTGGTAAAATCATTAACATTGGATTATTTAGAGGAGGGAGTTGTATATCGTATGAATATAATCAAATATATACATCTGAACATTATTATAAGAGAAGATTTTAGTGTTTCAGGATCTGGCAAAAGTTATAAGCAACTTTCAAAACCTTCCATTACGCTTCTTTGCAATCCTTAGAATATATATGCCACATTCACACGATTTCTCTACCCATTCTTCAACTAATAATTACTTTAAAGGCTTATACTTGTATTTTATTTTAACCAAGATAAACATTTGCAGAAACCTTTAGAGTATGTATCCTTGTATGCAAAATTGGATTAGAGGAGTACACTAATCTTAAGTGATAATCAAATCTTTTGAGGTAACGCATCTGTGAAATTTGGAAAATCCTGAGTATGTGAGGTATATTATTGAAATTTATATCAGGTATTATACAGAATAACAGTGATATTTTTGTCATATATCAAAATTTTACGTTATATATAGATTTAAATAGTAATTTTACCGTACGGATTCATTGTTTTTATATTAATGAGAGACGTGATGCATTTTTAAAGCTATTCACATTATAAATTAAAATTTTTACGGCAAATGAGCTTTAGAACAAATCTATAATATTTTTGTATTAACCCTAATTACTGTAGAAATACTCTCCAAAACTCTTGGTTTATCAAACTTGGGAGCTTTATTTCAAAAAAGTATATGACAATTTTGTTTGTTGTATTTTTGAGAGGTGCTATAAACATTTTGAAACAACAGTTCCCTGACGAAGAGCATAGAGTCAAGATGGTCGAAATCTTGGATTTCTCAGATTCCAATTTAACTCGGTTGCTATCCCGTGAGGTCATCTGTAATAACCAACACCAGCAAAGCTTCACTCTTTAATTTTGAAAGAGCTTAGTAAACATTTTATTTGTGGGGCATTCGTGTGACATATGCTTGCGAGGAAACAAGGTTTAAAGCTGGGCGTGCCTATTAATATGCGTGCGGCTACCCTTTTATAGCTTCACATAATTGTAAGTAAAAGTATTCAAGGTTAAAAATGATATATTTTATTAACATTTAGAGTTCGCATTATTCTATTAGAGGCGCCGCCGTGGCAGAGTGGTTAGACCGCTCGCCTCCCATCTAGGTGGCCAGGTTCGATCCCTAGCGCCTGTTTGTGGAATTTGTGATGGACGAAGCGGCGTTTGGGCGGGTGCTTCGTTTTCCCCCGCCACTCATTCCACCAGTTGCTCCATTATCACCTATCAACTATTTCGCTTTCATTTCATATCATCCACTTTCTCACGCTCATGCCTGGCTACGGGCCGACCACTCGTTACATATTCTTCATTCTGTTGACTCCTCGACAGGCTTCAGACCTCTTGGCATCCGCATTAAGTTCTAGGAGGGTACATACCGGGAGGGTAAGCTACGTAGATAAAATAAATTCTATTAGGGAAAATATAATTTTCACAATTATTCGTTAAAATTCACAATTGCAAAAAAAACAAACTCTAAAGTTTTCATTGCATGTTCATACTTTTACACCAATTATTTGATATAAAGACAGACTGTAAAGTACTAAATTTCAGCTTTTTAACTCTAACGCTTTTCTCAATATTAATTTGTTTATGTCTTATATTCAGGCGAATTTGAAAACATCCCATACGATAGAGCTTAAAAATTAACTAATAGAATATTAATGTTTTCACTTATTTTATTTCACTAATCATTGCTGTTACCCAAAATGATAATTTGTTTTTTCCATATTAAGGCAGAAATAATAATGTTTAAAAATGGATTGTTCATGTTCTAAAGAATACAAATATCTTAATTTTCTTTCCAGAATACTGTTACATGCCACAGGTCCGAGACAGAGAATATATACTGCTGTGGCGTGCCTCAGCTCCGAGTCATAAAATACATACCAATCTGAGGTGCCTCAACTTCCAGACAGAGAAAACATACTACTGTGACGAGCCTCCGCTCCGAGACAGAGAACACATACTACTGTTGTGCGCCTCAGCTCCGAGACAGAATACATACTACTGTGACGCGCCTCTCCTCCGAGACAGAGAATACATACTACTGTGACGTGCCTCAGCTCCGAAACATAAAATACATACTACTGCGGTGTGCCTCAGCTCCGAGACAGAATACACACTACTGTGACGTGCCTCAGCTACGCGACAGTGAATACATACTACTGTGACGTGCCTCAGCTCCGAGACAGAGAAAACATACTACTGTGACGTGCCTCAGCTCCGAGACAGAGAATACATACTACTGTGACGTGCCTCAGCTCCGAGACAGGGAATACATACTACTGTGACGCGCCTCAGCTCCGAGACAGAGAGCACATACTCCTGTGGCGTGCCTCAGCTCCGAGCCAGAGAATACATACTGTGACGTGCCTCAGCTCCGAGACAAAGAATACATACTACTGTGACGTGCTTCAGCTCCGAGCCAGAGAATAGATATTACTGTGGCGTGCCTCAGCTCCGAGCCAGAGAATACATACTACTGCGACGTGCCTCAGCTCCTAGACAGGGAATACATACTACTGTGACGTGCCTCAGCTCCGAGACAGAGAATACATACTACTGTGACGTGCCTCAGCTCCGAGCCAGAGAATACATACTACTGTGACGTGCCTCAGCTCCGAGACAGAGAATACATACTACTGTGACGTGCCTCAGCTCCGAGCCAGAGAATACATACTACTGTGACGTGCCTCAGCTCCGAGACAGAGAATACATACTACTGTGACGTGCCTCAGCTCCGAGCCAGAGAATACATACTACTGTGACGTGCCTCAGCTCCGAAACAAAAAAACATACTACTGCGGTGTGCCTCAGCTCCGAGACAGAATACATACTACTGTGACGCGCCTCAGCTCCGAGACAGAGAAAACATACTACTGTGACGTGCCTCAGTTCCGAGACAGAGAATACATACTACTGTGACCTGCCTCAGCTCCGAGACATAGAGCACATACTCCTGTGGCGTGCCTCAGCTCCGAGACACAGAATACATACTACTGTGACGTGTCTCAGCTCCGAGACAGAGAGCACATACTACTGTGACGTGCCTCAGCTCCGAGACAGAGAATACATACTACTGTGGCGTGCTTCAGCTCCGAAACAGAGCGCAAAGACTACTGTGGCGTGCCTCAGCTCCCAGAAAGGGAGCAAAGACTTCTGTGACGTACCTTAGCTCCGAGATGGAGAGCACAGACTAGTGTGGCGTGCCTCAGCTCCAAGACAGAGTTCACATCATACTGTGACGAGACTCCGCTCCAAGACAGAGAATACATATTTTTTGTAACGTGCCTGAGCTCCAAGAGAAAGAGCAAATACTACTGTGACGTGCCCCAGCTATGAGACGCAGAACACATACTATTGTGGCGTCCCTCAGTTTCGAGAGAGAGAATACATACTACTGTGACGAGCCTCAGCCCCGAGACAGAGAGTACGTATTACTTTTGAGTGCCTCAGCTTCGAGATAGAGAATGTTTACTAATCTGCTGTGCCTTAACTTCCAGACAGAGAGCACAATATTACTGTGACATGCCTCAGCTCCGAGAAAGAGAAAATATACTACTGTCGCGTGCCTCAGCTCTGAGACAGGGAATACATACCACTGTGGCGTTCCTTAGCTCCGAGCCAGAGAGCACATACTACTGTGACGTACCTCAGCTCCGGGACAAGAACCACATACTACTGTGGCGTGTCTCAGCTCCGAGACAGACAATACATACTACTGTGACGAGCCTCCGCCCCGAGACAGAGAATACGTACTACTTTTGAATGCCTCAACTCCGAGACAGAGAATGTTTACTAATCTGCTATGCCTTAACTTCCAGAGGGAGAGAGAGAGAGAGAGAGCACATATTACTGTGACTTGCCTCAGCTCCGAGAAAGAGAAAACATACTATTATGGCGTGCCTCAGCTCTGAGAAAGGGAATACATAGCACTGTGGCGTTCCTTAGCTCCGAGACAGAGACCACATACTACTGTGGCGTGCCTCAGCTCCGAGACAAGAAGCACATACTACTGTGACGTACCTCACCTCCGAAACAGAGAGCACAGACTACTGTAACGTGCCTTAGCTCCGAGAGAGAGAGCACAGACTACTGTAGCGTGCCTTAGCTCCGAGAGAGAGAGAGAGCGCATACTACTGTGACGTCCCTTAGCACCGAGTCAGAGAGTACGTACTACTGTGATGTGCCTCAGTTACAAGACAGAGATAACAAACTACTGTGGTGTGCCTCAGCTCCACAACAGAGCGTACATACTACTGTGAGGTGCCCCAGCCACGACTCAGAGAGTACGTACTCCTGGTACGGGCCTGAGTTCCGAGACAGAGATAACATACTACTGTGGCGTGCCTCAGCTCCGTAACAGAGAGCACATACTACTGTGGCGTGCCTCAGCTCCGTAACAGAGAGCACATACTACTGTGGCGTGCCTCAGCTCCGTAACAGAGATAACATACTACTGTGGCGTGCCTCAGCTCCGTAACAGAGAGCACATACTACTGTGATGTGCCTCAGCTCCGAAACATAGAATACACACTATTGTGGCGTGCCGTAGCTCCGAGACAGAAAATACATACTTCTGTGGCGTACCCCATCTCCGAGAAACAGAGCACAGAATACTGTGGCGTGCTGCAGCTCCGAGACAAAGAGCACAGATTACTGTTGCATGTATCAGCTCCGAGACAAAGAGCACAGACTACTGTGGCGTGCCACAGCTCCGAGACAAAGAGCACAGACTACTGTGGCATGTATCAGCTCCAGCAAGAGAGCACAAACCACTGTGGCATGTATCAGCTCCAGACAGAGAGCACACACAACAGTGGCATGTATCAGCTCCAGACAGAGAGCACAGACTACTGTGACATGTATCAGCTCCAGACAGAGAGCACAGACTACTGTGACATGTATCAGCTCCAGACAGAGAGCACAGACTACTGTGGCATGTATCAGCTCCAGACAGAGAGCACAGACTACTGCGACATGTATCAGCTCCAGACAGAGAGCACAGACTACTGTGACATGTATCAGCTCCAGACAGAGAGCACAGACTACTGTGACATGTATCAGCTCCAGACAGAGAGCACAGACTACTGTGGCATGTATCAGCTCCAGACAGAGAGCACAGACTACTGCGACATGTATCAGCTCCAGACAGAGAGCACATACCGCTGTGGCGTGCCTCAGCTCCGAGACAGAGATCACAGACTACTGTGGCATGTATCAGCTCCAGACAGAGAGCACATACCTCTGTGGCGTGCCACACTTCCGAGACTTAGAGGACAGACTACTGTGGCATGTATCAGCTCCGAGACAAAGAGCACAGACTACTGTGCCATGTATCAGCTCCAGACAGAGGGCACATATCTCTGTGGCGGGCCTTAGCTCCGAGACAAAGAGCACAGCCTACTGTGGCAAGTATCAGATCCAGACAGAGAGCATATATCACTGTGGCAAGTATCAGCTCCAGACCGAGAGCACATACCACTCTGGCGTGCCTCAGCTCCAAAAGAAAGAGCACAGACTACTGTGGCATGTATCAGCTCCAGACAGAGAGCACATACCACTGTGGCATGCCTCAGCTCCGAGACAGATATCACAGACCACTGTGGCATGTATCAGCTCCAGCCAGAGAGCACATAGAACTGTGGCGTGCCTCAGATCCGAGGCAGAGATCACAGACTACTGTGGCATATATCAGCTTCAGACAGAGAGCACATACCTATGTGGTGTGCCACAGCTCCGAGACTTAGAGCACAGACTACTGTGGAATGTATCAGCTCCGAGACAAAGAGCACAGATTACTGTGGCGTGCCTCAGCTCCGAGATACAGATCACAGACTACTGTGGCATGTATCAGCTCCAGACAGACAGCACATATCACCTTGGCGTGCCTCAGCTCCGAGACAAATTGCACAGACTACTGTGGCATGTATCAGCTCCAGTCAGAGGGCAAATACCTCTGTGGCGTGCCACAGCTCCGAGACTTAGAGCACGGACTACTGTGGCATGTATCAGCTCCGAGACAAACAGCACAGACTACTGTGGCATAGATCAGCTCCAGACAGAGGGCACATACCTCTGTGGCGTGCCTCCGCTCCGAGACAAAGAGCACAGACTACTGTGGCATGTATCAGCTCCAGACAGAGAGCACATAACACACTGGCGTGCCTCAGCTCCGAGACAAAGAGCACAGACTACTGTGGCATGTATCAGGTCCAGACAGAGAGCACATACCACTGTGCCGTGCCTCAGCTCCGAGATAGAGATCACAGACTACTGTAAGATGTATCAGCTCCAGACAGAGAGCACATACCACTATGGCATGCCTCAGCTCCAGAAAGAGAGCGCATACCTCTGTGGCGTGCCTGAGACCCTGAGAGAGAGCACATACCTCTGTGACTTGCCTCAGCTCCGAGACAGAGATCACAGACTACTGTGGTATATATCAGCTCCAGACAGAGAGCACATACCTCTGTGGCGTGCCTCAGCTCCGAGACAGAGATCACAGACTACTGTGGCATGAATCTGCTCCAGACAGAGAGCACATACCTCTGTGGCGTACCTCAGCTTCGAGACAGAGCACAGACTACTGTGGCATGTATCAGCTCCAGACAGAGAGCACATACTACTGAGGCGTGCCTCAGCTCCGAGATAGAGATCACAGACTACTGTGGCATGTATCAGCTCCAGACGGAGAGCACATACTACTGTGGCATGTATCAGCCGCAGTCAGAGAGCACATACCACTATGGCGTGCCTCAGCTCCAAAAAAAAGAGCACTGACTTCTGTGGTATGTATCAAATGTAGAGCGACAGCACATACCACTGCCGCGTGCCTCAGCTCCGAGACAGAGATCACAGACTACTGTGGCATGTATCAGCTCTAGACAGAGAGCACATACCACTGTGGCGTGCCTCAGCTCCGAGACAAGGAGCACATACCACTGTAGCGTGCCTCAGCTCCGAGACAAGATGCACAGACTACTGTGGCGTGCCTCAGCTCCGAGACAAGGAGCACATACCACTGTAGCGTGCCTCAGCTCCGAGACAAGGAGCACATACCACTGTGGCGTGCCTCAGCTCCGAGACAAGGAGCACATACCACTGTAGCGTGCCTCAGCTCCGAGACAAAATGCACAGACTACTGTGGCATGTATCAGCGCTCCGAGTCAAAGAGCATAGACTACTGTGGCATGTATCAGCTCCAGACAGAGAGCACATACCACTGTGGCGTGCCTCAGCCCCAAGATGAAGAACACAGATTACTGTGGTATGTTTCAGCTCCAGACAGAGCACATACCACTGTGGCATGTATCAGCTCAAGACAGAGAGCACATACCACTGTGGCGTGCCTCAGATCCGAGACAAATATCACAGACTACTGTGGCATGTATCAGCTCCAGAAAGAGAGCACATACCACTGTGGCGTGCCTCAGCTCCGAGACAGAGATCACAGACTATTGTGGCATGTATCAGCTCCAGACAGAGAGCACATACCTCTGTTGCGTGCCACAGCTCCGAGTCTTAGAGCACAGACTACTGTGGCATTGGTCAGCTCCGAGACAAAGAGCACAGACTACTATGGCATGTAACAGCTCCAGACAGAGAGCACATACCTCTGTGGCGTGCCTCAGCTCCGAGACAAAGAGCAAAGACTACTGTGGCATGTATCACATCCAGACAGAGAGCATACACCGATTTGGCATGTATCAGCTCCGGACAGAGATCACAGACTACTGTGGCATGTATCAGCTCCAGACTGAGAGCACATACCACTCTGGCTTGCCTCAGCTCTGAGACAAAGAGCACATACTACTGTGGCATGTATCTGCTCCAGACAGAGAGCACATACCACAGTGGCATTTTTCAGCTCCAGACAGGGAGCGCACACCTCTGTGGCGTGCCTGAGATCCAGACAGAGAGCACATACCTCTGTGGCGTGCCTCAGCTCCGAGACAGAAATCACAGACTACTGTGGCATGTATCACTTCCAGACAGACCGCACATAACTCTGTGGCGTTCCTGAGCTCCTAGACAGAGATCACAGACTAATGTGGCATGTATCAGCTCCAGACAGAGAGCACATACCTCTGTGGCGTGCCTCAGCTCCGAGACAGAGATCACAGACTACTGTGGCATGTATCAGCTCCAGACAGAGAGCACATACCTCTGTGGCGTGCCTCAGCTCCGAGACAGAGAGCACAGACTACTGTGGCATGTATCAGCTCCAGACAGAGAGCATATACCACTGTGTCGTGCCACAGCTCCGAGCCAAAGAGCACAGACCACTGTGGCATATATATCAGCTCCAGACAGAGAGCACAGACTACTGTGGCGTGCCTCAGCTCCGAGACAGAGCGCACATACTACTGTAGCATGTATCAGCTCCAGACAGAGAGCACATACCTCTGTGGCGTGCCTCAGCTCCGAGACAGATATCACAGACTACTGTGGCATGTATCAGCTCCAGACAGAGAGCACATTCCACTGTGGCTTTCCTCAGCTCCGAGACAAAGAGCACATACTACTGTGGCACGTATTAGCTCCAGACAGAGAGCACATACCACTGTGGCGTGCCTCAGTTCCGAGAGAAAGAGCACATACCACTGTGGCATGTATCAGCCCCAGTCAGAGAGCACATACCTCTGTGGCGTGCCTCAGCTCCGAGACAAAGAGCACATTCCACTGTGGAATGCCTCAGCTCCGAGACAAAGAGCACAGACTACTGTGGCATGTATCAGCTCCAGACAGAAAGCACATGCCACTGTGGCGTGCCTCAGCTCCAGACAGAGAGCACAGAGTACTGTGGCGTGCCACAGCTCTGAGACAGGGAGCACATACCTCAGTGGCTGCCTCAGCTCCGAGACAAAGAGCACAGACTACTGTGGCATGTATCAGCTCCAGACAGTGAGCACAGAGTTCTGTGGCGTAGCTTAACTTCCAGACAGAGAGCACATACCACTTTGGTGTGCCTCAACTTCAAAATACAGAGCATATTCTACTGTGGTGGGTCATTCTACTACGATGAGACTCACTTGAAGTAGCAGTATGATTATCCACCCCTCCCCCAACTGCAGGGGGCTTACCGCAAAGGTCCGAACAAACGTTTTTGTACTTAAAAGCGTTTTCTAAAAATGTAAATGATATGTGATAAAATGTTGATAATCCTTTTAATGGGCATTTCTAGATTACACACATTCAAAATGGCAAACATAATTTATATTTTATATACCTGTTCCAGACAGCATATTTTTTGCTACTTCTTAATTTATATTCTGATTCTTTGCATTAAGAGCAGGGGTACATATGTTTAAGCAGCATGTGTAGAGATGCCTGACTAATGTGTGCAAGCTGAGCTCTTATGAAAACAGAACTGCTCATGAATATCTCGCTCTATTTGCTCTTCAAAGACCTTTAGATGCCAAGTACTCAACTCCGAAATAAAAATGTGTATCCAAACCTGGGCAAGACGTGACGATCTGTTTACTCTCGAAAGGCTGCACGAGTGAAGCTTTTGCAAATAATTGCCATCTTTGAAACCGGAAAAGGCATCTTGGAAATCCAACCAGCGAGTCACGAGCGTGACACCTTATGGCTGCACAGCATGGCTGATTTCCTAAAGACTAATCTAGAGACTGAACTAATAACATAAAGAAGTAAAAATAAAAAGTATCTCGGGTGTTCCATTCACGTGACTTTCTCTGCTTGTTCTGCAAACAAACTATTCTTACAAAAGATTATTCTTTCATTTACATTATGCTAATTAAGAATAAAAATTACCAGAATTGGTCTTATTGCTTAGTTCCTTATTAGTAGAAGGGAAATAAGGGATTACAATATTCTAAAGCGACAGTCCAATTTTAAAACCAGTCGCTATGCGATTGTCATTCAAGTTCGGTTCACTTTCCGTGGCCAGGAGTACAAGAAAAGAGAAATGAAACCGATGAGGACTTGTTAAGTATTTAAAAATTGAAACCAAAAATGAGAATATCTCGGAAATGTTCAGCGCTACGAAAAAACAGTACTTTACATAAATTGTGTGTTTTAACGGGCCTACAATGTTGTGTAGTAAGTTTTAGTGTAATCCCAAGCTCCCGCATGTGGGATTTGTGGTGGACGAAGTAGCTTCTGGGCGGGGTTTCTCCAGATCCTCCGGTTTACCCCGCCACACATTTCACCAACTGCTCCATCATAACCTTTTCTATCAGCCATTTCGCTTGCATTTCATATCATTCACTTCTTCACGCTCATGCCTGACTACGGGTCGATCACTCGTTCCAGATTCTCCATTCTGTGGTTTCGAGACGTTGGCTCCCCGACAGACTTCCGACCTCTAGGCATCCATTTGTAGTCCTAGGGGGAAGGTAATCGACTACGAAACGAAGTTTTAGTCTATATCTTATCAAGCAAACGTCATTCAGAAAGAAGAAGACTTCAGTGCTATTCCCAAGATATTAAAGATATGCGTTTTATTTGACATGTAAATATCTTTAATGTGCGGCAATTTAATCAAAATAGTTAAGAGACATTTTTAGAAGATCGAAAATTTCGAATAAATGTTCCACGTAAAAGGTAGTTTGGAGTGTGGGATTTTTCTGAAAATCTTTGTGTCGCAACCATGGAAGATACTCGACTTAAATACCAAATTTGGTATTTAACGGATTTTTCTTTTTAGTCATGCTGTTTACAGACAGACGCATACAACTTTCTAAACATTTTTTTTTTTTTTTTACTTTCTTTAGGCAGTGTGTATAATGTACATACTGGATAGAGATATAGTTTTATAGTATATAATTTTGAGCACCACTGCCTCCGAAAAATGCATTTTTAGAAAAAAAAATGTCTGTGTGTGTCTGTGGACAATGTAGTTTAAAAACAAAAAGACCGTTAAACACCAAAATTGGTATTTATGTTTATTATCCTCCAAGGATAAAACACGATGATTTTCAAGAAAACCCCCTCACTACAAACTAGCCTCAGAAGGCCGCTTTATTCTGGATGAGTTTTGTAGAAATTTGCATAACGGTTAAACCGTAAGAAATACACAAGATATACTACACAATAAATGTAGATCTTTTTAAACCACATAATTTATGTAAGGTTTTTCTTCTTCTTATTCTTGCGGAGTTGACCGTTTTCGAGATATTCCTTGTTATTAGTTTCAATTTTAAATTACCCAACTTTTCCAAACGATACCATGCAAAGCGAACCGAACCTCAATGGTTTCACATAGCGACCACCGTTTAAAATATTGGACTATCGCTTTAGCCTAATGCCTTCCCTTATTTCCCTTCAACTTATAATGAAGCAAGTAATAAGATCAATTCTGCTAATGTTCATCTCGATTAGAATGATGTAAAAGTTTTGAGCTCATCAGGTATTTTTTTTTTTTCCCTTACTTTCACTAGCCCCGTATATACAATGCACATAGTGGACAGAGAAGGTATAGTATTGCACCCAAAAATTTGATACCGATATTTCACCGGAAATACATGTTTTAGGACCCCCTGAATCCAAAAAAGCATTTTCAGAAAAAGGTCCGTGTGTGTGTGTTTCTATGTGTCTGTGGATAGCATAGCTCAAAAATAAAAAGACGGCTAAATACCACACTTGGTATTTAAGTTTAGTACTTTATAAGGATGCGACACGAAGATTTTCAAGAAAATTCCCCCACCCCTAACTACCTTTTACATGGAAACATTTTCGTTTTTTTTTTCTCTCTTAAAAATGGCCACATATTAAACCCATTTCCATCACAAATAAAATGTATATCTTGAATTTTCTGGGAATAACCTCTGGATTATTTTGTTCTGGTTGAATACTACGGAATTTTGCATAACTGGTAAACTGTAAGAGATAAACAAAAACTTAAACACAAAAAATGTAGAGCTCGTTAAAACACACAACAATTATATTATTTATGTTATATACATTTTTTCGTGGAGTGTATCGTTTTTGAGATATTCCTGGCTATTGGTTTATGCTTTTCTCATATGGGAATTTGCCAACTCTTGTCCATACAAATAAAGGAACTTCAGTCACATAGCAAACAGCTTTTTACTAATACTGTAGCCTATGGTACTCCCTTATCTCCCTTCTGCTTGCATGGAGGCAAGCAATAAGACTATTTCTGCTAATTTTTTCTCGATTAGCATGAAGTAAAATGAAGCGTAAGCTTTCTAACAATAATTTGTTGCAGAGATGTAGAGGAAGTCATGTGAATGGAACACATCAGATATTTTTATTCATGGTGCTCAAAATATATATTTCCGGTGAAATCAAGATTCGAATTTTGGCAGCATTACAATTCCTTCTCTAACTACTATGTAGAGTGACATACGTGCTAGTGAAAGTAACAAGGAGACAAAAGGCGGGGTGGGATAATCGGACTGAGGTTGTGCGTCAGTCCTCATATTGGATCTAGTTTAAGTGCTCGTTACACTTGAAACAAGGAGAAGCGTTGTTATCGACACAATAAAGCGATGAAGAGAAGCGACATCAAACTTGAGTACCTGAGAAAACAACCCAAAATACACGCTGAAAGCAATGTCTTGTTTTTGCTGCACTCAATGTAGAATCAAGAACAGCGGTAATGGTTTCCTGATTTTTACTTTCTCTACGCGTACTATGTACATAGTGTGTAGAGAAGCTATTGTTTCGTTTCGTAATCGACTTACCCTCCCCGTATTTGTAGGACTGTCACCCCCCTAGGGAGCCGCGCCCTGGCCGAATGGTTGCACCACTTGCCTCTCACCTAGAGAGATTTGTGGTGAACAAAGCGGCGCAGGGGCGGATTTTCTCCGGGTTCTCCCGCTATCGCATTCCATCGGTGCTCCATCTTCATTCCGTGTATCACCAGTGTCATCGCCTGCGGTGCCATTGTAGTGAAAGCGGGCGTTAAACACTATAAAGAAACCTAGGACTTACAAGCCAATGCCTAGGGGTCAGAAGCCTGCGAGAATAGAGAACCTGCATGGAGAGGAGGAAGTGGATGAAATGAAATGTAAGCGAAATTGACGATTGGAAAGGTGATGCTGGAGTAATTGATAGAATGAGTGGCGGGGGAAACTGGAGGACCTGGAGAAAACCCGCCCAAACGCCGCTTTGTCCACCACATGCGGGCACTTGGGATCGAACCCGGGCCGCCTAGCTGGGAGGCGAGCGGTCTAACCACTCAATTACGGCGCCGCCTATCTTTCAAAGATACTAAAATATCAACTTGCTTACTCAGCGATGCTTTGAACATAGATTATAGTAAAAATAGGAGAAATTAACATTTAAGCACACAACATTACACAAAACTGTGCCTTAACTGTACAACTTTTCGGTTTTTAATCATGCCGCTCACAGATACACACGCGTGCCCTAAAGATGCTTTATATTCAGGGGCCCCTAAATTTTGGATGGAAAGCCTACCAATTAGGTGGTACAAGGTAAAGAAAGTAGTTAAAAGCTGAAGCTGAGGAAGGTAACGTGTTTGATTCCTGGCCGGATACAGAAATTTTTCTGTAATTAGAATACGGAACTATGGATATGTATGTGAATATGCGTGTGTAAATATATTTAAAAGACGACAAAAGCTATAGCTCAAGGAGTCTAAAGGAGAAGTGAAAATGCCAGTCAAAGCCCCGATATGAACATAACAGTTAAAGGGGGGAAACTTACAGTTTAAGTGAAGTTAAGATAAAATGAGTTTTGAATACGAGGTTCTATAGTTTTCTGTCATACCGTTTGGTTTGACATATGCCTGTGTTATTCGTAACATCTGATACATCCAATTATGATGCACGGCATGACATCGTTCACATAACAAAAGCACAACGCGGGAGTTCTTGCTTTCTCTGCGTCTATATTGGGAACTAAAATATATCTATATCAATGCTTAGGAAAGAGGTTTAACAAACAGTAGTTCACAGAATTTCATTCGACTGTAAAGGACCTTTCATCATTAATCTATGCTTTTCATGTTGGAGTTTGTGACGTTAGATAAGATGCCTCGCTCTTTGTGCATTGTGCCTGGCGACGCATTTGAAGCACGCGGATTGAAGGCCGTCTTGTCTCCGACTTAACGCCCACGGACCGGGTTAAATATTGTACGCCACGAATTCTTGGGCGTTTTCTGTTAGATGTTTACTTTCTGCACATTGCTTTGTTTCTTAAGGATTTCATATGAGTCGTCCAGTTGCAAAACTCCATGTGTCCATTGATAGAAATTTTTCATGAAGTGCAATAAAAAAAAAAAAAATTATTTGTTACACTCATATGACTTTCTCTAGCTCCTCTGCAAACAAACTTCTTACAATAGTCTGCAAAATGCTAATCAAGATAAACATTAGCAGAATGTTCTTATTACTTAGTTCCTTATAAGTAGAAGGAAACTAAAGGAATGTGCTATGCTAAAGTGATAGTCACACGTTTTAAAAGAGGTCGTTATGTGATCGTCATTGCAAATCGCTTCTTTGCCAAGCCAGAAGTATAACAAAAAACCCACAAAAAACGGACACTCCCTGTCTGAGAAAAGTATAAGTAGCTTACAACTGAAACCAATAACAAGGAATATCTTGGAAACAGTTACCTCCATAACAAAAACGTAAAGGATACAAATTGTGTGTTTTGACGAGATCTATATGTTTTGTGCTGTAAGTTGTTGTCTATCTCTTACAGTTTCGCAGTTATGCAAAGTTCGGCAAAATTCATCCAGAATAAAGAGGTCTTAAAGAGGATATTCCCAGAAAATTCAAGATATATGTAGATTTTATTTGGGATGTAAATATCTTTAACATACGGGATTTTAATCAAAATCGTTAGAGCCATTTTTAAGAAAAACCACATTTTCGAAAAATTTTCCATGTAAAGGCAGGTTAGGGTTGGGAGAATTTTCTTGAAAAGCTTCGTGTCGCTTCCTTGGAAGATACCAAACTTAAATACCAAGTTTGGGATTCAACCGTTTTTTTGTTTTTTGTTTTTGAGCTATGCTGTCCACAAACACACACACACTCACACACAGACAGACACACACATAAATACACGGACTTATTTCTGAAAAAAAATAATTTGGACTCAGGGGGTCCTAAAACATGTATTTCCGGTGAAATCTTGACATCGAATTTTTGGGTGGAATACAATACTGCTATATACCTATGTACATTGTACATACGGGTCTAGAGAAAGTAAAAAGTATATGACATAAATTATGTGTTTTAACGAGATCTTCAGTTTTTGTGGAGCATTATCTATCTCTTGCGGATTAACCGTTATGAAAAATTCTGAAAAACTCAACCAGAATAAAGAGCTCTTCAGATGCTATTCCCAGAAAATTCAAAATATACATTTTATTTTTGATGTGAAGATCTTTAATATACGATATTTTAATCAAAATCTTAAAGCCATTTTTGGGAAATTCAGAATTTTCGAAAACAGTTCCATGTAACGTAGTTGGGGGTGGGGAATTTTGCTGAAAATATTCGTGTCGGATTCTTGAAAGATACTGAACTTAAATACTAAGTTTGGTATTTAACCAAATTTTCGTTTTTAACCTATGCTGTTCACAGGCACAACGCAGACACACATTCCTTTTTCTAAAAGTGTTTTTTTTTTCGGAATCAGGAGACCTCAAAACATATTTCCGGTGAAATCTTGGTTTCTAATTCTTAGGTGGAATACAATACCTTCTCTATCTACTATGTACCTTTTACATACGGGCTAGAAAAAGTAAAAATCCAAAAAAACATTTCACCATAACCTATAAAAAAGATTATAAATCCTATAAACGTTTCACCATTATACCTGAAATGGTTACTGGTTTGAATAATTAAGAAGTTAAGAAATGTTCATTGGTAGGATAAAGCTTTTGGTCTCTGCTTAAGTAATAAAACTTAGAAACGGGGAAATACTTCATTAATTCAGCTTCAATTCAAGTAAAATATCTACAGCATATTGTTTTTGCCTTGAGGTTTCCGAACTGCCCAAGAGCTCCGGAATCTGAGAATCGATTCGCTTTAAACTTCACGCATAAGCAGATAAAATATGTTCTAGAGCATTCAGATGTGTACTAGTACTGAACCTGATATATTATTATTTTCTACGGCTTTGCAATAACATCGCAGGGATATTTTGTTACAGAGAGAAAGAGCTTCAGTGGAAACCTTAAATGTGAGATTAATAAACACACCGTGGCAAGTTCCAAGCAGTGAAACCTGATTTCAAGAAGTCATCTGGTACGAAGATATTACATGTACGTAGCTTATGCAGGAAGAACAGTGAAACAAAAAACCATATCTCGCAAAGTAATGATTTTATCGTATCGCAGTTTGTACATTCAGAAAAGGAAACTCAAAAACATTTTCTGGATTTTCTTGCAATGGCCTATATGCGAGCTCATATTTCTGTTTCCGTGATATGCATTGTAAATCCAGAGACCACAAGATATATTTGTAATTTTTAAACCGTTGAATTCTAGACATAAAAGCTTCAGCTTTGTTCAACGTTTTGATAATAACTGCGTAAACTTTCAACTCAGTAACTTATCACTATCCATTTAAATATTCCTGCAGATATTCTTGGCAGTTAAATGTCGTTACTGAATAGCTGAGCGCATTGGCTCAGGAGTAACGTCTGTGGTCTGCATTTGGGATGTTCCAGGTTAGATCACCGCCCACTCTGACAATGGGGCATTTAGTGGTTTTCCTCTGGTCACCAAGGCGAATGCTGTGTGAGAATTCTCCCTAATTTGCTCTCATTTCATTTCCAGTTCACCTTTCAAGTTGACTGGATGTGGTTCGGTCGGTGGCTGGCACATAGCGCGGACCCTATCAGAGGGAAGCCAGTCAATCCTCCATAGCAGGGCCGGTACCGCTAGAGGGACGACATAGGGCGTGCCTCTCATGGCCGGGTGGTCAAGCCTGTAACTTTTAGGGAAATTTGCAAGTCTGTGCCGGCCATCAGTACATTCGTCTCTAGCGGATCCTTTACCTCATCCGGGGGTGTAAGCACAAAAAATGCGCTGCAGGTTGAGGTGTTAGGTGTCCCATCCGTCAACAGGTCATTTTCATTATGTTTATCTCCTAACATAAAATTTAAATATTTTCTCTGTAAGTTTGCAAGTGTGTTCTAAATATTGTAATATGCAAAATATTGCATTTTTATTATGGATGCTGGGTCTTTCTTCTAAATATAACTGTACATATAAATACTAAAATGCACAATAATAATTCACTGACTGCATAATCGTTTTTTCGAAAAATTCCTTTTTTACCCCAATGGAAAATCAACAACAACATTTCTGCAGCAATGTCTTCAGAATATGTTAAATATGTATTATGCGTCTAATTAAAGCAAAACTGTGGCACGATATATGGCTTGAGTGTAGCAAAAGATGTTACAGCTTGCCCGGCCGAGCGGGACGCTCAGACGTTTTCGTCTGTGGCCTGCATTCGGAAGCTCGCGGGTTCGATGCCCGTTGCCGGTCTAACTATTTCATGGGATCTTCCGGGATTCTCCGGGACGCTAGATAGGTTCACTTCATCCCCCGGATTTTCCAGTCCACATTTTCCTGTTCCCACCATTTCCTAATCATACCTTTCAGAGTTGATGGATCGGGTGAAGGTGTTCGGCGGGTTGCGACTGGATGGTGATTTACGCATTGTAAAAGGCTACCCTAAAAGGTCGTCGGGAACACTAGGTTTCATGACTCCCTCCGAGGGCTGGTGCGAGGCTCGGGGCTCGTGACCAGAGACTATGGGGTCGTCGGAAGCGTTTCAACTGCGCCCGGATCTGGTCGCCCTTTGGGTCTCTCCCCTCATCCCTCCCACCCTGGGGTCACGCAAGTGGCAAAAGGCACAAAGGCCTACGTCCGGTGTTATGCCCCAGGGACCTGGAAGTCCCTTCCATGACTAATCCTAATCTAACAGCTTTCCCGAGATACACTGGTCAGCGGTCATAAATCTCCAGCCGACTTCAACTGACCTTAAGAGATCCGCAGTGCTGAAAAAAGTTACTCTTCCTGAGACCGATCAACGTTTCAATATGATGTATATAGTGACTGATTTACATTAGTTGTGCTTGCCATTGTGGCCACAATGCCCTTTTGTTAAAAAATGACATAACTCAATACAGAGAACTAATACGACAAAAATGAATACAATGCAGTGAGATAGGAGTTTAAACATTTCAGACATTTTAGGACACTGAAAATGAAAATTCAAATTCCTATGATTCTGTATAGATTTTTTCTGAAAATTCTCTCAATACATTATTATGTTTATACGAATATCAAATTTCAATAAAATTAAATAAGTGCTTTGCAAGCTATAAATTATTTAATGAATTGTATTAGAATGTAAGTACATTGCATAGTCAAAATTCTCCACGCGGCTCAGAATTTGTCACAATTGGTTGGCTTTTCTGAATTGAATCTTTGAACAAGACACACAAACTTTAAATGGTGTTATTTCAATAACTTTGATCCCTGAATCATTATAATTCTATTTAAACATGCTATGAATGTTAACATCTAAAATTAATAATTTTGCATAAAAATAATAGGTATGTTTTAGTATTACTATTGGTGCTAGGATAATTTTGTCTTTTATAATATTGCAATACATACTTCTGCGTGTTCTGGGAAATCTTAGTTGCATTTAAACAAAAACTGAGGCGCGTAGACATCTTTAAAGCGTGAAAATGTTCTTTTGGAAAACGCTCTTTGATGAAATAGTATACTAGGAAGCAGGTGTATTGTACAAGCTTTAATTGGCTATAAACCCCGAAGCAAAGGGACGACAGATACATGTTGATTCTCTATAGGCGCCCAAAGGTTCCAACAAGTATCTGCTATAAAAAAGCAATTTTCGATTATTCTTTTAACGATTGTAGCCAAAATTTCTTTCCCAATGTCCCTTTCAACGCCTGATTAATCAAATGTTTGAGTTTCTTAGGGAAATTCACCCAAGTTCAAAGATATATAAAAACTGACGTGTTACATTCATAACATTTTCACTAGCGCTATATAAACTATTCTTACAAGCTTAATGGATTTAAACCTTTATACATGTCTCTGTCTCTCTCTCTCTCTCTCTCTCTCTCTCTCTCTCGATAGTCAAATGTCTAAGAATTGGACACTAATACTGGTCTTAAATTTTCATGTTCTTTCCGTGCAATCACTAGAAACAAATCAAAATAAATAGGGCTTAAAAATACTAACAAAGTATTGAACAACACCAAAAATTTCCCGCCTCGCTTAGGGTAAATTACCCAGGTAAGGTTTTTTATCGGGGTTATTCCTTAATCTGAAAAGACGAATGTCAAGTAGCTTTGGACTTCGAGATCATCTGCACCTCATTTCACCGATTTCATTCATCATCCGATATGACCAACCAGGTTAAAGGATGTAATCTACAAACAACAAAATTACGGATATCTCAAGCATGGGTTATGTGACGAAAACGCTTATTTCGAATTACGTACATGTTTTCTGTAGTGCGCTAATCAATAAACGAAAAAAGTTCGTCATTAAAGTATACCAGTAATGTTAGACACAAAATTCATTTCACATAAATATCTCAAATAATGGTATTTTAATTAAAATTGTAGAGCAATTTTTCAGAAAATCAATAATTTCGAAAAATATTTCATATAAAGGAAGTTGGGTTGAGGGGATTTTCTTGAAAACCTTCGCGTCACATCTATAGAAGATATTAAACCTAAATAGCAAATTTCGCATGAATCGGACTTTTATTTTTTTTTTTGAGTCATACGGTTGATAGTTTCTCTCTCTCTCTCTCCCTCAAACCCTCTCTCTCGCTCACACACACACATCACGGACCACTTCAAAAAAAGTTCAGGAGTCCTCAAAACATGTGTTTTGGTGAAACTTTTCAGTACATACAATAGTGGCATTATGGGATTAATCCTTGACACTTTTTGCTTAAATTATCTTTCAGATTGCAATACTGCATGAAGCTCTTAAGCAGGATTAATCTTATGTGATAAAGTATAGCTAGAATGTGTTAGTCTAATACATTATTAAACCTTTTACCACAAACTGAACTAATTTGTCCCCTAATGGACCAAGTTGACCCAATTTTTAAAAATATATTATTTTATAAATGTCTGCACATATATTTTATTTTATACACTACCTCATGTGAGAATTGGAATTATTGCTCCCGAATTACATAAAGGAGGTCAAAATTTAGGAAATCTAGTAATTTTATGATTATGACGTTTCAATACCGCGAACACCATAATATTAAATAAACGCATTTTCCCACTTTTGAACCCCTATTAAGAGTAATCACACATTATATCTCATGTTGGATGCAAAATATAATACCAAGCAATACTCGGAAATTACACTTTTTAATTTATTCCGCATCGAATATGAAATATAATGAATTATTACTGTCTTATAATAGGGTGCTCGAAATTAGAAAAACTTCTATATTTGAGGTTATGTTGTTCATGATGTTGATGTGTCATTATACCAAAAATTAATAGGTTTCTCCAAATTTTGACCTCCTCGTTACAACACGTTACAATGTTCACACTAGATGCAATATAATATATATTCGTAAATATTTATAAAATAATATAGTATTACCAAAGTTGAGTCAAGTTAGTCCATTAAGGGGCCAAAAAGCTCCAGTTTGTTGTAAAAGGTTTAATAATGTATTATACTAACACCTCCTGGGTATAATTTATCAGATAAAATCTGATGTGTTCCATTCACAAAGCTTTCTCTAGCTGTTCCATTTACAAACTATTACGACATATACAAACTCTGATGCGATATCTATTCACATAATTTCTTGCAAAATATTGCTCTTTTATTTACATCATGATGATCGAGATAAGCATCAGCAGAATTGGTCTTATTACTTACTTGTAAGGGAATACTTTAGGCTAAACTGATAGTCAAATCTTTTAAAAGGTGGTCGCTATGTGAAACAACTGAGATTCGGTTCGCTTTGCTTGGTCCCGTTTGTGACAAGATGGGTGGCTTAAAAATGAAACCAAAAACAAGGAATATCTCTAAAACGGTCAACTGCACAAGAAACATATAAACGACATATGTTATGTATTTTATCGAGATCTACATTTTTTATAGTAAGGTTTTGTCTACCTCTTACGGTTTAACCGTTAAGCAAAATTCTGCAAAACTCATCCAGAATAAAGAGGTCTTAAGAGGATATTCCCAGAAAATTAAAAATATACATTTTACTTGTGATATAAATATCTTTAATATACGTTATTTTAATCAAAATCGTTAGAGCCATTTCTGAGTTGAACAAAATTTTTAAAAATTTGTCCGTATAAAGGGTAGTTTGTGGTGGGATGATTTTCTTGTAGATCTTCCTGTCGTAAACTCGGAAGATACTAAACATAAATACCAAATTTGATATTTAAAGGCATTTTCGTTCTTGAGCTATGCTGTCCACAGTCACAAACACGGACCATTTTCTAATTTTTTTCGGAATCAGGGGACCTCAATACATATATTTTCGGTGAAATCTCGCATCTTTGAGTGGAATACAATACCTTCTCTAGCTAATATGTACATTATACATACGGGCTAAAGAAAGTAAAAATAATCATGAATAAAAGTTTAATGCAATATTGTAATCTGAAAGTTAATCTAACCAAAAAGTATTCAGAATTAATTATCCTTCTCTGAGACTTTTGGATGGAATGTAATACATTCTACGTATCATATACCTGCTATGTGCATGATACAGATAGAAACAATTCATTTGTTTCGACGAAAAGTTGTTTATTCTACGGCTCGAGTTAAAGCAATTACTCAAGAGAATTCAAACTCATTTCCAAATGGAGTAACACACAACTGCATCGAACCTAAGATCACATTCCTAAACTGGAAAACGCAATTAAGGTGAATTATTAAAGGAGAGCTCATATGGAGATGCATTTTGTCGTTTGTTTGTTGTTTTTTTTCTTCAGTTTTTCTTTCTGAAAATGAGCGACAAACACATGCTGCATTATTTTCCCACTTTGAATTCCTTTTTTCCATTAAAAAATACGTTTGGTGAATTAGGACCACGTGATAGCCTTGAGAAATATATACATCATCCTTGAAGTTATGCCTACAGACCATTGCTTAAGGGTTCCTTATTCCTATATATGTCAATTTATTTATTGACTTTCTAATTGAGTATATTTTGATTTTTTTACTTTGTATGTACACCGTAGATGGCAGATAGAGAAGGAATTGTACTCCACGCAAAATTTTGATGCGACATTTCACCGGAAATATATGTTTTGAGACCGGGGAAGTCCGTTAAATACCAAATTTAAATTTTAGTGCTTCGTGCGCAGCTTAATTTCGAAATGATGTGATTTTCAATATTACATAAAACATCCTTAAAGAGTTTCAAAATCTGCTTCATCAAAACATCGGGCTAGTTCACGTTTAAACTATAAGACTGTTTTGTCTGCCTCACATTCAAACGGTTGCGAGTTCGAATCTCACTTAGGGTGAGTTACCCGGATAAGGCTTTTTTCGGGGCTTTCTCTTTTCCTGAGAAGATGAATGTCGAGTAACTTTAAGCTCCATGTACCCCGATATCATTTCAGCATCATTTCACCAATTTCATTCATTCATCGTCCGATATGACCAACTAGGTTAAAGGACGTTAAACCAAAAAAAAGAAACTGTTTTACAGGCTGCTCGTTTCTTCTAGATGAATGATCGTTAATGAAGATTAGCGAGCTAGCCGACCCTTGATAAATAGGCCACCAAATAGTTTATGTTGCAATAGCTCTGCTTCTTCATGATTACGTTTCGAGAATGCACAGTAAAGGTGAGTAAAGTCATTTTTGTTTCACTTGTCATCTGTCAATAACTAGTGCGCGACCTGTAAACTCGTTCGGTTGAAATTGTTCCAGGACTTCCAAAGTTATACTGGAACTTAAATACACACATATATCCATGTTTTTATTGAATACCGAGTATAGAGGTTTTATTAAATATTCGTTAGTTGAAGGTGAAAATTATATACTGCATACACGAGTAAACCAGTCTATTTTGCATTGGACATTTAAAATTCACGGCATTTCCTCGATATCTTTAGCTCCGTAGAAAGCGTATGTAAAAAATAGTAAACACTGCTGGGATCATTGGGGTTATATGTGCAGTTCCCTTGGCTACGCCCTCACATCGCTCCGCAGTTTGCAGCTGTCTAATTCTATAAAAAACTTCCCTCGGAATCGCTGCGCAGCTGATAATGGTTTTACTGCTTAGGAACCCCAACAGGTACGTACAGCGAAATGTGTTAGTCATCTGAAGCTAGGAAGCACATCTACAGGGAATATCGGCAAACTGTTTAGGCTCGCAATTGATATCGAAGAATGTCCAAAATGAACATTTTAGCCTAGAGTAAGCATTTATATGAAATAGTTTTTTAAAATGTGAAATAATTTCTTTAACCTTTAAATATAATACAAAAGAACATACATTTCGCATATACATAAGCGCAGACTCTTGTAATGAACATACGAGGAACCATGCCACTCTATAATCACTGGCATACCATTTTATGATTCTTACCTGCTGAAGCTCTTTTTCCAGCATTTCATTAGCACTTAATTAAACGTCAACAGTCTCGTTATTCAGCTGCCGAGAAGATCTTTCATCATTCCGAAGTCCTTCCAAACATGCATACGAGCTTCAAAAGTTTCTTCTCTGATGTCTATAATGTACGCATAAGCCAACTTCCGCACATGTCACTTCTTCCCTCAGCAGCAGACATCAGATTATTGATTCAAACCGAAAAGAAATGGATACAGCGAGTGCAAAACATTTTTTCATTTCCACCGCATAAGAACGGTCAAGGTCGAGTTTACGACTCAATAACTCAGCTGTGTGTGTTCTGCCTTGACCTGTTGAACCTGAGGAAACATCCGATGACGTGCATCTTTGAAACAAAGATCAATTTGTCTTTATCAACCTCAATTGTTTGTTTATTGCCTACTGAACCAAAGTGATTGTGTGGGTACTAAACTGACTCGGCATGACTGGAACGCGGAGTTGTGCAGCTCGACGAGTGGTTGCCGAACTTCCCTCCTATAGGATCAAGAGTCTCGCCAGCGGTGAACTTTGCCACGGGTTGGAGAGCACTCAAAATCAATTTGACTAACTTTAGTTAATTCGCTTCGCTTGAGTGGAAGCGAATGTCTGGGTAACAAATTTAATATGTTACCTTCAGTTGTTTTCTCTAACCAATATCACTTATTTTTAGTACTCCTGAACAAGTTCTTTGGAAAACGTAAACCTTGACAGTAAAATGTGCACTTGTAACAAAATTGGGGCGGCGCCGTCGCCAAGTGTTTAGACCGCTCGTCTCTCACCAAGGTGGACTCAGCTCGATCCTAGTGGAGCACATGTGACGTTTTTAGTGGAAGAAGTAGCGTCTGGGCGGGTTTTCTCAGAGTTATCCAGTTTCCCCCGCCATTCATTCCAATAAATTTCCATCATCTTCCTCACTCATTACTGGCTATAAGCCGATTCCAGTTCCAGATTCTAAGATTCAGTGCTCGTCTGCTCATTGACACGCCTCTAATCCTGGGCACTAACATGTAAGGCCTAGTGGAGTTGTAATCCACAGTATAAGTATTCTATAACACTGGCCTGAAAATCAACCAACGAACACAAACATCCAATGAACAATGTTATAATCATTGTTAAATGAAAGGATGAGTCTCATACCGTTTCTGTGAAAGTTTCGCTACGATTATACACAAGGAAAGGCTAAACCAATAGCAACATAATTCGACATTCTAGAGGAACGGGTGAAGAGTCATTTTGCACGTGGAGTTAAACCGGGCAACAGCTATGACACTTATGTACATATATGCGAGTTTTCACAAGCGACATGTAGACGAAGGTTAAAGTTGTTACCGTTATCGAATTTCAAAGAACGCTAGTGTTGCATGAAAATAAGGTTTTAAGTTTTAATGTTACCCTTTGGCAGTTTTTTTAATATTTTAGGGGAGGTAACGTACCATAATAATCAACTGGCTAGAATTATGCTGCGAAAACTCTGAGGTGTTCCAATCATACAACTTTCTTTACCTGTTACACAAACTATTTTTAAAATAGTATTTTTATTTACATTAAAATAATCGAGATAAACATTAGAAAAATTATCTTATTACTTGCCTCCTTGTAATTAAAAGGGAATAGACTAAGCTAAAGCGAGAGTAAAATCTTTTCTCTTTGCATGGCCAGGAGTAAAACAAAAGAGAGATGAAACAAAATATGACTTCCGTTAAAGAAAAGTTTTAGTTTAAAATTGAAACCAATAAAAAAGCTGATCTCGGAAACGGTTGACTCTACACAAAATAAATATATATGGCATAAACTGATATACATTTTATGTACAGTAAGTTTTTGTCTATCTCTTACGGTTTACCTGACTACTTATTATACAAAAGTCATCCAGAATGAAGCTGTTCCCCAGAGTAAAATTACCTTAAAACATGATAGTTTAATCAAAACCATTAAGAGCCATTTTTGAGAAAATCAGAATTTTCCAAAAATACTCCATATAAAGGGTAAATGGGGGCCAGGGAGTTTTCCTGAAAATCTCCGTGTCGCATCCTTGGAAGATACTGAATTTAAATACCAAGTTCGGCATTTAACCGACTTCAGATATGCTGTCCACACGCACGGACGTTTTTCTAAAAATATTTTTCTATGTAATCAGGCGATCCTGATACATGTATTTCTGGTGAAATATCGGTATTGAATTTTTGGTGGAATGCAACACGTTCTCTACAAAATTTATATAATGTACATACGTGCTAGAGAATATAAAAAGAGGTAGTCCCGTTTATAGAGGTTGAGACGAGATTTTATCATTACCAACATAAACAGGTACGTTGCTTTAAGGGCCAATTTTATGCATGCAAGTACACGTGCCCACTGGGATTTCACCTCAAAAATTTTTAATGAGTAGCATTGTAGCAGCAAGACAAATCCAAGGAATATTTGCGCCCTGCTATTCAATCGTAAATATGCGAATTAATTCATATTATACACTTTTAAACAGTTATCATAATGGCTTTGAGAATGGAAGCTATTGCTCTGTATCTACAACAAACAAAATGTTACTACCCACCTCGGTAGTGTGGGGGTAGCGTGTACACCTCACATTCAAGAGGTCGCGATTTTGAATCTCGTTTAGGGTGAGTTACCCGGATAAGGGTTTTCGGTTCTCCATCCATCCATCCATCCATTCGTCTCTATCCTTTCCTTATGCTGAGAAGACGAATGTCGAATAACTTTAAGCTCCATAGGCACTTGAGCATCATTTCACACAATTCATTCATCGTCCGAGGCCGCGCTGTGGCCGAGTGGTTAGACCACATGTCTCTCGCCTAGACGGCTCGGGTTCAATCCCAAGCGACCGCATGTGGGACTTGTGATGGACAAAGCGGCGCAAGGGCTGGCTTTTTCCGGGTTCTCCGGTTTCCGCCGCCATTGGATTCCAACAGTGCTCCATCTTCATTCCATTTATCACGCTATTTGTGGTAAAAGCGGGCGTTAAATACTAAATATATAAATATATATTTTATATATATATATATATATATATATATATAAAATAAATACATATTATCGTCCGATATGACCAAACAGGTAAAAGAACGTTCACTTCAACAAAAAGTGGTTGGGGGTGTATCTAATGCATTTGTACTTTCTCTACTCGTAGTATGTACATAGTGTATAGAGGAAGTACTGCATTATACCCAAAAATTCAATATTGAGATTTCACCGTAAGCATATCCTTTGTTGAGGTCCAATGCGTCCAAAAAGCATTTTTAGAAACAGGTTCGTGTATGTCTGTTGACAGCATAGCTCATTATCTAAAAGACCGTTAAATACCAAATTTGGTATTTAACTTTGGTATCTTCCAAGGATGCGACACGAAGATTTTCAAGAAAATCCTCCCACTCCAAACCACACGTAAACATTTTTGAAAATTTTGTTTTTGTCAAAAATGGCTCCAACGATTTTGATTAAAATTCCGTATAGTAAAGCTATTTACATCACAAATAAAATATGTATCTTGAATTTTTTGGAAATAGCTACCGAAGACCTGTTCATTCTGGATGAAAGTGGATGAAATTTGCATAACTGGTAAACCGTCATACACAGAAACTTACTACACAAAAGCTCTAGATCTCGTTAAAACACACAATATATGTCAAACATTTTTGTTACAGAGTTGACCGTTTCCGAAATATTCCTTGTTATTGGTTTCAATTTTAAACTGCGCATCTCCTGGAACGGGGTTACCCTTCGTTTCATCTCTAGAAATTTTCCAGAAATGCAAAGCAAACCGAACTTCAATTGTTCACATATCGGCTTTTAAAACTTTGACTACCGTTTTAGCCTGGTATATTCTTTTATTTCCCTTCTGCTTATAAGAAACTAAGTAGTTAACCAATTGTGTTAATGTTTATCTCGTTTAGCATGATGTAGATAGAAGTGTAAATTTTGTAAGAACATTTTGTTTGCAGAACGGGTAGAGAAAGTCATGTGAATGCAACACATCAACATTTTAAATGGTGGTGGTGCAGTTATAAAACTATGGTAAATTTACTTTGGCTTGAAACATTTGCTGACTTTTGTATTGTTTCAATCACAATGTTGCTACCCTATAAATCCCTATAAACGCTGTTAGCTCCAATGCTATACTTTGGTTAGTCTTTAATGCCAGTGGAAGGGGGAGGTAATGACGTCAAGTGGCTGCACCGGCGACTGTAACAAAGTACCGACACAGGTAACCATCCTGGACGCGACCGAGCAACCTGTTTCCTAGCTTTGGCTTTCCCAATGCATCATAAGACTCCTACCAAAGAATATTAGACGCTGCACAATCAAGTGTCTTTTCCCGAGCAGTGTTCAACACACCAGTCTAGACTTAAAGAGGAAGAGATAATATCCCAGGTCTGATGAATGAGACGGAAGTTTTGCTTCCGTTTACGGTGAGAAGTTGCACTTTCTCTAGCACGTACGTACAATATGTATAGTGGTTAGAAAAGGTACTGCATTCCATAAAAAATTAGTTAACGAGATTTCGTCGGAAATACATATGTTGCGACTCCGCAAATCCAAATTTAGGCATTTTAGAAAATGGCAGTCGGTTCAATACCAATTTCAGCATTTTTCAAGGATGCGACATGAAAAACTGTCAGAAAATTACCCATCCCAAATTACCCTTCACATTGAAAAGTCTTCGAAAATGTTCACTTTATCAAAACTGGCTAACGATTTTGATTAAAATACTACATGTTTAAGATATTTTAAGGACAAATATAATGTATATCTTGCATTTTCTGGGAATAGCCTCTGAAGACCTCTACAATCTGGATTACTTTTGAACAACTTCAAATCTGTAAAAGATAGACAAAAACTTACTGCACAAAAAATGTGTATCTCGTTAAAACCCACAATTTACCTACGTCATATAATTTCTTTATTTCTTTATTTTAATTATTTATTTGTTGTAAATCTATTTCCATGATAATACTTGTTATTTGTTACAAATTTAAAATACTTCAGCTTTTCTCAAACGAGAGTCGTCATTCCTTTCATATATCTTTTGTTTTATTCCTGGCCATGCAATTAGAAGCGAATTTCAATTGTATTATATAACAATAGCTTATAAAAGATTTGGCTGTCGCTTTAGCCTGGTCTATTTCCTTATTTCCCTTCTAGCTACAAAAGTAAAGCAACTTCTGCTAGTGTTTTTCTCGATTAGCATGATGCAGAAAAAAGAATAATCTTTTGTAAGAATATTTGTTTGCGAACAAGAAGAGAAGGTCATGTGAATGGAACACATGATTTTTCCTATCGGCAAGTGCTGGAAACTGCATGAATTAAAGCTGCAGGGCAATATTCTGTATCCAGATCTAATACAGAAAAAAATGTTATATACTTGTATATACCGGGTGAGGAAAAGCACTGTGCAGAAAATTGTAGAGTAGAAAGACGGTTCCAAAATAGCATTTTGACAATAGTAGTAAAAAGTCGCAGAAGTCATTTTATTGCGCTATATGCCTAAACAATATATCCGTCGTATTGCGATTGTCAAACGTACTTACGGTGTGTCAAACGTACTTACGGTGTCAAACGTACTTACGGTGTCAAACGTACTTACGGTGTGTCAAACGTACTTACGGTGTGTCAAACGTACTTACGGTGTGTCAAACGTACTTACGGTGTCAAACGTACTTACGGTGTCAAACGAACTTACGGTGTCAAACGTACTTACGGTGTGTCAAACGTACTTACGGTGTCAAACGTACTTACGGTGTGTCAAACGTACTTACGGTGTCAAACGTACTTACGGTGTGTCGGATGTAAACAAAATGCACTTTTGTATAATCATACATACTTTCTGATTTGTAATATCAGCGTATATGGTCATTCAATTATAAGGTTACCCCTCTCGCGGCCTCAATACACTGCGCGAGAGTACTGACATTCGCCGGGAAATTGGTGTCGATAGAGACGCACTAAAACCCGTAGCTTAATAAATCTGGAAATGATAATCTCCTTTTCCTAAACAGGCAGCACATCTTATAAAAATATTCTCGTTCACTCACCTAAGCTTAGCAGCGGGATCTTGCTGGAACTAACACTATCGGCACACATGAGTATGGAATCATTAAATGAAATAGAAGTATTCCATGACAATAATTATAAGTGTGGATTTTAGGCACTCTCGCTCCCCCGACCTAACTACTTACTTACTCTACCGAGAACTATCTATGTACGGGCATAGTAGATAGAGAAGGTATTGTATTCCACCCAGAAATTCGATACCGAGACTTCAACGGAAACACATGTTTTGGGGACTCCTGAATATATAAAAGCACTTATTTATTTATTTATCCTGGTTGGAGTTAAGGCCATAAGGCCTTCTCTTCCACTCTACCAGGCAATATATTAAACTCAATACAGCAATGATACTATGAATAAAGGAATAAATAACATAAATACAATTCTATACAACTTAATAAAAACATATATAAAAAGATGCAACAAGTATACTGAAATTAAAAGAAAAAAAATGCGAACAAAATTATTTCAAGTGAAATATTCATGTAGGTTGAAACACATATAAGTCATAATTACAATTCAAATGCATATTACTTGCCAGCACATAAAATATTAATAACAATAAATAAAAGTAGTAATGTGTTTATCATATTGATACAGCAGCAGATTAGGTTTGATTACAAATGTATGCCCTAATTTTCTGCTTGAACAGTATAACGTTCCGGCAGTCCCTTACGTCTTCAGGTAGGGAATTCCAGAGACGAGTTAAATGTATTGTAAATGATGGCTAATAGAAGGTTGCATGATGACCAGGTATAGCAAGTGTGAGTATGTGTGCAGCATAGCTCAAAACAAAAGTCAGTTGAATACCAAACTTGGTATTTAAGTTTAGTACCTTCTAAGGATATGACATGAACATTTTAAAGAAAATCCACTACCCCAAGCTACCCCGTGCATGGAAGATTTTTCACAATTTTCGATTTTCTCAAAAATAACTCACAGTTTTGATAAAAATACCGTATATCAAAAATATTTACATGGGGAAAAAAGTATATCCTGAGTTTCTTGGGAATAGACTCTGAAGTCCTTTTCAGTCTAGACGACTTTTTACTAATTGGTAAGCCGTAAGAGAGACAAAACATATTGCACAGAAATGTAGGTCTCATTGAAAATCACAATTATATCATATGTATATATATATTTATTTATTTATATATATATATTTATATATATTTTTTTCTTTGGTGGAATTAACCATTTCCTAGATATTCCTTGTTATTGATTTCAATTTTTCAATACAACTTTTCTCAAATGGAAGTTGACATTCATTTCCTCTCTCTTTTGTTTTACTTCTCGCCATGGAAAGAGAACGAATTTCAAATGTTTCAGATATAGACTAGCTTTGAAAGGATATGAATAATCCTAGTATATTTCTTTATTTCCCGTCTACTTAAAAGGAAGCAGGTAATAAGACCGTTTCTGCTACTGTTTATGCCGATTAGCATGATGTAGGTAAAAGAATAATCTCGTTGTAAGATTAGTTTGTGTACATAACAGGTAGAGAAAGTCATGTGAATGGAAACATCACATTTTTATTTATGGGGTTCTTTGAAAGACAAAAGCATATCGTTCTAAGCCTCGTACTCTATAGGAACTTCGTGATAACATCATGGAAGTAATAGCAAGGATTTCTGCTGCTAAGGTTGAGGGAGTGAGCGAGAACATTTTTACAACATTTTCTGCCTGTCTGAGAGCAGAAACATTTACAGCATTCACACTATAAGGTAAGGATTTTAGTACGTCTGTGCCGGCACAACTTTCCCGGCGACTCTCAGTTCTCTCATGTAATTTAGAGAGGCTGCAAGAGCGGTTACCTTATAATTTAACGCCCATATAAGTATTTGTCGCAACATGATCATCACATCCATTATTTGACCCCTGAAAATCATCTCTCTTCGAGCACATCAAACCGAGCGATATAGCGGCGCGGTAATGAAGTTCGCATTCGTGACGTGCCGGTTTCGATTCCCGGCAACCGCCCAGTCTAACCATGGGATTTTTTTACGGTTTTGTCCTGGTCAGTAAGGCGAATGCCGGGGTGGTGTATTTTGCCACAACTCTCCTTTCCCTCATTTCATTTTCCTTTCATGTATCAGGTATGCTTTCAGATCCTGCGGTGTCGGACAGACTGCGCAGTTGCTTGTTCTATGAAAAGATTTCTTCCTGTGGCTACCTGGGTTGTTTCGCCCATGATGGTCGCTGTGGGGTTGTTCTCTAAAGGTGCGCGGGTGTTTGAACTGGAAATGTTAGGGAGTTCTGCGCGTCCTTGCGGACATAAGATTCCTCCTCCGGCTACATCTTATTCCTGCATCCTAAGGTTATAGCTGCGATCGATCCATCATGGTAACGCAGTGAGCGAGGTATGCCCCTCCGTTCCAAAATTCTACATCTACGAGAACATCAAACATGGACTCATAGAGTGCTGTGCTCGGAGACAACATTGGACCTGTATCTCTGGCCCGTATGTTTATTGCTCTGCAACATAATCAATCCCTGTGAAATGTGCTGAATCTGTAGCACCCAGGGTTGCCAACTGTCGGATTTTCAAGTTGTATAGCGGGCAACATTTAGTTTTGACGGATATTATTAGAAATTATTAATTCATGTATATTGGCTTTGTTTAGAAAAAACTCACGGATGTAACTCTTTGTGTATCTGAAAGGCAGCGTCATGATTATATTGCTCTGGCGCACAAATAGTATCCTGCATAATATAATGATGTTGTGCAACGAACATACTTTAATTTGTGAATCAGTGTCAATTCTGAATGCAAAATAGTGAACGCAGTGCTAATTCGGTTCCATGGTGGTACCTCGTTGCACCTAACATAGTGCTTTTTCTTCTTTTTAATTGCCTGATTGAACAGAAGGCTAAGCGGTATGTACGACATTTTAAAAAAGAATCGTTAAATAATGAACCATTAAAGGAATAGTTGTTAGAAGTGCCCGAGGAACCTCGTAGTGGGTGGTGCAAATATTGCTAATGCAACGTGAATGTGCCCTTGTCAGTTTTAAGTCCTCATGAAAAACGAAAGAAACATTTAAAAGCAGCTGAACGGTCAAAATTGCCTTTTCAGCCTATCATCAAACACACGTAAGAACGTCCAGCTTCAGAAGCTGCTCTTACAATGTGCAATTAGATCCCTTGATCATCTTTTAGATCTAACCAAGACATTTTTCCAAAGTGCTGACCTTGAGATTTAATCTAATTTCCATTTTTGAAAGAAATTACAGAAAATTTTAATTTTGACGAATTTTGGGTGTTGGTCTGACAGAAAAAATAATCATGTGTTGGCAACACTGGTAGCACCGCATTATGTATGCTGCTGGTTTTGTTTTACTCAAATGTATTTCTCAAAGTAAACTTTATAAAGTTTGGCTAAGATTATTGAGTGATGTAAGGCTAATTATCTAAGTTTGACTCTTATTAAAACTACTGATGTGAAGGTAAGTTTTAATCCCGTGAGTTATGAAAAAAAACTGCTTCTGTTTGTTTTTGTAGGTATCCATCTTCAATCTAATTTACAGTGGCAATCTCATACAGAGCATTGCTGTCGGCAGGATTAATAAAGTTAGATGTATTTTTTTGCTTTGAGTATCTAGAAACACTGTTGATATAAAAAGGCTTTTATTGGTGTATTGTTTTGGGGTGGTTATTTGTATGCTAAAAACACTCTTACTTTGCACAAAAAGGTCGTTAAGGTTTATTTGTGATACCTCACCTTTACCTCATTGTAAACAGCTTTTTATTAAACTTCGTATTTTAACTCTTTCATCTTTTTTCCCTTTCAGGCTTTACGCATATAAAATCTGAAGGTGCATATATTTAAAGACAAATATTTTAAAATTTTACTTTCTCTACAGCTACCATGTACATAGTGTATAGAGAAGGTATTGTATTGCACCCAAAAATTCGATACCGATATTTCACCGGAAATGTATGTTTTGAGACCACCTGAATAAAAAAAAATCATTTTTAGAAAAATGTCCGCGTCTTGTGTGTGTGTGTCTGTGAGCAGCATAGCTCAAAACCGAAAAGATCGTTAAAAACCAAACTTGGTATTTAAGACACGAATATTTTCAAGAAAATCCCCCCATGCCCAACTACCCTTTACATGGAAAAAAATTCGAAAATTTCGATTTTCTCAAAAATGGCTCTAACGATGTTGATTAAAATCTCTCATATATTAGATATTTACATGACAAATAAAATCAATTTTCTGGGAATAGGCTCTGAAGACCTCTTTATTCTGGATGCATTCTGCCGAATCTTGCTTAGCTGATAAACAGCAAGACAGGGACAAAGCGTACCACAAAAATGAAGATCTCGTCAAAACACACAATTTATGTCTACGTTTTTGTTGTGGAGGCAACCGTTTCCGAGATATTCCTTGTTATTGGTTTCAATTGTAAAGTGCTTCTACTTTTCTCAGACAGGAAGTGCCCGTTCTTCTTTTGTTCCACTCCTGACCAAGCAAAGAAGCGATTTGCATTGACAATCACATAACGATAGCTTAAAACATTTCACTATCACTTTAGTATAGCGTTCCTTTACTTCTCTTATACTTATAAGGAACCAAGTAATAAGAACATTCTGCTATATTTATCTCGATTAGCATTGTAAGAAGTGTGCAGACAGCTACAGAAAGTCATGTGAGTGTAACATCAGATTTTTAATATTTATTTCTCTTACTTATAGTATCTCTGAAAAGTTCGGCAACCTGCTTTTATTAATCATATTATTATTATTATTATTATTATTATTATTATTATTATTATTATTATTATTATTATCATTACCATTATTATTATGATTATTATTTATGTTTAACAAAGAATTTAATTGTTCGATATATAATGCTCCTGGCGGAAAGTTCTACTACTCTAGTGCACTATTTTCTATGAATGTTTTTATTCTGCATGCAAATAAAGCTTGGTCGCATTTCTGTACGACGAAAGAAGTAAAAGATTACAGGATTTTGGTTGTAATTGCAAGTTAATCATACATTGTAGGTAGAAATATACTGAGATTTCACCGCAAATACATGTTTTGAACACCTTTGAATCCAATAAAAGCATTTTTAGAAGAAGGTCAGTGTGTGTGAGTGCGCGCAGTATAGTTAAAAATGAATAATCCATTAAGTATCAAAATTGGTGTTTAAGTTCAGCATCTTCCGAGGATGCGATATTCATGTGGCTTTAGCCTAGAGTATTCCCACATTAGTCTTCTACTTACAAGGAAGCAAATAATAAGACCATTTCTGCCAACGTTTATCTCGATTAGTATGACGTAGATAATATAATAATTGTTTGTAAAAATAGTCTGGTTGCAGAAAGTCATTTGAATGCAACACATCGGATTTTTTATGCTTATATACTGCCGCGTAATTCCTACCCTAACCAATGCTCATCAAAACCAGACTAAATTATATTAAAAATGGTCTTTAAATGCTTATACATTAAATTTCATAGCAATCTGGTCAAAATTGATCCGCAAAGCACTTTTTGTGCAAAAGTATATGCAGTTTTGAGAAACGGAGGAAATAAAATGTAATAGGCTGGATTGTGTGGTGGTAGCGTGTCTGCCTCACATTCAACAGGTCGTGAGTACGAATCTGGCTTAGGTTGAGTTACCTGGGTACGGTTTTTTTCGGGGTTTTCCCTTATCCTGAGAAGACGAATGTCGAGTAACTTTAAGCACCATGGACCCAGAGATCATTTCATCAATTTCATTCATCGTCCGATATGACCAACCAGGTTAAAGGACGTTAAGCTAAAAAAAATGTAATGGGATGTGGTCAGCACTTGCCATGCACTCTCATATTTAAATGGATACTCAAACTTTTAAAAATGTCGCAGGATATAAACTAATACCACTTCTAAATAGGGAAGGATGCAAAAAAATGTATAGCAATAAAAGTACAAAATCAAAATTTCGTCCAAAACCTCGGATTTTCAGTTGATTGTCCAATAAAACCAACGCTAATAAGAGGGCTTTAAAATGCATAACCATTTGGCCACTAATGGTTCTCATTATATATAAACACACACCAATACGCTAAAATGCAGGCCCGCCTCGGTAGTGTGGGGGTGTCTGCCTCACGTTCAAGAGATAGACTCCGAGATAATTTGAGCATCATTTCACCGATATCATTCATCGTCCGATAAGACCAAGCAAGTTAAAGATGTTAAGCTAAAATATATAAATAAAAAAATTAAAAATATAAAAAATTGTTGCGATAGTCAAGATCGTTTAGGACCTGACCACATAGCTTTGAAATTGCGCTTCAAGCCAACAGAAAGAAATGTCATGGAAATGATTAACTTCATCATAAAAATAAATTGCGTGCTTTAACGAGATCTACATTCTTTTGTGTATAATGGGATTTTGTCCCTCTCTTTCTTACGATTTACCAATTGTGCAAAAGTCATCAAAATGAAGAGGACAAATGTGAACTAAAAAGCACCACAAGGGATACGAAATGTTCCTCTTTGTTGTCCATTACTTATTACAAACAAAGATGATAAAGTTATCAGAACGAATCAGTCAGATTTAGTAAGGGACTAAAATACTTTGATACATACCTTACCAATGAGTAAAATGCAGCTAGTAATAGAAAACCTTAATTTGTGCATCTTCAGTCATTATATACGTGGTATTGGTCTTACACACAAGCCAAAATGTAGAACTAGAGTGATCATATAAGTGATCAGCGAATTATTCTTTTGATGACATTTAAATTTTGAGAAAATTTATAAAATAATTTTTTATAAACGAATATGTATTTTAACGTAATATTTAACTAGTTTTATTACTCAGTTCTACTTTTAAGCTATTGATCCTCATTGTAACGATTGACTAATTCTTATTGAGATGTTACTATTTGTAAAGGTAAAATATATTTTATTCCGTGTATCTGTTTTTACTTTATTTTCCACTTAGTGGAAATTATTTAGAGATCATAGTTTTCTAATTGTGTGATTTCTTAGGCTACTCTGGTCATGAGAATCTGTTCGGAAAGCTTCTCTTGGATGTTGTGCATAAATATTTTGTGAGCTTAAACGTTTATATTTCGGAATATAATATTGTGTTGTTTATTTTCTACCACCACGGCTACAACATTAGAAACCTTAACTCTGATTTCATGGAGAGTTCTCAGTTGGTTACTTCCAGCTGAATGCCTGCACATCAACACAATTCTGCAGGTGCTGTCCTACTGTGTAGTAAGAGGTCACGAGAAGAAGGCGAGCAAGAGGAATGTGCTGCATGGTCATTTTCTACCCTGGCGATAAAGTATTTGCACGCTCTCTGTGATAAACATAAACATGCTCGCGCGCTAGCGACGAGAACCTGGAAATACGTAATTATATTTATCGCAATAGCTGTGGCAACATGGCATCATAGATGACTCACACACACACACACACACACACACACACACACACACACACACATTTTGCAATGAGCAAATCGAGTGCGTGAGCAGATAGCCCCCTCTCGTACTTCAGGCTCCTAATTGGATTGGTTGGTGAGGGATGAATTGGATTGGTTAATGAGGGATGAATTGGAATGGTTGATGAGGGATGATTTGTGTAAAATAAAACAAAGGCCTTCCTCCCAAAAAAAAAAAATTTGGTCCAAAAATTCAAACTTTTAAAAGCAAATCAAAACATTATTTTTATACTCATAGATTCCATTTTGTTTTTCTCCTTCATAAAAATGGAATCCTCCCGCCTTCTTCTGGTGGTTCAAGAGAGTTTGTGCCAGTGCTGATCTCTCAACTTTCGCAGATACTATGTTCTTCTTGATAGATTTAGAATTTTCTCGAGTCACAATTACATGCAAAATGCATTAATTGCAGATGTTTTCTGTAAAATATAGAAAATAACGAGTCCTCCTTGGGTTTGTATGGAAACACAAGCACTTTATATGAATTTATCTAATTAAAATGTGCACTAACTTAGTCATGCTATAAAATATTCTGATATGATGCTGACAGTTGACAGCGTCGTTAACATTCACACACAAATAAATAAATATATATATATATATATATATATATATATATGGTTTATAATATACTCTGATAGTGTTTCTTGTTTCCCATTCTATTATTTCCTTGTGATAAAAGTTCTAGCAGCAACATATTTGATCAGGTGTGGCTTTTCCCTTCTATTGATTGGTCCAGTTTTCAAGTTGTGTACGTATATATAAAATATATAATATGGAATGAAATACACCAAAGAGAACATATTTGTGTTGACTGACATTTTGTAAATCTGAACTAGCTTTGTAGTAATGAATAAATAAAGCGTACTACATTTAACTCGATCGATAGTCTGTGGATAGGCGCGTGGGATGTGTCTACCTCGACTAGTCTTTGTATTGTCGATATAAAGCTACTAATTCAACTGTCAACAATATCTAACGAGGTCCTGAGCGCGAAAACGTACACAGTTAAAGTAACGAACAAACAAATCAGAAACCGCTGTTTATGACATATCACCCTTGCGGGTCAGTTCATTTCAAAACGGCCAGTAAACAGAAAAAAGTACCTACCTCGGGATTTTTTTTAATCAGTAATATTCTGTATTTGTGTTGAACCACATAAACCAATACTTGCTGAAAAATTGCACACTTCTGCGGAAATATATAATATAAAACTATATAATTAAATATATAATATAATTAAAATTATAATATAAACATCTGATGTGTTCCATCCAACATAACTTTCTCTACATCTCTGCAACAAATTATTGTTAAAAAGCTTAAGCTTCTATTTACTTCATGCTAATCGAGAAAAAATTAGCAGAAATAGACTTATTACTTGCTTCTTTGTAATTGAAAGTGAAATAAGGGAGTGCCATAGGTTAAAGTGAATAGTCAAAAGCTGGTTGCTATGTGACTGAAGTTCCTTTGTTTGTATGGACAGGAGTTGACAAATTCCTGTATGAGAAAAGTATAAGTTTTTAAATGCTGAAATCAATAACAACGATATCTCAAAAACGATCAACTCCACGAAAAAATGTATGTTACATAAATTGTGTGTTTTAACGTGATCTACATTTTCTGTGTAGTAAGTTTTTGTCTATCTCTTACGGTTTACCAGTTATGCAAAATTCAGTAAAAATCATCCAGAATAAAGAGGTCTTTAGAGTCTATTTCCAGAAAATTCAAGACACACATTTTATTTTGCATCTAAATATCTTAAATATAAGAGATTTTAATCAAAATCGTTACAACCATTTTTGAGAATATCAAAAATTTCGAATTTTTCTCCATGTAAAGGGTAGTTTGGGTGGGGGAGTTTTCTCGAAAATCTTCGTGTCACATCCTTAGAATATACCAAACTTAAATACTAAGTTTGGTATTTAACGGTCTTTTCGTTTTTGAGCTATGCTGTCCATAGTCACACTCATACGGACCTTTCTTCAAAAAATGCTTCTTTTATTCAGGGAAATCCAAAACATGTATTTCCGATGAAATCTCGGTATCGAATTTTTGGGTGGAATACAATAACTTCTCTATACACTATGTACATTGTACGTGTAGAGAAAGTAATATATGGAGTTGCACGCAAAATGAGTTTTTAATTGAAATATATTAACTATATATCTTTCGGGACGATAAGTATCCTAAAGGTCAGTAGGACACCCTAGTATAGTTGTTATACTATATTTAGCCATATATTTGTTATTTTCATAAGATTCAGTTCAAATAGGCACCACGATTTTAAAAAATAGTAAAAAAGTATCAAAATACTCTGCTAACAGTGTGAAATATTTGCTCATTTAAAAATGTTGGTACGATATACCAAAGAGCAGATAAAAAATAAAATATCCCAAGGCAGGAGAGGGTTTGGATGTGTGTGGGTTGCCTACTGCAGGCAACGCATTGTCGCTGAAGAGCGTAGAGCGTCTCAACGTTGGCCCGCCTGGGTAGCATGTCTGCTTCACATTCAACAGGTCACGAGTTCCAATCTCGCTTAGGGTGAGTTACCCGAATAAGGCTTTTTTAGCCGGTCCCCATGTCCGCGCTCGCCAAGGCGTCTCGCTTTGGTGCTTCGTAGCGCAGGGGATCGTGGGTTCGAGTCCCACCTTGGGCATGGATGTTATATATGTGTGTGTGTGTGTGTGTGTGTGTGTGTAAAAAGAAGGAAACAGAAATTCAATAATAATACAGCAAACAAAGTAAAATAATTAAGTAAATAAAAGTAGGGTCTACAGCGCCGGAGTCCCGATCAGACTCCGGAACTGTATTTATAAAAAAAAAAAAATTTAAAAAAAAAAAAAAAAAAAAAAAAGTAAGTTGAGGATGCCGACCCCGGTAGCCATGGTTGGCGCGCTTGGCGTTTACGTTCTGCCGCTAAATGCTCTCGGATTCGAATCCAGCTATTGCCCTGGATGTTTAGTATTGTGTTATGAGTTTGTGTAATATCTCTGCCATTCTCTCTCTCTCTCTCTCTCTCTCTCTCTCTCTCTCTCTCTCACTCCTGATGGCCAAGTAGGTTACGCCCGAACGCCAACATGTGTTTAAGAAAAACCTTGAAGATAAACAAAACCAACTTCCTAACCGGCTGTGTCGCGATGTGAACTCTAGCTCAACATAAACATTTTAGAGAATTGAAGAGAGACTTTCTTTCGTCAAATGTGAGATATTTCCAACATTTCTCATCTGCGTCACTCCTGGTATAACTAGTATTACATTACACATTTATCTGTGCACTGCAGTTAGGTTGCGTTTCTTCATTATTAGTAATTTTACTTTCGAGTTCCTCGGAACCCCAAATTTTCTGCAACTTTTTTTTTTTTTTTTTTTTTTTTTGCGTTTTGTGGAAATTCTAACTTGTTTTGAATGTTATATCGGAATAGAATATGCGATTAAGTATCAACGGAACTGCTTTTCCCAGTTCCTTTGTTGTCTCCTTTTATGTGGGATCTGTAGGGGATTAAAAGAATTACTACTTCTGTAAATATCTCGCATTTTAAGAAAGCTGTAATACATAGGTAATTAAGAGTATTATAACAGCCACTTAACTATGCTGCTTTCACTTGTATATTCAGTTGTTTCCCGCGATTGCAAAAAGGATAGAATTTAATGCCACAATATAGCGTGCAGTTCTTAAAACGTGTTGCTGTCGCTATGGTCTTTATATGTTAACCAACCGAGTAATGTAATTCTGCAAACATTTATCTCAATTAAAATGAAGTAGATGGAAAAAGAAAATTTCGTAAGAAAAGTTTGTATACTCACTAAAAACGAAAGAAGGGTAGATATAGTTATGTGAATGTAACACAGACCGTATTAATTCTGTCACTCCAAAAACTATCTATTGAAGCGACTGTTGCTCATGAATACTGACTTAAATAGTGGACTTTTTATACGATACATGTTTTGTGATTTAGTTAAAAATTCTCCGCCACGCCAAACCCAACACGCTATTAATATGAATAATAGAAAATAATTATAAATTTCTGGTACTGAGACAATACACACGAAAATAATTTTGTCACTGGTTATTACAGTCTTTTCAAATCATATTCGATAAACGTTCGAGTTCGTTAACAGCTTTTTGCTGTCTTTTGTTTCGTGTTAGCCTCACTTGGGGCTTTCTACACCGTGCGTGTTTTGCGGCTTAAAGCAAGTAATGACATTATTTTGCTGCACCAAATGTATTTAGTTCGACCATTATGTTGCAAAACGCTCTGTAGAAAATATAATTTTAAGCTACGTGTAGATAAAATTTATCGTTACAGTTCCTTGAGGTCTGTTTTATTAATTCATTCTTCTCTTTTTATTGTTTCATTATTGTTTAAAATCTAAGGTCATATGGAGTGCTTTGCATTTGAAATGACTCGTTGCCTGTATGTTCTTTTACGTTTGGTTTAAACCATTTTATTTTCCTCAAACACACACATTCACTCTCAAATACACATTTCCAGACTCTGTGGGAGATAGGGAATAATTCTGGCTAAAGAAAATTTGCCCACCCAGCCGGGAATCGAACCCGGGACCTCTTGATGAAAAGTCAGCTCGTTGACCACTCGAGCACAGAGGCAGTCTGTGTTGTAGAACATAGTGACCGGCTTTTAAAGGACGAGACTATCACTTTAGACTGTGCATATTTTATTTCCATTCTATTTACAAGGAAGCTAGTAATAAAACTAATTCTGCTGTGTTTATCTTGATTAGTATGATGTAGACAACAAATTAATGTTTTGAATAAAAGGTGTGTTTAGCGAAATGCTAGAGGACATGTGATTGGAATATATTAGATTTTTGCCATTCTACTTACAAGGAACCAAGTAATAAGGGAAATTTCTACTAATGTTTATCTCGATTATCATGAAATAAAATAATAAGATTTTTAACACTAATTTTTGACATAGATATAGAAAAAGTCATGTAAATGGAACACGACAGTTTTTTTTTTTTTTCTCTCGGAGAAATTTAATTTAGCAGCATAGAATAATAGGATAGTAAGCTGATCTATTGCTTTTTGGTTGCGTTTGTCTGAAGTCAAATTAATGGATTCTTCTGACGAAATTTTTGTATAGCATGAACATTTGAAAAAGGCATTTCGCAGAGAGACAAAGACTGTTCTCTGCGTATAATACTAGGGAATTTGAACAAAGCGTTTAGTTATGCACATTTGTGCGTTTATACTTTCAAGCAACCAAGAAAGTTTGACTAGACTTATCGGAACTTCTCACTTTCTGTAATGTACCAGCTGCTAATCACGCTGAGACTTTATGAAGTTGGGGCCTTTTCAGGTTATGTTAGGTAATCTTATTCGTCCACATCGTGCAATTAGAAGTATAACCCATGAGATTGGTGTTTCGTTATCAGGGGACCTTTTACAGCCCCCAGCCTCAGACAGAGGCTCCTTGTGCTTCCTGAATTCATTTTCAGCTATTCTAACTCAGCAGGTCTTCCGCTCTAGAAACTTTTCACAACCAAAGAAAAGAACATCGTCTCCTAGCTGTGTTCCTATATTTGCATTTACGTAAATTGCGGTCTGAGAGCGCTGCAGTAGGAAAACAAGCGAGCACGACAGACCCGTTTCTATGGTAACAGCCGCCTTGTCAATATTACCGACGCCGCATTACCACGTGGTTATTCATTACTTGAATTCAACCCTAGCGTTAAGCTTTTGGCTTTAGCTTGCGGTTACGATGTCTAGGTTTTCATTTTTCAATAATATGTTCCATCTGCGTTATTTTTATATTGTTATTTGTTACTAGTTACTGCTATTAGTTCCTTATTATTGTTATATTATTTGTGCGGCTGTGAAAATTATTTCTCGAGGAGGTCAAACAATGCTAGAACCTACACTGATTCTGATTGAGGTCATCTCCTTTGATTGGCAGCTTCAAAATATTTAATTATCATACATGTTAAATGTTCATTGCTCAGTTCTGTCTTTTACTGGTAAACCACACATACTCTTCATGCATGAGTCATTCAGTGTACAAACCGCGCATGTACCGTTGTGGTCTGAGCGCCAAGTGCCCCTATATGGTAGAGTTGCCAACATACTATATATGATGCGTGCTTCATACACATTAGAGAACTTTCTCCTGTCCGAAATTATCTACATTTATTTACTACCCAGCACGGTCAATAAATTGATTCTGCCAGCGTTAAAAGCAATTGATTTACCGAATTCAAAATGGTTTATAGCCAGTGAAACACACGAAATAGCATGGCTTAATTCATTTAGTTTGTGTACATTTCTCTTACTGACTAATTTTTTACCTACCATTTAATTTGTGGTTAAAAGAAAAACATTAAAGCTGAAGTGAAATTACGATTCCCTATGACATTTTTACTTTTTGTACACTGGGTGCACAATATATGTATATAGTAGATAGAAACTGTAACTATAATCCAGCCAAAAATTCGATACCGAGATTTCACTGGACATACATGTTTTGAGGCCTCTGAATCCATACGCAATTTTAGAAAAAAGTCAGAGTGTGTGTGTGTGTGTGTGTGTGTGTGTGTGGACAGCATAACTGAAAAATGAAAAGTCCGTTGAAATCCAAACTGGGTATTTAATTTCAGTATATTCCAAGGGTGCGACACGAGATTTTCAGGAAAACCCCTCACCCTAACTACCCTTTAGTGGAACATTTTTCGGATATTTTCTTTTGCTCAAAAATGCTTAGCCATTTTGATTAAAATACCATATATATGGACAAAGACTTACAGCACAAAAACTATAGATCTTGTTAAAGGACACAATTTATGCCATACACATGTTTTTCAAGAGGCAACCATTCCCGAGATATTCCTTGCTTCTTTTTGTTTAAATTTTAAAATACTTACACCTTTCTGAAACAGAGAGTTGTCTGTGTTTCTTCTGTTTTACTCCTGGACAAGCAAAGAAACGAATTTCAATGACAAATCGCATTGCGACAGATTTTAAAACATTTAACTATCGCTTTAGCTTAGTGTATTTCTTAGTCACCTTCTACTTATAAGGAACTAAGTAATAGGACCTTTCTGCTAATGTTTATCTCGTTTAGCATGAAACAGAAGTTGTAAGAAGTTTGTTTGCAGAGCAGGTAGAGTACGCCATGTTACAATGGAAACATCAGATTTTTTTCATATCTTAATCTGAACCTTCTCGGCAACTCAGAGCACACAGGATCTCTAAGTAGGTACTAAACGAATTTCTTTTAATGTTAGCTGTCTGCAGCAATTCTAAAATCGATTGCTGCTAAATTATTGTTTCTCTAAATGTAATATTACCTGCGTCTGCTCTCTGCGTGTGGGTAGTTTCATCCTGATGTAAACACATCAAGTGAACACGTGCTGCCCACATTGGTTACATCGCGTCGTGTTTCAGTTTAGGATTAGGATTACGCATGGTCGGAGTCCGCAGACACTGGGAAAAGCACAGGAAATAGGCTTGAGTGCCCTCTGCCTCTTACGTGACCCCAGGGAGGGAGGGATGAAGGAAAAACCGCGAAGGGCAGCCAGATCAGGATGAAGACGAACGCAAACATAGAGGGGATCCCCACCCCGAGCCTCCGGCGGCTCCCCAAAGGAATCCCCAGGCCCAAAGGCAGGTCCCGATCGAGCGATATACTCCGACGCGTGGATAAACTTTTACAGTGTGCAAGCCACCATCCAGCCGCAGCCCGCCGAACACCATCGCATGGTCCTTCAACCCTGAAGAAGATGGCTCCTTGGGAACAGGAAATGGGGAAGTAATTCGGGGAAGTAAGGAACCTACCTAACATTTGCCTGGCGAGCCGGAGAAACCTCAAAAAAAACTCATGGGCCGGATAGGCCGGCTACGAGGATCGAAGCCGCGACCTCCCGAATGCGTGCCACAGATGAAACCGCCTGAGCCATCCCGCTCTGTAAACTACAGGTATAAAATGCACTATTGCCAAATGTATTTCGACAATCATTTGAATATTTGTTAACGTGATTAGCGTTTGTCCAACCCAACTCAAACTCAAACTGAATAGATATTAACAAACTCCAAATGAATGAGTGATTAGATTTGCTTTCCTACAACCGGGCATAAGAGAGAAAATCGTAATACATATTTAAGCAGTTGCGTACCAAGCTACAAGCATGATGGTGGGTGGCACTCGCATAACTTCCTCTACCCATTATAACCTCTCTTAATATTATAGCATTCACGAAAAGCACACAATAGTGGCATTAATTCTGTACACCTTTTGCTTAAATTAACTTGCTTGCATTAAACTTCTATTCAGAATTATTCTTATTTGACGAATTATAACCAGGAAGTGTTAGCATAATACATTATTGAACCTTTTACCACAAACAGGAGCTAATTTGGCCTTTAATGGACTACCATGAAAACCACCTCGTACACCATAGTCTTAAATATATGGTCCCCATGGCCGCGCTCGCTAAAGTGTCTAGCTTTGGTGTTTCGTGGCGCAGGGAATCGCGGGTTCGAATCCCGCCTAGAGCAACGGTGTTTGTGTTCTTTTAAAGGAAAATTAATAAGAAAACAAATCAAGAAAACGCAGGGAAGACAGAAAATAGACATACAAAAGATAAAAATTGCCGATCCCCGTGGTCGCGCTCACTAAATTGCCTTGCTTTGGTGCTTCGTGGCGCAGGGGATCGTGGGTTCGAGTCCCGCCTTGGGCATGGGTGTGTGTAAATGTATAATGTCTGCGTATGTATAGGTAAAAAGAAAACGTTACATTAATAGACCAACTAAGGTCATGTAGAAAACTGGGAGGGAGAGGAAAAAAGAATACAGCGCTGGAGTCCTGATAATCCTCCGGAACTGTATTTTATTATTAAAAAATTACTAGATTTCCCCAATTTTGAGCCACCTATTATATGAGAGTAACAACACAATTTTTAACTTATGCATCCAATATGAAATAATGAAGTTGGAGAAATCTTGTATCTTTAGGATCATGGTGTTCATGGTGTTGAAATGTCATTATCACCAAAATTAATATATTTCTCCAAATTTTGAGTTCCTGTATTATAACAAGCAGCAACAATTTCAATGTTCACGTTAGATAAAATATAAAATGAAATATGTGTATATATTTATAAAGTAACCTATTGGAGTCAAATTAGCTCCAGTTTGTGGTAAAAGGCTCAATATAGTATTATGCTAACGCTTGTTGGCTATAATTTATCAGATAAGAATAATCCTGAATAAAAGTTTGATGCAATATTTTAATTTGAAACTTACTTTGACAAAAAAACAAAATACCCAGAATTAATGCCACTACTGCAGACGTAATAGTAAATTAAGCATGATCTCTACAAATTATTCCTCTACGAGTTCTTTCATCGACAACAACATGGAAATGGCGTTTTATTTATGGACGTTCTTTAACTGCTGTGGTTCTCAGCGTCCCATTCTATACTGGGCGTGAAAGACCGCTTAATTTTGCTCAGAGGCCTCTCTATCAGGATTGAGGTTCTTTTACGTGCCGTAAATCTACGACAGGGGACCCACGGCTTTACTTCCCTTCCGAAGGATTCATCGACAACGATATAGACGTTTATGGTAATAGTACCATTAAAATTTCGTTGTAGGTATAAGTGGAATATCAACAGACAAATGCTTAAAAGCAGGTCGCTCTATGTTAGCTGTGAAAGTCCATACCCCTTTCATGACAAGTGAGAAACAACTGAACGGTAACACTACTTAAAAGACAAAATATTAAACAATTAAAACCAAAAACAACCAATATCTCGGAAGTGGTTGATGCCAAATGCAGTTTTTTTTAAAGAGATGTTTACAAAGATCCACATTTTTGTGAGGTGATTTTTTTTTTCTATCCGTGATGGTTTCCAGATTAGATAAAATTAATTCCGAATAAGGAGGACTTTGCAGGCTATTTGAAGAAAATTCAAGATGCATTTAATTAGTAGGTAACGTGGATATCGTAAAGAATGATATTTTAATAAAAATGTTACAGCCATTTTGGAGGAAAACAAAGAAATAACGAAAAATGTGCCATGTAAAGGGCATTTTGGGCTGAGGATGCTTTATTGAAAATCGACGTGTCCTTTCGCTGGAGGATACTGAACTTTGCCACCTCGTTTGGTAGCAAAGTAAAACAAAAATAAAAACAAAAAAACAAAAAAAAGTACAAAATTTTGTGTGCATTGCTCTCTCTCTCTCTCTCTCTCTCTCTCTCTCTCTCTCCCGATTTTTTTTTTTCGAAATCATAAGGTAACATTCTTAGGCACTGAATTTTACCCATTAATATTTAGCTCAATTTTTCATTTTTGGAAGGTTATACCTTTTCTCATTAAGTTACATTTTTCTGGCCCCATGAACGAAAAATATTCAATTATTTATTCATACATTACTTTATGGTGTGTTAAAGTATCATATTATGCACAATTTCTGCATAAAGTATACTTGTTGTAGCAGCATAATACTGTAGGGGTGTTGACCGAGACATCAATACTTCCGGAGCGCATTATTGCGTTTTTTTGTTTTTTGTTTGTTTTGTTTGTTATTTGGAAATACAGTTCCGAAATCTGGTCAGGACTCCGGCACCGTATACCCCTTTTTCCTTTTTCCCTAACACTTACAGTGTTTGCTGGTTGATTTACCATGTTTTGCTGTGCCCAATACACTCATACATATACACATTTCACAAACATAGAAACGCCCATGCCCAAGGCGGGATTCGAACACACGATCCCCTGCGCCACGAATCACCAAAGCGAGACACTTTAGCAAGCGCATTGCGTTAACAATACGGTCATGAAAGGTTAGTCTTCCCCAAATTATTTCTGAAGATAATGCTGATGATGGCGATGAAGTGGGCCTTTCCCACTACCATGCTAACTTCATATACCCAAGGTCGCGGGGTTCAAACCCGGCGAGGACGATGGATTTTTTCGGGCGTAAAAATCCTTAACATGGCTTCCTTCGGAAAGGAAGTAAAGCCGTGGGTCCCGTGTCGTAGATTTACGGCACGTAAAAGAACCTCAAGCCTGATAGAGAGGCCTCTGAGAAAAATTAAGCGGTCTTTCACGCCCGGTATAGAATGGGACGCTGAGAACCACAGTAGTCAAAGAGCGTCCATAAATAAACGCCATTTCATTTCTAGCTAATAATCGTATTACGTCACTTCCGATAGAGATGCAGCTCAACGTCCCTCCCTCGTAAGATATGGCACGCATTAGCACATACATGTAATGATTGCAGATCCAACTTTTTGCTGCCGGTACTATCAAAACGGTCATCTGTGTGTCTCTCTGATCCCTTACAAAATGTGAAGGAAGAGCTTATTCATAATTTTCTGTGGGCTGGATTTTATTTTTGTCTACTCTGAAAATGTTAAATGACTAACTTAAAAGACTTCGTGACTGGTGTTCTCTGGAAATAAACATAGTTTATTTTTACTTCTTTTTGCATATGTAACCACATCTGTTAAATGGTTCTACAATATCAGTCGTCAGAGAGAAATATGTTTTGAAGAGATATTTCATCATAAAGGTATCAGATGAACAGATGAAGGGTGGCGCAGGATGATAAGAGCTCGGTAGGTAGATGGATATTATGTGATCATATTTTGTCAATAAACTTGTCATACAGCAACTGTTTCACAATTGTGAGTCGCAATCCCTAATGGGGCCGCGGGATTCTATCTGGTGGGTCGTGGTGTATATTTGGAATTTATTAATTATTAATTAATCATTATTATCATTATCAACATGGAATTCAGTCAGCTATTACATATTATATTTAAACAGAATCATTTTACTTTCTCTACTCAGTAGGTACTATGCACAATGTACTTTGTAGGTAGAGAAGGTTTTGTGTTCCAACCAAAAATTCGATACTGAGATTTCACGGGAAATACATGCTTTGAGGACCCCTGAATCCAAAAAAAAACATTATTTGAAAAAGTGCGCGTGTGGATAGCATAAATCAAATACGAAAAGTCCATTAAATACCAAACTTGGTATGGAAGATTACATGGAAGATTTTTCGAAATTTTCAATTTTCTTAAAATGCCTATAAATCTTTTTCATTAAATTAACGTATATCAAAGATATTTACATGACAAACAAAATTTATGTCCTGACTTTCTTGGGAATAGCCTCTAAGGCCCTCTTCATTTTTGATAACTTTTGTATAACGGGAAAACCGTACTAAGAGATAGATAAAACTTGACAGAAAATGTAGAAGTCATTAAAATTTTGCCATATACATTTTCTGACTTAACCATTTCCAAGATATTCGTTGTTGTTGATTTTAATTTTGCAAAACTTATAATTTTCTGAAACGGGAATTTCCATCTGTTATACATATATTTTGTTTTACTCCTGAGCATGCAAAGAGAACTTAATTTAAATTGATACACATAGTGACCAGCTTTAAAAATATTTTACTATCGCTTTAGCCAGTGTATTCCCCTATTTCCTTTCTACTTACAAGGAAGCAAGTAATAAGACCAATTCTGCTAAAGGTTATCTCGATTAGCATTGTGTGGATACAAGAATAGTCCTTTGTAAACATAGTTTGCTTGCAGAACAGATAGAGAAAGTCACGTGAATGTTACACACCACATATTTTATATTTAAGAAACATATTAATATTACAATTTCACAGTAAATAAATATTTACAAATTTTATGTGAGCTATTAATTATTAAAAAGTGCGTCAAATGATTAGTGAGAGTTTGTCCTTGTTTGCAATTAATTGATCGTTCAATGTCTGGCTATATGTTAGTTATACTTTTAAGTTACTTTCTAACTGCAGTCTCTTACTGGATATGGCTTGATGCTCACCATCAACGAAAATCCAGTTTCGCAGACATATATGAGGTGCAGAACGAATAAGCAATTTTTGAGCGGCAGATTAGCGCATTCCGTTTTGCTTGCTAGAATTGATCCACATCTTTCAGCTTTAAAGTCATCTTTAAACTTGGTCTGAAGAAAGCTCGATTAACTTACCCTGTCACTTCGTGCTCAAGTCTGAAGATTCAATAGCTGTTCCATTAAATTGTTGATATATCCATTGCTGACCTACATTATTAGTTGAGGGAATGTGGTCTTGTGGTTTAAATTTCTTTGAAGTTACATACCTAAGTCGATTAATAATTTTAAATTGACTGTTTCGTCACCAAATTCTGACATTGAATCAATAAACCCAGGTAGAGATGTGAAATTAACTTTAGCCCATATCTGGATTTTTCTATTGAAGGCACTGTATCCTTTGCATATAGGATATTTTTATTTCTTCCTTACAAACCCGAATTTAGCTCGTTGACACGAGTAAACATGTCGATCAAATTGGCTAGTTGCGACAGCTAAAATGGAGTTTTAAATGTTCGGCAAACTCGGGGATAGGTGATTCAAAATAGGGTTTCAGATTTCGACTAAAACAGTATAGTCAATTTTGCCGCGAAGCCAACCGACTTCGGTATGCAAGATGAGCGATTTCTGTTCTTCACAGAGTGAAACATTTAGTTGGGTTTGTAGTGGCCGAAGTTAACTATTTTAATAGTAATGTTATGAACATTTTGTCATTGAAGTGGCATTTACGGCTAAAGCATGTCGATGGAGGAAATAATGTATCCATTTAGCGTTTGGCATAATGTTATTTTGTGGTAAGTCTTTTGAAACTTTGGAATTGGGAGCTAGAACCTCACTTTGCTGCACGGCAGTTACCACAAACAGCCGTAAAGCTCTGTGCAGACGAGACATTACTTGTAGCAGAAATGGTGCCAGGGAATGGTACAACTTCTTGCGCCACTGACCGGTATACCATCTAGCAAGGACGTGTGCACACACAGCACCACTTCAGTGACAATAAGTTTTAGCAAAAATGGTACAAAGAAGTTGTAAATTCTGTAGTTGCTGCTGCTACCTAGTTATTCTTTCTGCAATATATAGTTTATTTATAACTTCCTTACATATCTACACACTCAATGGTCCAGAGATACCCTAGATATACTCATTAAAGATTACAGAAACGAAGCATGTCTGTGAAAACAAGTCACTGTTAAGATAACTTCAATTCTGCCGCTTTGCTGAAGTGCAAAGGGTCTCTCGTTTGCTTCGGTTGTGATTAGCAAATGCTATTTTATTTTATTACTTATCCCCCCAATAAATTTTTAAACACTATATTTATTAATGTGTGCTCCATTGCAGTATTACGTGCAATTGTATGAACGTTATTCAAGGTTCTATTTAAGTATTTTATCGTGCTATCTATTTAAAGTTTCCCTGCCTTGTTCAATCATTCTTTATTAAGTTGCAGTCCATCAAAGTTTATATTATTTATATTTATATTGTTCACAAATTTCATAAATGGCATTTTGAAGGTTTTCACAAGTTCAATATTTTGTATCGGCTTTTGCCATTTTGTTCTCACTACGCTTTTCCTAGGATCTTATTTTCACTTTTACCATCTATATTCCCATAAGATATGTTGCACTAATTGTTCACTTTCCCTGCACAAGCACGTTCGATCTCCCACAATTTTAATCCGATTAAAATAGATTCCAAATTTTGCATTCCTCTGAGCATTGTTAATTTGGTTCTGAAGTGAAGTATTTAATTATGTTTGTGCATATTAAAAATTAAAATATTACGAAGCTATATAGGGCACTTATGGTAAAGCAGTTCAGCATACATATTATAAAATCCAAACTCAGTCGGACAATGCTCGTCGGAATGGCTCCAGATGATAACGGATAAGGCTTCGTTCACTGGCATACAATTTGGAAACAATGTAATGGCGTGCCAGTAGATGGCATGCAGGATCATGCACACACGGTGCTATTTTCTATATGGCGCCATCTCTTATATAAGAAATTTACCGTCAGTACAGGACTTAACGAGAAACTGTTTCTACTTCTACCCTTTGGACTGTCTCAAAAGTCTCAAAGAATAGATTGGAGTTAAGTATCCCCCCCCCCCATCAGCACATGAAGTGACACATTTTTTCCAGTCGATTTCAAAACTCCAAGAAACTCCTAATGGGCGCCCATCTATATTACCGCCATCACCTAATAAGATTGTAAAGCACAGTGCTTGAGTGGTTTGCAGCAGTAATTTTATTCAAATATAAGTTGAATTATTGTTTCAATTTTAAGTATTATGGAATGATTAATTTTTCCAGGTTCTATATGATTTATGCGACGAATTTTACTGTAAATATACAACAAAGTAATATTCCCATTTTATAATTAAAAATCAAGTAAGATATATTGAATTTTCTGGGAATAGCCTCTGTAGCTTTCTTCATTCTGGATGTCTTTCGTACAACTGGTAAACAAAAGCTTGCTGGATAAAAAAGTAAATAAAAAAGCTCTCGTTAAAACACACAATTGAAGTCAAATACATTGTGCAGTTAACCAATTCTGAGATACTCCTTATTTTGGCTTAAATTTCCCAAGACTTACTCGTTTCTCAAATGAGAGCTAGTGATACGTTTCTCTTTTCCTTTTTTCATCCTAGTCATGCAAGGAGAACGTAATATCGACACCAAGACATAGCGACTAGCTCTTAAAAGATTTTGCTAGCGATTTTGTTTAGTAGGAATATTCCTTTATTCTGCTTTTACCTTCAAGAAATTATGTAAAAAATCCATTTATGTTAATGGTTATCTGGATTCATGAAGTAGTTCGAAGAAAGAGCTACTCTAAGAATAGCTTGTTGGCGAGTAGGTAGAGAAAGTAATGCAAATGTAACACGAAGTTTTAAGTATGTGTTCATGCAGGTAAAAATGTTCATCCTGAAACATATTACAGTTCTGCCGAACACATTTTTCGCTTTACTTTAATTAAGAAGTGCGTCCCAGAAAAAGGTACGTCTCACTGGCCATAAGTTTATTTTTAGCTTATTTACCCATCATTGATTACTGCTGTTAGTGATGTGATCATACTTCTGAGCAGGGGCGCTAGCTGCAAAGTCAATTCATTTCTGAAGAAGCAATTTCTATTACATTAATAAATAAAGAGGAATTTATTTCTGATCTGTTGGCTGCTAACATACTAGTCTATAGTAAGGGTATAAAATGGAATGTTTGCAATAAAACTCGATTCTGTTTGGTATAATGAAGCCAGTCTTCTCAGCCGGGAGTAACATGACTGTCCGACCGGGTATAATGGGAATATTTTGCGGGACGAGAAGTGAAGGGGGAAGTCACTACAACAAACACCTCAGGTATTCTCTCTGCCCATGCAAAGCACAGCCGATGAGTATCGAGGACAGCCGAAGCAATTCTCGATATGTGTTGAGCATTGCCAGTCAATTGATTTTTATTACTGAAGACCAGAAGTTATCCATTTTAAATACAGATGTAAGTCGTTTTCATTTTATATTATTATGATATTATCATCGTCAAATCATCATCTTCATCAACTGTATGCATTAAATGTCATTGAAATTATTTACATTGCTATAGATAACTTTCATTAAAACCAGAACAAAAGATGTAAACGGCTGGCTCAGTCAGTAGAACACCTGCTTGCTGAGCAAGGGGTTCTGGGTTTGGTTCCCGGAATTTTTCTCTAGCCAAGATATGCTCTATCCTCCTCAGAGGAGATAGAGAGAGAGAGAGAGAGAGAGAGAGAGAGATCCTTATCCTGAAAAGACGAATGAAGAGTTTTGTTTGTAACGATAAATGAGAAAGTTGTCCAGTTACAAAAACAAATGCTTTATACGCATTTGACATACTTTTAAAATGACGTATAGACTTATTTTATCGCGAATTTTTGTGAATCGTTCATATTTTCAATAACTACACTTTAGTGATAAATGAGAAATACAATTGATTTTTTATTTTGCATAGAAAAATGTGAATTTATTTCAACTTACAAAAATAAAACTTTGCTTTAACATTGCGTCTTCTTACACGTAGCTAGACGCTGCGAGAAAATGTTTAGAATGTTAACGAAAAAAACAAAAATAGTAGTTAACAATACCTCTGACAGTGCCGCGCGCGCGCGTGTGTATATGTGTGTGTGTGTGGCGCTCTCACGTTCGCCTTGGTATGCGAGTCGGTGCAGTTGGAGCAGTATGGGATTTGTGGTGGAAGAAACGGCGTCAGGGCGGGTTCTTTCCGGCTCTTCCGGTTTCCCCTGCCACTCATTCCACTAATTGCTCCATTATCACCTTTCCTAATATCCATTTCGCTCTCATTTCATATCATCCACTTCCTCACGCTCATGCCTGGCTACGGTCCGACCACTCGTTCCAGGTTCTTCATTCTTTGTGTGCCTTCGGCTCCCCGTCAGGCTTCTGATCCCTTGGCACCCGCTTGTAAGTCCTAGGGGGTGGTCAGTCCTATACACGGGAAGGGTAAGCCGACTGCGCAGTTATCAAATTTCAATCAGTCGTGTCAATCTCATTAATTCTGCCCGAAACACAGCACGAAACTAATATGAATGTATGTATAATTCACACAAACATCAGTATATAAAATTATTAATGAAAATTTTAGTTTCGTCATAAAATCTTGCCTCTGCTTATAACCAATACGTTCCAAAGTTAAAAGCCTGCCGATATGACCGAGCAGATAAAGGTGAGGTAAAATGGAACGAAGAGCAAACAAACAAAAAGTAAACATACATTTCCAAGTAAAACAGTAAGAAAGAAAAAAATAACAGAGTTCGCCTAGAATTTGGTAGCAGCATACGCCTCTGCTTCTCAGTTAAACTTCCTACATTTTCATTCCGCCAGAAATTAGCGCGACTTGCTGGGACGTCGACGTTCATCATTTTATTTTACCCCGCTGCGATCTGACTAACAAGATTGAATTACTACCACCCTCCTCTCTAAGAAACGGTTGCGATGTTTTGCAGTTGCGAGACAGCTCGGGTATAAAGATTCCCTCTCGCAATAGCAGTGAAGCAGCATACGGTTTTGTTATACAGGGCGATCAAATACGTTCAGAATTACTAGTTCATTAGTTTGACGCAAATGCACGACAAGGAGGCTCACCCTGCACAAGTAGCACAAAGCAGGCATGCAATTAATTTACCAATAAGATAATTAACTTATGATATTCCACTAGTATTGTCAGCAATCCCAGCAAGTAACACTAACACGCTCGCAGCAAAGTAGTTACTAACCGGGGTGCTATGCGGAACCCGACTAATACATGTTCGCACGAAATTTCACAGCATTTTAAGATTAACACGTGCAGGGTTTTTTTAGTGGATATACCGCACTCGAGCGGGGAGCTCGACATGTCCTCCGAGCCACTACACTTCGGCTATGAGCCGAATGCAGGGATGCATTTTCCTCCTCCACGGTTATAAAAAAAAAAGTATTGTGAGAGACGCTATAATGGATCCGCTCTAACACAATATGGCATATCTACTTTTAGTAAACTTATTTTTTTATATTTCCAAGTACGGTGACTATGTAGATTATAATGAAATCATTAAACACTGCCATCAACGCATTTTAAAAGTAATAAAGGAAGGACGGGATCTATTTTGTACTCTTAGACTGAGTGTTGCGGTCAGGGATCAATAAGAGCATACATTGCGGCCATATGCTTAGGGCTGCGTTCTGGCTTTATTAACTCAAGTGTGTTTATTTTGAAAGGAGTACAGTAATAGTAATTTATGCAACGATCCTATAATGGTAGTTATTGGGATACGATGAGAGCTAAAATGACATTCATATCTCACGAGTATTCTAATGACCATTATATGAGAGTTGCATACATAATTTTTATACATGTAGATATACAATAAATATTTAATATTTAGATATCCTACATACGAAAGATGAACTCTGCCGACCGCTATAGGTATTTTACGCATGCGTCGATAACAAATGAAATTCGATTCACGGTAATAGCTGATTTGCAAGATGGAGACTGAGGTATTTTGGTCTAGTGATAATGATATGGAATTTATTTCCACACCTCCTGATGTAACAGAGGAGGCGATTAATGCTGTAAACAACTTACTTCCACAGAAATAAAAAAATAGTTATTAAAAGTTATATGATAAATTCGTGGCATGGAGAATAACAAAAACTATACCTTCATTCTCGGAAAATGTCCTCATAGTTTACTTTGAAGAAATATAAAAAACAATGAAATCCCCAATCTTGTGGACAAATTAATCAGTATTGAAAACTACTCTGAATGTGAAACATGGAACTGATATGTCCCAATATAAGAAGTTGTACTCCCTGTTAAAACAGAAATCGGTAGGGTACAGTGGAAAAAAGCGAAAATATTTTCTGCAGATGAAATTAAAACCTTCATTGATGAAGCACCCGACAAAATATCCACTGATAAAGACATGTAAAGATAAACTATTCTCGTAAAAACAAATATTTTGGTTGAAAGTAGAGTTAGCGTGCATGCCCTGGGTTATTGATTTCCTCGTCTCTGTGATGCCAATGCCATGACCCACTTTGCTTTGCTATCGTAACATTATGAGTTTAGATTCGGGAAATATTCTTATAATTCTTATATATAATTAAATATTTTTGGAGGTTATTGTACGCGTAAGAAGTTTGTGTAATTTTATGCTGATTAGCAGGCAGTGCATTAGTAGGGCGGCGCGCAAACGTGAAAATCTATATCGAAATGAAAATCTGTATGCAAATAGTTTTTATTTCGATATAGATTTTTAACAGTAAATGAACATATTTCAGTATATGAGTATAAACACATTATTTTATTTCATACGTGCAGTACATCTAGCTGCCAAATCTCTATGCTTAACATTACACTAGCATAAACCACAGGCCCAACAGCACTGCCCGCGTTATTGCGTTAAATGTGAAGATTCTTCTCTGTCTGTTTTCTTTTTCTCCCTTTCTCACGCTGATTACATCTCCGACCCCTCCTCATTTTCACTCTATCCACCTCCATTGACCTCAAGCCTCTCTCCCCTTTCTCCATGCATTTTAAGCCTATGTGACGTTTTGAAGGCGGGCGTTAAACTTTTTTTCTCACTGGGATGATAAAATTAATTACGTGAGTATAGATTTAACATACATTAATGATTGCAATAAATTTGAATTGCATTGGTGGTCGTAGTTTACGAACCTTAATATTAGTATAAAATAGATATAACATTTTAAATGTTAATTCTATCCAAATATTGGGAACAACAAAACTTCTAAGAAACATAATGCTCATAAACGTTTGTCAAGCAGCATATCTCAATGGCTTAAAAGTAGAGGTATTTCTCTGGGGCCAAAAAACAAAAAGGATGCCATCACGGTTATTTTATAAGTGGTATATACGATTTGAGAGATATCAAACGTGGGGAGGAGGGCCGCACACTTTTTCCGTTGTACCATTATAATGTCATTATTTGTCCAAAATTTAAACTCATGTTCTGTTTTGCACGGTATTAAATCACTTTGATAAACAGCGGACTTCCGTTTCGCGAATTACCACCTAACTTCAGCGGTTGTTCGTTGACCGAGTGTTAAATTCATTTAGCGTTGTTAGGCTGTAGAGCTGAGATAGCTCTAGCTGTTCAGTATGGAATTGGAAAATATTTCCAGATTTTAGAAGTTGTTCAGTTACTGGTTTTTCTGCTTGGTGTGTAATATTTGCATGTCTGTGTTTATGCTTTATAGTTGTGAACTTCTACAACCATGTGCTCACCGGAATTGGGATTTTTCGTCAAGAAGAAAACCTTTAAATTATGCGGAAGTTTCTGTTACACGTTTATTGTATTCAATATTAAAGACCCCACTTGAAGCGGGGACTTCAAATTGCCAATTTTCTGCTGACGATGGTGAGTTGAACATTATCTTCTACAGTATCTTCTTTTAAATTCCAAACTTTATTCTCTGGACTAGTTTGGTTTGTGCATATCTTTTGGTACACTGGTATGTTGCACTACATGTTAGCTGTGATTTTCCACACTCAAAAGAGAGATAGTGTGTATATTATGAAATAGAATGGAAGCACAGATATCTAAGTTTAGGTATAATACAATACCTTCTCTAGCTACTATGTGCTAGAGAATGTAAAAATCTTGGAATTAGTGAAAAAGGAATGAAAACCTGTTCAGTAATCTTTGCGCCATAATGCTTCCGGTAAACTTTAAGCGCGTTATAATTGCAAAATTTAGAGGCCTCGCCTTACTACATGAGGGAAACAGTTTTAGTCATTTGCGAGGCTCCAAGGAAACCACTAATTAGCGAGGAAGGTATCGGGTTGCAGAACGCCTACAAAATCAGAATTAGAAATTCAGAGACGCCACGGTGTTAGCATTTAGCTGAGTGAGCAATAAGCTTTCCATTTTATAGCAACTAGATTTACGTCAACGCACGGGTTTGCTGGTGATCGTGTTTACTGAAGATAATGAGAGCAAAATCTGCTTACATAAGCTGCAACAGAAGAAATGAGAACGTGAGTTAACCCCGATTTCTGTCAATATTTCACCTTTATTGCTTTATAATGTGTAGTTTCAAGATTACATCGCATCGTATTAGGTTCACTAAGGGCTTGCGTGCCGCAGGTACACCTGCAAGTTTTAGGTCCATGACCCCAGGCCAAATGCAGGCCAGCTACTTGAAGGGAATCTTAAAAGAGGACTGGAATCTCATTCACAGGTGCAAAGCAACATACTTGCCGAACCAATAAATTGCAGATAGGTAGGGGTGTCCATTTAGCATTTTATAGCATTAATACATTTGCAATTTCGCATATTATAGCTTTTTGAAGAAAAACCTATATCTTAAATTGATTATGATAAATAGAGATTATCTTATGGAAAAGCTTTAATGTGACATTAATAACACATTAGTAAACGAGAACTGAACTCTCAACAATAACAATAACACTGATACAATGACAAAATAATAGATATTGTTGACGTAAACAGTAAGCATATGAGATAAAAAGCATGTGTTAATAATGTGTGTATAAGGCAAGTGTCCCCATTTGAGGACATGCTTTTTTATTCTCATTTTTGTATTATATTTTATGCACAAATTCTTGTAAATAGAGTACCTTTGTTTACTATTTAACAAGAAAATATGACTGTTAAATTTGATAACTATGAAATTGATTTATTTCTGTATGCCAAATTCAGATTTATAATAGGTTTGTATTTTACAAACAGATGCCGTATGAGGGAATTAGTTCCGCATTCCAGACCAGTACGGTGGACAAGTGTGTCAGTTTATGATTCTGACACACTCCAAGGCTGCACAAACTCACCGGATGCAATTTCCGAAAGAAAATAAAGAAAGAAACGTTTAAAAATTGGCGATTTCGTATTTGTATAGCATTTTGGTATAATTTTCGCACTTTGAGTTAATTTCACATTTTATCGCATTTTCAAAATACATTAAAATGTAATTTAGAAGTCGTGAAAAATGAAAATACAAGAGTAGAAGACATTTCGCACCATATCGCATTTGCGAAAGATCACCACCCCTACAGATAGGCTGTACATATTGCGAAAATCGTGTGCTGTAGGATAAGCTTTATCACCTTAACTGAAAAGTTCATAACAAAAATCTTACAAGGGGCCATTGTCACATTGATGGAGGTTGATTTTGTACGGTAAGAATACATCGATAAGTACCCGTGTTGGCCGTAGGCCGAGATTCGTACTCCTACAAACAATATAAAAAAAATTTAACGCGTATCTCATATACTATTTTTACTTTCTCTAGCCCCGTATGTACAATGTACATAGGGATAGAGAAGTATTGTATTCCACCCAAAAATTCGATGTCGAAATTTCACCAGAAATACATGTTTTAGGACCCCCTGAATCCAAAAAGTGCATTTTCAGAAAAAAGGTCCGTGCGTCTGTCTGTGTGTGCCTGTGGACGACATAGCTCAAAAACGAAAAGACGGTTAAATACCAAACTTGGTATTTAAGTTTGGCATCTTCCAAGAATGCGACACGAAGATTTTCAAGAAAATCCCACACCCTTAACTACCCTTTACATGGAAAAATTTTCGAAAATTTTGGTTTTCTTAAAAATGGCTTTAACGATTTTGATTAAAATAACATATATTAAAGCCATATCTATCACAAATACAATTTATATCTTTAATTTTGCTTAATTTGGTATAACTAGCAAACCGTAAGAGAACGACAAAAACTTACTTTACAAAAAAATGTAGATTTTGTTAAAATACACAAGTTATGTCATATACCTACATTTTTTTCGTGGAGCTTACCGTTTTCGAGGTATTCCTTGTTATTAGTTTCAATGTGAAGTACTGAAACTTTTCTAAGACGGAAGTGTCCGTATTTCTTTTGTTCTACTTCTGGCCAAGCAAAGAAGCAATTTGCAATGACAATCGCATAACGACAGTTTTAAAACTATTTGACTATCACTTTAGCCTAGTGCATTACCTTAGTTCTATTCTACTTATTAGGAACTAAGTAATAAAATTCTGCTAATGTTTATCTCGATTAGCATGGTGTTGAAAGAAGAATTATCTTTTGTAAGAAGTTTGTTTGTAGAGTAGCTACAGAAAGTCATGTGAGTATCGCATCAGATTGTTTAAGACAGTTCTCAACATTTACAGATATATTATAATTATAAATAAATTGTTTTACCTATTTCACGGAGTCATGCTTAACTGTGATATTCAAATGCCTTGCTTAGTATCAGTGCTGACAATATGATGACTTTCTCGTACAAAACGAAAACATTCTATACAACGGAGGCAGTGTAGTAGTTGTAATTTTGCTCTCTTCGTTGCTTACATAATTTCGTCTGGTTCAGCAGATCTCATTTCATGACATTTAAACAATTCGCCATTTTATGGATCGATACGAGCTTTCAGAGCCATAGCCTACTTGAATGAGGCCGTGGACGCATAAACAAAATTTTGAGGGTTATAGTGTAGTAGTTGTAATTTTGCTCTCTTCGTTGCTTACATAATTTCGTCTGGTTCAGCAGATCTCATTTCATGACATTTAAACAATTCGCCATTTTATGGATCCATACGAGCTTTCAGAGCCATAGCCTACTTGAATGAGGCCGTGGACGCATAAACAAAATTTTGAGGGTTATAATTTTATAACCTGACAGAATTTTCTACTTTTAACACTACTGACATCTGGTAAAAGACCTATTTTTATCATCAACTGTCTAAAATATAAAAGTTTTAATTTACAACGGCTAACTTAGGCCTGTCTTCCGCTCAGCGATAATATTGTTTGCCTACACCCGTGCTAAATATAGCTCACAACCGAGATTTCGTATAGCGAAAAGATGACCAGCCGCAAATGTTTCATTCCCCCCCCCAAATAAATAACAATACAAATTGCAATGTTTTTAAGTTCTCTTGTTTAATTTAAAGACCCACATATGCAAGGAATTAAATATTATTGCTGAAACATTTTCAAATACTTTTACTTTATCTAACGCGTTATATACAATGTACATAGTAAGTAGAGAAGGTACTGTATTCCACCAAAAAATTCTATGCCGAGATTGCACGAGAAATACATGTTTTGAGAACCCCTAAGTACAAAACATTCTTTTTAGAAAATAGGCCTTGTTTGTGAGTGAAACTGACACAGCGTATCTCAAAAACGAAAAGTTCCTAACTATCAACTTGGTTTTAAGTTTGGATGCGACACAGAGGTCTTCAGGTATATCCTTCCAACCCAAATTAGCCACTGCATGGAACATTTTTCGAAATTTTCGATTATCTAGAAATGGCTAATAATTTTGTTTCAAATGCCATATATTAAAAATGTTTACATGGCAAATAAAATATTATGCTAAATTTCTTGGGAATAGCCTCTGAAGTCTTCTTCTTTCTGAATTACTTTTGCAACTCTAAGAGATAGATAGAAATTGATTACACAAAAAATGTAGATATCGTTCAAACAGAGTTTATGTCATATTCAGTTCTAAGTTTTTTCAAGAATATTTCCTAACCCCAAACTACCAATTACATGGTAACATTTTCGAAAATGTTCGAATAAATTTTTAGTAGAAACATTTTTCGAAATTTTTGCTTTTCTCAAAAAGGCTCTAACGATTTGGATTAGAGTATCGTATATTAAAGACATACATTATAAAATGTATATACTGAATTTTCTGGGAGTAGCCTCTGAAGAGTTCTTTATTCTGTATGCATTTTGCTGAATTTTGCATAACTGGTAAACTGTGAGATAGACAAAAACTTACTGCACAAAAATGTGGATATCGCTAAAATATACAATTCATTGGTTGCAGCTTTAAAATACTTATACTTTTCTTATACGGAACTTTGTCAACTCTTCGCCATACAAAGGAATTTCAATCAGATAGCAACCGGCTTTTAAAATACTTGGCTATCGCTTTAGCCTATGGTACTACCTTATTTACTTCTACTGGTAAGGACAAGTAATAAGGTAATTTCTGCTAATTTTATCTCGATTAGAATGATGTAGATAAAAGAATAGGCTTTTTAACTTCATTTGTTATAGAAATGTAGAGAAAGTCATGTGAATGGAACACATCAGATTTTTTTTTAATTTCGATTTAATTTCAATATAAAAATCCCAAATTCATCTTTAAAATCAAAGTGACAACGACCTCTTGTTAGTCCAAAAATGACATTTTTCAGGAGAAGCAAAAAATATTATCACCTTGCTAATTGGTACTTACTGATGTTAAAGATATACTACTCGTAAAAGATAAATAATACTTTTTACTCCTCTTTGATGTTTTTAGTCAGCATTAATATGCAAATATAATTATACAGTGAGGCCTGAAACTTTCTTGGTTCTGCAACAAGGTTATTTTTGCCAAAACCTGTTTGAGTGTACAAAAGTGAAAAGAATATATTATTTATTAATTTATTATTGATATAGGATGGCAGTAGAAATTTAAAGAAAACACAACACAAGAAACGGTTATTAACTCACAAAACTGTTCCAAGAGCAATACTCATAGCAACAGTTGCAAATGCCGCCTTTGCATGAGGAATGTTTCCAAGATCTTTGTTCTCAGTATTCTGCAAGGATTGTGAAAGTTTGTGTTTAACTTTTGCTTTCTCTAGCACGTATGTGTATGTAGAAATACTTAGTAGGTAGAGAAGTTATTTTATTCCACCAAAAATTCCATTGTGTGTGTTTGGGAACTCAAAAACGAAAAGTCGGTTAAATACAAAACTTCTTGTATTTAATGTCAGTATCTTCCAAAGAGGGACACGAACATTTTCAAGAAAATTCCCCCGCCCCAAACTAACCTTTACTTGAAAACTTGTTTCAAAATTTTCGAATTCCTAAACATAGCTAACGATTTTGATTAAAATGGCGCATATTAAAAATGTATTTCCTAAATTTCTTAGAATAGACCCTGAAATCCTCTTCATTTTGAATTAGCTATACTGGTAAACCCTAACAGATAGACAGTAAATAGGCTACTGGAAAAACCATGCAGATCTCATTAAAACATGCCATTTAGTCATATTATATATATATATTATTTTTTTTTGGGGGGGGCACAACTATTTCCAAGGCATCACCTTTTACCGGTTACAGTTTTAAAAATAGTTAAGCTTCTCTCATACGGAAGTCCTCCCGTCCGTTTCATCTCTCTCTCTCTCTTACTTCTGGTCATGGAAAGAGAAACAAATTTTAATAACAAACGCATAGCGACATCTTTAAATTTTATTTGGCTGTCATTTAGCCTGTGCTCCCTTATTTCCCTCCACTTATAAGAACTAAGTAATATGGCAATTTCTGGTAATGTTTACCATGATCAGCATGATGTAGATCGAAGAACAACATTCTGTAAAAATAATTTTGTTTGCGGAACAGGTGGAGTAAGTCATGTGAATTGAGCATATTAGTTTTTTTTTTCAATAAGTAGAAAACGAGTCTTATACAATGGTTGCCAAGTTCAGTGCTGTAGGCAGGGTTGCTTTTCCAACATCATGTATTAGATCAAGGACCAGTAAGCATATCGCACACTACTGTGGATTTTTTCTATTTTACTAATCATCCTTATATCTTTAAAGCCTAAATAGATAACCAAAATATTTATTTACCACACTCCAGACTGGTTGATTTTGCTGGAAATACCAAGGAAAATGGTTATTTTTGCTTAAAATACTGTGGATTTTTTTTTTTTTTTTTTTTGCTGTAAATAATACACACAATGATTCTGTTTAGAGAAAATATTGTTGCGAGTTTTTCCTTAATGCTTTTCTTTTTTGCTGTGAAATACTATAGACAACTGTAATTTTTGCTGAAAATGTGTAGAATAGCTATTTCTGACTAAAATAGTTGCTTCTTTTTGCAGAAATTACTGTTAACAATGGTTGATTTTGCTGAAGTCGTCATATTTCCTAGTTTCGTAACTTATAGAATATGGTAGTTTTTGCTACAATAGCTGATTCTATGCATGCTCACCATGGATCACCACAGAATGCGCCCAGAAACGCAATGTTGAGTTTTTGGGACTATGGTTGTTTTTATCAAGAGCTTCTCCAATCTTAAACAACTTTATATGTTAAATACCACGATTTTTAAATCAATTACAGACTACTTTACCTGACGTATAGGGAGTATTTAAGAGGTTTTAAATTTCACTTCAATATATTTCAAACTTTTCGAGATATTAGTTTTCAAAAATATTCTCAGAAAATTATGTTGGAAAAACACAATTGATATTTTGAAAAAAGAAAGATAATTACAGTTATAAACCCACGATTATCTTTATGTGCCTTACCTTAAAGCTTTCATAAAATGAAGTATGCCATTTCACTCTGAACAAAAATTAATACAAACACAATTTTAAAAGTAAAGCCAAAAGTACAGAACCATTTTAGGTTCGAAGAAAAGTGTATTTATATTTTTTTCTGACCCTACGCTGAAAACTTCAAAGAGATTAAGTAAAAACCCATCCGTACGGAACATTTCCAACTATGAAAAATATCTGATGGGCTACACTCACATGACCTTCCTCAGTCATTCTTCAACAAACTACACATACAAACGGTATTCTTCTATCTGCTTTATGCTAAGTGAGTTAAACGTTTGCAGAACTGTTTTACATTATTTCCTTTTGGGTACAATGACAATAATGGCGATAGTCAAATCTTTTAAACACTGGTCGCTATACGGTGACTGAAACTGCGTTCTCTTTGCAAGACCAGCACACACACACAGAGAGAGAGAGAGAGAGAGAGAGAGAAATACTGACTCCCAATAAAAGTATAGTACCTAATTGAAAATTCAAACCAATAACAAAGAATATCGTGAAAACGGATAACTCCACACAAAACATGTATTTTATATACACAAACTACGTGCTTTAACGAGATCTACATTTTCTGTTCAGTAAGATTCTGTTTCTCTTCCCTTGTGCGCGCTCCCCCCCCCCTCTCTCTCTCTCTCTCTAATTCGGATTACCCACCATGCAAAACTCATTTAGAATGAAGACGACTTCTAAAGATATTTCCAGAAAATTCGAGGGATATACATTTCATTTGTCATGAAAATATCATATACATGTGGTATTTGAATCAAAACCTTTAGAGCCATTTTTGAGAAAATAAACACTTTCGAAAAATGTTCCGTGTGTTTGGGTGGGCAATTTTCTCGAAAATTTTCATGTCGCATCCTTTTGCTCTAAATGCCAGTTTGCTACTTAACTAAATTTTGTTTTTGAGTTTCATTGTTCATAGACACACTTGTGCACGGACCTTTTTCTAAACACGCCTTTTGTATTCAGGAGCCTCAAAACACATACTTTCGGCGAAATTTCGAAATCATATTTGCAGGGTGGAATGCTTCTCCTGCTTGCTATACGTAGTACCGAAAGTAAAAGTACGATTGCGCTAATATTGCTAAACCACATAAACGGTTTGAACTCAAAAGCTGTAAACATGTATTAAAATAAAATCTTCCACAGGGCCCCTGATCTCTCTCTATAACTCCGGATGTTTCAGGGCATACGATTTTCCCGCACGGTTGTCGTCACGACATGTAGGCAGGTATCCCAGGCAACGAGAGCGGATGAAGTCAGAACCGTCGATACACCCACACAGATTTCCTCAAGGCCAAAATAAGCGAGATGGAAACTTTGATAACTTTACTGACTCTTGAATAGTATTTTTTTAACCCATGATGAGTTTGATAATTATTCTCAAAAACTTTTCGGTTTTCAAAGTAAAATAAAGCCAACTTCAGAAACTCCTACATTATCGAAGAACCTTCCCTCTGTTATAGACTGACGTAAAATCCGTTAGTATCTTCTGAAATAAGATTGCATGTTCCTCAAACCCAGTGATGACCAAATGGCGGCCCGCGGGTGTAATCTGGCCCGCGAGTATGTTTCATCCGGCCCACGAATAAATATATGACTTATTGTTTGTTTTATAACATAATATCTCGTTAATTCAAAATCTTCTCGGGCTTCTAGCCAGGTAAAAACTTGGCTTGACAGTCTCCGCAAGCTCAAACCATCAGTTCACCCTGAAGACGAGGAAGATGCACTTCTTCGAAAATGGTGTCAAGCCAAGTTTTTACCTGGCTAGAAGCCCGAGAAGATTTTGAATTAACACGTCGCCAGGAAAACTTCAGTTCTTATTTTATAATATCTCGTTTTAAAATTTGATGGTAGATTTCAAGATTTTGAAGTATTCCGATCACAGATGGAACTTTTCAACAATGCCATGAGATGTAAAGCAGAGTGACAGCCCGAGGATCTAGAGTTAGAACTACGTGAGCTCCAATGAGATTCATCTCTTCAAACAACAGAGGCAACTGTTGTTGATTTTTGAAAACTCGTTTCAAAGGAACATTTCCCAAATGTTAGAAACTGGACTTTAAAACTTACTTCCATAGCACTTACATGTGAAACTGCCTTCTCTGCTATGAAACTAGTGAAATCAAAGTCCAGAAACAGATTATCTTTCAATATTATCTCATATTTCTAAGATTGCAACATCAGAACTGGAAGTGGATTTTAAAACGCTTTTAAAAGATTTTGACAAACCTCATTGTTCCTAGTAAAAAACAATGCTTGTTCCTTCACTATGCATGTAATATTATTAATTTTCCTGGCCCTCAAGTAAGGTCCTTATTATATTCTGGCCCTCAGTGCATTACTAATTGGCCATCACTGCTCTCAAGAATTCGTCTCCGGTCATGATTTAGCCAGTGGCAGTTCTTACTCGCAACAGCAGGCCCAAAATCTTTCTTGAATATGTGTCTTTACCACTTCGTTATCTCAAGACGTTCACTCTGCGCACTTTCTTCTCTGAGAACTTTTGTATTTAATTTCCGCGCGCGTTCTCTATAGAAAATATGCCTTGTTAGCAGTTGAGGCGCATAGCCTACATTCTACGGGGATCGGAGAAAGCTTTTGGACAAGTTGGAGTGGGAAAAGGCGCTTGTTGAAAGTACTGGACAAGCTCGAGAAATGCGATTCCTAATAGTGTCATGCAAAATACGTTCTGTATTTGGTTCATGTTTGTCAAGTGTAGCCACTACGGTTCTTTGAGAGGAGGCAAACTACATTCGTTCGACTTTACCCCAAATTTGTTGGATGGACTAGTTCTTCTTTACCAATAATTCAATCGCAGGTGGAAATTCTGTACGGCTTTCGGAGAAATGGATAATCAACTTCATGGGCTGCCATACATATTTTTTGGTGCCTCAATTTTACTGTTTCTATGTACGGAAAGAACGTAGAAATTATTAGGTTGTCCTCATATATGTATAGCCTATGCATTTCACTATTGGCGCCACGAAATACGTATTTTATATAAAAACAGCATAAATTAAGAAACTACGTGATAATGACGATGCAAATTGTTAAGTCATTTAACACACAAACGTAAATAAATATTTTCAAATTAAAAAAAAAATATAATGCGTTTCACTCGCACGACTTTCTTTGCCTATTTCGAAACAAAATATTCTTACAAAAGCCTTTATTTTGGTGTTTCATTATTTTCAGTACATTATCAAATTCAACCATTGACATGGCACACACCTTTTTCCAAATATGCTTTTTATGGATTCAGAGAACCTCAAAACATGTATTTACGATGAAAACTTGGTATCTTTTGCTGGGTGGAGTATAGTACTTTATCTATGATGTACATTGACGAGCAGATAGTAGAAATACAAGATACATTATATGACAACTGAAATTTAACAGAACAAATCTATGGACTTTTATGGGAGGCAATTAGAAACATAAATGATAAACCGGGCGAGACGAAGGATGAGATCACAGAGAGAAAGCCAGAAAAGGGCATGGCTATTATTATCTTTCTCAAGTTAGTTCAGTCCTGATGTCAACACATGGGAGGGAAGAGAGAGACAGAGATACTGAAGCAAAAGAGCGTTAGGCTGTTGATTGGTTCAGAGAAGGTAATGGGTGTTAACTTTTACGTGGATGCATATTGTAACAGCCTCCTTAAAATACAGTATAAGTTTTCAGATCACTGCTCTGCGCGAGTTAGTTTCGGAGAGAAAAGTATGCAATGCTTCGATTCTTATAAAAGGTAATAGTCCGACGTTTTATCCATATCCGACACATACCAAGCAGATGGCTCTGGGTTCGTGAATTCTGAAAGGAATATTTACAACAGACGTACACATTCTATAAAAAATCTGATGTGTTCCATTCACATGACTTTCTCTATATCTCTGTAACAAATTATTGTTAATAAGCCTATCTTTTATTTATTTCATGCTAAACGAGAAAAATTAGCAGAAATAGTCTTATTTCTTGCTTTATTGTAAGAAGAAGCGAAATAAGGGAGTACCATAGGTTAAAGTGAAAGCCAAAAGCTGGTTGCTATGCGACTGATGTTCCTTTGTTTGTATGGACAGGAGTTGACAAATTCCTGTATGAGAAAAGTATTAGTTTTTCAACGCTGAAACCAAGAAAAAGGAATATCTCAAAAACAATCAACTCCACGAAAAAAAATGTATTTAATATAAATTGCGTGTTTTAACGTGCTCTATATATTTTGTGTGTTAAGTTTTTGTCCATTTCTTACGGTTTAGTAGTTATGCAAAATTCATCCAGAATAAAATAGTCTTCAGAGGCTATTCCCAGAAAATTCAAAATATACATTTTATTTGTCAGGTAAATATCTTTAATATATGATATTTTAATCAAAATCGTTAGAGCCATTTTTTAGAAAATCAAAATTTTCGAAAAAAAGTTCCATGTAAAGGGTAGTTGGGGGTGTGGGGATTTTTCTCAAAATCTTCGTGTCGCATCCCTGGAAGATGCTAAACTTAATTACCAAGTTTGGTATTTTACCGACTTTTCGTTTTTGAGTTATCGTGTTCACAGACACACGGACACTGACACACACACACACACACACACACATACGGACCTTTTTTCTGAAAATACTTTTTTTGGACACAGGTGACCCTAAAACATATCTTTCTGGTGAAATCTCGGTATCGAATTTTTTGGTGGAGTGCAATACCTTCTCTATACACTATGTACGTGGTTCATATAGAGAAAGTAAAAAACATATAGATTAGACAGAAGACCGGCGAAATTATATATTGACTTCATTAACAAAGAACATTGGTATTATATGCACAATAAGTTACAAGCCTATACCAGACAGCTTTCTTAAACAACCGGTAATTCTCGAGGTGATTGCTCATTAAGCTGTTATTGTTTATAGTGCAGGGTCGCCTCTGATAATGTGTTATTTAAGACTGTATTTCCTGTACATCTCGCATGCCTCACAAGCCCAGGGGACTTGCTATATGAAGTTTAAAAGCAGTAAGCTTTTGATCATGGATGATTAGCAGTAATAAAATACAACCGAGGCAAGCCTTTAAAAAGTGTCGAGAGGCGAATGATCTCGCATTGTTTCGCGGTGCTTAAAGAAAGAAACCCCGAATCGGCCATAAAGAATATCGAAAAAGAAACGAGTGATCTCCTTGGCGTTTCTGCATTTAGTGTGCATAGTGTTAGAATGGAACAGCAAGCATCCGGAAGCCTAAGAACACCGGGAAAATCGCGTAAATATAAAAAACGTTCGGAGAAATACGATGATTTTGCGAAAAGTGCTATTCGCGGTAAAGATTGTGATTGTTTTTTCAGAAATGAACCATCGACTCTAAATACAATTTTGCATGCAGTACATTCTGACACAGAATTGCCACATTTCTCAAAGTGCTTTCCACAGGTTGCTGATATATATATATATATATATTTATGTGCGCAAATGTACCGTTAACACGCGACGAGTTGAGCCAGCTCCGCCTTGTAGACATCAGGACTGAACTAACTTGACACAGACTCTAATTGGAGAATGGAAGATGGAGTAAGAAGAGAAGGCAACCCATATCACCAGAAAGGACAGAGGAACAAATGGAGTTTTTTTGTGTGTGACTCAACGTCCATTAATCTTGATGATCTTATCGGTGATTGCTGCTCAAATGATCTCGGGGTCCCTGGATACTAAAGTTACTCGCCATTCGCCTTCTCAGGATAAGGAAACCACGAAAAAGAAAAACCACATTAGGTTAACTCACTCTAAGCGAACTTTCGAACCCGCGACGCTGGATACCAGAACATTTATATAGCCCAAAATAATGATAAATGATGAAGTATTAGCTTTAATATTTTTAGGAAATATAATAGCTGATTACCAGTTTTATGTATTTTTTGTTTGTTTGTTTTTTACTCCCAGCAAGCAGCTAGTAAATAACTTAGAGCAGATAGTAACTTAATTTAACGTCATTTATTTTTACTTGACAGTAATTGTTTTCTTTTTTTTTTCTAACATAAATATTTATATTCTTTCAATTTTTATATTTATTATTACTATTATTATTATTTGTTTTCCATTTTATGTATTTTATTAAAGTTAGCTCTGTGCAATAATGAATGTATAAAATTATTATGAAAGAATTCAATAAATAAAATAATCTGGAATACAACTTCCTGGTATCTGGTTTCATAAACCGGGAAGTCGTATTTCAGATTTTATATGTTTACTTTTTTTTTTTTTTACTCTAGTTACATATTTAAGTTTGCCTTTATCGCTTGTTTTATGATTGTGAATCTTTTTTAAGCAGAAGCTCATCAGATCAGTAAATTTGAATTTGCGGTAGAGTGAAATGAAAAAACAGTAAAACTTTCAGGTTTTTATTTACAAGAAAAGTTACAAATAAAACAGGAACAAAATCTAAACAGACCTTTGCCACCTATCAAGTAAGTTACTGAATAAATAAGGTTACGAGAAAATTCAATGAGTATACAAAACCAATCTACACACCCAAAACTCGTATACATTTCGTAGTGCAAGTACGGATTTAGTTTTAAATTTAGACCACAACATTCAAGATGGGAGGACAATTTTAGATACTCTAACACGGGTTAGTTTTATAAAATTAAAATGTTTGTATTTCTCTCAAAATATTTCCCTTTAACATCAATACATTTTTGCATTCAATGTACTCTTCCTGAGGCACTTCAGAATCCCAGTTTTTACAATGTTTAACTGTTTCATCTTATCAATAAGTGGTTCAATGCATGTTATATTTCAATTTTGGAAACGGAAATAAATCACAAGGTAGCTAGGTCGGGGATGTATGGCGGAGGTTCTGTTGTGACGAGTCGTAATATTGTTGTATGCGGCAATGCGTTGTTATTTTTTAAAGCACCTAATGTGCGCTTTTACTACATAGGCACCACAGGCGATGACACTGATGCTATATGGAATGAAGATGGAGCACTGGTGGAATGCGATGGCGGGGAAACCCGGAGAAAACCCGCCCCTGCGCCGCTTTGCCCACCACAAATCCCACATACGGTCGCTTGGGAGGAAACCCGCGGGTCCTGACGGACTAACCCCCGCCATGCTCCGATGCCTTCCCATCAAGGCGGTACTCTTTCTAACCAAGGTTTTCAACATGTGCCTCACCTTGTGCCACTTTCCACGCGAGTGGAGGGAGGCCCGGGTGATATGCATCTTGAAGCCGGGGAAAGACCCGTTACACCCATCCAATTACCGATCCATCAGTCTCCTATCAGTTCTCTCGAAGGTTTTCGAGAGGCTAATACTAGCCCGCTTGTCCCCTCTCTTGGGCGACATTCATGCCATCCCAGATCACCAATTTGGTTTTCGTCCTGGGCATTCTACACCCCAGCAACTACTGAGAGTGGTGGAGGCCGCTGCCCTGGGCTTCCAGGACAGAGCCTACACTGCGGCGGTGTCGCTGGACGTGGAGAAAGCCTTCTCTACGACCTGGCACGCGGGTCTGCTCCTCAAATTCATCCGACTGGAGCTCCCGACACACATCATACACCTACTACACTCATATCTTAAACACAGATTTTTTGTAGTTTCAGTTGCGGGACACAAATCAACACCTAGGCCAGTAAGAGGCGGAGTCCCCGAAGGCTCTGTACTTTCCCCTACGCTCTTTAGCGTCTACATGGCCGACCTACCAACAGTGCAGCAAGTCAACATAGCTCAGTATGCTGATGACGTGCTGTTATACTGTACAAACAAACACCCACGCAGAGCCTTCAACCCTATCCAGAGACACCTCTGCCTCATCCAAGAGTGGTGCGAGCGTTGGCGATTGTCCATAAATCCGGAGAAAAGCCACGCTATTCTCTTCACCAAGCGCCGCTTTCCCGCAAACTTCCCCACATTCACGTACCTCAGACGAAGGATACAATGGACCAACACCATCACCTACTTGGGGGTGAAGCTTGACAGGGGCGTCACTTTTGGGGAGCACGTCCGGGGGCTGTGGTGCCGGGGCAATGGGGCTGCGGCCTCACTGTACCCGATGCTGAGGTCCTCGATGACGGTTCCCCTTAAGTTGCGCCTTTTGAGGGCTCTCATTATCCCCTTATTAATCTACGCCTGTGAGATCTGGGGCATGGCGGCAGACTCCAGCGGATACAGAATAGGTGTCTCCGGGCTATCTATTCTGTGCCTCGAGGCTTTCCAACGAGACTCCACGAAGCCTCTGGTCTACCATACCTGGAGGACGAGATTAGGCGTCGGGCAACAAAATTCAACGAAGGGTTACCATTCCATCGGAGCGCCCTCGTTAGGTCTCTTGGGGATTACGATCCCACAAACCGCCGCTTCAGGCGATACCGGCTTCCCCGCATGGCTTGCGGGCATCCCCGGTAACGAAGGAGCACCACCAACAGCTGCTACGGCTAAGCTCCTTATTATCCTTCAAGAGTTGCTTGGATTCAAAATTTAATCTCAAGAAACATTTTGATAAAAACACACCAGCGGTGCACAAGGGCCGTTGCACCATCAAGGCAACCGTCGAGGAGCAATATTCGCCTCCTCCTGTCACTCCACAACCCCAATACACACCCGCCATCCTACAAAACCCACAATCCCGTCAGAACGTGGTTAAGTTCTCTCTGAGAACAGGGACACGTCTAACACACCTCGGGCTGCCCTCAGCCTGCCAATCACACTGGACTGGACCCGCCTTGGAAGAGTCAAAGGGTCTAACCACTCGGCCACGGTGCGGCCGGTGCGTTGTTATGATTATAATTATCTTTCATCTCTAGCTGCTCTGCAAACAAACGTCTTACAAAAGATCATTCTTCTTTCTACACAATGCTAATTGAGTTAAACATTAACAGGGTGTTCTTATTAGTTCCTTATATGAACAAGGGAACTGAGGGAATGCACTAGGCTAAAGTGATGGTAATTTTTTTTTAAAAGCTGTCGTTATGCAAATCGTTTCTTTGCTTGTTCAGAAGTATAACAAAAGAAATACGGATACTTCCTGAGGAAAAGTATAAGTGAAGTCAATAACAACATCTCGGAAACGGATAGCTTCACAACAAAACATAAATTGTGTGTTTTGACCAGGTTTACATTTTTTTGTATACTATGTTTTTGTCAATCTTTACGGTTTAGCAGTCAAGCAAAATTCGGTAAAATTCGTCCAGAATAAAGAGGTCTTCAGAGGCTATTCCCAGAAAATTCAAGATGTACATTTTATTTGGGATGTACGTATCTTTAATATACGGTATTTCAAACAAAATTGTTTGACCATTTTTGTGAAAATCAACATTTTTGAAAAATTTTCCATGTAAGGGGTAGTTTAGGGGAGGGGGGTTCTTGAAAATCTTCGTGTCGCAACGTTGGAAGATAAAGTTTAGTATTTAACGGTCTTTTCGTTTTTGAGCTATGCTGTCCATACGTATCTTTTTCTAAAAATGCTTTTTTCGGACTCAGGGAGACCCCAAAGCATATATTTCCGGTGAATACAATACCATTTCTGCACTAATCGGCAGTAGCGGCATCTCTTATTTCTAATGCTGTAGTAGCAATATGACCCGTTAAAAAAAAATAGCAACCCTCTCTTTATAATCTGTCGCACACAAGGAGTTGTATTACCTTACATCAAGAAGTTGACAACAGAAGTTGCAAGTTACAACAAAAAATCTTATGTGTCCATTCACATGACTTTCTCTACATCTCTGCAACAAATTATTGTTAAAAAGCCAATACTACTATTTACTTCATGCTAATCGAGAAAAAAAAATAGCAGAAATTATCTTATTATTTGCTTCCTTGTAAGTAGAAACGAAATAAGGTAGTACCATAGGTTAAAGTGATAAGTCAAAATCTGGTTGCTCTGTGGCTGAAGTTCCTTTGTTTGTATGGACAGGAGTTGACAAATTCCTGTATGAGAAAAGCATAAATTTTTCAAAGCTGAAACCAAAAACAAGGAATATCTAAAAAAAAAAAAGATCAACTCCACGAAAAAAAATGTATACTACATAAATTGTGTGTTTAACGTGCTCTACATTTCTTGTGTGGTAAGTCCATCTCTTACGGTTTAGCCTGTTATGCAAAATTCCGTGAAATTAATCCAGAATAATGTAGTCTTCAGAGGCTATTCCCAGAAAATTCAAGATATACATTTTATTTGTCAGGTAAATATCTTTAACATACGATATTTTAATCAAAATCGTTAGAGCCATTAAGGAAATCAACATTTTCGAAGAAAGTTCCATGTAAAGGGTAGTTGGGGGTGGGGGGATTTTCTTGAAAATCTTCGTGTCGCATCCTTGGAAGATGCCAAACTTAAATACCAAGTTTGGTATTCAATGGTCTTTTGGTTTTTGAGCTATGCTGTCCACAGACAAACACACACGCACCTTTCTGTAAAAATGTTTTTTTTTTATTCAGGGGGACCCAAAACATGTATTTCCGGTGAAATCTCGGTATCGAGTTTTTGGGTGGAATGCTATACCTTCTCTATACACTATGTACATAGTACGTATAGAGAAAGTAATAGAGACTTATGCAAATGTCCACTCCTAATTAAAATATAATTCATTGACTAGCGCTTCTTACCACATACGCATGCGCTAGAGAGGAGCCTGCCAATTTTATTCGCGTGTTTCATGTCACCACTACAATTGGAGCTGAACTGGTCAGTAGTGTTAGCAATTTTAAGCCATAAATTTACGTTCGAATGCGTTGAACCATAGTTTCTTACCTCACGTTGTTTAAACGCAGTCACAATTCTTACTCGTTTGCGTGTTAAATGATCTATAAGGCAAGAGTACCAGGTTGACTTTCGCAAATGCTTCATAGAAGCTCTAGATTCATAGTATTTCAAACAACTGTATAATTTCACTATATTTTGTATTGTTCAATTTTACTGCAATAGTCGTATCGACGACCACTGGAGCATATTACCTGTCGACAATGTTGGAAGCTCGTATACAGTCTTCATTGGATTTCTGGTTTATGTTTGGATTTTATACATTAGATCACATACACGCTGTTACTCATACTCCCAGACTGTGGGGAGGGCAGGAACAATCTGTGCTAGAGAAAACTCCCAGCTCACCTGCCAGCTGAGTACCGAACTCAAAACGTCTATACTATACTGAGCGGGATGGCTCAGACGGTAACGAATATGACCCCCATTCGGGTTATCCTGGGTTCGATAACCCCTGCGACCGCCCACTTTGACACATGGGATTTCCAGGGCTTGTGGATTGGTGCTAGACGACATAGCATTGCTTTGTCTGGAAACGTTAGGGACCCCATCCATGATTGTGTCCGTCGTCATCCGCATCTGGTCGCCATTCCGGTCTTTCTCCTCATCCTCTCCCAGGGATCATGTAAGTCACAAAGAGGCAGAGTGACCTAGTACATCGCTGTGCTCCAGTGACTGGGGGTCCCATCCGCGATAATCCTGTTTCTGAAGGGACATATAATCCATGGATTAAAACTACTATAAATTTAGAAGTCTTGGATCGTTTCATTTTGTCATGTGAAATTAAACATAAATATATACAACAAAATATCGAACACCATCAAAGGTTATACCAATGTCAAAAGGGATTTGGGATAAGAAAGCTTTAGAAGCATTAGAGCCTTTGGGGTTGGAAAAGAACGACCAAAGCACGTCTCCCTTTGGGAATAAAGCCTGCCAAGATCTGAGGATCAGCGAGATTCAACTATGGAACAAAGGTTCTGTATGAAATAGGGTTACTGAACTCTGTAAACAATATACGCCGTCAAGGAAATGGATAAGAGCCATCAACGCTTATCAATTATCGGTAGGAAGGAGCAAATGAATATGTCCAGCCCGCTCCGTGTTGAGCACGTTTCCTAACATAAACAGAAAATCTATTCTGACGCAGTTCAAAATAAACTGTGTGCATTTAAATTAAATGTATTAGTGATCTTAATCTAAACTGAGAGTTAATGCAATGATCGAGCGGTTAGACCGTTCCCCTCTCACCAAGAAGACCCGGTCTCGATCCCAGGGGACAGCATGTGGGATTTATTGTGGACAAAGTGGCATTTGAGCGGACTTTCTCTGGGTTTTCCGGTTTACCCCGCCATTCCTTCCACCAACCTTTCCTATTGTCCAGTTCGCCTTCACTTCATATCATATTTTTCCTCATTCCTGGATAAGGGAGGATTCCGTCGGTTCCTCGACAGACCTAATTCACAAGCAAGTAGTAAAGTCACTGTAGTTTCAGTAAGTAGTATTTACTTCAGTTACTGGTACAGTTATGCAGGTGGGCGGTGAATAAGCGCAAATAGTATGATATTAGGACAGAACAATGAGTATAACACATTGAAGTGTATCTCATTTTGTCCGCTTGCTAATAGCATTGTCATAAATGAAGCACAAATTTCAGGGTTTCGTGTGTTTTGAACGGCCCTGCTGTGTTCACACACATTACTCCACCTATAGCTGGGCAGAGCAGAGGTCAGACAGGGATTAACTGTGTGACCCGTTACGTAAACAACCGAACGTCTGAGACAGGGAATAATAGCCATCCTAAAAACATCGTGAAATTTCTCTCATGAACCTAACTTTAGAAAATAGCGAAAAAACTGCAAATTCTGGATAATCACATCGTCCTCAAACGCTGATACAAATATTTGCACTCATTCACGTCCCATCCTGTACAGGGTGCTAATGTACTACACCGGAATAATTTGCGAGATTGTGCACGTGACTGATATAGTAATTTGAGATCGGCGATGCATGGTCCCCGGATAAACATAACGCAGCTACATAGCGTTAAACGTGTGGGTATCAGCTGGTGACAATTCGGTGTTAAAGCAAAGCAGGTTGAAAAAATGCCTTAGCATGCCTTTGAAACTGCTGCCCGAGTATAGAAATATCGACTTTTAGCAGCTCGTTACTAGCGTTCTCAAGAGTTAATGTCGCAAAAATCTGTAAAATCTCGAACTAATCGCTTGACAGTGCGACACTGAGCATTTATTAACTACGTTCTTGAGTTAAGTAGCCTACTCCGAAGGCGTTTTTTCAACTGCTCTGGCGACTTAATGCGAAACGCGGGGAGCTGCTATCCCAAAGGTCATGAGTTCGATTCCTGTCATAGAGTAAATGTTTTTTATTATTATTTCTTTCATTCCAGACGAAGTGCCGCGATATCTGCCGTACTGGCACTTCAGAAAATTATAGCCGTTATATCGAGATTTCAATAAACAGGCCATAAGTCTCCTATCTCAAATTACTTATTTAACCATTCTACATATTTTGTGAAAATATTTCGTTATAGTTCATTAACACCCTGTGTATGTTATCAGTACTGAACGAATTGCACATCTGAGCATTCATAGTCGAATGAAAAAGCCAAAACAGTAGTGGCGCTCGAAAATATCAAGAAGCATATAATTAATAAAAATAATAATAATAATAATAATAATAAAAATAATAATAGATACTTTATTTCACTGCTCAGGGCGTGGCCCGGTGGCAGCGCTGTCAATGTAATAATAAAATGAGTTAAATAAACAATAATGTGAATAATACACTGTTAAAATGTCAATGACATCATAATGCCAATGACAATAATAATAATAATAATAATAATAAAAATAATAATAATAATAAGACTGGATTGATTAAAACGGTGAGAGGGGGGGGGCAGTTGCTTCTATATTTCAAAGATTTTTATAAAATCTCTTTAGAAAAGGAAAGATTTGTAAATGTGCGCTTCATCTTGCAGGTGGGCGAATATACGCAACAATTGAAGCTCTGAATTAAGCAAAGGAAGCAAAGTCAAAAAAGAATTGCCTTAGGTTGAGTAAAGGAAGGAAATAGAATAGAAAAATGCTTTTAACTTAAACGTTTTACGTCTATGTACTTAAAGTAGAATCGAAAAAGATGCATAGTGTTAACTGTAAGATACAAATACAGGTTCATGTGCTTATCTAAACACACAACAAAACAAATGAAGGCTAGAATGGGTGTTTTATTTGCAATTTGCAGGTAAAAATAAATTAAGAAGAGCCAATAGTACCCTACTTTATTTTATTTGGATCTGCAATACAATAAAACGACGAGTCAAATTATACGTGAACTTGCTATAAAACCTATACCCTCGCGTGCGTCAGAGCCAATATCGGCTGGCTTCTCCACACCCCACGCCCAGCACTCACGATAGACTTTCTGTCCTTCAGATACCACGCACATTAAAGTCAGTAGTTCACTTTAATTGGCGAAGATGGGAAGGTAGTTATTGTTTGAACAACGTATATTTGTTAATTTATTTATTTTTTACAAAATCCGTTTGTAGGGCAGGAGTTGGATAAGAGGAGTCGAACTGAAAAATGCAATGCCATAGCCGGGATTTCAACAACGGATCTCCCGTCTCTATCCGGTTGCTCTACCACTCCGCTGCCATGGCAACATGCTCGTAGGGCATTAAATTTCCCATCTGAAAAAAAATTAAGATCACATTTTGGTTTACCGGGAAACACGCGAGTCAGTTGAGAAATGTAATGCAATGCTGGCATGTTGCCATGGTATTTCAGTGGTAGAGCAACTGGATTTGAGACCGGGAGATCCCTGGTTCAAATCCCGGCCATGGCCTTGAATTTTTTCAGTCTCACTCTACTTATCCAACGTACATTTGTATGCAAATGTTTGCTTAAACATGCATCGGTTCGACGCGTTTATGACAAACACAACCTGAAATTTTGTGCACAATTGCGTATTTCCAGGAATTCGTTTCGCGATCTTGTGAATACATTTGACACAATTGGTTCAGTGTAAAATGTATGCGAAGACGGACAGTGATAGAAGAAGTAAAATTGGACGAAATTGGCGAAAATCTGGAACGAAAATCACTCACACATTGGAGAAACATAAGGAAATACGAAGCATTATAAATAGTGTCAATCTAAATGCGTTTTCTGCGTACAATGCTTCTTTATCTGCTGAAGGATGACATTGCCAGTATTTTCTGTGAGGTAGGGGTTAATTTTGTTCAAGTTATGCACACATTTACAGGAGCACGGATTTATGAGCTGAAGACAATATTGTGGAACGGTCGTGTTTACACGCAAAATCCGCTGTGAGCGATCAGGTTTTACACCGAGACTCTGTAGACATCTTTCGGAGGGTGGTGACCTCAAGTGTCTGAATTGAGTGTTATTTAGGTAATAGCACCATTAGGCTTCAGCGGGTGGTCTTGCAACTTACCAACTGTCGTGAAAATTACGATTTATGAGAAACAAACGTCGTAATTTCTGAACAAATGAGCCACTTAATGGTGAAGTGGTTAATTTCTATAATTATGGAAATATTTGCTTCAAATTTATACTACACGAAAATGTACACTACAATGTTCATATAAACTCTAGCTGCAATAATATTTTCAGTAGTTTTGAACTTATTAATTGTTTAAACCATTGAACCCTAAAAATATTAAACACGATAAAACAATAATTTTACCAATTTTAATATGTATTCCAATACAGGGGAATACTAGAAAAGACGCCACAAACATGTTTTTCGTTACTCTTTTGGTTTGGAAAAAAATATTGAAAGCACTTTTTTTTTAATTTTAAGATACTATTCAAATGTACCTAGATAATAGTTAATACACTTTAAATATAACCATTCAGATAAATGCTTCCAAAATGTTCATATACCTATACTTACTAATCAAATTTTGCCGTAGAGTTTTGAAGTAACTTGAACAAATTGTATCGTGTGCAACATTTTGAATCTCCAAAAACAAAGGAAACTGAAAGTCAGAAAATAAGATTTGAAAGTTTAAAAGGGCTGTTTTTCCAGTGTAGCTATAGGTATCTTTAAAAAGTCACATGACACCACTTCTACACATCACTGAGCGTTAACAAATCAGATTATGAAATTAAACAGCTCTAAGATAATTATAAACACAAAATAAAAATATGCACTTTTTTTAAAACGAATTTTTTGTAAATTTTTACCTATGGGTAATCTTAAGGATAAAGTAAGAAACAAACGTATATTGGCTACGCTTCTGGCGTATACTTCCACAGGAATTGCCTCAGAAGCTTCGTACTTGAAATTATTAGGTGCGACAAAAAATAAAAATGTATTTTTATATTTTTACTGAAATAGCGCCCAAAACTTATATTAGTATTAAAACTTCTTATTCAGCTCAGCACGTAGCGCCACAACCTAAACGGATGGCATGCCGAGGGAGATGGCGCCGAGGTAATGCGTGATACTCGCATTCGGGAGGTGCCGGGTTCGATTCCTGTAGAATGCACACTGAGATTGAGTTTTTCGTGGTATTCCCTAGTCGACAGGTGAAAGCGAGAGCCGTTTCTCATCTATCACGATTTTCTTTCCATCATACCTCCTTCATACCGTTGCCTTCTCCTCTTTCAAGTCATGCTCTAAATTTCGCGGAGTATCGGATAGATGGCGTGGAAGCTGGATTAAAGGAAAGAGTATTCCCTATAGATACTAGAAGAATGCGCGGACGAATAGTCGTTCTGGTTTCTCTAGGCATCTCCAGTAGTGGAGCGGGTTTTCGAGCCTGGAATTGTCATGGACTTCCGCGCGTCTCCGTCCTGTGGCCTCACGTAGTTCCCTCACTACATCCCTTCCTCCTGGTGGGTGTTAAGCTACAATGGATTTCATAGCTACGCAGGGTGCGAGGTGTCCTCTCCATTGTACAACCCTGACCCTAGTAGGATGGCATATCCCTTCAAACCAGTTTAACACACCGTTAATGCAAAACGATCTATTATTTAACTACTTTTATCTTAATATTGGACAAAAAATATTGCAAAATAGATTAAATATACACGTTACATTTAATCCTTCATAGTTATGTAGTTTCAGCGGTTGTTACCTGTATGAGGTCACGCAGAAATAAAAGGGGAATCGTTGGTGTGATCGATCACACTACACGTGAATAAAACCAGGTTTTCTTATGTTTTTGCCATTTTAAAATGTTCACCACGAAGTAATATTTGTTTTCTTTATTTTCTTTGAAGTTTGTGATGAAAATAAAACAAGACTTTACTAGACATCAAGTATCGCTCTGCATTTAGGGTTTTACTAATTTTATATGATGGACTTTAACAAAATTAAAAGTGTAATACACCTTTTACAGGAAAAGTTTTAAAGTTACACAAATTTTAATCTTTCCTTGCAAACAACTCGATTCGAAGAATATTATGCAACATTTAAAAGCTTAAAGTTTACAAACTTTCATGACCTGTGGTATTTCAAATTAGAACTAGATTTTCATTTATTCGTAATTATTTTGGAAAGTTAGATTTAAGAATACTATAAATTAGCTTTTATGTCAACATTGTTGAACGAATCTGTGATAATTTCGGCCAAAATAATGAAATTTAGTACCTAAAAAGATAGCCCCCTTCTCTCTCTCTCTCTCTCTCTCTCTCTCTCTCTCTCTCTCTCTCTCTCTCTCTCTCTCTCTCTCTCTCTCTCTGAAATCTGAACTACTTTCCTAAAAATGAGCAGGTATTATCAAAGAAATATCGATATTGAATTTTTGGATGGAATACAATACTTTCTCTGCCTATACATCTGTGCTACACAAATTTCTAAGAAGAAATTAAAATACCAAGAAGTGCATTGTAAACGTGTGTTTAGGTTTCAATGTATGCCGTAATATCGTGTCAATAATAATAAATAATAATAACAATAATAATATTTATTCTTATTATTGTTATTATTGAGGAAATGAAAGATGATTCTTGAAGAAGGAATGGACTGTATAAAAGGACGCGAGGAATGTGAATATTTGAGGGGTAAAGATTATCTCAATCTGCATTGAGGAAAACAACTTAAGATACAGAATCCAGAAAGGTAGATCGGCAATATCTATATTAGATGTTTTGTGAGATACGTCAAGAACAGTGTAAAAGAACTCAAAAGCTATAAATGACTATAAATCTATAACAACAAATAGGATATATGAAACATTACATCCAAACACGAATCTGACATTAAAGCCACTTTCCACAGAAATGGATTGCTTTAGGCGCTCCACTAGACGTTCTAATTTGGAAAAAAATCGAAACACAAGAGAAGAAAACCGACATTATGAAATCTTATGAGCTATAAGAAACTACAATGTTATGATCGCGTGCGTAGGGTGCCAAAAACTAGGATTACCTTGACAATTTTGAAATGGATTCCACCAGAGAGAGGAAAGAGTAGTAGACCAAGAAAGATCCAATGGACTATATAAGAGGTGGTATGAAGAAGAGAGGCTTGGATTGGAAGGCAAGAGAAGAAATAATGATGATGATGATGATAATAATAATAATAATAATAATAATAATAATAATATAGAATGGGACGCTGAGAATCACAGAAGTTAAAGAGCGTCCATAAATACAACTTAATTTACCACCACCATAATGATGATTAATTATTATTATTATTATTATTATTATTATTATTATTATTATTATTATTATTATTATTATTATTTGGCAATATTCCCAATCTGCAGTAGGGACCGCTTAAAGTTGATGTGAGGACTTGAGGTCGCGCTATATAGCGCAAATGCGACTGACTTGTTTACAGATATCTGTAGCCGACAGTTGTTTTCTTTGGGGTTTTCACTCATTGTGAATGCATTACGGGTTATGCTTTGCGCACAGAAAGCCTGAATACATATGTGCCATAAATAAATCATTTCTCTGCTTTCTCTGTAGACGAGGAATAATCTGATAAAAGAGAACAAAGGACAGGTCAAGGATGTACACGTCTTTTTTGGGGTGGGGCATAGTATTCTCTGCGGTACAAGGTGCATGGCCTGATGCTCTTACAGATGTTTTTCATAAGAAACTAGAAACCCCGGCCGGGGTTTATCTATCAAGGCTGAAGAGTTTCTATATGCTGCCACTCTCGTTTTCTTGCATAAGACTGCGATATCGTATTCATCAGCCCACAAATTGATTATGGTGGAGCTCAGTTCCGTTTATCATGTGCTGCTCATACTATCAAGTCACAATTGGCGATTCCAGTAAAATAAATGACCTACAATCGTCAGGGTGATCTTTAAGAAATGAAATGAAATGGCGTTTTATTTATGGACGCTCTTTAACTGCTGTGGTTCTCAGCGTCACATTCTATACTGGGCGTGAAAGACCGCTTAATTTTGCTCAGAGGCCTCTCTATCAGGCTTGAGGTTCTTTTATGTGCCGTAAATCTGCAACACGGGACCAACGGCTTCACTTCCTTTCCGAAGGAAGTCATGCTAAGGATTTTTACGCCCGAAAAAATCCATCGTCCTCCGCCGGGTTTGAACCTGAGACCTTGGGTATATGAAGTTAGCATGGTAACCATTACACCACGAAGGGCGACTAATCTTTAAGAGGGTGGCCGAGTACATATGAGGGCAACATTAAAACTATTTAGAAAATCACAAATTATTTTTTATAAAAGTAAACGATTGTATTCTCTTCTAAATATTCCCCTTTATCAACAAGGCGCCTTCGTGGGTGAGTGGTTAGACCACTCGCCTCCCATTTAGGCGGCCCGGGTTCGATCCCAAGCGCCCGGATGTGGGATTCGTGGTGGACGAAGCGATGTCTGGGTGGGGTTTCGCCGTGTCCTCCGGTTTCCCCCGCCAGTCATTCACCTTTCCGATCATCGATTTCGCTTACATTTCATATCATCCACTTTTTCATGTTCATGCCTGGATTCGGGCCGACCCCTCGTAACAGTTCCCCATTCTATGGTTTCGTGCCGTAGGCTCCCCGACAGGCTTCTGACCCCTAAGCAATGGCTTGTAAGTCCTAGGAGGGTGTCAGTCCTACAATTAGGGGAGGGTACGCCGATTACGAAACGAAACATCAAGTTATTTTCATTTTATGAAACCAGTCTTGAGGAACTTAAGAAATCATGTTTTCAAAACGTTCCTCTGCTTCATCTGATGACGTATACGCGATTCCACTATTTTATCTTTAATGTTAAAGATGTGATATGTTCCGTTCACATGACTTTCTACCCGTTCCAGAAGCAAACGATTCTTACAAAATGTTATTTTTTATTCTATATCATACTAATCGAGATAAACATTGGTCTTATTACTTGCTTCCTTATAAGTATAAGGAAAATAAGGGACCACGGTAGGTTAAAGCGATAGTCAAACAATTTTCGAGTGTGGAACAATTGAAATTCGGTTCTCTTTGCAAGACGAGGAGTAAAACAAAGAGAACTGAAAAGAAATACTCCATTTGAGAAAAGTACAAGTATTTTAAAATTAAAACCAATGAAAAACAATATCTCTGAAAAGGAATGTATGATATAATATTAATTGTGTGTTGTAAAGTGATTTTCATTTTTTGTGTAGTAAGTTTTTGTCTGTCTCTTACGGTTTACCAGTATGCAAAATTCATTCGGAATGAACATTTCAGGGGCTATTCCCAATAAATTCAGGATATACATTTTATTTGCCATGTAAACATATATAATGTACTGATTTTAATCAAAATCGTTAAAAGCCATTTTTTTAGAAAATAGAAAATTTCGAAAAATGTTCCATCTAAAGGGTGTGGGATTTTTCTGAAAATCTTCGTGTCGCATCCTTGAAAAATACTAAACTTAAATACCAAGTATGCTGTTTAACCGACTTTTTTATAGTTATGCTGTCCACAGACGGACGGACGGACAGACAGACAGACAGACAGACAGACAGACAGACAGACACACACACACTGGCCTTTTTCTAACAGTTTTTTTTTTGGATTCACGGGACCTAAACACATGTATTTTTGGTGATATCTGGGTACCGAATTTTTGGGTGGAATACAATACCTTCCTTCTCTACTATGTAGAGAAAACAAAAAAAAAATATACAAGATGCTATATTTGGGCCTTATGGTGGAGGGTCGTGGTGGTGACATTTAGGGCAATCCAATACTCAGTTGTTAAGTTTTCTGTATGTGACGATACATTGACATAACGTAAAATTATTTTTCCTTATGGGCGTTTTTCTTTTCAGGATCATAACAATACGTCAACGTAACAATATTCCAAACCAAATATTAAGTACCGGGTGGAGTTTTCTGCACCAATTACTGCATTGTTGTTTTTGAGGGAATCCATCGACAACAAAGCTTTCTCACGTCTAATTGCTGATTTGCCCCAATAAACTCATATCAATCGATCTTCTACAAGCATTGCTGGAAGAGCGGCAATATTTTCGTCAATCTCAGCGGCTCTTGGGCGTCCATCAGGAAATTCATCACTAAGAAAAAAGATATCCTTTGATGTACAAATTATAAATTGCAATCCTTGACGTGGCGTTTTGCCATATGTATTTCTAAGCCAATCTTCACCTTGTTTGGGCGTTAATGATTTTAAATTTTAAATCTTAACAAAATCATGGCTCGGAAATGCTCTCCAGTAAAATTCATTTTTGGGTGAATACAAACTCTTTAAGTGACGATAATTAAAAAAACTGTTGGGGAATATCAAACAAACTATACGGAACTCTAGTTGCTAAACATAAGAAAGTAGTAGTCAAATATAAACAAATTTCATATTGGATAGGTAGAGTCAGAATGAAAAATTCAATGCCATAGCTGGGATTTGAACCACGGATCTCCCGGTCTCTTGCCGGTTGCTCTCTAAACACTGAGCTACCATGGCAAGATGCCAGCACAACACTGAGTTCCCCAACTGACTTCCCCATTAACTATCAAATTTCATATTATTTAAAAACACGACATTTTAAATACTTTCTATGTCGCTCTCGTTAGTTGCAAGCTCTCGCCAAAATAGGAAGTGGGAATGTGAGAAATTGGCCAGATTGTCACATGTTTAGCCCCGTCACATACTGTACCAGGTGATGATGATGATGATGGTGTTTAAGGGCGCTCAACTGCCGAGGTCATAAGCGCCCTTATGATTAAAACTTGGCAATAGCCAGTAAGAAAATACCAAACAAAAAAGTAAACACAAATAAAAGAGCTAACACAGTTGAAACGGAAGTAACAGAAACGTCCAGCCCTCTAACCAGAGCTGGATATAAAACTCCATCTAAAATCAACACATTAAAACCAAAAGAGTTTAAAAAACCGCTATCACACTAAAACGTCAAGGTAAAAGAAAGTTTTGCTAAAAATTTAAAAACCCTGTCCACTGCTCTTGGGTCATCTGCCAGGACCTCAGCAAGAGAGGCCGGCATGCCCATAGATGACCGAATGTGTGCCAGGTGACCACACTCCAGCAACACATGACGAACTGTCTGTGCCTCCCCACAGAGCGCACAGACAGGAGCAGGTTCACGTTTAAAAAGGTAACTGTGAGTAAAAATACAGTGGCCAATTCTTAGCCGAGCTAGTACTACCTCCTCCCGGCGGAATAAACGAGAGGAGGTTACCCAGTTGACAGGGAGGTCCTTCACCTCTCGCAGCTTATTACCACGGAGAGCCGACCACTCCGCATGCCAAGTCGAAAAAACGGCTCTCCGTACAGCCACTCTAAAATCTTCTGCTGTTGAATGGGTAATCGTAACACTGGGCGCTGTGACTGCCGATTTCGCTGCCAAATCCGCCGTGTCATTCCCTGGCAAGCCAACGTGTCCAGGAATCCATGCGCACTCCACATTAAAACCAGAAGCGTGCAAAATGTGGAGAACGTCCTGGATGCGCTGCACCAAAGGATGGTAATTGTACAGCTCACGAATGCTCTGAAGGGCACTAAGGGAATCACTAAGAATAAGGCAGTCACCTAATTTTCGACGTCGAATATACAGAAGGGCTTGATAAATAGCATATAGCTCGGCAGAATATATAGATGTGCAACTAGGCAAACCGTAAGTAGAAGTTGCGGTGCCAGTTACAAAGGCACATCCAACACCGTCGGGGCTCTTACTACCATCGGTGTAAATACAAATACGGCCACTGTATTTGGATAAAAATTCTAAAAAGCAACGACGAATACTATCAAGAGGCGTAACAGATTTCCCGTAGAGCGTCATCCCGAGATCGACATGGGAGGTAGCGCGTAACCAAGGGGGGTGTATACTCTCTCCCTTGGATAACAGCCGAGGAATGTCAACATGGTGCTGGCGTAGAAGCTCACGGAAACGAAAACCTGCTGGCCTGGGGCTCAGAGAGCGGAGGCAGTATCGCTCGTGCAGCTCAGGGGAGAAAAACGCGTGATAAGTTGGATGCCCAGGCATACACTTCAGCCCACAGCCATAATTAGCAAGCAGGACATCACGCCGACAACGCAGAGGAGGTTCTCCCGATTCGGCGTAGAGGCTAACAACTGGGCTCGTTGGAAAAGCTCCAACGGCCACACGGATGCCCTGGTTATGGACTGTGTCTAACCTTCTGAGCACTGAAGGTCGAGCTGAAGAATACACAATGCTGCCATAGTCCAACTTCGAACGAATCACAGCACGATAAAGACGGAGCAATGTCGTCCGATCCGCACCCCAAGACTTGCCACTTAGTATCCGTAAAAGATTTAGAGAACGGTCACATCGTGCTCTAAGCTGTGCTATTTGTGGTGCCCAACAAAGTTTCCGATCGAAGATCAAACCAAGGAATCTCGCCTCGTCTGCGAAAGGAAGTAAATCTGGCCCGAGTCGAAGAGACGGCGGCATATGCCACTTACGGCGCCAGAAGTTAACGCAGACTGTCTTCTCAGCGGAGAAACGAAAACCGTGTTTCGAGCTCCATGCATAGAGATTGTCCAAACACCGCTGGAGACGGCGTTCCAAAAACGGTGTACGCTGAGAAGTACAGAAGATGGCAAAGTCGTCCACGAATAAACAGGAAGAGACACCTTGAGGCACACATAGTGATATGGAATTTATCGCAATAGCAAATAGAGTCACGCTGAGTACCGAGCCCTGCGGCACTCCGTTCTCTTGAATAAAATGGTTAGAAAAAACCGAACCCACCCTCACTCGAAAAACGCGGTCCCGCATAAACTCCTGAATGACCAACGGTAGGCGTCCACGTATGTTCCAGTTGTGCAGAGAACGCAATATTCCCGCCCGCCAACACGTGTCGTAGGCCTTCTCGAGGTCAAAAAATATCCCAACTGTGGGGCTGTTCTTAAGAAACCCGTCCATAATCTGAGTTGACAGAGAGACAAGGTGGTCAGCAGTTGAACGTCGTCGTCGAAAGCCACACTGGATGTTCGTCAGAAGATTGTGGGATTCCAGCCACCACACCAACCGTCCATTGATCATGCGTTCCATCACCTTGCAAACGCAACTGGTGAGGGAAATAGGACGGTAACTGGAAGGAAGATGGCGGTCCTTTCCAGGTTTAAGAATGGGTATGATGGTGGCCTCCCGCCACTTGTCTGGAAAAATGCCATCAACCCAGACACGATTATAGACCTCGAGTAGGAAATCTTTGCCATCAGGAGAGAGATGTTGCAACATTTGGACGTGGATACCATCTGGACCTGGTGCTGAGTGTCGTGAAGAGGAGAGTGCATTGTCTAGCTCTGCCATGGTGAAAAGGCGATTATAATCCTCAAGGTTGCCAGAAAGAAACGAGAATTCTTGAGATTCCACCTGGTTCTTAACTGTAAGAAACTCAGGGGAATAGTTGCCTGAGCTAGACACCTCAGCGAAAGCACTGCCTAAAGTATTCGCCACGTCAAATGTATCAACAACAGCTCCGGTAGGTGTTTTGAGACCGGCGATGGGCATATGGTTCGGTTTCCCAGCCACACGTCTTAACTTATCCCATACGACAGAGGAAGGTGTATGTCGATTAAAGGAACCCACGAATTTATTCCATGACATCTTTTTGCTATCCTTAATAACCCGCCTAGAATGTGCACGCATCCGTTTATAGTGTATCAGGTTATCCAGTGTAGGAAAACGCTGGAAAACCCGTAGAGCTCGTCTGCGAGCGCGAATAGCATCCCGACAGTCAGCGGTCCACCAAGGTACCGGAAATCGACGGCTGTAGCCAGTCGAACGCGGAATGGATTGCTCAGCAGCAGAAAGGATGGTCCCTGTAAGATGTTCGACCAAGTGGTTCACAGAGTCGTGCTCTTCGTAGCTAAATTCAGCCAAGTGGGAGTACAGTTCCCAGCTGGCGTGGTCTAGGCGCCAACTAGGTAAACGGGTGGAACATACAACGGGTGTCAAGACACTAATACGACAAGGAAAGTGGTCACTAGAATGCAAATCCGAGATGATATTCCAGCGTAAGGTGACTGCCAGCTGAGGGGAACAAATTGCAATGTCAATGTGTGAAAAACTATGAAATGCGTCAGATAGAAAGGTGGGCTCTCCGGTGTTCAAGAGAGCAAGATTCTGACTATCCAAGAAGTCTTTAAGTAGCGTACCTCTCGCACAAGCCCGAGGAGAGCCCCAAAGAGGGTGATGGGCATTCACGTCGCCTACCAATAAAAAGGGTGGTGGCAACTGCGAAATGAGGTGTTCTAAGTCGCTGTGCGAGAGGTCCGCAGATGGAGGCAAATAGATACTGCAAATGGTGAATGAAGCGGAGGGTAGCTTAATGCTGACAGCAACGGACTGGATTGCAGATTGTATGGGTACGGAGTTGGCAAAAATATCATCTCGAATAAGCATCATAGTGCCCCCATGTGCCGGGACACCGTCCTCCGGGGATAAATCACATCGTACGGAGGAGTACTGCCTGATGGTAACGGTGTCCTGTGGACGGAGCTTCGTCTCTTGTAAACATACAGCCAAGGGTTCATGCTGGCGCAGCAACAAGTCAAGCTCTGGTCGATGTGGTCGAATTCCGCGTATGTTCCAATGGAGGATAGCCATTGAGTATATTATGGGATAAGTTTCAAATCGAAAGACGCTTCTGCAGATTGGGATTAGCTGGTCGGTTCAATTTGTTCTTCTTAGGCGTTGGGCTAGTACTATTTTCAGGAGCACGATCCTGCCGTTTCCGCACTGTCCCTCTGGCAGTGGCGGCAGAATCCTCCTGGTCCATCTCCTCCACAAGGGAGGTCCCTTTTTCAAGAGCAGTTTTAGGTCCAAGTAGTTCGAACCGATTGGATGTGCTGATCGGCGAAGACGGCCGTCGCCGATTCACGCCCTCCTCCCCAGATGACCCTTCAGAGGAGGATACACGTGTGGAGTTGCGTGAACTTTTCTTACCTTTAGATGACTTGGTAATAGATTGCACATTCTCTTTCAAGAAGTCTTGTCGTACATACTTGGTCTTAAACTGTTTTTCCGGGGCAGAAGACGTCGTGAATTTACCAACTTTAGTTCCAGAGGTCGAGGCTTTCGGTGACAACTGTGCAGGACTATTCTGTAAGCTAGCGGATTTGGCAGATGTTGATACCAACTTGGGTGTAGGTGCCGAAGGCTTTGGCAGCGCTTGGGCTAAAATAACCTTTTCCGCAATTGTAGCCCCGTTCATATCGCCGGTCTGTGTTGCGATTTCCCGACGCGGTACCGGTTTAGCTGCAACTGAGCTATAGGTATCGGACCTCGGGGCAGAGGGTTGGCGGAGTCGCAGGAGCTTCCGGGCTTCCAAGAAGGACACCTTCTCTTTCACCCGTATCTCCTGGATCGCTCGTTCCTCTGCAAAACGGGGGCAGTCTCGGGAACTAGATGGGTGTTCCCCGTTACAGTTCACACACGATGGAGCTGAAGCACAAGCCCCATCGTGGGAGATGTCACCGCAGTGGACGCAGGTGGACTTGCCGGTACACAACTCACTAGTGTGACCAAAACGTTGGCATTTAAAGCACCTCAGCGGATTGGGTATATAAGGCCTAACTTCGATGGCTTCATACCCTGCCCTAATCTTTTGAGGCAGATCAACCCGATCAAAAGTAAGAAACAGGGTACGAGTAGGCAGGAATTCACCGTTGATCTTACGTTGTACCCGATAAACAGCTGAGACACCCTGAGTCGCAAGATTTTCTTGGATCTCCTCAATGGACAAACCGTCCAACGCGCGGGTTGTTATTACACCGCGGGAGGAGTTCAGCGACTTGTGCACCTCGACCTTCACTGGATAGCTGGCTAACATGGTGGCTTTAAGTATTCTTGCAGCTTGCGAGGCGGAGTTGGCTTCGACAAGAAGTGTACCATTGCGAGCTCGAACGCAGGATTTAACAGGACCAGCAATGGCATCGAGACCCTTTTGGATAGTAAAAGGGCTCACCGTAAGGAACTTCTTACCTTCCTCTGTCCTATGAATAACCAAGTAGCGAGGACCACATGACTCGACTACTTCCTTTCCAACGTCTTTATTTGAAATCGGGGGTTTAAGTTTTGGTGCCATAAAAAAAAATTGTATAAATTCATCCCCCAGTGCTCCCCACCCACCACGGAGCCCAACGAGGGGTCACCCCACTGGGGTGACAGGGCTACACAGGGGATATAGTGGGCTCGCCGTCCCACTCACCCTGGAGTTCGGTGTAATACCTAGTCCTGGCCGATTGACTAGGGGTGGGTTAGTCCCTAGCCTCCCGTTTAGGCAAATCAGAAACCAAAGCGGTGTATTAGGTTGCGCACCCTCCCCAGTTACTGAAAGACAGAAGCCCAGGCTCAGGTACGCAACCCTCAACCAACCAGGATATTCCTCTTCACCGACACGGGTCTCCACGCACGGCCTACACGTGGGTGGGCATTTTGACCTTCTGGCTCCCTCACCACTCTGAGGTTGCCCACAGAGGGAGTCAAGGTGGCTCGGGACCCCGGGTGCGCCTAACCCGTACCTACCGTAGTAGGCCCCTGGGGGGGTACCAGGTGACAAAATGAATTCCGGAGCTCCCGGTACTAAGTTTGAATCGATGGCATTATTCTTAACTCTCGTCAACTCATTTTTCCAGAATCATATACAATCTCTATGGCGGGGGAGGGGGGGGGGGATATGGTCACTAGTAAACTTTCCTTTTTTTATAAAATTGATATTACGCATTGAAATTATTAAACATTAAAACACTTCATTTGTTATAATTTGATGTTATAAAAGAATATTTGAGCAACAAAATAAATAAAATGAGGGAAACAAGAAGCAGAACTCTCCTCATGACCAAATAATTGGTCTTTACGTCACTTTTACTCTTATTCTATGAAATGCTGAAGCACTCTGTTACAAAAACATATCTGGGAACCTGTTTCCTGCCTTTCTATTGAATACTGCCGCCTGTAATTGCAATATAACTATAGTTAAACGATATCATATCTTTCAATATGATCATTTGCTCCTTCATTTTCAAACTCTTCTAACATTTGTTTCTCACTATAAAATTGAGCGTATATTTGCACCCAAAAGCCATGTTTCTGAGCACAATACATACAAACTCAGTATCATAAAACATTCACTCAGTCAACAGTTGCAAACTGATTAACAGCAGTTCTCACGTTTTTTATAACCTTTATTAACGGAAAACATTTAAAAACCTGCTGAAAACGAAGCATTGCTTAACAACAACAACAACAAAAAATTAAAGATGTTAAAAATCCTTTAAGAGGTATTTTATGGTGCCATACCATAAACTACATGCTCAAGTATTATCATCTTCACCATTAGTTAAAATTTGATTAATCTATAGATCATTAAAGGCATACTGTTGTGCAAATCGATGTCATGAGCATTGTTAAAGCTAATTTTGAGAAAATCAAAACTGTCGAAAAATACCACTACACGGTAGTGGGGGTGGGAGTTTTTCTTGGAAGATAATGAACTTAGATAGGTACCAACTTTGGTATTTAACGAGCTTTTCGTTTTTGAGCCATGCCGCCGACAGACACACACACACCTCTTCCTCTTCTTCTTCTTCTTCTTCTTCTTCTTCAGAAAATGAAACAACAGCGTGATCCGAATTGGAGACGGAATTGGCACCGCCAATATTATGTTAAGGTAGGCTGCATTTTGTTCTTCAACAGCGTTTATATTTGCGTGTGCCACCTTATCTGTACTCATGCGTGTTGTGTACGCATTCTTTCAGGGTTCAAGAGCTGGGAATACAAATGTTATAATTTACAATTTTATAAACGCAAACATGTCAATCCTGCTACCTTATTATTCTACACGATTTACATTCCTTTACTTGTATATGTGTTAAACCATAGGAATATTCGTCATATCCTTCCGGTTAACAGGTGTTTTCCCCAACACGGTGCAGATCAACGATACAACGGGTAAATTGCGTGGTGTTTCGGACGGATAGCCTGTCATCGGTCGATAACGCGACGGTCAGCTACATATGTATAATTCATGGCAACTTCCAGAATAACCATTTGTATTTGGTTATGTCGCACATTGTAATTCTCCAAGAATTAAAAAAATCTGCATATCAATACATTTAACAATGCTGCATCCAACACTGCCAGAAAATTCAACAGTTTTCTTTTTTCATTGTTTCATTTGTATAGTCCCATTCAGCTTCAATGGTCATGGGGGGGGGGGGCTTTGACTTGTGAAACAATTCATATTACGGTAGGTTTTTGGAACATTAGTTTAATCATTTTTATATCACTAAACACAGGCACATTCATACTTCTCTGTGGGGGATAGGGAATGATTCTGGGTTAAAGAAAAATTCCCCGCCCCAGCCGGGAATCAAACCCGGTTGAGATGTCAGCTCGCTGACCACTTGACCACGGAGGCAGTTCCGAGGAACTGATATGGATGACCAGACACAACGGGGGGGGGGGATCTAGAGTTGTCAGATTGGGAGATACTTCGCCTTTTGTGTTACTTAAAAAGGAATTTTGTGACCTCTTTTCAAGTAATTGCGATTTATTTGAACAAGTTTTACCTGGCTCATGTAATACTTATGCGACATTGCAGCTAACCAGCTTCCTGAATGATTCAAAATGCTGCTTTCTCATTGTAGTTTTGAGGGTAAATCCGGAAGTTATGTCGCCAAGATTTTATGTTTCACAATATTTAGAAATTTTGTCAATTGTACAGTGTTTCAATATGTAGAAAGTTGCTTCACAATGGAGGTTTGTAAAGTTAAATTTCACTAATAATTTACAAATTACATGTTACAGAATTTACAAACCTTTTCTTCCCATATTTATGAAGAACATTTGTAAATCAAGCAGTTAATCTAAAAATGGCTTACGCTTTGTGTAAAACCTATATTTTAATATTTGTGAGCAAAATACTCATAAACTTCAGAGCAAACTATCTCCGATAACTATTTAAGAAGTTATTTTGAGTGCACTTATTTTTTGTTGGAAATTTAATTATCATATTCATATACTAGTTTTATCTAAATCACTGCTCGAAGGTAGATTCGTTGTATTTTCTCCCATCAACATTTTTATTAACAGTGATATCACTAGAAAAATTGAATTTTGATTATAATTTCTGTTGGCTTTGATTTTACATTTTTAAAACATATTACTCTACATATATTAACTAATATTTCATGACAACCAGCAATCTTGGTCACTTGTAATGAACCACCTGTAATGTTTTAAGTGTTTTGACACAATTTGAGTGGAATAAACAACAATTTTAACACTATAAACTCACATAAAAAAACTGGCACCTGATCTTGTAAAATGGGTATGGCACATTTACACCTAAATGTTTAAATTATTTTTATGCTGCAGGTTAATTGTAAATGGTCGCATGAAGGTTTGCTAATATAAACTCAATTTGGGTTTTCCCATAAAATACAATATTTGCACTTGAAGGTATACTTTTTCCAATTAATTTTTAATGAGTCAGCACATGATAAAACAATGCATCAGTATTTTATACTTTAATCATAGGCTTAAAATTATACTTTTTCTGCTAACATTTTAGTTTATTTTCCTTTAAATGTTGACAAATTAATGATTTCACAAATATGAAGGATTCGTCAAAACTCTTACGCAGATTTATAACTAATTATTTCTATTATGATTTTCAATGACCTAGTTCAAATTTTAAAGTCTATACCCCAAATGTATACCACATTTGAGGAATTATAAATTCATGTTTTGAAAAATTATGAGTAAAAGGCATTGAAAATGAGTCATTTAGTACTTCGTATAGTATATGTCATTTTGTAAAATGTCATCAGATTCTGTTAAATAGAAGTTCAATTTAGTGATAGCAGTTCTAGTAATTCAGTTAATAGTGAACATTATGCAAAGGAAGGTAGAGAATCTAAATATTTTAGACTCATAGTTTGGAACATGCACAGGTGCTAAGATTCTTTTTTATCCTATATTAGCAATGCTAAATTTAGCACGTTGATGTATCTTTTCTATTAAAAAAACCTATTGCTTCTTGAACTCTTGATTTTTTTGCGCAACACATTACAACCCTTGTTGAACACTTTAAAATGGGGGTTTATGGATATTACTTTTGTTACTGCAATAAATTCTGTAAACTAAAAGTTTTTTAAAGTAAAAGTATATTTTAACAAAAATATTGCTTTATTTTAACCATTATTATTTTAAAGTATAAATTGGAATGCATGTTAAAGTTCTGTTGGCTATGGCAACAATAACTGAAAAAGAGTTTCATGTTTCTACACTCAACTGTTTCTGAGAAAAATAAACAGACCTTGAAAAAATTAAACTTTTGAAGAACTTTTTCTTAAGAAAATGTTAACCTTTATGTGTATATCTGGACCATATGACGGATTATCTACAACTTACTGAATCTCATAAAATTGCAATTTCTGAAATGGTTTATAGCAGTTCTACATTAATGTCAAGGACCTTTAATATGTCATAATATTGTGGTTCGCTTTAATAAAACTTGTCAATGATCAGCCCACATAATATGCTGCAATGTACAACTCATTTTAAATTATTTTAGGTTAATTATAAGATATTTCATATGAAATATATATGAAAATGATCAGAAGCCAATACTACATTAAGCAAATAAAGAAGGGTACTTTTTTTTTCTGAGTTTTAATGCCACCTTCTGTTAATGAAACAACAGTCCTCAAATCAACAGAAAATATATTGAATTGTTAAGTTCCTTAGAAAGCAAGAAACAATATATTGTTATCCCATTTCGCAAGGCTTTAGAAAACGCAACCGGTATAAACAAACGTGTCGTGACGTCACCATCTGGTATCGCATGAAATGGCCCATATGTTTGCGTTGATTTCGAATGTGTATTGTTGGTTAGAATTCATTTACCCCACAATGACGGGAAACAGAAGTAATAGGAAAATCAGCTGTGCGTGTAAGCATATAAGGTAGGGAGTTGCAGTCCGAGTGTGGAGGAGGACGGTTGTGTTTTGTGTCTTGCTCGTAGCTACCTGGAAGAAGTTCGACAATGGAAAGCGTACGAGATCTCATTGAACAGTTGAGGCAAGAAATGCGTGTAGGATTTGAGAAGTGCAGCCTAAAATCGCTGGAAAGTGCCGTGGAGAATGTGACAGTTCGAATGCGTGCTCTGGAAGAGAAAATGGATTATTTAGAGAACCAATCTCGTAGAAATAATATTGTGGTATATGGTGTGACGGAAGAAGCGGTAGAAAGTTGGGAGATGACGGAGGAAATAGTGAAATGGGTCATCTCACAAATAGGAATCGAACTCCGCGAGTTTGATGTGGAGAGAGCCCATCGTGTAAGTCGACGTGGCAATGTAAGGCGACCTATTGTGTGTAAACTGGCCCATTATAAACTCAAGGTGGCCATCCTTCGAGATGCTCGTTATTTACGGGGAACGCGAATAAGCATTAGCGAGAACTTTAGCCAGCGTGTAAGAGAAGAGAGAGAATTCTTAAAGGGACACATGTTCGAGGCCAGGAGGCAGGGCTGTCATGCCGTATTGCGCTATGACAAGCTCTTCATTAACGGACGATTCTGGAACCGACAGGAGCTGGAGCGCATGGAGCAGCCTAGAAGTAGTGCGGAAACCGAACCCAGGTAGCCAGTGCATCAGCCCATCAGGTAGCAGGTCCCTCAGCAGAACATCAGGTGCCTCAAGTTATGTCGACAGGGAGGGGCAAAGAGGAGAGGAGGGTGAGATAGTCTTCGCCGGTAGGGCCAACAACAACGCCCCTCCGTGCCCTTAGGCTGACAACAGCTCGACAAAGGGTCAGCCAAGTTGTAGGAAGACCAACAGCAAGGAAACAATAGGACCCAACCCCTTCTCTGAGGATTGTCACATGGAACATCGAAGTCTTCAAAAAAAGGTTGGGTAGCGAGAATTTCTTGCATTTCCTTAGTGATTTTGACGTTGTATGTTTAACAGAAACTTGGTTGAAAAACGGAGAAAATGTAACACTTGCTAATTTCCATAGTTTGAGTAGGGGAAGGGAGACACGGGGAAGGAGGGGAAGGTGGCCAGGAGGGGTATCAGTTTCATTCATGTCTGAGCTGGAGGCTGAGATAACTAAATTAGAAATCAGTTTGGAAGGGGTGATTGCTGTATCTTTGGCACAGGGGGAGTACAAATAATAGTTATAGGATTATACCACCAGCCAGCAACGTCCAAGTATGCAAACAGGAATTTCTTCAGTGACTTAACCGAAACGTTAGTGCAGTTACAGGAAAAGTTTCCAGGAACTGAATTAATTCTCTTAGATTTTAATGCGTGGTTAGGAGGGGAGAATATTTCTCTAACGGGGGGTCATCAATGGGGGGAGGAATTCCGCGAAGGTCAACGAAAGAGCAAGGATAGTTTTATTAATGGGGAGGGCAGACAATTACTTGCTTTCTGCGATGCCTTCTCTTTAGAAATAATGAATGGCAAGTACGGTGAGGATCGAGAGGGAGAACTCACTTTCATAAATGAAAATGGGGGTAGTGTAATAGATTTTATTTTAATAAGTCAGGGTTTAATTGGCAGAATTAGAAATTTTTGGGTGGGGGATCGTATCGAGTCACATCACTGTCCGGTTGTCCTGGAACTGAATATAGAGACGGCCATGGTGGCGCATGCACCTGAAGAGGGGCAGGGGGACGAAGGGAGATTCATTAGTAAATTTATATGAAAACCGATAGAAAAAGAAGTATTTGTTGATAAATTAGAAAGAAGATTAGGGGAAAGGAACGCAGACACAGCGGAGGAACTAACGCATATAATAGCAACGGCTGCGGGGACAATGAAAGTCCAAATGCATGGTAAGGTAAAACGATTCAATGGTTGGTATGACCAGCAATGCAGAACTGTAAAGAAACAAGCAGAGGAGGCTCTGTCAAAATTCAGAAGGACATTAGGAAAATGTTTACAAAAAAGCGAAGGGAGTATAAACAGCTCTTACGGGAAAAGAGAACTACGTGGCAAGAAAAATTACTCAGAAAATTAGTAATATGTTAACATGGGGGGATAACGCTGAGATGTGGCAAGTAGTAAAACATTTAAGAGGCAACCGTCAGGCGCCCAACGAAATTTCTCCCAGAAAATGGGCAATGCATTTTATGGGAATATTCGGGAAAGGTGAAAGGGAAGGAATTTTTATAAAGGAAGTGCAAATTTTGGGAAATCTTGAGATCCCAATACTGGACGAAGAAATATCAGCACGAGAAATAGCACAGGCGCTGAGGAGTCTGAAGGAAGGCAAAGCTCCAGGGTTGGATGGGCTGCCCCCGGAAGTTTTTAAAGCCGCAGCCAATGTTAATGAGTTTGGTAGGAGTATGCTCCAGATATGTAACAGATTGTTTATTGAGGGGAATTACCCTACCTGTTGGGGAAAGGGCATTATTCATCCCATTTATAAAGGGAAGGGAACTATTGGAAATCCGGATAACTATAGGGGGGTTACTCTGTTGCCAATTATGGAGAACATGTATTGTAGAGTGTTAAATAACCGGATAAAAGGACTGGGAAACCAAATTTTGGCAAACTTTCAAAATTTCAAATGGGTTTCAGAGGACACAGTACCATAGATGCCGCTTTTATATTAGACACTTTAAGGATGAAGCAACTGTTAGTTAAGCGGGGAAAGCTTCATTGTGCTTTTGTGGACTTTAAGAAGGCATTTGACTCTATCAATCGAAATGCATTATGGTACAAACTAGGCAGAAAGGGGTTATCAAGTAAAATGGTTAGAGCATTGCAGGCAATGTATTAACATGTCGAATTCTGTGTGAAGTACGACAGAAACAGAGTGTCCGAGTGCTGCCGAAGCTATAGGGGAGTGAGGCAGGGTTGTATTTCATCTCCCTTGCTATTTAATCTCTTTGTGGATGATATTACTGATACAATGATAGCAGAGAATATTCAAGCACCAGTAGTAGCGGATTTGCAGATCCCAACACTTTTATACGCAGACGATTTAGTATTGTGCTCTACAACAGTAAACGGATTGCAACGAGGACTGGACAAACTTAAGAATTATTGCGATGAATGGCTACCTACAGTTAATGTGAATAAGACTAAGGCAATGACTTTCAAAAAGGGTTGTGTTTATAGCAGGGAGGAGACTTGGACATATGCAGGACAGATACTGGACAATGTTAAATCTTTTGTGTACTGGACTCACATTTACAATGAACGGAAAATGGACAAAACACATTGACATTACGAAACACAAGGCAAGGTTGAAAGCGGCGGAAGCTCTCCGGATACGCTGCAGAATTCCGAATATCTCCATAACCTTAATGGAAACTGTATACGGAGCGACAGTTAGATCCACGATGACATACGGAGGAGAAATATGGGGGTGGGAACAAACAGGGAATCTGGATCAAGTGAGGACCCAATTTTTGAAAGGAATTCTGGGTGTAGGGAGGGGTACGGCAAACTGCGGAATAATGAGGGAATTCGGGGTACATAGTGAAACGATAGAGTGCAAAATCAGAGCAGTTAAATATTGGATGAGAATCGTTCACGGAAACCAATCTCTAATTAGGGCAGTCTGCTACCGTGAACAGTTGCGAATGGAAGGTAATTTGACGTGGGCATCAAAATTAAAGAAATGGTTGGAAACCATTGGGATGGGAGACATTTGGATGGCGGGGCAGGAAAACAGGCGAAGTATTTGGAGAAAAATTAAGAAACGTCTCTGTGATATTGACAGACAGCAAATAATTGCGCAATGCACAGAGAAGGTGTCATTAGAAGTACAGTCTGGGCTGAAATCGGAGTGAGGTATGGAGCAATACATCAAAACAGGTACCAAACTCATTAGAGAGGGGCTCGCGTGGATTAGACTAGGAGCATGAAGGAGCACGAAAATTTCTGACGAGAATGGTACGAGAATCTGTTCCATTTGCGAGGAGGAAGAGTCGTGGACTCACATCTTGGCAAGATGTAGGGGTACGGAGGAATGGCGGGAAAAATATTTGCCGCGATTGTTTACCACTGCGAATGTAGGGATAGAAGTATGTTGGACGATACTGGCAGGCACGGAAAACATGGACGGGCTAGGTAAATTTATACTTAAGGCAAGACAGCTGAGATCTGAGGAGGCTGCCAATAGAGAAGGGGGGGAATAAGATCAACTAAACAAAAGTGACTACAATGTTCTACATACATATATATTATGTCATACTTAGGTCACTGTTGGCTAGGGTTGTATATATTATGTGTATATATGTCTTTTAAGTGTAATTATCTATTATAAAAGGGTGCATTTATGAAGGTGTACTCTGTGCTGTAAATTTAAATTGCTATATTTGAATATCCTTGTATCTTTATTTTCGGATTCACTCTTAATTTTTATTGTTGCTTAATATTGCTTTTGACTGTGTATTTCCTTTGTCTTTTTATTTTCGTGTTTACTCTTTTAATTCTTCGTTGTGGTTGTTGTTTTAATATGGCTTGTAATGTGTATTACAAAAGCACGTACGGTCTGTGGACCCTTGCGACTGTTGAAATTCTATGTATGATATTGCTATGTTAATAAATACACTTATTAATTCATTCATATAAGGTAGCTTCTCTCAGCAATAACGACTATTTTTCCGCTGTTGAAATTCGGATCAGAAGCACACTGTTTAGTCGTGTAGCTCAGAAACAAAACGTCTGTTAAGTACGAAACTTGGTATTTAAATTCGGGATCTTCCAAGGATGTGACATGAAGATTTTCAAGAAAATTCCCCCACTTCTACATACTCTTTACATGGATAATTTTTCGAAAATTTTGATTTCCTCAAAAATGGCTCTAGCGATTTTTATTAACATACCATATATTAAAGTTATTCACATCAGAAGTAAAACACATATTTTGAACTTTCTGGAAATAGCCTCTGATGAACTGTTTATTCTAGTTGAGTTTTATAGAATTCTTCATAACTGTTATACTGTAAGAGAGAGAAAAAAATTAATATACGCAAACGTAGATCTCTTAAAACACATAATTTATGTCAAATGCGTTTTTTTTTTTTTTTTTTTTTTTGGTAGAGTTGACATTTAGAGGTATTCATTGTTATTGTTTTCAATTTTAAGCTTATTAACTTTTCCAGAACTGGACCATGTAAAACGAACCGAACCTCAATTGTTTCACATTGCGACGAAGTTTAAAACATTTTACCATCCTTTAGAATAATGTATTCCCTTATTTTCCTTCTACTTACAAGGATGCACGTAATAAGACCAATTCTACTAATGGTTATCTAGATTAAGTTTGTAAGAAAAATTAGTTTGTGGAACAGCTAGAGAAATTTATGTGAATGGGAGACATCAGATTTTTTTTTTGCACGTGAATAAACAGTTTGCTGGAGGTCCTATGCGATATACTGGTGAACAAAGGACCTATCATAATTTGTAGCCTTTCTATCTGTCTCTTCGGAATTCATGAAGATTCTGAAGAGAAATTGTGCTACTACATATGTGGCACAAAATTATATTAAAACAAAAGTGAAATAAAGACAGCGTGCCTCAATTTCACATAGCATTATTATTACCACTAGCCGCGGCAACTAAGGATATATATTTCTTCACCTTACATGTTTGCGAATTAAAGTATAATTCAAAGATATTTAGAGCTATTGTTTTTATTTAGTGATATTTTCGAATTTCAAATGAAATTTCCAATCACATTAACTCATAGGTAAACATTAACTCTTAGGGTAAAAGCCCGGTTTTGGATATTTGTTCCTTATATTATTGTTACGGTACAGAGTGTACCTGCATGAAGTCATAAATTCTTCATTGACATACCTCGTGCGAGCAGACAACTTTATAAACACAGCCTACACGAAGTATTATTATTATTATTATTATTTCGTAGTCGGCTTACTTTCCCCCTATTTTAGAACTGTCACCCCCCCCCTAGGACTTACAAGCCTGTCTACCCAAGGATGCCTAGGGGTCAGAAGCCAGTCGCGGAGGCAATGGCACGAAACCACAGAATGGAGAACCTGGAACGAGTAGCCAGGCATGAAGTAAGTGGATGATATGAAATGCAAGTGAAATGGATGATAGAAAATGTGATGATGGAGCAGTTGGTGGAATGAGTGGCGGGGACACCGGAGGACCCGAAAAAAATCGCCCAGACGCTGCTTCGTACACCACAAATCCCATATGCGGGCGCTTGGGATCGAACCCGGGATGCCTAGGTGGGAGGCGAGCGGTGTAACCACTCGGCCATACCGCTGCCATATTATTAATAATAATAATAATAATAATAATAATAATAATAATAATAAACTGCCTCCAAAGTATTTTTAGAAAAAAGATGCGTGTGTCTGTGTTTTTGGGAGGGTGGGGACGGGCATACGCTGTGCTTGAGCGGGCGTAATTTTATGCTGTAGAGTAGACCTTTCCTTTAAGCTTAACTCATAGAAAAAATATCAGATGAAGTCAACGATGACCTACTGAATAATACAAGTCAAAAACGAAAAGTCGGTCTGTTGTTTAAGTTGTTCAAGCATGCGACATGAAGATTTACAAGGCAATTTCTCACTCAAACTACTCCTCGCTTGGAAAAATGTCTTTTATTTTTAATTTTCTCAAAAAGGTCTTAACCATTTTAATTAAAATGCTGCCCCTTTTAAATATCTGCACGACAAATAAAATGTATTATCCTGAATTGGAAAGAAAAATAAACATGTCCTTGCGTTGTAGAATCTCAGTACTTAAGTTCTCGTTTATTTCTGGGTAACTAGCCACAGTTTTTTGTCACCGCAGTTGGTAAATGTAAGACAGAGTACGCACCGAGCCACACTATCGCAGAAACGAGATTTAGTGCGTCCGGTAAATCAGCTTTATTCACAACTCACTTTATGCTGCGTGTTATATAAATACCTCCAGTCCTTGTCTCATGTTTTACATCATTTCATTTAGACACATGAGTCTATGGCCTGTTTCATTCATTCATCCAGGAAAGTCAGTCCAGGTCTATCAATAGCTATAGTCCAGCAGCACTTTGGAAACACGTGCGAGGTAATTAAGTCTCAAGACTCATTCCTTATCTAGCATAAGGCTAAAGGCAATAACTTTCAATAATGCAAATCTTACACGTTTAAATATGGGTTTATCTCAAAAGTATTCGACATACTTCAATATTACTGAGTATCAAGGTCCAATTTATGCTGAAAACAATACCCATGTGCTGCTTTGCAGTGGATGGGAACTACGTCAGTTTCATACTTTGAGTAGGAAGAAGGATTTACAGAGTAGTTGATGCTGTCATCAGAATATTCATTGAATATACTAGAGGTTATCGAGAGATACGAGATCATTAGTGGTTTTTGTGATCGGCGACGCTTCCAAACGAGAATATGGCGGAATACACACAATATTTACGTTTGTCAATTTTATTGCTGATCTGGGTTGTACGTTTCCCCAAACTTTGCCGATCCGCAAACGTTTATTGTGATAGATAATTTACAAACATTAGTAATGTTTTGCTTGGTATTTGATAATTGGTAATTTGTAAACTGTAAATGTTGTAAAACAGAGTCCCGCAGCTATTGTCGCCGTATTGGACTTAATACATAACTCCCTTCCACTTTCTTTGTTTTGGCAACCTTAATACTGCGACAATTACGGACATTCGGACAATTTTAACAAAAACAAAAATTTGATGTGTTACATTCACATGACTTTCTCTACCCTCTATCGTTTATTGGTGGCTACACAAATTACACTTAGGCAAGCTTATTTTTCTACCCACTTCCAACTGGATCTACCATGAAATATAATGAATTATTATTCTAATAACAGTGGGATAAAAATTGGGGAAATGAAGTACTTTTACGATTATGGTGTTCATGGTACCTATTGAAATATTATAATCCTAATATTACTAGATTTCTCCAAAATTTGAGCTTCTATATTATAATGCAATAACAACTCCAATGTTCACTTTGGACACAATATAAAATAAAAATATATAGTATATTTATAAAAATACTTATATATAATATATAATATATAGCAATTTTATATTATATAATAGTATAATATAAAACAATATACATGTACGTAATACATAAATATACATTTTCCAAAGTTTGGCCAAATTAACTACAGCTTATGATACAAGGATCAATCCTGTATTATAGTACGCTTCTTGGCTGTAATTTATCAGATAAGAATGATCCTCAATAGTATATAAATACAATCTTCAAATATTAAGGAAAATCTAACAAAAAGTGTCATAAATATTATTTTTCTTTTTTCTTTAAGTGAAGACACTTTAAGGAGTTACTGTGCATGACTGCCTCTTCTATGTTTTTGTCGTTAAGCTTGGAGTCGCTGCTCAACGGCTCATATCGACTTAGCTGCGAGATTGTCGATATAAATTTTGAGATTGACCCATAAGACGTATTTCACTATCTAGTATTATCATTCTCAAAACCTGGTAACCCTAAGTTTAATACATCAGGGGCAGTAGTATTGAATAAAATGAACTGTCCAGTAACCCTGAGCCTTCCCTTTGGTGCAATCTGCAAAACAGAAGAAAGAAAAAAATCTGATGTGTTCCATTCACAGGACTTGCTCTACAGCAAATTATTGTTAAAAGGCTTATTCTTCTATCTACTTCTCGCTAATTCAGAAAAAATTAGCAGAAATGGTCCTATTACTTGCTCCCTTGTAAATAGAAGGGAAATAAGGGAGTATCGTAGGCTAAAGTAATAGTCAAATGGTTTAGAAGCTGGTCGTTATGTGATTAAAGTTCCTTTGTTTGTATGGCCTGGAGTTGACAAATTCCCGTATGAGAAAAGTATAAGTATTTTAAAACTGAAACCAATAACACGGAATATCTCAAAAACGGTCAGCTCCACGAAAAAAAAAATTATATAACAAATGTTGTGTTTTAAGGAGCTCTACAGTTTTTGTTAAGGAAGTTTTTGTCTATTTCTAACGGTTTAGCACTTCTGCAAAATTCCGCAAAACACCCAGAATAAAGATATCTACAGAGGCTATTCACAGAAAATCCAAGATATACATTTCGTTTGTCATAAAAATATCTTAAACATACGGAATTTTAATCAAAATTGTTAGAGCTCTTTTTGAGAAAATCCAAATTTTCGAAAGATGTTCCAAGTAAAGGGTAGTTGAGTTTGGTATTTAACGGTCTTTTAGTTTTTGAACTAAGCTGCCTAAAGACACCCACACACATACACACAGACACACGGACATTTTTCTAAGAATGCTTTTGGGGGGGGGGACTCAGGAGGTCTCTAAACATGTATTTCCGGTGAAAACTCGGTTTCGAACTTTTGGGTGCAATACAATACCTTCTCTATACTCAATGTACATAGTACGTGCAGAGAAAGTAATAAGACAACAAGGAATCCCAGGGAAAAGGCCTATTAAACTATATTAAAACAAGGTAGAATTGAAAGAACGCTCTATAAAAACTCAGTCCTTCCTTCCGTAGAAACTGGAAATGCCCACATCTGCTAGCAATAAAAACAAACGTACTTTGCAATATTGCTCTTTATTGGTTTTAGCATTGTCACTCACAGCAAATTGATAATGTTTTGCTTTTACTCCTCCACACAAAGGTTTAATGCGAATATTCTGTACCTGGAATTCGGTGTATTTCAGGAAAGCAATAGAAATAGAATACCAAAAATCTTTTTCTCTTGAAATTACGAATTAGTGCGCTACTTCATAAAAGAATTCCAGGATCTGAATTGGACATCATCAAAATCAGCTGAAGCCAAACCACGAGCTGTGGCATACACAGAGAGAAAGAGAGAAATAAAATTAAATCAATACTGGTAGCAGATATTTATTTAGTTTATAACTACGTGGGCTTGAGTTTGAATGTAGCAACTTACACGGAACAGAACTGCTACTAACAGCACCAGCGCAATAAAAAATGTTCAATTTCTCAGTTCTTCTAAAATTATTAGCTGGGTGAAACTACACAATGATGTGGGCGATATATTGTTAGGAAAAAGGATTTCGGGGAGCATATGCCAGCTGCAAGATATTAATGAACCGAATATATGGACAAAATGAAAGGAAAAAACAAAAGTTATCTCAAGATACCTACTTGGTACAGCAGTTACTAACATAATTTATATTCATTTTAACCAATTTAGGCCAATTTTTATCACAGCTTTGTGCAAAACGACAGCATAAAAATTAATGGTCATGGTCATAAGCACCTAACTTTATAAAAAACAATTTTAAAAATGAAAATGAGTCTCATCTAAAATGTTTCACAAGACGAAAATATAACTTCTTTAAAATTTGGATATAATACTCAAATACAGTCTTTTACAATCCGAGATTCAATTTTGTTTAATATTGAAACTTTTCTTGAAGAAATAATGCAGAAGAAGTTTTAATATTTTCTAAACATCAAATATAAATTACATAATTAAAACACTACATTCAAAACCATATTTCATATCGAGTTACTGAGCCACGGAGTCAACCCGAAACATGAAAGAGGGAAAAACGAAATGAAAGGAAATCCTTTTTAATATTCACCATCTCATTTCCAACCAGGAAAAAACACGAAAAAAATTAAGAATCCAGAAAGGGCGGTCGCAGGAATCGAATCCGGGACCTTCTGAATGCGATGCTCTCATGTTAACATGGAGCCACCTCGTTCCATAAGGGAGTTTACATCTCCTATATTGATTGATTAGCAGAACGAATATTATGATGTTTTAAACATTATGCCTTAAACATGTGTTGAAAAGCGTTTTAGATGATTTAAAATTACGATATTCTAATAGAAGCTTTTTATTTAAAATATAAATGACCGGTATACTTTCAGCACTCGTATAGAAAATTGTGGAGCTTATTTCCAAAAGGTAACAAATCAACTGAATAAACTTTAGAGTTCAGTAAAAATACTCAACGAAGTTAAAATAGTCATAGGCACCATAAGAGTACTAAAATGTGAACAAATATTACATCATGACAGAGTTTATTGTTGTTATTGTTGTTATTATTATTATTATTATTATTATTATTATTATTATTATTATTATTTAAATTCATCAGTCGTTGGAATTAGAAGCATAATGAACAACAAATTGGTTCTAAACTTGCAAGAAATAGATGATGAATTATGGAGCTTGATTTCAAACTGTATCAAATCCAATTGGGCACATTTTGGAGTATTAAAAAAATAATGAAACTACAGTAGTGGTTGCTTACAAACAATACGTGAAACTCAGGCCAGGGTCACCTTGAAATGATTTGGGGAAAACTATAAGGCAGAAATATTCACATTTTGTACCTACTTTTTACCAAAAATAAAAACTGTAAAACACTTAATTCATGATCAAGTAAATAATAATAATAATAATAATAATAATAATACTTCGTTTTTATTTTGTAGTCAGTTTACCCTCCCCGTATGTAGGACAGAAACGCCCTAGGACTTAAAAGCGGATGCCTAGTGGTCAGATGCCTGTCGGGGAGCCAACGACAGAATGGAGAACCTGGAAGAGTGGTCGGCCCGTAGCCAGGCATGAACGTGAGGAAGTGGATGATATGAAATGCAAGCGAAATGAACGATAGGAAAGGTGATGATGAAGCAGTTGATGGAATGAGTCGCGGGGGGAAACCGGAGGACTCGGAGAAAGCCCTCCCAGACACCACTTCGTCCACCACAAATCCCACATTGGGATCGAACCCGGACTGCCTAGTTGGGAGGCGAGCGGTCTAACCACAAGGCCACAGCGCCACAATAATAATAATAAATAATAATAATAATACAATTCTGTGATATTTATTGTGAATTATTTTAACAAGATAAACTTGGTTATTGCAAATTAAAAGCTTTACTTCTCTTAGTATGACTTAGAGCAGAAATTAAAGACTTTCTTAATAATCTGGTTCATTACTTGTAGTAGGATGCGATTCTGTGGAGCTCACAGCCAATTATTTTTATTATACATTTTAATATTCCTTCCTCAGAGATTTTAAAAGGATTTTGTATGTTTTGCGACAAAATGTTGACTTTGACGACCTCTACACACAACAGTTGTTACTTTTTTCAGTAAAAACTTTTGTAATTAAGATTCTGTAACAATTTGGTTACGTTCTGTCCTCTGCAGGACATTTTTTAAAAGTGTTTTGAATTTGGCATTCTTTATAAAAAAAAAAAGCACGGCAATTGCAGTTATTTAGAAATTGTTGTTAGAATGCAAAATTTAAAGAAAACTCAGTTATGCTGTACAGAATGTCACATCCTTCAGGTTCACAGTATACTGCGTCTTCTGCATGATTCTGAAAATAACTGGAGTCAAACTTCCTTAAAATAAAAACAAAATCAAAAGAAAAACAAGGAAAAAGAAAGAAAAAAGGGATTTCTTCTCTAGCACAAATATTTTCTAAGTTATTGTTTTTTAATAATATGAGCGAACCTGAAAAGTTTTAAAACAATTTACAATTATCATACCATAAAAATATTACAACAAACTGAAGGGAAGATCTATAATACTCACATAAAAGTTTGAAAATGAAAAAAAAAAAAAATTAAATTCAGCACTTAGAATTCGCTTAATCCAAATTGCGAAAGTATCAGAAAAAAATCGGTTTATGTCCCATCTTATATCCACAGACGAAAATATTTAAATCTCATAAAAGAGAACTGATGTATTACATTCACGTCACCTCTATCGTTTATCAAGCACTATAGAAATAACTCTAATGTTTATTCTCTCTCTCTCTCTCTCTCTTTCTCTCTCTCTCTCTCTCGCCTTAAAATTCAATACTCCTGCTATGACATCGTAAGAAACATCTGAAAATCAACAGGACTTAATGACTAAGCACTGAGCAACCCGAGCTAATAACGGATATAACGGGAAAGGATGATACCACTAAAATGTTATTCGAAATAAATTGTGTGTTTAAATCATATATACATTTTATGTGAAATGCGTATTTGTCCTTCGCTTAACGTTTATTAGTTACCTGAAATTATATAAAATTCCTCTGAATGAAGAGGAATTCATTCCAGAGAGTTCAAGATGTACCTACCTACATTTCATTTCAATTGATGGTAGTTTAATAAAGTGAAACAGCCATATTTCAGGAAATGGGAGGCTGGGAGGTTTCCACAAAAACCTTCGTGTCGCATCATTGCAAGTTTGGTATTTATCTGACCTAGATTTTCAGCTATGCTGTTCTTTCACGCGCACGCAGATACACACGACACATAGATACAGTCACTGGCATGTACCTTTTTTAAAATGTTATTTTATTTGTGATTCAGTGCGCCTCAAAACACATGTTTCCGGTGAAATGTCGATATGGAATATTTGGGTGGAACGCAGTGCCTTTCCACCTATTATGTAGTGGTAGAGTAGTTAACTGAAAACTAAATTCGAAATTAAGGTAAGGTATTACTGAAAATATTGCAGAATCATTTTGCATCTCCACATATGAGGTACGAACAAGCGTTGACCTATATTTCGCGGGAGGGGGGTGGGGTGGAGCTAATCTGCTTTAACACTACAGAGCAGCTTCCATGATCACGAACGCAACTGAAACGATAACAACTACATACGTTCTGCATTTATTACTACCAGATTGAATGGTATTTGCCGTAAATATGTGAGAGCAACTTCATGCATACGCTGTTGTATACCAGCCAATGTGAAACCTCACTTAATTGGCGTTTTTGTTTCCTGTAGGAACAATACTCATAAGCAGCGACTGCTGCTACAGAGAACAGGGCAAAGCGGAGAGATGTTGAAAAGGATTGCATCAACGATATTGTTTTCACTTAAACAATGCTTTGCAAAAGCTTCCCAAACAAATCGAGTTAGCGCTTTTGACAAACTCTGCTTTCATAAAACATTCCCAGAGCATCATTATTCATTAGCAATAACTTCTCAACTACTGATGCAAACTGAAATATGACGCCAACGTCGAATTATAAATACAAAAGCAGAATGGTATATTTATAGGTGCATACAAACCTTTAATCCACCTAACTCAACCTTTATACATCCGCGAGCTTTGGTATCTCGTGGTACTAATGGCGATGTATAATAATAATAATAATAATAATAATAATAATAATAATAATAATAATAATAATAATAATAATAATAATAATAATAGTGGTGGTGGTGGTAGTGGTTGTGGTGGTATTGGTGGTGTAGGTGGATGTGGTGGTGGTGGTGCTGAAGGTAGTGGTGATGGTGGTGGTGGTGGTGGTGGAGGAGGTACTGGAAGTGGTGGTGGTGGCGGCGGTATTGGTGGAGGTAGTGGTAGTGGTAATATTGGTGGTGTTGGTGGATGTTGTGGTGAATTGGTGTTGGTGGAACTAGTGGATGTGGTATTGGTGGTGGTTGTAATAGTTGTGGTTGTGTTGGTGGTGGTGGTGGTAAATTAAATTGTTTGAATTATGTACGCTCTTTAACTGCTGCGGTTCTCGGCGTCCCAGTATATACTGGACGTGAAACATTGCTTAATTTTGCTCAGAGGCCCCTTTATCAAGCTTTGGGTAAATCTACGACAGGGGACCAACGGGTCTATTTCCCTTCTGAGCTAACCATCTTTACGCCCGAAAAACGCATCGCCTCCGCCGGTTTCGAACCACAGGCTAGAATGTGTGCGGCAGCGGTGATTATAGATACAACGAGAATAGGGATAGTCAAACTGGACCCAATTCGTACTCTTTCCATACAATCGCGCTGATAATCGGCAGTGACTGAAAAGAATGATAAAGTACTGAACACTTTTAACAACTAACGAATGTCTCGGAAGTTGTTTATACGTAGTATTTAAAATGTTTGAATTAAATTGCATTTTATGTAGTACGTTTTCACCTATCGCGAAATCTATACCAGTTGTACAAGATTGTAAATTCTTTCGAATGAAGTGGGCTCCACAAGCTGATACAAGAAAAATCATGATGTGCATTTTATTTGCCACGTGAAAATCTTTAATATATGCCATTTTTGAGAAAATAAATTTAAAAACAAATTAAATGTTCCATAAAAAGAGTAGTTTTACTTTCTTTTTCTTCTAACATCTTCGTGCTGCATCTTTGCAAGGAACTGCATAAAATTCATTTTATTTAATTGATTCTTCAGTTTTGAACTATGCTTTTCACAGTAGCACAGACACACACATACATATACGGACTTTTCTAAACGTGTGTTTTTATTCAGACGACCGCAAGACATTCATTTTCTGTGAAATCCCGGTAACGTTTTATGGATAGAATGCAGTAAGTACCTTCCCTACTAACTATACACACGGTAAAGAAAGTTAAATAAGGATGAACTAAACGGTTAGCTAAGATTGAGTGCAATAAAAGTCCCCCCCCCCCAGGCACCTCCGTTTAAAGGAAACAGGTTCTTGAGCTGTTAATTTCTGCGAATTTCAACTGGCATTCTTAAAGATTTATTAAAAAAAATAGAACACATAATTTTTATTGTTTTTAGCTGCCCAAGCTTTCAAAGAAACAATTTCCGAAAAAGTGAAAATGAAGTCTCATGTGAAATGTCCGATATGATGAAAACCAAAAAGTTTAAGTGTCGCATAACTATGTGATTCTGTATACCACAAGATTAATGTTTATGCAACATTGAAATCGTTTCTGTGAAAATCGATATGTTATATTTGTAAGCTATTTAAACCACAACTATGATTAATATCAACAGAAGCACCTTTTAACGCTTTCATCAGTCTTCGAAGAGCATACTTTTGATGTTAAACTGATCAAAATTGTATAATGAGGAGTATTTTTAAGCGACAATAATGTAAGCAAAGAATATTACAGAAAATAAAGTTTTAGGCGTTTAACGTCCACTTTTACTACTACGGCACCGCAGCAGATGACACTGATGATACATGGAATGAAGATAGAGCACCGGTGCAACGTGATGGTGGGGGAAACCGTAGAAAACCCGCCCCTGCGCCGTTTTGTCTACCACAAATCCCTCATGTGGTCGCTTGGGATCGAACCCGGCCGCTTAGGTGATAGGCGAGTGGTCTAATCACTCAAACACGGCGCGGCCCGGGCATTAAATGAGCAGAAAGAATCCTGATTCTACAGTATTTGATGTACATTAAGGGGAAAAAATCTTTGAAGTTTTGTCGGAAATTCAGTTCTAGTGCCTTTAAAGTACTCCGTTCATTGAAATTAATTGTATTAATTTCATTAAGTTGTGGTCTGATACAATTTATTTAGTTGTTAGCCTGAAAATTGAAAATCGCACTTTTATTGTGCTGCAATTGCCGTACCAAACGTTAAGAATAATTCATGGGTAACACGAGAACCTTTTAAAATTGCAGCGTTTACAGGCTTTTTTCCAGCTCTACTCAGCCGGTCCGAGTGTTCGCGCGTATCAACTACAGACGACGGAGTCCGCCTGGAAGGGGAGTGGGACAGCACTGCAAAGGTCATAACACAAATATTAATACTTGCGCTTCCTACCACTTCATTCCATAACTTTGCTCAACCCCAACAGCTTAGTCTCAACACTGAACAGTGCTGTACACTATATGCATGCCCCTGTGAGTCGTGAGTATTCCGCTGCTCTTTGAGAGGAACACCCTAGCTGGAACAATCTGATGTAAAGTACATTTGCTGACGGAGTGAGATATTGAGGTATTGACAAATCTCTGTTTTACTTATGGTTATAAACTTAGGTATGTATCTTGGAACTCCAGATCGAATATGAACAGGCTTCTACATCCTCTAGACAGGGAATCCACTTACATTATAGGACAGCACTAAACTTTCAGCGACCTTCTTAAGAAATGTCACGTACGGGGTATTAAAGCACAATAACTTTGTTTTTTAAACTCCATGAAGCGTGCTTGTGCATTATTTAGAAAACGCTTTGAATGAAGCTATTGCTTCATGAAATGGCGGAGAAAGTATATCTCGCTTTGGTACTACGCCATTATTACTGCTCTTTCTTGTTGTAGACAACCACACGGTATTACCAGTTTCAAAAACGATTTGAAAAAAGAAATCCTTGATGTGTTACATTCACTCTGGCCTATATTGCTTATTAGTAAGTATACAAAGTAGTTTTACGAAAGCTTTATTATATATCTACTTCAGTATAATCGATATGACCCTTTGCAAAAATAGTTAAACTACATATTTCGTTATAAATACAAAGAGAACAGCGATAATCAAATGTTTAAGAGCCTTAAAATTACATACCCTTTCCATTCAAAAGCGAGAAACACCTGAAAATCTACAGGCCTTTAAAAGAATGACAATGAATTGAAAAATTAATAACGAATATCTTGGAAACTGATTATACCACTAAAAAAGGCTGTTTGGAATGTGTGTTTTAAACACCTCTACGTTTTTATGCAGTATGGTTTCTTCTATTGCTTAAGGACTACGATTTATACAAGATTATAACAAATTCTTTCCGAATAATGTGGTCTTAAAATATAATTCCAGAAAAATCATGATGTACATTTTATCTGTCATGGAACTATATTTATTACGTGGAATTATAATACAAATTGTGAGTCATTTTTCATGAAATCAAACAATGCAATAAGTGTTTCATTTAAAGCGCATTTGTCGGTCACGGCTCTGCTTGGTGTCGCAGTTTTGGAAAATACTAAACATAAACATACAGTTTGGTTTTATTCGACTTTTAGTTATGCTGTTCACACACACACACACACAGATAGAAACACATACAGAATTTTTCTACAAATATATTTTTTCTTGATTCATGTGTTCTCAAAACATTTATTTCCTGTGAAATTTCGGTATCGAATTTTTGGGTTAAATGCAATAATTTGTTTACATATTATGTACACAGTAGACAAAGTAAGAATTCGATAGTTAATGGTCAAAGGGGCAGCATATAATGGATTGGGCATAAACACTTGACGGTTTTTATACCATTCGGAACACCGTGTAATTGGTCAAAAATATATTCCAGTCATGTTGCAATGTATACAAGGCATCGGGTTTCAGATGTAATTGCTCGCTGATTATTTAATTTTTTTAAGTTTGGTAACACAGTAAACAGTTCTTGTTATAGTCTGACAGTGCACTGTTTCCTGTTGACCTGTACCAGGAGGGTAATTATCCATTCCAGAATTTTCAAGATATAGATTTTGTTTGCCATGATAATATCTTAAACGTATAATACTTGACCTTTTTCTACAAATGTATTTTTTATTCGAGACCCTAAAACATGTATTTCAGGTGAATTTTGAATGGAATACAACACATTTTCTTATCTACCATGTACATTGTACATGCGTGCTGGATAAAGTAAAAAAAATCATCAAATCATCAGTTAACTGTGTCATCTTAAAATACCTGTTATTGAGTACATTACAACATTACTATAATACATCTTTGACCAAGTACATAGTGTTCTGATGTATTTAAAAATCAAGGGTTTATGCTCAGCCCTTTATTAGGACTTTAAAACTCTAACTTCATAAAGATTAATAAACGTAAAGAGAAAGAACCATAAAAAAGTTGCAAGTTCTATAAGTAATAACCAAGTGCTAAGTATACCTAACGAATACTTGGATCTGAATCTTTTGAATCGTTTGTACGCTACTGGAAAAGAAACAAACAACTAATCATGGTAATTTTTTTAAAGTTTAGTCAGCTGAAAGACACCTGTACACAGAAGTTCAGGTTAGCATTAAGAAAACAAATAGTTTTCTCATGATACAAATACACAGACCTAAGCTGATTAATATGTAGTTACAAAGAGTTAAATTCTGTTTTTAACCAAACAGCTTAAAAATAGAAGATGCATTAGCCTTACAGAAATGTTAAACATTTTATGTATCTTCAATGGTGGATCCATATTTATAGGACTTTTCCTGGAACCATTTTTCTTTTGCAGAAAACAGTGCACATTGACCAGTTCTCTTATTCCACGAATAGGCTTAAATGCAGTTATGAAGAATACTGACTAAATGTTTGTGTCTTTATTGAAGTCATTTAAATGCCACGTCACAACGTGCAGTTTGGATATCTGAAATTGCAACTATTCCCTTAAAAGTGGGTAATTTACTTCTATTTCTTCTCAGTGCTCGTTATCACACAAATTGCTGCTTGGGGTGCAACGTTTATCAGTTACTCTGGAATTTTCAACACATTATCTAAATGAAAGTTATTGCTAGAAACTTTCCTGAAGGTAATAATGACAAAGTACACTTGTAAAAATAATAATTATTCATTAAAACTGATAAAACCGATAATTACTTAATATGTAATGTCTTTTCTAAATAATTCACATTTTGTACACAAACATAGATATGCTTTTAAAATATTGCTTGCAACATAAAATTGAAATTTGATAAAATTGCATCACAAGTAGGTTTTAGATTTTCTTGTGTATCATTACAAAGCAATTTTTTGTTTGTTTGTGGTATTATCAGGATATTCTCAAGGAAATTTTCAGAAGATTGTTAGAGAACTTGTCACAAAGATCTGGTAAAAGTTTCAAACTAGTTTCTGAAGAAATCCTTTTTCTTCCTTCTCGCTACCCTCCATATGACGCCGCCGCCGCAGTCTGTTTCATGCGGGGCGGTTGGCACCCTAACCCCCTCTAATTCATGAACTTGAAATTTATTGCTAAGTATCAGGGTGATTTTGTTCATCGTGTGATGCGATTCACTTCCGCTTAAGCTTTATTTTGTTAAATCGAAAAGTTAAGAGTTTGTGACAGATCCGCTCTGTGACATTTCCGCTAAGCTGTTATTAAAATTAACGCTTCCAGAAACGTTGCCCGTATATCTTGCCTGTATACCACCTTTGCGAAGCCCCTCTTCGCTCAGGTAACTAGCGCCTAGCAACTGGCTTTGAAAAAACGTATCACTTTAGGTTAATATATTCTTATATCTACAATGAAATCTGTGCATGGAGTAATGAAGGTTTACCTTTCGTTTGTAGAAGAATGAGCGGAGAAAGACCTATAAATGCAAAACAGCAGATGTTTTTTCTTCTCTTCTCTTGAATACTTCACTTTCTCTTTTAGTATGAAATCATTTTCTCATAACCTGGACCAGGCCGAGTTTTTCATGCATGGCCAAGGGACACCGAAGTGATAACAGATTTTTTAAAGTGTCAAAGGTATAACTTTAATTATTTGTATATAAATTTCCGGTAATTAAAGAAACATTCATACCCAGTTTCATTCAAATATGTCATTTTCAGTCCGGATATATTTATTAATTTATTCAATTTAATTAGCTAAAATCTTCTACAGCTATGGAGCTAAATTCACCATTTTTTAAAATTACATTCCTTTATGTCTTTGTAACAAATTTTTAGTTTGAAATTTTCTTAAAATGGACAGAATTAAAGAACATATTTTTTATAAGCTGGAAAAACTGCAAAAATACTGCGCATAATTACACTAATTATTTTAAAACTACTCTATGACTAATATCAAAATTACAATCGGACATTTTATTACACACATTCTGCAAAGGTTTGGGAAAAATTGTCAAGAGCTCTAGCTATATATTTTTTGCGAGAGAAGATAGATTTTGAATATGGGAAAATAACAGAATTTTAACCTAAGAAAAATAGTTTTAAACTTTGACATAGAGTGTCATTGCACCAGCTCAACGCTTTAAAATGACTTCCAAAATAGGTATTTACGTCCAATCTAGGAGAATAAAATATGCAATTTTAAAAGCTACAAAAAAAAAAAAAAAAAAATTCTGGATCCCCTTAAAAGCGACAACCGTATATTACTTGATTTACTGGCATGTAAAAGAACTCCTGTAGGACAAAATTCCGGCACAATGGCGGCTCTGATTTTACTGGCAGTTGACAGCGTCGTTAATAAACAAAGAATTTAATTTTAGTTATACTCAAGGTAAGCTGATTTAATGCATATAATATTATTTGTAATGCCTACGAAAATCTGTTTTGATTCTGGAACAAAACATCCGATTCAGCTTGCTCCATCAATATTCATATTCTGCATTGGCAAATGTGACTCTTTACACTAAACGTGAACAATTGTGAGGAAAATGTAAACTGGTTTCCTTCTTTTGCCTACAATTACCCATCAACAAGGAAACGGGTTATCGTAGCCAGTGTTTGTGCAACATTAATGCATTTCACATTGTTACCTTTAACATACATAATATCACCTAGCATACTGCTTTTTCAAACAGTTGACTATTTCATCAGCCTCCCGTATGGTATCACTGTGTTTTAAACAAAATGTTTTACTGAAACCATTGGCGTCGAATATGTATATGATTAAGAGCAAGCAGATAAAAATTATAAGCCTTTGTGAGAATGTTTCGGAGAATAATATAAATTAAATGTACAGAAAGGCAAGCGATTGTTACACATTAGACAAATTTAAAACAGGTGTTAAGAGTCGATACAACGTCGACTGTATGGTATTCATCACTAGATTTATTAGTTTCTAGATATTAAAACACATAACAGAAGCCCAAAATAACGCGTTGCTGGGGCACATGCTATACCCCCACGTTATAACGATTCCGCGGTATATCGAAATGTGAGCTTAGAAGTGACAAAAATCGATCCCGCAGAGGTGGAGGGAAGCATTCGTGCAATGACAAATTACAGTACAATATTAAGTATGTGATATACAATAAAGTACAGCACTCTTAAATACAATTACTCACCAGTTATGCTGGGGGTGTATTCCAGTCCTGTAATCGATCTTAATTTATAGAGTTACACTACACATTTTATATTACCTTAATTTTGCGCTTTCTTAAATAAATCAGTAAGTTCTGTTTAGCAGTCATTTACAACGTTTTTCTCCGCGTAATTTTTTATTGTTGCTAATGTGCTGAGGGCAAAAATTATACTTAGAACCGCTCTTTGAAGACATTTTAAGACTTACCCTTAGACGGGAATCAAATTGGTAAGGAGCATTCATTCAGAAGTAAAGATAGTTACTTAGTGGTATAGAGATTACCCTTTTACCTCCACACTGTATTCGAATCTTAAGATTTATCGGTTTAGATCCTTTTGCTCACTGTCCAGTCAGGTTATTCGTGTTCTGATGGGCATGACGGGTTAAATACTTTGAACATAAGCGATAATAATGATGATGATAATAATAATAATAATAATGATAATAATAATAATTATAATAATAATAATAATTATAATAATATCGCTTAATAAGTAACACGAAGCGCAGATAAGGTGAACAAAATAAAGTGCCACAGTAATTTTATTTATATTCGGAGTTATGTTGTTGTTAGGCAATGATTTAGAATAATACAGACGATTCTTAAAACATTAGTCAGGCCGACTTACAAAAGCATGTAGACGAATATTAAAGCAACATCTAAATAGTACTTTTTTTATTATTTCTATTGAAGAGTGGTGAGGAATAAAACGTCCAAAAAAAGGTGCGAGCTTTCATAACTTTTCATCAGATTTTACATTTATTTACACTTTGTTTAGCACTTCTCCCAGAAAGAATTGGATTAGCACATCAAAATGTGAAATTTAAAGAGAACCAAATCCAATGTAAACTGTAGATTCACAGATATCGTTTCTGTCATTTGAAGGTTATAACTTTTAAGGTTTTAAAATGCACACAAAAGAAACTACAATTTTATTCCAGAAAGGCATACATATCACAATGAACACCTCTAGAAATATATGTGTTACACTCGCATGACCTTTTCTAGCTGTTCCTCAGACAAAAAGCTTATTTTTCTTTCTACGCCATGCTAATCGAGATAAGCATTAGCAGGATGTTCTAATTACTTAGTTCCTTATAAGTAGAAGGAAACTAAAGGAATGCATTGTGCTATAGCGATAGTCAAATGTTTAAAAAGTCGTGGCTTGTTGCTTGGCCAGTAGTAAAACAAAACAAAAAAATGGGTAACTTAATATTTGAGAAAAATATAATCATTTTAAAATTGAAATCAATAACAAGGAATATCTCAGCAACGGTTGCCTCCACAACAAAAATGAAAAGGACATAAATTGTGTGTTTTAACGAGATGTACATTTTCTGTGTAGTAAGTTTTTGTCTATCTCTTACGGTTTACCAGTTATGCAAAATTCATCCAGAGTTAACGAGTCTTCACAGGCATTTCCTGGAAAATTTAAGATATACATTTTATTTGCCATGTAAACATATGTAATATACGGTATTTTAATAAAAATTGTAAGAACCATTTTTGAGACAGTCAAAATTTTCGAAAATTTTTCCATGTAAAGTATAGTTTTGGGTACGGAACGTTTCATGAAAATCTTCGTGTCGCATTCTTGGGAGATAACTAAGCTTAAAAAGAAAATTTCGTAATTAATGGACCTTTCGCTTTTGGGCTATTATTCATAGAGACACACACCCACCCACCCACACACACACACACACACTCTCTCTCTCTCTCTCTCTCTCTCTGACCGTTTTCTAAAAATGTTTTTTTTTTTAATTCAAGGGGTCTGAAAACATATTTCCGGTGAAATCTCGGTATTGAATTTGAGGGTGGAATACAACACCTCTGTGTACAATGAACTTGTACTTAAGCGCTAGAGAAAGTAATAACAGTAATAAGAATCTGATGTGTCCATTCACACAAACTTTCTCTACATCTCTGTAACAAATTATTGTTTAAAAGCTTATTCTTCTATCTACATCATTCTAATCGAGATAAACATTAGCAGAAATTGTCTTTTATATACTTGCTTTCTTGTAAGTAGAAAGTAAATAAGAGAGCGTACTAGATAAAGCGATAGTCAAATCTTTTAAAAACCGGTTGCCATGTGACCAAAATCCATTTTTTTTTTTTTTTTTTTTTGCATGACCAGGAGTTGATAAATTCCCGTATGAGAAAGGTTTTAAGTATTTTAAAATTAAAACAAATAAAAGGAAATGACTTGGAAATGGCCAATTCCGCGAAAATATACATGAAATCAATAATTTATGTGTTTTAACGAGATCTATATTTGTTTTTTTGTTGTTGTTTTTTTTTGCATTAATTTTTGTGTATCTATTACGGTTTACCAGTAAAGCAAAATTCAGCAGAATTAACCCAGAATGAAGTGTTCAGAGGCTATTCCCAGAAAATTCAAAATTCTATTTTTGATGTAAATATCTTTAATATATACGGAATTTTAATCAAAATCGTTGTAGCCATTTTTGAGAAAATCAACATTTTCGAAAAATTTTACTTGTAAAGGGTAGTTTGTAGTGGGGGAATTTTCCTCAAAATGTTCGTGCCGCATCCTTGGAAGATGATTAACATAAATACCAAGTTTGGTATTCTACCGTCTTTTCGTTTTTGAGCTCTGCTGTCCACAGACACACACACACACACACATATACACTCGGAGCTTTTTCTAAAATGTTCTTTTTTTAACTCGACCTCAAAACTTATTCCCAGTAAAATCTTGAAATCGAATAGTAGGGTGGAATACAACACCTTCTGTAGCACGTATATGCAATCGATGTACATATGTGCTAGAGAAAGTAAAGGTTACATTTTTGTGCTACTGTAAATATTTTTACAGATTTTATTTTAACGGTTTAATTGAGTACCTACTTTAACCGAAAGCACATTGTCACAACCGTTCTCTGTCTACCTCACGGGCCGAAAGTGGAAGACAGGAGTAAAATACATTAAGTTGAGGTGTGGCAACCAGAAACCTAAACTAAGGAAGGGACGGTCTTCGCCGAAATGTCACTCAGCGCAAGTTTCCCGCACCCAAAAGTTAATAACTTTACTAATTAAATAATAATAATAATAATAATAATAATAGTCACAAAACTAATAATGATGACGGGTTTTTTTTATGGTGGGTTTAACGCCTACTTTAACTACTAGTGGCACCGCAGGCGATGACACTGATGATACATGAATGAAGATGGGAGCACCGGTGGAATGCAATGGCGGGGGAAACCGGAGAACCCGGAGAATACCCACCCCTGCGCCGCTTTGTCCACCACAAATCTCACATGCGGTCGTCTAGGTGAGAGGCGAGTGGTCTAACCACTCGGCCACGGCGCGGCCCGATGATGACGGTGATGATAATGAACACTTTACTAAAACTGTGAGCCAATTATTATTATTACAGCTCTAACGTATTTGAACAGAAACGCATAAAAAAACAAACAAATGAATGCTGTAAGTGCGACGCATGAGCTGAAAACAGGGAAGGTTGAACACGGGAATAAAACACTGTGACGTAATAAAAGAACACTCCGCAAAGTCTCTTGATAGAAGTGTTTACCACCTCACACCACTCAGTTACCGGAAAGGTTGAACGTTTAAAAGCACAGTTGTTAATAGAATAGTACGCAAAGGAAAACGAGAGGCGGCGAAAAACAAATGTTTTACCATATCTTCTGTGGCGCGGAGTGCCATCTCCAAATAGAGGGACGTTTAACAAAGCGATGCGTGTCAAACCGCATGAGCAAACATCAGCTTGCACTGTAGTGAACAAAAACAAATAAAAACGAACACAAAATAAAACAAGCCATGTGTACATCTGGAGGCAGTGATCGATGAACCGAAGTGCGATAGATATCCCACTGCTGTTTGGTATATCAGTTGCAAGTAACGCGATATTCGCGGGTAAGCCATTTGAATATTACAGCGGCGGTTTGTGGACTACACGAAACACGCGTGGTATATACTGGGTGTTCATTTTAAGTTGTTCCAGTCATTGTTCATTCCTACTCTAAATTAGGTTACTATTTCGATGCCAGGTTCACTTTTTTTTTCTTTTTCTTTTATTTTTTGTAAAAAATACAGCTCCGGGGCTTGTCAGGACTCTGGCGCTGTATTCCTTTTTCCTCTTTATTTTCCAATTTCCTACATTTCCTTAGTTGATCTATTAATTTAACGTTTTCTTTTTACATATACATGCACAGATATATACACACTTACAAACACAAACACCCATGCCCAAGGCAGGACTCGAACCCACGATCCCCTGCGCCACGAAACACCAAAGCGAGATGCTTTAAAGAGCGCGGCCATGGGGATCGTTTCACACTGGGACACTGGTGACGGTCGCCAACAGGTTTGCCAACTCGACGGATTTTAAAGTCCTTTTACGGACAAAATTTACTTATGACGGATATTTTTAGCAATTATTAATTAATGTAATATTGGTTTTATTTATAAAAACCTCACGGATGTAAATTTTGTGTAACGACAGTGTTCTGTTAGCAATGTATACACTTATCTTTTATTTAGAGCCAACGGTACCCGACATCTTGGATGACTGAACTCCGCAAACATGACACTGTGGCATATGGCCACATATATGAATCAGTGCGAATTCTGAATGCAGCATAGTGAACGCAATGCTAATTCGGTGTACTATTGTGGTACCTCGCTGTACGTTTAACAGCTACTTTATTCCGTTTTTTTTATTGTTTTTAACTGTCTGATTGAACAGGAGGATAAGCGGTATGTACGGCAGATTAGAAAGAATAGTTAAATAATGAACAATTAAAGGAATGATTGATATAGGTGCTCGGGGAACCTAATAGAGTGCGGTGCAAATATTGCCAATGCAACGTGTATGTGCGCTTGTCAGATTTACGTTTTCATTGAAAAAATAAGTAACATTTAAAAGCAGCTGAGCCCTTTTTAACTTCACAGTAAAAATTGCCATTTCAGCCTCTCATTTACACGTATGAACGTGCAGCTGCAGGACCTGCTCTTGCATTGTTTGCAGTTAATCACTTTACAAATAGATCCCTTGATCATGTTTCAGATCTAACCAAAAAATGCTCCAAGAAACTAACAAATATTTTTAATTTAATTTTTATTTTGAAAGAAATTACGGATTTTTACGGAATTTTATGTATTGATAAGACAGAAAATATCTGTTGGCAACGCTGGTCCATAATGACGGCCACTGATAGAGATACATTCGTTTGAATTTGAGCACTCTCTCTACACTACCTCACCGAGACATGTGACGCAGCAGTGTCTCACCCTCGCCACATGTATCGGACAAGGTCACAGTGTTCAGCGCAGTCACCGCCGGACAAGCATTAGTTTGAATTAGAGTGATCGCACTGGGACGCAAATCACAGACACAGCGTTGCAGATTTGCCAACAGACAGGCAGTCATTTCTGAACACAGTGATACAGCGAACATTCATTATACATTATACTGTACACATTGTAACCACGAGTTTAGATTTGATTAACATGGAAGGTTTTATAAGTGAAGTTGAAAGTATTCCTGCTATTTAGGCAATCAAAAGCGATGATTAGAGCATCTTGTCTCAGATCGTCATAAAGAGAGTAAAACAATTCTTTCTCCAGCCGATTACATAGCAGTCAGTGCATACATTTGTAATGAACGTTTGGTCTTCATTCTCCTCCTCATCCTTCTCCTGCATAGAAGTACTTAAAAAGTTCTCCTCGTTCAAGCCCATTTCACCAACTAATCAGTTGGCAACACTTGCAGTGTCAGACACCAGTGACCCAGGAGTGTTCACCACAATCACCAGTGACCGTAGCTGGCGACCCTTACTCAGAGGGTGCAAAAACGGAGTAGGTTTGTGTCGAAGAAGTTGCCTATTTCCTACGGCGTAACATAGCTATATAACGCACTCGATCAATGACGTTCTTTTTCGATTCAACAACCGACCTCAACCCCCACAAGAATATCGGTACTAACGGAGGGGTTGGAGATACTGTTTATATTTAAACCACCAATTTATATTCCTATTTTGTAGCAAAATATATGTTTATCATAAACTGCAGCAGGATACGTTTAACATAAGCACATTCAGTACATAATTGAATCTTACTTCAGATTAGGTGTTCTCAGTGAAGACATATCCATACGATATCAACCAATGTGTCATTGATATTGAAGAGAGGCATTCCAGTTTCGATGCTGGTGTGGAAAGAATCTGATGAGGACAGTTAAGAGGTGTGTTACACGTAATTTATTTTTAACGTCGTTGTGGACGCATAAAAGTAAATGCTCTGCAACATTTAAGATATAAGTAACCTGTCATATTTCTGATTTGGTCTGTTTTGTTTACGATAGTTGCCTTGTTAGCTTACGATAAATAGGATCCGTGTGGCGGAAAACGTGCAAGGGACGGCGATGACATGTTTTGAAAGAGGTGTGTAAATTAAGCTTAACTTAATGTTGTAATCGACGGAATCATCAGCAACTCTCAATAGTCTCTAGGATGTCCAGATTATGACAGGACCTATATTTTTCCTTTTTCTTCTTCTTTGGAATTATTGATGGACCAAATCTTTACTAGGCGCTCGAAAAATATGAACCAGCTGCTGAACAATACATTCCAGGAGATGACGAGATGTTTCGCCTTCAATACTTCAGGCTGTTTTCCATAACTTGGTGAAGAGATTGAGGATATGCTTACAACGGAATGGTGGACACGTAGAAGGATGTGTTATATTAATACTTGGAAGCTGATTCAGAAAACATTTTTGTTTTCTCACAAAAAATTTAAGTTTACTCAAAACGTGTAAAGCGACTTATTTCATCTTCTCCGCCTGTCTCTCTGTAATTGAGAAAAATACTTCACAAAACCTGAAAATATGTAATGAACCTTAATTTCAAACTCATTTCTTATCACACAATAGTGAATTCAACGAAGGTTGCTGCCTGTTCATTAACATTTGAAGACCGAGTATTGCCAGTTAGCATTGACCACCTCCTGTCTAGTACAACATAAAATGAATGCTCAGTAGTATTGGTCAGCCAGTAGCTGTGTTCTATGCGAAACATTTTGGAAGTAAAACATAATTTACGGCAGCACGAAATTTGAAGAAAGGCGAAGAGTTCGTAGCTTCTGATCGCTCCATCAGCTGCTCCCATTTCTTGGTGCTGTGGAACAGAAAATTCAATATACTAATCTTATTTTTCTGCCCAGGAGCAGGTGTTTTACCCAGTTTCCGACATTATTCCTTCCCTCCTGCGTTCCTCTTTATCTCCGTCCACGAAACATTTCCCTTTATATTATGGGTAACGTTGTAAATAAACAAGCAAGCACATAAACGAACTAAACACCTGACATCTTTAAGAGATAAGCATTAGATCCGGTACTACCATTCTAAAAATTATCATAATCAAATTGCCAAGATACTAAAGCTATTAAAATTATGCGATACAAGTTAACAGTAAGTTCCCGTTCACAGTGAAAATTAAGCGTAAGATCACATGTATAGTCATGGAGCCATTTACAAAGAATCACGTGAACAAACATAAATCATTGAATTAACGAAAACTTGAAGCTTGCAAGCTTACTTCTATGCCAAACGTTAGAAGTTAGTCAATCGGAGAACGAATCTCACTGCATGATCATTCTGACATCCCACATCTGATTTTGTCACCATGTGTTGGCAAGCCGACTGCTGTAGGCTCATGGGTCTGTAATTACTGGAGTATCTATTACATAATAAAAATAAATTGCAAAAAAAACAAATTCAGGCTGTAGATCAAGGTCTCACAGGCTGCATAAGACGGCAATGCTAGGCTGACCTTAGTGCAAACCCCAACCCCTCCGATTTTGAGCTCTTTTCTTCAGGTATGAGTATGCTAGTGGCGCGGGAAACCTCGGCAACTACGACCAGGTATTGATCTTTTGCGGCCTACCACCTCCCGGAGAAGGGATGAGAGGAGGAGAAACCACTGGCCAGCACACAGGAATTGACGGAGCCAAACGCAGAGACGCACAGAAGTCCCTAACAGTGTCACTAGATGGCAGCCCTGGTGCGCCTCGGAGGCTAAGAATCCCACTACGACACCTAGCCTTAATCAGCACAACCAGGGGGAAGCAACCGTGCCATCTGCCTGCAAAGCCTCGAGCCACTCCTGCCGCAGACCTGGAAGATGAAGAAGGGAAATGGAATGAAGGTAGAGGAGCCGTGGTAGATATTCGCCTAAGCGGCCCCAGGAAAACCACGGGCCGACGAGGATCTAACCCGGACCTACCGAATGCCAGTTAGAGACGAAAATGCCTGAGGCACCTGTCTCCTTAAGCTTGTCATGATCGCTCCGCAAGGGCGCTAATAACCACGCAGTTGAGCGCCCTTAATCTCCAGTCATCAACATTATCCCTTCTTCCCTTTCACGTCTGTTGTGCGTTTAACGTGTTTTAACGGGTATTTGGCTAGTGCTCATTTTGATACATGCTCATAATCTCGTGTCGTTGGTCGTTTCGCTGACCACCATATTAGCTCTGCCGTTTAACGCTCTCGAGGTTGGCTCCTGCATGTGTTTGCATACATCGATGTGAATGACAACATATCATGTTTTTCTGAAGCTTTACGTGCTTATATTAATGCTTGATTTTCATTAAGAGTGCCCCTATCATCTTGACACAATGTACCTCTTCTAGAAACCCAATAGAGATATTTTATGAAAGCTGCTAAAATATATCACAAGAGTAATTATTAAAACCGTGAAAAAGTACTTTGATATGATTTCATTCGGAGAAATATGTATTAATTAAAAATTAAAGCAAAAAATTCCTGAAAGTACCTACTGCTCTTTAGTGTTTACACAAAGATTTTAACCAGTCAGTTCTACAATCTTGTAGATACTGGTATATTAAAGTTACCTAGTTTCATTCCCTTATATATAATAATTTTTTAAGAATAAAAAATTTAATTGGTGATATACTAAAAATAAACGTAACACTAACATTTGGTAATGGTTTAAGTTGGTTCACTTAACACTCTCAGATACGCTTAGGAAACTGGTTCAAGTACTCATGAAACTTAGTTAAATATAATGACTAAACTATGTACTATTTTATAGACAAATAATACTATCTTATATCTTTTTTTTTTTGGACCCATGTGACCTCAAAACATATTACCGGTGAAATTTCGACATCGAATTTTTGAGTGGAATAAAACACCTTCTCTGCCTAAAATAATTGTTTAATTATAATAATTGTTAAATGTTTCACAATTTTAAGTGAATTTCACAGGTATATCACCTTAATGCTTCTATTAGCAGCAGTTATTATTTGTTTTCAAAATAAGATTGTATGAATTACAAAATTTCAGAAAATGCATTGCTTTTCCCATTTGGCGCACTTTAACCGCCAATTAACTGAAGCTATAAATGGATAGACGCATTCTTATTAATAGACATTCCCAATATTAAACCTTATTTTCAAACTTTTTTCCAACAGTTTTCCGTACTCAAAATGTTTCACAAGATACAATTTTTTATTACACTGTTTCAACATTTTTAAACTGCCTCTGAATGACATATTAGAGAAAACTGTCATCTTAGTTTTTTGAAATAATGCTCCAAATTTTGATAGATTAATTATTACATTTCAAAAAATTAAGAATTTTGGAGATTAGGAAAATTAATAATTTTTGTACACAAACTAGGGGTAATATAAAATCATCACAGATTTTGCACCTGTTAATTCATTTTCTGTGAAACTGGATTTTTATCTGAATATTTGTAACAATGCATCACGTGGCTCATTTTTATTAGAGCAATGAGTTTATGTAATGAAAAATCATTGTTTGAATAACGATGAAAGCTAGAATTTAAATACACAGGGAAAATATTATTAATGTGTATAATAGCTGGTATAAATTTCAATAAGTTATATTGCATACTGTGAAGGGCCGTGCCACTCGCCTCTCACTTGTGGCACCGCAGGCGATGTCACTGATAACACATGGAATGAAGAGGGAGCACCGGTGGAATGCGATGTGGGGGGGAACTGGAGAGCCCGGAGAAAACCCGCCCCTGCGCCGCTTTGTCCACCACAAATCTCACATGTGGCTGCTTGGAATCGAACCCAGGCCGTCTAGGTGAGAGGCAAGTGGTCTAACCACTCGGCCACGGCACGGTCTATCCTGCTTCCATATGATGCATCCTGTCCTAACCGATTCTAATTGGTGCCTCAGAGATTCTGAAAGCCTCTTCCCACATGAAAGAAATTTACTTCAAAACTGGCCTACATTTCTTCAATCATCTGGTTTTATACCTCTTATGAATCCCCCTTTGTTTTCCACTATTAGTCTTGGTGGTTCTAATCATTCTTTACATAATTATATGGCATAGAACAATTCATCCCTCCCTGATTTCTATTCTTGAGCCCTTCGAAAGAAAACTCCACGAGCCTCCACTGCACAGTAACGTTATTAATATAGTTATCGGACCGTAGCTATAACAGGGGGCGGTGCCCTTGATACAGCAGCGCAATCGATGATGGTAGCAGCCTTTAACGTAGTTAGCAACAAGGAAGCCGTTAGTGGCCAGTCTTTAAAGCAGCAGTCCACGATTTGCAATCTAATTAGAACACCACAAGCATGCTAAAGAGAAACAAATGGGCCGTTTAAAATGCCACGGTATGAGCCTTTTTTTGAATAAGAAACAAACACAAACATGATCAGTTTCATTCTTCTTCCAAAAATGAAAGGAAGGGTATTTAAACTGCGCTGTGTGCCTTCCAACGGAGTAGCCGAAGAATTTTTGTTTTGTTTATGTATTTAACGCCCGCTTTTACTACATAGGCAATGACACTGATGATACATGGAATGACGATGAAGCACTGTTGGAATGCGAAGGCAGGGGAAATCGGAGAACCCGGAGAAAACCCGCCTTGCCCACCACAAATCCCACATGGATCTGGAAGATAAACACAGATCTCTTCTATATTATTGAAACACAACCTTCACTATCACATATACATGTAACATCTCTGCTTTGGGATTAAGACATCAATAGAACGCATGCCTTGTAGAGGAAAAGCATGTAACCGCCGAAAAAGTCGTAAGCATCACCTTTGTCCAGAAGATGTAAAACAATATTTTCCGAACACTAAATGCTCGGAAAGTATGTCTATAAGGGAATAATAATATATTATTATTATTATTATTATTATTATTATTATTATTATTATTATTATTATTATTATTATTATTTTGCAACTAACAGGAAGATGTGATCATTCAAATGATAGTTATCTGCTTTCGAAAAGCAACGCCTAAGTACAAAACTGTGGTGGATGTTTCTTGTAAATTAGCATGTTAAGATTAGATGCCTAAGTTAAGTCTGTACTTAATGATCACTGTTCACAACTTCATATCTCCTTCTCCTACTACAAAAATATTTTCTGCGGGATGCACAGCAGAACTTTATTAACTCAGATTACCCAGAAAACCAGGTTTCACCACAATAGAAGAGGAGTAGGTTTTGCTCTTTTCTCAGACATCAAAGTGAAGACTATCCTTCTTCCTTCCACAGCGTGTGAACCTTGTAGACATCGTAAAGATTAACTATCAAAGCAACCCTTGCGAATTTCGTTGTCTTTTAAAACATCTTATCAGCGCGAGGCTGGAATATCCACTACTCAGTTAATTAAATCCAAATAAAGTCCCAGAGTAAATCTGCAGGATAAGATATCCCTTCCAATTTCATATGTAAACCTTAGTTCGATATCTATGCGAAACTACTCACACATCACACTGATTTGGATCAACACCACGCTGTATTAATATCGTCTTTATTTTCTATAATCTGTTTTCTCCATTTTCATTCTGTGTAGTGGCTGGCTAAGTGACAATACTCGAAAAATAAAGTAGGGATTAAACTTCTTTAAAATTAATAAATAGATAATAAATAAAAATAAATTATATTTAATCTACCATATCTCAATTTATACGTGTGAATAAACACATGGAACATATTGTATTTGTTCTTCATTTTAACAATTACAATGAATATGAGGAGGGAAGTATGTATATACACTGGCCGGTGATGAGAATTACAATACAACATTTAAAAACCTCTGAATTACAGTTTGTTTTAAACGGATGCATACAAATGCCCTCTGAAATTTACAAGCCGTGATGTTCGTAGATCCGACAACACTGTAGGGAGCCTTAGTTTTTCAAATAAACAAACACTAGTGCTTCTGTTTGAAAGTATGCCAGTGAGTACATATCGTAGAATTAAATTGCATTTATGTTAAATAAAGTCTGTTAAGTGCTGTATGTTATGATTCAGCAGTTTTGAGTACGAGGCAGCTGTTAACAGCAAATACAACCTAACCTCAAATTAAAAATTCACCTCAAACATACATTTCTAAACCGCTTAACATACGTTTCATACGCCTAGAAAGTGCTTCTGGCTGCGAGTCTAATTATGATTGCAGCGTAAAATAAAATGACGTTTCCAATTTTGCAAACATTACTGAAATAAGTAATGATCTATTATGAAGTCATCTGGTTACTTACACACACGCGCGCGCACATTAGTTTAGAGAATTAAAAGAAGCTGAAATTAGTTACACATACTTTGATCATTTAGAAGGTAGAGCCTCTCAGTATTAATCATCTGCATTTATTTTCATGTAGCCTCCACATTTCAACACATTCGTAATTTCTCAGTTATCTGTTAGAGCCTTAACTAAGGGAACACTTTGGAACACTCTAATCACTTTAATAACCGCCATTTAGTGATCAAAGCTGTTTAAGGTTAAATTGTTAAAATGTGCATTTGTGGCCTTTTTGGGAACCAACCCAAAAAGGTTTAAACTTTGTAAATATTATATTAAATAACTTCACTGTGTTTAAATCACAAAACTGAACATAACAACAACAAAAGGAACGTCAGCCAGTGTGGTATTAAGGCAGTGTAAATAATGTTCTCTCTGTTGAAAAGAAATGATAACTATATGTAATTATTATTCAGCATTGTTTTGTTTTATTAGAATCGTTATTTAGGTCTGGCTTGCTTGTCACGGCATTTCGAGTAATTTGACACGTTTAGCTTGTTTGCTTACTTAGCATTAAGAGCGTCTGCTATAGGCCTCTTGTTTTGCAGCTGAACAGCGTTGCCATATGTAACAACATGGCTCGTGTATTCCTGCGGGTGTTGGTGCGGAACACTTGAGCTGATTGGCTTTTAGAAGAGCAATATTTTCACGGTGACCATCCATTTCTTAATTACTTAGGTTTCAGGTAGCCACACTTCAAACTAAATTGATTTTCCCCTTTTCCCCATCTTCGGACCAAGTGGTAGAGTGTGATTGTAGTAATATGGTTTCTGTCGAGGTACTTTATTAAATCTTCAAAGTAATATCTAAAAGAAAACGCTTATAGCAGAATATAAAATAAACCTTTTCTAGAGGTATTCCTTTTTAATAAATAACTGAGATGTAATAAAATACAACTTCTCAAATGTAGCTTTTGTGGGTGATGACAAACTATTAATATGAAACTCGTATTGACCCTGGATTTAGTTCTGTTTACAATTCACACTTTAACGTGATATTCCAATTTTTTACTTTCTCTACACGTACTACGTATAGTGTATAGAGAAGGTATTGTATTGCACCCGAAATTCGATACCGAGATTTCACCGGAAATACATCTTTTGAGACCCCCTAAATCCAAAAAAGCCTTTTTAGAAAAATGTCCGTGTCTGTCTGTGGGCAGCATAGCTCAAAAACGAAAATATCGTTAAATACCAAACTTGGTATTTAGGTTCGGTATCTTCCAAGGATGCGCAACGAAGATTTTTAAGAAAATTTTCCCACCCCTAACTACCCTTTACATGGAAAAAATTCGAAAATGATGATTCTTTCAAAAATGGCTGCAACGATTTTGATTAAAATCTCTTATATTTAAGATATTTACATGACAAATAAAATGTGTATCTTCAATTTTCTGGGAATAGCCTCTGAGGACATGTTTATTCTGGATAGATTTTGCGGAATTTTGCATGACTGGTAAACCGTAAGAGTAGGCAAAACTTACTTAACAAAAATGTAGATCTGGTTAAAATATAGAATTTATGTTTTATGCATTTTTTCGTGAAGTTGGTCGTTTTTGAGATATTCCTTGTTATTAGTTTCAGCTTTAAAATACTTGTACCTTTCTCATACGGGAATTTGTCAACTCCTGCCATCACAAACAAAGTACCTTAATCATATAGCAACCAAATTTTAAAATATTTGACTACCGATTTAGCCTATGGTACTCCCTTATTTCCCTTCTACTTACATGGAAACAAGTAACAAGACCCTTTCTGCTAATTTTTTATCGACTAGCATTAAGCAAATAGAAGAACAATCTTTTTAACAATAATTTATTGTAGAGATGTAGAGAAAGTTATGTGAATGGAATGCATCAGAATTTTTCTGAAAGGAGAGCTAAACATATAGTAAATAGATAAAAAACCTGACGATATGGTGACTTTCTGAGAAAATCATAACTGAAGCGTTATTTTTTCGACGATTTATTCTTTACTGTTCTTCAGTAAAAATCATAAATGAAGGTATTATACAGATTTGGCTTTAATGTTTGTATATTTTTGTATCCAGGGTCTAACTAATGTACCAAGAATCGTTTGTATTATTTTAGATCTATACTATTGCCAGTTCTGGTTACTAAGCAACAGCATATCTCCGAGGTTGGTTTCATATATCATTCTATTCAATGGTTTGCATTTCGTGCATTTCATTATAATCAGCATAATAATAACATGTTCCAAGATTTTAAGCCGGCATGTGCATCAAATAATTAACAGCAGCTCACCTGGTTGCCATCTCAAATCTCACTTAAATATCTTGGCGTTCTATTGGACACAAAAATGACATGGAATGATCATATTACACGCATCACAACACATGCTAACTCAAGGCTCATCAAACTTTATCCATAATTAATAAACGCTCCAAGAATGGCCTGGACTGCTCCATTCTGCTTTACAAATCTTTAATTCGACCTCTTCTCAACTATGCGGCTCCTATATGGTCCACAATAAATAAAACTAATATTCATAAACTGCAAGTTGTACAAAATACGTTTCTCCGCAGAGCTACAAATGCACCATGGTTTGTAAGAAATACGCAGCTTCAACACGAACTTAACATCCTTCCAATAGAACACTATATGAAGCACCTCTCCAAGACATTCTTCAACAAATTAAGTAACGTTACTGATGCTCAAGCATTTAACCTACATATCAAAACTCCACACAAAAGGCTGAAAAGAAAACTACCACAACTAGTGACACAGATGACTCCTGTTAATAATTATTCATAAATTTCATAATCATGTAGTTTCACTTCTTTTAAATGTATTATTGTTATTACTATACTTTCATTCAACTGTAACACTTATTTGTAAATTTACATTATCATTTGTGTACTAATAACTATTTTTTGTTATCTATGGCATGTATAGCATAAATGCTGATCTTGAACAAAAAACTAACAATGTGATTGGACAAAGACTAGGGGATCTAAACCGATAAATACAGCCAGGATCAACAGAGCTCACAGTGTGGGAGGTAAAGAGGTTTCTTTAATACCAGCTTTAATTTTGAACGGGCCGCGCGGTTAGACCACTCGCCTCTCACCTAGACGGCCCGGGTTCGATCCCAAGCGACCGCATGTAAGATTTGTGGTGGGAAAAGCGGCGCAGGGGTGGGTTTTCTCCAGGTTCTCCGGTTTTCCTCGCAATCACATTCCACCGGTGCTCCATCTACATTCCATCTATCATCGCCCGCGGTGCCACAAGTAGTAAAAGCGGGCGTGAAGGAATTCTCTTCACTACTTCGATTCCCGAATTTTGGTATGTTTTAATATCTAGAAAGTAATAAAGCTAGCGATGAACACGACACAGTTGACATTATATCAACAATAAGAGCTAGTTTAAATACCTGCCTAATGTGTAACAACCACATGACTTTCTCTACATATATTTTATACTATTCTACAAATTATTCTCACTAAAACTTATTCTATCTACTTTTTGTTAACCATATAGATATTCGAAAAAAATTGTGTCAATAACACATTTTGTTTAAAACATAATCATGGCATACAGGAAGCTGATGCTGCTTCCGCGAGTTATCAGAGAAGTCCTGTGTTCCACTCCCCAGCAAGTGAAGCGCTCAGAGGAAGAGGCTACGAAGTGCATATTTCATCACGTGGTGACGGAGCGGAAGAAAGCGAAGTGGCCGCGAAATGCTGAACTACATCGCATTAACTAAGTGACAGTAAGAACTTGGTGAAGTGGTAGTTAAAAGCTGAACAAAGGCACCATATACGGTATATGCTTCTATACAACTCCTTCAACGTAATTCGATTCGAGGAAAGTCAGAAATCCGAAAGTAATACACGCTCAAGTACACGTTTCACAAAGCATGTTTAGAACAAGGTTATCTTCAAGTGATGATGTCAGAGGAGATTTTCCTTTTAATGATTCCGCCTATGAAACAATGCAATACCTCCCATATTACTTAATTGCTACTAACTTCTTTCGTGGTGTAGGGGTGACATGCTGGAGTCGGTTCTCGAGGTCGCGGGTTCAAACCGGCGAAGGGCCATGGCTTTTCTTTTCGGGCGTAAAAATCCTTAACGTGGTTTCCTTCGGAAGCTAAGTAACGACGGTGGTCCCGTGTCGTATATTTGCGGCACGTAAAATAACCTTAAGCCTCTGAGCAAAATTAAGTGGTCATTCACGCCCAATATAGAATGGAACACTGAGAACCACAGCAGTTAAAAGAGCATCCACAAATAAAACTCCATTTCTTTCATTTCAACTACTACTGTTCCCTTCTCCGATAAAAGAAAACCATGCCCGATCCCTAACATCCACTACCACCGAACGACAAGACCTTTGAGATAAATATTTCAAGCTGTTGCCGAGTCCTTCCATTTCTATTTTTTCCTCAGCAATTGTTCGGGGGGTAAAAAAAGACGAAAACGGACAACGTTGATACTTGAAAGATACTTTGGCGTTTCTTGTTGGTCCCTTAGACATTCGTTTCGGGTGCCAGTAAGGTTTACAGTTTTCATTGCGTCAGAGTTTTCAGTTTGAGAAACGAAGTGTACCTAAGCTACCTACACAAAAGTGAACGCCTTGAAAGGACAACATAATCTGCGTTTTAAAATAATAAAAATAATAATAATATTAATAATATATTATCATTATTATTATATACAGTTAGGATGTTCTAAAGCGCGTCTCAACCTTAGAATATAGTAAAGGTTAAGTGGGGCGTACTGTTGACACAAATCGTGGATTGGATGTGAAAACCCTGGAACTGCTTGTCTTCAAAAACCCTTGGTTTGAAACAGGTGTGGTTTTTTCACTTGAATCTGCAAAAATTAATGCAGTATTTTAGCATACATGATTATGAAATACAATATGCCACTATATGTATATTGCTATTTAACTTTATTTAATGTATGTATGACTTTACTGCTTAAATGACTATAAAAACTTATAAAAGGTGTGAATAGTAAATAAATTTAAATATAAAATTATTTATTAAACCATCATACACTTGAATGCTAAATGTCTTAACTGCTGAAAGAAGAACATGAATTAAGAAAGCTGAAAATGTGCATGAAGACAATTTTAGAAACAATGAAGTTCCGCTAATTATATTAGTAAATCCAACTGTTAGAATTTTCATTGGAGTCCTTGCTAAATATTTTTGTGTGGGTGAGTTTAATCGTCTCTAAAAAGGTAGGCCATATGAGACGGCGAATGAACAGAACGATATTCAAGTGTGCCTAGGGTCTAAAGAGCTTAAAGTTACAGCAGATAATTTTGCTCTCGGAAACTCTTGAATATGAAGTAGACAGACTACCCATATGGTACTTAACATTATTAATCAGGATTTAAATTTATCAACAGAACTCTTAGAAAAAGCAGGGGGGGGGATTTAATTAGTGAATATCCCACAACCTATAGCAGAGGAAAATCTGATTATCGTCTTAGCAGGATTTGATTGCGGTTCCCATTTCAGCATCAGAGCTTAATTCTTTTGCTTCTTTGTTAATACACAAGCCTATATTTTTATCCAAATTATAAAGAGTTACTATGGCGCAGTAAGAGATTATAGGTGCTTGTTTCTGTCCCTGTGAGCTAGGTTTGAAATATTGGCTAGGCCAATCAGACAAATATTTATTTGAAGCTCGTTTTAACCTCTAAGGATTTAAAATAATGGCAACTGCGGCTGCCCAGGATTCCATGGTCATAAGAATATCTGTTGAAAGTATTACATAATTGCAAGGACATATATCCTTATGTGCTTACCTATTAATGAGGATTGATCTCAATATGAATTATAACCAGCGCCAACATCTGAGAAATCAGAAGAATTTACTTCCATCGATAACATTCCACTTCTCTCCTCTACTGGTAATGGTCTTAACTCAGTTACTGTCCATGATGTAACGTGTGTTACCGGAACATTTGCTGAAATTCAAACATAACATTTTTGTCCAATGCAATGACAATAAATTGCACATTATGCATACGAAACTAAGATACAAAAGAATATCCTGCATCAGAGTTTGTACATGTGTGTTTGCACGAAGAATTTCAATTACCATTTTTAAAACAAACACAAATTTAATGTGTATTTCAATAAATAAAATCCTAACCACGAATTCATTCAGCTGAAATGGTCTGTTCTTTTTATAGATAACACAGAAAGTAATTGAAAATCAATGCCTACTACATACAATAGCGATCATGGCAATCAGAGGATCTATTCTCATCCTCAGAAATCATTTGTATTCGTTTTAATGCTCGTGCTATAAAAGTTCGTTAAATTTTTATGTGTAATTTTGAAATTGCTAAAGTGTTTTTTGACAAGATCTGTATGTGCTATGTATATTAGATTTGAAGTTTATCATTTCTAATTTTATATGTTACCTGTACTTAGCTATACGATTTATTTTTAGCATTGTAAATTATTTTTAAAAAATGTTAATTGTGTAGTTGTTCTTTGACTAATGACAGCCCTCAACTGAGGAAAGTAATAGTAATAATAATACTAATAATAATAATACTCACCGGTATCGTAGGACACCAAAACGCTGTTTTTTCTGCCTAGAAGGCTTGCTCACCATTTCCTAAAATATAAACATCAGAGTAATTTGAGTTGCTCATAATCTAAATGTTAAGTATGCTCTTATATCAAAATACAAAATAATAATTTTGTTCACTTACCAATACCATACAACTGGTCCTGAGCCAGAAAAACAGTTTTTCTTCCTCTGGAGGATATTTGGAAATGAGACCTCTTCTGCACTGATTACTCGAAAAAGTGAACAATGACTGGCTTAATGAGATACAGCTGCACCTTATCCTACGCAACAGCGAATTATTAGGCAACAATAATGTTTTAGCAATAATTGATAATTTGTTATAACACATTATTATCTACATTGCTGGAAAGGATTCTTCCTGTATGCAGTTAATTATCTATAACCAGTGAGAAATCCTCTAAGAGCTTTTAAAGTTTCCCCCCCCTGGCAATAACTGTAGCAAGACGATCCACAGTGATACGAAAGTCTTTTCCTTGGCATTAAATGTCGTTTCTGGACTGAAAAAGTATATACCTCGAAATCTACGACTCTAAGGGGATAAAGAGTTTCACCAGATTATAGAGGACCAAATTCTGCATACACTGACATCAATATCTCCATTTTCACTAAGATTGAAGTTATAGAGTTTTCGTAGAAACCCCACGACGTACTTATACGTTCGACTGGAACTTTGACGTTCGGGTGCGATCGGTCTACGAAATCAATGTCATCTTGTGATTATACATCACCAAATTGTGAAATATATGGACTGCTATTTAAGGCTATAAAGAGACATTAATGTTCATCAGTGCCCCCCCCCACACCTTATAGCTTTAGAACTTCGAAATACAATTTTAGAGATATAAAAATACATCAAATATGGAGGTATAAAGTGATAAGAAACTTTAATTTTGTAGCGTTTCAACAAAGATACATTCAATGGGTGGAATGTTTTAAATAGCATAGAATGAACGACGTTCCGCACTGCGTTTTGCGCAGTTCCATTTGTTGCGTTAACCTAGCGTGTTTTTGTCTCCTCCACCCTATTTGCTTTCTATTCTAATTGCGTCCTTACAGGGCCTTTCATTTGTTTTGTTTTTTTAACCTATACACTACTGTTTCTCTACACCCAGTAGTTTTAGCGGTTTCATGATTCCCTTACTTACACTTTTACTTGAATAATCTAACGCATTCATTAGTATTTTGAATGTCTTCTTAGTTTACAAATATTTCATCTCTTCCAAGCTTCTCCTTCTATAACTATTAATATACATACGTGTTTACGTAAAACTCAAAATAAATACACTGCATTAACACTTCACAGTATCCCACCGGCTATAACATTTTCCCTACAAACTTATTTGCTATTAGCTTAGCACGCTATCTGCTTACCACCACGCGACTGTAAGCTGAATGGCTGGTAAGATGGCTTTATTGTTATAACGACAGTTAAATATTTCAGGATTCCGAATAGTTTTGAAACCTTCTCCAACCCTTATCAACATTTTCTCCCGATTGGCCTTCGTAGTAAACCTAATAAAAAGAATGTTTCTCATTGCCTGGTTCTTCTACTGCATAGGTATAGAATTTTCCACAAATCTTGTATTTAAAGAATCAATAGAATATTTGAACTTCGCATATATCAGAATTATTAGTTTACTCTAACCTATGCAAAAAATATTGCTGCATTCCGACTAAAAGTTTATTAATTACTGCGAGAAAAGCATGAAAACAGCAAATATCGGACTTTTACTGAGAGAAAACACTTTTATTCAGAAATTTGGGCCCTCAGAGATCTAAAAGGCTCTAAAAATGATATAATTTGATACACAGAAAAATATGTTCAAAGCTGAAAATTATAACAACCGAATATATACACCCACAATATTAGCAACTTGGGCGGCGCCCTGGTTTAGTGATTACACCGCTCGCCTCCGATCTAGGTGGCCCGGGTTCGATCCCAAGCGCCCGCATGTGGGATTTGTTATGGAGGAAGCGCCGTCTGGGCGGATTTTCTCCAGGTTCTCCCGCCACTCATTACACCATCATCACTTTCCTGTCATCCATTTCGCTTGCATTTCATATCATCCACTTCCTCACGCTCGCATCTGGCTGCTGGCCGACCACTCGTTTCAGATTTTTCATTCTGTGGTTTCGTGACGTTGGCTCCCCAACAGGCTTCTGACCCCTCGGCATCCGCTTGTAAGTCCTAAGGGGGTGTCAGTCCTAAATACGGGGAGAGTAAGCCGACTACGGAACGAAACTTTTAGCAACTTGGCGACAGCTAGAGGGTAGAAAAGGATGAAACTAATGCGTTAGATAGAGACAGAAATGTCCCATTTAACTACATACTGTCTTTTTAGGTTGGGACAGGTTATGGTTATGATATATGAGGAACTAACCCTTGATGAACTTAAAAAGCCATTTTAATATGCGGATTAGTACAGACGATTTAAACTTCACAAAAATGTTACATATTTTTAGCAGCAAGACAAGGTTCTAAGCTCACGCAGCGACCAGCGGCAGGGACGTCACCGGCGTAGTAAGAATTGTAATATTTCGAAGATGAAATACAAAGGAAGATGTGAAAAGTCGCAAGCAATAAATCACCGAGGTAAATTTTTAAAATGGACTGCTCCTTTAACTATTTGTGCCTGGCAGCTCCCAGAGCTTGGGTGTACTGGACCCCGATGTTTTATCGAGCACTTCGGCACAGCATTTTGTTCGCTAACAACATTACTAAGGAGTCTGGCTCACACCCGGACTGGTGAGCGAGGGTCAAAAGGTGCGCTGCAAAATGTTTAGCCGTGCCGTGAGGCTATTGATCGCCAGTTGTTGTGCACGGAGTGTAAAAGCCCATAAAGATGCTTTGTTTCCCGAAATTGAAACATTTTAAAGTTGATAAAAGTGATACAGTTTTATGAAAAGCCTTTTGTCGATGTAGTAGCACCTTTCTCCGAGCTTTAACGGGTTTCGTTCAGCTGAATTATTCTTTTTTTCTAAAATAAACACTAAATTATAGCACGTCGAGAGTTACAAAATCTGATGTCCCCCATTCACATGACTTTCTCTACATCTCTGTAACAAATTGTTGTTAATAAGCTTATTCTTCCACCTATTTAATATTAATACATTAGCAGAAACGATCCTATTACTTAGTTCCTTTATAAGTAGAAGGGAAATTAGGGTATACACTAGACTAAAGCGACAGTCAAATGTTTTAAAATGTGCTTGCTACGGGATTGAAATCCGTTTCTTTGCGTTGACAAGTTCCCGTATGAGAAAAGTTTAACAAGGAATATCTCAAAAACGGCCAACTCCACGAAAAAAAAAATGTATATGGTTTAGTGATCTACATTTTTGTCTATCTCTTGCGGTTTACCAATGATGCAATATGCAATAATAATCATCCAGAATAAAGAGGTCTTTAGAGGCTTTTCCCATAAAATTCAAGATATGCATTTTAGTTGGATGTAAATATCTTAGATATAAAAGGTTTTAATCAAAATCGTTACAGCCGTTTTTGAGAAAATAAAAAATTTCGAAGTGTTTTCCATGTAAAGGTTAGTTTGGCGGAGGGAGGTTTTCTTGAAAATCTTCGTTTCGCATCCTTGGAAGATACTAAATCTAAATACCAAGTTTGGTATTTAGCGGTCTTTTCGATTTTGAGCTATGCTGTTCACAGACACACACATGGATATTTTTCTAAAAATGCTTTTTTTCGGACTCAGGGGACCCCAAAACATATATTACCGGTGAAATCTCGACATCGAATTTTCGGGTGGAATACAATACCTTCTCTATTCACTATGCACGTTGTACATACGGACTAGAGAAAGTAATAAGAGTATTAGTACATCCCTTTTCGTAAATACTCAAATGAAGGCTATATTCAGCTTGAAAATAGAACCAGAAATGACCAAAGCAGAAAGCAAGGACTACCAAATCTCTTAAAGTATCAGCGTAGAAGAGAAGGGATACAAAGGTCAATTACGAGATGACTACTTACAGGACGTTTCTTTCACGCTGTGGCCATATCATGGCGGTTCGGGCGCCGGCTGTTATAGCTCGTACTTCCGCCGGAACAGTTAAAATGCCGGCCGGCTACAGCCTCACAGTTGCAGTTATAACTAAAATGTATATGGACACGTGCCTTAATCGTAAAAGATGTTGGAAAAGTTGCCTACACATTTCTGGATCGTCTTCGGAAATATACATCTACGCTCAATAGTTAATGTTCGAATTTGAGTCTAGGGGTAACATGCTAGATGCTAGATTTTGGGTCCGTAAGTCGAGGCTTCAAGCCCAGCGAATAGCAATGGATTTTATCGGATGTAAAAATACTTAGCACGCCAAATATCGAATGGGACGCAGAGAACCATAGCAGTTAAATACCATCCGTAAATAATAAACCTTTTTTTTCTGAATTTCAGTGACTTTATCACTTGTTTTCTTTTAATTCTTAAAATGAGTAGTGTTTGTTCCAGACACTTTATTTTTCACGCGGTAAATTTCTGTGATGCGAATGTCAGTGATACAGAATTGACCCAAGTTTACTATTTTTCTCTGACCAAGCACGATTCCACTTAAATGGTTAACAAGTTCCGTAGTAAAATAGCAGACACTAAACCACAGAGGAATGCGAATTTACCACAGAATTTCCTCGCATGACGCGAAAATTGGTGTGGGTATGTCGTAAATGCATGCAGAATAACAGAACCTATGTTTTCTGAACAAACAATAAATGCAGAGAGGTACAGGAAGGACTACCAGCATTTTTTCGGTAGCTGACTGACGTTGAATGTAAGTCTGGGCTTTTGCTATCTGTATTCAGTTAATGAGCCATGCAGTTTAATTTAGGAAATTTTTGAAGATGGGGTAATTTGTAAAGCTTTAAGGCCCTTAACCTCCCCCAATTCAAGTTACTGCAAATTGCATCTATAGGGGAACATAAAACAAATGTGATTTGTTCCATTCATACTACTTTATCTACCCGTTTTGCAATCAAACAATTTTTACAATTTTCTTTCTACTCCATGTTCATCGAGATAACCATTAGCAGAAATGATCTTATTGCTTAGTTCCTTATAAATAGAAAGGAACCAGGGGAATCCACTACGCTAAAGCGATAGCCAAATCTTTGAAAGCTGTCGCTATGCAACTTTCATAGAAATTCGGTTCTGTTTGCAGGGCTTAGAGGAAAGAAAAGAAACGCGGATGACAAATTCTTATTTGAGAAAAGTATAGGTATTTTAAAATGCAAACCAATAACAAGGAATATCTCAAAAATGGTTAGCCACACAACAAAAATATAAATTGTACGCTTTGACGATATATACATTATTTATGTGGTAAGTTTTTGTCCATCTCTCACAGTTTACCAGTTATCCAAAAGTCATCCAGAATGAAGAGGACTTCATAGGATATTCGCAAAAATTCAAGATATCAATTTTATTTTCCATATAAATATCTTTAATATGCTGTATGTCAATAAAAATCGTTAGAGCCATTTGAAAAAGTCAAAACTTTGGAAAGATGCTCCACATAGAGAACAGTTTGGGATGGGATGATTTTATGAAAATCTTCGTGTCGTATCCTTGGAAGAAATCACACTTAGATATCAGATTTGGTATTTAACGAACTTTCAGTTTATGAGTTATGCTGTCCACAGATACACACACTCACGGTCCTTTTTAATTTTGTTTATTCAGTGCACATAACGACATGTATTTCTGGTGAATTCTTGGTAACGAATTTTTGGCTGGAAAACATTACCTTCTCTACCTACTATGTACAGTGAAATAAAGTGTGTGCAACAAACCCCATATATTGGAAGTAAAAAAAAAAAAAAGTATATATATATATATATATATATATATATATATATATATATTTCTGCTGTTAACTATGTAGTAAGGAAACATAAAACAGCAACATTACTACAACTGTTACTTAAGTAAAAAATCTGATGTGTTCCATTCACATAGCTTTCTCTGGCTGTTCCACAAATCAATTTTTATTTCAAAAGATTATTCTTTTATTTACGCCATGCTCATTTAGCTAAAAATTAGCAGAATTGGTCATTTTACTTGCTCCCTTTTAAGTAAAAGCGAAATAAGAGAGCACATTAACCAAAGCGATAGTCAAATGCTTTTAAAGCTGGTTGCTATGAGAAACAATTGCGGTTCGCTTTGCATAGTCTCGTTTGAGAAAAGTTAATTAGCTTAAAACTGAAACCAATAAAAATGAGTATCTCGAAAACGGTCAGCACTACAAGAAAAACACATGACATAAATTATATGTTTTAACCAGGTCTACATTTTTCGCAAAATTCTGCAAAACTCAACCAGAATAAAGAGTTGTTTAGAGGCTATTCCTAAAATATTCAAAATTTACATTTTATTTGTGGTGTGATTGTCTTTTAAAATACGGTATGATAATCAAAATAGTTTTGATTTTTGAGAAAATCAAAATTTTCGAAAAATGTTCCATGTAAAGGGCAGTTGGGGTTGGGGGGGAATTTCTTGAAAATCTTCGTGTCGTATCCTTGGAAGATACTGAACTTAAATCTAAAGTTTGGTATTTAACTGACTGTTGCCGACAAAAACATAGACACACACGGACCTCTTTCTAAAACATTTTTTTCGGGGTCAGGGCACCTCAAAACATATATTTCCGTTGAAATCTCGGTAATAAATTTTTGAGTGGAATAGAATACCTTCTCTATCCACTATGTACATTGTGCATATGGGCTAAAGAAAGTAAAAAGAGACTGCGTTAAGGTTTGGGAATAACATTTTGTTTTTTATTTAGAAGCACAACAATCTCCACCTTCCACCACCGACGACCTCTCCGGCAATACTACCAATATTAATACACGTATTAAAATAAAACTGTATGCCCTAATAGAACAACTGCATGTTTTTATTTATCGCTTGGCAGTTGCTATGTAGCATTTTACGTTATACTCTGGAATGGGACTGGCGTAATGTCTGCATTAGCTCATCGAAAAAAAAAAACACTTGAAAAATGATTGGGGACTATCGACTGCCACGCAACCAATAGTAAGTAACATTTTAGAACGGAATGAAAGCCGAATACTTTGATAACAATCAAATAACCGATAGGCGACTATCGAATAATTCGGTAGTTTTCATTTGCCATTGTTCATCACTAGTCAAAAAAGTTTAGCTCTGAAGAGCAAGCAGGAAGTCAATCATGCTGTCATGAAAATCAGGCAGGGATTTTCTTAGACTTTATTCCACGACCGTTCTCACCTCATTTTCCTCGGATAGAACTGTTGAATGATTATGCTTGTTTTTGATTAACAAGGAATCTATCTGTTTAACGTTTGCTAAGAGCGTAAACACTGTGGTTTTGTTAACAACCGTACCATACCATGATGGAATTTCTTATACATGTATTCAAGCTGACAGTCCCTCTGTGACCCCGTTTGGACAATACATATCTTCTCCGTAGCATACACCAGACCTCCACTACTTAATGACTCACTAGCCGGCTCCGAGCAGCCAGGGCAGCTAACCTTGAAAGTGAGCTTATTAGCGGCCCTAATGCTTGAGAGAGCAGATATGACAGGATGACTAAACTGCAAGGTCAGACAGGTGTTCATTCCAAAGCGCATCAAGCATGCTTCAGAAATAAATGCAAAGTATACAAATAAGATTCAAGGCACTCTGTCTTTTCCGCAAAGAAGTATGGTCCATATGCTTTATTGCTGCTCACTCCACGCTTTTAATTTTCCGACTTGATCTTTCAAGGTCGCAGGAGAATTGTGGATTTTGACTTGCCCAAATAATGTAGGTGTGCGCGCTTACCCGCGGACATAAAAAGTAACCAAAGAACTCTGTTCCCGCTGTTGATTTACAGTAGCCATTTTAAGCATCTACGATTTTTATTTGTCCTTTTAGACAATCATTGCTGATTGTCATATATGGAAACCTGCATCTTTTAAGTATAATACAAGCAGCAATAAATATCTCCTACAATCATATTGGATTTTAATAGCATTTAATTTTATCCATGCGTTTATTTCTATTCATACAACTTGAGCAAGACGAAAATATGAACAGCGAATTCAGCAAGAAAGTGCTACCCCTCACTGGGGGATGGGAGGTTTGTAATGCTTTAAATGGCACTTTCAGTGATACCTCGTGCTGACCAGCCATTGTGTGAAGGGCGTCGTCCCCCGGGCAGTATTACCAACCCTGTTGGAGCAAAAGTATTAAATGTGAACGAAAAAAGGAGACAAAATAGAATTTCGAATGGGATTGCAACATGGGGAGAAGACCCCCTCCTTACCGCCAATTTTCTTCTTCTTCCTCTTCTTCTTCTTCTTCTTATTATTATTATTATTATCATCATTGTTAACAATGATCATCATTATCATAATTCCCAAACGGATCGGCCCGTGTTTTCGCAAATTTTCCTGAAAATACAGAATTATCTTTCATAATAATATGAAGAAGTATATGCAGAAGTTATATTAAGGTAAACGATGATGGGTAGAGAAAGACCTATGGCAGTAGCTTCTCTTTTTAAGTGTAAAGCGGAGCAAATTCAGTGATGGTCGCTTGAAATATTCGGGTTCTTTATGTGAAGAATACCACTGAAGCAATAACGCAAAGCAGCTGTTTTGCCGTTTCAAAGCTGCCTCACTTGTTAGAGATTCCCCTTCGCTGAGAAAGACCATCGGATTTGATGAAAGCCTCATGAGCTGTTTAATCCAAAATTATCCACTTCAGTCAACCAGGAAATTAGCAGGTGTAATGAAACGTGATAAATCAATTATCGTGCTATATTGCGCTCCATGCCAAGCTTCAAAATGTTACCCAATAGATTCTATACCGTTCCAGCAAGCGGGTTTAAACTCATCATCACAGCACACACTAATGGCATGTTTGCAATAAGCGCTTAAACACTCCTTTGTAACGTTAAAACCTTGTAACGTTATGCCAGAATTATTGTCTTATTAAATTAATACTTATGTTTTAATGAGATAATATTGATAGAGGTAAATAATTAGAGAAAAAATGTCATATTAAAATCAAATAATAATGCGATACAAAGAAACTATAACTTAGTTGCATGTAGTAAAAGAAAAAGCAAGGATTGGAGAAAAACAACTGGTCAGGTGTATGCGTAGCAATGAACCGGGAGCTGACTAATCAAGAAATCCGTTAGATAAAGTATGTGTTCATAGGAAGTTAATGTATTCAGAAATTTAAAGGACGTGAGAACGCACCTATAAAATTTCTGGGAACTACTAAGAAAACAACATTCTGAGATTAGCAAGTCAAAGAACTAAAATGTTGTTTCATAATCTGAGGATTAAGATTTGGCAACATATAAATTAGGAACTTTGGTGGGGAGTCATGATTTAGTTGGGACTTGGGTTGATAAAAGTACATGTATTTCGAAAATGTAGTTACTTCTACTGCATCTTCGGCTTCTTTGTCGTATAATTGTTACAAGGTAGGGTTTAAGGGTTACTGGAAATGAAATTTTGACTGCAAGCTGTCAAAAAGTCGAAAATTGTTTTTTTATTACAAAGTTATCGGAAGATTTGGCATCTATAGAAAATCAACATTTATCTGTCCTCTAATTTCTTCGAGCTCTACAGACATTTAAAGATGGTACAACACACCTGTTCCCCATAGTTTTTCATTAACTAGCATTTTTCTCAAAAGTGCATTTTTACATCTTCAAAATGTTCCACGCATCCCAGTTTTTACATAAGTACAACTAAAATTTACGAGAATGTGCAGAAGTATTTATTGTAATATTACAATTTGCAAAATTGTTCTAATATCAATAGTAATTTTTCAAAACATATATATTTGTGAAAAACTGTTCAGTTTTAGAGATTAAAATTTCTGACCTTTAAACAAATTATATTAATTCAGTAATCAAAGTTACTGAAATATCCCTAATTAGAGTAGTTGTGTGTAGTTCAAAGTTTCAATTCACAAAATGCAAACCAATTTTCCCAAAATTTGGGGTGCGTGGGGGATTTCAAATAATCCATAATGAAATGTATTAATTAGTTTATATCTTCTGAAGTGTTTATCCAATTTGAATGAGATTTAATATTCATATTAACTAATAACAATGTATTTATAGTAAAACATACACAAAATCTGTACAAATATATAGAAATTTGAAATTTCATTCCCAGTGCTCCTTAAGTACTGCACGGGGCTCAAAATCCACATGGTGGTGATCGCAAAGTGATAAGCTGTATAGAAGTTTAGCGAATCACGGAAACTTAGAATTGTTACTTTACTACACAAATAAATTTTGCCTACAGCTTAAATCCGTTTATGTTATGGAAGTTGGCAGTTTTAATACGGTTATAGTTCCCAGTGCTTAGATTTCGGAACAATTGATGTTCATCTTAAAACAATCAGCAGCTCATTCCAAACAGATCAGTTACAGCTTGTATTAAATATTTTCAGTAACTTTAATGGCGTTTTCCATTCTCGGCGAATACCCTGAGAGAAAGATCTCGCAGGCTACCACTGGAGTAGCCCGCAAAAGACGAGGGACGACTTCAAACGTTAAGGCTGTATAATATAAGGTTTTAGAGATTCTGCCCTGTGTTCTCTAAAGGCTGCTGCAAGGGTTACAAAATGGTTGCTATCATCAATAGATGGTGTATAAGCCCAAAGTAACGATTTACAAAGAAATTTTGAAACATGAGATTTCTCTCTTCATAGCATTAATATAGATGCACAATGTTCATAGTATTTGCTGTAAACCTGTGACGAGATTACGTTTGCGGGATGTTCTGTTTTTTTTATTTGGTGCATTGGGCGGGAGAGAGTAGTACATGTCAGCTCGTGACGGTATCATAAATAGATCTATTATGTATAGTAAATACCAAGAGAGATACGAAGCACTGACCGTGAAGAACGAGCTCTTCGTGGACTCAAACCCATCAAGTAGCACAAGACGCATTGCAGTTAGGGAAGGCGTTTGTAACGCGACTATCTTGATAATTTTGCATGAAAATCTTCAGTACCCGTATCAGTTCCAGCTGATAAAATGATTAATTGTGGCAGGCTTTCAGTCAAAAAGAATGTTTTGCAACTGATTGTTACAGAACTTTGCTATGTTCATGAATTTCGTAGCATGCACCTGGCTCACTGATGAGGCTGGATTTGCTCTCGACGGTATCTTCAATTTTCACGATACTCATAACTGGACCTATGAAAACCCGATTGCAGTATGACACGACAGACTTCAACAGAGGTCCTGCCTAAACATTTCATGTAAGCTCATTCATAACCACCTTATTTGTCCCTATTTCTTTCCTCCACGTCTGAATGCCGAGACATCTACAGTTTCTCAGAAACAAGTTGCATAGTTAAATTAATAAGCGCTTCTGGACGTAATCCATAAAATGTGGTTCTTGCGTGATGGAGCACCAGCTCATTTTAGTCGGACAGTACATAATTCCATTATCATTTTTTGCATAGATGGTCGAAGAGGATGTATTGCATGGCCTGCTGGATCTCCTAATTGGATTACCATGGGTCTCTTCATCTATGGAATTTAAAGCTCCTGGTTTATGCGACTCCTGTACCGGATATTGGCACTCTGAGAAAGAAAGAGAGAGAGATCCACAATGGATTTGATCATATACGATATACTCTAAGAATTTGCAATAGAGTAAGCGATAGCTTGCAACGCAGGCTTAGTGTAAGCTAAAATGCATTGAGACGGCTAGGAAGAGAACAGAGCCACCGCTGCTTTTGCAGTAACCACCGCTTCTCTTCCGGCATCCGCCTAGAGGGCAGCATCCGTATCGCCGTCACCCGAGGCAACCTACGTCTCGGCCCCAGCACCGCCGCCGCCAGCCAGCGCCACTTCGCCTCCACCACACTGGTACAGAGTCGTGTTTAGTGGGGTTCCTCGCCTTTGCGCAGACACAATAGCCCTCATTTATGAAACCACACACCACATCTTGGCACTCTCCGTCTGATCACCGTCAGGAGAGGACCCGACATGAGTTGGAACGACGTCAACAATACTGACAACATCCTTTCACGAATTTCCTAGTTACCTCTAGATTACAGTCGGGGATATTTGCCATAGCTGTAGCCTAGCGCTTTTACTTCACTCGCTCCCCGTACAATGTACGGCAGCATTCCAACCTTCCTTTAGGTACTAGGCTGCTATGTAGAACCTAAAAAGCCAACAGGACAACACATCAAGACACGATCATTACGACGTGGAGGGGTTCTATAGTGGGTATGTCGCGTTTGAGCGGGAAGCCCCGCATATCCTCCTGCCATTGTACACCGGATGAGGATCGAATACAATAATGCATTTTTAAAAAAGGGGGGGGGGATGCATCGAAGGAGGAGGTAGCCAATTCAAGCAAGTTTTATCTTGATACTCGGCAATGAATGTTTTTCAGGTCCATATCATGTGATTTTTTAAAATACTATTTTCATGCTCAATGGGCGACCCCAAAATAATTGACACCAAAATTGCATTCTGTACTGTACAATACTAATACAAACAGTAGGTTACCTAAGAACTTCCAAAAACTACCCAGCCAGTTTGTTTTCTTTTCTTTCTTTAATAATACAAACTTGCGTCTGTCTTCCGAAATTCATCCTACATTCTATCGTATTCAGCCATGGTCACTCGAACGCAAATTGTCTTACCAAACTAAAGGACAATTTTGCAGTTTTAACAAATCTGTTTTTTCTAACGACCAAGAGCTTATGCCATTGGTAAGTAAAGAGAGATGGAAGTTTTCAAAAGTATAAGACACGATTGATGCCGACCAACTGAAGTCCCTAACGAAGTGCATGTAGCTGTTTCAGTAACACGAGTGTAGGTAGCTTTCCGGTAGTCTAATCATGATAAATTAATGTTTGGTGTCTTGAAAAGTATTTCGTGACGGAAAGTGGATAAATAATTCTAAGGACAACCGTGAGTATGAAAGCTCAGTTAATTGCCTAAGAAACATCACAAGGAGGAAGGGGATCCGATAAGATAATTGAATCAGTCAGTTCAGCGAAGGAATAAATCAGAAAATCTTATATTTTTAGAAAATGAATAAAAATCACTCGCTTCTTCCAATAACGAAACACTCAATATAAATATTCTATAGAAAATTTATGAATAGTGAAATACTATGAAGCAAATCTTATAAGGTAGTGACTATCCCTACCCTTTTATATGGCAGCAAAAATTGGATTTCAAATAGAGCAAACAAGAAGATCAGAAACAGCCGATGTAATTTCTTAGAATAATATCAGATTACACGTTAAAAGATCACATACCTAATATACAAATACGGGAAGAGTTAAATATATATAAATTAGAGAAGATAAATTATATTAAACACCAATGGTTCCAACATATAAAGAGAATGCATGACAATAGAATAACAAAACAGGCACTAAATTATAGACCAGGACGTCGTTCAATAGGACGTCCTAGAATCAGATGGGAGGATGACTTTGGGCCGGAACGGGCAATATAGCCTATCGCTGAAGCGGAAGAAGAACAAGAAGAAGGAATGAGCATTTAACCATTACTGCTGCAACGCACGTGTCCCAACATATTGCTATATTAATTTTACGTTATTCTCAAGTAAAGTTCTACTTGAAAACTAATTCACAACTCGCTTTTTATTCGACTTGCCCTCCTTCTGTAATGACCGATTCAATCACAACGTGAAAATGACGCAATTTTTAGTACAATCACTAAAGTGGTCCAATTCGAAGCAGAGATAATAGGAATAAAAACGACTATTTAATTACATTTTTACACCATTCTTTAAAGTAAACATTACACCATTCTTTCAACAAAAAACAAGCAAGACTAAGGTAAAGATCTGATAAGACCGATGGTATCGTTAAGTTGAATGGTGTTATACTGCTATATATTCAACTTATAGAAGCACTTAGAGCGAAGTGGAGCTGCGGTATCGTGTGCGACTTGCATTCGGGATGTTCCGGGTTCGATGCCGGGCTACCACCAACTATGAATCGTGGGCTTTACATGGTTTCTCCAGGGTCGACAGAACGAAGCTGCGGTGGTTTCTCATCTAATGTGATTTAATTTCCATAATTGCACCTTCATTTCTGTTTTTCTCTCAGCTTTCAAGCGTGATTCCAGGTTCATCGTGCATGAGAGTGCGGGCATATAGCATGGGTGCTTGCTCCATGGATTCATTGCTTCGCGTGGTCCCTAAGTGGTTGCCAGGATGAGGGTCGCTTGCACGTCCTTTCTGGTGGCTCGGCAATGGAACGGGTCATCCGGTTTGGTAAAGTTAGGGACTTCCACACGTCTCTGGTGGCCTGTCTGCTTGTGGCCTCCTGCGATTCCTTCACCCCATCCCATTCTCTGGGGTGTGTCAACCGCAACAGATCTGCAGAAGTCGCAGTGCGCGAGATAACCCCTCTTGTCCACCTTTTACTATTTACAGAAGTTGATATCTGTTTTTGCATACTCTTATCATGTATTTGCAATGTACTCAGTAGATACAGAAGGTACTGCATTCCACCCAAAAATTGGATACCAAGATTTCACCAGAAATACGTGATTTACGCACCCCTGAATTAAAAAAAAAGCTTTTATAGAAAAAGATCAATGTGTGTGTGCGTATAGACAGCACAACTCAAAAACGAAAGGTCTGTTAAATACAAATTTTGGCATTTAAGTTCAGTATCTTCTTCCAAGGATACGACACAAAGATTTTCATGAAAATCCCCTCACACCCAACTACCCTTTAAATGTAACATTGTTCAAAAATTTTCATTTTGTCAAAAATGGCTCTAACGATTTTGATTAAAATGCCACATGTTTAAGCTTTCTTTATTACAAACGAAATATACATTTTCAATCTTCTTGGAATAGTCTCTCTAAAGACCCCTTAATTCTGGGTGATTTTTGTATAACTGGTAATCCGTAAGCGATACATCTAAACTTACTTCACAACAGGATGTAAAACACAATTTATGTCATATACATCTTTCTTGTAGAGTTAACCGTTTCCGAGAAATTGGTTTCCATTTTAAACTGTCTAGACTCTTTTCAAACGGTGAGTGCTTGTCTATTTCATCTCTCTTTTGTTTTACTGCTGGCCTTGGAGTGACAATCGCAATGACTATGAAAGACAATTCAAAGATAGCCAAAGCTATTAAAATTTTGACTCGCTTTTGGGCAATGTGTTCCTTTATTTTCCCTTCTACTTATCTACTTACCATTCCTGGCAATGTGTTTCTTGATTTGCATGATGTAGATAAAGGTATAATATTTTCTACGAATAGTTTGTTTGCATAACAGATAGAGGAAAACATGAATGGGACACATCACATATTTTTTTTGTTTTAATCTAAGCGCTTAAAAAAGGGGCTTAAATAAAAAGAATAAGACCATTAAATGCAAATGGAAATCGAAATATCCCGGTTATAGTATGAACACGCAACAAAACTCTGAATACCTTTAAAAGCGTCTGCAGTGCTGAGAACTAAATGCAGTCCGCCATTGTTTAATGGCATCTGTATGCTTTCCACTGAGGAACACTGCTGCTTCGTCGTTTAAGCTATTGGACGCAATTGCACATTTGTTTGCGGAACGCGATTCTCCTTCGGGCCTCAATTACACATCTGTGTATCCACCCTTCCCTTTATTCGCATAAGGCCAATTGGATCCATGTCAACATTGAGTAGAGCAACAGATTGTCTCAACGTTAAAAAACATGTGGAGGTAAATCGGATACCTCTTGTCTATCTAACGCACACATGCTGCCTTTAGCTTCGTCCTTTTGTACTTTCGCGCTGTTACCAAGTTGCTAATAGCATGGTGTAAATATTCAGAATGTCTTATAACTAATACTTTTCAGCATCGTCATATTCTTCTATGCAGAATATTTTCTTCTAACAGGTTATGCTTTTTAGAGACTTTATAGATTTCTGTGGATTCAACTTTCCAAAGAAAACGTGTTTTTCAATAAAAACTCCAATATTTGCTGTTTCTCTGCTTATCAAGCAGTAACAAATAAACTAAAGGCCAGAACGCAACAATTTGTTTTTAAAAGTAAACTATTATCTGTCCATCCTTACTTCACCGGCGATGTAAACATATCAGAATGTATTCTTCCACGAACGCACGTGTACACACCACGTGGTACTAAGCGGGTTCGTCTGCCGTAGAATTGTAAAACCGCGTACCTAGGTTTGGCAGGAAAAGAAATAGTTATCTACTTTTACTGTTTACAGATAATGATGATTAACTCTATTAAATGTATAATAAATAAAACACAACAAAACAGGTAGGTGAGTCATATATTCAGTACGAAATGTGAAAATGCAGACATGTTGTTTTGAAAGTTGCTGAAGTATTGCATACGTACATTACTCCAACAGTTTTTGTTTTGTTTGTTTGTTTTTTTTTTCGAATTTTAACATTCACATATGCACAACTATACACCACATAGGGGCGGGGTTTCTCCGGGTTCTCCGGTTTCCCCCGCCATCACATTCCATGTATCACCGGTGTCATCGCCTGCGGTGCCACAATTAGTAAAAGCGGGCGTTAAACACTACAAAAAAAATACACCGCACATTTCTTTAATATAGTGTCGTAATGCAGTGACTTGCCAGAACTGCTAATCTGAAGATGGAACTGGTCCCACTCCTTCAAAATACGAGTCATTTGCTGCAGTTGCAATCGAACTGTCTGAATCATCACTGGGATTGATAATCAGTAATGTCTACCATTCCCTCCAAATCTTACTTTGTTCACTCTTTCCGAACAATATGTGAAACACATTCACTGCATTTTCGGCTGTCACTTGTTGAAAAACTGCGCCTCTGCTAATTAATGTTTTGCATACTTTGTGCTGCTTTTGGAAACACCAGTAAATTCTACCGTTAAGCTAAGAATATTACTTAACGAAAAGGTAAGGTACTTTTCACAAAACTTATTATATAACTAGGAATAATTCTTTCCTTGCTTATATTTCACTACACTAGTATTACAAGTTTCCGCCATTACTTGCTGACTAGAAGCAGTCGTTAAACTGCACAACGAATACGCATTGGTATATAAATAAATAATGATTTAATGATCAGTAAATTTTGTTCTTTAATTAATCATACTGTTATTTAAACAAAATTGCATACAGTAATACATCTTGCTCACTCGGTAATTTAGGAGGAATTATTTTGTGATAGAGAAAAGCAGTAAAACGATCAGCAACCAATCATAGCCATTGCAACCTGTAGATTTTTATTACATTACCAGTGAAGTAAGGCAGGAAGATAATAGACAGCTAATACCTGTCTACTTTGAATTCTATACTTTTAATACGAAGAGCGTTATAATTTTTAAATGAAAGATTATCGGAAAACTCTATACCTATGCGATTAAAAAGTCAGCCAGGAAAAAACCTTATGTTGTTGGGTTTACATCGGAGACCAAGCGAGAGGAAATGATGAGAGGGTTGGAGACAGTGTTTATAAGTAGCTGTAACATTTGCTTTTAGTGTATATGACAAACAAATGTCATCCATCTACCCAGTCGCGAGGCAGAAAGACGTAAACGTTATCAATTGTAATGAAATGTGTACCTTCAAAGCTTGGAGGAGGGTGCGGGATGCACAGCGACATTTCCGCGTGGACCGTCCCTTTCTTAAGGGGCGACATATGCTAAAAATGGCGATTTTTTAATTTTTTTTTTATTTTACTAATTAACTGCTAATACATTCAGCTTTAGTTCCCAAAGTGTCATAACCTAATTCGAATTCTTTGCGGTCCAAATAAATTAAAAAGTTAGGACTTGTCATGCCACGCCCACTTTTTCTGCTTGCTTGATTATCAGCTTTGATCCCTTGTTGCTCTACATTTCTAACAGGGAAACATAGTTATACACATTTAGAAGGTATGTTTCTTTAGTTTCTGACCAGGAAGAAGCTGACTACAGTTATGGTGGATTTTAGGCAGTAGATCACTCACTAAATAAACAATCAAACAAAATAATCTTTTCTCGTTTTCTCAATTTAATAATTTTTCACACTTATGTACCTTTTTCTTGGAAACTATTTGAGATATTGCAATGAAATTTTGTACACACATATTTCAATCCACAATGAGTATTTTGGTGCAGCTAGTTTTCTTTTGATTTAGATTCTATAGGTATTGTGCTATGACATACACAATAATTTGAAATAAAAAAACTCACGTACCTTGAAAAGTAATGTAAGGGAGATAGAGAGAAAAAAACTTCTGCGCCAAAATATAGCATAATTCTAATACTTTATGTACACTTGTTTCCAAGCAACTTCACCAAAGACATACTAAGAAAAAGTTACATAATTTTTTTTATGTTCTTAAAATTCCAATGTATTGTAATTTCTTTATTTGTCGACAAAATTACTTATAAAACAGCACAGTCATAGAAGATATCAATACAAATAATGTTGCAAAATTTCAATGCTTTAGGATAAAAGCTATGGCCATGATGGAAATTTTGTTGTGTCGAGGTAGTTCTGCTTACGTCCCTCCTTAATAACTTGGGTTCTAGGGAGCTACGCGTCAACTGAATCTATATTCCCTTCTCCCCCACCTTATTCCATCTGGTACAATGAGTTTTTATGAGAAAACCCGTGATTGAAGCGAAATCTTTCCAACTTGACTACTCTTCATTAGTACCTATAATGAAGGAATTATATAGGTATTGATTTAATATTCGTCTGTGTCTATGTTTTTACTTTCTCTACTACGTACACTGTACATAGGTGAAGAAGGTATTGCGGAAATGGAAATGGAGTTTTATTTATGGACGCTCTTTAACTGCTGCGGTTCTCAGCTTCCCATTCTATACTGGACGTGAAATACCGCTTAATTTTGCTCAGAGGCCTCTTTTATCAGGCTTGAGGTTCTTTTACGTGCCGTAAATCTACTACACAGGACTAATGGCTTTACTTCCCTTCCGAAGGAAGTCATGCTAAGGATTTTTACGCTCGAAAATATCCATCGTCCTCCGCCGGGTTTGAACCCGCGACCTTGGGTATATGAAGTTAGCATGGAAACCACTATACCACGGAGGGCAACTGAGAAGGTATTTCCTTCTATCCAAGAATTGATACAGAGATTTAACCGGAAATATAAGTTTAATCAGAAAAAATAAACCTTCGTATTTTCTTCTTCTTTCCTTAAGGTGCACTTGAGGTAATGAGTGTATATAGTGAGTGCCCTTTGTGTGCGTGTGTATGTGTGTGAACCGGATAACTCAAAAACGAAAAGTTGGTTAAATACCAAACTTCATATTTAAGATCAGCATCTTTCAAGGGTGTGACAGAAAATTGAAATCCTCCACCCCAAACTGCACTTTACAAGGAAGATATTTTGAAATGTTGGATTTCTCAAAATTGGCTCTAACGATTTTGATTAGAATGCACATATTAAGGATATTCATATAACAAATAAAATGTACGTGCAGCTTGATAGCGCGACAAGGGAGAGAGCAACAGAACATTAGTTTAACAATTAAAGAGGAAATTACCTAAACCAAGAAAGACTTAAATAAAAAATACTGTTACACGAAAAAATAAATATATTTTCAAGCTGATATTGTTTTTATTTCTTAATATACAACCTGTGTTGCTTAAGATGGAGCAGTAATGTAGCAATATTCTGCAGCGCAAACTGAAACAAAACAAAATTCTATTAGGAATTATAATGCTATGCATTTAATATATTCCTCATTTACATTTATAAAAGCTATTCCTAATTAGCAAAATAAATGACACAAAAATGGAATGTAATTAAGTAACTATTTTCTTTCAAATATGTTTAACTTATTGCAGTTACCAGAATGTGTTACATTAAATGAGTGTAGGTACTACTTTAAAATGGCTTTTTGTTTATCAACAAAAGAGGGCCGCGCCGTGGCCGAGTGGTTAAACCACTCGCCTCTCACCTAGACGGCTCGGGTTCGATCCCAAGTGACCGCATGTCGGGTTTTCTCCGGGTTCTCCGGTTTCCCCCGCCATCGCATTCCACCGGTGCTCTATCTTCATTCATGTATCATTGGTGTCACCATAAGTAGTTAAAGCGGGCGTTAAACACTACCAAAAAAAATGAACAAAAGAAATTCCTTCATTCGCATTCATTTTATGTCCTACACCTAATAGCTTAAAAATTCGTTTACTTACTTTTGAAAATAATTTGCAATTAAAATCCTTCGCGCAGCAGCACAGACAGCCTGTTCTCTACGCGATTTAATGCAGTCAATTCTTCCAAGAGTTGGTCCCATAGAAGAAATGAATTGAGGTTAATGGAGCATCTGGTGCGATATTTTCCCCACGTTGGCGTAACAAGTAGTGAACTTCTGTAGTGGCCACAACAACCACAATATGTTTCTTAATTTTAGTCTAATACCTAAAGCAAGAACAGGAAACCGCCTTCTCCAAATTCCAAACAGACTCTCAAAGGGATTCCTAGAGCGAATTTCTGATCCGTTAAATAAATGCTCTACTGGAGTTTGTGAGTATTCAAGAAGTGCCATCATGTATGCCGTTGATGCATATTCTCCAACGACAACACCATGAACTCCGCTTTCAAATTTGACACCCAGAAAACAATTGTTGAATATTGTACTATCGTGAGCAGAGCCTGGCCTCGTGACACAACGTTTGTAAATTCCAAATTGACTTTGCTTATTGCCTGCGCATTGAAGGAAAAATAATGTTTCCTGTTCGGAAGGAGCTCTGCATTGTTCTCACCTATTGGAAGAAGAAAAAGTTAACTAAGTTCAACTTTTCAATGAAAAGTTACCGTTTATAGAACTGGAGCATTTTAGTATAAGTATTCACTTACCTGGTAAGGGAATCCCAATGTGAGTGCATTCTATAGCACTTACAACTTTTGGAACATTGCAGTTCTGTAGAACTGTAACTGTTTCCTTTTCAAATCCACATCCTCCTCAAGGAATTGAAGATACTCCGGAGAAAGTGAAGCAGTGGCAGCACTAACTCAATTCACAATTCTTCTGTGCACATAACCTATTAAACAATCATTTAAATGATCAGTAGTCTGCTTTAAAATTGTTTTATTGTTCTAAATTTTAGAAAATCCTAAATTTAAGATTATATGGTATAAAAAGGCATATTATTTAGGAATAGAAACACGGAGCTACGAACCTAACCTCACTGATGGTTACTATGACTAAGCCGTTCCTTTATCATCCTTATAATCAGTAAGAAAGGCGTTAATTCATTTCTGCTACTTACCGGTCAGATACATACTCCAAATTAGCTTCAACTTCTTTGAAGCAAGCGAAGCGCTGAGGCTTTTGTTAATCGGAACCTGGATGCGAAATCCCTATCGCGTAATTTACAAACCATTCAGTTCTATCGCGAATCCATCTTGGTTGTTCTGTAGGGTAAAAATCCTCATCCTCGTCGCTAGAAATATCCTCGAAAATCATTCTCATTAATCTCTCAGCCATTGTATAATCCTAGCAAGTAGTTACTCTGGACTTTATTTCACGTTACTCCACAATATTTCGCCAGTAAAGTTACGCTTTGATTTACCATCAGATACGTGATTTACTCCAGAGTTAGTTGATGGTGAAACACTGCTCGCAAGTACACCATGTTGTACTCGAGAGCAAAATTTACTACACGTTTTTTATGAAACCGGACCTTGGAAAGACCCCTGTGACCATTCACTTTCCATTAAATATGTTGTAGGTTTGTCAACTGCACTTTAGAGAACATGAGATCGAGATTATTACTGTTTATTTACATTTCAACAATCTTGAAATACAGTTGAGTAACCCGTTCTTGACCACAAACAATGAGATGAAATGTGTTTTTGTTGCCGTTGGTTCCATATTTTCCAGGATAGAGATATTAATGCATTTTAAGGTGATGGGCCCAATCTTGTTTCAACACACGTTAAAATGTATTCGACTTGGATAACAGTTGAAAACGTTAACATTTAGGAAAGGAAAAAAACGAAGCGTCATACCAGAGGCATTAAGCATATTATGTTTATATTTCTACAAAACTCTGCAAGGTATGGAGGTGGCAGGAATGCTTTAGGAGAATATGTAATTAATGAACTTGTGAATTATTGCAATAGTCAGGCATACTTAAATATTTCTGAGGTGCTTTGCTTTCTCAGTACGTTACCAGTTTCTTTTAATAAATTGACATTAACGACGGTATTCCACTGCGAGTTTAAACGTATGTGCAGGCCGCTTTTGGCTCTAGCAATACAATTGAAACGACTTCAAAATTACCCTTAATGCAATAAAAACATAACTTTCGCGTACTGTACTGGTTTGACGGACTCAATAAAAGCACAAAGGTGTGACGTAATATATTGCATTGCAAGGCTTTCTCTGGTGTTACCTCATCTCGCCTGCATTTTCTGCTGATAACGCGTAGTTCACTATTTCGTGACATGATTTACAAGATAATATTACATCATTAGCCAATCGCAGCTGGGCGCCTAAGGCGAGAGCAAACAATTGATGTGGCAACAGTGCGTTCAATATAAACTGTACTACCTTTTAAGCGTGAGACGCGCTATTGCATGCTTATCGGAAAATGTAAATAAGGAGGGAATATCTGATTTCTGGTTAAACACCGATATCACAAATAGTATCAGTATATCTGCATCCCAAGCAAAATAAATATCTAAAAATATATGATGGATTCAAAGAAGACGTTAACGGTAGTGTCAGAGGCTACAGAGGATGTCTACTATATTCTACCCTTGAACTTAATATAGGTACATTAAATCTGAATATAGTCTATTCACATTCTTTTCGGCCAGCTGTTGGAAAAGAGAGAGGGGGGAAGACCGGTTCCTGAATCAAGCTACACCCTTCCCCCTCCTACAATCCCTAGCCGAGAAGAATAAATGGACTGTATATTGTATTATAATATAATTAAAGTGATCTCCTGCACCATCGTTAAATACAAGCACGGAAAGACTGTTCTGAGGTCGCGGACTTATACCTAACAGGCAATGGATTTTTTCGGAACTACAAATCCTTCACAAGGCTTCCTTTGGAAGGCAAGTAAAGCCGATAGTCCCGTGTCGTAGATGCACGTGATAGATCCTCAGAGGCCTCTGAAAAAATGTTCGGTCTTTCACAAGCAATATGGCATGGGACACGCTGGAGAACAATAGTACAAAAACGTAGTTCAAACGCGTCTAAATAAAACTGAATTTCGGCTTTCTACCTAGACTTTTAAATGTTTAAATGGGAACTAGAGAATCATAAAGAATACTGGTACTTACATACGCTGGATCTGGAGCCTGATAGAGGTAGCAGTAGAGAAGTTGTTCCTCACGGAGCAGGTACATGAAAGTGCAGTGATTGTTGTGTGCATGTGAAAATCTCGTCACCTGAGCCAAGGGATGCTTAAACAGAGACTCCGCAGTGCTGTTGGCACTGCATTCTCTGTTGTATCCCACCACACACCCATCTTGGATCCCAAGATTCACCTGAAAACACATAAATGCAGATGGTGTTTCAAAACGACGCCGAACCAAGATGTGGACGTTGTTACTCAAATTATGTATGATACTAAAATAAAGCTTTCAACGCCAATAACATCAAGAAAATGAAACATGGTCAATGTCGATAAAGAAGTTGCCCAGGAACAAAGTCGCGGGCCTGACCCACGCTATCGAAGATATTGCATCGAGTCATGTGTTTTACCAGTTTTCGTAAACATACTACACAGTAGTTAGATGACTTTGACAGATTCCTGTCTTAAGAAACCCCGTTAAAATACACACCTTTAGTTATTCGTTTAGTCTATGAACATAGAATCATCACAGTCAACAAATGAAATGAAATGACTGGGTAAATAAGTTGGGATACATACGCCGTTAAAACTTTTGGAGGGAGGCAAGAAACTGATAAAACAACAAGGTAATAGTACTATCAAACCATAATTATAGATAAAACTAAACAAAAGTAAATCTCTTTTGCAGTGATACAGGAAGCTTATTTTACTGTCTTGTTTAAACATTTACACGCTAATTTGCACGTTCTTGTTGTTACACAGAGTAAGTTGTTGAGGGTTTACTATCAGCGTAATTACAAAAGTATTAGTCTAATAAGTACAAGACACTAGTGATTTTGGTAAAATACGTGTTTCGCATTCAACAGCAAACAGAAGCCTTTTGAATAATTAACTATCCTTTGCTGCTATACCTGAAAGCTACTTTGTGGATAACGAACAAGGAGAAACCTGTAATTTTTTTTTTTTTTTTTTTTTTCATGACACGTACCTGCCATAAACACTTTCTATGATGCGAGTATGGGGGCATCACACTAGTGCTTCATGCGCTGCCTAATCTCAAAACAATGTAACTTTTAATATAACATAAAAACATAGCTAAAGGGTTTAGAAGCTGTAACATAAAACTCAGGATATATTCACGTATAAGAGTGTTATACTCGTTCAGTGTCGTTTCGGAACAGCTTATATGTAACACCTGTGTATTGGATATACACTCTCCAATATGATTTCCTCGCCAGGGATACAAACATCGTATTCCGCTACTTTATTTTACAAAGGAACGAGGTCATGCTTGAAATTGCTTTTTAGCCTTACTGGGATACTTGAATCAGTTTAATGCGCACACAGGAATCTCTCCATGATAGCTCAAGTGGAAGAGCATATACACGGAGAGTCGAAAATCAATTATTCGAATTCCAAGCGTGGTAATGCTTTTTACTTTTTCTATCGCGGACATGGTAGTTATAGAAGGAATGCAATTCAATTAAAAATTCGATACGCGGATTTCATCAGAAATGAATGAAGCCCCATTATAACAAAAAAGCATTTTACCTTTTCTACCACAAATAGCAGGTAGAGAATGTATTAATTCCATCTTATTTGATGCTGGGATTTCAGCGAAAATATACGTTTGAAGCACCCTGAATTCCAAAATAGCATTTTTAGAGAAAGAAAAATATAAATACTAAACTTGGTTTTTATGTTCAGTACCTTCCAAAAATGCAACACGAAGATTTTCAAGATCAAAATATTCAAATCACCCAGCCACTACCCTTTACATAGCTTCTTTTTTGGAATTCTTTGATTTTGTGAAAAGTGGCAGTAACGACTTTGATTGAAATACTTTTTGATTAGGGTCTTTTGAGACAGTGAAAGGAGGAGATAAGGATATCAGGTGACTGTAGGGAGCAAGAACATACTTTCGACAAACGTAACCACCAGATAACCGGTTTCCTACCATTTCCCTTTGCTGTCTCAAAAGACCCGGGCCGAAGAATACAATCATATCTTGGAGACAAATAAAATATACATATTTACAACACGCAATTTATTTCAAATAACTATTTGTAGCTACAGCCATTTCCTAGATATCATTTATCAATGTTTCGAATTGTTCTGCACTTATTCTTTTAAATTCCTGTAGATTTTGGTTGTTTTGCGCGTTATCTTAGAAAGAGGATGAAGTTTTAAGCTAGATTTAAAACATTTGACTATCGTTATTCCTATTGTATCTATAACGAAATGTGTAATGTAACTATTTTCAGAAATGTCTATTTCGATTAAAATGAAGTAGACAGAAAACTGAACTTTCAGAACAAATTGTACACCAAATAATAAGCCAAGGAGGGTACAGAAATTCAGGTCAATGTAACACATACGATTTTTTAAACACACACATACACATACGATTTTTTAAAGAAAAAAATCGTATGTGTGTGTGTTTGTGAACAGCGTCACTCTAAAACGAAAAGTCAGATAAATACCAAACTTGGATTTAAGTTGAGTATTTTCCAAGCATTCCATACGACAGTTTTCAAGGAAAATTAGCTTCCTTCACTTCGCTACCTGGCATATTTTCCCAACTTTTTTATTTTCTCAAAATGGCTCAGTTGATTAAAATACAATATATTAATTATATTTACTCGACAAAATTCATACCTTGAATTTGATGAGAATAACCTGTAAGTCCTCTCCGTTCAGAAGGAATATCGTATAACCATGGGTAACTGGCACGTATACATGAAAACGTGCAAAAAAATTGTTTAAAAAATACACCTTATTTTAAATCACTTTCTTTGTGGGTTAACTCGGTTCTGTTATTTACGGTTCGTATTGTATCACTTTGTAATTCGTTAAATTTTATTGAATTTCAGATGTTTTTCGCGATTCTATAGAAAGAGTATGGCATTTTAAGATCAGCATATGGATTTCTGTTCTTAAATGTTTCACTATTGCTATTCCTTTTGCTTCTGTATCAAACTCTGTAATGTAGGTTTATCTCGATCAAAACGAACATCATATGAATGTGATACATCCGATAACTTTTAAAGACAAATCAAGATTTTCCGGGATTTTCCTCCACTTTAAAAGTTCTAGCAGACAAATTAACATGGAAAAAGATTTTTGGTATGATAAAGAACAAACTAAATTTCAGTTTGCTTGTTGTGGTATTATTTACGATTCTTAATTTTATTAACTTTATACTATTTAAGCTTATATAGTAAATAGGAGAAGTACTATATTCTTATAAAAAATTCAATGTCCAGTTTCATCGGATTTATATTTCTAGACCCCCTGAAAAAAGAACCAAAAAGAGAAAAACAAAACAAACCACGCGTGTGTATGAACACCAAGACTGAAAAAAGACAATCTGTTAAATACTGCACTTGACATTTAAGTTCAGCATCTATCAAGAAGATTTTCAAGAACATTCCCCCACCTCTAACTAGCCTTTACATGCCATTTTTTTTTGTTGGAAAATTAGATTATTTTAAGAAATGTCGTGTGTTTAATATTTTTTTATGATAAATAAATGTATATCTAGAAATTTCTGGGAATAGCCCTTGACGTTCTTTTCATTCTCAATGACTTTTCGAGTGACTGCGAGACAGGATTAAGATATCGATATAACTATATTTAATATACCTTTTATAATGATTAATTTATTTATTGAACAACGCATCTTCCTGTATCCAAAGTATTTATACTCTATCTTCTTCTTTTGCTGCCTAATCGAACTCCACCAATCCTCAGTTTCATACCTTCATAGTCTTGTTTCTGGCATTCTACGTACGTGCCTATTATATTGTAGTTGATCATAAATCACAAAATCTAATAATGTATCATGGACTTTCATCTCTTGTTTAATGATTTTTTTCCAATTTAGAATGTCTAGTGGAACGTCTAAAACAACCCATTTCAGTGGAAAGTAGCTTTAATCTTAGATTCATGTTTCTGCCCCTTATGTTATCGCATTTCTTATTATAGACATATAGAGTTGTATTATCAACTAAAAATCTATAATGATTAATTTGTGTGTTTATGCCGTAAAATGTGTAGAAAGTAGCTGTAAATGGTAATTATATATTTATTATAATTCTTGTTTTTTTATGAGGTCAAAGACGTTTTAGTACGTTAGGCGTTTCATTTTCTCCGAGAAGACTCAAGTTTACATGGAAATTGCCGCGCTAAGATGCCTTAAATAAAGCTGATAAACGTGCAGTGCCGTTGTCATATACCAGTTTATTACAGTTATAAACTCCGGGAAGGTGCTTCCTGTTGCACAAGCACAAGTGTCCTGTAAATAAATGAGTGACGCAACAAAGTAAATTACCGACTGGTTGAGCGAGGCGAAGAAATAACAGTGCGATTCGCCAGAAGTTGCATAATCATAGCAGTGTCCAGGAATACCTGAACAGTGTGGCATATGAGTATATTCTTGTTAAATACATTCACTCTTACGTGCTTCTCAATGTGTTTTAATTTCTCGCCCGAGGCCTTCGACCGCCTAAGAAGTTTTCAATGCGGGCAGATCTCCTGTTCATCCGCTGAGAAAACTATAGACAGGATAATTCGTAATAAAACGGAGATAGCAGAGAAGAGATCTTCAAAAAGGTAACTGACCGACTGCAATCAAACTTCGCTTTCGGCGACACCCGAGTCTTCATCAACGTGCACCTCTGTTATCCGTAGTTAGCGGCTTCCCTCAACTGGTAAACCGTAAGAGATATACAAGATCACTATACAAAAATGTAGATCTCGTTAAAGCAGTCAGTGTATGACTTAAGTTTTTGTCGAGTTGAACATTTCCAAGAAACTTTTTCTTTCTTTCTTTTTCGACTTAATGTGTTTTAACCTGGTTGGTCATTTCGGACAGTGAATGATATTGGTAAAATGATGCCCAAATGATCTCGGCGTCCATAGAGCTTAAAGTTACTCGACATTAAGCTTCTCTGGATAAGGGAATACCCTGAGGGAAAAAAAAAAAAAAAAAAAAAAAAACTTATCCGGGTAACTCAACCAAAGCGAGATTCGAACTCGCGACCTGTTGAATGTGGGGCAGATAAGAAACTTCTTGTTATTGGTTTAAATGCTTCAATACCTATGCTTATTTCAAACGGGAAGTCTTTATTTGTACCAACCCTGCATTTCTTTAACCAATCCCTACCCCTAAAATGTCCTACCGTACCTTACCTACGTATCTACCTATCCAATCTATGTATCTATTCCTATTTATGTATCTTTCTATGTTTATCTATCTGTACCTCGCACCATCTATCCATTTGTGGTGAGAACGGAATTTCAAGGTCATCACAAAGCGAACAACTCTTAAAGATTTGACTACCGTTTAAGCCCACTGAGTTCCCCTATTTCTATTTTACTTGCAAGGACATATGTAATAAAATAATGTCTACAAATGCTTATCTTGATTTTCAGGAAGCAAATAGAACAATAAGCTTCTATAAAAATAGAGAAAGTTGTGTGAAGTACCTCAATAGAGTCTTGAAAGTTGAAGGTATTTTTTCAATCTTTTAATGTGTGACATTTAAAAATTGTTTCACGTGCATTTATCAAATCAATTTGTTTATTGTGCAATGGGTTTTAAACTGACGGAAGAAAAATAATGTTTACTTCTTCGTCAGTTTAAATCACGCGCCCGAACACGTAAACTGTATGATAATTTGTTCTTCCTACAAAAGAATTCCTCTCCGTTGAATTCAGTTTGGAGACAACTACGCTGTGAAGTAGGGAAGATGGTGACCATCTGGTACTAAATCGACCGGAACATCTTGATACCTTCCGTATTATTTGAGATTGCATGCTTACGAGTTGTCTGGTTTGTATTTGCCGATTAGACCGCTAACTCCGCTGTCTTCATAATTATTATCATTTTTACCATACTAAGTAGTATAACATCCGCCATATGGCGGGAATTTAGATGAACAAAATTTTGACAGGCCAGTCACCTAAATGTTCGTCAAGAGCAGAAGCCGGGAACACGCAGTGGAGGCGAAATTTCGAGACAACTTCATTCCTCTATCTAGCGAGTGTAAAACAAGTCAGTGTACGGCCTCACTACAGATTAATGGGTTTGAATAACCAAAGGTGGTAGAAGGCGCAATGGAGGGCTTCCTGCACTGAATTAGTGCCAGTTTCGGAGCCATGGTCAAGACCAGCGATGTCCGAAGGCAATTCTTGCGAGGTATTGACCTCAGAACGTGGTTTCCCACGATTCCAGTCTAGGAGGAGAAATGCTGGTGGGTCACACACACTGTTATACATTTATTCGTCGGTAATGAGCGGTTAAGTTTGTAAGCTAACATAAAGAGAATGCCAGCTTTGAAATACGGGAAGTATCATTTTCAGAGGCTCCACATGAACTGCAAATGAAATTAGTTGCGCTACAAAATTGTACGCATCTAAAATTTTAGAAAGAGCATTGTGTTTACAAACATCCCCTTACGTCTCATAGCGACATGCGCCTGTACTTCACATGGCGTGGAATGAGTTGTTGCGCCTTCTCCTTTGCTCCCTTAATTTTGACATGCCTTGTCAAGACTATAAATACATTTGTTAAAGTTGTTTCTTGAAAACATTACTATTAACTGTATTTAAGAAAGAAACAGCTCAGTAGGTATTTATTAAGGAGACATGGTCGTGAAATAAGTATTATGTGGTTATATATGCAGGGAATTGAATAAAATCATGTAACAGGAACTATGAAAGATATCAAACTGCAATGCTGCACTGTGCAGTGAATGACTTCTGTTAATTTCATTATTTTATTTAATTATTTTATATTTTGTAAATATATTTATTAATATTCTATAAATTACAGTACGGAAACTCATTTTATTTAGGAAGCATTTTTACTGAACGTATAACACAGGGCTACATCAAATTTATAAGTTATGTTTAAGAAGTCAGCATCAGCATACTGTGACATTTATAAGAAAACATGTAAATGTTGCTTTACTTAAAATACAACACTTTTAGTTTACATCTATGAACCTTTACCAAAAGAACGAGTGACGCCGCGGTAGCATGTGCGACTTGCGTTCGGAAATCGCCGGGGCCGACCTGCCTGACCAAATTTTCTCTCTTCCTCTCCTCTCTCTCTCTTCTTACTTTGTATTTTTTATTTCCTTCTTCGACTTTCCTTGGTCGCTAAGCAAACGTTGGGTTGCAGAATAGGATCCGAGAACTTTCCTCTCATCCCTTTCATCCCTACATTTCATTTCCTTGTTATTCCGTGCCATACAAGGCATTGACCTAATCACCCATCTTGAGCAAACTAAAATTGAGAGTTTGCTTGCCTCTTGATAAACCATTGACCCAAGGCAATGGCTAATATGTCGTTGGAGTTGAACGTTCTATAGTGAGGAGGGTAATCCATTAAAAAGAAAGAAAGGAAGGAAGAAAATCTTTCGACCAGATGAATATAAGTAGGAGCTAAAGCTTTATTAAATATATCAAAATTCTACGTCTGCTCATCCTTGAGAAACACATTCCTAAATCTGAAATATCTTTTGTATTACATTCATCGAATTTCTCTCCCCCTTCTGTGAAAGCTATTCCTATAAAGGCACATTCTTCTATCCACTTCATGTTAATCGAAATAAACCCTAACAGAAATTGTCTTATTAACTACTTTCCTGTAGGTACAATGGGAATATAGGAATATCTAGGTTGAAACGATACTCGCATGTTTTAACAGCTGTTACACCATACACACATTGACCTTTTTCTGAATGTTTTTACTCAGGGGTATAGAAATTCGGGTATAGAATTTTTCGGGGGGATAAAATACCTTCTCCACTTACTGTGTACATTGCAGGCATCTGGTCGAGAAAGTTAAAAGAAAGCAAAAAACATTCGTTTGTTCATTCCAAAGACTCTAGTAAAAGTTGAGCCTATATATTCGTGTCACATATATATGTTTACATATTTTATTCACTTGTAGGACATATTCATGCATATATTTTGCTGAATGCTATTACATATAAATCCTGTCTTAGAATTATATGTGCGGTATATATATATATATATATATATACATGAATTAATTGTCGCTTTAATTACTAGAGAATAATTAAAAGTAACTATGTTTTTAATATTGCAAAATAATGTCCATAAAAGTCTTTTCTATATTAATCGAGGCCAATTACAGCGTATTTTTAAAATTCGAATTTAAACTGGCTACTTTAGTAACCTATCTGAATTATTATATAGTCATTTCTCAGTATCGGAGTACATTCGATTTTCAAAAACATTCTATAGTGTCCATCACTATTCCGAATGCGGTTCGCACAGATTACCGCTGCGCCAGCTCGATAGGTGATGTATGACAAGTTAGAATGATTAGGAAGAGAACAATAGTTTGACATTCAGCCTTTGGGTTGACGTCTGAATACACGCTAATCATTTGTTTGTTACACAGATCTGCTTTGTGTCATTTTCAGAGAGGCAGCCATCACGATAAGGAACGTGTTCATTTTAACACTGGGAATCGCTTCCGCTTCCGCTGTGAAACTGGGGCAGACAGCAAAAGCAAAGAAAAGCATTACAGGAAGCTTAACTCAAAGGATGGCAGGGATTCAGAGTTCAGGGAACTTCTACAACACTTTTTTTTCTTTAATATAACTGATGCTTTTTTAAAGACTTATATTTTACTCCTTCTAAAGTACTTCCAGGAATTGAAGAAGGCTTACGTTATCTTCAATTCTTAAAGATGAATGTATATTCTTTCGAATGCTACCTACAGCTTCTTGTTTTTACTTTCTCTACATGTACTATGTACATAGTAAATAGAGAAGGTATTGCATTCCACCCAAAAATTAGGTACCCAGATTTTACCGGAGATACACGTTTTAAGCTCCTCTGTATATAAAAAAAAACATTTTTGGCAAAAGGTCCGTGTGTGTGTCCATGTTTCCGAGTGTCTGTGAACACAATAACTCAAAAACAAAAAGTCGATAAAATACCAAAAACTTGGTATTTAAGTTTGGTATCTTCCAGGGATGCTACACAAAGATTTTGAGGAAAATCCCACAACCCCAAACTATCCTTTGGATGGAAAATATTTCGAAAATTTTGATTTTCTCAAAAATGGCTCTAACGATTTTGATTAAAGTGTCGTATATTAAATATATTTGTACGGAAAATAAAATGTATATCTTGAATTTTCTGGGTATACCCTCTAAAGATCCCTTTATTCTGAATGAGTAACTGGTAAACCGCAAAAGTTAGGACAGGAACATACTACACAAAAAATGTAGATCACGATAAAGCACACAAATTGTCATATGCGCTTTTTCTGAGATATTTCTTGTTATTTGTTTCAGACTTAAAACACTTAAACTTCTTACATGGAAAGTTTTGATGCATAGAAAGGGATTTCAACTGCATAGCAACCAGCTTTTAGCCAGGTATATTCCGTTATTTACGTTCTACTTAACATGAAAACAAGTAATTAAGACAACTTCTGCTATTGTCTATCTCGATTATATACAGTAGATAGATAGAACAAATACGATTTTAACAATAATTTGTAACAGCGATGCAGAAAAAGTCATGTGAATGGAACACATCAGCATTTTTGTTCTTCTCCTCTCGTGACGTATGTGTGTGCGTGTGACTTGGGTCCAAATTGACTTTTGGAATGCGGCTACAATTTTGTATTTCGGTGTGTTGGAGTTTATTGCCTTCTCTAGCACGTATGTACAATGCACATAGTAGATACAGAAGGAATTGTAACTATTCCACCCAAAATTTCGACACCGAGATTTAACCTGAAACACATGTTTTGAGGATCTCTTAATAAAACAGCATTTCATTTAAAGGCCAGTATGTACAGTATAGCTCAAACACGAAAAATCGGTTAAACATCCAAAGTTGGTATTTAAGTTCAGTACCTTCCAAAGATGGAACACGAAGGTTAACAGGAAAATGCCCGCACCCCAAATTAAAGACTTGGAATATTTTTTGAAAAATGTAATTTTCTCATAAATGGCTAATGATTTTGATAAAAATGCCGCGTGTTTAAGATATTTTTGTGACAAATGAAATATATATCTTGAATTTGCTGGGAATAGCCTCTGTAGTCCTCTTCATTTCTGTTGGATTTTATATAACTGCTAAAGCGTAAGAGAAAAGTACTAATTACTCAAAAAACACACAATTTATATTATATACATTTTTTGTACACTAAACCGTTTCCGATATAAACTTTTTAATTGGTTTCAATTTTCAACTACTTAACACTTTTCTGAAATGGGAGGTCACATCATCATACTATTGTTTACTCCTGGCCATGCAAAGACGATTGAATTTCAATTGTTTCATATAGCGTACAGCTGTTAAACGATTTGACTATCGCTTTAGCTTAGGTAGTTTTCTTATTTCCCTTCTACTTACAAGAAAACAAGTAATAACACCAATTCTGTTTATGTTTATCTCGATTAGCACGATGTAGATAAAAGAATAATCTTTTGTAAGAATAGTTGGTTTCTGGAACAGGCAGAGAAAGCCATGCGAACGGAACGCATCAGCATTTTTAAAACAAAAATGCATTAAGAAATATGTTTCCTTATTTTAAGGTTATCTACTTGTTTCAGAATTTTTGCGGATACCGTTCAGTAATTTCAGGTTATGTTATATAGCTTATATAATATTTATTATTTCGTGTTCATTTGAGGTTAAAAGGAATATACTTAGGATTAAACCCTAGCAATATTGAGAGAACTTATTCTGTATTTGCGGTACTCGGTTCTAAATTTCTCTGAATGATATTTTGGTTTAAATTGAATATAAGCGGCTAACATTCTAAGCTCCATGTGGACACGTGCTTCTCGAATTTAATACACAAATACCTGGGAAGCTGCATTAGTTTTTGTGGCTGTTAACTAGGAAACACAAAGTAGTAACTTTATTTCAAGTTTATTTTCTGTTATACAAAAAAGAGGTTGTGTTAAGTTTTGTAATTATCAGAGTTGAAGGACCAGGCGATGACGTTCGGCGAGTTGTGTCTGGGTGGTGGCTTCCACACTGTAAAAGGTTTATCCTGGCGTCCCTGTCGGTACCGCTCGATCGCGTGAGAGACATCCTGCAGGCTAGGGGCTTACGAGACGAACCGGGCGGCATCTGAGGCATTCCATCCCGTCCATCCTGTGCCAACGACATTCAGAACTGCTCGCCCTTCACGGTGGGGTCACGCAAGACCTAACAGGCCCTCAGGGCCTACGTGCTGTGCGCTATCCCAGTGTCTCGGAATCCCGTTCTTGTGTAAGCAACGCTCTTCAAGCAGGCAGTAGAATGTATGACATCGATCAGTGACAATGTTATTTCCTAAGCATATACAACATTTTCCTGATTTTATCCGCACGTAACCATATGAGCTGTAGTCATCTGGCGGGAAAATACGTACAGACCTGCATGTTTATGTTGGATATTGCACTACTTCTCCAGTTCGGATGATACAACCCTTCAAGAATCTGATGTGTTCCATTCACCAACTTTCTCTAGCTGTTCCAAATAAAAACTATTCTTACAAAAGATTATTCTTTAATCTAACTCATACTAATCGATATAAATATTAGTATAATTATTGGTCTTATTACCTGCTTCCTTTTAACTAGAGAGAAAATAAGGAAATACGTTACCCCAAAGCGACAGTCAAATCCTTTAAAAGCTCATTGCTATGTGAAACAATTGACGCTCGGCTTGGTTCTCATGGTCCCGTTTGAAAAAAGTATGTATAAATATTTCAAAGCTGAAACCAACAAGTAATATCTCAGAAACGGCCAGTTCTACAAAGGAAAAAAAAAAAACATATAAATTATATGCTTTAACGGGTTCTACATTTTTTATGCTGTAAGTTCCTGTCTGTCTCTTAAGGTTTACCAGTTACGCAAATTCAGCCAGAATAAAGAGGTCTTCAGACTTTATTACCAGAAAATTCAATATATACATTGTATTTGTGATGTAAATATCTTTAATATACGATATTTCATTCAAAATCATTAGAGCCATTTTTGAGAAAATCAAAATGTTCGAACAATTTTCCATGTAAAGAGTAGTTGGGGTTGAGGGGGTGGTTACTTTCTTGAAAATCTTCGTGTCGCATCCTTGGGAGATATAAAACTTAAATACCTACTTTGGTATTTAACGGAGTTTTCGTTTTTGAGCTATGCTGTCCACAGGCACAGACACACACACACGCGGACTTTATTTCTAATTTTTTTTCAGACTCAGGGACCTCAAAACATATTTCCGGTGAAATCTCGACATCGACTATTTGGGTGGAATACGATATCTTCTCTATCCACTATGTGCATTCTACATACAGGTTAGAGAAAGTAGAAATATGTTTGCAAAAAGAATTAAACAGGCTTTAAAGAGTGTGTATACATTTATTTACTTGTTTGCAGGCAATCGTATACAAGTGTAGACTAGGTCTAATTAAACCAAAAATAAAAAAGAGAGATGGAATTTGGGGGCCCCCCTCCCCCGAATTCCATCTAGTGAGCTCAGTCCAATATCCTGGCCAGAATTGCAGCTGCAAAACCCGGGCGGGCGTTTGAGGATAGGAAATTGTTGTAATCTTCTGAATCTGAGAGTATTCGCCAACGTATAAATCCAATAACCCGAATAATATGCATCTTTCGAATCACTGTTGTAACTTGTACTACAAACCACTCACGCCCATCATAATAATGGTTCCATTGTAATCCAACGTCACCACGCCTAACTAGATGCATGTATCCATTACCATGGCAGATGCATTCGTTAAAGGAAATTAAAATCAGCTAGGCAAGTTCGCAATTATTAAAATATCATTGCTACATTCACATGATTTTCTCTACCCTGTTCTACTGTAGTAATTAATTCGTGGATCAGTTTGCTACGATTCTAAATTCTGATTTTCTCTCTGCCTTCCTTTTTAATTCATTACTAAATTCATTAACAAGCGTTTAAATTTAGAAGAAAATCTCTTTTTAAGGTTTAATATTATACAAGGGTCATCCAGAAAGTGACAGACGATTTGGCTTAACTAAACAATAACGAAAGTTAACAACACAAATCTTAATTTACAAAGTTACAGTACCTTACTCTATTTTTGAACGTAATCGTCATTGTTATCAAGGTTTTTATTGCCACGTGGTAGCAGTTTTTCAATGCAGATGTTATACTCTTCCACCGCTAAATATGTGAGCCAAGATGGCACTGTCACTTCGAGGTCTTCGTCGGCTGGGAAATCTTTTCCCAGTGTCCAAAATGAAACACCGTTCTTCTTAATTCTTTTATCAACATTCAACTCCTCCATAAAGATTGATGAACTTCCACTCCGATCTTTGTCGTGCACACTGATTCTTCCTTGATTGCTCGTAAATTATGCGCCTTTCCTTACTGAAAATTCGTTAATTGCATTATCTCCATGCACTTGCGTCATTTGCCTATAAAATTTGGGCATTCAAAAAAACAAATAAGTTCTTTGGCGGTAGAAAAGTATAACATTGTGACAGTAAATGTCCTGATAGAATGGAGAGTACGTTGAGAAATACGTTAAAGTACTGAAACTTTGTAAATAAAGTTTTGTGTTGATATTTTTGCTAATCATTTAGTTATGCCAAATCGTCACTTTCTGGATGACCCTCGTAGTTATCGAAAGAAAAGATTGTGACCTCGATGTTGGATTAAGATTAATTTTGGGTGTATATATTCATAAATTTCTGAAGTCCATGTCGCTCTTAATTTGTTCCGTGTATTGCATTCTTGTTCTTCCGTTACTGTGGTTGCCTTCAATTGTACCTTCGATTATAATTCTCAAAATACTTTGATATTATAAATGCCCTATGAATTTTATCCTTCTTTTTCTTTTCACATTTGGATCCAAATTTCGCTTTTCGGTTTTGCTCTCTCATAAACGTCTTCCCTGGTAATTTTATTATTATATTATTATCTTTAATCTAGTAAAATATGTAAATTAATAGTATTATGTGTATATTGCTCTTCGAAAGCTGATGTTCATATATGCACTGAAGTTCTTGAGCTTCAAAATTATTGAACATCATAACTGTTGAAATAAGAGCTGAAACTTTTCTGGCGACGAACATACTCCAGGTGTTCTCGGCTTTAAGTCATGTGAGGTGATGTGGAGCCATCGAAGTTTCTGGAGCGTACCTCTCTCCCATCATCAGGATCATATGGCTCCATCGACGTTTCGGGACCGTACTTCTCTATCATCAGGATCATATGTCTCCATCAACGTTTCGGGAGCGTACTTCTCTCCTATCATCAGGATCATATGGCTCCATCAACGTTTCGGGAGCGTACATCTCACCCATCATCAGGATCATATGGCTCCATCGACGTTTCGGGACCGTACATCTCTCCTATCATCAGGATCATATGGCTCCATCGACGTTTCGTGACCGTACATCTCTCCTATCATCAGGATCATATGGCTCCATCAACGTTTCGGGAGCGTACATCTCTCCCATCATCAGAATCATATGACTCCATCGACGTTTCGGGAGCGTAGACTTCTCCTATCATCAGGATCATATGGCTCCAGCGACGTTTCTGGAGCGTACATCTCTCCCATCATCAGGATCATATGGCTCCATCAACGTTTCGGGAGCGTACTTCTCTCCTATCATCAGGATCATATGGCTCCATCAACGTTTCGGGAGCGTACATCTCACCCATCATCAGGATCATATGGCTCCATCGACGTTTCGGGACCGTACATCTCTCCTATCATCAGGATCATATGGCTCCATCGACGTTTCGTGACCGTACATCTCTCCTATCATCAGGATCATATGGCTCCATCAACGTTTCGGGAGCGTACATCTCTCCCATCATCAGAATCATATGACTCCATCGACGTTTCGGGAGCGTAGACTTCTCCTATCATCAGGATCATATGGCTCCAGCGACGTTTCTGGAGCGTACATCTCTCCCATCATCAGGATCATATGGCTCCATCGACGTTTCTGCAGCGTACATCTCTCCCATCATCAGGATCATGTGGCTCCATCGACGTTTCGGGAGCGTACATCTCTCCCATCATCAGGATCATATGGCTCCATCGACGTTTCGGGAGCGTACATCTCTCCCATCATCAGGATCATGTGGCTCCATCGACGTTTCGGGAGCGTACATCCTCCCATCATCAGGATCATATGGCTCCATCGACGTTTCGGGAGCGTACATCTCTCCCATCATCAGGATCATATGGCTCCATATCATCTCACCTGGGTTGAAGCCCGAGAACATCCAGGGTATCATTGTAGAGATTTTAATATTGAAGTACATACATGCAAATCTAATAACACGAATGTTTTTCTTAACGTGTTGAGACAGTCTAATTCATATTTCACAAATCGCGAGCACAGGAAATAATTCTTGCTTGTACAATATTTCAACCAATTATAGAAATGTAAAATATGATTATGTGGTGCTTGCGCCTATTATATCGGACCATACTGGGTTATTACTCAATCTAAAAACGGCTGTGAGTAGTAATGTTACTAACATAAATAAAAGTTTCAGCTAACTCATGTCAGTTGTAACTGGGATAGCTTGCTTACGAATGACGATGGAATCGAACACTGAAACACTCTGTTTTACCATATATCTACAAGAGGCGACCAAGTTCTGGGCTAGCCCTTTTTTCACTTAGCAAATTAAATGTGTATTTTTCGCAGGATTTAATGAAAGTTATACCTAACAAGGTAAATAATTTCAATAAAATTTAACATACTCGAATAATAATAATAATAATAATAATAATAATAATAACAATAATAATAACAATAATAAGACAAAGAAGAATATAACAATTGTAGTTACTCATTAACTAGACCTTAAAATTAAAAAAAAGAAAGAAAAGAACTACCTTCATCTATTTTTGAAATGGATAGCTTCTGATTTTGTACACGCCTCGGTACCGTGCCAAGCTCATATTACCAAAATTTCACCGAAAATACATGTTTTAAGGACCCCTGAATAAAAAGCATTTTTGGTAAAGCTCTGCACGCGCGCGTTTGTGTGGTTGTCTCCCTTTGGGCAGCAAAACTCAAAAACGAAAATTCGGTATAATACCAGACTTGAAACTACCCTTTACATAATATTGTTTAAAATTTTCGATTTTCTAAAAAAAAACTAATGATTTTGATTAAAATGCCGTATATTAAAGATGTTTGCATGGGAAGTAAAATGTGTATCCTGTTTTTTTCTGGGAATAGCCCCTGTAAAAAGGAGCTACACAAAAATGTAAATCTAAATAAAACTCACAATATATCTGTTTTTAGTGCTAACCATTTCCGAGATCTTCCTTGCTATTGGTTTTAATTTTAAAATACTTAAACCTTTCTCAAATGGGGAATCCTCTTCCATTTCATATCTTTTTTGTTTAATTGCTGTCCAAGGAAATACAGCCAAATTATTATTTTTTTTTGTAGCGTTTAACGTCCACTTTTACTACTTGTGACGCTGCAGGCGATGACACTGGTGGTACATGAAATGAAGATGGAGCACTGGTGGAATGCGATGGCGGGGGAAACCGGAGAAAACCTGCCCCTGTGCCGCTTTGCCGAATTTTTATGTCAACCGCATAGCGACAGCTTTTAAAAGATTTTACTGTCACTTTCCCTAGTGTATTTCCTTATTTCCCTCCTACTTATAAGGTACCGAGTAATAGAGTCATTTTTGCCAATGTTTATCTTGATTAGCAAGATGTAGATAAAAGAACAATCCATTGTAAGAATAATTTGCTGAACGGACAGAGAAAGATATTTCCATGTACCCGTCGATGGTATAATAGTTGGAGCACGAGGCTGAGGTTAGTTCGTGCCGTTTGTTGCTCTCCGTTGCTATAGGGAACCTGTTTCTGTCTACATACGCCGGAGAGTTTTGCTGAAAGCGGCATTTTGCGAAATCCAAGGCAGATCATGAAAAGCCGGCGAATACAGAAAAATCTGATGTGTACTATTCACATGACTTTCTCCATATCCCTGCAACAAATAATTCTTAAAAAGCTTATAATTCTATTTACTTTATGCTAATCAGATAAAAACATTAGCAGAAAAAGTCTTATTTCTCGCATCCTTGTAAGTAGAAGCGAAATAAGGGACAACCGTAGGTTAAAGTGATAGTCAAAAGCTGGTTACTATGTCAATGAAGTTCCTTTGTTTATATGGATAGGAGTTGACACGTTCCAGTATGAGAAAAGTATACGTTTTTCATAGCAGAAACCAAAAATAAGGAATGTCACAAAAACGACGAACTCCACGAAAAAAATGTATATAACATAAATTGTGTGCTTTAATGTGCTCTACATTTTTTGCGTAGTAAGTTTTTGTCCATCTCTTACGGTTTAGCAGTTATTCAAAATTTAGTAAAATTCATCCAGAATAAACTACTCTTCAGAGACTATTTCCAGAAAATTCAAGATATACATTTCATTTGTCAGGTAAATATGTTTAATATCCGAAATTTTAATCAAAATCGTTAGAGCCATTTTTGAGAAAATCAAAATTTTCGAAAAAAGTTCCATGTAAAGGGTAGTTGGGGGTGGGGGGATTTTTCTCAAAATCTTCGATTCGCATCCCTGGAGGATACTAAACTTAAATACCAAGTTTGGTATTTTACCGACTTTTCGTTTTTGAGTTATCGTGTTCACAGTCACACGGACACACACACGGACCTTTTTGTGAAAATGCTTTTTTTGGATATTGGGGACCCTAAAACATATATTTCCGGTGAAATCTCGGTATCGAATTTTTGGTGGAGTGTAATACTTTCTCTATACTCTATGTACATAGTGCATATGGAGAAAGTAAAAAACGTCAAAATACAAATTCTCCGCAGCCCTTCATGAAATGACGGAGCCAGCTCAAAACTCAAAATCAACCTCAATCGTAAACACAATGAGCCTTAACTAGCTTAACCTATTCTAAACCCACCACCTTGTCCGTAACCTAACCTTACGCTATCTACAGTCTTTTAGAAGCTCCGTCAGATGGCGTATAATAGGCCGGTCCAACACGGGTGGTATGACTGTCCCACCGTGACACACCAACATGTCGCTTCAGGTAGTTTTGAGAATTCACTAAACAAAACATAATCAAAACACTGCCGAAAGTCGCATCATTGAATCTTAATTCTAAAGGGAACACCGAGGTGCCAAGACTGATTTCCTAAAATATCCAATCTAGAGCCTTAATTTTTTGCGCAGGCACTAACGGTAGAAAAAGAAGCACTCATGCCAATTTCATTCAAATATTTTTTTTATTCTAGATATATTAATTTATACGTTTTAATTAGCTAAAATAAAAGTCTATCTTCTGCTAGATACATATATTAAGCTAAATGCACCAGTTTTTAAAATTACATTCCTTGATATCTCTGTAATAAATTTTGTTTGAAATTTTCCTTTTCCTAAAGTGGATCGTATTTTTGTTTTAAATTATTTTACATCACAAAGTGTAAAACTTAAAAAAAAAAAAAAAAAAAGAAGGGTAGCGCTTGATTATAACAATTAACTTTTTAAAACTAATCTATGACCAATATCAAAATTCCAATTAGATATTTTATTATACACATTTGTGCTGTGGTTTGAGAAAAAAGTTCAGAGCTCTAGCTGTATTTTTGTGGAAGAGAGATTCTGAATGTGGGAAAATGACAAACAAATTGAACCTTAGGAAAATCGCTTTACAGTTTGACATAGAGTTATTTAACCAGCGCAATGCTTTAAAATAGCTTCCAAAACATGTATTACATCCGCTCTAGGAGAATCAAACTTAATAAATATGTACCTTAAAAAGTACCACCCTCCCCAAAACATTCGTGTCCCCTTAATACGCAATAGTATAAATGAACCATTGATCGAAGAAATTGTGTCTCAAATCTCCTTTTCTAAAGCTCTAAAGCAGTCTGTGAGAGAGCTATTTCTTCTATTCATCGAAATTATGAATACATATTTTATTGAATAAAACACTGCTGCATTCAACAATGAGCAGCGTTCCACCCATCCGCTATCGTCACTATAAAACGCCACCTCTCTCGCACACCGCAGCAACGCGGCAGGTTTTAGCCATGAAGGCTGTGGCTTGAAGTATAGGTATTTAAGAGCGTTAATCTGAGATTTAAGCCGGTGCGAGCTATGAGACCTTTCTTTCAGGGCGCTCTAGATCCAGGCTATAAATATGGGTAAGCTATTTCTGAAATAATCCAGAACTCAAATTCTCTTTGCATGATTGTGATTCATTTCGATTGGCTTTACAATCCGTTCACGAAATTGAAATCACCAATGCAATTCAGTGCTTCTCTTGACGCGAAAATTCTATATCTCGCGATTCTTTTTGTTTATCAATTCCGACGGAAAATCTATTTACTTCCTCGGATCAAAAATATTTTATTACTTTCCAATTCAATAAGCGGAAGTCAATTTGTATCCCGCTGCAAGTATATACGCGTTTCTCAATCCACGCGGATACCTTGCTGCTCGCGACGTAGCCTAGGATTCCCTGCCTATGAAATATTTATTTATTTATTTATCGTGGTTAGAGTCATAGTCGACTTTACTCGACGACGAATAATCTCGGAGTGCCTTTTCCATCTTATGATCAGCCACTGGCATCACAACCAAGAAAATAAACACGTTATCACGGTACTTGTTTCCAACGAAACAACATCGCAGAGAGAAAACCAAAACACGTACCTATATCTAACGAAAGCATACATAATAATTATATTTGCATCCAGCAATTTTAATTTCAGTATATAACAAGAAAACATCTGAACAACAAATACACTAAATGGAACACAATTTACAAAATGCCGGCACATGGGGTACGATGTAAATATTGGTTCAGGTTGCTACTGCAAAATATGCGTTGGACCAGCCAGGTGAATAGCATGGGAAGAGAACTGACACTTATTGAGTGCAGGATACCTTTTCCCTTCATTACCCTTTATTCCATAAAATCCACTTCCTCATGTTCATGCCTGGCTACGGACCGACCCCTCGTAACAGATTGTCCATTCTGTGGTTTCGTGCCGTTGGCTCCCCGACAGGCTCCTGATCCCTAGGTATTGGCTTATAAATCCTAAGGGGGTGTCAGTCCTACAAATACGGGAAGGGTAAGCCGATTACGAAACGAAACCCTTTAGTCCACATTCGCTTATTCAAACCGGCTAGCCTTTACTCCACTTTTGTTTCAACAAAGCCGTACATTGATTTATATTGCACTGGCAAGATTGTGAAAGGAGGTTGTCACTATGTTTCTCCTCCACTGCGACTTCCCGGCTCGTGGTGAATAATGTGAAACACATACCGCCAAGGTGTTAACTAGTGTACAGTTCTCATTGGATTTTATTTTTGGGGCTTTTATACATAAGATCTCTCTCTCTCTCTCTCTCTCTCTCTCTCTCTCTCTCTCTCTCTCTCTCTCTCTCTCTCTCTCTCTCACACACACACACACACACAAACACACACACACACACAAATTCACTCTCTCATTCATACTTCCAGACTTTTGTGAAAGATAGGGAATAATCTTAGCTAGAGAAAAATTTTCATCCCAGCCGGGAATTCTCACTATTTAGTTGCTTCACGCCATATCATGAAAAGAGTAGGGAATGCCATGGGCAACATATGTCCATTCACTTTTTAACATCTGATTATCGGTTCCGCAAAACCTATCCCCATTATATCGAAAGAATTGCATAATTAAACTATTTCTGCAAATGTTTATTTCAATTAGTATAAAGTAGAAAAAACATATATTGCTTCAGAATAATGCGTATAAGTTATATTTATATAAAAGACAATGGGTACAGAAAGATATGTGAATGTTATATTTAAAACTCTTTTATTATCGATTTCCGTTTTCCGCTACGGACAAACCAGTCCCAGGGCTCATTTGATTATTTTACTTATTTCATTGTATTTATAAGTTTTATAATGTATTGCATTTTGTGTATATTAGTGTGTGTGTTTTATATTCAAATTAAACTGATGTATACTTTGACTTGCACGAATGTGTCAAATGAATTTTTTAGTATGTAGTAATAACACAAGAATGTATTTTTATAGAGCACATTAAGTATAGTAGAGGCCTCAAATACAAATGGTGTGATTGTATGTCTATTCTGTGTTTTTGTAACCCAAGCTTTAAGCACGAGCTTTATACATTTTTTTTCCATAGTATATAAAAATATGTATACATGTATATGTCTATGTTCAGTGGCTTCCTGGCCTAAACGAACCTACGGAATGCTTTCTAATCTAATCATTAACGTCTATGCAGACTTTATTTATCGTTAATTCCTGGTTTCTGTTGCTGCTCTTTGCTTATACAAAACTCCTTCCATTTTCAATTAAAATAATTCTTTTTTTGAACCTCTCCTCTAATAAATTCTTGAGCGTTATTGCTAAACTATCTCTGATGCTATTTGTTTAAATCGTACTATTTAACATACCATTCGAAGTGCGCAATAATCAGTAATAAAACCTGGGAAGGTGGCAACCCTGTTTACAGCCGCCATAAAATCCTCCTGGAAATAAAAACCAGCACGATAAACGGGGAAAAGCATTTGACGCGTTTATCTTCAAGGAAGTTGCTGCATAGCTATTATTTATTTTCTTGACCTTGTTACGAACAAAGAGATGAAAAGTGCTCGTATTCCGTCGTCATAACTTTGCGCAAGTAATGTGCCTGCTGCCCTTGGCTCTCATCAGTAGAACTAGCATTTCTATGCAATAGCATACAGCAAAATATGTGCATAAATATGTAGTAAAATCAGTGAAATATGCAAACGCATATGTAACATTATTATTAGTCTTTTAAATGAACAAATAAAACCAAATGTGTTTTTTAAAGCATTTTTACTTCTTCTACACGTACTATGTACATAAGGTATAGTAATCCACCTAAACGTTCAAGATTTTAGTAGAAATATATGTATGTTTTGAGGTCACTGATTCCAAAGGCTCGTTTTTTAATTTCTCTAACACATATGTACATAATAAATACAGAAGTTTTTGTGTGTGTCTGTAGACAGCACATCTTAAAAACGATAAATCGGTAAAATACAAAATTTGCCATTTAAGTTTAGTACCTCCCAAGGATGCGACACGTATATTTTCAAGAAACCCTCCCCCCTTGGAAAAATTTTTGAAAATTTTTATTTTCTTAAAAACGTCTCTAACTTAATATTTACATGGCAATTAAAATGTATATCTTGAATTTCCTGGAATATTTTCTGAAGATCTGTTCATTCTGGATGAATTTTGCACAGCAAATAAACTGTAATAATTTGACACATATTAAGTAAAAAATGTATATCTTTTTAAAACACAAAATTATGATCCTTAAATTTTTGTTGTGGAACAAACTTCCCTTCTATGTGCTTGTAAGGAACTAAATAATAAGATAAATTATGCTAATGCTTATCTCGGTTAGCATGGGGTAAAAAGAAGGTTACTCGTTTGTAAGAATTTTGTTTTTAGAATAGGTAGAGAAAGTCATGTGAATGGAACACACTAGATGTTTAGAAAAAGCGTGCGCGCACGCACGTGTGTGCATGTGTAAGCCTGTCTTTTGACAGTATAACTGAAACACGAAATGTCGGTTAAATATAAAACTTGGTGTTTAAGTTCACTACCCTCCAAGGATGCGACAGGAAGATTTTCGGGAAAATTCCTCCACCCCAAACTACACTTTACGTGAAACATCTTTCGAAATTCTCGATTTTCTAAAAATGGCTAACGATTTTGCTTAGAATGCCGTATATTAAAAGATATTTACATGATAAATAAAATTCATTTCTTTAATTCTTTGGAAATAGCTTTTGAAGTCCTCTTCATTATGATTAGGTTCGTATGCTGATAGTTCGTACGAGAAAGACAAAAGCTTACTACACTAGAAATATACATCTCGTTAAAACACACAATTTATGTCACATATATTCTTTTGCGGTGGAGTTAACAGTTTCCTAGATATTCCTCTTTATTCGTTTCAATTTTAAACTAATTAACCTTTTCTCAAACGGGAAGTTCTTTTTCGTTTCATACCTCTTTTGTTTTACTTCTGGTCATCAAAAGAGAGCAGAATTTCAATTGTTTCACATAGCGTTCATACCGTTCTGGTCATCACTTTAAACTAGTGCATTCCCTTATGTCGCTTCTGCTTACAAGGAAGCAAGTAACAAGACAGACCATGTTTATATTGATTACTATTATGTAGGAAAAAGAATAGCGTTTGTAGGAATGGTTTATTTGCAGAGCAGATAAAGAAAGTCAGGTGAATGTAACACATCGGATTTTTTGTTACTGCTGGAAAGACCCACAGGACCATGGGCAAAAATAAGCGCCACGCTTATGGTGCTAAGGGTAATTTTTTGGGCGTAGAAGTCCACTACATGCTTTCCTTCGAGAAGGATGAAAATCCGTTGGTCCTGTGCAGCGTTGCAACTTTTAAATGAAATACATTGTATCAACATCTCAGGATTAAACGATTACACTCATACATCTAATAATAAATCCATGGCACGACAGTTCACAAGGAACTTTGGGCTACCGCATGGCCGCTGCGTCCCCCATCTCGGTCCAAAACAGACGTCATGGATGGGATGCAGTATGGTAGGGTGAGACGTGGTCAGCGCTTCGAATCCCTTCCGGCCGGTTAATGCGGTCCTCATGACCTGGAGCCGCCACTTCTCCATAAGGAGCTCCTCAGTTGGCACCCCCCCAGAGACCTCAGGAGGCTGAGTGCACCCCGGTCCACGTCTCCCAGCGGGGGGAAAATCCGCACGCCGAACCCAGGTCTCCCGCTTGGCAAGCAGCTGCGCTACCACCGTGCTAAGGAGACGACCTCATATATCTAAACAACTTTCATAATACTAAACAATGCTGAAGCTAATAAATTCACTTTTGTAGTACTTGCAATATCGATGACTACAGACACCATTAGCACACGTGTTTCTAGATCTACTCATTAAACCCAAAAGGTCCATTCTGATGTGCTGCAGCAATATACGTATTATTTTGTCTAGCACGTATGTACATAGGGGATAGAGAAGGTATTGCATTACACCCATGTTCATTCACCGAAATACATGATTTGGAACCCCCTAAATACAAAAAACAATTTCAGTACAAGGTCCATATGTGCTCTGTGCGTGTGCGAACAGCATAACTAAAAAACGAGAAATCGGGTAAATACCAAATTAGTTATTCAAGTGCAGTATCTTCTAAGGATGCGACTTGAAGATTTTCAGGAAATCCCCACCCCTGACTACCCTTACTATGAAACATTTTTCGAGAATTCTGATTGTCCCAAAAAATGGCTAACAATTTTGATTAAAATATCAGATGGCTTCACGGGATAGCAACCGAGTTAAATTGGAAGCAGAGAAATCCAAGCTTTCAACCATCTTGACTCTGTGGTCTTCGTCAGGGACCTGGCAAAAACGAATATTTATAGTTTGGACGCGTACCTGTAGTACACTGCCATATTTGCCAGTTCCCTGAAGAATACCACAGAGTCGAGATGGTCGAAAGCTTGGATTCCAATTTAACTCAGTTGCTATCCCGTGAACTCGTTGTAATAACCAACACAGAGTAAGCTTCAAATCTTGAAAATATATGTTTAAAATATTCGCATGACAAACGAAATGTATAGCCTAAATTCTCTGGGAATAGGCTCTGAAGACCTGTTCATTCTGGATGGCTTTTGTATAACTCGTAAGCCGTAAAAGATAAACAAAAGCTTGCCACACAAAAATGTAGATATCGTTAAAACAATAATTTTATATTATATACTTTTTTTGTAGAGCTAACGATTTCTGAGATATTATTTGTTAATGGTTTATATTTTATGTTAATGGTTGCCATTTTAAAGTACTTAAACATTTCTAAAGCGGATAGTTAACTTTCGTTTCTTATCTACTTTATTTTATTCCAGGGCAAGCAAAAGAGAAACTAAATTCAATTGTTTTGACACAGCGATGAGCTTTTAACAAGTTTGACTATCGTTTTAGCCTAGTGTATTCCCTTATTACCCTTCTGCGTACAAGGAATAGGACAATTTATGGTAATGCGTATCTCGATTAGCACGATGTAGAGAAAAGAACAGTCTTTTGTAACAATAGTTTGATAGCAAGCCATGTGAATGCAACGCACCAGATTCTTTTTATTGCCATTAGGTTAAGGACGGCGGCCACATGACACTGGGGCAGAGCATCGGACGTAGGACCTTGTGACCTTTTGTCCAATCATATAAGATGATATGATTTCAAATATGTTACGTTTAACATGACTTCACAGATATACATTGATGTGAACACTTATAGTAATCCTCGTGCAAAGAAATGAGAAAATGTGTCACTTAGTTGACAGTTGTAAAAAGCTACCAAATTAACTTGGTATTTGCTCTTCAGTTGACCATTACCAAACCCCGGATTCTTAGGTTCTGACTTATTTTATTCTTGATGTCTTACTCTTCAGATTTCAGTTTATTTTAATGTTTTATATACCAAAGAGTAACATACCTCAATTTTTACAAAGCCTAAAATGACCCAATTTTACATTAGGAGCTAATAAGACCTACGTTATACGATAGAACCTATAAATACCCAATTGGGATATTTAGTCAATAGAGTACATTTATTTTTACAAAAATGTTTCCAGCCCTAAAGGATAGCGTTCAACTAAGGAAAATGCTATATAAATATATTATGAAATATTGTGCAATATTTCAGATAAAAAAGAAACGAGATGTTGTTTTAGTACACAGTCCACATTTCAGGGTCACACCAACTATCGGCCGCATTCTCTTATGGAGAAAAACTACAAGAATAATTGATTTTCATCCCTAAGAAAACAGCCGAAATGAAACTTGCATTTCTTACTTCCCGTGAAATAAAACCAGTGTCTCTATTTTCAGGCACATTTCAACGAAAGACTGAAAGATTCTGAAGTCTAAACCCTGTTTTAATTATTTCATTTTTCAGTGACATACTAAGAGTGCAAAACGTTGAAAACTTTTGTGCATGTAGCGTTTAATATTAATTATTTGTTTTTCAGTGCCATACTAAAAAAGAAATGAGTATACTTTTTTATAGTGTTTAACGCCCGCTTTTACTATATGTGGCAGTGCAGGCGAAGACACTGATGATACGTGGAATGAAGACGGAGCACCGGTGGAATGCGATGGCGGGGGAAATCGGACAACCCGGAGAAAACCCGCCCCTGCGCTGCTTTGTTCACCACAAATGCCACATGCGGTCGCCTGGGATCGAACCCGACCTTGGTGAGAGACGAGTGGTCGAACCATTCGGCTGCGATGCGGCCAATGAGTATGTTTAGGACTTTTCTCATGCAGTGTTCGAATTTAAATTGTGTTTTACAACGCCATAATGAAACAAAATGAGTATACTGAGGACTACTTCACATACAGTGTTCGAATTTAAATTGTGTTTTTCAGCGCCATAATAAAACAAAATGAGCACACCGAGGACTTTCTCACAAACGGTGTTCGAATTTAAATTGCAGCCCGGAATCACTATCAATGCAGCTGTTTATTGAGAAACTTTACGACGTTTGCGGAGAGCCATTCAATACAAACGAAGAGGAATGCTGACTTCAGGAATTGTGTTCACAACGCTCGTCCACACACTGCTGACACAACCCATCGGCTCCTTGAACAATTTCAATGGGACATTTTCGATCTTCCGCCGTCCAGTCCTGATTTTCCCTGAACTGAAGACGTGGCTAAGAGGGCAGCACTTTCAAACCGACGAGATCTTCAAAACAACATCAATGCTCATTTATATTCTTTGGCGGCAACATTTTTTGAAGCGGGTATTGCAAAGCTTGTGCTCAGGTACAATAAATGGCTCAATCTTTTTGGTGATTATGTTGAAAAGTAACCATAAGTGTACAAAACTTTTAGTAATAAAATAATTGTTTACAATGAACTTGTCTTTTATTTATAGCCAATCGGAGGTTGAAAAAAAAAACGGCCCTAGTAACCAGCAGGCCAATTTCGGCTCCCAGGTCGCCCTCCGTGGTGTAATGGTTACCATGCTAACTTCATATTTCACGGGTTCAAACCCGGCGGAGGACAATGGATTTTTCGGGCGTAAAAATCCTTAGCATGGCTTCCTTCGGAAGGGAAGTAAAGCTGTGGGTCCCGTGTCGTAGATTTACGGCACGCAAAAGAACCTCAAGCCTGATACGAGAGGCCTCTGAGCAAAATTAAGCGATCTTTCACGCCCAGTATAGAATGGGACGCTGAGAACCAAAGCAGTTAAAGAGCGTCCGCAAATAACAGGCCATTTCATTTCGGCTCCCAGGGCGTAGTTTAGCAAACTATACTTTAGATGCGAGGAGAGAGAATATCTGGGGAAAATGTAGAGAGGAGAGGTTTGGTTGCGTCATTCATTAATGCAACATCAGTTTGAGGAAGAACGAGGTGTTGTCATATACCTTTCATTTCGTTGTTCAAACATGACAGATATTATCGTATATTTAGTCAGTACCTAACAACGCACAAAGAAGGAAAGAAAGACAGAAAGAAACAAAGAAAGAAGAAAAAGGAAGCCGCAGTAATGGGCCGTGTGTTAGGTTGTTGAGGAATTAGTCAGGCAGCCTACCACATTTAGGGCTCCATCTGGTTCTAACACACCAAGTTGATTGGAAAGGTATTTTTTCGAGATGTACACCAGAGTCTAGGATCCAAATCATTTTCAGAATACCCTGAAAAAAACATAATTAATTCAGTTTTATTAATTGTTCTTTCATAGCCAGGAAAGAACCAAAGAAAAAAATGTGATACGTTCTATTCATATGACTTTCTTTGCCTGTTCTATAAAGAAACTTCTTACAAAAGACTATTCTTCTTTCTATTCCATGCTAATCGAGATGAACATTACCAGAATGGTACTTATTACATAATTCCTTATAAATAGAAAGTAAGCAAAGGAACACTGCTAAAGCGATAGCTAAACGCTTTAAAAGCGGTCGCTATATGATTGTCATTTTAATTCGGTTCTTTACATGGCCAGGTTACGCCTGAAACGCGGACGACTTACTATTTGTGAAAAGTATTAAATATTTTAAAATTGAAACTAATAACAAGGAATAACTCGGAAACGGTTAGCTCCACAACAACAATGTGGACATAAATTGTGTGTTTAATGAGATCTACATTCTTTATGTAGTGAGCTTTTTGTGTATCTCTTACGGTTTACCAGTTATGCAAAAATCATTCAGAATGAAGAGGACCTTCCAGGAAATTCAAGATAGTTCTTTTATTTTCCAGAAAAATATCTATAATATACGCTAATTTAATTAAAACCGTTAGAGCCTTTTTTGAAAACAAAATCAAAAGGGTGATTTTCTTGAAAATATTCACGTGGTATCCTTGGAAGGTACCAAACATAAATACCTTGCTATTTAGCTTTTCGTTTTTGAGTTATGCTGATCACACACACACAAGTACATTCTTCTAAATAATGTTTTTATTCAGGGGCCCCAAAACATGTATTTCCGGTGAAATCTCGGTATCGAAAATTTGCCTACTAGGTAAATTGTACATACGTGCTAGAGAAAGTAAATATATGAAGTCGGCATTGGGGTATGCTATATGAAGAGAATTTGAGCACATCTTGTATTTTGTTTTATTTACTTATTTATTGTTTTATTTATTTATTTATTTTAGTCACACTGGAAATTCCATTGAGAACAGTGAAACGAGAAGACGAAGATTGATGGTTCGAATTCCAACCGTGGCAGTTCTTCTTTTACTGTTTTACTCCCTACCTTTTCATAATTAATTTTGAATTAATATTATCTTACTTGAATTTTAAGAGCTTTGGAAGGACAGAACATAAGGAGGTAGACAACCCTATTCAATGCGAAAATGTTATGTTTAGTTACCTTTTTGTGATGATTTTTTTTTTGTTTTGTTTACAAGTTACTTCGTAGCCATGCTTTTTTATTTATTTATTTATTTTTATATTAATAAACTTGTCCAGTCCATATTTGTGATCCTTTTTTCCTCTAGTTGACGCTGTTCTTACATATCCAAAAAGAATAATACTGAAATTCTGGTAACAATTCATAACCGCTTTGAAAACACTTGAATCTTAAAGTTAAACACTCAAGACATCACACGGTTTGGTGAAGTTGTCAGCACGATTTTAATCTTAATGATTAAGATAGATCTTCAGATTTATTCGGTCTTTGCCATTAGTCGTTTTTCTGCGCATGACGTCAATACTAGACAGCGAGTTTATCATGCATTGCCTATAGCAGAGAACTAGTGAATGATGAGTAGAAAAGGTGGAAGTCAACAGTTTCGAGGTTACCTTAATAAAATGGGACTTGTTTCGTACCTTTTCGATATTTACATTTGGAACATTAGTTTGCGTCTCGTAAACCCGCAATCGCAGCATTTATGTTGATAGGTAACTCAAATAATTGGACGGGTATGGTAACATAGAGGAATTTGGTGGCACAAATTCCCCATTACAAAAAACGCTTGTTCGTACTCTTTACAGTACGTAAATGAAAACTGATCTATATACAATAAATTAAGAAAAAATAGAAACTAAAGAACGCACAAAATGTACTGGTAAAAACAGTTCTACATCGCCCAGTACATCAGCCTGTTTATTAACTCGGCAACGCATGCAGTCCAAGGTTCAATTCCCCAACTCCCTTTAGAGACAAGTTGCTCGCTGAGCTATGACGTCATAATGAAAACCCATTGGAGATAACGGTCGAATAAATCTGAAGGTACAGTATTTGTCGGCTTGCATGTTAGAAAATGAGACTATTTTGATCACTTAGGTGTACTACTAAAATTACCCATCTCTATAAATTTTAAATAATTTATTTTAAGTTCCTTCTAAAGATTAGAACATTTACATTCGTTGTCATATCTTCCTATATTTCCAAGAAAATACTTTTCAAAATCTGAAAATGAGTATTCATGTGAAATGCACCACGTGGAGAAAATGGAATTTGAAAATGATTTACTTTTAAACTTTGTATATCAAAGGCTAAATTTTATGAAACACTAAAACCTTTCCGGAAATTGTAATAAGGTATATTAATCTTCTAAAATCATTAAGAGACGTAGGAATGATTTATTTCGGCAACGCTAGCTTCTCAAATGTCATCTATTTTTATAGTAGTGCGTGATCAATCAGTACATTTTGTGATGGCATGTTGTCTATAATGCCAGTATCAATTCTTTAGTAGCAAACAATCCGGGATATTGCAATCGAACTTTTAACCTTTATTTTCACACTTTTGAGTTATTCATTACTAAAAAGAAAACCTTATACTTACGCCCTTTAAAATAATTTTAATTTATATTTTTATAAATTGTGAAAATCAATTGTCAATGAGTACCATGAAACGTTTCATTTATTTTACAATTGAGTTGGCACCGATCCCATAAGGATATTGTACATACGGCCTTCGTAGATGCGCCCCAAGGAGGGAGGGATGAGATGAGAGGAGAAATTTGCGGCCGGAACCATCAGGTTTGTACTGTTTCTAGATTAAGACGCCGGCGCAATCGGACAGGCAGACCGGGGACCCCGCCGTAATTAAAGAGTCCATCACTCCCTCCTAAGCGGGCGGCAACTTCGGCAACAAACGAAGAACGAAGACATTTCCATAGAGCCACGCTGCACCGAAATATCTTCACTGACACTTTCAACAATGAAACACACCAAACAGGGTGAAGGAAGTATGAAATTATAAAAATTGAACGTAATGGAACGGCAGGAAATGCAGGGGATAAGAGAAACCATTCCAGCATTCACCTGACGACCCCGAAAAAAACCTATCGGTCAGAGGTGGGGGTCGCCGCGAATTAAACCCGTACCTCCGAATGTGAGTCGCACACGTACCGTGGCGCCACCTCGCTCGGACAGTAGTTTATAAGGTGAGCGCACGTTTGTTAACAAAATAAATAAGTACTGGAACAAACGCGTTAAGTGTGAGATAAAAGTTTACTAAGAGTTGCACTAGCTGCATATTCTGATCCTCCAGATCATTATTGCCTTGTTTCAGACATTTCAGTGAGTGTATCTGTTTTATTTACACCCTAAAGATTATAGAAGTAACTATTAAATGAAGTACAAGGGAGCAACTAAGGCTGAAAAAAATGTATTGCCACTATGGTCTGAAGGCTACAGGCTACTCGTTCCTTCTAGACGAACGACCTTAGCGAAGGTACAGTGAGCTAGCAATCCCTTGATAAACAGGGCAGCAAATAGTTTTATGTTACAATAACAAACAGCTCTGCTTCCCTATGATTACATTTCGAGAATACACAGCGTACAGTTGACTGCAAAGTGTTGTGCGTTACGGGTTTATGATATTTTCAGTGTTTTAACGATAGATGCTTAGCTATTAATGAAAATGACAGCAACTCAGAAGAAGAAATGTCGGGAATATAATACAAGAAAATTAGGTGTAAAATGTAGTGTAAGCAGTAACCGAGGTTGAGAGTAAACACATGTGGCTAACATCACTGGAAGTGAATATTTGTTTTGTACTGCAGCGCAGAAACATTAAAATAACGTACGCAACATCTGGTTGCCGTTCTAGCTCCAGTAAATGTAACTTACTCGCATCCAGCCTGTCATTTACAAATGTCATTCGTCAAGACCTGGCTAGCCTTCAAATCCAGACATTCCAAGAACGACTCCGTGAAGTACATTCTTTGGCCAGGATTTTCCCGATTCTCCCTAGAGTGAGAAGTGTGAATGAGAGTGTGAGTCTCAAGCAGTTGCCCAACTATAAATGGGTGAACATCATTGGCTGATATGGCCCAAGAGGTTAAGAGCAGCATTTAAATGTGCCAAAAAAGAAAGAAGAAAAAAAGCAATGGAAAGTGGGCGATGTCTCCGACTAACCCTTTAATTAAATGGCAATTTCAGACCTTCAAACACAATTATTCGACAAAGTACGCAGTGTCCAAGTCACGCCTGAACCGAGAGAAAGCTGGTAAGGCGCGAGGTAAGCCGTGATATTCCTTCAATGCTTGCGCAGGTCCAGATTTATGCTTTTCAACCTCCGATAGGCTATAAACAAAAGACAAGTTCATTGAAAACAATTATTTTATTACTAAAAGTTTTGTACACGTATGGTTACTTTTCAACATAATCACCGAAAAGATTGAGACATTTATCGCACCTGTGCACAAGCTTTGCAATACCCGCTTCAAAAAATGTTGCCGCCAATGATTTCAAATGAGTATTGACGTTGCTTTGAAGATCTGCTTTGGTTTGAAAGTGCTGCCCTCCTAGCCACGTCTTCAGTTCAGGCAAAAGGTGAAAGTCGCTGGGTGCCAGGTCAGGACTGTACGGAGGATGATCGAAAATGTCCCATTTAAGTTGTTCAAGGAGCCGATGGGTTGTGCCAACAGTGTGAGTACGAGCGTTGTCATGGATCAACACAATCCCTGAAGTCAACATTCCTCTTCGTTTGTTTTGAATGGCTCTCCGCAAAAGCCATAAAGTACGGAGATCTTCAAAACAACGCTAATGCTCATTTGAAATCATTGGCGGCAACATTTTTGAAGCGGGTATTGCAAAGCTTGTGCACAGGTGCGATAAATGTTTCAAACTTTTCAGTGATTATATTGAAAAGTAACCATAAGTGTACAAAACTTTTAGTAATAAAATAATTGTTTCCTATGAACCTGTCTTTTATTTATAGCCTATCTGAGGTTGAAAATAAAACCGCCCTGGTAGATAACTGAAATGCCGGTTGAAAAATTTACTCAACTAAAAAAAATTATATACGATATTTAAATCAAAACAGATCATGCTGACAAGTATTAAGGGAATTTATAGATGGAATCTCTAACAGAAAACTGAGGACAACACTTTGAGTAATTACTGTAGCATGTTGGTAAAATAAAAAACGAGGAATGTGCGCGCCAGTGGCGTAGCGTGTCGTGGTTTATGGACTAGGGTATGCACTTCGAAGTATGTTTAAAAGGTAAACGAGAAAGAGTGTGAGCGAAAGAAAAAGAGAGTGAATGCTTTACTTCAAATAATCGAAACTCTTTTGTAATTTTGTTGGTCGTGACGTGCTGTTGTGGAAATCAAATTGTTATATCAGGCGAGGTTGAAATGGGCTTTTCCAAGTGGTGTTGGAGAGACATACGTCATATTTCGTTATTTAATGAAATTCCATATTTTAGATTATCCAGCACTCTAAATGTGGCCATGAATGCAATCCTTGCTCCCTCCCCCCTTCATAAAAAAGATAAAAACAAACGGGTCATTTGAAATGTCCCAGTGTTGCTCAATTTTTTTTCCTACCCTACCAACAAGTTATGCTGTTCAATTGTTATTTTAATTGATAGTTTAAATACAGAATTAAACTCCGCAGTTTTTACCGAACATTTTAGTTCTTTTTCAGAACGAATGTAATTACAGAAATATTTGTACTTTTACAGGTTTATATACTTTTTTAACTTGACGCTTGCTGTCCAAACCGACTTTTCATCGGAAAACAAATCACTTGACCAGCAAAACAATATATTTAGGGTCGTACACCCACAGAGCCACGCTTCGCTGTTATTCACTACACTTTACCATTAAATGTCTCGGACATGTTTAGATAATATTTCGGCTCATGCTTTAATTATATTTTCTTTTATACTAAAATTAAAACTTCTTTCGCCTTTTGTGTGTTGAGTGCACAGTAGTCACATTACATATATTGCATTTGGTCTACGCCAAATGAGACAATCTGCCTACAAAGCGTGGTTTCCTCATGATGACCCACTGAGACCTACTTCAATAATATACATTTTCTGTTCTCATTTACTTGGTGCATTTTTCCTTATGCGTTCCCTAAAAATTACAGTCCAAAATGCTGCATATTGTAATTTAAAAATTTCACAAGATGTTAAAAGAACGAAATTAACTTCCGCTGTTGAGCAAAATAACTGAAACTTTCACTTTAAACCACCTTATTTATCAAGCAAGATGCATTCTGCTTTGTTATTATTTACCCAAGGCCGCGTGTTTAAATCCGGCAAAGGACGATGGATTTTTTTTCTTTTTCCTTTTTTTTTATTACTCTTTCTTTCCTTTTCCGATAAATTTCCTTTGCCGTTTTCTGTTTTATGATAAATACACATATACATTCACAAACATCCAGAATCCCCCACCCCAAACTACCCTTTACATAGAACACTTTTCGAAATATTCGATTTTATGATTAAGAGGCCGTGGGTAAAAAGTTATAAACCATGAAAATAGCCGGAGCTTGCTCGCAAGGTCTAATATCGATTGCAATCAGCTGCGGGCTAATGTCGGTGAATTCAGGGGCAGCCAGCTTCCCGCAATGGGAAGGGTAGTCAGCGTCGCGCATCGTGCTGTGCTGTATTTTAATTTTTAACTGCCTTAGTTTTTATCTTTCCATCTTGAAAATGTTCCCAGTTCAAAGAAGCCGGTATTTATAATTGTAGCATTTTTTTTCAGAATCCATCACAATATTCTGTTTTATGCTATTTTATTTTAAAGTAAGCTTAATTTATTTTCTGAAACTATACATTTTAAAGCACAGCCTTAATTTTGTGTGTTTATTAACCTGCTCATTCCCTCTTAGCAACAGCTATAAATTTATTCATGCTTATTCCTGTGACCAGGAAAAACTTGATTATTATAACATTAGCACATTGGCGGTACCGTAGCTGACTGGATAGACCGCTCGCCTTTCACCTAGGCGGCTCTGTTTCGATCCCAAACGCCCGCATGTAGGATTTATGGTGGACGAAGCGGCGTCTGGGTGGGTTTTCTCCGGGTCCTTCGGTTTCCCCCGGCACACATTCCACCAATTACTCCATCATAATTTTTTCTATCATCCATTTTGCTTGCATTTCATATCCTCTTCCTCATGCTCATGCCAGGCTATGGACCGACCAGTCGTTCAGATTTTTCATTCTAAGAGTTTGTGCCTTTGGCTTCCCGACAGGCAACCGCTTGTAAGTCGAAGGAGGGTGTCAGTCCTAAATAAGGGGAGGGTAAGCCGACTACGAACATACACATTTTGAACTCATTCTGTTTTTCGTCACACTGTTCTGCATGAAATGATCCTTTGCCAGTACGAGAAACTATAAGGTTTGTACCATATCTCTTAACTGCCACGTGACTTCTCATTAGAGAGGCGTTGTGCGGTACAAAATAGTTCATTATTCAACATGATCACTTACGTCAATATATCCCATTTAAAATTTACATTTCCATAATTGCAAGGATAAATACGTAACAAGAGTTAGTGCATCTAAAATGCGCGTAAACTTTTATCAACAAATACAACTGAGGATACCTGGCTTTAAACCGGCCTCTCAGAATGACGAAAGCACGTGGATCTATCATGACAATGTGTGTATATCGTCTCCATCACTTTACTTTTCACGGCATAGGGTTTCTGTATCGATTCAAAGGTGTTCCTTATCCAATCAGGGGAAAACAATTGTGCACGGAAGAATAGATTAGCGAGTAAGTTAATAAAAAAGAAGGTTTAAGTGAAAGTCGTACCTGATCACATCATCGGCAGCTATAGTTTCAGGTTAATTTATATATATACCTATTGTGCGTTACATTCACATGACTTTCCCTAACCTCTGACTTATTATTATTATTATTATTATTATTATTATTATTATTATTATTATTATTATTATTATTATACAGCCTCTACAAACTATTCTTAAGAAAACTTATTACTTTCTTTAGCTCGTATGTTCAATGTAAATGGTGAATAAAGAAAGTATTGTATTCCAACAAAAAATTCGACATCGAGATCTCACCGAAAATGCATGTTTTGAGACCCTGAATCCAAAAAAGAACATTTTAGAAACATATCCCTGTGAGTGCGCGTGTGTATTAGGGCAGCATAGCTTCAAAAACGAGAATTCGGTTAAATATCAAACGTGGTATTTAAGTTGCGACAGAAAGATTTTCAATAAAATACCCCACCCCTAACATTCCTTTATATGAAACATTGTTCGAAAATTCAGATTTTCTCAAAAATGGTTACAACGATAAGTTCTAAGATATATTCATGACAAATGAAATACATATCTTGAAATAAAAACTTACATAAAAATGCAGATCTCATTAAAACACACAATTTATGTCATGTACAGTTTTTTTTTTTTTTTTTTTTTTTTTTTTTTTTTTTTTTTTTTAATTTAGAGTTCACAGTTTACTTCTAGCAAACAAAGAGAACCGAATTTCAATTGTTTCACTTAGCGACCGGCTTTAGCCTAGTGCATTCCCATATTCTCTCTTTACTCATAAAGAAGCAAGTAATAACACCAATTCTGGTAAAGTTTATCTTCATTAGCATAACGTGTATATAAATAAAATGTTTTGTAAGGAAAGAATGTTTGTGGAACAGCTAGAGAAAGTCATGTGAATTGAACACACAAGATTTTGTTTTTCTATCTACTTCCCGTGGATAGTTAAGGGACACTGTGAGTGAACTTTTGACACAACCAAACATTTATTTTTTATTACTAATAGTTGTTGTAAACTTTGGGCATACATTGCAAATCAACATTTTAACTATACGCCTCTTGCTTCGGGCTCTAAAGCCATTTAAAAATCGTATAATACACCTGTTTACTAGTATACTATTTTATAAAACAGCTTTTTTCTCAAAACTTTATTTTCACACCTTCAAAATCTTCCATGTGTCTCAGTTTTTGTCTGAACGCAACTAAAACTTCCCAGAATGAGCAGAAATATCTATTGTAATAGACAAAGGGGCAAAATTATCCTAACACCAATAGTAATTGTTAGTGTGTGGTTCCAAGCTCCAATTCGGAAAAAAGTCAGTCTATTTTCTCAATTCTTGAGGCGCGTGCTACATTTTGATTAAGCAACACATTTGCATAATAACTTTATGTAATAATTTATATCTTCCAAAAACTTTAACAATTTTAATGAGATTTGGTATTAGTATTAACATAACAATGCAATCACAGTATAACTTTCAGAAAACTCTGTACAGAAATACAGGTATTTGGCATTTAAATGCCAGTGTCCCTTAATTACTTAATCGAGATAAACCTTCGTAGCAATTGTTTCGTTACACATTTCCTTGTGGGAATCAGAAACAGAATCAGGTGTCATATTCTTTCCTTTCCAGAAACAAATGAATAGCAACAGCATTTTAAAAAATCTGATTCTTCTATTTATTTCATGCTAATCGAGACAAAATTACCAGAATTACTTGCTTCCTTGTAAGCAGAAGGAAAATTAGGGAGTACCATAGACTAAAGCGATACTCAAATGTTTTTAAAGCTGATTACTAGTGACTGAAATCCCTTTGTTCTATGGCATGGAGTTGACAAATTCCCGTATGAGAAAAGCATAAGTGCTTTAAAACTGAAGCCAATAAAAACGAATATCTAAAAAACGGTCAACTCCAAGAAAAGATGTATATAATCTAAACTTTGTGTCTTAACGAGCTGTATATTTTTTGTTAAGCAAGCTCTTGTCTATCTATTACGGTTTGCCAATTATGCAAAATTCCCCAAATTCATCCAGAATAAAGGTGTCTTCAGAGGCTATTCCCAGAAAATGCAAGATATACATTTTATTTGTCATGTAAATATCTCAATATACGCTATTTTAATCAAAATCGTCAAGGGCCATTATTGAGAAAATCAAAATTTTCGGAAATTTCTTCATGTAAAGGGTAGTTGAGGGTGGGGGGATTTTCTTGAAAATCTTCTTGTCGCGTCCTTGGAAGATACTGAACTTAAACACCAAGTTTGGTATTTAACGGACTTTTGGTTTTTTAGCTATGCTGCCCGCAGACGCACACACACGCTGACAGACAGACACACTGATATTTTTCTAAAAATACATTTTTTTGTATTCACGGGGGTCCTATAACATATAATCTAAATATCGCCTTTTTAGGTGCAATACAATACCTTCTCTAAACACTGTGTACATGGTAAGTGTAGAGAGAAAGTTAAAATCTGTGCTACATTCACATGACATTCTTTACTCTATATCGATTTTTAGTGGCTACACAAACTATTCCAATGAAAGACGATTTTTTCATCTAATTCATTTTAATCGTTAAAGACCTTAACAGAAATCGCTGCATATATCGTTATAGATACAAAGGGAACAGCAGTAATCAGATGTTTAAGAACGTAGACTATATGGTGGCCTTAAAATTCTACACTCTTTCCATAAGAAAATCTCAGCTTAAGATCGCGGGACTTGAACGGATATCTAGGAAGGCTTATCACACAAACTTTTTTTTTAATTAATTAATTGTGTGTTTTAAAGAGATCTATATTTTTGTGTATTACGCTTTCGTTTATACCTTAACGGATACCAGTTATACCAGACTATACAAAATTCCTTTCGAATGAAGTGGAATTCCAGGCTCTTTCCAGAAAGTTCCAGGCATACATTTTATTTGTCATATAAATGTCTTTAATATACCTGGTGGCCCAACAATGCCGTATTTCATGTTTGCAGCTAACCCTTCGTGCAATGGAGAAGTTGCAGATTCAAAAGGGCAAACTGCGCAAGCACCTTCGTTGCACACCTCTTGCATATGAGCGAAAACGTTGGAAGAATCGGATTCTCACAGTTTCCAGACTTGTGCTGGAGTCCATGGTGATATACAGGTGACCGAAAACGCTGTTAAATGCCTACCACTTCAATTACAGAGCCTTTATTTTTGAGAGAGTAAAGTCACCTATCAGTGTTCACCAATAGCTATTTAGTTATTGTGTATACGCTGCTCTTATTTAGAAAGGGTATAGAAAAAGTATCGAAGACTTATTTCAAACTATTAGAAATAGTTCAATAACACTGAGTTTCGAGGTATCAACGGTATCGAGTTCTCATCCTATATTATACTTTACCTTTTACATGTAAATTCAACGAAGCATTATTCTAACGCAGGTTGTTCCAACTCGATTCGTCTGAGTCAAGAGTACTATGGCGCGTACTGCACCGCAAACCTCGGAGATAGGCTGGAAGGTGAACATGATAGCTAACACGTCACCCGGAAAGGGTAATAGAACAATGCTTGCTCTACCTGCCAGTTCATTTCAACAGATGATTCAGCTATGACGGTAGCTTGCCCTCAATTCCCAGTGTTATTGCAGGCAGACCCCTGTGGGTCAAGGGTTACTCGTTGCTCCTTTGGCGCGGAGTCAAACTGGAACAGCCTGTCCTGATAGTATTCCGCTAGTGAGAACAGGTTGCTTGTGTTGCTACCCTTTAACAGTTGGGTAATATTTTGTGGGAGGTAGCGGCTAGTGTGCACGAGGCAAAGTGTGGAGGTGGATTTGTTCATCACCAACATATGCACGTCAGAGTACGTACGTAACTAAACTTGTCCCAAAAATGTAGGACTCATGCTATGTGGTTATGTGTGGGACGTTTAGCGGTCAATAAGCTTCGTATGCTAAATTCTTGCAAACTACCAGCACTTTGCAGGCATCTCCACACAACTGAGGGAAAAACTGAATGAATGCCGCTCGTCTGTTTCAAGACTTTCTTAGGCTTCCTACCTAGGAATATAAATTTAAGTCAGATATGCACTGTATGGTTTCCAGTTTAGTTTACCCGAGTAAGGTAAATGATCGACAATTGTTTTCCCCGTTTTATTCATTTTAATGAATGCTATGGACTGTGTCGAATGGCGATACATCCAGGTACTTCGCTGGGGAGTATTGTTTTTACACCAGGGGGAGTTTGACAAGAGCTAGGAAAGGCAGGAAAGAAAAGTATAATAGTGGAGGTATTTATTTACCGGCGATTGTTACATACGTCATAAATACAACTTTGTACCAGCGTCAACCTTGAAAGAGACAATCTCATACTCAGGCGGGGGGGGGGGGGGAGGTGTTCAATCAAGTAAGTATGTGAAGCGTAGTAGGGCGCAAAAGAGTAAGAAACTAAAATCATTAATCGTAAATAAGAACATTTAAAACAATGATAATATAGAATAAAAGCTATTACTTTCTCTACACGTACTACACACAGAAGTATTGTATTCCTCCCAAAAATTCTATACCGAGATTCAACCGGAAATATATGTTTTGAGATCCCCTGATTCCAAAAAGTATCTTTAGAAAAAGGTCTGCGTATGTGTACCTAAGTACCTAAGTTTAGTATCTCCCAAAGATGCGACATAATTTTCAAGAAAATCCCCACTAACCTCAGCTACCCTTGACATGGGAAAGTTTTCGAAAATTTTGTTTTTCTCAAAAATGACTAACGGTTTTGATTAAAATATCGCATATTAAAGATTCTTACATTACAAATAATATGTATATCTTGACTTTTCTGGGAATAACCTGAAGACCTCTTTATTCTGGGTGAATTTTGCTGAATTTTGCATAACTGGTAAATCTTAAGAGATAAACAAAAACTTGCCACACAAAAAATGTAGATCTCGTTAAAACACATAATTTAAGTCATATACTTCTTTTTTTGTTGAACTGGCAGTTTCTGAGATATTACTTGTTATTGGTTTCAGCTTTAAATTACTTATACTTTTCTCAAACGGAACCATACAAAGCGAACCAAATTTGAATTGTTTCACATAGCGACTAATTTTTAAAGGATTTGACTATCTCTTTAGGCTAATGTGTTCCTAATTTTCCTTCTAGTTAAAAGGAAGCACGTAATAAGACCAATTATGCTAATATTTATCTCAAGTAGCATGATGCGGATAAAATAATAATCTTTTGTAACAATAGCTTGTATTTGGAACAGCCAGAGAAAGTTATGTGAATGGAACACACCAGACTTTCTTAAATTATAAAAATGTATCTTCTTTACCAATTCTTAAGATGTAAGTTTAGAATATAATCACAGCACTAATTATACGCTATAAACGGAATATACAAACAATAATTTTCATCCCAAAATTCTTTTCTGATAATGCTTTTAATTGTGTTTTTGTATTTAAAGCAACACCAATACTATATACTTAAATATATTATCAGTCTGTTATATAATCTTGTGCTTATGTTGCTACTGTGGTTGGAAGCTGCTATTGTCAAATATTTGTATTGGTATTTGTATTTGTTAAGAAGTTTAAAATTATAGAACAGCAATTAATAAAAGAATGTCTCAACTATATTTAAAAAATCGGATTTATTCCATTCACATGACTTTATTGTCTGTTCCATCAAAAAAAAAAAAAAAAACAACAACAACAACAACTTCCTTACAAAAGTTTATTTTATCTACATCACACTAAGCAAAACATACATTACAACGGATGGTCTTAATACTTATTTGCTTATAAGTAGGAGGAAAATACGAGAATACAGCATGCTAAAGCGCTAGTCAAATCTTTTAAAAACTGTCGTTATGCGATTGTCACTGAAATCAGCTTCTTTGCATGGCCAGAAGTAAAACAAAAGAAACACGGACGGCTTCCTGTTTGAGGAAAATGTAAGTATTTTAAAATTGAAACCAATAACAAGGAATATCCCGGAAACGGTTACCTCCACAAGAAAAATGTGAAGGACACAAATGGTCTGTTTTGAAAAGTTCTAGGTACATTAATGGAGTAGTAAGCTTTTGTCTATCCCTTACGGTTTACCAGTTAAGCAAAACTCATACAGAATGTGGCTATTCCCAGAAAATTCGAGTTATACGTTTTATTGTTCATGTAAATATATTTAATATACGGTGTTCTAATCAAAATTGTTAGCGCCATTTTTGAGTAAATAACATTTTTCGAAACATTTTCCATGTTAAGGGTACTTTGGGGTGGGAGGATTTTTCTTAAAGTCTTCGCATCGCATCCCTGGGCAATACTGGACTTAAAATAACAAGTTTGGTATTTAACGGAATTTTCGTTTTTATAATTAAGCTGTCCACAGACACGTACTGAATTTTTTCTAAAATGCTTTTTTTCTGGATTCAGGGGGTCTCAAAACATATATTTCCAGTGAAATCTCGGCATTGAATTTTGGGTGGAATACAATACCTTCTCTATCTACTTAGTACGTTGTACACACACGCACACGCACACACACATATGGAGTTGAGGAAGAGTTATTATGGGGAGTGAGATAATTGCTAGAGGAGGAAGAGCAAGTCACTGGATTTTGTAAAGTAAGACAGACAACGGAAGATACACAGAAGCAGGAGATTTGACAAGCTCTGAGAACAAAATCTCTTTAAATTGGCATAAAATAGTAAAAAGAACGGAAGATATATATGTTTCTTCCGTTGTGTTTACTATTTTTTACTATTTACTATTTTATTTCAATTTAAGGACATTTTGTTCTTAGAGCTTGTCCAAATCTCCGGCTTCTGTGTATCTTCTGCTGTCTGTCTTAATTTACAAAACCCACACACCTACCCCCCGCCACACAGTACAGATGCAAATAGAAAACAAAATAATTTGTTTTGAACACATTTAAATTTAAAAACGTAAACATTTCTTTACACATATTTTGAGCATGTAGAAAAATAAAATGGGAAGCAGGTTACCCAAGATAACAATGAGCCCCATCAAACGTACTGTATTCAATTCCAGGGTAACCAGAAAGAAGCCATAAATCAGCCGGTAAAATCAAAATAGCAGGTTACTGTTTGCAGAGGAAAACACAGGCTGCTTCGAAACGTAACCGAAGGAATATAAAAGTCTTATAGCTTATATTCCGAGGTTTGATGTGATAGCTTCGTAGCTCTTTAAATGGCTACGTTGAAAATTATACGAATTTTTAGACTAGGTAGCGCACGGTGCTGTAGTGTGCGATGCCCACATACTCACAACTTATAGGTGTTCATCAAAACATTGGCATTCTCCTTGTTCCTCATCAGCCAATTTGTCCTGATATTTGAGCAAGGGCAGTTACCTATTCAAACAACTACAAATAACGATGATGGTTTTTCAAGGTTGCCCTTAAATACGAAACGTGTTATTTTGGTCTAAACACGACTATTTTGTGCTTATTATTCTAATCTTTTTGTTACTAGCCTAATAGTAAATTTATTTGAGCGACTTGAAATGTTTATCACGATAAGGTAATGTAGTACCTGCATACAACATTTTAAAGAAATATGTGCAACAATTTAAGAACTGTTTCTTTTTGTTGTTGATTTAATCTGTGCTAATACGTTAATTAAAAGTATGAGGTGACAAATGGTTAATATTAACGATTTTATTTTGATTTTAATAGACCATTATAAACAAACACACATGAGAGGTTTATAAAAATTCTTGTGAAGCTATGCCAGAAAATAACCTAGCAAGATCGACCTGCGGTAACGTACGATGTTCGCATTTGGGAGGTCCCAGGTTCGATTCCCGGCGATTGCCCACACTGACCATGGATTTTTTCGTGAAATTCTCTGGTTCGTCAAGGCTAATGCTGGGGCGGTGTATTCTAATACGATTCTACTTCCCCTCATTTACTTTCATTTTATATCCCTTTCATATTTTAGGCTGACTAAGGGCTGCGGTTCCTCGGTGGCGAACATATGGCGCAGAAGCTTGCAATTTGGAGCTTCTCCAGACCCTGCCAGAAGGGAACCTGTAGAGTCTCCATTGCTGGGTCGTGTTCCCCGGTCCCGCTTAAGTGAGATCCTGAGGCGACCCTCTCGTGGTCTGGAGGTCAAGCTTAGAACAATTAGGGAACTCTGCGCGTCTGTGCCTCCTGTAGCCCTTGCGTCTCCTGCAGTTCTTACACCTCATTCGTTCCTCCCGAAGGTCGAGATGTGTTCCATTCTCAACTGCCGATTATGAGTGCTTACCAGAAAACAGATGAACTATGACATATATGCATTCAACGAAAAAATCCTCTCAAGTTTTATTAAACATTGCAGTTTTTACTTTAAAATGTTGACGTTTAGAAGTTTTAAGTAATTACATTTAAATATGTTTATTACCGATATTAGTAAATCAGAAGCGCGAAACGAAGGCACGGGTCATGAAGATAATATAAATCTCTTCTACTTTTCATATTTCCTAATTAAACTTAAGTTGCACTGTCTCAAAGACCAGATCGTGCACATAAACGGTACTGCACATGGAAATGACAATTACCGTGAAAACGATACGGGGAAAACAGCGTTAAATAAAACAAGACCATCAGCTTAGTGACGTGTATCGATTAAACACCAGTATTATTTGTTTCAGGTGCACAAAGCGTTAATGCGATATAAATGTGTATGTAAACGAACTTTTATGTGAAGTGATAACCACTAAACACTTTCCACATCATTAGTAGAAATGAATTCCGATTGAGTGAAACTGTAAACTGCGAGAAAAAGCAAACTACATTTTCCTATGCTGAACAAATTCATTTTAAAAATATTTGAACAATATCCCAGAACAGTTTCATTATTTCTGCAGTACTAAACGTTGAATTCGAATATGTTTATCTTATGATACTATTAAAACATTTTAAAGTATGGAAATATTGTAAGGAAAACAATCTAAACTAAGCTAGATTAATGTTCTACTGACTGAAAATTTGGAAAGAAAAAAATCTGATGTGTTCCATTCACATGACCTTCACTAGCCGTCCTTAAAAAAGACTATTCCTTTATCTAGATCATGCTAATCAAGATCAACATTAGCAAAAATGGTCTTGTTACTCGTTTCCTCGTAAGTAGAGGGGAAATGAGAGAATGCACTAGGCTAAACCTATAGTCTAAAAGTTGTCGCTATCGAATTGACATTGAAATCAGGTGCTTCCTCCAAGGTCGGGAGTAAAACAAGAGAGATGCATGCATGAAATTGAGAAAAACATATTTTAAAACTAAAACCAATAAGTGGGAATATCTCTGAAATGGTTAGCTCTGAAAAAAAGGAAAAAAGAAGTATATGGCATAATGTGTGTGTTTTAATAAGATCTACATTTTTGTGTAGTAAGCTCTCGTCTAAATATCTCCTACAATTTACCAGTTATGTAAAAATCTTTCAGAATGAAGAGGACTTCAGAAGCTATTCCCAAGAAATTAAGCATATATATTTTATTTGCCAAGTAAACATATTTCATATACGGTATTTTAATCAAAATCGTTAGTCATTTTTAGACAATAGAACATTTCGAAAAATGTTCCATGTAAAGAGTAATTTTCGGGTGGGGCGACTTTTGTGAAAATCGCCGTGTCGCATCCTTGGAAGATGCTAAACTTAAACTTGGATTCAAGGATCCAACAAATAGGCATTTCCGCTGAAATCTCGGTTCTGAATTTTTGGGTGGAATAAACACATCTACCTACAGTGTAGGTTGAACATAAGTGCTAGAGAAATTAATAACTCGGATTTAGTGTATTAAACGTATTAGCATGACTGAGCAAAGGTGCAGTAAAGATGCAAAAGCGGATTTCTCCACTTTCAAATGCAGCTAGTTGGTACTATATTCTACAAATAAATCATTTAAATTTTGTGCCACTATATTACATGCTAAATATAACGAATTCCTTCATAAGGGGCACTATCTATCCAACAATGTACTGCTTTATGGTACATTATTTTACTCACCAAGGCCAAAATTTGAAGTTTGAAAATCACCAACATAGTGGAAATTTTGTGTGAGCAGCTTGCTTCGGAAGTCATAGATGATTGTTGCCATGCATTGTTACACCTGCGTGAGTGGACAAGTGTGCTATAAGTTATTTTGCCATCGAAGCTTTGATTGTTAAACTTGCGTAATTAGACAAGTGTGATGTCGGTGAGTTCTTTTGACACCGAAGCTGGATTGTTGCACCTGCTTGAGTGGACACGTGATCTGAAGGCAAGTTCTTTGACATCGAAGCCTCACATTGTTACACCTGAGCGATTTTTTATCACAAGCAGTTATTTGCACTGCAACTGCTTCTGGAAGTTTCTTGCTACGTCATCAACAGGTATAAAAGGAGCGAACAAGACCCGTAGAGAGTCCAGTTTCAACTGGGAACGCATAGCGTGCAGCAGTTGAGCGAATTCCGGCGAGAAAATTGTAGCAGACAGTAGTAGCCACCGCAGCGAACGTCGAAAGGAAATTGCACGGCAGAATTGTTGCGGAAGCATCGAACAAAGACGTCTATTTGTGAACAGATTTTTATTTGTGATCAGTGGAAGAAATAAAGAATGGTTTGTTTTGAGTGGTAAAGAGAGCTTTTGCACAATGTGTACGCACTCAGGGAAAACAGAGCTGACTTTTCGCAAGTAAATTTTATGACTTTAGTTCATAATTGTATTGAGATCTCCTTCACGACAATAGCTATCTACAGCTCTACGTACAAGCAACCGTTTGCAGACTAAACGGCAATTATTTTATCCTAAGATTTTTAAGGACGTACAAACCGAGCGGGATGGCTCAGGCAGTAACGTCTGCGATTCCCATTTGGGAGGTGCCGGGTTCGATTCCTGACGACCACCCACACTGACCATGGGGTTTTCGTGATTTTCCTCTGGTCGTCAAGGCGAATGCTGGAGTATTGTATTCCATCACGATTCTCCTTTCCCTTTCATGTTCCAGGTTAACTACGGAGCAGCGGTTCGGTCGGTGGCGGGCAGATAGCACGGAGGCCGGCGATTTGGAACTAACAAGTTTCCCGTTATGCATAAAGCGACCTTCTCATGACCGGGTGATTTAGCGAAATCTGCGCCACTCTGTTGTCTGTGCCGGCGTGCAGTCCATCGCCATTCGTCTCCTGCGGTTCCTTCTCCTCAACTGTTCCTCTCCGACGTGAAGACACAAAAGATCCGCTGAGGTGTCGAGGTGCTAATTGTGCCTTTGTCAACTGGCCATTGTCATTGTCAAAAGTTATACGATAACACTCTTCTCAGTTGAACAGTGACATTTCTGATGTCTGAAAGGTTATTATGTAAAATGTCAATGATTTAAAACTCCCCAATAAGTGTAAATGCAAGAAAATGGCTAAGTAAAGACGCAAAGGACAAGGAAATAATGGTTTGATGACGAAATACCAAAAATAGCCCGAAAATAGAAAATGGCATAAATGAAAAAAAAGGTAAGCCTATTAACTACCTCTTTAAACATTTATATATAATAGCCTTCGGGGTCACCTAGTTGGCAGAGTAGACAGAATGAGTTAGAACGCAAACACAGAAAAACATGTCCAAGGTGGGACTTGAGCCCGCGATTCCCTGCGCCACGAAGCTGTAAAACTAGACCTATACCTCCTTTGGATTTGCTTATATCGGGGACCATAAAATTGGAAGCAGAGGGGTGAGTATTTGCTTCTCTTTACATCATATTTTTTTCACTTTTAGGCATGAGACAAGTAAATCCAAATGAGTTATAACAAATTGCACTTTCATAATTTGGGACCCATAGTAAGGATTTGTGTACACATTAGACGCAGCAGCTTTGCCCGTCTGATAACAGAAAGCGCCAGAATTAATACGCTTGTAAAATATCCAGCAATGAACTTTATACGCCAGGAAATCATGTGACGGCACGTTTGGAGTACCGTGTAACAACTTCCAGCAGCTTTAGGCGACGTATTAAGGTTGACGCACACTGACTCGTTACGACCGGAACGGAATAACGCAGAAAAATTCCGCGAGGATCGGAGGCGCGTTATTTAATGGGCATACACACACTTCCTTTCGGAAGCAACAACCTTATAAACGCTCACTATACTTGGTATGCATTCGGCTCCCTCAACATTCACTGCTTTCCATACACCAGGTGGCCCAACTGCCCCATATTTGGCGGCTCCAGATATTCTTTAGTGCGTTAAAAGGGTTGCGGAACCCGACGGGGCTATTTCAAGTTAAAATCTGTCGTTGGAGAATTGGGCTAGCGCGACCTTCGTTTCCCTCGCAGTGAGCGAGACCCACTCTAGGTCTCCACTGATGGCAAGACGTGTAAAGCGAAGGTTACTCTCGCCAGTACTCCACTGACAGTTTTCAACTTGAAATAGCTCGGTTGAGTTCCACAACTCTTTTAACGCACCAACGGATATGATGAACTATTAATATTAACAGCGAAAATTTATAAAGAATTGTATGATACCCCAGAGGCCAACTATCACAACTAATTAGGCAATGAAGCAATCTGGGAGGCGATAGGGAAAAAATGGGCTATCCAGGTGGTAAAAAAAAAGTTTATATCTTACTTCCTTGTAAGCCGAAGAGGAATAAGGGAATTCACTAGGCTAACGCGATGTTCAAATCTTCTTATTTGAAACAACTGAAATTCGATTTTCTTTGCGTGGCTAGAGTGGAAAAGGAGGCACAAAACGAAAACGACTTCCCCTTTGAGGAAATTTGAAAATGTTTAAAATGGAAACCAGTAACAAGGAATAGCTTAGAAACGGTTAACTCCACAGAAAATGACAAAAATTGTGTGTGTTAGCGGTATCTCCATTTTTTGTGTAGTAAGTTTTTGTCCGTCTCTTAAGGTTTATCAGTTATTCCAAGCTGGTCCAAAATGAACAGCTCTTGAGAAGTTATACCCAGAAAATTCGAGATATACACTTCGATTGCCATAAAAAGATCTTAATGAAAATCGTTAGGAGCCATTTTGAAGAAAAGCAAAATTTTGGAAAAAATGTTCCATGTAACATGTAGTTGGAGTGAGGAATTTTCTTGAAATTCGTAATGAATGTTGCATTCTTGGACGATATTGAATTTAAATACGAAGTTTGGTATTTAACGGACTTTTCGTTTTTGAGCCATGCTATCCACAGATATACATAACGAGCATTGTTCTAAGAAGTCTTTTTGATTCAGGGGACACTAAGTCATGTATTTTCGGTGAAATCTGGGTATCGAATTTTTGGATGGAATAAAATAGCTTCCACATCTACTATATACATTGTACATACGTTCTAGAGAAATTAACAAGTAATCACTAGAGCTTGAAGTTTTAGGAACAAAATACTGGTCAAAATGGTGAAAAAAAATGCCTTGATATAATTGGAAAAGGTGCAAATTATAAATGTAAATAATAACTATAAAAATAGAATGGCTTACTGTACACATTGTGACCCAAATTCACACATGTATCAAAAGGTGTGCCTTAAATGTCACGAGCATAACTCTAATAAAGTCACTGATCCAGAACGTTTTTTGTTTTGTTTTTATTGTTGATTTAAGCATAGTATTGAATGGTTCAATTTAAGTTAACCCCACACTTCTGATCACTAGATACAAACTTTTACTTAGAAAAGGAACGTTTCATGCCAACAATTACAAATGTTTTTGTTTGTAGTTGGCAATGCAGATCCTGTTCGTAACTCCATTGTAAAGTGCGAGGCTCGCATTCGGAAGGTTTATGGTTCAAATTGCAGAACCATCCTCCATGACTCAAGTCTATTGCAGATTTTCCTCGGTTCTGATACTGACAAATGCTGGGGCAGTGCCTAAAACTTAGGCTTGCAAGTTTCCTTCCTTAAATTCCTTTTCTAATTCTCGCCTCATCATGCATCATCAGTGCCCACCACTTGTAGTGTAAGAGTGGGCGCTAAACACTAATAAAAATGTATGTTACAACATCCTCGCCATTAAGGTTTTTGGCTTAGCTTTACTCCGGCTTTCATTTTCATTAACTAAGCAGGAGATTTGTTCATTTATGTTACAACAGTTTTTAATTTTCATATAAAACAATAAACTAATGCATTCCTATCTAATATCCAAAGAAAATCCGCCAGAATGCAACAACTGTAGAACACCCCTAACAGCAGACCACATCCTTACAGAATGTACCATTTACAGCACATTTAGAAACTAAAATTTGTCAGAAATTATCACAGCTCTGAGTCTTTCATAATACTGTTCGTTATTTTAAAGATACTTCTTTGTTTAAATCAATATACAGTGTAACACACTACTTTGTATCCCTTAATGATTTTAGTGATATTATTAAGTACCTACTTAATGTTCTATGTGTATGTTTTAGCAGAAGTCTTTGTTGTTCCATTATTGTTATTGCATAGCGTTTGTAGTTTGTTATTGTAATGGGGTCACAAACAACAACAAGGGCGCGCCGTGACCGAGTGGTTAGACCACTTGCCACTCACCTAGACGGCCGCATGTGAGATTTGTGGTGGGCAAAGCGGCGCTGGGGCGGGTTTTCTCCGGGTACTGCGGTTTCCCCCGCCATCGCATTCCACCGGTGCTCCATCATCATTCATGTATCATCAGTGTCACCGCCTGCGGTGCCATAAGTAGTTAAAGCGGGCGTTAAACACTACCAAAACAAACAACAACAACACTGAGTTCTTGGCTCTTACATAAATAATATTAAAAAAGAGAGCAAAATCCTGGGAGAAAAGTGTAAAAAGGCTGCTAAAACACAAGAGAGTTTATGTCGTGTTTGTTTGGGCATTTTAGCGTGCAAAAAATAGTAAGGCGCACAACCTAAAACCCCTAGCTCTGGTCATTTCTTTACAACTTTACAAACATTTTATTTACATATTAATATGCATAAGCTTACATTTTATAAGCAGGTTAATGTTATACCTATATACAGAGAAAATAATTAAACCTCACGCAGAGCATATCTGTTAACAACAATCTTTTGTAACGCCACGGAAACGAAGGAGATAAGTATTGTTTAAAAATCTCTCCGATTTAATTAGCAGTTCTGGTGAAACCACCCCCCGTTCTCTCAAGAAGTTGCAAACCATCCATTCTTATATTTTCACTTTCTCTACACACATAGTGTATAGACAAGGTATTGTATTGCACCCAAAAATTCTATACCGAGATTTCACCAAAAATACATGCTTTGAGACTCGCTGAATAAAAAAAAAAAAAAAATTAAAAACAGTTCCGTGTATGTGTGTGTGTGTGTGTGTGTGTACACAGCATAGCTCAAAAACTTAAAGACCATTAAATGCCAATTTTGATATTTAAGTTTGATATCTTCCAAGGATGCGACACGAAGATTTTCAAGAAAATCCCCCAACCCCAGACTACCCTTTACATGGAAACATTTTCAAAAAGATTGATTCTTTCAAACATGGCTCTAACAATTTTGATTAAAATACCGTATATCAAAGCTATTTACATCTCAAATAAAATGTACATCTTGAATTTTGCCGGAATAGCTTCTGAAGATCTGCTTGTTCAGATTAATTTTTCTGAATTTTCCATTAACTAGTAAACCGTAAGAGACAGGCAAAAACTTGCAATACAACAAATGTACATCTCGTTAAAACACACAATTTATGCCATATGCATTTTTGTTGTAGAGTTGACTGTTTTCAAGATATTCCTTGTTATTGGTTTCAATTTTAAAAGACTTATACTTGTCTCAGACAGAAGTGTTCGTTTATCTTTTGTTCTACTCCTGGTCAAGCAAAGAAGCGAATTTCAATGACAATCGCATTACGATAGCTTTTAAAACATTTTGCTATCGCTTTAGCATAGCGCATTCCTTTAGCTCCGTTCTACTTACAAAAGAATAAGTAATAAGCGCATTCTGTTAATGCTTCTCACGATTAGCGTGGTACATAAAGAAGAATAATCTTTTATAAGAAGTGTATTTGTAGAACATTTATAAATACTCATGTGAGGGTAACATATCAGATGTTTTTCTGGTGTCAGTTTCAGTTTCTAGATAATTTAAATGACTGGGATTACTTCGTAAGAAATTGTCAAGAGTTCATGTAGCTAAAAGGAGAAATTTGTAATTTCTTTTGAAATAGTCCGGCTCTGCTTAATCTGTATTTGTAGTTTCTAATAGCTTCATTTAGTGATGTGTGTGCATGCCGGGATAGGAACGCATTAAATATTTCTGAAGGGGAAAAGCCTCATCGCCAACAAATACACAAGGAAGAAGAGTGGTTCCTTATCTTAGGAATATGTACGAGGGCCGTTTTTTTTTTCCAACCTCCGATAGGCTATACATAAAAGAAAAGTTCATAGAAAACAATTATTTTATTAACAATTATTTTGTACACGTATGGTTACTGTTCAACGTAATCACCGAAAAGACTGACACACTTATCGTATCTGTGCACAAGCTTTGCAATACCCGCTTCAAAAAATGCTGCCGCCAATGATTTCAAATGAGCATCGACGTTGTTTTGAAGATCTTCGTTGGTTTGAAAGTGCTGCCCTCCTAGCCACGTTTTCAGTTCAGGAAAAAGGTGAAAGTCGCTGGGTGCCAGGTCAGGACTGTACGGCTGATGATCGAAAATGTCCCATTGAAATTGTTCATGGAGCCGATGGGTTGTGCCAGCAGTGTGTGGGCGAACGTTGTCATGCATCAACAGTTGAAGTCAGCATTCCTCTTCGTTTCTTTTGAATGGCTCTCCGCAAACGTCGTAAAGTACGAAGCTCTTCAAAACAACGTCAGTGCTCATTTGAAATTATTGGCGGCAACGTTTTCTGAAGCGGGTATTGCAAAGCTTGTGCACAGGTACGATAAATGTCTCAATCTTTTTCGGTGATTATGTTGAAAAGTAACCATAAGTGTACAAAACTTTTAGTAATAAAATAATTGTTTTCTATGAACTTGTCTTTATTTATAGCCTATCGGAGATTGGAAAAAAAAACGGTCCTCGTAATTAATTCATTATTGCTTAACCGTTTGCCTAGCTGAGTTAAACACTCCTCCATCGCTATTTACCCAATATGCTATTTACTTACATCTACAGCAATAAATGTATAATTTGCGTCAATTAGGGCTATAATTAAAATACAAAAAAAAAAAAAAAAACACTAGTTCTTGGCGTAGCTGATAACATGTTTACAATCCAGAGCACCTCTACAGTTGGGGAAGTTCCATTGTGTTTTGAACCCATCTTCAACACCTTTCCACACTTCTTTAGTCGTTACAGGCATAACTTGGCACGCTAATTTGTTCCATTATAGAACGGCAAACATCATACACGGTGAGGACTTCCCGTTTGAGAAAAGTTAAAGTGCTTTAAAATTAAAACTATATCTCGGAAATGATTACCTCTACAATAAAACTGTATATGACATAAATTGTGAATTTTAACGAGATCTACATTTTTTGTGTAGTAAGTAATTTTTTATATCTTAAAGTTCACCACTTATGCAAAAAGCATTCAGACTGAGGACTAAAGGTACTATTTCCAAGAAATTCAGCATGTACGTTTTATTTTGTGTGTAAACATATTTAATACATATACGGCATTTTAATCAAAATTGTTAGAGCCATTATTTAGGAAGCCGAAAATTTCGAAAAATGCTCAATGTGAAAGGTACTTTGGGTTGCGGGGATTTTCCCGAAAATCTTTGTGTCTTCGCCTTGAGAGATACTGAACTCAAATACCGAGTTTGTTATTTATCCGACTTTTTGTTTTTGAGCTATGTTGTCTACACCCATACACAGACCTTATTTAAAAATGCATTTTTTATTCAGTGGCCCTCAAACATGTATTTCCAGTGTAATCTCGGTATCGAATTTAGGTGGAATATAATACCTTCTCTACCTGCTATGTACACTGTACATATGTGCTAGAGAGGATAAATAAGCCTTCGTAAGAATAGTCTAAAGAAGCTATATGAAAAGGAACAATGGTAGGTAGAGAAAGTCGTGTGAATGTAATATTTATTTTATTTATGTAACCGCGTTGCTGAGTAGCTAGTTACTTTCTGGCTATCCCTTCTCGCGTGATTATTTTTAGAGAACAATGCATGTCTACCTGTTGTTTGTGCAGTGCTTTGTTTCGCTGGCGTTGTTATTCTGAAGAGAGAAACAAAGAAGTTCTTCGGGGCTTTTCTCAGCAGAAGCTCATGCGGTTTGTTCTAGGTCAAAGTTTCCACGTAATTCTACATACGGGCCAAGTAGAAATAAAAACGATGAAGCGGTCATCGCCCCTGGCGGTTTCAGACAGGAACTTCCAGACAGTAATGGGTGGTATACTGTTGTGTACTTGTAAACTTCCTTCGTGTCTATGTGTTATCTAGAAAACCAAGCACTAAACAAGTGGTCTGGAATAACGCATTTAAGTACAGTCAAACCTACCGAAACGGCCACCTTCACTTAACGGTTACCTCAACAAACGGTCATTTTTTGTTGGACCGACTAATTTTACCATAAAATCTATGTTAATATCCTCTCCTGTGGCGATGCGTTGGTCATCGGTAGCTAAAGCAATGACTATGAAAGATAGGTATGTCCTGTAAACGTATTATTGGAAAGAAATGGGGTCTGAAGCCAAACATGTGTCAGCGGTTCTATGTGGCGTTGGTAAAACCACGAATCACTTATGGGACACTGATAGGGTGGCCAAAGACTCAGCAAGTAAAAGAAAAACTTGACAGTCTACAAAGACTGGCTTCTCTATGTGTATCTGGAGCTTTTAAAAGCACTCCATCCTTTGTAATGGAAACTACACCCGTTGGTGCTGTGTATGCTGGTTAGGCCAGATTAATTGCCACCAGAATCTTCTCCTTGGTTGGACTATGGAAAGAGAACTATGTTAAAACAGGTCATCCCTCCTTCCTTACCAAAGTAATGGAAGATTCTTTATTGACCATGAAATCTGACTATATGTTAGGAAAAATATCTTACTCCAACCCCTTCAAAGTAAACATCTCTGATAGAAGTAACTCTGAAGAACACTTAAAACATAAGCACCGAAGCAGTCTTGCATTTTTATACAGATGGAAAATGGACAGTCTGGATCAGGAATCTGCGGTGAGACAAGTGGCGAACGCCGTAGTTTCAGTCTGGGCAAATTTGCCACTGTCTTCCAGGCAGAGATTCCTGCTATACTTGGTTGTGCATATCGATGTTGTAAACAAGGAATTGCAAATGAGCATATCCTGATAAACTCTTGACAGTCAAGCTGCACTCAAAGCCCTCAACTCTCATTACTTTAATTCTCAATTAGTATGGGAGTGTCACCAATATCTATCTAATGTCTCTTCCTGAAACACAGTAGAACTGTGTTGAGTGCCTGGTCACACTGGCTTTGCAGGAAATGAAAAAGCTGATAGCCTTACAAAAAAAAAAAAAAAAAAAAGGTGCATCTCTCCCCATTTAAAGGACCCGAACCTGTCTAAAGCAGTTTCAGCTCACCTAAAGCTAAAACTGTTATAAAAATGGATTCAAAAGGAAATCCAAAAGAGGTGGGAAACCATCCCATCTAACAAGGTTTATAAACATTTAGTTGGAAAGCCTTGTAGGAAATTAGGTAACCCACTCATCAGAATAAATAAGTCTTCTTTAAGAAGAGTTATAACTAAGTTATATAACTGGGCATGGCATGTTCGGGAAACATCTGAATACAATGGGATTGTATCAAAGAAAACTCACCTGTCGTTTGTGCCTAAGAGACAATAAAACGACAAAACATATTCTGCTAGAATGGGAAGTATTGGAACGCCTAAGATATCAAATCTCTGGTGCGACCTGATCTTGTGAGGCAGATACTACAACTTAGAAAAGATGCAGTACTTGACCCATTGATCAGAGATAAGAAGTGTACAAAAAGTATTTTTAGGCTAACGTGCTTAAGGGTAAAACTTACTTCCATTTATTGTCATTGTCAAGAAAGACAGGATAACAGTAAAAAGATTATTTTTAATAGTTTTATGGAATATGCGGCTGGATATCATCAGAAGAAAGTCACATGTGTGCATAACGAGTCAGAAGGCTACGTGATACGTGAGAAGTCGGCGAGAGATTCCCTATGTCAGCTCATCGAATGGCCTCTTGAGTCTCTAGGACTGCTTTCAAGCAAGACAGAGGTTCAGCCTAACTGTCAAGCTGATTGCATGCCCTCGGCCTTCATCGACATTGATGCGACGCGAGGACGGAAAATCTGACGTGTTACACTCAATGACTTTCTCTAGCTATTCCACAAAAAAATTCTTACAAAAGATTCTTCTTTCTAAACCATGCTAATCGAGCTGCATTAGCAGAATATACTTATTACTTAATTCATTTTAAGTAGAAGGGAACTAACCGGATGTGCTAGGCTAAAGCGACAGGCAAATGTTTTATAAGCTGTCGTTACGCGATTCTCATTACAATTCGCTTTTTTGCTTGACCAGGAGTAGAGCAAACGAAAAACGGACACTTCAGGTATAATAAACGTATAAGAATTTTAAAATTGAAACCAGTAGCAACGAATACCTTGGAAACGGTCAACTCTACAACAAAAAAGCACGCGACATAAACCGTGTGTTTTAATAAGGCTTGCATTTTTGTGTAGTAAGTTTCTCTCCATCTCTTACGGCTTACTAGTTATTCAAAATTCAGAAACATTTGTCCAGAACGAACAGGACTTCAGAAGGGATTCCCAGAAAATTTAAGATATACATTTTATTTGTCATGTAAGTATCTATAATAAATGGTATCTTAATCAAAATCGTTAAGAGCCATTTCCATTTAAACGGTAGTTTGGGATGGGGGATTTTTTTTTTTAATCTTTGCGTCGCATCCTTGGAAGATAATAAACTTAAATACCAAGTTTAGAATTTTACTTGTTTTTAGTTTTTGAGCTAAGCTGCCCACAAACAAACACACGCGAACCGTTTTCTAAAAATGCTCTTTTTGGAATCAAGAGGGTTTGAAAACATATTTCCGGTGAAATTTCGGTATAGAATTTTTGGGTGCAACACAATAGCTTCTCTATACACTATGATATAGTACATGTAGAGAAAGTAAACGGCGCATTCCCACCTAGCGCCTGTCGGTCACGCGTTAATTATTGAGGGTAGTTTACTTATGTCGTGTATCTTTCTTTAGTGTTGTTAGACGCTGTTAGTGATTGATCAGCGTGTTTCTCTTTTTCTGCTGAATTGTGAGTTAAATATTTTGTATAAATATTACCAGTGCAGAATATATAATAGGAGGATGGGAGAGGTACAAGATATTGTGGTTCGGTAGAAACAAATACCGTTTAGTTTAGCCAAATTTGAAGAAAAGCTTCTCTTAATTCCGTTACTAAACGTTTAGCCCTCGGTTACTAAATTGTACATCAAATGCTACGGGAAGAAGTAAATCTTATAATAGACACTTAACCTTGCCTATGGTTGTTATAATTAGGTGTGCGGAATTAAACTTTTGTCAAAACTTTCTTGCCGTGTTTTTTATGTGCTAAGGGCATCGCTAAAATGTTTGGGTTGCAGCCGATTTTGTAGTTTAAGTGGCATTACATTCCACTCATCTTGAACTTTTAATTTAATTATTTTTATTTTAAGTAATAAAGGTTAATATGTTCCACTTGAAATTAAGAATAATGGTCTTGGAGCGCGAGACTTCGATGTAGGAAACTCTTACAATAACTGCACAAAGATTTCACGCCTCGCCACTGATCCTCTCCTTTAAAAAGCCCAACACACCCCACAGTCAGCGGCCAGATATTTTAGAAAGTTGCTTGAATTAAACGGCATTTCATAACTATTACACACTTTTTCTTTACCCTAAACCGGGATTTGAGCCACGGATCTCTTGGTCCTCATCCAGTTGCTCTAACCACCGAGCTGACATAGCAACATGCCCACACGGATTTAAATTCCCCAACTGGATCGAGATTTTCCCGGTAAACCACAAACGGATCTTTCTACTATCACATTCTCTGCATGTAATACACTTTATCTTAGAACACAAACTCCTGCATCTTCGCATGCGCTCATTGTATTAAATATAGGATTTATTAGGTAATAGGTATATTATTTGGGGCAACTTATTATTTTCCAAAACTTCTCGATCCATCTCGTGTGTCGATCCATGTCGACATATACAATTACTTTGAGTAGCAGTTGAATGCGTTTCAGTAAAAGCAACATGTGTTTAGTGCTGCTGATTTTGAGAAGGGTGGGGGATCTATGAAAATCCTACATCTCTATTTTTGTAACTGTTAAGTAATTTGAATACATTACCATACCCTAAGAACATACATAAAGCCTTCATCTCATTTTGTCACCACCCATTTTTTTGTTACATAAACATTGAAACATGTGAGAAATTCATGTTATGCTGGCATGCTGCCATGGTAGCTCAGAGGCAGAGCAAGCGGCTAGAGGTCGGGGGATACATGGTTCAAATCCCGGCTATGGCATTGAATTTTTCAGTCTGACTCTACCTATCCAACCTATCCCGTCCTACACACGGCTTGTGTGAAAAAACAATTAATCCAATACCAATTGACCATAATAGTTGCCTTTACTCTGAATCCTGGGACTTAAAACACTTACAACATTTTAAGTCGCCATTGGGGTTGTTATCTCAAAATAATTTGAGAACACCTTGTGGTTTACCGGGAAACATGCGAGTCGGTTGAGAAATTCAATGCTATGCCGGTATGTTGCCATGGTAGCTCAGTGGCAGAGCAACCGGCTAGAGATCGGGAGATCCGTGGTTCAAATCCCGGCTTTGGCATTACATTTTTCAGTCTGACTTTACCTATCCAACTTAAGTGTTGTTTCACACAAAAGCTTGCTTTTGATCTTCATGAGAAATTAATAAGAACTTAGCAATTAAACTAGAGAAATGTTAGAATTGCTTTTTATGAATTTTAAAGAATGATTGGCTTCAGCGCTCAGGTGCTAAGAAGCTGACTATCAAAAGTGGTACAATGACGCAGAAAAAAAAACAACATATATACGACAGACTATAAAAGAATTAAATATGCAAAATTTTGTTGCTATAGTCATAGAGTAAGTGAAGCACATAATATTATATATGTTTACTGTATAGTACATTAATTAAACACGATCTTAAACACTCACAGGCGGCCGTGCTGAGATTGTTTTAGTGAAGTAGATCGAAAATAGAAATACCCGTATCTCGGCTATCTCTCCTAAGTTTGAAAGAAAAATAACATTTAATGTCAGAATGATTAACTAATAATATTTAATTCGCCAATTAATTGTTTCTTCTACACTACAAGTGTGTATAACAGGAGTTAGAAAGCTAAAGTCAGACTAAAAATTCTATTGTCATTGACGGGGTTTGAGTCACGGATCTCTTGGTCTTCCTCCAGTTTCTCTACCCACTGAGCTACCATGGCAACATGCCGACACTGCATTAAATTCTCCAGCTGACTCGAGATTTTCCGGTAAACGACAAGGGGATCTCAAATTATTTTGAGATGGCATACCTAAATGGAGACTTAGAATGTTATTAGTACCTAAGTCCCGGGCTTCATAGTTTAACCAAGGTCAACCATTGTCAATTCCTGTGCACAGGCTAGTGCGAAAGAAACAATTAACTGAGTGTAGAAGGGGTGGCGGTGGTGGTAGTAAAAGCCAGCAGTGACCTGACGACACAGGTGTGCGTGCGGCCCGGGGAACATATCGTGGGGTCTTTCCATTAGGCCGGTACCTATTTTATACACCGGCCTCCTTGCACAGTGGATACGCCACTTGCGCGCGTCAGCCCCAAAGGGGATGACTACCGAAGACCTCGGTAGGGGTAACACTTACCAGCTTGTGTCTATAACTATCCAGGTTAGTGCCGGAGGACATTAAGGCGTCTCACAAACCCGCCCAGGTATATCCCAGACGTACCCAAGCTTTCACGGGTATCGGGCCACTACCACGTCGAGTCCAACCCAATCCGGACACTCCATTCCGAGAGAGGTTTGGTGTTCGGCCGAACTACTTCTAGTAACGTCAGAAGTACCACGGGTGTTCGGGGTCTGCAGAGCTCGCATCGGAGCAGCTGAAGAGGTCGGAACCTATACTCCTACGGAGGGTAATGGTAGTAGTAATAGAAGTAGGTAATACTGTAGAAATAGTGGCGGCGGCGGTGGTGGCGGCGGCGATGTCGAAGGAGGATAAAGTTGTCTATTACACATAGGTAGCTTTAAACGTCTCAGAATGCTTAAATAAAGAATGCTTCAGAAAATATTTATGTTGGACAGCGTATAATTTGTTGGTTTAAGTTTAATTCAATGGACATTTGGCAATACGGTGTACAGATTGCCATCGTGTGATCACAGTGATGATTATTATTCTAGAAACTGAACTATGCACACGTACCTACATGAAACTCGCAGACCGACTTCACCTTTCTAATTAGAAATTCCCTTAAAAGAAACTATGTTATTTACTTGTTTCTTTCCTTCGTTCCCATTAGTCTAAAGGGTTTGAAGCAACAGTCTTCCATTCTGCAAAGGACGTTTTAAGAAAAGTTTGATATGAGTGGAAATGAATCTGCTCAAAGTGGCAAATTCAATTTCATTTTACTGGATAAATCAATTAGAATGTGGCGTGTGTAAAAATAAATACATGGCTTTCTCTATCTGTTTGAAAACAAGTTACTCTTATAAAAGTTTGTTTCATCTACATAATGTTAACCAAATGCTCTTATTACTTAACTCCTAATAAGTACAAGTGAAATAAGGGAATGCACTGGGGTAAAGCGTCAGTAACATCTTTTAAAAACTATGGTCACGCTATTTTCATGGAAATTAGGTTCTCTTTCCATGACCAGGAGTAAAACAAAAGAGGCATGAAGCGGATGAGGGCTTCCCGTTTAAGAAAAGTTTTAAGTACATATTTTAAACTGAAATCAATAACAGGGGATATCTCTGATATGGTTAGCTCTCCAATATATATGCCATAAATTGTGTTTTAAAGAGATTTGCATTTTTTATATAGTAAATATTTATCTCTTACGGTTTACGAATTACGCAAAAGACATTCAGAATGAACGACTTCAAAGGCTATTCCCAAGCAACTCTGGTGTACGTTCTATTTGTCATGTAAATCATATTTAATATAAAAATCGTTACAACCAAGTTTCAGAAAATAAAACATTTCGAAAAATTTTCCACGGAAAGGGTATTTTGGGGTGGGGGAATTTTTCTGAACATCTTCGCGTCGCATCTTTGTAAGATACTATACCTGCTTAAATACGAAGTTTGGTACTTAAGGGACTTTTGGTTTTTTGGGCTATGCTGCTTAGAGTCCAGACACAGACACACACACATGCTGAAAAATGCTAAAAATGCTTTTTTGAAATAAGGCGACCTCAAAACATGCACCTATTTCCGGTGAAATCTAGGTATCCAAATTTGAGTGGAATACATATCTTCTCTAGCTATTTTGTACAATATGCATACATTCCAGGGAAAGTAATAACTGAACTATTTATTTGGCCAATTAGGATTAGGCTGTAACTTGCATTTCAAAAGTAAACTTTTTAATTTTCGTATCTAGTCATTCGTGCATTTGTCAGAACGGTTTCTTTACTAGATTTTTTATATTCAAAGATATCACTTTTCAGAACATGTGCGTATATTTACGTACATTTCAGTATGTTTATGTTGGTAATGTGTAATATTATATACATTTACAAATAATTCTTAAGGATACCTGATCATCCCAGGCAGTTTTATGCGCTATTTATACGATTAGGAATATTAAGAATTTGCTTGGTTTAAGAGATTTAGCGATTTTCTGCGATGCAATCACAACAGCACTAACAATAATGATGCTATAATAAGCGAGTTAATTATTGCAATACAGATCATAGAAACATTTCCGCTTATAAACAGCATAGCACCGCTGTCAGTTGTTGGATTTACTTGAATTTGGCGTCATTAGAAAGATAAACTCTTACAGTTTAGCACTTATCTCAAAGACACTGAAGGCCGCGCCGTGGCCGAGTAGGTAGATTACTCAGCTCTCACCTAGGTGGCCCGGGTTCTATCCCAAGCGACCGCATGTGGAATTTGTGGTGGACAAAGCGGCGGGTTTTCTCCAGCTTTTTCGGTTTCCCCTGTCATCGCATTTTCACCGGTGCTCCATCCTCATTTCATATATCATCGGTGTCATCGCCTGCGGTGCCATTTGTAGTAAAAGCGGGCATTAAACATTATAAAAAGGACATTAAATGTGTGCTCCACGTGTAACGCAAACAGCAAGGCAGTGTTCCCCTCCTGCCAACCGCTCTTCACATACAGAGATGGAATCGACGGAGGCAATGATACGAAATCACATCTTGCAGATTTAGAGGTAGACGTGGTATGTAGATTGGACACTTTATGTGACCCCATAAAACGAAGCTGCTGACGGTTAAGTCGGGGGATCTCGGAGGACAAATATAGACGACCTAATGTTGGTTTCCAGTGCACTCAATACAGCTTCCCTCAATTTATATATTCAGAATATTCCGTACAGCGAAATGCCATAACACTGTAAATGCTGCAGAATTTACACCGAATTGAAAATGTAATCTTCAGAGTATTTAACAATTTTTGCTTCTGGAAATAATGATAAACGAAACAGCATATTTTTACAATCTCTGCTGGCATTTGGTGCTCGGTCAACAATTAACGATTGCAATATCCCCTGAAGCCCGCCTGGGTAGTGTGGTGGTAGCGTGCCTGCCTCACATTCAAAAGGTCGTGAGTTCGAATCTCGCTTAGGGTGAGTTATCCGGATAAGTTTTTTTTTCGGGGCTTTCCCTTCTCCTGAGAAGACGAATATCGAGTAACTTTAAGCTCCATGGACCCCGAGATCATTTGAGCATCATTTCACCAATTTCATTCATCGTCCGATATGACCAACCCGGTTAAAGTATAAAATATATATATATATATATATATATATATATATATATATATATATATATATATGACGAGGGATGTTGTGTGGACAGCTTTATTGTTATTTTTTTTCTGATTAAATTTACAACAATAAAAAGCACAAATGAAGCATTCCATTGAAACAGGTATGACCTACAAGTGCGCAAACACGGCCAGAGTGACAGGCAAGAGGAACACGCTCGGATACAAAGAGTTGACCAGACAAAACACGAGAGTTTCGAAGCCACAAGAAGTGGGTACACTCCCCTCTGGCTTTCCCCCGCGCCAGCTGTCCTGCGGTTGTTCTATACAACAGGCGTTCTCGCAATTTCCTAAGAATGGCCCCATCGATGATTGAATTACAAAACAGGGATTCTGCGAAAGGATTCGTTTTGTGATTGTTTAAAAAATCTGATGTGTTCCATTCAAATAACTTTCTCTAGCTGTTACATAAAAAATTCTTACAAAAGATTATTCTTTTATCTACATCATGCTAATCTAGGTAAACATTAGTAGAATTGCTCTTATTATTTGCTTCCTTGTTAGTAAAAACGAAATAAGAGTATACATTAGGCTAAAGCGGGTGATACCTATGAGAAACAATTGAGGTTCGCTTCGTTTTGCATGGTCCCGCTTGATAAAAATTAATTAGTTTAAAATTGAAACCAAAAAAAATAAATATTGAGAAAACGGCCAACTCTACAAGAAAAACGTATATTGTCACACCCAACTGCTAAATAATCACACAAGGTACTTGCTTTGCTGTGAGAGGTTAAATTAGGAAAAAATATACTCTTTACTACAGTTAGGTGTGCATATGGGGACCTATTCTAGCTTGTGCAACAGGGAAAGTATATTTACATGATTCAATAAAAAGGATGTGGATGGGTTAACTGAAATGGCACTTTATAGCCTTACCTAAGGTTTCTTCATGGCACGAGGCCAAACTTGGCGTCCTAGTTACACGACCATTCCCTTCGTGATCTTCACAACTAAAGAGGAAAATCCCACCCTAACAGTTGTTTTTATGAAAGCTAAAGTTTGCAATGTTGCCAACATATATTTCCAATGTTACCACATCCTGTACATACAACCAGGATGTGACAATATGACAAACTGGGATTTAACGAGATCATTTTTTGTGCACCAAGTGCTTGTCTATCTCTTACGGTTTAAACGTTATGCAAAATTGTGCAAAATTCAACCAGAATAAACAGCTCTTCAGAGACTATTCCCATAAAATTCAAAATATACACTTTATACGTGATGTGAATATCTTTATTAATGATATTCACATCACGTATAAAATGTAGTCATAAAATTGTTAGTCATTTTTTAGAAAATCAAAATTTTCGAAAAATGGTCTATGTAAAGGGTAGTTGGGGCAGGGGGATTTTCTTGAAAATCTTCGTGTCGCATTCTTAGAATATAATGAACTAATACCAAGTTTGGTATTTAATCGATATTTCGTTTTTGAGCTATGCTGTATTGTCAGACACACACACTCACGGACATTTTTCTAAAAATGCTTTCTTAGAACTCAGGGGGTCTCAAATCATATTTCCAGTGAAATCTCGGTATCGAATTTTGGGTGGAATAAAACACCTTCTCTATCCATTGTGTACATAGTACATACGGGCTAAACAAAACACTAATTATAGAGAAAAGCCTCTATAGCTCAAGAAACAGAATGCTGCTGTTATCAGCTCTTATATTTCCATCTGTGAACGTGCTACTTTATCGTTATAATTTAAGAAAAAATATAAGAAACAAAGTATTTTAAAACTAAATAACTGCTGTTTCTTAAAAAGGCGATCAGGATAATTTTCCAATGATTCAAATGCATCCCGGCTGTTTTCTTAATAGTGGGTCTTATTAATCAGTTCCGGGTAAGCTGTAGACATTTACTTATTTAACAATCTGATGCGTTCCATTCACAAAACTTTCTCTAGCTGTTCCAAATACAAACTACTCTTACAAAAGATTATTTTTATCTACATCATGCTAATCGAGATAAATATTAGTATAACTAGACTTATTATTTGCTTCCTTTTAAGTAAAAGGGGAATAGGGGAATGCATTAGTCTAAAGGGAATCAAATGATTTAAAAGCTCGTTGCTATGTAAAGCAAGGTTCGGTTCGCTTTGTATGATCCCATTTGAGAAAAGTATAAGTATTTTAAAGCTGAAACCAATAACAAGTTCTACCATAAAAAGATATATACATAAATTATGTGTTTTAACGAAATCTACATTTTTGTGTGGTAAGTTTTTGTCTATCTCTTACGATTTACCAGTTATGCAAAATTCATCTAGAATAAAGAGGTTTTTAGAGGCTATTATCAGAAAATTCGAGACATGTACACTATTTGTGATGTAAATATCTTTACGATATTTTAATCAAAATCCTGAAAGCCGTTTTTGAGAAAAGCAAAATGTTCGAAAATGTTTCCATGTAAAGTGTAGTTGGGGTGAGGGGATTTTCTAGGAAATCTTCTTGTCGCATCCTTGGGAGATACTAAGCTTAAATACCTAGTATGATATTTAACGGTATTTTTGCCGTTGCTGTGATATGTTGTCCATAGACATATGTGCGCGCGGAATTTTTTAATGTTTTTCAGAATCGGGGGACCTCAAAACATATATTTCCGGTGAAATTTCGACAACTAATTTTTGGGTGGAATACAGTATCTTCTTTCTCCACTATGTACATTGTACATAAGCGCTAAAGAAAGTAAAAAAAAAAAAAACATTGTTTTGCCTCCTGCACTTACCAAATTCAGAAGTACTGCTGTTTGGACTTCCAGATATAAAACACACACATAAATAGTTAGAACTTAAATAAGACCAGTTGTCTGTATCGGAAAGGCAGCAACGGCCTTCATTTTTACTTTCTCTGCACGTACTATGTACACAGCTTATAGAAAAGGAATTAAAATGCACCCTGAGCCCTGAATAAAAAAAAAAAAAAACAGTTTTAGAAAAAGGCGAGTGTGTGTGCGTATGTGAGTGTCTGTGGACAGCATAGCTCAAAAACGAAAAGACCGTTAAATTCCAAACCTGGTATATAAGTTTGGTATCTTCCAAGGATTCGACACGAAGATGTTCAAGAAAATTCTCCCTCCCCCATAAACCCTTTACGTGGAACATTTTTCGAAAAGTTTTATTTTCTCAAAAGTGGCTCTAACGATTTTTATTAAAATAACATGTTTAAGATATGTTTATGACAAACGAAATGTATATCTTGAAATTTCTGGGAAGCCTCTGAAGACCCCTTCATTCTGGATGACTTTTGTATAATTGGCAAACCGTAAGAGATATACAGAGACTTACTTCAAAAAATATATAGATCTAATTAAAACACATAATTTATGTCATATCATTTTATTTATTAATTTTTTTTAAGAGAACTATTTTCGAGATATTCCGGATTATTGGTTTAAATTTTAGCCACTTATAACTTTTCTCAAACGGGAAGACATCTCTCTTCTCGTTTGTTTATTCCTGGCAAGCAAAGAGATTGGAATTTCAATCGTTTCACATAGCGATCGGCTTTTAAAGGACGAGACTATCGCTTTAGCGTGCATTTTCTCATTTCCTTTCTATTTACAAGGAAGCTAATAATAAGACTAATTCTACTTATGTTTATCTTGATTGACATGTTGTAGATAACAGGTTAATGTTTTGAATAAAAGGTTTGTTTATGGAACAGCTAGAGGACACCATGTGAATGGAACACAGGTTTTTTCCCTTAAGGAACCAAGTAATAAGGGCAGTTTCTGCTCATGTTCATCTCGATTATCATGAAATAGAAGAATAGGCTTTTTAACAATAATTTGTTGCAGAGATGTAGAGAAGTCATGTGAATGGCACACATGAGATTTTTTTAATGCAGCACCAAGATTTGCATAATTTGCCCTCCCCCCCACATAGGAACTGGCATAAAGCTTGCTTACTTTATACTACCGATAGTATGTAGGAGAAGTGTTGTATTCCACCCAAATTTGTATACGGAGATACCACAGAAAATAAATATTTTGAGACTTCCCGAATATAAAAACATTATTTTCACAAAAGGTGCGAGAGCTCGCGTCTAGGAAGAGCAGATCTCAAGAACGAAAAACCGGTTGAATATGCCAACCTAGTATTTAAGTTCAGTATCTTCCAAAGATTCGACACGAAGATTTTCAACAAATTCCCCTGATGCCAAACTACTATTTGTGTGGGAATGTTTTTAAAATCATCGATTTTTTAAATTTTAACTTTCCTGAGAAGAACCCGTGAAGTCCTCTTCATTCGGAAGGTATTTCGTATAATGTTATATCACTAGTAAATGCTAAGCTATAATAAAGCATTTACTACATAAGGAATGCAGAGCTCTTTAAAACATAGAACTTTTTTCGATATGTTTTTTATGCTATAAGTCATTTCCGAGATATCCGTTATCAATGGCTCGAATTCTTCAAAACTTCTAGTCAGTTCTTCTCGCTATTGAATGTAAACACTAGATTTTTAAGGGCAGCATACACTTTTTAGTTCTTAAATGTCTGACTAACGCAATTCTATTTGCATCTACATCGACACGTGCAATGCAGCTATTTCTGCAAAGCTTGATTTCAATTAAAATGAACTAGAATGAACAATATACTTTCGTAAGAATAGTTTGTAAACACACACATATCTAAACGATAGAACGTCGTGAATATAACCCATCCAATATTCTCAGTATTTATTGAAAATAAGTAATAATTTTTAGTGTGCTAAATATATGCTGAAGATGCTCCAATTAAAATTAAACTGCACATCTTGTATTTTCTGTAGAGCCTGTGAAGCCCCATATATTCTTATTGAATTATCTATAACTTGGAAGCCGTAGGAGAGAGGCATGTTGCTGGAAATAATGTAGTGTGCATTAAACGTATACTCTGAGACAAATAAGTAGTGGTGGGGAAAGTTGTTCTTTCTGTGAAACAGTTTGATCTGTTTCTGTTGCAACCATGAAACAGTTTCACAGTAATGAGACAAAAATAAACAACAGTTATTTTGAAACAGTTTCATCAACACAACTATTTGAAACAGTTGCACCACTAAAACTGTTTCATAAAACAATTCTGGAAATTGTGTTGTTCTTTCTTGTATCGCTTCCCCGCAACAGACCCATGCAACAGATTCTACACTGCGGTTGTTGTGTTCCATAACGTAAATATTTTGTCATTGCTTCAAAGTTTACCGCAAGGTGCACCTTTGTACCTTGTAGCGCGCGGTCTCTCAGTGTTCTTGCTCAACAAAACCCAACAAAAAAAGACAAGCCAACCGCCATAGCCTATATACCGTTTACCGGCAATTTTTCGGGAAAGATTAGTAGACTACTCTACAAATGTAATATCAAAACTTAAAATCACCTAAAATCAAAAATTTGGTCAGGCCAGTTAAAGATAATCTAGCTCTCAGAGTATCTGGTGTCTACCACATTCCTTGCGAATGCAGCGCAGCGTACATTGGCCAAACAGGACGCACTATTGCCACACGCGTTTCTGAACACCACAGATCAATAAGGCTTATGCAACCCGAAAAATCTGGACTGGCTGAACACTGTATAGAACAAAGCCACAGAGCTTAGCTTTACCAACACCAAGATAGTGGCAAAGTGTTCGAACTACTGGGAAAGGAGAGTAAAAGAAGCTTTAGCCATCTCATCTGAAACAAATAATCTAAATCGCGATTCTGGTCTACAATTAAGTTCAGCATGGACACCAATGTTAAAGAGCCTTAATACCTAATGCTCTACCTGCAGTCTTCCAAGACTTATTTTCTAGCAGGTGCGTGCTCAAACACAAAATATTAGCCGAGTAACCGCTATAACTTATACACCTTCTTTTAGGTAACCCATTCCTGACGAGGCCAGAAGGCTGATATGTATACAACACAAATACACCTCCAATTACAACCTATGTCACCTCCAACTCCCCCCCAGGGAGCACTCAGGGCGCAAGTCATGTGTGTCCCCTGGCACTTCAGTCTTCACTCGCTGTTACTGCCACTGGCACGCAGCTTCCATTTTCTCCAGAAATGCGCAGGTGCTTAATGCGGTACTGCACAAGAGAGGCATGGGCCTCCTATTTCCGGTGGGGGTTTTTCGTGGGTAGTGCTGCACTGGTTCGAGTCCAGGGCGGGGAGTCTCACACTCCCAGGCTTGCCTGGGGCTAGGGCGTCAGTAGCATTTTCCCCCACCACTAATAAAAAAAAAAAAAGCCTGGGCAGATTCGACGCAGGCATGGCCTATTTCAACACCGCTAGCAACCTCGCACTGCGACGGAACAACAACCATGCCAGAGGTCAGTGGGCGCTGGCGCGCCGTGCCGCCTTGCTGCGGACAATGGAGACGCCTTCCGCCCCACTTACTAAGCCGCCTCCTGCCACGCCACCTACCGCTATGGAGCAGACAGCACACAACGCCGCCGCACCGGTATCCAGTAGGAAACCGGCCCGGCCTCATCCGCCGACAGCCTCCGCCGCCGTGCCAGCACCCAAGCGGGAACCGGCCCGGCCCAAGCCGCCGACTGCCTCCGCCGCCGTGCCGGAACCCACCCGGGAACCGGCCCGGCCCCAACCGCCGACCGCCTCCACCGCCGTACCGGAACCCACCCGGGAATCGGTCCGGCCTTCTTCGCACCATGATGGCCACCTTACAGTCGTCGTCATAGGGGTCCCGAGGGACCTTCCATCCCGCTTCGTGCTGGATACCGCACGCCGCCTTTGGCCCTCTTCAGTAAAGGCCAACCGCATCTCATCACCTCGGGGACCCACATCACTGGTCCGCCTCCACCTGGGGTCCGCGCCTGAAGCCGAAGCTGCCTTGACATCACGCCTGCCCTTATTAGGGCAACAGCTACGTGTCGAGGCTAGCAGAAGCGAACGTCCGGTCCCCTGCCGACGCTGCTGCACCTACGGACATCGTTCGGAGGATTGCCACGCCGCACCGAAGTGCCACTACTGTGGGGCAAGCTCGCTCACAGCCGCTTGCTCCAACCATGATCTGCGCCGTCGACGCCGCTACTGTGCTACCTGCTCCGGGAACTCGCACTACACAGGGCAAGCCACATGCCCCCTGTATCCCCGGAGTAGGCCATCACCTCCACAAAACTCACAGCAGCACCACCAACCATCACCACCACCAGACTCGACACCGAACACCTCACCGACGGACACCTTTCTAAAGGACGCCGTAGAGTCCATACAGCAGAACATCGCCACCATCCAGGCGGCTACACACCAACTCGGCCTCCGTCTCGAGGAACTTCAGAGGGAAACCAAAGAACGACTCGCAGCATTGGAGGCCAAGCACCAGGACTCTGATCGAGTTGCAGGTGAAAATGGCGCGGTGCTTGCGTCCATCCAGCGCCAGCTGGACCGCACAGAGAGCCACCTCGTCCATCCACCTTCCGAGGACAGCGACGAACAGTGCCCGCGGCTGGGGTCTCTTGAGGCTTCGGTCGTGGGTGTCCGAGAGCTGCAGCACCAACTTCATCAATCAATATCCAAGCAATTACACGACCTTCAGACAGGACTTACCACGGACATTCTCTCCTACATCGCTACCGGTCCAGCCCCCAGGGGAAGGAAGAACCGGTAGTACCGACATCATCACCACAGGGAGAGAGTGGCAGCTCTCCCTGCACTTCCAATCCCATGTTTCACCAACAATTCCCAACCACCCACAATTTCCTCAACTCCTCACCTATAATTCGCTACGGGGGCCGGCTGGGCCTCGGTCAAGCCGGTCTACTAGCACAACCCTCACCCCTGGCGGCCGCACAGCGGGCCAGTTCACCTTTACCTTTTACTGCGCGGGTGCAACAGCGGTACCGCAGTATCCTTACCTTCTAATACCGGTGCAGGGGTTTTTTAGTCGGTAGGCCCATTCTGGGAGACCCCGACACTCCGGGCATGCCAGCCCGGGTTAGTCCTTAAGGTGGATTTTTCCCCTCCACTTGAAAACTACAAAAAAAAAAAAGAAAGCCTGGGCATGATCTCCGCCGCCGTCGCCGGTTCTGTGCCACCTGCCGTGGCACAGGACACTTTACCGGCCAGGCCCAGTGTCCCCTTTACCCGAGGGACGGGCGCACCACTCCGCAGCCAGTACAATCACCGTAGACCCAACACACAGACGCCACACCACCTCCAGCTTCTATTGACACAGCGACGCGGGATGCCATTCAGGACCTTCATGCGGAGATCCTGAATATCGGCGCTCGCTTAGCTGCGTCATCTCCAGGAAGCTACTGGACCTGCAAGCTGCCACCACCGCCGCCATCTCCACTCTGCAGTCCTCCACCGCTGAGCTGTCCAACCGGATAGCCAGTGTCCAAGCGCAGCTACAGCAGGACCACCCAAATCAGCAACACCATTCCGCCGACCAGTTTCCATACAACAACCCGCTATACACAACTCCAATTTCAACAAACGGTTTATACAGGTCCCAGCAAGCACGACGACACCAGCAGATCCATTCAGAACACTGAGTAAACTCACCGTAAATCACCATTCATCTTCACCAACCACTTCTCCAGAGGGGCACTCAGGGCGCAAGTCATGTGTGTCCAGTGGCTAAATTCACTATCACTCGCTGTTACTGCCACTGGCAGGCAGCAATCACTATCACCAGAAATGCGCAGGTGCTTAATGCGGTACTGCACCAGAGAGGCATGGGCCTCCTACTTCCGGTGGGGGTTTTTTGTGAGTAGTGCCAACCTGGTTCGAGTCCAGGGTGGGGAGTCTCACACTCCCAGGCTTGCCTAGGGTTAGGGCGTCAGCTGCCTTTTCCCCCCATCATCAATAAAAAAAAGCCATAATGGTGGACTTCGACTCTTATAGATGGATCCAGCTACAAGGGCAGCATTCGACGCAGGCATGGCCTTCTACAACACCGCTAGCAAGGAAGAGTTGGCACTGCGAAGGAAGAACCACCATGCCAGTAGTCAGTGGGCGCTGGCGCGCCGTGCCGCCTTGCTGCGGACAATGAAGACGCCTTCCGCCCCACCTACTAAGCCGCCTCCTGCCACACCACCTACCGCTATGGAGCAGACATCACACATCGCCGCCGCACCGGTATCCAGTAGGAAACCGGCCCGGCCTCATCAGCGGGTAGGCCCATTCTGGGAGACCCCGACACTCCGGGCATGCCAGCCCGGGTTAGTCCTTAAGGTGGATTTTTCCCCTCCACTTGAAACTAAAAAAAAAAAAAAAAACCATAATATCACGCGAACCAATCAGATGTTAGCTTCATCCCAGCTCTTATAAATACCGCAAGCTCAAACCATCAGTTCACCCTGAAGACGAGGAAGATGCACTTCTTCGAAACGTTGGTGTCAAACCAAGTTTTTACCTGGCTAGAAGCCCGAGAAGATTTTGAAGCATGAGTTTGATTAGTACATTCGAGTTTCGCGGATTATATCAGGCCGCGCGCTACAAGGTACAAATGCGCACCTTGAGGTAAACAATGACAAAATATTTACTCTAGGGCAACACAACAACCGCACATAGTAACTGTGGCAGTAAGTGAAACAACTATTCAGGCGTTGCTGTTATTGTTGCATGTATCTGTTGCGGGGAAGCGATACCTGAAAGAACAACACAATTTCCAGAAGTGTTTTATGAAACAGTTTTAGCTGTGAAACAGTTTCAAATAGTTGTTGTGTTAGCGAAACTGTTTCAAAATAGCTGCTGTATTATTTTTGTCTCATCACTACAAATAACCTACTTTCCAGCATTAGTCGTTTAGAAACTTCATGTGCCGTCGTCAAAAGGAATGAGACTGGTTGAGGTTGTTCCATCTGGAGTAATGTTAATTGTATTTTTCCCTTCAATATAAGTGGATTGTGGATGCTCATGTGGTTTAGGACATAGTTTGGCCACGCTGAATTTTGGCTTGTTTATTTCTGGTTTGGATGACAAATTATCACACTTTCATTTCTGAAATAAATCCTGAAGCTCAAGCAACAGTTTCAATGAGAACCCACACAGTGCACTTATGTTGATCCGAACAAAATTTAATTACCAAAATGCCAGACCCTGCAGGACCAATCTCATCTCGGTTGTGGATATCTTCTTGGGAACAGTTCTTGGCCACAAACAATCAAAAAATGAAATAGTGTTTAACAGTAAAGGGCTGTTTAGAACCCTTGGGCATCTATCAAGAGTGAACAGTTTCATGTCCCCCTACGCTTCGGCTCTACAGCTGTTTAAAGATCAAGAGATACACCTGTTTCCCAGCATACTACCCTATAAAACAGTAAATGCTTTACGTCTAATATGGAATGGAACCTCCGTCGCCGGTGTTTCAAACAAGAGCAAAAACCTTACACCACAGGGCAACTACTTGGAATGGAAGGTTGAAAACCCGTTTGGGCCACTAGCATTCCGCTTCTAACGGTAAGAAAATTCATATACAAATCTCAGCTATGTTTTTCCTCGTTGAATCGCAGAAAATTACGTCCATATTTCATTGTAGTGCAGAATACTCTCGATTATTCAGGATAATGTGGAGGAGAAGAACCAGGAATGATCGAAAAACACAAATAATTGGGAAACCCTAATTTAATGCTCTTAAGGTACAACATACATATGTAAATAGGAAATTACGTTTAAAAGCTTTTTTCAACATGTACTCTTTGTTCAACAGTTTATTCTACTTCTGTGCATGCGTAGTGTTTTTCTTTGGGAAACAGCAATGAAGGACCTGCCGCGTGACAATAAGTGCCATTTCCATTGTGTGATTCTCGCATTTGGAAGGTGCCGAGTTTAATTCCAGTTGTGCTGAGCACTCTCATCTTGGGTTCTTTCGTGGTTTTACCTGGTTGGCAGGCAATATGGAGTGAAATATATAGTTGCACAAACATCTCTGCCCCTATTTCCTTTCATATATTTACTTATCAAGTTTGGGTTAGAAGGAACAGGCGAATGGATGGCGTAAAACGGTAGTGTATCCTTGATGGATCTCTGCTGTAGTTGAAATGGAAGGAGTCCTCAAAGAAGGGGGAGATAATTTTATTATTTTTTTCTGGAGTGGGTCCCGCCAGCTTCAATGTATAAAATCTGAAGATCTTAAAGACCCGCTTGCGCCCCGACCCGGATCTGGTCTGCTGTGTCCGCTTCACTCCTTCCTCCTGAAGGTTTCTGGAAGCCTTCTTGTATGCTTGTGTCGAAGTTCTCTTCGCTTCCTGACAAACAAAATATGAACAATCAATTTCGCGAAGTCCAAGTTAAAATGTTACGTAAAAATCTATATTAATAAACCATAAGGAGCTCGTGGTATCTACTGTTTTAAGACACGATAAACGATTACCTTCTAAGCATCCGGGGTGGTCCCCTAAACTTAGACCTGGAGTTTTTCCATCCCAACCTTCCATTCCTAGCTATCGTTTTACTTCATGTACATCAATATCACCGCCTGCGGTACCACTTACAGTAAGGACGGGCGTTAAACATTATTTAAAAAAAAAACTCATTAATACTTATTGACCTGATAGTTGGTCAATCTATGAAACCCGGGACTTAAAGTACTTGCGAGGTTGTAAGTCGCCATTGGGGTAAGTCATCTCAAAATAATTTGAGGTCACCTTGTGGTTTACCGCGAAACACGCGAGTCAGTTGATAAATTTAATGTTGTGACGGCATATTGCCTTGCTGGCTTCAGTGGTTAGAGCAAATGGCTAGAGGCCAGGAGATCCGTGGTTCAAATTCCGGTTATGGCATAGAAGTTTTCAGTCTGTCCCTACCTGTCCAACTCTTGTCCCACGCTCAGCTTGTGCGGAAAAAACAACTAATTAACCTTATTCAAAAAACATAATTGTTCAAGTATTTAATGAACGACCAGAAGGACACAATAGAGGACGCTAAAAGTTTGCATATTCCAGCATCCACAGGCTCTTCTGAAAGGAATGCGAATTAAGTGACACCAGGATTAAGATTTCTAACTTTTTAAATTTTAAATATATTTACTTGAAAAATTGTGCACAATGCGAGCAAATGAAGAAATGATTGTGTAGAAACTGAAAGCTCTATTTAAAATATTTTCTCAGATAATACAATTAAATGTTCTAATTAACGAAAATATGCAAATTTTTTACAACTGCCTTTCACATTCAGAGACGTATGATAAGAGATGGTACTTCAGATGATACGCTATGATACTTCAGTGCAATGAAAATAAATGTATTTGATTTAAATTGAAGTTATTATTTGTGGAGAAGTATTTGTTAGTTTTTTTTTTGTTTTTGTTTTATGAAGTTGTTGGTATTAACATTTTCCTCTTTTTTTCAGTACAAATACTTTTTTAGCAAATGATAAAATCCATAATTAAATCTTTAGATACTAAACTTAAGATTACAGATCTAAATTTTCATACAGATTAGAGCAAAATTGAAACGCAAGGAATAAATTTCACGCTCAAAAATGTATAACTGAGAAGAAAATAAAAAAAATCCAATCTTTAATGCTCCATTCCGACGCCTTGATATCTAAACTGTTGCTAACATTTAATCAGTTTATTACTTTCATTCCTCTTACATTATTACTATCATTAATATTATATTATTTACAATATTATTTTTTTTATCATTATTGTTGTTGTAAAGATAATGAACCAAAACTGTTTCAAATAAAGTGATAGTAAAATACATAAAGTAAATAAAACAAAAGATAAACGTTTTCCGCATTGTTTAGCAAACTAAGCATTCAATAGTTTAAATTCAACCGTATAAAACTACATAAAAACAAAATATATGTCAGAGACCGATATATTAGGTAGTGATAGCCAGCAGCTCTATTGTTAAAATATTGCTAAAAGGAAGAATTGAAAATTTTGCATTGATAAATTTTTCACAGTCGTTCACTGTACTGTTTATCAGATATTTAAAGTTTATCTTTAGTTCTAATGATATTTAAGTAGTTCGATATTCTAATTTATATTGTAATTTATAACTATTTTTACTTCAACCGTTATAACCCTTCATTTCCTTCAAATCAAAAATTTACTTCACATTTTATCCGAACCTCTTGATTCTAAAATAAGTATTTAAAATTTACAGCCTTTAGTATAAGTTATATTTTTTTCACTTCACTAGAAGCATAATTTCATTTACTTTTCAGTATCCACTTTACGTGCACATCCACCACATACAGAAGAAAGAAGTAGGGTTAAGAGAGTGTGCAGGGGTGATTTAAACATCTTACTGGGTTGGATAGGTAGAGTCGCACTGAAAGATTCAATGCCATAGCCGGGGTTTTTCAGTCTGATTCTACCTATCCAACTCCTGCCCTAAACACGGCTTGTGTGAAAAAAACAATCAATCCAATACCAATCCCAAAAATGTTCAGCCAAAATGATTCATTGTCCATCAAATATTTATATGATACCATTAAAAAGCGTTAATCCTGTCATCTTCACACAAAAACTCAGGTCCTAGTGTCCCTTGAAATACATCCAGAATTTTGAGGACGACGAACATCTTTCCAAGGTTTCCCCACGTTGGCAAAAATAAATAAATAAAACGAGCCAAAAATTCCTTCTAGAATTCGAGATTTGTTGTCAAAGAGTCGATAATGCCTACTACAACTGGTATAATAGGTTTCAGGTTTAATCGTGCATCTATTTCCTTTAAGGTTGACTCAATGACAGTTCAGTTTGCGATAGTTAATTCTGCATGCAGACCATGAAGCCAGCCAACTACAATGGTATTTGTGAGATTGGGATCACTTTACCAATTTGATTAATGTAATCCAGAAACAACGGAAATATGCAAAGTTACAGAGCTGAACAGGAGATGGAACTCTGCAAATTAGTTGTCATGTGGAACAATCAAGAGACAGCAAATACATGAAGTGGGCTTCCTTGTCTGTTTTAGAGAAAACCCACTCTGCTCTAAAATCCTGTGGACCCGTCATGCGATATTAAGCAGAATTAGATTAACTGGCGGAGACGTGAAGTAACGAACATCGATCCACTTTACAACAGGTGAGAGAATCCTTGCATACGGTATGAGTTTCGCCAAAACGTTACAGTTAAGGTAAGGCCTCGTAGACTCTCTAAAATCCACCTAACTTCTTCATTAATAAATTCCAACCGTAATTCAAAAACAATGAGGAAGAAAGTTACACGACGACAAAGCAATATTCTCGATACTGTGATAAAAGCACCGACTCTAACTCGATTGTGATGCATCGACGACAGCAGAAGTTTATCAAGGATTTTACCGCGGTTTATTCTGAAGTCGATTATAATTATCTTCCACTTCTCTTGCGTTGTAATGTTCAAATGGTGGAATGCTATGTGTAAGAATTCCCAACCACAGAAACACTGAATTTTCGCAAATGAACGTATCCTGATACAGCTACGGCCTGTCAGCTTATTTGTAGTTTTTAATGCCTTAAGTCTTTATATACGGTTGGTGCCTAAATATGCCGACCGAAGGCGGAACAAAGATACACACAATCACGGTGTTATATATAATTATATTAGTTGTGACTAGTTCTAAGAACAGTAAAGCAATTAGGGGAGCAATGAATGGATTTGGCGCAATTAGAAACATGATTAGGAATTGACTTAATTGTCTCTCCCCCTCCACCCACAAAAGCCGTGTATAGGACAGGAGTTGGATAGGTTGAAAATATCACACTGAAAATATCAATGCCATAGCTGGGATTTGAACCACGGATCTCCTAGTCTCTACCCGGTTTCTCTACCACTGAGCTACCATGGAAATATTCCGGCAAGGCATTAAATTTCTCAACTGACTTGCATGTACCCCATACGACATTGTAAGTCACCATTGGGGTATGTCATCTCAAAATAATTTGACATCACCTTGTGGTTTACCGGGAAACATGCGAGTCAGTTGAGAAATTTAATGTCATGCCGGCATGTTACCATTTATTAGAAATGTTAGGATAAATTAATTACACATACACCTTGGTCCGAATATTCGGAGACGTTGGAAGGGGGAGATAAGGCCGCGCTGGAGACTATCACAAAGTGCTGCCACACGTAACTGGCTTGGGTACGAGCAATCTGTTTCTACCTTTGCACTGTGTCAAGACTCTGACAAAAGAACATATAAGAATCATAACAAACATTGAAATAATCTCTGTAGCGTGTGCGCAAATACGGAGAAGGTTCTGAGTGCAAATTGTTTAGGGATATTTGTTTTCTGTCCATCTCTTTCAGAAGGCGAATGTCTAGTAACAAGGGTATATTGTCACGTTAATATTACAGATCGAGCTGGGATTATTTAATGGAAGTAGATCGAAAATAAACATATTCTTGTCTCGGTTTATAAATTAAAATGAATCACAAATTACGTCTAATTCCTTGCATATATCGGTGTATTAAACAGAGAACCTACAAACGTGTGTGAAATTTATCCCTTAAAATTTTACTTTCTCTGGAACGTATGTGCAATGTACATAGTAAATAGAGAAGGCGCCTGTTGTATTCCATCCCAAAATGTGATATCGAGGTTTCAACAGAAATAGATGTTTTGAGAACCCCTGAATCCAGATTTTTATTTAAAAAAACCTGATGTGTTTCATTAACATTACTTTCTCTCGCTGTTCCACAGACAATTTTTTTCTTACAGAAGATAATTCCTTTATCCACATCAGAATCGAGATAAACATTAGAAAAATTGGTCTTAATACTCTTATTCCATACAAATAGAAGGGAAATATGGGAATACATTATCATCTAAAACGATAGTGAAATATTTTAAAAGGTGAAACTATGTGAAACAATTGAGGCTCGGTTCGTTTTCCATGGTGCCGTTTGAGAAAAATTATTAGTTTAAACCAATAACAATGAACATCTCGAAAAGAGTGTATGGCATAAACTATGTGTTTTAATGAGATCTCCATTTTTTGTATAGTAAGTTTTTGTCTATCTCTTACGCTTTAAACGCATGAAAAATTATGCAAAATTCAACCAGATTAAACAGCTCTTCAGAGGCTACTGCCAGAAAATTCAAAACACACATTTTATTTGTAATGTGAATATCTTAAATATACGGTATTTTAAATAAAATCGTTACAGGCATTCTTAGAAAATCAAAATTTTTGTAGAATTGTTCGATGTAAAGTGTAGTTGGGGGTAAGGGATTTTCTTGAGAACCTTCATGTCGCATCCTTGGAAGATACTGAACTTAAAATACCAAGTTTGGTATTTAAGTCACTTTTCGTTTTTTGAGCTATGCTGTCCAAAGACGCAAACGGACACTCACGGACCTTTTTCTAAAAATCCTTTTTTCGGACTCATATATTTCCGGTGAAATAAATACCTTCTCTATCCACTACGTACATTGTACATCAGGATAGAGATAGTAAAAAAGGCCCGTGCATGTATGTGTGTGTCTGTGGATCGTCTAACTCAAAAACGAAAATTCCGTTACCAAAATGGTAATTGAGTTTGTGATATTTAAGTTCCATGGATGCCACACAAAGATTTTCAAGAAAATCCACATAACCCCAAACTGCAGTTTACATAGAACTTTTCCGAAGTTTTCTTTTCCTAAAAAATGGATAACGATTTCGATTAAAATACCGTATATTAAAGATGTTTATATGGCAAATAAGATGTATAGCCTGAATTTCTTGGGAATAGCCCCTACAGCTATCTTCATTCTGGATTACTTTTACATAAATAGTAAATCGTAAGAAATAGACAAAAACTTACTTCACAAAAAATGTAATCTCGTTAACGCACACATTTTTTAATTTATGGTGTTTCTTTTCTCCCTTTCTGTTATTTTTAGAGCTAATCAATTCAGAGATATTCCTAGTTATTGGTTTCAATTTGAAATTAACTGCTTTTCTCAAACGGGAAGTCCTCGTCTGTTTCGTATCTCTTTTGTTTTACTCCCGGCCATGGAAACAGAATGAATTTCTGAATTTCAATGACAATCGCATAGTAGCAGGTTTTAAAGCATTTGATTCGCTTTAGCCCAGTGTATTTCCTCAATTCCTTTCCGTTTTTAACGAACTGCTAATGCTTATCTTGATTAGCATGATGTAGATAACAGACTAATCTTTTTTTAAGAACGGTTTGTTTGCAGAACAGATAGAGAAAGCCATACGAATGGAGCACGTCAGATTTTCTTGTATTTAATAGCAATATATTTCATGCTTAGAGAAACTTGGGACTACTTTTGCTTTGCTCCACCACACGCCGAGCAGCGACATTAGCTTGCTTCAGCAGATAGATAGAACAAGTAAATAACAGACGACACGGTGCGTTTCAGGGAGTGTTCGGTAGAGTTCACCGGCAATCAACCAACGTGAGCGTCTGCTAACTAACTACGGTCAGCTAAACTGCGGTGCAAATTTGTGCACCGCTGTGTGAACATTATCTTGGTCAAATGTTTACTGCAGTGAGGTGAAGGTCCCTGACGGCCAGTTTTCCACCTCAAATAAAATAGGAATTATCCTTAAAACGCGGTAGTAAATTGCTGTTTAATAGGGAATTAAAAGATCCGTAACTCAGTAGCACCTACCTGCTGTGTGAGGGGTCCCGGGTTCGATTCCCGGCTGGACGTAGGAATTTTCTCTAGCCAAGAATTTTGCTTATCCTCTCCAGAGATTGGAAGTGTGAATGGTAGACAGACAAGAGAGAAGATATATGACAGCTGTACACTATTAACACTGTTGCCGATACGCAATATTTTCCAAAAGGCCGCCGATGACCCTGCAGTTAAGGACGAAATATAAATGGAACAATTAAAAATGCCCTATCCCGCCAAAATTAAATCTGCCAAATTCATGACCCAGAAACTATTTAAGACTTCAAATTGATTATCTCTTTAGATCAAAATTTATCAGCAATTAATTACTTTTTAAAAATAACCAGTTATTAATACCGAATCAGGTCCAGAAGGGACCTCTGTTCTTCGTACCAAACCTGTTGTAAACAAATGACATCATTAATTAGCTCGCGATAAGCGGGAAACCAATGCACACCATAAAACATAGCACCTAAAATTATGCTAAGGGACACTGGGAGTAAATTTTCAAAGTTACATATTCCTTTACGTATTTTTCTGAAAATTTTACTGTGATTGCATTGCTGTTTAATTAATATGTACACCAAATTTCATTCACAACATTAAATGAATTGTTCTTCTAGGACTATAAACTATTTTATAATTATTTTTTTTTTTTTACAAAAATATATTGAATAATCAAAATGTCGCAAGCATCTCATAATTTGAGAAACTCTGTTGCAATATTTGCATTTTGAGCTTTGCACCCAAACAAACAATTGTACGAAAAGATATTTTAAATAGATATTCTGAGCTAAATTTGTTACAAGCCCATACAAAAATTTAATGCTTCACACTAGCCATATTTATACACAAAAAAGAAAAAAATTAAAGCATTATTAGCATTAGCGTGTGTTTTGTCCTGTAGAATCTTACTGTGGATACTTCTGCATATTTTGTGAAATTTTAATAAAATTTAAACAAAAACAGACGCGTGGAATAATTTTAAAGTGTGAAAATGTAAAAAAAATGCTGTTATAAAGTAGTATGCTATGAAACAAGTGCAATGTCCAGTTTTTAAATGACTATAGAGCTCTTAGCAAGGGTAAATATTGACTATTTCATATGTACAACCATTACCAAGGAAAAAAGAACTATTTTCGATTTTTTGACCGATTGTGATAAAAAAAAAAAATTACTCCCAAGCCCTTAATGAAACAATGCAAAACACTTACTGATATGGAATAGTAAGTGATATTGAAGAAGGTTGATCTTAATTCTGTTCGATGTTCGTTCACTCCTCTTCTGTATTTATTATAGATTTTTTTTCTGAATTTATTATGAATAAACAGCTGAATTTTACATACTTTTATTAACATGTAAATACTTTTTAACCAAAATTGGAAATAATAATGAATTTCTCAAAAATCCACGTTAAAATAGGCGCAATAGATTAATAAGCTCTGCATTATCTTTTTTTTTCTGTATTTAGATGTCTCATAATTTTGTAAGCTATTTCTTGTCTTCCATGAATATAATTTTCAATGTTACTTACCGTTCCCAGGATTTTTGATGCGCTTTTGTTACTAATATTTTTGATTAATTTCGTTTTTTATATGTATCTCTTTCGTCTCTTCTGTATTTAGTTGTAGCATCTTTTTATACGCTTCCTTATCTTCAATGGCTGCGGCTATCTCGGGTGTCCAAATTCTTAAGCCCTTCTTTCTTCTGTATTTAGTTTTATTTATTTACATAGAATGTCCCAATGAGCATATTGCTCTAGGTAAGGACTGCCCTTTAGTGAGGCGGTAAGCATAATACAAAGAATAAAATAAACACATTAACACATATAAAAAGGAGTATATAAGTATATATATATATGTATATATACAATTATTAACGTAATTTGTGTGGGTGTGTGATTAAACTTAATACAATATTTCAAAAAACACCATAGGGATTTTCTAATGTCAAATTTTTAGGAATTACGGTATTGCTGAAGTAGGTATTTGAAGAGTTTGCTTTTAAATTGGGATACGTTAAGTGATTCTGTAATGTTAAGTGGGAGACTGTTGTATGTTTTGGTGGCACTAAGTAATATGCTTTTTATTCCATATTTGGTAGAGTTAACTGATTCTATACATATGTGATTGGCTGATCTAGTTTTGTAGGAGTGAATATCTCTTTAGTGTTTGATTACAGAGTTGGTACATAGGAGGTTATTTTCAGTTTTGTACCTGAATAAAGATTCACTATATTTACAGAGATAGGAAAATGGCAGTATATTTGTTTCCTTAAATACTTATCCGGAAGGCTTTAAAATATTATATCCATAAAGTATTTAAATAGCTCTCTTTTTTAGGATTTCTGAACAGTTTAGCTGTTCTTTATTGTTATTGGATCATACTGCATTTAAATACAGTAATTCCAAAGCTTCATTTGCTGCTGTTTTTGTGACTCCGTTTATGTTATTCCATTCCTTATTTATATCCAAATCGATTGGTTATTATTTGCAATTGAATTTATTAGTGTCTGATATGGATTTCTGACACTTTCTTGATTCGACTACAGAAACAGGTATTCGATTATAAGCCACAAGGCAGAAGAGATGTCGGTCGACCAAGAGCAAGGTGGAAAGTTGAGGATGGAACAGGAGACTCTGTTACTCCATGAAGAGAAGAAGAAGATGAAGAAGAAGATTAACAGGTACATCCTGGAAATTTCATAGGAATACCCCAGCCAACGGTTTAGAAAAGCTACATTATATGTGGAAAAAACTGTAACTTGCAGAAGACTTCGAGGTTTTCAGTGCATTCTGCTCCATGGTATTGCACCATCTTCCGTTTCATCCTCTAACTTCGCCGTGCTCTTGTGTGCTACACCTACTCTACTTCTCTGAAGGCCTCATTAGAGCCTCAAATCCTTGCTTTGTCTCATTCTGGCATTGCCTTTATTCTACTACTGGCTATTCAAATGCCCATTTAAAATGTCTTTAACAGGAGCCATGCGCACGTAAGGTTACCTTTAATATTGTGTTAAATAGGTTTACAAGCACAAAAATCATAAAGCATTTTATAACTGAAATATGATAAAGTTAAACAAACCAAAAATAATTTCGTGATTTTTCACAATCTTGGAGTGCCTTAAATATTGTAAACAATGATCTTACGTTTTCAGAGATGCATTTTTTATAAAATATTGCTAGAATTTGTATTAAGGTTTGTGGAGAGAACTACAGTGTGAATATAATTAATGACATACACAATATCATGTAATGGAGACTTAGATATTAACGCTCTTCCCGATAGTTATGCTACAGATTAACGTGGGTTTTATTTTGACTATGTTGTATTCGATATAAGTTCAGTTTTTATTTCGGTGTTTACTATTATACCATTATTAATATTATAATTATTATTCAAATACATAAGCTCTATTGCATTATAAACACGATACATGAGTTGACGTGGCTTTTGTGTTTGATCCTCGCAGCTGATACGAACACGAGGTTAATGCGGAGGGATACAAACTATTTTTTTTCCATCAAATTTTGTTCTAGGATGGATCGACAGTAGAGGTTGTTTTATCTACCTGAAATTTAACCATCTTCAACAGTTTCTATGAAAATGGGTCATTTGTATGAGAAAATTTCACTCACGAGGAAAGCTTTGAACATCTGAAATGAAGAATACAAATTCAGGTAGATAAAACAACCTCGAGTCCCTCCCGGCCAGTTGATGTGATCTTTTATCTGTAGCCGTACTTCTCAATCAAGTAGCTCTCCTCAGGGACCTCACGAGGTTGAATGCACCACGGAGCAGGTCTCCCAGCCAGTACCGGGAATCAAACCTAGGTCTCCCGCTTGGCGAGCAGATGTGCTACCACTGCGCTAAGGAAAGGGCCGTGCACACTATACCTGTTTGTTTTTAAATGTGAGCTCCGTAACGTCCGCCAAAACATTTCCACGGTTTAGATACAGTTATGCTGGCCTTGGTTATTGTAAACAGAGCGCTGTGTAAATATCAATTATTGAATAGGTTGCGTTATTTAATTTCTCCTGCAAAACTCGCGACCCGGATTACCATGTAACGCCTCTGGCAAGTGAACCTCTAAAAATTACTAATAAGTACTAGTTATTATTAGTAATTATATTCTTAATTTCAATCAGAAAAAACGACATAATTGGAACAGCTATTATATGCACTCAGCTGAATCGAATTCTGAAAACTACGCTGAATCAATTTTGTGTAATTGCCCTTAGATAGCATAGCTGTTATCTAGTATTTCAATAAAATAATAAAAAATGCGTCCCTAAAAATAAAATCATATAAACGTAAACATCTGGATTTCAAACCTAAAAATCTGATGTCTTCCATTCACATTAATTTCTCAGCTGTTCCTCCACATACAAACTATTCTTACAAAAGATTATTCCTTTATCTACATCATGCTAATCGAGCTGAATATTAGCAGAATTGCTCTTATTGCTTGCTTCCTTCTGAGTAATAGAGAAATAAGGAAATACATTAAGCAAAAACTTTTAAAATCTGGTCGCTATGTCAAACAATTGAGTTTCGGTTCCCTTTGTATGGCCCCGTTTGAGGAAAGTTAGGTAGCCTAAAAATAAAACCAATAAAAGAAATATCTCGAAAACGGTCAACTCTACAAAAAAAAAAAAAAAAAAAAAAAAAAAAAAAAAAAAAAAAAAAACTTATATGACATATTTTATGTATTTTAACGAGATATACATTCCTGCGCAGTATAGAACAGGGCTAGGCTCATTACCAGTTTAGCAGCTACCGATAAATGATTCGCCATATAGCACTTCTGCGAGTCACAGTAACTGAAACTACTGCGGAAAAACATTTGACTACAATCTAAAGTTCTTAATGTGGGCGAAGAGCTGATTTTTGTCGCCATGGCCTTTAGCGTTGAACTCGCGAACCAGAATTAAAATCCGAACTCAGAAACATCGTAACGAGACCCTATGCCGTCTTCATTGTAGGCCAACGTTGAGATACCAGGAATTTCGCCATTAAGTTCCATTAAGTATATAATATACATATTTTTTCTCCCAAAAAAAAAACTAAAACTCACAACTGAACAAAAATGTTTCTTCCATTCTCTAGCGTGAACAATGTCCACCCACAAATTCGATACCGAAATTTCATCATAAAGGCATGTTTTGAGGACCCCTGAATCCAAATAAGTCTTTTTAGAAAAAGCTTCGTCTGTATGTGTCCGTCCGTTTGTGTGTGGGTGATTGTGGGCAGTACAGCTCAAAAACTGAAACGTTAATTACCAAACTTGGTACTTAAGTTTAGTATCTTCCAAGGATGCGACACGAAGATTTGAAAGAAACACCCTACCCCAAACTATATGAAAAACGTTCCGAAAATGTTTCTCTCAAAATGGCTATAATGATTTTGATTACAAGACCGCATTTTATATGTACATAACAAACAAAATGTATACCTTGAATTTGCTGCTAATAGCCTCTGAGGAACAGTTAATTTTGGATGACTTCCATATAACTGGTAAACCGCAAGATAAAATCGTAGTACTTGGTGTACAAAAAATATAAAACTCGTTAAAACGTACATTTTCTGTCACATGCATATTTTTTGTAGAATTAACAGTTTCCGAGACATTCCTTTTTATTGGTTTCAGTTATAAACTACTTAAAACTTTCTTCAAACGGGAAATGATCGTTTATTTAATACCTCTTTTGGTTTACTCTCTCATGCAAAGAGAACCGAATTTCAATTGTTTCACACAGCGACCGGCTTTTAAAAGATTTGACTATAACTTTAGCCTAATATATTCCCTTATTTACCCTTCTGTCGCCCTCCGTGGTGTAATGGTTACCATGCTAACTTCATATACCCTAGGTCGCGGGTTCAAACCCGGCGGGTGAAAAAATTCTTAGCATGGCTTCCTTCGGAAGGGAAGTAAAGCCGTTGGTCCCGTGTCGTAGACTTACGGCAGGTAAAAGAACCTCAAGCCTGATAGAGAGGCCTCTGAGCAAAATTGAGCGGTCTTTCATGCTGAGAACCATAGCAGTTAAAGAACGTCCATAAATAACACGCCATTTCTTTTCCCCTTCTGAATGAATGAATAAGTGTATTTATTGACATAACAATATCATACATTAAATTTCAGCAATCGCACGAGTCCACAGACCGTACGTGCGTTTGTAATACACACTAAAAACCAATATTAAAACAATTACAAAGAATTAAAAGAGTATACATGAAAATAAAAAAGACAAATATAATACGCAATAAAAAGCAATATTAAAATAACATAGAGTACACCTTCATAGTACCCTCTCATAATAGATAAATACACTTAAAAGAAATATATAAACATAATATTTACACAATATATAAAACCAAAACACAATAGTGACCTAAGTAATATATATATATATATATATATATATATATATATATATATATATAAAACATTGTAGTTACTTTTGTTTAGTTGTTCTTATCCCTCCCCCCCTTCTCTATTGACAGCCTTCTTAGATCTCAGCTGTCTTGTCTTAAGTATAAATTTACCTAGCCCGTCCGTGTCTTCCGTGCCTGCCAATAGCCTCCAACATGCTTCTAGCCCTACATTCGCGGTGCTAAAGATATTTTCTCTTCTACTTACGAGGAAGCAAGTAATAAACCATTTCTGACAATGTTTACATCGAAGAATAGTTTTTTTTTCAGAACAGATAGAGAAAGGCATGTGAATGGAGCGCATACGATTTTTTTAAGCGTTAATTCAAAATCGCATTTCCAAGCAAACCCCTTTTCTAACTCGAAAAGAAATGGAACATGAATTGTTTTAGAATTATGAAAGCTGTATCGTAAGGAAGGATTTCTTTATAAAATAGTTTAAATTTGAACTTTAGAATGCACCAAACATTGCAAGCACTCTTCTAATAGAGGTATGAGCTGTGGTAAAGATAAAACAATCTCAGTGGAGTGCTTTAGGTTTCGCAGAACTCGCAGACCGACCCCCTTGAGCAGTCAATTTACCAGATACTATTTCGTTTGATTAATTGCATTGTCGATTCTATGGCTTTGGTAGCACAGATCTCTCTAATTGCTTTTATTCTTATATCTGCTCTCTGGGCGACTATTGTGGGGCTTCGTGTTCAATAGTTTTAATCTTAGGAAGCCATATGCATGCTTTTAATTTGACATTTATTTGTCAGTTTACACGCTTGTGGTTTACAATGCAGTGCATCCACATTAATTCGTGTTTCCATCAAATGTAACTGAGAAAATACATAATGTAAATAACTAAATGTTACAAGGATATATGATAAGTTCCATTCCATCCTGTGTTTACCTATTACATGCCTTCTATATGTACGGAGGCCGTTGTTTATTCAACCTCTGATAGGCTATAAATAAAAGACAAGTTCATAGAAAACAATTCTTTTATTACTAAAAGTTTTGTACACTTATGGTTACTTTTCAACATAATCACCGAAAAGATTGAGCCATTTATCATACTTGTGCACAAGCTTTGCAATACCCGCTTCAAAAATTGTTGCCGCCAATGATTTCAAATAAACATTGACGTTGTTTTGAAGATCTTCGTTGGTTTGAAAGTGCTGCCCTCCTAGCCACGTCTTCAGTTCAGGGAAAAGGTGAAAGTCGTTGGGTGCCAGGTCAGGACTGTACGGCGGGTGATCGAAAATGACCCATTGAAATTGTTCAAGTAGCCGATGGGCTGTGCCAACAACAGTGTGTGGACGAGCGTTGTCATGGATCAACACAATTCCTGAAGTCAGCATTCCTCTTTGTTTGTTTTGAATGGCTATCCGCAAACGCCGTAAAGTACGAAGATCTTCAAAAGAATGTCAATGCTCATTTGAAAGCATTGGCGGCAACATTTTTTGAAGCGGGTATTGCAAAGCTTGTGCATAGGTACGATAAATGTCTCAATCTTTTCGGTGATTATGTTGAAAAGTAACCATAATTGTACAAAACTTTTAGTAATATAATAATTGTCTTCCATGAACTTGTCTTTATTTATAGCCTATTGGAGTTTTGAAAAAAAAAAAAAAGGCCCTCGTATATCATAAAAATATTACAAACCAAAAGGTAAATAACATTTTGCTCTTGATACGCAGTAAGAAAATCTGATGTGTTATATTTACATTACCTTCTCTATCTATACTGCAAACATACTTCTTACACTTCTATCTACTTCATGCTAATCGACGTAAACATTAGCAGAACGGTCTTATTTTTTAGTTCCTTATAAGTAGAAGGGAGCTAAGAGAATACACTATGCTAAAGCGATAGACAAACGTTTTAAAAGCTGACCGATGCGATTGTCATTGTATTTCCGTTCTTTGATGGCCAGGAGTAAAACAAGGGAAACAGATGACTTCTGTTTGAGAAAACTATAAGTATTGTAAAACTAAAACAAGGAACATCACAGAAACGGTTAGCTTCACAATCAAAACGTATATGACATAAATTGCGTGTTTTAGTAAGAATCTACATTTTCTATGTAGTAAGCTTTGACTATTTCTTCTGGTTTACCAGTTAGGAAAAAGCACCCAGAACGCAGATGACTTCAGCGGATATTCTCAACAAATTGAATATAAACATTTTATTTGCCATGTAAATATCTTTAATATATAGTGCTCAAAAACCCTGAGACCCAGTTTCGAGAAAATCGAAAATTTCGAAAAATCTTTCCATGTAAAAGGTAGTTCGGTGTGGGGAACTTTTCCTAAAAATGTTCGTGGTGTCGCATCCCTGCAAGATATTAAATTTAAATACCACGTTTAGTTTTTGATTCATATTGTCCACAGACACACACAGACCTTTCTCTAAATATTCTTCTTTTTGGACTTAAGGGAGCCTTAAACATATTATATTTCCAGTGAAATCTTGACATAGAATTTTTCGGTGGAATACTATACCTTCTGTGTACCTACAGAACACGCGTAGAGAAAGTAAATGGTTATTTCCAACTTAGATGTTTTGTTCCACGGGAATGTATGAATGCTATTTGTAAGAGAGGTAGCGTAAACTATTTCTGACCTAGTTTCGATAGTAACTACATGAAATCATATTGAGTTTTGAAATAATTAATAATGTTCCGGAATCCGTTCTGCAGTTGTGATGTGGTTGGAGGCACTGCAAGGTAGGTCAGTGTGAAAACCGGCTTATGGACGTATTCAAAACAGCATACCTGAAATGGGAGGTGGGGACTAGCGGTTTTGTTTCCCACTCGATGCTTAATATAACAAACACGAAAAGTGAAGAGCTAACCTGCTTCTGGTTTTAAAAGGCTGAGTGTCAACCCTGTCCCTAGATACAGGTCAATTGCCGCTGTAACGTTGCCAGCATATGCACTTTGTGTTGTCGAAAAACGTAAAATATCTCCACAGAAAATTTTCATATAAAAATATGAAACATGCAAAATATGCTCCACATAGTGAGATCTGCAAATGGTTTAAATTAATGCAACGACTTTCCTTCCACCCTGTAGGTACTATGACAAATTTTGTTGACAAACCCATTCAGAAACGTTTTATTTACGGATTAGGGTTTCAGAAATATGGACGAGGATTTAGGTATGCACCGATTCGGGTATAGCCCTAAACTCTAGGCCCAACCTGACCCGCTGGCTAATTCGGACTTAATATTTTGGGCTTGGGGTTGAAAACAAGGCAAAACAAATATATTTATTACATTCAACATATGCGTTTTATTAGTCATACAAATATATAGACCCACACATACTAGTTATAATAAATCAATGCCTACTTCGACCAATTACAGGTAACGTTACAACGGCACATGAAGTGGAAGCTCCGCCTACTTCCGTCAACCCACACAACCTGTGCAAAATGCGCCAAAAGGGGCGGGAAGCGTTCAATAGGACAATAAGGTTATAACGCGTGGGTTTCAGGCAGTGTTGCCAACACATCATTTCTTTCCCCATCAATTCAAACACCAAAAAATCCGACTATGCCTCAAAATAAGAAAAAAAACATACTTCGTAATTTCATGTAAAATAAATTTAAATTATTTTAAACATGCTACTACTTATTTCTCCTCCGAGCAACAAAAGCGAAATATTAGAAACCACTTCGCATTTTTATTAAAAAAAGTATGATGCTTTTCATTCATATAACTTTCTCTAACTGTTCCAAATACTAACCATTCTTACAAAAGAGTATTCTTTTATCTACATCACGCTAATCTAGATATACATTAGCAACATTGGTCTTATTACTTGCTTCATTGTAAGCAGAAGGGCCAACGGAATACATTATGCTAAACCGATAGTCAAACCTTTTAAAACCTGGATGCTATGTGAAACAATTGAGCGTCGGGTCGCTTTGCATGGTCCCGAATGAGAAACATTAGGTAGATTAAAATTGATACCAATATCAAGGAATATATTAAAAACGGATATGACTGTTTCCCTCAGCAAAAATTGTCATCAGTGGAGTTTTGATGCGAAGCGATATCAACTGGAGGAAGGTAATGCAGGTAAACGACGCGTTTTCGTGGGTGGCTGAACGACTGGATGTGAAGCGACGATTCTCAGGTACGGGCACATTCCTTAAGGCTGTTGCAGGTAAATTGCCGAAGCATCATAAACAAAACATTAGAATTTTGGAATTTAATGGAAATAAGTAACCCAAGTGTGATTATAGGTACGGAGTCATGGCTCAGTGTTGATATTAATGACGCGGAGATATTTAGATCAGATTACAGGGTGTTTAGGAGGGACAGGGAAGGAAGGGGAGGGGGAATTTTTATTTGTACCAAGTTAGAGTTAAGCAGTAAGATATTATGGGTGGAAGAAGACGTAGAAATGATGGCCATTGAAATTATCGATCACGAAAACGAAGCAAATAACATTACATTAATAGCATGTTACAGACCACCTGGCGAAACTAACTTTAAAACTCTTCATAAATTAGTGGAAAAAATTTCTTCGGAAACGGGAAAAAATGTTATTTTAACAAGAGATCTAAATTTGCCAAATGTAAACTGGAATGGACAGTTATTAGGAGGCGAAGCTCAATGTGTTGTTAACCTTCTGGTTTGGGATCATGGGTTTTCGCAGGTAGTCAAAACAGATACCCGGAAATCGGCTGTATTGGACGTGTTTCTATGCAGACCTGAGTCATTGTTTAGCGCATGTGAGGTTTTGCCAGGTATAAGTGACCACAGCTGTGTACAATTAGACATAAACTGGAAGGTGCGAAACTGGTTTGAAGGAGAGGAAATTATTAGTTTTAACTTCTGCAGAGCAGACGTAGATGGAATTCAGACTTTTCTCAAAAAGCAATTTTGCCTGTTTGTAAAATCTGCAACAAATGTAGATGCAGAATGGGATAGTTTCAAAATAATTATTTCGGAATCAATAAAGAAATACGTTCCATACAAAGTTATCAAACAAAATAATGATCCAGAATATTATACAAGATCCATCAGAATACTTAAACGAAAGTCTAGGCGCGCGTTTCATAAACGGAAGAAGTCAGATTGGCATTTTAACAGATATAAAGAATTAGCTAGACAATTGAAAGACGAAACGTTGCAAGCCCAGGAGCGGTTCTTAGAACAAATTCTTAGCGGGACCAATAATAGTTGGAAATCTTTTTACAATTATGTAAGTAGACGCAGGGGAAATAAACTTGGCATACCAGAACTCAAGGAAAATGGAATTGCCATATTGAACGATAAGGAAAAAGCGAACGCATTAAATTCACATTTTGTGTCTGTTTTTAACAAATCGGATTATAATTATAAATTGGAAATTGAGGATAGTGGAAATTCCGTTTTTCAAATAATGGCATCCAAATTGCGCAGAAGGATCAGAATGCTGCAAAATCGAAAGTCGAGGGGGCCTGATAATATACCGACCGAAATACTAAAAATTGGAGGGGAATCCATGATTCCGTACCTAATGCTTTTATTTAATATGTCAATAAATAACTGTGCCTTACCGGAAGACTGGAAAACCGCGATTGTATTTCCAATTCATAAAGGGGGAAATAAAACAGAATTAAATAATTATCGACCAGTCAGCCTAACTTCAGTAGTGTGCAAATTGATGGAACATTTAATTGTTGAATATATACGGGAGGAATTAGAAAACAAAAAGTGGTTCAATAATGCGCAGCATGGGTTTAGACCTGGATACTCGTGTGAAAGCCAGATAACGTCATTATTTCAAGATTTAGCAGAGGAGGTGGATGCAGGGGGAAGAACAGATGCAGTGGTGATAGATTTTTCCAAAGCTTTTGATGTTGTATCATAATTTACTTATCCAGAAGCTAACTGCTACAGGAATTGATAAACGCGTAGTTCTAAGGGTTAAAAATTTTTGGAAGGAAGATCGCAAAGGGTAACAGTAGGCAAGGAGCTATCTGAAAGGGGTATGGTAAGCTCGGGCGTACCCCAAGGCTCAGTACTGGAGCCGTTACTTTTTCTTATTTTTGTAAATGACATAATTGTTAATATAAAATGCCAGATAAGGTTGTTTGCAGACGATTGTATTATTTACAATAAAATTAGAAATGTTGAAGATGAGACTGCTCTTCAGGGTGATTTAAATGAAATTAGTGATTTGACTGCTGCAAATAAAATGAAAATTAACGCTGGCAAAAGTAAGTCAATTGCATTTAATAGATCTAGGGAAAAAATTCTACAAAACTATCACATGGGTGGGGGAAAAATTCCACAGGTGGACAGCTGCAAATACTTGGGAGTTTACTTGGCGAATAACGCTGGATGGGACGAGCAGGTAAATTCGGTATCTAAGAAAGCGTGGAAAACACTGCACTTCTTAATGAGGAGTTTAAAAAAGGGGAGTGCAAAGTCCAGGGAAATCGCGTACAAGTCCTTATTGCGGCCGGTCATGGAATTTGGAGTAACTTGTTGGGACCCGTATAGAGTAAATCAAATTGATTCGTTAGAAAAAATCCAGAAAAGGGCTATAAGATTCATAAAAAGGGGTAAATATTTTGGGCCTCCAAACGCTGAGGAGATAAAATGGGAGCCGTTGAAAGTTAGGCGTCAGAAACAGAGGTTGTGCGCTTTATTTAAAGCTTACGCTGGCTTAAACGCATGGGAGGACGTTACTGACAAACTGGAAAACCCAACTTACTATGCACGAAACGATCATCCGTTCAAAATTAAGGGTAGAAGATACAGAACTGACGTGGGAAATTTCTTCTTTGTAAATAAAACCATAAAAGACTGGAATGAATTGCCTGGAGCAGCCTTTCGGGGTTGTCCCCTGTCTCTGAAGAAATTTAGGAAAAATCTTGATTTTAATGTTGGATAATTTTTGTAAATATTCCTTAAATGAAATTCTTGTGATTTAATATTGTTGTAAATACAAATGTTAAATTGGTTGGTGATTCTAATTATGAAATTAATTAATCTGAATTGAGAGAAAAATTAATGTTTTCATATTTGTGTAAATAACCATTATATCTAGCTTACAAAGCCATAAACTGGCAGCTGTGATTTATTGTTTAAATATCTTGCATACATATATAACTTTGCCACCGGGTGATACCCACTTGCAGAGAAATAAATACATACACACACATACATTATGTGTTTTAAAGATATCTACACTTATTTATTTATTTTTGTATGTGTTAAGCTTTCGCCTATCTCCTACGACTTAACCCTTACACAAACTTCAGCAAAAACTCATCCAAAATAAAGAGGTCTTAAGGTTATTCCCAGAAAATTCGAAACATATCTTTTTCTTGTAATATAAATATCTTTAGTATACGTTATTTTAATCAAAATTGTTTCAACCATTTTTGAGAAAAGCAAACTTTTCAACAATGTTCTATGTAAACGATAGTTTGTAGGGGGCGGGGTTCTTGAAAATCTTCGCGTCGCATCCCTGGAAGGTACTAAACATAAATACCAAGTTTGGTATGTAATGGGCTTTTTGTTTTTGAGCAACAAAAAAAAAAAAACAACAACAAAACAAAGCAAAAAAACAAACGTTTTTTTTAATCTAATGTGCTCCATTCACATAAGTTCTCTGGTTGAACCAAATACAAACTATTCTATCTTCATCATGCTGATCGCGATAAACACCTTATTACTAGCTTCCTCTATATAGCGAGGAATATATTAAGCTAAAGCCATGGTCAAACATTTTAACAGTTCGTCGCTATGTGAAACAATTAAGGTTCGGTACGCTCTGCATGGTCCCGTTTGAGAAGAGCTAATTAGTTTAAAATTGAAACCAAAAACAATGAATCTCTCGAAAACGTCAACTCTACAAGATAAACGCATATCTACATTTCTGTGTAGTAACCTTTCTTCTATCTCTTACGGTTTACTAGTAATTAAAAATTCTGCAAAACTCAACCAGAATAAAGAGCTCTCAGAGGACACCCCCAGAAGATTCAAAGTATACATTTTATTTGCAATGTGAATGTCTTTAATATCAAAATTATTTTATCTTAATCAAAATTGCTAAGAGCCATTTTTGAGAAAATCAAAGTTTTCAAAAAATGTTCCGTATATGGTAGTTAGGGTTGGGAATATTTTCTTGAAAATCTTCGTGTCGCATCCTTGGAAGATGCTGAATTTAAAATATCAAGTTTGTTATTACACCGACTTTTCGTTTTGAGATATGCTGTCCACATACACAGAGAGAGAGAGAGAGAGAGAGAGATGTGGTCGTTTTTCTAAAAAAAATCTGATTCAGGGGAGCTCAAAACGCACATTTCCGGTGAAATCTCGGTATCGAATTTTTGGGTGCGATACAGTACATTCTCTATCCACTATGAACATTGTATATACGGGCTAGAGAAAGTTAAAAAAAGCATATATCGATAAACTCACAATTTTTTTAGAGCTAAACTTTTCAGATATATTTCCTGTAATTGTTTTCAATTTTAAAATACTTACGCTTTCTTCAAACGACCTTATTTATTTCATATCGGTTTTGTTTTACTCCTGGCAATGGAAAGAGTGCCAAATTTAAATGACAATGTCATAGCGACAGCTCTTAAAATATTTGACTGTCGCTTTAGCCTAGCTTACATATACGTATGTGTAAGGAGAGAGCATTATCAGTTTCAAATAGAAACAAAATTAAACAGTGAAAGGAGTAAATGTTTAAATTTCAGAAACTATGAAATGAAAATCACACTGAATTATAGGGCCGTTTGTTCCGGGTTTTACCATTTTGATGGAAAGTTCTAAATATGAAGCATTATACTACAGCAAATACAGATGACTTGTACATTACATTTTCTTTTGGAAATAATTAATAAACTTAGAACAAAGGTATTTTTCTAATACGCATTTCAGGGGAAAATCATCCTGGGTGTTCCTTCGAGTACAAATAGACGTTTAATATATGTGTATATACAAAATGTCCCTGAATTCAACTGCACAAATTGGCAGCATTGTAGAGGGGTTTGAGATAGGGAACCTATTGTTCCTTTTTCCAAATGTCAAAGTTATGACATGTTTTCTGAATCGCACAACAATGGCCGTGAATTAAAAGAATGTGGTCGTGTGTGACCCATTTTAATTCAGAATGCCTCATTTGTATGCCATTAGTCGAAGGGTTGCAGTATCGGTGCACAATTCATACGATATTTAAAATTATTTGACTTGTAACTTTGGCTAAATTGCCCATTCTTTGAAGCTGTGCACGCTGCTAATAAGAGTTCGGTTGATTTCATATCATATGCACTTAGCGATAGCGCTACTCTATTATTCTAACACTTCCTGGTTATAATTTATCGGATAAGAACAATCCTGGATGAGAATTTAATGCAATATTGTAATCTGAAATGTAATTTAACCAAAAAGTTTCAAGAATTTATGCCACTGCTGTAAAATAAACAAAAACAAAAAACGAACAAAAAGACACAAAACAGGAAAATCACTCAAAAGATAAATTTATTCAGAATAGTTTCTGTCAATAAACCGTCATCCATCAAATGTGTTTTTTATCCGTCGTACAACTTAAAAATCCGTCAAACTGACACGCCTGGTTGCAAAACCTCAGCTGCAGGATTGTTAAAGCTATATTTCCGTTTTGAGCAGCTTAAGAACCCAATGTCCGGTTTTCGGGCCCCCTAAAATTAGGCTAAATACATGTTCACTAATTTCATTTCTCTTAAATTGTTTACAGACGGCAAATAATGAACTTCCGAGTCAATTAAACTTTTCAATTTGATTATTCTTAGGTTTCAATATTTTGTAGAGACTGTGCAATAAATTGAGAGCATTATCATTTTGTCGCAACGAATCCCAATGGTAATGTAAGTTGGCGCGTTCATTTGTCCGACAGCGCTATTCCTTTTAAAATCAGTAGGTATTTATTGCGAGCATGGATAATAAAACGAAAAAGCGACATTGTCAAGGTTTGTTTGTTGTTTTCCGCCGCTATAATACAACTGTGTAAAAGAACAAACATTGACTCAAACATTTCAAACAAATGGGTACTTATTTTGTTGTTGTTTTTTTAAGAGATGCAAAGCCCATAATTTGCTGAAAGATGTTCAACATGTGCTAGCTATGCCACCGTCCAATGTGTTTGTGGAGCGGATTTTCAGTGTGATGCTAAATATTTGAAGCAATGAAAAAATAGCCTGAAAGTGGAAATTGTGAGAGCCGAACTATGTGAATTTTGATTAACATATGGAATGTGCTGAATTTGCTAAATTTGTCAAATCCGACAACGCGAAAGAACTTGTTAAAGCTGTGAAGTCAGAGAAGAAGTATCATTAGCAAAGAAGCTAAAGCTGGCAGAAATGGCTGGATTCGCAGTATTAACAGTGAGTTATCGTGTTAAATAAATACATGCTTCCTGTTGTAGCAGCTATAATGCGTGTATTGTATAATGTGCTGTGGATAATAATAATATCAACAACAACAACAATAATAATAAGTGTTTTTAAGACGTCCGGTTTTGACTCCAGTTAAAGTTGGCAATTCCTGCATTTATATGCTCTCTCCTCCCTGACACCGCAGAAGGATTGTGATAACATAACAAATGCCAAAACACACTATTCATAAGTACACAAACAAGACACAAAAAGCAAACATTCGAATAAATACAACTAAAACGGTGAAGTCAAGGCTCCGCTCCGTTCCGCTCCTCTCCTGCTCCTTTCCTTAGTAAGATACGGCCACACAGACTGTGTATATGTGTAGGCGTGCGCGAGTATTTTTAGGTCACGGGAATCAAAGCAGTTTAGATCAAATCAGTTATTGTGGTAGCATACATTTTGGACAGTCTTTTAAGACAGTGGAATGGGAAGATAAGAATGTAACGCGGCTATACCGGCAGGTACCACGAAGTGCCGACACATTTAAGCGACCTGAGAACAAGCAACCGGTTGCATACGTTTGCTCTTTCCACTGTATCAAAATAGATCAAGGAATAGCTTTACATTTGTTATTAGGCAATGGAAATCTAAAATATGTTAAATCGCAAACTTATGATACTTTTACGTAGCGCAGTAGAAATGTTATATTACACGCTATCGGGAACGAATTAATTTACGCGTAGCAACATGCTGTTTTGCCAGTCGTATTTTATCAGACAATATTATATTAGAAACAGTAACAAGAGGATCTGCCCGCCTTTTATTTCATCTGGCATTGTTGATGAGAGCTGATCAACTACATTTCTGTTCGCATATTGCATTACGGAGCCCATGATTGTGGGCACGGAGTGAGAAAACCAGTGAAGTAATATGAGCCTGATAGTGTTTCTTTTTTAGTACGAGGGTGTGCTGAAAAGTAATGCCTCCAAATGTTTTATTCTGTTGCAATATCGGTGGAGTTAACACATATCATGCATATTACTTGGTCATCCATCCCGCTTCACTTTCTGGCGCTAGAGGGCTCCGATTTGAAGCCGATCCCGGTGGCCGCGCTCGCTAAAGTGTCTCCGCTTTGGCGCTTCGTGATGCACAGGACCGTGGGTTCGAGTCCCGCCTTGGGCATGGGTGTTTCTGTGTTTGTAAATGTGTCTATGTTTGTGTATGTATATGTAAAAGGAAGACGTTAAGAATAATGTCTACTAAGGAAATATAGGAAACTGGGAAAAAAAAAAAAAATATATATATATATATATATATATATATATGGAGAAAAAAGGAATACAGCGCCGGAGTCCTGACAAGCCTCCGGAACTGTATTTTTTTTTAAAAAAAAAATTATAGCGTGAAACGCGACTATGTCGGTACGTCAGAAACAGCGTGCTGTGATCGAGTTTCTAACTGCAGAAAATGTACCTGCAATTGAAATGCATAGAAGAATGAAAGCTGAGTAGGGTGACGAGTGCATCCACGTCAGTAATGTGCGTCGCTGCAACATCTGCAAGAATTGAACGCCTTGGGTTCAATGTCATCGATCATCCTCCGTACAGTCCCGAATTGGTCCCATCCGATTTTCATTTGTTTCCTAGACATAAAGAACACCTTCCAGGTGTTCACTTTGATGCTGATGAAGCGGTGCAAGCAGAGGTGAGGATATGGCTCCGTCAAACATTCTACAGTGACGGTATATAAAAACTGGTCTCTCGTGAGAAATGTATTCGTCGCCAGGATGAATATGTTAATAAATATTATGTAAACATGAAGAATAAATATGAAAAATGGTAATACAGTTTGTTTTATTCCAAACGTTTTAAGAGTGATACCGGAAAAAAAATCGGAGGCAATACTTTTCAGCTCGCCCTCGTATAACACTGTCCGAATTTGCTGCTACATCTTTAAAAGCATGTGGTTTCAATAATGCTAAAAGTAGAAAAAGCACAGAAATAGAGATTGACGACCAAGAAATCGTGTTTTACGAGACAAATATCGCCCAAGTCTGATTTGATTTTAAAAACCGATCCAAATTCAATTTGAAGTGGTCCATATCGTTCAATCTGGCCAACCGGCTCAGCTCCAACTTAATGCAAGTGCTGCTCAATATTGGTCCCAATGATTTGACCACATCCCTGCCTCAAAGCAGAGGAAAAAATCCTGATGCCGGTACTTGAAATCGAACCCGAGTCTCTTCGCGGTATATAATTACAATCACGACAAGAAAAAAACTAATAATAATAATAATAATAATAATAATAATAATAATAATAATAATAATAATAATATCAGTCTTTGGATTAGATTGCAGCGACCCACCATTCTGATCATCATTCTTTGTCTTCCATTTATTTCTTCAGACGATCTGCAGTTCACATCGTTCTTAATTTGTTCCATGAAGTGTATTTTTGCCCTTCCTTTGCTACTCTTACCTTCGACAGTAATTTTCAAAATCCTTGGTGTGTTAATAAATGCCCAAAGAATTTTATACTTATTATTTGGCACCAATTTTCTCCTTATGCTTTTGCTCTCATAGACTTCTTCACTGGCAATTTATTAGTCCAACTGATTTTCAGCATATTCCTGTAGCAACAAGTTTCAAATGCTTTTATTCTTCTTCTTTCTAAGTTTATCATTGACAAAGTTTCACATGTATGCTCCATACATATATGTTCAACAAATTCGTCCTAATTTCTAAACTAATATTATTGTAAATAATTTGCTTTTCTTACTGCAGACAAGCATTGCTTGACATATTCTAGGAATCATTTCTTTTTTTTTTTTCTTTTTTTTTCATCAGATATTATTTTGCCACATACGGACTGAAATTCGACCCAAAATTGTGCAAATTTAAAAAAAAAAAGTTTGTTTCATAATAAAATGATCTGAATTATAAAATTTAAGGAAATATATCGTTTCTTGCACTTGGTGTATTTTAACTACCAATCAACTAAAGCTATAGATAAGGCACATGGAACAAAATTGCCATATTACTTTTTCGAAACAATGCTCCAGTTTTTCAAAATAAATTATTAGATTTTCAAAAATCAAGAGTTTTAAAGATAAGAAAAGTAATACATTTTCGCCACTAATTACGGCAAATATATTAAAACAGTATATGACAGATCTATTTTAAAACCTGGATATTTATGTGAATATTTTTAATACGATGTATCACGTATCGTATGTATCACGTAGCTCATTTTTATCTGAACAATGAATTTTGACAGTAAAAGTTATTATTTAAAGGACCATATAAGAGAGGAATTTGATACATGGCAATGTATTATAATTATTATTCTGTGTAATAACTGGTATACATTTCAATAAGCTATTGTATATACTGTGAGTTTTCCGGAATTCACAGATGCCTCACCTTAAATGACCATTTCATACATGGAGCCATTGATTTATCATATATAATTTACAACCTAGTCATTCTTTTGTTTTGTACCGTTCATCATAAGCCATTCTTTGGTATAGCCAGTGTCGCCAGATTATGTTTCATAGAATTTAACATTTTCTGGTCAAATCATAGTACTTACATTCATATTTTATTAATGAGCAGTTTAGATAAATATCGTTCGACGGTCTGATCTTCCCAGATAAATTTTTTCCCTCTGCTCGAGAATTTATCGGTTAAGTTAGGCGTCTTGTGATACTACTTGCGATAATTTTCTCTTAGTGTTTTTTGCAGTATTAACACGCATAAATCACTTAAAATTGCATTGTTATCTGCAAAGCATGCATGATAATAATAATAATAATAATAATAATATAAGTGATGATAATAATAATAATATACTTGCAAAATTGTTTCATTTTAAATAAAATAAACATAATCAGGTCCAGCCGGGTGGTAAAAACTGTTCTTACAAAAGCTTATACTTTCATCTACTTCCTTTTTAACTGACTCTACATGTATGTATTTCGCTGTAGCATAAAGAAGAATACGGTATACTAAAGTGGTGATATGGTTGTTAAAAAGCGAATCGTTAAATGATGGATTTGAAATGCCACGCTCTTTGCACGACCACCAGAAAAACGGAATATCATGTTCCCATTTGAAAAAAAGGTTAAGTTAGAAATCCAAATCAATAACAAAATATCTCCGAAGCTGTTAATGCCGAAAAAATAAAATAAAATAGATAAATAAAGAAAGAAAAAAACAAGTGTAGTTTTGTCTATCGTTTAGGGTTTACCAGTTATACAAATGTCCTGTTACCAAGTAGAATGAAGAGAAATTTACCGGTTATTCCCAGAGAATTCAGGGTATGCAGTTTGTCGAGCAAATATGGTAAGCATATGGCGTTCATCAAAATAGTTACTGCCATTTTTTGAAACATGAAAAGCACCCAAAATATTTCCATAAAACGGTAATTTTGGAGAAGGGGGGTAATTTTATTCAAAGTCACATCCTTCGGTGATGCTGATCTTAATTACTTCTACCAAGTTTGGTACTTAACCAACTTTTTTTTTTTTTTTTTTTTTTTTTCATATTCTCCCTCTCTCTCCCTCTCTTTCTCTGTCTCATAGAACGATATTTTTTTTCTAAAAATACATGTATTCATGATATCTCAAAATATGTATGACCGCTGAAATCTCGATACCTATTGACTTTTTGGGTGGAATGCATCACTTCCTCTAATATAGTCTTACTTATAACAGGTAACTGAGCGAGGTGGCACCGCGGTAACGTATGGAGTTCCGGGTTCGATTCCAGGCGACCGCGCTCTCTGACCCATGGGATATTTCGGGGGTTTCCTCCTGCGCCCGTGTCATCAGGCGGATGCTGGAGTGGTTTCTCTAAACCCTCGAATTTCCTTATTGTTCCTTTAATAATTTCCTTATCCTGTTTTAGGATTGGGAATGTTGGAGATGGTAGTTCGGTGCATCCGCTCCTCGATCTTTGGCCAGTTGCCGGAATATACGGACCGCCTCGTTGGACCCTCAAGGTGGGACGGGGATCCCCTGTTGGACTGCCAAGATGTCTCAGTCTGAAAACTTTAAAGACTCTGCCACTGCAGTGCCATCACTCCAGATTCCAGCCGCCCAGTGTCTCCTCTTAACGTCACCCTTCTCTTCGGGGTCGTAAGTACAATATCCTCACCGGAAATGCCAGTTCCTATGAAAATGTTCTATCCCTACTATAGGTGAGTAGTGGCGCAAGTAAAAAGAGATTGCTCCTTGTTCCTTATCTTCCCCTTCCACCGTCTCGTATTCTTATAATACTCTGACATTGAGGTTATGCATCTGTGAAATTTGAGCAAAAATTGTGAATTAAAAATTTAAAAGAATCATATGCAACATGAATTCTAAACTTTTTCTAAAATGATCGTTTTTACCACCTGGCAACTTTAATTACTAATCAACTGAAGCTATAGCCGTAGGCGCACGCTTATTAATAGGCACTCCCAACTTTATACCTTATTGTCTCGCAAACTTCTTTCAAACGGTTTTCCATATTGAAAATACTCCACACAAAGGACTTTTTCCCTAATTTGTTTCATAATTTTGATACTGACCCTCAAAAGTACATTAAAGAAAATGGCCAGGCCTCACCGTGGCCGAGTGGTTAGACCACTAGTCTCTACCAGGGCGGCCTGGGTTCGATCCAGGCTACCAAATGTGGGATTTATGAAGGGGAGGGTTTACTCCAAGTTCTTTTTTTTTTTTCCGCCATCGCATTCCACCGGTGCTCCATCTTCATTCCATGTATCATCAGTGCCATCGCCTGTGGTGCCATAGCAGTAAACGAGGGCAGTAATAATTAAAAGCTATCAAAAACAGTGGTCACATCTTTTTTGGAAGTAATGCTCCAATTTTGGAAATAAATTATTAATTTGGAAAAGTCAATGAGTTTTGGAGTGTAAGAAAAATAATAATTTTGCTACACTGATTACGACCAATATAAAAGAATACAAAAGTAAAGATCTATTTGTAAACTCTTTTACAGTAAAACTGGATATTTTTTAGTGTGAATATTTTTAAAGTGCAACACGTGGGTCATTTTATTAGAAAAATGAATTTAGACAGTAAAAATCATTATGAAAATTACCACATAAGCTTGAATTTTATTATAAGAACTCATTGTTACTAATATTATATATAATAACTAGAATAAGTTTCAACAGATATCTTATATATTGTGGATTTTCAAATATCACATATACATCACCTTAAACTGCGTTTGTATTAAATTGAATGACCTTATACTCAACATAATTTGCGTAAAACAAACAGGTGGCGAACAGTCCACTATTGGAATTTATGCAAAACCGTAATTATTCCTAATTTCCCATACATTCAAGGTGGAAAATTAGAACCAGTTAAAATTGCTTTTCAGGTATCATATCTCGAGAACTTGAGATCGGCTTGAAGGTTCACTTGGAGATTTGAATTGGAGGAGGGTTTATTTTAACTCTTAGGTAGTCGCGTGGGCGAGAGATATCACCCAGAGATCTTTATCTCTGATATTGTCGCCTGTAGGAGTTCAGCGCAGGTACAGCTTTCTGCAACTTAAGTTGGCAGTTTAACCGTCAGTATTTTCTCTCATTCTTGTTTGAAAGTGCCCATTGCTAGGGGGTATAAATAGTGAACTCTTGTCACTTGGTTTCATTGGTTTTTATAACTTGGGACGTAAATTCTAAGTCATGTTAATTAAAAATTAAAGATCTTCGGGGAAGAGATAAGAACTCTGGTTTGTTTCTAATAATATTCTCCCCGTATATTTTAGCAAAGTACTAACCGCATTATATTATTTAAAGGTAAGAAGTAGGTTTTGTTTGAATTATTACCGCATGTATGAAACAATAAAGGATAGAACTGGCAAAATTTAGCAGTTGATGTTTACAAATAAAGATAAAACTTGTGAATTCTGTAAGTTATACCTATTTTGGAAATTTTATAAAACAATTTGGGAAAGGAGATATGATTTACAGGCTGTCCGGGGGGGGGGTGCCAATATTCGTGAAGCAGATAGTATGCAACAAAAGAAGAAAAGCAGTTCCTATACGCATTGTTTGTAAACTTAATATCTGCTGTGTTATGATCTGCTACACTACCACCTATGATCATCAAGTCTTTGATCTACTCTTCATAATATGTGCTCGATGACATCCATTGCGTGAAGTCATTTACACTGTGTCTCGAAGAATTGCGCATTCTTTGGAACAATTCTCTTTGCTGCCGGATTTTTACATGCATTAAGCACGCGTTCTCGTAGGGCATGCGCATCATTTATGAGCACTGCACACACCATGGTCTTTAAATGTTCCCAAAGCCAAAAGTCTAAAGGTTTGAGGTCAAGAGAATGAGAAGACCAAGTTACTGACCCTCCTTGACCAATCCATCGCTTATGCAAGACTAGGTGTCGGGTAAACTTATGATGAAAATTTACCGGTGTCCCATAATGCATGTACTATATCTGCAGTATTCTCATTCGTTTCGAGCCAAAGCGCTTGGAGTGCAAGTTATGTTCCCCGTACAAAATTATACCACAATTCGAAGATATGTTGTAATTTTTCTTTTCCGAACACCTGATATAAGTGATTATGTGCTATTTATATAAATTTCATGTTATATTGCACAGTATTTTGCCCGTTTATCATTAACTAATCTACTTTCTTTTAACTTCAATAACTTCATAAATCTTTCAAACATTGCTTAGATCAAGTAATCATAGCACTTTCATACTCTTGATTATTTACCGCCATCACTATCAGCTGGATTTGATTACAGAGTTTCGTAGAAGTGTTCATCTTCTTCTGTAATGTGATTCATTAGTCGTTTAATGTCATATTTTGCTCATTTTATAAACAGAGTATCATTATACTCTGGAAAATACATTATTTTATAGCTTGACTTCTCGTTCAGAAAGGTTATTCTTATGGACAAGAGTTTTTGTTTTTGATAACTGAGAAAACTGTTGAATTGAGAAATAAAATATTTCTATGTGTTTGATATAATTTTGAGATAATATCTATCTTTTACAAACAACATAAGTTACATAAACAAAATTTTAGTATTAAGTTTTTCATGGTAGCTACACGTTTTGACGGAAATAAGTTAGCGGTTACAGTGCTTTAGAAATAACTAAAACAATGTACCAGGTAAGAAAAACCCTATTCAAACACTAAACAAAGCCAACACTGCATACATGCGCGCAGTTTTGGCTTTGTTTTACTCGAATTAACTCGCTGAGAGCCAGACGTGAAACATTAGGGAATGGTCCATCTGCTGAGTTGCTATCGTATGACTGCCTAAATTGGACTTCACTGTGACAACAGAAACTGACATAATGACAACATCTTTATCCTATTTGTTTGATATTTCAAGGCTACTAAATCATGTATTGGTGATTTAAATAGTGTAATGACAGCATTAAAGTAATGCTGTACATGTTTTGAAAAATTACCATTGGTGTTAAGATAATGTTGCTCTTTTTAATGTTAAAATAAATACTTCTGCACATTCTGGAAAATGTTAGTTATATTTAAACAAACTCTGAGACACGTGGAACATTTTGCAGTATGAAAGTCAAATTCTTGTTTAGTTTCTATAGAGGACTAAAGCTTCCAACAGTTACTTGCAATAACAAAGCAATTTTCACTTTCTCTAGTATAATGCACATAGTGTACAGAGGAGGTATTGTATTCCACCAACAAATTCGATACCGAGATTTCACCTGAAATACATATTTTGAGGCCCTGAATCCCCCCCCCCCAAAAGCATTTTAGAAACATGTCCGTGTGTGTCTGTCTGCTTTGTGTGAGCCTGTGGGCAGCATAGCTCAAAAACGAAAAGTCTGTTAAATACTAAATTTGGTATTTAAGTCAAGTATCTTCCAAGGATGTGAGATCAAAATTTCAAAGAAAATCGCTCCACCCACAGCTACCCTTTACATGGAAAATTTTTCGAAAATTCTGAATTTCTCAAAAATGGCTGTAACGATTTTGATTAAAATGACATAAGTTTACGATAATTTACTAACAAACGAAATTATACCTTGAATTTTCTTGGAACGGCTTCTGAGGACCTCTTCATTCTAGATGATTTCTGTATAACTTAAGTAAAAGTGGTAAACCTAAGAGATAGACAAAAAGTGGCCCAACAAAAAATCGTAGATCTCGTTAAAACGCATAATTTATGTCATATGCATTTTTTGTAGAATTATCCTTTTCGGGATATTCCGAGTTATTGGTTTCAGTTTAAGATGCTTAGCCTTTTCTCAAACGTGTTCATCCCTAAGAGAACCGAATTTCAATTGTTTTACATAGCGACCGGCTTTTAAAAGATTTTATTATCACTTTAGCCTGTGCATCCTCTTATTTCCCTTCTACTTACAATGAAGTAATAAGACACATTCTGATAATGTTTACCTTGCTTAGCATGATGTAGACAAAAGAATAATCTTTAGTAAGAAAAATGTGTTTGAGGAGCAGCTAGAGAATAATTTTTTGATAGCGTATGATCAAAATATCACTCCTAGATTCCCCTTAACTGCTAGCAGTCAATTACGAATTTTTAGCAACAAGGATGTAGTAATTTTCTAAGATTTTATATTATTGGCATTTTTAACAAGGTTAACTTTTCAAATAGGAAAATTTTCACTGTTCAACTGAGAAATAAGGGTTTCTGTATCCTTTCCTCGTATTCTTGGGAAAAAAATAATCTTCCTGTTTCATTATTAGCCTGATTGATTGTGAGTGATGGAGTAGTTATCACTAGGGGAATGGGTATATTACCGTTATGAATTCAAGACCCATACTAGGGATGAAATAGATCAATTATTGTATTACAAGTTCATTAAACTAGTTGCTATTGTTCTTGTGCCATGTCATAGGTTGCTGATTCCTTTTCAGTCGCAATGAGTTTTAAGTTTTTATTTTGCTGTCAGCTAGTTGTTCCAGGGGTACGGTGCGAGGGTTTTAGCTCTCCTCAGGGTATGCATGAGAGTGGCAAGAATTGACAACACAAGTTAAATTTGCTGATAGTATACACTGGATGCTAGTAACAAATCTGTTTGGAACGAGCTGCCAATTGCTTTAAGATGAATAATCAATTGTTCCTGAATCTCAACATGAAGAATTATATCTGCGCCATATTAAATCTGTGGACTTATAAGTATTAAGAGCTTTACATTGAAGACAAAATCTGTTTCCGTAGTCAAGTTACGAGTTTAAGTTACCTGACTGGCAAAACTGCTATTCAGTGAATCACTTATCTGTCACCGCTAAACGGGTGATGAGCATGCGCTGCGCTACGATCACATGACACATTCACAATGAGATGCAAGCGCAGACGTAACGTAGCATAAGCGCAGAGGCAAGGGAACACCATCCACAATGCAATCGTAAGCGCAACGCAAGAAGTTAGCACGGGTGTCTAGATCCACAGTTACAAGCGCTCCGCAAGTTACAAACTGAATATGACCAACAATATCACATTAGAAAATTCAATCAATCTTGTACAAATAAATATGTTATAAAATTATATCCTAACAATTGACACTCGCAGCATTGACGTCATAATAATTGCCCATTCGAAATTATTGAAAAAGTACAAGCAGAGAGACTTCAGAAAGTGATAAATTACACATTTAATGAACTAAGAATTATCTCTCTGTCTCTTCGATTTATGGGAACCAAGAAATCTAGACACAGATGATAGTTACATCCATTAAATGAAAGAAGGATTCGCAAGGAGACTATCGTATCCTCCAAAGGGAAATTAGAGATGGCGTGGCACTGCACGGCCAAATAGAAGAGCATACATGTACAGCAGACCCTGTAAAATCTTGCAGTGCGATCGTTTGTTATTGAATTCATAGGCAATACATAGAGAAAAGAAGCAGACATCATCCTATTTGCACGCAACGCAAGGATAAAGTTTGGAGTTTGCAAACTCTTGCGTGGCATTGCATTTCGTCTTGCGTGTTTCTACGTGAATGCTTACATTAAATAATATGAGTCCAAACTGTTGCGCTTACATTGCGTCTGCACTTGCATTTCATTGTGAATGTAGCATTACTTCTCCCGCGAGCAAGAGGAGCGCAAGAGGCGCCAGAGTAAATAAATCTTCGAAATACATTCCTTTATATTAACTTAAGTCACGCCTGCATCAGATTATCTCATTATAGCTGCTAATTTATACGTTGTCAAATGTTACACTTCATATCAGAATCTAATGCACACTTTTCTTTCTCTTTGACTGCTCAATTCCAAGTATTATATGTTCGCTTTGCTAAATTCTCAGGAATTTAAAAACTATCTAAGTGTCCTTTGTGTTTTTAACCACACTGCTTCGATGAACTGAACTTCAAATGCTTTTCTTGTTTACTGATATTCCCGGAACTTAATTAGATTCACTACTATGACTTCGAGAAAATTGAATTTTCCAACGTAATTTGCATTTACCCACTAATGAGTTTTTACGTAGCAACAGACTTTTTCACCCTTACTTAAACAATGAGGTTCAATAATTATACACCTAGAACAAAATTGGACTTACAACATTCTTTGACTTTATATAAGAAATTATTTATTGCAATCATTTACCAATTTCCCAATTATTTATTTATCAAATAATTCTTAATTTCATACGACCATAGTTCACGCATCAGTTTGCTATAATCTGAAAAATACAAGAGTTAAAGTTACAGTTTTGTAAGGCCTTCTTGAAAAAAAAATTGAAATTTCTTTTCAGAATCCTCAAAGAAAGTTATGAGAAACGTATATTTCAAATTTCTGTTACATATTATCTCATCATTATTCTTGTCTACTTTTTCCATATGTCGAGCAGTTATACCTAAGTATAAATTAATAAATTTGTTTACACGAATTTTAATAAATTAAATATGTTTTGGTCATTTTTTGTAATTGTCATTTTTACATTTTTCAGTCATTTTATAGGTCGTTTTACAAGAGGTTTTAGGTCATCCAAATCCATTCCCTGCTGATTATCCTAACATACAATTAAAAGTTATAACTCCATAAACCTGTTTCAGGCAATTTTCTTTTAGATTGAGTGCCAATTCGATCATCAAGGCTTTTCGACTTCTCGATGGGGTCGTTTCACAGGGGGTTTTAGGTCATTCAAATCCAGGCCCTGCTGATTATCATCCTAACGTACCATTAAAGGTTATATCTCCATAAAGCTGTTTCAGGCAATTTTCTTTTAGATTGAGTGCCAATTCGATCATCAAGGCTTTTCGACTTCTCGATGGGGTCGTTTTACAAGGGGTTTTAGGTCATTCAAATTCAGTCCCTGCTGATTATCATCCTAACATATAATTAAAAGTTATATCTTCATAGACCTGTTTCAGGCAATTTTCTTTTAGATTGAGTGCCAATTCGATCATCATGGCTTTTCGACTTCTCGATGGGACGCAGAAACGAGCTGAGCAAGTCAAGTAATTACATTTGTCGTCTGACGGAGAATCGTGTGAAAATAAGAAAATAAGCTGCTGGCTATTACGTTAAAAGATCTGTGCACAAGCACACTAATGCGCAGAGATGGGAATTTGTGATGATTACCTGCTTGCTACAAATACACGGTGTTGCTGTTAATCACAAATTACTCGGATTAACCGCTCCGAGACCAGAGCAGACGACAATGCGCGGACGAGGTCCATATTAATGATTCCAGAATGACACGAATCCTAACGCCGGCACAAGCCTCTCAGCGTACTTATATTCAGAGTAAGGTCAACGATTAGGGCTTTCATTTGGGAGGCTCTGGCTTTGATTCTCGTCTACTGCCCATTCTGCCTTAGGTGTTTCGTGTTTTTTCCTGGTCGTTAGGCGAATAAGGGATGTTTCTCACATGCCATGACTTCTTTTCCATTAATTTCCCTTCATTCCGTTCCCTTCTCTTGTTTCAGGTGTGTTTCTACGTTTTGTGGCATGGGACGGCGCCGGAGAGATAGCGCGGATGCTTACTCCAAGCCAAAAGTATTATTTTTTTTATTTTTTATTTGTTCAGTCGTTAGGTGCATTAGTACAATAGACATGGGCAAAATAATATATACAAGCAAGATATAAAGTCAGTCATATAACAATTTTAGTACTAAAAATTCATCCAAATTGTAAAGTACATTGACTATCAACCATTTTTTTTAGTTTAGCCTTAAACAGTACCGCATTCAGATCTCTCATATGGTGAGGAAACTTATTATAGACTATAATGCTGGTTACCAAAAATTATGTTTAACTTTCTTTTGTCTAGTGAATGGAACATGTAATTTATCAATATTTCGGGTATTTAATGAGTGTACATGTCTGTTCAGTTTATTCCCCCCAAATACTAGCTGGCTGCCTGGATGGGTCGTTTATCGCTGTCTCTGCTCAGCTTCAGCAGTGGAACGGGTCTTCAACCCAAGAAATATTAGGGTCTTTTGCGCATATCGGTGGCCTGTGTGCCTATAGCCTGCACCCTACTGTGGTTCCTGCATGCCTTCTTGCTGACGATGGTAGCTGCACTAGACAACTCTGTTATTTAGTGAGTGTCCCCCTCCGTTGCATAACGTTTAATTTCATATATATTGCTATGTATAAAATTAAAGTCATTCATTGATTAAACACCGGCCTAAATGCGTTTGTGCAGTTTTATGCTAGAACCTTCAAGTGTTAAGTTAACTGTGGAGAATATTAGCTCTCTTCCTCTCTGTTCAACGTACTTCATGTGGTATTTTAAAAACCGATATTGAGAAACCTTTCACTGGGGCATTAATAAAACCTAAAGTAACAACAAAAGGATGTAGTAGGACACAATTTGGGATTCCTTCATATTTTTATGTTAACAGAAATATACTGCTACAATGATAATAACTAGAGAACGGAAGTTTCAGCACTAAAAAGTAATGTTTTAGGTCTCTAAAATAGGCTCCTTAGCTGCTGTATTTAAGACTCAAATATTTTTGATGTGTTTCATTTACATAACTTTCTCTACCTGCTCAGTAAACAAGCTATTGTTCTTTTGTCTACAATATGTTAATCGAGGTAAACATTAGCAGAAGTTATCTTATGTATTTTTCCTTGTAAGCAGAAGAAAACAAAGGGAATACACTAGGCGAAACAACTGAATTCGATTCTTTTTGCATGGCCAGGTGTAAAACAAAATATATTTGAAGCGAAACATGATTTCCTGTTTGAGAAATGTTTAAGTAGTTTAAAATTGAAACCAATTATAAGGAACAATTGTAAATGAAAAATTGTGAGTTCTAAAGAGAACTACATTTTTTTTTGTAGTAAGCAATAAGCTTTTGTCCATCTCTTACGGTTTATCAGTTATGCAAAAGTCATCTAGAATGAAGAGGTCTTCACAGGCTATTCCCGAAAAATCCAAGATATACATTTTGTCATGTAAATGTCTTTAATATACGGCATTTTAATCAAACTGAGAGCCATTTTTGAGAAAAACAAAATTTTCAAAAATGGTTCCATGTAAAGGGTAGTTTGAGGTGGGTAAATTTTCTTGAAACTCTTCGGTCGCATCTTTGGAGGATACTACATTTAAATACCCAGTTTGGTATTTAACGGAATTTTCGTTTTTAAGCTATACTGACCCCACACACACCCACGTATCTTTTTCTACTTTTTTATTCGGGTCCTCAAAACGTATATTTCCGGTGAAATCTCGGTATCGAATTTTTGGCTACGACACAAGTCATCTTTACCTTCTATGAACCTTATACATAGAAAGTTAACTCGGTTGCCATCCCGTGAAGTCATCTGCAATATCCAACACCGAGAAAGCTTCAATTCTTTATTTTTAGAAAAGCTTTATTACCTTCTCTACACGTACCATGTACAGAGAAGTATTGTACTGCACCCAAAAATTCGATACCGAGATTTCACTGGAAATACATGTTTTGAGATCCCCTGAATTAAAAAAATAGAAAAAGGACAGTGAGATCTGTGTGTGTCTGCGTCCACTTTGGAGATCATAGCTCAAAAACGAAAAGTTGGTATTTAAGCTTAGTATCTTCCAAGGATGCGATAGGAACATTTTCAAGAAAATTCTCTCAACCCCAACTACCCTTTACATTGAAAGAGTTTCGAAAATTTTGATTTTCTCAAAAATGGCTGTAACGATTTTGATTAAGATATCTTATATTCAAGATATTTATATAATAAATTAAATATATATCTTGAATTTTCTGGGAACAGCTTCTGAATACCTCTTTATATTGGAAGAGTTTGGACGATTTCTAACTGGTAAACCGTAAGAGAGAAGACAAAAACTTACTGCACAAAATATGTAGATCTCGTTAAAACACATAATTTACGCCATATAATAATGTTTTTTGTAGAGCTGACTGTTTCTGAGAAATTGCTTGTTATTGGTTTCAGATTTAAAATACTTATATTTTTTAATTTGTCAACTCCAATCCATACAAACAAATGAGCTTCAATCACATAGCAACCAGATTTTAAAACATTTGACTATCGCTTTAGTCTATGGAACTATCTTATTTCCCTTCTACTTACAAGGAATGAAGTAATAAGACCATTTCTGCTAATTTTATCTCAATTAGCATAAAATAAACAGAAGAATAGAAATTTTAACAATCATTTGTTGCCGAGATGTAGAGAAAGTCGTGTGAATGGAACACATGAGATCTTTTTCTCGTACTGCTCCATTTTAATGATTATATATTTTTGCAGAAATGCCTGCATTAAACCTTCTCTATGTGCTGGCCTTAAAATTCCAGATCTTTTCTATGCAATCGAGTGACAACTGAATATGCACAAAACTTTAAAACAATCCTATAGTAATGAAAAATGTAAACCAATAGTAACGAATATTTCGGAACTGTCTTATGGTATATATACGGTTAGTTGTAATGAAGTGTGTGTTTTAAAGAAATCTACATTTGTAGTGAAGTAGTTTTCTTCTATCGCATAACGTAGGTATACCAGTTATAAAAGTTAAAATTCTTTCCGAAGGAAATTGACTTCATAAGTTATTCTTTATCTGACATGCAAATACTTTAGTATACATTATATTGATCAAAATCGTTAATACCTATTTTTGAAAAAAGGATTAGAAAATCGTTCAACGTAAATGGTAGTTGTGGGGGGGGATTTTCTTGAAGTTTTGGTGTTCTTAGACACTCAGACAGACGGAAGGACGGACAGACAGAGAGACACAACAGGTCTCAGTAAAAGCGGGCGTTAGACACTATAAAAGAACAACGACCTTTTCTATATACTTTTTTTTTTTATTATTTAGGGGTCCTTATAGCATCTATTTCTGATGAAATCTCGGTATCGAAATTGTGGGTGGAATGTAATACCTTTTGTACCTACTACATACATGGCAGAGAACGTAAGCATTAGTTTGTTTTAAATAAAGGGACTTTAAAACGCCTATGTTAAGTGAGATCTCGCTATCAAATTTCGGGTGTTTCAGTTATCTCAAAACACGTATTTCCGGTAATATCTGGGTATGGAAATTTTGGGTGGAATGCAATACCTTCTCACTTTCCGTGTGCATTGTAGAGAATATAAATATGAGTTTTACTGGATTCATGGGACCTCAAAACGCGTATTTTAGTGAGATCTCAGTATCGAATTTTTAATCTCTACATAATATGTATAAACATTTAAAACATTTAAAATTGCTATCTCGTTAAAATGCACAATTTGTCAAAAAATGTTTTCGAGATACTCATTGTCATTGGTTTGAACTTTTAAATAAGTACTTACACTATTTTTAAGTGTAGGTCGCCATATTTATGTGAATGCAACATATATATGTTTTAGTATATCCTTACTGTCCAATTACGCGTGAGTTCAGTGATAAATCCTTAGAAATGGGAATCAAATAATGTAAGATTTCAACAATGACAATAAATGTCCATTTTATGCTCATGGGATATTATTTCAATGGGAAGATGAAGGAAAACTGGAAGCGGGACCACATTTTTGCATTCCATATCGACATAATTACGTCCATATATAGGGTCTTCAGATTTATTTGGCATTTTCCGTCAGTCATTTGTCCACGCATGACGTCAATACTAGGCACCGAGTTTATCACACATTGCCTTTTGCAGAGGTTCAGTGAACGAGTAGAAGGAGTGGATGTCAACAGTTTCGAAGTCACATTAGTGAAATAGGACTTTTATCTTTCCAATATTTACATTTGCAACATTCGCTTGCCACTCGTAAACTCTCAATCGCATCATTTACTGATTGGTAACGTGTTCTTCCAGTTCGGAAGTAGTACTGAAACATACAAGTTCTGTGATCCGTGGTTACTTCCATCTTGCTTGCAAAGATCGCACAAAATGTCTTAGTGAAAAAAAGTTCTGCACCGCTCAGTGCATCAAACTGTTTAAGAAGTCCGTAATGCTTGTAGACAAAGGTTTAATTCTGCATCTCCCCTTTGAGACAAGGGGCTCGCTGAACTACTGATGACGTCATGCATTTAAACCCATTGGAGCTAAAGACAGAATAAATCTGAAGACCCAGTATCAGTCAAAGCTGTTTCTCAATACCTTTACTGATTATTAAGCACAGATACTCATAATCACTTTATGAAAAATCTTATGTGTTCCACTCATATAACTATCTCTGTTTGTTCTACAAGCTATTCTTGCAAAAGTTTTTTTTTTTTTTTTTTAGTTTAATGTCCTTTAACCTGGTGGGTCAAATCGGACGAGAGTATTCTTTTGTCTACATAATCCTAATCAAGACAGGCATTGCCAGAATTGATCTTATTACTTATACTTATAAGTAGAAGCGAAATAAGGAAACAAACTAGACTAAAGTGAGTCAAATCTGTTAAAAGCTGTCGCTACGCTTTTGTCATTGAAATTCAATACTCCATCCGAAGCCAGGAGTAAAACAAAAGAGATACGAGACGAAAGATAACTTCCCGTTTCAGAAAAGTTTAAATTGAAACCAATAACAAGGAAAATCTCGGAATAAAAAGCATGGCATTTTCTTCTCATCTTTCAGGTGTTCTTTCCGGTTGAGGAAGGGCGAACAGGATAGGTGATATAATACGAAATTGCAGTTTTAGGAACAAATCAGATTAGAGAAGACGGAGCTAGAAATGACGATAAATGGGATAGGAAGCTGGAAGAGAGTGTTTTTTGTGTAGTGAGATTAATTATTTGAATTTATTTTTAGCTTTAGCTACTACAGTGGACAGTTTAATGCAGTAAGTTGATATTTTTTTTTTAAATTGACTATTCATTTATGTGAATAGATTTTAAAAACTGTGAAGGTACACATTTTATTTTGTTTCTTTTCTTTTAAAGCCAATAGTGAAGTGAAAGTACGTTGAGTGAACATTTATGGGGAGTGAAAGGAAGTGAAATGGCATGTGAATGAAATGAATAACTAAGGTAAATGATGAAAATTAAGAAAATATATAAATAAAACTAGTGCAAAGTTATATTTAGAATGGTTTGATGAACTGTCCCTAACAATAATAATGCTGTACAATTATGATCAATAGCAGATATAAACAAATTAATTGTTAGATATCTTTAAAACAATTGTTGCATTAGTCTATATATAGTAAAATAAACTTGTAAGCTAAATTAAAAATGTACTGGATGCGAGTGCAACAATTGCCGCCGGGTTCCGACAGCCAAATAGAAATGTTTTAGATTCGATATAGCTGGTTACCGGTTATTTATAATGGATTTCAGTGTGTGTGTGTGTGTGTGTATACATATATATATATATATATATATATATATAATTTTTAAACAGAATTGTTTTATTTTAGTTTATATATAAAAAATCTGGAAAATATAAAAGAAAAATGAAAAAAATAAAATAAATTAACTAACAGAAAATAATTAGTGAAATAAATAATTGAAAAAGAGGAAGGTCTAATTTGAAGTTGATTAAAGGTTAACTAATAATTAGTGAGTTATGAAAGATTAAAAATATATGCTTTAATTCACAATTTGTTATGAAATTTTATATTTAAGATTTTTAATGTTTCAAGTAATGTAAATGAAAAAATCTTATGTGTTCCATTCACATGATTTTCTCTACATCTCAGTAACAGATTATTGTTAAAAAGTTTTTTCTTCTATGTATCTACATCATGCTAATAGAGATAAGCATTAGTAGACATTGTCCTAATTACTTGGTCTCTTGTAAATAGAAGGGCAAAAACTAATGCGTTCCATTTACATGATGTCCTCTACCTGTACGGCAAACAAACCTTTTATTAAAACGATTAACCTGTTATCTACATCATGCTAATCAAGATAAACATAAGCAGAATTAGTCTTAGTAGTTTCCTAATAAATAGAAGGGAAATAATAAAATGCACGTGCTAAAGCGACAGTCTCGTCCTTTAAAAGCCGGTCGCTATGTGAAACAATTGATATTCCAATCTCTTTGCTTGTGAGGTGTAAACAAGCGAGAAACGAGAATAAATATGTCTTTCCGTTTGAGCAAAATGTAAGTGGCTAAAATTGAAACTAATAATCCAGAATATCTCGAAAACTCAAAAAAAAATATGAGATGTTCCGTTCACATGACTTTCTCTATATCTCTGCAACAAATTATTGTTAAAAATCTTATTCTATTACTTCATGCTAATCGAGGGAAAAAAATGGCAGAAATGGTCTTATTACTTTATTCCTTGTAAGTAGAAGAGAAATAGGGGGGTACCATAGGCTAAAGCGTTAGTCAAACGTTTTAAAAGCTGGTTGCTATGTGATTAAAGTTCCTTTGTTTCTAAGGCCAGGATTCAGAAATTCCCGTATGAGAAAATATAAGTATTTTACAACTGAAACCAATATTAAGGAATATCTCAAGAACGGTCAACTCCAAGAAAAAGTTTATATAACATAAATTGTGCGTTTTGTCGAGCTCTGCATTTCTTGTTAAATAACTTTTTGTCTATCTCTTACGGTTTACCAGGTACGCAAAATTCCGCAAATTCGTCCAGAATAAAGATGTCTTCAGAGGCTATTCCCAGAAAATCCAAGATATATATTTTATTTTCCTTGTAAATATCTTTAATATACGATATTTTAATCAAAATCGTTAGAGCCATTTTTGAGAAAATCAAAATTTTCGATTTTTTTTCTATCTAAAGGGTAGTTGGGTGTGATAGGATTTTTTTTTAAATCATGTCGCATCCTTGGAAGATACTGAACTTAAATACGCACTTATCATTTTTGAGCTATGCTGTCCACACGCGCGCGCACGCACACACACACACACACATTGACAGACACATACATGCGGACAGTTATATTTTCTCTAGCCCGCATGTATAATGTACATAGCGGATGGAGAAAGTATTGTACTCCATCCAAAAATTCAATGTGGAAATTTAACCAGAAACATATGTTATGATGTCTCCTGGGTCCGAAAAAAGCATTTTTAGAAAAAGATCCGTGTGTGTGTCTGTGTGCTGTGGACAGCATAGCCCAGAAGAGAAATACCCGTTAAACACCAAACTTGGTATTTCGGTTTAGTGTCTTCCAAGGATACGACACCAAGATTTTCAAGAAAATCTCCCCACCACAAACTACCTTTTATATGAAAAAAATTTCGAAAATTTTGATTTTCTAAAACATGGCTCCAACGATTTTGATAAATATCCCGTATATTAAAGATATTTGCATACCAAATACACTCTATATCTTGAATTTTCTGGGAATAGCCTCTGAAGACCTCTTTATTCTGAATGAATCTTACCGAAATTTTGTATAACGGTTAAACCGTAAGAGATAGACAAATACTTATTATGCAAAGAATGTAGATCTTGTTTTTTTTTTTTTTTGTAGTGTTTAACGCCCGCTTTTACTGCTCTGGCACCGCAGCCGATGACACTGAGCCCCGATGGGATGTGATGGCGGGGGAAACCGGAGAACCCGGAGAAAACCCGCCCCTGCGCCGCTTTGTCCACCACAAATCTCAGATGCTGTCGCTTGGGTGAGAGGCGAGTGGCGTAGATCTTGTTAAAACACGCAATTTATGTCATATACATTTTTGTTGTAGAGTTGACCGTTTCCAAGATTATGCCTTGTTATCCGTTTCAGTTTTAAAATACCTACTTACACTTTTCTCAGACAGGAAGTGTCCGTTTTTCTTTTGTGCTACTCCTGGCCAAGCAAAGAAGCGATTTGTGATTATAATGGCATAACGACAGCTTTTAAAACATTTTACTATCACTTTAGCCTAGTGCATTTCCTTGTTTACCTTCTACTTAAAAGGAACCAAGTAATAAGTACATTCTGCTAATGTTTATCTCGATTAGTATAGCGCAGAAAAAAAAAATCTCTTGTAAGAAGTTTGAATAACAGCTAGAGAAAGTCATGTGAGTGAAAAACATCAGATTTTGTAAAACTGCTTTTTTAGGATTCAGGGGGTCTCAAAACATATTTCCGATGAAATCTCGGTATCGAATTTTGGGTGCAATACAATACCTTCTCTATACACTATGTACATAGTACCTGTAGAGAAATTAAAAATGTATGTGACATAAGTTATGTGTTTCAATAAGATCTTCATTTTCTGTGTGGTAAGCTTTTGTATATCTCTTATGGCTTGCCAGTTATATATAAAATACACCCAGAATGAAGAGGTCTTCAGAGACTTTTCCCACAAAATTCAGGATATACATTTCGTTTTGTCATAAAAATATCTTAAAAATAAGGCATTTTAACCAAAATCCTTAGAGCCATTTTTGAGAAAAAATGGTGGGGGTGAAAGCTTGGTTTTCGAATTTTTGGGTGAAATATAATACCTTCTCTATACACCATGTACATAGTACGTGTAGTGTAAGTAATAAATAAAGAAGCATATTTTAATACTTTTAAAATGTCAAATTAATGAATAATATACTGAAATATTTGTATATAATTGTGTTTGAAGTGATAAGTTAACATATTTTGCTTTAAGAATTGTGTACACACACACACACACACACACACACACACACACACACACAGAGGATGTTAATGAACTAAAACGAAATATTTTCAGAGAATAAAGAGATAGCTTAAACAAATAATCCGATATAGAAGTTATCTGGTCTGTCTGTTCAAATTTCGTTACGGATATAGGATTCTAAAGTAGGTACCAGTCCGCTACTGGCTACTGATGATACCAAAACAACACGCACGCAAGAGATCATAATTCCTGCTGCTGAGCTTCGGTGAGTGAGCGGCAACCTTTTCACGAGATATGCTGCCTATTTGAGAACAGGTCAACATTTCCATCAGAAGAATTCTGGTGCGCCTCTACCGGTGCCAATTCCCCGGCGACTCTCGCTTCTCTCACACAGTGGACGGAGGCTGCAAGAGCGCTTACCATATATCATAATGACATTTCAGATGAATTTAATACGTGTTTAGGCCACTTTTGGCTTTGAAACATAGGTGTATTCTTTTGGACATATTGTTGACAAGATGGGTACACTCTTGCGCGGTAATGTTATTCCAAGCTTCTGCTAATGCCTTTCGAAGTTCCAGTCTGTGCCACACTGGTTTAATTATCTCCAGTTGATTTGCAATATCTCTGTATGTCTTGCCGCATTTGTGTACCAATTAAGTGCCACTTTTTAGCCTCCATCACCACCCCCCAATTTTACCTAACAAATTCTTTTCACATCAGGGCAAAATGAATGCTGCAGCATAAACGAATGTCCTGGCATTACGATAAGGTCAGAACAGCAGCATACAATGGTGTCATCTTCAGTATGCACGGTACACTATAAACAGACACCTCTCCGACGCGTTTTCTTTTTTTTTTGTTCCATTTGTATACCCCCTTTAACTTCAATGACCATGTCGGGAGCTTTGACTTGTAAAACAACTCGTATTACTGTAGGTTTAGAACGTTAGGTTGATCAATTTTATATTACTAAACACACGCACGTTCACCCTCACATTCATACTTCCAGAATCTGTGGGGAGAAAAGAATAATTCTGGGGTGGGAATCGAAACCGGGATCTCCGGGTGAGAAGTGAGCTCGCAGATCACTCGAGCACCCAGGCAGTCCCACGCGGTTTCATTCATAGTCAAATTGTGCTAATTTCACACTGTTTTCCGCGATTTCCCCAACAGTAAAAAACATTGTATCATTTCTTGATAAACCAGCAAGTACACCATTACAATATTATATTTAGAAATGCTCCTTATTAATGTGCGCTTCTCTTCAGAAAAAGCAGTATTAATATCCCATATATTTACATACCAAAACCCCAACAAAGGAACCAAAACTCTTGCAAATCGTTTTGTTAGAAGTACTTCCTGTATGCTAATTCTTCTGGCGAAAAATAAAATCGTTGTACAATATAGGTTAGGACAGAATGCATTTCGTTGCAATGTGCAGGTGTCCTTCAACTTTTGGTGGGTAGTGTACGTACAAAAGAACATAACATTTACTACTGCAGAACTGCAGATAAAGACTGACACAAACCGCAAGGAATTAAGGACTATTGGAGGGATTATGACGCAGTTCTCTCGCAGATTCGTTATTTAGTTAATAAATCGCTCCCTGCCACTATCTGGTGCAGCCTCGCTATTCAAATTGATGTTATAATAGCATCTGTTTTGAATTGTGAATTGATGTAATCATGTGGTATTTACACTGCATGCATAGAGCAGGGGCCAGTTAACAAAGCGTACTGCTACTACCCACACGCTGTCCGGCTCGCAGCCATAATCCACGTGTGGCGCTTCGAGAGATGAAAGAGCAATTTGGAACCATGAGATAGGAGATAGGACATATGAGTGTTACAGTGAGATTACGCTCCGGCATACAATATCCTTACTATGAAAATAATGTTTGCCCCATTTAAGGCGAGTCGAAATGTGATTTTCATATATATATATATATATATATATATATATTTCCCCCATTTTCGTGTTTTAATTGCATATGAATATTTCAAATCTCCCGCTTATGTTCGTATAACCTTCAATATTATTGAGTATAATCCTGCTAGTAGCTTTTTGAAACATTTTGGTACACTCACTTGGTAAAACATCAATAACTTTGTAAATATTAGTGTTAGAGAAGAGATCTTTTTTTATTTTGATCAGAAAGTTTTAGTTTAGCTATTGGCAGCATTGACACCCTGCTCATATTTCCTTCATGTGAGAGTTGCCAACTGCTGCAAAGTTGTGTTTGGAAAATTAGGATACTTGTTTTATTGATTTTATGTTTGACAGCAATTTCTGAAGAAGTAAAATGTTGTATACAAATGCCCCATTATCTCAAAAACTAATTGACACTAAGGGCTGACATTTTTACCAAACATTTGCACCTAAATAGGCTTTATTTTAACGAAAAATGTTTTATGTACATGGATTAGTTATTTTTTTAACATTTAAAAATCATAATTTTTCCGTAGAATTTTAAGAGCTTTATTAAAAAATAAAATCACACCTTTCCTTCTAATAAATAGAAGTATTCTTTCATCAATAATCAGTTAAGGTATTGCTGAATATTCTTTGAAAAATTTAGCTTATTATCTTAAATAGTTGCCGATATAATGGGTCAAAGTTTAACATTGGAAGATAAAAAATTGCAACAAAAAAAAAAAAAAAAAAACACGGAATACTTGTCATAGTGCATTACACACACAATTATTATTATTATTATTATTATTATTATTATTATTATTATTATTATTATTATCATTATTATTATCATTATTATTATTATTATTATAGAAATAATGTAACACAATTAGCAGTGAGGGGAGATGTGCATAACTATATTAGCATCCGTAGAAATATAGAAATACCATATCAAAGACTAACCAAGGGCAAAACTATCATGTAGTTCTGGGATTAAAGATGTACAACAAGCTGGGGATGGGTTTAAAGAATTACTTGTAAATATTTTACCTTCTCTAGCTCGTATATGCAATATACATAGTAGATAAAGATGATATTGTATTACAGCCAAAAATTCGATATATGTTTTCAGACACATAAATTAAAAAAAAAAGCTGATGTGTTCCATTCACATGACTTTCTCTATATATCATTTAACAAATTATTGTTAAAAAGCTTAAGCTTCTATCTACTTCATTCTAATCGAGATAAATATTAGCAGAAATGCTTTCTTGCATGCAAAAAGGAAATAAAAGAATACACTGGGCTAAAATTACATTATAAGCTGGTTGCCATGTGGATGAAATCCGCTTCTATGTATTGTCTGGGGTTCACAAATTCCCGTATGTGAAAAGTTTTTTAATTATTTTGAAACTGAAACAAATAACAAGCAATATCTCAAAAATGGTCAGCTCTACGAAAAAAATTATATAACATAAATTGTGTGTTTTAACGAGATCTACATTTTTTGTGTAGTGAGTTTTTGTCCAGCTCCTACGGTTTACCAGTTATGCAAAATTCCTCAAAATTGATCCAGAATAAAGAGGTCTTCAGAGGCTATTCGCAGAAAATTCAACATATATGTTTTATTTGCCCTGTAGATGTTTTGAATATACGGTATTTTAATCATAATCGTTAGAGCCATTTTTGAGAAAATCAGAAGTTTCGAAAATTATTCCATGTAAAGGGTAGTTTAGGGTGGGGGGATTTTCCTCAAAACCTTCGCGTCGCATCCTTGGAAGACACTTAACTTATATATCAAATTTGATATTTTACTAACTTTTCGTTTTTTAGTTGCGTTCACGGACACACTGACACACGCTGTCCTTTTTCTAAAAATTATTTTTTTCCGATACAGTGGACGCTAAAACGTCTATTTCCGATGAAATCTCGGTATCGAATTTTTGGGTGGAATGCAATATGCGTACATAATGTATAGGGAAGGTATTGCATTCCACCCAAAAATTCGATATGGAGATTACACCGGAAATATACGCTTTGGGGTCCCTATATAAAAAAAACACTTTAGAAAAAGGTCCGTGTTTGTCAGTGTGTCCGTGAACACAACTACAAAACGAAAAGTCGGTAAAATACCAAACTTGGTATATAAGTTTAGTATCTTCCAAGAATGCCACAAGAAGATATTGAGGAAAATCCCCCCCACCCCAAATTATCCTTTACATAGAAATATTTTCGAAAATTTTGATTTTCTCAAAAATGGCGAACGATTTTGATTAAAATACCGCACATTAAATATATTTGCACAACAAATAGAGTGTAAATCTTGAATTTTCTGAGAATAGCCTCTGAAGACCTTATTCTGGATGAATTTTGCTGGATTTTGCATAACTAGTTAACCGTAAGAGATAGACAAAAGCTCACTACACAAAATCTATAGATCTCGTTGAAACACACGGTTTATATCATATACATTTTTTTTCTTCATGGAGTTGATCAGTTTTTAAATAGTCCTTGTTATTAGTTTCAGTTTTTAAATGCTTAAAACTTTTCACATACAGGAATTTGTGAAATCCAGGCAATGTAAAGAAACGGATTTCATTCACATAACAACCAGCTTTTAAAAGATTTGACTATCATTTTAGCCTAGTGTATTCCATTATTTCCCTTCTTACAAGAAAGCATTCCTGCTAATGTTTATCATGATTACCATAAAGCAGATAGAAAAATAAGCTTTTTTTAACAATAATTTGTTACAGAGATGTAAAAAAAGTCATGTGAATGGAATACGTCAGATTTTTAAATTTTGCGTTTTTCCTATAACGGTATAGTAAGCACTTAAGCTGTTACATCAAGGCCTTATACTTGTTTTGCTACTCACGTGGATAATGAAACATTCTTGTTGCAGCAAACTCGCTTACCTGCAACAGACAAAAATAATAATATAAATTTCAGTAGTGATGAAAACACTAGGTATTACAGTGCTACTCAAAAGGTTAAATGTCGGCTTCAAAGGCTGCGATAAGACGACGTGATTCACTCCACGCGTACACCACCTCTTTCTGTCATTTGTGATTTCTGTTGGCTGAAGTGACGCGCTCATTGGTGCACTGCAAAACTCGGCGACATCCCAGAATAATCAGTGCGTTATCTGAGAGGTTTGTATTAACAAATATACAGCCCATGTTAACATTTTGAGTAACACGGTTATACACACATTTACTATTGTGTAGTAATTATTTAATTGAATAGGTAGAGTCAGACTGAAAAATTCAATGCCATAGCCGGGATTTGAACCACGGATCTTCCGGTCTCTAGCCGGTTGATCTTCCACTGAGCTACCATGGCGACATGCCGGCATAGCATTGAATTTCTCAACTGACTCGCATGTTTCCTGGTAAACCACAAGGTGATCTCAAATTATTTTGAGATGACAACCCCAATGGCGACAATGTTGTAAGTACTCTAAGTCCCAGGATTCATAGTATAGCCAACTATTATGGCCAATGGATACTTAAGGTACTTACAACATTGTAAGTTTTCAATTTTTTGGAAATATGTGTCAACCTCTGTCCGTCGGGAAATACAGTCTATTTAAATGGCGAAGGCTATCAAAATCAGCTGGACGTTTATCGATGTCACGCACACGCGCGAACCTTTTTATACAAACGTATTTGTTTGCGTTACAGAGAATCAATTTCCGGTAAAATCTTGACATCCAAGTTTGGATGGAACACAATATTTCCTCCGTTAACTGTCAGATGCAGATTATAAAAATACGTTCATCTCGCATAAGGCTTAATAATCTATATATGCTCAGAAACTTGAGAGAACAGAATGAAATGCAATCCATCTGGGTTCCGGTCACAGTGGCATTGAGGGAAATGAAAAAGCTGATGAGATGAGGAGCCGTTAGCTCCTTACGAGACAAGGAGCAGCTTCACATCTGAATTGGGCCAGAGGGACATCCCGATGTTGAGTAAAATATGCTATTAAGAAACTGTCCGAAATAGAACATAACACCTGACTCAAAGCTCCAGGAACCAAACATGGTTAGCTATTTATTAGAAAAACATTCAAGAAAAGAGCTGAGAACTTATTTAAATGTAAGAGACCTCAGCCTTAGAGCAATTTCTGCCCTTCTTATAGGACATACGCCCGTGAGAAAGCATCATTACATGATGGGAGTATTTCAGGATAACTTAGATTGCAGATTGTGCAAGGAAGAAACTGAAACAGACCAGAGTATTTTATGCGTCTTTGAGGCCTTGGTTTACAGGAGATATACAGCTTTGGAGAAAACGTTTCTTTTTTTAGAACCAGGAGAATTTGAAACTATGTCTGTTATGAGACGGTATTCTTTGGTAAAGTGTGCAGACATAATGAGTTGGCTTTAAAACGATACACTGAGCACAATAAGTCCAAGGTTGAAGTGCGTCCGGAAAAATGACAGAAATCTGTATCCAATGAGATAAAACAAGACAAAAGTCTTAACAAACTTGATTAAAATTTAACTACCCACTATATTTCATTGTAGCATTTATTTTAGCTAGCAAAGTTTCAAAGCTTGGGAAATAATAAACTTAGCTCTCCAATAGAAGAGTTCTAACTTGATTACTCTTAATTTTGCATCTATTTCTAATAAATTTGAAATAGGTCTAGAACAAAATCTGGTTATTTCTTTTCCCTTCCTTACTTTAAAACTAAATTTCAACTTAAACTGGTGTTGATTTTATAACGCTTTCAACGCAATTTGAAATTTTCTTCAAAGCTAAATTTTTAAAATATCAACTCCCACTTACTGCTGCTGGGGAATAGAACAGGCGGACAGATGGATAGATAGACGCTAATAGGTGTTTAGTGGTAGCGTACCGAGCGAAATGGCTCCTCGGTAACACGTGAGCCTTGCATGCTGGAAGTCCAGCGATTGACTCACGGCGACCGCCAAGGCCAATGCTCGGATGGTTTCTTCTACCACGACTTTCCTTTCCCTCGTTTTCTGCCATTTCATTTCTATATGTTTTAGATGTGCTTTCGGGTCCTGCAGTGAAGACGGTGCCGGAGAGAAATTGCGCTCTGGAAAAATGTCTCTCCGTGAATGCCAGAGAGCTTTATCGGCTGTCGTCAGGTTCGCAGCGCCGTCCTCCTGAGATTGCTCCCTAATGGTTCGCGGGTGTTCAAGCTTGGAAATGTTACGCACCTCTGCGAGTCTGCCTGCGGCCTAAAGTTCTATGATTTGCTCATTGCATCTGTGACTCCCGGGGGTGTAGCAACAATTGGTCCATAATGATTTCATAATGAGCGAGGTGTCCACCTCCGTTATAATAAATTCATATCCTATGTGTAATAGCGTAAACATATAACATGGGAAAATATAAATTGAGAAACGATCAAACTAAGTTACAATGAAACGACTCTCAAGTGGAGGCCATAGCTACGGCGTAAATTCACTCAAATTTGGGAGGCTGAGCTACAGATATTTATGCATTTGCGCCAAGTTTTGTGGTATTGTCTCTATTTAAAGATAAAATCGCGTTTTAATTTAACCTTCTGCATGCTTGTTGGCTATTTCCTTCTATGTCTAATAGTCAGCGTCCCTAATTTCTAATAATACCAGCCTCTGGTTCCCAAGGTCGCGGGTTCAAACCCGGCGGAGGTCGATTGAATATTTTTTTCGGGCGTAAACATCTTTAGCCTGGTTTCCTTCGGAAAAGAAATAAAGCCGTTGGACCCATGTCATAGATTTGCGGCCTAATAAACTTTTACGCGTTTCAGTCTTTGCACATATGGATTTATTGCTCGAGGATACGCAGGCACATAAAGCATAAAAGCTTTCAGAATATTTGGAGTGGACTTTACATCTGTCTCCTATTTTTGTTTTTACCCACCTTTTTTAACAATGTGCATAATAAGAGCGACTTTATTGATTTACACTTTTTCACACTTGGAAACTCTCGGTAGGTATATCATATCTGCTCAACATAGTCTCCATTAAGCTGTGCACACTCGCTCATTCAATGTGAAAACTTCTCTAGGCCCTCCTTGGACAACTTCTTCGGAGTTGGAGCGCTCTTGCAGTTCGTAGAAGTCGGCAAAATAAACTCCACGCGGAGGTTGCTTCATAGCTTCGAATAAGTGGTAATCAGAAGGGAATTTGGGAATCCTCCTGTCAGTCATTTTCTTCCCTTTCTTAAGACATTCGTGCACTTTGCAGTGCGAGGTGATTCTTGAAGTCCTGTGCCCGCCTCCAGTTTCGACGTGATGCACCTATTCTCCTGAGTATGCCGCTCCACTCCTTAGTGCTGGCTGGCGTTGACAGAGTCGCTTTCTTTCCAGGATTGGCTTCTTTCACCGTTGATATGTGACCACTTTTTCTGTCATTAACCAATACTACATGGTTTATTCATGGTGGTGTACACACTCCGCGCAGTACCACCAAACGTTTATGAATATCCGCACTGAACATGTAACGAAAAAGCATCGTCCAGCGTTTGTCTTGAAAATCACACTCCACGTTGTTCAATCATGTAATGACAGATCGTGGACAGATGCACTGTATTTAACAGGGATTACACCTTCTGTAACGCCCTGTCAGCTACAGGCGCGCGCACGTTTCTTGGGCATTTGGCTCCCTAGTCTTCAGTCAGTATGTTTCGCGCATTTTCGGAAGCAGAGCAACAGCATTGAAACATGAAGTACGCTATATATCTGACTTCGTGGCTTCAATTCTAAGGCTCCATTCTGTCTGTAGATTCCACAGTTTACGCACATACACGCGCGCTGTTTTGTTTAATAATTCAGCTTATTCGCGGTAAACTTGTTAACCTATTCACCATAATGGCTGAGGGCCTCAAAGAAAGAACATTTGGTTGACAACACTGCGGAAAGGCGGTCGGGCGGGCTAGCCCTATCTTCCTCCCCGTAAAGCTAATGCCCGAAAAAAGATGCGCGACCAGTACTTACAACTGTAATAACGGGCGAAATGACGACAATAAACGATGGCAATTAAAATTAAACTCTTGCACAACAGTCCACAAGGGGCCAAGGTCTACGGCCCGGACGCTGCATCCTCCATCTCGGCTCAGGACAGGCCTCATGGATGGGGTGCAGTATTGGAGAGTGAGACATGGTCAGCGCCTTGAATCCCCCCCGGCAGGTTAATGCGGTCTTCTTGACCTGAGCCACTACTTCTCCATGAAATAGCTCCTCAATCGGTCCCCCTGGGACCTCACGAGGCTGAGGGAATCGAACCCAGGTCTCCCGCTTTACGACCGCGAATGATGGAAAAATAAAAGTTTAAATCAATACGGAACACCCCTCATAAGTTATAAAATGGAGGAGTCACCTCGCCAACCTCAATTTGCATAGATCTGTTGTGGCTACCGATCCGCAGTTGGCCGGAGGCATAACTCAATATACAACGGTGAAATCATTACGTTGATAACCTCCAACGGTTAGAACTTATCTAAGTTACATACCTTTCAAACCGCTACTTCATCCTTACTTTCATACAAACTCCCCTCACTTAGATGTAATTAAATACTTAGCAAATATTAGTAGTCTCATGGAAATGGAAATTAAATCATAGGCAATGCATATTAAAACTTGTTACATGAAGTAATTTTAGCTAATAGCAATTCAAATTCAATGAGACGAATGAAACCGAAATGAAATACGTCGATGCAAACAAACTCAGTCTTCGTACAAAACCTGTAACATGAGGAAAGGTTTCACTCGGCAGGCAGTTATAAAAACCAACCAAATTAACTTCCTTGTATTTGTTCTTCAATAGTTCATTACGCTGTATACCTACCATTTAAAAATTGATACTTTTATTTTATGTAATCGTTTGAAAGTTGGGAATAAATTAACATCAAACGGGGCACGGTTTCTTACTTTCTCTAGCACGAATGTACAAAATAGGTGGACAAGGTACTGTATTTCACCCAACATGTTTCGAGACCCCTGAATAAAAAAGCATTTTTAGAAAGAGGTCCGTATGAGTAGTTAAATACCACATTTGGTATTTAAATTCCTATGTTCCAAGGATGCGACAAGAAGTTTTCAGGAAAATCCCCTTACCTAAAAATATCCTTTATATGAATTTTTTTTTTTTTTTTTTTGAAAATTCTGTTTTTCTCGAAAACGGCTGTAACAATTTTGATTAAACTACCGTATACTAAATATGACAAATAATGTGTACATCTTGAATTTACTGAGAATAGCCTCTGGAGACAATTTCATTCTGGATGAATTTTGCATAACTGGTAAACCGTAGGTAAGTGATAGACAAGAACTTACTGCAGAAAAATGTATATCTCGTCAAAAAAAAAAAAAAAAAAAAAAAAAAAAAAAATTTATGCCAGGTACATTTTTTGTAGAGCTAACCTTTACCAAGATATTCCTTGTTATTGATTTTAATTATAAGTTACATTAACTTTTCTTAAACCGGAAGTCATCTTTCTTTTCATCTCTCTTTTGATTTACTCCTGACAGTGCAAAGTGAACCGAATTTAATTGTTTCATATAGGGACCGGCGTTTTAAAATATTTGATTATCTCTGTAGCCTAATGTAGTGCTATATTTCCCTTCTAGTTAGAAGGAACGAATACAACCTATTCTGCTAAAGGTTATATCGATTCCGACTATGGAGACAAAGGAATAATATTTTGTGACAACTTTAACTCAAAAACGAAAAGTCCGTTAAATACCAAACTTGGCACTTATGTTTAGTATCTTCCATGGATGCGAAATGATTTTCAGGAAAATCCCCCACCCCAAACTAACCTTTACGTGGAAATTTCTTAGAACTTTTCGATTTTCTAAAATATGATTTTGAGTAAAGTACTGTATATTAAATACGTTTACATGGCAAATAAAATGTGTAACTTGAATTTCTTGGGAATAGCCTCTGAAGTCCTCTTCATTTCGAACGACTTTTGCGTAAATAGTAAAGCGTAAGAGATGTACAAAAAGGTACTACACAAAATGGATAGATATCGTTAAAATACACAATTTATGTCATATACATTTCTTTTAAGAGCGAACCATATCTAAGATATTCCCTGCTATCTGTTTCAATTTTAAAACACCTGAACATTTCTCAAACGGGAAGTCCTCTCCGATTCATATCTCTTTTGTTTTACTGATCATGGAAAGAGAATCTAATTTAAATGACAATCGCATAACAACCCCTTTTAAAATATTCGACTATCGCCTTAGTCCAGCGTTTCCCTTCTACTTACAAAGAACTAAGTAAGACCATTTCTGCTAATATTTAGCTTGATTAGCATGAAATAGACACTAGAATAGATTTTCCTACGAATAGTTCGTCGCAGAATAGATAAAGAAAGTCATCTGAATGGAACACATCATATATTTTATCCATTTTTTTTTTTTTTTTTTTTTAATTTTGTCGTGTGGTCATACAAAAGCAGCTCGCGGACCTATTTCGCAGAAAACCCTGTTCTAGCATGAAAGGTCCTTTTGCCTTCGCCAGCAAAGACATTTTAAATTCTTGTTCAGTTTTAGATTTGACTCTGCCATTGGTCGATTGACCAACATGTCTGCCCATGCACAAGCATGAACTCTGCATTTTGCATTAGAAAGCAGAACCGATTTTCAGAAAGTCCATTTTTACCCCTTATTTCGATCCAGCAGCAGCAACGAGTTGACGTTGGAAGGAGGCAAGCCTCCTTCCGTCTTCTTCCAGATTAGGGCTAGGCCCTATACTGGAGGTGAAGGGGTTTTTGTTTAGGGACGGGAATAGCGGATCCAGTTCATTTACATACACTTAACCTAACGTAGTCTAACCTCGACGAAATCTCGAAACCTGTCGTTCACCTGTCACGTAGCCATATTGTCTCCGTAACCAATAGGAAAGGCTCAGAAAAGATCCTTAATCTAAAAGTGAACTAGAATCTGCAATCTCGCTCGCCAGCAAGCTGACATTTGAAGAGTAACATGTTGCTATGTTGTGTAATTTAGTAAGTCCTTTTGAGAGAGTGGAAGGGGGAGGTAAGACGTCATGTGGTTGCAACAGCTGCTATCACGAAGTGCAGAGACATGTAACACTAGCAACCTGTTTCCTACTTTTGCCCTTTCCACTGCCTTTAAGGACTCTGACCGAATCATACTACATTGTGGTACGTGCTTTCATATTGTACTACAAACAAGCAATGTTTTCCACTTCCCTGTTATGACTAGACTGTCGCAAGTCGATATGCTACTGTACAAAATGACATGTTGAACATGGCTGACCGAAAACATAACGAATTAGATATTTATTTTTTTTTCTATTTGTTCGCATTTAATACATATTTTTTCAAATTTATCGAAATTTATAAACGCCACATATTTAATCTCATATATCTCAATCCTTAAAACCTTAAAATACAGAGAAAAGGATAAACAAGCTGGGAGATGAAAAATAAGTGAAAATGAGGCGTAGCTTCACGCCTACTGAAAAGTTACACGTAGAATACTAAATTTGGTATTTTTATCTTTGAGGGGAGGCGATAGGAGAAATTTAGACATTTTAGTTCAAAATGTATATTTTTTCACGGAAAAATACTAGACACACTGAAGTACATATATGAAAAATTTCAAAGTCTTTAAGTCTGCAAGTTGCTTAATTGAAGGCTTATGTTACTTAAATAACCCTTGGCAGTGGTATTTAAAGATCATGTTTCCAGAATTTCACTTTTACAACATATCTGCTCACTCACAATTTAATGTAATCCACAAAATACACGCTAAAAAGCTGAACATGTAATTGAATCTTCCCAAAGGTATTCTGAATAAAACTTTGCATGGAATTTTTAATTATAAAACTAGCTTTTGAAATACAAATTTAAAATATGTGCAGAACACGTAAAATTTCAAATACTTTGCTTTCACAGTCATATAAAGCTTTTCCTCCCCTTGTAATGACATGGAAAATCTGATTCTTGAAGCTTTCCTGTGCGCCTTCAGGTATTCTAAAAAATGTCATGTCATTTTATTAAAAAACATTGTAGAAGTCACATTTTGAAAAACGCAATTTTCAAATAGAATATGTTAACTCATGAACTATTAGACTAGCAAAAATGAAATTCCTCTGAACGTATTTTTATACCTATGAAAAGTGAAAAGAAAATGAAGATTCTAGCATTAAAATTGGAAAAAATAAATTCCCCCTATCACCCACTTTAAATACATACATAAACACCACACACACACACACACACACACACACACACACACACACATACACACACACACACACTCTCTCTCTCGTACATGGATGATTATTTTTGTCGCATCAACTTACCAAAGTTTGAATGAAATTGAACTTGAAACTCTAGCCGCTGTTTCTCAAAGCTGAATTTAATGACGAAAGCAGGAAGATATTCATGTAAAAACATTTATCAGAAAGGTATGCGTGTGAAATAATCAAACTATTTATGCAGGCATTAGATAAGATAAACATGTGCGTCATTAGGTTAAGCTTGTGTTGATTCCCTTATCAAGAACAAAGAACTCCAAGATAATGCCCAAATAAATAAGAGGATGAGATACCAGATACAATAAGAAATAGTCAAGTGCTTTGAGTCATAGTTTAGACAAGAGAAAAACAATCTTGCCTATTTTGTACCTTCTCTTGCCCGTATGTACAATATACATAGTGGATAGAAAAGGTATTGTATTCCACCCAAAAATTCGTTACCGATATTAACTGGAAACGTTTTGAGGTCCCCTATGTCCAAAAACAGTTTTAGAAAAAGGTGTGGGTGTATGGGCAGCATAGCTCTCAGAAACGAAAGGCGGTTAAATATCAAACTTGGTATTTAAGTTCAGTATCCTCCAAGGATGCAACATGAAGATTTTCAAGAAAATCTCCTCACTCCCAACTACGCTTTACATCGAACAGTTTTCGAAAATTTTGATTTTCTCAAAAATGGTTCTAACGACTTTGATTGAAACACCATATACTAAACGTATTTATATGACAAATAAAATGCATATTTTGATTTTCTGGGAATAGCCTCTGAAGTTCTTTATCCTGGTTATTTTTTCTTCTTCAGAATTTTGCATAAGGTTTAAACCGTATGAGACAGACAAAACCTTACTACACAATTTATGTCATATACATCTTTCTTGTCAAGTTGACCGTTTTCAACATTCATTGTTGTTGGTTTCAGTTTTAAACTAATTAACTTTTCTTAAACGGGGCCATGCAAAGCGAACCGCACCTCAATTGTCTCACAAAGCGACCAGCTTTTAAAAGATTTGACTATCGCTTTAGCCTAATTTATTCCCTTATTTCCCTTTTACTTACTAGTAAGCAAGTTACGAGACCATTTCTGTTAATGTGTATCTAAAATAGCTGACGTACATAAAAGAATAATCTTTTGTAACAACATTTTGATTGTAGAACAGCTAGAGAAAGTTATGTGAATGGAACACATCAGATATTTAAATACTGCTTTCAAAATAAATTGCATACATAAATGCATACATACAGTGCTATGGAACCCAAGTTTATTTAACTGAATATTAAATTCAGATTTTGTTTACTAAACGTCTGTTATGGACATACACACGCCTTTATATTCAGCACAAACCGGTTTGTGACACTTCAGTGTACTCTCTCGTGTCTTCTGCATTGCCACGTGAAAAAGTCGGTTCAACTTCAAATAGCAAACACTCGGTTTATTACTGGGGCAAACATATAGTGACTCATCATCTGTAATTTAGAACATTATTCCACGTAGAGGTAGTTTCTTGAACATTCTTGGTGCCGCATCATTGGAAGATGCTGAATCAAATACCAAGTTTGATATTTAGCCGAGATTTCGTCTTAAGAGTTACATACGCTATTCACATACACAGAAAAGCATACGGACCTTTATCTAAAAGTTGTTTTCTTCGCTTTTATATAGGTTATGGGACGACTGTTGACAATAACCTGTACCTAATTACTGAAAATACACAGAAGCATGAGACATTTAATCACGGTTGCCAACTAAAACTTTAAACCACCGGGTGACTATAGCACTCCTGAAACCAATATAAGATTAAACCACCTGTGTGAAGTTTGGTATAATAAATATACGTAAAGAAAGATGATTGCAGTTCGCGCTGTAGTCCCTAAATTCCAAGTTGAAAAGCCTGTATAAACATGTACACTTATTTCAATAAAATCCAGTCTTTTGGTATTTGCATCACACTTTAAGTACATGCAAAATATAAAAGGTTTTCAAGTAAAGGGCAAACTTTGCATATGCAACAAAAGCGTTAGCGTAAGCTATTGCTCTACAGAGATTTCGTTTGGACGAGTGGCCGACTTAGAGGGAATTTCCTTGCCACAGAGGAGAAAATTAAATTAAGTTTTATTTATGGACCCCTTTAACTGCTATGGTTATCAGCTTACCATTTTATACTGGGTGTGAAAATGCTTAATTTTGCTCAGAGGCCTCTTGATAAACCTTGAGATTGTTTGCGTGTCGTAAATCTACGATACGGGACCACTGGCTTTACCTCCTATCCTAAGGAAGCAGCGCTAAGGAATTGAACGCCCCAAAAAGTCCAGCGCCTTCTGTCGGGTTTGAACCCGCGACCTTGGGAACCAGAGACTAGAATGTTACCCATAAACCACGGAGGAGACGCCAGAGAGAGGACATTCTTTACCCCTTATATTAAGTGTGCCTTTAGATTTCTTAAGCGCTCTATAACTGAAACAACCACTTATCTTTGTCTTAGTAGATGTTTGACGGCAAAAGGTCAAACTTTTCAACATTTCTACCCTTGTAAGAAGATTAGCATTTTCGCTCATTAATTCGCCATGACCATGAATATTAAACTGTATAAAAAATCGTATGTACTATGTTCAAATGAGTTTCTCTACCCCTTACCGTTTATTAGTGGCAATAAAAGCTATTCTTACGAAAGCTTAATATTTTCTCTAGCACGTATGTACATAGTAGCTAGAGAAGGCATTGTATTCCACCAAAAAATTTGATGTCGAAATTCACCGGAAATATGTTTTGAGGTCCCCTGATTCCGAAAAAAGCATTGTTAGAAAAACGTTCTTGTGTGTGTCTCTGGACAACAAAGCTCAAAACCGAAAAGACCGTGAAAAACTAAACTTAGTGTTAATGTTTAGTATGTTCCAAGGATGCGACACGAATATTAAAAAAAAAATGTCCCGCTACAAACTACCATTAAGATGGAACATTTTCCAACATTTTTGTTTTTTCTCAAAAATTTCTGTAACGCTTTTGATTAAAATACCGTAAATTTAATATATTTCTATCACAAAAATTATATTTTGAATTTTTTGGGAATAGCTTCTGAAGACCTCTTTATTCTGAATGAGCTTTCCGGAATTTGCATAACGGTTAAACAGTAAGAGAAAGACCGAAACTTGATACACAAAAAATGTAGATCTCGTTAAAGCACATAATTTATGTCCTATACGTTTTTCCTGTAGAGTTGACCGTTTTTTTTAGATATTCCTTGTTCTTTGTTTCAGTTTTATACACCTAAATTTTCTCAAACGGGACCATGCAAAGCCAACTAAATCTCAATTATTTCACATAGCAAAGATTTGACTATCGCTTTAGCCTAATGTATTCCCTTGTTTCCCATCTAGTTACAATGAAGCAAGTAATAAGGCCAATTATACTAATGTTTACCTCGATTAGCATGATGTAGATAAAATACTAATCTTTTGTAAGAAAAGTTATGTGAATGGAACTCATCAGATATTTTCAACAACTTCATTTTAATTGAGATAAACATTTGCAAAATGCTTAAGAGCTGTCACTATGCGCCGCCCATATTCCTCCCATTCAATCCCGAGAAACAACTGAAATTCGGGAGGGATTTAAAAGCTATAAGGTAATTGTGACTCTTGAATTGCTACCACGTGCTAATGTAGGAGTTACTTTCTACAATTGAATGTATTATGTTGATTATCGTTTTATTGACTCGAGTTCAATTTTTTACTTTTTCTACCACGTAGGTAGAGAAGGTTTTTGCATTTCACAAAAAATGCTCTACCGACATTTCGCCGGAAATACAATCATTGAGACTCACGAATCAAAAAAGCAATTCTGGAAAAAGTTCTGTGTGTGTTTTGTGCATAACTCAAAGACGAAAAGAGGGATAAATATCAAACTTGGCATTTGTTAAACACCTTCCAAAGATGCGACACGAATATTTCCAAGAAAGTCTCTCACCCTCAGCTACCCTTTGCATGGAACACTTTCCGAAAGCTCTGATTTGCCCAAAAAATGGGCAACTTTTTTTGTAGTATAAGTCACTTCCAAGATATCTGCTATTAATCGTTTGAATTATTCGGTACTCCGTATTTCACGTTATCACAAAAAATTAGAAAACGTTCCGTACGTCTGTGAACACGATAATTAAAAAATGAAAAGTCGGTATACCAAACTTGGTATTTAAGACTAGTATCTTCCAAGGATTCGACCCGAAGATTTTATGGAAAATCCCCCCACACCAAGCTACCCTTTACACGGAAAATTTTCTAAAATTTTACTTTTCTCAAAAATAGCTGTAACGATTTTGATTAAAATACCGTATTTTAAGGAAAGACAAATAAAATGTATGCTTTGAATTTTCTAGGAATAGTCTCTAAAAAGCTATTCATACAGGGTGGATTTTACATAACTGGTAAACTGTAAGAGATAGACAAAACTTATTATACACAAAATGTATATCTCGTTCAAACACACAATTTATGTCGTATACATTTTGTGGTGGAGTTGACCATTTTTGAGATATTCCTTGTTACTGGTTTCAGTTTTAAAATATGTTTTCTCATACGGGAATTTATAAACTTCTGGCAATGCGAAGAAACGGATTTCAGTTGCACGACAACCAGCTTTTAAAAGATTTGACAATCACTTTAGCCTAATATATTCCCTTCTACTTCCAAGAAAGCAAGTAATAAGACCATTTCTGCTAATGTTTATCTAGAGTAGCATGATGTAAATAGAAGAATACACTTAATAACAATAATTTGTTATTACAGATGTAAAGAAAGTCATGTGAATGGAAACACATCAGATTCATTTAAGAAACTCAGTTGCAAATGTTAGCGACTCTCTGGAGATTTTTTGTTTTAATTCTGGTGACAAGTGAGGGTCCTAAGTTGGTAAGTCAGGGCCTCTGTCGTTTCGGTCAGAGCGGGATTTCAGCGCGCTCTTGCCGGCATATTTTCCCGCGATTACCCGTTCTCTCGCGCAGTGGAGAGACCGCGAGAAGAGTCGCAACATTACGTTCCCCTTTCTCTGCGAGGTTATCCACGTCTCACTGCTTCACTAGAGTTTGTCACATTAGAATCACGCGTGAGATTTGATAAAGCTTGCGAACATTTTGGTGTTATAATAGCATTAGCAAATAAAAAAACACTGAAGCACGTGGTCTCTGCATGCATCAGCTTCTGTAGCTACAGTACAAACTTCTCATCAACTGATTAGCCGGCACACATGGTAAGGAGAGAGCTGATAGAAACAACGCTGTAGGCCAAGCAATTCCGAGTCTTACGGCCATGCGGTGAAGAAGAAGCTCTGTATAATAATTATTTTATTTGGATACAATTCATTGTAGCTAAGAATTAATAACTACATTGTTTTTGCTATCGTTTACAACACGATACCACAGTGATTCTAAAAAGCATGTGTCTCCACTTCAAATATTTGGGCGGCTATATTCATATAACTTTCTCTACTCTAAAGCTATTCTTACAAAAGCGTTTATCAACCTTTTGTTAATAAAGAAAAACGGAAAAGTTTTATTATACATTTCGTTGATCGCACAACAGAGAAACCAGCAGACTAAAATAATTGTCAGATCTTTAAAAAGAGAGTCATTAAATGATGGGCTCTAAAATTCCACTTTTGCATGCAAAAAGAAAATCTGATGCGTTCCATTCACATGACTTTCTTTAGCTGTTCGACAAAAAATCTCTAACAAAACATTATTTTCTCTACATCATAATTAACGAGATAGCCATTAGCTGAATTGGTCGTATTACTCGCTTCTTTGTAACTAAAAGGAAAATAAGGGAATACGCTAAGCTAAAGCGATAATCAAATTCTTTTAAAGTCGATCGCTATGTGAAACTATTGACATTCCGTTCTCTTTGCTTGCCAGGAGTAAACAAAAGAGACGAAAACAAAGATAACTACCGTTTGAGAAAGGTTTAAAGTACCTTAAAATTAAACCAATTACACGGAGTATCTCCGAAACGGTTAACTCTGCAACAAAACTTTATATGATACACCCAAATTGTGTGTTTTAACGACATCTACATTTTTTGTGTAGTAAGTTTTGCCAATTTCTTAAAATTTACCAGACATACAGATGCTATAGAAAAATCTTCCGGAATGAAGAGGTATTCAGAGGCTATTTCCACAAAATTCAGAATATGCATTTCGTTTGCAATAAAAATACCTTAAAAGTAAGCCATTTTAATGAAAATCAAAATTTTCGAAAACTGTTCCTTGTAAAGAGTAGTTGTGGATATTTCCTAAAAATCATAGTGACGCATCCTTGGAAGATAACTAAACTTAAATACCAAGTTTGGTATTTAACCGACTTTTCGTTTTCGAGTTTTGCTGTCCCACGCTCATTTTCTTAAAAACTTTCTTTAGAACCAGAGGATTCTAAAGTATGTATTTCCGGTGAAACCTCGGTATCAAATTTTTGGGTGGAATACAATGCCTTCTCTAGCGTGTATGTTGTACACATACGCTAGAGAAAATAAAAATGTGATGTGTTCTATCAACACGACTTCTTTCTACTCCATGCTAATCAAGATAGACATTTGCTGAAAGTTGTTATATGCGGAAAGGAACTAAGTGAATACACTGGCTAAAACGATAGTCAAATATTTTAAAAGCTATACGATTACAATTGAAATTCGCTTCTTTGCATGGCCAGGAATAAAACAAAACGGACACTGACGACTTCCTGTTGAGAACAGCATAAGTATATTAAAATTGAAACAAGGAATATTTCGGTAATAGCTCCACAACAAAAAATCTGATGTGTTCCATTCACATGACTTTTTCTACATCTATTAACAATAATTTGTTACAGAAGATTATTCTTCTATCTACTTCATACCAATCGCAATAAACATTAGCCGAAACGGTCCATTTACTTAGTTCCTTATAAGTAGAAGCGAAAATAAGGGAATATACTAGGCTAAACCGACAGGCAAATGTGTTCAAATGTGGTTGCTAGGGGATTTAAATCCGTTTCTTTGCGTGACCAAGTGTTGACAAGTTCCCGTATGAGAAAAGTTTTACGTATTATAAAACTGAAACCAATAACAAGGAATATCTTGGAAACGGCCAATTTCAGAAAATAATTCATATGGCAAAAAATTGTACTATTTAATGAGGTCTACATTTTCTGTGCAGTAAGCTTTTGTCTATCCCTCACGGTTTACCAGTTATGCAAAATTCAGAAAAAAATGCATCCAGAATAAAAATGTCTTCAGAGGCCATTCCCAGAAAATTCAAAATATACATTTTGTCTTGTAAATAACTTATATATGCGGGATTTTATTCAAAATTGTTAGAGCCATTTTTGAGAAAATAAAATTTTTCCAATTTTTTTCCATGTAAAGGATAGTCGGGAGAGGGTTTTTTTTTTTTTTTTTTTTTTTTTTTTTTGTTGAAAATCTTCGTGTCGCATCCTTGGGAGATACTAAACTTAAATATCAAGTTTGGTATTTAACGGACTGGTCGTTTCTGAGCTATGCTGCCCACAGACACTCGTTCACTCACACATACGCACTGACATACTCACGGACATTTTTCTAAAAATGCTTTTTTTTGGATTCAGGGGTTCTCAAAACATATTTCCGGTGAAATCTCAGTATCGAATTTTTGGGTGCAAAACAAAACCTTCACAATACACTATATCCAAGTACGTGTAGAGAAAGCAATATATTGGAGACAAATTGTATTTTTACGAGATCTACATTTGTTTGTGTAGTAATGTTTGTCTAGCTCATATGTTTACCAGTTATGCATAAGTGTTTCAGAATGAAGAGGGCCTCAGGGACTGTTCCCAAGAAATTCAAAATATACATTTCATTTATCATGTAAATATCTTTAGTACATCGTATTTTAATTAAAATCGTTAGAGCCATTTTTGAGAAAATAATTTGGAATATTTTTCCATGTAAAAAGTAGTTTGGGATGGGGGTATTTTTTTGAAAATCTTCATGTTACATTCTTGAAGATACTAAACCTAAATACCAAGTTTGCTATTCCTGTAGACTGGCAGATACCTATTACACTGACCTTTTTCTAAGAATGATTTTGATACAAAGGTCCTCAAAATATGTGGTGAAATCTCAGTATCGAACGTTTGGATGGAATACAATACTTTCTCTACCTACAGTATGTTACCGAAAAGAGTTCAGATCATTCGTGTGGTGGTAAGGAACATCCATACAAGTATTTCAACACAATGAACCTTGTGTAGGAGATGCATTGTTACTGGTCTATAGAGTAAAAACATGGCTAATTATTCAACACGCATTGTTGTTTATGAATTCTAAGAAAATTGGAAGGAATTGCAGGTTATTCTTCAGTAATTTTTGGAAATGGTCTCTTAGATAAGAGATTCCCATGGTCACAGAAGCAGAGCTTGTAGCAAGGATCAAAGCAGAAGCTGGGGAAACCAGGGAGCATCCAGATAAATGCTTCTTAGAGTTCAACAGTTCAAGGTGAGACTCGCAGAGCTGTGCATCCAGGTCAATGGGGATACAGCGCCGGAGTCCTGACCAGACTCCGGTACTGTTTAAAAAAAATGCGAGAAGAATAGACAAAATGGATGATTAAAAGACAATAACAAAATGAAATCAAAAAATGAATGAGCGCGGAAACCATGAACTCACCCCTACAGGGTGAACGAAAAGAAAATTTATAAAAATACTTTTATTTCAACATTTTAATAACAAAATTAAGGATGCGTCTTATTGTTGCGTTAAGGCGCTCAGCCCTATGGTCCGAAAAATAGGTCCATTTCACTAGCTAGTCAGTTGGCAATACTTGCAGTGTGAAACGAGCCTAATACCTTCCAATTTTCTTAGAATTCATAAATAAACAAGAAAAAAAACTCAAGAAAAAAACGCTGGTGTTTAAGTTTGGTATCTTCCAAGGATGCGACACGAATATTTTCAAGAAAATCCCCCCAACCAAAACTACTTTTACTTGGAAAAATATTTGAAAACTTAATTTTCTAAAAGATGTCTCTAACGATTAATTAAAATACCCTATATTAAAGGTATTTACATCACAAGTAAAATGTATATCTTGAATTTCATTTATGTGCGTTGAACATATGCGCTAGAGAAAGTAAACAGAAATACGATATTACAATCGTTGCGTTATCCTTCTAGATTTAACTCTTCTGCAACTTTTTAAAAAATGTAAGCTATTTTCAACTTTTCATTTGTGTTGCTTAAAAACTATGTTTTATGTTTCTAATAGAGTAATGTTTTATATAATACTTGATTACGTCCCAGAAATATAATTTAAACTCACATATATGCATGAACTCAGCAAAACCTAAGCATTACTGCAGATATTCTGTAAAATCTTGGATAATCCCTGTTTTTGAAATGTCGTTCTTACATCAGGTCAAAATTCATTTTACTACAACTGCAAGTTTTAAATAAAAATATAATAAATAAGGTTTAAAACGCCAAGGTCGAAAAATTGGATGACACTAATGAAATGAAAAAGCTGTAAATGTCAGAGTTGTAAATTAATATCTCGTTTGATTGCAGTATATTAAAAATTACAATTTTCTCCAAAAATTTGACTTGGAGGAGAGTAATTTAAGGAGTCTCTATCGTTTAAGCCAGGGTTTGCCAAACTACGGTTCGAGGGCGAAAAGGCCCGCAAGCTATATTTTTTGGCCCGTCTACAGGCCTCAAAAATATAAATAATATGAGACGGTGCGCCTGTGATAGACAAATTTATTCAAGAATTTTGAACGATTAAATAAAATAAACGCCCTCAGATATTTACTTGATTTTCAGTTGAATGGCGTACTGAAGGGCAAATACAGAGAAGTTAATTTTATTGATTTTACGGCCTGTGCTGGCCGAGTGACACATATCCGCGTTTCAAGGGCTGCACGAGGACAAACATCACTGACCCCATCAACCTTTACCCGAGAAAATACATTTTTAAAAATCTGATATATTACACTCACATGACTTTCTCTAGCTACTCTACACACAAGCTTCTTACAAAAGATAATTATTCTTTTAACACTACGCTAATCGAGATAAACAGCAGAATTTTATTACTTAGCTCCTTATACGTACACTGGAACTAAGGAAATGCACTAGGCTAAAGTGATAGTCAAATCTTTTAAAAGCTGTCGTTATGCGATTTTCATTGCAAATCGATTCTTTGCTTCGTCAGGAGTGGAACAAAAGAAAAACAGACTCTCCCGTCTGAGAAAAGTGTAAGTACTTCCCAACTGAAACTAATAATAAGGAATACCTCCAAAACGGTAAGCTCCACGAAAAAAATATATATGACATAACTTGTGTATTTTAACAAGATATACAATTTTTGTATGGTAACTTTTTGACTATCTCTTACGGTTTACCAGTTAAGCCAAATTAAGCTAAATTCATCCAGGATAAACAAGTCTTTAGAAGCTATTCCCAGAAAATTCAAGATATACATTTTATTTGTGATAGAAATGGCTTTAATATGTGGTATTTTAATCAAAATCGTTAGTCATTTATAAGAAAAACAAAATTTTCCATGTAAAGTGTAGTTAGGGGTGGGGATATTTTCTTGAAAATCTTAGCGTTGCATCCTTGGAAGATACCAAACTTAAATACAAAGTTTGGTATTTAACCGTCTTTTCGTTTTTGAGCTATGCTGTCCACAGTCACACAGACAGACAGACACTGAAAATGCTGGGTTTTTTTTTTGTTTTTTTTTTTATCAGGGGGTCCTAAAACATGTATTTCCGGTGAAACCTCGACATCGAATTTTTGGGTGGAATACAATACTTCACTATCCCTATGTACATTGTACATACGGGGCTAGAGAGAGTAAATATGAAACAAATCAAACTAGATAACGTTTAGATGATTGGCAGCGCAAAATTAGAACCACAAATATCTGTAATTACAGCACATAAAAGCCAGTTTCATTCTTCTAATTGAACATGAATTGGTATACATAAAAATCTGAATTTCCACTCACATGACTTTCTCTACTTTTTCTAGAAATAAACCTTTTATTTATTCATTTATTCTGTAGTTTAACGTTCTTTAACCTGGTCGGTCATTTCGGACGATGAATGAAATTGGTGAAATGATGCTCAAATGATCTCGGGGTCCATGCAGTTTAAAGTTATTCGACATTCCACTTTACAGGATAAGGGAAAACCTCGAAAAAAAAGTTATCCGGGTTAACTCATCCTTAGCGAGAGTCGACCTCGCAACCTGTTAAATGTAAGGAAGACACGCTACCAGCACGCTACCCAGGCGGGCAACAAGCTCTTGTTGGAATAGATTTTTCTTTTATCTACATCTCTACTTCATACTAATCGAGATAAATATTAGCAGAAACTCTCTTATTGCCTGCTTCCCTGTAAATATAAGACAAAAATAAATAATAATACACTGGGCTAAAGCGAGAGTTAAATGTTTAAAAAGCTGTCGATCTGCGGTTGCTATTGAAACTCGCTTCTTTGCAACGCCGGGAGTAAAACGAAAGAAACACGGACGACTTCCTGCTTAAGAAAATTAAAATAGAAAACAATAAACAGGAATATATCAGAAACGGTTAGCTATAGAAGAAAAATGTATATGATATAAATTGTGTGTTCTAACAAGTTCTACATTCTTGGGTGATTAAATTTTTGTCTATCCTTTACGGTTTCTCAGGTATACAAATATAATCCAGAATGCACAGATCTTGTGGGTTTATTCCCAGAAAGGCCACAATACAAACTTCATTTGTCAAGAACATATTTGAAACTTACGGTATTTTAAGCAAAATCGTTAGAGCTATTTTTGAGAAAATCAAATATCTGAAAAATGTTTCATGTAAAGGATTGTTAGGGGGGGGATTTTGGTGAAAATCTTCGTGTCACATCCTTGTAAGCTGCTTAACTCAAATAGCAAGTTTGGTAGTTAAGGACTTTTCGTTTACGAATCATACTGCACACACACACACACACACACACACACACACACACACACATCACACACACACACACAAGGACTTTATTATTTTTAATTAGGGGTCTTAAATACATGTATTTCCGGTGAAATCTCGGTATCAAATTTTGGGGTGGAATACAGTATCTCCTTTATCTACTATGTACATTGTACATATGTGGTAGAGAAAGTAAAAATGCTGATGTAAAATGAATTAATGAATATTATCTATGAGGTGCATCGTAATGAGAATATGAAAGAATGATACTTTTTTAAGTATATGATTACATTATTTATTAATGCATAACTATAATATTTATCATAATTAATGAAAACTTGTCTACACTTTAAGTTCGGATGACCAGATGATAAGTTCTTCAGAGGATAGTATCAAGGAACCAACATACACATAAATTGAGTGATATAACTTAACAATAGAACTTGGTAATATCTACACAGTAAACAGAGGGCATGGCATTCAAAAGATATGAGCCAATAAGAGCAATACAATCCTTGAAAATAAGATAATACAACTGATTAATGTATTCGATTACCTAGGTGATAAAATAATATACAAAAAGAATAAATATTGTGAATTGGTATCTACGTACATTGAAAGACAAATGTTAGGAAATAAACCACAATTGAGTTACGCAATATATTGAAAGCTAGAGTTAGACTGAGAAAAGCAACGAGATAACCGGAATTTGTGCCACGATCTGCTGGTCTCTGTTCAGTTGCTGTAACCACTGAGCAACCATGGGAACACACCGACAGGACATTAAATTCTCCAACTGAGCAAAAGCAGTTTGGTTATATAAACGTTGGTGAATACTGGACATTAACCGCAAATTAAATGAGAGGAATGGTCAACAGAAATAAAATTTCTTAGAACTATAGCTGGTTACACACTTTTAGACCACGATAGAAACCAAGAAATCAGAATTAAAAACTTTAAGTACAAACGAAATGATCATTCAGTATACAGAAAATGGCACAATCATATATTAAGAATATCCGAGGGAAGAATAACCAGAGTAATTGTAACTATGTATACAGACTGTAAAGTATACTCTTTGCAGCAGCTGATGATGATGATGATGTTGATATGTAAGTATAGATTTTAGTTCAATAAAACTCTGTGTTTGAAAGTTATACTTATCTGTGTGCCTTATACCTATGAGTTTATTGCTTTTACCTTAAAGTTGGACGACTTGGTCCGCGATAAACTTTCTGCCAGTTAAAGTGTTCTCGGTTATAAAAAAGTTAGGCAACCCCTGATTTCGGGCATCACATTAGATTCAATTTGTGGGTGTCTCAATAAAGCCCCAATTAAATGGACAGATGGTTTAGCTTACTCTGAAGAACAAATAGTAAAATGTACAACTTTTTGGCATGATTAAAGGAACAATCTGGTATTAAACTTTCAAAAAATATGATTTTGGGGGAAGTTCACCTTTAGTTGGAAATTCAATCCTTTTATTTCTAGAATTTATTCAATTGTTTAAATTTCTGTTGGAAAGCTGGTAATTTTTTCATTACTCAAAATCTACGCTGAGAATGTTAAACCGTAAATTTTATTTTCTCTCACCAATATTTTAAACTTCATTTGTTATATTCTAAAAATAAGTTTATTTATTATGAAATCACCAGAAACAGTTTATTTCGATTATAATTGATATGACTTAGCCTTACATTTTTAAACCTTATTACTGTACCCACTTTTTGACTAAAACTACATGATGATCAGCAAAAATATTTACTTTTAATAAACCACTTTAATTTTAAAGTAATTTAGTCCAATTTTAGAAGAATAAATAACCATTATAATCCTATAAACACACACACACACATACATACAGACAAAAGTTGGTGCATACTCTGAAAAAGAGTAGCTACAGTTGCACCAAGGTTTTAAAATGTTAAAATTAAGTTAGAATTGGAAGACAATTAAAATACACTGGCTATCTGTTTCCAAATGTATTTCCTACCTTATGAAACTGTGATGTGTTCCATTCACTAAACTTTCCCTACGTATTCTGCAATAAATTACTCCTAAATAGCCTGTTCTCACTAATTCTTGATAATCGACAAAGGTAGAAATAGTTCAATTAATTAGTTCCTTGTAATTAAAAAGGAAGGTAGTGCACTATGCTAAAGTGATAGTTAAATCTTTTAAAAACAGTCGCTATGCTGTTGTTATTGAAATTCCTTTCTCTTTTCATGGTCAAGAGTAAAACAAGAGAAATAGGAATGATAAATGCCTGTTTGAGAAAAGTTTTAAGTATTGAAATCAATAAGAAGCAATATCTCAAAACTAGTTATCTCTACAAAAAGATGTATACGACATAAATTGCATGTTTTAATGAGATTTATATTTCTTGTGCAGAGAGTTTTTGTTTAGCTCTTACGGTTTACCAATTATGCGAAAGGCATCCAGAATGAAGAGGTCTTCGGAGGTTATTCCCAGAAAATGCAAAATATACATTTTATTTATTGTGTATAAATATCTATAATACATGGTATTTCAATCCAAATCGTTACAGCTATTTTTGAGAAAATGGAAAGTTTCGAAACATCTTCCATATAAACGGTAGTTTCATGTGGGGATTCCTCTGAAAAATCTTCATGTCGCATCCTTGGAAGATGGTAAACTTGGAAATTTTCGTGTAGTGCTACTGCAATATAAGTCATTTTCTAAAAACTCCATCTGGTATACGGTATTTTAACAAAAATCGTTAGAGCCATTTTTAGAAGAACAAGACTTTCAAAAATGTTTCCATGTAAAGAGTAGTTTGTAGTGGAGGGATTTTCTTGAAAATCTTCTTATCGCATCCTAGAAAGATACTAAACATAAGTACCAAGTTTGGTGTTTAAGGATATTCTTGTTTTAAAGCTATGCTGTCTACAGACTGATCCGGACTTTTTACTTTCTCTACTCATACTATGTACATAGTGTATAGAGAAGTTATTGTATTGCATCCAAAAATTCGATACAGAGATTTCACCGGAAATACATGTTTTGAGACCCCCTGAATATGAATAAAAACTTTTTAGAAAAATGCCCGTGTGTACCAGTGGGTAGCACAGCTCAAAAACGAAAATACCGTTAAATAACAAACTTGATATTTAAGTTCGGTGGGTATCTTCCAAGGATGCGACACGAAGATTTTCAAGAAAATCCCTGCACCCAAAACCATCCTTTACATGGAAAAAAATATAGAAAATTTTGATTTGCTCAAAAATGGCTGTTACAAATTTGATTATAATCTCTTATATTTAATATATTTACACGCCGAATAAAATGTATATCTTCAATTTTCTAGGAATAGCTTCTGAATACATGTTTGTATAACTGATAAACCGTAAGAGGTATGTAACAAAATTACTAATGAAAAATATATATCTCGTTAAAACACACAATTTAAGCTATGTACATTTTATTCATTGAGCTGTCCGTTTTTGAGATATTCCTTGTTATTAGTTCAGCTTTAAAATTCCTAAACTTTTCTCATACGGGAATTTGTCAACTCCTGTCCATACAAACATATGTACTTCAATCATATGGCTACCAGCTTTTAAAAGATTTGACTATCGGTTTAGTCTATGGTACTCCATTATTTCCCTTCTACTTAAAAGGAAGCAAGTAATAAGACCCTTTCTGACAATTTTTTTTCTCGATTAGTATTGCGTAAATAGAAGAATAAGATTTTTAATAACAATTTATTGTAGAGATATAGAGAAGGTCACGTGAATAGAACACATCAGGTTTTTTAAATGTTTCTAATTTCTCTAGCCGCACGTTCAATGTACATAGTGAAGTCTGAAAAAGCATTTTTTAGAAAAACGTCCGTGTGTGTCTATCTGTATGTGTGTGTCTGTGGACAGCATAGCTCAAAAACGAAAAGACTGTTAAATACCAAACTTGGCATTTAGGTTCAGCATCTTCTAGATGCGACACGAAGATTTTCTAGAAAATTCTAATCCATAAACTACCCTTTATGTGGAAATATTTTCGAAAATTTTTATTTTCTCAAAAATGGCTCAAAGAATTTAATAAAAATTGCGCATATTAAAGGTATTTACATCCAAAAAAAAAATGTATATTTTGAATTTTCTGGGAATGGCCTCTGAAGACCTCTTTATTCTAGATGAACTTTGCCGAATTTTGCTTAACTGTTAATCCGTAACTAAGTTTGGTATTTTACCGACGTTTCGTTTTTGAATTATCGTGTTCACAGACACACGGACACAGTGCCACATTGACACACATACACACACAATGCGTTTTTTTATATAGGGGTCCCTAAAATGTATATTTCTGGTGAAATTTCGGAATCGAATTTTTGGGTGGAATGCAATCAATACCTTCTCTATACTCTATGCACATAGTATGTGTAGAGAACGTATAAAGATCAATTCAGCTCTCGGAAGTAGCAATAAGCTTTGGACATCTCCAGTCGTATTGTGAAGATCTGAGTGAAATCACGGGTTCATTGTCTAGCTACAGATAAACGTGCTACTTGTCTACAGTGTTTTCTTGTCTTGTTTTGAAGTAGGTCAACCGAGTGGTGTGTGTTTTCTTTGCTAAGACGGAAATATCTTACTCAATCGAATGTCATTTATCAGATACAGCGCCTGCTATATTAACATCTGCAGAAGAATGCGGGAAACGTGGCCTTATTGGTTGCATAACTTCAATGTTATATCTCTGTTTACAGGTCATAATGTCAATCAGGCGAAGTCGCCAGACACAGTGTAGTAACAAAGTAAACAGTTTACTTTATGAAATTAGTTTTACTTTCTCCATCACATATGTACAATCTCCTTCGTTTCTATTAAGTGTATTTTGTATTCTACCCAAAAATTCGATTGTTTTAGGGTCCCCTAAATAAAAAAAAAAAAAAGCATTTATAAAGAAAGGTCCGTATGTGTGTGTGTGTGTGGACAGAGTAATTAAAACACGAAAAGTCGGTTAAATACCAAATTACACGAAGATTTTCAGAAAAATCCCCCCACCTCAACCATCCTTCATGCTAATCGAGATACGCATTAGCAAAAATTGTAACACGTATACCTTTTTCTAAAAATGCTTTTGTTGGATTCAGGGGACCCTACAACATGCAGTTCCGTTAAAATCTCAGTAACTAATTTTTGGATTGCATACAATACTTTCTCTACATACTATGTAAATTGTGCATACCTGCTAGAGAAAGTGCTAATCTGATGTGTTAGGTACCTCACATTGCTCTCTCTAATCTCTATCGAGTATTCGTGTGTATGCAAACTAATCTTACGAACCTATTTCCGTCTATTTTACTTTTACTTTCTCTAGCCGTATGTACAATGTACATAATGGATAGCGAAGGTAGTGTGGTCCACCCAAAAATTCGATGTTCAGATTTCACGGGCAATATATGTTTTGAGGTTCGCGGTGTCCGAAAAATGCATTTTTAGAAAAAGGTCCGCGTCCGTGTGTGTGTCTGTGGTCAGCATAGCTCAAAAACGAAAATACCGCAACTATCAAACTTGGTATTTAAAGGATGCGATACGAAGATTTTCAAAAAAATCCCCCCACCACAAACTAACCTTTACATAGAAAATTTTTTGATTAAAATACATTTCTTGTGTACTATGTTTTTGTGTATCGCTTACGGTTTAACAGTTATGTAAAATCCACCAAGAATAAAGAGGTCTTCAGAGGCTAATCCCAGAATATTCAAAATATACATTTTATTTGTGATGTAAATACCTTCAGTATACGGCATGTTAAGCAAAATCGTTAAAAAGAAAAAAAATATTAAAAAAAAATGTTCCATGTAAATGGCAGTTTGTGGTGGATGGATTTTCTTGAAAAACTTTGTGTTGCACCCTTGAAAGATACTAAACTTAAATTACAAGTTTGGTATTTAACGATATCTTCGTTCTTGAGCTTTGCTGTCCACAGACATACTCGGACAATTTTTTTTGAACTTAGGGGGCCTCAAAACGTATATTTCCACTGAAATATCGACATCGAAATTTTGGTTGGAATATATTACTTCGCGGCGGCGCCATGGCCAAGTGGTTAGACCGTTCGCCTCCCATCTAGGTGGCCCAGGTTCGATCCCAAGCTTCCACATGAGGGAGGCCTGTTTTCTCCGACTCTTCGGGTGGTTTCCCCCGTCATTTACTTCCTTACTCTCATGCCTTACTACGGGCCGACCACTCGTTCCAGGTTCTCAATTCTGTGGTTTCGTACCGTTGGCTCCCCGACAGGCTATTGACACCTAGGTGTTCACCTGTGAGTCCTAGGGGGGTGTCAGTCCTAATTAGGGGTAGGGTAAGCCGACTACGAAACGAGTATAATACCTTCTCTAGCTATGTACATTGCATGTACATATGTGCTTGAGAAAAAGGTGCTCTCCTGGCAGGGAAGGATTTCTTCTTCAACGAGCCAGGCAAATTATTTAATAAGAAGGGGGATTCCCCCATCCATCCCCCTGTTAATTCCAACCCTGGTTCCCCCTACTCCTGAAAGCCACCTCTCGATTCATAAATTCACAGCTGGCAGTGCTGATCGACTGCAGTCAGTGTTGCCAATTTAGCCATTTTATAGCTAGTTCTGCCTATTTTGAAAAGTGATTTGCTACAAAATTTTGAGTTTAGCTTTTAGCTATTAGCTATATTTTTAGCCATAAGACCGCTATTTTGGTTTTCGTTCATTTTAATACTATTTTTAATGGTTAGTGTTTTTCTATCGCACTGCGAACACCACAAGAGTCAGTAGTGACTACGCATTACATCATTGCCGGTCAATGTCGCAACCATTACGCGGGATGCGGGAAATCCCCTAATTCCAACGGTTAGTTGTTCATCTGAAACTGCAGCTCAGTATTCGTGCTGTTTCAAAAAACAGATGCGTATGATGTGGAATAAATTGTGACGCAAAGTAAATGAGTGAAATATGCGACTGAAGCTACAGTGTAATAGAAATAGTAATATAGTGCTAAGAGAGCTGTTGAAAACTAAGAGGAGGATGAGGAGAATATACTGGTGTTAATGAACTGTACTGAAATGTTTTCACAGAATATGTAGATTACTTAATTTGAGATAGGAGACTTATGGCCTGTGTATTGCAATTTCGAAGTAACGGCTATAAGTTTCTGAAGTGCCAGTACGCCACGTATCGCAGCACTTCGTCTCGAACGAAAAAAATAATAATAAAAAACATTTCCCCCTAGACAAGATTGGAACTCATGACCTTTGGGATAGCAGCTTCCCACGATACGCATTAAACCACCAGAGCAGTTGAAAAAATGCTTCCAGAATAGGCTACATAACACAAGAACGTTCTAAAATATTTTTTTCAACCTGCTTTGCTTTAACACCCACTTATCAGCACCTGATACACACACGTTTAACGCTATGTAGTTGCGTTATGTTTATCCGGGGACCATGTATCGCCGATCTCAAATTACTTATATCAGTCACGTGCATAATCTCGCAAATTATTTTGGTGTAGTTCATTAACACTCTGCATTTTTCATTGATTAGGTGAGTTAATGCAGCCTTTTCTTTTGCTATTTTTATTTGGAATTTTAGCCACTTTTAGCTATGTTTTTGGTGTAGTTTAGCTACTTTTTATGTTGATAAGTTGGCAGCACTGACTGCAGTGAAGCCGCAGACAGTAGGCCAGTCAGTTTGGTTCCGCAACCATTTAATACACCTTACATAATAGTTGCTGTTGGGCAAGCAGAGGCGTGCCGAAACGTCAACGTTTCAATGTGGCTCCACAGGTGTTTTTCCATTAGTGCTGCTTGTGTGAGCATTTCATTATAGCTGTAACCAAGTCCGACAATTCGCACTAGGTCACTGCTCCGCGAACGCATGCTAAGCTATAGGCAATAGCTGCGGCAACATTTTTATTTTCTCTACAATGTATGTACATCAAATGCACATAGCAGCCAGAGAAGATATTGTATTCCACCCAAAAATTCGATGTCGAGATTTCACCGAAAATACATGACGAGGTCCCCCGAGTCAAAAAACAGCTGCTCTACAAAAATTATTCTTCTTTCTACACAATACTAATCGAGATAAACATTAGCAGAATGTTCTTAATTGCATAGTTCCTTATAAGAAGAATAGAACTAAGGGAATGCTTTAGGCTAAAGTGATTGTAAAATGTTTTAGAAGCTGTCGTTATGCGACTGTCATTGCAAATCGCTTCTTTGCTCGGCCAGGAGTAGAACAAAAGAAAAACGGACACTTACTGTCTGGGAAAAGTATAAGTACTTCACAATTGATGCCAATAACAAGCAATATCTGGGAAACGGTTACCTCCACAACAAAAACGAAAAGGACGCAAATTGTGTGTTTTAACGAGATCTACATTTTTTGAGCAGTAAGTTTTTGTCTGGCTCTTACGGATTAACAGCTAAGCAAAATTCGGCAAAGTTCATCCAGAATAAAGAGGTCTTCAGAGGCCATTCCCAGAAAATTCAAAATATACATTTTATTTGGGATGTAAATACCTTTAATATATACAATTTTAATTAAATTCTTTGAGCCATTTTTGAGAAAATAAAAATTTTCGAAAATATTTCCACATAAGGGGTAGTTTATGTATTAGGATTTTCTAGAAAATCTTCGTGTCGCATCTTTGGAAGATGCTGAACCTAAATACCAAGTTTGGAATTTAACAGTCTTTTCGTTTTTGAGCTATGCTGTCCACAGACACACACATACAGACACACACGGACGTTTTTCTAAAAAATGTTTTTTCGGACTTCACTATGTACATTGAACGTGCGGCTAGAGAAATTAGAAACATTAAAAAACCTGATGTGTTCTATTCACGTGACCTTCTCTACATCTCTACAATAAATTGTTATTAAAAATCTTATTCTTCTATTTACGCAATGCTAATCGAGAAAAAAAATTGTCAGAAAGAGTCTTATTACTTGCTTCCTTGTAAGTAGAAGGGAAATAATGGAGTACCTTAGACTAAACCGATAGTCAAATCTTTTAAAAGCTGGTAGCCATATGATTGAAGTACCTTTGTTTGTATGGACATGAGTTGACAAATTCCCGTATGAGAAAAGTTTAGGTATTTTAAAGCTAAACTAATAACAAGGAATATCTCGAAAACGGACAGCTTAATGAATAAAATGTACATAGCTTAAATTGTGTGTTTTAACGAGATATATATTTTTCATTCGTAATTTTTTTACATACCTCTTACGGTTTACCAGTTATACAAACATGTCTTCAGAAGCTATTCCTAGAAAATTGAAGATATACATTTTATTTGGCGTGTAAATATATTAAATATAAGAGATCATAATCAAATTTGTAAGACCCATTTTTGAGCAAATCAAAATTTTCTATATTTTTTTCCATGTAAAGGGTGGTTTTGGGTGCAGGGATTTTCTTGAAAATCTTCGTGTCGCATCCTTGGAAGATACCCACCGAACTTAAATATCAAGTTTGTTATTTAAAGGTATTTTCGTTTTTGAGCTATGCTGCCACTGGTACACACGGGCATTTTTCTAAAAAGTTTTTATTCATATTCAGGGGGTCTCAAAACATGTATTTCCGGTGAAATCTCTGTATCGAATTTTTGGATGCAATACAATAACTTCTGTATACACTATGTACATAGTATGAGTAGAGAAAGTAAAAAGTCCGGATCCGTCTGTAGACAGCATAGCTTTAAAACAAGAATATCCTTAAACACCAAACTTGGTACTTATGTTTAGTATCTTTCTAGGATGCGATAAGAAGATGTTTAAGAAACTCCCTCCACTACAAACTACTCTTTACATGGAAACATTTTTGAAAGTCTTGTTCTTCTAAAAATGGCTCTAACGATTTTTGTTAAAATACCGTATACCAGATGGAGTTTTTAGAAAATGACTTATATTGCAGTAGCACTACACGAAAATTTCCAAGTTTACCATCTTCCAAGGATGCGACATGAAGATTTTTCAGAGGAATCCCCACATGAAACTACCGTTTATATGGAAGATGTTTCGAAACTTTCCATTTTCTCAAAAATAGCTGTAACGATTTGGATTGAAATACCATGTATTATAGATATTTATACACAATAAATAAAATGTATATTTTGCATTTTCTGGGAATACCCTCCGAAGACCTCTTCATTCTGGATGCCTTTCGCATAATTGGTAAACCGTAAGAGCTAGACAAAAACTCACTGCACAAGAAATATAGATCTCATTAAAACATGCAATTTATGTCGTATACATCTTTTTGTAGAGATAACTAGTTTTGAGATATTGCTTCTTATTGATTACAATAGTTAAAACTTTTCTCAAACAGGCATTTATCATTCCTATTTCTCTTGTTTTACTCTTGACCATGAAAAGAGAAAGGAATTTCAATAACAACAGCATAGCGACTGTTTTTAAAAGATTTAACTATCACTTTAGCATAGTGTACTACCTTCCTTTTTAATTACAAGGAACTAATTAATTAAAGTATTTCTACCTTTGTCGATTATCAAGAAGTAGTGAGAACAGACCATTTAGGAATAATTTATTGCAGAATACGTACAGAAAGTTTAGTGAATGGAACACATCACAGTTTCATAAAGTAGGAAATACATTTGGAAACAGATAGCCAGTGTATTTTAATTGTCTTCCAATTCTAACTTGATTTTAATATTTTAAAACCTTGATGGTGCAACTGTAGCTACTCTTTTTCAGAGTATGCACCAACTTTTGTCTGTATGTGTGTGTGTGTGTGTGTGTTTATAGGATTAAAATGGTTATTTATTCTTTTAAAATTGGACTAAATTACTTTAAAATTAAAGTGGTTTATTAAAAGTGAATATTTTTGCTGATCATCATGTAGTTTTAGTCAAAAAGTGGGTACAGTAATAAGGTTTGAAAATGTATAGCTAAGTCATATCAATTATAATCGAAATAAACTGTTTCTGGTGATTTCATAATGAATAAACTTATTTTTAGAATATAACAAATGAAGTTTAAAATATTGTTGAGAGAAAATAAAATTTACGGTCTAACATTCTCAGCGTAGATTTTGAGTAATGAAAAAATTACCAGCTTTCCAACAGAAATTTAAACAATTGAATAAATTCTAGAAATAAAAGGATTGAATTTCCAACTAAAGGTGAACTTCCCCCAAAATCATATTTTTTGAAAGTTTAATACCAGATTGTTCCTTTAATAATGCCAGAAAGTTGTACATTTTACTATTTGATCTTCAGAGTAAGCTAAACCATCTGTCCATTTAATTGGGGCTTTATTGAGACACCCACAAATTGAATCTAATGTGATGCCCGAAATCAGGGGTTGCCTAACTTTTTTATAACCGAGAACACTTTAACTGGCAGAAAGTTTATCGCGGACCAAGTCGTCCAACTTTAAGGTAAAAGCAATAAACTCATAGGTATAAGGCACACAGATAAGTATAACTTTCAAACACAGAGTTTTATTGAACTAAAATCTATACTTACATATCAACATCATCATCATCATCAGCTGCTGCAAAGAGTATACTTTACAGTCTGTATACATAGTTACAATTACTCTGGTTATTCTTCCCTCGGATATTCTTAATATATGATTGTGCCATTTTCTGTATACTGAATGATCATTTCATTTCTACTTAAAGTTTTTAATTCTGATTTCTTGGTTTCTATCGTGGTCTAAAAGTGTGTAACTAGCTATAGTTCTAAGAAATTTTATTTCTGTTGACCATTCCTCTCATTTAATTTGCGGTTAATGTCCAGTATTCACCAACGTTTATATAACCAAACTGCTTTTGCTCAGTTGGAGAATTTAATGTCCTGTCGGTGTGTTCCCATGGTTGCTCAGTGGTTACAGCAACTGAACAGAGACCAGCAGATCGTGGCACAAATTCCGGTTATCTCGTTGCTTTTCTCAGTCTAACTCTAGCTTTCAATATATTGCGTAAGTCAATTGTGGTTTATTTCCTAACGTTTGTCTTTCAATGTACGTAGATACCAATTCACAACAGAGGTGTCTATTTTTACACCACATATTTATTCTTTTTGTATATTATTTTATCACCTAGGTAATCGAATACATTAATCAGTTGTATTATCTTATTTTCAAGGATTGTATTGCTCTTATTGGCTCATATCTTTTGAATGCCATGCCCTGTGTTTTCTGTGTAGATATTACCAAGTTCTATTGTTAAGTTATATCACTCAATGTATGTGTATGTTGGTTCCTTGATACTATCCTCTGAAGAACTTATCATCTGGTCATCCGCACTTAAAGTGTAGACAAGTTTTCATTAATTATGATAAATATTATAGTTATGCATTAATAAATAATGTAATCATATACTTAAAAAAATTATCATTCTTTCATATTCTCATTACGATGCACCTCATAGATAATATTCATTAATACCTTTTACATAAGTAGTTTTACTTTCTCTACCACATATGTACAATGTACATAGTAGATAAAGGAGATACTGTATTCCACCCCAAAATTTGATACCGAGATTTCACCGGAAATACTTGTCTTTAAGACCCCTAATTAAAAATAATAAAGTCCTTGTGTGTGTGTGTGCGTGTGTGTGTGTGTGTGTGTGTGTGTGTGTGTGTGCAGCATGATTCGAAAACGAAAAGTTCTTAACTACCAAACTTGCTATTTGAGGTAAGCAGCTTCCAAGGATGAGACACGAAAATTTTCACCAAAATCCCCCCCCCTAACAATCCTTTACATGAAACATTTTTGGAAATTTGATTTTCTCAAAAGTAGCTCTAACGATTTTGCTTAAAATACCGTAAGTTTCAAATATGTTCTTGACAAGTGCAGTTTGTATTGTGGCCTTTCTGGGAATAAACCCACAAGACCTGTGCATTCTGGATTATATTTGTATACCTGAGAAACCGTAAAGGATAGACAAAAATTTAATTACCCAAGAATGCAGAACTTGTTAGAACACACAATTTATATCATATACATTTTTCTTCTATAGCTAACCGTTTCTGATATATTCCTGTTTATGGCTTTCTATTTTAATTTTCTTAAGCAGGAAGTCGTCCGTGTTTCTTTCGTTTTACTCCCGGCCTTGCAAAGAAGCGAATTTCAATAACAACCGCAGATCGACAGATTTTTAAGCATTTAACTCTCGCTTTAGCCCAGTGTATTATTATTTATTTTTGTCTTATATTTACAGGGAAGCAGGCAATAAGAGAGTTTCTGCTAATATTTATCTCGATTAGTATGAAGTAGAGATGTAGATAAACGAAAAATCTATTCCAGCAAGAGCTTGTTGCCCGCCTGGGTAGCGTGCTGGTAGCGTGTCTTCCTCACATTTAACAGGTTGCGAGGTCGACTCTCGCTAAGGGTGAGTTAACCCGGATAACTTTTTTTTCGAGGTTTTCCCTTATCCTGTAAATTCGAATCTCGAGTAACTTTAAACTCCATGAACCCCGAGATCATCTGAGCATCATTTCACCAATTTCATTCATCGTCCGATATGACCGACCAGGTTAAAGAACGTTAAACTACAGAATAAATGAATAAATAAAAGTTTTATTTCCAGAAAAAGTAGAGAAAGTCATGTGAGTGGAAAATCAGATTTTTATGTATACCAATTCATGTTCAATTAGAAGAATGAAACTGGCTTTTATGTGCTGTAATTACAGACATTTGTGGTTCTAATTTTGCGCTGCCAATCATCTAAACGTTATCTAGTTTGATTTGTTTCATATTTACTCTCTCTAGCCCCGTATGTACAATGTACATAGGGATAGTGAAGTATTGTATTCCACCCAAAAATTCGATGTCGAGGTTTCACCGGAAATACATGTTTTAGGACCCCCTGATCAAAAAAAAAAAAAAAAAAGCAGCTTTTTCAGTGTCTGTCTGTCTGTGTGACTTGGTATTTAAGTTTGGTATCTTCCAAGGATGCAACACCAAGATTTTCAAGAAAATATCCCTACCCCTAACTACCCTTTAAATGGATAATTTTTTTTCTTATAAATGACTAACGATTTTGATTAAAATACCACATATTAAAGCCATCTCTATCACAAATAAAATGTATATCTTGAATATTCTGGAAGTAGCTTCTAAAGACCTGTTTATCCTGGATGAATTTAGCTTAATTTGGCTTAACTAGTAAACCATAAGAGATAGTCAAAAAGTTACCACACAAAAATTGTAGGTCTTGTTAAAATACACAACTTATGTCATATATATTTTTTTCGTGGAGCTTATCGTTTTGGAGGTATTTCTTGTTATTAGTTTCAGTTATGAAGTACTTACACTTTTCTCAGTCGGGAGAGTCTGTTTTTCTTTTGTTCCACTCCTGACCAAGCAAAGAATCGAGTTGCAATGAAAATCGCATAACGACAGCTTTTAAAAGATTTGACTATCACTTTAGCCTAGTGCATTTCCTTAGTTCCAATCTACGCTTAAGGAGCTAAGTAATAAAATTCTGCTAATGTTTATCTCGATTAGCGAAGTGTTAAAAGAATAATTATCTTTTGTAAGAAGTTCGTGTGTAGAGTAGCTAGAGAAAGTCATGTGAGTGTAACATATCAGATTTTTAAAAATGTATTTTCTCGGGAAAAGGTTGATGGGGTCAGTAATGTTTGTCCTCGTGCAGCCCTTGAAACGAGGATATGTGTCACTCGGCCAGCACAGGCCGTAAAATCAATAAAATTAACTTCTCTGTATTTGCCCTTCAGTACGCCATTCAACTGAAAATCAAGTAAATATCTGAGGGCGTTTATTCTATTTAATCGTTCAAAATTCGTGAATAAATTTGTTTATCACAGGCGCACCGTCTCATATTATTTATATTTTTGAGGCCTGTAGACGGGCCAAAAAATATAGCTTGCGAACCGTAGTTTGGCAAACCCTGGCTTAAACGATAGAGACTCCATAAATTACTCTGCTCCACGCCAAATTTTCGGAGAAAATTGTAATTTTTAATATACTGCAATCAAACGAGATATTAATTTACAACTCTGACATTTACAGGTTTTTTTATTTCATTAGTGTCCAATTTTCGACCTTGGCGTTTTAAAACTTATTTATTATATTTTTATTTAAAACTTGCAGTTGTAGTAAAATGAATTTTGACCTGATAAGAAAGACATTTCAAAATCAGGGATTATCCAAGTCACATTTTACAGAATACCTGCAGTAATGCTTAGGTTTTGCTGAGTTCATGCATATCTGTAAGTTTAAATTATATTTTTGGGACGTAATCAAGTATTATATAAAACATTACTCTATTAGAAACATAAAACATGAAAAGTTGAAAATAGCTTACATTTTTTAAAAAGTTGCAGAAGAGTTAAGTCTAGAAGGATAACGCAACGATTGTAATATCGTATTTCTGTTTACTTTCTCTAGCGCATATGCTCAACGCACATAAATAAAATTCAAGATATACATTTTACTTGTGATGTAAATACCTTTAATATAGGGTATTTTAATTAATCGTTAGAGACATTTTTTAGAAAATTAAAGTTTTCAAATATTTTTCCAAGTAAAAGTAGTTTTGGTTGGGGGGATTTTCTTGAAAATATTCGTGTCGCATCCTTGGAAGATACCAAACTTAAACACCAGCGTTTTTTTCTTGAGTTTTTTTTCTCGTTTATTTATGAATTCTAAGAAAATTGGAAGGTATTAGGCTCGTTTCACACTGCAAGTATTGCCAACTGACTAGCTAGTGAAATGGACCTATTTTTCGGACCATAGGGCTGAGCGCCTTAACGCAACAATAAGACGCATCCTTAATTCTGTTATTAAAATGTTGAAATAAAAGTATTTTTATAAATTTTCTTTTCATTCACCCTGTAGGGGTGAGTTCATGGTTTCCGCGCTCATTCATTTTTTGATTTCATTTTGTTATTGTCTTTTAATCATCCATTTTGTCTATTCTTCTCGCATTTTTTTTAAACAGTACCGGAGTCTGGTCAGGACTCCGGCGCTGTATCCCCATTGACCTGGATGCACAGCTCTGCGAGTCTCACCTTGAACTGTTGAACTCTAAGAAGCATTTATCTGGATGCTCCCTGGTTTCCCCAGCTTCTGCTTTGATCCTTGCTACAAGCTCTGCTTCTGTGACCATGGGAATCTCTTATCTAAGAGACCATTTCCAAAAATTACTGAAGAATAACCTGCAATTCCTTCCAATTTTCTTAGAATTCATAAATAAACAACAATGCGTGTTCAATAATTAGCCACGTTTTTACTCTATAGACCCGTAACAATGCATCTCCTACACAAGGTTCATTGTGTTGAAATACTTGTATGGATGTTCCTTACCACCACACGAATGATCTGAACTCTTTTCGGTAACATACTGCAGGTAGAGAAAGTATTGTATTCCATCCAAACGTTCGATACTGAGATTTCACCACATATTTTGAGGACCTTTGAATCAAAATCATTCTTAGAAAAAGGTCAGTGTAATGGTATCTGCCAGTCTACAGGAATAGCAAACTTGGTATTTAGGTTTAGTATCTTCAAGAATGTAACATGAAGATTTTCAAAAAAATACCCCCATCCCAAACTTTTTTTTAATGGAAAAATACTCCAAATTATTTTCTCAAAAATGGCTCTAACGATTTTAATTAAACTATGATGTACTAAAGATATTTACATGATAAATGAAATGTATATTTTGAATTTCTTGGGAACAGTCCCTGAGGCCCTCTTCATTCTGAAACACTTATGCATAAACCAACTGCTCTGGAATCCAAACGAGCATTTTTAGAAAAAGCTGTGGGTGTGTGGGCGTATGTGTGTGAAAAAAGAAAGAGGGGAGAGAGAGCAATAAAATTAGAAAATGAAATGTCAAATAAATTACGACACAGGTATTTGCAATAATTCAGCATGTTTCAAGGCTGCGACACCAAGATCTTCATGCCTATCTCTCCACCATAAAAACAAAACTTTTGCATGGAACATTTTTCGTTATTTTTTAATTTCTCAAAAATGGCAAAAATGATTTCAAGTACGATGCCATATATTTAAAAGATTTGCATGACTAATAAAATGGATATGTGTAGGTAATATTCAGCACATTCCCTATGTCCTGAATGACTTTTGTATAGTCTTGATTCACTCGTAAACCATAAGGGAGATCTGTGAAAAATGTGGGTTTTGTTAAAACACGTAGATGTTATATAAGTTTTGAGGCATTAACCACTTACGATATATTAGTTGTGTACCTTTTAACTCTCCCATATCCTTATACTTGTTTTTACGTGATAAATACATACCCTTTTGTTTCTTTGATACCATGTCAAGTATATAGAATTTCAAAGTGAGCACTTTAGAAACTCATTTTCAAAGATTTAGCTATCGGATTCAGATCAAAGATAAAACTTCTTGTACTCACAAAATGATTAGCAGGAAATACACGGAAACGAGTAACCGCGAAGAAACAGCTGCGCCGTTTATGTGTACACCTTGAAGAACGTGAGCCACCATACATCAATGGCCTATACGTCGATTTTATATTATATATATAAAAAAAAGGTTGTGTGTATATATTATATATATATATATACACACACAACCTTTTTTTTTTTTGGTAGTGTTTAACGCACGCTTTTACTACTTGTGGCATCGCAGGCGATGACACTCGTGATACAGGATGCATTCACCGGTGGATGCAATGGCGAGGGAAACCGGAGAACCCGCAGAAAACCTGCCCCTGCGCCGCTTTGTCCACCACAAATCTCACTGCGGTCACTTGGGATCGAACCCGGGCCGTCTAGGTGAGAGACGAGTGGTCACAACCTAAACTTACAGCATATACATATTTTCTAATCAGTATAAAGTGAATGTATGCTGTATATTGTAAGGTACTATTACAAAAGTGGTAGTTCTCCAGCTTTACTGCATAACAAGACGCAAGAGTTTGCAAACTCCAAACTTTATTCTTGCGTTGCGTACATAGATTAAGAATTCTGCATTCTTTCCTCTATGCATTGCCTACTGTTCAACAGTAAACGATCGCAATGTGAAATTTTACGCCTACTGCATATACATATTGCTGTATTTGGTTGTGGTGAGCCATCTCTCATGCCCCTCAAGAAGTTATGGCAGTCTCCTTGGAAATCCTCCTTTGATTAATGGAGTACCCGCCATCTGCGTCTAGATGTTTTGCTTTCAGAAATAAGAAGTAAAAAGATAATTCCACATTTCATTAAATATGCAGCTTCATCATTTTCTGCAACCAAGTTTGGTATTTAACGGTCTTTCGTTTTTGAGCTGTGCTGTCCACAGGCTGACACACACACGAACATTTTCTAGAAATACTTTTCCGGACTCCGGGGACCTAAAAACATGTACTAATGTGAAATTTATCGAATTTTAAGGTGGAATACAACACCTTCTGTAGCTACCATGTACATTGTCTGTACATACATGCTACAAAGATAAAAAATGCAACATCTACAAACTAACCAGCAATTCTACTGTGATACACATCAGTTAACTTTGACTCAAGTGGTTGGTTCATGATAGAAGCTAGAGATACAATTCAAAATTTGTTTGTACAATTCTCGAGCATATTTCAGTTGAAAATGATGTACTAAAAACGTGACTCTTACCTCTCCTCACATTAAAAAATATTTCTACGGTATTACATTTGACATTTCATTCTACTGATTACTGTTGTAATTTTAGGTCTGTTATTTATGATTTCAACTGTGTCAAATTATCCAATAATTTTATACTGCATATACGTCATATATGTTTGAATCTGTAGAAGTTATATATGCCTGTATTTGATATTTTAATGTTTTGCATCAAGGTAAGTTTTGTATACCGCAGCCTTTAGTTGAAGAAAGACGAATTTTCAATATATACTTTCTCTCATATATGTTATATGAATCTGAGAAAGACAGCTTCTACTCAGAGATTATAATACATATATGAAAACTGTGCACATCAATGTATTAATACGGCACAGGCTGAAAACTATAATAACTGCAAAATGTGTTCCATCGTTGCAGCAATTATATACATAATTGTACTCCTAGAGCTTTAAACCGAAAGTAGCATCTGAAACAACATTCTTTAAGTTTTAATTTTCATGCTTACTGATGCAGGATCAATGTATTCCTTCCTAATCGCCGGTAGGACGATGCACAAAAATCGTGTACTCCTTTAATGCAAAAAATTGCTGTAATTATGTGATGACGCCAGCCGTTACTGCGTCATATTCCAAGTTTAAAATAACATTCATTAAAAGTAATTATCCTTTGTTTTAAAGTACTCAGTATGGAATAAATATGCCTTTGTTCCCACGTTTCTACATTCAGGATGTAACATAGAAATTACTTTTTACTTTCTCTACATGACTATGCACAGTGTATACAGAAGGTATTTTATTCCACCCAAAATTCGATACCGGTATTTCACGGGAAATAAATGTTTTGAGGTTCTCAGAGTTTGAAAAGCATTTTTAGAAAAAAGATTCGTGTGTGTGTGTGTGTGTGTGTGTGTGTGTGTGTGTGTGTGTGTGTGTGTGTGCAGAGCTCAAAAAATAAAACACCATTAAATACCAAACTTGGTATTTAAGTTTGGTATCTTCCACGAATGTGACGCGAAGATTTTCAAGAAAATCCTCCCACCCCAAACTACTTTATATGGAATTTTATTGGAATAAATAACCATTTTTATTAAAACAATGAATTTTGACATGTTTATTAAGATAACATTACAAGCTAGAATTTTGAAACGTGTTTATTGGAATAAATAACCATTTTTATTAAAACAATGAATTTTGACATGTTTATTAAGATAACATTACAAGCTAGAATTTTGAAACGTGACAAAGTGTTGCTGTTATTTTGTGTAATAAATTACAATCAGATATCTTACATATTGTGGATTTTCCAAATTTCACAGTATTTAAGATATCTTGATGAAAATTAAACCAGTTATTGCACACGATAATAGTGATAGTTTTATCATGTATCAAAATTGATTGTTATTAGAACAATTTAAACAGCAAAAAATGTAAAAGTGTAGAAACTTAGTAATTTATTTATTTAAAGTGCTATATAGCAGATAATCATATAAATAATAATAATAATAATAATAATTAAAGAGTAACTTAATTATTTTGATGCATATTAAAACTATATTAAAACTATCTAAAATAACTGCTTTATATAGATAGTTAAATTTATTATTTATATATATGCTCATATTAAATATATATTATAATACTATATATCATTCATATACATATATATATATTTTAATGTTATCGTGATATTTATATATCACAATAATAGTGATAATTTTTTTAATAATTAATTAAAAATTAATAAGCTTACTCCAAGCTTTTGATTTTACAAAATTTAACTTATTTCTCAAAACTGGAGCATTATTTTAGAAAAAGGATATGAAAATATTTTTGCTGTCCTTTAGAGAGGCATTTTGCAACAAATTACTGAAAAATTGGACTGTGTGGAAAATTTTGAGCATGGAAAAGTGTTGGGGCAAAGTCTGTGAGATAAAAAGGTTTAAGTTGGAAGTGCCGATTAATAAGCATGTGTGTGTGTCTATTTATAGTTCAGTTAATTGGTAGTTAAAATGCGCTAAGTGGGAAAAACGATGTATTTACTTAAAGCTTAGAATTCACACTTTTGGTTAAATTTCACAGATGCAATACCTTTTAAATCGCAGCATCAAAAATAAATTTGCATATCCCAGTAGGTATATCCAATTCCTTCTCAAGTCAATCTCGTTCTTCGTTCCTAGAGCCTTGCAGGAGTTATTAAAAAAAAAAGAACGAAGGAACAGAAATTTTACGTCTCCTTACGTAACTCTCACCCAGTGCAGAGTAACTAACAGAAGTTAGCAGGCAACTGTCAACCAAGCATTGATTTACGTTCGGTGGGCGTCAGAAGAGAGAGAAAATATAGTCCTACAACTTGGCATTTAGTTCTCCATTCCACGAATGATACACCATCTACCTGGCAGACACACGATAAAGCACGTAGGTCCCGCTTGCCATTTCAAAGTTAACAATTTCTAAAATTCAAAATTATTATACTTAATTTTCGTTATCGCTGTATAGGTTTGTTAATAGCAATTGGATGATAAACTATTTCTCAATATTTGATATTGATTTTTCGGCACAGATACTCGATATTGATAATAGATGCTCCCTCATAAATGCGACAGGTTTCATTTTAAGTTTATAATATGAAAACTTCAAACAAATTGTGTAATATAGCTAATTCCGTGAGTAGTCCTTTTGCACTGCCCAAATGGCAGCAATTTTATAGTCATATCGTTTTATTACTTTTATCTACTAGACACCTAGTAGGTGGAGGAGGTATTGCACCCGCCGAAAAACTCGATAATGTGATTGTGTTAAACTTTCCTAAATATACTTTTCATTTTTTTATGTATCCGATATGAAATATAATATATTATTACCCCCATATAATAGGGGGCTAACATTTGGGCAAATTTATTTTTAAGATTATGGTGTTCATGGTGTTGCTCCTGATATCGAAATGTTATAATCCTAAAATTACTAGATTTCCCAAAATTTGAGCTCCTCTATATAATATGATTTTCATACTGAATGCAATATAAAATAAAATACAAATGCGTGCATTTATAAAATAATATATTTTCCAAAGTTGGGTCATAGCCACCCATTAGGGGCCAAACTAGCTCCAGTTTTTTTTTTTGTTTTTTTTTTTTTTGGTAAAAGGTTCAATACGGTATTGTGGTAACACTTCCTTGCTATAAAATATCAGATAAAAATGATCATGAACGGGAGTTGAATGCAATATTGAAATATGTGGGTTTATTTAATAAACAAACAAAAAGCGTCCAGAATTAATGCCATACCGTCAAATAATGATTTAATGATTTGCGATTCTAGAGTTCGTTAGTTTCCAGCACAAATTCAAAGGCATACAATATATTAACCTTTGTCTTCTAGCACATACCGAAGAATGTGAATCTGAATCGGTTTTGAAACGATGTTTAGCTTGAATAAATAACTTGCGTGGTTTTTTATAGTATTTAACACCCGCGTTTACTATTTATGGGACTGCAGGCGATGGAATCAAGTTGGAGCACCGGTAGAATGCGATGGCGAGGGAAACTGAAAAACTCGGAGAACCCGGCCCTGCGCTGCTTTGTCCACCACAAATCCTACATGTAGTCGCCTGGATGAGAAACGAGTGGTCTTACCACTCAGCCACGGCGCGCTCTTAACTCGCGGGTTGCATAAATCTCAATTATAAGGGACTGGAGCTACAAACACGTGGTATCTGAAGGAATAAGGTAAGTTCCTTACGCAGCTCTAGGGAAGACTCCAGGGCGATCATCGAGGAACGTTAAGCTCCTAATTATCGTCGTGCAATAGGTACCTATAATAAGGCTTAAAGAGCACGGATTCTACCTCTCGCTTCACTAGACTAAGATGACACCGGTATGAGTTAGATATTGAGCAGTGGCGAATCCAGAACTATCTAGAAGAACACGACAATCCAAAGTAAACCGCAATCACTGCGTCTTTTTTCCTTCAATAATAATAATTTCTCTCAAATTTCTAACACAGTGTCAGTAATAATTACGAAAACACATAGTTTGCACTTCTTTAAAACGTAGAGAATGTGAATATATTACGTTTCATCCAAAACATTCAATACCGAGAATTTACCTGGGAGGAGCGAGAGAGAGAGAGAGAGAGAGAGAGAGAGAGAGAGAGAGAGAGAGAGAGAGGTTGCCTGTATGCGAACAGCAAGCACAATTCAAAAACGAAAACTCGGACATACACCAAAATCGGTATTTCACTTTGGTATCCTCCAAGGTTTTCAAGAAAATCCCCACAACCCAGCTCACTATACATTGACATTTTGTATTTTTTATTTTAAAAATTGCTCTAACGATACTATTAAAATGCGGTATATTAACAATATTTACATAGCAAACATATTTTACATTTGAGATTTCAGGGAATAGCAGCAGTCGAAAATATAATATATGAAAAGTAGAGCTCTTTATAGCACACTAGCACACAGACTATTCCAAATAACCTTTATTTGTGATATCTGTCATCCCAGGTATCCCTTACAAATAGTTTGAACGTGTCAATAACTTTCACATCCTGTCAGTTTTCCCACTCTGCGACTGCCGGCCTAGCCGATGATCCCGAAGCGGTAGATCAAGTTTTTAAGTTTTTATCCGAAGTGACGTTTGCTTTCTCGATCTAATTTTAATTGGTTTTTATGTTGTGTAATGGTTGTCCATGGAGCGGTAAACTTTTAATTTTAATGTTATCACCCACTACCATGCCCTGTGCTTGAAGTTTTAATTACGCTTTTAAGCTTGCAGTTAAGCTTCAACTTTGGCTTCAGTTTTTAATAGTTTTCTTTCCTCAGGTTTTATCCATCACCTTAAAAGCTATTTTATTTCTAACTTTATCTTAATGGTGCTTTATTTTATTTCTGGTTTCCGCCAGGATTTTATCAATGTTAATTCCATGGTGTTTTTTTTTATTTCTGGTGTTAGCCGAAATTTTACTTTCTAATGGCGCTGACGACCTTAGCTGTTGAGCGCCCTTACACACCAATCATCATCTGTCAGTTTTCAGTTGTTTCTCGCGATGGCATGGGAACAGTATGGAAGTTTAAGGGAACCTGGTCGAGACAGGGTAGTAATTTCCATGCTGAGCCTTAACGAAATATATATTAAGGTCTCTTGAAAACTAAACAAGCTATGATAATGAAAATGACCACTTATAAAAAGCAACTTCTAATTCAGAAACCATGAAACTTAAGTTACTAATTGCAAACTTGTTAATATTTCAATAAACAAGAATATTTGCGACATTTTTCACATATTTTCTTTATTAGGTACACGTTTTTATAATAAGTATAATAGAGCTGTGATTCTTTTTGTGCATTGTATATGCAACTAAAATAATTAAAAATAAAGTGAACATAGGTCATATATGTTTTAAAATTGCTATTTTTGGTTAAAACGTCTCAAGCTGCATCAGTTATATCAAATAGCATGCTTTTAAAGCAACTACAAGGTGTTAAGTGTCTCACTTTAATTGTTTAGGAGAAAATGCTCCTAAATAAGAAAACATTAACATTTTTTTAAAATTTCCTTGTTTATTGAAAAAAAAAAAAAACAAGTTAGCCATTATTAACCTAAGTTGTGATTTTACTACGGTTTCTGAATTAGAAATTGTTTTAGTCGTGAAATTTTAATTATGATAGCTTGTATAGTTTTCAATAACGTTAATATATATTTTATTGAGGTTCAGCACGGAAATTGCACCTCTATCTCTACTAAGTATCCTGCAGGCCAGCATACGTCATCCAGTTCTTAAAACACTATCCTCTTTGTATCTATAATGAAATGGTTTCTGAAGCTATTTCTGTAAAGGTTTAATTAGAATAGTTAGTAAAGCGACTAATAAACGATAGTGGACAGAGAAAATCACGTGATTGTAATATCACATTTTCTCACCGTAAAATAGCAGTAAAGTAGTTTTATAAACGAAAGATATTAAGGCCAAAACAACGTAATACAACCGGGCAAGCTATTGTTGAAGGCGTGAGAGCAGGATATGCAAAATAGCAAACCTATATTGTCGTAACCCCTCTGCAAATGTATACTTAACAATTGATTTTCTAACTAAGAGTCAGCGACGGGGCATAGTGACTCGCAGTAAGCAGTGGTGGACCCTAATTTTAACAGGAAAAATAGCATTTGGATAAAAAACAAAAAAAAAACAAAAAAAAAAACGTGTTCGTTTCTGTTAACTTTACAAAAAAAAAAAAAAAAGAAGAAGAAGAAGAAGAAGAGGAGGAGGAGGAGGAGGAGGAATTATGCCCCTTACATAATTCTAGTGTCCTACCGTTGGCTATGGTGTAGAGCATGTTGGCAGCAATCTTCTTCCCTTGGCGGTCACTTAGACTCTGCTAACGCTTCACACGAAAAGAGCAAGTTGGGCGACCGTATGCAATTTATAATGTAAAACTTATAGCCAACTTATGAAAACTAAAACATATGCAGAACGCTGCCGGTATATCACATCTCCCCGGGCCCCCTAAAGGCGACGTCGACAGTAAAAATTAAAGCAAACCAACAAAAAGAAAACACGTGTTTCGTTTATTATTGTAAATTTAGCAAAAAAAAAAAAAAATCTGATGTTTCCCATTCACAGGACTTTCTCCACATCTCCGTAAAAATTATTGTTAAAAAATGTATACTTCTATAAACTTCTAGATAATCGGGATAAATATTGGGAGATACTGTCTTTATTACTTGGTTCCTTGTAAGTAGAAGGGTAAAAATCCAATATGTTCCACTCACAAACCTATTCGGTAAACAAACCTATTATTCAAAGCATTAACCTGTTATCTACATCAAGCTAATCAAGATAAACATTAGCAGAACTAGTCTTATTACTGGCTTCCTTGTAACTAGAAGGGAAATAAGAAAATGCATAGGCTATGTCGATAGCCACGTCCTTTAACAGCCGGTCGTTAAGCGTAACAGTTGAAATACTAATCTCTTGTCTTGCCAGGAGTAAACAAACGAGAGACGAGAAAAAAGATGTCTTCCTGTTCGAGAAAGGTTTATGTGGCTTAAAATTGAAAACAATAATCCGGAATATCTCGAAAACGATTAAATCTAAAACAAAAAGTATACATATGACATAAATTGTGTTTAATGAGATCTACATAGTTTTTAATAAGCTTTTGTGTATCTCTTATGATTTGCCAATTATATAAAAGTCATCTAGAATTAAGAGGTCTTCAGAGGCTATTCCCAGAAAATTCAAGATATACGTTTGGTTTGTCATAAAAATATCTTATACATAAGGTATTTTAATCAAACTCGTTACAGCCGTTTTTGAGAAAATACAATTTTTCGAAATTTTTTCCGTATAAAGGGTTGTTTGTGGTGGGGGTATTTTCTTGAAAATTTTCGTGTCGCATCCTTGGAAGATACGAAACCTATATACCAAGTTTGGTATTTAACGCTCTTTGCGTTTTTGATAGGACCTTTTTCTAAGAATGCTTTTTTCGGACTCAGAGAACATCAAAACATATACTTCCGGTGAAATATCGACATCGAATTTTTGGATGGAATACAATACCTTCTCTGCCCACTATGTACATTGTACATGCGGGCTAGAGGAAGTAAAACGAGCAAGTCGGGCGACCGTGTGCAAATTATAATGTAAAACTTATAGCCCACTTATGAAAACTAAAAGATTTGCAGAACGCCGCCGGTATGCCACATCTCCCCGGGCCCTCTAAAGGCGACGTCGACAGTAAAAATTAAACTAAAAAAAATAAACAAACAAAAAAAGTGTTTCTTTTATTACTGTAAACTTTACAAAGAAAATTATATGACTTCATAATTTTGGCATCCTAGCGTTGGCTAACAGAGTACTGCCAGTATGCCACAAGGAATAAATTAGTGCCCGCCTGCGTAGTGTGGTGGTAGCGTGTCTGCTTCACAATCAAAAGGTCGTGAGATCGAATCTCGCTTAGGGTGAGTTACCCGGATAAGGTTTTATTCGGGGTTTTCCCTTATCCTGAAAAGACGAATGTCGAGTAACTTTAAGCTCCATGGACCCCGAGATCATTTGAGCATCATTTCACCAATTTCATTCATCGTCCGATGCGACCAACCAGGTTAAAGGAGGTTAAACTTAAATAAATAAATTAGTATAGACACAAATAAACGATAGTGGTTAGAGAAAATCACGTGAATATAACTTGAGATTTTCTCACAGCAAAATTGCAATGAACTGGTTTTATGAACGTAAAATATTAAGGCCAAAACAACGTGATACAATCGGGCCAGCTATTGTTGAGGGCTTTGAGCGTGGGAGATGCGAAAAAGCAAGCCCATATGGCAGGCAACATCAATAAGTAGCTCCAGGGAGCCGGATATACTTCCTCCGCTTCCGTTAGCGTCTACCACAAGAACAATGGAGCAGCGTGTAAACTCAGTGGCTGTTTCCTGTAACTTTACGGGACTGATCTTGCAAATAAATGATCACCTAATATAGCTACACGAATCATACCGGTTGTTTCAGTGGGATGTTCCGCTTTTTAATTATATCTAGTTTATAATTTCTCTAGTCCCATATACACAACATGCATAGTGGATAGAGAAGGTACCTAATGTATCGAACCCAAAAATTCGATGTCGAGATTTCATCGGAAATATATGTTCTGGGGTCCACTGATTCCGAAAAAAAAAAACGATTTTAGAAAAAGGTCCGTGTGTGTCTGTGGACAGCATAGTTCAAAATACCAAACTTGGTATTTAGGTTTAGGCTTCCAAGGATGCCACACTAAGATTTTCAAGAAAATACCCCCACCCAAAACTAGCCTTTACATGAAAAAATGTTGAGCATTTTGTTTTTCTCAAAAATGCCTCTAACGATTTTGATTAAAATACAGTATATTAAAGATACTTACATTACGAATAAAGACCCTTTTATTCTGTATGCGTTTTAAATAACGGTTAAACCGTAAGAGATAGACACAAACTTACTACACAAGCTGTAGATCTCGTTAAAACTCATAATTCATGTCATATACGTTTTTTATGTAGCGCTGACCGTTTCTGAGATATTCCTTGATATTGGTTTCAATTTTAAAGTACTTTACTTTTCTCAAACAAGAAGTGACATTTTGATTGAGCTCTCCTATTTTACTACAAGCCATGCAAAGCGAAACGAACTTCTGCTGTTTGATATAAGACTAGCTTTTAAAAGATATGACTGTCGATTTAGTCTAGTGTATTTTCTTATTGTCTCTTCTATTTACAAGGAAGACAATTTCTGCTTATGTTTACCTTGATTAGCACGTCGTAGATAAAAGAATAATCTTTTGTAAGGAAAGTTGTCTGTGTAACAGCTACAGAAAGTCATGTAAATTGAGCACATCAGATTTTTTTACTAAAGAAAAGAATCTGATATGCTCCATTCACATGCCTTTCTTTATCTTTCTTCAAACAAATTATTCTAACAAAAGGTTATAATTTTATCTATATAATGCTACTCATGGTAAAACATTACTAGAAGTGGTCTTATTACTTAGCTGTCTATAAGTAGGAGGGAAATAAGGCAATATACTGAGCTAAAGCAAGATTCAATTTTTAGAAGTTTTTGCTGCGCGATTGTTATCGAGTTCGGTTCCTTTCCCTGGCCAGGAATAAAACAAAAGAGATGAAACGGATGAGGGCTTCCCAGAATTACAACTAATAACAGGGGTTAGCTCTAATAAAAAACATGTATATTACAGAAATTGTGCGTTTTAACGAGATCTACATTTTTTGTGAAGTAAGTTTGCGTCTATCTCTTACGGTTTACCAGTTATGCAAAAGTAATTCAGAATGACGAGGACTTCAGGAGCTACTCTCAAGAAATTCAGATATACATTTTATTTTCCATGTAAACATCTTTAACATATTAGTCAAAATTGTTACAGCCATTTTTTGAAAATGGAAAATTCGGAAAATGTTCCATGTAAACAGTAATTTGGTTGAGGACATTTTCCTGACTTTTTTATCCAGGGGTCTTATAAACCTGCATTTCTGAAAGGATTCCTAACATTGCAGCATTAGGCTGAAGAAAATATTTAATCCCAAATAAAACAACAAAAATCTTATGTTTTTTATTCACATGACTTTCTCTTCCTTGTAAGCAGAACGGACATAAGGGAATGCGCTGGTCTAAGTCGACAGCCAAATCTTTTAAAAGCTAGTCCTATGTGAAACAATTGAAGTTCCTTTCGCTTTGCATGGCCTGCAGTAAAACAGAAAGATGAAACGAAGCGTCACTTCTGGTTTGAGAAAAGTTTAAGTAGCTTAAAATTGAAATCAATAATAATGAATATCTCGAAAACGGCCAACTTTACTACAAGAAAAACGTATATAGCATATATTATGTGTTTTAACAACATCTACATTTTTTGTGCAGTAAGTTTTTGTCTATCTGTTACTGTTAACCGTTATGCAAAATTCTGCAAAACTCAACCAGAATAAACAGCTTTACAGAGGCTATTCCCAGAAAATGTAAAATATACATTTTATTTGCGGTGTAAATATTTTTAATCTACGGTATTTAACCAAAGTCGTTAGCCAATTTTGAGTAAAACAAAACTTTAAAAGATAAATGGATCTCTGTACCCATAGAAGCTCATTTTAAAACATTTGGCTGACGGTTTAGCCTAGCTTATATCCCTTATTTCCCTTCTGCTTACAACGGCCAACTCCACACAAAAAATATATATAGCATATAGTGTCTGTTTTAGCGAGAACTACATTTTTGTATAGTGAGTTTTCGTCTTCTCTTATGGTTTACCAGTTATGCAAAATTCATCCAGAATGAGCAGGTCTTCAGAGCAATTCCCAGAAAATTCAAGGTAAACATTTTATTTGTGACGGAAATGGCTTTCAATATGTAGCATTGTAATGAAAATCGTTAGAGCCATTTTTGAGAAAAACAAAATTTTCGAACATTTTCCCATGTAAAGGGTAGTTTGGTGTGGGGAGATTTGCTTGAAAGTCTTAGTGCCGCATCGTTGGAAGATATAAAACTTAAATACCAAGTTTGGTATTTAAGGTATTTTCGTTTTTGAGCTATACTGTCAACACACACACATACACACATGGACCTTATTCTAAAAAGCTTTTTTTGAATTCAGGGGGTCCCAAAACATGTATTTCCGGTGAAATCTTGGTATCGTATTCTTGGGTGCAATACAATACCTTCTCTATGCACTACATAGCACGTGTAGAGAAAGTAAAAATATGTTTGTATTTAGTTGTTACTTTTTCTACCGAGTACTATGTAAAATGTTAATAGTAGGTAGAAAAGGTGTTGTATTCCTTCCAAAAATTCCATACCTAGATTTCACTGGAAATACATATTTTGAGACCCCTGAATAAAAAGTATGTTTATAAAAAGTCCTTATATGTGTGTGGTGAGTGTGTGTGTGTGTGTGTGTGTGTGTGTGTGTGAGAAGCACAGCTCAAAAATGAAAAGTACGTAAAATACCAAACTTGGTATTTAAGTTTAGCATCTCCAAAGATAAGACACGACAATTTTCAAGAAAAATCCCCCCACCTCAAACTATCCTTTACAAGGAAGATTTCTGGAAATTTTCAATTTTTTAAAAAGCGGCTCTAACGATTTTGACTAAATAACCGTATATTAAAGATATTTACATGACAGATAAAAATTACATCCTGAATTTCTTGGGAATTACCTCTGAAATCCTCTTTACTCTGGATGATTAAAGCACACATTTTATGTCATTTACATTTTTTTGTGGAGGTAAAAATTTGTGAGATATTCCGTGTGACTGCTTTCAGTTTTGTAACTTATACTTTTCTCAAATGGGAAGCTGTCATTCGTTTCCTATATCTGTGTTTTCTCCTGGCCATGCAAAGAGAACCGAATTTTAATTGTTTCACATAATGATCAGCTTTTAAAGAACTTGACTGTCGCTTTATCCTTGTGTATTTCCTTACTTCCCTTCTACTTACAAGGAAGCACGCAATGCGACCATTTTTGTTAATGTTTATCCTGATTTGCATAAAGTGGATAAAGGAATTATTCCTTGCGACAGTTTGTTAGCAGAACAGGTAGAGAAGGTTATGTGAATGGAACACCTCAGATTTTTCTTTAATCTTTCTACCAATACATTAAAACTACATTACAATAATACGCCAGAAAATGAAAAAAAGTTAGCAATTATTTGTGTTATGTCAAGAGTAGCAGTATAGCAGAATAACCTTTAATAGAGTATCAACATGACAGTGTATCAATATCCAAGCAAAATATAAAATAATAAACATAAAACATACAATCAAACATATTGGGTACAGCATTATGGGCGGAATTAACGATTCTTAAATATGGACATTGAAGGTTTTAGTGCTGTCATAGCAATGGCATGTAATGTATTTTTCTCCACACAGAAAGTTTTAAGGATGTCAATCACCAAACGTGGGAAGTTTCCTCAGGCTGCAATCATTTGTCCTTTGACATCTCATTTCAGATGGTATTTAGCTTTGAACAAATCTGCCCCCCCCCCCAATGATCTACTTATACATGCCGGTCGTCTCCTTAGCGCGGCTGCTTACTAAGTGGGAAACCTGGCCTCGATACCGGCGTGGGTAATTTTCCCTCGCTGGGAGACCTGGTCTGGGGTGCACTCAGCCTCGTGAGGTCCCTGGGGGGACAATTGATGAGCTACTTGATTGAGAAGTACCAGCTCCAGATCGAGAAGACCGCATCAACCGGCCGGGAAGGACTCGAGGCGCTGATCACTCTCACTCTTCAGCACTTCATCCCATTGATAACGCTTTCTGGCCGAGGTGGGGGATGCAGCGGGCGAGCGGTAGGCGAAGGTTTCCTGTGGACTGTCGTGCCATGGAGTTACGTTTACTTATACGTGCCATTCATTTCTCGGTAATGTGTTTTCTCTGACACATAAGATATACATACTCTGGTACATACCCTATATTAATTTCGTCCATTTCTGTGTCATCTGTTTTCCTGGTACATAATACAATTGTAATTACGAGTATTTCAACAGAAAAACAATACTTTACTCCACTTAAGATGTCATTCCTTGATTTTTGTTCCCTACTCTTATGCATTTTATTTTATCGCTTTGGACATATTATTTCACCATATATTCTGGTCTGTACTTATAAGAACTCGCAATAACGAACATCATACAACCACTGCCTTCGTGATCCTTATACATTAGGATCACAAAGGTAGTGACACAACCGTCAATGACGCACGACTAAGTAATTAGATGCAGAAACTGTTCAACATGAAACAGAACACATGACAATCGTCATGACAAGCTATTCCAGTAACTGCGTTTAAAGCCTAATGCTTTTTTACATAAGAAACAAAACAGTCTGGTCATTTAAAGGTAATATGCATAATGTTAACAGAACTATGTATTACTGTGCTCCATTTTCGATTAAGATATAAGTGTGGTAAAATACTGAATTTACCGCGGTGAACTCTCATCCGTGGTATATCGACGGTGTTAAGTTCATAGAAGCTTTTACTGCGGATAAATCTGACTACCAGTTAACGGCCGGTTTTTGTCGATTGCCTTCCAATTTATTTGCGATTTAATGTCAAAATGACGGAAGAGTATAGCGAAAGGCATAGGTTAGAATTTCCAACCAAACGTAATATTAAAATATTTATTTATAATCAGGAAGTTAGCAATCAGTAAGCTATTAAAGCTGTGTCTGAATATTTAAAAAAATATTAGAAGCTTACTAAAAAAGGTTTGGAAAAATCAAAAGTGTGTTAATGATAAATGAGTTAGGGAATACTTGGGCTTCAGGACACAAATTAATGAAGGCCGTTTGGAAAATAATAAGAGAGGGGCTAGAAGATATGGGTGAGCAAACGCTTTTTACACAAATAAGATAAAGATCACTTCGTTTTTAAAATTAATGGAAATCTGAATAGGCGAGTGTTCTATTTTAAGGTTAGCGAATAGAATGAAAGAGAAGGGGTTGCTTGGCTTCGTTTGGGAAATTGAAGAATGAAAAGAAAAATGGTTGGAGGAAATATGTCCAATATATAATGACAGGGAAGATGAGATCCACTTCTTATTAAAATGTTCAGGTTCAGATAAGGAAACGTAAGTTGACAAGAGTTGACAGGAACAGTTTCATAGTCCATTTGGAACTAAGAAATGGAAACCTTTTATGGAATGTAAGAAACGAATGGAAGTAGTCAAAGAATAGGACAGTTGAAGGGTGATACTTTTGTAACTAAAATGTCGATTTGATAATTCCTATGTGCTTGAGTATTTTCTGATCAATGGCTGGGGCCATTATCAGTCGAACACACATGTAACATTAATAAAATAATTTAGTTATATAACAAATACTTAATACTACCCAAACAAAAGAAACGCTACATTTTCGCCACTGAAGTTACGGTCTGCTTGATACTTCGTAGCTTTAAGCCTAAAGGCTTTTTTATACGACGGATGCCTTAAATACCCTGATCAAAACGCCATTGAAAATCCACACAATCACGGCATTATACATTAAAATTATATTGATAGGCACATAGTTCCAAGAACAACAGAAATAGGGTAGCATGAATGGATTTGGTGAAATTATTACATTTGGAATGTTAAAATATATTAATTGCACATAATATAGGAATCCGGTAACATAACGAGGCAGTGGCGAAGTTTGAGGTCGTCATTATAGAGTACCCAGGGGTAGTGCGTGCACATCTCGTATTCAAGAGTTTCAAGTTCGAATCTTGTCATGTTCCCCTCTTTTCTTTGTGCTTTTCTCTGACTCCACGAAGCGAAAGTCGACTAATCTGAACGGAGCTTTAATAAGTGTAAATACCCGAAACAAAAAAGTCCATAATAGTTGAGAATGTTTTCCTATCAATTCAGGTCAGCTTTACCCCATGTGTCTATGTTTTTAATTTTGCTACTTATATGCCTTTACTTGCCATCTTTTCTGGGGGGGGACCGAAGTTAACATAACTTATCTCCTGCATTTTTAGACAAACATGCAACAAGTTTTGGTTTCCTCTGTCGCACAATGAACAAGTGCATGCATGTGCTTCAGGACAGAAAGAAACCAAGTGAAAAACAGACGACGTGATTTACCTCTATGTGGTTTCAGCAGAGCTTGATCACAAACACTGCGCTCAACCAAAGTGAGCGCCTGCCAACTAATCTTGGTCAGCTAAATTACGGTGAACTTTGGTGAACCGGAGTAATGATTACCGTCGTCGAACTGTTACCTCGAGATTAGTTACCGAGAATGGGGCACAGACCATAGCTAAATTGGGCATATTCTTATCTTACAACAGCGAAACATGGATAGCCGAGGCCTTAAGACATGTAGTCCAGAATGAGAGGTCTGCTTTTCAAAATCCGCCAGGAACGTCTCGTATTTTTCTAGGTTTTCGTCAATCCTCATAAATGGCAAATATCTCGGAGGTACCCAATTATAAGCCTGGCAAATTTCGTTCCTGAATCTCCTCTCTCAATTATTCATTTCAGTATCCATCTGTAGTACCATCTGCAGTAAGAACTGGCGTATAACACTATTGCAATTCATAAACTTAACCTAAAACAAGGTTTGGGTATACAGAAAGTAAAAGTACATTACGTCTGTACTATTTTCTTAGACCACTACAGACCACCGATAACTTCAAAACTAAATCTTGCTCATTCGTGTATCCCTTGCTTAGCACGAATTACAACTTTCCATCTGAATGCAAATTTACAAGCTTTAAAACTCTATAGGTAGCCTTTTATTTTCTCTACACGCACTATGCACATAGTAGAGTAAGTGTTATATTCCACCCAAAAATTCTACGTCGAGCATTGAGGTTCCCTGAATTGAAAAAAAAAAAAAAATAGAAAAAAGTGTGTAGACGGCAGCTCGAAAACTAAAAACCGTTCAATACCAGTGTAGTAACTGCCAAGGATGCAACACAAAATTTTCAAGAAAAGCCCCCTACCCCAAATTACACTTTACATAGAGAAAAATTGGACAAGTTTGTTTTTCTGACAGATGGTTGTAAGGATCTTTATTAATATAGACACACACAAAACAAACAAAATGTATATTTTCTGGGAATACCATCCAAATACCTCTTCGCTCTGGATGAATTTTGCATAACTGGTAAACCGCAAGAGATGAACAATTGCTACACAAACAATGTAGTCTTAAACACACAGTTTAAGTTATATATACATATATATATATATATATATATATATATATATATATATATATATATATATATATATATATATATATTGTAGAGCTAACGGTTTCCGAGATATTCCTTGTTATGTAATAGTTAAACCTGAAGTCATCTTTCGTTTCATCTCTCTTTTAGTTTACTCTTGGTCATGCAAAGAGAACCGAACTTCAACTGCTCACATAGCGATCAGCGTTTAAAGGATTTGACTAGCTAGTGTATTCGCTTATTTCCCTTCTACTTACAAGAAAGCAAGTAATAAAACCAATTCTGCAAATGTTTATCTCTATCAGCATGATGATTTTTTTAAAAATGTTTTGCTTACAGAACAGGTACAGAAAGTCATGTGAATAAAACGTATCAGATTCTTTAAACGTTGTCATCCTGAGACTGGTGAATTTTGAATTACAAGGAACTATCGACAGCACAAATGAAAATCAGCACGGAAGACGTCCAGCTGCTTGGAATCATTCCTGTTTATATTTTTCCAATCCTGTTACTAGGAAGAAGTGTAGCGAATGTTCACATTTGTTTTATTTTATGAAAATAGATGTCGCACAGTTTGCCTTATTGGTGAACAGGAAACATGAAGTTAGACAAAATTTCCCGTTGCCTTTTTGTACTCCGGAAAGCTTCCCGTTGATTGTGTATTCTCGCATTAGAAAATGTCTTCCCCTTCTAGCTTCCGTTCTCGGGCAGTTGTGCACCCAGGAATAACCAGCGTGCCTCTTGTCGCTTCTACAGTATAAACCCGGTATTGCGAATTAATTGGGGGCGGATTCGGAAATGCTAGAAGTATCCGAAGAATAATATACTGAAACTTTTAGTCTACCATCTTTCTTAGAACAAATGAATTTTTGCATTCCTCAGCACGTATGTACAATGTTTATAGTGGACAGAGAAACTATTGTATTCCACCCAAATATTTGGTACCGAGATTTAATCAAAAATACATATTTTAGGGTCCTGTGTGTGTGTGTGTGTGTGTGTGTGTGTGTGTGTGTGTGTGTGAAGACGGCATAGCTAAAAAACGAAAATACCGTTAAATACCATACTAAGTTTAATATCTTATAAGGAAAATTTTCAACAAAATCCTCCAAACCGAACTACCTTTACATGGAAACATTTTTAAAATGTTTTTTCTCAAAAATGGATCTAGTGATTTTGATTAAAATGCCACATATTAAAGATGTTTACATGCCAAATAAAATGTGGGAATAGCCTCTGAAGACCTATTCATTTTGAATGAATTTTACATAACTGAACCACACGAGAGCGACAAAAACATACTACACAAAAAAAAATGTAGATCATATTAAAACACACAATTTATGCCATATACTTTCTTTGTAGAGTTAAGCGCTTCCGAGACATTCGTTGTTGCTGGTTTCAATTTTAAACCACTTAAAACGGGAAGTCATCTTTCGCTTCATATATCATTTGTTTTACCCCTGGCCGTGCGAAGAGAACAACCTAATGTTAATTGTTTCCATAGCGTCCAGCTATAAATAGATTTTGCTATCTCTTTAGCATAGTGTAGTCACTTATCCCCCCTTCTACTTACAAGGAAGTAAGTAATAGGGCCATTTCTGCTAATGTTTATTTCGATTAGCATGAAGTAGATAAAAGGATAATCTTCTGTAAGAATATTTTGTTACAACAGATAGAGAAAATCATGTGAATGGTACACGTCAGATTTGTTGAATATTGACAGCCTCTTTCCAACGTTTTGCGAATCAATTACCGTGAAGTTTAATAGTTTGTTAATTATCATCATTTAAAAATGTTATGTTCAACCAAAAATGAAAATGACTAGAGAAAAAAAAAGTACTACGATTGTTTGCGATTTTGAATCGCAATTAACATCTAAACAATGTGAAGATGATTTAGAAATTAATTTGGCGAAGAAGCCGCATCTAAGGCAAAAATTTATAATTGGTATTTTGAATTAGGAAAATGTAAAATATAAACACAGAAATAGTTAAAAATTAATCATTTAGCTATCAAAGAGAAAGTAACACATTAATTTGTGGGTACACAAGTGAATAGTAATTTAAAAGTCCATAGTCATGCACATAAAATATGTAAAAAAGGTTAGCTCGGCTACATATGTTGTTAGGAAAATAACAAAATATTCGACATAGATATTCTAGAACTTGCATATTAAGGGCTGATACACGGCTATATTAATTATGGATTCGAAATTTGTGGAAGTGCTTATGTCACCAATCTGAAAAGAATACTCATTCATCCATATAGGTATGTATCTGAATTTTATATTTTTAAAGTTTATTTTATTTACATTTATTGTATTCTCAAATCAGAAGTTGATGAAGCTTGAAGCATTTTACGATGTCTACAAATGACTTATTATTATTATTATTATTATTATTATTATTATTATTATTATTATTTAAAAGAGATCGGTTTTATCTTAGTGACGAATTTCGTAAAGCAGGCCGAAGAACTGCTGTTAGTGATGAAAATATTGCCGTTGTTCAAGCAATGCTTTGAAGCAAATCGACGGAAGTCTTATGAATTAATTTGGGCGATATTGGTATGAGTCAAATGCAAAAAAAATTAAATGTGAGAAAACGTTTTTGTTGGATTTCACATAAACTGACTCGGATAAAAAACAACAATGCATTGACTGGTGCAGAAAAACCCTGGAAAAAGTCCAAAAGTTCACTTCAAATTTGATCTGCAATATCGCTACTAGGGTTGAATTTGAACTTATTGTTAAGATCCTGAAAAGAAAAGTCAGTCGACTCTAGGGGGCTTTCCAACAGAACGAAAGGCTGCAAAATTCTACGAATTCAGATATGGTTTTTTTTTAAATATATTTTTATTTTTTGTAACGGATCATATGACTACTATAACATTAGAAGATACACGTACTGTTACTGTCGAGTGTACACAATGTCTTTTTACTGTAACTATTTGAATTGTTGAAAACATTCGTGAAAAACATCAAAAATAATAATTTTACACCATGACAACGCTCTGCCACTTTCAGCGCAGCTTAACAACTGAGCATCTGGATGTCCTAAAGGTCAGCACCATGGATCCCCCACCATACAGCCGTGACTTAGCACCTTGTGGTTTCTGTTTGTTTCCAAAAATTAATGATAAAATGCGTGGAATTACTTTTTCGTCATCTGATGAAGCAGTGGAACATTATAAAAACCTGGTTTCTGAAGTGTCTCAGGAAGAATGGCATCGTTGCTTTAAGGACTGATTTCATCAAATGAAAATATGCATTGATTATAATGGTGGATACTTTGAAAAGATAATAACATCATTTTACATTTTAAAAATTAATCCTTGTGTGATTTTCTAAAATGTTCAGTGCCGCCCAGTGATGATTAGCAGTCACAAGGTGACGTAACAACATAAGAATTGGACACTAAATCGTGCTGGCTAACTATGGCTCACGATATTTCGAATCAACATTTAATACAAAAAAAAAACACACAGAAGAAACTGTGACCGAGTCTGCTGTTTGAAGAAATCCCATCAATTCCGGCATCCTACAATAAAGATATTCAACTTGTTTAAGAAATCTCGAGTTGCCAAGATGCCGGGGGAAAATTGTCCCCAAGAATAGATCAATCGACAATAAACGGTATTCAAGACATCAGTGATGAAGTTATTGTCTCTATGGTTCAAAATCAGCCCGATGACGTCTCTGAAGACGAAGATAGTGAAACAGAAAATACCCCTAAGGTTATTGTGTCACATTCTGATGCTGCAGATGCCCTTGAGGTTACATTACACTACGCAGAACAGCACGTTGCTGCCACACCAACCAACGTGATGCTGAAGATGGCGCAACATCACATCATCACGCAGATTTCATCGTTTACGGCAAAAGTTATCGATTTTGCAAGTTAAATGAAAATTATTGTTTCTTAAACAGGTGACAGTTATCGGTACGGTAACTAAGCACACGTGAACATCTTGCTAATTAGTGCATAACAAAGTACAGGCGCACTGGCTACACTCAAGTTCAGCAAAACATCTTTGGGCAATATAAATTATGTGTATGTACTTTTAATAATGAACTGCTCAGTTCTACTCCAATATGGAGCATCGCATGGAATCGCTATATGCACAACTTATACACAGCTATGGTAGTATTTTACTGTCAAAATATGGGGAATACACACTAATAACACTCGCTCATTTATACATTGCATCCTTTAATGCATCTTTAGCACAAACTTTTCACTTTTGCGACTTCCGCTCCTTGTGCACAACATACATCACATACGTCCCATCCTAGATATCATAGGGACATTGCTTCTGCTGCTCTTGTGTTGCCAACAATGGCGCGCCCTAAGTCGCTAAACGTAGTTGAGGGGTGCGGCTTTTTAGATGGATAGGAGTGTAGCAATTGTGGCCGAAATTCGCGGCTACGGAGCGACGACGGGGCGTACTCGAAGGATCTGTGAAGAGAAAACCCCAATAAGCTACGACGTTTAGCGACATTTTTGGGCTGTGTTACGCTTCAAAATGACGCTAGTTTGCCCTACATAACCAACTTCGCAAAACGTTATGTGGGTGGGTAATATGACTTCGAGCAACATCTTGTGCTTAATACCTTCTTTGTTCATTTCCTATTAGGTTGGAAATGCTATTTACCGCATCCCGTATCTAACTATCCAGTAAAACATGGGCACTCAGGATCGGGAGTGAAACCTTAATAGAAACTTTTCCTTAAACTAAAAATAAGCTTTTTATTTTTTTTCCCAAACACATATTTTACTTGAATTATCCGAAATTTGGGATCTTCGGTGTTTGGATTAACGAGGTTCTACTGAACTTTCACTTTTCAGAAAGATCAGAAGAGTGAGTAGTAGGGTTCAACAGGCATTGAGTTTCGAACCCACCACTCTGTGTACACAATGCCTGGCGAAGTTTTGTTTTGAGCGAACATGGAGAAGAGGGACGGTGTTCGATCTCAAAAAGATTTTCTTGTAAAAGCAGTCAACATTAAATGGCATCATGTAACTATGAAGATAAACAGGCCAATATTAAAAAAATCTGATGTATTCCATTCACATAATTGTCTCCAACCGCTCCACAAACCAACTATTCTTACAAGCACATCATGCTAATCCAGAATAAACGTTAGCAGTAATTATCTTATTACTTGCTTGCTTCTAAGCAGAAGGGAAATAAGGGGACGCACTAGGCTAAAGCGATACTCAAATATTTTAAAAAGGGGCGCGCCGTGACCGAGTGGTTAGACTACTCGCCTCTCACCTAGACGGTCTGGGTTCGATCCCAAGCGACCGCATGTGATGTTTGTGGTGGACAAAGCGGCGCAGGGACGGGTTTTCTCCGGGTTTTCCAGTTTTCCCCGCCATCGCATTTCACCGGTGCTCCATCTTCATTCCATGCATCACTAGTGTCATCGCCTGCGGTGCCATTTGTAGTAAATGCGAGCGTTAAACACTACAAAAAACAACAAATATTTTAAATGATGTTGCTATATGAACAATTAAGCTCGGTTGTGTTTGCATAGGCAGGAGTAAAACAAAATAATAATTACATCCTGTTTGAGAAAAGTTTAAGTAGCTTAAAATTGAAACCCATAACAAGAAATATCTCCGAAAAGGTTAACTCTACAAAAAAATGTATATCATGTAAACCGATTTTAACGATATCTACATTGTTTGTGTAGTAAGTGTTTGTCTATCTCTTACAATTTACCAGTTATGAAAAATTCATTCAGAATGAAGAGGTCACCAGAGGCTCTTGTCATAAAAATATCTTAGACGTACGGTATTTTAAACAACATCGTTAGGGCCATGTTTGAGAAAATCCAACATTTCGAAAAATGTTCCATGTAAAGAGTAGTGAGTGGGTTTTTATGAAAATCTTCGTGTCGTATCCATATACTGCGCCCCCCACACACATACACACATATATATTTATTTCCGGGTGGCCACAAACTTGCATTTTGGGTGAAATCTCGGTATCGAAATTTTGGGTGGAATACAACATCTTCCTTATCTGTATGTGCATTGTAGATGCTTGCTAGAGAAAGTGAAAAGTCGACAGAACGAAATTGTTAACGCAATACCTTAGAACGGGTGAATAAACACCAAAAGGTGTGTTTACTTGTTGATTTAGGCACGAATAAATGTCCCACTTAGCACATTTTAAGGCCTTGTTATCCTTCAAGTCAAGTTAGGACTGTTTCCTAATGAATGTCAAGGATACAAGATTTACGAGTGGATCTTATTGATCTCAATGTAAGACACGACTGAAAAAATCTGATGTTCCATTCACGTGACTCTCTACATCTCTGCAACAACTTATTGTTGAAAAGGTTATGCTTCTATTTACTTCATGCTAATCGAGAAAAAAAAAAATAGCAGAAATAGTTTTATTACTTATACCTTGTAAGTAGAAGCGTATTAAGGTTACACTGATAGTCAAAAGCGGTTGCTATGTGACTGAAGTTCCCTTGTTTGTATGGACAGGAGTTGACAAATTCCTATATGAGAAAAGTATAAGTTTTTCAAAGCTGAAACCAAACACAAGAAGTATCTTAAAAGCGATCAACTCCACGAAAATAATGTATATAAAATAAATTGTGTGTTTTAATGGGCTCTACATTTTCTGTGTAGTAAATTTTTGTCCATCATTTACGGTTTAGCAGTTACGCAAAATTCCGAAAAACTCATCCAGAATAAAGTAGTCTACAGAGGCTATTCCCAGAAAATTCAAGATATACGTTTTAGTTGTCAGGTAAATATCTTTAATATACGATATTTTAATCAAAATCGTTAGTCATTTTTGAGAAAATCAAAATTTTCGAAAAAAGTTCCAAGTAAAGGGTAGTTGGGGGTGGGGGGATTTTCTTGAAAATCTTCGTGTTTCATCCTTGGAAGATATCAAACTTAAATACCAAGTTTGGTATTTAACGGTCGTTTCGTTTTTCGAAAATGGCAATAATGATTATTAAAATGCCATATACGATTAAAGATATTTACATTACAAATAAAATGTGTACCATGAATTTTTGGTGGAATAGCCTCTTAAGTCCTCTACATTCTGAATGGCTTTTGCATAACTAGAAAATCGTAAGAGTTAGACAATATCTTGCTACACAAAAAATGTAGAAGTCTTTAAAACACACAACTTATGTCGAATACATTTTTTGAGTGAAGTTAACCATTTCTGAGATATATATTATTTTTGGTTTACAGGTACTTATTCTTTTCTCAAATGAGAAGTAGCCATGCATTTTTCTTGGCTTTTTTAATCCTAGTAATGCAAATAGAACAAAATTTCAGGGCTATAGCATTACAATCAACTCTTAAGAGATACGACCATCGCTTTAGCCCAGTGTATTCCGTTAATTTACTTGAACCCGTTATTAATATGTAATGAAACTATTTCTGCTAACATTTATCTCGATTAACATGTTGTAGGTAGAAGAATAAACTTTTGTAAGAATAGTTTGTTGCAGTAGAGGTATAGAAAGTCATATTAATGTAACGCATCAGACTTTTTATTTCTCTAGCCCGATATAAAATGCACATAGTGCATAGAGAAAGTATTATACTCCACCCAAAAATTCGATTCCGAGATTTCACCGGGGATGAACAAGTCAAACACTTAAGTTTCTCTTTCAAAGCAGTATCATTTTGTAGCTCAACTAGCGGTTTTTGTTTTATACTTTTTTTTCAGAGTTAAGTATAATTTTAATTTACTAAATGTGGTGATTTCTACCCATAATTGTTCAAAACCCCTTAATTATGCATATAATAATACATAAAAGTTGCGATAAAAAGGTGCAAATGAACAAAGGAGATATACGGAGTCAATTTGACTTCATGTCTGTGGTTACGTAACAGAAATGTACATCTGTATTACGGGTTAACAGCCATAATGTTCTTTTAATGAGATTCTATACTGTATATTACTCGAATACCGCGGCTGGAGGCGGAATGGTCTGACAGTAACAGGTCCCGGGTTAAATGACCTTACTCAGCGGTAGCCCAGCTGACGCGTCTACGAACGGTCCAATGGATCAGTCTGTTTACCTGCATAGTGTATAGTGGGAAAAACTTACGTGACCCTGGCTGTTAAACCTTACCGATTGTAGTTGTCATGGTATTCAGAACTGTGTATCTTTATTGTGCTAAGTTTTTGCCCTAAAGGAGTCACGTGTGATCTGCCAGCTTGAACTTGCATAGAAAATCCGTACGCCAACGTTCCTAAAATATCCACAATGTACAGGATATTAGAAAAAGTAAAATATTAGTTCCGTGTTGGAGAAAAAGAAACTAAGACAGTCACAGAGGAAAAATTAGATGAGACAGGACCTACCGTTTTAAGAAATACAACAAAATTACTGCATCGCATTATGTGATTTTGGTGGCAAGTTTACTGACTGGCCTGCTCGCTTTCCAGGTCTAAATCCAAATGATTTGATGCTTAAAAGATAAAATGTATGCAACAAATCTCCACACCCTCGACGACACGACTATTCGGAGTATATTTTTCAAAATTTCGGTTGCAGAAATTCGTCTAATGTTCAATTCTGTGCTGAAAACGTACATTGTATAGACTTAAAAGTAAGCGTTAAATGCTTATATGTTTCGCATCTCTAGTATTAACTATGAGAGAAACGCTGGACCAGTACACTATTACTACACACGGATTCATATCGCAGTGTCATGCAAGCGGCGGGCTACTAAAGTAGGCCGAGATCCATAGAAATCCCTGACAGTTGCTTTATCTCGTGGCCGCTCCATCACACGGTTGCCGCTTCGTCCTGTCCACGGCTGCGGCAGGAAAATAAGTTATTTTCAAACAAACAACACAGCAAACATTACATTACTACTCGTAAAAAAGTCTGTAGCAAATCAAAATAACACAGTACAAACGGATACTCGCGCCAACCGAAACTGCATTGAGGAATGTTCGTTACATCTTGCAACAAGGATGACACCACTGCTTACGTAGCATGAATCTATTGGCATAGAGGCAGACGCATCTCCTATCAGCTGAGACAGTGCGCTGACTGGCATGGATCTCTATGGATATCTCAGACATTTAATCAAGTCATTCGAGAGAAACCTCAAGTACTTTTTATACTTTAAATCAGCCACCATCAGAAACAGGGCAGACTGGCTGAGCTACCATGGCAACAATTGTCCATAATAGTTGCCTAAAACTATGAATCCTGGGATTTAAAGTACTTACAACGTATTAAATCGCTATTGGGGTTGTCATCTCAAAATAATTTGAAATCACCTTGTATGGTTTACCGGAAAACATGCTAGTAAGTTGAGAAATTCAGTGCTATGCCGGCATGTTGCCATGATAGCTCAGTGGTAGAGCAACCGGCCAGAGACCGGGAGATCCGTGGTTCAAATCCCGGTTATAGCATTAAGTTTTTCAGTTTGACTCAACCTATCCAAACACACGGATGCTTTTCTAAAAATGCTTTTTTTTTTTTTAGATTCAGTGGGTCCCAAAAGATGTATTTCCGGTGAATTTTCGGTATCAAAGTTTTGGGTGCAATACAATACCTTCTCTATACACTATGTGCATAGCACGTATAGAGAAAGTAACAAATATGTCAGTTGCAAAACACACGTTAATTAAAATGCTTTGTAGCTACAATGTTGCTATGTTCACTTCCGTAAGTTTATGTGAACAATTGTTTTCACAAATGAACTAAGTTAAGTCAAAATATCAAGAAATAACTGTTTTGAGGAATATGTGTCGTCGCAGCTTTATCGTAGATAACCCAGATTTTAAGAATTAATTGCAAATAAAAAAGAATGCAATTAAAATACAACGTTCTTTATATTATTTCACTGTAGTCTAAAGTATAATAAAAAAAAATAGCAGCATTTATGTAAGAATCTGCACCCGCCGTTGCGTAACTGCCTGCTGTGTTTCCATCTATTCTTTCGATTGTAATTATGTGGTGTTAGTCGATTTTTCGGGTTGTTTGTAAGGTAGTGCACTGTTTGCTCATACCTGTGCTGTTAGGGATGGGGATTTTCTTGAAAATCTTCGTGAAGGATCTTTGAAAGTTGCTGAACATAAATGCAAATGTTTGATATTTAACCGACCTTTCGTTTTTGAGCTATGCTGTTTTCCCCAGCCCCCCTCCTCTCTCTCTCACAATGTTTTTTTCATTCACGGGGTCCTCAAAAAAGGTCTTTCCTGTTAAATTTTTGTGTTGATTTTTTTGTGAAATATATATAATATCCTCTACACCTACTATATAGATAGGTTTAAGAAAATATAAATATGTGTTGCCCTATGAATAAAAATAGCGGAGTATTTTAATATTTCGTGACCTATTTTAATTGTTTATAACGTGACTTTTCAAGATGAAATAATAAGCTTTTCAGCGGACAACAACATTAACGAGGAAAGCTTTTCTGCGAAAACTGTTTGAATTACTGCTGAATAAACCCAGAAGGTGCGGGGAAATTCAGCACCTTTGTTTATCTTCTTTTTTGGTCGCCTGCGCAGTACACTTAACCAAACATAAATGAAATGCTATGTTTTAAAACGCTGAGTCAGTGTAATTACATTGAAAGACCCAACTCTAGCAGGACAAAGGTAAACTAACTTCTTTGAGCACAGCAGCATTGCCACTTAGACAAAGTTGTTAAATCTGGAGAATTTCGATGGTAGTTTCATATCTAAAATGTTTTAATAATGACGGCATAGCATAATGCGCTCTTTAACACACACACAACGAAAACTCTTAATAGATTTGGGTAATAGACATGTTAACATTTTATCTATCAAATCCTGACACGAAAATCCTTGTGGGTCAAAGTCCCTTGCACGGTCGCTGTATCCTCAGCCTCCGGGGCAACTTTTTTTGTAGTATAAGTCACTTCCAAGATATCTGCTATTAATCGTTTGAATTATTCGGTACTCCGTATTTCACGTTATCACAAAAAATTAGAAAACGTTCCGTACGTCTGTGAACACGATAATTAAAAAATGAAAAGTCGGTATACCAAACTTGGTATTTAAGACTAGTATCTTCCAAGGATTCGACCCGAAGATTTTATGGAAAATCCCCCCACACCAAGCTACCCTTTACACGGAAAATTTTCTAAAATTTTACTTTTCTCAAAAATAGCTGTAACGATTTTGATTAAAATACCGTATTTTAAGGAAAGACAAATAAAATGTATGCTTTGAATTTTCTAGGAATAGTCTCTAAAAAGCTATTCATTCAGGGTGGATTTTACATAACTGGTAAACTGTAAGAGATAGACAAAACTTATTATACACAAAATGTATATCTCGTTCAAACACACAATTTATGTCGTATACATTTTGTGGTGGAGTTGACCATTTTTGAGATATTCCTTGTTACTGGTTTCAGTTTTAAAATATGTTTTCTCATACGGGAATTTATAAACTTCTGGCAATGCGAAGAAACGGATTTCAGTTGCACGACAACCAGCTTTTAAAAGATTTGACAATCACTTTAGCCTAATATATTCCCTTCTACTTCCAAGAAAGCAAGTAATAAGACCATTTCTGCTAATGTTTATCTAGAGTAGCATGATGTAAATAGAAGAATACACTTAATAACAATAATTTGTTATTACAGATGTAAAGAAAGTCATGTGAATGGAAACACATCAGATTCATTTAAGAAACTCAGTTGCAAATGTTAGCGACTCTCTGGAGATTTTTTGTTTTAATTCTGGTGACAAGTGAGGGTCCTAAGTTGGTAAGTCAGGGCCTCTGTCGTTTCGGTCAGAGCGGGATTTCAGCGCGCTCTTGCCGGCATATTTTCCCGCGATTACCCGTTCTCTCGCGCAGTGGAGAGACCGCGAGAAGAGTCGCAACATTACGTTCCCCTTTCTCTGCGAGGTTATCCACGTCTCACTGCTTCACTAGAGTTTGTCACATTAGAATCACGCGTGAGATTTGATAAAGCTTGCGAACATTTTGGTGTTATAATAGCATTAGCAAATAAAAAAACACTGAAGCACGTGGTCTCTGCATGCATCAGCTTCTGTAGCTACAGTACAAACTTCTCATCAACTGATTAGCCGGCACACATGGTAAGGAGAGAGCTGATAGAAACAACGCTGTAGGCCAAGCAATTCCGAGTCTTACGGCCATGCGGTGAAGAAGAAGCTCTGTATAATAATTATTTTATTTGGATACAATTCATTGTAGCTAAGAATTAATAACTACATTGTTTTTGCTATCGTTTACAACACGATACCACAGTGATTCTAAAAAGCATGTGTCTCCACTTCAAATATTTGGGCGGCTATATTCATATAACTTTCTCTACTCTAAAGCTATTCTTACAAAAGCGTTTATCAACCTTTTGTTAATAAAGAAAAACGGAAAAGTTTTATTACACATTTCGTTGATCGCACAACAGAGAAATCAGCAGACTAAAATAATTGTCAGATCTTTAAAAAGAGAGTCATTAAATGATGGGCTCTAAAATTCCACTTTTGCATGCAAAAAGAAAATCTGATGCGTTCCATTCACATGACTTTCTTTAGCTGTTCGACAAAAAATCTCTAACAAAACATTATTTTCTCTACATCATAATTAACGAGATAGCCATTAGCTGAATTGGTCGTATTACTCGCTTCTTTGTAACTAAAAGGAAAATAAGGGAATACGCTAAGCTAAAGCGATAATCAAATTCTTTTAAAGTCGATCGCTATGTGAAACTATTGACATTCCGTTCTCTTTGCTTGCCAGGAGTAAACAAAAGAGACGAAAACAAAGATAACTACCGTTTGAGAAAGGTTTAAAGTACCTTAAAATTAAACCAATTACACGGAGTATCTCCGAAACGGTTAACTCTGCAACAAAACTTTATATGATACACCCAAATTGTGTGTTTTAACGACATCTACATTTTTTGTGTAGTAAGTTTTGCCAATTTCTTAAAATTTACCAGACATACAGATGCTATAGAAAAATCTTCCGGAATGAAGAGGTATTCAGAGGCTATTTCCACAAAATTCAGAATATGCATTTCGTTTGCAATAAAAATACCTTAAAAGTAAGCCATTTTAATGAAAATCAAAATTTTCGAAAACTGTTCCTTGTAAAGAGTAGTTGTGGATATTTCCTAAAAATCATAGTGACGCATCCTTGGAAGATAACTAAACTTAAATACCAAGTTTGGTATTTAACCGACTTTTCGTTTTCGAGTTTTGCTGTCCCACGCTCATTTTCTTAAAAACTTTCTTTAGAACCAGAGGATTCTAAAGTATGTATTTCCGGTGAAACCTCGGTATCAAATTTTTGGGTGGAATACAATGCCTTCTCTAGCGTGTATGTTGTACACATACGCTAGAGAAAATAAAAATGTGATGTGTTCTATCAACACGACTTCTTTCTACTCCATGCTAATCAAGATAGACATTTGCTGAAAGTTGTTATATGCGGAAAGGAACTAAGTGAATACACTGGCTAAAACGATAGTCAAATATTTTAAAAGCTATACGATTACAATTGAAATTCGCTTCTTTGCATGGCCAGGAATAAAACAAAACGGACACTGACGACTTCCTGTTGAGAACAGCATAAGTATATTAAAATTGAAACAAGGAATATTTCGGTAATAGCTCCACAACAAAAAATCTGATGTGTTCCATTCACATGACTTTTTCTACATCTATTAACAATAATTTGTTACAGAAGATTATTCTTCTATCTACTTCATACCAATCGCAATAAACATTAGCCGAAACGGTCCATTTACTTAGTTCCTTATAAGTAGAAGCGAAAATAAGGGAATATACTAGGCTAAACCGACAGGCAAATGTGTTCAAATGTGGTTGCTAGGGGATTTAAATCCGTTTCTTTGCGTGACCAAGTGTTGACAAGTTCCCGTATGAGAAAAGTTTTACGTATTATAAAACTGAAACCAATAACAAGGAATATCTTGGAAACGGCCAATTTCAGAAAATAATTCATATGGCAAAAAATTGTACTATTTAATGAGGTCTACATTTTCTGTGCAGTAAGCTTTTGTCTATCCCTCACGGTTTACCAGTTATGCAAAATTCAGAAAAAAATGCATCCAGAATAAAAATGTCTTCAGAGGCCATTCCCAGAAAATTCAAAATATACATTTTGTCTTGTAAATAACTTATATATGCGGGATTTTATTCAAAATTGTTAGAGCCATTTTTGAGAAAATAAAATTTTTCCAATTTTTTTCCATGTAAAGGATAGTCGGGAGAGGGTTTTTTTTTTTTTTTTTTTTTTTTTTTTTGTTGTTGTTGAAAATCTTCGTGTCGCATCCTTGGGAGATACTAAACTTAAATATCAAGTTTGGTATTTAACGGACTGGTCGTTTCTGAGCTATGCTGCCCACAGACACTCGTTCACTCACACATACGCACTGACATACTCACGGACATTTTTCTAAAAATGCTTTTTTTTGGATTCAGGGGTTCTCAAAACATATTTCCGGTGAAATCTCAGTATCGAATTTTTGGGTGCAAAACAAAACCTTCACAATACACTATATCCAAGTACGTGTAGAGAAAGCAATATATTGGAGACAAATTGTATTTTTACGAGATCTACATTTGTTTGTGTAGTAATGTTTGTCTAGCTCTTATGTTTACCAGTTATGCATAAGTGTTTCAGAATGAAGAGGGCCTCAGGGACTGTTCCCAAGAAATTCAAAATATACATTTCATTTATCATGTAAATATCTTTAGTACATCGTATTTTAATTAAAATCGTTAGAGCCATTTTTGAGAAAATAATTTGGAATATTTTTCCATGTAAAAAGTAGTTTGGGATGGGGGTATTTTTTTGAAAATCTTCATGTTACATTCTTGAAGATACTAAACCTAAATACCAAGTTTGCTATTCCTGTAGACTGGCAGATACCTATTACACTGACCTTTTTCTAAGAATGATTTTGATACAAAGGTCCTCAAAATATGTGGTGAAATCTCAGTATCGAACGTTTGGATGGAATACAATACTTTCTCTACCTACAGTATGTTACCGAAAAGAGTTCAGATCATTCGTGTGGTGGTAAGGAACATCCATACAAGTATTTCAACACAATGAACCTTGTGTAGGAGATGCATTGTTACTGGTCTATAGAGTAAAAACATGGCTAATTATTCAACACGCATTGTTGTTTATGAATTCTAAGAAAATTGGAAGGAATTGCAGGTTATTCTTCAGTAATTTTTGGAAATGGTCTCTTAGATAAGAGATTCCCATGGTCACAGAAGCAGAGCTTGTAGCAAGGATCAAAGCAGAAGCTGGGGAAACCAGGGAGCATCCAGATAAATGCTTCTTAGAGTTCAACAGTTCAAGGTGAGACTCGCAGAGCTGTGCATCCAGGTCAATGGGGATACAGCGCCGGAGTCCTGACCAGACTCCGGTACTGTTTAAAAAAAATGCGAGAAGAATAGACAAAATGGATGATTAAAAGACAATAACAAAATGAAATCAAAAAATGAATGAGCGCGGAAACCATGAACTCACCCCTACAGGGTGAACGAAAAGAAAATTTATAAAAATACTTTTATTTCAACATTTTAATAACAAAATTAAGGATGCGTCTTATTGTTGCGTTAAGGCGCTCAGCCCTATGGTCCGAAAAATAGGTCCATTTCACTAGCTAGTCAGTTGGCAATACTTGCAGTGTGAAACGAGCCTAATACCTTCCAATTTTCTTAGAATTCATAAATAAACAAGAAAAAAAACTCAAGAAAAAAACGCTGGTGTTTAAGTTTGGTATCTTCCAAGGATGCGACACGAATATTTTCAAGAAAATCCCCCCAACCAAAACTACTTTTACTTGGAAAAATATTTGAAAACTTAATTTTCTAAAAGATGTCTCTAACGATTAATTAAAATACCCTATATTAAAGGTATTTACATCACAAGTAAAATGTATATCTTGAATTTCATTTATGTGCGTTGAACATATGCGCTAGAGAAAGTAAACAGAAATACGATATTACAATCGTTGCGTTATCCTTCTAGATTTAACTCTTCTGCAACTTTTTAAAAAATGTAAGCTATTTTCAACTTTTCATTTGTGTTGCTTAAAAACTATGTTTTATGTTTCTAATAGAGTAATGTTTTATATAATACTTGATTACGTCCCAGAAATATAATTTAAACTCACATATATGCATGAACTCAGCAAAACCTAAGCATTACTGCAGATATTCTGTAAAATCTTGGATAATCCCTGTTTTTGAAATGTCGTTCTTACATCAGGTCAAAATTCATTTTACTACAACTGCAAGTTTTAAATAAAAATATAATAAATAAGGTTTAAAACGCCAAGGTCGAAAAATTGGATGACACTAATGAAATGAAAAAGCTGTAAATGTCAGAGTTGTAAATTAATATCTCGTTTGATTGCAGTATATTAAAAATTACAATTTTCTCCAAAAATTTGACTTGGAGGAGAGTAATTTAAGGAGTCTCTATCGTTTAAGCCAGGGTTTGCCAAACTACGGTTCGAGGGCGAAAAGGCCCGCAAGCTATATTTTTTGGCCCGTCTACAGGCCTCAAAAATATAAATAATATGAGACGGTGCGCCTGTGATAGACAAATTTATTCAAGAATTTTGAACGATTAAATAAAATAAACGCCCTCAGATATTTACTTGATTTTCAGTTGAATGGCGTACTGAAGGGCAAATACAGAGAAGTTAATTTTATTGATTTTACGGCCTGTGCTGGCCGAGTGACACATATCCGCGTTTCAAGGGCTGCACGAGGACAAACATCACTGACCCCATCAACCTTTACCCGAGAAAATACATTTTTAAAAATCTGATATATTACACTCACATGACTTTCTCTAGCTACTCTACACACAAGCTTCTTACAAAAGATAATTATTCTTTTAACACTACGCTAATCGAGATAAACAGCAGAATTTTATTACTTAGCTCCTTATACGTACACTGGAACTAAGGAAATGCACTAGGCTAAAGTGATAGTCAAATCTTTTAAAAGCTGTCGTTATGCTATTTTCATTGCAAATCGATTCTTTGCTTCGTCAGGAGTGGAACAAAAGAAAAACAGACTCTCCCGTCTGAGAAAAGTGTAAGTACTTCCCAACTGAAACTAATAATAAGGAATACCTCCAAAACGGTAAGCTCCACGAAAAAAGTATATATGACATAACTTGTGTATTTTAACAAGATCTACAATTTTTGTATGGTAACTTTTTGACTATCTCTTACGGTTTACCAGTTAAGCCAAATTAAGCTAAATTCATCCAGGATAAACAAGTCTTTAGAAGCTATTCCCAGAAAATTCAAGATATACATTTTATTTGTGATAGAAATGGCTTTAATATGTGGTATTTTAATCAAAATCGTTAGTCATTTATAAGAAAAACAAAATTTTCCATGTAAAGTGTAGTTAGGGGTGGGGATATTTTCTTGAAAATCTTAGCGTTGCATCCTTGGAAGATACCAAACTTAAATACAAAGTTTGGTATTTAACCGTCTTTTCGTTTTTGAGCTATGCTGTCCACAGTCACACAGACAGACAGACACTGAAAATGCTGGGTTTTTTTTTTGTTTTTTTTTTTATCAGGGGGTCCTAAAACATGTATTTCCGGTGAAACCTCGACATCGAATTTTTGGGTGGAATACGATACTTCACTATCCCTATGTACATTGTACATACGGGGCTAGAGAGAGTAAATATGAAACAAATCAAACTAGATAACGTTTAGATGATTGGCAGCGCAAAATTAGAACCACAAATATCTGTAATTACAGCACATAAAAGCCAGTTTCATTCTTCTAATTGAACATGAATTGGTATACATAAAAATCTGAATTTCCACTCACATGACTTTCTCTACTTTTTCTAGAAATAAACCTTTTATTTATTCATTTATTCTGTAGTTTAACGTTCTTTAACCTGGTCGGTCATTTCGGACGATGAATGAAATTGGTGAAATGATGCTCAAATGATCTCGGGGTCCATGCAGTTTAAAGTTATTCGACATTCCACTTTACAGGATAAGGGAAAACCTCGAAAAAAAAGTTTTCCGGGTTAACTCATCCTTAGCGAGAGTCGACCTCGCAACCTGTTAAATGTAAGGAAGACACGCTACCAGCACGCTACCCAGGCGGGCAACAAGCTCTTGTTGGAATAGATTTTTCTTTTATCTACATCTCTACTTCATACTAATCGAGATAAATATTAGCAGAAACTCTCTTATTGCCTGCTTCCCTGTAAATATAAGACAAAAATAAATAATAATACACTGGGCTAAAGCGAGAGTTAAATGTTTAAAAAGCTGTCGATCTGCGGTTGCTATTGAAACTCGCTTCTTTGCAACGCCGGGAGTAAAACGAAAGAAACACGGACGACTTCCTGCTTAAGAAAATTAAAATAGAAAACAATAAACAGGAATATATCAGAAACGGTTAGCTATAGAAGAAAAATGTATATGATATAAATTGTGTGTTCTAACAAGTTCTACATTCTTGGGTGATTAAATTTTTGTCTATCCTTTACGGTTTCTCAGGTATACAAATATAATCCAGAATGCACAGATCTTGTGGGTTTATTCCCAGAAAGGCCACAATACAAACTTCATTTGTCAAGAACATATTTGAAACTTACGGTATTTTAAGCAAAATCGTTAGAGCTATTTTTGAGAAAATCAAATATCTGAAAAATGTTTCATGTAAAGGATTGTTAGGGGGGGGATTTTGGTGAAAATCTTCGTGTCACATCCTTGTAAGCTGCTTAACTCAAATAGCAAGTTTGGTAGTTAAGGACTTTTCGTTTACGAATCATACTGCACACACACACATCCTGTTTGAGAAAAGTTTAAGCAGCTTAAAATTGAAACCCATAACAAGAAATATCTCCGAAAAGGTTAACTCTACAAAAAAATGTATATGATGTAAACCGATTTTAACGATATCTACATTGTTTGTGTAGTAAGTGTTTGTCTATCTCTTACAATTTACCAGTTAGGAAAAATGAAGAGGTCACCAGAGGCTCTTGTCATAAAAATATCTTAGACGTACGGTATTTTAAACAACATCGTTAGGGCCATTTTTGAGAAAATCCAACATTTCGAAAAATGTTCCATGTAAAGAGTAGTGAGTGGGTTTTTATGAAAATCTTCGTGTCGTATCCATATACTGCGCCCCCCACACACATACACACATATATATTTATTTCCGAGTGGCCACAAACTTGCATTTTGGGTGAAATCTCGGTATCGAAATTTTGGGTGGAATACAATATCTTCCTTATCTGTATGTGCATTGTACATGCTTGCTAGAGAAAGTGAAAAGTCGACAGAACGAAATTGTTAACGCAATACCTTAGAACGGGTGAATAAACACCAAAAGGTGTGTTTACTTGTTGATTTAGGCACGAATAAATGTCCCACTTGGCACATTTTAAAGCCTTGTTATCCTTCAAGTCAAGTTAGGACTGTTTCCTAATGAATGTCAAGGATACAAGATTTACGAGTGGATCTTATTGATCTCAATGTAAGACATGACTGAAAAAATCTGATGTTCCATTCACGTGACCCTCTACATCTCCGCAACAACTTATTGTTGAAAAGGTTATGCTTCTATTTACTTCATGCTAATCGAGAAAAAAATAGCAGAAATAGTTTTATTACTTATACCTTGTAAGTAGAAGTCAAAAGCGGTTGCTATGTGACTGAAGTTCCCTTGTTTGTATGGACAGGAGTTAACAAATTCCTACAGGAGAAAGGTATAAGTTTTTCAAAGCTGAAACCAAACACAAGAAGTATCTTAAAAGCGATCAACTCCACGAAAATAATGTATATAAAATAAATTGTGTGTTTTAATGGGCTCTACATTTTCTGTGTAGTAAATTTTTGTCCATCATTTACGGTTTAGCAGTTACGCAAAATTCCGAAAAATTCATCCAGAATAAAGTAGTCTTCAGAGGCTATTCGCAGAAAATTCAAGATATACATTTTAGTTGTCAGGTAAATATCTTTAATATACGATATTTTAATCAAAATCGTTAAGTCATTTTTGAGAAAATCAAAATTTTCGAAAAAAGTTCCAAGTAAAGGGTAGTTGGGGGTGGGGGGATTTTCTTGAAAATCTTCGTGTTTCATCCTTGGAAGATATCAAACTTAAATACCAAGTTTGGTATTTAACGGTCGTTTCGTTTTTCGAAAATGGCAATAATGATTATTAAAATGCCATATACGATTAAAGACATTTACATTACAAATAAAATGTGTACCATGAATTTTTGGTGGAATAGCCTCTTAAGTCCTCTACATTCTGAATGGCTTTTGCATAACTAGAAAATTGTAAGAGTTAGACAATATCTTGCTACACAAAAAATGTGGAAGTCTTTAAAACACACAACTTATGTCGAATACATTTTTTGAGTGAAGTTAACCATTTCTGAGATATATATTATTTTTGGTTTACAGGTACTTATTCTTTTCTCAAATGAGAAGTAGCCATGCATTTTTTTGGCTTTTTTAATCCTAGTAATGCAAATAGAACAAAATTTCAGGGCTATAGCATTACAATCAACTCTTAAGAGATACGACCATCGCTTTAGCCCAGTGTATTCCGTTAATTTACTTGAACCCGTTATTAATATGTAATGAAACTATTTCTGCTAACATTTATGTCGATTAACATGTTGTAGGTAGAAGAATAAACTTTTGTAAGAATAGTTTGTTGCAGTAGAGGTATAGAAAGTCATATTAATGTAACGCATCAGACTTTTTATTTCTCTAGCCCGATATAAAATGCACATTGTGCATAGAGAAAGTATTATACTCCACCCAAAAATTCGATTCCGAGATTTCACCGGGGATGAACAAGTCAAACACTTAAGTTTCTCTTTCAAAGCAGTATCATTTTGTAGCTCAACTAGCGGTTTTTGTTTTATACTTTTTTTTCAGAGTTAAGTATAATTTTAATTTACTAAATGTGGTGATTTCCACCCATAATTGTTCAAAACCCCTTAATTATGCATATAATAATACATAAAAGTTGCGATAAAAAGGTGCAAATGAACAAAGGAGATATACGTAGTCAATTTGACTTCATGTCTGTGGTTACGTAACAGAAATGTACATCTGTATTACGGGTTAACAACCATAATGTTCTTTTAATGAGATTCTATACTGTGTATTACTCGAATACCGCGGCTGGAGGCGGAATGGTCTGACAGTAACAGGTCCCGGGTTAAATTACCTTACTCAGCGGTAGCCCAGCTGACGCGTCTACGAACGGTCCAATGGATCAGTCTGTTTACCTGCATAGTGTATAGTGGGAAAAACTTACGTGACCCTGGCTGTTAAACCTTACCGATTGTAGTTGTCATGGTATTCAGAACTGTGTATCTTTATTGTGCTAAGTTTTTGCCCTAAAGGAGTCACGTGTGATCTGCCAGCTTGAACTTGCATAGAAAATCCGTACGCCAACGTTCCTAAAATATCCACAATGTACAGGATATTAGAAAAAGTAAAATATTAGTTCCGTGTTGGAGAAAAAGAAACTAAGACAGTCACAGAGGAAAAATTAGATGAGATAGGACCTACCGTTTTAAGAAATACAACAAAATTACTGCATCGCATTATGTGATTTTGGTGGCAAGTTTACTGACTGGCCTGCTCGCTTTCCAGGTCTAAATCCTAATGATTTGATGCTTAAAAGATAAAATGTATGCAACAAATCTCCACACCCTCGACGACACGACTATTCGGAGTATATTTTTCAAAATTTCGGTTGCAGAAATTCGTCTAATGTTCAATTCTGTGCTGAAAACGTACATTGTATAGACTTAAAAGTAAGCGTTAAATGCTTATATGTTTCGCATCTCTAGTATTAACTATGAGAGAAACGCTGGACCAGTACACTATCACTACACACGGATTCATATCGCAGTGACATGCAAGCGGCGGGCTACTAAAGTAGGCCGAGATCCATAGAAATCCCTGACAGTTGCTTTATCTCGTGGCCGCTCCATCACACGGTTGCCGCTTCGTCCTGTCCACGGCTGCGGCAGGAAAATAAGTTATTTTCAAACAAACAACACAGCAAACATTACATTACTACTCGTAAAAAAGTCTGTAGCAAATCAAAATAACACAGTACAAACGGATACTCGCGCCAACCGAAACTGCATTGAGGAATGTTCGTTACATCTTGCAACAAGGATGACACCACTGCTTACGTAGCATGAATCTATTGGCATAGAGGCAGACGCATCTCCTATCAGCTGAGACAGTGCGCTGACTGGCATGGATCTCTATGGATATCTCAGACATTTAATCAAGTCATTCGAGAGAAACCTCAAGTACTTTTTATACTTTAAATCAGCCACCATCAGAAACAGGGCAGACTGGCTGAGCTACCATGGCAACAATTGTCCATAATAGTTGCCTAAAACTATGAATCCTGGGATTTAAAGTACTTACAACGTATTAAATCGCTATTGGGGTTGTCATCTCAAAATAATTTGAAATCACCTTGTATGGTTTACTGGAAAACATGCTAGTAAGTTGAGAAATTCAGTGCTATGCCGGCATGTTGCCATGATAGCTCAGTGGTAGAGCAACCGGCCAGAGACCGGGAGATCCGTGGTTCAAATCCCGGTTATAGCATTAAGTTTTTCAGTCTGACTCAACCTATCCAAACACACGGATATTTTTCTAAAAATGCTTTTTTTTAGATTCAGTGGGTCCCAAAAGATGTATTGTCGGTGAAGTTTCGGTATCGAAGTTTTGGGTGCAATACAATACCTTCTCTATACACTATGTGCATAGCACGTATAGAGAAAGTAACAAATATGGCAGTTGCAAAACACACGTTAATTAAAATGCTTTGTAGCTACAATGTTGCTATGTTCACTTCCGTAAGTTTATGTTAGCAATTGTTTTCACAAATGAACTAAGTAAAGTCAAAATATCAAGAAATATCTGTTTTGAGGAATATGTGTCGTCGCAGCTTTATCGTAGATAACTCAGATTTTAAGAATTAATTGCAAATAAAAAAGAATGCAATTAAAATACAACGTTCTTTATATTATTTCACTGTAGTCTAAAGTATAAAAAAAAAAAAATAGCAGCATTTATGTAAGAATCTGCACCCGCCGTTGCGTAATTGCCTGCTGTGTTTCCATCTATTCTTTCGATTGTAATTATGTGGTGTTAGTCGATTTTTCGGGTTGTTTGTAAGGTAGTGCACTGTTTGCTCATACCTGTGCTGTTAGGGATGGGGATTTTCTTGAAAATCTTCGTGAAGCATCTTTGAAAGTTGCTGAACATAAATGCAAATGTTTGATATTTAACCGACCTTTCGTTTTTGAGCTATGCTGTTTTCCCCAGCCCCCCTCCTCTCTCTCTCACAATGTTTTTTTCATTCACGGGGTCCTCAAAAAAGGTCTTTCCTGTTAAATTTTTGTGTTGATTTTTTTGTGAAATATATATAATATCTTCTACACCTACTATATAGATAGGTTTAAGAAAATATAAATATGTGTTGCCCTATGAATAAAAATAGCGGAGTATTTTAATATTTCGTGACCTATTTTAATTGTTTATAACGTGACTTTTCAAGATGAAATAATAAGCTTTTCAGCGGACAACAACATTAACGAGGAAAGCTTATCTGCGAAAACTGTTTGAATTACTGCTGAATAAACCCAGAAGGTGCGGGGAAATTCAGCACCTTTGTTTATCTTCTTTGTTGGTCGCCTGCACAGTACACTTAACCAAACATAAATGAAATGCTATGTTTTAAAACGCTGAGTCAGTGTAATTACATTGAAAGACCCAACTCTAGCAGGACAAAGGTAAACTAATTTCTTTGAGCACAGCAGCATTGCCACTTAGACAAAGTTGTTAAATCTGGAGAATTTCGACGGTAGTTTCATATCTAAAATGTTTTAATAATGACGGCATAGCATAATGCGCTCTTTAACACATACACAACGAAAACTCTTAATAGATTTGGGTAATAGACATGTTAACATTTTATCTATCAAATCCTGACACGAAAATCCTTGTGGGTCAAAGTCCCTTGCACGGTCGCTGTATCCTCAGCCTCCGTCCATAGAGGACATTATGGGTAGAATGCAGTAATTGAGTCGGAATGTTACAGGGACGCTACTGCTCCCGATGGCTTTGGGCGCTAATTTCAGACCTCGGCGCTGTTTTCCGTCCAGTAATCCCCTTAATTGGCCTCAAGGACCTCGAGAGGTCGAGTGCATTTCATGCTAGTTCGCCTTGAAGGAGAAAAATACTCAAGGCGGTAGTGGAAATCGAACACGAGTCCCGTTGCACCTCAGCACTACGAGAGGTAGAATGTATTTATGTACATAATGTATCTGTAAACAAAATTATATGGCAATTTTTGGTTTTCGGTAAATAACCGATGTTAACTGTATGATGGACTATATAAAAAAGATAAAAGCATATTTTAGAACTTTTGTGTATCTGCAAGTAGGGTAGGGGATCCGACCCCTTCAGCTGGCATGGTGCGGGTGCTGTTAACTCCTGGCACTTTTGCCCATATCTAGAAGTATGTCGGGCTAATTGTTTATGTCCTACATTCGGGGATCGGATTGGGCTGGGCTCAGCGAAGTGATGGTCCCGATGTCGGTGGGAGATTAGCTTCGTCTGGGCGGCGATGCCCATGTAGACGTCATCTGTGAGACACCTAAATATACTTTGGTGCCAACCTGGAGAGCTAGACACAGTCGTCACGCCGAGGTTTTGCGGTAGATTCCCCTAGGGTTGACTCGCCCAAGTAGTGCATAGCTGGTCGCTTATAATGACCTTAAAATCCTATTCTCTTTGCTTGGCCAAGATGAATAAATATTTAATAACTTCCCACTTTAGAAACGTTAAGTATTGAAGATTTATACTAATAACAAGAAATAAATCGCAAATGGTTAAACACAAATTCAAATTTATTTGACATAAGCTTGTGCTTTAACGAGCTCTAGATGTGTTGCGTAGTAAGATTTTGTCCATCTGATATGTTTTGCCAGTTATGCAAAAGTCATCCGGAATGAAGAGGACTTCAAAGGCTACTTGAAGAAATTTCAATGTAGTATACATTTTATTTGTCGTGAAATTATATTTATTATGTGCTATTTTAATAATCAAAATCGTTAGAGCCATTTTTGAGAAAATAAAAAAAAATTGAAAACTGTTCAATATAAAGGGTAGTTGGGTTGGAGGGATTTTCTCCAAAAGCTTCGTGTCGCATCTTTGAACAATAGAGAGTTTGGTAGTTATCCGACTTTTCGTTTTTGTTATGCTGTTCACAGACTTGACAAACACACGCGCGCGGACCTTTTATTAAAAATGAATTTTTTGATTTGGGGGACTTCAAAACATGTATTTCCGGTTATATATCGGTATATAAGTTTGGATGGAATAAAATACTTCCCTAGTTAGTATGCGTAGTAGAGAAATTAAAAAAAATGGTTATATGGTTAGTAATATCCAATAGCTATCCGAAATTCTTCTTCACTGGATCAATCCAATTGATGCATAGCCCTGTGTATCTTAATACTTATTTTTGTTATTTCGAATGTCTAAGGCAATCGCTTTAGTTTTTGCAGTAATCAATGACAATTTTTTCAACACTTCCGCATGTTTCGAGCGTAGTACTGGTCCCGAATCCAAAAAAGCAATCGTTCCGATGTGTTGAGCCCAAAACCTTTCCATAGGCTTGCTGACTGGTGAACTGAGTGACAATTGCGGACATCTGACTGTAAATCCATTATAAACAGCTTTATTCCGTAATTTGCGTGCTGTTGCCACATCGATTTGGTATTTCGGCTCGTTCGACCACTTTTCTTTTTAGGAGAAGTTGCTGAAAATATATTAGGAATAGCTTTTGATAGTTGTAAGGGAGCCTATAGTTCGTATTGGGTTATGGCAGGCATAGGAAGCTCGGAAAGTAGGAGAATGGAACACATCTCCACTAAGCAGATTGTATTCACTGGGTGCCAAACACCAATATCAACACAACTAAGAAGCCACCAGTGACATATAATTGTAATGTCTACTGTCTTAAATTGAATACAAATGCATACTTTATTTAGTATAGTAGTCATTTCCTTTACACAAAGTCCAGCATTAATACTGGAAAAGAAATGATAAGATACTGTGAATGTAAGAAAGACATTTTTAAAATGCTCAAAAATATAACTCATAACTGCTAGCACTGAAAACTGTTAAGTCGCAAGTTACCTAGGGATGTCATTCACAATTATACTAAAGCAATTGTAAAGGTACATTATAATGGTAAACAAATATTTGTGTGCTTACAAAATACGTAGTATTACCTGTCTGAAGAATGAATGCAGACGGCCACGACTGGAAGCTTGTGTAAACACAAACAGATAAGCGGTATTACGTCATCACTCACTGCGCATGTTCTGTACAGTTCGGCAATACTGGAATAAACCAGCTGAGTTTCTTCCAGTGAACGGGTTCGAATCAAGTCAAAATACAAACACCGCCACGCGTAGTCATACGCTCACAAAGTAGAAAATTAATATTCATTAGTGATAAAGAAAACAGCAAGTTTAACCTGTTGTGGATCGTTAAGTTTATACCTATTTATGTATGCTGTGCTGATGTTTTTGGTGGTCACACCGTAGTGCAGTATATTCCAGCCTTCCCTGACCGCAAGGTCGTCGGTTCAAACTCGGCGGAGGGCGATGGATTTTTTTTCGGGTGTAAAAAGCCTTAGTATGGCTCCCTTTGGAAGGGAAGTAAAGCCGTTGGTCCTGTGTCGTAGATTTACGGCACGTAAAAGAACCTCAAGCCTGATAGAGAGGACTCTGAGCAAAATTAGCGGTCTTTCACACCCAGTTTAGAATGGGACCCTGAGAATCACAGCAGTTAAACACGTCCATATATAACACGCCATTTATATTTTTTCCCCTGACTGCTCTAAACCGTGCCATCCTACACCGCTCCCCTAACAACTGTATTCTTTCGTCAGACAGGTAGTATGTACAAATATGTGCTGGAAACACAGGAAGATATAAAGTACTTGCAAACTCCTGCACAATAACACAGAGACAACGAGGAGCTTATTCAGCGATACAAAATCATACGCGTCCTTAAAACACGCGGAAAAAAAAAAAAATTACGTACAAAAGTATACACATCAATAGTAAGAACTCTCAAATAGGTCTCTTCTCAATGTTTTATATTCTGGCGACTGACAGAACATTGACACCTCTTATGTTCAAATAAGCGTTCTATTTTTGGTTGAATAGCTTTACTAGTAAGACGCAATATAGAGAGCGTTATTCGGATTTAAATTAGACCGAATTGTTTTACTGTACTTCCTTATCGAAAACAGCTCTTGACATCTACAGTGAAACCAAACATGGACGTTATGCGTCTTCTAAGCGTTTCAAGCTCGGATGTGTGTCCATGGTTAGGAGCACATTAGTTTGGCCTTGTATATGCAGCATCGGAGTTTAGGAATCCATACTGCGCCTCCAATACACACTACAACGCATAGCACTATGTCAGAGGTTAGCAAATTCTAGAATAGTGAAGTAAAGGAGAGGTAGGGTCTACAAAGTTTAATCTAGGCATTTAAAGAAAATTGATTTGCAAGTAAAAGGTTGAAAGAGGAACTCAAAATAACGAAAATAGAAAGTTTTAATGGTTACAGGCACTTATGTTCTTTTTTTTTTACTTTCTCTAGCGCATATGTACAACGTACATAGTAGATAAAGAAGGTATTGTATCCCACCCAAAATTCGATACCGATATTTCACTGGAAATAAATAAGTTTTGAGAAACGCTGAATTAAAAAAAGGCATTTTTAGAAAAAAGGGTTATGTGTGTGTGTGTGTGTGTGTGTGTGTGTGTGTGTGTGTGTGTGTGTGTGTGTGTGTGTGGGGACAGCATAACTCAAAAACGAGAGTCCGAGTATCTCCCAAGGATGCGGCATTCAAGAAAATCGCCCCATCCAAAACAAGCCTTTGCATGGAAAAAAATCGAAAATTATGAATTTCCAAAAAATAACTAACGATTTTGATTAAAATGCAGTATATTTAAGATATTTACACAACAAATAAAATGCATATCTCAAGTTTCCTGGGAATAGCCTCTGAATTTCTCTTCATTCTGAATGTCTTTTGAATAACTGGTAAACCATTACGGACAAAACAAAATCTCACAACACAAAAAATGTAGATCTCTTAAAAAAAAAATACAGTTTATTTCCTTTGCGGCTTTGTTGCAGAGCTAACCGTTTCCGAGATAGTCCTTGTTATTGGTTTCAATTTTATGGTACTTATACTTTTCTCAAATAAGAAGTCGTCCGTGCTTCTTTTGTTTCACTCCATGTCATGTATAGAAGGGGATTTCAATGACAATTGCATAGCGATAGCTTTTTAAAACATTCGGCTATCGCCTTAGCATAATGTATTGCCTTAGTATCATCTTATTTATAAGTAACTAAGTAATAAGACAACTCTGCTAATGTTTATCTATCTCAATTAGCATGAAGTAAAAAGAAAAATAATCTTTTTTAAGAAGTTTGTAGAACAGTTACAGAAAGTCACCAATATTTATAGCTTTGGGGAAAATAGTCTAAAGAGAGGTTTGTCGACAAAGCATTCTGCGCGCATGTCACCACATTGTTGTGTCGGATCGCATCACAGTGAGATAAAGAAAGAAGTTTGCTGCATGAAATTATTTGCTGCTGTTGGCATCTCTGTATACAATTACAATAATGTAATTATTTTATTAAACGCTTGTCTCATGTTGTAGTTTTAATATCAAACTATCTTCCAATAAGTTGTACCTTACTTTAATTCAACTACAAAAAGAGCGAGAAGAATTAGTGCACTAAAATGGCGAGTTCCCTATTAAGGGATAGCATCGACAGCTTAATTTGGGGTACCCCATATTAGGATTTCCTTTACTATTTTATAAATGTTCATGCTAGAAGTATCAATAAGCCTCCAATGTCAGGACATTTTTGTTTGTTTCTGCTAAATCGATGTATAAATCCCGCCTCTCTTCTTTAATAATAATAATAATAATAATAATAATAATAATAATAATAATAATAATTCTAATAATAATATGCAATATAAATGTACATTTTGTGAATTAATTGATTTGTTTTCTTTTCTTTTAAATATATTTAGTAAATAAATCTTGCCAGAAAGAATAATGTCTTGATAATCTGCCTCCCTCCTCAAAGTACCTACAAACTACAGCCCCTTTAAGTGGTTTTCATGAGACCTCTGAAGACCTGTTACTACTAGGAGATCGAAGCGTTGCTGAAAAATCATATTGACCAAACGGTTACGGTTTATCAGATAGGGAAACCCTTTGGAAAGCCTATCTACGTGCAGCCAGTGCAGAAACAGTAAGTAGTAGCTTCCGCAAAACGAGGATATCTCCATTCAACCCCAATATTTTCAGGCCCCAGGATTTTGCAACACATGAAAATGAAACTGAACAAATGCTTCAGGGAAGTGAACATCAGGAAGCTCTTGAATCTACTAATGTGTCACAAATGCTCAATTCACCAGTTTCGCAGGGGAGATAGAGGAGATCCTAGCAACGGACATCAGCCCAATCCCATCACTGAAGCAGAAGGCAAGCTCATCAGGACAAGCCAATTCATTAGAGCTGGGACATCTTGTGTAATTACGCCATACAAAGTTCAGCTGATTGAACACAGGTCAAAGAAGGCCGACAAGACTCTGCCAAAAGGACCTTAGCATTACAAACCAAAGCAACAAGAACAACCAGAAAAGGAAGGAAGCGCGTTACTGAGTCTTCATTACTCTGAAGACGAGGATGACGCTGTGCCACTAGAATCGGATGAGAAGTGGGGAAACGAGAGTGACGACGATGAGCAGAGTGCCTCTATTGTGCAGGCCTGTTCTCGGAGAACAAAGAGGGAGAAATTTGGATAAGCTACTGCAAATATTTCACACACTGTGCAGGTGAAAATTCCAATAAATTCTTCCGTGAAAAGTATATAAGCAAAGGAAATAAATAAAACAATGAACTCTCTAGTTAATAGGGGCACAGAATACCACGCCAGTATTTTAACATTCAACTTTCATGTGGTCGTCAACTAATCACATTGAGAATAGATATTAAGTAATGCAAACTTTAGTACTTGTAATGTATTTAATTAACACTAGAAAAGTCATCCCATATTAGGAACCCCCGTCAAGTTAAACACCACCCTATATTAGGAATCCAATTTGCTATTTTAGAAAATTACATTGTATTTTCACAGCAGTGTATTTAAATTAGGGTATTACACTCTGCAAGGTAAATAAATAGGAGCACACAATCATATTATTTATGTACACAAATCTGTTACTTTTGAAATTATTATAAAAAGAAAAAACGTACCCCATATTATGCTACTTTTCTCTGCATGTTCCAAGGTTGTTGTTTTTTTTTTCAAAACCATACCAAAACTACACTCGATAACTAATTTTACGTAATGAGAGGGAAATTTAGTGAGATGAAATTTTTGTTTTTTAATTTATTTATTTACGGACGCTGGTTAACTACTGTGGTTAACATTAACAGGGTCACATTCTATATTGGACGTGAAAGACCGGCAATTTTGCTCAGAGGAAGGAGGCTTACGGTTCTTTTACGAGCCATAAATCTACGACACGGGACAAGCGTCTTTACTTCCCTTCAAAATGAAGCCATGCTAAGGTTATTTACGCCCGAAAAAAATTCATCGTCCTCCGCCGGTTTTTAACCCTCGACCTCAGTAGCTAGACAACAGCATGATACTCCTACATCACGGAGGATAACCGATATGAACAGGATATGATATTTAGATTACAATAACTAACTTAATTTTAAAAGCTTTTAAGGCACCCTCCCCATTTACCCCCTTGGGCGGGAGGTTATTAAGAAGCCGCCATGTTGCAATAAAGTGTCAAAGAGTGGCAAAGATATAATAAACCGCCTTAACGCCCATTTAGATAGTTAATAGTCTATATCCACCAGAAAGAACAGTGATTTGCAACGCTGAAATAATTAAGCTGAGATTAAGACCAACTCAACATCATTTAACTTAATCTGGCCCGACATAACATGAAAATCCAACCACTGTATTAAAGGGAGCTATTTAGGGTTGACAACGCGAAAACAACTGAAACAGTTTGGCAACGTCAATCCATTCCTTCTGATTACGTTAAGCTTGATATGTGAAAATGATAGCGAATCCCAGAAAGCAATAGGATAAGGTAATAAAAACAACTATCGGTCTCGTTCCCGTTACGCTAAATTCCCTAATTAGACCTCTTAGTTTAGCAGCATTTAACGTAAACGTTCGTTCCATTGCGTTTTAAGTTCGTTGCATTTCCGGTTTTATGAAAATCGGTTGAGGGTTTCCGATTATCCCCTCACCCACACAGGATCATTATTTGACTGAAAACAAAACTAACTAGCTTTACACTGTATTCGAAATAGTCTTTGTAAATACTTAGAATATAGTTATCTTCGATTAATGGAAATGCACACTTCAAGTGTTTACATATATGTTCATTGTCATGCAAAAAAGCAACTGGTATAGTTTGTGCGAAAACCTCGTTAACGTCCGTGAACGTACGATATCGCTTCAGAAGTCGCTACTGTCCTGTGGAAATTAGGGAGTGGCCTCAGCGACCTCATTCAGTGTTTGTTCTATGGCATTTCTCTTGTAACCAATGGTAGCGTACCTGTTATCCAGAGTTGCAATTCAACTCCACATGGAGTAGGTGATACTGACTGTCTGTGGTAGTTTGTCAAAATTCGTCTGGTGCGGAAATAATGTGGAAGTGCTGGGAGACAAAGCTTCCCGTTATTCAAGAAAGTGAGGCATCTCTGACCAGCACCAAGTGCGACCAGGGCAAAAGCGAGCAGCCCCAAAAATTAGCGAGAGAAAGAGAGAGATTGAATTTGTGCAGAGACGCAGTAAAATTGTGAAGTGATGATTAAAATCTACACAAACCCCAATAATATAATAAAATGGTTTGAAAGATCCATAATTTCGTTTAAGGTCATTCGTCTGGAAATCTACAAACTGTTTACAGAATCAGCCCTTCCTATCTTACAAGAATTGTTTTTCATTTGCAGATAGTAAAACATTTCCCACGAAAAAGGTCCGCGAAGAGAAGGGCAATTAATCAGTTTTAATTTACACACGGGACGATAAATAACAGCAAATCACCATGTAATCACCACGAATATTGTAGTGGGGCTACATGTTTTAAAGGAAACTCGATCAGATTCGAGCTAATAGATATTTATAATTCACATGGAAGAGACGTGGGTTTGCACCCGCGATGATATGAAAAACACAATTCAAGAAACACAATATGACGCCATCTTTAAGTGCATGTGTATGCCCAGCTCTTCGCAAAGGTGCAAATAAAATTGACAAAGTGTACTGGGATAATTGTGTCAAATGTATGGAGAAAAGAATCTGAGTGTTTCATTCACCTGACTCTTTCTATCTGTTCCACAAGCAAATTATTCTTACAAAAGATTATTCTTTTATCTACACCATGCTAATCGAGATAAACGTTAGCAGAATTGGTCCCATTACTTACTTTTTAGTAAGCAGAAGGGAAATAAGGGATACATTTGGCTAAGGATAATAAAATATAATAAAAGCTGATCGCTATGTGAAACGATTGAAATTCGATTATCTTTGCATGACCAGGAGTAAAACAAGAGAGATACGAAACGAAAGACGACTTCCCGTTTGAGAAAAGCTTAAGTAATTTAAAATTGAAACCAATCACAATCGGAAACGCTTAAAAAAAAAAGTCATCCAGAATGAAGAGGTCTTCAGAGGCTATTCCCAGAAAATTGAAGATATAAACTTTGTTTGTCAAAAAACATGCGGCATTTAAAAAAAATCGTTAGAGCCAATTTTGAGAAAATCAAAATGTTCGAAAAATGTTTCATATAAAGGGCAGTTGGGGTGGAGGAAAAGTTTCCTGAAAATCTTCGTTTCTTATTCTTAGAGGATACTGAACTTTAATTCCAAGTTTGGTATTTAACCGATTTTTAGTTTTTTAAATATATACTTCTGGTGAAATTTTGGCATCGAATTGTTGGATGGAATGCAATAACTTCTCTACCTACTACATTTTGTACATGTGTGATAGAGGAGGTAAGAAGAACTGGAATGTTCTAACATGGATAATGAAAAGTAGTCCATTATAAATTTAGATAGCGATGAATAGAGAAGCAGCAGTGATGAATAAAATACAGCATCTTTCAAAATGAATTTATTTAAGTTTTATTTATGAGCCCTCTTTAACTGCTGCCGGTCTAGGTCTCCCATTCTATATTGAGCCTAAAAGACTGCTTAACTTTTCCTCAGAGGCCTCTTTATCAGACCTGAGATCTTTTGCGCCTCGTAAATCTATTACACGGGACCAACAGCTTTACTTACCTTCCGAAGGAAGCCATGCCAGAGATATTTACACCCGAAAAAGTCCTTCCCGCTCCGCCGGTTTTGCACCTGCGACCTTGATGTGTGTGCGTGTGTGGGGGGGGGGCAGCATAGCTTAAAAACGAAAAGTTCGCTAAATACAAACTTGGTATTTTAAGTTTATTATCCTCCAAGAATACGACACGAAGATTTTGAAGAAAATCCTTCCATCCCCAACTTTACATGGAAAATTTTTCGGAAATTTTGATTTTGTCATAAATGGACCCAACGATTTTGATTAAGGTATCGTATATTAAAGAATTTACATGACAAAATGCATATCTTGAATTTTCTGGAAATAGCCACTGAAGGCATTTTTATTCTGGGTGAATTTTGTGAAATTTTGCATAACTGGTAAACCGTAAGAGATAAACAAAAGCTTATGTAACAAAAAATGTAGAGCTCGTTAAAACACACAGTTAATATTATATACTTTTTTCGTCGAATTGATCGTTTTTGAGATATTCTTTGTTTAAATACTTTCTCATAAAGAAATTTGTCAACTGCTAGTCATACAAAGCAACTTCAATCACATAGAATCAGCTTTTAAAAGATTTGACTATCGCTTTAGCCTATGGTACTCCCTTATTTCTCTTCTACTTACAAGGAAGCAACTAATAAGACCATTTCTGCAAATTTTTTCACGATTAGCATGAAGTAATAGAACAAATAGCTTTTTAACAATACTTGTTGCAGAGATGTAGAGAAAGTCAAGTGAATGGAACACATCAGATTTTTAATGTCATGTTGGTGGAGAGAAAGTTCCGGAGAACATTGAGAGCACCTTGCAGAATCAAGCGTAAAAAATAGCGCAGTTTCTACTCTGACGAAAAGACCGGAAATACAAGTAGGCGCCACACACGGTTTTCACCGGCAGTTAAAGAGACCGTCTTCCCTTTCAAAGGAAATGAGATATTTCGAGGCGAATCGATTGAAGAAAACGAACATCGCCAACACAAACAAGTTATCGAAGGAGCTAAACCAAGACAAATTGCACCCACTTTACGCAATGAATAAAAGCAACGCTAAAAGTTAGTAAATTCTAAATATACGAGGGCCATCCGGAAAGTAACGAACGATTTGGCATAACTAAATGATGACGAAAGATATCAACATAAAACTTTATTTACAAAGTTTCACTGTGACTTACTGTATTTGTCAACGCAATCTCCATTCTGTCAAGATATTTGTTACATGGTACCAGTTTTTCAATGCCAATGTCATACTTTTCTGCCGCCAAAGAACTTATTCGTTTTTTGAATGCACAAAATGGTCGGCCAATCTTGAATTGCATATCTTGAATTTTCTGGAAATAGCCACTGAAGATATCTTTATTCTGGATGAATTTTGTGGAATTTTGCATAACTGGTAAACCGTAAGAAATAGAAAAAAACTTGCGTAACAAAAATGTAAAGTTCGTTAAAACACATAATTAATATTATATAATTTTTTCGTGGATTTGACCGTTTTTGAGAAATTCCGAACGCAAATGTAAGGTGATAATACAATGTACGAGCTTTAAGTGAGGAAATGGCACATAATTTACGAGTAAGCAAGGTAGAGCCAGTGTGTACAAAAAAGACCGGAGTGGAAGTTCATCAATCGTATGGAGGAGTTGAAAGAAAATGCTGATAAAAGAACTAAGAAAAATCGGTGTTTCACATGACTTTTGGATGGAAAAGGTTTCCTAGCCATGAAAACCTCAAAGTGGCAGTGACATCTGCGTTGAAAAACCGGTACCATGTGACAAATACCTTGACAACAATGACGATTACGTTCAAAAATAGAGTAAGGTGCAGTAACTTTGAAAATAAAGTTTCGTGATCATAACCTTCATTATTATTTAGTTATGTCAAATCGTCTGTCACTTTCTGGATGGCCCTCGTATAAGACGCTTGTAGACAAACTGTACCAAATAGCATTTCGAAAATAAAAGATTTTCTAAAATTTCCCTAGAATCAGGATACAGTTGTTGTTTTACCCCTCTGTCTAATCAAGGGTAAACTTGGTACTGAATTTTGGACAAAATTTCGTAAAATAATTACCGTTTATCATTTTGATGTTAAGATGTTTTCAAGTTGTGTAAACTTCATTATCTCGCAATATTGGTGTCATTTTATCACTTTAAAATGTTTCTCATTATACCTTTTTCTCCGATTTATTTCAAATGTTCAATACTTAATATAAGACGCTTGTATTTGGATCTAGATTGTTTTACAATTTCATACATAAGCATTTTACCTTCATTTTATTTCTTCAGTAAATACTTTAAAGATACACATCGTTTAATATTTGGTTGTTACAAACTACATTTTAAGAAGAATATGTAAAATTTAAAAGTTATGGTTTCAAAATATTCATCATTTGGAGGATTTCACACGAACTCATTTTCCCTCTTTTAAAACGCATTTTTTCGGGGGGAAATTTAGCAAAATAACCACGACAATTAATTTTCTATTAAGATGTGTAATAAATCCACTTCATGTTAATCACGACAAAACTAATTTTATTATATACTTCCTTGTAGTTTCAAGGCGAATACCGAAATACACTAGGCTAAGTATTACTCTACTCTTTTAAGAGCGGATCGCTACGTGATTTTACTAAAATTCCGTTTTCTTTGCATGACCATGTGGAGAAAAAACGAGTAATGACTTCCAGTTTTAGACAAGCATAAAGGAATTGAATATTTATTACAATAAGAAACAATTAAAACATGTATTGGATATAAATTGTGTGCCATCACGAGATCCACATTTTCTTTTGTGTAATAAGATTTTATCTATTTATTACGGTTTACTAAATGCCATCTAGAATGAAGAGGAATTCAGTGAATGTTCCCAGAAAATTCAAGATATACATTTCATTTACCGAAAACATATTTTAAACATTTTAATAAAAATCGTTAGATTCAGTTTTCAGGAAATCATCAAAATTGTCTAAAATTTTCCGTGTATGGACAGTTTGTGGTGCGGGGATTTTCTTGAACATCTTGGAGTTGCCTCTTCTGAAGTTGTAGAAATTAAATACTAAGTTTGGTATTTAACCGAGTTTTGTTTCTTGAGTTATTGTTTACTGATGCACACGCAAACACCCAAAGACACACACTCGGATTTTTTTAAACTTTATTTTTGGATTCAGGGAACCTCAAAACATATACTTCTGTTTAATCTCCACATCGAATTTTGGGGTGGAATACGACAATTCGTCTTCTTGGCATACGCAGTAGAGAAAGTAAAACTGCGTATGGTGCGCTATTAGCGAAGAAAGCTTTATATAGCTATTTTTTCCTGCCACTATTGATCCATTAATAACAGATATCTCGAAAACGGCTTACATCACAGAAGAGGTTATTTGAAATAAATATGTTTTAAAAATCTCGAAATTCTTTGTGTGGCGAGTTTCAGACTGTCGCTCAATGTTTACTGCTTATACAAAGTTCCTTACGAATTAAAGAGTATTTCACAGGCTCTTCCCACAAAATTCAAAATGTACATTTTATTCCTCATGAGAATGTCTTTAATATATAGTATGTTAATCGAAATCGTGAGGCATTTTGTGAGATATCAAAATGTTTGAAGAATATTCCATATAACGCATAACTGAGGGGGGGGGGATTCTAAAAAAATCTTCGTGTCACATCCTGGGAAGATATTCATTTCCTGTCCTTATCCTTCCGTCCTTTCTTCGTTCTTTCTCTATATACCCTCTTTACACACCCAGGACGTGCAAGCCTGTGCCTGGGGTCAGACGCCTGTTAAGGAGCGGAGGCTCTGGATTAGAGAGAAGCTAGGACGGGAGAAGTGCATGATATGAAATGACGGTGAAGTGGATAGTGGGAAATATGGATAAATTGGTGGAATGAATGACGGGGAAACTCACTCAAACGCCGCTTCGCCCATCACAAATCCCACATTGAACGTACCCTAGGATCGAACCCACCTAGGTGAGAAGCGAATGGTCGAACTACCTGGGCACGGCGCCGCCATATCCTTTGAAGATACTGAACTTAACTAACACTTTGGTATTTTAACGACTTTCGGTTTTGAGTTATGCTGTTCACACATAGATCTTTTTTGATAAAATATTTTGATCCAATATTGTATCACCTTTAATTTTCTTAATAAATTCATTTCTGTAGTTCGTATACTTTGCTGCTGCCACCCCTCCTAATTCCTTGGACCCTTTTAAGTATCTATGGCAATTTCGGATTCTTTGACTGAAAGGCAACTGATAGTGCTTTACTCGTTTAACTGTAGATTTTGCTAACGTTGACTTTTTACTATTGTTTCACATTAAACACTTTCATAATCTTAAAACACGTGAAAACTATTTTTGGCCAGGATTTTGCCACGAATACTCCACTGTCCGCCGCGTGCATTGATTGCATGCAGGAATAAGAAAGAATGGGAGTGATTTTCGTTTAGGAACTCCGAGGCGAGCTGATATGTAGGTTTGAACCTAGGTTCTTTCCTATACGCCCTCATTTAGCTTTGTACGAATTTGTAACTTTCTGTGAATATAAAGCAGACACAAAACGTACTCTTGCACAATAGTAATAGCTACCGCTAGGTGTGCCTGATGTTCAATGACACTTCTGTGACGTGGAGCTTTCAGCATGATGCGGTAATACCCAACTCATCTTGTTCAGTACAAAGAATAACCAAATAAAGCCCATCCAAATCATCCTCACTCTCCATCTGTTCAAGAGAGGGGAAAAGAGAAGTAAGATAGGGGGGCCAAGAGATTAGAAGTTATCAGAGCTCGGAGGCGGTCACGTATTACCTGTCTGAAGAATGAATGCAGACGGCCACGAGTGGAAGCTTGCGTAAACACAGATAGGCAAGCGGGGTTACGTCATCACTCCCGGTGCATGCCCTGTCCAGTCTAGTCGGTACTCCGGCGCTGTATACCCTTTTTCCAATTTCCTAACCTTTTTACTGTGTTTACTGTTTGATTTTTTTTTTTTTTCTGATACACTCACACATACACATTTCATACACATATAAACACCCATGCCCAAGGCGGGACATGAACCCACGATCCCCCAAAGCGAGACACTTTAGCGAGCGTGGCCATGGGGACTGGCTGTACAGTTCGACAATACTAGAATGCAGCAGTTGAGTATCTTACAGTGGACGGGTTGGAATCAAGACAAAATATAAACACCGCCACGATAGTCATACGCTCACAAAGTAGATAATAATTAATACGCATTAGTGATAAAGAAAACAACAATTTAACATGTTGTGGATCGTTTAGATCATTCCTGCTTACTTATGCTGTGCTGATGTTTGGATGATCAGACTGTACTGCTCCATATTGCAGCCTTCACTGACTGCTCTAAACTGTGGCATGCTACATCAGCGACCTCCCCTAACAACTGCATTCTTTCTTCAGACAGGTAGTAGTACACACCGCATTGTAAATAATCTTGTAAGCTTATCTTGCAAGAAAGTATATGCACTAACAAATAGCAATCGAAATTGCTACGATTTGAACGGGGTTTGAAGTACGCGCATGTAAAGGTCACTTTCTCATTGTGTACCAGTACTCATTAGTTGAGACAGAAGGTATACATTGATTTATTTGTTTCATTTGTATAGACCCTTTAACTTTTATGGTCATATCGGGGCTTAACTTGTTAAACTACTCGTTGTCTGTAGGTTATTAACGTTGGATTAATCATTTTTATTTGCAAACACACGCACATTTATTCTCACATGCTTATTTTCAGATTTCTCTATGGGGGATAGAGAATGATTCCGGTTAAAAGCGAACTCCCCGCCCCAGCCGGGAATTTAACCCGGAACCTCAGGATGAAGACATCTCGCTGACCACTCGACCACGCAGGTAGTCAACGCATACACTTTTGTAAACTACACATCATTCTGACTGACAAATGAAGATGTTTTATAAAATTAGATTTAAGTCATGTTCATGCAGAGCTCCCATTATTACACTGTATCTGCTGTCCACTCGAGTAATTTTGGACCAAACCTGTTTTAAATTTCGTATTTTCTTTAAATATACCACTAACAACGAACCACTCTCACATTGCTGTTACAGACCATTTGCAAAGCAGTATATCTAATTATTTTCATATAGCGGTGTTTAAAAGCATTAAACGAGGGAACACAACAAAAATGTGCAATTTTAAACCCTTCAGCTAAAAATAACATTTATATATACCACATCCTGTGCACACAGCCAGGATGTATATTGTCACATCCTGGCTGTGTGCACAGGATGTGGTAGTATTGTAATTTACAATTATCATAATGTTGGCGACATTGCGAGCTTGATTATTCATTAAAACCACGGGAAGCGTGGCAATTACTCTCTTTTATAATGTGTAATTTGGATGTAACAGTTGTAAAGACGGAGCAGAGGCTCCTCTGGGACGCCAAGCTTGGCCTCGCGCCAAGATGGTGGCATGTATTAAGTAAAAGGTAACAATATATTTGCTATTGATTTTTAAGTGTTTGTTTTTACGTTAGTAGCTTAGTTTATACATCGTCGTCCTTTTCTGAATTAGGCTTTCACCTATTGTATAGGATTTTGCATATGAGGGTGTCTTCCCCCATGTCCACCCTTAGAAAAAAAATATTTTGTCTGTCTCACCTCTCAGCAGCCAGCGGGTCCCTTGATTAATATAGGATTTAAATGGGGGTGTATATATATTTATTTGTTTATTTTTGAGGCGCCCATCAATGGAAAATAAGAAACATAGCGGTCTTGCGCTTAGATACTTGTATTCTCGGTGCGGACAAACTTCATTTATCAGCGCCTGGCATAGCCGCAGGCTGCTGATCGTTGAGCGAAAGGCAGACCTAAAGTTAGATGTTACATTTATAACTTTATACCTTTTTTCCTCCTGAGAATAGGGATAAAGCCGACAAGTGGGTAATTTTATTTTCGGAGTATCTTCACTATTAAAATCGCAATTCAATCTGCGACATTAATGTGACAATGGTCCGTTGTAAGTGGAGCTAAGTCGGACAGCTTTCTGCTATGCGTACAAATAAATCTGAAATTTAACACCAACTTGGGTCTATCTAACCCCACATAAATTTATATTAAAATATATAATTATTGTTCACAAACTCACGTTAAAGGTATTCATGGTCATTATCCTCGCAGCAACTGCCTTTTATCGTTACCCTGATACTACTGATAGTAGGTTTCTTTGTCATTTCGCTTATTTTGCCCTTTGCATGTAATACACGTACAAAACCTTATATAATTAAATCTAATTGGCCAGAATATTTCTAAGGCCTGTTACGGTTGTCACTGCACATCCAAGACCATGGACGTTTATTGATGAAAATCAATAACAGTTTTGTTTCCGTTTTTAAATACCCTGAAGGTAATTATCCATAATGATTATTGAGCCCTTGATGTGATACGTTGTACCTGTGAAGTAATTAGATGTGGCATAAGTACCTTCTATTGCAACTTGGAAGGCCTAAAGAAGAGGCGGCTCAAAGGTCTCGCATCGAGTGCACAAGCGTTTAACCATTGAGCAACCCCATTCACAATGAAATATATGCGCAGACACACCATATACGCAAGCCTTTGCAGCCATGTTATTCAATGGAAGCATTCACATAGTCACATAAGGCGCTACGTAATGCAAGAGGTTGGGAACTCCAAGCTCTAAGGTTGCGTAGTGTGCATAGAAGGAATAACTCTGAGCAGCACACGATCGCGAGGTGAGATTTTGTCATTTACAGGCACTTCAGCTGTAAAATCTGAAAGCTCGCACGGTGTTTTGCTTCATAGCCAATGCCGACTGGCTTCTCACACCCCACATTCACGACAGACATTCTGTATTCAATTACCACGTGGTCATTAATCAGTAATCCACTTTCATTTGCGAAGATGGGAAGGCAAATTATCTTTAGAACAACGTATATTTATATGTAAATGTTTTATGTACGAATCGGTTCGTCACGATTATGATTTCATCCTGCAGTTTCCTGTTCAATTACCTTCTTCCAGAACTTTTATTCGAGTTCTTGTGAATAAATTCGAGGCTACTGATTCAGTGCAAAACAATCCATCGAGAAATACAGTGATAAGACAAGAAAAATTACACGAACATCTTGAACTTTCGCCACGAAAATTACTCACAAGTTACAGAAACTTAAGGAAAAACATACGAACTGAAATACGAAACATTACAATGGCTCAGATAAACTGTATAAATATAAACGTGTTTACTCCGTGCCATGCTTATTTAGCAGCAGAAGGGCGATATTTCTAGCATTTACTATGAGGTAAGATAAGATTATTTTTTATATATTTTATGCGTCGGTTTACAGGAATAGACATTTAAGTAGCGAAGAAAGAGAACTGGCACAGCCGGCTGTAGCATGTCGTGCTACCCACATGTAAAAGCTCCTGCGAGCGGTGAGGTTTTATACCGAAAACCCTTTGCTTTACAAGCATGGCCGTGCTGACGCATACGTTGATCCGTTGCTTGATTGCTGCATTTATAGAGAATGAATGCATTTTCGTACTGGATATTATTGATTATATTGTTCGATCTGAAACTTGTGATACGCTCGGCAAGTTTCCGCATTCAGTTTTCGAATCTGGAAACCAATGCAAAGTTTTGGCGTTGCCTACGTCTACATTGTCTTGCCCTTATCCCGTATTATGTTGGTGACACGGCTTCACTGACAATACAAAAACACCCGAACACCTTCGGTGCAAGGTTGAAGAACATGTTACGGAACTGAATAACCACATATTATTAGTTTTTCGAAGGGGTTCCATAGAATCATTTCAACGAATTTTAAAGCCGATATAAGGTAGAGCATCTGCATGTTTGAAGAGCTGTCAATTAACACCGAATGTGACATTCAAACAATCTGTGGCCATGGTTTTTCAGGGTTTTGAACATATATACATATAGCTTCAGTTAGTTGGTTAAGAGAGATCACGTGCAACGTCCGTACTTGGAATACCAAACATTTTTACATCGCAACGGACAGAATAAATATATCCGTTTGTGTTGCTGGAGACAATAGCTGACGTATATTAAACATTGACATGTATAGTTTTGTACATGCAACAAGGAAAAAATACGACACATGATAGACGAACACACATGTGGCTCCTCTCCTAACTGTAAAATAATAATATCATAAATTTACTTACAAAATAATTTAATATCTCAACGCACGCTATTTCCAAAAGGGCATCAGAGGGTTCATCTAAGAACTTCCAGGCAAAAAGATATAGATTTAAAATAGGAGGTAACACAGGATGCAGATAATGACTATATTAATCTCATCCAAGCTTGGAAATTACATTTCAATTGTGTTTCTCTCAAAACTTATGCTTTCAGACGTCTCAATTTACGGCAGTAGGTATAGTTAAATAAACAGGAAAATAATTGCAAAGGTTGAGACAGATTGAACTCATCCAACTCCTGTTCCACTCACGCTAATGTGGAAGAAACACTAATTCAGTAGAGTTGCAGATACCAAGATGCCAAATACTAAAGGAATAGTGCGGCACAAAACATGGTAAATTCATGACGAAACTAAACAGGAATCATGCAAGATTTGTGGCGGGATTATGACCGGACATAGGAACTTGAGGCAACATCTACACAAATTTGGGCAGGCTGATCCAATTCTAGTCGTCTGAGTCAGAGTAGCCGTGAGTACTCAGCCACAAACTAGGAAACCAGACTAGAGGGGAAGACGATAGCTAAGGCACTCTAAAGAGGGGTATAGTCCTCCGCCATTTAATTCAAGAGCAGCTTAAGAAAATCAAATTTCAGATTCTCCTTACATAGCAAATGCTGGTAAAGGGATGTCGTTCCATGTTTTACAAAGTTTATTTACAATATACTGAGCTGTTGGGCACCAAATTGTTCCCAAGAATCTCTTAAAGGGCGCGGATTATTCCGGTTCCTGACTGTTGATTCAAGAAAAGAGCTCGTACTCCAAAATTTCAGGCGCGATGTGTGCAACCAACTCCTTGGCTATGTTCTGCGGGGTAACTATCAGTCCTTGCCACAAAACAACAAGCTACAGGTATGTTTTTTCTTTCTTTTTTTTCTATTCATTCTGGTGTACATTTCAATGTGCTGTGGCGGATTTAAATGAAAAGAGAATTAAAATGCATAGAAGTGCAGCCCATAGCCCGTATGTCCTCAAAGTTACATTTAATATTTTGTATTACACCACAGTTATTTTATGCTGGCCTGTACCCAAGTACGGTTTTCTATTGAAATTTTCACGCAAACATAAATTTTAATTTCGAAAACGGATATATATTAAAACAGCGTATTTTATTTTATTTCGTATGCTTTAATCTTATTAAGATCAGTGAGATGTTGTGTTGTTCAGAAGCAAGTCTAAATATGTTGTGCTGCTTTTTATTATTTTCTCTACACGTACTACATACATGATTATAGAGAAAGTGTTGCATTGTGCCCAAAAATTCGATACCGAGATTTCACCGGAAATATATGTTTTGAAACCTCCGGATTCCCAAAAAAAAAAAAAAAAAAAAAAAAAAAAAAAAAAAAAAAAAAAAAAGGATAGAAACATTTCCGTGTGTGTCTGTCTACGCCTGCGGGCAGCATAACTCAAAAACTAAAAGTCGGTTAAATACCAAACTTGGTATTTAAGTTGAGTATCTTCCAAGGATGAGACACGAAGATTTTAAAGAAAGTCCCCCACCCCTAACTATTCTTCACATGGAACTTTTTTCGAAAATGTTATTTTCTAAAAAAGGACTAACGGTTTTGATTAAAATGCCTTATGTTAAATATATTTTTATGACAAACGAAATGCATACACTGAATTTTTGGGAACAGTCTCTGAAGACCTTTTCATTTCGGATGCCTTTGGTACAACTGGCAAACCATAAGAGATAGAAGAAAAGTTACTCCACAAAAATGAAGATGTCATTAAGACACACAATTAATGTTATTTATATTATATATATATATATATATATATATATATATATATATATATTTGTAGAGCTAATCGTTTTCCAGATATTCCGGATTAAACATTTTTTTTTTCTCACATGGGAAGACATCTTTCTTCTCGTTTCACGTTTGTTTACTCCTGGCAGAATGGAATTTCAATTTTTTCACATAGCGACTGGCTTTTATAGGACTTGACTATCGCTTTAGCCTAGTGTACTCCCTTATATCCCTTCTACTTACAACGAAGCGAGTAATAAGATTAATTCTGCTTATGTTTGTCTTGATCAGCATGATGTACAAAAAAGATTAATCTTTACAATAAAAGGTTTGTTTGCGGAACAGCTAGAGAAAGTCATGTGAATGGAACACATCAGATTCGTTTCTTTGTTCTATGCGATACGGCATTTATGAACAAATGACGAAATTATTACATAAAACTTAAACGACTTGTTAAGTTTAGAATATTATTTGACATTTATGGATATGTAATGAAAACTTGAAAATATTAGACACATAAGCGACCTGTTAAATTGAGATTGGCCCAGAAAAGCATAATATTAAATACAAAGTTAAACGAGAATTTTAATATGCGGCAGATTTGCTTTCAGTTCAATTAGTTTAGTATCTGTGGTAAATTAGTGTACAGTACATGTGAAACAGGGTAGAGGAACGAGATTTTTTTTTTCTTTTTTTACTTTCTCTAGCCCCGTATGTACAATGTACATAGTGGATAGAGAAGGAATTGTATTGCACCCAAAATTCGAAACCGAGGTTTCACCGGAAATACATGTTTTAGGACCCCCTGAATAAAAGAAAAACATTTTCAGAAAAAGGTCTGTGTGTGTCTGTAGACAGCATAGCTCAAAAACGAAATCATGGTTAAATACCAAACTTGGTGTTTAGGTTTGGTATCTTCCAAGGATGCGACACAAAAATTTTAAAGAAAATCCCCCCACCCCTACCTACCCTTTAGATGGAAAAGTTTGCGAAAATTTTGTTTTTCTTAAAATGGCTTTAAAGATTTTGATTAAAATACCATATATTAAAGCTATTTCCATCAAAAATAACATTTATATCTTGAATTTTCTGGGAATAGGTTCTGAAGACCTGTTTATTCTGGATGAATTTTGCTGAATTTTGCATAACTAGTAAACCGTAAAAGATAGACAAAAGCTTAACATACAAAAAAAATGTAGATTTCGTTAAAATACACAATTTATGTCTTATACATTTTTTTTTACGTGGAGTTTGCTGTTTTCAAGATATTCCTGGTTATTGGTTCCAATTGTAAAATACTTATATTTTTCTCAGACAGCAAGATTCCGTTTTTCTTTTGTTCTGCTCCTGGTTAAGCAAAGAAGCGATTTACAATGAAAATCGCATAATGAGAGCTTTTAAAACATATGATTATCACTTTAGCGCGTTCCTTTTGTTTCTTTCTTCTTATAAGGAATTGAGTAAATAGGAACATTCTGCTAATGTTTATCTCGATTAGCATTGTGTGGAAAGAAGAATAATCTTTTGTAAGAAGCTTGTAGAGCAGCCAGAGAAAGTCATGTCAGTGTAACACATCTGAATTTTTAATCTGAGGCTGCTTCACTTTTACCTCAAATGGTTTTGAAGTCACGGTATATTGTTCAAATCTTAGCAAATTTTAAAGATAAGATATACACCGATAAGGCAACTAATTTAATACGTAAAAACACAAACTTTCAGACTTACATTCACATCTGCTGTGGCTGAAACAGTCACTTTGATGTAGATATATTTTTTCTACAAGAAAGAGGTCAAATACCACAAGGAAAGCGCTATTACATAAATAAATACTGTGAATGAAGAAGTAACTGATAAGAAGAAAATCTGATGTGTTCCATTCACATGATTTTCTCTAGCTATTACACAAACAACTTTCCTTACAAAGGATTATTCTTTTATCTATGACATGCTAATCAAGGTCAACATTAGCAAAATTGTCTTATTACTTGCTTCCTTTTAAGTAGAGGGTCAAAAGGGAATACGCTGGGCTAAATCGATAATCAGATCTTCTAAAACCTGGTCCTATGTGAAACAATTTAAGTTCGGTTCGCTTTGCATGGCCTGAAGTAACACAGTAGGGATGAAATGAAATGTCACCTCCAGTTTGCGAAAAGTTGAAGTAGCTTATAATACAAACCAATAATAAGGAATATTTCGTCAAAGGTATATGACAAATTATGTATTTTAACGAGATCTAAATTGCTTTTTATTGTAGGAAGTTTTTGTCTGTCTCTTACGGTTTAACCGTTATGCAAAATTCTGCAAATCCCATTCAGAATAAGAGGTCTTTAGAGGATATCTCCAGAAAATTCAAAATATGTAGTTTATTTGTGATATAAGTATCTGTAGTATACGGAATTTCAATCAAAGTCGTTAGAGCTATTTTTGAGAGAAACAACATTTTCAAACATTTTTCCATGTAAAGGGGTTTGTGGTGAGGGGATTTTCTTGAAAATCTTCGTGTCGCAACCTTGCAAGATACTTAACTTAAATACCAAGTTTGGTTTTAACGGTCTTTTTGTTTTTGAGCTATGCGGCAGGCACGCACGCGCGCGCGCGCGCGCGCGCACACACACACACACACACACACACACACCAACACACACACGGACCTTTTTGTAAAACTGCTTTTTTCATCACTCAGGAGAGCTCAAAACATATATTGCCGATGAAATCTCGACATCTAATTTTTGATGCAGTACAACACCTTCTCTATCCACTGTGTACATTGTACATACGGCTACAGAAAGTAAAAATAAAATAAACGTTGGTAATCCTTCAAATTAGATGTGTCTAAGATTTAGGTTGTTTCGCTGTTACCAGCTTCAGTTGTTACATACTATTACACTTGTTTGTTTATTTTGATTTAAGGCTTGCGATAAAGAGAGAGAGATAAAAAAGGTTTGTAATAACGGCCGGCTACAGTTATCGGAACGGTTTTGAACCAAACTGTCAGACGATTACACCTGGTGTTTAGAGAGCCATAGTAACAGTCAATATTCACTGGGCGAAAGTCATAACACAACATTTCAACACTTGTTTTAGCCCCGACAATAGCTTGCCCTCAATGATGAAGGGTATTGCTTACTGTAGGAGTACAGTAAGCAATGCGCTTCATCAATAGATCTCAGCTATCAGTATCAGCTAGGGAATAAAGTTGCGCTAAGCCTCAACTACCCTTTACATGGAACATTTTTTGAAAAATTTGACTGTCTCAAAAATACCTCTAACGATTTTGATTAAAATGCCATATTCTATGATGTTTTTATGACAAACGAAATGTATATCTTGAATTTTCTGGGAGTGGCATCTGAAGACCTCTTCATTCATGAATGACCTTTCTATAACTCGGAAACAGTAAGATATAGACAAAACTTATATGCACAAAAATGTATATCTCATTAAAACTCATCCTACAGCCTGAAGGAACCAATAATGTCCTTCAGGCTTAAGATACACCAAGTAGTGCACTTCGTACAATTTATTGGCTATTCTCGGATTTTTCTAGGGAATGTGAACCTCAGAATGTCTGGTCTTAATACTTCTGAGATGAAAATGTATTTTGCAACACACTGAAACTCATAAAATCACACAAACTGTGCAAATCATTACCATTCGAGGTTAATGTGTTTCAATTGGAAATAGCTTCAAATCCATTTCAAGATTCCTCTCAGGGATATCCGCCTCTCTTCCTAATAATAATTCCTGAGCACGTTTGCGGTGTCTACGGGGGACTCTAATGGAATGTTCGCAGCGAGGCGTTAACACTTACTACAGCTTTAGCATAATGGAATTCGCTTTAAGGCAATGCATCTGTGCAAGTTGACCAACATTTTTGAATAATTAATTTTTATTTTCTCTACTTAGTACACAGATAAGGAAGGTATTCCATTACACCCAAAAATTCCAAAGAGGGAGTTCACTAGAAACAGGCATTTAGGGTCCTCTAAATCCAATATAAATGTACTTTTACTTTCTAAACACGTATTACGTACATAGTATAGAGAAGGTATTGTATTGCACCCAAAAATTCGATACCAAGATTTCACCGCAAACACGTTTTGGGACCTCCTGAATCCAAAAAAAAAAAAAAAAAAAAAAAAAAAAACATTTCTAGAAAAAGGTCCGTGTGTGTCTGTTATTTATTTAAGGTCGGTATCTTCCAAGGATGCGACACCCTCAAATACCCTTTACATGGAACAATTTTCAATTTTTTTGATTTTCTCATAAATGACCCTAACGATTTTGATTAAAACTTCGTATATTAAAGACATGGATGATTTATGCGGAATTTTGCATAAATAGTAAACCGTAATAGATAGAAAAAAACTCAGTGCACAAAAAATGTACAGCTCGTTAAACCACACAATTTGTCATATGCCCTTTTTTCCTGGAGTAGACCGTTTTTAAGATATTCCTTGCTATTGGTTTCAGTTTTAAAATACGTAATACTTTTCTCATATGGGAACTTGTCAACACCTGACCACGTAAAGAATCAGATTTTTATACCACAGAAACCACATTTTAAAGCATTTGACTGTGGGTTTAGCCTAGTGTATCCCCCTATTTCCCTTCTACCTATAAGGAACTTAGTAATAAAGCCGTTTCTGTTAATGTTTATATCAAGATTAACATGAAGTACATTGAAGAATAAACTTACTGTCAATAATTTGTTACAGAGAGGTAGAGAAAGTCATGTGAATGGAGCACATCATATTTTTTAAATAGTATTTTTGTATATGTGTATGTGTCCGTCTGTGTTTCTGTGAACAACATAACTCAAAAACTAAAAATGGGTTAAATACCAAACTTGATAATTAAGTTAAGCATCTTCCAAGGATGCGATACGAAGACTTTCAAGAAAATCCCCCACACCAGACTACCCTTTACATGGAAACATTTCCGAAAATGTTGATTGTATCAAACATAACTAACGATTTTGATTAAAATGCCATATGTAAGATATTTTTTTGAAGATATTTTCTGGTAATAGCTGCTGAACACCTGTTCATTCTAGATGCCTTTTGCATAGCTGGTAAACCGTAAGAGACAGACAAAATCTTTTTGCACACATTAAAACACATAATTTAGGTGTACAAATCTTTTTACGGGTTTAGCAACTTCCGAGAGATTCCTTGCTTTTGATTTAAATTTTAAACTACTAAAACTTTTCTCAACTGGGAATTTGTCATTCTTGTTTCTTTTTATTTTGCTCCTGGACATGAAAAGAGAACCGAGTTTCAATCACATAGCGAACATCTTTTAAAAGAATTGGCTATCTCTTTAGCCTAGTGCATTCCCTTAGTAGTAACTAGAATAATAAAGTTTTGTAAGAATGGTTTGTTTCAGAATAGGTAGACAAAAGCATATGAATGAAACAGATCAGGTTTCTTCTTAACAAAATAATATGAATTCTAAGCTATAATAAAATGCTCAATTTTTTACACATAGTGCACTTGAACTATTCATTAAATGAAGTAATTGGTGCACAGGTGCATGCCCAACTTTAAACCTTGATTTTACCAAAGTTTTTCGCTATTTTTCACACTCAAAATGCTCCACATGATACAATTTTTTACTATTCTTTTATTCAAAATACTTGTAGTGCCTAACAAAAGTATATTAAAGAAAATGATAATATACATTTCGATGTAATGTTCCAATGTGAAAAATAATTATTAACTTTTAAACAATTATGGGTTTTTGAGAGTACAAAAAGTAACGATTTTCTATAATAATTGGGGGTTGGGGCATAACACAATATCATAATATATTTATTTGTATACTCGTTTAAAATATAAGTAAGCTTTGACTTTAATATTTTTAAAAATGCATAGTTTGTAGCATTTTACTATAAAATGAATTTACAGGAAAGAGAATTATTACTTAGATAACCATACTAGCTAGAATTTTTAATTCTTAACAAAGAATCTTACATACATCCTACAAATATAACAGATGCGTTGCATTACGTTAAAAATCTTTCATTTTCGTTAAATTTTCTCAAATGTCGGTTAACTGTTCTATAAGTTAGTGTCTTTTACATACAAAAACTAACGTGTTACATTCACATGACATTCCCTATCAACTTATTCTAGTTTAATATAGCTTCTACGGACAATCATTAAGAAAGTCTATTTCTCTATCTGTTTCATGTCAGTCGAGATAAAACTCCATAGAAATACTTTCATTACATATTTCATTGAAGGTATATGCTGACTGGAGGAAATCCAATCGATGGTCAAATGTTTAACAACCGGGTCAATATACGCTGGTCTTGAAATTCCTTTCTCTTTCCACTACATGACATGAAATAACTGAATAGCGACAGCACTTTAATATGAGAAAAGTATTTAACAATTAAAACCTAACAGCGAATATCCATGAAATGGATGATGTCACCAAAAGTCGTCAATTTAAAGAGATCTACAACTTTGTAGTCTCTTTTTGCCATTTCTTATGGTTCACCTGATATACAAAATGTTATTCAAATAAAGAAAGCTTCACAGACTATACACAGAGAATTCAACACATATAAGGTGTCCCAGATTTCTACCGCACAAATTGGCAGGATTGCAGAGGAGTTAAAGGTAAGTAGTTTGAGGGAGAAAACCTATAGGCTATGGGTTCCAAATTATTTGCTGCAGCATAAAATGTATTAACGGTTAGCACGCCATAACCATAAAGCTAGTTAAGAATTATGTACTAGAAGGGAAAGTACATTCTACCTTTTCATCTGTGCGAATAAAAAGAGAGTTTGAAAAATAATACAATATCCGAAGAACAAAATACTAACAGGTTACCCAGCGGAACTGTTCGATGTGGCAATCTGCAACATCCCTGCAAATATTGCATCTATTTTCTGTTCGGCGGTGTTTTAGCTAGTGGGATGGGTACCCTTCCAAGCAGTTAGGGGTTTAGCAAGTGATTGAGGTAGTGTTTTCTAAGTCTGAAGCAAACGAGGAATAAATGCGTGTGCCAGAGTGGAAGAAGCAAGCACTGTTGCCGATAATATTTGTCTGTTCACTGTCTGATTCCTGTAGATTTTGAAGACTCGTCATCGGACTCTGAGCACAGTATTTCAACACTGTTGACTGTTTTGCCCGCGCGGAACGAGTTCAGCATCTGTGTACCCCTCCCACAGGTTAAAGTGTTACTTGAGCGATAAGCCACCCCAGCCCAATAGCTATAACACCACTGAACAGACAGTACGAAGCTCAATGCCGTGAGACCACTGTGCTGAAGTGGTTAGAACATAGACAAACCCAAAGTGCCGCTGTTCGAAACCTAGGAATAACAGTTTTTTTTTTTAATTTATTCCGCTGCTAAAATCATAGTTTAGCTTCTAGGTTCAAAATACGCATTAAATAAATGTTTTCAAAAAAACCTAATGGTTTTATTCCATTAATCCACGCAGGTTCCTTGACAAACGATTACTGCCCTGAATATTGAATGCTACGTTAATTTCGTTCAATATCTTCAAAGTAACTTGTCCTGGAGGGTTTATCGTCTTGGCTTAAAAAACATAAACCAAGCGTATTAGTGCCGGTCAAATGGTGTACATCTTTGAGAAAAACATAAAACAACTAAATGCTCGAAAATTTAGAGAGAGGTGCGATCTTACTATTATGGGACAAGCACTATACCGACTCACCCACGAGTATGTTATGGTAGACCTCTCAGGCCAACTGCATATGAGCTGAACGGTTATCACTGGCGTGCGCACCGTCAATTTTGCGAAAATTGCAAGTCCAATAGTTTTACATACGTATCATATTGATTGTGCACCAATTCTGCATTCCTTCTACTACTCGCATACAAATGAGGCATTCTGAATGAAAATAAGACACACGCATTCGTATTGTTTTAAATTACGGCCACCATGTGCGATCCAGAAAACATGCCATAACTTTGACATTTGGCACAAGGGACAATAGGTTCCCCATCTCAAAGTGTCGACCTAGGCCCACTCTACAATTCTTCGAAAGTGTGCGGTTGAATTCTGGGACACTATATATTTTGTTTGTCACCTAAATATCTTAAACATATGGCATTTTAATCAAAATGGTAAGAGCATTTTTGTGAAAATGCAAATCCTGAAATTTCTGAACCTCACTACCAAGTTTGGTGCTTCTCGAACATTTCGTTTCTGAGGTTACGCTATTCACATACGAGCGCGCCCGCGCACAATCACGGACCTTTCTTCTTAGAATTCTTATTTATTTATGTATTTATCTGTTCATTCTGGGGCCTCAAAACATGTATTTCTAGTGTAGTCCTAAGATAAGAGGAACTGTCCAGGAATAAAATCTTTGCCATGGAAGCAACGCAAAAACTATTAGGCATTTTACAATAAAAATGTAATGTTTTGCATATCACCAGTTAATTCTACAATCTTTAACTATAGGTACGTTGATATATGGCTGACAAAGGTGTGCAAACATATCCCAAAATATATGGTGTGTGTGTGGTGAAGATGAACGTGAAAGTGCAGATTACTTTATTTGAAATTTATCACTGATACTGTATGTCAGGATTCGGAAAATATGTACCGACTGATGGTATGACCTAATACAACCGTCAAGGGCAAAAGAATAGCTCTCCCTCCTTCAATCGATGCGCTTCAAACATAAATGAGCAGCAATATGACATGGCTCTTTCGAAATCACGAAAACGGAAAAGAAGCTTATAGTTCCAGCAAGAGATGGAGGAATAATATTTTTGTTGCCTCTATGGATGAAAATGTGTAATTTCTGTTGCACGCAAAGCTTCTGTTTACAAGCCAAACATTTAACGACATTACAAATGTTGCCACAAAGCCCACAATCATGGTAAAGCATGGCTTAGCTGTGTTAAAAGAATATTGTAAAACAAATTCATGTGCGTAAATATAACAAAGTTTCAAATGTAACAATGTTTAAATATTCAATGAAGCTTCAAAGTCTAGTGAAGATCTGGATTACAAAATAAACTCATTTTATACACCTTTAAACGTCACAAAGGGTCACAAATAGGCACAGGTAGGTAATATTCACCTTTGACTTTCAGGATTTGTGTGTGCAAATCAACTGGAGCAACATTAAGTTGAAAGTTCAGGTAACACATCTGCTACAGAAAATAAAAGTAAAACAGTGAAATAATAGGATTACAAATTAGTTGCGATAGACAAAAACTGAATATTGTAAAAATCTAAAGGCAGGTCGGTATTGACAGATGAAGACTAATGTGCTTGTGAAACTATAACGCTCCAGTTGAAGTGAAGAGCTACAAGTTGGCTTACCCTCCTCGTACGTGGGACTGACACCGCACTAGGACTTAAAAACGGATGCCTACAGGCCAGAAGCATTGAACTGAAAGAGTAATATGAACAATTAATGTAAAAGCCCTCTCAAATCTGTATAAACGCATTAGGCATACACCGCCACTGCGACTTAAACTCTCTCATATGTGCATGACGGCTTGGTTCCCTGACGTCCCCAGTCCTGCAATCCTGATGACCAATTCTATCGTAAGTGATAAAAATGACCATTAACTATATATTAATGCATGTGTAAAGGTTGCCAAAAGATCTACCGTGTTAGTGTGATATAATGGATGTCGATATTTTGGGTGTTTATTATAAATTGGGTCTGCCATATCTCACTCTTGCTCTAAGTTACTCAAGTTTAATACGATTTTTTACGAGGTTCTACTGACAAGGTTCTTATATACTTGGATGCCAAACTTAATACACTACGAATATACTATGATCTCTCAAGGGCGTTTGATTGTGTTAATCATTAAATACTTCTATCAAAATTATCACACTGTGGTATTAGGGGCAAAGGTTATCATTGGATTGCACTTTACTTCTCGAACAGAAAACAAAAGTTTATTATTTTTACTGAACATTAATGATCTACCTGCAGTAATAAACAACAATGCTTATGCAGTTCTTGTGGATAGTACGGGTATTATAATTAAAGAGCACAAAATTGGTCAGCTCCCAGATTTAACTAACAAAATGTTCAGCATACTAAATAATTGGAGTGAGTGTAACAAAATGTGTATACATTTGGATAAAATCTGTATTAAGTTCTGCACAAAGCAAAAAATAATTTTAGGCTTAAGGATAGAATATGTAAGAAATCAAATTGCAGAAGCTATCAGTATAAACTTCCTGAGCCTTATTATAGATCGTAATATGAATTGGGAACTCCATATTGAGTATGTCTCAGCCAAACCGAGCTCTGCAATCCAATCGTTAATTTAGTTTATAAATAAGAGCATTCTAAATCAGCGCGTTATGCTTATTTTCATACTTTTGATGAACTATGGTAGATACCAAAAAAGGGGTTTATTATGCAAAAACAAAAAAGTAATAAGAATAATGGCAGGGGCGAGACAATCAACTCACTGAAAATCACTATTACAAATGTTTGGAGTTTTGCGATTAGCCTGCGAATATATTCTAGCCGTATATTATTTGTAATAAATAACTCAGAAAATGTCACAAAAAGTGCAGTTATAGGAGAGACTAGACACAAGAGATGACTTACATAGACCAACAAATAATTTGCAGACATTCCAGAAAGGGTTTACTACAATGGTAAATTTTATTTAATTCTCTTCCATCTCCTATAAAGGAATTATAAATGAACAAAAACAAGTTTAGGTCGGAATTAAAAAGATACCTCATTACTCACACTTTTATACAGAGGAGGATTTCATATGATAAAAAATACAAGTAATAATTAATGTAGCGTTGTAAATATACTATACATGAAATATTCTAAAAATGCATACTGCGCGAATTGGTTTTTGGAAACAGACATGTAATTATAAATTATGCAAAACTGGTACCTCTGAAAAGTTCAATATCAGAGATTATCTTTGTAAATAAATGTATTAATAATTATTTGGAGTAGCCAATAAATGTGATTTCTTACTTGATCTACATCCTAGAGTTGGACTTGGTCTAGTCTCAAGACAGAATCTACAGATTGCAATGTAATGTAATCATGTCCTCCGAAGTCGCAAAAGCTGAGTAGATTTATGTGCAAGAAGTGGCTTCGTTTCCATGGCGTAAAAAGCACCATTACGATGCTCTCTGTCAATCAAGCACAAGGAACCTAACCCATAAAAACGCGGGAGCTTTACGTTTAAACTATTAAAAATTCCTGTACCGTAGCAGTCTGCTAATGCGCACCTTCATCAGGTGTCTAACACGCGCTCATTGAATCCACTTCTAAGAGGGGGTTTCATTAAAGGGGAACTGTCAATACAGTAACAACCAATGTTTCATTGATTTTCTGCAGAAATATCCCCAATTTCAACGGATGTCTCGAAAGACCCGGAGGGAACAGTTAAGATGGAAGTTAGTTTATCTTTTATGTCGCTGTGTCCGTCTATTTATTTATTTTGCTGTGCAATATGTATTTTATAAGCAATGTCACATTTACACCTACTGAATTTTCTAGCATTATTCGCATATGTGCTACGGGATCCGTGTTAATCGAAAGCGATGCGGTTCATTATATGAAAATTAATCTTAACGTAATGTTGCATTTGAAGGTAGTATTAAGTAAAGTTCAATGATCTCCGATATCTCAAGCTTTGACAACATCCGATTTTAATTTCTCTATGCCGTATTGGATAGAAAAGCTATTGTGTTCTACCCAAAAATTCCACGTCAATATTTCACCGAAAATATATGTTTTGAGTCCGAAAAAAACATTTTTAGAAAGAATGTGTGTGTGCGTGTGCGTGTGCGTGCGTGTGCGTGTGTGTGGAGAGAGCACAGCACAAAAACGAAAAGACCGTTAACAACAAAACTTGGTATTTAGGTTTAGCATCTTCCAAGGATGCGACACGAAGATTTAAAAAAAAATCCCCCAACACAAACTACCCTTTACATTGAAACATTTTTGAAAATGTTGTTATTCTCAAAAATGGCTCTAACGATTTTGATTAAAATTCCGTATATTAAATTTACGTAAAAAATAAGCTGCATATTTTGGATTTTCTGGGAATAGCCTCTGAAGACCTCTTTATTCCGGATGAGTTTTGCAGAAACGTAAACGTTAAACCGTAAGACAAAGACAAACTTACTACACAAAACAACGTATATCTCGTTAAAACACATAGTTCATGTCCTATACGTTTTTATGTAGAGCTGGCCGTTTCTGTATTGGTTTCAATTTCAAATAACTTAAACATTTCTCAAACGGGAAGCGACGTTTCGTTTCATCTCTCTGTTTTACTGCAGCCATGTGAGCCGAACTTCAGCTTTTAAAGATATGACTCGATTCAGCCTAGCGTATTCCCTTATGTCCCTTCTGCTTAAAAGGAGGCAAGTAATAGGGCAATTTATGCTAATGTTTGCCTTGATTAGAATGTCGTAGATAAAAGAATAATCTTTTTTAATAAAAGTTGTTTGTGTAACAGCTAGAGAAAGTCATGTGAATGGAACACATCAGATTTTTTTTTTCTTTAGTCTTTGCAATATGTCCTAAAAATCTGAACCAGCTGCTGAAGTCCCATACTACAGGAGATAACCACAAGATGTCACTACTTCAATACTTCTGGCTGCCTTCCATAACTGGTCGAGAGAACGGGGACAATCTGACAACGGAATGTTGGACATGAATCATTTCTTTCAAACTTTATATGTTAAATCTTGGAAAATTTTTCAGAATTTGAGCGTATTCCTAAGCTTCTTACAAATAACTTAACTTGCAATTAAAAATACAAGCCGATTTAGCTTGTTATATTCCCTGTTCATCACTTTGTCATTAATAAAAGGAATGGTACACTAAACCCGTCAATATTATGTACTTAACTCATAATTTCGAAATGTCCATTCGTTCCTTATACCCATAGGCAAGAAGAAGTAAATGAAATGGCGTTTTAATGATGGACGCTCTTTAACTATTGTGGTTCTCAACGTCCCATTCTATACTGGGAGTGAAAGACCGCTTAATTTTGCTCAGAGGCCTCTATCAGGTTTGAGGTTCTTTTACGTGCCGTAAATCTACGACATGGGACCAACGGCATTACTTCCCTTCAAAAGGAAGCCATGCTAAGGATTTTTACGCCCGAAAAAATCCATCGCCCTCCGAACCAGCAACCTTGGGCATATGAAGTTAGTATGGTAACCATAACACCACGGAGGGCGACCCATAGACAAGAGTTTTGTTTTAAGGATAATAGACAAAGTTGTTGAATTAAAAATCAAAATGCTTTGCACGTATTACACATAATTTGAAATGGTCCATAGGCTTATTTTTTCTCAAAATTTTGATTTTTTTCTTTCATATTTTCGAAAGTAATATGCTCTTAGCGATAGATGAAATATCTATTTTTCATAGAAAACATGTATTTATTTCAACTTACAAAAATAAAACTTAAAATATTTGCATCTTCATATCATGAAGCTAGAACTTGCGATACAATGTATACAATTTCAACGAAAATAGGTTATCAATTAAAATACTTACAAGATACCAAAATATAAGACACCACGCAAGAAAACCAGTAATACTTCTGAGAACTGCAGGTTGGTGACGTATCCAATATTAACATATAAAATTAAAGAAAATCCTGTAGCTTAGCTTGTTTTATCCCGAATCAACTGGCTGAGAGCGAAATGAAAATATTAAAAAGTGGCACTTTGGAAGCGGGGCATTTGCAGAACGAATGGATACCAGAGTTACGAGATACAATTTAAAAGTTTGCTGCCATGTGACTCCATTATGGCAAAAGAAACTGATCATATAATAACAGCAGAAGCTTTAGATGGTTTTGTTTTAGCCTTCAGGCTCGTTACTAAATCAAGTCTCGGTGAATAAAATACTGTAATGGCAGCATACAACCAAGTGCGTTTAAAACAGGTTGTGTTCATTCTGATTTATTTCTTTGTTACAAAGAACTGTGACATTCTTGAACAGTTACGCCATTTTGGTAACAGCAATAAATCAAGATGTAGTAACAGCACTCCTGACATTGAAAGCAAAATGTCACGCTTTCTGTGAAACTCTTTTGTACGTTTTAACTAGTTGTAAGAGACAGAAGAACCACCATGAAAACGAAAATGTCACAACTTTTATGTTGCAGTTTCATGATTATATTCAATTCCATTCGTGGTACTGATTTGAAATAGAAGATTTTGAATTTGGAAGTAAGGGGATGTAGATACTTTAGTTACCTGTCAAATTTCAATTCTCTAATGTGAATTTAGGTAGAATATTCAACCCAAACACCACTAATTACAATCATTAAGGCGCATTTTTAAAATGATTTTCAAAATACCTAAAATCTTGCCTCTACTTATATTTATTATTATACACATAATTATTTATATTTTTAATAATTGAAGAAATATATCTTTATGTAGCTGCTGCTGCCATTAAGGTGAAGGGATTCATTAACATTTGAAGACCAGAGGATCGCAATAAGCCCTGACACTACACTTTGTCCAATATAATAGAGATGACAAGTATTGAACCCAAAGGTGGTCAATGACCCGAGTCCGCGCCGTGGTCAAATATTTAGACCACTTGCATCTTACCAAGGCTAGGTTCGATCCCAGGCGACTGCATGTAGAATTTGTGGTGGACAAAGCGGCGTTGAGGCGGGTTTTCTCCGTTTTTCCTCGCCATTGCATTCCACCACTTAAACACTATCACAAACAAACTCATCAATGGTCGGGGTGGAAGCGTGAGGGAGACCATAGCATTCAGACAAGGATGGTACCGCGGTAGTGCTGCCATTTCCCTTCCGAAGGATGGTAATGATGAAAGGACACGCTGGTACCGATAATTGAACCCGGGTCCTCCGCACCAGATGCAGGTGCGCTACCACTGGATTAACGGCACCGAGTAAAGATTGCGTTACTCCCCAAGGCAACGGAAGGATATGGAACAAAGTATAATGAACACCCATAAGGAGCCATTGTTACATGGGAGTTATAGGTCGAGCTGAGCCATTTTTTTTTTTAAGTGAAAGTAGATAAAGCATAAAATATCCTTGTCTCTGCTTTCCCTCCTATGGGCGCAAGTTAGACATGAAAATAATTATTTACAAACTAGAATGATTCGCTAATATTAATTCCTTGCATACATCGGTATTTAAAAGAACATCAAGCGAGAGAACTTAATAAAATGAGTAATTTTTATCTCTTTAGATTTATTTTCTTGGAGGCATCCATTACTTGGAAAAAATTGTATTATCTTCTGCCAATATTCTTTGCTAAATGAACTATTGGTTTAAGTTTAAGTTATCTTTGGTGCAGTCTTGCGCGCAGATATTTGTAGCCTCAGTGCTGGAAAAGTTCATTATTAGCACCAGGCATAATAACAGGAGTGGAAGACAGATATATATGCAACCGTTGCTGCTTAAAACTTCATTAGTTTTCTTCGAGACCCCTTGGAAGGAAAGGCGAGACACGGGGATTTTTGTTTTCGATGCATTTTCACTATGAAACTGCAGCTCAATCTGCTACTCGTAGACTATATTCAAGAGTTGGGGTGTATGTCAGAAAGGTATATACGAATGCAAATTTTGAATTTGTGTCATCTTGTGACAGATGTGAAAGCTATCGGAAGGAACATTGACGTGGTTTCATGACAACAAATTTACAGCCCGCTTGGGTACTGTGGAGGTAGTGTGTTTACCTCACATTCAACAGATCGCGAGATCGAATCTCGCTTAGGGTGAGTTACTTGAATATTGATTTTTTGGGGTATTTCCCATATCCTGAGAAGACGAATGTCGAGTAACTTTAACCCCGAGATCATTTCAGCACCAATTTCACTAATTTCATTCATCGTTCGATATGACCATCCAGGTTAAAGGACGTTAAGATACATCAAATCTATCTATAAACTAATTCAGAAATAAATCACGTCTGTCCAGTTAGGGTACTTCCCTTGTTAAGCACGGCTCATTTTCTCTCACGTCTCCCAATTCAGGAACGACTGCATTAGAAGGACCCAACTTTCTAAAGAAATAACTGGATGGGGGAAGCGAAAGCTTAGTCATGCTGTTTATATACACAAAGCTAAACGAAATGAGTCATAGCAACATTGACGTGTCTGCCAGGACCACCCAATACTCGGAGTATTTCCTGTACCTTGAGAGGATTACTCATTCAGGTGCTTTGAAGAATGCCGTGGGGAACTCCCTGATATTTATTAGAAATGTTCACACCTCGATGAATCGAACAGAACGTAACCTGTAGCTGAGAAAAAGGACAAACAACCAGTACCACGTGCTCAAGAAAAGTTTACAGTGAGGGAGGAGAAACTCCGTTCCCGTTCGATATTACCTGGTTGGTGTCGAGTCTACAAGCAAGCCCCAATATAACCTCTCACGCCGGCTCCCTCGCTACCCAATTATATTACGTACTTGCCAAAGTAAATCCACTGACCGCATTACCGCTAGGCACACTGTAGAATGGACACCTCCAGAGATGTGAAATACTATAATAATACAGGTTACAAGAGCAAATAAAATGAAGTTCAATGACGAAATTTCAGGGAAAGCAATTTTGAGGTCCCTCCAATAAAAATAATAAGACCACCTCTATATCTATGAACAGCATAGCTCAAAACAAAATCCTCCAAAAACTTCCCATTCAATATTTTGGGTCAGTGTCTTCCAAAAGTGCGACGCGAAAATTTACATGAAAATCTACTCACCACAAACTACCTTTACATGGTAAACTCTGACATTTTTTATTTTTTCAAATTTGATTAAAATACAACATAAGTAACATGTAGAACGTAACTGGCTTACCCTCCCCACCCCCGGTATGTAGGACTGACACCCCCCTAGGACTTACAAGCGGATGCTTATCGGGGATTGGTCGGCCCGTAGCTAGGTATGAGCGTGAGGAAGTGGATGACATGAAATGGATAGAAAAGGTGATGATGGAGTAAATTGGTGGAATGAGTGGCCGGCGACCCGGAGAAAACCCGCCACCACAAATCCCAAATGAGGGCGCCGTCTAGGTGGGAGGTGAGCGGTCTAACCACTCTGTCACGGTGACGTCTGTATGTGACACAATAGATAAGATATTGAATTTTCTGCGAATAAGTGGTGAATATCGGGTAAACCAAAGGAGATAGACAAATACGCACTTCACAGCAAACATTTTAAAGGACTCAATTTACTTCACCCATTTCCGAGATATTCATTTTTCAACTAAATGTCATACTATTCAACATATGTCGCTATTCAACTTTTAAGAAGAACATTCAACGACTAGTTTTAAGACATCTATCAATTCGGTTTCCTTTACATCACCTCTTGAGACTGACTCCTTGGCACAACTCACTAAGAGCCTTGGCCTACCGCCTGGCCGCTGCATACCCCATCTCGGTCCATTACATATGTCATGGATGGGGTGCAGTATTGGGGGTGAGACGGGGTCAGCGCTTCGATCCCCCCGGCCAGTTAATGCGGTCTTCACGACCTGGAGCCGCTACTTCTCCAAGTAGCTCCTGGGAGACCTCACGAGGCTGAGTGCACCCCGGTCCAGGTCTCCCAGCGGGGTAAAAATCCACATGCCGGTACTGGGAATCGAACCTAAGGAGACAACCACATCAACCTACAATGAAATGTATAATGAAACTATTTCTCCATAGGCTTATCTCGTTTAACATGATGTAAGCGAAAAATACGCTTTTGTAAGAATAGTTTGTAGAAGGTATACAGAAATAAACGATAATGGGTAAAAAAAATTATGAGAATGTAACACTGCTTTTTTAGAATTGTAATCATTGATACTGCTACTGACAACTGGACGAGATAGCGCCGTGGTAACGTGTGCGAATCGCATCCAGGAGTTCCCCAGGTTCGATCCCCGTCGACCGTCCCGTGGGTTTTTCGTGATTTTCACGGACCGTAGACAAATGCTCGGGTGGCATGATCTTCCCGTTCCTTATTTCCTGTACCCATTATTTTCTTCATTGTCATCAGTTTCAAGGTTGTAGGGACAGGCGACGATGGGCTGTGGAAGTTTGCTTTGCAGAGGTTTCTTCCTGGCGTCGGTCGGGACTTCCCAGTTAAGATCACTCTTCGAGTGGGGCCTCTTCGGGGAACCCTCGGCGGTTAGGTTAGTGAGTGGTGTTGGGTAGTATCGGATGAGTTCGAACTGGGAACGTTAGATTCCCTGCCCATGTCGGCGCACGTCGTCCGAATCTGGTTGCCTTTCGGGTATATCGCCTTATCCCTCCCTCCCAAGGGTCAGCATAGAAGCACAAAGGGATGGAGGCCTACTTGCCGGGCTCATTCTGCTAGGAGCGTTCGAGAGAGGACGTGTCTCCAGTGTTGCAGCAAACCTCGGTGCTTATTAGCACCAAGAAGACGGAAGCCTGTCGTTCGGTGCTTATTAGCACCATTCAGCAGCAGCAGTCCACAAACCAACATCAACTACGAAGACTTTGGTCTCCAGCAGTCACTTTCAACCAGCAGTATCCAACAAGAACATCTGAATTCTGATTGGTCGGCCGCCACTTCAGGAAGCGACGCTATTGGGTAGCTTCAGGCGTAACCGGCCAATCAGTAAAAACCTGCGGACTTCCAGGCCAGAGGAAGTGCAGGCAGCGGGCAGCCGAACATGGCCACAGCCACCTTTCCAAAGGTTAGGTACGGCGCACTTCGGTGTCCGGCCCCCTGTTTCGGCACGCTAAAGAGCACCTGCTGCCTGTAGGTGCGTGGTGAACTAGGCTAGTTGTGTGTGCGCTGCACACTCGTGTGCAGCGTAAATGTACCTACCTTTTCCAACACCCACTACCCATCATGAAGCCCGCTCCCAGTAGCGAGGTACCCAGCGGTCCTGCCAAGGAGCAGGAACCAACTCCAAGCACCAGCACTGGTGTCACCAGCTGCGCGGCCAAGGCCTCCGGGCCCGGCAGCAGCCGACAACGCAAAAGCGGAAAAGGGACTCCACTCCGTTCGGTTTCGACCGACTCATCTGACAAGGGCGGATCTCGAGAGCGATCTCCTATCCGTTCAGGCAAATCGTTCGACCAGGACTATTCAGATTGTGACAGTGTGGTCACAAGCATTTCGACTTACTCGGATAAGACTTCGGTCTTTCCCTTCCACTCTTCCATAATGGGGCAGGACGAAGAAAGTCGCGCTGCACCTCCCGAGGTCAGTGATGATTTCATTGTTGTGGGCAAAAAGGGGAAACCCGTAACTCCTGCACACCAGACCAGCGCAGAACCCAGCAGCTCCGCCGCCGGCGGACAGAAGGAGCGCCATATTCCACCTATCATCGTGGACTCCTTCCAGGGTGTGGTAGGCTTTCTTAGGATGGTCATGCCAACTCTCTGCCAGGAGTGCACGGTGACGAGGAGGAAAAGCCGCTACGTCTTCCAGGCAAGGACGCCGGAGGACTATGCACGCCTCCTGAGCGAGCTCAGTAAGAAGAAAGTCCCTCATTTTACCTTTGGTCTCGACAAAACCAGAGACCTTAAGAGAGTCAAAAGGGGCCTACCGGCGGACACGTCCGTCAAGGATATCGAGGAGGACCTCATCCGCCAGGGTATAACCCCCAAATTGGTAAAGCAGCTCACCAAACCCGCTCCAGCTGGGCGCACGCCCACAAAAATCCCCCTTCCCCTCTTCCTAGTGATAGTGGAGCGGGTAAATGATCCGGAGATCAAGATAGATCGGATTTCCTCGATCTGTTATCTCCGGGTCACTATAGAAGCATCCCGACGCCCTGGCGGTCCAGCACAGTGTCACCGTTGCTTGGGTCTCAACCACTCAAGCAAATATTGTCACCGGATACTGCGCTGCCTTAGGTGTGGTGACAAGCATCCCAAAGAGGTCTGCCCGCGCTCCTTGACGGATGATCCCAAATGTGCCAACTGCGGGAAGAAACACATCGCCTGCAATGGAGGCTGCTCTGTGAGGCTGAAGGTCATCGCGTAGTCGAGACCCGCTCCCCTGGAGCCTAAACCAGCTACACCTCCGAGCAGGGAGGAGTACCAGAAGACAACTACCAGATCGACGGACCAGAGCACCAAGGCCAGACCATCGCCGAGGCAGGAGCCTCCAGAACACCAGGAGGCACCCAGACAGGCACCTACACCAACACCACTGGGCTCCTTATACTCAAATAGGGTCTCCGGAAAAGGAAAAACACCAAACACCCCTGCCACACAACACAAGGGCCAACCTAAATCACTCAAACCCAGTTTGAAGAGGCCGAGGACTGACCGCGAAAGCGATTCCGAACGGGAGGTGCCTGCGGCAACCGGTCCAGCACCGGTGCCGTCGCGTGTCTCCCGGGAGGAACGACCAGCGGTAGTAGCTCCGCCTCCTCAACAAACCAACCAACCTACGTTAACCACACCCAACACCATACCTGCTGTGGATGGCGCGGACCTCCTTGGGTGGTTTCAGCAGCAGCTGCTGAACCACGCCGAGAATCCGGGACCTCCTCACCAGGTACTTCCAGATCACCGATCCAACCAGCAAGGCGATGATCCTCTTTGAGGGCCTCGCCTTCATGCTCAGCCTCGCCCCATTTCCCCAAAATGGCGGACGGAACTAGGCTTCGTACCTCCTTCCGATTCGTCTTTTGGAATGCCAATGGAGTGAGGGATCATAGGGATGAGCTTCAGCGCTTTGCTACCCATTATGCCCTGGACCTCATTCTAGTTTCGGAAACACATTTGCGTCCTGACATCCCCTTCCGTCTACCTGGATACGTTTGCCATCGTAGTGACCGGGTGCCCCGTCCTGGAGGCGGCTCCGCGGTTCTTGTGAGGCAAAACCTTGTCCACAAACCCATCCCGACTCCGCCCCTGCAAGTGCTTGAGGCGACGGCAGTATGTGTTGAGCTCGGAGGAAAGGAGGTAGTAATAGACTCTGTTTACCACCCTCCCGGTAGGCCGTTCTCACCTGCTGACTACCAATCCCTCTTCAACCTCCATCCTAGCGTGATCCTCGCCGGGAACTTTAATGCCAAACACCAGCGTTGGCATCCGGGCCCCCGCGCGTATTCTAGAGGCAATGCAATGATTCGCATGATTGATAGGGATCCCCAACTAAGAGTTCTGTGCCCCTGGCAACCCACATACCATCCGCAAGGTCGAGGACAACCATCAATCATCGACTTTGCGATCATCAAACATTACCCCTTCCATCTCATGCTCACTTCACTCGTAGCACTTCATTCCGATCTCAATCCCGTGTTGGCAGAAATCAACACCAGGGTTGCCAGCCACGACTTCTCAGGACACACCAGAGAAATCGAGTGGAAATGCGTAAAGGATTGCCTCAGCGCATCCATTCCACCCAACCCAAAAATCACTGACATACCCAGCCTAGAGACAGCAGTCCAAACCTTCACTACCACAGTAGTAAGAACGGTTCACAACCTCACCATCCGCACCCCACCAACACCTCATCCAGATGTCCTTCCCCTAGAACCTGAACTCCTTAACCGCCGTTCCTGGGCAGCCCGCAGACTATACCAGCGGAACCGGACGCCACACATTCGAGGTCTTTTGCGGCACCTCCGTCGGGAGGTTCGTGTCCGACTACGCGAGCACCGTGTGCAAGCGTGGGAGGCCACAATGGCCGTGCAAGACCTGGAGGTTGGCGACGTCTGGCGTATCGCAAAAAGCCTCCGACGCCAACGTAATCAGTACCACTTCCCGCTTCAAGGCAATCTTGGCCTTGTTTATGAACCACAAGCCAAAGCAAATGTGCTTGCGAGCTACATAGAGGACACCTGCAGGCCGAGAGAGGACCCCCAGGATGTACTCTTCACTGCCCGCGTTCATGAGGAAGTTGACCGCTACTTGCGGGAACAGCTTCATGAAGCGGAAAACCCCCTACCAATCATCCGCCCTAGTGAAGTCCAAGGCGCACTCCGGCGTCTCAACACCAAAAAGGCTTGCTGGCAGGACGGGCTGACACCCGCCATGCTCAGCAACCTTCCATTCAGAGCAGTGCTATTCCTCAGCAAGGTATTCAACATGTGCCTCACCTTAGGCCACTTTCCGCGCGAGTGGAAGGTGGCACGGGTGGTGTGCATTTTGAAGCCTGGTAAGGACCCTGCACTTCCTTCCAGCTACCGCTCCATTAGCCTTCACCGCTTGTAGCCGCAGGTGGTCGACATTCATGCCATCCCTCTCCATCAGTTTGGATTCCGTCCTGGGCACTCGACAACCCAACAGCTGCTGCGGGTGGTGGAGGCTGCCGCCCTGGGGTTCCAGGACGGGGCCTTCACGCCGGCGGTGTCTTTGGATGTCGAGAAGGCCTTCTCAACCACCTGGCATGAGGGTCTCCTGTTTAAACTCATCCAGATTGGCCTACATACACAGTTAATCAACATCATGCACAGCTTCCTACATCAACGCACCTTCGTAGTTGCAGTTGCGGGGCAAACATCTACACCAAAACCCCTACGAGGCGGAGTCCCCAAAGGCACTGTATTATCGCCCACCTTGTTTAGCCTTTTTATGGCAGACTTCCCTACGGTGCAGGGCGTCAACATGGCCCAGTTTGCTGATGACGTCCTGCTCTACCGCATTGACAGGAACATACGCAGAGCCTTCAACCCCATACAGAGACACCTCCGTCTCGTCCAGGACTGGTGCAGACAGAGGCGGATGTCCGTTAATCCGAGCAAAAGGCACGCTGTTCTGTTCTCCAGAAAACGCCCCGCAATAAACCAGATACCTAACTTTTCCTATCAGGGCCAAAGGATAGAGTGGGGAATTCCATCAAATACTTGGGCGTCATTCTTGATAAGGGCCTAACTTTTCCTGAACACGTGCGGGGAACGTCGAACAGAGCGAAGGGGGCAGTAGCCTCCCTTTACCCTGTGCTGACCTCCCAGATGCCGGTTCACTTAAAGTTACGCCTTTTCAAGGCGCTTGTAGTCCCCCTGATGCTCTATGCCTGCGAAGTTTGGGGTATGGCAGCAGACTCCTTGCTTCTCTGGTTACCGCGGGTACAGAATAGAGGACTCCGGTCCGTATATTCTGTATGTCGACGTTTCCCTTTGAGGCTACTACATGAAGCTTCGGCCCTCCCATATGTGGAAGATGTTATTAGGCGCCGGGCTCAAAAATTCTACGCCAGATTGGGCGACCATGAGAACGCACTTGTCAGATCTCTGGGGGAGTACTTACCCTATGAACGCCGAAAGAGTCGGTTCAGGGTTCCCCGCATGGCTTGTGGGCATCCCCGGTAACAACGGCTTTAAACCAGCCAACAGCGTAATAGCTGAACAAAGCACTCCCCCCTCCCATTGGGAGAGGTATATCAAAATTTCACCACCATAATTAAATAAAAAATAAACACCAGCGGAGCAGAGGAAAGGATGCTGCTCCTGAAAATGCAACCGCTCGAGGAGCCTATCAGCGCTACCTCCTTAACACCAACACTCGAAATCTCCAAAATTAAAACATCAACCTTCACCTCATTCCGGTGGTTAAACCCTTACCAGGGTAGGTACACAGCAACAACACTTAGGCTCACCACGAGCCTATCACACTCACACACTCACACACTCACACACTCACACACTCACACACACACACACACACACACTCACTCACTCACTCACTCACTCACTGACAAACACACACACACGCACGCACGCACGCCTACTTGCCGTGCCCTTCTCCAGTTGTGAGGTCCCTCCGTTCATGCGCATCTTTAATGTTTCTGAAAAATAAATATTTTTTCCAGTCTATGGTCTATCGCCTGCGATGTCATTGTAGTAAAAACGGGCGTTAAACACTATTAAAAAGTCTATTGGTCTTATGTTATTCGCAATAGTGTATAACAAAGAACATTCTATCACTGCTTGTCTAGTCTTTCTAATGGACCAGTTGATGTTATTATCGCATGTAGGGTTCGAGAAACCTTAAGTAAATCAACAATGCGGTCCCTGAATGGGATGTAAGATGACTTACCTTCTCGCTGGTTGTTCGTCTCTTAATCTCGGCGATGATCCAAGGAAGCATTGGACGAGAGAATCTTTTGTCCATCGCTGTGAACCCCAGGTAGTCCACAGGATACAGGACCGTGGCGGTGTCGGCCATTTTTCCAGCACCGTTTTAATAATGTTCTTGTTAAAGAACAGATGTATGTGTTGCAGATATATATTTCAATTGATATGTTTCATTGTTGGTTGAACAAGCAGCAAAATTGCACTTGTGTTTGGCAAAACATCGCATCCTGAAAACCACGCTGATGCAACACTGCTGCTGTTATTTCTTCTGGGTGCCTTACATTGACTACTCCTCCTGAAACCGAAATAAAAAAGGTTAAACAAACATCACACTATGCGCAATATAGTTTTATTTTATTAAAAAAATCGTATGTTTTGCATTCACACGACTTTCTCTATCTGTTCTTCAAACAACTATTCTTACAAAAGATTCTTCTTCTTTCTACATCACACAAAAAGAGATAAGCATTAACAGGATTGGTCTCGCTACTTAATTCCTTATAAGCAGAAGAAAGATCACGGAAAACACCAGGCTAAAGCGAGTCAAATCTTTTCACTTTGCATTTCAAAATAAAAAACAAAAGAGAAATGAAACGAAAGGTGCCCCTGTTTGAGAAGATGTGTAGTTTAAAATAGCAACCAATAACAACGGTTAACTCTACAACAAAAATGTATATAACATAATTTCTGTATTTTAATGAGATCTACATGTTTTGAGTAGTAAAGTTTTGTCTATGCCTTACAGTTTACCAGTTATGCATAATTCATCCAGAATTAACAGGTCTTCAGACGCTATTCCCAGAAAATTCAAGACGTACTTTTTATTTGTGATATAAATAGCTTTAATATACGGTATTTTAATCAAAATCTTTAAGAGGCATTTTTGAGAAAAAAAAATTAAAAAAGCTTTCTATGTAAAGGATAGTTTGGGGTTGGGGATTTTCTTGGAAATCTTCGTGTCGTATCCCTGGAATATACTAAACTTAAATACCAAGTTTGGTTTTTAACGGTATTTTAGTTTTTGAGCTATGCTGTCCAAAGCATACACGCGGACCTAGTTTTTTTTTTGGACTCGGGGGACCTCAAAATCTTTATTTCCGGTATATAATTTTTGGGTGCAATACAATACCTTCTCTATACATTATCTACATATTACGTGTAGAGCAAGTAAAGTGATATCGTATGTAATTTAAACACAGATGTGTGACCTAATACCTTGAGGCTAAATTGAAGCATCCGGAAGCAATGGAGAAGATGGGTTCTAGTGAAAGCAATAATGAATTTTTCATTCTCTTTCACTTTGACACCAACAAGCAGGGACAACTAATATTCAGCCCCACCTCTTCCAGCCCCTAAACTTCTCCCCTTCGTTCTACGTCTTGTAAACCCCTCACTTCCGCCTTCATGACTCATGGAGCTGAGGATTAAGTGTTAGCCTAGAAATGATTTTGCATTAGGCAATAGCTACTTGAATACATGCTGGGTGAGCACATAAAACTCCGATCTTTATTTATATCGAGAAAAAAAAAAGAAAAAAAAAAGAGTAGCACAATGCCAAGCACACTACATTAAAGTCAGTCATACACTGGTAAAACATATGGAACGCTAAGTAGCTAATGCTACCAAAAATTTATTTGGCAGGAATTGTAGGTTTTAATGAAACCTACATTTTTGCTTTAGTACTTGCAGGCATCCCTGTATGCATTTTATTCTTCCTACCACTAGTAGAGCCATTTCGAGAAGAAAAAAATCTGATGTGATCCATTCACATGACTTTCTTTACATCTCTGAAAAAAAAATATTGTTAAAAAGCTTATGCTTCTATTTACTTCATGCTAATTGAGAAAAATTAGTAGAAATAGTCATATTACTTGCTTTCTTGTTAAGTAGAAACGAAATAAGGGAGTACCATAGATTAAAGTGATAGTCAAAAGCTGGTTGCTATGTTACTGAAGTTCCTTTGTTTATATGGACAGGAGTTGGCAAATTCCTGTATGAGAAAAGTATAAGTTTTTTAAAGCTGAAACTTTTAACATGGAATATCTCAAAAAATGATCAATTCCACGAAAAAGGTATATGATATAATTTGTGTCTCTTATCGTGATCTATATTTTTTCTGTAGTAAATTTTTGTCTATCTCTTACTGTTTGCCAGTTATACAAAATTCTGTAAAATTGATCCAAAATAAAGTAGTTTTCAGAGGCTATTCCCAGAAAATGCAATATATACATTTTATTAGTCAGGAAAATATCTTTAATATACGATATTTTAATCAAAATCGTCAGTCATTTTTGGAAAAATAAAAAATTTTGAAAAAAGTTCCATGTAAATGGCAGTTAGGAGTGGGGGATTTTCTTGAAAATCTTCGTGTCACATCCTTGGAAGATACCAAACTTAAATACCAAGTTTGGTATTTAACGGTCTTTTCGTATTTGAGCTATGCTGCCCACAGACACACACACACACACGGACATTTTTCTAAAAATGCTTATTTCTTTGGATTCAGGGAGACCCAAAATATGTATTTCGGGTGAAACCTCGGTATCGAATTTTTGGATGCATTACAATACCTTCTCTATACTCTATGTACATAGTACGTGTAGAGAAAGTAAAAAGGAATAGTGATAATCAAAACATTTAAAAACTATCGCTATGTACACATGAGCCTTAAAATTCCATGCTCTTTACGTGCACTCGCGAGAAAGAACGAATATCGACAAAAGTGTTGTACAATTTGGACTATTTATTCCGGTTATCTCGTAAATGGCCGTCACACAAGGTTATTTGAGTTAAACCTAAATTTTAAACAGACCTACATTGTTGTGAGATGTGTTTTCGTCTATCGCTTAACTTTACCAGTTATACACCATTCTAACAATCTTGTTTGTAATAGCTTAAAAGGTTATTCCCAGAAAATTCAAGATATACCTACATTTTATTTTCACGTAAATACCTTTCATATATAGTAGTTTGGGAAGAGCGCATTTTTTTTTAAAATCTTAGAATCGCATCTTTGAAAGATACGGAGTTAAAGTAAGTTAGAACTGAGTTTGAGTGAAAATGACAAAGCTGTCGATTTTTTAATTACAGATATCACATAAATACTCCGTGGTCACCTATGATTCATTTTGGGGAACATTTTTCACGATCTGCCAGTTTTAAAAGGTCATCAACAGTTTTCAATCACACATTTGCTCTGAGTTGCTTATAATTCTACTTAGCTACTTATTCTAGGTCAGGATTTAAGTACTGATTTTATGATAGCTTCATTAATTTTTTTCACAAAATAAATATATACAGAAGGAAAGAGAAAATTATGTCAACCACTTCATAGAAATGAAACTTCTTTGACATACTTTTTTGACACATGTGAAAGCGCAACGCAGATTTTGAAATATTGCATTTTTTCGCTAATTAAAAACATTTAATTGCATTATCTGAGGATTTTTAGAAGAAGGTTCGTTTGGGTTTGTGTGTGTGTTTGGGGGGAGGACGCGCGCGCGCGCGCGCCTCTGGGCAGCATAGCTCAAAAATGACGATACCGTTAAATACCAAACTTGCCATTTAAGTTGAATATCTTCCAAGGAATGCGACACAAATTTTCAAGAAATTTCCCTCACCCCAAACTACTCTTTACATGGAACATTTTTCGAAAATTTTGATTTTCTCAAAAATAGCTCTAACGATTTTGTTTAAAATATCTTATGTTTAAGATATTTTTATGACAAACGAAATACATATCTTGAATTTTCTGGGAATATAGACTCTGAAGACCTCTTCATTCTGGATGACTTTTGTATAGTTGGCAAACCGTAAGAGATAGACAAAAACTTACTATACAAAAAATGTGTAATCTCGTTAAAACACACAATTTATGTCGATTTTTTTTTTTTTTTTTTTTTTAATAGCTGACCGCTTTCGAGCTTTTCTGGATTATTTATTGGTTTCAATTTTAGCCACTTAAACGTTTCTTAAACGCGAAGACAACTTTCTTCTCGTTTCTCGTTTGTTTATTCCTCGCAAGCTAAGAGATTGGAATTTCAACTGTTTCACATAGCGACTGGCTTTTAAAGGACGAGACTATCGCTTTACGCTGTGCATTTTCTTACTTTCTTTCTACTTACAAGGAAGCTACAAGTAAAAAGATTAATTCTGGTTACGTTTATCTTGTTTAGCATGATGTAGATAGCATAATGTTTTGAATAAGCGTTTTGTTTACCGAACATTACACACATAGATTTTTTCCCTTCCACTTTCAAGGAACCAAGTAATAAGAATAATCTCTGCCAATGTTTATCTCGATTATCATAAAGAAGAAGAATAAGCTTTTTAACAAGAATATGTTACAGAGATGTAGAGAGTCATGTGAATAGAACACATCAGATTTTTTTCCCTATTTGTATGCCCCCTTTATCTTTTAAGTTAAGCCGCTGCTCACTGATAAGAATGTTCACTCTTTAATATTTGGGTTTGTTTCCGTTGAGTTTGATAAACTTAAGGTGCTACATCGGTGAAGTTTGGAAAATCCACAATACGTAACAATCATTGCTGCAATTTATACCAATAATTACTGTAACCCTGATATTTTGCCATTTCTGGTTAGCATTGGGCCATCGCGGATGTGGCCTCGAGCCACTGGAGCAGAGCACCGTACATGTTCCCTTGGTGCCCTTTGCGACTTACATTAACTCCCTAAGTGAGGGGAGAGACCCAAAGGTCGACCAAATTCGGGCGACGACAGGCACAGTCATGGACGGGTTCCCTAAAGTTCCCAGATCGAAAGCATTCGATTTCACCCGACCCTACCCACAAGCCCCGTGCTTTTGGGGTCCCTCCACCCGAAAGTATCTGAAGGTGGGTCCAGAGAGCGTGGTCCTACAACGATGCCAAGAAGACATTTTTACAGAGCGCAAGCCACAGCTGTAACCCGCCGTGCACCATCCGCGACCCGTCAACCCTGAAATAGACAAGGACATGTTAGATACAGGAAATTGACAGGAAACTCGTAGTCAAAGATAAACCACTCCATCTTTCGCCTGCCGAACCCGCAAACCACGAAAAACCCGGACCAGAATGGCCGGGATCCCGGGGATCGAATCGGGTCCTACCGAATACGGGTGAATTGCATTGAGTTTTATTTAAGGACGCTCTTAAACTGCTCTGGTTCTCGGCGTCTTATTCTACATTCGGCGTGAAAGACCGCTTAATTTTGCTAAGAGGCCTCTATCAAAATGGGGTTCTTTTACGTGCAGTAAATCTACATCACAAGACCAACGGCTTTATTTCCATCCCCAAGGAAGCCATGCTAAGTATTTGTACACGCAAAAAACACATCGCCTTTAACCGAGTTTGAACCCGCGACCTTGAGAACCAGAGGCTAACATGTTACCCATAGACCACGGAGGACGACGCTATGATAGAGAGCGTTTTCATCAAAACACGAGCCTAATCCGCAGCCAAGCTCGCGAATTCATTTTCCTTTTCCTGTTGATAGTATTTGTTTGTTATTTTAGCAGAAGTCGTTCAGCACACAACGAACCGAAACAAAACAAAAAACTACACAAGCAGCGAATAAAAACATAATACCAAAACAACAAAGGAGATCAAACTCAATCAGGTCCCTCGGCAACACAAGAAAGGATCAAATAAAAAAGACGAAGATGTAGGATTAGAGACGGGTTCATCTTCCCCAAACAATGCATTCGATCACGGCACACGGCAGGCGGCCTACACAGAAGTAGGCGACTAAGTCCTGGTGGATGATAACTGGTCGAAAGAATACAGGATGATTCAAAAATACTTTTACAACGTTTGAGGATGGATTGCTGACATCGAAACAAGAAAATAGGTTTATGTATACACATGCTCTAAAATATTTCGTTTTCGCCTTTTCAAATGTTTAATTAAAGTCACCTTCAACGGCTTTCGAGCTCCAACCTAACAACTTACTTTATTTATGCACTCATTCATTGAAGACTTTGACCCATTTACCCTGCAGGATTAACCTTGTGTTGCCATGGCTGATTGTTATCATTTGTTATTTATCAATGTCAAATACATAGCATGCCTTACAAGCGCTCTCTACAGGAACTTCGTTCGGAACACTCTTCCAGACTGATTAGAAAATGTGCCTCTGCAAATAAGAAGAAACGTGTGGTTTATGCATGTTGCTCTAGCTTTTAGTCTCGTTGTTCGAGATACACTGGCTGGTATCTAGCATGACAAATGGATAGGTAGAAGGCGACCAGTTCCATTGCCTGCATGTTTCCTCGACCTCAATATTTTGGATTTTATCTTTTGGGGGCCCCTAAACCATTGGTTTGTGAAGCAGATATCCGGCATAAGAAACTTTTAATCCATGTGTCCTGGAAGTCACCGATATCATACGACATTCCATGCTTCGGCGAGTGCATGCATGTCTAGACGCAAGAGGAGGACATTTGGACTATTTGCTATACGTGATATTTGTGTGGAACACCTAACAAGCTGACAAGGTCAAAATAGAAAAATGTGTCTCTTTAAAATGTTTTGATTAATAGCATTTGGAACCTCAATAAATTGAGAATGAAGGGTTTTGGGATATGTGTTCATATAAGCATTTTTTTATGTAAGGAACCTGTCTACAAACTTTGTAAAAGTATTTCTGAATCATCCTGTAAAGTGCTGTTTCGAAGACGTTCGAAGTTTACGAAGGAAGCTTGATCCTGAATGCGAATGAATTGACAAATGCTGAGGACTGGAGCTGGTCATTTTTTGTATCATACAATATGTTTACTTTTTCTAGCACCTATATACAATCAACATAATAAGAAGAAAACGTATTGTATTCCAACCAAAAATTCGATACCGAGATTTCACCCGAAATATAAGTTTCATAGTCCCCTGAATCCCCCTCCCCAAAGAATTTTTTAGAGCTCCGTGTGTGCGTTTTTCATGCAAACCTTTCCATTTATTTATTGATGCCCTTTAGCTGCGGCGATTCTCAACGTCCCATTCCACATTGGACGTGAAAACCGCTTGAAGATTTTCGCGGAAAGGATGTATGCATAGTCAAAGCAACTGTTCCAGTCACAGCAAATCTCTATAAAGTTTTGAAAGCTCGTGTTTATTACGAATTGAATTCATTGCATTTATTATTCCACATTTTATCCTTAATATTCGCTAAAATTTCAACATAGTACCTACCTGTGTAAATAGCTTTTTGTGGAATAATAAGAAACCAGCGAGAGAAGCTATTTGTTAACAAGTCTCTTAGAATATAGGTTTAGCCTTATTTAAAAACTATTTGACCTAAAAGCGAAGCAGCCATCGATTAAAAACATCACGTTTCTCTATGTTTCACGTTACAATTTCAGGGCTCCCTTTAGCATTTTTAACGTGACAATTTACCGCAAATACAAGATTACCTGAGTTAAGGGTACACATAGGTGAAAAATGAACCAAATACTGAAAAGTCAATTTTTTTTTCATAAATGTATTATTAATCATCTAGTATCCTACTCTGTCTTGGTGTCTATTACTGACCATTAGAATAATTTTACAAGATGTTTAAAATGCGCCAACGCATATACCAGCTTTCAAAGCTGTTTTTCTCGCTTTTCTTTTCCTTGTTTATGTTTTTTGGTTTGTTTTTGTTTTTACGTGTTCATGTTCCATACGATGCAATTTTGTTCAATTTTCTTCATCTTTTCTAGAGATACTCCCAAAATCTACAAGAATTAAACTGTTACTAATTAGTTTTCTTTATCGACTATCATTGCAGAGATATTAATCAGAGTATATAAACAACACACTAAAATTATTAAAAAGTATTGTTTCTCATAAGTTTATAATTTTTTTTCTGAAAAAGTAGAACACCAATAAAAATGTGTTTCCAGTTATTCCTTAATATTTCTTAGCATCGAAACAGAAAATGCAATTTTAATTTTTTATAGTACAGAATATTTTCTGTGTACTATTAGAATAATCAATTACAAATTAATAACTTGAAAACCACCCTAGATATTGTAATGAAAATGTGTATAGATGCTTAAAATGTGTTAGTTGCAGTATAGATTTGAAAAATATGTTCACAAATATAGAATTTATAAATTGCATCTATGGGATGCCTTATAAGCAACACAGCCGCATATTAAAGATTGTCGCGTTTATACATTATTTAATAATAAGCTTCTTATGGACTAATTTCTCTAAATTTAATAGGCTATTCACATATGTAACATTTCAACACCTATTATAAATGTAAAATCCCATTCCAAACGTAACAGGTCATTTACATAGTAACATTTTCATTACCTATTCATAAATTTCAAATCGTTTAAATAAGAAAAAATAAAAAATAAATGCAACTCAACATCATTCAACTTTTTTTCTTAACAAATATAAGTATACATTTTCCTAACCTCTCACGGATTTTAATAAAGAGTAAAGCAGGCGAATTACAATACGTATTTTAATGTGTATCGGTTATGAACCAAGAGCTTATATTTGTCTAAAAATTACAATAAAATTAATAATCACAAGAATAAAAGTACTTTAGCATAGGCCAGGATTAAAGAACTTCAGAACATTAGAAATATGAATTTCTACTTAGCTCTTTTCTACATATCTTAATTTTCTTTGTTTCATTTTCATTTAAATCCACACAGCATATTCAAATGTTCAACAGAATAAATAGCAAAAGCATACACTTGGTTGTTTAGTAGCAAAATATGATGTGCCTCGTAGATCCTGGAACGAGAGTGTTTGGTCGCCACTCATGACCGCAATTTTGGAGCCAAATTGCTCTTCTGGAATCATTTGCTGGGAATCGGAATAATCAGCAACCTTTTGGAACCATACTAGAAATAAACTCAAAATAAGAACTTCGTAAAACATGAGCTGCCTGTCACTTGCCACCATGTGCTACGAAGGAGATATTCAAGCTCCTCTTGAGCCAAAATGGCGGACGATTATACCTCTGTTTATAGTGCCTTCTTTGTACTATAACCCACTCACCGGTTTGCAAACATCCAAAATCAAACACGAAACTAGACTGACTACTAACACGCTGGAGGAAATGCAGGAAACAAACGTTTAGATATATTGCTTCTCTCTCTCCTAATGAGGTCGCCTTTGTTTGCTAATGGTTATTGCTGAGAGAAAGAGAGAGAGAGAGAGAGAGAGAGAGAGAGAGAGAGAGAGACCGAAGGAGTTTGATGTTCTCTAACCTGCTAAATCATATCCGACCCTCATAAAAATCGGATGTGTTTCATTCACATGACTTTCTCTACCTGTTCAGTAAACAAACTATTCTCACATCTTATTCTTTTATCTACATCATGCTAATCAACATAAACATTACCAGAAATTGTCTTATTATTAGTTTCCTTGTAAGTAGGAAGAAAATAAGGAAGTTCACTAGGCTAAAGCGATATTCAAATCTTTTAAAATCTGTAAAAGCTATTCCCTATGCGAACAATTGAAGTTTGGTTCGCTCTGACAGCAGTAAAACAAAAGAGAGATGACACGAAAGGTGATCCCCGTTTGAGAAAAGTTGCGTATAACAATATCTCGGAAACGATCAACTCTACAACAAAAATGTATAATACATAAATAGTGTGTTTTTAAGAGACCTACATTTTTTTGTGAAGCACCCTTTTGTCTATTTCTTACCGTTTACCAGCTATGCAAAGTTCATCCAGGATAAAGAGGTTTTCAGAAGTTATTCCATAAAATTCAAGATACACATCTTATTTATGATGTAAATATCTTAAATATATGGTATTATAACAAAACCGTTAGAGCAATTTAAAAAAAATAAACAAAACTTTAAAAAAAATTTCATGTAAAGGGTAGTCTGGGAATTTTCTTGAGAATGTTCATGTCCCATCCTTGGAAGACGACTTTAGCATTTAACGCCTTTTCGAATTTTGAGCTGTGATGCCCTCAAGACTCACATGCGCGCCCGCGCACGCACGCGCACACACACATCAAATGGACATTTGTTTCTAAAAATGGGGTTTTTGGACTCAGGAAACCTCAAAACACCCATTTCCGGTGAAATCTCGACATCGAATTTTTGGGTGAAATACAATATCTTCTCTATTATGTGCATAGTACGCACATTTTATTTTTTTATTTTTACTTTCATTTGTTTAAAGTAATAAATTTATTTTTTATGTTTTTACATTTATATTTATAATTTATAATCACGTTAGTTTATAATTATCTGCTAATGATGTATGGATAAATGTGAAGTTTAATAAACATTAAAAATCTGGCACATTAGCCCTGGTTTAAGTAATTAGGTACTAGGGTTATAATACAGGTTTCTATTTTATTTTTAGTGCGCATAGAGAAAGCACCCAAAACAGGAATCGAGCTTGAATGTGAGGCACACTAAAGTGTGCACTGCTCGCGCTATCGTTCTAAACGTGGAGGAGATTGATTTCTCTCTTCATATTATCCCCTTTATGCCTCCCTGTCATTTCCCACTCTATCCCTTCCACATTTTCCCTGCCTCAACCGGCCTTCATGCCCTTCATTGTACAATTTAGATGTGACAGGATTTTGAAAGCCTGTCACAAAACTGCTTCTTCTGCGGCGTTAATAAAACATAACCTTAAAAATAAAGGTTCAAAAATACACAACTGCGTGCCTATCCTTTGTGCCTAAAACCAATATAACTACGACATTTCTCATATACCTATACGAAATAACTTTCTAAATATACATTCATATTAAGGGACACCGGGATTTAATTTTTTGCCACAAGCGATCAAAGTATAGAAAATAATATTTTTGCTAGAAGCTTTAGGCACACATAGAGACAACATTTACAATTCTCTCTCCGTCGGGTTCTACTGCCAATTAAAGATCATACAACACACCTGTTTCTTAGCAAACTGTTTTATAAAACAACGTTTTTCTCATAACCATAGGTTCACCCTTTCAAAATGCTCCATAGTTTCATTCATTGACTAAAATCCATTAAAATTTCCCGAAATGCGTAAAAGTATCTACTGTTATATGGGACAAAATAATACATCCAAACACCAATAATATTTTACATTTTTAATATAATACGATTGATGCTATGGATTAAATTTTCTTATAGATTTATAAACAATTTCATTATTTGCCCAATTTGATTCCAATCTACAACTGCAGAAGTTGTAATAGACTTTTTCCACCCATGAGACGTGGTTATGTGAGATATTTACATACTAACATGTTTGAAATAATTTATGGCTCCCAAAGTATTTATTTAATATGAATGAAATTCGCTGAACACATTTACTATACAGTAAACTTTTCAAAACAAGCAATAAAGAAATATTCCTTTACTCTTTTCTTGACACTTTGAGGTGGAATTGGATATTCTTACAAAGTAAAGTTTATAATAATCTTTGCGCAACTGAGAAATGATAATCAACGAATAAAATATATTCTAAAGCCCTGGATCCATTACATTACTTCTATAATTGTGTGATCAAAATTATTAATGGCTGTAACATCTTCCTCGTATTAACAGCGAATAAATATTAATACAAAAGCTCATCATGCCATAAGATTTAAACCCTCATGTTTTCGGCCAACTCTTTTGTCTGTGGGCCATAATTAGGAACGGTTACTGTTTTATAATACCCTGTTTTCAGGGCTATGTCATTTTTACTTTGTCATGCATGTACAATGTACATAGTAGGTGGAGAAGGTATTGTATTCCCCCAAAATTTTGGTACCGAGACTTCAACAAAAGCATGTGTTTTGCGGCTCCCTGAATATCTTCCAGAGCTGCGATACGAAGATTTTCAGGAAAATCCCTCCACGCCATACTACCCTTTACATAGAACATTTTTTTTTTTAAATTTTCGATTTTCAAAAAAGTTGTTTTAACGACTTTGATTAAAATGCCGTATATTAAACATATCTACAATGTAAATGTAATGTATATCTTGAATTTCTTGGGAATAATTCCTGAAATCCTCTTCATTCTGAATAATCTTCGCATACCTGGCAAACCGTAAAAGATAGACAAAACCCTACTACACAAAAAATGTAGATCTCGTTAAGACACATAATTCATGTCACATAAAGATTTCTGTAGAACTAAAAAGAGATATTCCCTGATATAAGTTTCAATTTTAAAGGACATACTTTTCTCAAACCGGAAGTCGTCGCCATCCCTTTTTCGTTTGTTTTACTCCTAGCAATGCAAAGGGAACCGAATTTCAATGACAATTGCATAGCGATATCTTTTAAAAGATTTGACTCTCGTTTTACCTTCTGCTTATTAGGATATAAGCAATAAGACAAAGAATGGTACTGTTTATCTTGATTAGCACGTCGTAGGTAAAACAATGTTTTGTAAAGAAAGCTATTTGTGTAACAGCTATTGCAGATTCAGTATTTGGTTCATCATTCTTTGTAGCAACTGGATTTCATGGAATTATTGGAATTATTGGAACCACCTTTCTCATTACATGTTTATATCGAATACTATCAATACATTTTACATCAATTCACCACTTCGGTTTTGAAGCAGCCACTTGAAACTGACATTTCGTTAGAGAAGTCATGTGAATGGAACACATCAAGTTGTTTTCTAAGTTTTCTTCAGCTCATTGGCATTGTGCAACAGCTCGTATTTCAACTGGAGGGAAGTGAAGTAATAAATATCTTACAAGAGGCACAGCTGCAGAAGAATACTTCAGGTGTGGAGAAAAGAAGAAATTCCCCATCCTTATGTAAACCTAGGCGCGGCTGATAAACGTGAACATGAAGAAAATAAAAATGTGATGTGTTTCATTCACATGACTTTCACTACATCTCTACAACAAGTTATTGTTAAAAAACGTATTCTTCTACTTACTTTATGCTAATCCAGAAAAAAATTAGCAGAAATCGTTGCTTCCATGTAAGGAAGGGAAATAAGCTAAAGTGATAGTCAAAAGCTGGTTGCTATGTGATTGAAGTTTCTTTGTTTGTATGAACACGAGTTGACAAATTCCCGTATGAGAGTATAAGTATTTTATAGCTGAAACCAGTTACAAGTGAGATCCCAAAAACGACCAACTCCACGAAAAAAATGTACAAAACATATATTGTGTGTTTTAATGAGCTCTACATTATATATTAAAGAAGTTTTTGTCTATCTCTTGCGGTTTACCAATTATGCAAAATTCCGCAAAAGTCATCCAGAATAAAGGTGACTTCAAAGGCTATTCCCAGAAATTTACGTTTTGTTTTTAATGTAAATATCCTTAAAATACATTTTAATCAAAATCATTAAGAGCCATTTTTATGAAAATAAAATTTTTCGAAAATTTTTCCATGTAAAGAGTAGTTGGGGGTGGGGGATTTTCTTGAAAATCTTCGTGTCACATCCTTGGAAGATATTGAACTTAAATACCAAGTTTGGTATTTAACGGACTTTTCATTTTTCAGCTGTGCTACACACAGACAGACACATATGGACATTTTTCTAAAAATGCTTTTTTGGGGGGGATTCAGAAGGTCTCAAAACATATATTTCCGGAGAAATCTCGGTATCGAATTTAGGGTGCAATACATACCTTCTCTATACACTATGCACATAGAACTTAAAGAGAAAGTAAAAATAGCAGAAGATATTAAGCAGTATAACGATAGGCATTAAGAAAATACAATATTAGTATTTTCTACCAAAATATATACAATGAAGTCCCCATACACCAGGGTTCTGAGGCGTGGTTTTCCCTACTCTTACGGAATCAATTCTAACTAACGCATGCAGGTTACTTTGTATTAGATGTGGCTAATCGGATTTAAGTTTTTTCTGAGAATATGCTATTTTCTTCTTAAGGATAATCAGAGCAGAAATTCTGCAAAATATACAACAAATTAAAACATTAGTTTTATGCCCAAAACATACTCTGAACCTTTAACTTCAATTGCATACCACGGCTTCTGCTCTCAGGGATGTTTAAAGATTCAACACGTGTCCACTAAATGCCCAAGGATGCACGTTCAAATGAGTGTATTTACTTCCAAAACCTTTGAGTCACTGATTTTTCTTACACATTTGCTGATTAAAAAATGTTCCGCATGATGCAATCTGTAAACAATCTTGTTCAAATTTTCAGCACAAACTCAGAGAGAACGAACTTAAAAAATCTTATGCGCTCCATTCACATAACTTTCTCTGTCGGTTCTGCAAACAAACTATTCTTACAAAAGATTATATTAATCAAGCTAAATAGTACCAGAAATTGTTTTATTACTTAGTTTCTTATAAGTAGAAGGTAAATAAGGGAATAATCCACAAGTCTAAAGCACAGTTCAAATCTTTTAAATTCTGTTCTGTTTCCAAGACCAGGAGTAAAACAAAAGAGGTATGAAACGAAAGATTAGTTCCCGTATGAGAAATGTTTAAGCAGTTTAAAATTGAAACCAATAATAAGGAATATCTCGGAAACGGTTAACGCCATAAAAAGGCACATGACATAAATGGTGTATTTTAACGAGATCTACATTTTTTGTAGTAAATTTTCGTCTATCTCTTACGGTTTACCAATTATACAAAGGTAATCCAGAATGATGAGGTCTTCAGAAAATTCAATATATACATTCAGTTTGTAATACGAACATATTAAATATGCCGTATTTTAATCATAATCCTTAAATCACTTTTGGGAAAATCAAAATGTTCCATAAAAGGGTAGTTGGGTTGTGGGATTTATCTGAAAATCTTCGTGTCCCATCCTTGGAAGAGACTGAACTCAAATAGCAAGTTTGGTGTTTAACCTACTTTTCATTTTTAAGTTAGTCTGTCCACAGACACACACATATACAGCCTCGGAATTTTTTCTAAAAATGCTTTTTATTCTTCAGGGGTCTTTAAAACTTGTATTTTCGGTGATATCTCAGTATCGCATATTTGGGTGGAATACAATAATTTCACATCTGCTATGTAGTACATTGTACATACGTGAAAGAGAAAGCAAAAACGGCAGTTGCTCAAGATGTGACAAAATGTATTCGATCTTCAGGGGGATTTACGAAATGTTGGATCCCTAGGCATTATTACTATTATAAATGGTATGTGCTTAGCTTATTACCACTGCTATTACTAATACTCAAATTCAAAATTAATGTAATAACATAACGAGGAAAAACAATTATTACTATTATCATGAGGCACACATTTTAGGTTATGTAAAAGTCAACATTTTCATTTAAACACAGTTCTTTGAAGACTCAACACAAATGTCTTCATCGAGATCTCCTGAATACAAATTTATGGATGACGTTCTGTAAAGTCAATTTCCTGCAAAACCTCGCCACTCGCCGTGGATCCCGTCAAACAAGAATCTATTATCTGAAGTATTTCTGAGGAAAGCTTTTATTTCGTTTTAAACATTGAATAATCGCTCTCCACTAGCGTTAGATGGTTATGGATATTTGCACTTTGAATGTTCTCACACAGAGCTAAAATGTGGACTACAAACCGGTCAAAACATCGAAAACAGCTATGTTATAACAAACTGTTTTTGGAAAATTTGGGCATCCATTGAGAATCAACATTTAGCTGTCGCCATTTGCTACAGGCTCTATAGCCCTTTAAATATTGTAAAATACACACTTTTCCTAGCACACTATTTTATAAAAACTACATTTTCACACTTTCAAAATGTTACACACGTCTCCGTTTTTGTTTAAACACAACTAACATTTTCCCATAATGTGCAGAAGTATCTACTGTAATATTAAACACGACAACATTATTTTAACACCAATAGTAATTTTTTAAAAATAGTTTTGTGAAACAATAATTACTTTTAGAGATTAAAATGACTAACGTTTAAAAAATTATCATAATTCAGTAACCAAAGTTATTGAAATATCAACGGATAAAGTTTTAGTATATGCATATGTGGTTCAAAGCTCCAATTCAATCAATTGAGGCGTGTGAGACATTGATCAAGACAATTATTATTATTATTATTATTATTATTATTATTATTATTATTATTATTATTATTATTATTATTATTATTATTATTAATGTATGAAATAATTTATATCTTGCAAACTATTCTACCAATTTGTATGGAATTTGGTAATCCTATTAAAATAACAGCACTGCAATCACAGTAACATTTTCAGAAAATTTTGATCTGTTTGATTCATACTTTCTCTCACTGTTCCGCAAACATTTTTTTTTCAACAAAAGATTATTCCGTTTTATAAATCTTGCTAATCGATATAAACATTAGGAGAATTTGTCTTATTACTTGCTAGGAAAGTAAGGAAATATACTAGCTAAAGCGATACTCAAATCTTTTAAAAGCTGGTCGCTATCTTTGCTTGCAAGGAGTAAACATAAGAGACCAAGAGAAAGATAACTTCTCGTTTGAGAAAGGTTTAATAGTTTAAGTAACTTAAAACTGAAGCCAATAACAGGGAATATTTCGGTAACGTTTAACTCTACAAAAATGTATATGACAAAAATTGTGTGTTTTAATGAGTTCTACATTTTTGTGTAGTAAATTTTTTGTTTATCTCTTACCGTTACCAGTTATACAAAAGCTATACAGAAAGAAGAGGTCTTCAGAATATATACCCAGTTTGTCATAAAAATATTTTAAGCATATAGTATTTTAATTAAAATCGTTATCCCTTTTTGAGAAAATCAAACTTGAAAAATGTTCCACATAAAGGGTATTTGGCGGGGGGGGGGGATTTTCTGAAAATCTTCGCATCCTTATAAAATACTGAACTGAAATACCAAGTATGGTATTTTACCGATATTTCGTTTTTGCGTTATGCTGTCCACTCGGCACATTTTCCAAAAATGTTTGTTTTTTGTATTCAGAGGACCTAAAACATGTATTTCCAGTGGAATCACGGTATCGAATTTTTTAGTGGAATACAGTACCATCTCTATCTACTATGTACATTATACGTACGTGCTAGAGAAAGTAAAATCGTAAAAAATGCAGAAAATTTAAATTTCGCTTCCAGTATGTCTTAAGCAAGATTTCACTTCAAGAATTATTGATTTAATGAAAAAAAATTAATAATTAACACCCACAGATTCGTGCACACACTCGTTCATTTTGCCAGTTGAAAATGTCAACAAGAATGGCATCTGAAAGAAGGAACACATAATTTTGTGCAAGTCATTTGAAACAATCATTTTCACTTCTTGTTTCCTCGTATGGAGGACACACCCCCCAGGACTTACAAGCCAGCACCTGGGTTCAGATGGCTGTTGAGCACACGGAATCGGAATCAGAGAGAGGCCAGGATGAGTGATCACCCCGATGATATAAGAATGAGCAAGAAAGTATGAAATGAAGGTGAAACGGATAAAAGAAAACGTGATGGAGCAGATTGTGGCGGAAACCGGAGAACATACGCCCAGACGCCACTTGTCCAGCAAAGCGTACTTCACTGTCTCGTTACTGTGTCCTTTACTTTTGTCGCCTTTTTTTCACTATCGCGCGCTGATAGTGTACTGTTTTAACAATACACGTGTGTATATACAGGATGTTTCAAAACAACACCAAACGAAGATTTTTTTGTAGTGTTTTACGCCCGCTTTTACTACTTGTGGCATCGCAGGCTAAGACACTGGTGATACTTGGAATGAAGATGGAGCACCGGTGGAATGCAATGGCGGGGGAAACCGGAGAACCCCGAGAATCCCGCTTTGCCCAACACGGTCGCTAGGGATCGAACCTAGGCCGTCTAGGTGAGAGGCGAGAGATCTCACCACTCGACCACGGCGCGGCTCCAAACGAAGTCATACCGCACGTGATACGTGAATATAATTTTCAGCTCTAAATTCGGCACATACAAAAACTGCCATAAAATCACCATGGATTAGGCAGTCGTACATAACCAAATGGCACGTGCCTGGCCCACTCAAAGAGAGATGCCGGTTGGTAGCGAAGGTCCCAGTCGCGTGGTGTAGGGGTGGTTTGATAGACACGCCGGCGCGGCACTGGCCACCTTAGTAATGGAAAACGTAGCATGTGGGTTTTGTTGTGTGTTTCGTATAACACGTTCTGAGGTTGTTTATGTGGCGTATGACAACCGTTGTTCCTTCGCTGCCTAATTCCAAATGTAAGCTATTTTTAAACACACATAAAAATTTAAATAGAAGAGTTTGAAAGTTGCGACATCAAGTTTCGGACAAATCAAAATATAAGCTAATCCACTGCTATCTTCGTTTGGTGTCGTTTTGAAACAGCCGTATTTTACCCAAAATTCGATACCGAGATTTCACTGAAAATACAAGTTTTAGGATCCTCTGAATAAAAAAAAATAGCTTTTTCAGAAAAAGATCCGTGTGTGTGCGTGTGTGTGTTTGGACAGCATAGCTTAACAACGAAAAGACGGTTAAATACCAAACTTGGTATTTAAGTTTGGTATCTTCCAAGGATGCGACACGAAGATTTTCAAGATAATCCCCCACCCCTAACTACCCTTTACATGGAAAAATTTTCAAAAATTTAGATTTTCTTAAAAATGGCTAACGATTTTGGTTAAAATACCAAATTTTACAGCTATTTCCATCACAGATAAAATGTATATCTTGAATTTTCTGGGAATAGCTTCTGAAGAACTATTTATTCTGGATGAATTTTGGTGAATTTTGAATAATTAGCAAACCGTAAGAAATAGACATAAACCTACTACACAAAAAAACATGTATTTCTATTTGTATATGTGTGTGTGAGTGAGTGAGAGAGAGAGAGAGAGAGAGAGAGAGAGAGAGAGAGAGATTAATGCACAGGAATTGACAATGAAGTCATTCTCCTACACAAAAAATGTAGATCTCGTTAAAACACGCAATTACACATTTTTTTTTCGTGGAGTTTGCCGTTTCCGAATATTCCTTGTTGTTAAATTCAATTGTAAAGTACTTGTACTTTTCTCAGGCAGGAAGTGTTCGTTTTTCTTTTGTTCTACTCCTGGCCAAGCAAAGAAGCTATTTGCAATGACAATCGCATAACGACAGCTTTTAAAGCATTTGATTATCACTTAAGCACAGCGCATTTCCTTAGTTCCCTTCTACCTCTAAGGGAATAAGTAATAAGAACATTCTGCTAATGTTTATCTCGATTAGCGTTGTGTAGAAAGAAGAAGAATCTCTTCTAAGAAGTTTGTTTGTAGAGCAGCTAGAGAAAGTCATGTGAGTGCAATACATAAGATATTTTTAACATCATTATTTTTTATTTTTATAGTGTTTCACCCCCGCTTTTACTACGTGTGGCACCGCAGGCGATGACACTGGTGATATATGAAATGAAGATGGAGCATCGGTGGAATGCGATGGCGGGGGAAACCGGAGAACCCGGAGAAAACCCGCTCCTGCGGCGCTTTTTCCACCACAAATCTCACATGCGGTCGCTTGGGACCGAACCCAGGCCATCTAGGTGAGAGGTCAGTGGTTTAACCATTCGGCCACAGCGCGGCTTTAGCATCAAAATGCAAACCAATGCCCGCTTTCCATCTATGTTCACGTTTTCAATTTCCTTTTTAATGGGCCACAATAGCCGCAGTTGCATCTGGTGTAGTAATGTATATTGCAAGAACTCATTATAAAGTAATATATATCATTGCGTTGCAGAAGCAGTTACAGCTACAGTACTAACTAAACTTGCAGATAAAAATATATGCACGAAACGTTGTTCGACATAAAAGTAAACTCGACTAGTTTCGAAGCAGTTTGTCGACTTCGAACAAAGCAGTTCCACTACTTCTGCTAGTTGAAGGAATAGGAGTGTGAGGGAGGAATGCAAAATATGCTGACCTCTAAACGTAATTTAGAATGACCATTTATTTCCTCTTTTAGTGAATTGGGTGCGGGTCGTCTCCTTAGCGCGGTGGTAGCGTTGGTGCTTGCCAAGCGGGCGGGAGACCTGGGTGCGATTCCCAGTACCGGCGTGGGGATTTTTCCACCGCTGGGATACCTGGACCGGGGTGCACTAAGCCTCGTGAGGTCCCTGGGGGGTAGGCCAATTGAAGAGCTACTTAATAGCGGCTCCAGGTCGTGAAGAGGAGGGGGATCGAAGCGCTGACCACGTCTCACCCCCCAATACTGCACCCCATCCATGACGTCTGTAATGGACGGAGATGGGGGACGCAGCGGCCGGGCGGTAGGACAAGGCTCTTAGTGAGCTGTGCCAATGAGTTAAATTGGGTGCGAGCATAATAAGAATATATATCCAGCTCTATTTTGAAACTATTACCACCATTACTAGCCTCGGATTCCCAGGGTCCCGTGTCGTAGATTTATGACACGTAAAAGAACCTCAAAAAATAAACTGTTTTTCACGCCGATGCTGAAGTATATTATATAAAACACGTGTTTTAACGAGATCTATCTCTTATGGTTAAGTAGTTTGATCAAACCCGTAGAACCATTTTTTTAGGAATTGAGTGTCCTCTTTAACTGCCGTATATTAAAGATATTCACATTACAAATATAATATATATCCTAAATCTCTTGGGAATAGCCCCTGAAGCCCTCTTCATTCTGAATTACTTTTGCGTAGCTGGCAAACTACAGCAGTTAAAGAGCATCCATAAATAACATTAATTTTAATTTATTTGAAACAATGAAGTAATTTTTTCCCCAAGAAGGAATATAGCCACATTACGAGGAAAAGCAAGAGATTGCTCAAATATTTTATTGGTAGGAAATGAAAACCCTGTTCTTTCTTTATTAAAATAATTGCTTCGCAATACGGGCAGACTACTGAAGAAATCGTTCACTGCTAAAATATGTCGAGCATGTGACTTTATCCAACAACAAATTTTTTCGTATTACGAACAGAAGATTGGAATTACGAGACGCGCCCTTACATTCCCTTAATTACATTTGATGCGAAGATGAGGGAATTAATTTTTCTGAGAAAAGATTTCAGAGAGCACCTGTCGTTCTAAATCAGAAGCAACAGGGAGTTGCAAGCTTTAAGGTCATACTTGCTACACAGTGTATGCAGTTTTATTTTAGCTGTAAAGTGTAGGATATGGTAAACATAAGTTTTTAGCCTTGTAAAACTCACTAATTCTGTACATTGTTTGAAGGGAAATAGATTAAAATGACCAATCTGCCTCTTGATGATTTGCATGACAGCTTCCAAATCCAGTATCCGGGTTCACTTCCCGGCTGGAGCATAAGACTTATCGCTAATGACCAAGTTGAGCGCCCTTAAAAATACGTAGAGTGTCTTTTTATTGCAACACGTTTTTAAATTACGTAAAATGAGTTATTAAATCGTGGTTTTTTCGTATTATCGATTTAATTTCAATATATTTCATTTTTGATAGTTATTTGACTAAAACTATTAAATATAACCTTAAATGTAATGAGTGTAGGAACGAAAGATGAATGTGCACCACAATTATATAATAACTTTCAGTAAGATCGCGGTAGTGTCTTTCACAAATTCAGGTTTTTATTTAGCAATTTTAGCTATCTTCTTAGTTTCCATTGAAAGGTCTATGTCTAACTGGCGTTTCGCAACTGATGAATTTAGTTTTTGTTTCAAATGTTCCATAATATATAAACCCACTCAATTCGACCATCTCAAAACTTGCACATCAAAACATGTATTGCTTTCCGACACATACAATCCCCTTGGTTGTCCTCTGAGTTCTAGGGGCAACATGTGAGCCTCTTGTTCCCAAAATCGCGGGTTCAAACCCAGCGTAGGGCGATGGATTTTTTTTTTCCCCGGGCGTATAAATGTTTAGCATAGCTTACTACGGAAGGGACGTAAAGCCGTTGTCCCATGTCGTATAGTTACAGCACGCAACAGGACCTCAAGCCTAATAAAGAGGCATCTGAGCAAAATTAAGCGATCATGAAAGCCCAATATAGAATTGGACGCTGAGCACCGTCGCAGTTAAAGAGTTTCCATAAATAAATATGTTATATAATAAAAAGAAACAAAGAAACCCATAAACCCTCACTATTAAGCCCTTTCCTCTACCAAGCACTGTAACACTTTATCCGACCCATCTTTGCAGCTAAATACAAGTTCTTAAGAATTCTCATTTAAAATAGCATAATGAATGGTCTGCGATAGATATAAATGTACACAATTTGCTACCCGGAATGTCCAGTTCTTTGTACTTATCTTCCCAATTAATTTTCTCGCTATGGTCAGGTAATAAAAGGGTCTATTTTCCAGGATTTTAATGCCCTTGGATGGTCTCACTAATAAGTAATGCCAGAAGAGTCAATTTCGAAGAATTCTCAACTATCTTTAACATAACTTAACTACATGCTTGTATAACTGAGCACTTTATTTTATTATTTGTAATTAGCAATTCACGGTGCTAATTTGAAAAGAAGGTGAAAACTATTTTTTTTCTAATAAAAATCGTTGGAAATCCGCGTTTCTCGCAAAATAGGAATATTTCGCTTCAATTAGTTCTTATAGCTAAAATTCGCCAAAATAATAAGTTTGATTTATTGATCATAAATATAATTCGGAAAAAACATCATGAATAGCTACAATACCTATCATGATTGTTGTATTTATCGTTAATCCGAAAAAGGAGTGTGTGTAGTCAAACGCTGGATTTTTTCTTTAGCTGGGATTATTCCATATCCTCCCAAAAGCCTTGGAAGTGTGCGTGTGTGAGAGAGAGAGAGTATGAATTTAATGTCATGAATAGATAGCGGATTTTAGCTAGACGCCTATTCTTATATTTAAAATAGACTTGTCTCACCTTTTACATGTTTCATGAATGTATACACAAAACTAACTAAAGCAGTTTGTTAGCACCGTAAGATGAATGTTTTTCACTCTTAAATCTATTTTAAGCGCCTATGCCCACTTTAACCCATTTTCCTTTTTTTTTTTTTTTTTTTTTTTTTTGTACAACCACATTTTTGTTTTATTTATATTATTTTGCACCATTTATAGCATCATAAAACATAAAGATCTACTACTGTTAACACAAGACAAAGCTCTAAAGACTAACTATTCACAATGAGATATGCAGTAGCCGTTTTAGGACAGATCTCATGTCTTATTCAGCTGCTACAATTCCACCAATGAATGATTATTATAAAAACAACCATGCAGCTCAAGAAGTCAGAATTCCACCATACCCTGTATATCACGTTTCAATGGTTGCCCCAGTTGAAACAGAAAACGACATCCTATTTAAACCCTGTATATCACGTTTCAATGGTTGAAACAGGAAACGACATCCTATTTAAACCTTCGGTTGGTAGGGATGCGAAAGAAATACTTAAGCATTACATCAGCTCTTTGTCAGTCCAGCGATGAATATAAGTTACCTGTACGAAATGTTTCAGAAAATCTTCAAGCTATTTTTGCTAAAATCATAAGCGTGTCATTAACTTTGCCATGGATAATTTAGAGAAAATGCTTATTATTTACTGTGAGGACAACCACGGCAATGATGTTTAACCTTAGTCTGTAATTGTGAGTATCTATGTCAATTGAGAAATGTATTTGCCTTGTTTTACAGCAACATTGCACATTAAATCATATTAAGATCTTTAAATTACTTATGCCACTGTGTTAGTGTTTTTTTATCAATTTGTTATCAATCATCCTCCATGGTGTAATGTTTACTATGCTGACTTCAAATACCCAAGGTTGCGGGTTCAAACCCGGCGGAGGACTTTTTCGGGTGTAAAAATCCTTAGCATGGCTTCCTTCGGAAGGGAAGTAAAGCCGTTGGTCCCATGTCGTAGATTTACGACAGGTAAAAGAACCTCAAGCCTGATTGAGAAACCTCTGAGCAAAATTAAGCGGTCTTTCACGCCCAGCATCGAATGGGACGCTGAGAACCACAGCAGTTAAAGAGCGCCCATAAATAGCATTCCATTTACATATTTTTTTATCATCTACCGATGTTTAGTTGTATAGAATATAAACACAGAGTTAAGGGGCATGTTTTAAGCACCTAAGTGGCTGAAGTTCCGCTCTCTACTTATGAATAAAAACTCAAAGTAAACAAAACTCAAAAATAAAAATAATAATAATAATATTATTATTATTATTATTGTTATTATATCTGGTGGTGGTGGCAGTAGTAGTAAATATAAGGGCGTAAGAATTGCACAAAATGGGAAAACAAGAAAAGGAAACATATAAAATAAGTTCAGGAAAATCTGACATATCTATCATAGATGCTATTTTATGAAATAAACAGACATCAAAAGAAACTAAACTCAACTTCTAGAGAAATAATTAGGAGTATTATGTTTTATGGGTCCGAAGTTTGGATGAGAATATCTAGGAGAGACAATATTAAAAACATAATTATAAGAGAAGAAATAAATGTACACATTTTAATTTTAGATTTTATTCTACAAAAACAATTAGCATGGTACGGGCATATTAAAAATGGCAGTTGAAAAATTGCGTTACAGAGTAATGGAATGGATACACAGGGAGAAAGAAGAAAGGCACACCACCTCACCATGGTTCCAAGGGATTTTGGAAGCAATGATGGGATTATGGAAAACAAGAGAAGAATGGAGAATTAAACTAAGAAGCTAATTTCCACCCAAATATTCGATGCCGAGTTTTAAACGGAAACGCTTGCTTGTAAACCCCAGAATCCAATAAAGCACTTCCAGAGAAAGATCCGTGTGGGTGTGTCCAGTTTTGGCTTTTGGAAACGCTCATATCTGTTGTGAAAGTGAGCTGGAAATATGTCTCATTAACAGGTATTTGACAGTTCATATACATATCTCTCTCTTGATCTGAAAAAAAAAAAAAAAAAAAAAAAACGTTACAGAAAATGTTGGGTGGAGGTGGATCTGTGTGAACCTGTATTGTAATCGGTCATATTCCGGAACACGCTTCAAATGTGGTGCTTTTGTTTAAGGCTTAATATACAACGTCCAATATCAAATTCCTTCACTACAGGAAGTGCACTGAGGCGATTTCTGCATAAAACAAAGAATTTTTCATAACGTTAAACGTCAAAGCGAGATTTTGTCCGAAATTAATCATTTTTATGCATATAAGCGAGTGATGGATGAAACAAAATCGTCTGCTAAAATAAGGCAACAGGCGTTCTCTTTTTCTGTGTACCGACATTTTTCGTTGAACGTTATAATTACTTTTCCATTTGTGTACTACCATTTTCAGGGTAGCAACAATCTGTTGTGAGAACGCATTGATCTGGGCATTAAACATATGTTTTGCAGTGTTTTAGTGTAATTTTCGACACTTATAAGGTATGTTTACATCTGATAGTTGATATCCTAAAACGGCGGAGTAAGTACTAGATAAATCTTGGCCCTATCTGCAATACACAACCATGTGTGATTCACAAAATACACATATCTTGCTAATTTTCCATTGTTGTGCAATTATTCATAACATGGAGCTGCTAGGTAATAAAGGGGAGTACTATTACGTAGAACAAAATCCGACAGGTTTAAAATCACATTTTCTGGCTGCTGAAATGCTTTTTTACATCCAGATTATTATTATTATTATTATTATTATTATTATTATTATTATTATTATTATTATTATTATTATTATTATTATTATTATTATTATTATTATCTATATTAATTAAATTAATATTATTAATAATAATTATAATAATACTATTAATAATAACTATTATTATACTAATTAAATAAATAATAATTATTATATTATTAATAATAATAATAATAATAATAATAATTCCCTATGTATGGAAGACCGGCGGAAGGGAAGGAGAAGAATCAAAAGAAGAACCGGAAAGACAGCAATGCTAACTAGTTCTCCTTACAAATAAGAAACAATTTCTTCGATGAAAATGGGAAAACTGCAAATACCAAACTTCAAATGGAGCCAAAGGCTACAAAAAGGTAACGGAGCAAGTAAGATTTGTATTACTTGCTTCCTTGTAAGTTAAAGGGAAATAAATAAGGAAATACATTAGGCTTAAATCTTTTAAAAGCTGGCCGTTGTGTGAAACATTTGAATTTCGGTTCTCTTTCGAATGGCCAGGAGAAAAACAAAAGAGAGATGAGATGAAAGGTTAAGTGACTTCCCGTTTGAAAATGGTTTAAGTAGTTTAAAATTGAAACCAATCACAAAAAATATCTCGGAAACGAAACGATTAACTCTTAAAAAAAAAAAAAAAAAAAATATTCAAAATATTTTAAAAGCTGTGGCTATGCGATTGACATTGAAATTCGACCAGGGGAAAAACAAATGAAACAAAAAATGTCAAATTCCCGTTTGAGAAAAGTATAAGTATTTTTAACTTGAAATCAATAACAAGGAGTATCTTGAAAATTGTTAACTCCATAAAAAATGTATAAGTCTTAAATTGTATGTTTTAACGAGATCAACATTGTTGTGTCGTAGGATTTTGGCTTTCTGATACGGTTTATCAATTACACAAAAGTCATACAAAATGAAGAGGTCTTTAGAGGCTATTACCCAGAAAGTTCAAGACATATATTTTATTTGCCATGTAAATTCTTTAATACAATTTATATTAATCAAAATCGTTACAGTAATTTTTGAAAAAAATTCATGGTTGGGAATTTTCCTGAAAAACTTCGTGTCGTATCCTAGGAAGATGCTAAACTTAGTTACCAAGTTTGGTACTTAGCTTACTTGATTTTGAGATATGCTGTCCAGACACACGCGTACCTTTTTCTACAGATTTTTTTTTTTTATTCAGGGTTCTCTATTAGGTGTATTTCCGAAGAAATCTCCGTATTGAGCTTTTGGGCGGAAGAGTCGAGAAAGTAAACCATCTGGTATTAAATATCTATTTGTGAACTCCGTTACTGTAAAACATTAATTTCTAATGATAATATCGTTTATAGCATTTTATTAGAATAATGAATTTAGACACTAAAAACTTTTATTCTAATAACCTTCCCAGCTTGTAACATGGGGGAAGTTATTGTGTGTAATAACTGATATAGATTTCAGCAAAATTTCTTACATGCTATGGATTTTATTTCCCAAATGTCATAATTGCATTTACCCGAATATGAGGTTAAAAGCCTCGACCCGAGTTAGCTTATTTCGTGATTTATAGATTTGGTGCTTCCTTTTTAAATTCTGTGTTTTTAAGAATCAACTCACTATCGCTCATGCAAAAAAAAAAGTTCTCCACAGGGTGTAAAAGTTTCAAAATAATCAAGTGTTATTAAAAATAGCAAGTTTAACTAATTCGTATCTATCTCCATTTCACTGCGCTTGGCGACCGCGACAATACACAAAGTATAGCAAGATTTTTCACGCGTACAGCTAATGTGCTAGAAACGAAGACAGATAATTCATTAGCCACAAAAGATATATTGCTGCTAGTTTAAAAGTATTTGATGCTTAAACAGAGCGACTGCCTAAAGTGTTATGAAGCAATTCAAGAGCTTTATAAAGGTGAAGCTGAAAGAGATGAAGTGGAAATGAAAAGTGGGTTGGTCGTGAAACTTACCGAGAAAGATGGTTGACGCTGAGAAGCTGTTATGAGGAGATCTTGCACTCTTATATATGTACTGGATCTCCAATTAGAATCGCATCTTTGTTATTACTCCGCGCAGCACGTACACAAATGCAGGCGACCAATCGATAGCCTAGCTGACAGTTACTTCGTCCATCTCTAGGAATCATATCATCCTGAGCGGAAAACACGCGTCATTCCATCCAAATTAGCTTATCACCACCATTATCACCTCTATCATATTCACCATCGTTATGCAGCCATTTTGGCAGATTTGTTCGTATCCCGTCATAAATGTCAGTTTTCTGATAAGGATTTTCAAACGCCTCCTTAGCTTGAAAAATGATCACTTATTATAAGGTGTTGTTATCCGACCTCATTTATTCTTACTGTTCATTGCTTGAATTTCATAATAAATATAAACGTCATAAATGTGCAGAGTACTTATTATAATGGTAATTATATTATTATTATTTATATTACTTATAACGAAGATTAGATGTATATGTGGAACTATAAAAAGAACATTAAAAACTACACCAAGAGACAATTTCTGTAAAATTACGGCGATGCATATTCTCTCTCCGGATAAGGCTTTTTTCGGGGGGTTTCCCTTATCTTGAGAAGACGAATGTCGAGTAATTTAAAGCTCCATGGACCACGATATCGTTTGAGTATCACTTTACCAATTTCATTCCTGGTCCGAATGACCACCAGGCTATAAAAAAAAAAGACTCGCTTGCACACTTATAATCCACCGTAAATATTGCAGCTTCTTCTTCCTGGTCCCCCTGGTCTGCGTTTAGCCTGCTGGGTAAATGTTTCATGCATAATTTCAGCAAAGATTATGCGATATTCACTAATCCCTCGCAAACTTCTTGTCACCGAGACTTCTGGAGTGAATGCTAGTTATATTTCCATAATTACATACATCAGCTGTATCATAGGTTGCTATTCTTACAACAAGATTAGGCATCTCTTCAAAATAACGGAATTGTAACTTTCCTTTAAATGTTGAGCTTTCCCATATCAGCAACTTATTACAGCGTGCTAGATAAACTGGTTACTACTTTTACTAGACTCTTGTTGATCATTTTTTCCCAAATTTTGAGAAATACTTGGACTAGGCGTCGGAGTAAAGACTATGTTGGGGTGTATTATCAATGGCCAAATAACACAAGTCCTAGGTTTTTAAAGCCTTTTTTGAAGAATTAATAATTTGAATTCAATTGTGAAACTTTGAGACCATAACGTTTAATATCTACACTATTAAATGAAACAATAATAACAAACAACAATTCTTATTTTTTCATCATGCCTACTTAAAAACATCAAGTAAAGATTTTCTTGGCACCAATTTAAAATTAAGTCGTAACAGTCTTTTCTGCATTATAAAGGCTATATTAAAAATTGCTGCTTTATCCCAAATTGAAATATTATGATAGAATCAAATGGCCCAACGCACAATAAAACCTCAGAAGATGTCCTAATTTAAAGAGTGATTAAGACACCTTAAACCATAGCAAATTGTTTTTTTTTTTTTTTTTTTTTTTTTCATTTATACTGCATGCACACATCCCACTTCAATTTGCAGCCAACAAACAAACCTAAAAATATCACACAGTTATGAGTGTCTATAGGTGTATTATTACAATTAAAGACATAATCATAACAAATTGTATTCACGCCACGAACCTTTATGATCACAGTGTTATTCACATGCATAATATGCCTATTTGATTCACATAATTTCTTAAGCTTGTCACAGCATTGTTCGCCTTATAATTTAATTCACTTATGTTACAAGCATAAAGTTAGAAAATAATGCTGCATACAAGTTAGAAAATCTGATTTCACATGTAAATTCAAGTCGATTGCCTAAAGAGGTGTAAGAACAGAGCCTTGAGGTTTGCCATATTCAAGAGACTGTGTGTTAGGAGTGGAATTTGCAATTTTGACAACAGCTCTTCTACAGCTAACATACTCTAGGGTAAAAATCATTCACAACGCCTCTTTCCAAGCTAGTTTAATTTAGTCTTCTAAAACAAAGTTTAATGCAATCAGATGCCTTTGTTAAATCGAAAAATAGTCCTACAACCAATATGTTTTTACCTAAATAGTTAACAACATTTTAAAAACTGACACAAACTGTTTTAGAAAACTTGTCTTTTACAAATCCACGTTGACAAGAATATAGAGTGCCCTTGCATAATAAAAGATTCATCATTCTGAATAGTAACAACCTTTCAAAAATGTTTTGAAAAAAATCAAACAGTATAGAAATTATTCAAGAGTTAGAGTAAACAAGAGTGTTACCCTTCTTAAAAATGGGTACCACAGTTGCCAATTTCAAAATATAAGGATTGCAAATATACAATAAATAAACTAAACATGTGTGTTAGCGGCGGAATTATATGCTGTGCTATTGACCAGTTTCATACTCACACCATCTATTCTTGCAGAGGTATTATTTTCTGACACTTTCATCTCTTTTAATACAACTAATTCATCAACGGGAGTAAAAACTATAGAACTTCCAGTTGTCATTGAAAGTGTGCAGCCATTAGATACTGAGTTGAAGTTTTTGTCTAATTTACTTTGAATCAGAGCAGAAGAATCATCTAAAAAAATATGAAGTGCATGGTTTGTCTACAATGTTACTACTTATTAATTTTATTACATAAAAATGAACATGATATTTTATTTTATATGTTTGATTCTTGGTACATAAACCAATACTATCATCCTTTATATGTTGCTCTAAGTGTACATTGAGTTGTGTATTTTACATTATTATTCTACCTGTAATCCAACTTTTTTCATTTTCTGTTACATGAATTATTCTAAATAGTATTTTCCGTTTCGTACATTGTCCAAGAAACGTCTATAGAGAACTGGAGAATAAATAAAAACATTATTAAAAACTTCATTAACATCAGAAAGGTGATATAAATCCCTAAGTTTCATTTGATAAAAGATAATTAAAATAATAAATGTTTTCTTTTGTACTTTTTCTATAAACAATACTTATTTTCGTGTTACACTTATAATAGTTTTCACAAGTATTGGAGTCAATGTAGCCTGTAACATTTAAAATTATAGAATTATGATTTGAAATGTGCAGAACAATGATCAGTTACGAACAAAATACTGTATTAATGTTAGTAACGATATAATCTATAACACTGTTATTATGAGCGAGTTTATCGTTATGTGTCACAATGTTGAATGAATTAAAAACAATAGAATGAATCCTGGCGAAACTCTTTTATAGAAGCGGTATTCGAACTAGCCCTTCATTTCACATTGACTGAGACATAGCTTTTCAGGCCAGTCACCTAAAAAAACTGATACCGGCGGGTGGAGTCAGAGATTGAATACTTGAAGGTGCAACCCTTATAATGCGACCTAATGGAACGGGCCTCTTATTGTGCACACTTCTGTTGCTTATAACATTATTTTATATGCATTTAATAGAGCAATTTTTATACAATGCCAGGAAATATCAATAATATATCATTTAAACCGAAATAAATAATACATTTATGAAATCTTATAAATCAGATATTAAGGAGAACGTTCAGTTTTAAACATTCATAGTTCCTGAAATTAAACATTTTTCCTCCATCAAACCAAGAGGCATTTTCACGGCAAAGTCAGGTTTTTTAAGGCAAATGTGCACTACTAATTTTGCGAATAGCAGTTTTCCAGAAAATACGGATATAAAAATGCTGAGAAATAGCAGAATTCTTAAACTGTGGTTTTGTTGTTTTCTTTTTCTGCGTATTAAAATGTTGCAGAGAAAGCAAAAAGAGACGAGACCTGCTCAATCTGTAGAAGCACCAGGCAAGCTACTCTTGGGGAGGTTTGCGGACCTCAATTTGCTGTGGACCATTTCTGCCGAGTTAATGCGATAATGTGTTTCACCACTCAAACTAATTGAATTTTCCACTTAAATGACCAACTAACTACCATGTTTTCATCCGTTTTGATAAGCTTATTAGCTTTTTTACTTTCCTTCTCTGTCTACCCTACCAATATGTAGGACTCGCACTCCCCAGGACTTGCAAGCCAGCGCCTGGGGTCAAATGCCCGTTGAGGAGCAGAGGCTCTGAATCAGAGAGAAGCCAGGACGAGTAATCAGCTTATTAGCTTACGCCATAAAATTATTACAGATTAAGAGCTGTTCTATCTGCCAATATATTTTCATGCAGAGCATTTGGAGACGTAAATATTTCGTTCAACAACACTGCCTCAATACTGAAATATACCTATTATGGTATTATGGTGCAAGTACTAAAAATCTGATGTGTTCCATTCACATGACTTTCGCTACATCTCTGTAACAAATTATTTTTAAAAAGCTTATTCTTCTGTTTCATGATAATCGAGATAAATTGCCCTTATTACTTGGTTCCTTGTAAGTAAAAGGGAAACATCTAATGTGTTGCGTTCACATCATGTTCGGTAAACAAACCTTTTATTTAAAACATTAACCTGTTATCTACATCATGCTAATCAAGAAAAGCATAAGCAGAATATATAAGTAGAAGGTAAATAAGAAAATGCACACGCTAGAGATAGTCTCGCCAATTAAAAGCCAATTGAAATTCCAATCTATTTGCTTGCCAGGAGTAAACAAACGAGAAGCGAGAAGAAAGATGTCTTCCCGTTCGAGAAAGTTTTAAGTGGCTTAAAATTGAAACCAATAATCCGGAATATCTCCAAAACGGTTAACGCTACAAAAAATGTAATAGACGTAAATTGTGTGTTTTAATAAGATATACTATTTTGTGTAGAAAGTTTTTGTATATCTCTTATAGTTTGCCGGTTATAGAACAGTCATCTAGGAAGAAGAGGTCTTCAGAGGCTATTCCCAGAAAATTCCAGATATGCATTTCGTTTGTTATAAAAATATCTTAAACATAAGGTGTTTTAATCAAAATCTTTAGCCATTTTTTGAAAAAAAAAATAAAAATTTTCGAAAAATGTTTCATGTGAATGGTAGTTGGGGTGGGGAGATTTGCTTGAAGTCTTCGTGTCGCATCCTTCGATGATACCCAACTTAAATACCAAATTTGGTATTTAACAGACTTTTCGTTTATGAACTATGCTGCCCACAATCACACACACGCGGCTTTTTCTAAACAGGCTTCTTTTTTGGATTCAGGGGGTCCCGAAACATGTATTTCCGGTGAAATTTCGGTATCGAATTTTTGGGTGTGTTACAATACCTTCTCTATACACTATGTACATAGTACGTGTAGAGAAAGTAAAAAATTGGATTTTCCTTTCGACTAGCATACATACTTATGCGCTCTTCAAACATAATTACTGAAGAACAATAAGTTTTCAGTTAATAGTTACAAAATTAGACATGTTTTACATTTAAATTAGCAGAAAAAAAAAGAAAGAAAGAAACGAAATTACAGTTTTAAAATGCTGGCGTTTCCCAACATTTTTCACGTCCGTATTTTCTGGAAAACTACTATTCACAAAATTATTTTACATACATTTAGTAGTGCAAATTGGTATTAATATACCCGCATTTGTGGTGAAAATGGGTTTTGATTTGACTGAGGAAAAATTATTAAGTTCAGGAACTATGAATGCTTAAACTAAACTTTCTCATTAATATTTGACTTGTAAGACTTCATACGTTTATTTTTCTTTTTGATTAAATTATATATCATTGATGTTTCCTGGTACTATATGAATGCATATAAAGTGATTCTATAAACACCACACGAGTTTTATATTTGTTTTTTCCTAAATATCTCTGATGATCTGTTAATTTTGAACTAATAATCTGTTAATCATAAATATAGCAACACGATCTGTCTTAATCCTAGTGAGGTAGAGCAGTGTTTCGTGTTTGTGTTATGGGAAGATGATGGTTGTTTTACGTCAGTGAACCCGGAAATTGCCTGAAAATGATCATCACAAGGACACTCTGCATGAAAATATTTGTCCTCGCTCACATGACAGTAGCATTCTGGATTATCATAATTATGCATTGAAATTCCCTACATCTGTCTCCTCCCACTGAAAGCCATCTGTTCGCGATGCATGGATAAAATCTACTGCCACTATCACGAAAACAACACATGTACAGATAATAAAGGAAAAGCTTCTTACAAACATATTTATAACAGTCACATGACCACCAGTCTGCCTGCTGCCACGCTATAGGGCAGTGATTTCCAAACTCTAACTGGCGCCCATTTTGTAAACGAACGACTCTACTGCTATTAAAAATCTAATGCATAACAGTCACACGACCCGCATCCAACTGCCGTGCTATTGGGCAGGCAGTGGGTACACTATTTGTGCCGCAGCAAGTAGTAGAGTTGCCAGATTGGGCGAAAAGTCGCGGATTGGGCTACTAAAAGATCAAGTATGCGACGAATTTTTAATTTGTACGATTTGGGGATTTTTGGGCTACTTCTGAAATCAAGAACACAATTTGAATTTATTCCTTGAAAAATATATTTTATATTGTTTCGTAAATTAAATAATGTATTAATGGATACACAGTAGTATATTCGTTTTAATTACTGCTGTGAAAATAATGCAGTTGTAAAATATCTGCAGTCAGCATTCACAGAAGAGAAATCAGCTGCTAAACTGTATTCTTGGTTCCCTTTTCTTTGTTATGTCGCTGTTAGTGAGTCGTGCCGATTTCTAGAAAACTTTTAGAATAAAATGCAACAGTTGAGAGAAAATATAATCGTAATGTTTCATGTAGTGGTGTTAGTGTTTAAAGAATACATTACTACTGAGCGTGCACTTTAAATATAGTACATGTGCAGTCATTTGAGTATTTAATAGTATTAATAATGAATGGAGAAATATAACAAACGCTTAACAAGAGTTGGTTTTTCTGCTTTGCGAGGGGTCCCGGGTTCGATTGCCTTCTGGAATTGGGATTTTTTCTCTAGCCAAAATTATTCCCTAATCCTCGCTAGAACCTTGGAAGTACGGATGAGAGTGTGAATGTGTGTGTGTGTGCGCGCGCGCGCGTAACCTAATAAAATCAAAAGAGAAACAGAAACCCAAACCTTTGTTATAAAGGGAAATGTCGCTGGTAGGCCCGTGCAGTTAAAGGGTGTAAATAGTACATTAACTTAAAAAACAAATTAGAAGGCTTCCAGTGACATCACATAGTTTACTTACTTGTTTATGTAAAGTTTGCAATTAAGGGTCCAATGGTCTCAGCTTAAGAAGCATGAGTCTAAAAATCACAAAAGAAAATTTGGCAGCAGTAGTTTCCAAACCAATTTTAGGAGACGTTTTTCAATACCCCAAAGAAAACGTCCCTGTGAAATTGAGCGATTTCAACATGCATTTTGCTATTTTTAAATTAATTCTGGCGATATTATGTGACATAAATCTGCCAACCCTGGCAAGTAGTCTTGCTCCGTGCATGCAGTGAGTGAGCACGTAATAGCCCAAATTATCTCTCATTCTTGTACAATGCGTCGTGTGTCAGTTTATAATGCTCTGAACAGATAGCAATGGAAGCCATCGACTCCTATATGCTTGCCTGTCTAGGAGGAATTTTTCCTATTTATGGAAAGTGGCGGAATAAGAGTTTAGTTTGCGGCAAAATACTACACTCAGAAAATTCAGTTTATAGCGTTATTACGCAACCCATGCAAGTAACTACGACAGTACTAAAGAGAAGAACGTTTCTTTCAAATATTGTTCCATGCCACTTAATTAACATAATCGCTGCTATAAATGTGAAAGTTATTCGTTACAAATTATTCCTTTGTTGGTTAGAATCAAGTCCAAGCATGCTGTACTCCGTATGTTTAAAGCTAAAAATACTTCCGGTAATAAATGTTATCCTAACATCCTTCACCTGCACGCAACCTGTCAAGATCTGCAACCAGTCTTCCTGATCCCCGCATAATGGGCAAATCCTCCGATCAACTACCTTTTGAGCTTTCCACCCTCCAAACCTAAGCCACATAGGATTGGATACAGATGCCCAGAGACAAAGAAATATTTGCAAACTGTACTAAAATACAAGGAACCGAATTGATATTGAAAGTGCCCGTAACCATAATCCTTATACTGTATTTAGTTCTACATAATATACTACAGTGATTTGTGCTTTGAAATAACCGTTGTAATTTTATCATAAGTAATATAACAAGAGCTCCAAAATATATCGAGAGAAAATTTGTAGTTTCGTGAACAAAATAACAATGATTAGCCTATACGGACACGAAGAATAATATTCCTAAAATCCCGTTTGTCTTGACGTATATTTGCACCGAAATCACTGCAACTTGATGTCCATATCATAAATTTCAGATCTCTTTGTATTGCTACATTATATGTTTGTGGCGTAAAATAAACAGATCACTTTGTATTGCAACATTTTATTATTTTAACTTAGTAAAGCATGATTGCAGTTAATGTCTATTGGAACTTCCGCCATACTGTACGGGAATATCACTGCACACTGATGTTCAGAGAGAAAACAAATGCACGTAAAACAATTAAATGCAGAGATAATGAGTTCCGATTAGTTGGAATTTTACGCGCCACTGTACTGTATTTGCCACTTCCTACGATCACTTGTCATGAATGAAATGGTCCTTGTATATGTATATAATAGTATTCCTTTATATGTACCTAATTTAATTTAATGGTTTCATGAAAAGGGTTCGATATATTTATAATGAATCAATCTACAACAAAGCCATTAGTAATAACTATTAAGTGCTGCTGCTGCTACTACTACTGTTACTACAACAATAATAATCATAGTAATAATAATATTTTTTTCATTCGTTGGCTTAATTCCAAGGATACAAAGTTACTACGTATTTAAAAATGACGACATTACTCCTCCATGAGTTCCCGCGTGTTTAAAACGAATTTCTGCAAATTCAGCCTTTCTTTTCCTTGATGCATTCAACAAGACAGTGAATATTCACATGGCTTTTACATTTCAGTTTGGGCGTTCGCATTTTATTTAGCCGAAGTGGTTAAGTCACGGACTCTAAACGGCAGGTTAGTGGTTCAAATCCGCCAAGGCTGTCCTCTTTGGCTGAGGTGTTTTCCAAGTTTTCCCCAGGCGAGATGTGATTTAAATGTAGCCCTGGAACATTTTCTTCTCAAATTGATTATGGTTGTTACTAAAGGAAACGCTCGGCTAATCCGGCGTAATTATTCAGCCTGCTATAGGAAGGCGTGATGAATTACTTACATGTCGTTCTGCCTTTATATGCTTACAATTTCCTGCACCTTGTTTTTATGTAATTTCACGTTACCGATGTAGAACTGTCTTGGCACGTGCACCCTGGGTGCAATCTGGTGGGTAAAGAACTAGTGTACCATAATAGGCATCATCAGAGGCATTAGTTTTTGTTTTTAACAATAAACGAGAACGTTGTTGAATTAAAACACAAAATGCTTTGCATATATTTCACACAGATTTGAAAAAACCTATAGGCTTCTTTTTCCGCGAATTTTGGAGAATTTTTAATATTTACGAGAATAATAAATTTTTAAGTGATAAATGCCAAATGTAAATAGTTTTAATTCACACACAAAGAATGCATTTATATAAAGTTAAAAAATGAAACTTAATTTAACATTTACGTCATACCATAAGGTAGAAGTTGTGAAACAACTTTTAAGATTTCAACGAAAAGAAGTTAGAAGTTCCAATACTTACATAAAACTGCTTATCGTAAGCTCACCGGAAGGGCTATTGTTGAAAATAAGAGGTATACCACATCAAACGACTCTTAACAGTTGGCAGATATTATATTAACATGAAGATACTCTCAACTGTACTTGTGTGTTAAAGATTAAAAATGGGAAGGCATAGTGAAATTAGTGCAAACTCCCGTGTTGAAAAATATCGAGAAAAATGATTTTATATAAGTGGTAATTAGTGATGTGCAAATTCTGTAACCAAGAATAGAATGGAAGAGGAGTGAAGCATATAAAAATAAAGTATCCTTTGTTACAAGAACTTTGTGCCATTTTTAATCAGCTAAGCCATGGTGATAACGACAACAAATTAACGAAGTAACAACTCTCTCGGTATTGAAAGCAATGGGTGAGTTTACCACGTTTTACATTAAGAGTTCCTTCAGTGTCTTTGGCTACCGATATGAAATGCTGACAGCGAGAGTTTGTTTCTCTACGTGTGGCTTTTTTTATTTATTTATTTTAAGTCGCTTGAACTCACTGGTCATATCACAAGGATACAACTTTTATACAGATTGTCCCAGAATTCGACCGCACAAATTGGGGGGGATTTCAGAGGGGTCCCAGATAAACAGTTTGAGATAGGAAACCTATGGGCCTTGGGTTCTAATTCTCTGTTACAGTATAAAATATATTAAGAGTTAGCAGGTCACTGATCAAACCGCAATGGACCGTGGCGTGAACACCCGGATTTCGGACAACGCGGACAGAGTGGTATTGCTTAGCATGTGGACATCGGGCTAAGATGTTGCGAAAGTTGAAGGTTCAAGCCTCCGTCTGTGCTTTATTTTTATGTTATTTCCTTTGTTTGAATTTTATGAGCCGTTCATGTTTTGCTGCGTTATTTAATGACATATTCATACTTATACATAAATGTAATGTATGGTTAGCATGTAGAGACAACTGAGAAGTTTCAGTAACAATTACATTAAGCACTTGAAGGGTTGCAATTCTCCTTACCCCTCGAACGAATTTCTAAAATAAAGCGCATCACATTGACGTGTTATTTACGTACACATTACAATTTTGACTTTTGCAATCATACACCAAGCAGTTATACAGGCTCGGGTTGACTATTGGTATCTTAGGCATTTGCAGTGGTACCATGTGGCACCAAATAGCACATGCGCTCAGTTTTGTTGTTTTGAGGTCCATGGAGCTTAAAATTATTTGACATTCGTCTTCTCAGGATAAAGGAAAACCCTAGAAAGCTCTTATTCGGGAAATACAACCTAAACGAGATCCGAACTCGCGATCTGTTGTATGTGAGGCACACACGCTACCACCACACTACCCAGAGTTCAGAAGTTCGAAGCTTAAATTATCTTAGAATGTCAGTTCATCTGATCTCCGTTTCGCACCGCTGAAACAGTTTATTTCCTTGCACATAATGTGTATACTTTAACAAGATGAACACAAGTTTGGTTCCCACAGTAGTCACGTGTAGCCATTAGAGAAGATTTTCAGAAGTAACAACCGCGTAGGACCAGAATAGCTTAAGTATTTAAAACGACACAATAGCAAGACAAAACCAAGGTACCGCTGTTCTTATCCTAGCAATACCAGATAGTTTTTTTTTTATTCCGGCGTTAAATTCATAGTCAGTTTCTACGTTTCAAAGCGCACATTACGTAAATGTTTTCACAAACCTAATTATTTTATTACAGTAATCTATACATTGACAATTACTGCATTTAATGTTGAACACTAAGTAGATTTCATTCACAGTCTTTTGGAAGTAATTTGTACTGGAGAGTTTATCGCTCTGACTTCAAAACTGGTAACTAAGTGCATTAGTGCTGGTCAAATTGTGCACCTTTTTGAGGAAAACAAGAAAAAAAAATAAATAATGGAACCTTCAGAGACCGGTGCGAGCTTAGAACCATGGGGTTCTTTGGCCGGCGCTATACGCACCGTGCACGCTACTCTGGCGGTAAGTTTGGTTACTAACAAGAGGATAACAGAGACAATGGAGTAAGAATATTAGCGATGCTAAGATGTCAAGTATCGAACCTCCTGAAAATGTAAATACTACAAGAAGGCTGTGTTGTAGGATGTAATAATATATTTCGCCAGCTATTGCCTTTTATTCTTTTCCCACGCGGAAAACTGAAGCGCAAAGAAGAAATCTTTGGATTCAAGCTGTACATCGAAAGAAGTAAGTACACTAATTTTATATTGCACCTCAAAGCAGTGAAATATGCTTAAAAATTAACTGCAGCATGGATAATGTTGTTTGGAAATTAATGCTAACGTTTTTTAAGTTAATAAATAGAAACTCTAAATACTGTATTAGAGTAAACGATACGTTATGGGAATAGTTTGTCAATTATTATTGTTATTATCATTACTTTTATTGTTATTATTAATATTTATGTACGTATTGCTATTCATACTTTATATTTTATTTTCAGTCCTGAGGGGTCATCGTGAGAACCAAAGCCCGCAACAAAAATTTGTAGCATTCACTTCATCGGAAATAAAAGGTTCAGAACATCCCTATCGTTCAGCATATGTTCCCAGTATATTTCCAGATGTGTACAAAAAGATTTCGACCTTTTGAAACAGAACTTTCAGTCAAATGTATGCACTTAATAGGCAGAAAACGACAAAGAATATCTACATCGCACATGGCTTCCGTTTCTAATTATCCTCCTAATAAGTACAAAGCGTGACACGGAGCGGCGCCACCAGTACGATTTTCTGGTCCGTGCGCGGTGCCTATACCGGCTCACCCACTAGTATGCGCTGGCAGAGCGCTGGGTCTAATTACACATTATCTGAAATCAACAGAACGGTTGTCAGTGGCCTGCACACCCTCAAAGAACAGGCAACTGTCCCAAAATTGGAAGCCCAGTAAGTTTAAATATCATATTGATTATGCACCAATACTGCGACTACTAGATACCGATGAGGCGTTCTGAATGAAAATGGGACCCCCCCCCAAGTCCACGTTATTTTAATTTATGGCCACTGGTGTACGATTCAGAAAACATGCCATAACGTTGACATTTGACAAAGGAGGTCATAGGTGCCCTATCTCAAACAGTTTATCTAGGACCCATCTACACTCCTGACAATTTGTGCTGTTGAATTCTGGAATATCCTGTATAATAAAATTCCATTGTAAATTACATTAATCAGGCAACATATACACGTGACTTAGTTGTAACAGACTGAAGGACTACTATGCAAAACAAAAATGTCACTTCTCTATGTTGACATCTGGTATATCACATTTGATTCTGTTCATGATATTGATTTGAAATATAAGGTTTGAATTTGGAAAAAGGGCGTTTTAACAAATGTTACTTTAGTTATTTTTAATTTTGTTAATTTTAATTCAGTCAATCCATTACTCAATAATTATAACCGAATTAGCCGGAAATTAATGCGAATGTATAGTAAAATGTTCAACACAAAACGCCACTAATTAAAATTATTAATGCGAAGTTTTAAAATAATTTTCAACACAAAATCTTGCCTCTGGGCAGCTTGTTCCGCTTCGGAAACAGGGTGCGTATGTTGCCGCTGCATGTCCACTGCAATGCAGACTAAATTTCCCTTACATTAATGCATGTAAAGTTTAAGGTTCTATTACGGGATAGAAGCAGTAACAGGCGTCATGTACAGCATAGTATATGCATTTTTTTTATACAACTCTATGAACACTCCAGACATGAGCCTGTTGCTTACATCTGGACTCATCCTCCATCAACAGAAATAGACTACATTGTTGTGCGCAAATAGAGAGCAGTCAAGTTGCGCAGTTCAAGGAGTGGAGGAAGAGGCGGAGACTTCAAGCGATAGCCATGCAGATGGTAAACGCAAGAAGATATCGGTTGCCGGCGAAATTGCAGCAGTCAGATCATGCCACTGCGCATCATGTTTACACTGCTGTCGTCCATTTACACGCACAATACATGGTATTTCAAGCCGGCCCCAGCAGCCGTGGGTGGTCGTTAGCGCATTTGGCGTTGACACAGTGCCGCGAAAGGGCCGCGGGTTCGAATCCCGCTATAGGCATGGATGTTTAGTGTTGTGTGTTTCTGTGTATTCTATGTAAGTGATTCGCTCTCTCCCCTGATGGCTAATAGGTTAAGCCTGAAGACCAAATATGTAAGTATTTTAACTTCATAAAACCGGGCAGTCTGGTCCGCCCATTACTGTTATGTTAGCCATACGACTTAGTTCACAAGCACATGAATTATTTCCAAGATAAACGCTCTTAGCCACTAGGCTGCGTTGCCTAGTTAAACGGTGGTATTGCCACTTTGAGCGAAGCAATGAAAATATTACATGCGCTCACGGTAAATGTTTAATAGCTTAAGAAAAACTGTAGTTCTGTAAAGAGAGTTCATTCATTTCTGCTCATACTGGTAAAACCTCCACTTTAGTTCAATGTCTACGAGCGCTTTTAACTTTGGTTACATATTATAATAAATAAATTGTTTAAACTAAACTCCACAATGCCCAACTTTTGACGTGTCTGTCTGTATTGCCGGTGCAAAAGTTCTGAGATCGTGACCCTGACCGCCAACCCAGCTGCCGAGCCTAGCTTACTCGGAGTTGGCGCTATGATACTTCGCTTACTCAGTCACAGGGAGCAAACATTGTACAGTCTGCACCCAAAGTGTTCCGCATCTGTTTGTATTCAAAGTGAACAGTAAATAGTTATTATTTTATTTTTGTGACATTAATAGCCCTGGCTCCCACGTTTTCAAAGTTAAGTGACAATGTATTATATAGTCAGAGCAGAGAAAACCTCGACTTCGTGAAAGAACGAGACAGAGATGAAGGAAATGTATGTTCAACCGAATGCTCCAAAAGCCAAGAGAGTGAATGAAAGAGTAGCCAAAACAACTGTTATTTCACAGAGCTCCGTTTCCAGGGTTCTCAAAGATAAGAAAAAACACGTGAAAAAAGGAGTACAATTTGACACACTTGGAAAAAAAAGCATAAAGTCCCAAAATGTGTTACAGAAATAGACGATTTCGATAAAGGTGTCATTCAGCTTACGATTCACAGAAGAAACTGTGCAAACAATAGGTAGATTACTCATCAAGTTGAAAGATAGCATAAACTTTCAAGGTGGTGCTACAAGCCTCAGAACAATTAAAAATATTTGGGGTTCAAGTGGAAGAAAACTAAATCAAATAGAGTCCTGATAGAAAAGCACGACATAAGATCACAGCAGGAAACCTACCTTACTCTTCTCCGAAAGTACAAATTACAGGGTCGAACAATAGTGTATGAGTTGGATAGGTAGAGTCAGACTGAAAAATTCAATGCCATAGCCGGGATTTGAAAACACGGCTTGTGTGAAGAAACAATTAAACAAATAGTGTCTGAGGATGAGTCGTGCTATTATCATTCATATTGGTGGTAAGTTAGCTTCGTCCCAAATGCCCTTCTCATATTAAAATCGCAACAAAAACGGTGGATTTTCATCAATAAATACAGAAAAATATATGAAGTGCGTTAACAACACCACGTTGAAACCTAATATGCCAGCTAGGTCCGTTCTGATTATCGACAATGCTTCTTACCATAACACTCTAATTGAGAAAGCACCTACCTCAAATACCGTGAAAGAAGGGATGAGAGCTTGGCATGAGTAAAACAAAGCTTTATGACTTAATTAAACCCAACAAACCACTTCAAATTCGCTAAACAACATCGCCACAATGTACTTACACTGCTACCGTATTACCCAGTTCTAAACCCAATCGAATTAATCTGGGCTGATGCCATGCAAAAATATCACTTTTAAATTAAAAGATGTGGAACAGTTGTGTCGCCAGCGATTTGCAGACATTAGTAGGCCAGAATGGGAAAATGCATATCGACATTTTGAGAAAATTGAAAATCATTATTGTTGAAAATCAAATAGAAAGAATTCTCATCCAAGATAATGGTGTGTGGAAGAATTGAAGGCAGACGACATTTTTATGTTAGGCAATTTGTACAGAGGTGTGTGTGTGTGTGTGTGTGTGTGTGTGTGTGTGTGTGTGTGTGTGTGTGTGTTATCAGTGCAGCGCAATGTGGTGTAGTACATAAGCGGTGACAGATATTTGACATTGACCGCGATTGGCATTCCTCCAGCATACGTGCAGTGGACTGGTAAACTACTTATCTGGTAAAAGTAATTCGCTTACTAGCTCTCATTAAGATTTTCATATGTCCGCATCTGTTCCTCCAGTCATAAATGAATATTAACATATCTGACATCGTAAACACAAGCCTGAGTCAGTTTGTAGTTATGCAAACACAACCAGCCATGAAGGTGTACCCTAACAATAATTTAGTCTTCTAGTAGCCATCTTGTGGAGTATTTTTGGGTTCAACTTTTCGTGACACACCGGTAAGTGTTGAACTGCAGTGTTCGTACTTTGTGCGGGTGTACGTTTGCTAAATATACAGCAACAAAATGTCAGCCTAGCATTTCTAACGATGACAATTTCAAATGATTCGCAGTCAGACAAGGCTCATTATGTTTCGAGTTCTTAGAGGATAGTGACTGACCATGTTGACGAATACAACGGAGGTGACAGAATATTATTCCTGTGTTGACGTCAATGAAGATATTCTTGCTGTTCCTTTGTTCTAAACTCCCTGCCTAAAGGTATGTTAAAGTATTGATAATAACAAAATTAAGATATTTTATTCATTAGCCTTTGCAGTAGCTAGCATCCTAAGTATGCTTCCTGTTATCCTGCAAAGATTAGTTATCAATTTGTACATTAATGACTATAGCTCGTATCTTACCGCTTAGTTTCGTTCTCATTTCGTTCTCGTATTGCCGATAGAACGTGAACACTGCGCTGCTACAGGTTGCTCGTTCCTTCAAGACGAATAACCTTCAGTGAAGATGCAGTGAGCTAGCCTGCCCTTGATAAACAGGTTAGCAAATTGTTGGCGTTACAATAACAAAAGGTCTGCTTTCTTTTGATTACGTTTACAGTTGACTGCAAAGTGATATGCGTTACGAGTTTATGCCTTTACCAGGTTTTAACGAGAGATGCTTAGCTATTAATGAAGATGGCAAAAATTTCAGAAGAAGATGGCAAAAATTTCAGAAGAAGATGAGGAATAAATGTCGCTAATAGAAAAAAATACAAGAAAATTGGGCGTAGAGTGTAACATAAGCAGTAACAGGGTTTGAGAGTAACTGACATCACTGGAATTGTGACACTACTATTGCAGCGCAGAAGCTTGAGAACAAGATACACATCTGATTGCCGTTCCTGCTTCTGTGTACCAATGCTTCAGTAAATGTGAGTATATGACTCGCATCTAACCTCTCATTTAAAAATATCATTCGTCAAGAACTGACGCGCGACCTGTACCCGGTTGGCCGAGCCCATGAACCAATTCTTATGACAAGGTTAATGATGATATTGTGTTAACGTCTTGAACATTAGATTAAATACATATCAAGTTCAATTATACCATTTTTCCATTATACGTTTTCTCATTGAATATGTTACATTTTTTCTGGTCCCCATGTACGAAATACATTAATTTACTTACTCGTATATATGTTATATTATCCAATTACATAATAATTATGTTACATCTGCCCTTGCTGGCGCAGCACAAAACAGTAGGTTTATTGGGTGAGACAATATTTCGGAATGTTATTGCCACACAGTATGAACAAAATGACCAGATAAGGGCATTCTTCCCCAAGTTGTATTTGAAGTTGTCGATATTGACGGCGATGCAGAAGTAACCCAGATATTCAAGTGTTACCTGGCATTTCAGCTCCAGAAGTAATACAACAGTTTTTATCACGGTAAAGTCTAAATAATGACACACTTCCTGTGATCAATGCATATAATCGAGTACTGTATGTGTGGAGAAATTATAGACGCAAAGCAAAATAGCCGATTTTATAAAACCAGTACTCCGAATTTCTTTGGTTTGAAATATGCAAGTAAGAACTCTAAACCGTGGTTAATGCTTATTATTTAATTGCTTGTTTCATTTATTGCTTTCTTACACTAAACAATACATAATCAGTTTGAATAAAAATCTAAAACCAACAGTTTCAGACTCATAAGAAATTGCAGTCTCCTTTTTTCATTTATGCTCTATATGTGGCTATAAACCATTTTCGAGCTAACGTCGGAATTCGGTTTTCGTTTCAGGCTGAAAAGACAGCAAAACCTATATATTTGGACACCTCTATATGAGAGTCACCTCACTACCTTGGACAATTTTCTTGGAATCGGACAAATCCCTATGTTTCTACATGTCCAATATACCCTGCATGTTGGACACCTCTGAATTCGGGAAGCTGGATTGCCACTACGCATTCTCAAAGGTTGATAAGACCAATATAAAACAATACAGTAGAACACTACGCGCTCTCGGGTTGGATGTTTTTCTTTACGACTGTTTAAAGTTTTGATCTACTCTGCTAGCGTATAGCAATAATATGCTGAAACACTACGTGTTTTTTGTTTGTTTGAAACCGTTTTCATGTTTTAATTTATCCTGCAATCATATCATATTATATAATACTATTATTAATAATATTAATAATAATAGTAATAATAATCATAATAATAATGCAATAAAATACTCCGTGGTCTAATGCAATGTTTTGTTACGGCACGTTGTGATTTAACCCTACAGTAGTTCTAGATTCTGATGTTAAACAAAAACAGCGTATTACAACATTACAAAACTAGATATTAGGTATACTGATAGATAAAATAGACTTTTTAATTATTTGTGAATCTAAATGAGACTTTATTCTTTAAAAAATAACGGCTCTGTAATTGTTGTGGAAATCATGTCAAATTTCTCCGTGTGTTTACACTAATTTGTATATCATCATGAACCCCAATACAACCGCCTCTTAATGAGTGCGCCGATCCCCTCACCATATATGCTGATAGGCAAGAGAAGAGGAAGGTCGCTCGCTCTATCTCTTACAACGCCACTGACCGGCCTATACTTGAATTTACCCTGCGGAGTTCTGCAATTTTTATAACGCACGAAGGGTTATCTGCAAATACGAAATACACGCTGTTGAGCCACATAGTATATAAGTGCAAATAAAAGTTCAGTTATTTGTGAATGACCATGTACAGAGATGCATAATTTTCCAATATCTTAATGCACTCAAGAGCTTGTTGATAGGTCGGTGAATTTTCAGGAACAGAAATAGCATTATATTCATCTGAAGATATTTCTTCATTCTTGTGTTTAATTCATAAAACACTCACAGAATGCTCAATTTTATCCACAGGAAAGAGCAAAGTGGGTACAAGTTTCAGGAATCAAAAATGCCAGTTCACGATTGCAAAGAAAAATCCCTCTCATTTAACTGCCTAAATGGTTACAAAGGCGTAATTGCAGTCAATATTTACCTGATTCAATATTGATTACCAATACAGGTACAAAGGGACCAACTGAGTTATTCCAGGAAAGTAGAAACAGGTTGACAGTTGTAAAGAAAAACGTTTCTCATTAAACTGAGCAAAATAGCCTTATAAAGCCTAAAAGGTTGAATACAATTTAATTCTCATAGATACATACGTAGCAGAAACACATAATGAATTGTTCAGAACTTAAAGCTGGTTTACATTTAGTGCAGAACATAACTGAAAAAAAAAATCTGATGTGTTCCCTTTATATGAATTTCTCTACCTCTCAGCCTAAAATTATTGTTAAAAAGTTTATGCTTCTATTTACTTCATGCTAATCGAGAAAAAATTAGCGGAGATAGTCTTATTACTTGCTTCCTTGTAAGTAGAAGTGAAATAAGGGAATACCATAGGTTAAAATGATAGTCTAAAGCGGGTTGCTATGTGACTGAAGTTCCTTTGTTTGTATGGACATGAGTTCACAAATTCCTGTATGAGAAAAGTGTAAGATTTTCAAAGCCTGTAACCAATAACAATGAATATCTCAAAAACGATCAACATCACGAAAAAAAAAAGGTACATTACATAAATTGTGTTTTAACGTGCTCTACATTTTTTGTGTGATAAGATTTTGTCCATCTCTTACGGTTTAGCAGTTATGCAAAATTCCGTAAAATTCATTCAGAATAAAGTAGTCTTCAGAGGCTATTACCAAAAATTTCAAGATATACATTTTATTCGTCAGGTAAATATCTTTGATATACGATATTTTAATCAAAATCGTTAGAGCCATTTTTGACAAAATAAAAATTTTCGAAAAAAGTTTCATGCAAAAGGTAGTTGGGGGTGGGGAGATTTTCTTGAAAATCTTCGTGTTGCATCCTTGGATGATACCAAACCTAAATACCAAGTTTGGTTTTTACCGAACTTTTCGTTTTTGAGCTATGCTGCCCTCAGACACACACACACACACACGAATATTTTTCTAAAAATGTTTTTCTTTGCATTGGGTGCAGTGGGTCTCAAAACATGTATTTCCGGTGAAATTTGGGTATTGAATTTTTGGGTGCATTACAATACCTTCTCTTATACACAATGTACTTAGTATGTGTAGAGAAAGTAATAATGGCGAAACCAACGAAAGCATTAAAAACTATAACTTAACACAGTTTCAGTGTCTTTACCTCACTTTTTGATAGAATGAGAGGAAGGTAAAATCAACGTATATTATAGGGAATACTGTGGAACGCGCAAGATTGCTTAAGAAATTCGACCTTGCGAAACAAGCACACCCTTAAAGGAGAGAGACGATAGAGAGCTTGTGAGGGAGCGACGCTCAATTCGCTAGAAAAATGAATATCTGGTTACGATACCAGGCACCAAAGCACTCTTCCTGTAATGTCAGGCATGGCAATCAACCCTGGTTACTGTAGAAGGTATCTAATTCAAGTTGCTCGTCTCTTGTATAGTCAACATGGCTAACAAAGGAGTGTAATTGAAGTTTTCTCATTCAGGTTAAGGATCAGGAAATATTCAATGAAGTCATTCTTAATTTAAAATTTCAAACTTGTGAATGCTCTACGTTAAACGTGAGTTACAGCCCATGTTGTAATTATTTATTCTATAAGTTTAATGTAGCTTCTAGTAATTTTTGATGTAGTTGAATCGAGTCATCGATCTTATGGTTCTCAGAAAGTGGAGGAAGATTTCGTAACTAGGGTCAGAACCATAGTCCTTACTTGAGCGACTCGCACTCAAATCTCACTTGGGTACCAATAGCGATTCAGAAACAAAACTCGTGTAAAGAATGAGTGAAAATTGATTTAGCTTTTATTAGTTTTCTAGTGAAGTCTGGTGTAGACTTGCGCTAAAAACACTTTTTGATGATTTATAAGTAAAAAAAAAATATTTTTATTTAGTGTATTTAAACTTGTTATTAACATCATTCAAACACGTAAATAATAGCTACACATGAGAATGTCCGTGCCATATTGCGTAATGTTTTAATTAGGATTTTGAGGTTATGTGTAACCGAGGAAGCTAAAGGCTCGGGAGACCGCGATTCGGCGGGGGTATGTTTTTGATTACTGGGTTTCTAAGCATCTAATACAGAACTTCTATTTCTCACCAGCAAACATTATTGATAACGAATTCATAGTGTACATCTACTTCCAACGAAATGTAAATATGAATACATTGTCACTATCACTTGCCTGGGTACGACGCCAACACAGCTATATGACATTCGAAAATACATTGTAGTGGAAAAACTGGGATAGATAGTGCTTTCAGCATCATTGTTAGGTTCAAAATGTATAGTTGTCTGTGCATTGTTACATCAGAATGTTGAGTTATATAAAAAGTAATAAAAAACTGTCACACTTTGTGGCGTAGTGGTTACCATGATAGCCTCTATTACCCAAGGTTGCGGGTTCAAACCCGGCGGAGGGTGATGGATTTTTTTCCGACGCAAAAGGCCTTTTCATGGCTTACTTCGGAAGGGAAGTAAAGGCGTCAGTCCCGTGTTATCTTTATTTGCACGTAAATAACCCCATACCTCGAAAGAAAAGGTCCCTAGGCGAAGTTCGCCATGCTTCGCGTCCACAATTCGTGATTTAGACGGGTTAATCCCTCGTCACCATGCACACAAAGCGGCGGAATAAAAATGCCTGATCAAGGAACCATTGTAATGGTGGCCAAATATAGCCAACATTGCACGAATGAACGAAAATAAAGCACTGGAGAATGCCGTAAAGCGTTTGTTAAGGCACTCCGGAGGGCCCTACCCTTGCATTGTTAGTCATATTAAATATAGATTTTCTCTTATTCTATTAGCAATACTTGTTGAAATGTTTATAGTAAGACTATGCTTTTGACTTCACTTTAACATAGGGGTTTGGGGACATTGTATCTTTAATTAAACACGCATTTTCATGTATTTTCTACATTTTAATATGTTTTTGGTGTAATCCAGGAAATAGTTTATGTTTCTTAAAACCCTTGTGTTAAATTATGCACATTATTAAAATAAACATGTCCTGAAATTTCAAAGCAATACCTCTTCTGAAAGTTGAGAAAAGCTATATTATATATTAAAAATTGTAACTTACAGAAAAAGGCCTCTGAAATTTTCAGTACATTCTTGATTCATATGTTGGGCCAGTTTCCTCCTGCTTCTTTTCTGTGCTGCCTTGCCCTCTGCTCCACTGCTCTAAATGCATTATTATACACCTTAATCCCTCCTCTATCCAATCTGAACATTACTTTTATTGTATTGAAATGCCCATATTTTTAGCGCATGACATCTTATTATATTAACTTTATTAAATATTGCTTTAGTATTATATATTCCCAAACGAAATGTGTCCATGTATACAAACTCTGTCTTGGGGCGTCTAGACCACATTACGCTGTTACCACATTCATTGGGGTTCTTCTTTTGCAATAAATCTTTATGTGCCAGATCCCTGAATATAGGTTTTATAATTTCTAATATTGGGTCTGGTAAAGAATGTTTGTGGTAACACTTTTCTCCATTTTCTTTCCCTGCGTTCTATTTGCACCAGCTATCATTCCCAGAGGGATACAAACCACGCAGAAGAGTGTCATTAGATGAAACCAGGTGAATAGCAATGTCCAAACAGCTTTTTTCATGTCTTCCACATTGCTAGTGCATTTTTCCGATGGCCAGACCATAATACTGAATTCTGTTTATGGTAGTTGCAAATAATTTGTTTATTCCTTCTACTCCTACACCATTAGTCAATTTCTGTCCTTTGTATCTGGTTTTTATCTTTAGTCTGGTGCACATTCTTTTTAAGATGTGCCCAATGCATTCTAATTTCTCGGCGTTTATGTCACCTCTCATTAAGGTTTTACAGCCAATACTTTTTTAAATGCTTTAGAATCCCCATCTCCTAAATAGTTTATACATCTTACATTGTATACAGGAAGAGAATTCTCAAAATGGTTTTTGCTCCTTTTACCTCCATCCTCCACTTGCCCCATGATAGTTTGCTTTGCAATTTTCATGTTGTTGTTCTCATAAGTGTTTCTAGCAACATCTTCTTCACTGCTTCCTATATATTGGTTATAAATACTAAACTTAGTAGTAAGTGGGGGTAGATGTATCATTCCACATGAGTATTTCCACCAGAGGCATCCTTACCAATGGCTTGCAAGCCATATGCTAATCACATATTGTTTGAAAAAAGTTAGAAGTTTTGTCACTTTTATCTGTCAATCATATGGTTCTGCAACTATTAAATTATTTTTCATATGTACATGATGTATACTTCAATAAAATTTTCTCTGCAATTCCATGATGGTCCTTTGCCAAAATGTCCGAACTCTTTGCCAACAACTTTTACACAGCACACAATTTAAAAATATTTCGGATAAAATTTCCATATTCAATTATTTCATTCACATCATTCTCATTTACTCCTTTTAATAAATTACTGCATTGCTCTTCATTGTCTTTAAGTTTTTTAGCAGAACTATTTATGTTAACTGAAACTGTAGGCCTATTTGAGTTGATGTAGATTGGAGGTTAGGACTTACATCACTTGTTGAAGCAGCTATTTTAGACTTTCCAACATTCTTACTTTCCTTAAACACTCTTAAATTGCATCTTCTACACATTTTAATACTTATATAATGCATACGCAAGCTAATTAGTTGAAACCCAAAAAGCACATTCAATAAGCAGTATTACACTGAAAAACAACAATTTGGTGCTATCTGTGGTGAAACTAATGGGCCCAACAGCCTGTCCCTTCTGAACATTAACCAGTTCTCAGTAGCACGAATGTTGATTGTTTTATCATAGGTTCAATGTTTTGAGAGTTTTCATAAAACGTGCCACACCCACTTAGTATTAATTTCAAACCTGTATTAAATAGGTTAAAATTTGAGTAAACCACATAAATTGTAAATTCATTTTAAAATTAAAATACTATAGATTACGTTAAAAAAAAAACAACAATAAAAAACACGCATTTCAAGATTTTTACCCTTCCTGAATGCCCTAATGATTTTCCTGTGTATAAATTAACTAGCTAATACCTTCACGAATGTTGTTAACTGTACACTGCATCCGTTTTAATCTTTCCACAGTCAAATATTGTTGTATTCACGTTAAAAATATAGGTCACGCTTATTTATATAGTTTAAAATCAATATAGTATTGCATTGGACGTCTCTTTCGATGCATTCTCATTCCGAAATGTTATTTTGTGAATGTATATAACATATTTAAGCCTATCGAGGTAATAAGAGAATAAAACAAACACATATTGGGAATTATCGTCTACGGAAAGAGAGGATTGGCAAAGAGGTAGAAGAAATAAAAATAACGGTAAATTTGGAGAGAGATATAGAAACATGAAAGCTTGCTCCACAATAAAATAAATACAACGAAGTGCATCACTGGAAGATCACAGCTTAAGATATATTTGTTCCTCTAAGACTAAGATTGGGTAAAACTCCTTTCAGATGAATCAAATCTCTGCCACAGCACATGCAGCGACACTCCACACAACTACGCTACAGTTAATATTATCCCAATGCTAAAAGTAATAGAATATGCCAAATAATACTGTGATGTGTATGCTATGAGAGACAGTGGACGGACACTACTGCTAGCAGTAAGACAATAGACTTCAATATCATTTATAAACAATTATTGTAATTACCTAGATAACTATAGCATAGTTGACGAGAGTGATTTGATCATGTATATAATTTACTCATAATAAACCAGTATTATTGACAACAGTTTATTAAAGTATATTAGTATTATGACAAGGTTGAATGTACACATATTGTATTAATAGTGTAACCATTTTCTTTGTAGTCAAATTATGTATATACATATCTCAAACTCTGACGAAGCTATGGCATTGTAAGATAAATGCCTAATGGTGAATAAAGACATATGTGTACACACAAAATGAAAATAATGAATTTATAAAAGTATTTATCAATAACGCTCCATACTGAATCAACAATGAAAAAAGAAATGCATTATTGAAAATAAAATATTTATAAATAAGCACCAAACAATTTGGATTTGAAAGGTTGAATCAGACTGAAAAATTCAATGACATAGCCAGATGTTGAGCCCAGAATTTGGGGTTTCTTTTACATGTGTTATTATTTTACTCTACATTTTACGAAAAATAAGTCATGGTTTTTCTTTTACCTGAATATAGATAATGCAAGCAAACGGCAATTCCATAAGGCATGTACCATGGTCAGAACTTTTGTGTTTTAAATAAATATAATAATAATAATACAAAATAGTTATCAGTTTCTCTCTGCCTGTCTCTTGGCAAATTTCTAAAAGGCGCCACCAGACCAGAGCACACTTCCCTCCCAGCTTCTTGTTTTTTAACTTTAATGGAATATTTTGCCACTAAATAATTCCACATTTCTACTTTCAATTAACAAAATAAACCGGCCGATGTCCAAATCCTGCTACTCTGTTGTGCTGTCATGTAGACAGTTTGTTTGAATGCCTCATCTGTTAGGTCCTTCAGTTGCTTGGCAGTTGTGTGGTTGCAAGCAGTTGCACGGTTTCTACTACTGCGCCAGGTAGTCGTTCGTCTGAATCTGAACAAGTTCACATAACGCTGTGGTTCTACGGCGCTGTGTCGCTACGTGCTGTTGCAGAGATTTGACCGTCTGAAAGCTTAAGTCATGACCTAGAAACCGTTCTTTTCGCCTTCGCCAGCTTGCAAGCAGAACTAGATTCCCATATTCACTTCTTCATCGCTGTTCTCTGATCTACCACTGTTGCTTTTTGGTACTTTTCGCCATTTTGGTTCCCCCTTATTCTTATAAATGGGAGTGGGATGGAAAATCTATTTGAACGCCTGGCAAGAGCAAACCTTAAATCAAATACTCTTGTGTATGGCATGAAAGACTTTATTGACTCTGTATGTTACATAACACCTGAACGAATGGCAGAATGGACAAAAGCTGCCACGCAAACGCGATTTTTAAAGCCTCTATAGCGAGAATAAATAATCGAGTGATACGGCTCGACAGTAACCCATTAGGCTCACGTTCGGGAGGCCGGAGTTCGACCGCCCATTTGAAAGAAGTTTTGGTGGATTGCCCTGATCGGTAGACGAATACTGAGGTGGTTTCTTCTGTTCTATGATTTTATTTCTATCGTCTCCAAATGCTTATCTCGATTAAAATGGAGTGTAAAAATACACTTTCATAAGAACAGTTCGTATATCCACCAGTGTTGCCAACCTGTACTACCCGGATGGAAACATACGATAATCTAGGTATGAATACGATGTACCATCTTAAAGCCCTAGAAAGTATAATATACTTTGATGACAATCCACGGTATACCTTGTTGTTTTGTAACAAAATGATGATGTGATTTTTCGCTGGATAGCAATGAGCCTGGTGTTGCAACCGTTCGCGCAGTGTATAGTTTAAAAATGCAAACAGCACGGAGTATATTTTTTAGAACATATAACATATGTAGGATTATTATGTCCATAGTCTTGGAAGAGCACTTGTTAGCTTAATGTATTACATATAATTTATGTAACTTTGTGCAGAAAGAATGACACCATTTAAAAAAAAAAAAAATTATCCAGCTTACAGTTTATAAACCTGCCTGTGAAACACATGAGTTATTACGAATATTTATTTTCAGATGAATAATGATACAGTTTATCGAAAAAAGTATCTAGTGTACGATCCAAACGACCAAAATACGATTATTTTAAGTTCCATGTATTATCCTTGAATTGGAAATTATTGGCAGTGCTGATGCCCACTGATAAATGAGAGAAAGGGTACAGAAAGTCATGTGAATGTAACGCAACATAATTCCATTGTGTTTTGATATTTCCATAGTAGAATATTGTTGTATTCATGTTAAAAATGTAGTTCACCCTCGTAGGATTTTTTCTTTATTTACACACATTTTGGCCTTCAGGTGGGACTTAATTGACCATCAGGGGAGAGAGAATCGCTTAGAACAGAAACACGCCACAATGCCATACCTAAAGCCGGACTCGAGCCCGCGAACCCCGCCGCCAAACATCAATCCGAGCGCGGCCAAAGGGACCGACGACTGACTGAAAGCAAATACCCTAATTTTTAAGAGTGTTACAATGAGATTATACACATACAACGCTTTATGCAATTTTAGCATTAAAATGCGTAAAAGTAATTAATGAATGTTTTAAATGAAAAATAATAATATATCAGAGATCACAGATGAATGACACAATATGGTTGCTAAGCAGATGTTTCATTTGTTTCAACACTTATACAGGAAAATGAAAGGTAATGATAAAACTACTGAAAATAGGGAATGTACTCCACTTGTAATTTTGAAAGAACCCAAGGGTGCTAAGGGTTTATTAATTCCAGAAAAACCAAAATATATTTACGAAAGATGATATGAAAAGTTTTGTGCACGGAGAAACGAAAAATGCGTCAGTTTGACTCATGAGACCACATTACTGGTATACTTTTCAGAGCTGGTAATTATGCAAACGTTTATTACCTCTTAATATGGTAAGTAACTTAAAGCTAGATTGTAAGCGTTGTTTTCATTTTTTCAATAGAATATTTTTATGCCTCCGACGCTCTGGTGTGTATATTCAAAGATTTTAGGTTTTCTTCAGGCATAATACAGGCTAGTATTACTGACGTAAAGAGGTTAGGAAGCTGAAATCATCAGTTGCTGAAAGTTACGTAGAAGAATCTATTTAAAATAAAACAGACATTGCAAAAAGAATTACTGTAAGAAGCAGAAATGTTAATGCAGTAGAAGTCAAGGTTGTTCAGGGATAACATTTTCTAATACGACTAAGTGTACTATCCAAAGAAAGTGAGTATACCACGTAACGTAAGCTCTGATTTATATAGTGCGGTTGGTTTTGGTTTTGTTTTAATGTTGCTGCACTTGCGAGAGTGACGATTTTACGTTTTCTTACAGGCGCTGGAGGAAATTATGTTGTGGCGGTGATGACGTCATTGTCTTGCTGTCATTGTAATCGGCATTCATTTTCTGGCACTGGTGCCAGAAATAGGGTGATTTCGGACGATTTATGTCATCATAATACGCCGTTTTAATGCTAGCACTGCATACATTTAAAATAAACCAGTATACGTAGGACGTCTCTTTCGATGCAATCTCATTTCTAAATGTTATTCTTCGTATAAAACATATAAACCTGCTGGAGGTAAGAGGAAAATTGAACAAACACATATAGGGAATTATCGCCCGCAGAATTCGAGAATTGGGGAAGAAATGACATAAAAAGAACTGTATAGAAACGTGGGTGACTGCTCGACGCTATAAGACAAAACAAATACAACGAAGTGCGTCACTGGAAGATTACAGCTTAAGATATATGTGATCCTGCAAGCTTTTATTTTTGTTTTCCATTACTGGCAAGAACCCCGCGGGCAAAGCAGACAGCAAAACATACCTTCGTTTGAAGCATTTGGTAACAGTGTTACGCAAGAGCAAGTGGAAATACCTGGAGGCTATAACCTTCAGACTTGAGAGCTGTTTTATTTCGCTTTCTCTATCCAAGCATTCTCAGGAGTGCCATAAGCACTACTGCAAGTAAACCAACCTAATTACTGTCACGAATGCGTTGCTGCAGACCTGCACTGCAAACTAAGGGATGCAATTCGCCAGCAACAGTATATAATATTATTCTGTCTCTGAAAACGTTCCCTGATATTCTTTAAATGTTTGGATGAAATAAATGACGAGTTGTCCATTCTCATAATTAGGGCTCGGAAGTTGATGAAATGTCATTTGTACTTTCTCTACACTATGTACATGGTGTATAAATAAGGTACCTATTGTAATGCACCTAAAAATTCGATACCTAGATTTCAGCGGAAATGTATGTTTTGAGACCCCCTGAACCCCAAGAAAGACTTTATAGAAAAATGTCCGTGTGTGTGTGTGTGTGTGTGTGTGTGTGTGCCTGTGGGCAGCATAGCTCAAAAACGAAAAGCCCTTTAAATACCAAACTCGGTATTTAGGTTCAGCATATTCCCCACCCCTAACTACCCTTTACATTGCAAATTTCCGAAAATTTTTATTTTCTCAAAAATAACATTAACAATTTTGATTAAAAGGCCGTATATTAAAGAGGTTTATATGATAAAATGTATATCTTGAATTTTGCGGAATTTTGCATAACTTATAAACTTACTTAACAAAAAACTGTACAGCACTTTAAAGCACACAACCTGTATACAATTTTTCGTAGAGTTGACCGTTTTCGAGATATTCCTTTTTATTGGTTTCAGTTTTAAAACACTCACCTATACTTTTCTCATACGGAAATTTGTCAACTCCTGGTCATACAAACGAAGAAACTTCAATCATATTGCGCCGAGCTTTTAAAAGATTTTACTATCGCTCTAGCCTATGGTATTCTCTAATTTCCGCTCTACTTACAAGGGAACAAGTAATAAGAAATTTCTGCTATTTTTTTTCTTTCGATTAGCATGAAATGGAAGATGAAGCTTTTTAACAATAATTTATTTCAGAAATGTAGAGAAAGTCACGTGAATGGAACACATTTTTTTTCCTGAGACAATGCACAAATAGTCGTAAGTTCGTTTCGCCTCAAGATGAACCAAATGGTTTAATTTTATTCTGCATTTGAGAGTATTTTCAACATTACAGATAAACCAATCTCGAATTACTTATCTATGAGTTATTTAGCTAATGTTATGTTACCTCTAGTTGAACCATTCTCACCTTGGTTTTGTTACATTATTCTGGTAATTTTGATATAGTCAAATAGGGGAATGAACTTTTGTTAAGAAAACTGCTGCAGCAATAGCACTTTGCCAAGAATTAAGCTGGCCTGAAAAAATTGACTTTACACACAGTTTTTTGTTTGTTTGGTAGTTTAACGTCCTTTAACCTGGTTGGTCATATCAGACGATGAATGAAATTGGTGAAATGCTGCTCAAATGATCTCGGGGTCCATGGAGCTTAGTTACTCGACATTCATCTTCTCAGGATAAGGGAAACCCCCGAAAAAAAAAACCTTATCCGGGTAACCCACCCTTAGCGAGATTCGAACTCACGACCTTTTGAATGTGAGGCAGACACGCTACCACCACACTACCCAACAGTTATTGAGAAGATACGAAGAGTCCACCTACAGTTGGGACATTGTATAGGAAAAACTCGTCAAGTTAGACCAGACAAGAAAATTACAAACTCTGATGTGCTCCATTCACACGACTTTCTTCACCTGTTCTGCAAACGAACTATTTTTACAAAAGGTTACTCTATTATCTACATCATGCTAATTAAGATAAACATTAGCATAAATTGTCTTATTATTTGTTTTCTTGTATGTAGAAGAGAAATAAACGGATACACCAGGATAAAGCGATAGTCATATCCTTTAAAAGCTGGTCGCTTTATTACAATTGAAGTCCTGTTCTCTTTACATGGTCAGAAATAAAACACAGATATAGAACGAAAGATTACTTCTCATTTGATAAAAGTTAAAGTAGTCTATAACAGTGAAACAAATAACAAGGAATATTTCGGAAAAGGTTAACTCTACAAAAGGTATAAAACATAATTTGCGTTTTAACGATATTATATTTTTTGTGTAGTAAGTTTTAGTCTTTATCTTACGGTTAGCCAGTTACACAAAAGTCTTCCAGAATGAAGAGGTTTTAAAGAGGCTATACATTTCGTATGTCATAAAAATATCATCAATATATGGTATTTAATAAACGCGTTTGAGCCATTTTTTATAAAATCAAAATTTTTTAAAAATGTTCCATGCATTTGTAGTCGCGAATGGGGAGATTTTCCTGAAAATCTTCGTGTCGCATTCTTGGAAGATACTGAACTTAAATACAGGTTTGTTATTTAACCGTGTTTTAATTATGCTGTCCACAAACACACACATACACACACAAACAGACCGTTTTACTTTTCCTACACGTACTATATACGTAGCGTATAGAGAAGATACTGTATTGCACCCAAAATTCGATACTGAGTTTTCACCGGAAATACATGTTTTGAGACCCCTGAATACAAAACAAACGTTTTAGGAAAATGTCCCTGTGCTGTGGGCAACATAGCTCAAAAACAAAAAGACCGTTAGATCCAAACTTGGAATTTAAGTTTGGTATCTTCCAAGGATGCGGCACGAAGATTTTCAAGAAAATCCCCCCACCCCCAACTACGCTTTAGATGAAAAAAAATCGAAAATTTCGATTTTCTCAAAAATGGCTTTAACTATTTTGGTTAAAATATCTTATATTTAAGATATTTAGATGACCAATAAAATGTTATATCTTAAATTTTCTGGGAAGAGCCTCTGAAGACATGTTTATTCTGGATGACTTTTGGGGAGTTTTGTATAACTGGTAAACCGTAAGAGATAGAAAAAAACTTAGCATACAAAAAAAATGTAGACGTCGTTAAAACACACAATTTATGTTATAGACATTATTTTCGTGGAGTTGACCGTTTTTTAGATATTCCTTGTTATTAGTTTCAGCTTTAAAATACTTATACTTTTCTAATATAAGAATTTGTCAATTTTTGTGCATACAAAGGTACTTCAATCACATAGCAACCAGCTTCAAAAAGGTTTGACTATCGATTTAGGCAATGGTACTACCTTATTTCCCTTCTACTTAAAATGAGGCAAGTAATAACACTCTTTCTGCTAATTTTTCTCGGTTAGCATTCAGTTAATAGAAGAATATACATTTTAACAATAATTTATTGTATTTTTAAACGCTTTTCTTGGAATCAGGAGCTGTCAAAACGTAAATTTCCGGTGGAATCTCGATATTGAATTTTTGGGTGAAATTAAATAATTTCCCCATCTACTATGTATATTGTACATGTGTGGTCTAGAAAGTAAAATAAGCTGTAAAAAGAACGTTGGTTACCGAAGTATAAAATCCCTAAGTTCTACAAGGTGAAAATTTCGACTTTGATGTACTTGTGGAAGATTTTTACTAGGAGACATTGCTTATTTCGGCTATGCACCCAGGACATCAATTGAAGTGCAAAGAAGTTTTTCAACGTATAGAAATGCTATTTACGATAGTCGGCATTCCATCGAGTTGAAGACGCTATGAATATCTATGGTTCTTTACTGCTGTGTAAAGCATATCTACAGTTTCGAGTATCATTTGTTACTTTTTCTACTAAATACTATGTTCCTGTATAGGAACTAGAGACCGTAGTCCACCCAAAAATTGGTTAGCAGGATTTCACCGAAAATACATGTTTTGAGGACCTATGAATAAAAACCATTTTAGAAAAAGGTGCGGGTGTGCGCACGTGCACATCTATAGACAGTATAGCTCTAAAAGCGAAAATCCTGTTAATTAGAAAACTTTGCGTTTAAGTGCCAATGAATGCAACACGAAGATGTTCAGGAAAGTCTCCCAAACCCATACTACCCTTTATGTTGAGCATTTTTCGAAACTTTCGATTTTCTTAACGTGATGAATCTGTGAAATTTGGAAAATCTTAAGTACGTAAGTTATCGTGTAGAAATTTATACCAGTTATTATACACAATAATAGTAATACTTTTGCCATTTATCAAAATACTAATTTACATGGTTTTTTAAATAATAATTTTTATTTTATATACTCATTTTTTAAAATAAAATGATGCACATGATGCATTTTCCGAAAATATTCACATAAAAATTCAGTTTTACATCAAATAAATTTATAAACAGATCTGTTATATATATATATATATATTTATTTTAGCCCTAATTAGCATAGGAAAATTATGACTTTTCGTACTCTTCAAAACTCTAGATTCTTCAAAATTTAATAATTTATTTCTCAAAATTTGAGCATTATTTCGAAAAACTATATGACCAGTTTCTTTAATGTGCTTTAGGGAGTCAGCATAAAAGTTTTGAAACAAGTTACGTGAAAAATTGCTTCGTATGGAACATTTTGAGTGTGGAAAGGTGTTGGAAAATAATTTGCGAGAAAATAAGATTTAAAGTTGCGAGAACATATTAATAAGCATGCGCCTGTCGATTTATGGCTTCAGTAAATTGATAATTTAAGTGCGCCAATTGGGAACAACAATATATAAAGTTTTTTTTTTTTTTTAAAGGGTTCATATCATTCATATAATTTTTTTTTTTTTTTTAATTTGTCACAAATTTCACAGATGCATCGCCTTAAAAACAGCTCCAACAATTTTGATTAAAATTTCATATGTTATAAATTTATACATGAAAAATCAAATGAGTATCTTGAGTTTGTTGGGAATAGCCTCTGAAGTCCTCTTCATTCTGAATAACTTTACATAATTAGTAAACCGTAAGAGAGAGGCAAAATGTTACTACACAGAAATGTAGGTCTCGATAAAACGCCATTTACATCATATACATTTTTTGCTTGTAGAGGAAACCATTCCCGAGATACTTTTTTTTTATTAGTATTGAAATTTCCAATATATAGATTTTTCTCAAGTTGGAAATCGTTATTCATTTTTGTCCATCTTGGTCATGCAAAGAGTAGGGAATTCGAAATGCATAATAAAGCGACCTGCTTTTAAAAGATTGACTATCGCTCTAGCCTAATGTAGTCCCTTATTTTCCTTCTACGCTCGAGTAATTAAATAATAAAAGTATATTTTCTGCTAATGTTTATCTCGATAAGGACAAAGTAGAGAGAAGAGTAAGCTGTTAAGAAGAGTTTGTTGCAGAAAATGTAGAGAAAGATATGTGAATGGAACACATCAGATTTGTCCAAATTATTACATGATATTTTCATATACTTAACATCCTTTATCAGCCACTTTTCAGCAATTTTAAGTTATATTTTCATAACTTTATGGCCCTATATAGTTCAACTTCATAATGTTAGACTTTAAGGCTTAAATTTATACAGTAGTTTGTGTGGTAGCTATATCCCATTGAACCAAGGAGATAGGATATTTCTGGATGTACTTGAAACATCGGTGTAAAAAGCTCTTATAATATTAAGTGTCATACTTGCGAACTTACTGAAATTGAAACGTGTAAAGCTTTCTCTCGTTCAGAAAAGCGTAGTATTCAATTTGCGATGACAGAAATTCACAATGCGTAAAATAAATATATATATATATATATATATATATATATACACGCACACATGTAAAATAAATGGGAATTCCGTTTTGCACAAAGCAAGAAAATCTGAAGGCCTGATCGTACTGCTTCTATCTGTCACACTTGCTGAAATACTAAACATAAGGCTTTTTAATATATATTTAAATAATATGGATAAAAGAAACAGTAAATAATAGTTTACTTAGTTAAATAAATACTTAGGTACGGAGAGTTGTTAAAGAAATACAAGAATAATTACAGAAATGTAATTTATAATAACATAACAATATTATTAATTGCAATATTAATGTATACAAATAAAATAAGTGTAAAGTAATATAGTTAAATATAAACAACCCGTAGTATTAATATGTGTACATAAGAATACATTTTAATTAGTAGAAAAAAGCTTATTGTAATTAATATATAGTTTAGCTACTGCTGGATACCAGCGATGTAGTTTATAGTTTAGCGTATGAGGCAGCTGGATACCAGTTGTAAGGTTGCGGGCTTTCCATTAATATTTTTGTTTTATCTTATTTTATTTTAATTCAATTACAAGTTAAGTCTTTGTTCTATGTTCTAGATCTTTACTTACTGATTTGAATTTTAGTTAGTAGTTTAGTCAACCATCTGAAAAGAATCAGATGTGTTACACTCACATGACTTTCTCTAGCTGCTTTACAAACTTCCTACAAAAGATTATTCTTCTTTCTACACAATGCTAATCGAAATAAACACTGTGTTCATACTACTTAGTTCTTATAAATAAAAGTGAACTAAGATAATGCATTATGATAAAGTGATAGTCAAAGTCAAATGTTTTAAAAGCCATCGTTATGTAACTGTCATTCCAAATCGCTTCTTTGCTTGACCAGGGGTAGAATAAAACAAAAACGGATACTTCCTGTCTGAGAAAAGTTTAAGTACTTCACAATTGAAACCAATAACAAGCAATATCTCGGAAACGGTTACATCCACAACAAAAACGTCAAGGACATAAATTGTGTGTTTTGACATGATGTACATTTTGTGTAGTGACTTTTTGTCTATCTCGTGCGGTTTAGCAGTTAAGCAAAATTCGGCAAAATTCATCCGGAAACAGAAAGTATTCTCAGAAAATTCGAGACACACATTTTATTTCGGATATAAATAACTTTAATATACGTGATTTTTATTAAAACCGTTACAGCCATTTTTAAGAAAATCAAAATTTTCGAACTTTTTTCCATGCAAAGGGTAGTTTGTGGTGGGGAGATTTTTTTTTAAAATCTTCGTGTCGCATCCTTGGAAGATATCAAACTTAAATACCAAGTTCGGTATTTAACCGTCTTTTCGTTTTTGAGCTATGCTGTCCACAGGCACAGGCACAGACACACACACACACACACACACACACACACCAGACACACACACATACAATTTTTTAAAAAAAAATGCACATCGAATTTTTGGGTGCATTACAATACCCTCTCTATCCTATGTACATTGTACATTTGGGGCTAGAGAAAGTAAAAATTAAACACTAGATAAAAATATGTAATATTTGTTTTTGGAAATAAATTTTAAGTTTGAACAAAAGCCCGGTATAGTTATCTAGGTGCCGGGGTAGCATATCCGGATTTTTAAAAAAGTATTTATTTACTATTTGTCACACATGCTGGTATTCTTTCTGGTACACAACAAACACCTATTAGGGTAATGCAACTGTGACATTTGGAAAATCCACAGCATGTAAGATATCTTGCTGAAATTTATAGCCGCTATTGCATCCAATAAGAGAGACATTTTTGTAACATTTCAAAATTCTAACTTCCATGGTTATTTAAATAATGTTTTGTTGTCAAATAAAATTGTACCATAAGATGCATTTTTTATATTAACCTCTAATTATTGTAGGACATTTATTCCCAATGGACGTAATAGACGCAAAGACATCATCGCCTTAAACCAACTGAAACACACGGCCTAAATAAGAGACTTTGTACATATACACTCATTCAAAGGTATTTAATGTTCTGATTCATCGCTATTATATAATATTTATTTATTTCTGAAATACAAGTATATTTATATTTTAAGTACCTAACTATTTTATTATAATTTTTATGTTATAGTGAAAGTGTTGTTCATTACACATACCTGATATTGTTTGTATCACTTTGACTTTGTGGCAATCTCTAATGGTGAAAGTATTTTCAAATTAAATTATGACCCAAAACTGTCAATTTTTTAGAACGTAATCATTTATATCTCAATTAATTTAATGTTTCTTTGAGAGGCAGTACAAACTTTTTGAAACAAATTAGTCAAAAATTGCATCGTGTAGAGCATTTTGAGTGTGGAAAATTGTTGTTTGCGACCAAGCAAAGTTTATCTTTGGGTGGGCATGTTAATAAGCATACACCTGTCTATTTATAACTTCAGTTAATTTGTAGACTAAATAAGTCAAGTGGAAAACCCCACATATTTTCTTAAAGGTTATAGTCCATATCCTTTTTATTATGAATAAAGCAATTTTTTAATGATTCGCACTTTTTGGTCAAATTTCACATATGCATTACCTAAAACACAAACCACCACTACCTAGGTTATACGCTGGAATCTTATCCATATTTTAGGCAACATAACAATGCACTATGAATTGTCACAAAAATGGAAACCCGCCGCAGCCACAGAATACGACTAACATAAACAATTTACGTGAAGGAATTGTCGTTACAATTCAAGTCGTCCATCACTGAATATTCGCACCCATTGGTTATTAGAGATCTAGTAAGTGCATTGGGATTTTAAATTCACACGTTATGCATTTTGTTGCAGCCAAGTGAAGCGGAATCATGAATATAATAAAGGACAGACGCACAAATAGGCTCAGGGTCATCAAAATACAGTAAACGAATTACCGCGGTACATTCAATCTGCGACTCTAAGTTATAATATATCGCAATGGAATTTAATGCTTTTAATTTCCGTTGTGAGAATCTGTAACACTTTAAATCTGTCCACAAAACAGTTAAAATGCCTCCTTTGATAAAATCATAACAAGGCTCCCGTTTCCGTACATTTGATGTGGAAACACTAAAACTGGTTAAATTGCAGTGCTATACGGATCTATCCCTCTGTGAAGTTTCCTGTTCATATGTGTGGTTATTCATCGGGAAAAATAAATTACATTTAGTGGAAACAGGTTTTCAAAATTCTTCACCCAGACCTCCTACATACAGGATTGGGGACGGGCAGAAAATGACTAGTTACCCAAGAACGGTTACGAAAACAACTAATTAATTGCCAGTAATGAAAACTGTAACTATTGGCTACCTCGTTAACGGTCACAGAACACGAAACTTACAGAAACGCAACTGTAGCGTTAAACGATGTCAACACGAAGGTGATTGCAGCATGAGTAATGAATGATCTGGGACGGAACTATGAAAAATCGCGCCCCTGAATGCTAACGTTGACGATAGCTACTCTGTCTGGGTCAGCTGAACGTGTGTACTAATGCTGTATCGCTGCTGATGAACCATGAAGTTAATTACGCGAGCTTTGGTAGTCGTGATTGCATTTGTGTTATTCATATTGGGACTGACTTCACATAAATTAACTTCTCATTCCCATCTGTACCAATAAGTATTAGAACAAATGATCATCTCAACACCTGACAACTAGACTGGTATGAAAAACATAGTTGCTTATTTTTGTATAACTTTGTTTATTTAAATTGCCCAATGGTCAGGACATAAATTGCTTTCATACTATACGAATGAATTTTGAAGCGGGTGCTGGTTAAGGTGATTGCGTTAATAAGAATTTTATGTCATAATTATAACACATTTAATCTCAAATTTGAGGCTGAAGGAAAAATTCAAGTACTTTGCAATAATTTTTGTTTACATGTTTCGTAGGAAAATCTGTTGTACATAAGGTGCTTCACTGTTTTGTGTGAACTACGTGATGTGATTGTCACTGAAATTCGCTTCTTTGTATGACCGGGGGTAAAACAAAAGAAACATGGACGACTTCCTGTTTGAGGAAAGTATAAGTATTTTAAAATTTAAATAATAAGAAAAGAGTATCTCGGAAATGGTTAAATTGAGAGAAAGAGAAAAGTGTATGAGAGAAATTGTATGATTAATAAAATCTACATTTTTCAGCGTTGTAAGCTTTCGTATATCTCTTATGGTTTACCAGTTATACAAGTCCTCCAGAATGCAGAGGTCTTCTGAGGATGTTCCCAGAAAATTCAAAATACATATTTCATTTGCCATGAAAATATATTAAACATGTTGCATTTTAATAAAAACCATTGGAGCTATTTTTTAGGAAAGTGAAAAATTTTGAAAAATCTTCGATATAAAGGGTAGTTGGAGTGGGGGGATTTTCCTGAAAGTCTTCGTCTCGCAACCTTGGAAGATATTTAACTTAAATACCACGTTTGGTATTTAACGGACATTTCTTTTTTAGTTACGATTATGCTGTTACACACACACATACACACACACACACACACACACACACACACACACACCGCGTGCGCCGGAACCTTTTCTAAAAATTATTTTTTTGGATTTAGGGGAACCGAAAACATATATTCCCGGTGAAATTTCAGAATCGAATTTTTGGGTGAAATATGTACATTGTGCATACGTACTAGAGACATCAAAAACACTTTAGTGCACATTGTTTAGCAATATTTAAAAACATATGCTGTTATTTTTAGTAATTAAAGCGATAATTAATTCCATGAATATCGGATTGTGAAAGGATACCGTTTCTTAATCACACTACCACATACGACTCTGTATTGCAACCTTTGATTTTCAAAATAAATGTATATAATGACATGATGACAGCTTTAGGGTTATATGCTTATGAGGAATTGCTTAGAGATACACTTTCATAGTTATTTGTTATATTTTGGTATAGGTTAGGACAAACTCCTGATTTAGCAAAGCACTCGAAATCTTTATATATTCAAAACCATACCTATCTGCGATAGTATCATACTATCAAAATGTGGGGAATACGTACTAATAACACACTTATACACTGAATTTTTAATGTATGTGTAACGAAATTTTTTCACTTTTGGGATAAAAGGGCAAAGTTTATTCCATGAAAGTGCGAGCCGAAGGGGGTGATAAGTATGGGAAATTACCCCTTATGGTAAAGTCTTGATTTATTCTTTAATTGTGGTGTTCCGTTTCAAATTTTGGTAGCTGATAATACGCGTCGAATTTACGAATGCAAAGCATAGGTAACATCGTAACACATTCTATGCTTATGCACTTCTTCATTTAAACACCCACACAAATACGGAACTACAAAATTTTTTGTGGCTTTTAACTATAGCCATCGTTTGGCATATCCGTTTCAAATTTCTCCTAAATGCAGTAGTGTCAATTTCCTTGTTTGAATGAAGTACCCAATTCCACTTACTTCCTTACAATGATCCAGATTTGAGCAGCTTAGTAGTTATTTACTACATCTGTTGTTCATATGTAGCAGCCGCCTGTAACTTAAGGATCCTAAGCCGCAAAGCGCAGCCAGATGGAGAGCCCTAAGCCGCAGATTGCGGAGTGACGGCAGGGCACAGCCGAGGAATCTGTGAAACAAAAACACCAGTAATCCCAAAGAGAAGTAAAACCCCAGCAATACAGCCGATTTCAAATCTTGATATGTTAATAATGTCAACATTTTAAAATCCGGTTGGCTTGTGGAAGTTAAAAAGGTGCCGATCAACGTCACTGGCTATGTAATCTCCCCTTCACATGGATTTTGAGACTTACCTGTCGTTCTTCTTATCTTTGCGGACTTAAAGAAAAATAAGTGTAAATGGGTACTTTATGGGTTTGGCATCATGATAAGGCATCACTTATTCATCTATTTAAATGACATAGAAAGTGTTTGGGACAATCAATATCACGTAGCCAATAGTAAGGTATCGAGTAATTGGATAGTGCCCATCCCAAGTACGCCGCGTTGCCTGTTTGACAATCTAGTCTTCAGCCTCTATTCATGGTTACTAAGTAACGAGACAATACCGAGTATGGGTGACATCATTCACTGCCATTGTATTAGTATGGCTTATCGGAAACTAATTATCTCGACTTGCTACGCAGTATCCGACTTCTGCGCAAGAGATCATAAGTGGCATTGTGGATCTATAATACGAGGGCCGTTTTTTTCAACATCCGACAGGCTATAAATAAAAGACAAGCTCATAGAAAACAATTATTTTATTACTAAAAGTTTTGTACACTTATGGTTACTTGTCAACATAATCACCGAAAAGATTGAGACATTTATCGCACCTGTGCACACGCTTTGCAATAACCGCTTCAAAAATGTTGCCGCCAATGATTTCAAATGAACATTGACGTTGGTTCGAAAGTGCCTACGTGCCCACGTTCCTAGCCACGTCTTCAGTTCAGGGAAAAGGTGAACGTAGCTGGGTGCCAGGTCAGGACTGTACGGCGGATGATCGAAAATGTTCCATTGAAATTGTTCAAGGAGCCGTTGGGCTGTGCCAGCGTTGTCGTTGGTTCGAAAGTGCTGCCCTCCTAGCCACGTCTTCAGTTCAGGGAAAAGGTGAACGTAGCTGGGTGCCAGGTCAGGACTGTACGGCGGATGATCGAAAATGTTCCATTGAAATTGTTCAAGGAGTCGTTGGGCTGTGCCAGCGTTGTCATGGATCAACACAACTCCTGAAGTCAGCATTCCTCTTCGTTTCTTTTGAAGGGCTCTCCGCAAACGTCGGCGTTATAATCAAAATCGTTAGAGCCATTTTGAGAAAGATAAGATGTTTTGTTGTTGTTGCATTAAAGAGTAGTTTTGGGGTGAGAAGATTTTGTTGAAAATCTTCGTGATGCATTCTTGGAAGATACTCAACTTACCAAGTATGATATTTAACGGTATTTTGAGTTATGCTGTCCAAAGACACACACGCGGTCCTTTTACTAAAAAATACTTCTTTTGGATTCAGGGGACTTCAAAACATATACTTTCGGTCAAAGTTCGGTGTCGAATTTTTGGATGGAATACAATACCTTCTCTACCTACACACTATGTACAATGTACATGCGTGCTAGAAAAAGTAAAAATAGTTCTGTGATATTAGAAGTGTTATGTAATTTCGTAAGCAATAACTGTTAAAACAGCATCCAAATTATTGTTATAGCCCACTATTTCAGCACAATGGTTAAAGTAAAAAAAGAAAAAGAAAACAAGGCCAAAAAATATAAAGGTATAAGAAAACCATTGAAAAAACACATCGACAGCATCGAAATGCATAAAAAAATAAAAAGAAAAGAAAATACAGAACACTACAGAGAACAAAGAACAAGGAAACGAATTTAATTTCACAGTTGGCAAACAGAAAAAAGAAGAGTGCTCGCTAAAAGACTGCATAGTATTTAATTAAAAGCTCTGATATTCAGTAACTGAAACTATAAATGCATTGCAATCTGTGGTGGAATTAACTGTTTTTATCAGTTTTGGAAATTAGTAAGAATAATTTTAAAAAAAGGATGGGCATATTCACATGATTTTCTTCATCCAATCGTCAGCAAACTATTCTTAAAAAAAAGCTTATAGTTCTATCTTATGATAATCAAAATAAACATAAGCAAAATTTTTAAATATATTTTCTTATAAGTTCAAGGGGAATAAATATAAAGGTATGCATCAGGCTAAAGCGATAGGTTGAGATAGCTAAAGCTGGCCGCTATATGACGGCCTTAAAATTCCGTTTCACTTGTGTGACCAGCATAAAAAACAAACGAATTAGGTCTTCTCAGTTTAAATAGGGAAATTAAAAAAAAAAAAAAAAAAAAGTACATCTCACTTCACAAAAGTGTATTTTTCTTACAATTTACCACTTATTATGCAAGTCATCAAGAATGAAGAAGGCTTTGGAAGCTATTCCCAGAAAATCCAAGGTATACATTTTATTCCATGTAAACAGCTTCTATAAGTGATATTTCAATAAAAATCCTTAAGAGCAATTTTTTTTTTAGAAAATTTCAAAAGATCTTCAATGTAAAGATTAGTTTGAAGTGTGGAAATTTAAAATTAGATACCACTGAGTTTTCTTGAATATACTGTTCACACGCACGTACACACAGCCGTTTGTTCTAAAATTGTTTTTTTTTTTATTCATCGTTTCTCAAAACATATATCTCATTTGAAATCTCGGGTTCAAATGTTTGGGTGGAATGCAACATTTTCATTAACTATTATGTACATTGCAAATTGTAGGGAAAATAAAATCGCTTTTGTGGATATGTCATAAGATCCGTGGACATCTAGGTTTTCCAATAGTTATTTTTTGTTATGCATACATGTAGAACCACATACATGTAATTCCGAGTATATCAAAAGTGTACACCACATTTTTGGGTTTTTTGTAAATATAAAATGATATATTTGAAAGTGCAAGTTTTTCGTAGAATCACCCTTCAATGAAAAATTAAATGTACACCTGGAATTCTCTAGGAATAGTCGGTGAAGTATCCCCGTTCGAAAGGAATTTTTTATAATTTTTATAACCATTAAACCATAAGGATAATCAGAAACCGACGACTCAAAAATGTAGATACCCTTTAAACACACGATTTATTTAAAATGGTTTTTATAGCATCCGCCATTTCCGAATTAACTATTTTATTATTGTGATTATTATTGTTGTTATTATTATAATATGTCAATACTTTTGCTGTCGCTATTCAGTTGATTCTAGCGATATCATGCAAAGGGTTGGAATTTCAAGATCAACATTATACAATCGCTTTTAAACATCTGATTATCGATTCGGTTTTCTCCGTTCCTTTGTATCTACAATGAAATTTGTTTTGGATAAGTTAAACTTCATTAATATCCAAGTACATTTTTCGGGCGTAAAAATCTTTAGCATGGCTTCCTTCGGAAGGGAAGCAAAGCTGGCGGTCCCGTGTCGTAGATTTACGGCACGTAAAGGGACCTCAAGCCAAATAAAGAGGCCTCTAAGCAAACTTGAGCGGACTTTCTCGCCCAAAATAGAATGGAATGCTACAGTTAAACAGCATCCATATATAAAAGTAAATTTCAATTTTTCAAGTAAGTAGATAAGCAAGCTTTCGTAAGAATAGTTTCTAGGTGCAAATAAAAATAGACGGTAGTGAGATGGCTGGTATCGCGTACGGGTAGCAGGTAGAAACAAACCCAGTGCTACCGCTTCTAAATAAATTATACTGGACTGCTCTTCACTGTCCCTGTTAAAATATACCTTCTTTTCTTAACACTTATTGCAGAACACTTAACACTTATTGCAGAACACTTCATTTTATCTACACCCTCTCGAAGAGTTTGGAATACGCTTGAATTTAAACGCGGTGTCACACTGTGCTTCCTTGAATGTCACAAAATGCGTACAATGGCATTAAAAACGCAGTGGTAAAATGGAAGACGTAGAACTGTGTGGACTTTAAGAAATTGTCATTTCGCGGAGGACAAACTTATTCTCAACGTTGGTGTCTACATGAGAGCGAACCTACAGGTGTCATCGTCGCAACCTTTTTCCACAACATCGCAGCTGTCAAGCACGTCTCACCCTAGTAAATCAATAAATATCCACGAGACCTTTATTTTACTCAGAGGCAGCTGTATCCCCACAGCAACACTCGTTGCAATTCCACGAGATTCTGCTGTTATTTAGCGTCCTGTATTTAAATCCAAGCTAATTAATTACCCTTCTCTGCGTGGGCCGTTCACAGGAGAATCGTATTTCTGCCTGTAAATGAACAAACAATTCTTGTACGTTAGGAGGTGTTCATTTTGTAAATGGTTTGTAAATGAAAGGCGTCACACAAAACTATCGATCTTTTCAACTTTTTTTTTTATTTATTGCGTTTTGTGGAGATTTTAGGGATCGCTTTACAATTTTGCCGCCTGTCTGGACATTTTTTTTTTTTAACCTTTCTGTAAATCTACTTTCATCTAATTTATTTTCAAGAGCATTATCATAAGCGCTCCAAACTAATTTTTGAGGACGCTCGCCTGGTAGCTCTAATTTTCCCCCCTGGTCACATTGCTGCTTGACGATGGCTCCTCGCTTTCTTGAATAACGGAACTCTGAGCTTACTCTCCTGTTTCCCAATGCCTCCACAGTATTTCAGCACTAGACGAAGTCTGGCAAACGCGCAAGGCAATCGCTATAGACTGCTTTACGGGGAGTAGAATTGTAACATTCTCTGCAAAGCAAATACGCTACCAATGGTTACAAGAACACCGTTCGGACAAATGCTAAATGAGGTCCCTGATGCGAGATTCTACATTCTGCAGTCTGTTTTGTTTAACCAGCAAGGTAATATCGGACGATGAACGAAATCGGTGAAACGATGCTCATATGAGCCCGGAGTCCATGGAGCTTAAAGTTAATCGACGTTCGCTTTTCTCAGAATAAGGTAAAACTCCGGAAAAACCCCTTATCCGGGTAACTCACCGCAACCGAGATTCGAATTCGGGACCTCTTAAATACCTACTGCAGGATAACACTACTTCTTAAACGGGGAGGGGGAGTCGGCACGCATTTTTTTCTCAGTTGTTAACGAGGCTTTTGCAAAAACTATAATAGAAAAAAAAAATTTAGTGAAATGGGTAAATTAAACGATGATTTTACTCAGTTCAGATGAACACGTAAATTAATGCAATTAATGTTGTTAAATGGATTAACGTTCAATACGTTCCACATAGTTATAATTATATTGCAGTAAAGCCGGAAACTGTGAGAATATTGGTCAAACCTAAACTGAAAAAATCTGATGTGTTACACTCGCATGCCTTTCTCTAGCTGTTCTACAAACTTATTACATAAGATTATTCTTCTTTCTGTATCTTGCTAATTGAGGTACTCATTAGCACAATGTTCTTATTACTTAGTTCCTTATAAGTAGGAAAAAATAAGGGAATACACTAGGCTAAAGCCATAGTCAAATGTTTTAAAAGCTGTCGTTATGCGATTGTAATTACAAATTCCTTCTTTTCTTGGCCAGGAGTAGAACAAAAGAAAACCGCACACTCCCGTCTGAGATAAGTGTAAGTACTTCACAACTGAAACTAATGACACTGAATACCTCGAAAACTGTAAGCTCCACGAGAAAAATGTATATGACATAACTTGTGTATTTTAACAAGACCTACATTTTTTGTATAGTAAGTTTTTCTCTATCTCTTGCGGTTTACTAGTTATACCAAATTAAGCAAAATTCATCCAGAATAAACAGGTCTTTAGAAGCTATTCCCAGAAAATTCAATATATACATATTATTTGTCAGCTAAATATCTTTAATATACGATATTTCAATCAAAATCGTTAGAGCCATTTTTAAGAAAATCAAAATTTTCGAAAAAAGTTCCATGTAAAAGGTAGTTTGGGGCGGGGGATTTTTCTCAAAATCTTCCTGTCGCATCCCTGGAAGATACTTAACTTAAATACCAAGTTTGGTGCTTTACCGACTTTTCGTTTTTGAGTTATCGTGTCCAAACACACACTCACACACACACACACACACACACACGGACCTTTTTGTGAAAATGCTTTTTTTGGATACAGCGGACCCTAAAACATATATTTCCGGTGAGATCTCGGTATCGAATTTTTGGGTGGAATACAATACTTCTCTATCCCTATGTACATTGTACATACGGGGCTAGAGAAAGTGAAAAAGTGCTCGATATTGCGATTAGTTCAAGATTTAATATCAAAAGGTCAATGCCATAGTGCTCTATTAAAGGAACATCTTAAACTGAAATCGACAGATGGTATAAATGATTATTTTTCCTGGCGTATGTGCCCTAGCAGTCCTGCGCCGTGACACAGTGGGGTAGATCATGGTGGTCTCGTTCCCAGCCACGGAATGCGCCCGCGTTCGATCCCACCCATTTGTGTGCGGATTTTAAATCCATCAAGAGAAAAGTGTACAGTTGCGATAGGCGATCCCGGCCATGATACCCAACATTTCGGCTGCGGGAGGCGTGATGCTGGCCACATCACCTCCCCATATCGGTTGGATGATCGTCCACTCCTGCCGCCCGTAAGTGGGCGTGAGGTTGACAGTCGGGTTGGTACGAGCCTGTAGTGGCACGGGATATATTTGGATTATATAACAATGCTGTTACAATGTTACAAGCATTCCAAATTATGGAATCCTAAATGTTAACCATAGATAAGAGAGGCCTTACCAGTTTAATTAGTCTGATGACGAGACATCTGGTAGATGTAACAAGTATCTCTTAGAATTCAGATTACCCTTTGATTTGTGGGTGGCCTTCCAAATGAAGTGAACAGAAGACATTTATCGACAAGCAGTGCCGTTTATGATCTGGGTTTAACCACCTTAGGACCAATTGTATAAACATTACCACTAGTCGTGTTTAGTTTTATTCGTAGTTTAGCAAGTAACTAACTCGCCACAGACATTTTTATAGCGTTGGATAGGTAGAGTCAGACTGAAAAACTCAAGCTCATAACCGGGATTTGACATGGGAGTCATTTGAGAAATTTAATGCCATGGTAAATCAGTGGTTAGAGGAACCGGCTGAAGACCGGGAGATTCGTGATTCAAATTCCGGCTATGACATTGAATTTTTCAGTCAGATTCTACCTATCCAACTCCTGCCCTACACCGTCTTTTGTGAAAAAAACAATTAAGTTATCAAACCAAGCGTTTGTATTAAGCATGGATCACACGGCAACACCGCGAAATGGGAGGGAAACTCATGCACGGAGAGAAATTTTCAACTGTTTACCTCATCAGAAAATTTATAAAGTCAGCGGTTCTTGCTTATATTATAATACCGGTGGCCATGAATTAAGATATTTCTTATCGACTTTCCTTTACATATCAATTGTTTCATTTTAAAATGGATTCAAAGATAACTTGAGCTCTTAGAAGAAACCATGGATGAGGAATTCTGAACTGAATATTCTGTTTCCCCCCAAGGAATACGATGGGGATGTGTGTACCGTCTAAAATTCCTGGAAAACTGCGAATAGTGTAAAAATCACGATCCTAACCTCAATATTTTAGTGGTTATTTTAATGAACTAAGGTCTCAAACCAACAATTACTCAACAATTATTTCTCTGGCAACATTCTGATTCGCTCGTTTGCATATTAAATATATCTGCAATAACCACCTGGAAGCGTCCAGTGGCATAAAAGACCAATAGTGTCAAAGTATGATATCTACTTGTCTCTTTTTGTAACTGGTGACGCAACGCCTGTTTTAGTTCTTATACTCGTACTTTGGCACCGAAATCTCAATTTAATTTTTGTCATGAGTAATAAAAACAGATTCCTATTTCTTTCGTGAAATATTCGAAGAGCACAATATAATTCACTTTCATCATCTGACGAAATTAGAATGCGAAACCTGAAAATGAAATTACTGTAAATATATTTACATGACATATAAATTGTATATCCTGGCTTTCTTGGGAATAGTCGCTGAAGTCTTCTTCATTTTGGAAGACATTTGCATAACTGGTAAAACTCAAGAACTGGACAAAAACTTACTAAACAAATTTAGAACTTGTTAAAACTTATAATTTACTACATAGGGTTTTTTTTGTTTTTGTATTTTTTTTTTTTTTGTAGAGCTAACGATTTCCAAGATATTCCCTGTTATTAAACGGAAAACTCCTTATACGTTTCACATCTCTCCTGTTTTACTTCTGACCATGGAAAGGGAACCGAATTTCAATGAGTTATATAGCGATAGCTTTTAAACGATTTGATTATCGCTTTAGCTTAGAGTATTCCGTATTTCCCTTCTACTTATACGTAATTAAGTAATATGACCATCTCTGTTAATGTTTAACTTGATTAGCATGATATAGACAAAAGAATAATTTTTGTAGGAGTTTCTTTTAGTACAGCATATAGAGAAAAGCATGTGAATAGAACAAATCATTTTTTTTTATTCCACGCTTATATTCTTTTTACTTCCACCACACATTCTGGCCTCTAGAGATGACTGAGCAGGAAATTTTTCTAATGGTGAGGAAAAAACTTTGTACCGTTGTTAGCTATCTGCTGGAGAAAAATAATGTTTACTGTCGTTACTACGCAAAAAACTAATTACGCAACATAACTATGCAATTTCAAGGACACCTGGAAATAGTTGTGCTTTGTGTGTTTCTCTTAGATTCCCTGGAGTCTCTGTCACACATTAAAGGAACTCCCAGGTGGAACTTACAAACAAAAAGCTGCATTTTCAAAACTGTATCTCAATTAATTGACCATAAGGAAGGAAACAATGTACTTTGATACTGCGTGCCAATTAATTTGTCGAGTAGTTCCTGAAGTGGAACACTTTTAGGATCTGTAAGGACATTTACTCTAGATCTCCTGAAGCGTAATATTCAGAATTTTGGGATAAAATTTGAAATTTGGGTTCCAAACATGTGTTTCTCATAAACCTGACATATAGTGTGGAATAAAACATAAATTAATTTAAAAAAAAACAAACTTTAACACGCTAAAAAAGAGCGAATGCCCTTTGTGTCTTTTATCTATAATAAATTATTAAGGTTTATAATTTTACTTTCATAAGCATTTCAAGCAACAGCCTTTATTTACTTACGTTTTAAGGGGCCTAGATTGAAATTTGCAAAGTAATTAGTAAACATTTACGCCGCAAGTAGCAATTTAAATAAAAGGACTGAAGAAAGCTATAAGAATTACTTTTATGGGCAGGGAGGTAACTTCCGTTTTTAAAGCTGCACATGTGTTCACCGGCACTTTGAAGATTGCTCTATTTACACCATAATACATCTCCCTAAAATATGGTGACATTTACTAACGCAAAAAACTGGATATTTTTCGAATTTTCGACAGATTTTACAGGTTGGTCCCTTTAATTTATAAGCATAAACGTTGTAAATAAGTTCATCAGTTTTAATTAATTTTGAATATGGAAAGTTGATGATTGGTACTGGAAGAAAGACAAGGAAAAACGTGTCCGTGACTGAAATGGATGTGTATATTAGCATTTTGGTTTGGAAAAAAATTCTCATAAATAGCAGAAAACTGTTCAGCTTTATTTTATATTACACACAGGTTACATGTTCTGGTTTTAATATCATATTTTTTAATTTGTTTTAATAATTAAGACATTATAAAGTTACTACGTAAGTAAAAGAAGAAAACGTGTAAATGTTTACAAAATATCGAATTTCAAAACCATATTACTTGCACTCCTTTATTTCCAATTATTACATTTTGTAAACTTATATCTTATTCCGAATTCATATTGGCGGAAATAGTAGAAAATGTCTTCTGGAGAACTAAATGTAAATGAAAATGGTATGCTATTTATGGACGCACTTTAACTACTGTCGTTCTCAGCGTTCCATTCTAAATTGGGCGTGAAAGACCCTCTAATTTTGCTCAGAGGCCTCTTTATTAGGCTTGAGGTTCTTATATCTTATTCCGAATTCATATTGGCGGAAATAGTAGAAAATGTCTTCTGGAGAACTAAATGTAAATGAAAATGGTACGCTATTTATGGACGCACTTTAACTACTGTCGTTCTCAGCGTTCCATTCTAAATTGGGCGTGAAAGACCCTCTAATTTTGCTCAGAGGCCTCTTTATTAGGCTTGAGGTTCTTTTACGTAACGTAAATCTATGACACGGGACCAACGGCTTTACTTCCCTTTCGAAGGAAGCCATGCTAAGCATTTTTACACCCGAAAAGATCCATCGTCCTCCGCCGGATTTTAACCATGGTAACCATTACACCACGGAGGGCGACTTCTGGAGAACTAAAGTAGCACTTAAACATAAGCGACTTGTAACAGTTTTCTTCACAGTAAGGAAGTGTGAGGACAGCGTTGCCAGGATATATGCATTTGACAGCCAATAAGCAGATGCTAAAATGTAACGTAATGTCACAATATGCGACCCCTCAAAGATTACACCACGGAGGGCGACTTCTGGAGAACTAAAGTAGCACTTAAACATAAGCGACTTGTAACAGTTTTCTTCACAGTAAGGAAGTGTGAGGACAGCGTTGCCAGGATATATGCATTTGACAGCCAATAAGCAGATGCTAAAATGTAACGTAATGTCACAATATGCGACCCCTCAAAGATTACACCACGGAGGGCGACTTCTGGAGAACTAAAGTAGCACTTAAACATAAGCGACTTGTAACAGTTTTCTTCACAGTAAGGAAGTGTGAGGACAGCGTTGCCAGGATATATGCATTTGACAGCCAATAAGCAGATGCTAAAATGTAACGTAATGTCACAATATGCGACCCCTCAAAGATTACACCACGGAGGGCGACTTCTGGAGAACTAAAGTAGCACTTAAACATAAGCGACTTGTAACAGTTTTCTTCACAGTAAGGAAGTGTGAGGACAGCGTTGCCAGGATATATGCATTTGACAGCCAATAAGCAGATGCTAAAATGTAACGTAATGTCACAATATGCGACCCCTCAAAGATTACACCACGGAGGGCGACTTCTGGAGAACTAAACTAGCACTTAAACATAAGCGACTTGTAACAGTTTTCTTCACAGTAAGGAAGTGTGAGGACAGCGTTGCCAGGATATATGCATTTGACAGCCAATAAGCAGATGCTAAAATGTAACGTAATGTCACAATATGCGACCCCTCAAAGATTACACCACGGAGGGCGACTTCTGGAGAACTAAAGTAGCACTTAAACATAACGAATTGTAACAGTTTTCTTCACAGTAAGGAAGTGTGAGGACAGCGTTGCCAGGATATATGCATTTGACAGCCAATAAGCAGATGCTAAAATGTAACGTAATGTCACAATATGCGACCCCTCAAAGATTACACCACGGAGGGCGACTTCTGGAGAACTAAAGTAGCACTTAAACATAAGCGACTTGTAACAGTTTTCTTCACAGTAAGGAAGTGTGAGGACAGCGTTGCCAGGATATATGCATTTGACAGCCAATAAGCAGATGCTAAAATGTAACGTAATGTCACAATATGCGACCCCTCAAAGATTACACCACGGAGGGCGACTTCTGGAGAACTAAACTAGCACTTAAACATAAGCGACTTGTAACAGTTTTCTTCACAGTAAGGAAGTGTGAGGACAGCGTTGCCAGGATATATGCATTTGACAGCCAATAAGCAGATGCTAAAATGTAACGTAATGTCACAATATGCGACCCCTCAAAGATTACACCACGGAGGGCGACTTCTGGAGAACTAAAGTAGCACTTAAACATAAGCGACTTGTAACAGTTTTCTTCACAGTAAGGAAGTGTGAGGACAGCGTTGCCAGGATATATGCATTTGACAGCCAATAAGCAGATGCTAAAATGTAACGTAATGTCACAATATGCGACCCCTCAAAGATTACACCACGGAGGGCGACTTCTGGAGAACTAAAGTAGCACTTAAACATAAGCGACTTGTAACAGTTTTCTTCACAGTAAGGAAGTGTGAGGACAGCGTTGCCAGGATATATGCATTTGACAGCCAATAAGCAGATGCTAAAATGTAACGTAATGTCACAATATGCGACCCCTCAAAGTTCCGCTTCTTGGCGAAGGGAAACACGGTGGCGGAACCTTACTAGATGTAGCGGAAGGGAACCTGCCAAGGAAACCTCACGCAAATTCGCCCCTCCAGTAACTGCCCTAGTCTCTTCGTGTTTAAAACTATTGATAGGTTTTAAAGGTCCAATGAACGAATATAAGGGGAGCTAGTTTAGATCAGACGAATTGTGCTGAATAACAGTTGCTGCGTCTGCTTGTTGGTGGCGAAGTGAAAGCGCCATGAAGAAGGGATTAATATTTTCGCTAAACCTACCAATGGGTCCCCATTCCATCTACTTCGAGGTGCGCCAATTTGCTATCAAGATATTGGTCTCGCCCATATACAAAGGATAACAATAAAAAAGGTTTCAATCCTGGTCTATCATCTTAAATTAATCCAAATTATAAACACAGTTGTACGCTAGTGTATCCGCTCTGAAACTCGATTTCCATATTTATACAGCTTTATTTGAAGGGTGAGCATTAAAGAGCTATTGTAGGCGGTAATTGTGATATTTAAACTAATGGTGTTTATTACTCCTATGATAAAGCCGAGTAGTATCTGTGGCTTTAAAGTAGATGCTTGGGCAGGTCATGTCATACAGAAAATTCAATAACAGGTATTATCTCAATGTTATAAAAAGAACGGATGTAGGATATCTTTACATTTACAAGCAAGGAAGCTAACTAATAATTTGGCTACTTGATTTCAATACTACTAACTCATGAGCCAGCCCAACAGAAAGCAAACAAGTGGAACAGTTGCGGGTTGAGCTTAGTTTCACGGAATTGAAGCTCCTGTAGTCAACATTCGGAATGAGGAGGTTGTTGTAGACTATGACAATCGTGCATGCTCACGAAACATTTACGTCCTCTCCTTGTTGGCTTCAACTCCCCTAGAGTCAGGAGTACACAGAAAGGCGGGTGCGTGCAGGTTGCGCGGTAGCACTGCCTGAACACATAGCCAGCGAGGATAGAAAAGAGACCGTGCTTCGTTGGTACCTGCGTAGCAGATACGCCACCATTGGTTACAGGAGGAACGCTATTTAACGAACACTCAATGAGGTCAGTGATGCCATTCCCTACGTTTCCCACAACATTAGCGACTTCTGAAATGGAAGCTGAGTCCAACTTCACGTTGAGTTGAAGTGCAGCTGTCTGTTTAACATATACGCTACCGTTGGTTACAAGAGTAACGCTGATGCCACATCGTACCTCCGTCTCAGGACAACACCGACTTCTGAAACGAGGGCTCAGTCACCATTGCTTTATTCTCAAAAGTTGACGAGGCTTTTGCACAAACTATGTACTACCATGGACAAATAACTGTGATTTTATTTATCTGCGACTATAAGAGGAACTATGAGTATTGTGAGTGACGACTACAGCCTACGCATTAAGTTGGAAACTAAAAATAAGTCTCCACAGAGTTATAAACTCACAAAGCAGGAAGATAAGTCACAATGTCTTCAAGTTCTGCAAAAAAGTAAAACAAGGTCAAGTTTTTCCTTTGTAAAGTAGTAAAGAACGGCTGAACGTTAGGAAAACATGAAAGGACAATAAACAAGATCGCTAAAAATTTGAATCCCACTCCAAAATTAAGTAAATCAAATTCTGTTCTGTTCCCTTAGCGTAGTATATGTTTTGCCAGCAATGGCGTATACTGATTTTTGTGGCAAGTTGTTCGCCAGCCTGACCTTTTGCTGGACGACCGCTACACGTAAACATGATAACAGCGCTCCACCACCAAGCGCATTCTAAAATGTCCTAAGTAATTTCTGCAGTGGTTTCTCCTACCACTTCGTGTATTCGCTCAACATAGCTCATACGTCTCCTACACTATGGTATTCTGCATTGCTTTGTGGGATTATATTTAGCGCCTTGACTACCGGTGATAAAACTGAAGGTGAGCAGCATATGACGTCCAGAGCCTTAACAGCTGTATGTTACACCAATAAATCTGTGGTCACAAAAGCGGAGCAGAAAAGAGTAAAAACATCATACCGAACACTCACATTAGCTTGGCTTCCTCACGACAATCGCGACATAACATTCAAGACAGAAATTAATAGCTAAAGCAGGCGACACTTTTCACAAACTCGCGTAACCACAAATTCAGCACAAAACATTTACATTGCATATGTAGGCTTATATAACATGTACGGGTTCTGTAATGCTCTCAAACCGAACAGCAAAATGGCATCCATTTGCTAACGAAGAATGTAAAACTTCAAAAATCACAATGCACTTGCAGTTTCCTAATGTCTCATTTGTGAAACAATAACTGCGTTAAAAATGTAAAGGATTTACGTGGTTATAGCATCATATTGCATATTAATAGCATATATTGCATTCATATGACTTTCTCTACACGTACCTCTATAAACGTTTCTTGTAAAATCCTATTCTGCTATCTACTTTGTTAATCGAGCTAATTTTTCATTACATATGACGATAATTCAACATTTAACTTTCTCTAGCGCATATGTACAACGTACACAGTAGGTAGAGAAGGTACTGTATTCCACCCAAAAATCCGATTACGATATTTCACCGAAAATATGTTTTGAGGACCCCGAATAAAATAAAACCGAACAAAAACCAAAGTATTTTTAGAAAAAGGTTAGTGTGTGTATATGATTATTGTCTTTGGACAGCATAACTCAAAAACAAAAAGTCCATTTAATATCAAACTCAGTATTTAGGTTTAGTATCTCCAAATGCTGCGACAGAAACATTCTCAAGAACATCCCCCACCTCAAAATACCCTTTACTCGGAATATTTTCGATTTTTTTTTCAAAAATGGCTCTAACGAATTTAAATAAATTGACATATTTTAAAGATATTTACATGACTAACAACATTTATATCTCGGATTTTCAGGGAATAGCCTCTGAAGACTTCTTCATTCTGAATGACTTCTGCGTAACTGGTAAAGCGTAAGAGATAGACAAATCTTATTACATTAAATATGTAGATCTCGTTAAAACACACAATTTATGTCCCCTAAATTTTTTTGAGGAGCTAACCGTTTCTGATACATTAGTTGTTATTGCTTTAAATTTTAAAATTTATATTTTTCTCAAACAGAAAGTCGCCCGCGTTTCTTTTGTTTTGCTCCGGGTCATACAAAGGTGCGAATTTATGACTATAACATAGCGACAGCTATTAAAGCATTTGACTATTGCTTTAGCATAATGTGTTTCCTTAGGTCCCTTCTACTTAATCAATAAGAACATTCTGCTAATGCTTATTTCGATTTGCATGGAGTAGAAAGAAGAGAACTCTTTTGTAAGATGTTTGTAGAACAGGTAGATAAAGTCATGTAAATAGAACATATGATATTTTTATGGGAGAAACCTGCTTGTGTTTTCAATGGTACTTTCATTACCTATAATAACATTTTTATATATTTGTGCAATATGCACATGACATTGAAATAATTTGAGAAATATCCGTCTCCAATTTAAAAAAAAAGTTGTAGCGTCCTAATTAACCGAGAAAAAATTATGTTTTATAAATAAGAGCTTCCTTTTCTTCAGATTTTTATTTTACCATTTTTATGTTTGAAATAGTGCACTGAATTTTCAATCTTTTACGTGTGCGGTGTTTCCGGAATTATTTTATATTCGTTTAATAAAACAATTTTACCGAGCGGGATGGCTCAGGTGGTTTCGTCTGTGGCCCACATTCCGGAGATTGCGGGCTCGTTTCCTGTGGCCGGCCTGCCTGACTCAAGCGTATTTTCGGGGGGTTTACCCGGTTCACCAGGCGAATGCAGGGTACGTTTCTTTCACCCCCAAATTTCCTGTCCTTCCATGTCGTCTCCATTGCCGTTTCATTATTCCTTAATCCCGTTGGTTTCTTTCAGGGTTGGAAGTGTCGATGATGGTGCTCGGTGCGGCGTGACGAGGAAGAAAGATGCTCAAAGTGACTCTCCTTCCGCCAACTTCGACTGGTTGCCGGGATGAAGAACGCTGCTGGCTGGAGCGTTGGACCCTATGCTAGACGGCAGCCTCAGTCTGCCCTTCTGAATCACGGGGTGCTTCAATTTGGTAACTGTAGGGATCCTGTGATTATCGTGCCATCGCTCTTGGTTCTGGCCGTCCAGTGTATCCTCTCACCCACCCTCCCTGAGGCGCTCCCTCGTGGGGCATAGATAACATAACCTCATGTTTGGTACCGAGTCCCCTCAGACCGTATCCTATCCTAAAGCAATTTTGATCTATAATCTATGTCAGAGAACTATATTTTAAGAATACGGAGAAATATATTTATGAATTCTAAAAACTTAATGCGATGTCAGATCCACTAATACAAGATACTATACACAAAAAAAAAAAAAAAAAAAAAAAGCAATAATAGAGAAATTATTTTATAAACACCGCGTATGAAAAGGTTAAATACCATGCAACTAAAATTATTGGATAAAAAAGAATCCTGGAAAACACCAGATTTGGTACACTATAATACTATTTTTTTCTTCTGCATTTAACTCTAGAATTTTCTCTCCGTAGTTTGGCTGTTATTTTTTAATTTTTTCTAAATTGGAAGCGAATACATTCTGGAGTCACTTTAAATGTCGACACTTTTTGAGTATTTTCGACAGAAAATTTTTGACTTGCGCCTCACTTATGTGGAATTAGTAATTGCAGTTGGATATGACATGTTTACTTTCTCTACATAATGCATAGATAGAGAAGGTATTTCACTCCACCCAAAAATTCGATACCGATATTTCACGGAAATACCCCAAAAAGCTTTTATAGAAAAAGGCCCGTGAATGTCCGTGAACACGATAACTCAAAAACGTAAAGCCGACAACATACCAAACTTGGTATTTAAGTTTAATATCCTATAAGTATGCGGCACGAGGATTTTGAGGAATAACCCCCTATCCAAAACTACCCTTTACATGGAAACACTTTTGAAAATTTTCATTTTCTCAGAAATGGCTCTACCGATTTTGATTCAAATACCAGGGATTAAAGATATTAAAATGTAAACAAAATGCATATCTTGAATTTTCTGGGAATAGCCTCTGAAGACCTCTTTCTTCCAGATAAATTTTACTGAATTTTGCATAATTGGTAAACCGTACGAGATAGACAAAGACTTACTGCGCAAAAAATGTAGACCTTCTTAAAACACACAATTTATATCAAATACGTCTTTTCGTGGAGTTAACAGTTTTTTGAGATATTCCTTTTTATTGGTCTCAGTTTTAAAATAATTAAACGTTTCTCATACGGGAATTCGTCAACCCCTTGCAATGCACAGAAACGGATTTCAACCAGCTTTTAAAGAGTTGACTATCGCTTTAGCCTAGTACATTCTCTTATTTCCTTTCTACTTACAAGAAAACAAATTTCTACTAATATTTATCTCCATTAGCATAAAGGTGATATAAGAATAAGCTTTTAACAATCACTTGTTCCAGAGATGTTTCAAATCATGTGAATGGAACACATATTTTTTAAACTTTGCTGTTATAACTTATACTACTCTAATTCAGAAATTTACATTTTATTATTGTACCCGTCATTTTATTCATATTAAGGATTAAATATTTGTCTTGGTTTAAACAGGTGACATATACACAGAATTTCCAAGAATCGGCGCACTAGCTCTCCGAGTTATTATCACACGGACAAATTGGGACAATTTTTGACGCGTATATTCAAAATATAAAGTTATGTACGTTCACAATGAAATCGCAGCGCTAACGTAACTAAACATGAACTGAGGCATTCACAGAGCAGTCGCCAGTGTAACGTAAGAAGTTAGCACATGCTGAAATCCTCCAACACAAAATTCGATCCTCATATTTCACCGAAAATGCATGTCTGGAGGACCACCGAATCTAAAACATTAGAACAAGCTCCTCGTGTGTGTCTGCGAACTGCGTAACTCGACAATGAAAGGTCTTGGAAAACACCAAATTCGGTATTCAAGTTCAGCATGTTCCAAAGATGCTACTTGAAGGCCTTCAAGAAAATGTCCTACCGAAGCTACCGTTCACATAGAACTCTGGTTCCCAATGTGGTGGGTCAAACTTGGCAGAGAGCGATGTTTCTTTGTTGTTTTTTTTTCTTCGGGCGTTTGTCCCGTGTCATAAATTTACGCCACGTAAAAGAATCTCAAGTATGATGAAGAGGACTCGGAGCAAAATTAAGCGGGCCTTCACGCCCAACATAGAGTATGGCGCTGAGAACCACAGCAGTTAAAAGAGCGTCCATAAATAAAACCCAGTTTCAAATTTGTATATAGAATATTTTTCGACTCCTTTTATTTGTTCAAAATGGCTAAAACAATTTTTACTAAAAATCCACATAATAAAACTATTTGATTGAAAAATATATTATATATTTTGAATTTCATGGAACAAAGCCTGATACGTGCTGTTCTTTCAGTAGGAATTTTGTACAATATTGTATAAGCTGATCGTTGGATTAAAACATACTACACAAAACTGTGGAATCTTTAAAGTGCACAATTCATTTCAAATACCATTTTGTAGCATAAGCCAATTCCGAGGTATTCCTATAGTTCGAAATATTCAGTTGTCATTCTTTTACAGTGCTGTCGGTTTGCAGTTGTTTCTCGAGGTCATGGAAGAAGTAGAATATTAAGGCCTGTATATACAGTTCTTAAACATTTGACTATTATTATATATATGGCGGCACGGTGGTTAATTGGATAGGCCGCTTGCTTCCCATCTAGGCGGTCCGGGTTTGATCCCAAGCTCCCGCATGTGGGATTTGTGGTGGACGAAGCGATGTCTGGGTGGGTTTTCTCCGGATCCTCCGATTTCCGCGCCAATCATTCCACCAATTGCTACATCATCGCCTTTCCTATCATCCATTTCGCCCTCCGTGGAGTAATGGTTACCATGCTAACTTCAAATACCCAGGTTCAAGCCCGGCGGAGGACGAGGGATGTTTTAGGGAGTAAAAATCCTTAGCATAGCTTCCTTCGGGAGGGAGGTAAAGCCGTTTGTCCCGTGTCTTAGATTTACGGCACGTAAAAGAACCTCAAGCCTGATAGAGCAAAATTAAACGGTCATTCACGCCCAGTATAGAATGGGACGCTGAGAACCACAGCAGTTAAAGAGCGTCCATAAAAAAACCTATTTCGCTTGCATTTCTATCATTCACTTTCTCACGCTTAAACCTGGCTACGGGCAAAATTCTCGTTCCAGGTTCTTCATTCTGCGGTTTCATGCCGTTGGCTACCCGACAGACTTCTGACCCTTAGACAACCGTTTGAGAGTCCTAGGGGGGTGAAAATCCTACATAAGGGAACCGACTACGAAACGAATATATAAAGCTAAACGTGTAATGAAACTATTTCTACAAGGGTTTAAAATGAAGTAGATAGAAAAATAAACCACAAAGTGTAGAGAGTCATTTGAATGTAACCACAAGATTTTCTTCCTACGAATCTGTGTGAACTAGCAGAACTTCGCTAATTGCCTCGTGCACTTACCGAGATCACTTGGTGTTTATAGGATGACAGCTACTCGAAATGAGTAGAGGAAAACGTGCTCAAGTTTAGCGATTATCTTACTGCGTGTGCTTCTGACTTGGAATTAAATGGATGGAAAGTCCATGTTTGTTACTCAACACGCCAATTAGAAGCAGCTAAGCAAACAGAAGGCACCTGTAAACAGTCACGCTCAACAAGCTTTATTCTCCTAATGGGGTTCAAAAATAACTGTAATGAATATCTGGACGACTCCCATATCATCAGAGTTTACACAAATCGAATCTCAGCTCGTCGATGGAACTGTAGCATTTTTATAATACAATAAATAACGAATCCGTGAAATTTGGAAAAACCATAGCATGTAAGATATATCTTGCTGAAAATTATACCCCGTATTACACACAAAAACAGTGACATTTTTGTCAGGTTTTTAAATTCTATTTAAATAATGTTATTGTCTAAATTCACTATTCAAATACAAGTGTCCAAGACGATAATAAAATATTCAAATTTTACAGTAAATGGATTTACGAAAACATGTATCATACCAGATTTCTTTATACAACACCTAATTATTGTAGAGCAATTATTACTTTTTGTACCCTCCAAACTTCTTTTTCAAAAGTTAATAATTATTTTCTCAAAATTGTAATATTACTTCGAAAATGTATATGGTCATTTTCTTTAAGCAAGGCAGTACAAATATGTCGAAATCAATTAGTAGGAAATTACATAATGTGAAGTTGTTTAATTGCTAGTTTAGACGTCCTTTAACCTGGGAGGTCTTATAGAAAGATGAATAAAGGGGTGAAATGATGTTTAAATGAGTCCGGGGTCAAGGGAGCTTGGTTATGCAACATTCGTTTTCTCATCTCATCCTAGGATAGGATACGGTTTGAGGGCTTCGGCACCAAGCTTGAGGTTATTGTACCTACGTCCCCAAAAGTGTGCACCCTGGGAGGGAGGAATGAGGTGAGAGGATACACCGGGCGGCCGGAACCAGGAGCTGGGTCCCTACAGTTTCCAGATTGAAGCACCCGGACAAGTCAGACTTGCAGATTGTGGCCCCCGCCCACATAGCGTCCAGAAGCGATCTTCATCCCCGCAACCAGCCGAAGTTGGGGACGGATAAAGTCACTTTGAGCATCTTTTTTCCCTGCCACGCAGCACCGAGCACCTGCGCAGACACTTTCAACCCTCAAAGAAACCAACGGGATGAAGGATTAATGAAATGACTATGGAGGCGATATGGAGGGAAAGGAAATTTGGAGGATGAAATAAACCTACCCAGCATTCGCTTGGAAATATGGGAAAACCCTAGAAAAAAACCCATTGATAGGCCGGCCACAGAATCGAACCCTCGTCCTACCGATCTCTGAGCCATCCCGCTCGGTTAACTGACTCTTACCAAGATTCAAACTACTCGGGTTCGAGGATTTTATTTAGTTTTAGAATTCATGTTATTTAATTTTGAAAAATAATTATTTTTTAATTTTTCAAAATGTTTGACCAAGTTTTACAGATGCATTAGCTTAAAGGGGGACTATGTCATCCATGGGAATAAACCGCATGTCTTGGTAAATGCGTAGAAATGAGTACCTTACCAAGAGTAGTGTTTTAGTGTTAGAACCAGCTGAAAAATGCAGTGCCACAGCCGGATTTGAATTTTTCAGCTGATTCTTAACAGTAACATAATTGTCTAGTCTAAATATTAGTTTACCTTAAAAGTAGTGACACAATGTAAAATCAGGAATAAGTTGTAGACCTTTAATACAGAATGGCGATAAAATATAATTTGTCGTTCATTCATGTTCATAGTACGTCACGGGGAGTCGTTAAGATCGCATGGAAATGGTCCGGTTTGAGATTTAGGCAGCCAAGGGTCACCTATAATCTGTGTCAAGTTAGTTCAGTCCTGATGTGAACACATGGGAGGGAAGCGAGAGAGAGACAGAGATACTGAAGCAGAAGAGCGTTAGGCTGTTGATTGGTTCAGGGAAGGTAATGGGTGTTAACTTTTACGTGGATGCATATCGTAACAGCCTCCTAAAAGTACAGTACTGTAATAGTTTTCAGATCACTGCTCTGCGGCTTGAGATTTAGGCAGCCAAGGGTCACCTATAATCTGTGTCAAGTTAGTTCAGTCCTGATGTCAACACATGGGAGGGAAGCGAGAGAGAGACAGAGATACTGAAGCAGAAGAGCGTTAGGCTGTTGATTGGTTCAGGGAAGGTAATGGCTGTTAACTTTTACGTGGATGCATATTGTAACAGCCTCCTAAAAGTACAGTACTGTAATAGTTTTCAGATCACTGCTCTGCGCGAGTTAGTTTCGGAGAGAAAAGTATGCAAATGCTTCGATTCTTATAAAAGGTAAATAGCCCGACATTTTATCCATATCCGATACATATATAAGCTGATGGCTCCGGGTTCGTGAATCCTGAAAGAAATATTTACAACAGACGTACACATTCTATAAAAAACATATAGACAGAAGACAGGCGAAATTGTATATTGACTTTATTAACTTATTACTGTTAAATAAAGTGCAGCTAACTTATATTACTAAAGGACACTGTTATTATATACACAATAAGTTACAAGCCTGTACCAGACAGTTCTCTTAAACAACCGGTAATTCTCGAGGTGAATGCTGATTAAGCTGTTATTGTTTATAGTGCACGGTCGCTTCTGATAATGTGTTATTTAAGACTGTGTTTCCTGTGCATCTCGCATGCCTCACAAGCCCGGGGACTTTCTATATGCAGTTTAAAAGCAGCAGTACGCTTTTAATCATGGAACAGATCGGTGCTTCAGCCGTAATAAAAAACAACTGAGGCAAGCCTTTAAAAAGTGTCGAGAGGCGAATGGTCGCGCATTGTTTCGCGGTGCTTAAAGAAAGAAACCCCGAATCGGCCATAAAGAATATCGAAAAAGAAACGGGTGATCTCCTTGGCATTTCTGCATTTAGTGTGCATAGTGTTAGAATGGAACAGCAAGCGTCCGGAAGCCTAAGAACACCGGGAAAATCGCGTAAACGTAAAAAACGTTCGGGGAAATACGATAATTTTGCGAAAAGCGTATTCGCGGTAAGGTTCATGATTTTTTTTTTTTTTTTTTTTTTCCAGAAATGAACCACCGACTGTAAATAAAATGTTGTATGCAGTAAATTCTGACACAGAATTGGCACATTTCTCACGAAGTACCCTCCACAGATTGCTGACTGATGTCGGATTTAGATTTCACTCGCGAGGGCGGAAATCATTAATGGTGGCCAGAGATGACATTGTGATGTGGTGACGTCAACATTTGCGCCAGATCAAAGCTTTTTGCAGAGAGGGCCGCAAAATTTACTTTCTTGACGAAACTTGGCTGCGTGAGGGATATACTGCTTCTTCAGCTTGGTGTGATACAACCGTGGTTTCTCCACGGGTCTGAAAGAACCAACAGGCAAAGGAAGAATACTCAGCATAGTTCACATTGGAAGTGAAACTGGTGTTGTAGACGGTGATGTTTTTCTTCGGTGGTTTCAATCTGTCCTTCCGAAACTTGAGCCTAACTCCGTTATCGTATTAGATACAATACAGTGTTAAAGCAGAAATCATCCCCAGTATGTCTTAGAGGAAAGATGACATTATTAAATGGCTTCAGGACCATGCGTGTGAGTTTAGTGTGAACTAAAGCCATTGTAAAAAAGGTGAACACAGTTCGATAAGTACGTATGCTTCACTATCAGGAGTTTAAGTTTTGCAGGATTCCGATTAGAGGTAAACATTATGCTTCTTTGCATGATACCATTAATGCTGTAACATAGATTTAATAAGTTAATGTGTTACTAAATTTGATTTATTGTCAACAAGTTAGCACCGCTATATATATCGCTAGCGTTGGAAAACTTATGTGCGCACATGTACCGTTAACACGTGGCAAGTTGAGCCAGCTCCGCCTTGTTGACATCAGGACAGAACTAACTTGACACAGATTATAGAACGATGGTGGCAGTAGTGCTCTCTCTCTCTCTCTCTCTCTCTCTCTCTCTCTCTCCTCTCACTGTCTATATATCTTAATTCCCATGTCTCAAGATTAGCCAGACTGGCTGTAATTACTCCACTGGCCTGACTGACTGAGATAAAGTAGCATATACAAACAATACTAACTCAAACTTGGATATGTATTGCAATGGTACAGTTCAAACGAGCCCACAGGTGTATCCCTTTTCTCAAAAACAAGCCAACGGAGTTCGACCTTTCACCATTGAAAGACAGACATGGGAAATATAATATTTCTGAAATTTGCAAGTTTTAGGCGGTATTTTCAGATTCTTGTCATTAAATTTGAAACCATTTAATTGTTAGTACTGTTTAACGCCCCTTCTTGCTGCATACGGTACAACAAGCAGTGGACACTGCTGATGCATGGAGCGAGATGATAAACTGGGAAAACAAATTTGGGAAGGAAACGTTCCTAGCTTAAATTTAGGATACATCCCCGGCATTTGCTGTGTTATTGAACTATTAATTATTTGACAGATAATGGGAAAATAAACATAGCTTAATCATAATTTCAAATATTAAAATCAACGAATAACGTAAAAAGGACGGGTTACTACGAAAGAATCATTAGTAAGGTAAGGTTTGGAGAAAATCAATTAGGTAGAAAGAGTAGGCAGCGTAATTTGATGCTCCAGTAAAGTCGATAAATCATAAATTCATTAATATCCATTAGCATAATGTTTAAATAAAAGGATTAAATGCGTTTAGAACATGTTATTAATTTCAGGGTGTCAACATATAGTTTTTGTCTGGGGAAATTATTTATTACTACTACTATTATTATTATTATTATTATTATTATTATTATACTTTTATTAAAAAAGTTTAGTTAATTAGAAAGTCAATACACAAGAATGTTGAAATTACACCAATCAGTTTTTAAGAATTAATAAGGAAAAATATTTAGAACGTAGGAACTCTGGCGGGATAGTCATGATGTAGGCGAGACTTATGTTAATAAAAGAAAGTTTATTTCGAAAATTTACTTACTTCTACTGCGTCTTCAGCTGTTTCAGTTTACAGATGTTACAAGTTAGCGCTTAAGTACAGAGCGTGGCTTTTTTCCCCCCTTTCTTTTTCTTTTTTCCCCGTTTCCTACATTTCCTTTGTTGACCTATTTATTTTACCGTTTTCTTTTTACTTACACATACAAATACACATTTACAATCACAAACGCCCAAGCCCAAGGCGGGACTCGAACCCACGTTCCCCGCGCCACGAATCACCAAAGCTAGGCATGGGGACCGGCAATGACTAATCACCCACTGGAGCTCGCGACAGGGCGGCAGAGAGGGGAAGACTACAGGACTGAAGAAACCTGCCAGGAAGGACGGTTCTAGTGGGATTTAAACCACGGACCTCCCGCTCAAGACTCCATGGTCTCGCCTACCCGTTTCGGTTTCCCATTTGTTTGAATCTGAATATCAGAGAATAATTCCTGATATTACTTTCAACCTAAATGACTAAAAGGTACTCTTGGTATGATTTTGACAAAACCAAAACACTTCGGTTTTAGAATTTGCCTAAAATAAGTTACTCCAAAGTTTCAGAAACCACCGCTACCCTTATTTTAAACTATTATATAAACATCAGTATTCTTTGACCTATCCAGACAAATATTGGACTTAATAAAGGTCGCTGATAAACACATCGAACATTCTGTAAAACTGCACAAAGAGTACAAACTTTATAAAAGTGCAAAATACCGAAAATCGCCGGAACGCGTGAACTGCCTTTGAAATAGCAAAAGTGAAAATTGTCTCTCCATCAGTTTGGGTGCTAAGCTTTCATAAATTGGTGTACGAGTAATTCTTGTTCTACGAGGGCCGTTCAGAAAGTAACCTCCGATCGGTCACAGTGCGGGTAGTGGGGGGAGTAGCGACGCCATCTGTGCATTCACGCACTCAGCAGGTCAGTCGGCATCAAGCCGTGGTCGAGTGAAAGTCGTACCTGCGCTAGTTTAGTGTTTGTGGCCGTTTGAAATGTGTACTGCAATAGAAAACCCCGCCAAATGTGAAGTGCGTGCTGTTATAAGGTTTTTTACAGCCAAAGGATATTCTGCAGCAGCTATTCATCGTGAGCTTTGTGCCGTGTACGGACCAAGAGTTATGAGTGAAGGAGTGGTCCGTGAATGGGTACGTTTATTTAAAAGTGGACGAGAAAACGTTCATGATGAAGAGAGGAGTGGTAGACCATCATTGGTCACGGACGAACTCGTTCAGACAGTTGATGCAAAAGTTCGTGAAAACCGACGTTTCACAATGTCGGAGTTGTCTACTGATTTTCCACAGATTTCTAAGACTCTCTTGTACGAGATAGTGACAGCAAGATTGGGTTACCGTAAGTTCTGTGCACGATGGGTGCCCAAAATTCTTACCGACCACCACAAAACTCAAAGAATGGCCTCTGCATTAGACTTTCTGTCACGTTATTAGGCCGAAGGTGAACCATTGTTAAACAGAATCGTGACCGGGGACGAAACCTGGATTAAGTACGTGAACCCTGAGGCAAAAGAACAATCAAAGATGTGGGCACATTCAAATTCGCCTACCAAACCAATAAAAGCCCGGCAAGATTTTTCTGCCCGAAAATTGATGGCAACGATGTTTTGGGATGCAAAAGGGGTGTTGTTGGTTGAATTCATGGAACGTGGGACGACCATTAATCAAGACGTGTACTGTGAAACACTAAAACAATTACGACGGGCTATACAGAACAAACGCCGTGGTATGCTGACTTCCGGTATCGTTTTTTTTTTGCACGATAACGCCCGTCCTCACTCTGCTCGCAGAACAACAGCCCTTCTTGAGTCCTTCAAGTGGGACGTTGTCAACCATCCACCTTACAGCCCAGATCTGGCGCCAAGCGATTATCACCTCTTCATGCATATGAAGAAATGGCTCGGGTCCCAGCGGTTTGATGACGACGAAGAGCTCAAAGATGCGGTCACAGGCTGGCTCCAGGCACAAGCGGGTGATTTTTATGCAGAAGGAATTTCAAAGCTTGTGAACAGATATGATAAGTGCCTCAATCGTTATGGAAACTATGTAGAAAAATAGGGGATTTTCCCCCGCTGGGAGACCTGGACCGAGGTGCACTCAGCCTCGTGAGGTCCCTGGGGGGCCAATTGAGGAGCTACTTGATGGAAAAGTAGCGGCTCCAGGTCGTGAGGACCACATTAACCGGCCGGGAGGGGCTTGAGGCGCTGACCACGTCTCACCCTCCAATACTGCACCCCATTCATGACGTCTGTAGTGGACCGAGATGGGGGACGCAGCGGCCGGGCGGTAGGCCAAGGTTCCCCGTGAGCTGTCGTGCCATGGAATTATGTAATAATAATAATAATAATAATAATAATAATAATAATAATAATAGTAATAATAATAATAATAATAATAATAATAATAATAATAATAATACAGTGAAACACTGCTTGTTCTCATGCATGGTTTTTGTTAGAGTGCCTTAATATTTTTGCCAACATTGGATCTAGTCTCCTATGTTATATAAGAATAGCAATATACACAACTTCAAAACTATTGGTGGATAGTAGGTGAATTTATTCTCTAAGAAATAAACGGATCTGTAAGTGAAGTGTACAACAGTTAACGTTTTCTATCTCTTGTATATCATCACGGACTCAGGTGTAAGTCTGCCTCTCGATGAGCACGATTCCCTCCCCGGTTTTGCTGATAGGCAAGAAGGTCGTTCGTGCTATTTACTCACCCGCCACTGACCGGTGTTTGCTTCTAATTACCCCGTTGAATGATGCAACCCTTTTATCTGCAAATGTGAAATACGGCCCTGTTGGGCCACTGGCATACATTGCTAGCAATGTTTCACTTGTGATGGAAGGAACCAATAAAATGACATGACATAAGCTAAGTTCTCTGAGTTTGTACTCCATATTATCCCTGACCACACAAGCGCTAAGAGTCCGAGTATTATTTGAAAATCAAAACAATGACGGCATCCTTAGTTTATACGTTTAGCTTTCAACACAATTTAAAACGCCCATCTCGGTAGTGTGTCTGCCTCACGTTCAAGAGGTCGCGAGTTCGAATCTCGCTAAGGGTGTTCTTCGGATAAGGTATTTTTCAGGGTTTTACCTTATCGTGAGAAGACGAATATAGAGTAAATTTACGTTCCAGGAACCTCGCATCATTTTCCCGCTTTCATTCATCGTCCGATATGATCAAGCAGGTTAACGGACGTTAGGCTACCAAAATAGAAGGAAAAGTATTAAAATAGTTAGGTTTATTTCTCGTGTACTACCCCGCGCGCGGTGTTCTAATTGTCGGCAGCTGCAAGCGTCGCTCCCCATTCCTTCCCATTCAGGTTGCGGAAGGCGTGTTTATCAGTTCGTATTTTACGAGACACCGGATGCAGGAAAGTACAAGGGACATCTGCCCTTAAGTTTTCAGCAGCTTCCACAAGAGAAATCGCGTTTTAACAGACTTCTGCAACTGTTCTTTCAGCAGCGGAGTCCTGGAATAAAGCCAAGGAAGCGTTTGAAGTATGCGCCAATGACTCTTTGTCCCAAAAAATTAGTCAAATGCAGAATCGGATTTCCATTGATACTCTCACAGCACCTTAGCTCATCAGTAAGTGTCCTCCGTGGTCTAGCAGTATCACCCTAGCCTCTAGTTCCCAAGATCGCGGGTTCAAACCCGGCGGATGGCAATGAATATTTTTCGGACACTAACATTCTTAGCATGGCTTCCCTCTGAAGAGAAGTTAAGTCAGCGGTCCGTGTCATAGGTTTACGGCGCGTAAAATAACCTCAAGTCTGATGAACTTGCTTCTGAGCAAAATTTCCGGTCTTTCAAACCCAACTAGAATGGGACGCTAATAACCACAGTAGTTACAGTCATCCATAAATAAACATCAATTTCTCATCAGCCAAAACCTCTGTTGCTAAGAAATTCTCACACTGCTTTCTGCACAACAGGATACGCCTCTGGTAAAACTATCTGCATTTTCTAAAATATAAGGTTCGTTTAAAGATAAACGAGTAAAAAGGAGAACAAGCAGTCAGTAATATTTTTGATATTAAGGGGAAACCGAAGTGCTAAAAGAGATTTTCTAATGTATTAACGCTAGAGCTGTAATGTTTGTAGACATTACTGAAAACAAAAGATGTATTCATACCAAGGTTCACTCAAATATGTATTCTCATTCTGAAAATATTAATTAATTTTATTTAATTCGCTAAATTCAAAATCTATCTTCTCCTATAGATACTGAGCTGTATGTACCATTTTTAAAGCTACATCCCTTAATATCTTTGTAACAAACTGTCTGTATAAACTTTTCCTATGGTGCAGTGTTTTTTTTTTTTAATTTTATATATATATATATATATATATATATATATATATATATATATATATAGGTATATAACAAAGTAGAAAAAATGCAAAAAACGCGCATGATTATACCAATTATTATTAAACTAATCTATCACCACTATAATACATCCAATGAAGTAATATATTCCACTAACTCTGCACTGCCTTGGGAAACTTTTCAAACCTCTAGCTGTATTTTTGTAGGAGGAGATAGAGTTTAAATAAGGGAAAACTACAACAAATTAAACATGAGAAAATTTTTTTCTAAATTTTGACCTAGTCATTTAATCAGCCAAACGATTTAACACTGTATCCAAAACGTATGTTATATCCGCCTTAGGAGAATCAAACATTACAAAAATATACTTTAAAGTAAGGTGCAGTGTTTTTACCAAAAATCTATAAATCTATGTTTTTTCCCCAAAATCCCTGGTCCACTTAGCTTAATTTAGATTTAGTAAATGTTGAAAGGTTTGGGAAAAGCTCTGCCAGAATCCATGCTTAAGATAAGGATTATTAGTGCTGGGTAAGATCCTCTGGGTCATCAGATTTAACAGCGTTTGATTTTTACCTATGGGTTTTCCCAAAGGACACAGTTTATCGTACATGTGTCACATATTGAAGGACCAAAAGGAAAATATTACAAATGAAATCTGTATTTTTCCGACACTACCTGTTTAGACGAAGGAGACCTAATTTCCATTACCTTCTATAAGGCAAAATCTCATTATAATAGAAGCGAAGTTAATATAGTTTCTCGACCAGTCACCAAGAATCAAAACGCTAAGCGTGAGGGATAGTTTTTACGTGTAAGCACTGTAGCGATAAACATTCTGCCAATGCACATATTACGAATATAAAGGATGGAGAGGTTATTACGAATATAAAGGATGGAGAGGTAGAGTGAGGCCGAAAAATGTAATGCCATAACCGGGCTTTGAACCTTGGATCTCCTGGTTTCCGTCCAATTGCTCTAACCACTGAACTACCATGGCAACATGCCAGCGGCACTGAATTCTCCAACTGACTCGCGCTTTTCCTGGTAAACCACAAGAAGATCTCATATTATTTTGGGATGTCAAAACTGAATGTCGACTTACAAGCTACGTAAGTTCTTGAGTCCCGGGCTTTATAGTTAACCAACTTAGTGCAGTGTTGTGCTGGCATGTTGCCATGGTAGTTCTGTGGTTGGAGCAACTGGATGGAAACCAAAAGATTCTATGGCATTGACTTTTTCGGTCTAACTACCTCTCCTATACACGACTGATGTGGAAGAAACAATGAATTCACAAAATAAAAGATGATCGTAATGCCGAAAATGCTAAAGATTAATGTGAAAAAGCAGCAGCTAGGAAATAAAACGAGTTTCACAACTCTGGATTCGCAGTGTAACCTGGTGTATTAGAGCAAAGGATGAACAATAACACATAGATCCAATTAAGGAATGTTCCACACGTTGCGATGAGTACCGTTTCAACCACGAAGCTGAAAATACCGAGCAGAAACACATTAAATCGTCACAATATTCGTGTACATGAGCGCGGAGCAGTTGCTTTGATAAACAACCAATTATTTTCTGTTCCCAGTTTCCACATTCGTCTTGGTAGTTTGTAACTGCGCCTTGCGAATTCTTAGGTGTTACAAAGGAATACTAATTGGCACTTCTATTTGTTGTGTACAGGTCCTTGCCCGACTTGTCCTGGGAGACCTTGAGGACATTTACGCACTAATTTTCTGGTCCTTGAGATGGAAATAATATAGCGTAGTATGAGAACGTAGATGGATGATAATACTTGACAGCACAAAACAGGTTGTCATTTAGTTCAGCAGACTTACACAAGGCTAGCTGGCCTAGCCGACATTGTACGGCTACCTTTTTCAACTCGAATAACGAATTAATTATTTTCATTTACTTCTGCCCATTCTTTATGAATTATTGTACAAGGAACTAGAAGATCCGTATGGCGAATCTTTCCCTTATAATTGAGGCGTCGGCTGGAGTTGCGTTGCAACTAGTTCTAAGAAAATTTACGATACGTTTTAGACAGACGCTATTAAAAGTAAGCATTTTAACATAAACACGAACTAAAAATTGTTCTTTATAACTCTAGATTTATAAAATATTTATAACAGTCCAATGTTACCAACTTTTGTTACTATCGTTGTATCCGTTATATAGAATGTTGTGGTTTTGAAAGAATTACGTTGCTACAATCATCGTTCCAAACACTTCTGCTGACGTTGCAATACCACCTGATAATAGTATGATGTCTGAATTTAGCAACACAAACACCAAGTACCTCATCACAAGGAATCAATATTTCCAATTATAATAATTGTACAATAAATATCACACTTTCATCATAATTGCACAGTTAAGAACTTAAGGTTGTCCATTATTAATAAGAATTGCATATCTTTGTTTTCTGTTATTTATCTGTATAGAAATAAATGAGGTTATGTTCCTGAGAAAAAAAATAAAATCAATAATAATACCACCGCCTTCTTTACTAGTTCGTTCTTGTGTCTAAACATGCTCAACCAGACAACAGTTTTCTTCGACTGGCAACTTCAAACATATAAAACGTGTTTGCTGGGCATTTGGTTGTAACATACTCTAGTTTATCATCTAATACCTAGCAGAAGGAATGGAATGGAATTGTTAATTTATAAGATTTGTGATAAAGAGTAAAGAACTGACGTCACTACATCGATTACCAATCTCTATCGATAGACGAACTATATTCCCACATACACACACGCCCCCAAGCGATAGGAAAACGTACTATTCCTTGAACAAAAGTAATGTTGAACCTTATATTAAAGAAATATTCTGCTGTCTAAAAACTAGCGTATGACACTCAAGTTAAAAGTGTTTTTATTTTGCTCGTAGGATTGCTTCACAAGGCCTTACGGCCTCGTTACGCAAACTTTCCTTCTCGTAAAATAAAACTACAATTTTAGCTCTTGTATTGTAAATAACTATATTCTGTGACCGAGCGTAATTGAGTGGTTTACGAGTTCATTTCAGATCGCAAAATTGATTTTTACGGAATCCACGCGCAAAGACGTGCAGCAAGAGTAAAATAATTTTATTCCAACTTCACGCTCGCCAAAATAATGCACGATATTAGTGTGTATACATCACTGACCAACAGACACCACTTCATAAATTTCTCATACGGTGCCTCATAAACTTTTCGAGATTTAGTAGTAGTAAATTTGATTCTGCTTCTTTCGCACTCTAAAGTTATCATAATTCTCAAAATCTGTTATTTTCTCAAAATACATCACAGAATAATAATAAATAAATAAATAAATAAATAATAATATTGGATTGCCACGGCCAGTCATCACGCCCAGAAATGCGAAATAAATAACGAACCAACTCATGGTGAATGGCTGAAACTTAACCTCAAATGTATTTCATTTTTAGTTGCTTTTCTTTTATATCAGAAAATTCTTAGAAAAAACATTGTATGATACACGAACGTAAAGTTTCTTTTTGATTCTCGCGTGGGTGTGAAACTCGACTGCATCTTGTTTCACAGTATTCCCGCTGGAATCAAAAACCATAACTTTATGCTCGAATATCATAAATAACTATTCTGTAGCAATTTTTCTTTTAACTGTCTGAAGTCTTCCCATGTTAATTTATACACCAGTTTCCCTTGTTAACAGTTTACTCATTGCACATTATATTCACCACTCAAAAATAGCATTGATATAAACATTTGTTCAGTGGAACAACTTTCGCGAGCAAGTAATATCCAGCGTAATTTTGGATTTAGGCTTGAATACTACGAAAATGTAATATGTCAAGTTGTAGTATACGCTACATTTTTAAGTGAAATTCATTTTCCGCCATTCAATTTCATTTTATATTATAAGCAGTAATAAAGCATCCATTATTGAGAAGATAGGACTACACATGCGCATTTCAGAGAAGAACTTACTACGGCATATATCATGAATTTAAAGAAAATATGACATTACAATGCTCTCCTTAAGGATGCTTTCCTAAATTTGTATTCAGGGTACCCTAAAACATGTATTTCAGTGAAATCTCGGTATCACATATTGGATGGCATGCAATACCTTGTCTACTATGTATATTGAACATACGTACTACAGAAAGTAAAAAATTGCATGTGTGGAGCATTTTGGTATGAAAAATAAGTATGAGAACACAAGGCATAAAATTCGATGTGGATATTAATAAGCATGCGCTAAGTAGAAAACCAAATATATTTTCTTAAAGTTTAGAATTTATATTCATTTATTATGAAAAATGATTATTAATTTTTCAAAATATTTGATCAAATTTCGCAGTTGTATGCCCTTAACATATGCAACAAAACAGAGGTGAAGCTGGTGAATACAAATATTCTGCACCCCCTGGCCATTCTTCGGAAGAGTGGCGACCATTGAGGAAAATTCTCTCAGCTATACACTGATCTCTATAAGTTGGCAGTTTACTCTTTTTATACAATTATTTGTTAACGAACTTGATTACAGCGTAAGTACAGTGAAAATAAAACAACATTTTTATCACAATGTTTTGGCATCCAAAAATCTAATGAATAAGAATAAAGGTTATTCAGAGGATTTGAGTTTCATTACCACACACATCTTCAGCATGTGTTAAAACGGCAAATAGAAAAATAAATATAACATAAGATTCCTATTCGTACAACAGGATCAACTGTCGCCTTTTGCTCTCCGTCTTCTGATTGTTTAAGTGTTACACCATGGCCAGCTCTCTTATTTCTAGAAGTATAATGTATCCGGTTTTCTGTTTTAACATGCATTCTCTGCGAAGTGAAACATCTAACCGACTTTATTTTTTTTACCCCATACTACTCTCAACGAAGGCACTCTAAATTATTTTTAGTCTTTTAGTAATTTATGAATTGAACTATGTGTATTATGGTCCATGTCCACAAAAAAGAATAGCACTTCTCAATGTAGAAATAACCGTCAAAATCAGTATATTTGTTGCACCTTTTTATATACGCTTTTATTAAGTTGTATAGAATTGCATTTTTGTTCTTTATTCTTTTATTCTTTGTATCATTGCTGTGTTGAATTTAACATATTGCCTGGCAGAGTGGAAGAGAAGGCCTTATGGCCTTAACTCCAACCAGGACAAATAAATAAATAAATAAATAAAATCGCTTGAGTGGCTTTTGAGATTATCCCACCACACCAGCCCCTCCCACACAAACAAATGTTTTCACTTTATATTAATTTAGAAGACAGAATTATCTTGCAATTGGCGAGTGACAGATTTGATTATTTAGGTTTTTTCATAGACGTCACCAAAGCACAAATGTTTTCATAGCAATCCCACAGATGATAGACAATATTTGTACAGTTGAGAAGATTTAATTATTAAATACCTAGTTTAAATAGTTTTACTTTCTCTAACACGTACATAATAGATAGATAGGTGTTGTGTTCCACTCGTAAATTTAATAACGATATTTCACCAAAATACAGGTTTTCAGAAGTTCTGAATCGGAAAAAAAAAAAAAAAAGAAAAGGTTTCGCGCACGTGTGTATAAACACCATCACTAAAAACGATAAGTCGAAAAATACCAAAAGTGACATTTAATTTCAGTATCTTCCAAAGCTGCAACACGAAGATTTTCAAGAACACCTCCAATTCCAACTACGTTTTACAAGTTCAAATGGAAGATTTATTCGAAGCTTTTTATAACTAAAAAAAAAATGGCTGTAACAATTTTTATTAAAATACCATATATGTACATGATAAATAAAATTAATATCTTGAATAGTCAGGGAATAATCTGTCAAGTCCACTTCACTAAGAAGGAATTTTTTATATTCTTGGTAAACGCTAAGCGACAAACGAAAACGTAATACACAAAAAAATTGCATACATTTTGAAAACTCACAATTAATTCCAAATAAGCTTTTTTGTGCCATAAACCATGTTGGCGATATCCGTTATTAATGGTTCGAACTAATTAATAATACAAGCCAAATACAAGCGGCAGAAATGAAATATCTCCGAGCAGTAAAAGGTTGCACCAGACAAGATCATATTAGAAATGAAGACATAAGGAAAGAATTAGACGCTTTTTCCTTAAAAGAAAGGATACAAATAAATAGAGAAAAATGGGAAAGCCATTTACAAAGAATGGATAACTCTCGCATTCCATTTCAGTCATACAAATATAAACCTCTAGGCTACAGAACGATAGGAAGACCAGTTAAAAGATGGGAAGAAATATGAGGCCGGAACAGGAGAATCCTCCTAATCCATGAAGAGTTGATGATCATGACTAATTAATAATAATTTGTCACCCTTTTTAAAGCCCGGTCGATTTTAATAGTTTCTTGCGATTGCATGGAAACAGTATGAAATATTATAGAGCATCATTTAGTACCCAATTCTTAAAATTTGAGTATCGCTATTCTGTTTGGACCTAAGCGCAATATCTAATGTACGTATTTCTGCAAACGTCTATCTCCATTAAAATGAAGTTGACAGAAAAATGAGCTTTCGTAAGAAAAACTTGTATAGCTTCTAATAAACGATTGAGGGTAGAAAAATTCATGTGAACGTAGGACAAGGTGTCTACAGCTTACGTGACTTCTATTTATAGAACTTAACGTAATAATTAACGTAAATTTTTCTTACAAAATGCAGACGTTTTGTACAAATTATTTTCTGACATTTATGGAGTGTATTATTACCATACTCTGGCATTTAACTGATATTTTTTACTTTTCTCTACCGCTTAGGTGCCTAAGCTATGTACAAAAATACTGTATTTCACTCAAAAATTATATTTAGAGGTGTAAATAATAGTTTTCAGGTTCCTGTATTAAAACAATTAAAAATAAGTTTCTAAGAAAAAACCGCGCGCGACCAGGAACAGTACAACTGAAAGCAGAAAAAGTGGGTTAAATTCAGAATTCGTAAAGCCGAGGTTTTCATGAAATTTCTGTCATCTCAAAATCTCTATAGAACACTCTTTGTTATACTTCCTGTTCTTAAAACTGTGACGAGTTTGACTAAAAGATGGCGAGGAGAATAACATTTGTACATTAAATTTTCTCGAACATTGCATGGTATTCATTATTTTGTTTAACTTTATACAATTGAAAAGTGATGTTAGTTATAATAAAAAGTCCCTCACAAAAAGTGTGACTCATTAAATAAGCAATTCGGTCAAATACCGTTTTGGCAGCAGGATTGCGAAGTACTCGTTAATGCTGCTTTTAATTTTCCAAAATTGTAAACAATACATTTTTGAGATGTATGTCCATTAAATTGTTTATTCTCCGGACACTTACAGAGTATTCAATAGAAAGGCTTGTATGTTTAAATGTTTTCAACAATAGACTGACTTCTCTGCCTCATTTATGCGTTTGCGTACCACTAACATAATCTACTAAACCCGTTGCAGGTGCCTATTTCTCTCTATTATGCTGAGATACCAATTAAAATGCGGGATAATATATATAAAATTATAACTTCCTTATTTTTGATCACAGCCTTATGAAATTTGAATATGTTTTACACTATAACTATACTCATACGATATCTGTGTATTGTACATTTCAGTAACATTCATCAAACATTTTAATAAAATTATGAGTATTTTCTTAAACTTCATTTATTCACCTTTTCAAAAATAACCTCGAAAGAAAAGTGTCCGAAATTTGTCCTCCTCCTCCTCCGCTGGTATGGAACCAGAGTAGTTCGGATCTATCCGTCGCGACGAGCGCTGGGAGATTTTTTTTTGTTAGTGTTTAACGCCCGCTTTTACTACTATAGCACCGCAGGCGATGACACTGACGAAACATAGAATGAAGATGGAGCACCCCTACGCCGCTTTGTCCATCACAAAACCCACATGCGGTCGCCTGGAATCGAACCTGGGTCGCCTTGGTGAGAGACGAGTGGTTTAACCACTTGGCCACGCTGGGGGATACCTGTATATCTCTATCTGTAAACTTTAGGGACCCCAAAACATTAGTACCTACCGCCACTTCTGATGATTCTCTCATCTCTTCTACCCGGAGTTTGTAGACGATATAATAGGCTTTTGTCCTTTGGAGAAAAAAAGTGAAATCAAATTCCTAAGGGCAATTGCAGAAAGACCGACAGCAAAAAATGAAGATATAGAAAACAATTAGGAGCATATAGTCTTAAAGATGGAGCTAAAATAACATTAAATTGGATAACTCGTGTACAGGGAATGCCACCTGAAGTATTATTGCATTACCTTACGAAAAATAAATCAAGAGGAAAGAGTAAGCTTTATTAAAAGATGGCATGAAAAAGATACGTAACTGCAATAGGCAAAAATGTCTAAAGCATGAAAGAGAAAGAATAACAAAAAGAGAGAAAGAAACCATAAGTATAGAAATATTATAGTTCACATACTTGTATCCAAAATTAGAAGTTACATACTACTGGAGGATTTTTTTTTTTTTTTAAATTGTTTCACTTATAGCCTCCTTTAACATCTACGATCATACCGGGGGCTTTGTATTAGAAACAACTCGTTGACTGTAGGTTCTTTACGTCGGGTTTAAATCGTTTTCATTTTCTGCAAACGCACGAACATTCATTCTCAAATACATACTTCCAGATTTTGTGGGGAATAGGGAATAATTCTGGTTAAAGAAAAATTCCCCGCCCCAGCAGGGTGAGAAATCAGCTCGCTGACCACCCGACTACGGAGGCAGCCTGGAGGAGGTTTTGAATTCAGTATTTCAATCTGGTTTTGCCTCCTTTTTACTTTTGATACTAGAATTACCTATTAGAACTATGGTTTCGTTTAAGACAATATGCTATTCAATGTATTAATGATTATGAACTGTGAAAATCCTTGCACCAGCCACCACTGAAATTCATTAAACAAACGTCGCTCACACGTCACGTTTGTTTGTTTGTATTCTTTTTAAACGCTACGCGGGCAACACACTTCGCTTAAGAGGAGGCTGTCCTTGGTTTTAGCATCTAGAGCTTCAATGACACATTTGGTTTTTGTTTTCTCTCTATAAAGTATTTGAATACATTTTTAATTGCGTGAACCACAAACAAAATATTTTCAAAGGAGTCTCAAGGACAGGTGTAATAATGACATCACACTTTCACTGCTATTGTTCCGCGAGGAAGTAACATCGCCAAAACAACAAAGAATTCAAGTTATTTTCGTGGCAACGATACTCGTTACATTCTTTGGCATGATCAGCTGCAAATAAATAGGGAAATCCTGCATTACTTCAAGTACCTATAAAGCGTAGGCTTTACTTCAATAACTTTTGTACATTCAATTCAAGTACCTTTAAAAATGGGAAAGGAATAACCATAGGTTCTATCACATAGTTTCAAAGTACTAGCTCAACAATACTACATTAACGCAATCAAGAATATTATAACCTACTCCAAAAGTAAAACCATCTCTCTTGTTTTATTTCTGGCCATGAAATGAGAACCGAATTTCAGTGACAATCGCACAGCGACAGCTTTTAAAATATTTGACTGTCGCTTTGGCTTGCTGCACTTCCTTATTTCCCCTCCTATTTATTAGAACTCAGTAATAAAACCATTTCTGGTAATGCTTATTTTGATCATCATGATGTGGATGAAAGAATACTATTTTTGTAAGAATAGTTTGTTCGCCGAACAGATAGAAAAAGTCGTGTAAATGGAACACATCAGATATTTTCTTTTGTTATTATTTTTGATAGTGTTTAACGCCCACTTTTACTGTATATGGTACCATAGACGATAACACTGATGATACAGGAATAAAGATGGAACGCCGGTAGAATGCGATGGCGGGGAAAATCGGAGAACCCGGAGAAAACCCTCCGCTACACCGACTTGTCCACCACAAATCCCACATGCGTTCGCCTGAAATCGAACCCGGGCAGCCTTATTCTTTTGTTATGATTAGACATCGAATTTGTATGCATTTAAACTACCTAATCTAAAATATGGAGGCATTTATGCTGCCAATATCCAAAATTATCTATAATTTCGAAAATATGCACGAAAATTGCCAAATAACTCTGCGGCCGCCCGTCTGGGTACTGTGGTGGTAGCGTATCTGCCTCACATTCTAAAGGTCGTGAGTTCGAATCTCGCTTAGGGTGAGTTACTCGGATAAAGTTTTTTTGGGGGTTTTCCCTTTTCCTGAGAAGACGAATGCCGAGTAACTTTAAGCTCCATGGACCCCGAGATCATTTGAGCAATTTCACCAATTTCATTCACCGTCCGATATGACCAACCAAGTTAAAGGGCGTTAAACTAAAAAAAAAAAAAACTCTGCGGTAACGTGCTAAATCTCCGGGTTCGATGACGCAGAGTTTGCGATTTGGAATAAAGGTTTTTGCTGAGTTTTACACGTCTACAGTTGTTAATGGCAAAATCTGAATGCACTCACTAACTCTGAAGAAACTTTTCCAGGAAACACCACGTTTTCACCTTGAAAATATTTATCCAGAGAACACGAAGCTTTTAATGTCTGGATTTCTCTCTAAACCTGCACAATTTACTACTAATTTCCCTGGATACTTTAAAGGAGTATTCTCAAATTTAGCCCCAACCTCCAACAGGTGACTCTATAGTACCTAAGGACATATTTCGTCACAACTGCGTTTAAACACTATTGTTAAAATTAGCCATTTTATAATGCATTTATTTTATTCTCGATGAATGGCAAATTGCCGAAATATGCAGGAACATCAGAAGCCTGCAATTAAATTAACTGTAAAACTTTAATATAAGCAGAGAGGAACATGAAATATTCCGGGTGCTCACTTTTATCCGTGATTTCCCGCGCACCGATAGAGCAAGATAAAGTCACAGTTGACTGGCGAGCCTACATTGAAGCAATAACGCTCTTTACCGAGAAGGAGCAGTCATCGTTTGCGGGAGAAAAAGAAATCACAGCGACTTCTACCTAGAAAGAGCTATTATTTTTGCAGGAGAGAAAGTTATCACAATGAACTTTACAGCGTCACCAACTGGCTTGATTTTGTTCTAGAGCAAGTAAGTTTTCTCCGTGAACTGCAGTGAGTAAACACATGATACAAGATAGACAACAGTGGAAGGACCCTCGTTCCCTATGCGGTATTTCCTGTTTCAGTTTAGAAGTATGGAAAGCAAACCAACATGCAGGCAACTACTCCTACGTTTTTGCCTGCCAGGGAGGAATCGTTCTTATTTATAGAAAGGGGCATACATTGGTTGGTTGTATTTCACCTATTTAGTAATGCTTCAATTATTAAGTACGTTGTAGTTTGCATTAATTCTGTTAATTACCGAGATTCCTGTTCGTATTCACTGCTGTAAATATGAAAGTGCTTTTAGAATTGTGTTAAGATATATTCTTCATAAACTATTTTTAATTGTTTCATTTATACCCGGCCTTTAACTGCGTGGTCTTATTGGCGGCATTTCCCTTTGGAATATTTCCTATCGGCAATGATGCTAACTCGTATATTGATGCCGTTTGTTTTCTATTTATATTTAATCGTTTTTTCACACACGCACGCTCACTTTCATACTTCCGGACTCTTGAGGAGGATAGGGCATAATCTGGACTAGAGAAAAATCCCTACTCCAGGCAGAAATCGAACTTGGGAGCCCTCGCACAAAGGCAAGTGCTCTACCGATTGAGCTGCCGGGCCAGTCAAAATATTCTTACAGAACTTTAGTCTTCTATTTCCTGCTAATCGATATAAACATTAGCAGAAATGTGTGTGTTACATGCTTCCTTGTAGGTGCAATGGGAATAAAGGGATACACTTTTCTGAAAGGGTAGTCAAAATTTATAAGAGATGGTCACTGTGTTCAAATTTCGTTTCTTTGCATTACCAGAATGAAAAAAAAAAGCAAATAGTGATTTCCCATTTGAGCAAAGTGCAATGGATAATTTAAACTAATATCAAAGAATTGTCGGAAAACGTTACACATGAAAAAAATATATTTATATTTGGCATAATTTGTGTACTTTAACGAGATCTACATTTTCTGTCTAATAAGACTTTATCTGTTACGATTTTCCACTTATGCAAAAGGCTTCCAGAATGAAGATTTCACATGTATTCTCAGAAAATTCAAGACATATAGTTTGTTTGTCAAGAAAATGTCATATGGTTTATGGTGACCTTCCTAGTGATGTGACTTCCAGCGGCGTGACGTCATCGATACCCAGTTCCCACCGTTTACTTCAATTAACTAATTCTGCATAACCAGACATAAAATGTTGTGTTGAAAATTAGTTTAATGCTTCGCATTAAACATTTAATTAGTGGTGTTTGTGTTGAATATTCTACATAAATTTGCATTAATTTCGGACAGAACTAATGACGTGATAGAAATGAACACTGACAAGAAACTGAAACAACATAATGTAAAAACTCTTTATTTACAAACTCAAAACATTATATTTAAAATCGGTGTCATAAATAGAGTCAAATATCACATTCAGGCATGGAAAAAGTCCAAGATTCAAATTTTTCGTTTTGATAGTTGTCCTTCTGTCTGTCACAGCTAAAAATCTCACGCTTGCAGCATTTGATATCACTAGCCAAGGGCAATGAAAGCACTTTACACAGAAAACGCGGTAAGACTCGCCTTTTACTTTCAATGACAAGAATGTTGTTACTACATGTAATTTGTTACCTTGTCCATCACGGATTAGCTGCTCAAGAATGCCACAACCATCTTTGTAATAAAGAAATAAATCAGAATTAATATAACCAGTTTTAACTGCATTTAGTTGGTGAAAGCTGTCGTAACATTATCTAAATCACCTATAGAACTTGTACTCAGTAACTAGCCTTGAAGGTTCAAACAAACTATCTAAAGCTTTTTTGTTATTATATAATCAGCTTCTTTTGCCATATTAGAGTCCAATTTATAGTCACAAAGCAGCAAACTTTGAAATTGTCTTCTACCGTATATCTAACATTGGGACCCATACATTCTGCAAATGCACTTATGCTACATTCACAATGAAACGCAAGCGCAAACGCAACGTAAGCGCAAGGGGTAGGACTCATATTATTTAATGTAAGCATTCACATAGAAACACGCAAGACGCAATGCAACGCAAGAGTTTGCAAACTCCAAACTTTATCCTTGCGTTGCATACAAAGAGGAGGAATTCTGCTTCTTTTCTCTATGAATTCAATAACAAAACATTGCAAGATTTTACAGGGCCTGCAGTACATGCATGCTCTTCTGTTTGGCCGTGCAGTGCCGCGCCAATTCTAATTTCCCTCAAGAAGTTATGACAGTCTCCTTGCGAATCCTCCTTTCATTTAATGGATGTAACTATCATCTGTGCATAGATTTCTTGGTGCTCAAACCGAAGACGTGGAGAGGAAATTCTTGGTTCATTAAATGTGTAGCTTTATCACTTTCTAAAGTCTCTATGCTTGTACTATTTTCAAAAATTTTGAATAAGCAATTATAGTGACGTCACTCTCGTGAGTGTCAGTTGTTAGTATGTAGTTTTATAACATATTTATTTGTAAAAGATTGAGTGAGTTTTCTTATGTGATATTGTTGGTAATGTTATTCAGTTTGTAACTTGCGGAGCGCTTGTAAGATATTCGCATGTAGCTTACGGATCAAGAAACCCGTGCCAACTTCTTGCGTTGCGCTTACGATTGCATTGTGAATGTAGCATTACTCTGCTCTTCCAAAGTGACTACTTTCTAATATTTCATATTTGGCTCTCAGCGGGTTAATTCGAGACAAAGCAATGTTAACTACGGGGTTTTATTTAGATTGAAATCTAATATTGGTTCTGTTACCAAGCTGCAACGTTCAGAAATAGAGAAGTTCTCTTCCTTGGTACCTTATTTTAGTTAGCTACTAACTTCTTTTCATTGAAATGCTAAACATTGTTTCACAACTCCTAGCTTCATGATATGAAGAACCAAAGCTATTTTATTTTAACTTAAAATACATTCACATTTTCGATGCAAAATAAAAAAATCTGATATGTTCCATTCACATAACCGAGTCTAGCTGTTCCATATACAAACTATTCTTACAAAAGATTATTTTATCTACTCTACTAATCCAGATAAACATTAGCAGAAATGATATTTTACTTGCTTTCTTGTAAGTAAAAGGGAAATAAGGACTAAAGCAATAGTCAAAGCTGTTCGCTACGTGAAACAATCGAGGTACGGTTCATTTTGCATGGTCCCGTTTGAGAAAAGTTACGTGGTTTAAAAATGACACCAATAACAAGGAATATCTTGAAAACGGTCAAATCTACAAGGAAAAATATATGACATATATTGTGTTTTAACGAGATCTACATTTTTTGTGCATTAAGTTTTTGTCTATCTCTTACGGTTTAACCGTAATGCAAAATTCTGCAAAACTCATCCAGAATAGAGGTGTCTTCAGAAGCTATTCCCAGAAAATTCAAATATGCATTTTATTTAAAATGCAAGTATCTTTAATATACGGTATTTTAATAAAAATCGTTAGAGCCATTGCTGAGAAAAACAACATTTTGAAACATTTTCCCATGTAAAAGGTAGTTTGAGGTGGGGAAATTTTCTTGAACATCTTCGTGTCACATCCTTGGAAGATACTAAACTTTAATACCGAATTTAGTATTTAACGATCGCTTCGTTTTTGAGCTATACTATCCAGAGATACACACAGACGGACCTTTTTCTAAAATGCCTTTTTCGGACTCATGTGACCTCAAAACATATTTCAGGTGAAATCTCGACATTAAATTTTGGGTGGAACACAATATCTTCACTAGTCTCTATGTACATTGTATAAACATACGTGCTAGAGAAAGGAAAAACAGTCATTTCTCATTTATCGCTAAAAATATTATTTTCGAAAATATGAAAAATTCTCTAAAATTCGCAAAAATAAGCCTTTACATCCTTTTAAAAGTACCTACACAATACATTTTGTTTTTATATTTCAACAGTTTTCTCATTTTTTGGTTAAAAACAAAACATCTTGCCTCCAAGTATGGCCAAACAACCTTTTTCATTACTATATGCGTGTTTACGTGCCAATCTGTCAGAAATGCCTCTATGTTGTGTTTTGGGGTGCTTAAGGGGACAAGGTAATCTGAACATATGGAAATTACACCTTAAGTGAGATAGAACACCAATGCTAAAGATCTCAAGGGTTTTTCTTGAAAATTTTAAGAATGATTCCGTAAATCATGACAATTATTTCAACTGGATGTTTTCATACATAGCTCATGTGGTTGAGTCTGTACAATGGTTTTCATTTACCAGAAAAATAAAATTTAGCTTAAAACATGTAAATTCATCTACCTTTTTCTCTGATAGTACTTGCAATACAGAATCACAATTTTGTATGCTTGTTCTTAGTATCATCAGCTATCTTCTGAACCTCAATATTTAGTTATGTATATCAGTTCCCTATAAGTTCAAAAAAAAAAAAAAAAAAAGAGAGAGATTTGCAAAGTCAGAAAAGTAAAAACCTGGAAACATTGCAATGTTGTTTCTTTAATATGATTAATAACCATTATAAAATTATGATTGTGGTCAGAAAGTTCAACCTTGTGTTGTATACACGTACTGAAAATTTTAGCTCTATTAATTTGAGAAAAAGTTACACAAGTATCCAAAAATGTCGTTTTGAGAAAACACAATTTAAAGATACAAATGTTCTCAAAAGGGGCGTTGTATGATAGCTTTGAAGAAATGATATTTTAAATTATATTTAAATGCCTAAGAATCCTCTTAACTTCCAAACAATATATATTTTTTGAAACTAAAAAGAATAGAGATTTTAATAGTGCCTAAAACAAACAAAAATCTGTTGTTTTTTTTATCATTTCACGAGTACCTGGTCCACTTTAAGCACCGCAAATGTAAATTCAGGAATAAGTGTTCCTGAGTTTCCAAATTCATTTTATAGATGTATATACACCTACGCTACACCTGCAATAAAGTCAGTGAGAGAGAGAAAGAGAGAGAGAGAGAGAGAGAGAGTGTGTGTGTGTGTTTACAGCAACGTAAGAGCAGAATCGCTGTGAGCCAAAATGAAAAGATTTGGTTAGCCGGGGCCGGTCGATTTGACGCCCCGAGTTTCTGGCAGAGTACCTAATAAAATTTATACTTCCCGGACGTTAGCGCTGAGAAAATAATGTTATGCTTCAAAAGAAACAGATTTCCGGGCATTTGGAAAAGACAGCATGTGAAATTACAACATCCCGGTTACTCCAAAATGTATTTATAGAACTTCCTCCTTCAGATCGACATCCAGAGATTCGTGAATTACTGAAAACAAAATTTCCACAAGCATCACTTCAGTTTGTTCCATGGTACCTATCAAAAAGGTAAAACAACAGGAAGAAAATCGTCGTTATTACAAAGTTTGAAGGATATAATTGGTAATATTTTTATGGATTTTTCGATCATAAATGCATACATTTTCCTAATTTTCAGGTCATAAAAATCCGCTCCGTAATAAGATTTCGTGAAAATAGTTTAGAACGAGAGGAGAAAGTAATATAAATGCAAAGATAAGATATTTTTTCTTTAAACACTTTGTTTTCTGTAAAATTAAGTAGGTATGGTGGAAATGTCTGGTTTTGCACCAATACGCCTCAAATATTCAAATCAATCTCCGCACTTCCAAGTCCAAAAATATCTCTATTCATGTGTAAAAATGGCAAGCCAAACGAGATTTTATATTTGAAAGATCGTAATCTACCCCTACGCAACCCAAGCTTCCCTGTACCAATCTGTTTGAAAGTAGAAAGGAGTGTAGGTAGATAAAGCTGGAAAGCAGAAAGCAGCCCACACGATCGCCGTATTCATTCCTCCCAGAAACTATTACGAACAGCATATTCGCCGAGATGAGAATAAAAGGCACAAATTGAAGCCATAAAGGTCCCCTCCCTTGTGGCATGTTCTCTGTCACGGGTTTTTATGTCAACAATTGGCTAGGTTTTCATACGCGTTTTCAGGTGAATCAATCAGAAGCCCACACGTAGTCGTCAATATCTCCATGTCATGAGACTGTCTACATTCAAACTTTTGCACGACTGTTACCCTCATCAGGTTGACATTCATCGATATCCGTATAACTTGGTAGATGGATATACTTTTTACTTGCTCTGTCACGTAAACTTGTGCAGTGCTCAAAACAAGCCGGTCCCCATGGCCCGGCTCGTTAAACTGTCTCGCTTTGGTGCTTCGTGGCGCAGGGGATCGTAGGTTCGAGTTCCGCCTTGGGCATGGGTGTTTGTGTGTTTGTAAATGTGTATATGACTGTGTATGTATATGTACAAAGAAAACGTTAAAATATAAGCTGAACTAAGGAAATATAGGAAACTGAGGAAAAAGGAATACAGCGCCGGAGTCCTGACAAAAATCTAGAACTGTATTTTTCTTACAAAGAAAAAAAAGAAAAGGCCGGTATACCATACCGGTACCTATCTACACCAGCGAATTTCATACCAAAACTTTTTATTTGAGAAAATTTATACCGGTATGTTATTTGCCGTAAGTTGTATTAAACACAAAAGAATATTAGTACGCTAGAATATTAGTTTACGCTATTCAAATCACACAATTTTTGATCAGCCGGTACTTACGCCTGCAGACGCATACTACTCCATCAACAATGCAGTAATATCAACAAACCGTATTAATCGGTTGGTAGTTTGTAGATACTAAAGTTGTGTGGCCATGCCAAGCGACATACAACCTTAAAAAAATTATCTCAAGTGGACAAGCTAAAGTTAATAATGGTCGCCAGTTTGTAAAGAAACATAACAGAAGATAGTTTAAAACTTAACTCATTAGACAAATGAAACAAGTTATTCCTTAAGTTGTTTTTTTTATGAATAGAGCACTATATATATATATATATATATATATATATATATATATATATATATATATATATATTACGTTATTAAAACGAGACAAAAATGTCCCAAAATATAAGTTTTAGTTTTTTGCGCATTCTTGGTAAGTGGAATTTCCAAAACTATAAATTATAATTGCAGATAGAATTACTTATATTTTAAATATATCTGTACAATTTTACCGCATCTACCATGTTGTACTGTGAGTTCCGTATCACTTCATAACACCTACACGCTTAGCCAGCTTTTAGGGGAAGTTTTGGTCTACAAATTGGTACTACTGTGAAATATGGCAGCTTCTGTATACTCAAACCACGTGTCCCCCGCAAATACAATTAACGTAAACGCGTAAACGGTCACCTTAACTTAGTGATCACGTCAGCAAACGGCAATTTTTCCGTGATACCAATTAATGTTCCTCATAAGGCCCATTTTAAGGGACATTGGGAGTGAACTTTCAAATTTCTATATTTCTATGCAGATTTTTCTGAAAGTGTTACTATGATTGCACTGTTGTTTTGTTAATATTAATACAAAATTTTATTCAAATTAGATAAATACTTTACAAGATATAGAGTATTTGATAAATTGTATTATATATATTTACTTATTGCATAATCTAAATGTTCCACGCACCTCAAAATTTGAGATAATCGTTTGGCATTTTATAAACTGGGAACTCTGAACCACAGAAAAACTTTAAATGGGGAACTCCAATAACTTTGTCTACTGAATTATTGTATTTTTTAAAGTTAGAAGTTTTGATCTCTAAAGTAAATCATTTTTCATTATATATATATTCCTCTTTTAAAATTACTATTGGTGTTAGGATCATTTTGGTCTTAGTAGTATTTCAATAGATACTTCTGCACGTTCTGGCAAATTTTAGTTGTATTTAAACGAAAACTGAGACGTGTGAAATATTTTGTATGTGTAAAAATGTAGTTTGAGACAAACGCTGTTTTATGAAATAATATGCTAGGAAGCAAGTGTATTGTACGATATTTAAATGGCTGTAAGGCCCTAAGCAAGAGGGAGGACAGCCAAATGTTGGTTCTCTTTACACGCCTTAAGGTTCCAACAACTATTTGTGATTAAAAAAAAAAAAAGAATTTCGATTTTTTAACCGATTGTAGTCAAAACTTCACACTGTGTTGCTTAATACTCTCGCTTAAACGGTTGGCTCACACTGGTGTCAGAGGACACACACATTTCAAAAACTACTCTTAATTAAATGACCACCACGAATACTTAAAAAAAAGAAAAAGAAAAAAAAAAAAGAAAAAAAAAAAAAAAACCCGTCACATAGGTTTTCGCTTTGACTTTCGGAAGTGGTTTTTACCCTTCCTCTATCTCTTTTCTCCATCTGAGATCACCACATGATTGGCACTCGTTAAAATCAGGTATCCTATCGGTATTCAAGGACAAAGAATTGCATTTCTCTATTCTGGGATGTAAAGACTGACAATGAATTTTTTGTTTTGTTTTTTGTTTTATAGTGCTTAACGCCCTATTACTACTATAGCACCGCAGGCTATAACACTGATGATACATGCAATGGAAATGGAGCACCGGTGGAAACGGGAGAACCCGGAGAGATTAGCTGTGAGTGGAGTGTTCTTCTTTTGTAAAGTATACTTCACTCGGGTCTAATTCGTTAATTCTACTTTAAACTAACTTAATCGGCCTACCCTCCTCGTATGGAGGACTTACATGTGGGTGCTTAGGGTCAGAGCCCTCGTTTACTGTACTACACAAATTAAATTAAGACCTTAATAGTTCAGTGCATTCATATATGCTACTTTTAATATACTCCAGGTCCTGCTGCATCTAATTATGTGATGAACCAGACCCCTTCCTCTTTCATTTTTCGACCACTTATACAAACGACCATTTTTTGGCAAAACGACTGGTGACCGCTTTGGGCAGCTTTCACTGTATTTACGAGCTATTTTTCCTTGAACGCTTTTTCTGTAAATGAAATTTTCTGATATAAATTACCTATTTTTTTCCATAAAATATTGAACATAGCTGCATTACATTTTAGGTTAATCAATACAACATGTAAGTGTTGTTGTGGATCTACTTTTGTATCAATAAGGTGATTGATTATTTTTTCAATTCATAAATACATTTTAGTGAAATGTAGCATAATCGAGAAAAGCATTCTATCTCGCGTAATAAACAATTTTTTCTGATGTCAGTAGCATGTATCCGCATCTATAAAACTTTCAGTCTTTCTTAAATACGGAGCGTTCAAGACACTTGTTCCTGCCGGAAGGAATAAACCCAATCACTGCAGCTTAAATGCTGTGCGGGCCGATACGTGCCCGCTCAATGCTCAATACAGCTTAAATTGTCAGCAGTAAAACGCTGTTTTGCACGGATTCTGAATTACATTTCATTGCTTTGTACAGCGTGAAGTGTCTGTTTGCTTGCTTTCTTCTTTGGAAATCCATTTAAAGTGCGTGTGCTAAGTGTGCATTAAGTTACATAGTTATATAATTGAAAAACCGGCTGAAAAATTCGCTCTATAATAGCGAATATTTATGCACTTTACGTCAAAACAGATTCATGCCGACAGGCGTGTAGATAGTTTGTAAACAGATTCCCTGGCATTCAACCTCCAAATAGAGGTGCAGTTAGAAATCTTGTCAGCAGATCTAAAAAAACAGGGACGTTGAACTCTTTAAAAGTCGCAGACCAAAGCAATAGGGTTCTAACAGAAGAAATGCTTGATGAAATAGGACATCACCTGAAAGTTCTCCCAAGTCTTTACGTCGAGTAGCACAAAAAGTAATTGTTTCAAACACTGTAGCCCATAAACTTGTCAAACGAAACGAAACTTTACCTTGCCTTAATTTTGCGTGTGAATACAAATTTCATTAAAATATATCAATAACATATGAACTGCCAAAGGACTTTATTTACATCAATTGTTACAACAAACCCCCTGATTTTAGGTTCTAAAAATTTTAATTAGGTTCTAGCTATTACTACATTAGTATTTTATAGGATCTTACAAATTCAATTTAGGAATCTATAGAATTTTTGGAACATCCATATATTTATATAAATCACTGGGCATGTCATTGTGTTTAAAATTTCATAACTTTATACTCTAAAACAAATTAAATTAACTCTATCTTTAGTACCTGTTTTAAAGTAGCAACTTCAATACTCCACGATTAGAATGGCATTAAAAAACACAATTAAATTTCGCACGGCATGTGAAAATGCCCTCAATACGTACGTTTTGTTTTAGTATGGCACTGAGAAACAAATTACCCAATTAAATCTCGAACACTGCATGCGGAAATGTTTTCAGGATACTAATTTTATGTAGCAAGGCATTGAAAAAACACAGTTAAATTTGGAAAATTGCATGCGCAAAAGCTTTCAGTATACTCATGTTGTATAGTATGACACTGAAAAGCACATTATTTAATTTCGAACACTGCATGTAAAAAAGTTGTGTATACTCATTTTGTCTTAATGTAACACTGAAAAACAAACAATATCAAACATTACACACGCAAAAATTGTCAGCACTCACTTTTCACTCCTAGTATATCTTCAAAGAGGAGTTTCCACCTAAGAATCTTCCAGTCGTCCGTTAAAATGCGCTTGAAAGTAGAGAAACTCCGTTCTACATCACATAAAATAAGAAGTGCAAATTTCATTTCGGCTATTTCCTTACAGATCAAAATAAATTATTCTTGCACTTCTTCTCCAAAGAGAACGCGAGCAATTTTTGTTACTACTCTGAAATGTAGACTGCGCGCTAAAATAACTATTAATTTCTTTCTTATTCGGAATATTACACAATATTTATTAATGTCATAATATTTATTTCAGATTTTCCTTAGTTTCGGGTGTAAAGCTTTTTATATAAGTAAATATATGTCTTATATGTCCTAACGTAAAATTAGTTCAATTTATGCTCATTAAAATTGAGGCATGTTACACGTTAGTACTTAAAACAATAAAGCAAACTGAAATTTGGAGAGTAAGAGGTCAGAAATAAAATAGATCAGAACCTAAGAATCCGCGTTGGCTATAACAGTTAGTGAAATAAATTAACGATAGTTTATAAGCAGAATACTAGGGAGATTACGGCACTAGACTGCCCGTGTTCGTCATACGCTCTACCGGCTTTCTCGACCAGGCGTGGCGGGATCTGGCATCGGAAACTAGACCCTAACACGCCAACATTTTCTAACTGGTTTCTGGTCATATGGAAACTATACTGTTTTCTACCCGAGTTATGGCCATATGGAAAATTCACATATTTACCAAACAATTCCATTTGGTTCGAGATGCAGTGCTGCTTTAACTCGCAAACCTGTCGTCCAGCAGAGTTGCCAGATTGGGCGAAAAGTCGCGGATTGGGCTATTAGAAGATCAAATTTGCGACGAATTTTTAATTGGTGCGATTTGCGAATTTTTGGGCTACTTCTGAAATCAAGAACATAATTTGAATTTATTTCTTGAAAAATATATTTTATATATTTTCGTAAATTAAATAATATAGATATTAATGGATATTCGTTTTAATCGCTGCTGTGAAAATAATACTAGTTGTAAAAATCTGCAGTCAGCATTCACAGAAGAGAAATCAGCTGCTAAACCGTATTCTTGGTTCCCTTTTCTTTGTTATGTCGCTGTTAGTGAGTCGTGCCGATTTCTAGAAAACTTTTAGAATAAAATGCTACAGTTGAGAGAAAATACAATCGTAATGTTTCATGTAGTGGTGTTGTGTTTAAAGAATACATTACTACTGAGCGTGCACTTTAAATATAGTACATGTGCAGTCATTTGAGTATTTAATAGTATTAATAATGAATGGAGAAATATAACAAACGCTTAACAAGTGTTGGTTTTTCTGCTTTGCGAGGGGTCCCAGGTTCGATTGCCTTCTGGAATTGGGATTTTTTCTCTAGCCAAAATTATTCCCTAATCCTCGCTAGAACCTTGGAAGTACGGATGAGTGTGAGTGTGTGTGTGTGTGTGATCTAATGAATAAAAATCAAAAGAGAAACAGAAACCCGAGCCTTTGTTATAAAGGGAAATGTCGCCGATAGGACCGTGCAGTTAAACTGTGTAAATAGTACATTAATTTAAAATAAAAAATTAGAAGGTTTCCGGTGACATCACAACGTTTACTTATTTGTTTATGTAAAGTTTGCAATTAAGAGTCCAATGGTCTCACCTTGAGAAACATGAGCCCAAAATCACAAAAGAAAATTTGGCAGCAGTAGGTCCCAACAAATTTTAAAGAGACTTTTTCAGCTCCCCAAAGAAAACGTCCCTGTGAAATTGGGCGACTCCAACATGAATTTTGGGATTTTTAAATTAACTCTGGTGAAATTATGTGAAATAAATCCGCCAACCCTGTCGTCCAACTGTCGAGATAGGGCGCTGTTTTACTTCGCAAAGTCCTCGCTCACAACCGAGATTGAACGCAAGTTTACCTCGCTCGGACACTGCGGCTTCAGTCCGCCTCACTATGTAATGACTTAATGAGGAACCTTGGTTCCGTAGTACAATGGTTGGTTTGTTTGTTTTTACTTTCTCTACACGTACTATGTCATAGTGTATAGAAAAAGTATTGCATTCCACCCAAAAATTCGATACCGAGATTTCACCAGAAATACGTTTTAGGGTCTCCTGTTTCCAAAAAAATAGCATTTTCAGAAAAAGGTCCATGAGTGTGTGTCCGTGCGTCAGTGATCACAATGACACAAAAACGAAAAATCGGTAAAATACCAACCATGGTATTTAAATTTAGTATCTTCCACGAAAATTTTGAGAAAAATACGCTTTACATGGAAAAAAATCGAAAATTTTATTCTCTTAAAAATGTCTCAAACGATTTTGATTAAAATACCTTATATTAAAGATACTAATATGGCAAATAAAATTTATATCTTGAATTTTCTGGGAATAGCCTCTAAAGACCTCTTTATTCTGAATGAATTTTGCGTAACTGGTAAACCGTAAGGGACAGACAAAAGCTTACTGCACAAAACTCGTAGATCACGTTAAATCACACAATTTATTCATATATGTCTTTGTCGTTGAATTGAAAATTTCAGAGAAATTCCTTGTTATTTGTTTCAGATTTAAAATACTTGAACTTTTCTCACACGGAAAGTTGTAAACTCCTGGCGCTGCATAGAAACAAATTTCATGCACATGGCAACCGGGTTTTAAAAGATTTAACTATCGTTTTAACCTATTGTATTGCATTAATTTCCTTCTATTTACAAGGAAGAAAGTAATTAAAACAATATATGCTAATGTTTATCTTGATTATTATAAAGCAGATATAAGAATAAGCATTTTAACAATTAATTTGTTACAGCGATGTAGAGAAAGTCATGTGAATGGAACATGTCAGATTTTATGTTTTCTTTTATGCACGACATTAAGAACAGTGATTTTTAGAAATCTTTAACCAGTTTTTACCATCTTATTTAAACACAATTGCACGATACCGTTCGCTTCAGTCTATACCCACACTACAAAGTGCACCAAGAAAGAAAATGGTAATTTATATTTGTCAAGGGTTACACCCTTCTGAAATAGTGTGCAGTATCCAGATATGATTACTGAGATCCTCAAAAATGGTGTGCAGTTTCCAGATTAAAATGTGCAGCTTCCGAGTAGGATCAACCAGATTGCTAATGTAGCCAATTTCTCAATTTCCTTATTCTCTGTTCTTTGTGATCACATAATTATGACAACATAATAAATGCCACAATTCTTACTTCCACAAAAGGGAAACAAAAATAAAAACATTCGAATAAGTTCAGCTACAAAATATTAACTGGAAAAGTAAAGCCAAATTCATTACATCTCTTTCCTTTCTTTAGGAGACAGAGAGTGTGCGCGTCTTTTGAAGTCGCGTGCAGCCTGTTTCCTACTTTTACCCTTTCCAATGGCTCAAAAGGTTGATCAAAGAATATGAGCGAACGAAGCGAGTACAATCGAAAATGTTTGAGACAAAGCTCTTTCTTTACGAAAAAAATTGTAAATTAACTTCAACCGTACCTAGAACCTACCGAGCGAGATAGCTCCCAGGTAATGTGTAAAGATCACATTCGGGAAGCCGCGGGTTCGAATCCCGCGAAGGCGTATTCTTAACATGTTTTGTTTTTCTTTCTTCGTGGTCTCCAGGATGAATTCTGGGGTATGTATTCAATCACTATTTTTCCCCCTTATTTCATTGTCCCTTTACTTTTTCAGGTTGTACTACGGGAAAACTGTTAGGTCGATGACAGGCAGTTGGAGCAGAGGTTTTCCACTTGGAACTTATTCACGGGCCTGGCAGAGGGAGCCATGTCCAATTTCCACTGCTGGGTCGTGCTCCCCGGTCCCACTATAGGGACGTCTCGAAACAAGCCATTCGTGACCAGGTGGTCAAGCCTGGAAGTGCGAGTATCAGGGAGTTCTGCGCGTATCTATCGTATATGACAAGCTGGAGTTTACATTGTTCTTCTGCAGTTCCTTCACCTCATTCGTTTCGCTCGGAGTGTAGGCACACGCACATAAAAAAGAAAAATCTGTTGGGGGTCGCGTTGTTAGGTGTCCTTCCATTAACTGGTGATTGTGAACTTCCAACCATCAGAAATATGCTCAAACAATTCTAACATTGATAATTGTTCTGTCACACAAACAATGCAGAACAAAAGTAGAAAAGGTAGGATCAGGCTGAAAGAAACCAAATGCTATTGCCGGGGTTTCAACCAAGGACCTACGGGTTTCAGTCCAGTATCTCTAGAGCATTGCATTTTTCAGTCTAATTCTGCATTTCCAATTCTAAAATTATGTTGAAAACTGTTTTAAGCAGCGTGTGCAGTAAGAGTGAAGGAACCTTTATAGTTGTGGATAGAATATAGCGAGAATTTCACCTAAAGGGGAGGCGACCTTCCCGTTTTATCCAAAATTTTATGAGACCAAATAAGGTTGTTTGATACCAAACATCGCCAGGCATCAACAAGCGCTGTTGTCAAATCCAGCAAATTGTACAGTATTTTCTCATTTCTCACTTACAGGCGCTTATATGTAGATGTGTTGACGAAAGTCAATACGTAGGTCTTTTATATTTGGCCGTGGTTAAAGGCTTGTTTTGCTCCAATCTGAAAACTGAAATGAACTGAACTAGAACTTAAAACTGAAAAGTTATATTCAGTTCAGTTGTGCTAAAACTGCACATCATAGAATCGTTGAGAAGGTTGCATGGCAGTGAAGAAAGTGAGTTGGAGTTTGATACTTTGATGTTTGTTTGTTTGTTTTGTTTTTGTTTTTTTGTTTGTTTGTTGGTTGGTTTTTTGGTCGATGAGTTAACAGATAGTACTGATAATGATCAAAGTTACTACATCACGAGGTTAACCCATCATAAAACCAGTCTGCTGTACTACACTTTATTCCAGAATATTTGAACTTATTTAAGAGCTAAAACGGACTGAAAATTGTTAAACATTATAAAGTAAATCTTATTTACTTACTTGATTTTCCCAATTCCTCTCTCAACTAATTCCAAAGCCTCTGTTTCTTCTTCATATTTCTATACTCGGCATGCGCTGTATAAAAGTTCGTTATGACGAACAAAGTCAATTATTCCCTCTTCCTCGATTTCTAAAAACGTTCGTTTTCCACTCATTATGTACAAATATTTAAACCAAATTACAAACAAATACCGCAACTATAACCTCACTTATGCTATTTCGTCGTCCAAAGCTCAACTGAACTGAACTGAAAAAACGGCTTCCGTCGTAATTTTCGCCGCCTAGATTTCTAGTGGAAAACTTAAAATTTCTAGTGACAAACGAGAAAGGAGAGACTCAGTTGTCAGTTCAGTTCAATTTCGTTAAGTTTACGACCGGAGGAAAGCACTTCCATAATAAACAATGGCACAGTTCGTGATCACGTGATCCCAACTAAAAAATATTAAGTTTTCAGATTGGAGGAAAGCAAGCCTTAAGAGTCGAAACATCCTACCAACATGTCAAGGAGGATCAAGTTCCTAGTACTTCATTGTAAAGAACCCAGACTAATGGTGTAAATAGTTAAATAGTCACATCTTTAAGGTTTAAATTTTATATTGGTAGTTTAATAACAAAACCAGATAGAAAAGGCTCTTGTGTCCCATTCATGTGACTTTCTCTACCTGTTCTCAAAACAAACTAATCTTACAGAAGATCTACTTCATGCTAATCGAGCTAAGCATTTACATAGTTGTATTACTTAGTTCTTTTAAGCTGAAGGAAAATAAAGGACTACAGTAGGCTAAAGTGATAGTAAAATGCTGTAAAAGCTGTTGCTATGCGATTGACCTTAAGGTTTGGTTCTCTTTGCATGGTCAGGAGTTAAAGGGAAAGAAAATCGGATGACGACTTCCCGTTTGAGAAATGTATAAATATTTAGAATTATAACGAATAACAAGGAATTTATCGGAAAAAAATATATAGCATCAATTGTGTATTTTGAGGGGATTCACATTTGTTTGTTGTTTGTTTGTTGTTGTTTTTTTTTATACTAAGTTTTTGTCCTCTTACGGTTTACCAGTTATGCAAAACATCTCAAATAAGAGAATTTCAGAATCTATTCCCAGAAAATTCAAGATATACACTTTGTCGTTAAAATCCTTTTAAAAATAAGGCATTTTAATCAAAATTGTTTAATCGCTTTTTGGAAAAACAAAATTTTCTCGGAATATATACAGGAAGCAAAAAACTCGCTGGACAATTGGTTAAAAGAAACCGAAAGTACCAGCATGACGTAGTACAGTAGGAAGTTTTAACCCGTTAAGTTATTACCACTTCAAAGATGTATTAATGCAGGCGGAAAACAGTTTGAACATAAAAGATAATGGTAAGTATTGTTTGTGTTTGTAATGAAACTTAAATTCAATTTTTGCCCAGTGTCCAGTGACTTTTGCACCATCGTGTATATAAAACATCAATTGTATTATTTTAATCTCAAGTTTTTGTCCTCTTACGATTTACTAGTTATGCAAAACTCATCTCAAATAAGAGAACTTCAGAATATATTCCCAGAAAATTCAAGATACACATCTTATTTGTCATTAAAATATCTTTAAAATAAGGCATTTTAATCAAAGTCGTTGAGTCACTTTTGAGAAAATCAAAATTTTCATAAAACTTTCCATATAAAGGGTAGTTTGGGGTGGGTGGTAAATCCTTGTCACATCCTTGGAAGATGATGAAATTAAAAATCAAGTTTGGTATAACCGACTTTTCATTTTTGAATCATCCTGTTCTCAAACACACACAGGTGGCGCGCGCCTGCGCAGACCTCTTTCTAAAAATGCTTTTTTTTTTTTTTAGATAGAGGACCATAAAACATGTATTCTTAATGAAATCTCGGTAACGAATTTTTGAGTGGAATGCAACACCTCCTTTATGTACTATGCACGAAACAGAAAAAGTAAAAACTATGCTTATCAGCTTTTGTTATCTACCAGAGATCGAGATTTTTTGTTAGCATCAATTTATGGCCCATTTAGGGGTGTAGTTAAACTGTCCTAATCTGTACTGCAAGGCATGTAACAAAAATCCTCTTTTTAAGAACATTAACTATAGGTATGTTAATTTTATTGTGTGCTAATTAATAGGAACATGAAAAGGTTTAGAAATTAATTTACACTAAATTTGATTATTTTGGGCGAAAAGACCTTTGTTTTTGTTTACTCAATTACCCAATTTACTTGTATACCCTGCAAAATGGTATATGAAGTTTCATAGCAATCTCTTCAGCTATTCTTACGGTTGAAAATAATAATAATAATAATAATAATAATAATAATAATAATAATAATAATAATAATAATAATAATAATAATAGGACGCAAATAACCATAATAGTTAAAAATTTCAATAAATAAAAATCAAATTCATTTATTAAATCCCTAATGAAACACTAACATGCAATGTAGAAGAGAAAATACGTGAAAGGGATTAATTAAGAGAAAAAGCGGGAGATGGCAATTCTGTTATGGAGCTGGGAAGCATAAAATGAAATTTTCTGCTTTTAATGGAAGACAATTCTGCGAATCTTTCTAATTCAGAATGTTTATATGGTTTATTGATCTTATAGTCTATTACATGCAACTGAACTGAAATTGCATTTTAAGTATACTACATTTTTAAAAATTGAAGATTTTGTTAAAATAGTTATTTATAATGTAATAGCTTAAAGTTATGGTTTTTGATTCGACAGGGAATATTGTGAAACAAAAGGCAGTTGAGATTCACAACCACCCGAGAATAAAACAGAAACTTTATGCTCGTACATCATACAATGTTTTTTCTACGAGAATTTTCTGATATTAAAAGAAAAGCAACAAAATATTAAATAAATTTGAGGTTAAGTTTGAGCCATTCACCAAGGGTTATAGTTCGTCATTTATTTCGTATTGCTGGGCGCGATGACGGTACGGTTATAGCTGGTCGTGACAAGCCAATACTTTTTTTTTTTTTTTTTTTTTTTTTTTTTTTTTTTTTTTTTTTTTTTTTTTTGGGTAGTTTAACTTCCTTTAACCTGGTTGGTCATATCGGACGATGAATAAAATTGATAAAATGATGTTCAAATGATCTCGGGGTCCATGGAGCTTAAAGTTACTCGACATTCGTCTTCTCAGGATAAGGGAAAACCCCGAAAAAACCCTATCCGGGTAACTCACCCTACGCGAGATTTGATCTCACGACCTTTTGAATGTGAGGCAGACACGCTACCACCACACTACCCAGGCGGGCTGCTAATACATATTATTGTTGTTCTGTGACGTACGAGGGCCTTTTTTTTTTTTCAACCTCCGATAGGCTATAAATAAAAGACAAGTTCATAGAAAACAATTATTTTATTACTAAAAGTTTTGTACACTTATGGTTTCTTTTCAACGTAATCACCGAAAATATTGAGACATTTATCGTACCTGTGATTTCAGATCAGCATTGATGTTGTTTTGAAGATCTTCGTTGGTTTGAAAGTGCTGATCTCCTAACCACGTCTTCAGTTCAGGGAAAAGGTGAAAGTTGCTGGGTGCCAGATCAGGACTGTACGGCGGATGATCGAAAATGTCCCATTGAAATTGTTCAAGGAGCCGATGGGTTATGCCAGCAGTGTGTGAACGAGTAGTCATGGATCAACACAATTCCTGAAATCAGCATCCCTCTTCATTTGTGTTGAATGGCTCTCCGCAGACGTCGTAAAGTACAAAGATCTTCAAAACAACGTCAATGCTCATTTGAAATCATTGGCGGCAACATTTTTTTGAAGTGGGTATTGCAAAGCTTGTGCACAGTTACGATAAATGTCTCAATCTTTTCGGTGATTATGTTGAAAAGTAACCATAAATGTACAAAACTTGAACTTGTCTTTTATTTATAGCCTATCGGGGATTGAAAAAAAAAAACGGCCCTCGCATTTTGAGAAGATGGCAGATTTATCTTTAGAGCTGCGAAAGAAGCAGAATCAAATTTACTACCTGCCAAATTCTGAAATGTTTATGAGGCATAATATGAGAAATTTACGAAGTGGTGTTTGTTGATCAGTGATGTATACACACTAACATTGTGAATTATTTTGGCGAGCGTGAAGTTGGAATAAAATTACTTTACACTTGCATTTTACATTTGCTGCACTTCTTTAAGCGTGGATTCCGTAAACATCAATTTTGCGATCCGAAATAAGCTCGTTAACTCAATTACACTCGGTCGTAGAAAAAATACTTGATGTAAACTTCGATTTAATATCATCCCAAAGGAATAAAAATAAAAGGTGTACGACCAAAAATGCTATTGGGGACTTAATTTCCCAAGTTGAGTTTTATAGTGGAATGCCTTCATATGTAGTAAAATTATGTGCTTGAATTGGTTTTTGAGAATGAGAAAGAGTAACCTAAAGCTAGACATGGATTTTTTGTCCTGGTCTAACAAACCTATTTTGGAAGTTAATAATCCTTTTCTTCAAGAAAATTTAAAATATATATAACTTTAAAAATTTAAAGAGAGACAAAGGTACGCATGCTGAGCATTTACATGGATCTTTCAATCACATCCAGAGATATCCATGTTTAATATTATTGTTGTTATTATTATTACAGCATTTATGTGATATCGCGAATTTACAATTATTTTTACAAAGAATATTGGCATTATAAAGAAATTTATGGGGGATAAAATATTTATTTAGTATAATCAAGTACTTTTGATTTTCAATCAAAAAGTCTATAATATTTACAATATATAATTCAAATCTTATATTCTATACACATTTACACTTTTAAAAAATCTGACTATTCCATTCACATGACTTTCTCTAGCTGTTCCGCAAACAAACTTTAATTACAAAGCATTATTCTTTTATCCACATCATGGTAATCGAGATAAACATTAGCAGAATTGGCCTTATTACTTGATTTTTTGTAAGCGGAAGGAAAATAAGAGAATACACAAGGCTAAAGCGATAGTCAATTCTTTAAAAAGCCGGTGGTTGAGTCAAACAATTAAAATGTTGTTCTCTTTGCTTGCCAGGAGTAAATAAAAAATAGACTAAAGAAAGATGACCTACCGTCTGAGAAAAGTTAAGGTAGCTTAAAATTATAACCTATAACACGAAATATCTCGGAAACGGTCAACTCTACAACAAAAAAGAGTATGTCATACACCATATGTTTTAACGAGATCTACTTTTTAAGTGCAGCAAGTTTTTTGTCTTATTTCTTACGGTTTACCAGTTACGCAAATTTCGGAAAAATACATCCAAAATGAACAGGTGTTCAGAAACTATTCCCAGAAAATTCAAGATATACAGGCGTAAATGTCGTTAATATACGGTGTTTTAATCATAATCTTAAGAGCCATTTTTGAGAAAGACAAAATTTACATACATTTTTCCATATGAATGATAGTTTTGGGGGTGGGGGATTTTCTTGGAAATCTTCGTGTCGCATCTTTGGAAGATACTCAACTTAAATACCACAAGCTTGGTTTGTTACGGCCTTTAAAATTTTGAGCTAGGCTGTCCACAGGCGCACACACGAACCTTGTTTCTTAAAAACTTTTTTTGGACTTACGGGACCTAAAACATATATTTCCGGCGAAATCTTGACTTCGAATTTTTGGTAGAATATAACGCCCTCTCTGGCTACTATGTACATATGTGCCAGAGAAAGTAAAACGTTGAATTAACTTGGGCGGTTAGAGGAGTTAACCACTGTACCTAACATTTCCATAAATGAGTAAGCATGAACAATTTAGAAAGTGACAGTTGTACAGAGAGTAATTTGGTTCCGACCAGTATAATTCCGAATTTTGACTCGAGAACAAAGCGTTGGCAAGCGGTTTTAGAGCTAAGGGCTAAGTAGAGCTTGTTACCACAGCTGATTTGAGTCAAGTAGTATATTGTGTTATAATTACTGTTATGGAGATTGAACTTCAACGAGAGCACCAATCTAAGGCAGCTTGATACTTCATGATGCCCTAAATCACCTATCTAAACAATAAATAATATTCATAAAACGTACATTCACATGTGAATACACTGATTCTGCAAAAATATCCATGTTTTATTTTTAAATTTAAACCAGGTGTTATACGTATCCATATTATACGTAACAATTTTCATTTCAAAGCTTTCTACAAATGTTACATGCCTACGTGCTTACAAGTGACAACATTCCACTTCTGACGCACCAGCAGGATTATTCTGCAACTTTGTTGTTAAGAAGGCGATTGCATTAATTATTTTTAAGCTTCAAATGCTGCTCCTAGCAAAGTTTCCTCTATTTGGTATTCTGTGAATTCTTAGAACCAGCTAAAAAATGCAATGCTAAAGTCGGGATTTGAACACGGTTCTCTCGCTCACCTTGAGGTTGCTCTAACCATTGAGCTAGTGTGACAAAATGTCGGTATGACATTCAATTCTCCAAAAGGTATGTCTCCCTCCAGAGAACAACTTATTGGCGACTTACATTCCTAAGCACTTAGTATTCGGGTAATGTTAAGGGCATGTATGACTGAAACTTTGAAATTCCAAACTTTTGAAAATTATACCAAAAGTGTAATGTAATGCAAATAAGTTACAGTGAAAATTTCATACATTTTGCTCTAATAGTTTGGAAGTTACTGTCAAATATGTTTATGTTTTTGCTACGTCACTAAAAACTTCCTTACGATAAAAAAACATATTAAAATTTTGGTTTAATAGTTTAAACCTAGGTTTACATTAATCTACTATCTGAAACCATCCTAGGTTTTTCTGTGTCTTCTTTGGTTTAAGCTCCAAAAATTTTAAGTAATGAATATGTTGTTTTTTTTTTGTCAAAAAATATAATTTTCCTGTTTGGAAATTTAACACATATGCTTAAATACATCTGGCAGTAAAACCTAGAGAAATTCTTATTCATTGTACCTCTGTGAACTGTACAGCAAATTTTATTTGTGAAACAGAAAAACTGCTTCGCAAGGAATATTTTACAGGAAGAAAAATGCTGAAAATATCAATAGCGAGAATTGAAATTTATACCACAGATGTAATATAGTGCAAATAAGTTAGAGTGAAAAATTTGGTTTAATATTTTAAACCTAGGTTAAAATTATTTCTATTTTTTCAAATTTCACTAGGCTTCTCCGTGTCTTCTTTAGTTTAAGCTCCAAAATTGTTAAAGTAATGAATATGTTTTTTTTGTCAAAATATATAATTTTCTTGTTTGAATATTGAAAATACGTGCTTAAATACATCTACAGTAAAACCTAGGGCAATTCTTATTCACTGTACCTCCGTGAACATGTACAGCAAAGTAGTACACAGATACTACTTTGTCTGACGCTGTATGCATGAGAAATTTCACTGCCATATCTATCCGTAGCTCTATGAGACGATTTTACAACCAACATTCTTGGCATAATCCATAAATTCGGGTTGGAAGAATGTGGATGCAGGCAAAAGTGAGCGCAACGCCGAAAGAGTTTAAAATCTGCATGACATTTAAATTATCAAAAGAGCATTTAAAACGGAGCATGTTGGCCAATTTACTTTTTTGTATTCACGAATGTTTAGACTATTTTTTGGAATTAAAATTGTCGATTTTTTGTGATTTTTCAGTCATAGGTAATGCTTCTGTATTTACATCACCATGTTGGCTGACCGGGTAAAATAACATTAATCAGTTGGAGGATTAAAAGTCTTGCCGACATATTGTCATAATAGCTCAATGGGTAGAGCAATCGCACGGAGAGCGGGAGAATAGTCTTCAAATGCAGCTGTGGCATTGAATTTTTCAGCCGGTTCTGACAAACGTGTTACCCATGATGACGTAAATATAGGAGCATTGCCAATACAGTAATTTGTAACGTGTTAGTTAGTATAAAGTTTGTTTCCTAGCGGTTTGTGAAGCAAATGGAATGAATAATTGAAAATTCGAGCGCCCTACGATAGCGTCTTGTTTTCTCATTGTCAACAGCGCCGGAATACAGACTGCAGAGTATTATTTTCTCTACACATACTATGTACATAGTGTACAGAGAAGGTATTGCATTCTACCCAAAAATTCGAAGTCGAGATTTCACCGGAAATATATGTTCTGAGGTCAATGCGTGTTTGTGGACAGCATAGCTCAAAAACGAAAACACGTTAAAACCAAACTTGGTATTTATGTTTAGTATCTTTCAAGAATGCGACACGAAGATTTTTAAAAAAAATTCCCCCACCACAAACTACCCTTTACATTGACTTTTGTTTTGAAAATATTTTTTTATCAAACGATTTTGATTAAAATGCCAAACATTAAAAATATTTACATCACAAATAGAATGTATATTCTAATTTTTTGGAATAGCCTCTGAAGGCCTCTTTATTCTGAATGAGTTTTGCAGAATTTTGCACAACGGTTAAATCACAAAATATAGACAAAAATATAGATAAAAACTTACTACACAAAAGATGTAAATCCCGTAAAAACGAATACTGTATGTTATATATGTGTTTTTCTGGTAGATATGACAAATTTTTAGATATTCCTTGTTATTGGTTTCAGTTTAAAACTACCTAACTTTTCTCAAACGAGACCATGCAAAGCGAACCGAACCTCAATTGTTTCACATAGATTTTAAAGATTTGACTATCTTTTTAGCTTATTTTCCTTCTGCTCACAATGAAGCAAGTAATAAGAACAATTCTGCTAATGCTTAGCTCGATTAGCATGATGTAGATAATAGAATAATATTTTGTAAAATAGGTTGTATTAAGAACAGCTAGAGAAGTCGTTTGAATGGACACATCAACCTTTTTCGTACACAAACTTATTAAGTATAAATTAAAGCAATTTAATTCACTTTAGAACCGAATGGACTGCCTTCTGTTATGCTCTTCCCGGCACATTCTATTTTCTATGGCTATGAGAACCTGCTAACTAGCTTTCTGCTAGTCGATTACCTTAACAAATGGTAAATTATGTTACAGTGATTCTGGGAACGAAAACATAATGCTATAATATCTTGGAAACCTCAAATGTGCTCGGTTCCTAATCTTAACTTTAAAATGAAGCAAACATATTCGTGAACAATGGAAACCAACACAACATTAATCACTATTTAAACTTAAAATGCTGAAATTAATAACTGTTACCTTTTATTACCATACAAGACTGTACAGTATTTATTTTTCTATTAAAATTCATATTTTAAAAGCATGGGAACATCATTTACCAATACTGTTCGCACGGAACGTTGCTGACCTCGGCGTAATTCGTAACATTTATATTTTGCGCTGCTACACATAATAAACATGTAATAGCTAAAATATTACTTTTTACTTTCTCTAGCATTTATGTACAATGTATCTAGTGGGTAGCGAATGTATGGCGTTCTACCCAGAAAAATCGATACTGAGATTTAACCGGAAATATATATTTTGAGACCCACATATAAGCATTTTTAGAACAAGTCAGTGTATATGTGTGTGGACAGCATAAATGAAAAACGGAAAGTCCGTCAAGTACCAAACTATTTTGATTTTCTCAAGAAAGACTAACGATTTGGATTACAATACCGTATATTAAAGAAATTTACATGACAAATAAAATGTATATCTTGAATTTCCTGAAAATAGCCTCTGAAGTCCTCTTCATTCTGAGTGGGTTTGCATAACTAGTAAACCGTAGGAGATAGACAAAAACTTACTACACAAAAATGTATATTTCATCAAAACACACAACTCCTTCGTCCTTTGCAGTTTTGTTGTGGAGCTGTTTCCGAGATACTTCTTGTTGTTGGTTTCATTTTTAAAATACTTATACTTTTCGCAAACAGGAAGTCGTTCGTGTTTCCTTTGTTTCACCCCTAGGCAAAGAAGCGCATTTCAATGAGAATCGCATAGCGACAGCTTATAAAACATTTGACTATCACTTTAGCCTAGTGTAGTCCCTGAGTTTCCTTCTACTTATAAGAAACCAAGTAATAAGACCATTCTGCTAATTCTCGTCTCGATTAGCATGGAGTAGAAAGAAGAATAATCTTTTGTGAGAAGTTTGCTTGTAGAGCAGGCAGAAAAAGTCACAGGAATGGAACATGAGAGTTTTGTCACACATTTCCTTTTACAACAGCATTAAAAAATGCGATTCCATTCCGTAACGCAACAGGAAATATGTTGCATTGTAAAGGCGTATGTTGCGTTCAACAAACAAATCTGTACTCTTAACAAAATGTTGAGTTTGTTATGCCGAATATTGCAAGGGCGGCTCCTGGGGTAGTGCCGTGGCACCTCTAATAAATAAAAAAACAAGTGCCTGCATATTGCGATTACTTATTAAACTGATTCAACATTGTTCCTATACTCACCACATCAAGTGCCGCGCGATTTAGTGGTAGGCAGTTGTTTCTGAACTTACGCCAGTTACAGGCTAGAGCGTTCGTTTATAGTAGAGTAGGGTCGAGCGATTCATTTTCAGTAATCGATTTATACGATTCGTTCACGATTCATTAATCGTCGCCATGCCTTCTCTGTGTTTGACTTATACACGGGAATGATAGTCCTTTAGCATAAAAACAGTAATTTATATAAAAACGTTCTACTCGTTTCCATCTATTGCAAACATATTTGCTAACATTTCCTCCAGTATTCGAAAAAAAAAAAAAAAAAAAAAACATAAAAGTTTGCTTAAGTCTAAAATTGACACCTAAACTTCGACTGCATGGCGATATTTCTGTAATGTTAATACGCAGAGTAACTATTATTCATCACTGTCACGGTTGCGCGCCACTAAGCTGTGTAATGTTTATAAATACGCCATTATAAGGCAACGCTAGTACCCAAAATAATGATTATTTTCTTCAACAATATTCGAGTCATTTTAATGTATTAGAATGGTATGTTTCTAAAGTTATATATCTCGCTAATGTAGTGACGATTTAGCTGTGCACATATTATATTTAAGATACTGCAATAAATAAATATATAACAGTTGTAAAATCTAACGCTTGCTTTCACGTGTACAATTACTCATAGCTTCGGTAATGATCGGCAGTGATCGTTTTCTTATGTATATTTAATTTGTATATTTTATACATTTTATATTTTTGTATTCTCTTATATTTACCTCATGGCCTCAGCACTGTTTATTTTCTCACAATAAAATACATGGTTATAAATTCCTGTATACATCGTGCGCACTCGGTAGTTTTCGTCAAAGCTCGGCTTGTTACTTCGAAAGGTGGAAGTAAAAGATAAACAAACCCCAATATCTGATCACGATTCTTCAAACCTGGGATTCTTTTTGAATTACGATACTTGCTATAGTTGATACGATTCTTTTTGATTCATGCGATTCTTTTTGAACAACGATTCATGTTGAGACAAGCACGATTCTTGTGATTTTTTTTGAACGACAATGCCTGCTATGGTTGACATGATTCGTGTTATTCTTATCAACTCATACGATTCTTTTCGATTCATGCTTTCTTTTTGAACAACGATTCGCGTTGAGACTAGCAGGATTCTCGTGGTTCTATTTGAACGATTCATGCCAAGATTGGCACACGACTCATGCGATTCTTTCCTTGTAGTCGTTCATGTGAACGATTGGTTCATGAATCGCCCCATGCCTAGATTATAGTGGCTGCTTATGGGTGGAAGTGGAGCCAAGATTGATCAGGCGCACGGTCTCCGTTCCACCCTCCAGAGCGCAGTAAAGCATACTTTGGCTGCGATAACCAGTGTTTGACAGCTCAACATAAAAATTAGCTAAACTACTTAAAAAATATAGCTAAAATGGCTAAAATTACAAATAAAAATAGCTAAAGAAAAGGCTACATTAACTCACCTATCAATGAAAAATATATTCTCCTCACCCTCCGCTTGGTTTCCAACAGCTCTCTTAGTACTATATTACTATTTATGTTACACGTCAGCTTCAGTCGCATATTTTACTTTGCGTCACAATGTATACCACATTATACACATCTGCTTCTTGAAACACAGCACGAATACTGAGTTGCAGTTTCAGATGAATTAGGGGATTTCCCGAATTCCGGTAAGGTTGCGTCGTTGACCTGTAATGATGCAATGCGTAGTCACTGTACTGACTCGTGTGTCATTCGCAGTGGGATAGAAAAACACAAATCACTAAAACTAGTATTAAAATGAATGAAAATCAAAATAGCACGAAAAAGAAATTTATGCCGAAAAATATAGGTAGCTAATTGCTAAACAATATTTTGTAGCAAATCACTTTTCAAAATAGCTAGAACTAGCTATAAAATGGCTTAATTGGCAACACTGGCGATAACGAAGGAATGCACTGTTCGCGCCTAAATCTTCCCGTAATTGCAGTATTACCATCTTGCTGCAAGTTAATGCCAATGCATTTTGAAGTTTAGATAAATCCAGTGTAGATATAGACACCAATATATCCTTATAAATAAATATGCATGTTTCGAATATAATAATGGCATTATGTTTTAAAATTATGGGGAATTACTTCAATATTTGTTTTTAGTTTTAAATTTTAGTGATTTTTAAAAAAACACAAGCGTGAGCACACACATGTGCATGTATATAGAATAATTTTCTGAGTAGTTGTTCCCTTTTATTTTTAAAGCATATCTAGGAATTGTCGTCAGTAGATTATTAACTTGCTAGCATTAGTCTTTCCATTTTTCTTTCTGTTTCGTGGAATCGTACACAAGCGCTCCTTATAATGTTCTTCAGGAATGACTAGGCATTGGCTTGCTCTGATCTTTTGTCTACAATTTGAATGTAACAAACACTGCTGCATCTTCCGTTTTCCACCCTAATAATCTTATTAATACGACACATTATGAAATACACGGGTTATTCAGAAAATTACATCAATAGATCGATGCTACTGCAAGAATAAAGGAGTATTTGAAGAATTTTAGTATATCAATATTTTCTTGGAGCCACCAGTAGCATGCCACAGCGGCCGCCACTGAAATATTGAGTAACAATTGTTTAGCGGCTTGAACAATTTGACTATCCTAACAAAACGTTACAGAATAGCCCTGCAGTTAGAAGCGATATTGCAGATTCTAATTCAGTTTTAGATTTGACTCTGTTATTGGTCGACTGACCAACATGGCTGCCCATGCACAAGCAGACAGAACGGACGAAAGACTGTGCATTTCGCATTGGAATGCAGAACCGATTTTCAGAAAGTCCATTTTTACTCCTTATTTCGATACAGTTCATTTACATACACCTAACGTAGCCTAACCTCCACGAAATCTCTAAACCTGTCGTTACGTAACCAATACGAAAGGCTCAGGAAAGAGCCTAGTCTAAAACTGAACTAGAATCTACAATCTCGCGTCTGTGTTCCCAAACCGTAATGTCGCATCGGTTGTATAAAGTTGACAATCGGTGTGGTGTGCTTGCAGCGTTGGCAGATCTTGGTTGATGCTGCTTTGAAAGATAGCTGCGTGTAATCTTGGAGTGACCTACTTAGTCAGGACATTAAATCTCGATAGATTTTTCGCTGGCAGTTGAGCTACAGTACTCACAATATATTTCGCGGTTTGCATTGCGAGCTGTCAAGCCATTGAGCTGTATGCATGAAATGTAGTAAATTCTGTTCCCATGGTTTTGGAAGTAAATTTAATACTATGATCAGCATCATAAAAAATCTGATGTGTTCCATTCGCATAACTTCCTCTAGCTGTTCCACAAATAAAATTTTCTTACAAAATACGTCATCCTAATCTAGATAAATATTAGCAGCATTGGTCTTATTTGCTTGCTACCTTGTAAGTAGAAAGGAACTTAGGGAAAACACTAGGCTAAATATTCGTCAAATCTATTATAAGCCTGGTCGCAATGTGAAACAATTGGGGTTTGGTTCGCTCTGCTTGGTCCCGTTTCAGAGATGTTGTTTAAATTCGAAACTAATAACAATGAATATCTCGAAAACGGTCAAGAAAAACGTATATGACATAGATTATTTGTTTTAATGAGATCTACATTTTTGCGCAGTAAGTTTTTGTTTATATCTTACAGTTTAACCGTTATACAAAAGTCTGCAAAACTCAACCATAATAAAGAGTTATTCAAACGCTATTCCCAGAAAATTCAAAATATACATTTCGTTTGTGGTGTGAATATCTTTAATATACGGCATTTTGATCAAATTTGTTAGAGGTATTTTTGAGAGAAACACAATTTACGAAATATGTTCCATATAAAGGGTAATTGGGGAAGGGGGAGTCGCATCCCTGGAACAAACTAAACTTTCTAAAACGCTTCTTTCGGATTCAGGGGACCTCAATCGTATACTTCCGGTAAAATTTCGGTATCAAATTTTTTGGTGAAATACAATGCCTTCTATATCCATTATGTACATTGTAAAATACGGGGTAGAGAAAGTAAAACACGTATAAAATGCTTTTACTCTTAACACAATATCGATCTAGTAGGTTTTACCTCCGCCCTTCGAATATACTATGATTGTTGTGCATAAAACGTAGGAAAAGAGTTTGTTCCGCAAGTAATAACTAATAGAAAGCATAGCCTGCCGTTCCCCAGACTTCATTTGTTTAATAAATGTTCATAATAAAGTGAAATGACTGCATCTATTCGAGGTCGGACTAAAGACGTTTAAAGAGAGAAAACAATCTCGAGATTCTGACTTCCAGCAACTATGTTGCTTACAGAATGTGGAGTGGTTAGGTGATTATTTTATTCCAATGCAAACGGAACACAGGGGAGAGAAAACTCTCAACAAAAAATTAGGATTTTAATTTATTTATTTTTTATATATACATCTGTCAGATCCTGGGTTTCAGATTGGTTTTGGGGAAAAAATAGAAGTCCACCAGAGTAGTACTTCAAGAATAATACAATTTTTAACAAGAGTAATTACAGATAAAAGTTGTGTGTTGGTTAAATTTCCTTCTAGTACTGACGAAATGAAAACATCTAAGACCAACTGGCAGCATACGTACAACTTCCTTACTGCAGTAGGAAAACTGCGTACACTCCAGGATTCAGCTAGCAGAATAGATTTTTTCGAGCATAAAAATCCTTAGCATGGCTCCCTTCGGAAGGGAAATAAAGCTGGTGGTCCCGTGTCCTAGATTTCGGCATGTAAAAGCTTCAAAAGAGACATCAAAATTAACAGGTCTTTTACGTCCAATATAGAATCGGTGGGAGAACCAGAGTAATTAAAGAACCTCCATAAATAACGTTCAATTTTAATGTTATATTCATAGGTTAAGTTGATACTAAATTTTCAATTGTTTGAATTTACCGCTTTCTATAATCTGACGTTAGTTAGAAGCGAAAGCGCTCGATAGTAGGAAAATCGATTATCATCGAAAGGCAAAACTATGATATGTATGTATAAAATTCTTAGCATTAGGTTACTGTTTATGCATACGAAATAAAATATGATATTCCTTCGAACTTTTCCTATAGGTAAAGCAAAAGGAAACACTACAGCTCATTTCATCTTCCTCTCTTTTCACGTTTGTGATAATGTCACTGCATGGTGTAGCAATTGTTGGAACGCTTAAGGGCGTGGGTTCGAGTCCCGCCTTGGGCATGGGTGTTATATGTTTGTAAAAGAAACAGTAAAACCAGTAATCAGTAAAACCTACGCGGGGAAATGTAAATAGGGATACAGTACCAGAGTCCTGATCAGAATCCGTTACTGTTTAAAAAAAAAGAAAAGAAAAAAAAAAAGAAAAAAAAGGGGGGGATTTTGCTGCCTGGTCGGCTGATTCGTTACCCTCAATCCTGAAATGTGAAGGTATTCACATTAAGGTTACATGTTTACCTTGATTGTTGACTTTGTCAAGAAGCAGCTGGGTGATGATAAATTATGAATTACAGGCAGTGAATTTTTGGAGTCGGGAAAGATCAAGAATGACTTTGAAGAATCGGTTTTCAGGATGTACAATACAGCTTGTTTAATTGCATAGAGCTCACTGGAAATACAGTGTAGAAATCAGGCGGTCTGCATAGCATAATGTGATCTGGATAGACTACAGCCCAATCAGTGCTACCATTGCACTTAGACACGCCAGCAAAAGTGTGTAAGCCCCTCTGGGTAGTGTGGGGGCAGCGTGTCTGCTTCACATTCAACAGGTTGCGAATTTGAATCTCGCTTAGGGTCAGTTACTCGGATAAGCTTATTTTTCGGGTTTTCCCTTGTCCTAAGAATACAAATGTCGAGTAACTTTAAGCTCCATGGACCCAGAGATCATTTGAGCATCATTTCACTAATTCCACTCATCGTCCAATATGACCAATCAGGTTAAAGGCTGTTACGCACAAAAAATATGTATGTGATGTGGATATTTAATACACATGTCATTGAATAATTGACGATAAATCATTCTATGTGTATGTTCTTTGGTGACAGTATTTATGTAGCTCCATGTTAACTGTGGGAGTAGTGATTATCCAAGATGGAATGGCAAAGGGCGTGTTGCTATACACTATTGACGGAACAATTTAGCCTATCCTGAGATGGAGGGATAGTTGCATTTTGCCACTATCTTTCCTACATAGATTAAGAAATATACAGGTTTTCCTTTGTAAATCTTCTACTTCTGCTACCTTGAGAGCGTACATAGAGTTGCTTTCTTCTAATTGCGAGTGGTGATTCATTAGCTTCAATCTGCATAGGTACTGACTGTTGGGCTGGAACAAAAATCACCAAATGCTATCCCAAAGGTTGTAGTTTGTATTGTATCCAACATTTTAAGTAAATATGAACTTGCAGCATTATAAACGACGTCTCCATAATCAAGTTTTGTTCGGATGTAGACCTTGAAAATATTTAACAGCACATGGTAGTCTGCCCCCCAATTCTTTTTGCTGCTAGAACTGTTACATTTTCTGTATGCATTTGTACAGCCTTGAGGAGGGTAACCGCTTTCTTCACTTCGTCTGAACATCGATGGCAGTGTGTGAGCAGAATGGTCCTCTTGAAATTCTAGCGCATCAAGTGTAAATAAGTGGATGAAACAAAGACCAGTGAGATTTTTTATCGTGAAATTCGTCACAGATGTGGATGTCCTGGTCGATAAGGAAATTACGCAGCATTAGATAAAACGTTTCCTTCGCTACACATCCCGAGTGTCGACTCAAGGTAAGATGGTCAAGACTATCCACGCACAACCTCCTATGTAAAATCATCCCTAGCCATTCATAAAATGTTACCTTCCATACAACCTGAGAATAATCTTAAGGATAGAAGTACTGTATTCCGACTATAAATCTGATATCTATACTTCACTGAATATATGTACTTTGGGATACCCTGGACAAAAATTATGTATTTTTGGTAGAAAAAAATCCTTGCGCACAGGTGTAAACAGTAGATCCTAAAAATGTCATAAATTAGACAGATTTTAAGGATACCATCAGTAAAAAGGTAATATATTGCCAAAATGCATTAATGTGATATTTTTTTAGCGTTATTAAACATAAAAACCCTTCCACTTTAGTTCCATGAAGGTTTTATATCCCCAAATCCTACATGCGGTCGCCTGGGATCGAACCCAGGTCGCCTTGGTGAGAAGCGACTGTCTAACCACTCGGCTACGGCGCAGCCATAAGTTTTAGAGCTGTACAACTTAAAGCTATTTAAATATCTCATGCAAGCTATTTAAATATCTCAAGTAAGCTTAAAGTCCTATAACTTTTCTTATATAAAGGTGAACAAAACATTCAAGAGAGATCTAAGGAATCTTGATCTACTACAATTATTTGCAGAGGAGTAGAAAAACGTAAAGGATGGACTGTATATTTACTAAGTACGTTTAAAACAGCGTTTAGACAAAAACAGATTATTTTAGAGCTGTCATTTTCAAACTCTCTCCTCAGATTTTCATTTCACGAAATATTCATATTTTTTAAAATTGTATCACATGACGTAACATCAATGAACATTTGTATACTTGTAAAACACAGGATAACAAATTATGAGGTGAATTTTTTAACATGCTTAGTTGTATGTTATTAGACAATAATGCTCACAGTATGTAAATTTTAAGCAAACATTAAATTTCTTATTTTTAGCACTTTCCTTCAAGCTAATACAATTAAAAATTCATCTTAACCTATTCATATACTTCTAAAGAGTTTAACTGTAAAATATTAAGCTTTCCGGATGGCTGAGGAAAAAATTGTACTCGTAGCAATAGACAACACCTTAAAAGTGTTTGTGGTCCAGGCGGTCAAAATGAATATGGAGCTGGGCTTGATTCGACCATAGAACAGGCGACTCCCCTAATGCAAAGAGAGGCAAAAAGGACAGTAAATGCATCATATGGAGTCATTTTTTCCAAACAGTAACAATAAATAAATAAAAACTGAATATATCTGGAACTAAATTATAACTACGCATTAAATTTTGTCTGAATCATATTGTAAATATGCTAAACTCTCACTTCTGTACTAAAATTTCAAATGAATCAGCCTCAAATTGCAAATACTTAAATTTTTAGGATGTTATTTTGAAGATTCTTAGGAAACTTTACTACGCAAAAAATTTACAATAAAAGCATTGTAATTTATTTTCTCCGAAAACCGACAATTTTGATTAAAAATAAAATATGATACTACAATCAAGTGACTTTCTCTACTCTCTATCGTATGTCTTTTATATAAGTATATTCTGAATAATATTCTTTCGAAAGCTTGTTTTCCTTTCTACTTCATGTATTCAAGACAAACATTTGTCATTATAGCCTGCCTTTAAATTCCACACATCGCGAGAGACAACTGAATAGGAACAACACTTTTAAAAACGACAAGGATTGTAAAACTTCAAGCCAATAACAGATATCTCAAAAATGGCTGATGCTACAAATAATTTTTTTGAAACGGTCTACTTTAAAAATACCTATACTGTTTGGGTAGTGAGTTTTTGTGTATCTCTTATAATTACCAGTTATGCAAATTAATTGTCTTTTATTCGAAACTATTCTCAGAAAACTCAAAATATACAGTTAATGTATCATGCGTACGCCTCTATTGTAATAAAAATCGTCAAGAGTCACCTTTGAGAGAGAGAAAAAAAAGTACAAACACTTTTCCATATAAAGGGTATTTTGGGGTTTGGGTATTTTCTTTAAAATCGTTTTATAACATTTTTGAAGATATTGAATTTAAATACCAAAAACGAGAGCTTTTTTTTTTTTTTTTTTTTTTTTAAGAATACTTCATTTGGATACAGAGGGTTTCAAAGCATGTATTTCGGTTAAATCTCAATATCCTAATTTTTGAATGCAATATAATACTTTCTCCCTTTCTATGTACATGACAGAAAAGTAGTAAGAGTTTTGATTAATAGAGTCTTGAATAAAATGCGTATATACTTTAGAAATTTTCTGTAAATAACTTCTAAAAGTATCTTAATTCTTACTCTGCTTTATGTAACTGACAAACTGTAAATGTACATAAAGCTTACCCCCAGAAAAAAAACTGACGTCGTTCCACTCTGAATACTTTATCTACTCATTATGACGTCATTTACATGGATGTGCTGTAACCTGTAAGTTTCGTGTTCGGGAGGTCCTAGAATCGATTCCAGGGACCGACTAATCTGACCATGGGTTTTCCGAGGTTTTCCCTGGTTGGCAAGGTCAATGCTCGGGTGGCTGTCTTCTACCAAGAATTTCCTACCATTTCGCTTCCTCTTGTTATGCTTCAGGTAGGCTTAAGGCCTGTGCAGTGTCGTCGGTGTGGAAATTTGGCGCAGAAGCATACTCATTGGAAAGTTCTCGGCCGTGCCAGATAGTGATTTTTCTGAACGGCCTTAGATGGGAAGGGTTTTCCTGTCACGCCATAGGGAAGCCTTCTCTGAGCAGCATGTCAGTGTGACCGGTCGTCAGGCTTGGTGTCATTAAGGACCTTTGTACGCCTCTGTCGCGGAGCCTGTCTACGGCCTCTAGTCTCCTGTGAATTTTTCACCTCATCTGTTCCTCCTAGAGGTGGTAAATACAAAAAGATACGTTTTGGTGTGAGGTGCCCCCTTAGTTCTCTGCACATGGCCATGGTCCAGAATATCACATAATATCTTATACGTCTAGTATTCTTAAAAAATAAAGATTGTGTTTTTCCTGTTCGCGCTAATTTTTGCTAGATATATTTTAAGTATAAATAATTTCAAATTAATTATATAGACTTCGTGGCATGCATGATACAGAAAATAAAACAGCTATTCGCATACCAACAGTTTTTTTTTTTTTTACCAATTAATCCATGTAGGAAACCAAATAATCGTGTAAGGTGTTTTACAGAGGTCAAGCAACAATTGAACCTTGGAAAACTTAAATATAAAGCAACGAATATTTCGGAAACGGCTAATGCTACATATTATTTCGCATAAGTCATAGACTTAAATGAGCTCTAAATTTATGCATTGACATTTTGTTTGCTCTTACTTTTTACCGGTTAAACAGGATTATACAAAATCTATTAGAAATAGGTGGACTTTGCAAGCTATTCACACAAAACTCCAGATTCCGGTTATTGTTGTAAAATTTAGAAAATAATATTTTAACTAGTCATGCAGGCATTTGATTAACTATTTAAACCTTGGAGTCAAAACAATCTGAAAACATAGATGGATTTCAATGCTACAAATGTTAACAGATGATAAAATTGAGCATTTAAATAATTTATTTCTAGACATTGATTGCATTAATTTATATTTCACTAATGAGTTGATGAGGCTTTTAATTGTTCACCGAAACAGTGGGTGCAGGTTTGAATTCTGTACGCCCATTGTTCACTTTAAAGGAAAGATAGGGGAATACAAGTACAAACGATTTAAAAAAGGTATTTACGCCTATTTAAGAACAAAACCTTTAGTTTTGCTTTTATTGCACAGCCAGTAAAAGAAGTAAAACTGATTTCAACAAAAACAATTTTAAAAGTTATAAGGAAGCATATCAAAAAGAAATAAACCAAGCCATTATACATTCTAATACTCTTCGCATTAATTCTTCTAATAATAACTGCAAAGCTCCTTGTTAAACCATCCAACAATTTCTGACATTTAAAATTACTATTTTTGAGCTATTTTAACATTGCTAACCTTCTTTATAAATAAAATTCTCTCTCTAAAATCGTTCTAACTTGTCATAAAACTTGCAAGGTCGCAACAATTTGAATTACATTCCAATTATAGTCCAATTGCAATAATGCATAGATTTAGCAAGAAAATCGAGTCTCAGCTATATTTTTCATTATTATTAGTTATTTTTCATTAAGCAAACTATTATCGTCTAAGAAATTTGGCTGTAAGCTTAAGTTTTCATAGTAATTTAACAATAATTTTCAGTTATACATTATGAAATCAATGGTACAGTAAAAAAAAAAAAAAAAACGATGTATTCAAGGGTTTACAAGGGCAAGTTTTACAGCGTTACAAATTATGAACCTACATGCATTCCATATTTATAGCAATTTAACACGTGTCAAACAAAACAGACATGAATTTACACAACGTTCACATTGTCATTATTATGAAACAAGACATAAGAATGATTTGAATTTAAATCAATTTTGGTTGACAAAACTACGACCAGACGTAAATATCTTCAAATCAAAATGTGTATACCCTGCCTCAATCTATTAGGAAACTGCCCGCAAACGAATTTAAGAAACTTCTGTCCAAATTATTAAATACTCGAACATTATATACTCTAGGTGAATTTATGAAATTACATATATACCTGTTATAATGTATTAATTTTACCTTTATATTATGTTCCACTTTATGCCATTATGTAATTGTTACCTCAACATAACTCGAAATAACTAAAAATAGCTGAAAGGTTAAACGTTGCAGCTGGAATGGAAGTATGGCACTCGCCTTCAATGGGGAGACGCGAAAACAATAAAGAGACTGCATGCGGATTTGTTAGGTACGGGTTCTGTTACCCACCAGTTAATTGGCCCCAAAGATAGTCATCATTAGGCTTCGGACACGACTTTAGACAACACTTACCAAATTTTAGAATGAAATAAAAGACACTCAATAGCAGCGATTTTCAAAGCCATAGGCGAAATTGTAAATTCGAAATAAATTGTTTCAATGCAAAGAACAAGGTGACAAGCTGAAGTATAACATTTACATATTTATTTTAATTACAGAACACTACCTATAATATACATTTGTATATTCTGATCATACATAAAACTTTTCCTTCCATTGGCCAAAAAATTCAACCATTCTTAATAACGCCGTAAAGCATTAACAAGCCACGCCATAATTCAACATTATTTTAATTTTATACTTTATTGAATTCAAACATTTACTCCTTTCAATGCTCCATATTTTGTTCAAAATGAAAATTCTCCTTCTGCATAGCCATTTGAGCCAGGAATGTTCAATAAATACATTAGTCTGCTCATATTGGGGATAATAAATAAATGTGATAACCGAAAAATATAAGAAATTTCTTCTCAGTTGACTCGAAGATACTAAACCTCCAAGCAAAATTATAAATAATAATAATAATAATCATTAAATGAAAATTGCTTACACTTTTCAATATCAAGGTTCCCTCAGTTTATACCTATTCTGTTGGAATCGTCAAATACGTGCCGAACGAGTTACGCATTACAATCGAAACTATTCAATAGTATTACTTGACAGTGCAATTTCTCTGGTTGTAACTGTTTTTCGTTCCTATTTTCCCCCACAAAGAAAGTTATTCTCTGCTTAGAAGAAAACTGCACTACATTCGCCAGTATGTGCATCAATAAACTTGTAAGTGTCATACCGCGCTTTGAAACTGTTTATTTTTCATGGGCGATAATCATAAATCATTTTCTTCATTTTTCCATTTTATGTACTGCGATTTCCGTCGGTTAAAAGTATAGTAATAGCTCCTGCTGAAATAATGATGATGATGATGATGATGATGATAATAATAATAATAATAATAGAAATTATACAACAATTTCACCATTTCTTCCAATAGTTAGAAATCCAAAGTACAACCACCACACGACCCTGTCACGTGATTATGCATAGAAGAAAAATAGTGCTAAAGCGTGACCGACACCAGTGTAGCGAATGAACACATGCAAATTTCTAAATGCAATTGTTAAGCATGATGATATTTTAACATCCCGCATGACGGTGATACGGGACCGGTTCTTCCTTCTCGGATGCGGGAAATTCTGCCAAATCTCCTTTAGGCTAAGTGAACCTCTAATATACTGGTACGTTGTTTACAAGCGAGCAGAGAGGGGAAAGGCGGAAGTGCCGCGCGCTACTGAGTTTGTGTTATAGGTATAAGTGGACACTGAGGTAAATATAACGTCCTGTAGTAAACACAAGTCTTTCTTAAAAGGTATAAATCTGTACAGTGACTGATGAAATAATCAGTTTCATGTGAGATTTATATGCGTGAACAACTCAAGGATCAAATATATTTTCTGAATATATCAAGAGCAAAATATCTTCCATTGGACTTCGTTACTTCAGAACGGGCTGTATATGTACTGATTGCTTGCTTACAGAGAATGACCGACAGTACTTGGAGAGGGGGAGGTCACAGTAAAATCCTGTGTGCACATAACTATTTTCCATTCAGAGTGCAACCATGCCCAAATCCTAGTTATCAATGAAGCCAAAACTAACGCTGCTGCGGCATTTGGCAATGTCTCAAGACCCCGAGACATCACAGGGAATTCGGCTTTAACATATGGTTCGGTTCAATGGATAAGGAAGAAGATAGACTGGATGCCATGGAAACCACAATTTTGTCCAAGTGGACTGTTATGTTAGGATGAAGTTTGCCGAATGAGGAACCAAATGCCTCGAGTAAAATTCTGTGGTCAGGCAAAGCCGTGTTCTGTGTGGACGTCTTCGTATTTAACACAACTGTCATTATTGATGCCCTAGCAAAAACAATCCTGAAGCTACAACAGAAAAAAGTGCAGTCATCCAATCACATTTTGACAGGGTGGTGTGGTATTCGTGATGATAGTCTTATTGGTCTATATATTCTTCGTGGAACAATGAATGCGGTGAGGTATGTGCATATGCTACAAACTTTCATTCATTTCATTGTTGCCAATTGGGCCGATGTGGACTTCTCTCCGTGTTGCATTGATTTCACAAGAATGGCTAAACAATGAATGTTTTTCCAGGCTGTGTTATTGGACGCCGCGGAAATATTAATGGCAAACGAGGAGTTCAGACTTGACCCCATTAGATTTCTTTCTCTGTGGGTATTAGCAGTGATTAGGGAGGAGCGCGCGTGCGTACCAAACGATATTTGCAACGGTCTGACAGTAACGTTGCACTTTCTGCAACTGTGTGCGATTAATACTGGTGCCTATGTTGAAATGTGCAAAGGCAAGGACCATAAGTACATAATAAAGTGAAATCAACCATGTAACCAAATGTAGGTCACATCTATAATTTAAAAAAATAGGCGCATAATTAGGATTACACTGTATATGATTAATGGTTGAAAACAAATGTATACAGTCCTGCTATTATCCTAAATACAACAGTAAACTAAATCAAACTCGTTGGAGGTGTTTTCCAGAATATGTAAAATAACGAACTTCTTTTTACGTAAAGGGAGTTTTGGGTGGGGAATTTCCATGAAAATCTTTGCGTAACAGTCTAAACAATGGCTCAAATGTGAAATTTGGTATTAGTGTTCACAAGCGCGGATATGAGGACGTTTTACTTTAAACCTTTTAGAGGGGGGGGGTTCAGTGGATCTATAGCCTGTACTTACTTCTGGCGAAATATCGACAGGGAATATTTGGGTGAAATACAATTCTTCCTCTGCTTTGAATAGGCAGGTGGTGGAGAAAGTAAACATAAGCAATTAACTAGAATGAGCAATTTGTGTCAAAACATGGTATCATTTGCTATTTCCAAAACATACCGGGTTGTGTTTTTTAATTTTCTCCAGGATGAAACTCACTAGACTGCTCGAAAATGTGCGATAACTTTACTTTTTCTACCACTCATCTGTGACGGTTAAAGTACTGTTTTCAATCCTGAAATTGGTTACCAACCTAAGGAGTTTCCAAGTATTAAAGCCAGGACGGAATGAAATGATATTGAGCGGTTAACGGAACTTACACTGTGAGCAGATATAAAATGAGATCTCCTTTTAGCAGCAGTCAGTGACTCATGATCGCTGTTGTGTACATTTTAAGTGTTGATGATGGTTTCAGTGTAGCTAACTTGAATCCAGCTGCTTGAGAATTCCTTAGCTTGGACATTACAATTCAATGAAGACGCGTAGGTTGTTTCTCTGATTCCAAAATAAACATTTTAGAAAAAGGAGAGAGAGAGAGAGGAGAGAGAGAGAGGAGAGAGAGAATCATAAACAAGATTCGGAACTTGAGACTTGGTGTCCTGCGGGGAACTGGGGCTCCATTGCCTCTACAATCAACAAAACATGATGATTCTATACGTTGAGCTCAGCATGTCGGCGATTAACGAGTGTCTCCACTGATCAACAAGTCTTGCATAACACGTTGATTCAATATGTTTTGGTAGAACAAAATTGTTTTCAAACGGCAGTGGAAAACATCCTGACTACTCAAGATGCGATATGTATTCGAATAACTTCGTCCAAACACGATGCAGACAACTGACCCAAGCATATTATTTATTATTCACTAGCAAGAAAATTGGAGGTTTATGCAGCACCCCTCATCTTTAAAGGCTATCAAGAAAACGGAGTGTTTAGTGAGCTCGCCCTATTTTTAATGTACCCACGAAAACAGATGGGAAACAAAACCCAACAAGAGGTTAAGTCTAACCTCAATTCAGCTTATACGGCTGCTATGAAATTCGACCCGTTTTGCGTCAATTTTCAGCTCAAACAAGATGCTATTTACATTTTCTTAGAACTTTGAAAAGGGATCAACCATTGATTTCTCATTGGCGCCTTTTGCACACCATGACCAAAAATGTTAAACCTAGTGGAGAGGGAATGTTGGTTGGAATTCCAAATACACTAGTGACAACATGTTTCGTATTACACGTTTTTAAAGTTGATGCTTAACGCTGAGTGATTGTTAAAGATGTGGAAACCCGCCATAATGTAACCGAACACAACGTGTACAGTACCTCTGCGGTGGTAGGAGGTGTTTGCTGAAATTCACTACCGGTTACTTAGGCACACAAGGTCCCAACTTCCGAGCATTAAGCAAAAATCAGACAACACGTGGTGAAGATTTTCTTAAAGAAAATCAACCATCTAGGAACTTTTATATAAAAATGTTGGTTCTGTCAGATTTTCTATATTATATCACAACATTCATTTAATTTTATGCAATTGGAAAACATAAGAGATACACGAAGCCTTAGTACATAATATGCAGAGCTCATGAATATGCACAGCTTGTCTCAATTTTTTTTTTCGTAGCATTTACGGTTCTCGAAACCACGTTTATTTTATTGTCTACTTTTTCCAGGTGTAACATTTTTCATTTTATATTTCCGCATTTATCATTTACCCTTGTGTGACGTGTTTGAAATGTGCTTTACTCTCTCTCTCTCTCTCTCCCTGGTACTATGTACGTACATAGTACATGGTAGAGAAGGTATTGTATTCCACTCAAAATTTTTACGTCGCCCTCCGTGGTGTAGTGGTTACCATGCTGACTTCATATACCCAAGGTCGTGGGTTCAAACCCGGCGGAGGACGATGGATTTTTTCGGGCGTAAAAATCCTTAGCATGGCTTCCTTCGGAAGGGAAGTAAAGCTGTGGGTCCCGTGTCGTAGATTTACGGCACGTAAAAGAACCTCAAGCCTGATAGAGAGGCCTCTGAGCAAAATTAAGCGGTCTTTCACGCCCAGTATAGAATGGGACGCTGAGAACCACAGCGTTTAAAGAGCGTTCTTAAATAAAATGCCATTTCATTTCTTTTTCAAAAATTTTACAGGAGATTTCACCGGAAATACATGAATGGACAACCCCAGAATAAATAAAAAGCATTTTTAGAAACAGGTCCCTGCACGTCTCTCTCTCTCTCTCTCTCTCTCTCTCTCTCTCTCTCTCTCTCTCTCTCTCTCTCTCTCTCTCTCTCTCTCTGTGGGGGGGCACCATAACTCATAATAAAAAGTTAATACTAAATTGGTATTTAAGTTTAGCATCCTGCAAGGATACGATTTTCAGGAAAATCACCCACCCCAAACTGTCCTTTACATGGAAAAAATTTAAACATTTTGGTTTTCTAAAAAACGACTGTAACCATTTTGACTAAAATATCATACCTATATTACAGATATTTACATGACATTTAATTTTCTGCGAATAGCCTCTTTAAGGGCTCTTCATTCTGAATGACTTTCGCATAACTCGTAAACCGTAAGGGATAGACAACTTACACAAAATGTAGATTTCGTTAAAGCACACAATTTGTCACATTTTTGTTAGAGTTAGCCATTTCCGAGATATTCCTTTTTAATGGTTTCAATTTTAAAGTATTAATATTTTTCTCGAACGGGAATGTGCATAATATGTAGAGAAGGTATTTTATTCCACTACTTCATTTGACACTGAAAATGGCCAATACACAAACTTATTTATTGAAAATATTTATCACAGTACACTTTATTAAATACTTTGAAGCAGCAGTAGGAATTAGCAAAACAAAAAGAAATGAATACATGAAAAGTGTGGATTATTTTGTTTCCAATTGATGGTTGCAAAGAGAGCTAGTTTTTGGTAAAGGTCTGCAGCCATGGTGGACTATAGTAAGAATGTTCTTTATTTGTTCTGTAGATCTCACCATGAATATAGAACAGATTGCTAATCAACAATCTTTCACATGTAACAAATGTAAGAATTCAGTTGCTAGCAAGCAAGTTGTTATTATATATAAAATAAATAAACAAAAACCTCCATGTAAACATCAGTGTCTAAAGAAAATCTTATTTCAAGCAGTCAGAGAGCTACATGCAAATATCAGAAAGAAGTGCTGTTACAAACAAATAAACAAAATTCATTCAAACATAACTGTTCCACCTTATGATTAGGAAAGTCCATTGCAAAAGAAAAGAGGAAAAGAAAGATTATGTTCCACTTATTTTCAAAAGATTTACAGTTTCACAGGTATTTAATAATGACAACAAAAAACCAAATCCCACATTCATATATTGACTTTTAGTCAACACGATGTGATCTTTGCCCACCTATCTGCAGAGTTGCAGTTTGATTCATGTTAATAACAACATGAATTCATGTGAGATAATGCCACTGCAAGACACGATTGTGAAGTTGTTGACAGTTTGTGTGATACCATCAGCATTATGGTGTTTCAAGAATTGATACCTAAATATATTAAGCAAATTAAGATATGAGAAAAACTATAATGTCTGACTAATGTACATTTAAAATGTAGTTTTATTATATTATATAAGGTTTGTATCTCTATTGAGTTGTGATATGACCAGTGAGTTCAAGTGACTTAGAATAAATTATTATAAAAAAAAGGGAAAGAAAGAAAAAAAGAAAAAAGTTACTAACATAGCAGAGAAAATCCCAATGTAAAAATTAACAATTTGTATCAGGGTTAGGCAAATATAAAATAGATATTCTACGCGTATAATATTAAACTATAGAGTATGTGGTTGAATATTATTTACCATTACATAATCCATGAACAGAAAATTAAATTTACAATTCAGGAAAAAGAATGTGGTTTATATTAATTTCTAGTAAGAGAATACTTTAGCATTAGTTTCACTATAAGGAAAGGCACTTCTGAAATTTGTACAATTTTGGTCCTTTTTACTTTCTCAACACGTACTATGTACATAGTGTATAGAGAAGGTATTGTAATGCACCCAAAAATTTGCTACCAAGATTTCACTGGAAATACGTTTTGGGTCTCCCTAAATCCAAAAAGAGCATTTTTAGAAAAATGTGGGTGTGTGGGGGGGGGGGGCAGCATAACTCAAAAACGAAAAGACCGTTAAATACAAAACTTGGTATTTAAGTTGGGTACCTTCTAAGGATGCGACACAAAGATTTTTCAAGAAAATACCCCACCCCAAACTACCCTTTACATGGAACTTTTTTCGAAAAATTTTATATTCTCAAAAATGGCTCTAACGATTTTGACTAAAATATTGTTTATTAAAGATATTTACCTGGCAAATAAAATTTAAATCTTGAATTTTCTGGGAATAGTCTCTGAAGACTACTTTATTTTGGATGAATTTTACGGAATTTTGCATAACTGATAAACTGTAAGAGATGGACAAAAACTTGCCACACAAAAAATTTAGAGCACATTAAAACACACAATTTATGTCATATACATTTTTTTCGTGGAGTTGGTCGTTTTTCAGATATTCCTTGTTTTTGGTTTCAGCCTTAAACAACTTATACTTTTCTCATACAGGAATTTGTCAACTCCTATCCATACAAACAAAGGAACTTCAGTCACATAGCAACCAGCTTTAGACTATCACTTTAACCTATGGTGCTCCCTTATTTCGCTTCTACTTACTAGGAAACAAGTATTATCACTATTTCTGCTAATTTGTTCTCGATTAGCATAAAATAAATAGAAGCATAAGCTTTTTAAGAATAAGTTGTTGCAGAGATGTAGAGAAAGTCATGCGAATGGAACACATGACATTTTTTTTTTATTTTCTCAGAGCCTCTGGAATGCAGGGTAAGAATAACATATTCTTTTCAGATTTTTAGAATGATTATTTTGGTTGTAATAAAATAATTGATTATAGTCAGGAGTTTACTAATGAAGTTGCTATTTTTAACAAATATATTTAATCATAAATTAACATTATTTTATGCTAGCTAAGAGGCCCTATTATGGGTGTGGCATTCAAATTTTCCTAACTTTTACAATTCAAGAGAAAAAAAAATTATATTTGAAAAATTTCAGTTCCATAAATCATCATTAAAAGTTAACATATTAACATTGATTACATTATTTGTTTAGAAAGTATCAGGATTTGCATGTTCTAACCTTTAGCTATATATTTTCTTAACCTGTGTAAAACATTTCATAAGAATTGTTTAACTATGTGAAGAACAGCATGAACACTTATACATAAAGATGCATAAAAATATTGTTTTGAGATAATTTGGTTTAAAATTTTACATAACATGTATTTATTAATCATTGTTATATGCAAAAGTTTTCACCCAACATTTGAACATAGTTTAAACATTTAAAATCGATAAAATTAAATTATTACTTCCAAAAATAATTCAAACTTTTTAAAACTTTCCTATTGCATAGGTATAGCCTATTTAAATCAATGATATTCACTATAAGATACTGAGGTACAGAATGAGGAAAGAGAAAAAAGGAAAAGAACATAAAGAAAAAAAAATCTTGATGAATGACATACTACTAAATTAATCGCATACCTCATAATGTATGACATGTACAATGTCCCTGAGCATTGCTCATGGTGCAACCAAATGAACAAACAATCAAACTTTTACTGTTCCATCTAATTTCAGTACCTTTGTAATATAGCATATTCTCTCTTCATAGGTTACTAACATTTGGTTAATAGCAACAATATTTTTCTTGCTTCTAGCCATAATGTAACAATGTAATTGATTGCAGCAGGTACTTCAAATGTCTAAAGCATCCCATAGAATTAAGATACTGAAGGGAAACTTTCACTAAACAATTCCTCCTAAAACTGCATATTTTTTGGTGAGAAAAATAAACAAAAATAGAAAAAAATAACCATATTTCAGAAGGGCTAAACTTATAACACTAAAAATTCCAGGTTTCATTCCATTTAGTTATTAGTATTCATCTGCTCAATGTCAATATGTTTACATTGTGCTGCTAGAGAGCAACAGCATTCTGATGCCATACTGCAGAAGATGTCTCTCTGACCTTTTTTTTTTTTTTTTTTTTTTTAAACAGTAACAGAGTCTGATCAGGACTCCGGTACTGTATCCCTATTTACATTTCCCCCCATAGGTTTTTACTGATTACTGGTTTTACTGTTTCTTTTACAAACATATAACACCCATGCCCAAGGCGGGACTCGAACCCACGATCCCCTGCCCACGAAGCACCAAAGCGAGACGCTTTAGTGAGTGTGGCCATGGGGACCGGCTTGACCTTGGGTAACAGTCACAGCTTAAGAGCCCACCATAACTTACATGACTAATGTTATATTTTTAAACTAATAAGACATTTAATGTTAATACTTTTATTTATTTGTTTTTTCTGGTTTTTGGGTATTTTTTTTTAAATGTCAACGTTTGTTGATGACTTTATTAAGATTATATTTTATTTTTTTGATTTAATTTATTATTTTATATTATTACAGTTAGCTTAATGAATTTGAAAAATAGCAATTCAAATATACATTAGTATTGAATGACAATATAAAAAAGTGGAATTGTGAGAAATTTACTTCTTTGAATGGAAATGTTATTAAAAATGTCAGAAATAATATATTGTGGTGGAAGATATGTTCAACCATGTGACTTCAGTATTAAAACCAGGCACAAGAATTGAAGGCCCACCTGGGTAGTGTGGGGGTAGCATGTCTGCCTCACATTCAAAAAGGTCACGAATTCGAATCTGGCTTAGAGTGAGTTACTCAGACAAGGTTTTTTTTCAGGGTTTTCCCTTATTCTGAGAAAACGAATGTTGAGTAACTTTAAGCTCCATGGACCCCAAGGTCATTTCTGCATCATTTCACAATGTCATTCATCATCCAATATGTCCATACAGGTTAAAGGACATTAAATTACAAAAATAAATAAATACAATAAAAAATAATAAGGAATTGAGAGGTTATTTTTAGCTATACTGGCTGAGGGTATGCTCTTAAGTGTCAAGCAGGCTGTTTTCATTAAATTTATGGAACAGATGGAATACTTTTAATTTTAATGTGCACTATAATGCTGAATATGAACATAAACATGATGGATGCTGAAGGCCAATTGCTGAAACTCCTTCAAATTCTGCAGAAGTATTGGAAATGTTTAGCAACTTATCCACAAGTATAGCCAAAGTTAGATGTCTGTTTGTGTACCAAGAATCTATTAGTACTTGCATTTTTAATATAAGAAACATATTTCCAGAACTGTTGAATTCAGATAGCGCAAGTATGAATTGCAGAGTGTGTTTTACCTTTAATTTATTTTAAGAGTATTCGCATATTATGCAGCTCATGAAAATTCCTTCTGGTCCTCTGTGATCTAGGGGTAACATGCTAACACTTGGTTTCCAAGATTGCAAGTTCAAAATTGGCGGAGGCCAATGGACATTTTTTGGGTATAAAAATCCTTAGCATGGCTTCCTTTAGAAGTCAGAACCATGAAAAATGAGACAAGACAGAGAAATGATATTGATATACCATTTGCAAGATTGAGCAAATCACAAAACAGTTATATTTATATGGGACCTAAAATGTATAATAGACCATCAATTGATTCAAAACAAATAAATATAGGAGATTTTAAATCTGGGTTATACAAATGGTTGTCAGACAATCCATTTTATACTCTTGATGAATTTTTAAATATGAGGATGATTGATATATGACGTAATTTCATAGTGTATTTTGATAATGTCTATTGCCTGTACTGTGCCTAATAACAAATAAAGTAATTAAAATAAGCATTAGAATAAAAGTAAAGCCATTGATACTGTGTTGTAGATTTTCAGCATGTAAAAGAACCTCAAATCTGATAAAGAAGCCTCTGATTAAAATTAAGATGTTTTTAATGCTCAATATAGAATGGGATGCTAAGAACTACAGCAGTTATAAATGTCCACAAAAAACTCAATTTAATTTCCTTTTTTACACCATATTAAAACACATACAAAACAAAAAATTTAATTTCAATTTATCTATTCTGTTATAAAATTAATTTACAGACTCATTAGATATTATTAAACATTATAAAATATATATACTAGGTTTTGAATATATACATTGACAAATATATTTAAAAATAGGAAATAAATATGTACATATTGTAGAATACTGGCTATATTAATTTACCTGTTAAAATTGTTTACAATCAGTTGCATATAATAATGCACAGTAGTGGATGAGAAAAGAGGGAGAAATATTTGTCAAATTAATTAAATCTTTATTGTGAGGGATATGTGACTCAGATAAATATATTTTTGCTTTAGTTTAAACTTCTTTTTATTTAAGACCTTTAGATGTGTGCTCTATTATCATCTATATATACATATATATTAGTGACTTTTGCCTGAATGCTGATGATATATTCCCTCTTGAGCTATTTTGCAGATAATTATAATAATATCACAACAAACCTTGCTGTGCAAGACCACAATAAAAGGCATGCAGGTGATTTCCAAAGACGAGCAATTTGCTTTAAACCTTTGGAGTGAATTATTTTAGTTTGCTCCCACATATTAGGAAAATGTTCTTGCTTTAAAATTTAGTTATAGACATAGATATTGCGGTATACAGTTGTATACCTTTATGTAGTATTTGAGCATATGTTATTCGAATTCTTGTGTTGTGATGATATTTTGAAGTTGGCAATATGGATTCTGATGGTCAAAGCATGAAGTTTTAATAAGTGAACATTTAGTAATGGGAGAATGCCTAGCTCCTGAAATATTTTGTTACCAGGTGTATGTTGTAGAACCAATTTCTGTATTTTCTTTTTCCTTCCTTTCTTTAGGAAATTTATAAAATTATACCATAGTAAACGTATGACTGGATGCAAACATAATAATCACTTTTAGTGTTTTAAGGATGAGGTTTTTATCTGAATTGTAAACATATAAAGCAAATCTATTTTACTTTTAACAAATATTGCCGATATGTGTCATCTAAAATACATCATAGCAAATTCAATCACACGAACATTTAATGCACTTAATTCAGTTCTTTTTTGGTTATCAATGTACAACTGTGAAGAATTTTCAATTTTGTCTGACAAATACTGTTATTTTCAGTGCTTATATTGAAGTTTATTGTGTGATAGCAATTTTATTAATTACTTTGAAAAACTAGATTTGGCATAACCAGCAAAAAGTAGAGAGGGAGAGGTGTTGTTTGTGTGTTGGGTAATCTCTTTGGCAGATCATTGATATATAATAAATATAATATGGGTCCCAATATAGAACTTAGACGCACACCTTTCGTTATATGTTTAGAATTTAAATTTACTGATCCTGTTTGTACTGTTTTTTTTTTTTTTTTTTTTTAATTTATTTATTTTTATTTTTAGGCTTGAACCACTTGCTTGTTTGGTCCCACCAAAGCAATGCTTAGGAACATTGACTCCATCATACAATGAGATAAACAACATAATTAATAAGATACCCGATTCCAAGATTACTTTTTTCTTAAATAGAAGAAGCAATTTATTTCCCATCAACCACCGCCATTTCAAGTGTCAACTTTTCAACATACATTAGTGTAGGATGACAACAATGAATAAGTGTAATTGCCAATAAATGCAGTCTACTCTATGTTTTGAATGTTTAACTGCTGCTTGACTTTATAAAATTCCTCCATATTACAATGGGAGTGAGCAAATAAGAATATTTTAAAACATTTCTTGCAAATGTTGTGTATATCGGATTGCCTGATAATTTTAGATAGCATGGAAGGTTATTATAAAATTTTTATTACAGAACAGCAACATCCTTTTTGGAAGGTTAATTGTACTCCCTGAGAAAGAAGTCGGTAAACCACTTTTTCTATTTTTTATGGCTGCTCTAAAGTTTAAATTGGCTGTACCTCAAAATAAGTAACTTGGACTTAGTAGCTTCGCCCTGAATGCTGACGATATGCATTTACCAACAAGAGTAACAATTTTATGGGTTTTGAGTGAGGGTCATTTATTACATTTACCTCAAGTTCCATTCTTGTGCAACTTTCTTATTAAAGTTTAATGATCCAATGAATCAAAAGCTTTAGACAGGTAATGCAATGCCCATATAACTGAATTTAATTTCAATAGCATTATAGTGATTTTTACTTTTCTCATGTAATATAGTAACTCACCTAATTTAAATTTGTTACTGCAAATTAGTTAGTTAAACAGAATAGTTGGCCGAATATAAATAGTAATATTATTTCTTATATTAATTTCTTTTCTTTTTCTTTAAGTTCTTTTAAGTCATAATTATTTTTTTAAATTTTATGTTAATATTTTGAGCAATTAGCATTTATCATGAATAACTGTAAGAAAGGGCTATGCAGAAACATCCACAAGAAACAGTTCCTACAATTTAGGTGATTTTTAAAATATTATAGTGAGCCTATTAACACCAAAAAATGTACATGTTCTACATACATGCAAACATATGCATTGCAAGAAAATAAACATAGAGCTGCTTTTATTCTAGCAGCACAGTTCAAATTAATGAGTGTTTCAAAATTTAATTAGTGCAACAAACAATCCCAGAATTCTGTGCCTCACCTACTTCAATAAAATAATTTAACAGCAAAAACAAAGACATGCCCTAACATTAGGCATGACTCTAAGCTGCTACAGAAACAAATATCCTACATGATATTACAAATAAGATTTTGAGGCTAAATAACATCCACATGCAATGGGGTAAAAAATATGAAGCAGAACAAACAAATACCATCACCTAAATCTCTGTGTTTATTTTGAAACTTTATTACAAAAAGCGGTTTGCAATGCTCTAATATATATAATACTGTATTTTTGTAAGTCGCCCACTCATATTCTAAAAACCTCGGTGGGTGAAGTTTCGGGTTAGGTTAGATGTAGGCTATGGGTATACATAATGGCAGGGGGGACAAAACAGAATAAAAAGGTTTAATTTGCATTGCAACGTATGCTTTATATAATTTTTGGGTTTTTAATTCTATGTATTACTATCGTGTTCCCTACAAATTGGAGTGGACAGCTTGTGGGCGGACTGCATTATTATTCTTACTGAACCTTTTGGATCTTTTACTTCGAGGTAACTACGCTGAACAGTTTTAAATATATTAAATGTATACTATGACAGAATCTGTTTATTTAAAAGAATTTGCTACTTTCCCTCAATTGGTTAATATGCTGCATTAAAAAAATGCTAATAATACATTTAACCACACTTTTCAAAAACAACGGGATGGGGAAACGGCTTTTCTTTCTTTTCGTCCAACTCATTTTAAATTAACGCACTGTATTATATGCGCGGCCAATTTAATCTCTGACAATGAACAGTTTGGCAAATACAATGAACGACTGAATGGACATGTGCTAATATTTAATTTTACACGTTTGTTTATTTTTGTTTGTTTACTTACAGAGTTTAAGTCCTTACTCGTTACACCAATTATCTGAAGTCACACCAAAAGTCATGCACATGTATTTCTCCCGTAAGACAACATCCAACACTAAAGATATTTGGACACGTGTGCGTACCACTCTCAATTTCGCACCCAAACAGCTGACCAACACTAAGCACAACTAAACAAGCGAGGAGTGGTAGGAAACGAATGGAAAACATGCGTTGAGCCGGTTGTCAACAGTGAGAACCTGTCAATTCTACATTTAATCATAAAGTTATAAACTAAGATGTGCACAAAACAAAGCAACAAAAGAATCGGGACGTTTCATTTAATGCATAGTTAATAAGCTCAAAACATCTAAAGGTTATTTATTATAATTCAAAACATATTTGGCAGTTGGCTGTCAGACAGGAGAGGTGGACCAACTACCGAAACATGGCAGTTTAAGTACTCCTGCTCCATCTCTTGGCAAAATATATAAACATTTCTGATCCGTCGGTAAAATATGTAAACCTTATTTCCGCTCACAAGAAAACAGAAACTAGAATTTGAAGATATCAAGTGTAACCAAACCCAGGGGGCAGAGCGAAAACGAATTAAGAAAACTTCACTTTTGAGAGGGCGCATTTCATACATTGATAGAGAAAGCAAACAGTTTTTAAAATGTAAATAATGATGTCACATCTACGTAAATAATAGTCATTCCAAAACTTAATAAATGCAAAAATGTACATTTTTAGTAAATGCATTTTTTAAATATAACATCAAAATATTATTTTCATAAATGAGATAATTTAACCTTTACACTGCTTTTGTAGACATTATTTAGATTGAGGTGCTTGATTTTCTTAAATGTTCATTCTTTATATAAGAGTAGAGAGACAAAGCTTCTATGCTGTTTCAAAAGTCAATAAATGTAAAATAAAAAAAAAAAAATAAAATAAAAAAAAAAAAAATACAATAAAGCAAGTTAAAAGTTTAGTTAATATATACATTCAAAGTAATGTGCTTATGTTTCTTTTATATTTTTAACATTAGAAGTTTGAATTGATTCAGAGATAAAATGGAACACACATATTGATTACCTAGTCAACAAATTATCCAAAATCAGCTATGCATTCAGAGTAGCAAGTAATGTATGTACCACAAACATACTAAGATCTATGTTTTTTGGATGAGTTCACTCCATTTAACTTATGGTGTTCCAGTATAGATTATGTCCACAAAACTATATACTATTTTTAAACTACAAAAGAAAATATTACAAATAATACAAGAAGTTTATATGAGAACACTTAGTAACACAATAGGCGTTAAGGAATCAAATATCTTTCCTCTCCCTTATATATGCACTTAAAACATTATGCTTTGCTCACGAAAACAGGAATCTTTTCCAACAAATAGCATGTATTACACACATAATACTAGATCTTTGATCTATATACATACTACATTCTGCTGTACACGTAAGTATCACAATAGCATCCCCCATGGTGGAATTAACCTGTACAATACTTACCTGGAGATTATAAAGAAATGGTCTACAGCAAATTTAAATCTTCACTAACAAAAGCTCTCTTAGTTTATGTAGCCTTCAACATCCAAGAATTTAAAAATATAAACTTATAAATATTGTTACTTGAACATACTACTGTGTGTGCGCACACGTGCATGCATGTGTATGTGTTTGCTAAGCTATGATTTATAAATCAACAGGTGAATAAAGTATCATCATCATGAGTATCATTATCATTATTACAAAGAAGGCTACCTTATTGTTCATTTTTTATAGAAATACAATAATATATTACAATATAACACTTTAGTATCATACTTTTCCATACATTTTTGATGAGCAGAAGTGCAAAATAGCAACAAACTTTATTGGAATAAAAAAAAAAAAAACATAATAATAATAAAAAAATACTGAGTACAACAATATTAAATGGGAAACCTATTGATCACTTTCAATAATATTCTTATAAAACTACTTTGCTCCTATAGGTACATTAAAATGCCTTAAAAGTTTTAAGACATCCTTTTTCTTTTCCTTATTGACAATGTTCCTCTTTTCCAAGATAGCTGGCTGCTTTCCTTACTTCCTGGCTACAGTTTCTAGATTTCCGTAACTCAACCAGTGCAGGACTTCTATTTTAAGTGTCCAAAACTGATAACATACCTTCTTAGACTTTTCTAGCTATCACTTGCTAAGCAGCTATTTTGAAAAGTATCTTAGATGTAGGGCTTTTAGTGCACTGGACTTGAGATCTTTTATTGCCCACTCTTTATTTAATATCTTGGCGATGCTATGTTATTCCAGCACTTGATAGTATTCATTCAGTGAAAGAATATTTTCCTTTTTTTTGGTAGTCCTTTACCACTCTGTCATGAGGCATATAGCTGACACATTATTACATTTTCTGTTTCCTTCCACGAAAGCCATTAGTGTGCACATCATTACTGTATTTTAATTATGATTGGTACAGAAGTCAGAAAATAAATGAATTTCATTTGGAACATTTTCTGGCTGGGACGCCTCAAGAGAGTAGAAGCTACTTGGTTGCATCCCTTTGGTTTGAAACCAAGTATAAAAAGCAGTCCTTTCCCTTGTGTGTACTCAGAAATGAATCATAATGCACAAATTGTGTAGACAAACCTGTCTTGAACAGAATACTTCACCTACAGAGAGATTGGGTATTGGCTGATTCTGTTATAAATCAAAACATACTTTAATCACATTTGGATTTTCCTCCTTCATTATTGCATAGAACTTTTTGCACAAAACTTGTGCAACCTGTGGTTTGTTCTTAACTGATTCTTTTTCACCAGATCTTGTTCCCTTTTTAATTTCAGTAGATCAGTCTTGCGTGTATCTACATGAGGAGTTTTAAATGACAAATTAAAGCAGTGATAGAAAATAAGATTGTACTTCAATAAAGGGAAAGTAGGAAGGCTTGACACTTCCTGTTTTTTACAGCAATGTTTCCACATTTTGATTGTATTCATCTCAGATGGTAAATATCCTTGTTTGGACTTTTTCTTTGAAGAACAATAGCTCTCCCTACACCTATATGTTTTGATATCATTCTTTACAGCTTCCTTATCTTTAGTAGTGCTGTGGTCTCCTTCTCGAATTCCAGCTGGTAGCTTCCCTGTTACATGAAATTTATTGACCAAATTTGAGAGTCTGTCTTTGGACATATCTGACATTGCTTGAAACGTTGCAGTGCATACAGGTCATCTTTTTTCCTTATGCTGTATTTTATAAAAACAGCTTTCTTCCTTTTTGGTTCTTTCTTTATGTTCCCATGTTTCGGTGATGCGATTACCATGTTTTTTAGAAATAATTTATCCTGGTCAGTTTTGTTGTTGATGAAAAGTTGTGATGCAATTATAAGTGAGATCCACTGCTCTGCATTTTTCCTTCCTATGGCTTTTGGGTTCACCGGTATTTCTGGTGAGCTCTGTAACAGAAAATAATTGGTATTTTCCTACTCTTGTTGGATTTCTGGGATATTTTCAATCTTGACCTGGACTTCCTACCACCTGAGCACTCATTTACGTGTATAACATTTTCTGAATCACTTATATTAACTTCCATTTTATAGTTTAACAGCCTACTCTTTTACTACAAATTTCTCAATGGCTCAAACTGGGCAATAATCAGGGGTTAATATTGTGTGAACCACTAATTCCATTGTTGGTTGTGACAGCAATTGCTTGCCTACAGTTTTTTTCCTCCTTTTTTGTTCCTTTTCTTTTTAGAAAACTCTCTCACATTATCATTGACAATGCCATCCTATATTGTTATTCTCCCTTTAGGTCTTTCAGAAGCATAGTACAGTTTGCATTTATTGACTTTTACTTTAACTGCCTGAGAGCAAATAACAAGTTTTGCAAAAGCTGTAGTTTTCAACATCTTATAACAACAGAGAATGTTGGATTTTGGCCAAACCATTTCAACAGGTCATGCATAGAAATAAGCTTGATTTGTAACTACAAAAATCTGAATTTTGAAAAATTGAGCATTCATTGAGTTTTGAGAAAACCCTACTCAATTGCTCATTTGCAATCAATTGGAATTATGAATATCTAGAAGTGTCCTTTAATATGCTATGTTTGTTAGCAATTAAAATCTGCCAAGAACAAGAAGGAATCGCTTTTTAGCAATTAATGCAATGTGAAACACCACAGCATTAAAGCATACAAATTTTTAATTTTATTCAAACTAAAAGTGATTTTAATACTTTTTTCTTTCTCTTGTTGTGGTGTAGCGAATAGGTTCAACTCACTAACAGCCTGTGTAAAATGCAGTCCTCTGTGTGAAGCAAGGTCACCCATGGGCCAAATCATGGCACAAGATATCAGAAATTTTGGAAGGGGTGATTCAGGATTTGGGAAGATACAAATATATTGGAAGGATTTGTTATACTCAAATTTTAGAAAACCTTCACAATGTTACAGGAAAAATCAAAACTTGGATCCAATTCATTGAGTTAGAGGAATATGTTTGATTTAATCACCACCATAGTTGATATGATTCTTTAAAAAATTGTGCAGAGTGAAAAGAAATTAATATATATTCCATTACTCTCGACTCCAACCAAGAAGTGAGAAAGTGGTGAAATATGTGGTGGACATTTATCATCCAAGCTGTTTAACACCTTGCAAACTTTTGTGCTAGTGTTGTGGCAGGTCAGGGTTTGGGCCGAGCAGCAAACATGCAAGGTCCATTTAATGGAATAAAGTGTTTTGGGCTCAGGGAATGCCCAAAAGCATTTTATATCTGGTGTGGTTCTCCTCGCAGATTTGCATTGGCCATTGGGATATTTTTCCTCAAATAAGGAACATGTTCTCTACCCTTCATGAGTTTTATGTCTACATATCTTGACAAAAATGAAATATACATATTTTAAAGAAAAGTTGAACAGAGGACCAACTAAGATTAAAAGGCAGTGCTTGTAAAGTCCACAGCTATGGCCGGGCAAAAGTGATGTTCTAAGTCAAGTTTTAAGTTTTTATAGATGAAATATCTAATGTGAAAAATCAGAAAATGACACAAAGTGTGGCCGCGCCGTGGCCGAGTGGTTAGACCACTCGACTCTCACCTAGACGGCTGGGGTTCGATCCCAAGCGACCGCATGTGAGATTTATGGTGGACAAAGCGGTGCTGGGGCAGGTTTTCTCTGGGTACTCCAGTTTCCCTCGCCATCGCATTCCACCGGTGCTCCATCATCATTCATGTATCATCAGTGGTGCCATAAGTAGTTAAAGCGGGCGTTAAACACTACCAACAAAAAAAAAAACAAAAAAAACACAAAGTGTGGTCCTGAAAGATGTATCATATTCATATTACTAAAACAAAAACACCGTAAAATTAAAAGAAAGAAAAAAAAAATAGTAAATTAGCTTTCAGAAATCATTTAAAAAAGTTGAGGTTAAATTGTTACAAAATTCTAAAGACTTCTAGCAGTTTATCAAGAACAAATGGAAACATCTCAGATACACAAAGTGAAAGAATCTAATGGTAGCATATGAAATTATTAATGGATATGCTGACTACTTTAAATCTATTTATTCAGGTAAAAAACATAATTCCATAGCACAACCTCCACAAGGGACCTTGGCCTACTGTCAGGCCACTGCATCCCCCATCTTGGCCTAAAGGTGTCATGAATGGGGTGCAGTGCTGGAGGGTGAGATATGATCAGCACCTCGAGTCCCCCCCAGCCAGTTGATGCAGTCTTCTTGATCTAGAGACGCTATGTCTCAATCAAATAGCTCCTCGATTGGCCCCCAGGGACCTCACGAGGCTGAGTGCAACCCAAACCAGGTCTCCCAGTGGGGGAAAATTCCCCTTACCAGTACCAGGAATCGAACCCAGGTCTCCTGCTTGGTAAGCAGTGTTTTTAGATACACTTTCCAAGCCAACAGTGTTCTAATATTTTAGAGCCCCTTAATATACGAACAATAAGTGAAAATGAAATCAATTTTGCAAGAAAAAAAACTTATGAGTCAGGATCTCAGGGCCTAATGAAATATCAACATACATTTTTAAAGGATGTGGTGCTCTATTATTATGTCCTTTAACATTAATCTACAAATCTTACAAAAAGAACATTTTCCTAATATGTGGAAGCAAACTAAAGTAATTCACATAACCAAATCTGAAAATTCTATGATTATAAACAACTATCAATCTATTGATATTCTGTCTACATCAGCAAAAATTATTGAAAGTATCATTTATATACATAGGATATTCAATCATATCAAATTAGCAATTCCAGTGTTACAGCATGGGTTCACACAGAAAGGATCAATTGTTATAAATATCTTTAAAGCTAAAGACTAAAAAGTTTAAGTAGCAGGACTATTCCTGGATTTAACTCAAGTGCTTGGTCAACTGATCCTAATTTTTTGATAAAGAAATTAGATGCCTGTGGTGTCAGAGAACTAGTCTACAAACGGTTTGCTTCCTATCTTAAAAATAGGTAGGTACCAAATGGTTGAATTAGAAGGTGAGCATTCAAATCTTGCTGCTATAGAATCTGGCATTCCCCAGGGATCCATATTAGGACCAATTTTATTTTTAATTGTACTCTTTAATTTAAGTGTACTCTTTGGAGATCATATAAACCACATTTGGGGAGCAATCAATCAAAATATATATTGTCCACTTCTGGACAAAATTGAGTTTGACACAGTTTCGTGTAGTATTTTACATGCCCTATATGCTCCCACAATCAGATTTAACCTATTTTCATATTGTACCATTGAACTAATGTGTTGAAAATGAGTGGTTAAAACAAATCATATATTGTCCATCTGTGTGATTGAATCAGAATGTATAATATCCAGAAATAAACTATCATTTTATTTTTAATTTGTTTACATTGGCATCACTGTCACATGCAATTTGTTTCATTGCTTACAATAATTCAAAACATTATTCTGCATTGTGGCCATGTTGCATTGTCTGACATAGTTCCAGGAAAATCCTTATTATAAAAAAGTAAAACTGAGAGCATAGCAGCAGTGGCTTGTCCTGTTTTGTGTGTGTATTATGTTATTTGGTCGTCTCCTTAGCACGGTGGTAGCGCAGCTGCTTACCAAGCAGGAGACCTGGGTTCGATCCCCAGTACCGGCGTGGGGATTTTTCCCCTGCTGGGAGACCTGGCCCGGGGTGCACTCAGCCTCGTAAGGTCCCTGTGGGGCCAATTTAGGAGCTACTTGATGGAGAAGTAGCGGCTCCAGGTCATGAGGACTGCATTAACCTGCCGGGAGGGACTCGAGGCGCTGACCACGTCTCACCCTCCAATACTGCACCCCATCCATGACGCCTGTAGTGGACCGAGATGGGGGACACAGCAGCCGGGTGGTAGGCCAAAGTTCCCCGTGAGCTGTCGTGCCATGGAGTTATGTTATTATGTTATTTATTAATGAAATAATCACCACATGGAAGTAAAGCATTTGCTTTTGACTTACAGCAAGTCCAGCCTCCTCCAAAACTAAATATTGGAGAGGCATATTATGCCCGACAAATAGCATTTTATAGCTTTGTGTTACAAATATAAAAACTACAAAACCTGTTTTCTATGTATGGAATAAAACTCAAGCAAGAAGGGGGCCACAAGAAATATCACCAGCCCTTACTGGTTTTCTTTCTAAAACTTGTTTGACCAGACCATCACATCTCTCAGAGTCTTTTCTGATGGATGTGATGGCCAAAATAAAAATCAACAACTGATTCATGTTGTTGCATTTTGACTGTTGAAGAGTTCTCTGTCACATGTAAGGAATGTACACCTACATTTTCCAGTTCAAGGGCATTCTTTTTTACCTGCAGATAGGACATTTGATCTAGTGGAGAGAAAACTGCGTCAAATTCCAGAAATGTTCAATCCAGAGAAATATGTACAGATTTATAACAAAGTAGGGGATACTAGGGTTATTTCAAAAGACTTGGAGCTTAAGGATTATAAAGAACTGTCAAAGACTTGGAAAAAGATAGACGGTATCAATGAAGTAAAAAGAATAATTTTGAAAAAGTCAAAATTGAACAGGGTCAGTGATCAGGATGTAAAATTTAAAACAGAACATTACTATTATTTTAATGACCCTTCACAATACTGGCAAAATGTGGGCATAAGAATATTAATATGTTCTTCCATTATCAAGCAAGGTAAAGGAAGACAAAAAGGATGATGGTTCACTTTTAGATTTGGTGAAAAAGTACTGTAAATTCAATGTAATCAAAAGTATAATTTAGCATACTAACATTTTGTACTAAGTACTATTTGAAGTGATTAATAATCTAATATTGTAAGTTACATTTTAGGCATTAAAATAAATGCAATCTAATACAGCAGAAATACAGTAAACACATCAAAATATATAATGTCCTATATGATGGATCAAAACATATTTTGTCCAAAACTCAAATGAAATTTCTAACGTCCCTAATAAAATATTGATCTATTGATACAGGAAATCTAATTCAGTATTCCAATAGGGAACTAACTGTGAAAATTGCATTACTTTTTATTGAATTCTTTAGCAGCTATCAGTTTTTCGCTTCTCCTGAAAAATTTGCATTAACGGACATTACACATTTTGATTGGTTGCTCCTCATTTTCAGAAGTAGTGAAAAAAGACTTATGCAGGCAGAAATCCATTATATCATCACAGAATTGCAGGAACAGATAAGTAAAAAGCTTTATATAAATTAAGTAAAACTGTGTCTCTTAAATACAATCAGCAAGAGGGAATTCATAATCTTGTTCAAATTTCATTATTTAATAAGTTGGTTAATGAGAGTCACTGTACCAAGTTTTTAGGCATTGTTATTGATTCCTAGCTCAGAGCATGTCAACTTCCGAGTTAACAATTTAAGTTGTATATGCTATTCTACCAAGTGAGTCAAAATTCTCTGAACTGGCTGTGCAGTGTTTATCCACTGGGCGTGATACTGCACTGCTGCTGTAAACAAGGTCATGCTTCTGACACAGTTTCGCTCTGCTCTGCAAGTGCAGTATTGAGTTGACAGTGATATGGTATAGTTCAGGTATTATGAGTGATTAATTATTTTGTCCTGCACTTAGTCATAAAGTGTATTATGGTTCATCATATGTTTTCTACTGCACAGCATGTATATATTTATGATTCGTATGTTTTAACTCTGTTGGTTCACCAAGTGAAAGTATGATTTGCAGAAAGTTTTCTAGGTGTAAAAGTTCCAGGCCGTACAACGATCCATGAATTTTACAATAAATTTCAGGCCACAGGAAGTATTCAGGCTAAGAAATTTAAAAGACACTGTATGGTTCTTACTGAAGAAACATTAGATGACATCGGTCACTCTTTGGAGACTACCTCCTAAAATTGCTTAAATGTCTTTCACAACATCACATCTCTTATGGCTCTGTACGAAGAGATTCTAAATTGCTGAAGTTAAAACCATATAAAATAATTATGGCACATGCTGCTCAACCAGGTGATCCTGTAATTCGGAACACATTTTGTGAATGGACTCTCAATAGTGTATACAGTATCAAAATAGACCTGCATTTATTATTTTTCATGGACGAGGCTCAGTTCCACCTTCATGGATATGTGTATGCACAAATTAGTCCTTACTGGAGCTCTGAAAAATTGTTCATGAAGTATCCCTTCATGGTGAAAAAACTGGTGTATAGTGCACCATTAGTGGAGAAAGTTATAGGGCTAATTTTTTGGAGTAAATGGTTGATACCCATACATACATGAATACAATTTTGCCTAACTTTTTAGAGAATTAACCAACAGGGAGTGTGATTTTGCATTTCTTAAACATGGCTCTGCAATACCTCATAAGGCCAATCTTTTGATGAGAAGAATTGAAAGTGTATTTCAGGACAGAATTATTAGTAGAGATTTTATGCCCCCTCAGTCACCCAACCTAACACCCTGTCATTTCTATCTCTGGGGTAACTTAAAACATAAATCATACAAGACAAACCCACACACCCTGGAAGAATTAAAACAAAATATCCACCAGGAAATTGCAAGCATTTCTCAAGGTGAACTACAGCGAGTGATAATAGTTTCCTAAAGTGGTGCCAAAAATGCATGTACAATGATGGTGGCGAGTTTCAGCATTTCCTTCCAAAAAGTTGGTAAGTAAAGCCTTTAAAAGTGGTTTTAAAAATGCTGTATAGTTTCATCCATGCCTGTCTATGATAGAGGCAGATGGCAACAAGTGCTGATACTGAGGGCGCTGACAGGCAAAACACTATGCAACTAGTTTGTACTTTTTTGACTCACTTGTTGTAAGGCTGATGGCTAAAATGTACAATCTAGATGTTCTAACAACAGTGTATTTTGGTTATGTATATCCAGTATTGACACACAGAATACCTTTCTGGGGACCTTCAAAAAACTGTATTAAAGTATTTAAACTATAAAAATAATAATAAGAATAATCAAACAGGTGAACCAATGAACTCTAAGTAAACCACTTTTCTCAGATTGTAGAATTTTACCTTTACTGTGTATTTACGAGGTCTTAGAGACAGTTTCATTCATACATGAAAATAAAAGCATTTTTAAATGAATGAATACCCTTCATAAATGCAAGAACATCAATGACAACCCATCTCCAACAACATAAATTAACTAAAAGCTTGATCAGTTTCCCATTAGCCACTCACACATATCATCCTAAAAATATCAAGTTGCCTATCATGGGTACCATGATATAGTATAAGTCAAAGTTGTTTAAAAATTACATTTACAATTATTTACAAAATTCTTGTTGTAGTCTTGATAACTTACAAAATTGGAATTATGAATATTTAAGATTAATCTTTGGCACTATGATCCTATTATTACAGTTTTAATAATTTACAACATTTTATTGTGAACATAGATAAAAATATGCAGCTCAAAATAATAAAAAAAAAAAAACAACTAAAATACTGACATAGGCTTATTAATAAACACATTAATTTAATACATATAAAGGAAAACATTAGAGATAAAAAACAAAGTAATGAAAATAATTAAGTACAATCAATTTAGGTCATGTCAAAATGAAATACATAGAATATTTACAAGATTAAAAATGTGAGAAGCCTAACACAATGTAATATTTTATAATAAACAGGAAAATATGAATTTAAAGGAAGAATATGTACATATGTAAAGACAGTTAATTACAATCGTTAGCTAGGAAGTTCTTTGGAAATGACAACTTCTTTACAGGTTTTGAGCTTGGACAAGAGCTTTTGAAAACGAACATGACACTTGTAGGAACATTGTGGGGAAACCAAAAGGAAATTCCCAAAGAAAGATACATTTTTGGTTATGCTAAAGATACAGTGTTAGCATCATATGTACCAAAGCAGAATAAGGCTGTAATCATTCTTTCAACTCAGCATCAGAGCTTTGAAATTTCTCAAAATGATCACAAAAAGCCCAAGATTATCATGTGCTATAATGAGACAAACTCTGGAGTTGACACAATTGATCAGATGGTAGACATTTTCCTAATTCCAGAATAAATTTTCTTCTGGATTCTTTTTCATTTCTGTCATTCACAAATCTGCTGAACAGCATGTTTGCTCCACTTTCTGTCAGATAATCGATCAAATCATGCACTACACATTTTCTTTGTTGTAGTTCTCTTCCCAATGCTAACGTGGCTGTGTAGATTTGTGCATATATCAAATAGTGTGTTTCACAACCCACAGCCACCATACCTTTACACCACACTTTCCAGGTTTGCTGGGTATATATACTTAGAATCCACATCTACCTATGAAGGTACAAAGATGTTCATCAACAATGATGTTAGGTCCAGGTACATGAGATAGCACACATGCTGCAGTGAACTTTCAAACAAAGCTCTGATTGCTTCAGCCTGCACTCAGAAACATTCTTTCTTTCATTCCTTGTTATTCTGTCATCAAAATGCAGCCATATCAGCATCTCTTCAAATCTCGAACTACTCATTGTTGCTTGAAACACTGGAACTCCATGTTCTTTGGACCAAAACTCACGTAGAGGCTTTCCTCATCCTTTGTAAACTCCAGTCAGTTACAGCAGACCCAAAAAGGCTCATAGTTCCATTGCATCTATCTCCTTCCAGTGTGTTCAGTTTTTAGATCTTCACCCTGTGATTGGTATACATCATAATAGTCAGTAACATGGATTGGTCATGAAAAGCTGGAAATAATCTGCTCTCGTATGGAGATCAGCACGAACACTGGGATGAATACAATATTTCTACCGGGTTATTTGCACTGTGGTGGTCATAAAAAGTCAGTCCACTTTTCAATACAATCTGAGTCATATCACTGTTCTGATCTCCATCTCCAATACTCACACTGTGAGATCAGTGGTATTTTTTGTATTAATGTTTGCATCCACTGCCATAATGAATCATAGTGATGGAAACAATGTAAACCTTATAAACAACTACACAATGGTTCCTAACTACCAAATCTGGATTGCCAAAGGAAGAATATCCATGCAGATATATAACTCTTCTCTCTGATGGTGATTTCAAAATATTCATCCAGCTTCAGCAAAGTGAAATTTATGGCTCTGAAATTCCCATTACTAAGGAAGAATGTACAAATCACATTGCTAAAGGGCTAGGCTTACACATTTAGTAAAGGAATGCAAGGGAAAAATATTCCCCTTGAAGGTAAAGCACCAGGAAACCTGATGGAAACCACAATGTAGTAGAGTCCAGAAAACTTGGCAGTCAATAACCCGGCAGTCTGGATAACTTGGCCACACCCTAGCAGGGTGAACTTGAAACCTGTTCAAGGTACCACATTCCTTTGTCTCGCGCCACACTCCCACTCCACCATGTCTCTTGTGCCAGCACACTCTTAAGCTGTTCAGTCAACTGCAGCCAACCAGTCGATTTGTTAACTGCATTGCATAACTCAATGTTAGTGAATGTGTGTGAGTGAGGCTATTCCCAGGAAATTTAAAGATACAAAGATTTTTGAGAAAATTCCCCTATCCCAAAATACTCTTTACATAGCAAAATTTTTGAAAATATTTATTTTCTCAAAAATGGTTCTAATGATATTGATTAAAGTAGCACATATTAAAGATATTTACCTGACAAATAAAATATATCTTGAATTTCCTGGGAATAGCCTCTGAAGTCTTCTTCATTCTGGATGACTTTTGCAGAACTGGTAAATCATAAGAGATAGACAAAAACTTACCACACAAAAAATGTAGATTTTGTCAAAGCATATTACTTTTGTCCTTTACAGTTTTGTTTTGATGCTAAACATTTCTGAAATATTCCCTGTTATTGGTTTCAGGAGGTCATCAGTATTCTTTTTGTGTTATTCCTGGCCATGCAAAGAAGCAAATTTCAATGACAATCACATAGCAACACTTTTAAAATATTTGAATATCGCTTTAGTCTAGAGTACTCCTTCTTTTAGTTCCCTTCTACTTTTATGGAGCCAAGCAGTGTTCGAATCAGACTTTCTGATGTGAGGGAATGTATATATATGTACACACACGTAAGGATATTATATAATATATATGTATGTATGTGTACACACACACACACACAGGTGTTAAGGGTATGATTGCACAGATTTTATGTACTGGGAGATCCAAATATGTCAAATAATAAAGTGCAATGACAACTAAATCTATCCTGAAAGGTAATGGAGATAATTCAGTATTATTGAATATATTATCTGCACAGTCTGGCAATACAGTGGAACTTAAGAGCCAAATGTTTTGTTTTGGTTTGTGGCCAGGCTAATATTTTGTTTTGGTTTGAGCTTGAAAACTGATTTGGCCAGAGCCTGTATGGGGTAGTTTTCTTTCAAGCTATCCGATCATATTCACGAAATCATAACTAAAAGCTGTGTAAGAGGCTATGCATAAGATTTAGATGGATGATTAAAGATAAAGCAAATTCAAATGGAAATACCTCCTTCAGGTGTGTTGTGGAATAATTAAACCAAAGCCAAATTTTACCCTACCCTCATTAGAACTTCTGTGTTCTACCAAATCTCTAGGGCTACTTTAAACACATGTGTGCAAAGATCATCAATGGTAGTGGCCTTCTCATGGTACACTTTACTTCAAATGTACCTAGAAATAATAATCTAAAGGATTGAGCTTTGCCATAAGCAAGAAGCATATCTAGATACTCTTGATTTGTAAAGATTGCTGAATGTATTTAACACATCTGAAGCACTAACATAACTAGCTGTTTTGCAAGGTGTCAAAGCAGTTAGATTTACTGTCAACATTCCTGACCTTTTACTTCTCACACATGCCCAATTTGGTGTAGTTGCCAAGTATATGACCACGACTTTGTTTCAGTAGACATGATGTAATCCAATTCTTTAATATTATTTTGTGGCTAAACAACTCATTATAGCAACAATTAAATTTTGTAGCTCTATGTTGCTATTCTAATTGCAGAAGTAAATGACAAAGGAGTGGTGAGATATTTGCATTCAAACATTTGACCAATTTTATTTTTTATTTATGCAACCATGCGATATAGAGGAAAATGGTACAGGAACTTTTGTTTCAGCTTAACATCAGGAAGTTGCCATTGAATTCTTCACACTCATACCCCTAATACCTTCTGCATATAAACTGGGTGAATCTTCTCAGCCTGCGCATTGAGAAGTTAGGCATTTTACAGGCTGTGCTATAAACACTATGCACTGCATCATGCATTAATTTCGGCCGAAATAACTACTTTGCACCACTATGTGTGAAGTGACTTGCTCGTGTAGCACAACAGTGTGCACATTGGCCTTCAGTGGTGAAGTTTGCAGGTTCTTAAAGGTACTTTTTATGTTTAGTAAATTTAACAAGAACTGATAGTTTGGCATGGAAGTGTCATTTCACTTAATTCGTTTAATTAGGTAGATGATTTTCATTAAAACACAAGTTGTTAATAGCTAGAATATGCTTTAATGAATATCATAAGTAAATGCATGTAACATTTTAATTATAACTTGTAAACATAAGGCATCATTAAATAATATTTTACTATTTAAAGCTATTTTTTCTTACAAAAAAATCCAATAAATTGTTCTGAGAGTTTATAAAATGCCAAATATACATCAAACTAATTGACGCTTGCAAGTCCATATTCTGATCATTGTGAACCTTTATGGTCCCCAAATAGTGCATTTAAAATTGGCTATAAGATCATGCCGGACCATCACACAGATAAATGTTTACAATTTATCAGTTTCCACAATGTGGTTGTAATAGGTGTTCGAACTGGCAACCATGCTGGCAGATGCAAGACCTCAGTCTAACCATCATTGTCAGTTGGTGTGATGTGATGGCTAGCTAAGATGAGAGTGTTGAGGTGTTATAAGGTACACAATAACCACATAACCTCTAATGAGGTTAGATCTGGTGAGGGTGCTGGCCACCTATTGGTTCAAGCCACCTGATCCATCGCTCAGGGTAGGTGGCCTCAAGATAAGCCATTACATGATGGCCAAATGAACTGGCACCCCATCATGTTGGTGCCACATAGTTAGTGAGTTCTGCAAGCACTTCATCCAGTAGTGTAGGCAGCCGGTGTTGTAGGAAGTGGATATAGCGATTCCCAGTGAGTTGGTCATCATACAAATATGGGTTTAATGATGATCACCGAATACACCAGCCCAAATATTGAAACCCTGTCAGACTTGTAAGACCGCTTGTCGCATCCAATGTGAGTTTACAGTCCTCCAGTAAAGTATGAGGGTGATTCAAATATAAATGGTGATTTTGTTAAAAATATTTATTGATTAAATATATACACAAGTGACTTCATCAGCATTTCTCAACATAGCCTCCTTCACACTCTAAACATTTTTGCCAACGTTTTGGAAGTTTGAACATTCCTTCTTCAAAAAAAGTTTGAGGGCGTGTCGCCAAGCAATTGCACACATGCTCCTCATCGTCCTCATTGTTTTCGAAATATTTCACCCCAAGCGATTCTTTCATGAGTGCATAGTCAGGGGGGATGAGTCTGGACTATAGGGAGGGTGTTCAAGGGTTTCCCAGTGCATGTCCACCATTGTGTCCATTGTCAAATTGGTGGTGTGAGGCGTAGCGTTGTCTTGGAGAAGGATGACATCTCTGATGGGCATACAACATCTTTTGCTTCGGTAGGCAGCTTTTACAAGCCTTAACAATTGGCAGTAGTAAGCTGCAGTCACTGTATGTCGATCGTGAAGAAAATCAACCAGCAAAACTCCTCTGTAGTCGAAATCTATTAGACTTGACCTTGGGCATTCAGCATGATCTTCGTTTTTTGCACAAATTCTCGGCCGCCCTTAAATTGTCTGGCCCAAGTAAACACTCGATTCTGTGACAGTGTAGTGTCCCCAAACTATGCCCTTAAATGAGTTAAAATCTCTGAAGGTTTAACCCCTTCCTTGGTTAAAAACTTGATAATGCATTGCGCAACAGACGAAGGAACTTCTTGCTCACTCATGGCTGTGCTGACGCAGAACCTAGCGAAGCAGCTAACAAAGCTAGATCCCCCTCCCTAACAGACCTACCTCCACTGCCCCGCTCTGAATGCTTCCTCCGTGATATGCAACAATTACCGTTTATATTTGAATCACCCATGTATGTTGTGGCAATACACATGGCCTGTGTTGTGGAATCCTGCTTTGTCTGTAAATAACTCAGTTGCCAAAAAATGTGGATTCTCCATATGGAAGATTGGGTAATATTGAAATGCTTATGAATATCCCTCATACTACAATGTGGATCCTCAATGGCATATTCAGTCACACAATCTGTCATTGCTTGATCACAGACAGGATGATCTCTTTGTGGATATGGTGTCTTGTGCACTGTTCCTTTCCAGAAAGTGGTTTGCAGCTCGCAAAAATGAAATGTGTGATCTGTAGGAAGTGTTCTTTGTGGAAACCTCTGTTGGCATAGACGATGTGTCTCTGTTGCATTATTTTGTGCTTCCCCACATACTAATGACATGTCCAGATACTCTCTATTTGAAAACATTGTTCCACTGTGAGCATGAACTACTGGAATTTCGTATTTGTAGGAAAATCCAGATTCTAGTACATTCGAAAAGAAATCATGATTTGCTAGAAAAGTTCTCAAAACATGAATATAAAAATAAATTATTCACAGACATGATTAGAACTTCTGACCTTCACTATCTTTTTACTAGCATATTAACCATTGCACTACTGAAGCACTAATGAGCTGGCTGATGAATGCGATGTTAGTACTGCATTTCACATTGACTTTCAAATGACGGGTTGCCTAGTTACCAATCAAAGGATGAGGAGACTCGCAGTAATAGCACCATTAAGATTGATACAAAGGAACAATGAAGAGGTATCTAGTCTACCAATTGTAAATATGAAGAAAAATCCACTCACCAAATTTACATAAACATTTTGCTTTGATGTGACAAAATTCTTTTTATTATAAGCACTATTACTGCTCTCTTACTAATTACTTATAATATAAATAAGTTATAAAATATTAAGGAAAAGTCACTCACCAAATTTACATAAACATTTTGCATTGATGTGATGACTTTTTTTTATTATAAGCACTATTACTGCTCTCTTTGAAAATGCTTAAATATTTAAAAAAAAAAAATACTTCCTTGACACTGAAGTAATTCTTCTTTAATGAGCCAGAGAAAATATTTAATGAAAGGGAAAAATCATACCATTAACTCAAAATTTCGAACTAAGTAATAAGACCATTCTATTAATGTTACCTGATTAGCCTAAAGTTGGAAAAAAGTATAAGTTTTTGTAAGAAGTTTCTTTGCAGAGCAAGTACAGAAAGTTGCGTGAATGGATTACACCAGATTTATTCATTCATGTTCTTTTTTTTTTAACTCTCATGCAAATAAATGCAGTGAATGCCCACCAAGGATACTAAGATGCCAGTCCCCATGGCCACTCTCGCTAAAGCGCCTCGCTTTGGTGCTTTGTGGCATAGGGGATCGTGGATTCGAGTCCCGCCTTGGACATGGGTGTTTGTGAATGTGTACATATCTGTGTATTTGTTATAAAACAGAAAAGATCGGTAAACAAAGAAAATTTAGGAGAAAAGGAAAAATAGAAGAATAAGAAAAAAAAAAAAAAAAAAAGAAGAAAGATGGCCTTCTTTGTTGGTTTGTTTTTTCATGCTAGTTTTCAAAGTATAATGACATGTATTAAATTCTCTTTTTATTGCATTATCCTTTAGATACCTCATTAAGGTCCAAACTCCAAACCTTATACACTTTTTGCATCACTTTAAACCATTCAGGTATCCATTAAAATGGGGAGTTACTTTTGAGTATATTCCACAGGTACAGGGTGCAACACTACAAAGCAGAGTCAACGAAGAAAAGAAGAATTTTGATGCACTCTTACAAAAGAGGTTTTGGAATGAATGGAGATGTGAGGCTGAACTGCAGTTTTACATGAAGACTATGGATGAAGAGTGTGTATTCTATAGTAAAAACCAAAATAAAGAATTTGACTGTTTGGAAGAAGAAATGGGCACTGTTTATATACAGAAATACACTTGTGTTTGCTGACATTGTGATGGCTTCTACAGAAAAACTGACAAATAAAATTTTGAGACTCAATTTTTTTTTTTCCAAAAAATGCACAAAACTGCTTTTATATGTGGACTGGAAATTGTTTATTGAAACTTCAATAAACATGTATATATTTTGCTAATTTTTTTTAATGTCCGTGATAATATTTTCAGTATAATCAGTTCAAAATGCACTAAGAGCAAAATATTTTTCATTACAAATGTGGTTTTAAAACATTTTTATGGTGATAACAATATTTAAGAACATGCATTTGCACTAGAGCTAGGTTGGAAAGCTTTAAAAAGAGCCAGTAAGTTTAGATCAACTTTTAATTTTTCCTATGGTATTTTTTTTTTAATTGTGCACTCAGTACTCTTTGATTTTATACTCATATTATATGAAACACTATTTGTTTATTAATGTTTTATGTATAAAGTCACTGTTGTGTGTCTAAACAAATTTAAACAGAGTTATAAAGTCAATATTCATTCATCTGTATTTCCAATTATATTATATTTATAATTTAATAAATTTAACTTAACTAATATGCTACTGCTGTAATAACAGTTAGAGGGTAATCTAAACACATTAGTTGCAATTTTTAACTGAATAATGTAATGCAATTGTTAACTCAACCTATATCTTTAAGTTTGTTAATCTAAATGTGCTGTACAAGGAAAAACAGAAAGATAAATAATTTGAGGTACAATTCACACTATATTGTATAATGAGGTGTATCACATGATAATTTTTGGAAATAATTATGCTCAGAATGTTTGGAATTACTACACTTACTTATTGGTCTATTTAGAAACAATAGAATACACTGAATTACAAGTAATAAAATGCACCATTTTCCAAATATCTTCATTTGTATTTTTTTCTGCAAATATGACTTTTTATTAATTTTAACTTTTGAATTATTGGTTTAAGCTTTTGTTGTATAGTGGTTTCACAATAGTTACTATAGTGCCAATTAAGAAAGCTCTTTGCAAAGTTTTCCAGCTGCAGAAAAAAGTAACAAATAGCTGAAATTTATATCCCAGTAGAAATTGGTGGGAATTATTTGCAGGGTGGGAGATACACTATAATTTTTGGAGTCACACTTATGTTGAAGTAGGCATATAGCTGACAGGCCCATTTCGAAAATATCTTTTCACACTGTTAGAAGTCAGCTCATAATGTGCCAGTAATTAAAGATTTTCTTATGTATTTTGGTATTAAAATTAATATATGTAATATGCAAAATAATTTATTATTCACCCTCTTTTATTTCAATAATGTAAACTCATACAGTGGTCATCTCCTTAGTGTGGTGGTAGCGTGAATGCTTGCCAAGCAGATTTAATTGACAGTACCAGTGTGGGGAATTTTCCTCGCTGGGAGATCTGGTTCGGGGTGGAATCAGCCTTAGGAGGTCCCTGGGGGCCCAATTGAGGATGTACTTGATTGAGAAATAGCGCTTCAGATCAAGAACACTGCAGCATCCGACAGGGAGGGACTGGAGGCGCTGATCATGTCTCACCCTCCAGCACCACACCCCATTCATGACACCTTCAGGCCGAGATGGGGGATGCAGTGGCCGGGCAGTAGGCCAAGGTCCCACGTAGACTGTCATGTCATTGTGTTACAAACTCATACAAATTTTCCTTAGTAATACATACTATTAGAGAAACACTAGATGAACTGTAAAGTTTTCTTTCATTCAGCTTAACTGTTGCAAATTTGACAATGCATGTGAACAGCTCCTAAGGACACTATTGGGCATTGTTAAACTTAGGCCTTTCATAACAACTACCAATGTGGCAAAATGAAAAGTACCAATGTGAAGAGGTTCTGTTTTCATGCAAGGACAGTGATAATATGCTTTTCATCTCTTTTTGACACTTTAAGGTTTCTGCAGCATAAACTTTTAGCTTTGGAAAGCAAAACCAAATCCAAAACTATGTGGAACAGCAAGCTCTTTGCCAGGATGCTTCACTACAGAAGGCAACAGAGCCAACCTTTGTAGAGTAATTCAAATCCAGAATTTGCAACATCTTTGGATGAACATATAAATAAATGAATGCACACATATCTCTACTCTTTAACTCCCCTTGGCCATGGCAGCAACTGGGAATAACCTTTTCCCTCCTTACCATTGGTTGGCAGCTCCCAAATACATGCAGACTAACAGTGGTGCTATATAGGACTTAATCATTATTCTTCTTTAATTTTCCAATAACTGCTTATTTTCCCTCACCAATTCCCTAGGCAATGTTTGTGTGTTTGAATGGCCAGGGAATTGAGCTGACATTAACCCCATAGAACATTTGTGGACTATTTGCAAAAAGAGACTTGAGAGTTTGACTGTTCCACTAAAGATATTTGACATTAGCTTCAATTCAAGTGTGGTTTCAGGATGATGATCTCAAAAATGTGTGTTCCAATCTTGTGGAATCAATTCTAATCATGTAATGGAACATATAAAAAAGAAAGGACATATTATGTATTAAGAAACTGGAAGTAATTTATGATTAAATTCATGAAAGCATGAAAAAGTTATGTTGTTCTGTTCCGATTAATTTGCACAGGACTGTACATCCACAAGTGTCTGCAATTATAACACACAAAAGTCAGCCTCATTCTACTCATTGATGAACCCTATTAAGGTGAAAACACTTCATGTAACAGGTGTTTATGTATACTGTGTTGTGTCTGAATCATATTGTTATGGAACTAGAAATGGAAGACTAATCATTTCTTAAGTACTTATTTAATTTCATTAGTTATTAATATATAAGTGTATTCAAAACTTGCAAATATGCATAAAGCTTGTGACAGTGATGTGATTAAATAAAAAATAAAAGAATTTGAGTCGGTTTTTGTAACACAAACATCACTTATTTTTACTTACTGGGGACTGGTTTCGGGTAACAGTTGTTCCCATTTTCAACCCTTAATTCCAACTAAATCTTTCTTTGTTGGCAACAACGATGTGGGTGGTGGTGTATTAATTGTGGAGGCATCTGTTGCTGGATCTATGAACTTCCAGAGGTTGCTGTAAGGTGGCAAATCAAAATTCATGATATGGTTTTTTTTCTTCATGATGTAGATCTTCTCCCAGACATCTAATTCTGTGGGTTTATAAGCTGGTTTTAATAGTTTTATATTTGGTGTGATTTCGTGTCCTGATGTCCAAAACTGATAGGCAACTGCTGATTTTTCTATTTGTTTGTATTTTAGGTTTCTCATGTGTTCCTTTAATCTGGTGTTCAAACTTCTCTTTGTCCTTCCGATATACACCAGATTACAGTCTGAGCATTTATTTTCATAAATTCCCGGTTTTTTGGCTGCAGGGATAGGATCTTTTAAGTTTCTGCACAGCAGTTTCTGAATGCTGTAGTTGTTTTTTGGAGCTAAGGTGATGTCAGGAATTATAACAATGTTCATCAGTTCACCCTGAAGACGAGGAAGATGCACTTCTTCGAAACGTTGGTGTCAAGCCAAGTTTTTACCTGGCTAGAAGCCCGAGAAGATCTTGAATTAACACGTCGCCAGGAAAGCTATAGTTCTTATTCTATTACAGTTAGTTCACATTGCTGTGGTGGGCAAAATAAAAACAACATTGTGGCTTCCATGTTCTTTTATGTTGTACAAATTAGTACTCGCATTCAAGAAATTAGCCACAAGTTCCTGGTTAGGGGGCACACACATACATGGAATGTAAAGTGGATCAAGCAATTACTCAAAGGGAGAAGAAGCATACCAGAATAAAAATAAACCATCAAAATTAATGGTAACAACTAGTAAGGTACTGCAGGCACAAGGAACCACTCTGAGTTTCTGTCATGCAGAAGTAAAATTTCTTTGATTTTTGATGCTAGAATAGACCAAAGGTACTAAGCATTTATCAAATCAAAACGAATGACACCACAAAAGAAAAAATATTATGGAATGAAATTCAGGGCTGAAATACACCAAAGATTGTGACAACATTTTCTTCAAGTCATTAAATATCCTTTCAAAATGCAATCAGAAGGCGGGGTAGCAAAATGCTATTGGTAACACTGTCATTTTACATGATGAACCAGTGCCAATAAGTAGGGGAAAAATGAGGATCTCTTGTATCTTATTCCTCTTGTAGACAGGTCTTCCATGATTTCACAGAAGATTAAAAGTGGACAACATACCCGTCATGAATCTGGACTTGCAAAAAATAAACAGTTAAGGAAAGAGACTAACATGAGTCAGTAAAATCACACTTTCAAAATTTCTTGTAGGGCCTGACAATATAAAACAAGGATTAAAAATTATGTATTTAAATTTGATATTCTAAACTAAAAGTGGCTATTAATATTGCAACTTATAAAATATTAATTTATGCAACATAAAGTTCATGAACAAAATAAAATTTATAAATAGCAAAAAACATGTAAGTTCAGGGGTGGATCCAGCATTTTTTTCTGGGAGGGGCACAAGGATCAGACAGGGGAAAAAGTATTCTCATATTTGGGATTAAAAAACAACAATAACTATAAGAAATATACCTGTAATTTTAATATAAAGGATAGTAATACAAAAATATCAAAAACATAGAGCAGCGATAGTTTTCTTTTGTTTCTTGCTGAAGATATTCAGTACTTATTCAGATGCTGCAGCATATATGCTTGAAGCTGCAACTGCTCTGAAAGCATTTTATCCCCATATGCTCCATTTTACCTGTTTGGCTTATGGACTGCAATGTGTTGCCAAAGATATCAGAGCTAAGTTTGCACAGGTGAATAGGTTAATTTCAGCAACAAAAAAGTCTTTCTAAAATCTCCACGAGGAGTACTCTTTTACAAGATATCACTGCCTCTCGAACAATACTAATGAGATGGGAAAACATGGATAGAAGCAGTTAACTGCTACAGTGAGCATCTGGATTATATAAAGACTGTAGATTCTTTTGATTCTGAAAGTCCTGCATCTATTAGTGAATCCCAGACTGCCTTTAGCGACTCCAAAGTGGTCTCCTCAGTTGCTTACATCAGGAGCAACTTCAACTGGCTTACAGAAAGCATCAAACATTTAGATACGTCAGGACTGCCTTCGTAAGATTCTATTGCTGTCATAGAGAATGCTATTGAGAACCTAAGTGCTGTGCATGAAGAAACGGGCACAAGTGTATTAAGTATATTGCAAAATGTATTAAAGAGAAATCCTGGCTATTCAGTATTTCACAGTGTATGCCAAATTCTAAATGGAGATGATGCTGATCCACCTGACAACATTTCTTCAGGAAAAATTCCTTTCCTAACATTTGCCCCAGTTACATTATGTGATTTGGAAAGATCTTTCTCTGTCTATAAGAACATTCTCAGTGACAAACATCTTTCAATGACCACAGAAAACATTGAAAAATACATAATTGTTCATTGTGCTAAAAAACGTAAGGTATTAATATGATTTGAGTGTTGTAATTAAGAAATGATAAGCTGGAATTAAATATTTGATATTATATATTTTCCCATTCTACTTATTTTGCTATATATTTCACTGCTTTTCACTACATATTTACATGCATATTTTGCTAAGTGATCCTACATAAAAATCCCAGCTCTGGTCATTTGTGTGCAGTCAGTTGTAGCCCACAGATCCAGAGATGGGGTCACATGCAGGAGTATAATAAGAGAGCACCCTTCAAACACATAGTCATCAATGTAGCTGGGCCATTCCCGAGTCCGACAGAGGGAAGAGGTGTCTGTTGATCGCTATGTATATCCTTCCCTAACCAGGAGGCTAAGACCAATGCGAATTGCCTTGTGGAAGAACTATTTTGTTACTATGGGATAGCAATAGAGTTACACATTGATCAGGGGGCCAACTTTGAGTCCAACCTTATGAGGAAAACCTGGGGCGACTTGGAATGCACAAGATGTGCATGACAGCTCCTCACCCACAGTCAAACGCCATGGTTGTGTGGTTCATTAAGACCCTAGAAGAACATTTGAGGAAGGTTGTGGCTAATTGCCAGAGAGACTGGGCTGTAAGAGTGCCACTTTTCTTGCTGGCCTACTGCTCTTCAACCCACAACACACAGGTTGACACCAGCCAAATTGGTCTTTGGCAGAGAGCTGCAACTACCATGTAACCTGATGTTCGAGAGTCCTCCTGGGGTAGAACAGACAGCAATTGACTACATGGAGCATCTCATAGACTGACTTCATGACATGCATGAGATGGCCCATCAAACATCCAGATAGCGAGTGATCAGATGAAGACCCCTTATGCCTGGCAGGCTAACAGCCGATGTTTCCAGTAAGGTGATGTGGTGTAGCTATAATACCCTACCTTGTTCAAGGGACGTTGCCCTAAGCTTCAACAATCATGGCAAGGGCAGTACCTTGTAATTAAGAGGACAAATGATGCTGTTTGCGCATCCAGAGGCTACCCCAAGGAAAGGAACTGACAGTACATTTGGATCATCTAGCCCCTATAATAGCGCTGGTCGGGACGACCAGCTCTGAGGAGGAAGCGGTGTGACAGTGCTGTCTTCCTTCGGAGTGATTCTTAGTTCGCCATGTTAGGAGTCATTGCAACAGATGCGTAAACAACAGGAAGAGCGACACGACGGTGGAACCTTCAGGAATACGACTCTCAAAGCTTCGGCTTCCAGAAGCTCCCAGGAAGTTCGTGACGTTATTTTCTAGCTATAAAAAGGAGGAAGAATTGCATTGCGGTTGTTGTGTTGTGAATTGTACAAAGTAGTGAATGACTGGAATATTAATGAATTGTACTGAATGACTGGAATGTTAGCGCGCAGTGGTGCGTAAAATGTAAATGATATTTTATTTATGGATGCTCTTTAACTGCTGTGGTTCTCAGCGTCCCATTCTATACTAGGCGTGAAAGACCGCTTAATTTTGCTCAGAGGCCTCTCTATCAGGCTTGAAGTTGTTTTACGTGCCGTAAATCTACGACACGGGACCAACGGCCTTACTTCCCTTCCGAAGGAAGCCATACTAAGGATTGTTACGCCCGAAAAAAACCCATTGCCCTCCGCCGGGTTTGAACCCGCGACCTTGGGTATATGAAGTCAGCATGGTAACCATTACACCACGGAGGGCGATGCAGTGGTGCGTGAGCCATGGATGGGATGTAGCCATATACTGCTTATGCGTCGAAACGTCCTGCGAATTATTTTCAGCAATGCAACCTGGCCCTAAAGGCCGGAATCAGAAGGTAAAACCTATGAAAGGAAATTATGGACAGAGAATTCATGATAGAAGGGAAACCACCGTAGCATTCGTCTACCGACCCAGAAAATCCAAGGAAAAATAATCAGAATTTCCGGCCCGACTGGAGTCGAACACGGCACCTCCCGAATGCGAGTCACTCGTTAGTGCGGATTAGAATTAGGATTAACTCTCAAACGGATATCTAGTCACAGGAGCAGGCCCTAGGAGCCCTTTGCGACTTACGTAACCCCAGAGAGGGAAGCTTGAGGGCAGAGACCAAAGTAACTAGATCTAGTTGAGGGGGGGCCACGGAATGGTCGGGGTCCCTAATGGTTCCAGATTGAACGCCACCGACGTTGTCCGGGTCCAGTCCGCAAGCTACAGATAAGAAAAAATATACAGGAAATTAATGAACCTCCCAGCATTCGCCTGGTGACTCGAGGAAACGGTGGGTCAGGAAAGTCGGCCGCGGAAATCGAGTCCCTCGTTCCGCGGAATCATCTCGGTTATTCATAGCGTTACACTATTAAATTTAAATACAACTAGTTATTTATCACAGTTGGGCTACATTATTAAATCAAATTGATATACATATTTTAGCTTCATACCTTTTTATATATATCTCAAAATGAAGAAAATAATACTTTTCGCAAATCTGAAGCACAAACATATCAGTAGGGAATTACTAGAAGTAGTTGTTGGTAGTAGGTGTCTTGAGTGGTAATCGTGGTAGTTAATGTTTCTGCAATAAAATTGATAGCTTTGATAACGCTTAATGCGAACCCACGCCTGCGTAAGAATTGTATTGGCATTTTCACCTTGTTTGTAGTTACACGTGTACTTCTTACTCATTCTTGGAGCGACGTGTGTGTTTTTTTCTCACCACCAAATGTTACAACATTCGGCAATATTTAGCTGTTATTTGAAAGTGGACGGTCCTTTGCTCATACCGCAGTGGATTTCAATATATCGGTGGAAATGTATTAAACAAACTTTCGCGAAATCAGAGGCGGTATACAACGCATGGGTTAAAGTATTCGGAAGTGGACTTTCTTGCATGTTTCATGAGAACATTAGCAAGGGGGTAAAATGATGGAGAAACAATATTCAAGGAAAACAGGACCTCAACGAGGTAGAAAGTCAAGTAAGAAAACAAGTAAGTAATATATAAATAAGCTGCGTTAAATTAATTAAGTCTGAATAATTTAACCTGAATCCAAAGATGAGAATTACGAAGTTATTCACTTGTTTCCATATCTATGATTGGTGCAGTGGCGGCTCATGGCCTTAACACAGGTGAAACCAGTGGCGGCCAGTCGGTAAATTGTTGGTTGTTGCACGTGTAATAATGGTTGATGATGTTTAATGACGCTTTAGATTGTAAGGCTTATAACAAAATCGCTTTTAAGTAGTTATGATAAGAGGGAGCTGGCGCAGGGTCTAATGCGCATACGTGGGAAAGATGGGGAATGCAAAGAGCCATGCTAGGGGCTCAGAGTATTGGATGTATTTTTCACTCCTTTGGGGATCATTTGCTTTTTTGACACTCAGTTTCCCCAAAATTCTGACATGTGTTAACGATTTTTTGCAACGGAGAATAATATTTGAGAACCTTTATACATTATTTTTGCAGTGATTTGCTCTGATTTTCGAGTGCTTGCAGATCATTTATAACACTTTTGAAGGCTATTTGAGTGCTAGGACAATTGTTTCAAATGCTTTTAATGCCATTTCATGCTATTTAAAGGGTGCTTAGAACTCTAGCAGGCATTTTAGCTCTTTTTCAACTCATTTCACGCTATTGGGAGGGGGAGTATTTCGGTATCTAAAACAGGCATTTTAACTCTTTTATCAGATATTTTGCTCAATTTTACAATATTTTCAAATGTTTTACTCATGTTTTACTCATGTAGCCTAACCCCCTTCCTTCCAAATGACGTGAAGTGAGTTGAAAAGGAGCTAAAATGTCTGATGTATACCTGAAACTAGCTGTACTAGAGTTTTAAACACCTTCCAAATAGCATGAAGTGCTATTAAAAATATTTAAAACAAGCTTTCGAGCTCATAAATAAGTTTCAAAAATGTTATGAATGATCTGCAAGCACTCGAAAAGCAGAACAAACCACTGCAAAAATAATGTAAAAAGATTCTCAAACATCAACCCTCCAATTGCGAAACATCGTTAAAACATGTCAGAATTCTGGAGAAACGACAGAAATGAGCGTAATGCAAAGCAAATGAGCTTAACAGGATCCCCAAAGGTGTGAAAAATACATGCAATACTCTGAGCCCAGGTTAGGTTCCCCCTCCTTAGCATGGCTCTTTGAATTTCCTATCTTTCCCATGTATGCGCATTAGTCCCATGGCCAGCTCTCACTTATCTTAACTACTTTGATAAGCAGGAATTTTGATCAAATTCCTCAAGAACTAGGAGTTAGCGTGGTAACCATTCAGCCAGGAGACTGAACTATTACATTAATCTACAATGTGAGATTGCACATTTAAATCATAAATACCGCTGACCAGTTGCATTGTCTGTCTGCCTGCCTAAGCCTGCATCTAGATGGATTAATGTGGAATCGACTGTATTGTTGCGTTCAGGCGAGGCAGTTCGATCCAATTACATTATTGTTGTTCTTGGTAACTTACATTTTCTGTTGTAGATGTTATTGACGAGACGTAGCGCATAAGGTGCATTTTCTTTGGATGTCCCTCCATTCGTAGTTTTTAAACACCTTAAATCCTTCGCAGTCTACTCACAGGTAATTTGTGTATCCCATGCTGCGACATTAGCTACGGCACCGAAGGTCGAGAAGAAACTTAGTGCGGGAGAAGAGGAATGGAGGTAGAAATATATGCTCCCTAAGATGTATTTTGCGAAATGGATAGGGTAAAATGAGGCTTTAGAAAATTATCCATCTCCAGGAATGTTCTAAGAATTGCGCACCGTATGTCCTGGTGAATTGGGCGAAACTTCATGTTTTCGAATGGAACACTGGAGGCATGGTTGTAAAGCATGTACTTGTAGAATGCCATAATTTGAAATTGCACGTCCATTTCTTCTTTCTTTTTATAAGACACGATTTAGGTAACGATGCGGTTCAAGTTATGCAACGTGTTCCACTCTTGGAGGGAGAGCGTGACGAACTTGCCTTGTAGGTGCGTGAAGGCAATTTTTAGGTTTCCGAACGCATTCTTAAACTGGATGGTGATGTTGCTGAATTGGTATTCTTGTAGGAGGCACCATGGGTCATATACACGTCGGTGAATAATATTTATGTCTTCGACGAGTTTCTACCACTGTGTGGAACCCAGCACTACTGTGTTGCCTTATCCGCATTTGGCAATGGTGACCACCAGCTGATGCTGACGGGGTGCTGCGCGTGCTCGTCATCGGTGATGTGAAGTTTTCTCTTTGATCGCGGCGTTTTTTTTTTTTGTTTTTTGTTTTTTTACTGATGGGGTTTTATGGTCCACGACACTGTCACACAGAGACATACAGGACCAATGCTAGCGTTATGCACGGACAGAAAACAAGAGGAAGAGAGAGAGAGAGAGAGAGAGAGAGAGAGAGAGAGAGAGAGAGAGAGAGAGAAAGTCAAAGAGGGATTTGAGCTTACCTAGGTGGCGTGGCTTCCCGGATATGCTACATAACTTACTGTGGCGAGCGATTCAGATTCAGATTTTTTTATTTGAAATGAGGCCTGGTGCCGGTACATTTGGGCCCGGCTTACAGGCTTAAATTGTCATGAAATTATAATTTATGTATTCATACAGATAGCCTTTTGGGCTTGCTACAACCCATTCAGTGACCGGCTTTAGATCACCGAGAACAGTTGAGTTCAGTATGTTTTATTGTTGTTTTGATTGACCAACAGATTTTTTTTCTATTTATATACATATGTGCACATGGCCATGCGAAGCACGTCCCATTAGGCACGCTCACTTACACTCACATACATGCGCACAAGCACACACACACGCATTCCACTTACACACGATACTATACAAATATACACTTCACTATTTACACTATGTACATTTCCGCTGAGCGGCAGCTAGGAAATTAGGTTTTGTTTGGCGGCCTCTGACGTAGTTGTGGTTGGCCTGGGACCGTTGGAATGGGCTGGGCGCCGTGTGAGGTGTTTAAGTTAAAACATCCGGATCCTGGAATGTTTCCGGTGTTTTGGTTCGCCGGTGCCTATGTGCGAGATGAGCTCGTTTTTGTGGTTTCTAATGCGTGCCCAGACTGCTGTCCCACGTTTGTGTATGGATTCAAGGATGGTGGGCATTAGGCTTTATTGGTGGATCATGGTGTTGGGAGTTAGAAAAGGGGCGCGAAGAATCTTTCTGAGGGAGAGGGTTTGTATGGTTTGGGGGTGGCGTAAGGCGTTTTTGGAAGCGTTGGCCCAGGCCACGCAAGCGTACAGGACCACTGACAGTATGAATGCTTTGTACAAGATAAGTTTTTACATGCAGTTTTTTACTGCGAAAAATGGGGGCGCATAACTTTAACCGCTGTCGCCCTTTGTGGCGGCATTTTTAATGAGGGTGGTCCACCGCATTTTGCGGTCCATGGTGACGCCTAGGTATTTCACTTGCTGACGACAGTGCAGTCTTTGACCACCGACCGTCAGGTCCATTGCCGGAGATTTGAGCCGCTGGGAAAAATAGATTAGCTGGCATTTGGTTGCGCTAATTTCTACTTTCCAGTCGTGGAGCCATGACCGGAAGCGGTCAACATACCGCTGCATTTCTAAAATACCAAAACCAGGATTTTTGTGGTGATTGTAGATGGCAGTGTCGTCAGCATACATGGCCACCTTGCATCTGGCGTCCACGGGGAAATCATTGGTGAATAGTATATACAAAAGAGGGGACATTAGTGCCCCTTGTGGCACGCCAGCCTGCATAACACGCTCCCGAGAGGAAGCGCGACCCACTTGGACGTAGAAAAAATGGAAATGGCGTGTTATTTATGGACGCTCTTTAACTGCTTTGGTTCTCAGCGTCCCATTCTAAATTGGGCGTGAAAGATCGCTTAATTTTGCTCAGAGGCCTCTCTTATCAGGCTTGAGGTTCTTTTACGTGCCGTAAATCTACGACACGGGACCCACGGCTTTACTTCCCTTCCGAAGGAAGCCATGCTAAGGATTTTTACGCCCGAAAAAATCCATCGTCCTCCGCCGGGTTTGAACCCGCGACCTTGGGTATATGAAGTTAGCATGGCAACTATTACACCACGGAGGGCGACACTTGGACGTAGAAGCGGCGGCTTTCTAGAAAACTGTGCAGTAAAAACATGAACTTTTGGAGGCCGGGAAAGTTGCGGTGCAATTTATAGATGAGGCCATTGTGCCAGCACCGGTCGAAAGCGGCTTCTACGTCCAGAAATAGCGCCAACGGCGAAGCCCCATTGTTAAATTGCTCGGTGACGTCATCAGCTAATCTAAGCAATTGCAATTCTGTGGAATTACTTTTTCTAAAACCAAACTGAGATTTTCACAATACATCCATCTCCGAAACTGGTTTTTGGAGTCGACCAAGAATAAGTTTTTCGAGCAATTTTCCAATAGTAGACAAGAGACTAATGGGGCGATACTTTTGAGGTTGCCTGGTGCTTCTCCCTTGCTTTGGGAGCATAATTATCTTGGCTAGTTTCTAAGTTGCGGGGAAATGGTTGAGCCTCAAGCAGGCGTTAAATATCTTGGTTAGCTGCACCAGGGCTTTTCTCGGGAGATGTTTGAGTTCCTCATTAGTCACTTTGTCCGGACCGGCGGCTTTCCCATTAGGCAATTTCCTAATGAGCTTGTACACTTCCTGCGGTGTAATGTGTTTTATGTTTTGCTCATGCTTCTGCGCCACCCAGTTTTGTACCCAAGTCTCCACCTCCTCTTCCTGGATGGGGTTTGTCGTGGGGTTTTCTGTGAACCTGTCTTTGAGACAGTCGGCGAACACCTCGGCTTTCTACTCTGAGGAGAAGTGCAGGCCGAGTTGAGTGTGCAACGCCTCAGAGCCGGTGTTGACACTAGAGGAGACTTTAAATGTCCTTAATAATTTCTACAAAGAATGGTCCAGATGTGTGGTACTCAGCATTCTGTTTTCCCGCTGCTCAATTTTGTTAACTTGAATTTGATGCCGAATGACCTTGCGTAACTATTTTGCTAGCATTTTGTATTCGGGCTGACGGGTGCAACGCCAAAGTCTCGTCAAGCGGCGCCTCCTAGCAATGAGAAGCTCCACCTCGGGGTACGTGCAAAAACTGGGTGGACTACTGTTGTGCGTGGTAGCATTTCTTTTGGCCGTGCGCAGCGAAGCAGTAAAGTTTTCAATGGCGGCGTCAATGTCTGCTTCGCTGTAGTATGATAGTTTGCGCCATCCGGTGCATTTGTGTGGAGAAGACATCCCAGCCTGTCTCCGCCCGTTTATGTGGGCCAGTTGCGCCCGCTGTGATAGCGCCGCAAATGACAAAATGCACGGGCAGATGGTCGGAGTCCAAACTGTGATACACTGTGAAATGCTGTGAAAGTGCCGCATTTTTTGAAATCACGAAATCCAAAATATCGGGGTCGTAGTGCCCCGATCTGTGCCAAAAAGTGGGTTCTGGGGGGAAGTGGGCCTCGATGTCATCATTGTCAGTTATAAGTTCAACCAGGAGATTTCCAGCCGCGTTTGCTCGACGTGATTTTTTTTTTTTTTTTTTTTGGTAGTGTTTAACGCCCGCTTTAACTACTAATGGCACCGCAGGCGGTGACACTGATGATCCATGAATGATGATGGAGCACCGGTGGAATGCGATGGCGGGGGAAACCGGAGTACCCGGAGAAAACCCGCCCCAGCGCCGTTTTGTCCACCACAAATCTCACATGCGGTCGCTTGGGATCGAACCCCGACCGTCTAGGTGAGAGTCCAGTGGTCTAACCACTCGGCCACGGCGCGGCCCTCTCGACGTGAATGCCACCATGGGTGCCGATCATTGAAATCTCCTGCAATTATAACGTGCTCCTCCAGGTTGAGGATTTTCTCGAGATCTTGTATAAAATTCGGGGAATCGGGGGGCCGATAGAGTGCAACCAGCATCACCGTGCATTTGTTAATACGAGTTTTGAGAGCCGTACACTCTGATGCTGCCAATGGTGGAAGCGTAACAGGAGCATGAACAATTGTGTTTTTTAATAAAATAGCCAACTGAGTCTGTCAGTCCGAAAAAGTTGGTAACCACTGAGCTTGAAAGTGTGCCCTGGTTTTAATTTAGTTTCGCAAATGAATGCGATATCAATTTTGTTACGCCGCAGGTAGTTTTCAAGTTCATGCTGCTGCCTGTAGGTGCCGTCTGCATTCCACAGGAGCGCGCGATTTAAAGATATACCTCCCCTTACATGAGCCATTTATTCGAAGAGGTTGGATAAAAGGCATATGATGGTGTCGATTTTCTCCCAGGTGCCCGTGCAGCTTTTAAATTTAGCAATGAAGGGCTGCACCTTCGGCAAAAGTGCTGGCAAATCAAAAGATTTAAAGAAATTCAGTAGGTCCTTTAGACCACTCAGATCGCCAGAGGGCGCCTGAGTGGGGGTGACATCTGGAGGCGGGCCATTGGGTGGTGGCATGGGTGCCGTTTGACCTCCTGTGGCGCCTGCGAATGAGATACCAGCTTTAACCAGGGCCGGGTTCAGAATGGGGGTTGGCCCTGGAGGGGCACTGGGAGCTGTCCTTGCCATGGCTGCCAGTTGACGGCGGTGGCGTTTGTTTCTAAACGTCTCACACCCTCTGTAACTGGCAGCATGTGTTTCCCCGCAGTTTGCACACCGGGGTTCGAAGGCATCTTGTGCCTTTTTTGGGCAGTCAGCCAGACGGTGGACGCCACTGCAGAGGACGCACCGGGAGGTCATGTTACACATTTTAAAAGTGTGCCCTTGCTGTTGACAATTGTTTATTGGTTTTGAGGACCTCCACGGTGACCATCATATGGCACACCTCTCTTTCCTGCAATAGCAGTTGATTTCTTGTGGTCCTGTCAAGACTTACCTGGAAATTTGGCAGAGGTCGGCCTCGGGACTGCATTTGACGCACCTGGACGCCGGTGTAGCTTTTCTCAACGAGGTTTTCACGGGCGAAGTCCTCCTCCAGGTCCTCGGGAAGCCGGTTGATGACGAACCGGAGTGGTTGCTCGCTCCGGGGGGTGAAGCTGAAATTTTCAATCCCTGCGTCCTTCAGGCGTTTCATCGTGGGGATGGCATCTTGTTTCCTCTGGAGGAACAGCTTGAGGCAGTGGCGTGTGGTCTGTAATTTGAAAGAACCCACCGGGAGGGAGTTCCGGAGAATGTGAAGAGCTTTCGTTGTGTGCCGGCTGTCCGGGATGATTATCCGCGGTGGCTTCTGATCTGCGGGAGCTGATATGGCGTATGTGGAAGGGGGATCATTGGAGGAGGAGGGAAAAAATAAATGGCGTGTTATTTATGGACGCTCTTTAACTGCTGTGGTTCTCAGCGTCCCATTCTAAATTGGGCGTGAAAGACCGCTTAATTTTGCTCAGAGGCCTCTCTATCAGGCTTGAGGTTCTTTTACGTGCCGTAAATCTACGACACGGGACCCACGGCTTTACTTCCCTTCCGAAGGAAGCCATGCTAAGGATTTTTACACCCGAAAAAATCCATCGTCCTCCGCCGGGTTTGAACCCGCGACCTTGGGTATATGAAGTCAGCATGGTAACCATTACACCACGGAGGGCGACTGAGGAGGAGGGAGCAGCAGTAGTTGCTGAGGAGGAGGAGGAAGGATCAATTGTTTTGGAGTTGGAGGGTGCCTTGGTTCTGGAGATGGAGGGGGAAAGAGTTTTGGTGGTGGACGGTGGGAAAGATTTGGAGGTGGAGGGCAACGGGTTTTGACGTTGGCGTCTCGGGTCAGCTGGGTGTGGGCTCCGTCGGAGCTGTGGAGGTTGCTTTGGGCTTTCTGTTCCATCATCCTCTGTGTCCTTTGCTGTTGCAAGCGCGGAGAAGCGGTTGCTGGTGGGCATTGGGGTGTGATGGACATGTTTATTCTTATTTTTCTTTTTTGCCCAACGGTGTCCCGGGGAGCTCGGATTCGGAGGCACTGCTGTGGGTGTCACTGCCATGGAGAGGGCGCTTGCGAGCAGTGGCAGTGCAACAGCCCCCCTCGTCCATCTGCACAAGCTCGCGTTTCCTCTGTGCGTGGTTTAAGTAACACAGCGCGAGGGCGTTGGTAAGTGTTTGATTTGAATTCCAGGTTCCATAATCATGAGACTATTCTGGTAGAACGTGATTTGCTCCTGAATAGCTGCAACCTCTCGTTGTAGTCGTTTGAATTCACGCTCCCTTGCTCTTTCTTTCTTCTCGTTCGTATCCATTTCAGCTGGTTGCTGGCTGGCTAATTTGGGCGGCGGCGGCATCTGGCCATAGTTGGCGGCAGCAGCCGCTATAAGAGAGGGCGGCGGTCCGTCGCCTTCAGCATTTTCTGGGCCGGCCTGTGCCAGGGCTGTGGTAACAGCTGATGTCTCAGCAGACGCCATAGTACTTCGTAACGGTCAACGCTCCACAGCTGCAAGGCCTGCTGGGACCTCTGGCTTGGCTTGGGGACGCGCAGAGTGCGTGCAACAGCGGCACACGGCAGCGCGTTCCTCTCTTGAAGGATATTGTTATAACAGTCATACATACACTGAGCAGGACCCACTTCACCAAAAGAAAATACACCAACGCCAATTTAATTCACTGAATCAGAATAGACACTATAAACACTGGTTTCACTTTCACATATTCACAAGTATTTCAATTTAATATTTACATGTTTATGTCTACACGAATCATTCGCGATAGGCACACATAAACACTCCGACGATGGTTTCCAAACACTGTTGAATAGGAGTGAATAAATATATAAATAAGCACTTAAATGAACTTAACCAACAAGGAAAAAATCAGATTATAGTAAACGTGTGCATTACAGATGGAGCCGTGTAAACCAAACGACAGCCTATCAGTCCAATCTGAGCTGGCGAGTGATGGCGTAGCGGGGGTCTTTTTATATTGGCAGGAATGTGTTCTGAAAGTACAGGTAAACGAAAATGAAACCTGTGAGGTCTCCTGAATAGTGTGGACAGTATACACACGCACACATACTTACCTGCAACGATTGAAAGTCTGGTAGGCGTTAGAGCACTTTGTATGGCACACGTCCGTGTAGGTTTGCGATTGACGTCATCGTTATAAGCATAATGGTTGACGCGAAATTTGGAAAAGAACGAATACTTAGTTAGACCGGAGCAACATTGGGCGAGGTAATCCATGATGTAATGACCGCAAATGGTGCTGTCATAACCCTGCAGCCTTCTGATTTTTGTGCTAGTTCGGTTTTAGCCCCTATGGCTAAGGGTAATTTTGGAACAGCATGCATTGCGGAAAGCCTATCGCAGGGGATAACGCTTAAGGGTGCGTTACACGAGACAAATTTTCAAAAGTTTAAATTTGCTTTTTTGCGGTTTATTGTTCAGAAGAGTGTTAACTAGCTTCCTGTCATTTCCCCCCCACAAGTAACTCTAATGCTTTGTTTTGGGCATTTAAAGTTTTGTAACCACATGGGGGAAGCAGAAAGGCTGTTAGAAAAACATGTATTTATTTGTGTTTACTTTTCCTTGTGTTGGTGTTTCTTTCAAAGAATTACTCAATAATGGGTCGTAGTGACAAGTGGTGGTAAAAAGCAAGAAAAGACAACAAAAAAAAAAAAAAAAAAAAAAAAAAAAAGGAGATTTCATGGCGTGATACCTAAACATGTGGGAAAAGAGGAGAAGACAGGTTTAGAGAGGATACAGAAAGGTAGATGAGAATTATGGTGCTGGACTACATTAGAACGTTATAAATCACGTTTGTACTTTACAGTTGAAGTGTTTTTGTTTTTGTTTTTTTTTTTTTGTTTTGCGATTTCCCGATATTTTTGTTAGCAGAATGTAGTTTTTCTCCTAATCTATTGTTCCATATACTATGATTTTTTCCTACTCAATGCTTTAGAAATGATTTGAATCCATTAGGTTTTTCATATCTGTCCTGAAGTATTTTCTAAAAAATAAATAATTTCAGAAATTATAAAAGCTTTTCTAAGAATTTAATATATGTAATGTTTATACAAACTAAATAAAGAAAGCAATAGATTCAAAGTTTACCTTTATGCTTCAGATACACATTAATAATAATAATAATAATAATAATAATAATGATGATGATGATGATGATGATGATAATAATAATAATAATAATAATAATAATAATAATAATAATAATAATAATAATAATAATAATAATAATAATAATAATAATAATAATAATAAGCAGCAAGTATTAAGTAGTTTTCCAGGAAAAGTACATCCGAGTAGCATAAACGCAGAATTTGTTATAAATACATACTAAAAAAGTAAATAATATATAGAATTTTGTGGATTCAAGGATATGAATGGAAAGAATATGGCAAATTTGACAAGTGTACTAATTTTGGTTAACATAGAGCGTATTTCATAGTCCCAGGAATTTTAATAAAATGTGAGTACTTCATATACTTACCACGTAACGCCTCCTTAAAAAATGAGACCACGTGGAGGGACATGTGGATAGAAAGCGGTGAAATTGGAAGGTGCTCATGATGTTAAAATAGATCTATTGGCGTATATTTTGAGCGTGAGATGTATTTCCGCTAGCACCAGAAGAATGACGGGATCTATCAGTTTATTGGAAAAACCGATGCTTATAGACACGGTTCCGTGGCGGTGGCCAGGTAAGAAACTCGCTAGCGCTCATGTCTGCAGTGGGATCGAAAGTCATTATCATGTACCCTTGTGGGTAGGTTTCTCTGGAGACGGAATGTCTTTCGTCTTTGAAATGAATACCTAGATCGTCCTGTAGGTTTTAAAGCATTACAAATAGTGCCCCTTTGTAAAGTCAGGTTGTAGAGGTTGAGAGGGAACAGACAGTTCCTTCACATACAGTTGAAAACGTTCATTTCAAAGTGTTTTAAATTGTACGGATTTGTGTTACAATGGCCGGAATGAGCTTTGTCAGTCACATGGCCACCACCACTCTTCGGGGAATTTGCCCTGTGAAGAAATCGCTAAACGGCATTGCTCTGGACTCTTGGGGTATGATGAGGAAATGAAAGCTGATATCCGTGAGATGGTACTTTGCGTTTCTGTTTGTGAGCCGGGCTTGGTACGCAAGCTTGACGGTTGCCGAGGGCCTTACGGATTTTAGACGCATCTTGGCAAACACGATGTCCCCTTAAAAGTGGCTACGTCAGATAAAACTAGGGAGAGGTAGAATTGAGCTTGGTGGTCATACTGACGTTGTTCAAAAGCAGCTTATCCTAAATAAACAGGTCAATGGACAGAGGATCGATGAGCTGTACGACATTGCCGCCTTTGGTAAAACGGTGACGTCACTGAAACCCCGCATTGGCGATATAAATGTCCACGGTGCCTGCCTATCCTTTCTCTAGAGGGAGGATTCTAGTTTGGTATTCATGGCGTCTTCGGAGTAACTGAGAAGTGTCTCGAGGTAGGTTCTATGGGGGTAACCAGTCTACGGCATGGAGACACATTTACCTGTTGAAATAGGGATTTTAAGTTGACCAAAGTGAAGTTAATTTTGTATTTTAGGGCCTCGCGTTTGTCATCGACAACGCGGACCATGAGTTCTAGTACGAAATACGTCAAGTTTAGCTAATCGTCCGCATTTCCGGAATAATGAAAGTAATGGGGGCATCTTTCGGTAACGTGTATTGAGGATTTACTTATAGGAACCGGCACTCCTCGATGTTCAACTGAACCGGGACCTCTTTAGAGAGTTCCAGTTCGGAACTCATGTGCATGGCTGCTTCTGCCATTACGAGAATATATCTTACACATTGCGCCTACCACTTTTAAGCTTCGACCGTTTGCTGTTTTAGCGTCTGGTGCGTTTTATTCTCTTGAGGCGGGTCATGCCCCAGATGAGCATGACATCAAAATGTTCGTTGGGCTTTCGCTTTAAATTAGACCCGGCCTCCTTGAATCTGTGTTTAAGTGCTTCCTGGGGTGCTGTTTCCGTAGCGGCCACATCGGAGAGCACGTGAGCACACACTTTTAGCGCCTCCTTTCTGACCAATTTGGATTCGCTCTTTAAAAAGGGCAGCACAAGAAGAGTCCTCCAAGGGTGGAAAACAACCCTTTTTGGTAGCCTTGCCCCTGAGAGATTGAAATTGCGATTATGGAACGTGCTACGCGCCTGATTGAGGTAGCACTGCGTCACGCCGTGCACGTCCATTATGGCTGCTTCGGCTGAAATGTGAGAACTACAGTACAGGAAAATTCGTCAGCGAATGGCAAAGAGACCGCCATAACCGTTCCTTAAATCTATATTCATCGACTTAAAGTCTTCTTAATCAAAGGTACCCAATTAGGGGGGGGGGGAGGTAGTCTTCTCATCGCTTATGTAAATGCTGTTACTTTATTTCCACGGCCACGCTCTCTATGACCTGCGCGAAGGTATCGCCCACGACTTGCGGCGTCTCTAGATTGCAATTGATGAACATTTCGTAAGGAAATCCCATAAACGTATCTAGGGTGTTTAGGACCTTTCTGAAGAATGACGTTGCTGTAGGATTCGAGCCTAGCATTTTTGCCATAGCAGGTATTAAGAACAAACTGTGGTCGAGATGTAGAGGTCCCGACATACCCTCTGTTTTTGAATCGTCTTTGCTTGGTTCTGTGACGCACCCTGCTACCCTGCCGATGACTTGCCTTTGTCTGGCTGCGAATCCTCGCCTTCTTGATCTTGCCGCATCGTCGGGTTTGTGTTTTGTGCCATATGACGAAGACGAAGGTTTTATGGGGCGAGAAGCGCCTCGGGTAGGTTTTTGCTGCCGCGAAACTGAGGGTTTAGGTTTCGGTTTTGCTTCGGCTTGGGTTTCTGGTAGGGTACATCGTTCAAAATGTCGTATTCGCTGCTCAAGTTCGGTCTATCCGTGCGCATATTTTCTACAAGCCCGTCGAATGGAATATAGAATAATTGTTCGCAAAGAGTGATGGCTTCGTTCACGCTTGTGCTCGTCGAAGAGGAAATGCCTTCGACTTGTAAATGCTCTATTATAACCGCGTTGACCAGGTTCACCATGTCCCTGGGATTGTGCGCGATACCTTTTGGCATTTCTAGGCCTAATTTGGAATGCGCAGGGAGGTGCGTCAAGGTTTTTTTTTATTATAAAAATACAGTTCCGGAGGCTTGTCAGGACTCCGGCCGTGTATTCCTTTTTTCTCCTTTTTTCCAGTTTCCTATATTACCTTAGTAGACCTTATTATTCTTGTTTTCCTTTTACATATACATACACAAACATAGACACATTTACAAACACAAAAACACCCATGCCCAAGGCGGAACTCGAACCCACGAACCTGTGCACCACGAAGCGCCAAAGCGAGACACTTTAGCGAGCGCGGCCACCGGGATCGGCAATAGGTTTACTTGGTTTCCGCCAGGCGGGCATCGTCACGCGAAACGTTATAATATTTAACCGGATACCTGACCTTTTGCACAGCGACTTCCCATTCCCCTGCAGAACGATTCTCTCGGGTAAGATGTTTGAAAATATTTACGTTGTGTTATCGGTAAAGTGGTCCATTGAAGCATTGCTGACGAGAATGAGGGAAAAAGGTTTCGTTTTAATCATGCCGAATCGATCGTAGATGCCAGGATCCACACGTTAAATTTGGCCGGGTATACCTTCCACTTTATCAAGACCTGCTTGTGGGTCCGCGACCTTTGATCTGTCGCCCTCCGTGGTGAAATGGTTACCATGCTAACTTCATATACCCAAGGTCGCGGGTTCAAACCCGGCGGAGGACGATGGATTTTTTCGGGCGTAAAAATCCTTAGCATAGCTTCCTTCGGAAGGGAAGTAAAGCCGTGGGTCCCGTGTCGTAGATTTACAGCACGTAAAAGAACCTCAAGCATGATAGAGAGGCCTCTGAGCAAAATTAAGCGATCTTTCACGCCCAGTATAGAATGGGACGCTGAGAACCGCAGCTGTTGAAGAGCGTCCATAAATAAGAAAAAACAAAAAACAAAAAAACAAAAAAACAAAAAAAAAAACAAAAACGCAAAGCCCTTTGATTTATAGGATGCGTTCAATCTTAAAAGTCCGGGGAAGAGCGACCTTTTGTAACTCTTCTGTGTAAAATATGCCGCCTAGGCTTCTTCGGCCTAATCCTTGAACTTTATATACCATGGGCTGACTGCGTAGCACTTCGGCTAACAGAAATATGTTGCCCATCCTAATTTGTTCATACCCCTTGTTCGTGTCTATTTCTTTCCTTTGAAGTTGCGCATGTAATCACCTACGGAATATATGGGCTTTCGGAAGACGCCAATTTCCGTAGATATTGTGTTACTCTTGTAAAATGTTATATTCGTTCACGTCCTTCGGCGCCATTCTTCTGAAGCTGTGATACGAATTATTGTACGACGAGTAGAGCCGGAAGCACCTCCATATACCTGTAACTGTTTTTGTGTGTAAAATATCTCATTTGGACTTTTAAGGCGCGGTTAAAGTGCTCCACGACGCTGGCTTTGACTTTATTTTTGGTAGTGTAATACCGCACGTTGTGTTTTTTAGAAATTCGCGAAAAGTTTTGTTCGTAAACTTCGTTCCCTTATACGTTTGGAGAACCCTATGAACGCGCTGAGAAAATATAGAGCGAAACGTCTGAGCAACTTGGAACCCAGCTTCGATTTTACAGTGACAGCCCGGACATATTTTGATAAGACATCTATGACGGCTAGAATATATACGTACTTTGTTATGTTCCTTCAGGCTATTCATTTTAGATCGGCTTCCCAAAGATCGTCCATATTGGTCACGTGATAATATGTGGTGGGAAACTACTGTCTCACCGGTTTGTGCAACGTGTAACTGTCCTGAGTTTCAAGGAAGGACTCAATGTTCGCATTTGACCCCCTCGTGGCCTTTCGAAGGTGTTTTACCGTATCCAAACCGGCATAGGTTCCGGTTTTGTGGTGCCACCTTGGCGCCTTCCATTTATTCATCCTTTTACTTGTACAAAGGTTGCCAGAGTCGTCTGCGAAAATAGTATTACGTGGAAGGCGATTTCAATTTCTTTTTGGGCGACAGAGGGTTCACATTTTTAGTTTTGCGAAGCGAGAGGGGATTGATCTTTATGGTTTTGGGTTCCACTTCTTTGTTTTTTGCTAAGGAAGGGGTTTCTTCTTTTTCTCCAGCGGAACTCGTTTGTCGACCAACCTTCTTCAAGACGCTTCATATCTCTTTAAGTGAATCAAGCACTTTTTCAGTAGTTGCACATGACCTCTGCACACATTGAGCATACATTCGCAAATGGCCGATGTGAGATTACCATCGGCATTTTTAAAAAACTGTTTACGCAGAGGGGTGTTCGCCTTCGCCAAAACCAACAAATTACCGTGCTGTCTCACTATGCGAGGACTCCTCAATTTGGCTATGCTTAACCTGCCTCTAGCCATGTTTGTGTGATAATGACGCCCGCGTTCAAAATGAAGGATTATATAAAATCAGCATCCTCAGCGGCGTACGATATCTTTTGAGCACGACCAGAGGAAATCGCGAAAAATTTAAACCTTCGCGGGGCGGCCATCGAACCTGGTAACTTTGTGTGTCAGCCTATAAAGCGAAATCACCCTATATATAGGAACAAAACGTTTTCCGCGGATACACCTTTATATGGTTGTTGAAGATAGTCATAAGTAAGTCGGTGTATAGGCAATAGGTTTACACACGGCGAGCGTCTTAAACGAAAAAAAGTTTTAATTGTGGGTTTGTTTAGAATCTACGTTCAAAGTTAGGTACGAAATATGACAGCCGGTTCGATACCTGTATCGCTTAGGCGTGTATTGAGTGCAATTCAGTACCAAATACCCGTGAAGGTCTTCCATAACCTTTTCGAAGCCTCCAGCAGAATCCTAGAGTTCCTCGTTTCGATCTGCTGGCACAGCCTTTCGATCTGCAACCTGTCTCTGTCGTTTTTGAAGACCACGATGTAGGTGGCATTCAGAGAAATGTTTCGACGTTTCTGCCCCTGTGAAAACACATTTTGAAGAACGTACACGACTCCAAAGTGTTTTCAATGAGGGTCTCTGCTGAAAAAAATTTGACACCCCGTACCTTCAAATTTTCGAGGATGACGAAATAGTTTTCGTCCACGGAGGCGAGATCCGGGATACCTGCATGCGCAACAGGCATCGCTTCGAGGTTTGGTGAATACTCAGGCGGGTCGCAGCACAGCACTTTCATGGGTCGCTTGACCAACATGTCTTTATCGTGGCGTATGAAGTGCTTCACAAAGGTCGATTTTCCGCACTACGCCGGACCCGTACGAGCATCGTGCTAGGAAACTCGAATTGTATAAGGTCGCGTGGTCCACGCATTCTGACGTCCAGGGAACTCGAGTTCGAAATGACTTTGACCGGTATTAAGTACCTCGTTTATGAGTACTCTTGTACCCGTCGGGATAAGAATCGAAGTCGCGGGCACGAAAACACTTGTCCATCCGCATACTAGACGTCTTCGAGCTCGCTTCGGTGGCCACCATTCATGAAGGATTTCTCGATATCTGGGAGCCTGCTAGGATCACCGTGTTGTCATCGTTCTTGAGCACCATGTCGCGAATCACCTCAGCATTCTGCCGTTCTAGGTTGCCCGAATTCAGCATATCCCCTTCACTTTACACACCGAGAGAATCTTGTCTCTCTCCGGGCAATTTATTTCCAAACAGTCTCCTGGGTCCGGTGGAGGCGAACCGAGAATTATAGGAACCCCATTTATACTTTTTCAGCTCATCCGTTATGTCGCACAGGAGACATCTGACGGACGTCGTCTATTCTCCGGGGGCGGCGGTGGAGGCGACGGAGTCGGTGTCGAAGTAGCACACCTATTCTCCTAGCCGCTTCAAGTAGAAGTATAGCACGAGGCGCGCATGCGCCATAGTGTAAGCCGAAAGGACGGCATTGGCGGTGGGTTTCGTCCTTGGACCCTTACGCAATACTTCCAGACCACACACATAGTCTGCTCTGTCGCGGGCGCGTACGACTGTAGTTCCACGCCCAGGTCGTGGAGGTGCTTCAGTCGTACTGGTCCGGTCCATCAGCTCGCACGTGGCCAGGTTGTGGCACTGCCCCAGCTCACCCCAGAATCTGTTTAATTTGGGCTTGGGCAAACTCTCACCTGCCGGAGTTGTGCCCGATGGTCTGAGAGTATAAGAAGACGCCCTCGTGCTCGAAGAACTCCCTCACGTTGCGATCCCTTGCGGCAGTCGTATCTCAGTCCAAGGGACAGCCGGAGTCATTAGTCTTCATCTTCAGGAACCCTTTCATGTACTCCTTGAATATATCCTTGTCTTCGGTGACCCGGTCGTACTGCAATAAGTCGTACTCCTGGATCTCGTAGGTCAGAATCAACCGGTACCGGTCCTTCAAGGCCACCTTGATCTACTCGATGGTGGTACCGACAAGACTCATCGTCGTCCCCGTGATGGCATTCGGTCTAGTTTCCGTATCTGTGCAAGCGCGACATAACGGAAACTTCAGCTTGCCGCCGATGCGCGCTGGCAGCAGCGAGTGATGCAGGCCTTGCGGCGGTAGAACCTCCCCCTTCAGCAGACCACCTCTCACGTCTTCCGAGTGCAGAAAGCGATCCACGAGAATCTTGGGGTGGCCCATGGTTTAGGCCTTGGTTATATTTATGTATGAGTATAGGCTACGCACGTCGTAACAGAAGATCTTCCTGTCCCTCTTCCTAGCAGTACGTCTGTGTACAACCTGTTGGACCTCCACAAAAGGTGTCTCTGGTGTTCAGGGGTTTTGGCACAGGAAAGTGCTGGCATGGCGCTCGAGGTCCTTGTTCTCCTTCACCATGGCGTTCAGCTCGCACTCCCACATCTCCACCACGGTGTAGCCGGCAGCCCTAATCTTTTGGATGACCTCGGTGCTGTCTAATCTAGAGGTCATGGTTTCGTTTCCCGAGCTGTACATCGCCTCATGGCGCTTGTGAAAGCATCGCCTGCAACCGTGGTATAAAAAGCCTTGGAAGACGTAAACGTATTTCATATCGCCTTCTTCTCCGTACCTGTCCACTTCATGGCTTACAATTTTAACTTCGCGCTCTCTCATAGCATGCTAAATCGTCACCCGTTGTTTTAATTCTAACCAAGTCAGTGATATGCACGCTACGCGCAACTGCCTCTCCGTTAAGCGGTATCCTTCGATGGGCAAGAGGGCACTTTTTTTCGACGGCATGAATCGCACATGCAGGCCTTCCCGATGGTGGCACATTCTCTCAACGGGTCTATTCTGTTCTGGTCTAAGAATTGCCTGAATGCCTGATTCAGCAAAAATACGTCCATTTTGCAATACGTCACAACTTCCGCCTTCATATCGAAGAAATGTTGGGAGGTCGTCTTTTCTTCCTGCTACTGCTCGAAGGTTCTTCGAGCCTCTACCGACAAGCTCTCTGGGCAGTAACACGTTTAATCGGGAATCAAACCCACGTAGTGCTCGTTTTCCTTGATCTTGAACAAATAAGGAAAATAGCCTTTGCATTCCTTGAATTCGAACGCTCTTGGAAAGGCGAGATAGCGGCATCGGTGTAAAATTAAGCGAGTTCAGAAATGTGACGCCACCATACTTCATCCGGTAGATCCTGCTGCCGTACATGATCGGTTCCGACGTCTAGTTTAAATGGTCCAGCATGTACGAATACTTTAATAAAATTTTCGCTTCGTAGGCAATAAGTTTATGGGCCACCACGACTACGACCCAGGCTTCGAACCTCGCCTTTGTCATGTGTTGAAACAATTGTTTCACTGGATTGTCTATAAACATCCATTCTTTTTGGCCATACTGTGTACAATACGGCATATTGTGACGTTCGTCTATACAAAGCGGACAGGCTTGGTACAGCACGCACAAGTTCGGCACATGCTCGTACGTTTGCTATTTAGCAGCATAAGCAGTGTCTTGTGTACATTTAAAATCGATAAACAAATACGTATCGTTGTCTTTTCTTTGCTGAAACGAACGGCTGCATGTAGTACATGAGCCCTAGTCATTCACGTGTGTCTTGCAATGGCTTTACAGCTTCTCTCCGCACTGTTGAGCCGTTTTTCTATGTCTCAAATTCACCAGCCTAGTGCAAGACACACACACTTTCTCGACGTTGCACACGGACAGCGCTTTGAGATGAAAAGGTCCTTTCTTTGCGTAGTTCGCAAAACATGAGGGCTCCTTAAAGTCACGATTGTAGGCACCACAATGTATGTAAGCTGTATATCACTTATCGCATTGCTGGTGACATTTTGCACAATTTTCGTCACACCTATGTAATTCTTTTTGTGCGAAAAAGGCAATCACATTAGCGGCAATACCACTTGCATATAAAGGCCTGGTGAAAGTTAACGATAATACTAAAATGTTCGTCGTGGCACACGAAGTCAATGTGTTTCATCGCATTTCTTTTCGGTGATGCGTACAAGTTCTTGCCCGTATGATCTCCAAAAGTAGTGACGGCGCAATCCTTTAACGGACGTAAAAACGTCTTGCGTCATCTATGGCAAATCTGTCCTTCAATTGACCTACACCGTGGTCAAGTGCTACGGCCTTATGTTTTTGCATGTATTAATGTGCCTCATTGTTTTGTAATGACATCACCATCCGCCTTAGCTTTGCTTATAACGATGGATATAGGTAAGCACAAATGACTTTGTTATTTATTTCCATAAACCCCCTTATTTCCATAACAAGCACTACACGATTTTATAACAAGACCGTGACACCTCCTCGATCCAAAGGTTACCTAAAGTGGCCCTCCTAACAAAACCTGTTGATTGCTTACATACCGCTTCCACAAAAGCCTCAGGATCGACTTGATTAATGCGCCTAACGCCCATATTGAAGGTTTTGGCGGGCTCCGCGTCTTCCAATATTGATGGTCCTAAGTAACTTATTTCGTTGTCCAGTAGGTTCTGTTTAACAAAATTTAAACCTCTTTAAACATTTCGATGATCCATTGCTCCGGGTTTGCATTTCTGTGTCCCGGGTTCACAATAATTTCGGTTTCTGCGTAACCCGAAATCAGCCTTTTCATTCTTCTTTCCCTATGCGCTATAATTTCGAACCTGGGCTGCAAGGCTAGGCATTGACTTACATCAGCTTCCGACTTCATTCTGCGAACTAGTGTTTTTTTTTTTCCATAAAATAATGCCTAATATTTTCAATACCCGCTTGCAAAGTGCTCTTTTACGCTGCCTCCTTTATACCTTATATAACAACGTATAGTACTTTCTTAAACCAATACATACGCTTGAACATGTACTGCGTAAATCAAATTTATTTTACTAACAATAATAATTTGTTCGCGACGCATGAAGTGTTATAGATGTTGGGACTCTAAAACGTATCATTATTGTCCAGAACACTTTCGCAACCAATTCTCACTTTTTAACGGGATTAGCTGCTTTAATAGGTTTCGTCTTAGCCATTTATTTGTGACGTCGACGACTAGCATTCGTAAAGTAATGTCCCTTTATCAAACTTCATACTCCACGCTGTTCAACGCGGGCTGCAGTAAAGACCCATTCTCCACTCAACCATGCTACAAATTCTTTTGATCAAATATGCTCGCCGCGACACAGGGTTCATTTCTCCTATGTCTTTAGCGGTCATTAAAATCTCTACAAATACCTAAATGACTGGATGTCCACAGGAAACCTTACAATTTATATGTTAAACACAGTCCCCTTTTCAAGGAAGAATGTTGTATTCAGCTTTTCTAACACGTACAATCATATAACATTCTCTCTTGCGGATTCTAGATAAGAATGAAAATAATCATCACATGTGTATCAAGATTTTCCCAAATTAAAACCATCACCACAAAAAATTATAAAAATAATAAAATGGGAAACCAAACCCGTAGGCATTTAAACAACAACACTCAAATTAAAAGAAAATGGGAAATATAAACTTGCCCATACACTCGGGAATTTAAACTGAATGTACTTCAGTAGTTCACTGGCTTCTAAGCCTTTAACTCCTATCGACTCTAATTTTGAAGTTATGTTAGTACAGAGCACTTCCTAAATAGAAACATGAATTATGTTTCCATATGTAGCCGATATTACACTATAAATTTCCCGGTCTCGCGCTCCACACTTTCACTGCACTTTTCCAGCGAGACTTGGCCAGGGACATTGAACAGAAACATGTACTTCCCACCTTGTAATTTGTAGCTGTCCGATGTTCGAAACCCTCATCAAAATCTCGAAAACCCATGTCAACCTCCTGGCGATTCCCATTATGGCGGCTGCAGAAGATCCGCGCAGCGTGCCTTCTCGTAGCCTTCCCGGGACGCCGCTTACCAAGGAAAAATTCCGGGTTGAAGAATCGCCCATTCAGCTCCAAAATATCCCATCTATTACAACACCATATTCCGTTGATGAAACCATACGTGAATACCACTATGTTTCATAGCATTCCGACGGACAGCATGTCAAGGCACACTAACTCAAAATGGTTATACTTAACCATCTCGACGACGGGCTTCAGAAAATTTACCTTTGAACCGGTCATATGACACCAAGGAAGAAATACTTCGATCGAGAATGTCCCTTTCTCGTCGGTATTCAAGACGACTTACCCAAATTTGCGTAATGAATCTTTTTTTGATGAACATTACAATTAATCAATTAATACCAATAGAAGATTACTGTCTGTGACTGCTTATCGACGGCTATCACTCCTGCCTCACTCACACCATGTCCCTGAACCACATTAGCTGATTCTCCTACATCAGCCTTACTTCATGGCTGAACAAACCTTTCCTTTTCTCTCTCTCTCTCTCTCTCTCTCTCTCTCTCTCTCGAAGTTCGGGTGTCGACTCTCCCCTTCCGATCGTCTCTGTTTTACCAACTTTGCGCATCACGATCCTGGCGGCCTCCAGATTTACAACGGCTGCCTCTCACATGGCTAACTGCGGCATCTGTTGCAGGAAACTGATCCTCAAAATTGGTTGCAACGTTACAATTTCAGCGAGGTGCTTATCACTTCATGCTTTTAAAGGCCTGATTATCGCAACCGCAACTTCCGTCTGCGCACTCAGATAAATGCCTCATTAAAAAACCGGTTGGATTATCGCGCCGCAACTTCCCAAGTCTTAGTCTGGCACTTTTCCTGCGCACTTCCGGCCACACTACCGAACCAGCGCAACACCCGCAGTGATATCGGGAAAGCTATGCTACTGGCATCCACATAACTACATTTAAACATGTTCGTGCTAATGAGATTTCGGTTCACATAGACATTTCACTGGTACACGTGCCCTTTTTAGACCTTTAAACAGTGGCGGCCAAATGTGACGCACATCCCACTTCTGATTAACATTCTTTCTTAAACTTGCAACTTCCACTCGCTGGCTTCACACTGAGTCTTGATCTTCATTGCCATCAGCATTGAGGTACTACTTTTCTCAACAGTCACCGTCACGAAGGAACTTTTTTGGCCCCTTTAATGGGACGTGTTTACAGACGTTGCTAACTGAGCGACAGCAGTTCTACAGTCATCCTGAAGACGTTGTGCACTCTGTTTTAGATTTGCACAATGCCCATCTATAGCCCATTGCTCCTCCGCCACCAGCATTCGTCGCTCTATCGCCTAATGCGCAACCTCTACTAAATTTCGACGCCACTTGTCAACATCTTCAGCCGCAGCCACCAGCACCATACCTTCATCTAACGCTCAGGAGGAACCTTTGCAGCATTTCAACGACGCCTTTCTCCATCTACAGCCGCTCGCCTGTGGTGCATAAGTAGTAAAAACAGACGTTAAACACTATCAAAAATATCTACAGCCGCAGCTCGCTTCGCCCAACATCATCTACGTCGGCCGAAATTTTGGGTCCCAATCTAGTTTGTTACAAGTGCTTGCGAACTCAGAGCCTTAAGCAATCAGCACAAAAGCGGTGTTTTCTCTGCTGCCATTTGCCGTTTTCAGCTAATCGATTCTTTTTTGGATTGTCCTTATAGACCGAAGCTTTAGCGGCTCCCCAAAATAATCCGGAGGGGTAAGATCAGCAGACTGCGGAGGCCACAGACCCTTAGAAATTAGTCTTTGCTCAAAAAATTCCACTAACAGTCCCATGGATTTAGTTGATGTATGAGCAGTGGCATTATCTTGTTGAAAAAATGCACCGTTCACTTCATTTTCTTTTAGCTGTGAATTAAATGGAAAAAGAATATCCGAGCAATAAACATCTAAATTAATTGAGATATGGAAAAAAACTTGGAACAATAATTCGAGAGCGAGAGATCACACACCATACACAAATTTTCTCTGAATGTAAAGGGGTTTTCCTGAATTGCATTAGGATTTTCAGTAGACCATAATCGCGTATTCTGTGAATTTACGCATCCTGATAAGTGGAACCAAGCTTCACCAGTAAAACATGTCCTATTTAACACGGCAATTCCTAGGTGCAAAATAAACCTCTGAAACCATTCACAATACTGAACTCTTTCCCCGTAATCTGTGGGTTTTAACTCGTGGACAACTGATACCTTAAATGCAGGCCCGAATTTAGGACCTCTGACGCCCCTGGGCAGAAAAAGAAAAGTATTTGCTGCCCCCCCCCCCAAATTGCAATGCATATATTACTTAAGTTTTCACAACATAGAGAATGGTTTCACTAGTTTGGATACTTAAGTATGAGTGGCAAACACCATAAGTGAGTTTATTAAAATTTAAGTAGAAACAGCTTAATAGAAAGAGCTTACACTAAAGAGGCATCACCCCATATTAGATGTCAAAACATGTACTGTTTAAATAACAAGTGGCTTCCTCCATAGTCTGTCATTTGCAAACTAGTTTATGAGTTCGTCATTATGTCACATTCAATTACAAGAACACCAAGATAACTAAGACGATCCTTCACTTGTGATGTTCTTAAATAATTATTTATGCGCCTTAGAGCAGAAAATGTTCTCTCAGTTGATCAGTTGGAAGCAGGAGTGCTCAAGTATATTTGTAGAGCTATATTTAAGTTTGGGTAAATACTGTCTAGACAGTTACCTTTTAACATCTTGCGCAACTGTGTAAGAGAGGCGATGCATTTTCATTCTTTTCTATGTAGCTTTTGAAGTGTAAGCATTCAAGTACAAATGCTGAATCTTCAAGATCCGAACTGTAGACTTTCTGAAGTCTGGATGATGCTTCCTGAATTTCAAGTGGACTAAGCATCTTCAGATTTGTCAGAAACATAAATGGTTCACTGAATTCCTTGTAGGAAGAAACTCTGTTGTGCTTCAATCAATTTATCCAGAATCAAAAGGAAAGACATCTGTAAGCCATCTGAATCATCATTTCCTTCAGAGTGTGAATCAGATTCATCAAAGAATCTTTTCTTTTTCTTAATGCGTATATTATCCTGATCAATTGTAGTAATGTTACAAAGAGATTCAAATTTCTTCTGTCCTAGATTCTTGAAAACTTCATATCCCATTTTCATTTCTTCCAAGAAACCAACCAAAGAACTATACAAATTACAAACAGTGGCTACATCCATGTCTGCTGTTTGTACCTGCTTACTTACAACATTGAACCTTTCAAGAATGGAATTCCAAACTAACTTCACCAAAGACTTCTCACTTTTATTCCCTATTATTGATAACAGTGCTCTAACGATTGCTTCGCCATCTTTGTTCAAGCTTCTGCAACCTTCTTCTCTAGCAGACCATTGGGTTATGCAGAGGGACTTGACATTCAAATTCTCTTTACCGAAAAACGTGCTTAAGTGATTCCATCGATGACTAGAAGCACTGAAAAAAATCAATTATTCCTTTAAAAAAAAAAAAAAAAGAGTTGCTTGGTTACATCTTGCTGCACTTGAACCCACCAAATTCAGGGTGTGCACTGAACAAGGAATATAGGCATAAGGAGAGAGAGCTCTGATTCCAGCTTGCAAGCCTGAATAAATACCTGACATATTTGGTGCATTGTCATATCTCTGTTCTCTTCAGTTACCTATGTTCAATCCATGTCTCTCAAGACAGTTTATCACTGCATTTCACATATCCTGGCCACCATGTCCTGGATTTGGCACAAATTCAACAAACAGCTCTTCAGCTAGCCCCTCTTTGTTGACATAACGCAAGACAAAACTTAATTGGTTATTATGTGCAATATCAGGGCTGGAGTCAACAATTACAGAGTAGTATTTTGCCGCAGTAACTTGTGCCACTATTTCTTCGTCAACTCTCTTCCCCATGATTTTGATTATTTACTCATATATAGCAAAAGACAGATATGAAGTTTTCCACTTCCAGAATCCTTATATAGTGACATGTGGCTAGCAAGAAATGGGTCAAATTCGTCAATAAGTTCCATGCACATTAAAAAGTTACCACTTTGAACACCTCCAAGAATTTCTTCATTTCCACGGAAAGGCAGTCCTCGAGAGGAAAGTTTCTTCAAAACAGCAACAACCCTTTGTAAGACATTACGCCAGTACTGAACTACATTTTCAAGTTGTGAGAATAATTTTCTATCTATCCTTCTGTTTTTTAAACTAAGAACACAGTCTCAGTGCCTTGAACTGCTTTCATGAATTGTAATTAGATCGGGATGTTTCCACTTAGAGAAGCCACGAGGTACTGTCAAGTCTGATGTTCCTCCAAAAAGAGCACATGGGGCACAAAATAATATTCCCTGGCTTTCAGAATATACTAAATAATCTCTGTTAATAATATCATTGTTTGCCAGCTTTCTCTGAAAAAATGCACTAGTGAAACGTCTTGTGGCACCATCTGTAAACTGATGTTTCAATGTAGAAAAGTCACCTCCTTTATTTTGTTTTACCCCGTTCATTGCAATATAGTCCCGTGTTTTATCAGTTTTTTCCCAAAGAAAAAATCAGCACTAATTTTAAAGGGTTCGTCAGCAATGATGGAAGTTCCGCCTTCACTTTCCTTTGATAAAAGTTTTTTTTTATCTTTAGATTTATTTGTTAAATTTTTCTTTAAGCTCAATAGAATCTTTACCACTTATAAACAGGCTTATGCCATCTGCGAAAAGGGTAACCTTAACACCATTTGTACCTTTCAAACGTATCAGCAGATCATTTATATATAACAAAAATAGAAAAGGTCCTAAAATGGATCCTTGTGGGACTCCCAGTGATATACTTCATCTATCTGAGTTAGTCTTTATTATTGCATTTTGGTTTTCATCTTTAAACTCAAGTTCAACTAATTGTTCCCTTTCTTCCAAATAACTTGAAAATCAATTTAATGCAATGCCCCTTACTCCACAGTTTGACAATTCATCTAGCAGTATCTTGGTAGTGTTTCACACCCACTTTTACTACTTTTGGCACCACAGGCGATGACACTGATGACAAATAAAATGAAGATGGAGTACTGATGGAATGCGATGGTGTGGAAAACCGGAGAAAACTCGCCCAAGCTTTGTCCACACAAGTCTCACATGCGGTCTCTTGGGATCGAACCCAGGCCGTGGCGCGGCCCTAGCAGTATCTTGTGATCAACCGTGTCAAAGCTTTGGAAGGATTTAAAAATATTATTTTCATTCCCAATTCACTATTGTCTAGCCTATCATAAATGCTGAAACAAAGTTCATGATTGCCAAGTCAGTTGACTAATTTGCTTGAAAGCCATATTGACACTTGTTAATTATATTGCATTTATTCAAACATTTAATTAATTTTACATAAATTACTTTTCCCAGTATTTTGGAAAAGACTGACAACAGGGCTATATGTCTATAATTAGTTACTTCTTCTTCTTCTTCCTCAGCCTTTTTAAAAATTGGTTTAATTTTGGCCATCTTTGGTATTTTAGGAGATACTCCATTTTCCAGAGAACTGTTGATTAAAAGATAGAGATGTTTAATTAGGAAATTGCTACATTTTTTAATTATATAGTTGGAACTGTCATCCAAATCACAGGATTTCTTATTTTTCAGCTCTTTAATTATTTGTACAAACTCATTTTGGAAAACAGGGTCCAGGAACAGCGATTTTTCATTTATGCTCTTTTATAGCTTTGGCTGGGTTTTAGATGATGTAATAGATTTCTGTGCAATTTTTCCTAGGCCTGCAAAGGGGTTGTTAAATATATTTACTATTCCCTTTGGATCAGTACTTACATGACCTTCATTTTTAAGACGAATGTTTCCCATATTATTCTTAGTATTTTTATTTATTTCTTTCTTGATCACATCCCACGTTGCTTTTTGTTTATTGTCAGAACTCATAATAATTCTGTTATTAGGCAACATTTTAGCTGCCTCGATTACTTGTTTATATATATGTATATATGTTATATATTTTGAAAATATGACTGAAATTCATCTGGTGTATTTCCATTTCTATTTATGTAATATAAAAGCCTTATTTTACGTTGAGAAGTTTTAATCCCTTTCGTCGCCCATTTAGAGGATCCTTCTTTTATATTAACCTTGATAGTGGCGAATGCGATATTGTAATAGCATTTAAAGTTATTTACAAAACTGTAAATTTGTTGTCTACTGAAGATTCTTTAAATACTTCCTTCCATCGTTCTTTTTTAAGTAGATAGCAAAAATAATTGATATTTTGTTGATTTTGCAAACGAATTTCTTTACATATAGAATGACTTGTCTTAGCTATAATTCCCCAGTTTATTGATATTGTTTCGGCATAGTGATCTGATAAGAAATTCCAACATATTAACTTTATGATAGGTTATTCCCTTACTAATGACTATTTGGTCTAAGGTAGTTTTAGAAGTAGTTGTGACTCTTGTTGGCCCCTGTACCATTGGTTTCTATTCATATATATTTTGCAGAGTTAAGAGTTTAGTGGAATTATTGCCATGTTCCAAGAAGTCAATATTCAAGTCCCCAATCAATATTATGTTTTTATCTAATTTTTGCAAGTGATCCGTATGATGTCAAGTTTAGGGTTGCTTTTAGGATTTCTGTAAACACAAATAATCACCAGTTTGTTAGAAACTTTAATCATGCTAGTTTCAAAGTGTTCTTCTATATTTAGTGATTCAAAAGTTAAAATTGGTTTAGCCCTTATTAGTGATCCTCCATTTTTTCATTTTACCTCTAGTATAGTCATGTATAACTTTAAAATGCTTTGATTTAAATTCAAGCAATTTACTATTTGTTAGTCAATATTCAGTTAGACAAATAATATCTATATGTTTTAAATGTTCCTGAATTAACAGATCTACATCAAGTAACTTGATCTGCACACACACTGTAAATTTTGGTGAAATATTTCAACAAATTTTCATTTGATCTTAACAATAATTTTTTTATTTATTTTGGATGAAATTTCAATGATGTTAGAGCTTGTTTTAAACATGTTATTTAAGACCAGATTAAGTTCAATTTTGGCTTAAGAAAGTTTACATTCACCTGTAACGCTGGTTACTTCATGGAGACTTTTTGGTCAAGATAGTCATAATTACTATTCCCAACAGCCTGCTGAACTTTGCTGCTCCCCTTCTGTTTAGATGAAGTCCATCTCTCCCAAAACTATTTGCTCTTATCCAAGAATTGCCGTCCACAAAAGTGCAGTCACTTTCTTGACATAGCCAATTCAAAGTTGAATTCACTGCTTCCATGTAACGTATATCCTCATCTTTTCTTTGCAGAATAGCACTCACATACAGCTTTGCATGTAGAAATAATACCTCTGTGACAGTTATTAGGTGGTTCATCTCTTGCAAGATTTCATCCGGTGAGGCAGAGTTATATAGATATTTGATTCCAGCATGAAAGATTATGATGTCAGGGTCCTCATTATTCTCTTGTGGCTTTTTTACTAGATGATGAATTTGTGCTCCAGGATAACAGTAAACTGAAACATCATCTGTTTTAATGAATTTACCGCCATGCCGAACCATGGAGTCACCAACAATTATGGCGGTCTTCCTATCATAAAGTTTAGTCCCATTATTGGCAGTTTCGTTTTCTATGCTAGTTATTTCGTCACCTTTAACATCACCATTTTCCTCACCGCCACTTTCATAGCACGTCACATCGTTTGCAAGTGAAGCGACAGTATGGCATCCAATTAATCCAATTAATATGGCCTTACCTAATAGTGAACAACCCCAAGAAACTAGAGAACATTAAAGCGAGACTCTTGAAAAGAGCTCTCTCAATCTCAAAATTCATTAGAAACAGCTATGCCTATGAAATAGTGCAAGGGCCTTTCTTCATCAAAGACATAAGGCATGTCTTCATACTACTGGAAACACAAGCATATAAAATTGTCCTTGAAGAGATACAGAAAAAGGCTGGCAAGATACCATAAGAAATAATGGAGACCGAAGCTATGCAGACAGAAATCTGGAAGGGAGCAAACTTTGAGATTTGCCATCTGTATACATGATTTGCCACCCATGGGTTTCATGGGAGGTTCTGCCAGAATGAGTCATACCATGAACCCAAGGAGGAATGTGTCTGCAAGAATTGCAACAAATCATGCCCTAAGTACCATTCTCAAAAGTATGAAAGCAGATTTCAATCACTAACCATGCAAAGTAAAACTGGTGAAAATTTATAAATTTAATTGTACACATTGCACTTAATAAATAATTTATACTGTCTCTCAGAAGTCCATGAGAAAAAATTTTCATATAGTTTTCTGAAATAAGCCTTCAGTTTTGGGAAGTAAATTATTAAATTTTGAAAAATCAAGAGTTTTGGAAAGAATGAAATGAAAAATGTTTCTACAGTTATTATGGTTCATATAAAAAATATTGTATGACAGATTTATTTGAAAAGTCATTTATTGTAAAGGTTACATTTTTATGTGAATAGTTTTAAAAATACATCACACGGCTCAGTTTTATTAGAACTATAATATATATTCCTGAATAAATATTATTATTTAAATAACCCTGAAAGCTAGAATTTTGATACATGGCAATAACTATAATTGTGCGTAATAATTAGTATAAATTTCAATACTGTGAATTTTCAAAATTTCACTCAAGCATGACCTTAAAGCACATGTATGTTTACAATATTTGTATGCAAACTTCCTGTGAATTGTAAATACAGAGTTAATCTATGTTTCACAACTTTAGTCTTTTTCATCTTGGTTACCTTTAATGGGATAGACAAGAATGTACATTTTGAGAAATATTAGGATGAATTCATCTGATATTTTAAGCAGCGTTTGTACTGAGGAAAGGTTTTTTTCATATCGCTATCACTAAAAATGCACTGTGATCCAAACTCAACTACAAATAACTGCATCTGTGAATGCTTCACCTTCAATGCTTTTGGCAAACTATCTTACCAGTAATTTGGCATACAGTTGAAAACAAAGCAAAAACAGGTAGCATAGCTAAGTCGCTAGCTTCATTAATCTTGAGTGAACAGTGAGTGTACCAATGCACCCTGCTCTGTCTCTGGCATCAGCAATCCCTGGATGATGATGATGATGATGATGATGATGATGATGATAATAATAGTTTATTGACCCATAGATATGATATACATGTATCAGGCTTCGTCATGTTTCATTTCTATATATGGGAACATTATTGAATTATTAACACTTACATTATTACTCTACATTGCACACCACAATAGATACTATTGACTAAATATTTACAATTTTACAAGGATACATTTTCTTTTTTTTTGCCACACAAAATACAATGTATTATTTACAAATTTACATATCACTTATATAAGCACTACCTAAATGTACACAAAGTATTAAAACTCATCTGTTCTATAGAGGCTTTTATTTACTAGATATGTTTTTACAATATTTTAAAGGAATTATCTTGTGCAGATTTTATATAGTTTAGTAATTTATTGTGTAGTATGGCTCATCTACTGTATGAATCTTTACTAGTTGCAGCTTTTGTTATACTTATTCTATGGTAGTTATTCGTTCCCCTAGTATTTATATGTATAATAGTCTTTGTTTTGGTTACTGCTATTCTCATTCTTTTTAATTAACAATATTAGCCTGAAAACATATACTAATACTACTGTTAAATTTTATTCATTCATAAGTACTTCCTTTACAGATTGTCAGCTCTTTAAATTAAATATACATCGTAGGCTTTTTTTCTGAATCACAAATACTATATTTAAATATTCTATAGATATTCCACCCCAAATAACTTGCAATCCATCAAACAAATCCCTATCAGCTGTCTCTATTTATGACCGTATCAATAATAGTGTTGTAAGGCAGCTCTATTTATTGATCTTGGTGAAAAACACCATTTGAAAATTTCTTTATTTTTGAATGGCAGTTCTACTGGTAGCTCATCTAGCCGTAGCACCATTGAACTTCACATTGCCTACCATCACAATGATACAATAAACTTGTATGTTTTCCAACAAATTTCTCAATAAGTTGGGACTTGGTTAATCGTGAGTCTAGACTACTCCACCAGTGCCATATTATATCTCTGCAGAGATTCTTTCATGTGTTAAAAGTGTTAAAGAACTTAAAGGGCAACTTCAAGTAAACTCAGATCAATGGAAAATAAAGGTGTACATTTCTGTGATTTTGCTACCTGCAACTGCCTACACTGGCACGTAGATTTCTTGTAGGCAGGCAGCTCTACTCAATGCTGGACAGATCAAGAAAAACCTGGCTTGAATTAACTGCCAGCAAGAGCGAAGGGCAGGACAAGGAAATATGTTTCTTAAAATGTAGACTGCTAATGGTAAGTAGGCTAAGAATTATTTCATATATGACCTTGATATAACATTTGTTGTTTTCCATAATTACATATATGTTCAAACTGATAATAAAATAATAAAAACATCACCACTTTGGAAATTATTTTAATTGGGACTATTTCCATCATTGAGCGGAAAAGATTTGAAAAATAGTTTGAGATACTTGTAAAGGATTTCAAAATTGCAAATTAATATATATTTTTAGAGATATAATTAATACAGTGGTGGCACACAAAATCAAATTTTTGCGTGCCAATTGTCATCAATTGTTGCAAAGCCATTGCTGCTACATTTTATATTGTCAGTATGACAGCCATTCAACTTAAGACATGTGAAGTAAATATCTCAGCGAGATTTGTCTTCTTCAAGAAAGAATTGTAACAGGATTTGATGATAAAGTGGGTACAACAGGGTCAACTGAAAACACACAAGGAATCGTCCATTTGTACACCTGCTATGATTGTGGATATTCAAACATTGTAATGTAATGTAAAAGACAAGATCAATTGAATTAGCTTTGCTATTTCTTTATTTTCTAATTATTACATGTTTATTATTTGTTGTTCTTTCTGCTCTTGGCAGGCAACAATTTGTATGTAATTGGCAGGTGAGCAGTCTGGAATCGGTCCCAGCTTTTTGTGCACCAGCCTGTACTAGTGGCGATACCATGACAGCTTAGAGTACTCATCTCTCACCAATACTGGTGGAGTTGAACCCCAGGGAACTATATGTGGATTTGTGGTAGACAAAGCAGTATCTGGGCAGGTTCTCTGGTTTCTCCCACCATTCATTCCACCAATTTCTCCATTGTAATCTTTCCTATCATACATTTCGCTTTCATTACATATCATCTACTTCTTCACTCTCATGACAGGCATGTCTGATCCCTTATTCTTGGTTTTTCTTTGTAAGATTAAAGGTTCCTTAGCTCCTCAACAGGCTTCTGACACTAGACACCAACATGTAAGTCCTCCATACGCTGAGGGTAGCCTGACTAAGTTATGTTTTAGTATTACTGTTATTAACAGTCTTTAACAGTGTAATATCCTTGGCATACACTTGTTCAAAATGTATGCTTTTATAAAACATGAAAGTGGCCTCATTATTTATTCACCAAGTGGTTCATTCACTGTCAGTTATCAGGTTATCACTTATCAGTTTACTAACAATTGTTGGAATGCTCGCATCCTGTGTTAATAGACTAGGTTTCATAACTCAGAGTAGGGATCTTCTTGTTCTATGATAGTGAGTAATAAGAATGAAATGAAGAGGTGATATCTAATGTTGGATAGGTAGAGTCAGACTGAAAAATTCAACACCATAGCCCGGATTTTAACCACGGATCTCCAGATCTCTAGCTGGTTGCTCTGCCACTGAGCTACCATGGCAAAATGCCAGCATAGCATTGAATTTCTCAACTGACTCGCATGTTTCCTGGTAAACCACAATGGGATCTCAAATTCAATGCTATGCCAGCATGTTGCCATGTTAGCTCAGTGGCAGAGCAACCAGTTAGAGATTGGGCGATCCGTGGTTCAAATGCTGGCTATGGCATTGAATTCTTCAGTCTCACTCTACCTATCTAACTCCTGTCCTACACATGGCTTGTGAGCAAAAACAATTATTCTGATATCTAAGTTTGCTCCGTGAAGAATGATTGCAGGACAAAAATTATAAATAGTGGTAACAAAAAGTTGATACTGATTTTAGTGTGCTGGAGTACATGTGCAAGGGGGGGGGGACGAGAGAGAGAGAGAAAGAGAGAAAGAGAGAGAGAGAGAGAGAGAGAGAGAGAGAGAGAGAGAGAGAGAGAGAGAGAGAGAGAGGAGAGAGAGAGAGAGAGAGAGAGAGAGAGAGAGAGAGAGAGAGAGAGAGAGAGAGAGAGAGAGAGAGAGAGAGAGAGAGAGAGAGAGAGAGAGAGAGAGAGAGAGAGAGAGAGAGAAGAAAGATTATATGGCAGTTTAAATAAATAAATGTATATATTAGTTATAGCTCTCTAAATTTTTATCCAGTGTAATGTCTGTGTTGCTATGTGAGTTCTCAAAGAACTTTCAAATCCATTTTGGTTCTGATCAAATGAAAAAATTACCACAATGACACAAATAATTATATTAAGCAATTCAGTCTAATTTACTAATAGCTCAGGAAGTCCTTTTCATGAATCCCATCAAAAGTAATTTCACAGGCTGTCATTTTCACATTTTAGTTAAAATATTGAAATATAAATGAATGTTATGTCTCTTTCATTATTGTCATGCATTCAATCTAAAACATATTTTATTATTAATATTTACAGAAGTTTCATACTCAGCTATGTCTACACCCAGAAAGAGAGCTTCAAAAGAGAATGTAAATGCTGTTAGCATGGAAGTTAGAAGAGAGAATATTATTTCAGGTGATATCTTCTTATGGATATATACATTTAATAGTGAATAGGTGTTCCTCTGCTCTTCATGTTGAAATATTATACACATGTACAGCGAGGTACAAAAATTTCTTTAGCGTTCTCCAAGTTGTAAGAGCCTAGTGAAATTTAAAACATAAATAATGCAATACACATGCAATCAAATTGTATTTATTTATACATATTATTTTATTATTACAACTACAGGAAAGAATATAAAATTATGTCTGCTTTGTTTCATGCTGCTTGTATATAATGTCTATTTATGTTCAATATCCATAACTAATGTTTAGTATATATGTAACTGAATTGTATGTTTCCTAGACATGTTCAATGTTCATAAGGTAACCTAATTTTGGATACTTTTTTATGACTCCCTGTTGTGTACAGTAAAGTGGTTTAATGAGAGTGTAAATTTAGGAACAGCTACTACATTCATCCAACTTTGTCAATAACAGTTTAAAATTGCGAGATATTACATTTTCTTTTGTCAACATTATGACAAAGCATTAGTGGCATTTCAGATATTTAAAAGATGGGTTCCTTATTTCGGACAGTAGTACTTCCTATTTTCGGATGGTAACTTCATATAAACACAAATTACATGGATCAAATTATATAATGTAAAATGAAAAAGTGACATGTTTAAAGCATTATTATGACCTGTTTGTAATTATATGGAAAACAGTAATATAAAACTATATTTATGAAAGTTTAATTTCAGTTCACTAAATCAGTCTCATTTTCATTATGTGCATATGTCACACACATGCATCTTTCACTGTCTCTTCTCTATTCCTGCACACATTTCATGCATCCATCTGAGACACTTGATGCATCGAATCCATTATTAACCCACCACTCCGATCACAACTATATAATTGATTGCAGTAAATGCACTCCTTATCTACACTGTCATCATCATCTGTAGATACAGTGATGGGTTCAGAAGATGTATCGCAGTCATGGCATGTTGTTTATGGACGCTCTTTAACTACTGAGGTTCTCAGCATCTCATTCTAAATTGGGCGTGAAAGACCGCTTAATTTTTCTCAGAGGCCTCTCTATCCAGGCTTGAGGTTCTTTTACGCGCCGTAAATCTGCGACATGGGACCAACGGCTTTACTTCCCTTCCAAAGGAAGCCATGCTAAGGATTTTTACACCCAAAAAAATTCATCGTCCTCCGCCAGGTTTGAACCCATGACCTTGGGTATGTGAAGTTAGCATGGTAGCCATTACACCACGGAGGGCGACGTATCACAGTTAGAATCAGAAGAAACCAGACTTGTTATTTTTTCAACCTTTGGGAAACAAAAGGTAAAGAGAAAACATTTCCTGTCATTTTGTTCTACTGCTTTTGAAGAATGGGCAATTTGTTCAGTATCTGACTTTAGAGTGTTGCCATTCTTCTTTGAAGCTGATGAAGATTCAAGCTGTAACTTATATGGTGATTTGGTAATGACAACAGCTTTATCACTTTTAGAAGACCTGGTTGATTTTGGGTTAGATGGTCGTGGACTAATTTGGAAAGGGGATACAGATGTTGATACAAAAAGTCCATTTTCTGTTGGTTCGATGATGCTTGGATGCAGCTATGGAATCGTATTTGGAATTTTCAGCAGAGTTTGTAACATTCTTACAACGAAGACATTTTGTGTCTCTGCAATGAAGTCATGATGAACAAAAATGTGAGGCTTAAATGAAGAAATGCCACATTTCCTGAACCTGTTCAGAGCTGCTTCCATCGTTGCTGCTCTAATATATGTCTTGCCAATTAAATCTCCAAACTGATAAACTGAGACTAGTCTGAAGGGATGTTCAGCCAACCAGGATTCAATTTTACTTGAATAACATGACATGTGGGGCTTCATGAAGGAGACAGCAAGTGGCTGGTGTCTATGAGGAATATGAGAAGGGATATACACTATAACCACACTATGCTGTCTTGCTAAACAAATTACATCCAAATTTCTGGTGTGAGAATAGTGTCCATCCAATATTAAAACAACAGGACTACCAACTGGAGGTTGTACATACTTGATGAAATGTCTCAACCAGTCAGTAAAAATATGCATCCAACTCAAGGGATGGCAAGCAGCAATTGTACCTGCTGGAATTCCATCTAACAGCTCTGCTTTCATATTCTTGCATGGGAAGACTAGTAGAGGAGGAACAAAATTGCCAGAAGCACTTATACATGTAACCATTATAATGAGCTTTCCTCTTTCTGCAAAACTCAGTTTTGATACATCCCTTTTCCCTTTAACACTAATTACTTTAGAGTGGGAACCTTGTGCTATTGTCACTCTGGTTTGGTCAACGTTAAATACTCATGACAAATTAAAAGACACGTTTTCAAGTTCTGGCTTCCGCATCTCAAAAACTGCACCTACATTTTCTTTGTGTAGCCTTTTGCCTCTGGAGATAGAAAAAGACCTAAGAGTTCCCTATGAAAGTTCTGGATGCCTCTTCATAAAGTTTTGCTACCAATTCTTTCCAGCCTTCCATCTGCAGACTGCAAAGGATGTTCTGGATTGTTATTTTAGAGCTAACTGATATGCCAAAACCCTAATATCCTTTAAACGAAGTCCAAGGAAATGCTCATCCATCACCTTACAATAGGTAGCTAGTTCATTCTCTAATTCCTCAGCTAAAACACATTTCCTGCCAATTTTTGTTTTGAAAATTGTGTCTAGATCCTTGGATTTATTATTTACATAGATTTCCAGTGTTGAACGTGGCACATTGAATATTTTTGAAGCTTTAAGAAATCCCATTTCCTTAACTCTAACTGCTGGCACTGCCCTTTGCACTGCATCTTGGGACCAGCATTTCCTACACCCAAGGAGCCATCTATAAAGATGAACAAAGCTTACAAAAAAGGGGTCTTAATTCGGATATCTGCATATGGGCACCTTATACTATCTGAAAATAGGAACCTTGTGCCACTTTGCAAGCACTATTATGCCAGTTATACTATTTAAATCAATATTTCAATTTGATATACATATTATATAGTGCTATATATACTTGCTTTACAAAATTAAAAAGAGAAAAGATACAGGTCTTACTTTCAGAGAAGTGAGGATGAAATAAAACTGTACAAAATCTTTCAGAGAAACTAGCATCACTGAACTACTCCCAACAACAGCCAATTTCACATTAGAGTAATGGTAGCCATTGCAGACCACTTTAACGGTATTGCCAGTACAGTGTAGCACTTCACAGATGAAAAATACAACCATCTGAAATATGGCGCCTAACCTTATATTAAGCCTGTATGGCCACTGGTGAACTTACTAAATGCAATCCAACCCATTTAAAACTAATCACAGAATCCATAAGTGCTAATACGACAGCATAAATTAATAAATTAATTACTAAACAAACAAACAAACAAATAAATAAATGTATATGTTAGCTATAGCTCTCTAAATATTTATTCAGTGTAATGCTAGTGCTACCATATAATCTCTCAAGGAATCAAACTTCAAGCCCATTTTGACTCTGATGAATGACACAATTGCTAAACTAAAACAGCTCTGAATGTGAGGGTCATACAGGAAGTAAAAACTGCTTAGCTTTAATCAATTCAGGGCAAAATGTGTTACTAAAAAAGTGTCATTTACAAAATGCTTGCTGTATTTCTCTATCTAAGCACCTTCATTGTTTAAGCTTTTGTCAAACCCTTCTATCCTTCCCATGTTATAGTTGCCTGCTGCCAGTCCATTAAGCAGAATCTGTTTTTGACTGTACTGTGTTCATAGTTACAGGATTTCATGGTCAACATGGAATCATTAAAACTGCGTTTCATATTACATATTTCTATTGAATGCTATTTACACACTTTATATCAAATCATTTTTTGGTTTCGAAGAAAGTTACAACAAGCAAAGAATGAGAAACTTTTGGGAAAGAAACTGGTAACTCATCTAGGTTTACACATCTGTCTTATAGAACATTATTGTTCATTAGACTCTTTAAAACATCATCTGTGTTGAGTGTCACATGATCAGGTTCAGTTTCTTCATTTTTGGTCTATTGCTGAAAATTTATCACTGCCTTCATACATTTCTTTCATTCACCGTAATTATACTTCCTTAGTTGACTGCAAATTTCTGCTGCTTTCAACATCACTCTTTCAATAGCTTCACCAATATGATTAAGACTTATACTTTTTGAATCAATTAATAACACCAAACATATATTTTCTGGTTCCAGTGAAAATATATGGGAATAAATATATAAAACTGTTATATAAAATGATGGACAAAATAAAACTAAGATGAATGTGGATCCTTTATTAATTTTTGTCTTTCCTCTTAAAATTTTAAACAGAGGATTCAGATATCCAATATTTCTCATATAACATGGACAGGATTTTGTATGAAAAGGTTGATTTTGAACAATCACAGAAAGCACACTAACATTTTCATCTGCAACTCACACAGCACTCAGTTAAGATATTGAGGAAAGAATTCAAGCTGGAATAAATGTCAGACAGGGATAAGCATAGTAAGAATGTACAAGCAACTTTATTTCTTGGATTAGCCTCATAGTTCCTACTGTTATAAATATACACCTCACATTTCAGTGTTGTTGCTAGGATACTACACAGAATTAAAATTATATAAAGTCCATAAAAATATCTGATAGTAGAGCATACATCAACAGACTACAAAGTCTATACAGTCTATGTATAAGTATTTTTTGAGTCGATTATAACACTTTTACACCACTTACATTTTAGAGTTAAGGACATGTTTTGGAACCTCTGCTGCTTCCATTATCAACTTTCCCTTGACTGAGAAACTCTTGTCAAGTCTAAAAATCTTCATCTCTTTGAAAACTGACAAAGGTTAGATTACCTCCCCCCCCCCCCAATTTCCAAGTGGGAGGTTCTCAAGTATCACAGAGGCTCAGTTAACGGTACACCTCTCATGATCCCTGCATTCCATCAGTGTGCGTTTCCTAAATCATTAGGATTAGGGACTTGGTTTGAGATTTCCTATTGGTTATTCAGAGACAGGCCTGGCCAGCAAATCATTGATTAATCAATTTTGTTGCACAGGTCCTGGCTATCCACCACTTGCCGACACATCCAGTACCCACTCAAGGTTAAGCATTAAGAGCCTGTGGACTGAAAACCCACTCCAGAGGTTCCCTGCTGTGGGTTGTAATTACATATATTAAACATATTTATTTCTCAAATAAACTGTACATAATTAATTTTCTAGGAATAGCCAGTGAACCACCCTTCATTCAGAAGGGATTTTGCATAATCATATCAAATAAAATAATCAGGAAGATGTTACCATAAAAATAATATTATAAAAAAGAAAATTGGTCACTTGCTTTTAACAGTTACTACAAACGGTATCTCTAAGAAATGTCCAGAGTTTATTAATATAATAAAATCAAATTACCACCACCACCGACACTGCTGCCACCGCCACAGCTGCCACCGCCACTGCCACCACTGCTGCCGCCGCTACCACCACCACCACGATCATGAGGATTACTAAGACCACTACCACTACTACTAATATTGTTGTTATTATTATTATTATTATTATTATTATTATTACTATTATTATTATTATTATTATTATTACTATTATTATTATTATTATTATTATTATTGTCATCATCGTCATTGTCATTATCATAATCATTACTATTGTTACTATTATTACTATGATGATGATTATTACTATTATTATTGTTATTATTATTACTATTATTACTATTATTATAATTATTATTACTATGATTACTATTATTATTACTATTACTAATATTATTCTTACCACCACCACCACCGCCGTGGCCTCCATCAGCAATGTCACCTCCACCTCCACCTCCACCTCCACCAACTCCATCTCTGCCATCTCCACCTCCACCTCAGCACTGTCACCATCATCCTCATCCTCATCCATCATCATCCTCATCTGCATTATTATTATTATCATCATCATCATCATCATCATCTTCATCTGCATCAGCATTATTATTAATATCGTCATCTTCATCGTCATCATCATCGTCGTCATCATCATCATCCTCATCTGCATCAGCATTATTATTATTATCATCGTCGTCATCATCATCATCATCATCATCATCATCATCATCATCATCATCATCATCATCATCATCATCATCATCATCATCATCATCATCATCATCATTATTATTAGGACACTTTCAAACAAAATTTAAAGAATACAGTGAAACTATTATCCACTTTTTTATTATTATGCATTTTTTTCAACTTATCAGAATTATTAAGAATTTCAGTCAAAATCATTAATAATTGAAGAAGTTATGTTCATGAATAGCACCATCAGAAACAGTTTCACAGACCGTTAGCATCACATTTCATTTAAAATGTTGACATTTAAATAGATATCATGTATCTCTCAGTATAGTCAAGCATTCAATCTAAAACATTTTATTTCATAATATTTACAGGAGCTTCTCACTCAAGTTTAAACGCTGTTGTGATTGACATAACAGATGATGAAGTACCTATACCAATTTTTGAAGTGGGAGCAATGGAAGATGTTATATCAGGTAAGTTTTTTTTTTTTTTTTTTGTTTACTGAATATTTTAAACAGTAGAGATGTGTCGCTTCTGTTCTTCGTCTTAAAATACACACTATGGATCCAAAGCTATCTTCTGCTATACATATGTAGAGTACATATACATGGCATACTAAATATAATACCAGCTGGAACTCCCTAAATTTTGATCCAATGGAAAGTATGTAGTACATCAATTATATTCTCACAGACTGTAACATCTAGCCAACTGTGACTCTAGTTGAAAGACAGGATGGTAAATTAAAACAATATTCTACTTATTTCTGCAGCTTTCAAAATCCATGATATCAGATAGGTACCCAACACCTGTCATGTAGTTGTTGGCAGGATTCTGAATAACACAGTTCATTTTGATCATAATCACAGAAAACACAGTAAATTTCTTCAGCTGACACATACATAGCCCTGAGAAGAAATGTTGAGGAATTGATTAAAACTTAGATAGAAGCTAGACAGTGATATGCATAGCAGGAAATTGCAAACAGTTATTACTTCTTGGATTACATTCACAGTTCTTACTCATACAAATAACAACTTAATTTTGTATTGTTTTTAGGTTACCGGACAGATTTTAACTGATATAAGCTGCATAAATATATCTGTAGCAAACGATAAAAGGTCTATAAAATTTATTCCATTGGTGAATGAAAGTTTCACATATTTAAAATTGAATTGAATTGTATTTCTTGAAAATTTAGCTGTTGGCAGTTTTATCCTCAGAAATTATCTTCGTTGGTTCAAATTTTGTTGATGTCTTTGCAGTTATAACAGTATTGTCAAGGATTTCTACAAAACAAATCTATCAACACCTCTTATAGAATGAAATTCAAGCAGTAAATTAGTTACATTTTTGTTATTTTTCTTCATGACCATGAGAGCTAGACTTAAATTAATTATGTCATATCTTGAACAATTTAAATGTTAAGGAAAATACATATGCCACTTTTTTAGTTTATTCTGTATATATTTGTTGCGATAATTTAAAATAAATTAGCTACAAATTGCATCATGGAAACATGTTTATTACATACAAATGAAAGAAAATTTAAAATCAAGCAAACTACTTCCAAAGTAAATAAACACCTTTGCTCCTTCTGCTCTTATGCATTTAAATGGTCATATGTTCAAGATTTGAAGAGCTATGAGAGCATAAATCATGGTATGTAATGAGTACTAAACATTAAATGTATTTCTGGACATAAAAATTTGTTATTAAATTTTTTGAAATATTTAACCAAATTGCTGATATGAATACCATTAAATTTGTAATAAGCTTAAACTCTGAGTTCTTGATATCAAAGACAGCCAATATTGAATTTAGAATGCAGGATGAAGTATATTTTATGCTTTCAGTACCTACCCAGTGCAAGGATTGAAACCACATTTCCAAGCACATCAAACAAAAGTGCTAAAGAATGCATATTAGATACATAATGCAGTTGCATATTAGTTTATTAAATTTAATTTCTCATGTAATGCTTTACTATAAATATTAGACACAGCACATATATAGCTGCATTGATTTACTGAGGTACAATCTAGTAGGTCTCTCTCTCTTACTTCATGTATTTAACTAAATATTTGAAGTTGAGATTTCATTAAAAATATATCTTTTGAGAACCCTGATATCAATAATATGTTTAATTAAACATCTATGTGTGCATGTTTAAGTGTCACAGAGAGGGGGAGAGGGAGGGTGAGGGCGAGAGAAAGACAGAGGAGACAGACAAAGCTAGAGACAGAGAGAGACAGAGTGTTTGCGCATTTTTTAACAGTATAAATCCCAAAATATGGATCAGAAAAATAACAAACTTGGAGTTTAAGTTCAATAATATGCAATATGCCATATTTTGCATTTAAACGAAATCCTTAGCCCCAACTAACATTTATATGGAGCATTCTTCAATTTTTTTTTTATTTTCTCAAAAATAGCCCTATGGTTATGATAAGAATTCCATAAATTAATAATATCCACATTGCAAAGGCAATATATATGTTTAATTTTGTAGAAAAAGCTCTTGAAGCCCACTTCATTCAGAAGGGGTTTTGCATACACTTATCAAATCAATTGTTCAAGAAGATACTCCTTTATTATAGTTAAAACACAATAAAAATTGGTCACATGCTGTAACATTTATATATTGTTGCTCTGCAATCCGCCCAGACATTATTAAATCAATAGAATGAACATATTATTAAGGAGGACATTTTCAAATATTCTTTAAGGATTGTAGTCAAAATATTTACTGACTTTAATTATAAATTTTTTGTTCATCTCTTCCAACAATAATATTGAGCAAATCAGTCTAATTCATTAATAACTCAGCAGGTCTTATTCATGAATACCACCATCAAATTAATTTCACAGACAGTTATTGCATGCACGGCAATCTGTTATGGTGTGTCTGTGTGTGTATGTGTGTTTTTTTATTTTTTTTTATTTTTCGGTAAGTGTAAACAGCATAAATCAAAAACAAAATAAATACCAAACTTTGTATTTTTAAATTCAGTAGCTTCCAAATATACAAACAAGATTTTCAAGAATTTACGCCCATCCCAATTACCTGCTACATGAAGCCTTTTTTTGACAACTTTTTTTAATGAAAAGAAAGTCTCTAATGACTTTTATAAAATATTACAAGTTAAAGATATGTGCATGATAAATAAAATTTATATCTTGAATGTTTGGGAATAGCTATGAAGTCAAATTTCGGAAGGAAATTTGTATAATCTTGAACAACAGGAACATTTTAACTATAGATGGTCAATTTACAGCTGCTTCTCGGGATATCATGGAAAGAGTATATAGTTTTTAAGCCTGTCATATGGAGTGCTGTTCTGAAAAAGCTGATGTGTGGCTTTCACATTACTTTCTCTACCTGTTCTGAAACAAACTCTTCTTATAAAAGATTATTCATCTATCTACATCATTGGTCTTACTACTTAGCTCTTTATAAGCAGAAGGGAAATAAGGGAACATTCCGGGTGAAAGCGATAGCCAAATATTTTAAAAGACATTGGATATATGAATAATTGAAACTCAGTTCACTTTGCATTTCCAGAAAAACAAAAGAGAGATGAAACGAAAGGTGACCCCATTTGAGAAGATGCATATTTTAAAATTGAAACCAATAACATGGATTATCTTGGAAACAGTCAACCCTGCAACAAAAATTTATATGACATAAGTTATGTGATTTAATGAGATCTACATTTTTTGTGTATCTCTTATGGTTTACCTGAAAATACCTTCTTGCTATCAGTTCTAACTGGCACTTACAATATAACTTTCAATATATTCCTATGCAATATTAGTGTTTCACACAATTATACCATAAGAGAGGAGAGAATGTACATATCCAAAATATACTAATCTTAATACACCAAAGGAATTGGTCACATGCTTTAACAGTTACATACTGATTCTTTGGGAAATGTCCAGATTTTAATAATGCAATGAAACCAAATCATCGTCATTACTGTTAACTATTTACGGATATTATTATTCTTTATATTATTGAGATTATTATTTTGTTGTTGTTGTTAATCTTCTTCTTCTTCTTCTTGTTCTTCTTCTTATTATTATTATTATTATTGATGCACAGATTAAGTAAAGCTGCACAATAAACGATTTTATGAACCTTTTCATGATACTTTTTCAATATTTTAAGTTCCTTCAAATGCAGTTAGCCAGAGTGCCGAAAGAGTGCATTACTGAATGCCGGAAAAGCGCTCTAATGGTGAATCGCAGAACTACATTTGGCTGTTAAATGCTAATTTAAAAATTAAAAAGAAACAGTACTGAGAATTGTATAACTAGACGAAGAGCAAGCGAAAGCTATACATCCCATTTCTGCTTTTATTTCCATTAACATATATCTGATTTAAATAGATACGTTCTATCAGTTAACAGTTGCGCTATTAGTTGGTACCAATGGATAGTTAATAAACCGTGGCACCGGCACAGTCCATGCCTTCCTTGACGCTTTCCCCGCTCCTTTCCGCAACATGCTTGTCGCAAACCTAATACCCATGCAGGCATTTGAAACTGTCACCTGCAAATAATCAGGAATTAAATTTTAATATAATGTGTAAAATATAACTGGACATTTTGCTTTAAATAACTAATGCACAGCCACTCGTTTTCACCAAAAAACAGAAATTTAAAGTGTTTTTTGTAATATTTCGCACCTTTTTGCCCTTGTTTTGTATCAACAAGTGAAGTAATAGGGGTTTGTCTTCTCGCTAATAGCGTATCCCCTTTATCGCAATCAGTCCCCGTGAAAATGATGTACGTAACATAGGATACAAATTTTTCCACTAACAACACCCCTAGGGTGGGGTGACTGCCTACGGTTGTCTTTCATTCGGCCAATAAACCAATGGGGTAGCGTCTGCAAGGGGTTGTCTGTTGTTCATTAAATTCCTGTACTGTCAGCTGCACTGTAGCATCAAAATAGAACCTTTTGGTAACACATGGGACTTTAAGTTCTGTTTGGTTGTCATGGCAACTGGGTATAAACACATATGCATTGAAGAAAATAGCTGTGAACCTTCAGAGCTTTGTCCGCCCCTCCATTCCTTTTGTCCCTCTTCAAGGCTAGTAGGCAAGTAGCTCGCACCCCTATCTTCTTCCCTCAGAGAAATGTTCCCAACTCATTGTTTGGTTATTCAGCATACAACAGAATTAAATACCTATATTCACATTTAATACAACTAAGACAATATTTTGGTTCATTGCATTATTTCTCTATCATCCTAAGATGTGGTTGTCTGGAGAGAAAGTTAATGATTTTCCTTAAGAATGAGGCAATCACTTAGGTTTTTGTTGGGTTCTTTGGCCAATATCCTCTAACTTTTATTCTTAGGGATTCAGAAACATCTTTAAAGGATTTGTCTCTCTCTTCAACCAATCACTGCCTGTGGTTTTTAGCGGATTTGAAGTTTATTCCACAGATGACCTATGAATATAGTATAAGGCCTGTCTTGGCCAGAAAATCCGCTTTTTCCTTACCTTCAATTCCTGTATGTTCAGGTACCCAACATAGACAAACTCTGTTGGTAGATGAGAGATTGAGTAACTTTTGGTGTGTTTCCCATACCAGTTTTGATTTAAGTTAGTGTGAGCTGAAGGTATGCAGTGCAGCTTAGTTGTTAGAGTTAATATGAATTTGTTTGCTCCTATACATATTCTCTTTCACAGCACAGGTGTGCACAATCAAGCATGGTGATTATTTCTGTCTGAAAGACAATGCTGTGGCTGTCTAGGTCCTTATGATAGCCTCAAATATGTCTCCTTCAGAGTTGGCTTCGAAATACAAGGTATTGGCATAAAGTTGCAGGTGTCACACTGATGAATAATCTGTTTTTAAAAACCATTATAAAATGCAGTAATAGTAATATACAATATGGAAAATATTGCATAAACTTAGTAAATATTTTAGCATATAATTAATAATAAATGCTTCATTTAACTATGGATTATATTGTCATCAATATAAGAATGTACAAATACACATCTCCCAAGTTAACAATGCCACAAATACTAAATGTTCTACAGATCTTTATTATGAATACATTCCAACTCTTTCATTTAAATAATGTTTGAGGAATTTCTCACTCTCATAGCATATCAACTGGAACAATTTCTTAAAATTTACAAAAATAACTGATTTTGAAAGTGGACAAGCGAGGCATGAATTACACTATTTAGAGCATGTATAAGCAAATGACTCATGTTGTAACCAAGCTAATTGGCAACAATATTACCTTGGATACGAAAAAACTAGGACAACACAGAGTTAATAGCTAACAGGCGGGACAAAAAAAAAAACAACGACAACAAGAACAATAACAACCCTTAAAACTACAGCAAGCAGCACATGATCTCCAAACTGGTTTTTAAACAGAGAAGATGAAACAAAGGCATGTAAGAGCAGTAAAATCTTTGCAGGATGAAATGTTTCATGATTGCATTTTATATGTCTTAAATATTTACACATAAACATGGAAAGGCCATTTGCAGGTTAATTTATAATTTATGTAACCTATGGTATTAGAGCAGTACTATGTAGTGTATAGTATCTGGCCATATTATTAGATGCACCTTGATTTTTCACTATAATACAAGATTAGTAGGCAAAAAATGCAACTAATATTGTTTTTATATTTATATTTACAAGGCTACATTGAAACATTACATGTTCTTAAACACTGATGAAGAACTTAAAGTATAATATGGTCACTTATGGTGATAATTGGATATATTTCTGAATTGTTATCAGATGCTTACAGTTTTATGAAACTTTTAGCATTTAGTTGAACCACCTTTGGCAGCTATCAATGCTTTAATTCGCCTTGGCATGCTGTTTGCACCTGCCTGAACTGTCTCTTGTATATGTAGATGATGATTCCAGACCTCTATGATCTTTTCAATAAGCTTAGATTTCATGGTAATCACTTCCTTTGCCACTTCTTTCTTCACTAGCTTCCAGACATTTTTAAACGGGTTCATGTTCAGATTCACTGGCCATGGCAACAAAGGTATGTTTTGCTCTCAGAAAAGCTATCACTAATTTTGCAGTATGACATCGTGGCCCATCTTGCATAAATAAGAATGATTCTCCATTTGGGAACCAGTTTCTTATTTGAGGCAGCAGCCTACTCCTCAACACTTCTTTGTACTAATCCTGCTACATTGTCCCTGGAACAACATAGGGACATCCAGTGCCTTTACCTCTGATGACTGACCTTATCATGACTTTGGTGGGATGTTTTATAGTCTGCAAACACAATCTGAAAGATACATTTCACTAGGCTGGTTTCACACAAACTGAGTTTTGGTTGCAAGAATTTCAAGAGTGCTATAATCACTAAAGCAAAGCTGAAACAAAAGAAGCCAACATGAATTGTTTCAAATGTGACCTTTAGTTCTGGATAATTCATTTCAAATGTGAAGTTTAATTAATAAAGAATTTTTACAATGAAGATTTTCACATTTACAGATTTCCAGAAGTTTAGGTCTTTATCCTGGAGCTGCTTTGCCCAGCTGAGTCATTTAGCAACCATAGCAGGAATTAATTTTGGTTTCTTGGCAGGTCTGCAGCCTTTTAATTTCCTTTTATGACTAATAGTTCTTTCAAATGAAGCAATTCCACCATTTTCAAGCTTGAATTTAATTTCTTTTGCACTAGCAAACCTGTTTCTTTCACAGATGTTTTTCGCAATGCACACCTCTTAGAGTGAGAATCTGTTTTCACCCACATTTATTCTTCTATTGTGAGGCTAGGTCCATTCCAAATTCAATTTTGTTTATAATTCACCTCACAGATGATTCAGCACCCCTAATCTTTGAGAAATCTTTTGATTTGAGAAAAAAAATCAGTTTTAATCAAGCTTTATACCTCTGACACCTTTCGAGGTGTCAGATCACATGATTTTCTCATTATATTGTGAATACAAAACACAAAACTATAAAGTTCACCTTTCAAACCATAAAAATCACCTTTTAAATCACAAATAAACTGACAAATTTAAGTGTTAATAGACAAGCTTAAAGTGCTACTTCTCCTTTTGTTAGTACTACTGCAACTAAGGCTTGTGAAGCAATAATTTCAACTCTTGCAACACAGAAACAGCATAACACACATTCATTGTAGACAACAATAATCCCCTAACATTGTCCAGTATGTCTCACACTGATAGATGAGCATTGTTGTTACTCTAGTCCTCAGAACTCAGTAAATTGTGAAATAAACTAGGTGCATCAAATGATATGGCAGGTACTGTATATATTAAAGTGATGCAGCTGTGAAATTTGAAATAAAATTGTGAAAAATTGAAAATAACATTTTTTTTTCATAATAAATAATAACAATTCTAAACTCCTACTTGGGGCACTATAACTACCAATTAATTAATGCTTTAAGTGTTCAGGTACCTGCATATTAACAGGTGATACCAGCTTTAAATCTTGTTTTCTCGTAAAACTTTTTCCAACACTTTTCCATACTCAAAATGCTCCACTTGATGCAATTGTTTACTAATGTGTTTAGAAATGTTAATATTGCCCACCTCTCTTCAACACAATGACCTCAGAAATTACCTGGACTATAGATTCAAGAGATTTTAAACCAATTATATGCGCAGACGACATGGTCATCCTCTTCAGGAACTGAGAAGATCTGCAAGCTGTCATAGAGAACATCATGGCACAGGCGAATAAAATTCTATGGGAATAAGCAATACCAAAACAAAGGCAATGAAATTTAGAAGGGGAGGAAGGATATCTAAGAGAGACCACCTCACCTGCAAAGAAGAAATTTTTGAGTTCATACCCAATACTTGGGTGTTGTGCTTCAAACAAATGGAACTGCTTTCTCCCTGCATATACGAGTACAGGAGTGTGCAATGGCTGCAACGAAAGCCACATGTGACTTTCCTAAACTCCAAAGCCTATCCCTGTCAACTGCGATTAAGCTCTTCAAGCTTAAAGTTATGCTGACGGCCCATATGGCACCCAATTAATATGGCCTTACCTAATGGTAAACAACCCTAAGAAACTAGAGAACATTAAAACGAGACTCTTAAAAAGAGCTCTCTCAATCTCAAAATTCATTAGAAACAGCTATGCCTATGAAATAGTGCAAGGGCCCTTCTTCATCAAAGACATAAGGCATGTCTTCGTACTACTGGAAACACAAGCATATAAAATTGTCCTTGAAGAGATACAGAAAAAGGCTGGCAAGATACCATAAGAAATAATGGAGACCGAAGCTATGCAGACAGAAATCTGGAAGGGAGCAAACTTTGAGATTTGCCATCTGTATACATGATTTGCCACCCATGGGTTTCATGGGAGGTTCTGCCAGAATGAGTCATACCATGAACCCAAGGAGGAATGTGTCTGCAAGAATTGCAACAAATCATGCCCTAAGTACCATTCTACAAAGTATGAAAGCAGATTTCAATCACTAACCATGCTAAGTAAAACTGGTGAAAATGTATAAATTTTATTGTACACATTGCGCTTAATAAATAATTTATATTGTCTCTCAAAAGTCCATGAAAAGAAATTTTCATATAGTTTTCTGAAATAAGCCTTCAGTTTTGACAAATAAATTATTAAACTTTGAAAAATCAAGAGTTTCGGAGAGAATGAAATGAAAAATGTTTCTACAGTTATTATGGTTCATATAAAAAATATTGTATGACAGATCTATTTGAAAACTCATTTATTGTAAAGGTTACATTTTATGTGAATAGTTTTAAAAATACATCACATGGCTCAGTTTTATTAGAACTATAATATATATTCGTGAACAAATATTATTATTTAAATATCCCTGAAAGCTAGAATTTTGATACATGGCAATAACTATAATTGTGCGTAATAACTAGTATAAATTTCAATACTGTGAATTTTCAAAATTTCACACAAGCATGACCTTAAAGCACATGTATGTTTACAATATTTGTATGCAAACTTCCTGTGAATTGTAAATACAGAGTTAATCTATGTTTCACAACTTTAGTCTTTTTCATCTTGGTTACCTTTAATGGGATAGACAAGAATGTACATTTTGAGAAATATTAGGATGAATTCATCTGATATTTTAAGCAGCGTTTGTACTGAGGAAAGGTTTTTTTCATATCGCTATCACTAAAAATGCACTGTGATCCAAACTCAACTACAAATAACTGCATCTGTGAATGCTTCACCTTCAATGCTTTTGGCAAACTATCTTACCAGTAATTTGGCATACAGTTGAAAACAAAGCAAAAACAGGTAGCATAGCTAAGTCGCTAGCTTCATTAATCTTGAGTGAACAGTGAGTGTACCAATGCACCCTGCTCTGTCTCTGGCATCAGCAATCCCTGGATGATGATGATAATGATGATGATGATAATAATAGTTTATTGACCCATAGATATGATATACATGTATCAGGCTTCGTCATGTTTCATTTCTATATATAGGAACATTATTGAATTATTAACACTTACATTATTACTCTACATTGCACACCACAATAGATACTATTGACTAAATATTTACAATTTTACAAGGATACATTTTCTTTTTTTTGCCACACAAAATACAATATATTATTTAAAAAATTACATATCACTTATATAAGCACTACCTAAATGTACACAAAATATTAAAACTCATCTGCTCTATATAGGCTTTTATTTACTAGATATGTTTTCAACAATATTTTAAAGGAATTATCTTGTGCAGATTTTATATAGTTTGGTAATTTATTGTGTAGTATGGCTCATCTACTGTATGAATCTTTACTAGTTGCAGCTTTTGTTATACTTATTCTATGGTAGTTATTCGTTCCCCTAGTATTTATATGTATAATAGTCTTTGTTTCAGTTACTGCTATTCTCATTCTTTTTAATTAAGAATATTAGCCTGAAAACATATACTAATACTACTGTTAAAATTTTTTCATTTATAAGTACTTCCTTTACAGATTGTCAGCTCTTTAAATTAAATATACATCTTAGGATTTTTTTCTGAATCACAAATACTACATTTAAATATTCTATAGATGTTCCACCCCAAATAACTGGCAATCCATCAAACAAATCGCTACCAGCTGTCTCTATTGATGACCATATCAATAATAGCGTTGTAAGGCAGCTCTATTTATTGATCTTGGTGAAAAACACCACTTGAAGATTTCTTTATTTTTGAATGGCAGTTCTACTGGTAGCTCATCTAGCCGTAGTACCATTGAGCTTCACATTGCCTACCATCACAATGATACAATAAACATGTATGTTTTCCAACAAATTTCTCAATAAGTTGGGACTTGGTTAATCGTGAGTCTAGACTACTCCACCAGTGCCATATTTCATCTGTACAGAGATTCTTTCATGTGTTGAAATGGTTAAAGAACTTAAAGGGCAACTTCAAGTAAACTCAGATCAATGGAAAATAAAGGTGTACATTTCTGTGATTTTGCTACCTGCAACTGCCTACACCGGCACGTAGATTTCTTGTAGGCAGGCAGCTCTACTCAATGCTGGACAGATCAAGAAAAACCTGGCTTGTATTAACTGCCAGCAAGAGCGAAGGGCAGGACAAGGAAATATGTTTCTTAAAATGTAGACTGATAATGGTAAGTAGGCTAAGAATTATTTCATATATGACCTTGATATAACATTTGTTGTTTTCCATAATTATGTATATGCTCAAACTGATAGTAAAATAATAAAAAAAATCACCACTTTGGAAATTATTTTAATTGGGACTATTTCCATCATTGAGCTGAAAAGATTTTAAAAATAGTTTAAGATATTTGTAAAGATTTCAAAATTGCAAATTAATGTATATTTTTAGGGATATAATTAATACAGTGGTGGCACACAAAATCAAATTTTTGCGTGCCAATTGTCATCAATTGTTGCAAAGCCATTGCTGCTACATTTTATATTGTCAGTATGACAGCCATTCAACTTAAGACATGTGAAGTAAATATCTCAGCGAGATTAGTCTTCTTCAAGAAAGAATTGTAACAGGATTTGATGATAAAGTGGGTACTACAGGGTCAACTGAAAACACACAAGGAATCATCCATTTGTACACCTGCTATGATTGTGGATATTCAAACATTGTAATGTAATGTAAAAGACAAGATCAATTGAATTAGCTTTGCTATTTCTTTATTTTCTAATTATTACATGTTTATTATTTGTTGTTCTTTCTGCTCATGGCAGGCAACAATTTGTATGTAATTGGCAGGTGAGCAGTCTGGAATCGGTCCCAGCTTTTTGTGCACCAGCCTGTACTAGTGGCGATACCATGACAGGTTAGAGTACTCATCTCTCACCAATACTGGTGGAGTTGAACCCCAGGGAACTATGTGTGGATTTGTGGTAGACAAAGCAGTATCTGGGCAGGTTCTCTGGATTCTCCCACCATTCATTCCACCAATTTCTCCATTGTAATCTTTCCTGTCATACATTTCGCTTTCATTACATATCATCTACTTCCTCACTCTCATGACAGGCATGTCTGATCCCTTATTCTTGGTTTTTCTTTGTAAGATTAAAGGTTCCTTAGCTCCTCAACAGGCTTCTGACACTAGACACCCACATGTAAGTCCTCCATACGCTGAGGGTAACCTGACTAAGTTATGTTTTAGTATTACTGTTATTAATGCTCTTTAACAGTCTAATATCCTTGGCATACACTTGTTCAAAACATATGCTTTTAATAAACATGAAAGTGGCCTCATTATTTATTCACCAAGTTGTTCATTCACTGTCAGTTATCAGGTTATCACTTATCAGTTTACTAACAATTGTTGGAATGCTCGCATCCTGTGTTAATAGACTAGCTTTCATAATTCAGAGTAGGGATCTTCTTGTTCTATGATAGTGAGTAATAAGAATGAAATGAAGGGGTGATATCTAATTTTGGATAGGTAGAGTCAGACTGAAAAATTCAACACAATAGCCCGGATTTTAACCACGGATCTCCAGATCTCTAGCTAGTTGCTCTGCCACTGAGCTACCATGGCAAAATGCCAGCATAGCATTGAATTTCTCAACTGACTCGCATGTTTCCTGGTGAACTACAAGGTGATCTCAAAATAACCATGTTAGCTCAGTGGCAGAGCAACCAGTTAGAGATTGGGAGATCCGTGGTTCAAATGCCGGCTATGGCATTGAATTTTTCAATCTCACTCTACCTATCTAACTCCTGTCCTACACATGGCTTGTGAGCAAAAACAATTATTCTGATATCTAAGTTTGCTCCATGAAAAATGATTGCAGTACAAAAATTATAAATAGTGGTAACAAAAAGTTGATAGTGACTTTAGTGTGCTGGAGTACATGTGCAAGGGGGGGGAGCGATAGAGAGAGAGAGAGAGAGAGAGAGAGAGAGAGAGAGAGAGAGAGAGAGAGAGAGAGAGAGAGAGAGAGAGAGATTATATGGCAGTTTAAATAAATAAATGTATATATTAGTTATAGCTCCCTAAAGTTTTATCCAGTGTAATGTCTGTGCTGCTATGTGAGTTCTCAAAGAACTTTTAAATCCATTTTGGTTCTGATCAAATGAAAAAATTACCACAATGACACAAATAATTATATTAAGCAATTCAGTCTATTTTACTAATAGCTCAGGAAGTCCTTTTCATGAATCCCATCAAAAGTAATTTCACAGGCTGTCATTTTCACATTTTAGTTAAAATATTGAAATATAAATGAATGTTATGTCTCTTTCATTATTGTCATGCATTCAATCTAAAATATATTTTATTTCATAATATTTACAGAAGTTTCATACTCAGCTAAGCCTACACCCAGAAAGAGAGCTTCAAAAGAGAATGTAAATGTTGTTAGCAAGGAAGTTAGAAGAGAGAATATTATTTCAGGTAATATCTTCTTATGGATATATACATTTAATAGTAAATAGGTGTTCCTCTGCTCTTCATGTTGAAATATTATACACATGTACAGCCAGGTACAAAAATGTCTAAAGCATTCCCCAAGTTGTAAGAGCCTAGTGAAATTTTAAAACATAAATAATGCAATACACATGCAATCAAATTGTATTTGTTTATACATATTATTTTATTATTACAACTACAGGAAAGAATATAAAATTATGTCTGCTTTGTTTCATGCTGCTTGTAAATAATGTCTATTTATGTTCAATATCCATAACTAATGTTTAGTATATATGTAACTGAATTGTATGTTTCCTAGACATGTTCAATGTTCATAAGGTAACCAAATTTTGGATACTTTTTTATGACTCCCTGTTGTGTACAGTAAAGTGGTTTAATGAAAGTGTAAATTTAGGAACAGCTACTACATTCATCCAACTTTGTCAATAACAGTTTAAAATTACAAGATATTACATTTTCTTTTGTCAACATTATGACAAAGCATTAGTAGCATTTCAGGTATTTAAAATATGGGTTCCTAATTTCGGACAGTAGTACTTCCTATTTTCGGATGGTAACTTCATATAAACACAAATTACATGGATCAAATTATATAATGTAAAATGAAAAAGTGACATGTTTAAAGCATTATTATGACCTGTTTGTAATTATATGGAAAACAGTAATATAAAACTATATTTATGAAAGTTTAATTTTAGTTCACTAAATCAGTCTCATTTTCATTATGTGCATATGTCACACACATGCATCTTCCACTGTCTCTTCTCTATTCCTGCACACAGTTCATGCATCCATCTCAGACACTTGATGCATCGAATCCATTATTAACCCACCACTCCGATCACAACTATATAATTGATTGCAGTAAATGCACTCCTTATCTACACTGTCATCAGCATTTGTAGATACAGTGATGGGTTCAGAAGATGTATCGCAGTCTTGGCATGTTGTTTATAGATGCTCTTTAACTACTGAGGTTCTCAGCGTCTCATTCTAAATTGGGCGTGAGGCCTCTCTATCCAGGCTTGAGGTAAATCAGCGACATGGGACCAACGGTTTTACTTCCCTTCCAAAGGAAACCATGCTAAGGATTTTTCCAGCGTCCTCTGCCAGGTTTGTACCCATGACCTTGGGTATGTGAAGTTAGCATGGTAGCCATTACACCACGGAGGGCGTTGTATCACAGTTAGAATCAGAAGAAACCAGACTTCTTATTTTTTCAACTTTGGGAAACAAAAGGTAAAGAGAAATACATTTCCTCCCTGTTTGTTCTACTTCTTCTGAAGAATGGGCAATTTGTTCAGTATCTGACTTTAGAGTGTCACCATTCTTCTTTGAAGCTGATGAAGATTCAAGCTGTAACTTGTATGGTGATTTGGTAATGACAACAGCTTTATCACTTTTAGAAGACCTGGTTGATTTTGGGTTAGATGGTCGTGGACTAATTTGGAAACGGGATACAGATGTTGATACAAGAAGTCCATTTTCTGTTGGTTCGATTTTGCTTGGATGCAGCTATTGAATCGTATTTGGAATGTTCAGCAGAGTTTGTAACATTTTTATTACTATTATTATTGTTATTAATATTACTATTATTATAATTATTATTACTATGATTACTATTATTATTACTATTACTAATATTATTATTACCATCGTGGCCTCCATCAGCACTGCCACCACCACCTCCACCTGCACCTCCACCACCTCCACCTCCACCTCCACCTCCACCTCCACCTCTGCCACCTCCATCTCTGCCATCTCCACCTCCACCTCAGCACCGCTACCATCATCATCATCCTCATCCTCATCCATCCTCATCCTCATCCTCATCCATCATCATCATCATCATCCTCATCCATCCTCATCCTCATCCTCATCCATCATCATCATCATCCTCATCTGCATCAGCATTATTATTATCATCGTCATCTTCATCGTCGTCGTCGTCATCATCATCATCATCCTCATCCATCCTCATCCTCATCCTCATCCTCATCCTCATCCATCATCATCATCATCCTCATCCATCCTCATCCTCATCCTCATCAATCATAATCATCATCATCCTCATCTGCATCAGCATTATTATTATCATCGTCGTCATCATCATCATCATCATCATCATTATTATTATTAGGACACTTTCAAACAAAATTTAAAGAATACAGTGAAAGTATTATCCACTTTTTTATCATTATGCATTTTTTTCAACTTATCAGATAATTATATTAAGAATTTCAGTCAAAATCCTTAATAATTGAAGAAGTTATGTTCATGAATAGCACCATCAGAAACAGTTTCACAGACCGTTAGCATCACATTTCATTTAAAATATTGACATTTAAATAGATATCATGTATCTCTCAGTATAGTCAAGCATTCAATCTAAAACATTTTATTTCATAATATTTACAGGAGCTTCTCACTCAAGTTTAAACGCTGTTGCGGTTGACATAACAGAAGATGAAGTACCTATACCAATTTTTGAAGTGGGAGCAATGGAAGATGTTATAACAGGTAAGTTTTTTTTTTGTTTTTTTTTTTTTTTGTTTACTGAATATTTTAAACAGTAGAGATGTGTCGCTTGTGTTCTTCGTCTTAAAATACATACTATGGATCCATAGCTATCTTCTGCTATACATATGTAGAATACATATACATGGCATACTAATTATAATACCAGCTGGAACTCCCTAAATTTTGATCCAGTGGAAAGTATGTAGTACATCAATTATATTCCCACAGACTGTAACATCTAGCCAAATGTGACTCTAGTTGAAAGACAGGATGGTAAATTAAAACAATATTCTACTTATTTCTGCAGCTTTCAAAATCCATGATATCAGATAGGTACCCAACACCTGTCATGTAGTTGTTGGCAGGATTCTGAATAACACAGTTCATTTTGATCATAATCACAGAAAACACAGTAACTTTCTTCATCTGACACTCACATAGCCCTGAGAAGAAATGTTGAGGAATTGATTAAAACTTAGATAGAAGCTAGACAGTGATATGCATAGCAGGAAATTGCAAACAGTTATTACTTCTTGGATTACATTCACAGTTCTTACTCATACAAATAATAACTTAATTTTGTATTGTTTTTAGGTTACCAGACAGATTTTAAGTGATATAAGCTGCATAAATATATCTGTAGCAAACAAAAAAAGGTCTATAAAATTTATTCCATTGGTGAATGAAAGTTTCACACATTTAAAATTGAATTGAATTGTATTTCTTGAAAATTTAGCTGTTGGCAGTTTTATCCTCAGAAATTATCTTCGTTGGTTCAAATTTTGTTGATGTCTTTGCAGTTATAACAGTATTGTCAAGGATTTCTACAAAACAAATCTATCAACACCTCTTATAGAATGAAATTCAAGCAGTAAATTAGTTACATTTTTGTTATTTTTCTTCATGACCATGAGAGCTAGACTTAAATTAATTATGTCATATCTTGAACAATTTAAATGTTAAGGAAAATACATATGCCACTTTTTTAGTTTATTCTGTATATATTTGTTGCGATAATTTAAAATAAATTAGCTACAAATTGCATCATGGAAACATGTTTATTACATACAAATGAAAGAAAATTTAAAATCAAGCAAACTACTTCCAAAGTAAATAAACACCTTTACTCCTTCTGCTCTTATGCATTTAAATGGTCATATGTTCAAGATTTGAAGAGCTATGAGAGCATAAACCACGGTATGTAATGGATACTAAACATTAAATGTATTTCTGGACATAAAAATTTGTTATTAAATTTTTTGAAATATTTAACCAAATTGCTGATATGAATACCATTAAATTTGTAATAAGCTTAAACTCTGAGTTCTTGATATCAAAGACAGCTAATATTGAATTTAGAATGCAGGATGGAATATATTTTATGCTTTCAGTACCTACCCAGTGCAAGGATTGAAACCACATTTCCAAGCACATCAAACAAAAGTGCTAAAGAATGCATATTAGATACATAATGCAGTTGCATATTAGTTTATTAAATTTAATTTCTCATGTAATGCTTAACTATAAATATTAGACACAGCACATATATAGCTGCCATGATTTACTGAGGTACAATCTAATAGGTCTTTCTCTCTTACTTCATGTATTTAACTAAATATTTGAAGTTGAGATTTCATTAAAAATATATCTTTTGAGAACCCTGATATCAATAATATGTTTAATTAAACATCTATGTGTGCATGTTTAAGTGTCACAGAGAGGGTGAGGGGGAGGGTGAGGGCGAGAGAAAGACAGAGGAGACAGACAAAGCCAGAGACAGAGAGAGACAGGGTGTATGTGCATTTTTTAACAGTATAAATCCCAAAATATAGATCAGGAAAATAACAAACTTGGAGTTTAAGTTCAATAATATGCAATATGCCATATTTTGCTTTTAAACGAAATCCTTAGCCCCAACTAACATTTATATGGAGCATTTTTCAATTTTTTTTTTATTTTCTCAAAAATAGCCCTATGGTTATAATTAGAATTCTATAAATTAATAATATCCACATTGCAAAGGTAACATATATGTTTAATTTTCTAGGAAAAGCTCTTGAAGCCCACTTCATTCAGAAGGGGTTTTGCATACACTTATCAAATCAATTGTTCAAGAAGATACTCCTTTATTATAATTAAAACACAATAAATTTGGTCACATGCTGTAACATTTATATATTGTTGCTCTGCAATCTGCCCAGACATTATTAAATCAATAGAATGAACATATTATTAAGGAGGACATTTTCAAATATTCTTTAAGGATTGTAGTCAAAATATTTACTGACTTTAATTATAAATTTTTTGTTCATCTCTTCCAACAATAATATTGAGCAAATCAGTCTAATTCATTAATAACTCAGCAGGTCTTATTCATGAATACCACCATCAAATTAATTTCACAGACAGTTATTGCATGCACGGCAATCTGTTATGGTGTGTCTGTGTGTGTATGTGTGTTTTTTTATTTTTTTTTATTTTTCTGTAAGTGTAAACAGCATAAATCAAAAACAAAATAAATACCAAACTTTGTATTTTTAAATTCAGTAGCTTCCAAATATACAAACAAGATTTTCAAGAATTTACGCCCATCCCAATTACCTGCTACATGAAGCCTTTTTTTGACAACTTTTTTTAATGAAAAGAAAGTCTCTAATGACTTTTATAAAATATTACAAGTTAAAGATATGTGCATGATAAATAAAATTTATATCTTGAATGTTTGGGAATAGCTATGAAGTCAAATTTCGGAAGGAAATTTGTATAATCTTGAACAACAGGAACATTTTAACTATAGATGGTCAATTTACAGCTGCTTCTCGGGATATCATGGAAAGAGTATATAGTTTTTAAGCCTGTCATATGGAGTGCTGTTCTGAAAAAGCTGATGTGTGGCATTCACATTACTTTCTCTACCTGTTCTGAAACAAACTCTTCTTATAAAAGATTATTCATCTATCTACATCATTGGTCTTACTACTTAGCTCTTTATAAGCAGAAGGGAAATAAGGGAACATTCCGGGTGAAAGCGATAGCCAAATATTTTAAAAGACATTGGATATATGAATAATTGAAACTCAGTTCACTTTGCATTTCCAGAAAAACAAAAGAGAGATGAAACGAAAGGTGACCCCATTTGAGAAGATGCATATTTTAAAATTGAAACCAATAACATGGATTATCTTGGAAACAGTCAACCCTGCAACAAAAATTTATATGACATAAGTTATGTGATTTAATGAGATCTACATTTTTTGTGTATCTCTTATGGTTTACCTGAAAATACCTTCTTGCTATCAGTTCTAACTGGCACTTGCAATATAACTTTCAATATACTCCTATGCAATATTAGTGTTTCACACAATTATACCATAAGAGAGGAGAGAATGTACATATCCAAAATTTACTAATCTTAATACACCAAAGGAATTGGTCACATGCTTTAACAGTTACATACTAATTCTTTGGGAAATGTCCAGAATTTAATAATGCAATGAAACCAAATCATCGTCATTACTGTTAACTATTTACGGTTATTATTATTCATATATTATTGTGATTATTATTTTTTTGTTGTTGTTAATCTTCTTCTTCTTGTTCTTCTTCTTCTTCTTCTTCTTATTATTATTGATGCACAGATTAAGTAAAGCTGCACAATAAACGATTTTATGAACCTTTTCATGATACTTTTTCAATATTTTAAGTTCCTTCAAATGCAGTTAGCCAGAGTGCCGAAAGAGTGCATTACTGAATGCCGGAAAAGCGCTCTAATGGTGAATCGCAGAACTACATTTGGCTGTTAAATGCTAATTTAAAAATTAAAAAGAAACAGTACTGAGAATTGTATAACTAGACGAAGAGCAAGCGAAAGCTATACATCCCATCTCTGCTTTTATTTCCATTAACATATATCTGATTTAAATAGATACGTTCTATCAGTTAACAGTTGCGCTATTAGTTGGTACCAATGGATAGTTAATAAACCGTGGCACCGGCACAGTCCATGCCTTCCTTGACGCTTTCCCCGCTCCTTTCCGCAACATGCTTGTCGCAAACCTAATACCCATGCAGGCATTTGAAACTGTCACCTGCAAATAAACAGGAATTAAATTTTAATATAATGTGTAAAATATAACTGGACATTTTGCTTTAAATAACTAATGCACAGCCACTCGTTTTCACCAAAAAACGGAAATTTAAAGTGTTTTTTGTAATATTTCGCACCTTTTTGCTCTTGTTTTGTATCAACAAGTGAAGAAATAGGGGTTCGTCTTCTCGTTAATAGCGTATCCCCTTTATCGCAATCAGTCCCCGTGAAAATGGTGTACATAACATAGGATACAAATTTTTCCACTAACATCATCCCTAGGGTGGGGTGACTGCCTACGGTTGTCTTTCATTCGGCCAATAAACCAATGGGGTAGCGTCTGCAAGGGGTTGTCTGTTGTTCATTAAATTCCTGTACTGTCAGCTGCACTGTAGCATCAAAATAGAACCTTTTGGTAACACATGGGACTTTAAGTTCTGTTTGGTTGTCATGGCAACTGGGTATAAACACATATGCATTGAAGAAAATAGCTGTGAACCTTCAGAGCTTTGTCCGCCCCTCCATTCCTTTTGTCCCTCTTCAAGGCTAGTAGGCAAGTAGCTCGCACCCCTATCTTCTTCCCTCAGAGAAATGTTCCCAACTCATTGTTTGGTTATTCAGCATACAACAGAATTAAATACCTATATTCACATTTAATACAACTAAGACAATATTTTGGTTCATTGCATTATTTCTCTATCATCCTAAGATGTGGTTGTCTGGAGAGAAAGTTAATGATTTTCCTTAAGAATGAGGCAATCACTTAGGTTTTTGTTGGGTTCTTTGGCCAATATCCTCTAACTTTTATTCTTAGGGATTCAGAAACATCTTTAAAGGATTTGTCTCTCTCTTCAACCAATCACTGCCTGTGGTTTTTAGCGGATTTGAAGTTTATTCCACAGATGACCTATGAATATAGTATAAGGCCTGTCTTGGCCAGAAAATCCGCTTTTTCCTTACCTTCAATTCCTGTATGTTCAGGTACCCAACATAGACAAACTCTGTTGGTAGATGAGAGATTGAGTAACTTTTGGTGTGTTTCCCATACCAGTTTTGATTTAAGTTAGTGTGAGCTGAAGGTATGCAGTGCAGCTTAGTTGTTAGAGTTAATATGAATTTGTTTGCTCCTATACATATTCTCTTTCACAGCACAGGTGTGCACAATCAAGCATGGTGATTATTTCTGTCTGAAAGACAATGCTGTGGCTGTCTAGGTCCTTATGATAGCCTCAAATATGTCTCCTTCAGAGTTGGCTTCGAAATACAAGGTATTGGCATAAAGTTGCAGGTGTCACACTGATGAATAATCTGTTTTTAAAAACCATTATAAAATGCAGTAATAGTAATATACAATATGGAAAATATTGCATAAACTTAGTAAATATTTTAGCATATAATTAATAATAAATGCTTCATTTAACTATGGATTATATTGTCATCAATATAAGAATGTACAAATACACATCTCCCAAGTTAACAATGCCACAAATACTAAATGTTCTACAGATCTTTATTATGAATACATTCCAACTCTTTCATTTAAATAATGTTTGAGGAATTTCTCACTCTCATAGCATATCAACTGGAACAATTTCTTAAAATTTACAAAAATAACTGATTTTGAAAGTGGACAAGCGAGGCATGAATTACACTATTTAGAGCATGTATAAGCAAATGACTCATGTTGTAACCAAGCTAATTGGCAACAATATTACCTTGGATACGAAAAAACTAGGACAACACAGAGTTAATAGCTAACAGGCGGGACAAAAAAAAAAACAACGACAACAAGAACAATAACAACCCTTAAAACTACAGCAAGCAGCACATGATCTCCAAACTGGTTTTTAAACAGAGAAGATGAAACAAAGGCATGTAAGAGCAGTAAAATCTTTGCAGGATGAAATGTTTCATGATTGCATTTTATATGTCTTAAATATTTACACATAAACATGGAAAGGCCATTTGCAGGTTAATTTATAATTTATGTAACCTATGGTATTAGAGCAGTACTATGTAGTGTATAGTATCTGGCCATATTATTAGATGCACCTTGATTTTTCACTATAATACAAGATTAGTAGGCAAAAAATGCAACTAATATTGTTTTTATATTTATATTTACAAGGCTACATTGAAACATTACATGTTCTTAAACACTGATGAAGAACTTAAAGTATAATATGGTCACTTATGGTGATAATTGGATATATTTCTGAATTGTTATCAGATGCTTACAGTTTTATGAAACTTTTAGCATTTAGTTGAACCACCTTTGGCAGCTATCAATGCTTTAATTCGCCTTGGCATGCTGTTTGCACCTGCCTGAACTGTCTCTTGTATATGTAGATGATGATTCCAGACCTCTATGATCTTTTCAATAAGCTTAGATTTCATGGTAATCACTTCCTTTGCCACTTCTTTCTTCACTAGCTTCCAGACATTTTTAAACGGGTTCATGTTCAGATTCACTGGCCATGGCAACAAAGGTATGTTTTGCTCTCAGAAAAGCTATCACTAATTTTGCAGTATGACATCGTGGCCCATCTTGCATAAATAAGAATGATTCTCCATTTGGGAACCAGTTTCTTATTTGAGGCAGCAGCCTACTCCTCAACACTTCTTTGTACTAATCCTGCTACATTGTCCCTGGAACAACATAGGGACATCCAGTGCCTTTACCTCTGATGACTGACCTTATCATGACTTTGGTGGGATGTTTTATAGTCTGCAAACACAATCTGAAAGATACATTTCACTAGGCTGGTTTCACACAAACTGAGTTTTGGTTGCAAGAATTTCAAGAGTGCTATAATCACTAAAGCAAAGCTGAAACAAAAGAAGCCAACATGAATTGTTTCAAATGTGACCTTTAGTTCTGGATAATTCATTTCAAATGTGACCTTTAGTTCTGGATAATTCATTTCAAATGTGAAGTTTAATTAATAAAGAATTTTTACAATGAAGATTTTCACATTTACAGATTTCCAGAAGTTTAGGTCTTTATCCTGGAGCTGCTTTGCCCAGCTGAGTCATTTAGCAACCATAGCAGGAATTAATTTTGGTTTCTTGGCAGGTCTGCAGCCTTTTAATTTCCTTTTATGACTAATAGTTCTTTCAAATGAAGCAATTCCACCCTCTTCAAGCTTGAATTTAATTTCTTTTGCACTAGCAAACCTGTTTCTTTCACAGATGTTTTTCAAGCAACGCACACCTCTTAGAGTGAGAATCTGTTTTCACCCACATTTATTCTTCTATTGTGAGGCTAGGTCCATTCCAAATTAAATTTTGTTTTTAATTCACCTCACAGATGATTCAGCACCCCTAATCTTTGAGAAATCTTTTGATTTGAGAAAAAAAATCAGTTTTAATCAAGCTTTATACCTCTGAAACCTTTCGAGGTGTCAGATCACATGATTTTCTCATTATATTGTGAATACAAAACACAAAACTATAAAGTTCACCTTTCAAACTATAAAAATCACCTTTTAAATCACAAATAAACTGACAAATTTAAGTATTAATAGACAAGCTTAAAGTGTTTTTTTTTTTTTTTTTTTTTTTTGGTGGTGTTTAACGCCCACTTTAACTACTTATGGCACCGCAGGCGGTGACACTGATGATACATGAATGATGATGGAGCACAGGTGGAATGCGATGGCGGGGGAAACTGGAGTACCCGGAGAAATCCCGCCCCAGCGCCGCTTTGTCCACCACAAATCTCACATGCAGTCACTTGGGATCGAACCCTGGGCATCTAGGTGAGAGGTGAGTGGTCTAACCACTCGGCCACCTCGCGGCCCGCTTAAAGTGCTACTTCTCCTTTTGTTAGTACTACTGCAACTAATGCTTGTGAAGCAATAATTTCAACTCTTACAACACAGAAACAGCATAACACACATTCATTGTAGACAACAATAATCCCCTAACATTGTCCAGTAAGGCTCACACTGATAGATGAGCATTGTTGTTACTCTAGTCCTCAGAATTCAGTAAATTGTGAAATAAAGTAGGTGCATCAAATGATATGGCAGGTACTGTATATATTAAAGTGATGCAGCTGTGAAATTTGAAATAAAATTGTGAAAAATTAAAAATAACAATTTTTTTTCATAATAAATAATAATTCTAAACTCCCACTTTAGGCACTATAACTACCAATTAATCAAAGCTTTAAATGTTCAGGTACCTGCATATTAACAGATGATACCAGCTTTAAATCTTGTTTTCTCGTAAAACTTTTTCCAAAACTTTTCCATACTCAAAATGCTCCACTTGATGCAATTGTTTACTAATGTGTTTAGAAATGTTAATATTGCCCACCTCTCTTCAACACAATGACCTCAGAAATTACCTGGACTATAGATTCAAGAGATTTTAAACCAATTATATGCGCAGACGACATGGTCATCCTCTTCAGGAACTGAGCAGATCTGCAAGCTGTCATAGAGAACATCATGGCACAGGCGAATAAAATTCCATGGAAATAAGCAATACCAAAACAAAAGCAATGAAATTTAGAAGGGGAGGAAGGATATCTAAGAGAGACCACCTCACCTGCGAAGAAGAAATTTTTGAGTTCATACCCAATACTTGGGTGTTGTGCTTCAAACAAATGGAACTGCTTTCTCCCTGCATATACGAGTACAGGGGTGTGCAATGGCTGCAACGAAAGCCACATGTGACTTTCCTAAACTCCAAAGCCTATCCCTGTAACTGCGATAAAGCTCTTCAAGCTTAAAGTTATGCTGACGGCCCATATGGCACCCAATTAATATGGCCTTACCTAATGGTGAACAACCCTAAGAAACTAGAGAACATTAAAACGAGACTCTTAAAAAGAGCTCTCTCAATCTCAAAATTCATTAGAAACAGCTATGCCTATGAAATAGTGCAAGGGCCCTTCTTCATCAAAGACATAAGGCATGTCTTCATACTACTGGAAACACAAGCATATAAAATTGTCCTTGAAGAGATACAGAAAAAGGCTGGCAAGATACCATAAGAAATAATGGAGACCGAAGCTATGCAGACAGAAATCTGGAAGGGAGCAAACTTTGAGATTTGCCATCTGTATACATGATTTGCCACCCATGGGTTTCATGGGAGGTTCTGCCAGAATGAGTCATACCATGAACCCAAGGAGGAATGTGTCTGCAAGAATTGCAACAAATCATGCCCTAAGTACCATTCTACAAAGTATGAAAGCAGATTTCAATCACTAACCATGCTAAGTAAAACTGGTGGAAATTTATAAATTTAATTGTACACATTACGCTTAATAAATAATTTATACTGTCTCTCAGAAGTCCATGAGAAAAAATTTTCATATAGTTTTCTGAAATAAGCCTTCAGTTTTGGGAAATAAATTATTAAATTTTGAAAAATCAAGAGTTTTGGAGAGAATGAAATGAAAAATGTTTCTACAGTTATTATGGTTCATATAAAAAATATTGTATGACAGATTTATTTGAAAAGTCATTTATTGTAAAGGTTACATTTTATGTGAATAGTTTTAAAAATACATCACATGGCTCAGTTTTATTAGAACTATAATATATATTCGTGAATAAATGTTATTATTTAAATAACCCTGCAAGCTAGAATTTTGATACATGGCAATAACTATAATTGTGCGTAATAACTAGTATAAATTTCAATACTGGTAATTTTCAAAATTTCACACAAGCATGACCTTAAAGCACATGTATGTTTACAATATTTGTATGCAAACTTCCTGTGAATTGTAAATACAGAGTTAATCTATGTTTCACAACTTTAGTCTTTTTCATCTTAACATAACTCCATGGCACGACAGCTCACGGGGAACCTTGGCCTACCGCCCGGCCGCTGCGTCCCCCATCTCGGTCCACTACAGACGTCATGGATGGGGTGCAGTATTGGAGGGTGAGATGTGGTCAGCGCCTCGAGCCCCTCCCGGCCGGTTAATGCGGTCCTCACGACCTGGAGCCGCTACTTCTCCATCAAGTAGCTCCTCAATTGGCCCCCCAGGGACCTCACGAGGCTGAGTGCACCCCGGTCCAGGTCTCCCAGCGGGGGAAAAATCCCCACGCCGGTACTGGGGATCGAACCCAGGTCTCCCGCTTGGTAGGCAGCTGCGCTACCACCGCGCTAAGGAGACGACCCTTTTTCATCTTGGTTACGTTTAATGGGCTAGACAAGAATGTACATTTTGAGAAATATTAGGATGAATTCCTCTGATATTTTAAGCAGCGTTTGTACTGAGAAAAGGTTTTTTTCATATCGCTATCACTAAAAATGCACTGTGATCCAAACTCAACTACAAATAACTGCATCTGTGAATGCTTCACCTTCAATGCTTTTGGCAAACTATCTTACCAGTAATTTGGCATACAGTTGAAAGCAAAGCAAAAACAGGTAGCGTAGCTAAGTCTCTAGCTTCACTAGTCTTGAGTGAACAGTAAGTGTACCAATGCACTCTGCTCTGTCTCTGGCATCAGCAATATCTGGATAATAATGATGATGATGATGATGATGATGATGATGATGATGATGATGATGATGATGATTATAATAATTTATTGACCCATAGATATGTCATACATGTATCAAGCTTCATCATGTTTCATTTCTGTATACAGGAACATTATTGAATTATTAACATTTACATAATTACTCTACATTGCACACCACAATAGATACCATTGACTAAATATTTACAATTTTACAAGGATACATTTTCTTATTTTTTGCCACACAAAATACAATGTATTATTTACAAGTTTACATTTCACTTATATAAGCACTACCTAAATGTACACAAAATATTAAAACTCATCTGCTCTATATAGGCTTTTATTTACTAGATATGTTTTTAACGATATTTTAAAGGAATTATCTTGTGCAGATTTTATATAGTTTGGTAATTTATTGTGTAGTATGGCTCATCTACTGTATGAATCTTTACTAGTTGCAGCTTTTGTTATACTTATTCTATGGTAATTATTCGTTCTCCTAGTATTTATATGTATAATAGTCTTTGTTTCGGTTACTGCTATTCTCATTCTTTTTAATTAACAATATTAGCCTGAAAACATATACTAATACTACTGTTAAAATTTTTTCATTTATAAGTACTTCCTTTACAGATTATCAGCTTTTTAAATTAAATATACAGCTTAGGCTTTTTTTCTGAATCACAAATACTATATTTAAATATTCTATAGATGTTCCACCCCAAATAACTTGCAATCCATCAAACAAATCCCTATCAGCTGTCTCTATTTATGACCATATCAATAATAGCATTGTAAGGCAGCTCTATTTATTGATCTTGATGAAAAACACCACTTGAAGATTTCTTTATTTTTGAATGGCAGTTCTACTGGTAGCTCATCTAGCCGTAGTACCATTGAGCTTCACATTGCCTACCATCACAATGATACAATAAACATGTATGTTTTCCAACAAATTTCTCAATAAGTTGGGACTTGGTTAATCGTGAGTCTAGACTACTCCACCAGTGCCATTTTCCATCTGTGCAGAGATTCTTTCGTGTGTTAAAAGGGTTAAAGAACTTAAAAGGCAACTTCAAGTAAACTCAGATCAATGGAAAATATAGGTGTACATTTCTGTGATTTTGCTACCTGCAACTGCCTACACCGGCACGTAGATTTCTTGTAGGCAGGCAGCTCTACTCAATGCTGGACAGATCAAGAAAAACCTGGCTTGTATTAACTGCCAGCAAGAGCGAAGGGTAGGACAAAGAAATATGTTTCTTAAAATGTAGACTGCTAGTGGTAAGTAGGCTAAGAATTATTTCATATATGACCTTGATATAACATTTGTTGTTTTCCATAATTACGTATATGCTCAAACTGATAATAAAATAATAAAAACATCACCACTTTGGAAATTATTTTAATTGGGACTATTTCCATCATTGAGCGGAAAAGATTTTAAAAATAGTTTGAGAAATTTGTAAAGGTTTTCAAAATTGCAAATTAATGTATATTTTTAGGGATATAATTAATACAGTGGTGGCACACAAAAGCAAATTTTTGCATGCCAATTGTCATCAATTGTTGCAAAGCCATTGCTGCTACATTTTATATTGTCAGTATGACAGCCATTCAACTTAAGACATGTGAAGTAAATATCTCAGCGAGATTTGTCCTTCTTCAAGAAAGAATTGTAACAGGATTTGATGATAAAGTGGGTACTACAGGGTCAACTGAAAACACACAAGGAATCGTCCATTTGTACACCTGCTATGATTGTGGATATTCAAACATTGTAATGTAATGTAAAAGACAAGATCAATTGAATTAGCTTTGCTATTTCTTTATTTTCTAATTATTACATGTTTATTATTTGTTGTTCTTTCTGCTCATGGCAGGCAACAATTTGTATGTAATTGGCAGGTGAGCAGTCTGGAATCGGTCCCAGCTTTTTGTGCACCAGCCTGTACTAGTGGCGATACCATGACAGGTTAGAGTACTCATCTCTCACCAATACTGGTGGAGTTGAACCCCAGGGAACTATATGTGAATTTGTGGTAGACAAAGCAGTATCTGGGCAGGTTCTCTGGATTCTCCCACCATTCATTCTACCAATTTCTCCATTGTAATCTTTCCTGTCATACATTTCGCTTTCATTACATATCATCTACTTCCTCACTCTCATGACAGGCATGTCTGATCCCTTATTCTTGGTTTTTCTTTGTAAGATTAAAGGTTCCTTAGCTCCTCAACAGGCTTCTGACACTAGACACCCACATGTAAGTCCTCCATACACTGAGGGTAACCTGACTAAGTTATGTTTTAGTATTACTGTTATTAATGCTCTTTAACAGTCTAATATCCTTGGCATACACTTGTTCAAAATGTATGCTTTTAATAAACATGAAAGTGGCCTCATTATTTATTCACCAAGTTGTTCATTCACTGTCAGTTATCAGGTTATCACTTATCAGTTTACTAACAATTGTTGGAATGCTCGCATCCTGTGTTAATAGACTAGCTTTCATAATTCAGATAGGGATCTTCTTGTTCTATGATAGTGAGTAATAAGAATGAAATGAAGAGGTGATATCTAATTTTGGATAGGTAGAGTCAGACTGAAAAATTCAACACCATAGCCCGGATTTTAACCACGGATCTCCCGATCTCTAGCTGGTTGCTCTGCCACTGAGCTACCATGGCAACATGCCAGCATAGCATTGAATTTCTCAACTGACTCGCATGTTTCCTGGTAAACTACAAGGTGATCTCAAAATAATTTGAGATCCCCTTGTGGTTTACTGGGAAACATGCGAGTCAGTTGTGAAATTCAATGCTATGCCAGCATGTTGCCATGTTAGCTCAGTGGCAGAGCAACCAGTTAGAGATTGGGAGATCCGTGGTTCAAATGCCGGCTATGGCATTGAATTTTTCAGTCTCACTCTACCTATCTAACTCCTGTCCTACACATGGCTTGTGAGCAAAAACAATTATTCTGATATCTAAGTTTGCTCCGTGAAGAATGATTGCAGGACAAAAATTATAAATAGTGGTAACAAAAAGTTGATAGTGACTTTAGTGTGCTGGAGTGCATGTGCAAGGGGGGGGGGGGGAGAGAGAGAGAGAGAGAGGGAGAGAGAGGGATTATATGGCAGTTTAAATAAATAAATGTATATATTAGTTATAGCTCCCTAAATTTTTATCCAGTGTAATGTCTGTGCTGCTATGTGAGTTCTCAAAGAACTTTTAAATCCATTTTGGTTCTGATCAAATGAAAAAATTATCACAATGACACAAATAATTATATTAAGCAATTCAGTCTAATTTACTAATAGCTCAGGAGGTCCTTTTCATGAATCCCATAAAAAGTAATTTCACAGGCTGTCATTTTCACATTTTAGTTAAAATATTGAAATATAAATGAATGTTATGTCTCTTTCATTATTGTCATGCATTCAATCTAAAATATATTTTATTTCATAATATTTACAGAAGTTTCATACTCAGCTAAGCCTACACCCAGAAAGAGAGCTTCAAAAGAGAATGTAAATGCTGTTAGCAAGGAAGTTAGAAGAGAGAATATTATTTCAGGTAATATCTTCTTATGGATGTATACATTTAATAGTAAATAGGTGTTCCTCTGCTCTTCATGTTGAAATATTATACACATGTACAGCCAGGTACAAAAATGTCTACAGCGTTCTCCAAGTTGTAAGAGCCTAGTGAAATTTTAAAACATAAATAATGCAATACACATGCAATCAAATTGTATTTGTTTATACATATTATTTTATTATTACAACTACAGGAAAGAATATAAAATTATGTCTGCTTTGTTTCATGCTGCTTGTATATAATGTCTATGTTCAATATCCATAACTAATGTTTAGTATATATGTAACTGAATTGTATGTTTCCTAGACATGTTCAATGTTCATAAGGTAACCAAATTTTGGATACTTTTTTATGACTCCCTGTTGTGTACAGTAAAGTGGTTTAATGTAAGTGTAAATTTAGGAACAGCTACTACATTCATCCAGCTTTGTCAATAACAGTTTAAAATTACAAGATATTACATTTTCTTTTGTCAACATTATGACAAAGCATTAGTGGCATTTCAGGTATTTAAAATATGGGTTCCTAATTTCGGACAGTAGTACTTCCTATTTTCGGATGGTAACTTCATATAAACACAAATTACATGGATCAAATTATATAATGTAAAATGAAAAAGTGACATGTTTAAAGCATTATTATGACCTGTTTGTAATTATATGGAAAACAGTAATATAAAATTATATTTATTAAAGTTTAATTTCAGTTCACTAAATCAGTCTCATTTTCATTATGTGCATATGTCACACACATGCATCTTCCACTGTCTCTTCTCTATTCCTGCACACATTTCATGCATCCATCTCAGACACTTGATGCATCGAATCCATTATTAACCCACCACTCCGATCACAACTATATAATTGATTGCAGTAAATGCACTCCTTATCTACACTGTCATCATCATCTGTAGATACAGTGATGGGTTCAGAAGATGTATCGCAGTCATGGCATGTTGTTTATAGACGCTCTTTAACTACTGAGGTTCTCAGCGTCTCATTCTAAATTGGGCGTGAAAGACCGCTTAATTTTTCTTAGAGGCCTCTCTATCCAGGCTTGAGGTTCTTTTACGAGCCGTAAATCTGCGACATGGGACCAACGGTTTTACTTCCCTTCCAAAGGAGGCCATGCAAAGGATTTTTCCATCGTCCTCCGCCAGGTTTGTACCCATGACCTTGGGTATGTGAAGTTAGCATGGTAGCCATTACATTACGGAGGGCGACATATCACAGTTAGAATCAGAAGAAAGCAGACTTGTTATTTTTTCAACTTTGGGAAACAAAAGGTAAAGAGAAATACATTTCCTCCCTGTTTGTTCTACTTCTTTTGAAGAATGGGCAATTTGTTCAGTATCTGACTTTAGAGTGTTACCATTCTTCTTTGAAGCTGATGAAGATTCAAGCTGTAACTTGTATGGTGATTTGGTAATGACAACAGCTTTATCACTTTTAGAAGACCTGGTTGATTTTGGGTTAGATGGTCATGGACTAATTTGGAAACGGGATACAGATGTTGATACAAAAAGTCCATTTTCTGTTGGTTCGATTTTGCTTGGATGCAGCTATTGAATCGTATTTGGAATGTTCAGCAGAGTTTGTAACATTTTTATTACTATTATTACTGTTATTATTATTACTATTATTATAATTATTATTACTATGATTATTATTATTATTACTAATATTATTATTACCACCACCGTGGCCTCCATCAGCACTGCCACCACCACCTCCACCTGCACCTCCGCCACCTCCACCTCCACCTCCACCTCCATCTCTGCCACCTCCATCTCTGCCATCTCCACCTCCACCTCAGCACCGCAACCATCATCCTCATCCTCATCCTCATCCTCATCCATCCTCATCCTCATCCATCCTCATCCTCATCCATCCTCATCCTCATCCATCATCATCATCATCCTCATCTGCATCAGCATTATTATTATCATCGTCATCTTCATCGTCGTCATCCTCATCATCATCATCATCATCATCATCATCATTATTATTAAGACACTTTCAAACAAAATTAAAAGAATACAGTGAAACTATTTTCCACTTTTTTATTATTATGCATTTTTTTCAACTTATCAGATAATTATATTAAGAATTTCAGTCAAAATCCTTAATAATTGAAGAAGTTATGTTCATGAATAGCACCATCAGAAACAGTTTCACAGACCGTTAGCATCACATTTCATTTAAAATGTTGACATTTAAATAGATATCATGTATCTCTCAATATAGACAAGCATTCAATCTAAAACATTTTATTTCATAATATTTACAGGAGCTTATCACTCAAGTCTAAACGCTGTTGCGGTTGACATAACAGAAGATGAAGTACCTATACCAATTTTTGAAGTGGGAGCAATGGAAGATGTTATAACAGGTAAGTTTTTTTGTTTTTTTTTTTTTTGTTTACTGAATATTTTAAACAGTAGAGATGTGTCGCTTGTGTTATTCGTCTTAAAATACACACTATGGATCCAAAGCTATCTTCTGCTATACATATGTAGAATACATATACATGGCATACTAATTATAATACCAGCTGGAACTCCCTAAATTTTGATCCAGTGGAAAGTATGTAGTACATCAATTATATTCCCACAGACTGTAACATCTAGCCAAATGTGACTCTAGTTGAAAGACAGGATGGTAAATTAAAACAATATTCTACTTATTTCTGCAGCTTTCAAAATCCATGATATCAGATAGGTACCCAACACCTGTCATGTAATTGTTGGCAGGATTCTGAATAAAACAGTTCATTTTGATCATAATCACAGAAAACACAGTAACTTTCTTCATCTGACACTCACATAGCCCTGAGAAGAAATGTTGAGGAATTGATTAAAACTTAGATAGAAGCTAGACAGTGATATGCATAGCAGGAAATTGCAAACAGTTATTACTTCTTGGATTACATTCACAGTTCTTACTCATACAAATAATAACTTAATTTTGTATTGTTTTTAGGTTACCAGACAGATTTTAAGTGATATAAGCTGCATAAATATATCTGTAGCAAACAATAAAAGGTCTATAAAATTTATTCCATTGGTGAATGAAAGTTGCACACATTTAAAATTGAATTGAATTGTATTTCTTGAAAATTTAGCTGTTGGCAGTTTTATCCTCAGAAATTATCTTCGTTGGTTCAAATTTTGTTGATGTCTTTGCAGTTATAACAGTATTGTCAAGGATTTCTACAAAACAAATCTATCAACACCTCTTATAGAATGAAATTCAAGCAGTAAATTAGTTACATTTTTGTTATTTTTCTTCATGACCATGAGAGCTAGACTTAAATTAATTATGTCATATCTTGAACAATTTAAATGTTAAGGAAAATACATATGCCACTTTTTTAGTTTATTCTTAAAAGAAAATTTAAAATCAAGCAAACTACTTCCAAAGTAAATAAACACCTTTACTCCTTCTGCTCTTATGCATTTAAATGGTCATATGTTCAAGATTTGAAGAGCTATGAGAGCATAAACCATGGTATGTAATGGATACTAAACATTAAATGTATTTCTGGACATAAAAATTTGTTATTAAATTTTTTGAAATATTTAACCAAATTGCTGATATGAATACCATTAAATTTGTAATAAGCTTAAACTCTGAGTTCTTGATATCAAAGACAGCTAATATTGAATTTAGAATGCAGGATGGAATATATTTTATGCTTTCAGTACCTACCCAGTGCAAGGATTGAAACCACATTTCCAAGCACATCAAACAAAAGTGCTAAAGAATGCATATTAGATACATAATGCAGTTGCATATTAGTTTATTAAATTTAATTTCTCGTGTAATGCTTAACTATAAATATTAGACACAGCACATATATAGCTGCCATGATTTACTGAGGTACAATCTAATAGGTCTTTCTCTCTTACTTCATGTATTTAACTAAATATTTGAAGTTGAGATTTCATTAAAAATATATCTTTTGAGAACCCTGATATCAATAATATGTTTAATTAAACATCTATGTGTGCATGTTTAAGTGTCACAGAGAGGGTGAGGGGGAGGGTGAGGGCGAGAGAAAGACAGAGGAGACAGACAAAGCCAGAGACAGAGAGAGACAGGGTGTATGTGCATTTTTTAACAGTATAAATCCCAAAATATAGATCAGAAAAATAACAAACTTGGAGTTTAAGTTCAATAATATGCAATATGCCATATTTTGCTCTTAAACGAAATCCTTAGCCCCAACTAACATTTATATGGAGCATTTTTCAATTTTTTTTTTATTTTCTTAAAAATAGCCCTATGGTTATGATTAGAATTCCATAAATTAATAATATCCACATTGCAAAGGTAACATATATGTTTAATTTTCTGGGAAAAGCTCTTGAAGCCCATTTCATTCAGAAGGGGTTTACTTATCAAATCAATTGTTCAAGAAGATACTCCTTTATTATAATTAAAACACAATAAAAATTGGTCACATGCTGTAACATTTATATATTGTTGCTCTGCAATCCGCCCAGACATTATTAAATCAATAGAATGAACATATTATTAAGGAGGACATTTTCAAATATTCTTTAAGGATTGTAGTCAAAATATTTACTGACTTTAATTATAAATTTTTTGTTCATCTCTTCCAAAAATAATATTGAGCAAATCAGTCTAATTCATTAATAACTCAGCAGGTCTTATTAATGAATACCACCATCAAATTAATTTCACAGACGGTTATTGCATGCACGGCAATTTGTATGGTGTGTCTGTGTGTGTGTGTGTGTGTGTGTAATGAAAAAAAAAAGTCTCAACTGATTTTTATAAAATATTACAAGTTAAAGATATGTGCATGATAAATAAAATTTATAACTTGAATGTTTGGGAATAGCTATGAAGTCAAATTTCGGAAGGAAATTTGTATAATCTTGAACAACAGGAACATTTTAACTATAGATGGTCAATTTACAGTTGCTTCTCGGGATATCATGGAAAGAGTATATAGTTTTTAAGCCTATCATTTAGAGTGCAGTTCTGAAAAATCTGACATGACTTTCTCTACCTGTTCTGAAACAAACTCTTCTTATAAAAGATTATTCATCTATCTACATCATTGGTCTTACTACTTAGCTCTTTATAAGCAGAAGAGAAATAAGGGAATATTCCAGGTGAAAGCGATAGCCAAATATTTTAAAAGACAATGGATATATGAATAATTGAAACTTAGTTCAGTTTGCATTTCCAGAAAAACAAAAGGGAGATGAAACGAAAGATGACCCCATTTGAGAAGATGCATATTTTAAAATTGAAACCAATAACATGGATTATCTTGGAAACAGTCAACCCTGCAACAAAAATTTATATGACATAAGTTATGTGATTTAATGAGATCTACATTTTTTGTGTATCTCTTATGGTTTACCTGAAAATACCTTCTTGCTATCAGTTCTAACTGGCACTTACAATATAACTTTCAATATACTCCTATTCAATATTAGTGTTTCACACAATTATACCATAAGAGAGGAGAGAATGTACATATCCAAAATATACTAATCTTAATACACCAAAGGAATTGGTCACATGCTTTAACAGTTACATACTGATTCTTTGGGAAATGTCCAGATTTTAATAATGCAATGAAACCAAATCATCGTCATTACTGTTAACTATTTACGGTTATTATTATTCTTAATATTATTGTGATTATTATTTGTTGTTATTATTATTATTATTATTATTATTATTACTGTCATCATTGACTTCATTGCCATCATCATCATAAACATAATCATCATATAATTTTCAAAAATCATTTAAAAATACAGTCAAATTGTTATCTTCTATTTTATTATGCATCTTTTTCTTCAATTTTACAGATAATTATATTAAGCAATTCAGTCAAAATCATTAACAACTGAAGAAGTTATTTTCACGAATACCACCATCAGAAACAGTTTCACAGACTGTTATTATCATATTTTATTTAATGTTAACATTTAAATAGATATCATATACCTATCTGTATAGTTAAGCATTCAATCTGAAACATATTTTATTTCATAATATTTACAGAAGCTTCTCATTCAAGTTTAAAGGCAGACACAGGAGACATGAGTACTTTGACAGAAGATGAAGAACCTATACACACTTTTGAAATAGGAGCAATAGAAGATATTATTTCAGGTAAGTTCTTTTTCTGAATATTATACGAGGGCCGTTCAGAAAGTAGCCTCCGGTTGATTGCAAGAATTTCACCAAGTTAAATAAAAATATTTTAATATATACATCTTACAACTACATCTTTGCACTATTTTTCTACATAGTTTCCATAACGATTGAGGCACTTATCATATCTGTTCACAAGCTTTGAAATTCCTTCTGCATAAAAATCACCCGCTTGTGCCTGCAGCCAGCCTGTGACCGCATCTTTGAGCTCTTCGTCGTCATCAAACCGCTGGGACCCGAGCCATTTCTTCATATGCATGAAGAGGTGATAATCGCTTGGCGCCAGATCTGGGCTGTAAGGTGGATGGTTGACAACGTCCCACTTGAAGGACTCAAGAAGGGCTGTTGTTCTGCGAGCAGAGTGAGGATGGGCGTTATCGTGCAAAAAAACGATACCGGAAGTCAGCATACCACGGCGTTTGTTCTGTATAGCCCGTTGTAATTGTTTTAGCTTTTCACAGTACACGTCTTGATTAATGATCGTCCCACGTTCCATGAATTCAACCAACAACACCCCTTTTGCATCCCAAAACACCGTTGCCATCAATTTTCGGGCAGAAAAATCTTGCCGGGCTTTTATTGGTTTGGTAGGCGAATTTGAATGTGCCCACATCTTTGATTGTTCTTTTGCCTCAGGGTTCACGTACTTAATCCAGGTTTCCCTGGTCACGATTCTGTTTAACAATGGTTCACCTTCGGCCTCATAACGTGACAGAAAGTCTAATGCAGAGGCCATTCTTTGAGTTTTGTGGTGGTCGGTAAGAATTTTGGGCACCCATCGTGCACAGAACTTACGGTAACCCAATCTTGCTGTCACTATCTCGTACAAGAGAGTCTTAGAAATCTGTGGAAAATCAGTAGACAACTCCGACATTGTGAAACGTCGGTTTTCACGAACTTTTGCATCAACTGTCTGAACGAGTTCGTCCGTGACCAATGATGGTCTACCACTCCTCTCTTCATCATGAACGTTTTCTCGTCCACTTTTAAATAAACGTACCCATTCACGGACCACTCCTTCACTCATAACTCTTGGTCCGTACACGGCACAAAGCTCACGATGAATAGCTGCTGCAGAATATCCTTTGGCTGTAAAAAGCCTTATAACAGCACGCACTTCACATTTGGCGGGGTTTTCTATTGCAGTACACATTTCAAACGGCCACAAACACTAAACTAGCGCAGGTACGACTTTCACTCGACCACGGCTTGATGCCGACTGACCTGCTGAGTGCATGAATGCACAGATGGCGTCGCTACTCCCCCCACTACCCGCACTGTGACCGATCGGAGTCTACTTTCTGAACGGCCCTCGTATACAGTGGAGATGTGCCTGTTCTGCTCTTCATCTTGAAATACACGCTATAGGTCCAAAGCTATCTTCTGCTTCATCCAATAAAAGAACACTATAGAGTACATATGCATGGCATACTAAATATAATACTAGCTAGAACTCCCTAAATTTTTATCCAGTGGAAAGTATGCACATCAATTACATTCCCGCAGACTGGAACATCTAGCCAACAGTGACTCTAGTTGAAAGACAGAATGGTAAATTAAAGCAATATGCAACTTACAAAATTGATGTTTACTCTATTTCTATACAAGGTATTATGAAATGAGTGCAGATTATTCAATTGGTGATAGAGAACATCCATATAAGTATTTTAACACAATGAACCTTGGATCAGAAATGCATTGTTATGGGTCTGCAGAGTAAACATGTATGGCATTGTTGTACGGCAAAATGTTCATTATGGCTGCATACACCAGATGTTGAAGAGGAGGTGTTGGAGCAGTTTAACAACAGTCCCTCAACAAGCACTCAAGCTGTGGCGGGATGCCTTCATACTGTTTGGAACATTCTTCACAAAGACCTTCAACATCCTTTTGAATGTAACAAAGTTCAGGAACTTGGGGGTGATCACTTTGATCATCAAACTGCATTTACTCTATGTGGTGCTTACAACAGTGAGTGGATATTCCCAATTTTCCTGCCATTATGTTGTGGACAGATGAGGCCCTGTTACCCATGAGGTTATTTTTAATAATAGAAACAGTCATTTGTGGGCACATGTTAACCCTCATGCAACATGAATTTGTGCTTCTCAGCACAGATTTGCAGTTAATGTCTGGGCAAGAATTCTAAACAATATCTTGCTGGGTCCTTATCTGCTTCCCCCTTGCCTGACAGGGCAACATTACTTAACCTTTCACTGAGAAGTGATGTTCTTAGAATTATTCGAAGACTCCTTTCTCAACTCATGCTGTAGGAAGTGATTCCAACATGATGGTGCCCCTCCTCACTTCACAAATGCCATTAGAGCTTTCCTAGACAGAAGATTGCCAGATCGATGGATTGATGGAGATGGATCCGTTTTCAAGAGGTCCCAAGACCTTTCACCAATGGATTTCTTTTTGTGGGCACACAAAAGCCGCTTATCTATGAGACTCCTGTGAACATAGAAGGAGAGCTTGTAGCAAGGATCATGGCAGTGACTGTGGAAATCAGGGAGCATCCATCATTCCGAGGTGAGAAGCACGAAGCTGTGCATCCAGGTCAATGGTCACCATTTCCAACAATTACTGTAGAATAATAGGTAATACCTTCCAATTTTCTTAGAATTCATAAATAAGTAACAATGTGTATTCAACAATTTAACATACATTTTTTCTCTGTAGATCCATAACAATGCATTTCTGACTCTAGGTTCATTGAGTTAAAATGCTTGTATTGATGTTCGTTCCCTACCACCACAAGAACGATCTGCACTTTGGTAACACCTTGTAAATGATGACATATTCAAGCATTTGTGATAATCTATTCATGAGCTTTAGAATTCACTTGTTGTAGTATGTTCTCACTAACCCATTAAGGCAATATGTTCAGACAAAATTTTACCAAGCAAAGAATGAGAAATATTTGGGAAAGAGTCTATACCTCCTCTAGATTTACAAGCCTGTCTTGTACTATTTTATTGTTCACTTGATTCCTCAAAATATCTTCTGTGATGAGTTAGGGATGCCCAGGTGATTATGCATGCTGCTATGTCAATTCCTGAATATTTAACTTCATCTCCTCACATTTCTTTAATTTATTATTGCATTGCCATACACTTCCTTAATTGACTGTACATTTTGCTGCTTTCAAAATCCAAGAAATCAGATACCCAACACCTGTCATGTAATTGCTGGCAGGAGTCTGTATAACACAGTTCATATTGATCAATTACAGAAAGCACAATAACTTGTTTCATCTGAAACTCACACAACACTGAGAAGAAATATCAAGGAAATGATTAAAGCTTGCATATAAGCTAGCCAATGATATGCATAGCAGGAAATTGCAAACAGTTGTTACATCCCGGTTTGCCCTTGCAGTTCTTACTCATACAAATAACAACTTAAATTGTTGCTAGGGTACTAGACATATTTTAAATGATATAAATTACAGAAAAATATTTGGTAGCAGAGTAAGTAGCTACAGAATAAAAAGTCTATAAAGTCAATTTCAATGGCAAATGAAAATTTCATTCATTTAAATTTGAATTGTATTGCTTGAAAATTTAGCTGTTGGGCAGCTTTATCCTCAGAAACTATCTTCATTGGTTCAAGTTTGGTTGATGTCTTTGGCAGTTATAATAGTATTGTCAAGGATTTCTACAGAACAAAACTGTCAACACCTCTTATAGTATGCAATTCAAACAGTAAAGTAGTTAAATTTCTGTTATTTTTCATCTTGGCCATGAGAGGTAGCTCAAATTAATTATGTCATGTCTTGAGAAATTTAAAAATGTAGTAAAAATCATGTACCACTATTTTTAGCTCATTCTCTCTGAGCTTCTTCTGAAATTTGAACAAGATTAGCTACAAACTGCACAATGTGGAACATTTTTAATGTGTCAAAGTAATAGAACATTCAAAGTCAAGTAAAGGGATTCCAAAGTAAACTCATGTGCTCTTAGGCATTTAAATGTCACATACTCCGCTTTGAAGACCTCTGACAGCAAAATCCATGTCATGTAATGGAAATAATGGACTTTTTGGACATAAAAGTTCAGTTTTGAATTTTTTTTAAATGTCTGACCAAATTTCAGCTATGAATACTATAAATTGGCATTTTCCTTAAAATACGTTGTCCCATCAAAAACATCCAGTATTGAGCACAGTATGGGATATTTTCTGTGCCTAAATCTCCTGCCTAGTGTAAGAATTGAAGCCATGTCTGAATGTATACCAGACATAAGTGCTAATCACTGCCTCTCAGGTTCAGAAAACCAATTACATATTAGCTTATTAAAATGTTATAATAAAACATTTATCATGTAATAATTGCTTATAAGTATTTCAATATATTTATAGCTGTCATGATTTACCGATATGCTGTCTAAAATATTGGTTAATGCACCAGCCCCACATTAGGTAACAGCTATTTCACTACCCTGATTCTGGCAGCAAACACATAGCTGTACTGCTGGGTCTTGCGACCAGACTCACCACATACTGCTCCAGACCTACTACAGCTTGGCTGGCTGCACTCATCCAGACCAACAGTGCCCAAGCAGTAGTGCTCCCTGGCGACACAGGCAGAACTACATAGACAGAGCATGCTCATAGAAAATTTATGATGTTCGTGCTAAATGGCACATAAAGATTCTCCCCCAGTTAACTAAACATGGGAAGTATTGTGTTCTGTTCAATAACTTGAAGTCGAGATTTCACCGGAAATATATGTGGCACCCTGATCCCAAAACTGGCATTTTAAATAAAGGTTGGTATAGGTGTGCATGGATGTGTGTGGTTTTTATTTTTCTATACAGCATAACTCTAAAGAGAAAAGTAGTAGATAACAAACTTGAAATTTAAATTCAATATTGTGCAAAGATATGATATGAAGAGTTTGAAAACAATCAATCCCCTACCCCAACTACCATTTACATGAAACACTTTTCCACATTTTTTATTTTCTCAAAAATGGTTTAACAATTTTGTTTATATATACATGCCAAATAAAATGCATATCTTAAATGTTCTGGGTATAGCCCATGAAATTCTCTTCATTCAGTAGAGATTTTGTACAGCTTTATCAAATCAATAATTTTGGATAAAAATCAATAGTAATTCAATGTTATAAGCAATATAATTTGAAAGATGTTATGCCTCTTTTATCATGACTATGCATTCAATATAAACAATATTTTATTTCATAGCATTTACAGATGAATCTATCAAAAGTATAATTGAAGATGTGCCAATATCATTAAGGAAGGAAACAGAAGTATACGCAGACCTTTCTGATTTGGAAGCAGCAGTGGAAAATGCCCTATCAAGTAAGTCCATCTTCTGAATATTCTAAAACTGTTAAGTGGTTAATGTCTCTCCTGCCCTTCATGTTGAAATTTATTATGTACAACCAGTTCTAAGGCTGGCTGCTAAATCATCCAAAAGTAGAATATTATAGAGTGCTTATAGATGGCATAATCAATAAATAAATATATATTAGTTATAGCTCCTTAAAGTTTTGTCTGGTGCAAAGTAGTTGCCACCAATCAGATTCTCACAGAATGGAACAACTGTGACTCTAAACACATGACACAGTTACTAAATTAGAACGGCTCTGAATATGAGTGTCATCCAGACACCGTTTCTCTTTAATATATTTAGAAGATAACATGTTCAAAACATGTCACTTCAAAGGTCCAAACTTGCAGTATTTCTCCACATAGTGATCTTCATTATTTAAGCATTTGTCATATTCAGGGTGATTTATATACAGCTGACACATTTCTTTCCTTAATTTTTTCAAAATGTGTTATGCTAGCGACAACTTATTATACCTAAATTGTAGAGGAATTTTGGGAGATTATTTACCTCTATAGCAAATGTTGAAAATGTCCTCCATCTTGCATAAGGCACAACTCAACACGTCGTTCCATGTTACCGGCCACTCGTTGTCAATAGCTTGAATCTCCTTTGAGTTGTTGTACTTCAGATCGTCCAATGTCTGGGAACGTATGGCATAAACCCTGTCTTTTAAGTAACCCCATAGAAAGAAGACTGGTGAAATTATCTGGATGTCAAAGAAACTTGCAATTAGGTTCATGGATTCATTTGATGTATGGCTTGTAGTGCCATCTTGCTAAAAATATCCTTGACTCAGCTCTACATCGTACTGCATTTTCATGTTGAGTTTTTTTTTTTTTTTTTTTTTTTTTTTTTTTACCGTGGAGGGGAAAAATGCATTCCTGCATTCGAACCCAAGCCTTAGTGCAATGGCTTGGGGGATATGTGGAGCTCCCCGCAGAGTGCGTTATATCCACTAAAAAACCCCTCCACGTGTTAATCGTTATATAGAGTACTTTCGTGCAAACATGTTGACTACAAGAACAAAATGTCGAAACAGCTGCCAACAATGCAATTAGGAATAAAACATAAACATCTATGCATCTACTGACAAGGAATTGAAACTCCAGAATGTTCTGCTTAATTTGGTTATAAAATTGGGTCATTGAATGAATTTCCAATGAAATAATTGAAGAAAGAAATGTGTCAGTTCTACATAAATCACTCTGTAGTATATCCATGAACCATAAAATTCCCATGTTGTAATCAGCTGCCGAAAGTCCTTAAGCCAAAATGTTCAGACAGAATTTCACAAAGCAAAGAATGAGAAATATTTGGGAAGGAAACCTGTACTTCATTTAGGTTTACCTCTCTGCCTTGTACAATTTAATGTTAATTTGATTTTTCCAAACATTGTCTATGATGAGAGATGCATACTCAGGTTGATTTTCCTAATGCAAATCTGCTCATACATTGCTAAGAATTTAACAACACTTTCTCACCTGCCTGGATAGTGTGGTGGTAGCGTGTCTGCCTCATATTCAACAGGTCATGAGTTCGAATCTCGCTTAGGGTGAGTTGCTCTGATAAGGTTTTTCTTCGGGGTTTTTCCTTATCCTGAGAAGACGAATGTCGAGAAACTTTAAGCTCCAAGGACCCCAAGATCATTTGAGCATCATTTCACCAATTTCATTATTCATTGTCCAATATGACCAACCAGGTTAAAGGACATTAAACTAAATAAAAAAAAATTAAAAAAAAAAAAAACCATTTTCTCACAACCTTTTCTCATAGGTATTCATTATTGCATCAGCAGGAAGAGTTGACTCTAAATTTCTGGATGTTTCAACAGACAAGCATTAAGATATCATAATCTCCCATCTAACAGGCAGCAAAATTTTATATCAAACAGTTAGATAAGTTTTTAGCAATCACGGATCTGAATCTCACACAGCACTAAGAAGAAATGTCGAGGAAATGTTTCAAGCTTGGATAGCAGCCAGACAGCCATATGCATAACAGGAATTTTAAACAGTTGTTACTCCCTGGATTAACCTCACAGTTCTTACTCATACAGATTATAACTTAAATTTTGGCATTGTTGCTAGACTACTATCCAGGGTTTAAAAGTTATAAAAAAAAATAAATAAATAAAAATAAATTGGTAGTAGAGCATATAGCAACAGAATAAAAAGTCTACAAAATCTATTTCTTTGGTGTCGAGCAATATTGTCATGCATTTCTACAGAAGAAAACTATCAACACCTCTTTTTGTATGAAAATTAAGCTCTAAAGTAGTTAAATATCTGTTATTTTTCTTCATTTCCATGAGAGCTAGATTAAAATTAATTATCTATGTCATATCTTCAGCAATTTAAAAGTTTAAAAAAACTATTTACCACTTTTTTAGTTCATTTCCTCTGAGTTTCTTCTGAACTTTGAACAGAACTTTACAAACTGCATAATGTGCAACATTTTAATGTGTAAAAGTAATAGAAAATTCAAAGTCAAGTAAAATGCTTCCAAAATAAATTCATGCCTTTAGAATGTATGCTCTTAGGCATTTAAATGGTCACATGCTCAAGCTTTGTAGACCTCTGAGAGCAAAAATTATGGTGTGTAATGGATACTAAATGGTGTTAAATGTTTGATCAAATTTCAGCTATGAATACCTGTAAATTAATATTTGCCAAAAAATATGTTGTTCATACATTAAAAACATCCAGTATTGAGCACAGGAACATGATCTTTGCCATGCCTAAATCTCCCGCCTAGTGCGAGAGTTGAAGCTATGTCTGAGTGTATACAAGATAAAAGTGCTAATTACTGCCTCTCAGGTACAGAATACTAATTACAGATTTGTTTATTAAACTTTTATAATATTTTTAAAATTTATCATGTAAGACTTGCCTATAGGCACTGTAGCATTTTTATAGCTGTCATTATTTACTGATTTGCTATCTAAAACATGGGTAAAGAATACTCCTTAATAATCTCTCCCCCAGTGAAGTAAATAGATGAAGGAAGCATTGTAATTCACTCAATAATCTGAGGTCGATATTTCATCAGAAATGCATTTTTGAGGCACCTTGATCCCAAAAATTGCATATTAAATAAAGGTGTGAAATAAAATATTAAGAAAGCAGCAGCACTAAAATTTAAAAGACTAAAACAGGACTATGGCACAAGAGTTAAAACCATGGAGACAACATAAAAAGGTGGCCAAGGCCAGACTAAAACCAAGGGACTGAAATATAACAGAGGACAATGCCACTGAGTGAAAGAAAGAAAAGGTAGCTTAAAAGACGAGTCGGTAAAAATATAAAACCTCGAGATAAAATTAAACCCGACTGTACATCCAACAGCGGCAAAGAGAAGTAAAAAAATCCCTCACAAGTTCCAGAGTTTCACCTAGCAGGGTGGGAAGATCAGCGGCCAGGAACAAAGATGCACGCAACACAGTAAAAAGGCAGCACTCCAATTAAAATATGTCACACTGTCATTACAGGGTGAGTATGGTCATTTCCTTGGCGTGGCTGATTGTCAAGCGGTAGATGTGGGTTCGATTCCTGGTACCAGTGTGGGGAATTTTCCCCTGCTGGGAGACCTGGCCCAGTGTGCACTCAGCCTCATGAGGTCCCTGGAGGGCCAATTGAGGAGCAACTTGATTGAGAAGACTCCATTAACCAGCCGGGAGGGACTCGAGGCACTGATCATATCTGACTCTCCAGAACTGCACCACATTCATGATGCCTTTGGGCTGAGATGGGGGATGCAGCAACTGGGTGGTAGGCCTGGGTTCCTTGCAGTCTGTAGTGCTGTGGATTTATGTTATGTCTGTCTGTCTCGGGATTGGGGGGGGTGTGTGTGTGCGTGTGTGTGTGTGTGTGCGCACGTGCATGTTGTATATGTTTCTCTTTGGAGCATGACTCTAAAAAGAAAAGTTGGTAGATAACAAACTTGTAATTTAAATTCAATATTGTACAAAGATATGATATGAAGAGTTAGAGGAACTCCTCTACTCCAACTATTATTTACATGGATCACTTTTTCAAATGTTTATTTTCTCAAAAATGGCTTAGTAATTTTGTTTAAAATATCAAACATTGGAGGTATTTACTTGACAAATAAAATACATATCTTTAATTTTCTGGGAATATCCCATGAAATCTTCTCCAGTAGGGACTTTGTACATCCTTATCAAATCAAATAAAATCAATAATTTTGGACAATAATCAATAGTAATCCAATTATATAAGCAATACAATCAAAATTGTTAATTTGTCTTAACAGTTGCATACTATTTCTTTGGGAAATGTCCAAACATTATTTAACAATGAATTCAAAATAACTGTAAGGGATATTTTCAAATATTTAAAGAATTCATTCAAAATTGTAACTCACTAAAATTACGAGCCTTTACTTCCAGTTTTAAAATAATTATTTTAAGGAATTCATCCAATATCATTATAATAATCCAACAGTTCTTTTCATGAATATCACCACCAAAATTAATTTCAGAATCTGTTATTATTACATTGTAGCTAAAATGTTGAAATTTGAGTAGAAGTTATACTTCATTTGTTATGTTCATGCATTCAATCTAAATCATATTTTACTTCATAATATTTAAAGAACATTTTCTCACAGCCATGAAACAAGATATGCCAATGACCTTAACGGAGGGAACAGAAATGAATGAAAATCGTTCTGATTTGGAAACAATAGAAACTTATTTATCAGGTAAGTCCTTCTTCTGAATATTCTAAAATTATTAACAGTGGTTATATGTCTCTCCTGCTCTTCATGTTGAAATACATTATGTACAGCCGGTTCCCAGGCTAGCTGCCAATCATCCAAAAGCATAACTTTATAGAGTTCTTATACATGACAAAATAAATAAATATATATTAGCTATATTTCTCTAAGTTTTTAGCGACTCTAATCAGATGACACAGTTACTAAATTAGAACAGCTCTGAATATGAGCATCATCCAGAAAGTAAGTACCATTTGTCTTAACATATTTAGAAGATAACATATACAAAACAGGTCACTTCAAAGATCGGAACTTGCTCTATTTCCCCACATTGTATTCTCTACAATATTTATGCATTTGTCATATAGTATATCCCTAAATCATAAAATTCCCGTGTTGTAGCCAGTTGCTACCTGTCCTTAAGCCAATATGTTCAGATATAATTTCACAAAGCAAAGACTGAGAAATGTTTGGGAAAGAAATCTGTACTTCATCAAGCTTTCCCTTTTTGTTTTGTACAATTTTATTTTTGATTTGATTTTTCAAAAAAATTGTCTATGATGAGTGATGTATGTGCAGATTCAGTTTCATCATGAAAATTATTTTGTACGAGGGCTGGTCAACAAAGACTGAGACTGATGTAGCGTGACTATAAAAATAAAATTTAGTAGATAACAAACTTCTAATTTAAAGTCAATATTGTGCAAAGATGTGATATGAAGAGTTTGAAGGAACTCATCTATGCCAACCACAATTTACATGGGAGACTTTTCTAAATTTTTTATTTTCTCAAAAATGTCCTAAAATTTTGTTTAAAATACCAAACATTAGAGATATTTACATGACAAATAAGATGCATATCCTTAATTATCTGGGTATAGCCTATGAAGTCATCTTCATTCAGTAGGGATTTTGTATAATTTTATCAAATTAAATAAAATTAATAACTTTGGATAATCAGTAGCAATTCAACTATGTAAGCAATATAATCAAAATTGGTAAATTGCTTTAAGAGTTACATACTTTTTTATGGAATATCCAGATATTATTTAAACAACAAAATCAAAATAGATTAAGAACATTTTCAAACATTATTTAAAGAATACAGTCAAAATTTTAACTCACTAAAGTTATGAGCCTTTTCTTCCAGTTTCCAAAAATTATATTAGGGAATTCACTCATATCTTTAGTAATTCAACAATTTCTTTTCATGAATATCATCACCAAAAATAATCTCACAGTCTGGTATTACCAAATTTTAGCTAAAATATTATAATTTCAATTGATGTTATGTCTCTTTTAATATGGTTATGCATTCATTTCTATAGAATATTATTTCATAATACTTATACAACATTTTTTCTCAAATGTAACAGAAAATGTGCCAATACCTTTAAGGAGGAATAAAAATAATGTAACTGCAGGCCCTTCTAATTTGGAAACAGCAATAGAAAATGCTATATCAGGTAAGCCTTTCTTCTGAATATTATTTTACATTACATTGCAATCTGTGGATCCTGTTTTGAAATTAGACCCATAGGATGTTATACTGTCAAAAATTACATTTATTGCTTCCTCTTGGTGACGGTGATGGTGATAGTAGTGGTGATGGTGGTGGTCATGGTGGTCATGGTAATGGTGGTGGTGATGGTGGTGGTGGTGATGGTGGTGGTGGTGATGGTGGTGGTGGTGATGGTGGTGGTGATGGTGATGATGGTGGTGGTGATGGTGGTGGTGAGGGTGATGGTGTGGTGAGGGTGATGGTGTGGTGATGGTGGTGGTGTGGGTGATGGTGTGGTGATGGTGATGGTGTGGTGATGGTGTGGTGATAGTGATGGTGTGGTGATGGTTTGGTGATGGTGATGGTGTGGTGAGAGTGATAGTGTGGTGAGGGTGATGGCAGTGGTGTGGTGATGGTGTGGTGATGGTGTAGTGATGGTGATGGTGATGGTGATGGTGTGGTGATGGTGATGGTGTGGTAATGGTGATGGTGTGGTGATGGTGTGGTGATGGTGATGGTGTGGTGATGGTGTGGTGATGGTGTGGTGATGGTTTGGTGATGGTGATGGTGATGGTGTGGTGATGGGGTGGTGATGGTGATGGGGTGGTGATGGTGATGGTGTGGTGATGGTGGTGGTGATGGTGTGGTGATGGTGTGCTGATGGTGATGGTGGTGGTGTGGTGATGGTGATGGTGTGGTGATGGTGGTGGTGTGGTGATGGTGGTGGTGTGGTGGTGGTGGAGGTGGTGTGGTGGTGGTGGTGTAGTGATGGTGATGGTGGTGGTGTGGTGATGGTGATGGTGTGGTGATGGTGAAGGTGTGGTGAGATGGTGATGGTGATGGTGTGGTGATGTTGATGTTGATGGTGATGGTGATGGTGATGGTGTGGTGAGGGTGATGGTGTGGTGAGGGTGATGGTGTGGTGTGGTGATGGTGTGGTGATGGTGATGGTGAGGGTGATGGTGATGGTGGTGGTGAGGGTGATGGTGATGGTGGTGGTGTGGTGATGGTGATGGTGTGGTGAGGGTGATGGTGATGGTGATGGTGGTGGTGTGGTGATGGTGATGGTGTGGTGATGGTGATGGTGATGGTGATGGTGATGGTGATGGTGTGGTGATGGTGATGGTGATGGTGTGGTGATGGTGATGGTGATGGTGTGGTGATGGTGATGGTGTGGTGAGGGTGATGGTGATGGTGGTGGTGGTGGTGGTGTGGTGATGGTGATGGTGTGGTGATGGTGATGGTGTGGTGATGGTGATGGTGTGGTGTGGTGATGGTGTGGTGATGGTGATGGTGATGGTGTGGTGATGGTGATGGTGTGGTGAGGGTAATGGTGTGGTGATGGTGTGCTGATGGTGTGGTGATGGTGTGGTGATGGTGTGGTGAGGGTGATGGTGTGGTGATGGTGTGGTGATGGTGATGGTGATGGTGGTGGTGATGGTGATGTTGGTGGTGGTGATGGTGATGTTGGTGATGTTGGTGGTGGTGACGGTGATATTGGTGGTGATGGTGATGGTGATGGTGGTGATGGTGATGGTGGTGGTGATGGTGATGGTGATGGTGGTGGTGATGGTGATGTTGGTGGTGATGATGATGGTGGTGGTGATGGTGGTGGTGGTGATGATGGTGATTGTGATTGTGGTGGTGATGGTGATGTTGGTGGTGATGGTGGTGATGGTGGTGATGGTGATGGTGGTGGTGATGGTGATGGTGGTGGTGATGGTGTGGTGATGGTGATGGTGATGGTGGTGGTGATGGTGATGGTGGTGGTGATGGTGGTGATGATGGTGATGGTGATGGTGGTGGTGATGGTGATGGTGATGGTGGTGGTGATGGTGATGGTAGTGGTGGTGGTGGTGATGGTGGTGGTGGTGATGGTAATGGTGACGGTGGTGGTGGCGGAGGTGGTGATGATGATGGTGGTGGTGATGGTGGTAATGGTGATGGTGGTGGTGGTGGTGATGATGATGGTGGTGGTGTTGGTGATGAGAGTGGTGGTGGTGGTGGTAATGGGTGGTGGTGGTGATGATGATGATGATGGTGATGGTGGTGGTGGTGATGATGGTAGTGGTGGTGTTGGTGATGGTAGTGGTGATGGTGATGTTGGTGGTGATGATGGATATGGCTATGGTTATGGTTCGTGTTGGAGTTGTTATTATTATCATTATTATTATTATTATTATTATTATTATTATTATTATTATTATTATTATTATTGTTGTTGGTGTTGTTAATATTATTATTATTATTATTATTATTATTATTATTATTATTATTAATATTATTACATTTATTTATAAGGATTAACTCTGATATTGAATTTTTCAGAGGTCTCAGTTTTACATAATTTCAATTACATGTCTGTTGCCAGAAACCAATTCATACAGTATGCATTCTTAGAATATTCATGTATATGAAATTTAAAATACCACATTAATTATTACAAATATTTTTTGAATGTATGAAATCCTCTTCTATATAGAAGGTGTGAGTAACGAAGTATCTTTTTAATTCTGACTTAAACTTGTTTTTGCTCATATGCACTTCCTTTATAGGAGATGGACTTGAGGTAAATAACACTAAACCATTGTAGTAAACTCCTTTTTGGAATGCCTGCAAATTATTTGTCTGTCTGTGTCTAGTCTCTTTGTTATGTATAACTGCATTTTTTGTAAACTTTTCTGGGTTATTTATTAAAAATAACAGTACAGCTAGAATATATTCACAGGCTAATGGCAAAATTCCAAACATTTTGAATAGGGGTTAACAGTGAGTTAGTTGTCTTGCCCCTGCCATTATTCTTATTACTTTTTTTTTTTTTTTTTTTTTTTTTTGCATAATAAACACTTTTTTTTTTTTTTTTTTTTTTTTTGCATATACCAAATTTCCCCTGAATATTATTGCATAGGTCATCAGTGAATGAATATAAACATAATAAGCTGATTTTAGAATGCACTTATTTATAAGCTGAATTAATGAACTGATTGCAAAACGTTCAAAGCTCAGTTTGGTCAAATATAAAAATTTGAATAATTACAAGTATATTATTTCTATTAATCTTAGCAATTGGACTTCATAAAAAAATCAAAATCTTAAAGACATATAACCTCTAATTAAAAATATAAAAATTGCTAAGATATAATCAATATGGTGTTTCCAATTCATATTACAATATATAATAAGACCCAGGAATTTCATATTGGTTGCTTTTGCAATTTGATTAGTTCCATATTCTATGCTTAAGTCTGATTTTTTTTTTTTTTTTTTTGTGTGTGTGTGTGAAACTTAATGCAGTTGGTTTTTTTAAAAAAATTATAGAAATTTTGTTACTTTCAAACCAAATATTTAGTATGCTGAGGATTTTGTTACTTGAATTTGGGAGCTGACTGATTTGTTTTGTGTTCTTTAATTATAAAACTTGTATGATCCACAAAAAGATAAAGCATTGTTAATTTAAAGATTTGATTACTTTTTGTAATGCACCCTTAATTCTGACTAAATCTTGCTTCGTTGGCGCCAACAATGATGATAGAGGTGCATCACTTGTGGAGCCGTCTGGTGCTGGATCTATGAACTTCCAGAAGTTGCTGTATGGCAGTAAATCAAAACTCATGTTATGGTTATTTTTCTTCATAATATAGATCTTCTCCCAGACATCTAATTCTCTGTGTTTATAAGCTGGTTTTAACATTTTTATATTTGTGTGATTTCATATCCTGATGACCAGAAACTGGTCTCAATAATTACTAAGTGATTTTTGTGTTACAAAAGCTGACTCAAATTCTGGCCAAGTGGTTAGACCACTTGCCTCTCACCTAGATAGCTTGGGTTTTGATCCCAAGCGTTCGCACGTGAGATTTGAGGTGGACAAAATGGTGCAAGGATGGGTTTTCTCCAGGATTTCCGGTTTCCCCCACCATTGCATTCCACTGGTGCTCCATCTTCATTCCATGTATCACCAGTGTCATCGACTGCAGTTCCACAAGTAGTAAAATCAAGCACTGAACACTACACAAAAAAAAAAAAAAAAACTCAAATTTTGTAAATTAATATTAATCACATTGCTATTACAAGCTTCTTTGCATATTTGCAAAATTTTAAAATAAAGCATTGTTGTTTATTACTGCAGGTAGATAATTAATGTACAGCAAAAATAATGAGGGATCCAGTATAGAACCTTGTTGCACACCATACTTTATTTCAGGCCATTCATAGTATGCATTTCTACTATTTGAAGTGTTTATTTATAGCCTTTGGTTTTCTGTTCAATAAGTAAGATGCAGTCCATTGATACCCTTTGCCCCTAAATCCATAGTGTGATAATTTTCTATAAGTATTTTATGATTAGCACAGTCAAATGCCTTTCATAAATCACAGAATATTCCTAGTGTATTAAGCTTGGCATCCAAGGATATAAGAACCATATTAATTAATTTGTAGAGGGCATCATTGGCTGACATGTTCTTTCTGAAACCAAACCATTCCTTTGCTAAGATATTCTGATAAATTCATTTAAACCTAATTTTTTCATAAATTTTGGAAAAAGATATAAGTAAAGATGCTGTCTATGGTTTGACATTTGTGAATTTTGCCCTTTCATGTATAATGGCTTAATGACTGAATATTTTAATCTCTCTGGGAGTACCCGTATTAAAAATTAGGCCGCGCCATGGCCAAGTGGTTAGACCACTTGCCTCTCAAATAGGTGGACCGGGTTCGATCCCAAGAGACTGCTTTGGGATTTGTGGTGGACAAAACGGTACAGGGGCAGGTTTTCTGTGGATTCTCCAGTTTCCCCCACCATTGCATTCCACTGGTGCTCCATCTTCACTCCATGAATCACCAGTGTCATAGCCTGCAATGCCAGTGGTAGTAAAAATGGGCATTAGACACTAAAGAAAAATGTTAAAAATTATGTTACATATATACTTAAAGGTTTGCAAATAATATCAGGACACAGTTTAAATATTTTTGTTGTTATTTTCTCATATTCTGGAGAATTCTTGCTTTTGGGGGATTGTATTAGGTACATTTATTTTATTTTGGTTGCACTTGTGAGTACTATCTCCAAAGACATGAAATTTTCCAGATGGAATTCCTGAAGGTAAAAAATTGGATGTTTATTAAGGTGATACTTTGTTAGTGGGTTTTCTGCTACTTTAATGAAATATTCATAAAAAGCGTTGCTATCTGCTGAGGATCATTTGTGGTCGCTTGATTTACTATAATTTATATAGCATTTTCTGAGCAAAATTTACCAGTTTTCTTTTTAATTATGTTCCATATGGTGCTAGGCATATTGTGTGAGAACTCTTATTTTTTATCATAACAATGCTTTTTAGCTGCATTTATAACTTTTTTTAGAACTTTGCAACACACTTTTTAACACCCACCTTTACTACAAATTGCACTGCAGACTTTACAGTGATGTTTATGTCTAACACAGATGCTTTCCCTATTTGCTAAGTGAAGTTCTTTTTTAAGTCTGCAAGATATTCTTATGCCCTGCATTAACCAATCATTTTTAAAAGTGCTATGAATTTTCTTTATATGGGAGAAAAACTAAAGATGTTGATTCTTATGAAAGTGTTTAAGAAGAAGTTAAACTTGTCAAAACTGTTATCAGTAGATATATCTCTCTCTTGTTTTTATGTTAAAATATATGTAGAGCCACTTCCAAGGGTGGTTCCAAATCATCCAAAAGGAGAATCTTATACATGGCGAAATGAATAAATAAATACAAGGGTCATTTTTAAAGTAAGAATTGATTACACATCCTGTCGGTGCATCCTGTCAAGTGCCATCAGTTCAAGGTAGGCCACTCTCTCATTATGCTGCCATTACGTTTCACATTTTTGTTGGTGTTGGTTATATGGTTATACCGCTTTGTTTTTCTTTATGTAAATTAGTAATCCCGCTGATTGTGAAATGTGCTCAGCTATTTGGTTTTTAATGCAAAACAAGTTCATCTTGCTGAAATTGACTAGCAACTTGTTGAAGTTTATCGTGAAGATGTAATAATTGATGGAAATGGGTATAAATGGTGTAGGATGTTTTATGAAGAAAGGACAAATGTTCATAAGGAAGAAGGATCTGGATGACCTACTGTCATGAATAAAGACCTGACACAAAATGTTTATGAGGAAATTTGCAAAAACAGGTGCTTTACTATTGATGAGCTTCATCAGAAATGTCCACAAGTTTCAAGGTCTTGGAAAATGATGACATGTTGAAAGAAACTGTTACTAACTGATTTAATGGTCAGGGAGCAGAGTTCTTTGATGCTGGGATCCAAACCACAACTTGACAACTGATAAACGTTAATGGTGCTATGTTGAAAAATGTAAAAAATGTGCACATTGTAGTTTGTGATACAATTTATGTTCATAAATAAAGTTTCTCTTACTCCGTTACAAAATGGTTCTTACTTAAAGAATGACCCTCATATATATTAACTATAGCTCCCTAAATTTTTATCCAGTGCAATGCAGTTGCCAGCAATTAGATTCTCACAGTTGGAAATATCTAGTCCACTGTGACTCTAATCAGATGACACACTTAATAAAATACAATTCTTGATATGCACATCATCCAAAAAGTAACTACCATTTGTCTTTAACATTTTAGAAGATAACATTAAAACATGTCACTTCAAAGATCAAAACTTGCTCTATTTCTCCATATAATGATCTGCATTTGTCATATAGTACATCACTAAATCATAAAATTCCCATGTTGTAGTCAGCTATCACCTGTCCTTAAGCCAATATGTTCAATATAATTTCACAAAGAAAAAATTGTAAAATGTTTGGGAAAGAAATCTGCACTTCATCTAGCTTTACATGTCTGTTTTGTAGAATTTTATTTTCGATTTGATTTTTCAAAACATTGTCTATGATGACTGATGAATGCGCAGGTTCAGTTACATCATCCAAATTCGTTTGTACATTGCCAAAAATTTAACAACATTTTCTCATATTTCTATCATTCATTATTGCATCAGCAGGAAGTTGATTCTAAATTTCTGCAGGTTTCAACATCCAAGCATTAAGGTATTTCTCATACAACAGTCGGCAAAATGTTATATCAGTTTGTTCATTTTGAGCAATTACAGAAAGCACAATAATTTGTTTCATCTGAAACTCGCACAGCACTTAGAAGAAATGAGGAAATGATTCAAGCTTGGATATAAGCTTTTACTCATACAAATACACACCTTAAATTTTGGTATTGTTGCTAGGATACCATGCAGGGTTTAAATGACATAAACTGTAGAAAAAAGTCTCATATTAGAGCATCTAGCAACAGAATATACAAAGTATATGCTGTGTAATATATTGTTTAATGACAGTGTCACATATTTAACTTTCCATTAGGTGTACACCTTTGGTAGCACACCTTTGAATATGTAGTGGCTGCACTGTGGCTGAGTGGTTAGACCACTCGTCTCTCACCTACATGGCCCAAGTTCGATCCTAAGCGAGTGCATGCGAGATTTGTGGTGGACAAAGCGGCACAGGGGTGGGTTTTCTTCGGGTTCTCCAGTTTCCCCCACCATCGCATTCCACCAGTGTTCCATCTTCATTCCATGTATCACCAGTGTCATTGCCTGCAGTGCCACAAATAGTAAAAGCAGGTGTTAAACACTACCAAAAAAAAAAAAAAAAAAGCTGACTCACAATATAGATTTGTGATTATATATTTCAATATTTAATTTATTATTTTGTTTGTTGTATTGCCTTTTTTTTTATATCTAGCCATGTATAATTTAAATACACATGGCTTTTATCATTATTATTTATCTACATAACATACCAGCTTAAATATAATATGAAAATAACTGCACATTATAATTTGTATTTTAAAAAGCACATGTAAAAAATACATTGATATTTTCAGATATATCTTATTTGAAATGTTACTGAGAATTATCTCCTGCCTTTTACATTTTTCCATGACTAAGCAACTGTAGCACATAAATTTGAGATGTTTGCTCAGACAGAGCAGAGTGTTGCATTTCCCAAGTGTATATTTGGTTTTGCAGTTCTTTTTGTCTTTACTTAGGTTTCACATCATGTTGTTTCCTTTTCAATGTGGATGGTGCAGGTTCTTCAGGTTTATTATTTTTCAGAAGGCCTGAAAATTACTAGATAGTTTAGATACCATTGCTCTCTTTTGTAACTATTCCAAGAGAAAAGCTAAACAAATGTTTTCAAGTACTCCTTGTGAAATATTTGCTTTGGTTTCCAACCCTACAATTGAAACCTAGAAACTCAATAGATGGTAAAAAAAATACAAAAACAAATGCTAACATATACAAGGAGAGTAAGTGTGGAGGGTCTGATTGACCTCAGCAACACTTAACTGCTGATTAGTCAGTGTTACACTAAAAAAAAATTAAACAAACAAGGTTGCTGCTGCAGCAAGCAATCAAGGTGTAATTCTAGATGTCCTAGCATAGGTGCGTTTGTTAAAAAATTATAACATTTAAATAATGCTAGGGGTCACTCAGGCCTCTAGCAACCAATGGAAGGTTAATTGAATTGCTAATCCATTATAAAGAGTAGCATTCTTGAAAATATAGCTGGTGGGCAGTTTTATACTCAGAGATTGTCTTCATTGGTTTGGAGTCAGGTTGATGTATAAGTGAAAGAGTGTGATTGAATCGTTCAGGAATAAAAGGCATTTTATCAGTTTTTAAAGCTTCTCAGGAGAACAAAAGAACATTATAAATTGAAATGAGATGTTTATACAAATAAGAGGTGCATTCTGTTACATAGAATACTAATAAATTTGCATACTTTATACTTATTGAAAAATGTTTACACTTGCTTAGATTTTAATATTATTAATTTATGAATTGTCAAAATGCCTTTTACCACTGATATGGATTATAAATCATCATTTTAAAATGGAATTTAATGTAACAACACAGAATAATAACAGAACTGGTTTTACATTAGTCTAGAATCATAAAAATCACTATAATAGAAAACTTGCCAAATTTGACATATAGTATGCTATATTTATTGATTATTGCTACCTTAATTTTTGTATACAGCAACATTATTACAGGTAGCCATTTCAAAATATCCTCATAAAGGCTACAGAGCATCAGGTTTCACATACCCAAGTAAACTTTGAATATGCTCGAACCTGTTAGGATTTACAGGGGCCATTCCATCACACATGGGTTGGAACTTTAATAAGGGCAACTATTTATTTCCAACAGATACAAAAGAGATACATGTTGCCAAGTTTTACTGTTCTTCATAGTCATCACCAGCATTATGTATAACCCATTGCCAATGCTGAGGAAGTCGTAGGATACCTATAGCAGCGCTTGTTGTGTTGATAGTTCGAATGTAGAGGTCTACTGCTCGACTAATCTCTGTAACAGTTCTGAAGTGAATACCACAAAGTTCCTTCTTCAGAATCAAGTCAAAATCACAATGGCTTATGTCCAGTATTGCCACTTCTTCCTCAAAGCTGGTTGCAGGTTGTGTTCCAAAAATGAGTAGTAATATTGCATAATGATGATTTGCTATGGAGGAATGTAAAATGTTTTGTTAGGATAACCAGAGACATACGCAAGCATCATCATAACTTTCACATTGCTGAGGATCTGACTGGGGTTTGAACTTTTTGATCTTCGGTGATACTTTCTGCAAAATGCACCCATCATTTTGTACGACAATGCTAGCCACATACATTGCAAACTGTAGCTGATTTGTTCATCTATGGAGCTGGGAAATACTATACCATCCACCATACTCCCCAGACTTAAGCCCTTGTGACTTTGACTTAATTCCAAAGATGAAGGAACCATTTCATAGCATTCGCTTCAGAACTGTTCTAGAGATTTGTCAGGTAGTGGACCGCTCCATTCGAACTATCAACACAATAGATACTGCTAAAAGTTACCTACAACTTTCACATTGCTAGCAACAGATTGTATGTGATGCTGGTGGCAACTTTGAAGGACAATAAAACTTGGTAACATGAATCTCTTTTGTATCAGTTGCTACTATTAAAATTCCAACCCTCTTGAGGTATTGTACAGATATGTGTCAACTCAGTCAAGATCAAAAGTGGCTTCATTAGATAATTTATGAAAAATTCAGTTTGAACTACCAATGGCCTATTGCTGAAATATTTTTTAAACTCTGTAAAAGAAACTGGTGTGAATGCTTGCTTCCTCTTTCATTCAATGTAATGGGGAGGCTTTTTAAATTGTAGGCCACCATGTATCCAAATTCAAGGCTTCATCTTGTTCTACAACATGAACTTCAACTTCATTTTTGCTATTTATAATAGCTTCAATCTTGTTAGCCTTTCTCTGAAGAGCAATGAAATTCCTGTCACAAGGCAGGAAAGAGATTCTGTATTCAAGAAAATGGTGTGTTATGGTTTGGATTCTAGTGTTAATTCAATTCACAACCTAAACATGGTGTTGTTTTTGTTCTATCCAGGACAGCTGTCAGAAAATTTTTCAGCTTCTTGGTACTCTGTAGAATTTTGTGCTGCATACAGTGATACAGAATTATTAGTGTCCTTTTTGCCTTGACCTTCATGAAATAAATACACTACAGATTTCCTTCATCATAAATTTGTACTGAAAATGTTCACCCACAGCTAATATAGGTAGAATATCTCAATGCAATGTTTCGCGGTGGGTGGCTCTGCATTAAAATCAAAATGCTTTATCTTCTATATGTTTGATCTAACTATGCTATGTTCTTTAAATGCTTTGTATAATTTTCCACTTTTTTGTAAATATATCTCCAACTCAGCTCCTGCTACATGTTTGACATTTTCTCTAATGTGAGGCTTTTAACTTTTGCATTTAGTTCTTCAGACACTGAACAGGTGTCTATCTGTGGCCCCCCAAATTTATAGTTGTAATTTTTATGGAAATATTCCCAATAATAATCATAGTTTACTGTAGAATCAGAATACATAGAGCTCATACCATGATTTTACAATAGGCAAGCACATAAATAATGTATTTCTCTGAAGACATAATGAGAAGTCATAATGGGAAAGCACTTAATATTGTCTGTGGAAGTCTAAATTTCATAAGAAATTGTATTTAAGGAGTACCTTTGCGATAAATCATTTTACTCTGTAGATGAATATTTAAGTGACAAATCTGTCTGACAATACCAATAATCATTGTATTTATAAGTATTATAATGTATTGCATTTTGTGTATGTTAGTGTGTGTGCTTTATATTCAAATTAAACTGATGTATGCTTTGACTTGCACGAATGTGTCAAATGAATTTTTTTAGTATTTAGCAATGACTCAAGGTCTGTAAAGCCTGATGCTTTGATATTTTACACTCTAGTACATTACTGTAAATTTTTGCATTGTAAATTCTATAACATATTTGTAAATATGTATTGTAATTTGTTGACATTTACGAAGAGTACATAATACAAAAATCATATTTTAGTTTATATAATTACTAGTAGTAACTACGAGGGCTGATCAACAAAGACTGAGGCTGATTTTTTCCTGTAGCTTCCGTGATAGTTTCGTATCTGTAACATAAATATTTGAAAAGACCTGGTTTTTATGCATAATGTCAGTAGGCGGCAGCACTCTCATATCGGTAGGTTGGTAGTAATGCTCTTTTTTGTAGACCCTATGTGCTTTTCACGTACCAGACAATGGAGGTGATGCGAGAGGAGCAGTTTTTGTTTAAACCATACAGCCACCGAAACTTATGAAAAGCTGAAGCAAGAGTACAGTGAAGATGCACTACCTCGTGCAAAGTGTTTAGGTGGTTCAAAGACTTCAAAGAAGGCCGACTTGTCAGTGTTAAGCAAGGTGGACCTGGTGTTTCGGCTTCGGCTATACTGAGGAAGCACATCGCAAAGAAACGACCAGAGCTTTCTCGGACTGGGTGGCGACTTCATCATGACAATGCACGGCCTCATGTCGTAAATCAAGTCATGCAGTTTCTGGCGCAATTCAACATTACCCATCACTAAAGGCAAAGCTTAGGGGTATTCAATTTGAGAACTCTGAAGCAGTGCTCAAGAAAAGTGAGGCGATTCTCAAGGACCTGACAAAGAATGGTCTGCAACACATGTTCAAGGACTGGCAGAGATGCTATAAAAATGCATTGAAGAAGGAGGGGACTACTTTGAAAAAGATCATGTAAATATTGAATTGGAGTAATAAACATCTGTGAAAAAAAATCAGTCTCAGTCTTTGTTGATCAGCCCTCGTATTATGTCAGTGATTAGAAAACTATCATCTGACATTACATCAGTGTATATTTATTTAGATATTTCAACACTATTTTTTGATACTCTTTTGTTTTTATGTGCATGAAAAAAGAAAAAAAAAAAAAAAAAAAAGGAAGCACATATGCTTTTATAGAGCACATTAAGTATAGTGCAGTGGCGTACAGGCCCTAAAAGCAAATGGTGTGATTATATGTCTATTCTGCTGGTTTTGTAACCCGTGCTTTTAGCACTAGAGCTTTATACATTGTTTTTTTTGGTTTTTTTTTCTGTTCAGTGGCTTCCTGACCTAAACAAGCCTGTAGAATGCTTTCTAATCTAATCTAACCTTTACCACAGGAGCCATACCATGTCCAACCTTTGGCATTTCTACTCAAAGAAGGGTGCAAATTATTTTGTAGATCTAAGACAAACAAAGCTATGGCTGCAGGACAATAGTGTATGGACCTGCCACATTACAGCTAAGACATGTGTGCCTAAATGTCATCTTGTTAGGGACATAATGCTTTCTTCCTTATATGTGCTAACAGGATTTTCTAATTCTGACACAAGGAGTGACCAGACAAAATTCTTTTTTCTATGGCTTGACACATCTGAGCTTAAATACCAGCAATAAACATTAAAAAGAAAAATTATAGTTTCTGACAAAATGGCTTTTAGCTTTGACCAATTCAATTATATGTTTCTCTTCCTTCCAGATGTCTACAACAAGAGTATTAGATTCAAATTTAAACTTCAAAATTAGAGTTTCAACTGAAATACATATATTGAGATATCATTCTTATGTGTCTTTTTCTTTGTACAGCATATGCTAAAATTCAAAAGTCAAATGAATACAAAATGTCATTTAAAACATTAATGGGAATGCACAGTGAAGTAACTAATCAAATAGGAGTAAAAACATAGAGATTACACTCAGACTTCACTCTTGAAATAAAGAAACTTACTTTGGACATGTTTTGGTGGCTGTTGCCACCATTTTCAATGGAGATTCACTGATGAACTCGTGGTAGCAGCCAGTGGAGATCTCTCTTCCAAATAGATGAATTTCGAGATGAGTCCATTTGTTTATGGTACATCAAAATTTATGACCTTGTTTTTGTTTTTTAAAATTAATAGATCTGTTAATCCAATTGGATTCTGCACTAATTTTAATAACTTGGGCTCACTGTAAAAATTATGGTTTTGAGTCCAAAAATGATGTAATGCAGCTGAATTATCACGTCATACTTATTCAGATGCCTTTGAAGCATCAAACGGGAGGGAAATATTCCACCCCGAACAACACTTATGTAAAAGATATTGAGTCTACATTATAGTTGAAGAACTTGGGATAAAAATATGCTATGTCATAAAGACCACCTTCAGAGATACTGAATATTAAGTTAAGAAAAAAAACAAGAATCAACATAAGCATTTAATATTGATTTATCAGATTTATTTAACATTTAGGAGTATAAACTTGGACAATATAACTCTGGTGATGATGATGATGATGATGATGATGATGTTGATGTGATGGTGGTGATGATCATGATGGTGATCATGATGACAAGGACAACAACTTTACTGCCTGTGTTACAAGATTTACATATTGTCAGAATCTAATATGAGTTTAAACAGGTGAAGAGACAATTAGCCAACAATATAATTAGTACAGTATTAATGTACAATTTATCAAACATTTAAATGTGCATAAATTATACATATTTATACAATTTAGTTAAATTACAGAAGGTTTTGTTGTTTAAAGGTACTAGGGTAATTTCAAGGCAATAATAGGTAGTGTAGTAAATTTATACAACAATCCACTTAAGTTACACAAGCATACTTGTGTGGCATTTCTGCAAATTTAATTTTTAAAATCAATGGATATTTTTACATTGCACCAACCAGAGGGACATATATATTTTGAAAAAAATTTACATAAAAATAATGCAAGAGTCTATTCTTTAATTTTTGTTTTAACAAATAATAACAGATGCAATAAAATCAACAATTCCAGAAGGACTTCCAAATAAATTATTTAAACAATATAATCAAAATTGAACACTTGCTTTATAATTTTTGCACTTGAAATATAATTTTTGGGGGGAAATCTCCAACCATTATTGAAGCAATAAAATCAAAATTGTAATTACGGTGGACATCTTCATATATTGTTTAAGAAATTAGCCAAAATTGTCATCCAGTTTAATTATCTTTTTCTTCAAATGTTTAAATAACTATATTAAGCAATTCAGTCACAAGTATTAATAATTCAGAAGTAATTTCTCATAATTACAATAATCAAAAGTAGTTTCAAATAGAGTTATCATCACATATTTTGGATGGTATTATGTATCTTGCATTAGTCATTCATTCAATCTAACACATATTTTATTTCATAATATTTCAGAAGCCCTTCATGCAAGTGAAAAGTCAGAGGTGGACCCTAAAATACCAGTAATTGATCTAACAACAGGTAAGTTTGTCTTCTAAATATTATACAAATGTTAACACTCAGTGGATATGTGCCCCTCTTGCTCTTGTATGTATAGCCAGGTCAAAAGGTGTCTCCCACATCATCCAAAACAGAACACTATAGATTGCTTATAGATGATAAATATTAGCTATAGCTCCTTAAATTTTAACCAGTGCAAAGTATGTGCTGCCAATTATTCACAGAATGGAACATCTAGCCCACTGTGTGTAATCAAATAGGTAATACAAATGCTCAAAAAAGTGTAAATGTATGTAAAATAAAAATTGTACAATAAACAAATTTAATAATTTGTACTTAATTGCTGTAGAAAAGTAGTGCATTGCTTTCAACTAAATATTAAAGCAAAATAAAATAAAGAATACTTTATGTTATAAATTGTTCAATGTTGTTGCAAGATGAGAAATGTCTTATTCATCACTAAAGAAGGTTTTAAAGAGTGAAAAAAAACCTTACTATGTTATAAGATGTCACCAATACATGAGAGAAACTGCAAATCTCTTTTTTAGTGAGTTCTTTTTGGGCTTCACATCTTTCCCTGGCCAGGTGTTTTGCAATTTCACAAATTAATTTATAACCTGTATTTTTACCAAGAGTTGCATTCAACTTGTAAAAAGCAATTTTTGCAACTCTGTGTGTTTTGAAGGACAGTGCCTGCAATACGTGAATCACTAGGGACAATGATTGTTGCAATGAATTATTTTTAGCCTACAATAATTTGTTTATGTTTACTGGTAACACTGAAAAGTGACTACATATATACTGCAATTTATTTTGTATATCAGCTGAGTTGAAACACTCCTGAGCTATCTGCATAAAAGTGGTATCTTTCAGATCTAAACTGTCTACTATTTTTATCACATCACTGAAATGTTAACATAGTAATACAGCCTCCAGAGTGTTAAAATATGCTGAAGAGGTAAATGCTAACTTGGAGCCAATTTTATAAAAAATTGAAATTCTATCAAGTGCTTTAATGAAAATTTTCTTGATATTGTAAACAAGATGATCAACTTCTCGATATTTTGATCTCACCATTTCTGCTATATGGTGTAGCCCAAGGGCTGAAGAGGTCAAATATATTAGTTTGAGATAAAGAGCTTTTAATGCTTTAGCAATGTTTGGAGCATCATCCGCAATTAATAATGCAAACTGTTGTATTTTATACCATCCAGCCATAAAACAGCCAGGGGGAATCATTAAAATATTTTGCAGTTATAGAATGGTTTACCCTTTCTAATAATTGAATATTTATCAGGTAAGATTTACTCCCCGACATCATTGTACTGATTACAACAATGTGATCTTACATCATACCCCAAATGATTCAGCATCACACTATGAAGATGGAGAACCCCAGACAGGGTCACCAACAGTAGTTTTCTGGCAAATCTGGAGGTTTCTGATCCTTGGCAGGGGAAATTTCCTCTGTCAGTAGTAGGCAGAAAATCTGTAAGTTTTCAAAAATTACCTTGAAATTTTAAAAGAAAATGATATAAATACATAATTTATACATTGTTTAACTTGTTATTAAGCTCCCAAAATCTGATTTTTGGGTTTCCTATAAGTATTCAAGAATTGTGCTACTTCTAAAAGCAAATCAATAAAAATAGTAGGCATATTTTGATTTGGCAGTCCACACTAAATATAACTGTTGCATAAGATTACTGGTATGGCAAACACATTGCTCTTGGCTGTCATATGCATGAATTTTAATTACAGAATTAAAAGACCGAATTTTAGAAGTGCCTGTACATAACCAACTAGAATTGTTAACCAACTACAATTCTAAATACCGTAAGATACAATTTCATGGTAAAATGTTATTTTATTATGAATGGAAATTTTTGTTTTGGCTAGAAAAATGAAAACATGCCATTACTGGGACATTTTAATAAATGAAGATGCAAATGCAATTCTCCCCTAAATATGCAATAATATACACTTTAAAGCTGCACCATTGTGCTCATAAAGGTGACAATGGTAAACAATATTGCTAATGCATACATTTAGAACATTTAAAACTCTCAAATCCAGCCTCTGATTACTTTTAGCTACATATTTTTGTTTCAAGCTGTGTATCAAATCCCACTCAAATGATTACACCTTATGTGTTCCGGGTACCATGTTATGGATCCTGAAATTTTGGAGTTTTAACCCTTTATGGACACAAGGAGGGAATGTTTAAATGGTGTACAACCATGCATAAGGGGCATCATGGCTGAGTGGCTAGACCGCTTGCCTCCCACCTAGATCTGAACCCAAGCGCCTGCATCTGGGATTTGTGGTGGACGAAACAGCATCTGGGTGGGTTTTCTCCAGATACTCCAGTTTCCCCTGCCACTCATTTCATCAATTGCTCCATCATCAACTTTCCTATCATCCATTTTGCTTGCATTTCATATCATCCTCATGCTCATGCCTGACTACAGGCTGACCACTTGTTCCAGGTTCTCCATTCTATGGTTAGATGTCACTGGCTCCCAGATGGGCTTCTGATCCTTAGATACCACTTATAAGTCCTACAGAAGGGGAGGGTAAGCTGACTATATAAACCATGCATATCCTCTTATAGGAAAAGATCTACAGTCATGTAACCACATAATAATAATAATAATAATAATAATAATAATAATAATAATAATAATAATAATAATAATAATAATAATAATAATAATAGTAATAATAATAATAACAATAATAATAATAGTAGTAATAATAATAACAATAATAATAATAATAATAATAATAATAATAACAACAATAATTGGCAATGGCAATGGCAATGACAATGACAATGCCAATGGCAATGGCAATGGCAATGGCAATGGCAATGACAATGCCAATGACAATGGCAATGACAATGACAATGACAATGCCAATGCCAATGACAATGACAATGGCAATGACAATGACAATGACAATGCCAATGACAATGGCAATGGCAATGACAATGGCAATGACAATGCCAATGACAATGCCAATGACAATGGCAATGACAATGACAATGACAATGACAATGGCAATGACAATGGCAATGACAATGGCAATGACAATGACAATGACAATGACAATGACAATGCCAATGACAATGACAATGACAATGACAATGACAATGACAATGCCAATGACAATGACAATGGCAATGACAATGACAATGACAATGACAATGCCAATGACAATGACAATGACAATGACAATGGCAATGGCAATGACAATGACAATGCCAATGACAATGACAATGCCAATGACAATGGCAATGCCAATGACAATGGCAATGACAATGACAATGACAATGGCAATGGCAATGACAATGCCAATGACAATGACAATGGCAATGACAATAATGATAATAATGATGATGATGATGATGATGATGATGATGATGATAATAATGTGTTATGTTCAAAACTATGTGTATATAAGGTTTTTTGTGGTTTATAAATCATAGATGATGAGAAACTTAAAATAAACTACAGTACAGTACTTGTATACAATTTAACAAACATTTAAATGTGCATCAAATAATATATAAATGATTGGTTGGTTGATATCTAATGTTGAGCGGTTGGCAGTGAAGCCATTTGCTCTCTTGCATTCCAGTATTTTGATGTCATATTATCATGTTGACTAAAGGTTGGGCAGTGGAGTAGATGGTTTTCATCCATATCTTCTTGAAGTGTACAGAAAGAACATAGAGGAGATCTCACTATACCAATCCTGAATAAATGTTTATTGAGGCAGTCATGGCCTGTTAGGAGTCTAAAAGTTGCTACAGAGGATTTTCTTGGTAATGTAGTGATTCTGGTCATGTTATTAGATAAATTTTCCCATGGTTTTCCTTTTGTTTGTAATACATTATCTTCTTTAATTTTGTTATTATATGTTGATATAATGATTCTTTTGATAGAGTGATAACTTATTGGATCAGATGAATTTGATGTAATTTTACTACCTTTATTGGGTATAAAGTAAGCTGTTTCATTACCCTGTATTCCGCAATATATAAATACAATTCACTTAAATTACAGAAAGTTTTGCTGTTTAAAGCTACTGGGGTAATATCAAGCAATAATATATAATGTATTAAATTTATCAACTCCTCAACCCTATATTTATAATCCACTTAAATTATACAGGTATACTTGTAAGGTACTGCTGGAAATTTAATTTTGAAAATCAATGGACTTTTTTTATGTTGCACCAACCAGAGGGACATATGTATTTAAAAACAAATTTAGCAGTAATCTAATCTTTAATTTTTGTTTTAGCAAATAATTGATACAATAAAATCAATAATTCCAGAAAAATTTCCCAACCAAGTAATTAAACAATATAATCAAAATTGGCCACTTGCTTTAACAGAAACATATAGTTTCTTTGGGAAATCTCCAACGATTATTGAAGCAATGAAATCAAAATTATAATTACGGTGGACATCTTCAAACATTATTTAAGTATTTAGCCAAAATTGGTACTCACTTTAATTATCTTTTTCTTGAAACTTTCAAATAATTATATTAAGATATTCAGTCACAAGCATTAATAATTCAGAAAGAATTTCTCATAAATCAAAAATAGTTTCACATACTGTTATTATCACAAATTTTATTTCACAACTGTTTCAGATGACATTGACACAAGTGAAAAGTCAAAGGTGGCTCCATCTGCTGCTAAAGAAATACCAGTAATTGATCTAACAACAGGTAAGTTTGTCTTCTAAATATTATACAAATGTTATCACTCAGTGGATATGTGCCCCTCTTGCTCTTCATGATGGAATAGATGTATAGCCAGGTCAAAAGCTGTCTGCCACATCATCCAAAACAGAACACTATTGATTGATTATAGATGATATAGATGTGTGTGTGTGTGCGCGCGTGCGCGTGCGTGCATGTATTTCATTTCATAGTAGGCTTACCCTCCCATATTTAAGACTGACAATCTCCTAGGACTTACCAGTGGATGCCTAGGAGCCAGAAGCCTGTTGGAGAGTCAACAGTATGAAACCACAGAATGGAGAACCAAGTGAAATGGATGATAGGAAAGGTGATAATGGAGCAATTGGTGGAATGAGTGGAGGACCCAGAGAAAACCCACAAATCCCACATGCGGGTGCTTGGCATCAAACCTAGGCTACTTAGATGGGAGACGAGTGGTCTAACCACTCAACACCACTTGCATATATATAAGCTATCCTAAATTTTCCACCCATATCTTATTCAACACCTCCTACAGCTCCTTAATATCTAATGGTTGCAGCTCTTCTATTTTATATTTCATGTGATCCCACGCATTTTCTATTGGATTTAGGTCAGGAGAGTTACCAGGCCAGTTAAGTACAGGTAAATGATTGTCTTTTAGTTAGAAGAGGTTTCTTGGCAGCACACCGAATTGGTAAATCTAGATCTTTTTGAAGCCGATACTGAATGGTCCAGATGGCAACACTGTTGAGCAGGTCTGGATGATTCTTCTTTAACCCGGCCACTGTAATCCATGGACTAGCCATCACTTCACATTTTAGAAGGTTATCAGTCCTTGATGAAGTCTTTCTTTTACCACCTGAGCCTGTTTTTTGATTTGGAGCGGTGCCACATGGCAAAGGTGCTGCTGCTTTTTAGGTCATAAATAGTTTGTCTTGAAAACTTTAGATCAGCAGCTACACAATTTACAGAGTTAGAGCACAAGTCTTCTCCTCAGAAGTGAGCTTCTTGCATCCCATTATGTGTAATGATGCAGAAATGCACACCTTCAAAAGTACCCAGATTAAAAATCAGATGAAAACAACACATAGCAAACAAATCGCTGCACAGCAAATACCAGAGGCAGACTGAGACCTGAACTGCTAATGTAAGCAAGTTGCTGCTGTGCACTAGAAAATCACATGATATGCAGCTCTGCTCGCCTTTTTTGTATAATGGTAGAAGAAGAGCACATTGTCTATGTAAAGATTTCCATCAATGAGAATCCCTAGAAGTTTTATTTTGTTTAATTGCTGGATTAACTTACCATTAATTGCTACATTTGTTTTCCATAGCACCAGGACTTATCTCCTTTCTGCAATTAATTCTTTAGATTAAAAATATTGGAGTAATTAAGATTTGAAAACAAATTAATTCCTTTAGTTGCTTCCACTATTTACACAGTGGTAGCTGCTATATAAGAGCACAAGATCATGTGAACACTGTAACTTTTGACATATTGTGGATTTATTTGATATTTCTTCTCTGAATGTTATTACATGTAACATATACACAGTACTGCCACAAGCTCTGTTAGTAAAATGGAAACATGCTGTAGTTTAGAAATTATGAGTGAAGAAATGTGGCAATGCTGTATTATTGTTGTCCATAAGGTCGCCTTTACTACTCCACGAGTAACTGGCTTGCAATGTGCCAGTAACAGGCAGGAGAGAAAGTTGAAGTGGGGAGTGTATGAAAATTGTATTCCTGTATTGGCATTATTTCATTGTGAAAAGCGAGCTAAGCACATTTTTTCAATGCTGAAACCTCTTGACATTAATGAGCAATTTGTGTTTTGGACAACAACATGGTTTAAAGAAACGGGTGCAACTGTTGTTCACATCAAATCTGGCCGTCTTAGGTGTATACATACAACAGAAGTTGTGGATGCTATTCATGCAAGGATATGACACAATCCTTTGCATAAACAAACAGTTTTGTCTCGTGAAATGAATATCTCTTCACAAACAATATCATGTATTATTTTTAAGGATGATTCAAATGTTAGTGCATATAAAAGGTATACAAGGTGTTTACTAACTGAAAAATTAAAGGAGATATGCTGGGTTCAATCCCAGACTTTGTTAATAACATGTGAGGAGAGTAAAAACACAAAAGCAAAAACCATGCAGCAGTGGTTGGCAACCATTGTCCCAAGGTTCATTGCTGCTGCTGACAGGCCTAGCAGAAGTCCAGACCTCAATCCATTGGACTATTCTCTGTGGCAGAAACTTAAGGCAATAGCATGTCAAAAGAGCCACCATAATATTGAGATGCTAAAAAAAATCAGTTACGTCAGCTGTCAAGAAAATTTCACTGAATATGATTCATGCAGCTATTGATGAGTGGCCTCAACATCTTTGCTGCTGTGTTGCTGCACATGGCGATCTTTTCGAAAGAGAGTATGTTCACTTTATAGCATGTTTTGTGTTCTTTCCGAATATATGTAAATTAATGGATTTACATTTTTATTTCATAGTATAAGCATTGAAAGTACTGACAGAGCTTATGGCACTACTGTGTATATGTTAGCTTAACTTATGGGGCATTTAAATCTGCCATGCTATTCATCTAAGCACGATGAAATGTGGCATTAGTGCTGGTAGCACATCTTGGCTTATGCACATTTTAAATAGCCTTTTACATATGCGCTGGTATGAGGGGCACTAATTATATTTTGAGCCCAATAATAAATAAACAGTAATTTGTTATTGAAAATTGCTTTATTGTTTCCCGAAGTATTCTCCTTTATGATCAATTCGCTTATGCATGATTTCAAACCTTTGTTATAGCATTTATTCCAATCTGCATGAGACACCTCCAAAACATAGTTTTTGAATGCATCAACAGCTTCTTCTGTCAATGAAAATCACTGTCCATGCACTTTGTTCCTGATGTTTGGGAACAAAAAGAAGTCAATGGGTGCCAAATCAGGACTGTTTGGTGGATGAGTCATCTGTTTGATTTTTTGGGTGTTCAAATAGTCCGCTGTTAGGTGAGATGTGTAAGTGCTCACATCTTTATGAAGTATGACTTGATGGGACTTGTATGTTTTTCTTATTTTGCCGAAGACTTCCAGCAAACAAATGGTTGTGTACAATTCATAATTGACCACTTTATGTTCCTCTAAAGGCACATGACCAGTTTTTCTGAAAAAGCAGGTGACCATTTGTTTCGAAGTGCTTTGAATGCAAACAATTTTTGTTGGATTTGGTTCATCTTGAAACACCCATACAGTCAATTGCTGTATATGTTCCAGCTTATATGCATAGATCCATAATTCACCACCTGTTGCAATTTTATATGTCTTTTGAAGTCCCACCATTATATTTATTAAGCATTTGTGTGAAAACAAATGCAATTGGAACAGTATGTTCAAATCATATTGGTTTGCCGAAGAATGTGAATACAAAGACTCTAAGGAGGGGAGAAATGCAGTTGCATCAGCTCCCACCCTTGACCTACATTGTTTGGCAAGATAGGAGGGTGGTTGTGGCATTGTCCAATCGCAGTCCTAAGATGTTGATAATTGACACTGGGAAAATAGATGGCCATACCAAAATGTCAATTTTCAAGCCTGATGTTATCCAGGAATACAATATGCGTATGGGTGGGGTAGATCTAGTAGATCAGGTATTGCAATCATATCCTTCTTTACGAAAAACAGTTAAATGATATAAAAAGGTATTTTTGCAACAGCTGGATATTATGCATACAATTGTTTAGTAATTTGGTGAACTCTAAACCCACACAAGATGATGACCTACCTAGACTTCCGCATATCAATAGCTCGTAGCCTAATTGAGCACTATAACATTCAGAGGCTTCTTCATGCAGGGGGTAAGAAATCTACAACCCCTGCACTCCTCAGACTTGAAGGAAAACACTTTCCTAAAAGGATACCACCGACAGCAAAAAAGTTGCTGTTATTATTAAATTCTTCTTAAGAGCTAGATACATTAAAAAAAAAAAAAATAAACAAAACTTATATTCAGATTTGGAAACTTCTAAAATATAAACATGAAAACTGAAAATGGGGAGGGGGGTTAATAATATATGTCCAAGCAGCTCTATACTAATGGGCTGAAGTGGTTTATGAAGTGCCCAGCATTATAAGTTAGCATCTCCTTCTGTATTATTTTCAAATCTTAGTTTATGACTTCACTCAAAATACTCCACAAGTTTATTTTCATGTACTAAACTCATTTTGAAACAAATTGATTGCTGAATGCTATTGAAAACAAAACAGCCAAATATTTGCAAGCCAGTCTCAGCAGAAATCACTGCCAATGCCACCGCCACCACCAAATAAGTTTTCAAAGTAAAATCATATCTACCTGTATCCAAAGCATTTATACTCTTCTCTTCTGTTTGTATTCTTCTCTTGTTTCCCAATCCAACTCTTTGAAGCCTTGCTCCTTTGTACCGTGTCTTATATCATCCATCCAATTCTTTCTTGGTCTACCCCTCTTTCCTCTCCCTGCTGGAATCCATTCCACAAACTGTCTGGGTAATTTTATTTCTGGCATTCCACATGTGTGGCCATATCATTCTAACTGCTTGTAGCTCACAAAGTTGAATAAAGTATCACAGATTTGCATTTTCTGTAATATGGTTGTGTTTCAAATTTTTCTAATTTAGAATGCCTAGTAAAGCAATAACAACAATCCATTTCGGTGGAAAGCAGCTTCAATCTCACATTTGTGTTTAAATGCCATGCCCCATATGTTTTCATACTTCTTATTATAGATTTATAGAACTGGAGTTATGTTTTCAATATTATTATGTTATCCCACATAACATTTAAGATAGCTATTGAGGATCTATTCTTCTGGATTCTATATTTTATGTCACTTTCTTGCCTGTAGGTTCAGTTAAATTGAACCCCAAAATGTTCACATTCCTTATGTCCTTTGTTATAGCCCATCCCATCTTCCAAAATCAAATGCTTCATTTCCTCACAAAAAGATATTTTACATCAACTTTTCTGGTCATCTACAAATAATTACTGTAAAAGTTATAGAATTTCTAATAGGCACTCCTAAAATTTACACCTCTTCTTTCAATTTTGCAAAGGTTGTTGTATATAAATGTTAAATAAAGTTGCAGATAAACTACACCTTTAGTCTAAGACATAGGACACAAGTAGCAGCAAAATAGGAAAGAAATTGGTTATGTCAATTAAAGGAAATTGTAAGAGAAGTTGGACAGGGGGAGCTAGGCAATCAACAGACAATAGGGGGACAAAAATTATGGAATAAAATGAAAGTGAGGATAGACGATATAGAGAAACAAGAAATAGGAAGCTTAAGGGATAAGAGTACTTTAATATTATATAGAAACACTAAGAAAGTATGGGGAAGAGAAAAATACATTGATGTCTATGGAAAAATGGAAAGAGAGGGTCTAGCAAGGGCAAGAACAGGAAACAATGTTATTAAAATGTCTAAAATTAAATAAAGATTTATGCCCACTATGTGTCAGTGTCGATCACAATTTACAGAGTATAATTGAGTGTGAAGAAACAAAAATATGGAGAAAAAAAATATGGAATAAAAACTGGGAAAAGTTACCAACAGAGATAGTTTACTTAAAACTTTTTGGAAACAATAACAAAGAATTTCTGAAACAACTAGGTAATTATTCAGGGAAAGTAAGAAAGAAATGGGGGAAGAAAATTGCAAACAAAAAGAGGATTTTAATAATAAAATTGATGAGGTTGTAAGTATAAAAGAAATAAATAGATTAAATTGATAGGGTATAAAAATGTATAGTTAGAGGGAATGGTACATATACATAAATAACCAGGGTATTAATTGTATATGATACCAAATTCAGCAACTCCAGGAACGTAATTATGTATGTATGAAGTTTGTAACTGAAAAGATTAAATAAACTATCTAATTATCTATCTAACTACACGTTTGATGTAAACCTAATATACCTTTACTATTTCATTATTTCAAATAATTAAATCTTTGCTATTTCATTCCACAGAAACTTCAAGAATGGACCCCCCCAGGAGCAGTAAAGCTGTTCGGAGTACGCCATTCAATGATTGCCCTCTTACTGAAGCAGCAGGCAATACGATTACATACATAGACTTAACATCACCAGAACCCGAAAACAGTTTCAATTTTGATTCCACTAGGTATTACTCTGTAATAGATAATCTTATTTTGAAATTCAGTTTTAAATTATAACTACTAGGCTCAGCTGATAAGACTCAGACCTCATGCAGATATGGCGCCACTTGGCCAGTTAAATGGTAGCATCGTAAAGCTTAACTCTAGGCTAGCTTGTATTCATAGTTACAGGTCGATAGCTTGTTTAGTTTTCGAATGACAGCATTTTAAACAAGACAACTTTAGAGTTTTCAAGAAAATGGAGGATTTGAAAAAACAAGCAGTGATTAAAAACTTCCATTTGAAATCAAGGAGGAAATGGACAGTACATTAAAAGACTCTGCCCCTTCTTATTCAATGATTAAAAGGTGGGTTGTAGAGTTTAAAATGGGACGTACAAGCACTAGTGATGAGCCTCGCTCTGGATGCCCTGTAGAAGTGACAACTCCAAAGATCATTGAAAAAAATTCATCGTTTAGAACTGCAGATTAAAGTTGTTTGAGATAGCAGAGGCTGTAAACATATAAAAAAAACATGCAGGTAATATTTTAAGTAATGTTTTGGGCTTTCACAATGGGTGCCGTGTTTGTTGACACCTGATCAAAAGTTGCAAAGAAAAACTGTTTCTGTTAAGAATGTGGAGCTCTACAGTAAAAATACCAGCGAATTTTTGAGACGGCTTATTACCAAGGATGAACTTGGTTACATCATTACACTCCAGAAAGTAAATCACAGTCAAAACAATGGATTGCATCAGGTGAACTAACTCCAAAAAAGGCAAAGTAAATTTTGTCAGCTAAGAAGGTTATGATGTGTGTTTTCTGGGATGCACAGGGAATTATTTTTATTGATTACTTGGAAAAGATTAAAAGTGTCACTGGTGACTACTACGCAAGCTTACTGCAATATTTGAGTGATGAGGTGAAAAGAAAAAGACCTCATTTGGCCAAAAAAAAGCTTGTCTCATCACCACAGTGCTCTGGCCCATCGTTCAGTCATTGCAATGGGAAAAGTGTGTGAATTAAAGTTGGAGTTGCTTGAACATCCACCCTATTTGCCAGATCTAGCACCCAGTGACTACCACCTGTTCCCAAACTTCAAAAAATTTCTTGAAGGACAAAGATTTCACAGCAACGAGGAGGTAATTGATGCGATAAACAGCTATTTTGAGGACCTTGATAAGTCGCACTACAGAGATGGTTTAATTAAATTAGAATACCTATATGACAAATGTATTAGCCTTACTGGAGCTTATGTTGAGAAATAAAGCAAAAAAAAAAAAACATTTTTTAAATGCTGTTTTCATTGAGAGGCCCGGGACTTATCAGCCGATCCTCGTATTCAAATAACAGACTGGATAGATTAGAAGATAATAATGATTTTTAAATATTTTACTATTGTTCCTTAATGTCTAAACAGTACACAGCACCCTCCAAAGAAGAATGCCTCCACTAAAAGCCTATGGCTATTTCATCTTGGTCCAACATATATGACAGTAAATGAATTATTTCAGAAAGCTCTTGCAAATTTGGAAAATAACAGGTAATACTTGTTAATAAAATATAGATATATTAAGAGTGTATATTAGATTTAAATTCACTTCTAGATTACTATTTTAATAATAAATTAGATATGCTAGACAAGAAATAATGTAATTATCAAAGTTATTTAATGCTCAATCAACTTTATGAAACTGATTCCTCCAGTATAGAAAATTGAAGTCCACAATATACAATTGTTGAACATATCTTTAGTATTGCTTCTATAGTTCTATGATTAGTATACTACAATAAATTTAACATTCATTTTTTACTTTCTCTAGCCCCAAATGTACAATGTACATAGGATAGAGAAGGTATTGCATTCCACCCGAAAATTCAATGTCAAGATTTTACCAGAAACATACATCCCCTGAGTCCAAAAAAAGCATTTTTAGAAAAAGTGTGTGTGGGTGGGTGTGGGTGGGTGCGTGGGTGGGTGCATGTGCGCGCATGGGTGTGTGTGAGTGTAAGTATGCGTGCACGTGCGCTTGCGTGTGGGTGTGTGGGTGGGTGTGTCAGGGGGGGGGGGGACAGCATTACCAAACTTGGTACTTAGGTTTGGTATCTTCCAAGGATGCAACACAAAGATTTCTAAGAAAATCGCTCTACCACAAACTACCCTTTACATGGAAAAATTTTTGAAAATTTTGATTATCTAAAAAATGACTGTAACGATTTTGATTAAAATGCCATATATTAAAGACATTTACATCCCAAATAAAATGTATAGCTTACATTTTCTGGGAATATCCTCTGAAGACCTCTTTATTCTGGATGAATTTTGCCAAATTTTGCTTAACTGCTAAACCATAAGAAATAGACACAAAATGTAGATCTCGTCAAAATACACAATTTGTGTCCTTTATGTTTTTTGTTGTAGAGGTAACCGTTTCTGAGATATTCCCTGATAATGGTTTCAATTGTAAAGTACTTATAGATTTCTCAGACAGGAAGTGTTCATTTTTCTTTTGTTCTACTCCTGGCCAAGCAAAGAAGCAATTTGCAATGTGCAATAAAATTTTTGATTATCGCTTTAGCATAACACATTCCCTTAGTTCCTTCCTACTTATAAGGAACTAAGTAATAAGAACATTCTTCTAAGAAGAATAACCTTTGTAAGAAGTTTGCAGAGTAGCTAGAGAAAGTCATATGAGTGTAACACATCATATTTTTTATTCTGAAATTTAATTCTAAAATTACTTCTGAATTTCTGGACTGGGCCAGTTATCAAATCATTAGTAACAAACTTTTCTTTTATCTCCTTCAAAATCAGTTTAATGGATATAAAATTTGTAAAAGACTTACCGCTGATTTCTGGTTTTCCTATTATTTGACTAAGCAGTTATCTGAATTGTCTTCTGCAGTGATGGGTAATACTCTTTAATACATTTTCAAAGAGATTATCATATTTTGAAATGTACTAGATTATTAATTATTGCAATAATAGACTAGATGTGTTAGACAAAAAGATTTTATTATCAAAGGACTAATTGTGACCTTTTAATGCCTAAATAGTGACTACAAACATTCTGAAACTGACACTACAAGAGCAACAAGATTGGGTCTACAATCAAGTTCATCAACATCAAAAGCCAAACAAAGCACCAGGACTAGGTAATACTCTGTAATACCTATTTCAAATGGTAGTCTTATTTTAAAATTAATCCTGGATTACTACTTAAATTGTAGAATAGGAAGGATTAAAAGCAACCATGTCAAATACCTGGTTCTGACTCTTTATTCCCAAACAGTTTAGAGCAGCCTCCAGAAAAAACCATCTCTGAGGAAGGAAGTGCATCTTTACAGTGTCACCCATGGCTATTATAGATGGCAAAATTTGAAATTTATTCTTGCTTTGTCAACTTGGATAATTATGGGTAAGTATTCACTATTTATGTGATGATGTTATACAGAAAATAAATCCTAAATGTAAACCATTTAACTTACAACATAGGAAAGTTATGAAAAAGGAAAATTGCTTCAGCAATTCAGTAATACATGCACTAAAACTTTTTTCTAGAAATATAAAATTTATGCATATGTATAATGTTTTACCTCTATCCAAGGTGAAAGCATATATGACACTTTATTTTTCTAGTGATTTTGAACAGTCCAAAAGTAAGTGGTATAGAAACATTAAAACTATTGTTCCCTTAAGTATTACTAGTCTTCCAGCAGTAATTTTGAGAGAAAAAATGAAGAATATGTATAGCTGTTAAAATGAAGACCAGATAGACTAAATTGGAATCTCACACAGTGAAGTCACAAGATCAATTGCAAGTGGAATGGAGATAGCTAAACACTCTTTATTTCACTAATCTGCTTTTATTCAGGAACGTATTTTCGTTGATCCGTTGCCAGTGCAGTCAGTCAGTCACTGAGTCAGTGCAGCTGAATGCTGCCAACAATGGATCGGTGAAAACATTTTCCTGAATTAAAAACAGGTTAGTGAAGCAAAAAAGTGTGTTTAGCTGCCTCCAGTCCACTTGTAAATGTATAGACATGTTTCTTATAAGTACTAAAACCAATCATTAGAAGGATTTTGATTACAGCAGTTTTGCATTCACATAAAAAGCATTCAGAAGTTCAAACTAACTTTCACTCCCGTAGTTGGAGTATTGTCTTCCTTCGCTATGTAGTAATTGAAACCCAACAGCCTTTACATATTTGTCAGCAAAAGTAAACAGAACAAGTAACATAAACATGTGGCCTTAAATCTGAGGAAAGCATACAGGAATCGCTTCAATAGTACGCAGTGGTTGGTGCCATTATGAGTGCAGCAAAGAAAATTTCAAAATTTCAACTTCAAAAATAAAAATTAAACTTCTTCAAATTTTAAGGGGAACTAAATGACAAAAACGAGCTAAAGTTAACATTTTTACTTTCTCTACCGAGTACTATACATAAGGACATAGCACATAGAGAAGGTATTGTATTTCATCCAGAAATTAAATTTTGAGATTTCACTGGAAATTCATGTTTTGAGGTACCCTGAACCCAAAAAAGTATTTTAGAAAAAGATTGTATGTATGTGTGCGTGTGCATATATGTACCTGTATGTGAGAGCGCGTATGTTTCTGTGTGTTTATTTAATTACTTGTTTGTTAGTGATGCTATCAATTACCAGGATCATTCACCACTGCTGGTGTGTCAGGATTTCCTCCTGCAGTAGTTCTTTTACATGCCAGTAAATCTACTGACATGGGGCTTTAAGCACACTCAAAAACTATCAATCTGGGCCGGGTTTGAACTGATGGTTTTTAAGTGTGCTTAAAAGTGACGCACTGTGTGCGTGTGCATTTGCGGATGTGTGTATGAGAGAGAGAGAGAGAGAGAGAGAGAGAGAGAGAGAGAGAGAGTGTGTGTGTTACTTTTTAAACCTATATTGCTCCATTACATTATCTGTTATACTATGAGGGACGTTTTTTGTTGTTTATTTTCATCCTCCGATTTGCTATAATTGAAAGACTAGTTCATAAAAAACAATTATTTTACTACTAAAAGTTTTGTACTCTTATGGTTACTTTTCAACATAATCACTGAAAAGATTGGGACATTTATCATACCTGTGCACAAGCTTTGCAATACCTGCTTCAAAACATGTTGCTGCCAATGATTTCAAATGAGCATTGACTTTATTTTGAGTATATTCATTGGTTTGAAAGTGCTGCCCTCCTAGCCATGTCTTCAGTTCAGGGAAAAGGTGAAAGTCACTGGGTGCCAGGTCAGGGCTGTACAGCAGTTGATCGAAAATGTTCCATTAAAGTTGTTCAAGGAGACGATGGGTTGTGCCAGCAGTGTGTGGATGAGCATTGTTATGGATCAACACAATTCCTGAAGTCAGCATTCCTCTTTGTTTGTTTTAAATGGCTCTCCACAAACATTGTAAAGTACGAAGACCTAAACAATGTCAATGCTCATTTGAAATCATTGGCAGCAACATTTTTTGAAGCAGGTATTGCAAAACTTGTACACAGTTACGATAAATGTCTCAATCTTTTTGGAGATCATGTTGAAAAGTAACCCTAAGTGTACAAAACTTTTAATAATAAAATAATTGTTTTCTATGAACTTGTCTTTTATTTATAGCGTATCGGAGGTTAAAAAAAAAACGGCCCTCGTACATGTTTAGGTTCTCTTCTTATATATTAATTTACATGATTGTACAGTTTGACTTTAACCTGTTGATTATATACATAATTATAAAGTATCAAGTGTGTGTAAATGTTTGCATGTTTGTGCGTGTGTATGGGGGGGTGGCATAACTCAAAGACGAAAAGTCTATTAAGTGCCAAATTTGGTATTTAAGTTTAATATCCTCCAAGGGTGCAATGCAAAAGATTTTCAAGAAAATACCTTAACCCCAAACTATCTTTTACATGGAAGATTTTTTGAAATGAATGATTTTGTCAAAAATGACTGTAAAGATTTGATTAAAATACCATCTATTAAAGATACTTACATGGCAAATAAAATGTATAGCCTCTGAAGTACTCTTCATTCTGTACTTTTCCACAACTCATAAACCATAAGTGAGAGACATAAACATACTAAACAAAAAAAGTAGATCTTGTTAAATACACAATTTAAGTTATACACTTTTATTTTATGAGCTAGCTATTTCTAAGATATTCCTTGCTATTGGATTCAACTCTTATATATTTTTCTCAAATGGAAGATCCTCATTCCTTTCACAACTCTTTTGTCTTATTCCTGGCCATGCAAATATAACCAAATTTCAACATCATTGCATAACGACAGCTTTTAAAACATTTGTCTGTGGCTTTGGCTTAATGTATTCCCTTATTTCCCTCCTATTTACAAAGAACTATGTAAGTAATGAGACCACTTCTGCTAATGTTTATCTTAATTAGCATGATGTAGATGGAAGAATAATCTTTTGTAAGAATAGTTTGCTTGCAGAGCTGGTGGAGAGAGTCATGTGGCTGAAACAGATCAGATTTTTAAGAGAGGCTCAGATTTCAGAATCCAGTTGCCTTAGCTTAAATGCCAAAAATAATGACGACAAATCCCTCAAAACTGCTCTTAAAATGTGATGTGACATAATCACATAATTTTCTCTACCCAGTATAGTTTGTATCTAAATAACTTTTACAAACTATTCTTACGAAAGGTTGCTTCTGTATTTAGTTCAGATTAATCAAGACAAAGTTTTGCAGAAATAGTTTCATTACACATTTCTTTCTAGGTACAAAAGAGATAGGCGAAGCTGAATTGATAGTCAGATGCTTAAAAGTGGCTCACTATGTACTGGCTTTCAAATGCCATACTCCTTTCATGTCATCATCAGAACTAAGTAAACAGTAAAAGAACCTAAGCATTTTCAAAGTATTTGGAAATAAAAACAAATAAAATGGCTTATGCAACAAAAAATGGAGTTTGAAATAAATTGTGCTTTAACCCTTTCAGTACTACGGTTGCAATAACCCAACTGTGGTTTGAGTGATGGTAAGTCTTAGAATTACCTATTTTCCTGCAGCAATTTTTAATCAATTATATCTGTAATCCCTCACGGACTGTTTACACTAATTCTGAGTAATATACAAAGCAGGGGAAAACTATAAGTCAGTTGCAAAATATGCTGTTGGTGGGATGTGGGGAGGCCTGCTTGTGCTCTTTCTCGCCTGTGGTTTCGGATGGGGAGAGCCCAGACTAAATAATCGGTGATGTGGTATGACATGCCTAGATGATGACAGGACAGGTAGAAGCACCCAGTGTGAGACCTGTTTTGTAAATTTCGAAACATATTACTATAACCTTTTTTTTTTTTTAGTTATTAGAGCATATTATTGCATTTTCAACTTGAAATACACAAAATTATGGCCATTTTTATTGGTAAAAACGAAATTTTGCATTTTTGTCAATTTTTCACTATAGTGTCTTCTTAACTCAGCAAGTATCTCATCTAAAATATGTTAGCAGTGAAATGGTTAAAGAGATCTAAATTCTTCGCTTAGTACGCTTCTGAATGTATTATGGCAGGTAAGGGAAAATCCCAAATCACTTGATACACAACTCACAAAGTTGGCTAACACTGCATAATTTGAAATGAGCCAATAGATGATTCTTGGATAAAAAGTAGTGATTTCTTTTGTATACAATTTATTCTAGAGTAAAATAATACAAACAATGAGAGAACATAGGCTTTCATGGCTGGAGTCAGCATAGCTAAGAGTTACTTCCGGGCTGTTTTGTCATCCTCCAGACGTTTTGTCCACAACTGCGGTGGACATCTTCAGTGTCACAGTCAAAGTTTCCTCGGAGGAGGTTTCGCTGCATCTGAAGCACTGACTGTCAGAGTTGCTGTATTTATGCTGGTTGGTTGGTTGGGGGCGGGACTTGGCCTCTCTGGTGCAGGTGCCTTCTGATTGGCCCGCTTTGATTTGCCAGTTTTATGACATTTCCTGCCTTCGATGAAAGGATGCCAGTTTCTGTTGAGTTTAAAGCCTCCTTATGTGTGCTTGTGTGCTTGCATGTGTGCATGTGTGCATGTGTGCATGTGTGCATGTGTGCATGCATGTGTGCGTGCATGTGTGTTTATGTGCGCACAGCATAGCTCGAAAACTAAAAGACTGTTAAATACCAAGTTTGGTACTTATGTTTATTATCTGCCAAGGATACAACATAAAGATTTTCTAGAAAAACCAAAAACCCCAAACTACCCTTTACATGGAAAAGTTTTGAAAATTTTGTTTACTCAAAAATAGTTCTAATAATTTTGATTGAAATACTGCTTATTAAAGCTATTCACACAAATAAAATATATATTTTGAATTTTCTGGGAATAGCCTCTGAAGAGTACTTTATTTTGGTTGAGTTTTGCAGAATTTTGCATAACAGTTAAACCATAAGATATAGACAAAAACTTGCTACAAAAAAAAACACACACAATTTATATCATATGCATTTTTGTTATAGAGTTGACTGTTTCCAAGATATTCGTTGCTATTAGTTTAAATTTTAAAATATTTATACTTTTCTCAGGCATGTAGTGTCCACTTTTCTTTTGGTGTACTCCTGGTCGAACAAAGAAGCCAATTTAAATGACAATATCATATAGATAGGCTTTAAAACGTTTGACTATCACTTTAGCATAGCGCATTCCTTTAGTTCCCTTCTATTTGTAAGGAACTAAGTAATAAGTACATTCTGCTAATGCTTATATCTATTAGCATGGTGTAGAAAAAAGAATAATCTTTTGTAAGGAATCTGTTTGCAGAACAGTTAGAGAAAGTCATGTGAGGAAAACTCATCAGATTTTTTTTCTATTAAGAATCTTGGTGTCAGTCTACCCAAAGATTTCAATTCTATTTCTTTTCTTTTTCAAGAGTAGGTCTTGTAGACTTCACTTCCATAAGTGATTGCACAAAGTTATTTATATTTCTTTGTTCAAAACAATAATAAGGCCACCTGCAAAACTCTGTTTAAGTAACACTAGTACCACAAAGAACATAAAGATTATATACTTGCATGTTTTAACACTACAAAACTACTGAGGAAACTGCATAAGGTAAGGACAGAAATGCACCAAATATGAACATACACAATGAGAAAACTTGTTTGTCCACACCCTCCCCACTTTGCTGTTACATGTACCATTTGTCAGTGGAACATTTTTAGCACTAAACCACCATGCTGGGGCTGTAGGTATGAAAGGTCACTTTTGCCACCATATTATGACGTTTTCTTATAGTTTAAAAATAACCTGATCTTAAGAGTCACAAGGACAACAACAGTTTAATACCTTAAGATTTTCTAGGAGATTTTATAAGAACCACCCCTGATTTCATATATATTTTGTTTTACTCCTGGCCATGCAAAGAGAACTAAATTTCAATTGTTTCACATAGGGACCAGCTTTTAACACATTGGAGCTCAAGCCTGAGTATAGCTCGGGCCATGCAAATGTTCATGAGGCCCAAGCCCAAGCGTAACTCGGGCAGGATTTAATGCATTTCCACGACCTTAACTCAGTCTTGGGCTATGCTGCAAAGAACATAATCAGTTATCGTTTAGTTGTCTGATTTGTGCTGCCATCTGTCCTTGCTGTAGTCAACTATTAGGAATTTTAGGAAATTTAGTAATATTGGCTGCTCTCGGGTAGTCACGCTATGAAAGTGGTGATCTATTTGTTATGTTTGTGCTCTTAAATGTTAAAGTGCTGCATTTTCCTCGATTTCTGTGAACTGAAGCTGAAATTCAGGATACAAATGAAGCTGTGGAAAATTCTGTTTCCGAGGGAGAGTTTTTTGAACTTTAAATAAATGGAGTGTAAGCAGCTTTACACAGGTTTTTTCAGTCTCATATTTTATATTTGTTGTAAATTTAAACTAAAATATTAATATGCAAGTTATGATAATTTTTTACTTGTTGAGAAATCCTTGAATGCCATACTTTTAGATTGTCCCAATACTTTTTGGCAGATTTAATTGGTATACTGTAAATAATAACTCAAAGTAGGCATAAAAACCCTGGGTTTCTTGGCACTTCAGCTACTGAAATGCCCAGGCTTCAATGTGTTAAAAGATTTGACTATTGCTTTAACCTAGTTTATTCCCATAGTTCTCTTGTACTTACAAGGAAGCAAGTAATAAGACAATTTTGCTAATGTTTATCTCCATTAGCATGATGTAGACTAGAGAATAATCTTTTGTAAGATTAATTTGTTAGCAGAACAGGTAGAGAAAGTCATGTGAAAGTAACACATCAGATTTTTTTTTCTTGGAGCCACTCATCACTGGGGAAAAGGTGAAACATATTTTCAGCCAAATATTTCTCTTTGGTAAAATAAGTCATGGTTGTAAGCTATGTTTAGTGCAATTTTGTACCCTGACGCGTACAACCTCAATGCAGGCCAAAGTTCTATTTCAGCATAGTATTAGCAACCAATAATTGAGCAGAAAACAGACCTAAAATGAGCCATCACAGCTTAAGGTGACAACATACTCTTAAATGGTGAAAAATAACATTTTTTGTTTTAGACACTAATAAAACCTCTATATTTGTAGTTTCAGAAAATATATACTTTAGGGGGTTTTAGAGAACTTTAATCAATTTAAATATAATTTAAATGCTAGTCTGCATTTCTTTAAAGCTCTTATGCAATTTTTCGAACATTTGTATCTTTAAATTCAGTTTTCTCAAAACAGCATTTTTGGATTCTTTGGACCTTTATCTCAGAAACCATGAGAGTTAGAAAACTGAAAATTTCAGCACATATATACAACACACAGCTGACCTTTCTGAACCACAATCATAATGTTATAGCATATATTGATCATATTAAGAAAACAACAACATTGCAAATTTTCCACATTTTTACTTTTTTTTAATTTGCAAATATAAATTATTTTAATTTCAACTGAAATTGTATCACAGCTAAATAATTGAGGTTCACAAGATAGCTGATTATACTAAGAACAAGCATGCAAAAGTGTGGTTATGTATTGCAAGTAGTATCAAAGAAAAAGATATATGAATTCATATGTTTTAAGGCTAAGTTTTATGACTTTTCTGCTGAATGAAATACTTTTTATAGACTCAACTACATAAGCTATTAATACAAACAACCACTTGAAATACTTTTCATGATTTATAGAATAATTCATACAAATTTCTGGAAAAACAATTGAATACTGTAAGAGCAGTGGCAATACAACTCACTTAAGCTGTAATTTTCGTATGTTCAGGCTACATTGTCCCCTTAAAACTTTGTAATTTTTTTTCCCCTGAATCATATAGACCCTATGGAAGAGAAAGACAACACATGAGTATACTTGTTTTCAACGTACTCTCACTATAAAAAATGTTAGTTCAATCTGCAACACAAATTGACAATGAACTCTTGTGGGTCTCTCTTCTCTGGCAGAATTTGTTGTCACATAAAATTGTACATGACATTTCTGTGTGCTAAAATTTGGCATTTTAACACACTAACACACTATATATAACACACTTTACAAAGACTTTGCTTCAAGTGATTAGCAAGCACATGGAGAGAAGGAAAATTGGAGGGTTAACAGAACCAATTAGGCAGCACAGTGCAAGGCAAGCTATTCCTCGTAATATGGTCACATGACAAAATGAGGCTCTTGAAATATTGTCATAATTAATTCAAATTATTGTCATAATTGGTAAATGAATTCAAAGGCAATTGAACGTTGAGTTTAGGGTACTTGTTATTTTAACATTAACTTATTCTCTGTTTATTCTAAAAGTTTCGGTGAACTGTTTACAGGATTTCGTGCTTTTGGAGAAACAATCTCAGGGAACGTCATACAGGATTCCAGTGTTTTTGGAAAGATAACCCCAGGGAACTTCATAAACTTCAAAATGCTCAAGTAACACCTTTTGAACATGTGTATCAGAACAATTTCTTTTATAACGTGTTTTGTTACGTTCACTCTAATCATTTTTAAGTGGAGAGAGGTGACTGAGACTAGAAAAAATCCATTTTTCTTTTGTTTTTGAAAAAAAAAAAAATGTGCAAACCTAGATTAACAAAATAATTTGGCATTAAAAGATTGGATGCAAAAGGATGTGAAACTTTGGCAAAATGATTTACTGTCATATTTCTTGCAAAAGATGAACCTAGAATTGCTGCTGGCAAGACGCACTAAAATACATACCTTAAGGTAAATTCTGGAATTGTTGACCTTCTGCTCACATATAGGCAGCACATTTTGCAAAAATATTCTTGCTCACTCATCTAAACTTAGCAGCAAATATCCTTGTGATTTCTTGCAGGATGTTATCACTAAGTTTCTGTGGATTACACAGGAATTTCTGCTGCTGAGCTTAGATGAGTGAGCAAGAACATTTTTACTTGATGTGCTACCTGTTTGGGAGCAGAAGGCCAACTTTTTTTAGTATTTGTTTAAGGTAAGAACTCCAGTGCGCCATTGCCAACACCACATTCCCTGTGACTCTTGGTCTCTCATGCAGTGGAGAGAGGGCACAAGAGGGGGTTACCTTATAATTTAATGACCCTATTTTTAATGGTTTAGAACTCAATATCTATCCCTGACATGACATTTTTGGGGCCCACAAAGGTGAATTTAGTTTTAAAGTATTATTACAAATTATAAATTACGGTTACTCATATTTATCACAAAGAACTCTCAGCAATATGTTCTTTAATGCAAACTCAGTAGCTTAATTTAACTTTCAAAAAAATTATAATTCATGATAAAAGTATGCTTAAAAAAAAATATATATATTTTTTGTAGTAATAATTTTCACTGATAACCTAATTATTGAAGATACAGAGTTAATTGTTGATCACTCTAAGCAATATTATGTTTAGATATTTCTAAAATGTTTCACCAAAATTGGTCTACTACTCTCAGAGAAAAGGGTAGGTACATAAAGCAAGGAAAATGTAGTTTTAAAAAACTCATTTACATTGGAAGTATAATAGCATCTAAAGGGTTTACTACCCAATTAAACAGTGATTCAATGGTGTACTGTAATCATGGAAGCCCATGTATTATTTTGTTAATCTAGGTTTGCACATTTTTTTTTTTTTATCAGGAACTTTTCTTTTTTTATTGGGAGAGCAGGATATGTATGAAATTATAATTATAAGAGAGCAGGGTATGTCTGGTTATAATTATAAGGGGTAAAGGGGAGGATTCTAAATCACCATGTGATAATTGCTTAAACAACAGACTTGGAAAATTAAATTAATATTATAAATTATTTAACTTACAATTACAATTTAGATTGGTGGACTTCATGACAGTGATATGTTCTTATCATTGAGATTAATTAGTGAGTAAATTTTTGTAACACTACAACACTTACTATTATTTAAATGGAAAACATATTTCTGAAGCTATGTACTTCTATTTTCAGTTCCTGTTCAACTGCCATCATAATCAATTGTGCTGGATGGATTTCTCCCTAGTGGTGCTTAGATGTAAATATACTGCTACCTCTTTTACCCTTGCCTTTGTTTTCAATTTTGAAATCCTGCCAAGCAACCTAGTGATGCAGAGGTTCAACTAAGCATCACCAGGGACAATCAAACCACCATGATGGATGACAATGGTGTCGAATGGGTACTGACAATATAACCGCATAGCTTCAGAAACATGGTTTCCATTTTAAAAAATACCATGCCTCATTTCATTCCAAAGCCACAGCTGCCTTATATGTGTATCAGCCGAGGCACCAGTGACCTAGGTATTGCACCATTGCACAGTAGCAGCGCAGGAAGTGTCAATGATATACTTATCAGCTGTGAGCTCATTTAGTTGTTGCTTTCTCTTCATGTTGTGAAGTCCTTTGACAATATGTGTGTTAGGAAAGTTATTCTGTTATTAGTCCATGGAAATGCCTGCCAACAAATTCACGCTTGAACAGCTTATATTTATGCATGGTACATAAGTGAAAACTGAATCATACAAACAGGTGCATAGACAATTTCAGCAGCAATTTCCTGGTTATCTACTTCTGGGTAGAAACACTGTGAGATATTTGGCCAATAAATTTAGAATAACGGGATTGCTAAAAGCTAAACCAGCGAAATAAAAATGACATGTTCTAATAGAGAAAAACCTAGGCAAAATTGGTGTTGCATTCAAGGGCTCACCTAAGAAGTCTCTCAGCTGTGTTGCACAGCAAGTGGGTGTTTTACAAACCTCTGTTTATACAGCTACTAAACTTTTAAAACTGAAACCCTACTGTGAGACTATAGAGCAGAAATAATGAAGATTACAGTAGAAGATTTTATGCATGTGAATGGTAACTTCATCTGATGAAGTAAAAAAGTCTTTGTACATATGGATGCCACTTTCAACAACACTATATCAAGGTAACACTGATTACATATATGTTACTAACATTCGTGAGTAAATAATGCAGGAATTATGGAATGGAAAAGCATGCAGTATAGCACACTGTGTGTGGAGAATGTATTCATGTGATTCACAGCCTTGCCATAAAACAAAGATACTGTAGTAAGTGATCTAGTGTTACAAAAATTGACTTGTTAATCTCAGTAATTCTAAATTATAATAATACTTACCCTCATTCTGCACATAAATTCCTATCCTGAAGTTGTCCCCTTTATATACACAGCATTATCGATATTAGAAGTTTGACTCATGCTTCTCATTCTTTTGGAATAATTTCTTAAGTCATTTCCTTGATGCTTTGTTTTTCCTCCTGGGCAGAGTAAGTAACAAGAATGGCTGATAATTTTACTCATAAACTGTGGGCATTAGGCCTTTATGCTCAAGTAAGGCAACTGATTGAAACTGTGATTACTGTCAATGTGTCTTGTTAATTACAAAATAAGTGGTTATGTTACCTATGCACCTCTTGCATTCAATTTGTTGTATGTGAGTATAAACATTTTTGTATAATTAGAGTAAACATTCTCATCCATCTAATTCTTGAAAATATGTTGGTACTTAAATTGTTAATTATTACAGTTGAAATATTATTAAATATAAGATAATGCAGTATCTTTGGCATAAGATCTGACTGCTTACAAAGTGATGTGTGCCAGAGACAATGCTAACAGCCTTCCCCATTCCCCACGTGCAGCACATGCCTGTAGTTCACTTTTGTTTCTGAAGATGGGAAGACAGTTTATCTTTAGAGCAACATCTATTTGTATGTAAATATCACTTTTTATGTAAATCAGTTCATCATGTGTGTGAAAAATTCATCCTGAAGTTTCCGGCACAACTGTATACTTCCATAACTTTATTCACATAAATTTGAGACTACTGGTTCAGTGCAAAAAAAAAGGAAACACATGCAAAGTCTATTACTTTACATTAGAAGAAGGAAAATTAGACGATGTTAGCAAAAATCTTGAACATTCACCAAGAAAATCACTCACACATTAGAGGAAGTTAATGAAAACATACAAACTGAAATACGAAACAAGCTAAATTCTGTCAACCTAAACGTTATTACTGAGTACACTGCCTGTTTAGCTGTGGAAAGGTTACATTTCCAGCATTTACTATGACGTAAAATTTAATTTTGTTATATTTTATGTTCAAGTCAGAAATTCAGATATAAGAAGTGAAGATGGAGTGGCAGCTGTAGAGCATGTCAGGCTAAGTGGTTCCAAAACCCCATGCAAGCCATCAGGTTTTATACCAAAGAGCCTGTAATGTTAATTTTTAGAATTTAGCACACATTGCTTTTACCTGGCTAAAATGTTTGTTTGATGTATTTTTAGATAAATATTTTGGAAAATTACTAAGTTACAGTGTAATTTTGCTAAATATTTACTAATATTTCTATGACAGTAGTGCTCACAGAAATATCAAATTTTAAACATTTCTTGATAAAATAGCCTAGTGATATTAGTGCAATAATTGTTGGCATTAAGGTTCTGATAAAAGTATCATGCAAAAATTTGATCCTTGTGCATTTATGTTAACCAAAGGTGTCAAAGATTAAATGTTTAAACACCTAATGTACCTAATCACTTTAATATCCTTTCAGCTGCACTATGACAGTATGAAAGGATCATAAGGTGTATATTTAGAGTGATATGTTAGGACATTCAGAAAGAAAACAGACTTGATTGGAAGCTTAAGGATTATGCTACACTTTGTGATGTTATACACTTTGTTGTGATGTTAATTGTAATTTGATAATTTTCATGGTGGAAATTACTTGTGCTTAAATCTTTGTGTGAAAATATGTTGTTTATAAAAGTGGTGCTAGTTGAGGAACTTTTCATATTTTACCACAGTCTTGTGTTTAGTAATGTAGAAAAGGTAAACACATGAAAATGATGCCATATTTCTTTTGATAATGATCATAAAGGCATCCTCTAAGGTTATTGTATTTTGGTACATTCATTTATTATTACAAAGTGTTGCTATGTTAAATCAAAGTTTATGATATTATATTATTAACACAAACTATATATGTCTAAGTGTAGGCAATGCTTCTATTGAAAAGTAAATTTGTAATTTGAAGTTTACCCATATGTAGTATTTCAGTTAACCTAACCTGCTGCTTTTCCATACCGAATCCTTGTCATTCATTTACTTATGGCCAATGTAGAGGTAATATCCATGCTTGGTAAACAGTATGCATTATTGAGGGTGGTGGGTGAAATTTAAATTTTCCACAATTTTGATACTAGAGGCTTCAGTTTTGGTGTACACATCAGGAGTATAAAGAGACAACATTCTGATGAGTTCCATTTCTCTAATCCCAATAGATTTTGAATGATTAAAAATTTTAATTTTTAAATGTATTCTTCAAAATATATCTTGTAATATAATTTTTTAATAAAATGGATAAAACATTTTTGACATACCATAGAAGTATGTATAAAAGCTATTAGTATTAGATTTTTTATATCTTCATTATAAATGGAGAAAAACATTTATGTCCATTCTAAAAGCAAAATTTATAACATTTTTACTGCTTCTGCTCACATTTTATTTCAAAAAGTAATGCTGTAATAAGAAATACCATATTCAGTTTTGTTAAAAACAGTTTTTGGAAAATGCAGTAAAATTTTCAGCTTAGTAAGATGTATTTTGTGGTTTACGTTAAGTTTTAAATGTGTAGAAATGCCTTACTTAATTAAACCTTTAAAAGAAAAAAATTAATTCTAAATAAAAAAATAAAAAGTTTAATAATTTCATGTTCTAGAGCTGCTGATACATAATATTTATATAGTAAATATAAAATTTATTATTCTGGGAAGAAGCGATGGCAAAATATAAGGACTTAACCTTTACCACATGTTATGGCAAACTGGGAAACTACAGTAGTAGTTTTGACACAGAAGTAAAAGCAGCACATACACTAAATGACAGAATAAATTGACACAACATGTGGTAAAGGTTAAGTCCTTATATTTTGCCATCGCTTCTTCCCAGAATAATACATTTTATATTGACTTTACTTTAGGTAAAACCAACTGCAACTAAGCAAGTGAGGATAACCAACAGCAGCAAGGCAATTTTGAAAACAGAAAATCAAACTATACAGCTTAACACAAGACAGCCTAACTGTTCCCGGAAAAAGAGGGAGAACGATTTGGAAATTTGACAGTTTTTTTTTTTTCCCTCCAAACAGTGGTGCAGAAAGCAAAATGTCTAAAGAGATAGTGTTTCACACTACTGAAACAGGAAGCTCTATCTAAAATAATACAACAGTTTTCCATTATTGAGAGCAAATTGTAAAAAAAAGTTGTGCAGTGAATTTCACCTCAAATTAGCTATGTTAGTTAAGACTAAAAACTGACATCACACTGGAGCTTCACTGGTTAAAATAAGTAACCTACTTAAAACATGTTTTGGTGGCTTTTGCCTCCATCTTTAGCAGAGATTTACTGATGAACTCATTAAGATTGTTAAAGAGACAACTGCAGACTGCTACCATTACTTTGCCAGTAAAAGCATTCAAAATATATTCAAAGTAAGTTACTTATTTTAACCAGGTCTAAAAATGGCCACAATATTGACACTGTTCAGCAATGAACATTATTTCTTCTGTTAGTTAATGTCTAGAGCTAACCTGTCTAAACATGAACTTTGCAAGTGACTATGTTTACAGTGATGTGATGCATGTTTCACTTTTAACTAATACAAATGTAATATTTAATGTTCCTTTTTAATTATCAAAATACAACCATTAAATACCTTTAAATGTCATCACTTTCCTTTATTTCAGGCTGAAGACTGCTTGAATTGTCAGATTAATTATGTTTCACTATGTAGTACCTATGTAACAGCTATAGTGAACCAATTTCACTTCTAGAGGAAGCAAGAGAATAGGATACTTCCACTACTAGTGTCATGTAAAACATGCTGTGTTCAGTCCATGTTTGTAGAGTGTGACAACTACTGAATTTCACTACTTAAGTCAGGTCTGCACTGCCTCAACAAAACATGTTGATTCAACACAGTGAGCTCAACATGTTGGCAGTTGATATCCCATGGTTTTGCGCTGACCTGGTTAACTTTGATCCAATTTTAGATAACAGACTCATGCTTACTAGTAAGGAAATGCAGTGGATGAAACAATAAAACTGCAGCAGTTAGTTGAGACTCATGTGATACCTGTCATCTGAAATATATCTAAAAAATGCTATAGAAATAAAATCAAGAAAATTGAGTATTTATGTAAGCTTGCCCATTTTTTTTAACCCTTTCATGGGCTATTTTATTTTATGAATATTATAAGTTTGCTATTGTGTGCATAATAATAGTTTACAGGCATACTTTTCACCAACATTGCACTATTTTCAAAAAAGATCAGGGTGGTAAGATTGCTTCCAATGGCCCATGTGAAAGAGCATAATCTACAATAGAAAACATGGGTACTCAAACATTCACAGAATCCAAGTGTCCTATGCTGTATGTAAGTACTTTATTGCAATAAGGGCCACGCCATGGTCGAGTGGTTAGACCATTCGCCTCTCATCTTGACGGCCCAGGTTTGATCCCAAGCGACTGCATGTGAGATTTGTGGTGGACAAAGTGGTGCAGGGGTGGGTTTTCTCCGGGTTCTCCGGTTTCCCCTGCCACTGCATTCCACCGATGCTCCATCTTCATTCCATGTACCACCAGTGTCTTCGCCTGTGGTGCCACAAGTAGTAAAAGCAGGCATTAAATACTACCGACAAAATTGCAATACAACCATAAACATTTAAAGGTATACATTTTGGAGTACTCTAAACTCAACTAAATGCTGCATTACATCCACAAAGTGTCGCTTCAATCATTTCCTTTAGTTCCTTTCCATGGAACTTTCTAAAGCAAGGATCATCACATAGTGACACATTACAAGCTTTGCATATGTACCTCATTCTTTTATCGTGAGCCTTGGTTGGGCAAAAGCAACAGCATCTCTATGTCTTTTCCAGCATAGGCATGTGGTTTCCAATCTCAGATAGTCTTACCTCTTCTAGTACAGCTTTTTTCTTTGCTAGGTACCTAACTTATTGGCCTGTTTTTACATTTCCTGGAAGAAAATCTGGCTATGAGTTGCCTTGCCAGTCACATTCTGAAGTATAACTGATCACTGTTTGCTTTTCCATGTTATGAAAGCATTGACAATAACCAAGTCAATTAGGTAATAGAAGATCCTGTGTCACCTTTTCAGAGACCATCTACCAATAACATACTGCTCCCTCATCTGATCAAAATGGTCAATGCCTCTCGTAATTTTGTTGTATGCAGCAACTGTGATTGGACAGCTTAAGCGACTAGTTGAGCCATCTTTATTTTTTCTGGGACAGTTGTTGTGTTTCTTGGTTTATAGGCGGCTGTCACAATGTTAACAGCTTTATTATCTTTCCATTCGAGAGCAACAATATTGTTCTTGCACTGGAACTGAAATTCCCTCCTTCATAATGTATCCTTTTCTTTCATTAAGACTGGAGTACCTTTTCTATTGGAGCCTACAGAAGAGATTCCTTTTTGCAGTAGTTGCTTTATCAGTCTGAAGGTGGTAAAGAAATTATCAAATTCCACCAGGAATGATTCACTCAATATTTATGTTAGGCTCAGAAAAAGTTGCTCACCCAGTGTGTCTCCTGGTGTCTCATCATTAGATTTACCTGTATAAATACGAGGCTGATTCAAATATAAATGGTAATTTTGTTAAAAATATTGGTTGATTAAATATATCCACAAGTGACTTCATCAGCCTTTCTCAACATAGCCTCCTTCACACACTACACATTTTTGCCAACATTTTGGAAGCTTGAATATTCCTTCTTCGAAAAAAGTTTGAGGGCATGTCGCCAACCAATTGGGCACATGTGCCTTGACATCCTCGTAGTTTTCGAAATGTTTCCCTCCAAGCGATTCTTTCATGGGTGCAAACAAAAAATAGTCTAGGGGGGACAAGTCTGGACTGTAAGGGAAGGTGTTCAAGGGTTTCTTTCCCAGTGCATGTCCACCATTGTGTTCATTGTCAAATTGGCGGTATGAGGTGTAGCATTGTCTTGGAGAAGGATGACATCTCTGATAGGCATACAATGTCTTTTGCTTTGGTAGGCAGCTTTTACAGACCTTAACAATTGACAATGGTAAGTTGGAGTCACTGTATGTCCATCATGAAGAAAATCAACCAGAAAAATTCCTCTGTAGTCGAAAAACACAGTCACGGATGTGTCATCTGTGAGACTTGACCTAGGGCATTGAGCATGACCTTCATTTTCCACAAATTCTTGGCTGCCCTTAAATTTTTTGGCCCGAGTAAACACTCGATTCTGTGACAGTGTAGTTTCCCTAAACTGTGGCCTTAAACGAGTTAAAATCTCCGAAGTTTTAATCCCTTCCTTGGTTAAAAACTTGATAATAATGTGTTTCGCAACAGATGAAGTGACTTCTTGCTCACTCACTCTTAAAGATAATAAAGATAGGATAATAAATAATATAATAAATCCTAAGATGTCTTTAAATGTGAAATGGAGATGATCAAATTTACAACGTGATTGTAACTGCACATGCTTTTATCATAATTTTCTTCATGGCTGTACTGACGCCAAAACCTAGCAAAGCGGCTAACAAAGCTAGTTCCCCCTCCCTAACACACTGACCTTCAACCCCCCACTCCACTGCTCCACTCTGAACTGCTTCCTCCGTGATATGCAACAATGGTCGTTTATATTTGAATCATCCTCATATCAAATTTTGAGATACATCCAGTCTTTGCATTAGCTAGGCACCAGACCTTGTAGTCCCTCTGGATTGGTTTCATAAGGACATACTGTTTGAGTGTGGATCATCCTTTGAATGCTATCATACTCTTATCCATCCATTGTATGCCTCATTTATTGATTTATTCAAACATTCAACAAGTGGATGCACTTTGTGGATTTAACACATTCTGGATCGCCTCTCTAGGGATTTGGTTCATTATTATTTATGTGAATGTTTTCTGTTATTTTCTTGAAATGTTAGCAGATCATTACATTATAAATAAAAGGCTGTCAAAGATCAGAATCTGAACTCCAGCAATTATCTGTCTGAGGCAACACAACAATGCCCATAAAGATATGCATGCCAATCCAGGCTTTGAGTTCTCCTTATGGAAATATCCAACCAATTTTGTGATATGTCACAACCTGCCCTGATCTTCTTTTAGGATTTTCCTGGGTGGCATATAGATTGGTTTCAGAGACAATACAATGAAAATGTCATCTTTGAGAATGTGAGAAAAATGGTATATTTCAGAAGTTTTGGTGAGCATATCTTGATGCTCATTTCTGGGTCAAGGCAAAAATCTTCTATAGGTAAGCTACTTGTATTCTCAGACCAATCTTCAGCAATGCTGTTTTCATATTCAATGTCTTCAACACAAAGCTCATCTGTTTCTTCAGCTGCTGGTGTATCTGCACTTGTAGCTGTCAGTGAAGGATTCAGGGTAACCTCCTCTGCCTCAACAGAAGAAAATTCCTCCTCTTCTCCTGATTCTGGCTCCAAATGAGAATCATCAGGATTACTTGGCAAATGAGTGGAACAGTTCAATTGCTTCCTCAGTTGTTAGTTTTTCTCTTGAAAACACTTCTGTAAAAGAAGGGAAGAAAGATAAAATCCGCGAAGAATTGTAAAAAAAAAATCTATTCAACTTAACCTAAACTTTATTAGTAACTAGTTACTGTAATAATTGCAGTACATTATATTTTCATAAAATAAACAAACACATAAAACATGTTTGTTATACTGAAGGTCATTTATAACATTATTCATAACCTAAAATTTGTTTGCAATTCCTACCAGTACTGTTATTGCATGGCATTCATTGTCTTATAAAATAAGCTAAAATGAATGTTTATCACATTACAAGCTATACTCCTGTCTCTGGTTATTGCAAAATATCAGAGAATCCCTGAAAACCCTAATCCCAATGTTGACAATTTTTATTTTGTTAAACAAGTATTTGTCTAATTAGTTGATGTAAATAATAATGTTTGTTATCTATCAAGTTTTGTGCTATTGTAATTCACCAAAACCACCAAAAGCAAAGACAAAATTAGACAAACAACTCTGCTTGTGAATTTTACAGCAACAAGGCCATGCTGTGGCCAAATGATTAGACCACTCACCTCTCACCTATATGTCCCGGGTTCGATCCAAAGCGACTGCATGTGAGATTTGTGGTGGACAGGGGCGGGTTTTCTCCGGGTTCTCCGGTTTGCCCCACCATTGCATTCCACCGGTGCTCTATCTTCATTCATGTATCACCAGTGTCATCGCCTGTGGTGCCATAAGCAGTTAAAGCGGGCGTTAAACACTACCAAAAAAAAAATTACAGCAACAGCCATGCCACCTTCAAACTAATGTCATTTTCTTTTCTCTCTGTCCACACAGATGCGATACTGTTGAAGAGTTCAATTCATAGGTTAAATCCTGGTTAAACCTAACCTTCAGCTGATATAGAAATGGCTGCTCTTGTTTTGCAATTATCATTGCAAATCATTTTCCCAAAAATTTCTTGAGTTTTATTCATATACCATATATTCAATATGTTATATGACAAATAAAATGTAGGTTCTTCTTTACAAAATGTGATGCAGGATTTTCTTCTATTTCCAATATTTGATGCGTGATTTTCTTGTTTTTGTTTGTTTTTTTTTTTTAATTTTATTTTATAACTAATATGAGGCAAGTGGAGGCTGTAGCAAGCCGCTGCACACAACAGCTTTCGAGATTTCATAGAAGTTAGGTTACGCGAGTGTAAATGAGCTAGATCGAAAAAGGGATACAAATGGAGTTTCCTAAAATCGGCTCTTCCTTCCAATGTAAAATCACATTCTTCCATTCGTTGTCTGCTTGCTCATGCACATTGCCGAATCTTTGGGCTTTGAACATTTTCTCGCATCATAGGTCTAAAAAGAATCCCCAAAATATATTACATCTGGAAATTTCTGGGAATAGCCTGTGAAGACCACTTTTTTCGGAAGGAGTTTTATAAAACCCTGTAGGTATAACTGTCAGATTAATTGTTAGAAAAAGGATACCTACTGCACAAAAATGTAGAGTTTTAATACAGAGGTGGCTCATGGCCAAACAATCTGGTGGAGCACAATTTTAAGATGGACTAAAATTAAAATTTAATTCAGTGTTATTTATGGATGCTCTTTCTACTATAGTTCTGAGTCCCATTCTATTTTGGGCATGAAATACTGCTTCATATTGCTCAAAGGCCTGTTTATTAGATTTGAGGTTTTTTTATATGCTGTAAATTTACAACACAGTACAAACAGCTTTGCTTTGCTTCCTTCTGAAAAAAAAATCAGCCGGGTTTGAACCCGCGACCTTGGGAACTAGAGGTTACCCCTGGACCAGGGATGACAGCAGACTAAAATAAGTGGATGTTAACAGTGAAAATGCAATGCTAATTTGTGATAAAGACACCAAACTTTCTATTTGTAGATGCAGTACATCCTTCGATCCTTTGCTTGAGCAAATATTTCGACAACTTTGGTTGAAGTCAGGAACTGAACGCTACAAATTTCCAGCAATTTGACCTAAAACTTTGACATGTTTATCACGTGTCAACAATATTAGGTATCACAGAGGTGGACCTGCTGTAAATTAATGCACAGGTGGTCTTTACAGCTGATGTACTTCAGTTTAAAAGATTCCAGCCTTCAATACTACTCCAAACAATCTTAATAGCTTATGTATGTCAATTGCAATGCTCACGATGTTTCTTTTCACAAACTAAGCTCCCCCTTTTCTCTCAACTTATGGAAACTGCTCTTACCATAAGGTAAATTGATTGATGAATTAACTGTTCTAAATATTTTTTGTTATAACCAATTGCACACTTTACAAATCATCGGCTCCTTTCTTAACAGTGTTTAGGATTTTCCCTCTTAAGGCGAGTTTTAACACTGTTGTTTCTTTGATTGTTAACAACTGATAAATTAGCATATTATTTTACACTTAATTCACCATATTATTCACCAGTACATTCGGATTATGTTTCATTAACACATGAAATACATTCAAGGCACTTATTTCTCCGCTTCTCTCAGTTTTCTCTTATGGTGGATTTTGTAACCCTCAGCACTCATTTTCACATCACTAATCACCTCTCTCGCAAGTAAGGTGTCAATTTATTTGTTGCCATTCATAATTTCAATAATTACCCAATTATTGGTTATTTGGTTTTTTTCTGTTTTCAAATCAAATTTAAAATTTAGAATGTTAGGAAAGAAACATTAGTAGTAACTAACATGTTTTAACTATCAGAATCATTAAAAAGATGTGAATCTATTTTGCCTCTAGACTTGCAGTAGTAATTTACAACGCACTGCTGCTATGTACTGAGCGATGGCAGGCGGACATCTGTTTTCTTCTGCTAGGTTTGCCAAGTACCAAAAATGTAAATTTTTAACATATAAGCTTCTTTTTGAATATTTTGTTTGGGAAGTTTATTATCAACTTTGTTTTCAAATAAGAACACATTGAAACTTAAGATTTGTTTCTTATTATTCCATCTTGCATGTGAAGAGATTTTGTCTAAAAAGTCTTGTCAGGGATTTGACTCAAACTTTAGGTTTTGCTTATTGTCGGTTCTTGTTTCCTCTTTGCGCATGCACGGCAAATGACCACAGAGGCTCTCGTGCCCTAAGAGAAGTTTCCCCTCTCAGCATCTTGTACCCCGCACCCACAATTTAACTACATATGAAAGTACCAAGTTCTCCTGCACGAGCACAGGATGACCAAAAAATTGCTTGTGTCCAAGAAATTGTCTGGTTACTATTTCCAACAGCCATCTTCACTATAACTCTGCAGTGCTCCAACAATTCACAGTAGGTTTAAATGTATACAAAAACTTGTTATAGATTATAACATTTTACCTGACAATATAATGGAGAAATTATCTGAAATTTTTTTAGGGAGGTCACGTGCCCCTATGCGACTTAAGGCTGACTGCCACTGCTTTAAAGCACACAATTTATTCCAAATATTCTTATTGTGACATAAGACATTTTCAAAATACCCATTATTAATTGTCGAAATTGTTCAATACTGTTGATTTCCAGTTATTTCTTATGAAAGAATGAGAAGAGAATGGAATTTTAAGGTCAGTCTATAGCATCTAGTTCAACTTTTAATTATTGCTATTCTCTCTGTATTTATAATGAAATGTGTAATGTAGTGATTTCTGTAATAGTTTATTTTGATTAAAGTGAAGGAAATAAGGAAATAAGCTTTCATATGAATAAATTGTGTAGGTAGCCATGTAACAACAGAGGGCAGAGAAAGTTATGCAAATGTAAGGACACCCAATTTTTTTATGTTATTCTAGATCTTTCACAAAGCACATATTCGTACCACAAAGGCTGACACTTTATTATCTGAATCAATTTGATAATCGATGTTAGCAAATTCAATGTGTCTAGCCTCACTTGTTTATGCAGCAGAGATAGAATGTTGATAGGAATTCTCGCTACACATATGACTCAACGTTTTGCATTACATCTTTTTCAAGTTCTGTGTTTAGATTTGAGTGCTTAGTGTTGATTGTTGAAGCAGTTAAGACCTGGCTTTGGAGAGTGGGGTAAGCTAAGTTCATTTGACTGTCCTCCTTGTTTACTGGATGTACTCTCTCTCCTTTGCATGATAATTCCTCTACTCACAGGTAGAAGTTCTTTATGGCTTTCAGAGAAATGGGTAAACAAGCTCACAGTCTGCTCCATATAATTTTTTGGCTAATGCACTTTATTGTTTCTCTGTATGGAAATAAATGGAAAATTATTAGCATTTCCTCATATGTAGAGGTAATCAAAATTCTCAACTATTTCTGAGAAGGAGCAGTTTAATTTAAATCAAATGTTTATAGTATCAAAGACGACACTGTAATTGAATGAAATCACTGCAGTTTGACATTACTGCCCTCTATATCCAAGCAGAGCTGCCATCTCTCCTTAGTGCACCTGAACATACGACATAACATCGCTGAAGTAGTTGTATGCACTGCCACCAAATTGCATTCATACAGGTGCTGCAAATCCCTGATCTTCACCTTTTACACCTGACTCTTGATGTATCCCTATGCAAAGAAGTCCAAGACTGTTAGATCAAGTGAAAATACTGCCCAAAACTGTGGCGAGCCTCAACCAATGTCTCAAAGAAATTATGTACAATGTACACAAAGTGGGGTGGGGTGCCATCTTGCTGAAACACCGCCAAATGCAGAATGTTGTTGGGAAACAACTGGGACTGCAGGAATTGCTCAAGCTTGCCCAGTACAATGTTGATGTGATTGTTGTTTCAGCAAAAAAGAATGGACGTGTATACCCTTGTGTAAGGCCCAGTCACACATTCACCATGACAATGCTCCAGATCCTGCTGCTGTGGGAATTTACGAGGTCACTGATATGAAACTGAACAGAACCTGTGCCAACACAAAATTTCATTGTTTACTGCCTCAATTAATTCATGACACATGACCATGCATGCCATATAGTCCTCAGGTTCACGATGATGGTGAAGGTTTACTCACCTGGACGTGATAAGCCTTTTTCTTCAGGACAAAGTGCAAGATTTGCCACATAGGGACCTTGGAATGCCTTGCTCCCGACCAAGATGTGTCGATACTTTTGGACTCTGCTGATTGCCTGGTGCGTATGCTCTCCACATATTCCTGTGATGTCAATGGCCATCCATTGCCATTACAGAATATTTCTCATCACAAACATTCCCATTTCTCTGGAACTTTCTTATGGTTATTTGCTTCTGTATGGTAATGTCAGCAAAAATGCTCTTGAGACTCAGCAAAGGGCAATCCATTGAGTCTTCAACTTATGCTTATTCATTGCCGTGTGGTCAACAGCTTTCAGATTACCTACAATAAGGGGTAAAAATTTGCATTTTCTCATAAATGGTTAAGCACTTTTCAGACACCTCGTAAAAACTTGACATTTCTCTACTGGCCTCATCAAAAGTGTATTTTATATAAAGACAAACATAAATTAATGGAACAACATTTATGAAAAATAACCGCTAGTTATAAACCTTGAAGAAAATGATGTTGCAAATTATGAAGCCGGTATAAACACAAACATAAATATACATACATATCAAAATTAATAGAAAAAGGTCTTTCTTGCTCTGAATCATATTCAATGGAAAATAACTTAAGGATATAGATGTTACCTCCAATAGGAATGAATTACAAATTAAGTGGAGATTATTATCATGTTATGAATTAATAAAAAAGTTGACTTGATTTGGGTTAAACCAATCCATCACCCTTATATACCAACAAAGTCGCAACCTTTGCTGTAGTTTGTAAATAAAGGTTTACTCAGATTTTAATGAACATCACTTGCAAGGCCATCTATCTCAATTAGCAAATATTGCTCCAAACATGTCCCTTCGTACAAATTTGTCAACACTCAGACATTTTAGATTACATGCTCTACTATGGTTGCATATGCAGCAAGACTCGCCTTGCCACATCTTGGTTGATGTCGAACATTGTATGACACTATGCACGACCTTACCTGTGCTCAGGCCTGATCTCAGAGGTGGGTCCAGGCAGAGGCTAACAGGGGGTCATTGTCACACTGGTGTTACATTGAGTTGGATTTTCTTTAATGAAAGTAGATTGAAAATAAGAATATCCATGTGTCAGCTTCATCTCCCATGGGCCCAAGTTGATCAAGATAAGGCGAGCCTCCTTCACAGATGAGTGAGCTATATGGCTGTCAAGTGCATAGCTCTTGCTAACTTTAACATACATGTTGAGTGATTTATTATTCTTGCCAAAATACCAAAAATAAAATTTAGTGAAAGTTTTTGGTTGCAGCAGTATGCGAAAAAATTCTCAGGTACATTCAGCACAGATTGAAACATTCTATATTTTCAGCCTTGTGGAAAGTCTGTAAAAGCTGATCAACACTACTAAGTAATGCAGCATTTATGCAGCTAAAAGCATGTCACTGCAGCTACCTACTCATTCCACTATGAAGCAGATGCCTTTAGGTGAAAGAGAACACTCAAGCTCACATTTTCCCACCTGGGTAGTGTAGTGGTAGCGTATCTGCCTTATATTCAACAGGTCGCGAGTTTGAATCTCACTTAGGATGAGTTACCCGAATAAGGCTTTTTCAGGGTTTTCCCCTTATCCTGAGAAGACGAATGTCGAGTAACTTTAAGCTCCATGGCCCCCGAGATTATTTGAGCATCATTTTACCAATTTCATTTATGGTTCAATATGACCAACCAGGTTAAAGGAAATTAAGCTAAAAAAAAAAAAGAAGGGCTCACATTCAGGATTTTATGAGTGCCATGAATTTTATTCAGATTTATGCAAACATTTTATTTCAGCAGATATTCCAGGAACACCATCAAATATATATTGTGTGTGTAACTGCTAATGACATGCCTCTTATGAAATATACAACAATGACTTCCTATGACAATGATAATCTAGACAATTCTCTGTGACCATCAGCAGAGATTTCTAATAGACCATTTGGAGAAGTGCATTGTGCATTGTAACTCAAAAGAATTTACAAAAACGACATGTCTTGTCATATATTCATTACTGGTGAGCTGTTAAAACAGATTTATTGCAACATTTTTCTATGATGGAAAATGAAACAAAATATTTTGTTTCATTTAGTAGCTATTGTTTAACTTTTTGATAAATATGTATTCAATTTTAATGTATAAAAATAAATTGTTTCCCTAATAATAAATCTGGCCTACAAATAGGTGAAAACATACCTGTTGGATAAACTCCAGAAAAAAGGAAAAATTCAACATTTATAATAAAACAATACATTCAACCTGAAATCAATTTTATTGTATTATAATTTACAAGAACTCATAAATAAAATCTCTCTTAACGTAATGCAATAATGGCAAGTTCTGGCAGATTAATTACTGAAAATGCACTCAAACGTAATATAGTTTTAAACTCATTTTTACTGTTTGTCAATTTGGCACTGAAGTGTTGACAAAATTCTTAGGCATTAAAATATTACTGAAAGAGAAATGCCATTTCTTATGAAACTTATCAATAAAATGTGATTAAAATAACCAAGACACAGATTTATTAGCAAAATGCATTTCATATACAAAATATGGAAACATTCGTGAAATCTCTGCTTGTAAATATACTTTATTATACAAACTTATCTTTCCATGGTATTGACAAACATATGAATATGCTAAATAGTCTAGCAAAATATTAATGGGTTTTTTAGAAGTCATGGATTTAAAGGATTTTCTGTAATTTTTTAACATATTAATAAAATTCCAGCTCAAAAAATGGAAGTTGCAATTCTTTACCAAACTTGAGGAACATAGCATGAAATTCAAAGCAAACACAAGCTCTCAGAAAGCTGAGTGTGTCCTTTCTCCAGTGAGCCATGAATTCATCCTGTTGGCTGTTAAAGTAGACAGATAATATTTCAAAAATTTTGTTTCCCATTCATTTCTAGAGCTCAAATGGCAATCCAGTGTTCCTCTGATTCTGGATTTAGCAATTTTTATCACTGTGCTGGGCAAACTTTGTCCCAACATATGATAAAAATTAACTTTTTTTCTCCAGAAATTATGTGAAACATAGGGAGGTTCCACTATGGCCTATATATTTATATAAATGGGGAAAATCAAAGATAGATGCCATCTCCTCTTCTGGTGAAGACTCTAGTTTCAGTGTGCATGGCACTTCAACTGATGATCTGGAGTGCAAGGAAGAGAACTGTGGCTCTAATTAGTAACCAACTGTTGAATCATGTTAGGAAAAACTAAGGGAAAGTTAATATATTGCATTCAACTACAAGGGGAAGTTTATCCAGGTAGAATTGTTGATTTTGCCACAGAAGATGGGATAAGAACAGTTAAAGTGAAGTGTATGGAAAAACAATGAAAGTGGTCACAAGAAGGAAAAGAAGACATACTGGTTTAAGATTTTGCTGATATTAAAATAAGAATCGATGAACCTACACCAATCAGGAGATGGTCTTATTCTGCCTCTACACTGTACAGCTTCCATTTCATTTTAATGCTAATTTTACTGTTTTTCATGTTTCACTATTCTAGTTACTGATTGTTCAGTAAATACTGTAATATAGTGGTATTTCATCTTCCGCTATAGTCTAAGCATAAGTCATTTTTACATGCATTGTTGTAACAAAACTTTATAACCTGTTAAAATAAAATGTAGCATAAAATTACTCTTTCCATTTTTGTGCGATATTTCCATTTGTTAAATGTGAGTTAACCGAGTCATAGTTTCACTTCTGCATAGCATTGACCCAGTGATAAAAATTTAGTTTTCAAAGAAGGAAACCTATGAGTGAACTAAATTTGTCCTACAATGTGACAACATTGGCTCATTTAACAAATATTAACAGAAAATATAGTAAACAATGGTAATCAACCAATATGAATCAGAGTGTACTCAAACTTTCACTTGTTTTTCAAATATTTTAAATATCATTATTATTACAAAAATATACAGTAGAAGAGAGGCTTCAAGTTTAAAAAATTGAAAAAGTAGGTGAAAGTTGGCCCAATTTAGAGCATGTTTTCATTTTCATTTTCTTGAACTGAATTTTGCAAATTAATTACCTTTCTACAGCTTTATTATTTATTTCCCAAGCTAAATTTTTTTGGAGGATGGACATTATATATATATATATATATATATATATATATATATATATATATATATATATACAGCTTTTCAGCAATTTACTTTATTATTTGACTAACAGTCTTGTTAGATACTACATACTCTGCCATTACAACTCACTATAGCTGTAAGGCTCAGATGTTCAGATTTAGGGAAAATAAGTGCAAATAACTGAATGTTTTTCAAGTATGTTAGCCCATCTCATCCCTAATGTAGTTGGTTCTTGCTCCAAGGGATTTCATGCCTTATTTTATCTGTGTATTTACATTCATTATGAGTTCTTCAAATAATACACTTAACAGCATATTGTTAATACAGCATTGTTTATTGTTTTACCACAGGCCAAAGCTCAAATTAAATAAATTAGCTTGTTTTGCTATTTAGTACTCTGAATTTACAGAATTTTACCATATTTTCTCTTTATTTCGCACTTCCTTGAATTAACAGTGGTATGGTGAGATTTGGCTACATTTTTACAGAATTATGCACTCTATAAACACGCATTTTTGTTTTTAAATTTAGCTTCAGGTTTTGGAGTGTTTTCCGAAGTGGATTTTAAGATCTGAATAACTCTTATAAAGCAGTGCTTTGGAGTGTATAGCTGTACACATATTTTGTACTCTAAGGCTCGTTTCACACTGGGACACTGATGACTGTCTCTGATAGATGCATTCGTTTAAATTGGAACATTCACACCGGGACACTACACTGCCTCACCAAGTCACTGTGACCCAGCAGTGTCTCACCTCACCACACGTGTCAGACATGGTCACTGTGTTCAGTGCAGTCACTGCCGGACATACATTAGTTTAAATTGGAATGTTCTCACTGGGACACAGATCACAGACACAGTGTTGCAGATTTGCCAACAGTCAGTCATTTCTGAGCACAGCTAAACATTCATTTTACATTATACTGTACACATTCTAACTATGAGTTTAGATTTAATTAATACAGATCGTTTTATAAGTGAAGTAGAAAGTCCTTCTGCTGTTTGGGACAGTAAAAGTGATGACTATAGCAACAAAGTGGTGAAAAAGAATGCGTGGAAAGAAATTGTAAATAAGTTTGTGCCTGATTTCAATGAAAAGAGCATGGATGAAAAAAACAAAATTGGTAAGTTGTACGTTATTTTTTTTCACTTTAATACTGTATTTTTCGTACCACAAGACTAGTGAAATTAGTTTCTACCCCTGTACCAGGCTGAGAACATTTGCATCCCTCACCCCTTTATTTTGTGTTACTAATAGCAAGTGTGCCATTACGCAGTCTCAATGTGAGAAGAATGGACAAAAAGGATGATTAAAAGGTGTTAAGCTGCAACAACAAAATGAAATGAAAAAATAAATGAGTGTGAAAACCATGAACTCACCCCTACAGGTGAATGAAGAGAAAATTTAAAAAATACTTTTATTTCAAAATTTTCATAACAAAATTAAGGGTGCATCTTATTGTTGTGTTAAGGCTCTGCCTTATGGTCCGAAAATAGGTCCATTTCACTAGCTAGTCAGTTGGAAATACCTGCAGTGTCAGACACTAATCAAGGAGTGTTCACCACAGTCAACAGTGACGTCACAAGTGTCCCAGTGTGAAACAAGCCTTATATTACTAGTACTTAAACAAGGATGCACATGTTAATTTTAAGCCCAAAAAAATATTATTTTATTTGCTGTGTAAATAGTTTTGGTAGCAGTTACTGAAATTCATATGATGTGAGAGGACCGAGATATACTGCAATTATTAAATTGGGATTTGATATACAAAACATCAGTTATTGGATCTACTTTGAATATGTATCAAGGGCATTCATCCTTATGCACAGCAAGCAACTGACTGGTTTCAGATAGAGATAGTTGCAGTAGTTATCTGAACTAACCACATCACCCAGCTAAGTTATGTGTATGAGAAAAACCACATATTAAAACCACCTTTCAGTGAACTTTGGTTTCTGCCATTGAGATCCTACAGATTCATTACACTCTCGTTTACCACTTTGGATAACTCTGCTACAAAGGAACCAATCAAACATTTACTAGGCTGGGGAAAATTGTCGCCACATTTCCTGTTCAAGGTAGTTCAATAAGTGACATCTTGTGTTTCAACTCCTCACTAAATAATTCAAGATCACTGTCTTAAGAGTTTCTATTTTATCATCATTATCATTGTCATGAATTTACCACTAAGAATCTGCTCATCTTTTGCATAAACCTTTCTTATTAAAGTATACCAATAGAAAACATAACTAAACAGGCCCACATGAAATGGAAGAGTGCATATATTTAAGAACATCACAAACAACATTCCTGAAGTGAAAGAATTTTGGCAAAATCAGAAAATTAAGAACATTACAGGTAAAGGAATTTTAGCAACAATTTTATGTATGATATTGAACAAAATTAGATGACAGTCTTATGAATAGTGAAACAAAATAGGAAAATGAAAACGTTACATGACTTTAGCTACGGTTATTTATCTTGTTGGGAATTAAACGAAAATGCTCTAAATAGCAATGTTTACCGAGTGTGTTAACTACATCCTTATATATAATCATATATGATTACTCAGAGTTATGAATGCAACCAAATATCAAGGGGCACTTAAGCTTTAAACTATAGCAGCAGAAAATATTTTAAGAAAGAATGAAAATGGCAGACATTGGTGATAGGATTCTATAGCTTCTCTAACTTTCTTGTGAAGCAACAAGTGCAATTAAACAGAGCACTTTGAGCATATGGAAATGCATTAATTATGGATAAGACGTGAATAATTTAAAATTATAATCATAGTAAAATGAGCTGCCATACTACTAATGTCAGGGGAAAGGGGATAAGTCCAAAAATGTAATTTCGAAAGTAAAATGAGCTGCCATACTACTAATGTCAGGGGAAAGGGGATAAGTCCAAAAATGTAATTTCGAAAAGATTTGATAACTGTGGCTGATTTTGATGCAGACACACACACCCTGGATGGATAGCGCTAGCTAACTTGGTTATGTTATCCACCGATGTCAAGCTGCCAACTTATGACTAACAATACCACCAGATGGGCACTACAAATGGCAGGACCTAAGCCGCAAGGCACAGGACCCTAAACTGTGAAGCTTAGCTGAGGGTTCTGAAAAGGCCGTATCCAAGAGATATGTGAAGTTCCAGTTTACAACCCAGCAATCTAGCAAAGTTCCATCTCCCATTTGGGCTACAACTGCTCCATTCCTCTACTTCTAAAGACCAACCCTCTGCTAAGCTCTACAATTTTCCCCAGACATTGGCAATATATGTAGCACAAAACTTTCACTTAAAAGAAGAGGAAAAGGCAGCAGTTTTGTTTTAGTTATATTAATTTTTCACATATTGATTGAATACCATGAACACCTTACTGCCATCTTCTTAATATAGTACAAATATGATAAATGGCAAGTAGCATTTTTATGATATTTATGTGCCAACTTAAAAGAAGAGAAATTTTACTTATTCAAGCAGACTTCTAGTAGCTGCCAGTTGCATGTGGTCAAAGAATCTAATCAATTAAATGTGTTTTAAGCACAGATTTCATGAATCCATTTACATCTGACTGCAACATACAATATTTAGGAAAAGTTATGTTTAAAAGAGGACTGAAAATTACGAAGCTTGAATGTTACAACTATTCTGTTTTGTAGTTCATTCATTACCACTGACTCACAAGCTCCCATTAGAAATACTAATTTTATCAACTTTATTTTAAAATCATTCTTCTTGAGGTAAATAACAAATTTTAAGAGATCCATTTTTTGTAAAATTATATACAACACACATATAAATACTGATTTTTTCAAAATACCATACATTTCTGTACTGTTTAATATCTTTCTATGACTTTACTGATATGAGGTTACGGCTGCAGCTCAGCATTTCCTCACAGGTTTAGATGTCTTAGTCATTGCTTTACTTTAGATGCCCTAATCACAGACACTAATATCTTATACAGAATATTCCAAATTGCAGCTACAGTTCACGCAACCTTTGTGAATTCCTCGCTGCATTTTCTGATGCATGCTTGCATATATTCTCCAAAAATGTGAGACTACACTGAATTATTTATTCATTATGCAGAATAAGCATGTTAAATAAGTGCAACTGAACATTTAACACAAATGTAATACAGTACAAAAGCAGAAAAAAAATTGTAATACAATTAAATTATAACATCCACAAGTACATAAAAATTAATTTATAACTGTACTCTCATCACATCTTTTATCTGGAGCAAGGAATAAAAATGTCAATAAGCCCAGATTACATTCTGCAGAGATATAAGCACAGAATAATCATGCAGCTTTTCTGCTTGAAAACAGTTTATCATAATTACAAAAAATACAAGGACATAGATGTAACAAGTTCAGCAAAGTGCCTGACTTGTCCTTCCAGAGCTCGAAATGGGATGTTTTTATTATTTACTATAGGATTTATTTATCCACTCATTTTCTGTTCTTATCAAAGCTTGTATGTTCCCTTTTCTATCTTCGGACGGTTGTTTTTATTTACTCATTTTTTATACTATGTCCTAATGATGAATTCACACAATAGACAAGCATAGGAACAATAGTTTGATCAACTAAAATTAAATTAAATCAAAACCATTCTGGAAACCTGAATGCAGTTAGACCAAGATAGCTAAATTACAAAAGTTTGTCCTACAGCGTACTCTGCAAAACAAAGAGCCATCATTATCTATAACTAATGAACTAATAGAATATACCTAAAGGAAAACTGACATCTTAACATTAGCACCCTTTTGTTAGTAACAGTGACAAAAGCATTTGAGGTTTCAAAATATTTTAGAGCATTTCTGGATATTAAAATAAAAGGCTCCAATTACCTTTAAAAATATACACCATATTTGCTTGTATTAATCTGTAATACTGTTAAAGCACCTCTGCACTGGTCCTCTGTCATATATGTAGTTAAAGCATATTACTGCAATATGCCATTAAGGGTTTCAAAGGCCAATATGGTGTAATTACAATAAGATAGATATTTATGTTTGCTAGCTAAACATTCTCATAAAAGTTTACAGTGAAAGGTTTTTTTTTTACAAAATACTTAATAGAGGCATTTGTTTCATTTTACTATCATCATTTTGAACTTCTGACTTGAAACATAAGATAAGAGTCCATATTTTGTATCCCTAACAAAATGTGTTTTCCAAGGGACCAGTGCAAGAAATGCAGTGCATTTATGAACAAATTTAAAATAATATATCATAATTATTCATATGTTAATTTTTTCTTGAGCCTGATTTACTTACAAGTACCTGGGAATAAGAACCAGAATGCAAATGAAAGAAGAAAATGAATAAACCAAACAGAATCAATCAAGATTGGGAAGCAGTGATCCTAACCTCAACTAAATAATTGGACGTTATTAGTTTACAAGATTATTATGCAATAATGAAAATAGAAATCAGAATTTGAAGAAGCTGAGGATTTTGATTCACAAAGAATGGAAAATGAAGACAGGAAGGTGTAGGTACTGATTAGTGCACTGACAACAAAATGGATTATACTGACAACAAAATGAAAAAGTGATTTTGCACATTTGCATATCATTTGTTTAGAACCATATAATGATACTTTTATTACAGTCTGCAATGAAGTCAGATATGCAAAACAGGCATAAAGCATTCCGATTAAGGGTACCATGGACAATATAGCATTCAAACAAATGTGCTAAAGTTTTCACACATTTTTATATAAAATATAGAATAGCATATAGGCAAACATTTCAGCTAAGGAAGTACTAAAGTTATTGAAATTACATAAAAGGCCAATAGAATATTAGAGAAACTGGAAAGAAAAGATACTTGAAGAATCCTAACTGATCTATGTATACAATATAAAGGTGTAAAGTATATTCTACTAAAAAGAGCTCAAGTATTCTAGGTAAGCTTATAATGTAACAAATAAATATAATTATTGGCAGAACTGCATTTAGGAGAACATTAAATATAATAATTCACTATCTAATATAGGGAGATAACTTTATAATGCATTAACTAAAGAAGTAAAACAAAATATTTAATAAAAGATTCTACAGTAACAAAGAGTTCAAGTGTAATACAAAATATAATCACAGTATAAAATTGTAAAATGTAATTTTTGCAATAGAAAATGAAATTGTTAAGAAACTGTTATGAAGGTTGTAAGAAATGCAAGTTGTAAACACTGAACTTGAGACATATCCTATGCAGTTGGAACACATGGATGAAATGAAATGATATCAAAAAATAGAAAATGAAACTGGACCAATCTTCTCATTGGTTTTTTCATGCTCCAAAAAGTTGCCCAATCACATTTGAAAATTTTCAATTTAACTTCTTTCCCATTCTGGTCAATGTCTTTGTTTCCAAGCAATTGTGCATCAGGACATGTGGATAGTCGTTCCATTAGATCAAATAGTAGGTACTAAAGCACCATTCAAAATTATGTGCTACTGAACCTGAGGGTACACAAAATATCTTTTAAAAGAATTTTCTTTTCCAATAATCAATATCATGTCATATTATTTACAAACATACATATTAGGTATTAGCCATTTCAGGAAGGCCACAATTATCTTGAGATTATATCACAAGAAACAAGTGCAGTTTTAGAAATTTATTTTAGTCCTGAAAGGTTTATAAATGTGATGCTATGTCACTGCTTCTTTCAATTTTACAAATGTCTCTCTTTCATTGTATTCATTAAAAATACACAACAATATAGTAACAGAAGTGAAAATTAAAAATAAATTAATAATTTGGAAGGTTTCAATAAATGCGAATATATGTCTGTTATCAGCTCCAACTTACTGGAAACTACAGACTTATTATGATGGTGGACCAAATACATATAGCAGAATTATTTTTTAATAATCTATTGAACCAATGAAAAGGAGCAGTGATTTTGTATTACCTTTCTACATAGTGCCCTGATTTAAAAATTCATTTTTCTCAATGAATTATTGTTTCTTATATTCCTTCCTTGAAGAAAGAAGAGGGAAAGTGTCCACAGTCACTTATGCACCAACTCCCTCCCCTTCTGCAACATTATCAAAATGCTGTTCCCCTGAATGACTAAGTGGTTGGAATGGATGATATTCACAGAGGAATAAAATCTGGACTGAGAAAAAGGTGCTAAGAGGTGTTCAGTGAATGCCTTTCAGCTTTCAAATGTTAAAGTATCTGTAGTACAGTATTTTTCAGAACATGATGGCTCTGCCCCTCTCTTCTTCAAAGTTTTGAAGATCTTCCAAGGTTTTCAAGTTTGTGGTTAGGGGATTTACAGTTGGAAACCAACCCTCACTGTTGCAAAGTCTTCCACTTACTGGTCCCTTAACTGAGGCACTGTTTTCAACATGCAAGCATGTCTCCAGTAAACAGATTTTACTACGTTGCCTCTCGCCCCTAGTAAAACTTCATCTTGTGTTTGTTAATGGTTATTGCCCAGTGGTTGGGAGGAGTGATCCCATTTGAAGGTCATCATGTTTTGGAGAAAACTATGCATGCTCTTGCAATGTCATGAAGAAGAATGACATTTCAGATGGGTTACTGACATTGTTTGCTATGAAAGACAGTTTTTGCCTCAAACACAAGCCTGTAGTAGTACAGCTGTATGCAGCATTTGTTGCTCCACCTCGTGAAGAAAGTCTACCATAAAATTGTCCTTTTGGGTTCCAAAAAACATTTGTAATTACCTTTCCTGCTGAAAAGCATTGTTTTCTGTTGTAGTACTTATCCACAGTTGTGGGGCTCATTTTCACAACTTCTCTTCCCTGTGAACAATTGAAAACTGCATTTGTATATTTGATGTTTGAAATAGTTTGCATTACAAGAATAGCTTTGCGCCTTCCTCAGTGAGAATTTTATGACTATGCTTGCTCAATGCCCTCGCATAGCTTCTGACTGCTCATGGTATGACTGACCAGAGAAGCAGCTTCCTGGATATGACCAAAGGAGGAATTCCTCCACACATCTCCACCACTGCCCACTACAAGTTGCAAAATAGTTTGTTCACTAAACACCAATGGAAAATTCTAGCTTATATTTGATCCACCTTTGTATTTTTTCCAGTTACTGATAAATATAACAAACATTTTAAAAATTTCATATTTTAGTGGTTCTGCTTTTAAATTTTAGTTTACCTTCCAATAATACTGTTTATTTTTATTTCCACCTCGAATTCACTGCTTGAAAATACATTTGCTTACATATTACCAATTCCCCACTTCGAGCACTGGTGTTTTTTTTTTTTTTGTTTTGTTTTTTTTTTTTTTTTTTTTGTTTTCTTTCTTTATTTCTTTTCTTTACAGTAATACGAATTCAAAACTAATACTATTTTAAACACAACCTTGATGGTCTCAAAATTGTTTCACCACTGCTTTCTCTTTCACTTTGGTGGCATGTATCATTTTAAAAAAAGCAAAAGCCTGTGTATGTATGAGTATATGCCACCATAACCTTCACTAAATGCACAAATATATTTGTGCTTGTGTTATTTCATTAAGGCCTATCAATCTCTGTTTATGTAGAATGTAGTTAGTTTTTTATGTTATACTTCTGTTAAACCATCAGAAAGTGTCCATTACTATGTATCCATTAAACTGATGATGGATTTGGACCCTGGTCCAAATCAATATTATCAGCATAGTTATGATAATTGAAGGCTGTTCACATCACAACTTGCAGGATAAATTCACCGGAAAAAGTTAGTTTGCACTTACAATGGCATCATTCTTTCATCCACCCATTCATTTTACCAACAGAAACTTAAAAAATTTAAGCTAGAATAATTCATCACATTTGAGCCTTTTTAGCCAATTCCCATCACTGTGGTTAGAAGTAACCTTCACTGTTGAGCCACCAAGTGCTTGGGGACATATCCTGTTTGCACCTTAGCATGCTCTTCTTCCTTGTTTGGAAGTATCGGCGTCATCATCTCATGTTTGAGATGGCAGCTACCAGCACCACAATGAACAGCATTGATGGAAGAATTATCACTGTAGTAGATGTGGCAGTATTTGCAGATGCTTCTGTGCACTGACCTGTGAAATTGCAACAGAAAAACCTGTTAAAACATTAATGGGAATGCACAGTGAAGTAACTAATCAATTAGGAGTAAAAACATAGATTACACTCAAACTTCACTCTTGAAATAAAGTAACTTACTTTCATTGAAAATGGTTGTAACAGCCACTGAAACATGTCCAAAGTAAGTTACTGTATTTTAAGAGTGAAGTTTGAGTGTAATCTATGTTTTTACTTCTAAGAAAAACCTGTGTTTAAGGTGGTAATGACATATTTCAGTATTGAGTAGTAAAAGCGGGCATTAAACACTATAATAAAAGAAAAAACATTCCCCATCCATTTATGTTTATTTAATTTTCTTAATTCTCTATCCTTTGTCTTAATAATTTTATTCCTTTTGCAACATTTGGAACTGACTAGATCAGCACCAGGAGAAATAGCACTGGTAGAATAGATAGAAAAGAAAGGAAAGGAGTAATTGTGGAAAGAATCTTGAAATATTAGTAACTTCAAACAGTTTTTGGGAATAAAGATTTGTGTGAATCAACAGCGGATAATGTCAAAAAGAAATAGCTGCTGGGCAAAGATGGGAACAGCACTGGAGAATATAAGAATAGGAGATATATGGCAACTAGAGCAAAAAAATTACTACAGATTTTGTAAGGTAGTGAAGAAATAAGATAGAAGATATAGAGCAGCCATCACCAACTTGCTTCATTTTGTGTTAAACCAAATAAGCTTTCTCTGTTCACACAGTGGGTAAACACATGACATCAGTTAGAGACAGGCTTCTGTCAGCAGTAGTGTATCCTGTTCCTTGCACAGTGAGTCAAGTGCTGGTTTATAATGTCAGGAGCAGAAAGCGATTCAACAAGCAGGTCGACTCTTCATCTGGGAGGATCTTTCTTATTTATATAAATTGTTACATTGTAATGCTTCAACTATTGAATACATGCAGTTTGCTTGATTTTATTCAGTTAAATTACCAAGAGGCATGTTATTTTTCACTGCTATAAATGTGAAAATTTCTTTTGATATTTGTTAGATGGCAATTAATTATCAAGAGTCCTGTTTGTTAGTGTTATAATGCATTTACACGGTATTCAACAAGTTTAGGAGATTGTTGTTTTACTATGTTAATTCTGTAACAAATGTAATAATATTTATATATATATATATTTTTTTTGCAATTTGTTATGTCACGACTGCCAAATCTATGAAAATAAATCTATATTCACTTCAGAAATATCAAAATTATTGTATGAGACATTAAAATAAAGCAATTATTCCACTAATCATGAACCTACAATAGGTATATTAAACTTAAAAATTGTGGATTACATATTTCAAAGGCAAATGTTGCATACTGCTGCTGCTGCTGCTGCTGCACTGAACAAATTTCCATGCAATTGAGGGTTACATAGTACACAGTAAGAAATTCTCTCTTTCTCTTTGTGCTTCACTCAAAGAGCAACCCAGTTGGTGAGGCCTGATATAGAAAAACGTCACATCTCCAGAAGCCTTGAAAATAAAAGTCCTCAACTTTTATATATAATAATAAAGAAGAACTGGGGGAGAGATGGTTATGTTCAAATGTGCAGCAGATAGGAGAGGAAAAATTCAGCATGGATGAGAATAGGGACAATACTACTAGGAGAATTAAGAGGGCGAGAACCAGTAATGTGGGTAAGGTACAGGAATGGAGTCAGATGTTTGAGATTTGAAGTTGGACAAAAGGCTGAGTTGTTTTTAAGGAAAACAAAACAAAAAAGAAAAAATAAAAAAAAATAAAAGGAACAGCACAAATGAGATGAACAAGAATAAGAGAAAGTAAGAATCAGAGCAGCAGGAAAGGAGGTGTTAACTGAAAGCTAACAGGCCAGAGTGCCAGGCACAAGGTAGTCATTAAAAGAAAGAAACAACTACACTTCAATTTACTTAAAACTTAAATAACTATGAGATTTAATATAAATGTAATTAAATTATGGAAAAATATCGGTGACCATTATAGAGGCGTTACACTTCTCTCAACTGCTTCCAAATTATAAGCAAGCATACTTACAAACACAAACAACAGAGTTATTTTTATAAGAAGAACACTGTGGCTTTAGGAAGGGGGAAAGGACAATAGTTACTATCTTCAGCCTTCAATAAATTATGGAAAAAAGGAGAGAATTTAAGCTTCCATTATATTTAATATTTATTGATAATGAAAAAAGCCTCTAGCAATTTAAATAGAAACAAACTATGGAACACCTACAGGAAGAGCAGTACAAAGTTTGTACCAAAATTAGAAAAATTCAAATCAAATTACTAAATGGAGAAATATTGGAGCTCATACACACTAATAAAGTAGCACAGGTTGCAGTCTATTTCTGCTTCTATTTAATACATATATTAATAAAATAATCCAAGAGTGGAAGAAAGTTAATAGAGGTACATATTCAGTTAACAAGGAACAATATAGTCCAAATCACATTGTTTGCTGTGATCATCAGCACATTCTGAGGCTGAACTACAAATTGCATCTCATTTATATGAAATAACTAACAAATATGATAATAAAATGTCCACTTCCAAGTCAAAAGCAATATGTAGGTAAAATATCATAAGGTCAAAATTGAAATAAATGGACAAAATAACAGAACCAGACATTTCTGAATTTACCTAAATGACATTTATTTGCAGAAAATAAATTTCATGTAGACGTTAAATTACAAAAATATAATAAAATAAGTGGAGTTGGAAAAATACCTTTTGTCAAACAGAAGACAGTGGATACAAAGTTAAGATTACACAACATTGCATGAAAAGCAGCTTTCAGTTATGGTAATGAGATCTGGAATTTGAATGAACGAAATTTCAGAAACTTAAAATGGTTCAAATGAGATTTTTTTAAGATCACTATTAGGCATAACAACATACTACCAGGAAAATGTTGACATCTATGAAAAATTACAAGTTTCTATTTTAAATGAAGAAATTCTACATTATCAACAAACTGAAAGGATCATGGGAAGAGAAACTTCCAAAATTAGCATTAGATATAGATCAACAGGAGACACAGGCCAAGATATTGATGGAAGAACCAACGCCAACCTTCTTAGATTAGCATAACAGACCACAGTCCAAAACAAAGAAGTTTATGAATGATGTACTTAAATTTATGTGTGCTGGTAAGTACAAATAAACAAAACTTCTTCGAAAATAATAACTAAACTATTACATCTTGCTTCATGTAACCAACACAGTTCCATAACAATGTTACACATTTTCATTACAAGCAAGAATTACTTATGAATTGTAAATCTACATGCTTGCTAGTATTACTAATTATTGCTGATACCCAGATATAATATTTCACTATGTGCAACTTGGGTATTTTAAAATAACTATCATGTGGCAACAGTTGAAATGTATTACTTTGTAGTGCCCATTGCACATTAAATTGACATTTATTACACTATTAAAATTGGTAACACGTATCCAAGCACATTTTCACTCTCATTACCCTCTAATTTCAAATGTTTAGACAGACAGACTTCCTTTAGACTAAAGTATGCAATGGAGAGAACAAATGCTATTATGTATTTTACAAACAATAACTCATAACGGACAGTTCTACAGAGGAGAAAACTTTATGGTCAAGCACACTATTCTCGATCAAAATTTTACATGATAAAATATGGATTTCACTAGGATGAACAGTAATTTGTGGTGCATCAGTGCCATTAAAAGTTTATTGAGGAGTTTACCACACTTAATTCTGACCAGAAGTGAACTCATGATCTTCATTGATATTTCCCACTTCACTTGTGTTCTAAGGTAAAATGGCAGAATAGTAGCTGTTAAAATTATCAACCAAAGAAACACTACATTTTTACCAATTAATGCATCCTGATCAAGTTTGGTCTCTCTGGTACTTTCTGGTCCTTAATGGCAGGTTTTTTTATGTGATCCGTGCTTTATATATCCTGACTGAAGGTGTAACAAAATCCACTCTCACATGGTGTTACATATTATAATTATATTAGTTGAAGCATAGTTCCAAGAACAATGAATGGATATAGTAAAATTAATAAATCTTTAGGAATGTTAGGATACATTAATTGCACATATATAAGAGTCGAGTCGAGTCCCATCCCTCCCCCTCTCCCTCTCCCTCTGTGTGTGTGTGTGTGTGTGTGTGTGTGTGTGTGTGGACAACATAGCTCAAAAACAAAATGGCCGTTAGATTCCAAACTTGGTATTTAGGTTTAGTATCTTTTAAGGATACGACACAAAGATTTACAAAAAAATCCCCCCACCACAAACTACCCTTAACGTGGAAACATTTTCAATAATTTTGATTTTCTTAAAAATGACTAACGATTTTTATTAAAACCCTATATATTAAAGCTATTTACATCCCAAATAAAATGTATATCTTGAATTTTCTGGGAATAGCCCCTGAAGACCTCTTTATTCTGGAGGAACTTTGCTAAAATTTGCTTAGCTGCTAAACCTTAAGAGATAGACAAAAACTTACTGCACAAAAAATGTAGATCTCATCAAAGCACACAATTTATGTTCTTTAGATTTTTATTGTGGAAGTAACTGTTTCCAAGATATTTCTTTTTATTGGTTTCAATTGCGAAGTACTTATACTTTTCTCAGACATGAAGTGACTGGTTTTCTTTTGTTCTACTCCTGGCCATACAAAGAAGTGATTAGCAATGACAATCACATAATGATAGCTTTTAAAACATTTGACTATCACTTTAGCTTTCCCTTAGTTCCTTTTTGCTTATAAGGAACTAAGTAATCAGAACATTCTACTAATGTTCATCTCGATTAGCACTGTGTAGAAAGAAGAACAATCTTTTGTAAGAAGTTTGTAGAACAGCTATAAAAAGTCATGCGAGAGTAACACATCAGATTTTTTTTCTATTCAAATGTAAAACCAGCTCTTCCCAGGAGTCCATCTTTAAGTTATTGCTTCTATCTCTTTACTTGCATTCTTTTTTTAAAAAAGCTGTGTGTTACACTCACATGAGTTTCTCTAGTTGTTCTACAAACAAACTTCTTACAAAAGATTATTCTTCTTTCTACACAATGCTAATCGAGATAAACATTAGCAGAATGTTCTTATCACTTAGTTCGCTACAAGTAAAAGAGAACTAAAGGAATGCACTATACTAAAGTGATAGTCAAATGTTTTAAAAGCTGTCATTATGCAATTGTAATTGCAAATGGCTTCTTTGCTTGGCCAGGAGTAAAACAAAAGAAAAATGGACACTTTCTGTCCGAGAAAAATTATAAGTACTTTACAATTGAAACTAATAAAAAGGAATATATCAAAAATGGTAAACACAATGAAAAAATGTACATGACATAAATTGTATATTTTAACGAGATGTACATTTTTTGTGTAGTAAGTTTTTGTCTATATCTTATGGTTTACTAGTTATGCAAAATTCAGCAAAATTCATCCCGAATAAACAGGTCTTTAGAGGCCATTCCCAGAAAATTCAAGATATATATTTTATTTGTGATGGAAGTGGCTTTAATATGAAGCATTTTAATCAAAATTGTTAGAGCCATTTTTTAAGAAAAACAACATTTTTGATAAATTTTTCCATGTAAAGGGTAGTTTGGGGTGGGGGGATTTTCTTGAAAATCTTTGTGTTGTATCCTTGGAAAATACCAAACTTAACCCTCAACTGGTACAGTACGAAAATATATAACATAATTGGTACAGGAGGTCTGAGAGACTGCGTAAGCTTAAAACAATTAGGTTAACAATCCTGACAGCATAATTGTTTAAAAACTGTTTCACTCTATTAAAAAGTTCACTAATAAACACTTTTTGACTTAAATAACTTTATTATATTGGGCAAAAAGTAGTTATTTGTTTAATTTGGAAAACTGAATACTTTTGTGTAATATAAACAGTCAGTCTTTCTCTGCAGAAATTCAACACACTTTTTTGACAAACTTTTCAACATTTTGCATGCTGACACTTGTAGCAAGGGTATCCTGTCTTCCCTTTCAGTTTTGGGGGGGCACAGACCACACGTTTTTCTGTTTTCAGAAACCTTTTCTTCAGCTGCATGCTTCTCTGGAATTTTGTCACGGAGCCTCAAAATCCTCCTTATATTGTCTCAATTCTAGGAGTAAATTGTGTGAAAGTCTTCCTCTTATGTGAATCTCCGGGGAAAACTGGAGAAAACCTGCCCCTCATCGCTTTGTCCACAACAAATCTTACATGCAGTCGCTTGGGCCGTCTAGATGACAGGCGAGTACACTAACTACTCGGTTATGGCTCAGCCCCATTTCATTGTTAAATAATAATTGTCATACATTTTGGGGTTTGGGATTGTTACCAATAGATTTAGCTGGAGGTCGCAATCCAGGAAGATGAAAACAAGTGTTGTGCACTCTGGTTTGAACATTTCGTGGTGGGAGTGTTTTGTTCCAAGTGAAACTTTTTTTCCCTAGGAAAGTTTCAACGTTACTTTGTACACATTCTGTCTCAGTTTCCAACTCATCATCACATTCCTCGATTTCTGAATCTCAACTATGGTCACTTTCCATTACAATGTGCGATCATCTATGTTATCACTTATCATCACTGTCAATAATGACACAGTCTTCTAATTTTGCTAACGTCCGAGTTACGAATTCACTAACTCTGGAATCATCTGCTGTCATGGGCTATGGGCCGGGTTTTCCGCCATTTTCTGTAAATGAATCGGGAAAAGTACCCTAAATGCTAGTACCAGCTATATTTGTCACATGTAGGTGCTTTTTTTTTTAAAACACATTTGTGTGTATATGCATTTAATTTACAACGAAAATGTGTATTTATAAATAAAATGTTAATTAAATATTAATATATAATATATACACATTCTGGAATGTTTATTTAATAATAGGGATATTAGGCATTATTTTCCTCAATAATTTAAATTGAGAATTAAAAAATATGAATGAGTAAAAATATTTACTTTGTTGGAAATAAATAAGGTAACTGGTACTAGACGTCTGAGAGACTACTTCTTAAGTTCCACACAATATAACTAACAATGTAAACAAGCAGAACACATCCACTTCCTACATAGACTGCAGACTCACTGAGATGGTAGCAGGCCACAGATGTGTATATTTTAATGAAGCGTGAAAATATATCACTGAACATTTCACTGACGGTCCACAAGACCGCATAATACCAGATAAGGGTTACATACCAAGTTTGATATTTAACCATATTTTCATTTTTGAGCACCCCCCCCACCCCCACCACCCACCCACACACACCCGCACCCCCCCCCCCCCCCACAGACTTTTTTTTTTGTATTCAGGGGGTCCTAAAACACGTATTTTCGGTGAAATCTCTTGGGTGGAATGCAATACCTTCTCTATCCACTATGTACATTGTACATATGGGGCTAGAGAAAGTAAAAATTGCATGTTAAATTTAAGCATATCTACTTCATGTTTCAAGAAACCTGAAATGACTTTTGCTTTGCTCCATTGCCGCTGGACAAGTACATGGATGTGCTTCACAAAGAGAAAGAAGAAGTGAAAAACAGATAAGCGATGTACTTTTAGGTGGATTCAGTAGTGTTTACCTGAAATCAGTGGTGCGCTCAACCAAGGTGGCTAAACTGCAGTGAACATTGGTGCACCGCTTAGTGATTACCATGGTCAAATTCTTACTGCAGTAAGCTGAACATTTCTGAAGGGTTTGTTTAATGAGTATGGTGCACATGGCCATTAGACCATCAAATATGCATGCTAATAGAGGATTTGGACTAACTTTTGACAATGATGCAACAATGTTTACATTTCAGAACATCTATCTTCTAGAATGAGACTATAAAATATATTAAATCAATGCATTTGTTTCACGCTTGTAAGATCAGTTTCATGAATTAAAAACTTGAAATATTTTTCTTTCCATCTTATATGAGTTTTCATTTTAAGAAAAACCACTGAATTTACAAACCATTAATTGTGAGGTTGAACGCCAAGGAACCCGTGATACCAGGACTGATATTTCGGTGACAAGATTCAGTAACACTTGATAGTCTCAAAACAGAAGCCACAGAACCCGTTCCTCCATGCTTGCTTCCATCTGTATTTGAAGTGGCACTTGAGGGAGAAGTGCTGTGACTGTGTGTGTATATGAAGCAGAACCTTCGAGCACCAACAGAGTTGCGACTTGCAGGAGAAGCAATAAGGTAACTGGTCCCATTATCTTCCCAACTTCCATGGCAAAAGTATGCTGTGAACAAACATGTAAGCATATATACTTCAGTGCAGTCCAAATACTTAAGGAAGCAAATCTTAAAAACATTTCTATACAGACAAGTTAAAATTGCACGGTAGAGCTTATTCATATTTTAAAATATATTTTAACATATGGAAACCAACCCACAATGCGACAAATTGCATTAGCAGAGAACTCCATTTACAATATTTTCCAAGAGATAAAAGAAGAGAGTTGCTGCTTTTCAGACATCAATGGAAAAATTTGAAAGAATGCCTAAAAAAGAAAAGAGGGTGAAAACATAGCATTGAATGAAGTTTGGCTTCCAGATTATACAGTGAGCAAAACACCAGAAAAAAAAAAAATTAATACAAAGAGACTTACCTGATGCCACTGATTTTGTCTTTTCACATGGGGCAGACACAATTGGATTATTGTTAACTTGTAAAAAACATTTCAATAGCAAACTAAAGTATCACAACTAAACAGTGGTACACTGTACAGGAAAGTCCTATTGTCTAAAGCCACTTTTTGAACATGTCATTCAGATGAGCTCCACTCAATAGATTGAGTCATCTTCCCAATGCCAATCTTCATTGCTTTCAGAAAGGTGTATATTTTGAAACAAGATATTTAATGCTCTCCCCAGTAATCTCAAAGAAAATGTTGGGAATTTCAGGGCTCTTAAGGAGAACCTTTGCAATAAATCATTTTACTCTGTAGATGAATATTTAAGTGACAAATCTGTCTGACAATACTGCAATAATCATTGTATTTATAAGTATTATAATGTATTGCATTTTGTATATATTAGGGTGTGTGTTTTATATTAAGATTAAACTGATGTATACTTTGACTTGCACAAATGTGTCGAATGAATTTTTTAGTATTTAGCAATGACACAAGGTCTGTAAAGCCTGATGCTTTGATATTTTACACTCTAGTACATAATTGTAAATTTTTGCATTGGAAATTCTATAACTTTTTTGTAAATATATATTGTGATTTGTTGACATTTATGAAGAGTATATAATACAATAATCACATTTTAGTTTTATATAATTACTAATAGTAACTATTATGTCAATAATTAGAAAACTATCATCTGACATTTTATCAGTGTTACATATAGTGAAATTATATTTATTTATACATTTTAACATTAATTTTTTACACTCTTTGTTTTTATGTGCATAAAAAAAAAAAGAAAAAAAAAAGGCAGTACATATGCTTTTATAGAGCACATTAAGTACAGTGCAGTGGCGTACAGTTTTCAAAAGCAAATGGTGTGATTATATGCCTATTCTGTTGTTTTTGTAACCCATGCTTTTTGCACTAAGCTCCATAGATTGTTTTTTTTTTTCCCATAGTATATAAACTTATGTATACATGTATATGCCTTGATAAGTTCTATGTTCAGCGGCTTCCTGGCCTAAACAAACCTACAGAATGCTTTCTAATCTAATCAATCCCAGGCAAGTCTCCGCATATCATCCAACGCTGTCCATGATTTATGTAGCACATTCTTTGGAATTCTTCAGACTTCTCACATATAATCCTTCAGTTCTTGAATTTCATGAGACTAGAGTGCCCCAACTTAGGGGGAGCAAAGGGGACATTTGCATTCCAATGTTTCCAACTTAACATTCTATTCTGAGTTAATTTAAGTAAATGCAGGCATCATAACATTAGGGCCTGCAATGCAGACAGGCCTGGGAATTTAGGGGCTTGCAGAAAAGCAAATTAAAATGTTATTGCTATTATTAAGAATAAAATTAAATACAATGATTAAAATATAATTATACAAATATAAATATAGAAATATGTATAAAATGGAGTCAAATGCCATTCTACATAGAAATGGTCGGACCAAGATGGCTTCATAGAATTGGTTAACATCGAGTTGAGTTTAGCACAGCTGTAAGATTGTGTAAACAGCATTTGTCTTTGCTGTGTCTCACAAAACTTGGTTTGCAGCATGTTCCTTAGTCGGCACTAAAGAATGGTGCATACTAGTTATTACAAAATAATGAAAACAATGAAAAGTGTGTCAAAGTATACAGATAAGTGTGAAGAAAGTTAAACTTAAAATTATTCAAGTCAAGTTTGAAAAAGATTATGCACATATTATTTTTCCACAAAGAGAGCTTATCTGAAACTAAGTTGGTGGTTGACTCATCATTATTACACAGCTTACTGGATAATTGAATTGTCATCAAATAAAGGTATAACAAAAGTTATAAAAAAGTAAATAATACAATCTAAGGTACATTCATTATATATGCAGGAAAAATAATTTTCTACCCTCCAGAATGGGATTGGCAACATAGTCTCATCAATTCACCTATCAAAGAAACTTGAAAAACAACTCGGAACTGTCTAGTGCCAAGCAATCAATATTATAGTAACATTTTAAAACTGAATGGGAACCAAATACTTAGGTAATAATCAAATAATTTTATAGTTTTCATTCAATAGTGGCCATTGGAGGATATTTGCTCTGAAATAGAAACAGCAGCTCTAAACTGTAGTCCTCCCAATACAATATTGTTTTGCATGTAGGAATCTTTCCATTCCTTCTGATTTCAAAATGCTATCAAAAGACAAGTGTGCAGTCTTTGTGTAATCAATGTTTTAAAAAAAATGATTCCAAAAAGCCGACATTCTGTGCTCTTCTAACCAGCACCTCATCATTACTAAAGACTTTAGGATATTAAGCACTTTATGGAAATGTGCACATTTTGGCATGCCAACTTCAAATATTTTGGCATGGTACCAATTGTAAACTAATTTTTCTGCCACTCCTTTTACTTGTGTAATTAGGTACTTCACTTACATGACATGTCACAAGAGGAGTAGAATTCCATTGTATCTGATTTCTCTGAGCAACCCACTACAAGTGTTTCAAAATCGTGATCACTGCAGTCCTCCTTGCTTTCTGTTCCACCTGATGTCATAATGCCTTCTTCTTCACCTTGCCGCTTCTTCCTTTTTGGCTGGCCTGCCATGGATGCTTGCTGCCCATCCACGCTCAGACCACTGATGCTGTATCGGCCCAAATATGGACACCTCCTCTTATGCAGGGACTGAGCTACAAAAGCACAAATATTCAACATGAGTAACAAATTTAAATACACATCAACTCTAATTGAGCACTGTAAACATTTTTCAGGAAAAGTTTCAGTCTGCTCCAAAATAATAATTATATTAAGATAACGAGGTTTCAGAAATCTATTGTTGCCATATAGTCTATTATGACCTTCAGGGTAACTTTATCCCACCGAGCAATGTCTGGAGGTACCCTGCAGGCAGTGTCTCTTACCTCCAACACAGGATAGTAATGAGAAACAATAAAATCTAGAGCTTTTATAATGGACTCTAAACCATGTTGGAACTTAGCAATATTGTAGACAATGTAGTCAGAGGTGGATATTGAATAGAGGTAACTTGAAATAGCCATCCCATAGCCAGAAATTAAATTGCAGGTCCTTGAAAACTGTGAACTAAACCATTGAGCTACTCCAATGACATGTTTCAGAAATGTAGAACTATGCAAATCAGAGATAACTAAGATCACACTTTTCCTTTCACCCCATCCTCATCAATAAGAAGAACATGAAATAATTCATTTTCATCCTTTTGAATACATTTAATGCATACACACGCACACATGCATTATTGGGACTTCAAATTTATTTGGACTTTAGCACCATTGAGTTTAAATGCATTATATTATTAGGTCTTATCTCAAAGAGGAGGTGGGGAGTTGAACCTTGGACTGCATCTATTGCTAACTTTGTAAACAGGTTGAGGTACTGGGTGGTGCACAATCATTTTGCACCAGGACATTTTGTGCATTCTTTTCATTTATTCTGTGTACGACAATTTTCATTTACTGCTGTAAAGAGTATGAACAAGCATTTATTGCCTGCCTGGGTAGTGTGGTGGTAGCATGACTGTCTCATATTCAACAGGTCATGAGTTCGAATCTCGCTTAGGGTGAGTTACCCAGATAAGGTTTTTTTTGGGGGTTTTCCCTTATCCTGAGAAGACGAATGTCGAGTAACTTTAAGCTCCATTGGACCCTGAGATCATTTCACCAAATTTATTCATTGTCTGATATAACCAACCAGGTTAAAGGACGTTAAGCTGAAAAAAAAAAAATAGCATTTATTGTATCATGACCATCCAATTATTTGAGTTACCTATTAGCATAAATGCTGCAATTGCAGGTTTATGAGATGCAAGCGAATATTCCAATGTAAATATTAGAAAGGTACAATAAAACTCCCATTTCATTATGATGACCTCAAAACTGTTGACGTGCACCCCTTCTACTCATTGCTTGCTAGTTCTTCTGCAAGATGCAAAGCATGATAAACTCACTACCTAGTATTAACATCATGCTTAGATAAACAACTGGCAGCAAAGGCTGAATAAAGATTCAGTGTTCAATGGTATTGTTCTGAAGTAGTTCATCATTCTTTCTGAAACCATAAGGATGTATATTACAATTTTTGCTGCCTTTTATGTACGGTAGTTTTTATGCGTGTGCGTGTGTGTGCGTGTGCGCGCATGAATGTGTGTATATATGCTCATGGAGCAGTTAAAATTATTAGGTTCTTAAAAAGTTTCTACATATTGTTTATTATTTGTCTTCTCTATTATTCTGATGACTTTTTTTTTTTTTTTTTTTTTGGGAATTTAAAACTTTTAATTTTCTTTTTTGTGTAATATTTCCCTTTAGTTTAATGTCATATGTGATGTGAAAGTATATAAGTGCATAATAGGCCTCTGTTATAGTTTTGCTATCCATTGTCTTGCTGATCTGTCTGGAGATTATTAAATCAGAAACAGCTCAAACTTAAGTAAAACACTGCCTATTAAATTGTGTTTTATAGTGTTGAGTTCATGACTATCTCATTTATTTAGTCTTATGCCTTGTTTTGCTAGTTTTCTAGTTTAAAGTTCCCATTTTGTGTGTAATGTACATATTAGTATAAGTTCTGACATAATGTAAGATTTTCAAATGTAAAAGGTTGAGTACCTATTAAATTGCTACCTGATGAAACCTTTGAATGATTATAATTTTTTTGGTGAATAAACATCTATCACTTTTGTTGCTTGTCATTGTATTTCTACTTAATGCAAGATAATTTAGATTGTCTCCCTGAACATTCAGCACAGTTTTATAAACTGTGTTTTCACATTGACCATAGGAAGGCTCAAGTTGAAGAGAACAATCTTACTTGAATTTTAAAGGGAGTCGAAATGCAAATTTCATAATTGTTTTTCATTTTCATGCTTTAATTGCATATAAATATTTTGAATCTCCCGCTCATTTTGGTATAACTTTTACAGAGATATGCTAATTGTAAATAGTTTAAAAATATTGTTGAAAATAATCCTGCATAGTAGTTAGAACTTTTGGTACACTCACTTGGTAAAACATCAATAGCTTTGTAAATATTAGTGTTAGAGAAGAAGAAACTAGGGCCATATCTATTCTTTATGTATATAAATTGCTTATTCAAAATAATAAAAGAAGCAGGTGAAATAGCCATTGGATATGCTGATGATACCACAATTATAGTAAGGGGAAATACAGAACTTGAAGTACAAGATAAATCAAATATACTACTTGAAAAAATTAGGGAAGAGCTAGGAAACCTAGAGATGGTAATAAATACAAATAAAACAGAATGGATGCAAATCAGCTTAAAAAAGAAAATCCCACTCAATATTCAATTAGTCCTAGACAATAAACAAATACAACAAGTAACAGAAACAAACTTCTTAGGATTAATAATAGATAACAGATTAGACCGGAAAAAACATATTGAAAAAATAGCAAAAAAAATAAATACAGGACTATACATCTTAAAACAAGCAGCGCAACAAATGGATAGAGATAGCTTAATACAAATATACTATGCCTTCATACATTCTCATTTGAGCTATAGGGTTGTATTATGGGGTAATGCACAGAAAAAAAAAATGCAAAGAATATTAAGACTACAGAAGCATGCCATTCGAATAATATGTAAACTAAAGAAGACGGATACTTGTAAAAATTCCTATAAAAAACTAAATATATTAACATTTCCAATACTGTATAGATATGAGTGCATTAAATACTCAATAAAATATCATAGTAATCAAAGTAGAAACATGCACATACACGAACATGACACAAGAACGAAACAAAATTATTTCATTAACAGACTAAGAGGAACATTAAGTAACAAAAGTATAGAAAGTAAAACCAAAGATTTGTACAATCATTTGCCTAAACAAATTAAACAGATAACTGAAGAAAACTGTAAATCTAAAGCAATTAAAAAGTATCTCTCAGAAAATGTATTTTACTCTATAGAGGAGTATAAAATGTTAAATTCAGTAAGTTATGCTGTATGATGGTATCCCCTGTAATTTTTTTTTTTTTTTTTTTTTTTTTTTTTTATAAGGTGTATATACTCATGTTATTATTTATACTATATGTTTAGTTTTGTAATCAATCTGACGATCCTTGTAAATTATGTATTACAAATGGAGGTAATAAAGAAATAGAAATAAATAGAACTCTTTTTATTTTGATTGTAAAGGTTTACTTTAGCTATTCACAGCATTGGCATCCTTCTCATATTTCCATCACGTGAGAGTTTCAGAGTACTGCGGAGTTGTGTTTGGAAAGTTTTGTTACAAATTTTGTACTTGAAAGCAATTTCTGAAGTAAATTTTTTTATATAAATGCTCCATTATCTCAGAAATTAATCGACACTAAGGGCTGAAATTTTTACCACACATTTGCACCTAAATAGGCTTTATTTTACACAACTTATGTTTCTGTATATGGCTTAGTTCTTTTTTTTTAAATTTCTAAAGCATCATTTTTCAGTAAAGTTTTAAGAGCTTTATCAAACACAAAAGAAAACAAAAAAACAAAAACAAAAAATGCCTTTATAATAAATAGAAGTATTTTATTTTTCATCAATCAATCTGCTGAATATACCTTGAAAAATGTAGCTCATTATCTTAAAATATAGTTGCTGAGAAAATTGGTCAAACTTTAACATTGCCAAGATAGGGCATTTCGACTCCCCTTAGGCTGAGGTCAGTACTTGAAATTCAGGTTTCTATGCCAATGCAGCAACCCTGAGCTTATCACGATGGGAGATGTCTAAATGAACATTAATCCTTCTCATCTATTTTCCTTCTCATCAATAGGCCTTCAAAAAACTTGCTTTTATTATTCTGAAATATTACGCTTTTCCTCCTTCCTTTCTTCCCTTGCATTAAACAAAGGCACCCAGTAGGCAAAACAAGATGAGAACATCATTTATGGTTTTCTTTAAAATTAAAATAGTGCAACGTTAGCACTTTAAATGTCTTTATTTTTGCAATTTTACTGCAAGAGTTTTTAAAAATAGATTACAGAAATTTTGTATCATATTGAGAAAATCAGCCTATATATAGACACATAAGCAAATGCAATTCTTTGAGCATACAATTTTAGTGTGGTAAATTATCCTTGAAATAGGAAACAACAAAGAGTAAATGTAGATGCATTATAAAATACTATATTTTTGCACTCGTCATTTCTTTTTTCCCTATTGTATTTTTACTGGTCTGTGTTTAATGCCCTCTTTTACTACTATGGCATCGCAAGCAATGACATTAATGATACATGGAATGATGATAGAGCACTGGTGGAATGTGATGGCAGGGGAAATTGGAGAACCTGGAAATAACCTGCCCCTGCGCCAATTTATCCATCACAAATACCACATGCAGTTGCTTGGGATCGAATCTGGGCCACCTAGGTGAGAGGTGATTAGTTTAACCACTCTGCTACAGCACGGGCCATGTGTATGGGCAGCATAGCTCAAAAATGAAAAGACTGTTATATACTAAACTTGGTATTTATGTTTAGTATCTTCCAAGGACGCAACATAAAAATTTTCAAGAAGATCCCCCCTACTCAAAATTACCCTTTATGTGGAAAAATTTTTGAAAACTTTGTTTTTTTCAGAAATGGTTTAACAATTTTGATTCAAATAATGTATATTAAAGATATTTAATTACAAATCAAATGTATATCTTGAATTTTCTGGGAATGCCTCTGAAGATCTCTTTATTCTGAACGAATTTTGCTGAAATTTGCATAACTGACAAACTGTAAAAGATAGACAATAACTTACTACACAAAAAAATGTAGATCTCATTAAAACCCACAAATTATGTCATATACATTTTTCTTGTAGAGTTGACTGTTATCGAGATATTCCTTGTTACTGGTTTCAATTTCAAGCTATGTTACTGCTCTCAAACAGGAAGCCTCCTTTCATTTCATCTCTCTAGTTTTAATGATGGCCATGCAAAGTGAATTGAACTTCTATTGTTTTACATAGCATCATCTTTTAAAAGATTTGACTATTACTTTAGCCTAGAATATTCCCTTATTTCCTTTCTATTCACAAAGAAGTAAGTAATAGGACCATAATTCTGCTAATATTTATCTCTATTGGCATAATGTAAATAAAAGAATAATGTTTTGTAAGAAAAGTTTTTTATGTGGAACAGCTAGAGAAAGTCATGTGAAAGGAACACACAAGATTTTTATGTATCTATATGTTTCCTTTTTTCTATATCTATATTCATTTATTATTTTGATGATACATGCAATGAAATTATATTTGGTAAGCAAACATTTCAGGCCTATGTTCAGGTCAGTACCTCCAGGTTAGAAAGTCTGTCTAGTGAGTGCCATACTCACTGTCTATTTGGATAGAATGGAGAACTACAACAATGAAACATTAGAAAATGTGGCCTCCCAACATCAAAAAGAAGGCGGCATTCAGCAAATTACAGTGGGATAAGAACCAAAGGTGGAAATGGAGTTAAAAGTTGGGGCAGAGGTGGATACAAAGTTCAACATGTTTTCTTGGGCACTCAGCCCCCTAGTCTTTATGCGGTAGGTTTCGCACTACTTCGGAAGCAGAGCAACAACAATGATATATGATATATCAAGTATTATATGCACATTGATACACAGGATGTACCATTTAAGTTGATACTGTACAATATCTCCAAAGCTAGGGATTGTAAAAGGAATAAAAGTTGCTCGATATTATGGGGGGAAAGTAAATGACATTAATCACGTTTTATTTGGAGAACATTGTGATGCTCACTTTAGGGCAATTAATTTTGTTAAATGGGATCCTACCTTTGTATGTTGTTTTCTCACTACTAAAAACTAAACAACATTTGCAATTGCTCTTACTCAACATAAATAAGAACAAAAATTCTGAATAGCTGTGTAGGAAGAGCACAATGAGATATTGTTTGGTCTCAACTTCTTAACAGCGCAGAAAGAGAGGTGGGTAACCTCTCTCTTCTTCCACATAAAACTTCACCCAAGAAAGGGTGCCTGCTTAATAGTAGGTCAGCAAGATAATCCAAGTGAACTGCATGGGAGAAGTGGAAGAAACAATAAGACAAAGAGGACACAGAATAATAACAATAGAGAAGGCGACAGGTGAGGCAATGGTTGGATCATGAGGGAAGAAGGGAAGAGAGAATTGGGAGTGAAAGGGAACAAGAAAGGGATAATCCACAAAGGGTGACCAGATTGAGATTGTGGTTGGGTAAGAGAAGTGAGAAGGAGGGATCCGAGGGAAAACAAAGAGAATGTGAGGTTAAGGGAGGTTAAAGAGGTGAACGGAGGTGGGGTCAATAGAGAGCAACAAGTTAAGAAGGGCAAGAAGAAATGAACAGAAAAGAAAGCAAAGAAAGAAAACATAGATAAGATCAAATGGGCAAAACAAACAGTGGGAAGTGTTTATAGATAAAAGGGAGGAAGGGGATAGGATCACCATATGCAATATAACCAGGGTGTTGAGTGGTATGGTGGCCTTATGGAGAAATAAATATGGAAGGAAAAATAAATTCTCTCATTCATTCATGCTTGTGTCTTATTGAGCTCACATGGAATGCCCAACATTCTAAATTTATAGAGAGTAAAAGAACATTCCTGTTCACATTTGAAATTAATTTTATGGCTTTGGCATTATAGTTTCCAAATCAAAGGCCAATTTTATACTTTGCACTGTCGACTGCACTGGAAATGTAGACTGCAGCAAGCAAGAGATGTTTAACATTCTTTGCATTAGAATTGAAAGGATACCAAGTAATGTTAATACTGTGAATGCTTTAGCAGACAATATAATGATTATGATGTCACTGATGGTGATAATAAATTTAGAATTTTTGCAAACATTTCTATTGTCTGACTTTGTTAAAATTGCAATTAAAATAAGAAGAAGCATGATCTGGACAGAATTACAACATAAATTGTGAATTGAGCCTCTATGTCTCCATTCTAACTTTAACCATATATAGCATACAATAAAAATGATGAACAAATGGGGTGCTTTCAATAACAACTTTGAATAAAAAGATCACACTGATCATAAAGGCAGATACTTAAAAGTTTATATGATGATGCAGTTGTTAACTTTTCTACATTCTGATGTAAAATATTTGGTGTACTTACTTATAAGTGTTGTAAAAGGAACTGTAGAAGGGTTGAAGTTCACTGAATTGCAAGCCTCCTCTGGCACCTGGGTTATCTGAGCTGTAAGCAGATTCAAAATCAGAAATAAACAAGATGCTCATTTTAGTAATATTAGTGTACATTTTAAAAAGAAACAAACCATTGCAAATTTTCAAGTCCTCATTTCGGGACAATATGGATGCTCACATGTCAAAGGTCTTCTAAAGAGACTAAAGATGATACTACTTGCTTTCTTATTTAAATCTTCCCTATTACAGGTATCACCATCATCATCATCATCATCATCATCATGTATTCTAACTTCACCTCGGCACATCAACTGAATACAATCTTTGTATTATAATTAGATAATATGACTGTTATACTACTAGCCTAACTGATGCAATGGTTAGCATGGCTGTTGGTCACATGGGGAACTGGGAATCAGTTTATCACCAAAGAGGTATACTTTTTATCCACCCTAGTGTGTCAAACACATTCCTAATTAATTACAATAAGTTTTTGGGAAGAGTAGAGTGAAGTGTATTTGCTAACAAAGTAGTGTATCTCAGTAGATCACTCACTCAAAAGCTGCACTACTATTTGACTATTTACCTAGAATATGCTTCAGAAGCAAAACTGAGCAATTCACTAATAGCAAAGCTCTTGAGTAACACTGATCCACTGAGTTAAACTACTTGAATATTCCTAACTGTCTGTAACTTGGCTGAAGTTCATAAATTTCTCCTTCACTTTACATTTAAGATAGCTTTTCTTAATGTCTCAGGGCCACACTCACAGACAGTACTCTAGTGCAAATGGTCTGTAAGGATTGCATCACTCAAGGGCCACTTTAGTGTTCCTGTTAGCTCACTGAATCCCTTAATGCTACATATGCTGCCTTCACTGCAATACCTTAACAGCTTTATATCACTTTCACAGTCACCACGAGTGTCACCCATGAGTGTTAAGGGACACATAACTGACTGAAAGAAACCTTGGGCATATTTGTATAAAACCAAGAAGAAATGGCTAAGAACAGTAAACAAAAAGGATAAATAAATTTAGATCCTGACTTGAACTATAAAACTTTGTAATGCCCTTAGAGACATAATAAGCTAAAAGAAAGGAATATTTTAATTGTAGTATGTTTAAAGGACCTGATTTAATTATCAACAATTCATTTCCTTTAATATTTAAAGGTATGGTCATTTTATTGTAAGGTCTGTCTATTACACTAGGAGATTTTCTGTTCCATAACTGCTGCATTACCTACTTACAAGTGATAGTAACTTGCATCATCATGAGTATTTGACTTTATTATAAGTGGTATCCATTTAAGTGAAAATATTTCTTGTATCTTCAGATAAAATTTCAATTCACACGCATAAGTTCCTCATGCACAATGTTCAGTTTCTATACTGTCCTTAAATTTGTCTAAGGTGACTTGTTCTGTGGGACAGTATGGCCATCTAAATGAAACCATGCCTCATCTGAAAAAAGATTAAATGTGGGCCAATAGTACCATCAAAGATATTTTGTTAAACCCAATTACTGAAATTGACTTGCTTTTAGTCATCACCATTTAGTCATAGACTATGATCACTCTGGAGGGTTACAACTTAAAAGTAAAGTAGCTATAAGAAAAGAGGTTTTTCAACACCTGTTTGTTGTGCAACATGGCTTAAAGACTTCTTAAGAGTATCTTCTAATGATGCACCAATTTTATCAACTTTTCCCTCCACTAGAATGTTGTTTTTGCTTCTTAGGTTTAGCAATTCCATTGTGCTATACTTATTACCCAGGTGTCGCACAGTGCCTGTATATGGAACTAGGTATCAGAAAATTTCTGCAGAAACTGTCTACTCATTGGTATACATGATTCAGCTTTTATATATTTATTGTACATAAAAATTCATTGGATTTTTACTGGATCTTTCAAAACATCCTTGGTGATACTGATGACCAACGTTTAATAATTTTTTTCAGGTGGTATGGTTTCACTTAAATGCTCATGCTGCCTCACAACAAAATGAACAATCTCCATACCATAGATGAATTTAAGGACGGTATAAAAACAGAAATTACGAACATTGCATATGGATGGAAACTTCATCTGCAGAAGACAGGAATGTCTTCGCACAGATGGATACCACTTTCAACACAAGTTACCACAAGATTTGTACCCATAGTGCATATTATTACTCCTGAATAAACAACGTGGGAGTTACAGAATGAAAAACCCTTCAGTAAAATAAATTGGGAACAAGAAGATGGCTCAGCAAGATATTTAAACAAATGGTGAATAAAGTACAGATTTCTCAAATGTGGATTTTAACATAATATCATCAAAAAACAACAGTAATAAAAATAAATCAGGACATTTCATCAAAATGTACAGAGTCTTAAACCAAACGGCTATCTTTAGAAGTTTTATTCAATACAGGAGACTGGATCCTGATATGATTTACTTCTCTGAACATTGGATGGCAGGTAATTAAATGATGCATGTAAATTTCCACAATTATAAATTAGCATCACATTATTGTACATCTAGCACTAGCATGGAGGTTCATGCATTTTAGTAAAAGAACATTCAGACTTTAAAGAGATATTAAAAATAAAAGCACTGAGTCATACTTTGAAGCCAGTGTAACAGAAATTCTTAACTACAGTATGTCATACAGACCAATTCTACTCGAGTGTTACAAAAAATTCTGGATAATATTCCACTATCAAGAGTTATGTTTTTTCTGAGAGATTGAAACATAGATTTTGCTCTAGATAAAGTAACAAAGAGAATGACATAATTCTTATTGCTACAAAACTTGATGTCTGTCATTCATACACTCACTAGGGTGACATCCCAACAATCATTGATCAGGCACTATTAACACAGGGTTGATTAAGTATAAGTAATTTAGGGTAAAGGAAACAGGTTGTAATGATTTCTTCTTGGGATGTCAGCCAGGTAAATGTTGGGTTAATTCCCAAGCTTTCAATGATGTGCTCTGTTGTCATCATCAGGAAACTGGAGACAAACTGCTCTGGCCGTGGTAGGGGAAGGCCGAAGGACCACCTTGCATGCTGTCATTGGTCGATGCTCGCTAATATGGGGATTAAGGCAAGCAGTTGAGAGTTAATACGTAACCAGGTAGTAGAGGCAGTCCTTCGGCCTTCCCCTACAGGCATAAATGCCACCACCAGAGCAGTTTGCCTCATTCCCTAATGATGGTGGCAGAGTAAGTCATTTAAAGTTGGAAATTAACCCAACGCTTGCCTGGCCGACATCCCAAAACAAAATCATTAATAACCATCGCCAGGAAAGCTCCAAATCCCTGAAAACAGATTTCTCAGATCATTATGCACAAATATTTGATCACAGCAACTACCCCTCAGTTGGAAAAGGAATATAGAGAAGGCTAAATTTATAATAATTGCAACATAAGCTTCTTTCAAGACCTACTAGAAATGGGAAAAAATATACAGAGAGACAGATATAATCAATGCTTTTGAAACATTCGGTAACACAAAGTTCTACCTTGATTTTGCTACACCAAAGCACTGAATAAATATAAGAGGGAAACATAAAACTATGGATTATAAAAAGAATTAGAAAACCATCAGAAAGACTAAAATTCCCCAATTAACTAAATAAAGCAGCAGGGTCAGAAAGTTTTAAAAACTATTACAGGAAAATTTACAGGGAGGCATTACAAACAATGATAAAATCCTTCAGGGTTCTAGTAATAGTCCAAAAGCGACTTAGTTAATAATCAAGCCAGTTGGTATCAAGCCAGAAAAACAGTCATGCACCATTAGGAATGAGAAAAATGAAATTACTTCAGACCCAAAGGAAATACCAACTTCATTCAGTGAATATCTTGTTTAATGTAGTTAAAAACCTTTTAGGTAAAACAGGGTCATAGGCTCATATATCAGTTACTATGAATACAATATACCTGTGCCCTCTTACAGAAAAAGAAATGACTACCATTCTGCAGGGCTTGAAAAACAAAACTTCTTCTGGGTAGATGAAATTCCTGATTATATTTTCAGAAAATTCTGTCAATATTATTTGCACAACTGAGATGAATAATCTTCATCCCAGTTTGTGCATATGTGAAATAACTTCACTGTGCTTATATATATTGCAAAAATAATTACATTACACAAGAAAGGAAAGAAAGAATAGAAAACCATAGGCCAGTAGCACTGCTATCATCTATCTCAAAAATATTGGAAAAAGCCATGTATGGTTGATGTCTGAAATTTATATAGAAATAAAACTTGATAAGTTTAGCTAACAATGGTTTTTAAAAAACAAAACAATACAAACAGCATCTTGGATGGGGTCTGCAATTCACTAGATTACAGAGAGCATAACATTGAACTATTTCTGAACATTTCTAAAGCATTTTTTTTTAATTTACCATCAAATGTGATTAAAAAAATTAGAATGCTATGGAATAAGGGAAACAGCAAACAAAAGTTTAAATCTTATTTAAGCCAGCAGGTAGTAGTAATAATGCAAAAACAACATACCCAAACATTCAAACTTTAACAATCAGAAAACAAATGTTTACTGCAGAGTTCCTCAAGGTTTGGTGTTAGGTTTATAACAGTGTCAGAAAAACTTTGATATGCACTGACTAATTGTTGAGGTGCATCCTAATACAAAGAAAGGCTTATACATGTAATGCAATCTAATTGACAATTTTTTCAAAAACCCCACAAGCCCGTTATTTCCAAAAATGAGTTTAACATGTTTCTTGACTGTTATTAGATAGCCCTATAATGTATTTAAATATCCTATAATTGAGACTATAATCACAGTAGCAAATGAGCTTTGCTGAATCAAGTTTTGTTCATAAAGTGCACAAGTTAGTGACTTATGGGATTTATGCACAAAAGTTTTGCCTATAGAGAGGATTATCACGTTGTTATTACTGTTGTTGTTGCCACTGTTCTTATTACTCACATTATCAGGGGACAAAAAGGCTTATCCATTAGGACGTAAATCAATCCAAAATAAAAATATTGATTATATTAAACAGCTCAAACACTACCCACCAAAGAATGAGAACATTAATGAATTTTATTCTAAACCTTTTGCTTGGTCAATAACTGATAATGATATGTGGAGATGGAGAAACAGAGGATCTTTTACCTTCTGCTGCTAATTTGTTTTTCTTTCCTTCTGATTTTGATGTTAGTAAGTCAAGAAATATGCTAATGAGCAAATACTTAAATGTTTAACACTTATGTACAAGTGAGGGGGAACTCTATTTAAATTTCACGTAAAACTAAAACTTATTTTACATTTTCTTGGAAAATTCCATATCATTTGTTTTAAAAAAAAAGAAAGATTTTTTTGACTTGTAGAGTTTCTGAGAAAAACTTATTTTTACCAGTTTTCTTAGCAAGAGCATTCAATGGAAAATGGAAAGTTTTTGGAATAAATTGGTTTTATATAATATTGTTGTAATAATTTTTACAGCTCATTTAATTACTTATATACAGTAGAAACCCGCTTAACGGAGATGCTTTTATTTGAAGCGCCATGTTAACCACAGTACTCATTTCATAAACACAATTAAATTGACGGTAAAATTCATAATAATGTGCTACTAGTAACAAAGTAACCTGAAAGCCCTCAAGATGATGTGTGGGCAAGTCCATAGACAAACTTTGGCAGGAAGTAGATCTTCACACTTAATTCAGCATCATCACATGTTGCTTTGCTTGCTTAAGCAAGTAGTGTCTCGACATTCAAACACAGCTTCATTGTTTTGTTCACCATTGCTCTGTGATTTGTTACTAAGATGAGTCGCAAACGTAAGAGAGTAATAGTTTTGTTATGTACAAAATTAAGTGCTATCGCCATATCAACATTTACTACTGCAAACTATGACCCTAATACATCTCCTTAAATTGCATCTCTATAATACTTCACAAGTTAGTAAAGTCAGACCTGCTACTGCATAAAATTCTGTTGGTCACTTGGAACCTGCCAAATAGCATTAATTCATCTCCTTGTGCTACTACACAAGTTAGTAGAGCCAGACCTGCCACTGCACGTAAAATTCCTTTGGTCACTTGGAACCCGCCAAAAAGCAGTAATACATGTGCTTAAATGTCATCTCTTTGATACTACATAAATTAGTAGAGCCAGACCTGCCTATGCTTGTAAAATTCTGTTGGTCACTTGGAACCTACAAAAAGCAGTAATACAACTCCTTAAATTTCATCTCTTTCATACTATGTAAATTAGTAGAGCCAGACCTGCCACTCGTGTAAAATTCTTTGTCACTTGGAACCTGAAAAAAGCAGTAATACATCTAAAATTTAGTTGAGTCGATTTTGTAACACTACATCACTTACTTTTTAATTTCGGAAAACATGTTTCAGAAGCCATGTGCTTCCATTGTCAATTCCTTTGGTCGACTACCGGTATTGCTTGCTGTGGTGGTTGTCTCTGTCCCTGGTGGTGGTTTGATGAACTTCTGTATGAGTAGATCGCCTGGCGGTATTTCAAAATTGAAAACCCGGTTCTTGTTTTTCCATATATATATGTTTTCCCAAACTTTTAATTCTGTCTTCCTTGTGATGTTTTTGAGGATTTTTGGGCTTCTATTTATAGTGTGTTTCTCTTTCCAAAAATGCCAAGCTACTGCAGATTTTTCTTCTTGTTTGAGTTTAATATTTCTGTGGTGTTCTTTTGCCCTGGTTTTTATATTTCTTTTTGTTTGGCCGATGTAGATTTTTTCACAGTCATTACAGCTGAACTGATATAATACATCTCCTTAAATTTCATCTCTTTGATACTACATAAACCTATGCTTGTAAAATTCTGTTGGTCACTTGCAAACTGCCAACAGCAGTAATAAATATCCTTAAATTGCATCAAGAACTTGAGGCTCTAACAAATCGTCTTCCTGCTATTGAGGCCATGAACCAAGAGGAAGTCATGGATTGGTTGAATGGAGATGAGGAGCAGAAACTAACAGGCGATGTTGCTGAATTTGTATGTTAGGAACACTGTGACAAAAGTGAAAATACAGATAATGATGAAGGTATGCAACGCATTCCTCACACAGAAGGTCTGTTCATGATTGAGGCAGCCCTGGTTTATATAGAATGACAAGAAGTGTCTACACTGCACGATTTACTTTGGATGAAATGGTGGCGCAATATAACAGCAGGAAAGAAAGGTAACACTCAAACAACAAACAATGGAGGACTTTTTTGCAATGAAACTGCAATTTGGTTTAAAAAGGTGTAGTAACTACTACTGTACTACCATTTTTATAATATGTACTTTAGTTGAATTAAATAAATACATAATATTTCCATAAAGGCAACACTTTCGTCAACTATGTATAACATAAAACCATGATTTTCTACATATTCTATCTTGACTAAGTTTTCTACTATCTGAGCTACCCATGGTTCCAATTAGCTTGGATAAGTGGGTTTCTACTGTACCTGCAAGAGGCTAGCAGAAAATAATTAAATCAACAGCAGGTCCTGCATGAGGAATTGTTGCTGAAAAGGGAGAATAAATTGCTCATCCAGGTTGGCCAGGCTTCAAATGTCATCTGATTCATCTTTCCTAACCATTGTCTGACACATGAGTAGCATGAAAAAGCATAACTTATTTCTAACTTGAATGCACTGACAGCAAAAATAATTAATTAGAGGTAATTATAGTAGAAATACTTACAGCTCAGTTGAAGCTCAATGACGTGACCATCCCTCTTATAGAATACCAAGCAAACATAGCCACTGTTGCTGCAACACAAAACAGACTTTATGAGCAAACAAGCCTAATAGCAGCTGTACCAGAAGATAATTTATGTTGTATTAAAAAAATGGTTGTAAACCTCTGTGATGGATATTTTACTCTAAAATTGATACAAAAACACATGGTATTTAACACATGTCACCTTTATTGAGTTTCAAAAAGCATTCAATAGAGTAAATAGGAATAAATTACTAAATATATTAGCCACAGACCACAACACTAATAGCATATATATATAACAGGCATGGGGACAAGAGGAGAGGTAGCAAATGAACGTGCCTTACTCCCCCCACACTCTCTTGCCAGGTGACAGGTTGTTTTGATACAAGCAAAGTGGTGGCTTTGTTCCAATTGTGAGGTAGTAATAATTTCTATACCGGTATTTTAACTATTTTGTTTATATAAAATATATTTTACATACAATGTAATTATTACAACCACCTACTGTGGTTAGATAAATTACATAATCTTCATGTTTATAACCTTCCTTTATCTTATGCACATAATATTCTTATGCTGTTTTATGATTAACAAACTAATTGTTTCTCTTTCACAATAAATAAATCAGTAAAGTTCCACTGCTGTTTGGCCTTAAAAATATATTAAAACTATGTGATCCACATAAATCATTTGGTTTTAAACTCAATATTCTATAACTTGCACATACTATTTTCTCTCTGAAGGTTTCACTCAGGGTGCATATGACTTCAATATTGGTTTGTTAAGCTTACATTCTCTCCCCAACCCTAAGACAAATAATTTAAAATATACTTCAGATATAGTATTAATAAATATGATATATAATTATGTATTAAATTGTGTCAAATACATCTAATATGCACTCAACTTTTTAGATAAACTCAGTTCCAGATACTTAATAAACTAATATGAAACTAAGCCCCTAAAAAGTGGAATCATATCATCCCTTTTCTATGTTTACAAATATGAGTATTCAGAAAGTACCTTTTGAAATTGTAAGCAAATACTTGTAAGATCACCAAAGTTTGCGTTCTGCTTCAGATCATAGTGGCATTTAATATTGTAATGTTTTATATTTGCAAATTGAAATCTGCATATTAAACAGCAAACTTTCCTGTTTTTGTAACTTGCGAAACATTCTCTCCGTCACTTCATGAAAGAGACGTTCTGACGAAGCCATACTCACCTGAATGAGGCATGTCAAAAGCAAAGTAAAGCTAAACAGCAGATGGCTGGTGGTGCAAGGCAAGAACATATGCATACACAAATATAACTCAATAGATATACACAACTAGGTGCATTAATTTTTGTAGAAAATTTAATCCTGGTGGCACCTTCAGAAGATGGATTACAACATTCAATATACAACTTGAACAAAATTGGAAATAAATGTGATGTGAAAATCAACAAAGCAAGCCCAAAAATTATGGCCTTCTGTGGAACACACCTTGTACCAAGCAAAAGGCGTTTAGACTCAAAAAAACTTAATTACATATCTTAAACACATCTTTTTTCTACAGAAAATTTCTAAATATACAAAAAGAATGGCAATAATAAATAAATAAATACAAGAAACCTTACTTTAGTACAAAGACATACTGGAATTCCCTTACACAAGACCTTGGCAAGAACCGTTTTGTTACAGAAGTGAAGTACGAACATTAGAGAAAAGAGATTAAAACAGAATAGCAGCTACTGTAATGAAATTTATGAGATATACAGCAGAATATACCAGAGGGGGTCATAAGCACAATGAAGACATATTGAAGGAATTACAACTGGAACTTCTGACTACATAAAAGTCATGCTTCACTACCGTCTAAACGAGAAAAATCTTTAGGTTGTCCAAAGAAGTGCCGAGTTGAAAATTCTAGGGATGTAAAGATTGTAATAGGCCACAAGGCTAATAATACTTGATGGCAGGAGGAGGAAGAGGATACACCATATGGGATCACAAACATAATGAAGACATAATAAAGGATTTGCAACTGGAACCACTTACTGACTACATAAAATACCACCAGATGAAATGGATAAGCCATCTATGTTGCATGCACATAAATAGAAACCCAAAAGCCATACTTCATTATTGTCCAAACAGGTTGTCCACAAAGAAGTGTTGAGTTGAAAATTCTAGGGATGGAGATCGTAACAGGCCATAAGGCCTAATACAGGAGGAGGAGGAGGAGGAGGAGGAGGAGGAGGAGGAGGAGGAGGAGGAGGAGGAGGAGAGCACAAAAATTAAATTTTTTATTACACCTATAACATGAACTCTACACCTGGTATCTAGAGACTTCAATGCTAAGGTTTTTCACTCTGTATATAAATCCCCACCCCGGGCCTCATTTCCCCTAGAACCAGCATCCAAGAAAAGCTGTGTGTATAATACTTAAAAGAGCATATGGAAGAGGTCTCTTGATCCATATAAACCATTTAAACATAAATATTGTTATAGCTCAAGCAGTAAGCATAGATTAATAATGCAAATAGTTCTATATATATAAGTTTGTTTGTAAAAAGCTTTTGCAAAATTAGTTACCATATTATTTTCTGTAGTATGAGAGTTGGGCCAAAATAGTTGTAACTATTTTTTCTTGCAGATATATGTGCAGATCACAATCTGCTATTTGCTCTGCAGTAGTAGTATGTATTCACAACAGATGGCTCTACATTTGCTGATAGCAGCACAAAGAGCACTATGAAATCAGTTGTGTGGCAAGCATTGTGCAAGATGGAAGTAACCCATTTTGAGCAGCAGGCATACATCAAAATAGCTCTTCTCTGAGGGAGAAATTCAAGAGAATGTCACAGTGAATTGATGGAAGCCCTTGGGAATAATGGCCTCCCATACTGTATGGTAGCAGGGTGAGTGGGAAAGTTTCAGCAAGGGCACGTGGCAAATGGTGATCAGTAATGCTCAAATGACCTGTCAGTATGCAGACCGATGTGGCACGTGCCACGATCAGGCAGTTTTTGGACAAAGACAGGTGATTGACACTATTGTAATTAGAGAGGGCAAGTAGCACCATCCACAGGATATTGCAGACAGAGCTGCAACTGCACAAAATTGCATCACAGTGAGTATGGCATGAACTGATGAGCATTCAACGGTGGATGCTGTATGCAACATGCTTCAGCTGTCTAACGCAGTGGCAACATGACAATGACCACTTCCTGTCGTGAATAACCATCTATCAATAAATTTTTGGCCATGGCAAATGAATTGGAACTCATACATCAGTCCACAGAGTGTCAACATGCCGGATCACCAAGGTGGCAGAAGTTGTATCAGAATCCTTTCTCCGTGAAACTGGTGACCATAGCATATGACATCAGGGATGTCATTGTGTGTCACTTCACTCCACATGGCAGAACAGTGAGCATAGAGTACTACAGGGACTTCCTGGTCCAGCAGGTATGAGTGGCAGAAATGTCCAGATCTTGTGGACAGTGCACATACTACACAACAATGCAACACCACATAAAACAGAGTGTGCATGGTAGCAATTGCCATGCTGGGAAGAATTGGAGCACCTCTTGTACCCTCCTGAGCTTTCACCCTGTGACTCTCATCTCATACAAAAAGGTAAGTGAACTGCTACACGGTAGGTAGTTTGCAACACAAGAGGACATTGAGACTTCAGATGACCTGGTTCACACATGATGCAGCAAATAGTGACACAGATAGTATTTCAAAGCCTCCTGCATCATTGGCTGTGGTAAACTTTGCAGGGCCTTTAGACCCAGTTTTGCTATGTCAACTGTACATGTGTGCTGTGCTATAACCTTTTTGCACCATGAAACCAGTATTGCCCTGTACACTAATGTTCTTCAATGTCCACACATGTAGTTTCCACCTTGTCCTTTCATCTGTGTATGTCGCATTTTCCAACCAGGCTGGTATCTGCAAGACAAAAAATAGTTGTAAGGACTTTGCACCAACCCACCCACCAACCAACCCACATACAACTGACGGTGGAGACGAACATTTTCAACACATGTTCTGGTGAAAACTTAGTAATTGAATGTAAAGTGTCATCAAGTCACTCACAGCTTCAATTATGTTAAAAAGTTTTTGCTGTTTATAATTACTCCTAATAGCTTAGTGTGAAGTAAAATCAAAGTTTCTGCTGGTGCATGGTGCTACATTTACAACTGTCAACTACTTCTGCTATTTTATAGGAGCTACTAATACTTTTTCTCATATTTTAGATCAGGCATCACCAACTTGCTTGATTTTGTGCTAGAGCAAGCAGGCATGCTCTGTGCATGCAGTGGGTAAACATGTGACAGCAGTGGTTGATCTCTCGCTTCTTGCATAATGTGTAGTGTCTGTTTACAATGTTGGGAACAGAAAGTAATCCAACATGCAGGCCATTAACTCCTATGTTTACTCCTGTCTGGGAGGAGTATTTCTTGTTTATAGAACATGACAGAATGTTTAGTTTGTGGCACAATTCTGCACTCAGTCAGTGAATTCAATTTGTAACATCATTATGCACCATGCAAGCAAGTATGACAGTTACTAAGGAGAAGGATGTTTCTTTTGGATTGCGTCAGTTACCAATTAATTACTAGGATGCCTGTTCATGTTCACTGCTATAAATGTGAAAGGTTTCTGTTACAAATTAATTTTCATACTGTTAGTGTTACAATGGATTACAATGGTATTACCAAGTTATGATGTGTGGTGTTTTATGTTAATAATATGATAATTGTAATATTTTTAGCAATTATTTAGTTACAACAAACAAACATATGAAAATATGTGTATGTTCATATCAGATACATAAATATCAACGTAAGAAACAGTGTGATAAATTCTTCTACCAATCCTAAACCTAGCATAGATATATTAACCTATGAATACTGGATTACATATTTCAAATGCAAAATGTTGCATACTATCACTGCTGAAGAAATGATCTGTTCCTGCTTTCTGCATAGTTGAAGGTCATACAGTGCAATATAAGCAATTTAGCAAAGCAATAAGTACTTCTCTCTGCTTTACTCAAGGTGAGACAGTTGGTGAAGCCTGTTTTAGTTATTTGCTTGAGAAGAGAATGAAAAACTGAAATATGATTACTTTATAAATGACCTGTTTATTGTTTTCAAGTGTATCTTTAATTTGCATGCTCATTGTTTCATTTTTTACACCATACAACACATTTAAAGTTTCTGATTTCTATATTCTGTACATGTAAATCCAAAGCTTAAATAGGAGTTAATTACTGCATACAGCACCAGATAAACTATTCTGTGAAAGTGATATGCCACTGACACTCAAGCTGGATAAATTATATGTTCTATTTTCATTACGAAATATTGAAATTACATTACTTATAATTCTATCATTTCCCTTCTAAAATTATTTTTCTGTAATCCCGTAGGACTCTTAAAAATGCAAAAATATTTGTTTTAGTAGTAGAAATACTTAGTGAAGTATCATCTTAGTGAGCAGAATAATGGTCACATTCAAATGACATTTCCATTATTAAATGTCTCATCACAGCAAAAACTCTGATAGTTCACCCAATGACAGCCACGGTATGAATAGGAATATGCAGTTGGGAAGAATGGAAGTAATAGAAATATATGTACAGACATCACAAAATATATTATTGAGTGTTATTTGGTTGTGAAGTAAAATGTGTTCAACTGTTTTTAGTACTTTTTATGGCAAAAATACCAAACCCAAAATTAAATTGTTAACAACTGTACAATAATATTAAGGAGAATTTTTAATTTTTCCACAAATCACTTCACAGAGTCCCAGAAAAATATTTTTTTCAAATATGGTTTGTAAACAAACATTATTATAGCTTCAGAGAGTTCTTTTGTTCTACTCTAAATGGCCATGCCATGGCTGAGTGTGTAGACCACTTGATTCTCACCTAGGTGGCCTGGGTTCGATCCCAAGCGACCGCCTGGGATTTGTGGTGGACAAAGCAGTGCAGGGGCAAGTTTTCTCCAGGTTCTTCAGTTTCTCCCACCATTATATTCCATCGGTGCTCCATCCTCATTCCATGGATCATCAGTGTAATCGCCTGCAGTGTCTAGTAGTAAAAGCGGGTGTTAAATACTATAAAAACAATCTACTCTAAAATTTATCAACTTGGATGTGATACCTTTTGGAAGCAAGCTTCCCACATGCACCTGCATTGTTAATATAATTAAACATATTTTTCAAATGTTTTAATCTTATTTTCTTACTTACCATCCACTTGTAACATGAGCAACAACTGTAACTTGATGACTACTGGCTCGTTTTTCATTGTGGCACAGGATTCTCATTTCCTGGTTAACTTCAATTCCTGTGACTCTCAAAGTTGTGTTCTTATGACCCACTGTATAAGTTTTGGAGTGGTCCAGTGTATGCCAGTGGTGATGGTCAGTGACAAATGTTGGGTAACGACATCTACTATGTTGGTTTTCAACTGTGGGCAGAAAAAGGGAAAGCATGTCAGTGTATAACCATTAGTTTAATATGCTTCTTATACCACTAGGAATGAAATGGTATTGGGATTACCAAGAATAGCTCCAAATGGGGTAGAATTAGTTGAATTGGGAAGAGCTGGGAGGAACGGATCAGTAGTCAAACAGATAGTGAAATATTTGAACATGATCCAAGTACTAGAGGAAGGAAATATTGTCAAAGACTGTTTTAGGGTACAAACATCAGCAAAATAGGAAAGAAGTTGAATACATCAATTAAAGGAAATTGCAAGAGAAGTTGGATTGGGTAAGCTAGCCAATCAAAAGGCAATAGGGGGCAAAAACTATGGAATAAAGTAAAACCAGGATAGACAATATAGAGAAACAAGGAATAATAAGTAGCTTAAGGGATAAGAGTACTTCAATATTATGCAAGAATGTTAAGAAAGAATGGGGAAGAGGAAAATACATTGATGTCTGTGTTAAAATGGAAAGATAGGGTCTGGCATGGGCAAAAACAGGAACAATGTTATTAAAAGGTCTAAAAAATGATAAATCAGCACCCACTATGTGACAATGTCAATAACAATTTACACTGTATAATTGAGTGTGAGAAAACTAAAATGTGGAGAGAGAAAATATGAAATAAAAACTGGGAAAAGCTGCTGCTAGAGACATTTCAATAAGAAAAAATTCCGGAACAACTGGAAAATTATACAGGGAAATTAAGACTGAAATGGGGGAGGAAAATAACCAAAGAAGGAGAGGATTTTAATAATTGAACTCGTGAGGTTGTAATTTAGAGAAGAGGTAAAAAGATTAAGTTGGCAAGGTAAAAAAATGTACAAATAGAGGGAAAGATGCATAAATAACCTGGGTTTTAACTGTATATGATACCAAAGCCAGCAACTCCAGGAAAGTAATTTTGTATGTATGATTTTGTAATTTGAAAAGATTGAATAAATCTATCACTAGGAATGAAGATATCACCATTGTTTTATGGTGAGACCACAAACTGCCTATATGCACACCATACTGTCATTCAGCGACCACTCTACTTTGTTTATTGCACAGCTACTGAATGTCCATTCAAAGTTAATTTTATCAGCTGTGTTCAATTCACTGTTGTATGTTCACGTGGTAAAGATGATTTGGCATTGTGCATCTCAACAGTGAAAGTTTATTTAAGACATCTGGACATCTGTGATGTGTGTGATTTGCTTAAAATGTTATCCTCTCAGATGACTTCACGGGATAGCAACTGAATAAAACTGAAATTGGAGAAATCCAAGTTTTCGACCATCTTAACTCTGTGGTCTTCATCAGGGAACTGGCAAAACTGGCATAAATAACGAATATTTAAAGCTTGGAGGTGTATCTGTAGTTGTGTTCAGCGTAAACCAATCAGACATGGATGGCTTCTTGGCCTGAGATCTGCGATAGGCTAACACATGCCCATTTTCTCCAAAGTCCACTCATGGTGTCATGTAGCAGTCTTCCAGCAAAGCGCAGACCATACCCAATACTGCTTAACTTTCTTGATCTGGCAACAGGTCTATACACAGCTTCCAGCGTGACTTCCTCTGCAGTCCGCTTCTGGTGTAGTATTGCAGTCATCCATCCATGTGTGTATTGTCCACGCCCAATCCTGCTTAAATTTCTTGATCTGGCAACAGGTCTATATGCAGCATCCAGCATGACTTCCTCTGCAGTCTGCTTCTGGTGTAGTATTGCAGTCAACAATCCATGTATGTATTGTCCATGCCCAATGCTGCTTAACTTCTCTTAGTACATATCTATTGACAGGTCTTCACACAGGTTTTGGCTTAGGTCTTTACATGATCCACCCTTGGTCTCGCAATGCATCCATCCATTCATGCAAGTTGCCCTCCATGGTGTAATGGTTACCATGCTAACTTCATATACCCAAGGTCGCGGGTTCGAACATGGCAGAGGACGATGGATTTTTTCGGGTGTAAAAATCCTTACCATGGCTTCCTTTGTAGGGAAGTAAAGCTGTTGGTCCCATGTCATAGATTTACAGCACTTAAAAGAACCTCAAGCCTGATAGAGAGGCCTCTGAGCAAAATTAAGGGTCCTTCACACCCAATTTAGAATGGGGCGCTGAGAACCACAGCGGTTATAGACATCCATAAATAGCATGCCATTTATTTATCCATTCATGTGCTGACACATCTAATGCTGCTTAACTTCTGAGGCCCATTGAGAATCCTCAGATGCAGAGGATTCTTTCAATTTGTATTTAATCATGTTCTGTTATTATCCTGTTATTAGTCCACTGGAATGCCTACCAACAAATTCACACTTGAACAAAGAATTGTTATGTATGATATGGTAAAAAACAAATCATGTAGACAGCGTGTAGACATTTTCAGCAGAAACTTACTGCTCATCCATTTCTGGGTAGAGACACTATGAGACATCTGGTTAGTAAGTTTAAGACAATGGGATCACCTAAGAAGTAAAATCAATATGTTGCAATGAAAAAAATTGGTGCATCATTAGAACATCCTAAGAAATCTTTAAGCTGTATTTCACCGAAATTGGGCATTTCAGAAACTTCATTCTTACAATCTCTTAAAATTGAAACTCGACAGACTTGACTATAGTTCATCAATTACAACCCTGTCATAACAAGAAACAAGTCAATTTCTGTAAACAGATTTTAGAAGATATCTTTGAGGGTACTGTTAACCCACATTTAATCATTTTTTCAGAATAGGAATGGTGATATTTAAATGGTCATGTTACCTCACAGAATATCAGATGATGATGATGATGATAATGGTGTTTAAGGGCGCTCAACTGCCGAGGTCATAAGCGCCCTTATGATTAAAACTTGGCAATAGGCAGTAAGAAAATACCAAACAAAAAAGTAAACACAAGTAAAAGAGCTAACACAGTTGAAACGGAAGTAACAGAACTGTCCAGCCCTCTAACCAGAGCTGGATATAAAACTCCATCTAAAATCAACACATTAAAACCAAAAGAGTTTAAAAAACCGCTATCACACTAAAACGTCAAGGTAAAAGAAACTTTTGCTAAAAATTTAAAAACCCTGTCCACTGCTCTTGGGTCATCTGCCAGGACCTCAGCAAGAGAGGCCGGCATGCCCATAGATGACCGAATGTGTGCCAGGTGACCACACTCCAGCAACACATGACGAACTGTCTGTGCCTCCCCACAGAGCGCACAGACAGGAGCAGGTTCACGTTTAAAAAGGTAACTGTGAGTAAAAATACAGTGGCCAATTCTTAGCCGAGCTAGTACTACCTCCTCCCGGCGGAATAAACGAGAGGAGGTTACCCAGTTGACAGGGAGGTCCTTCACCTCTCGCAGCTTATTACCACTGAGAGCCGACCACTCCGCATGCCAAGTCAAAAAAACGGCTCTCCGTACAGCCACTCTAAAATCTTCTGCTGTTGAATGGGTAATCGTAACACTGGGCGCTGTGACTGCCGATTTCGCTGCCAAATCCGCCGTGTCATTCCCTGGCAAGCCAACGTGTCCAGGAATCCATGCGCACTCCACATTAAAACCAGAAGCGTGCAAAATGTGGAGAACGTCCTGGATGCGCTGCACCAAAGGATGGTAATTGTACAGCTCACGAATGCTCTGAAGGGCACTAAGGGAATCACTAAGAATAAGGCAGTCACCTAATTTTCGACGTCGAATATACAGAAGGGCTTGATAAATAGCATATAGCTCGGCAGAATATATAGATGTGCAACTAGGCAAACCGTAAGTAGAAGTTGCGGTGCCAGTGACAAAGGCACATCCAACACCGTCGGGGCTCTTACTACCATCGGTGTAAATACAAATACGGCCACTGTATTTGGATAAAAATTCTAAAAAACAACGACGAATACTATCAAGAGGCGTAACAGATTTCCCGTAAAGCGTCATACCGAGATCGACATGGGAGGTAGCGCGTAACCAAGGGGGGTGTATACTCTCTCCCTTGGATAACAGCCGAGGAATGTCAACATGGTGCTGGCGTAGAAGCTCACGGAAACGAAAACCTGCTGGCCTGGGGCTCAGAGAGCGGAGGCAGTATCGCTCGTGCAGCTCAGGGGAGAAAAACGCGTGATAAGTTGGATGCCCAGGCATACACTTCAGCCCACAGCCATAATTAGCAAGCAGGACATCACGCCGACAACGCAGAGGAGGTTCTCCCGATTCGGCGTAGAGGCTAACAACTGGGCTCGTTGGAAAAGCTCCAACGGCCACACGGATGCCCTGGTTATGGACTGTGTCTAACCTTCTGAGCACTGAAGGTCGAGCTGAAGAATACACAATGCTGCCATAGTCCAACTTCGAACGAATCACAGCTCGATAAAGACGGAGCAATGCCGTCCGATCCAGAATATCAGATATTGGAGCAAACAGAATTCTCATTTAATTTATGAAGTTTTGTTGCACTGTGTCAATATTGGTGTACGGTGTGCAGTAACACCAAAACAGATAATAGGGCCTATATTTTTCAGCGATACCATAAATTCCAATAGGTACTGCAGAGAAATTCTTGCAATTTTTTTTAAATGGTATCAGATAATGAGACAGAATACAGATATTTCCAACAAGATTCTGCCACAGCCCATACTGCACAAAGTTCCTTGAAAGACAAAGACAGTTTCTGATGTCAATTTCTAAAGGATTGTGCACCCCCCCCCCAAACCTCAGATTTTACTGTATGTGACTTCTATTTGTTGGGAACTCTAAAAACTAAAGCTTATTGAAACAATCCTTACACCATAGATGAACTTAAGGACAATATAAAAACAGAAATTATGAACATTATGCAAGTAGAACTTATGCATGTGAATGGGCATTTCATCTGAAGAAGTCATGATGCAGATGGACACCACTTATAACAGGTTAGTACCCATTATACTGCATGTTACTATCATTTGTCAACAAGTAGCGTGGGAGTTACATAACAGACCACCTCCCCCCCCCCCCCAGTGTAGCGGACAGTAGTGTACAGTGCAAGGATGTGATCTGCAGCCTCAACATAAAATGATTGCATTGTATTACAATAAAACTTAAAACTGCAATCAGTGATTTTGGATGACTGGGTAAATAAGTTTGAAGCATAAATTTTCCCAAAACAATTGTAGTGATGCAAGTATTGCATATGTGATGAAGTACTGTATGTTCATTTTATGGTCACCCCACAATTGCATATAAGCATGATTTGCTTGCATTACAGAATCCTTGGTATTGTACTGCTAGCATATTATTATCAATTCAGCCTTAAGTTGATCCTCGGCAAAACAATACCCCAGCAACCAGTGCACCGTTATAATATAGCCTTCTGCCTTTCGCGCCAGAAATGCTATCATACTTTCACGACCAAATGGCACGCACATGCAACATTTTTAATGTAAAATAAACAGATTCCTTATTTCAAAAACTTAAAAAGTGACTAAAATATTCTGTTAGGTATAATAGTGATAATATTGATAGTCATAACAAAATAAATGGGTGTGCATGTAATAATTAACTCTAAAAACCATGAGTGAAAAAAATAACATGTAGGCAATAAAGTACATTTATTCACCCTTTGGAAGCGCTCTATTCCCTCCAGATCAGAATCATCACCTGACTGTTTGTGCTGCTGCTTTCCACTCCAAGGTTGATAACCAGACTATCAATAACGGTGTTACTTAAACTATCCATCTCCCAAAATAATGCTTCTTCTTTCGTTATGTGTAGCACTTTATCAACTGTTGGCAACTCATTTTTAAAAAAGAAATTGTGCATTATTACGCGGAGTGCATTCTTCACAAAATCATCACATTCTTGCATCACGTATTTTGCATGCTTTCTTATTTTATCGGGTGTAACCTCTTTTCCTGTTTCAGATTTTTCTTTGTGGGACTGTTTATACTTGTAGCCAAAACACAGGTGAACTCAAGAGGTTAATTTTGCCACTTCTTTTATGGGAAATGTTGGCTGTTTCTCACAACACTTACAATAAACATCCAACACTGGTTTTTTCACCACTAGTCAACAGTTTACCACTTTATGCTTAAGGTAACTCAATGAAGATGCAAGAGTAAATTCATGGCAATAGTCTTCCATGATTCTAAACAGCAACAACCAGCAACCTTTACTGTTGTAAACCATATTACAGAAATTAGGTTACTCTGCAAACTGCATGCTGGGTTTTGCAGTGTGTTTAATGGTATAAATTGGCGTCAATTTAACTGTTAGGTATTTGTATAGAATATTATTTAAGAATAACTCCATTTTGTAATTTAGACTCTTAGCACTGGATTGTGCATTGCTACTGTGTTATACCATGGTGCACTGGCCACGTGCATCTGTTTTGGCATGGATGAATCTAAGAGTGAATGGATAATAGCTATGAATAAACTGCTCAAGACTGTGCTTATCATCTCTGCTATACTGTGTCAATTGCTGCCTTCCGTACACGCTGTAAAACTCGATTTATTTATTTGATGAGTCGATTAATTACACTAAACAACACTTACTTGAGATGTAAAATGTCTGGTTGAAAATGAAGGAAACTAGTCCTTCGAAACATGTTCTGGCAAGTATGTGTTGTTTAGTGTAATTAATTGAGTTGTTGTCAAATACATTATTATAACAACACTGTTTTCAAACTTCCATGATAAGAAAAGTGTATAAAACTTGGGTTTTTTCACTGAGCATCTCAGAAGTGAAAGCTTATTCAAAATGTGTTTGTGTGAATTAGAGCAGAACTGCCCAAGCTTTTTAACTTGCAGGGCCACTAACTCAAAATATTGGGTGCATATAGCAAATTTATATAAATGTAATATTTTATGAGATCTAAAAATAGAAAAATAAGCTATAAAACTATAAATAATGTTTTTGAATACACTTGTATGGTGTGGGAAATTTCTGTAGAGCTTTGTACTATAATTATAAAACTATCAAAATTACTCACCTAATGAAAAGTGTGAAACTGGTGTTTTGAGCTTAATATATAGCTGATGTCTTGTTTGTGCTTAGATGTGCTCAGGAGCAACAAATCTTGGAGATGCCCATCACTCAATGCTGATTTCTGGAGGTTCATTTTTGAAAATGTTTGTTCACACAAATATGGAGATCAAGTGTCAGGCTTGTTTCTTTAGTGCTGGATATTTTTCTTCCGACAGTCATTTGTAGAAACTGGGAAGGTCCTTAGGGCTGAAGGCTCTTTTCATTGTATCATCACGCTGAAATTCTAACAGCTCTAATTATAGCATCTCTGGTGCTTTTATCAAACATCAAAAGTGAAAGGCAATGTAAACAAGCAGATTTCAGACAGTTCCAATTTTACAAAATTGGCAAACCTTTTTGCAAATTCTTCTTCAATGTCCTGAATTACCTTTGCAAACGAATCAATATCAAAGCATGCTTCTGGAAGTTGGTCTTTAAGAGCATAAAGTTTAGGAAAATGTACCCAGTTCTTCAAAGAAATTTTAATTTCAGCTGAAACGATTTAATAGAACTGTTGGTTGGTTGGTATCTAATGTTGAGCAGTTGGCAGTGAAGCCATTCGCTCTCTTGCATTCCAGTATTTTGATGTCACATTATCATGTTGACTAAAGGTTGGGCAGTGCAGTAGATGGTTTCCATCCATATCTTCAAGTGTGCAGAAAGGACACAGAGGAGATTTCACATCCTGAATAAATGTTTATTGAGACAGCCATGACCTGTTAGGAGTCTTAAAAGTTGCTACTGAGGATTTTCTTGGCAATGTAGTGATTCTTGTTTTCTTTGACCCTGATGGTATTAAGAGTATTCAAGGCCTAGGGGATCATTTCATTTTCTTCATTGACTATCTTTTCTTAGGTGATGTAACCGCCATTTATGGTGCCTAATTTTAAACAATTACAAAAAGTTGAATAAAAACCATTCCAGATAAAGTGATGTCCCATTGGAAAAAGAAACATTCCAGAAGTAAAACAGTCCCCCATTTGGATTTCTGTGCAGGGAACTTTTTCTAAGGTAAACAACAAAATATGAATGACAAATTAAAATTGTTAATAAAACTGTATACACCACTGGTAAGCTTGTCTTTGCCTTGTAGTATCAGGTTTAAGTCATTTATATCGCTGGTCATATCAACCAGAAACGCTAAGCAGGACAACCACTTGGGGTCATCTAACAATTCATGTATGTTTCCTTTCTCTTCCAGAAATTCAGAAATTTCCTCCTGCAGAGCAAACAACACAGCTAACATTTGACCATGACTTAACCACCTTATCTCTGAATGGTAAATTACATTGCCATATTTGCTGTTCATTTCATCAAGAAAAGGCTTAAAGCTGCGATGGTTTAATACTCTACTGTGGGTGAAGTTAATTAGTTTAGAAACCATCTGCATAACATCATGGAGATTAGTTGTCTTTGCACATAGCGCCTCCTGATGTATAACACAATGCAACTTCTGCACCTGTGCCCCATAATACTCCACTTTTTTCTTTATCAGTTCTGCCATTTCGAGATTAACTCCTTCCATGTTGAGTGAATCATCTGTAGTTACATTGCACAATCTTTCCCATTTACATTTCATACTATCCACAGTTTTTACATCAAATATCTCATTACCTTTTGTGGTTCCATGCATACTTCTCACTCCCACGAGTTCTTACACAATTGTGAATCCACGCCCCTAACAAACAGCAGTGATGGATGAGAGTACCATCGCATCAGTACTGTCATCACATGCAATAGAAAAACACTCAAATATTTTCCCCTTCTCAATCAGTTGGTGCCTAACACTAGCAGCTAGTTCTTCAACATGCCTGCTTATGGCGTTTCTTGATAGAGAGATTTGAACAAATCTCCTTTTTCAGGACAATATTTCAGCAACAACCACAAGATTTTTTTTACAAATTCTCCTTTGGCAAATGGCTTTGCATGCTCTGCGATAAGTTTTGAAACCTCATAAATTGCTTTCATAACTTTTTTTTTCCTTCAAATTTCTGCCCTGAATTAGAAATTGCAGTTGGTAAGTGATTTTGTTACAGAATTCCTTTGCCTTCACAATACACTCATGACCACAACTTATCAAACTTGGCTGAATGTTTTGTTTGGTTATGTATTTTTTTTTTATATATATATATATACCTTCATAAATGTGATTACATCTTGACAAATCATGCATATCACCTTGTTCACATGCTACTTTACAAAGTAGCTACAAAGCCAACACTCATTGTATTTCCTGCACTTATTATCAATTTTACACTTTTTCGAGAGCATTTTTAATTTCTTGCAACATGCTACCCTACTTACCATGCATGGAAAAAGTATGAATAGATAACAATACATAAGGGACGAATACCCTGCTAGTGATGTCCTTGATTGTTATTCTGGGATGGTGACTTGTAAATTTAATAATGCACTGCCTGCTTTCACTACCCTCTGCTGGATAAGGGTATATACAATTGCCAGATTTTCCTCTACCCATGTATTTCTTGGTCATTCCTTATGAACTTATGAGATAATAATTTTGAGTACTTTTGTTCAACTTATGTTCGTTGAAATCCCTTCAGATGGATCAGGCAGGCCACAAAGTCTTGGCGGGCCATAGTTTGAATGGTCCTGAATTAGAGTATTCTTATTATTGTTACTGTTCTCATCTCGTTATTAGTCCGCTGAAATGTCTACTGAAAAATTCATGCTTGAACATAGAATTTTTATGTATGATAAGTAAAAACCAAATCATGTATGCAGATCCGTATTCAGGAGACACTTTATGACATTCTAGTTCCAAATAGAGATACTGTAAGATACCGATATGGAGCTTCTTCAATTATCCTGTACTGTGGAATGAATCAAACTTTGAGCATGTAGTTTTCTTGTTGTGGATCTCTTCATTCTCATATCTCTATTATTTGGAAAAGTTGAGTGGTCCTCTTTCCATACCAGGAGCACCTCAAAGAGTCTGTTAGTTTTGACAATATATGCCTGAAAATCAATCTAAATTCCAAGATCTCTTTCTGCCTTGGACTTTTGAATGGCTGAAACTGAAATACGAATGACATCTAATCTCCAGAGTTATAAGATCATTAATAAGTAGCAAAGACTGATGTGGAACTTTACCCTAATTTAATTTCCATGGCAACTAATCCAGAACCTGACAGTTTGAGTTTCCCTGTCATTAATTTCTGAGCAACATTGTTCCAATTACCAAGTCTACAGATTTTTTTCTCTCCTGCCTACATCAGTTAAAGAAATATTTACTTTTGTTACTTTCTCTGCAATTTATTTTCTGATCTATGATCTCCGAGACCCCAGAGTCTACTCTCCTCTTGCAGAGAAAAAAAGATCTAAGATGCTTATGATAATAATTAAGATTTGTAATAGTAAGCAGCAGTATATAGCATTGTATAAGTAAGCTATTTTCCCACTTGTCTTTATTTTGTTTGTAGTTTGAATTAGTTTTATAATCCTTTTTCTCTTATAATAGGCTGTTCCAACTTGACTTGGTTGTGTCAGAGTACTTGCACATACTCAACAACAGACCTCATAGTTTGGCTGCACGGGGAACTCGATAACCAATCACTGGGTGAAGGTCATATTACAATGCTTACATTTCCTGGCATTTCATTCCAATGCTTGATTCAGCCATGTTGTTAGCTTGCTCTCAACGTGAGCTGTATTGCATATTACAGGCTGATCCCTATGAGTTGTAAGTAATTTTCTGCTCTTTTGGCATTACCCAAGCTGAAATAGCCTGTGTCTATATAGAGGATAAATCAGAATAATACATTAATGCATTATGATTCTTCCTACATTTTTCTCTCTGTAATTTTAAATTTATTTGGGCAATACCCTTCTTAAAGCACTGAAAACACCGCCCATATCTTTCAGAAATTTCTGTTTCTCCCTTAAGCTTATTTTTGTGCCTTAAAACCAGAAGCAGCATGCTGACCATCACAGAAAATTTAATTCTGTTCTCCATTGCTTCTGCAGATAGCCTCATAAGCGAGAAGCAATAACCCATTACAGGCTTGTTACACAACAATTTAGCTTGAACTTATTATAAAATTCATCTTTAATACCACAACCTGCTCTAGTCAGATTAATCTTTTCTTTTGATTCTACTTCTGGTTTTAGGAATGTCATTAAATCTTCTGTATTATCTTTAGAATCCCCCTGTTTGCAAATTTCAGACTTCTTTCCAAAGCCTTGAATGTTTCCTCAAGTAATCATGTTTCAACTAGAGGGTACAGTATAGCAGCATACTTGTTGGAGGGAATCTGTCATACCATCTACACAAAATAGGAAGAAGTCAACAGTTCACCAAGTTAAATCTCTATCAGCAAACCTTCCATGCCAAATCTGCTTTTTAAGCTTTCTATGCCTTTAACATAGTTCTCTCCAGTAGGTGAGAAACTTCCAACCATTTACCTTGCATGAGAACTTTTGACAGTGGCTTGCTCCAGATATCGAAACTATCTCCTAATATGGCATCTATGTCTTTATTACATTTTGTCAAAGTGTCTGACATCAACATAGAATTTTCTAAGCTCCAAATTTGGTAGTTTGAACTGCTAAAACCAACACCATTGAAAGTTACATTATTTGGGTTTTAGGCTTAGTGCAAATGAAAGATGGAGGGAGCAAAAAAGGACGGCTTTAGCAAGAGGAAGCTGGCTTTGAAAGCTATTAGTGCCTGTAAACACAAAGTACCAGAAATGCATATGAAATGGTTGGGGAAAATATATGTGCCAGTAGTAGAGGCTAAAATGAAGTGTGGAGTAGAAATATGGGATATTGAGGAGGGATGGCTAAATATATATTTGATTCACAGGAATTTTTTGTAAACAAATGTTGGGGCTACCTAAAAGCTCACCAAATGGTGAGCTGAACTAGACAGAATAGGGAGTAAGGAAAAATAATAAAAAAAAAACCTAAAATATTGGTTTAGGATGAAGAATTTAGATGGGAATAGGGTTTTGAAGCATTGCCTAATGACACAAGTGAGGGCAAGGAACACCTGGGTTATTAGAATTAACAAGATCATGGAAAACAGGCTTGGGTATGGTGTGGCAAGGAAAGTGGATTTTGGAAAGAAGTTAAAAGATTTGATGACATGGAAATTCAGGAATATTAGGTAGTTTCAGCAACAAAAAGTCACTGAGGGTATACATGGAGCTAAATAAAATATGGGATAGAGAGAATTATGAAGATAAAGGTGATAAGTGGGCAAGGTAAGGATCTGCATGGGCCCAAACAAGGGTAATGCAATTGAAAGGTTCAGGAGGTTGTTTACATATAGAGAAATGCCTGATGTGTGGAATGCAAGACAACTATTGGCATGTAATTCTGGAATATGAAGAAACTAAAGAAATGAGAGCAAAACTTTGGATTGAGAAGTAGGCTAATTTACAACAGAGATAAGGGGGGGAAATGTTGGTGAATATGAGAGCTAGGCACGAAATCTTAAAGAGTTTGGGGATTATCTGAGCAAAGTTAAAAGAAAGTGGTTGAAGGAATTAAGTAAAAATGGGATCTAGATTGGCTGGAAATATAATTTTATTTAGTGATGGAGGTCATCTTTAAATGTAAGTTGACCTGATAGTTGAGTAACCACACGGATGAAATTACTTGGACCACTTTGTTAAAAAGCAACTCAGGAGGAGACACTAGTATTTCGTATTGCTGTATTTTCTTTCTATGGTCAAGAGATTGTAAAATTATATTATAGAACTAATGTATTATTAAGTGGAAACAAATTCAATTCAAATTGAGACACTATTTAATAAACTTGTTGTTCGAGTTGCATTTCATTTTTCTGGCAAATGATGTTTTGTAAAACCAGATTTCAATTATGTTCATTCAGCACTCTTGTTACCACATTGTATCTGTGAACTCATTTTCTCTAACCTCAAAATGCTTAGTTTGAACTTCCTTTCCACCCTGTAATTTTCTGCACATTGTTTTTCTGCACCTGTATAAAACATTCAGCTTTAATGTTTAATCTGCAGGTAAAAACAAACATCTGCTTGCTTTGAAGATTTAAATTAACATTTTCTTGTTTAATATTATGTAAAATTTGTATTAATATGGTAGAAGCTTAACAACAAATAACTTAAAATAAATAATAAATCAAAGACCTGAAAAATTGCAAATTTATATAAAAATATGTAACTTCCACCTATAAATATGATAAAGGATGTACCTGTAGTCAGTCTCATTGTTCGAGAGCCTTCGTTTGCTGAGATCAAGCCATTGCATGTTGCATCACCAGACTGTGCCACCTGATAAGTTTGGTGGTGACCATGGAGGTGATGCTGATCGTAAACAAAACATCTGTATCTGTCTTCATCTGATGTTGCCATTTTATGATATAGCTTTCCCACTAAATAACGTGTTGAGCCATCTTTCCATGTAGCTAAACATACCAATTCTTCCACTGAAAGAAAAGGAAGGGGAAAAAGTGTATGAGTAAAAGGGGCAAAATGGGATGAGAGTGATGTTTGTGGAGGATGGTGTGTACTTTCACTGATTACAATATAGACCCAAGTAAGATTAACTTAGAGTGTCTCTTCAGTAATATTTTGTAAAATTTTGACATTATTTTATAATTAATGCACATTTAAGTTTTATTTTGAATGACTATCTGGACTCTACGTTTTTATAGGATACTATGCATGTTTCTGTAACTACCTTTATATTCACTTCAAATGTAAAGCTTTGTCTATGATAGCATAAATGTTGCACCTATGGGCAAGATGGAATGGAGCACAATGGGGTTACCCTCATTTAGATTTTGAACATAAGTCGAAATATGTTGCATCTTATTGTTTAATTCAACTCAGTCATCTACACTATACCAGCCAAAGGGATTTACTTCATTAGACAAAAAGAGCCGTTTTCTTCACTTTCTTTGCAGTGGGGACCTATGCTGATTGGTTGGTTCTTCTCCAAAAAAACATCTGAATCACCACTAATGTTGGAAAACACTACTCATCATTAATGACAGGCATTCACAATCAATCGTAGGTTGAGAGGGGAAGTAAGGGGAAGGTCTTGTCTACATTACCAAGTAACAGCAATACTTTGGTATCCAAACAAGCAACACAGATACATGTGAATGTTTACATTTGTTAGAGCTCTTAAGGTGACTGGAGAACAATAAATGGACTCTTGCAAAAAATAATTCTTTATTGCTATTTAGGATATTTACCCATTTTCTTTTTATGTCACTTTTTGATCTATTTGTTTACAATTTGTGACTTCTCTTCAATTTATTCTTTGGCCAGAATCTTTCAAGACTGTGTAAAGAGCAAAAGTAGAAAAACAGGTCGTCTTACTTCGGACAGATACATGTATCCCCCTTCCACTGTGTCAAAAGACTCTGCCCAAATATAGTGAGCGACAATATTAGCCATTCAAGACTCATAATTTAGCATCCTATATCTGAGATGTTAGATTGCTTCTTATCTTTGCAAACAATGACATGATTTTCAACAAAACTTGAGGCACTTCTGGTGAAAATTATTGTTGTTTAAATGGCAGCTTAGCAGGTCCTCATGCAGACAAAAATGAGAAAAAAAGCAAGTTTCATAGTCATGATTTATTTAAGCACTTGTTTTCATTCCCTTTAGTGAGAGGGTAGCATGTGTGCCTCTTTCACAAATGGCCAAAGTTTACAATTTGGTAGAAGTTTTCTTGGTGGTATATGTTCCAGGATTTAAGCTAATCCTTAAAAGAACACAGATACTGCATCTGTATACATTCTAGGCTAATTTGAGCATTTTAGGCTAATATGAGCATTCATTTCACTCATTTGCATTCATCATCTCTTCATACCCAAACTGTTAAACTGGATACACAAAACTCCCTCCATCAGAAAAATACTTACATGGTTGCAATAATTTTCCATGATGTTTATGATCAGTAGATGCTCTGAATTTTTTTTTAGACATTTCATATAGGGTGGGACATAAACATTTGCTGTTTTTTAAACTAATCAGAACATACTGTGCTTGTACAAAGATATATTTCAGTCATGTTGCAATGCACACAATGACATGGAATTTAAGATGACATGGTTCACTAGTCATTTGATTTTACTTTTTTGTAGGTTGGTATCACAGTTGACAGTTGCGGTTATGGTCTGGCAGTGAACTTCCAGTTCAATTGCAATGGAGCATTGATCCGTATTGCAGAGATTCATTCAGTAGAAACTTTTATCAGAATAAACTCAGTTCATGCAGTCTTCTTCATGCCATTATACAATCCACAGTAACACAGGGTCCTGGAGGGAGTGTTGCCATCTATTGAAAAGTCTCCAGAAATCCCACTAAAAGGCCATACTACAGTTTGTTCCGATACACATTTCTAATGAATGAATAAGCTCTGGTATAGGCCTATGCTCCATCACAGCTGAAAATTGAAGTAGTGCACTATCAAATGTAACCATAACTGTAACTGTGTTACCAACGTAGAACAAAAAAAGGTCCAATTAAATCATAGTGAACCATGTCATCTGAAACTCCATGCTATTGTACACATTGCAATGTGAATAAAACACATTTTGGACCCAGCACACAGGTTTCAATTGGTTTAAAAACCATCAGATGTTTATGCCCCATTCTCTATAATTGCATACTTCACAGGTGAAGCACCAAACCTCTCATTTTGAAACCCACCCTAAAATTTCTGTGACAGAAGCTGTAGAGTACTAGGAGGTCTTATCCTAAACATGAGCTGCCAGTTTTAACCACAATGTGCAAAAACTGAAGGAGGAATCCTTCTACAGCTACTCACATGTGATGCAGATGGACATCCCTGCCTCAAAGTGTTCCTCAAAGTGCCACACAGAGTTTAAATAATGAACAGAGCACCAAGTTCTACCCCACTAGTGAAGCAGACAGCTGCAATCTTAGTCCCTGTCCTCACAACTAGTACACTAACCCAGTAAGCAGTCAGGGCTGTCCAAACAAGATAATTAATAAAATTACTATCTCCATATAATATATATGGAAGTTTGGAGATTCATTTTTAAAATTTTATGAGATCTTTAACCTGTAAAATACTATATGTATCTCAGAAATTATTTAATGTAGGAGGCTATGGTTTGGTTTGAAATTTAGGAAACACAGATTTATAAAGCAATTTCATATTCTGAGATAAAGGGTCCTTGAGAGAAGTTTTTGGCAATTTCATGTCCAGCACATCTGCCTCTACTGTAGATCCATCTAGCATGTGGTGTCTAATCAGTCAGAGGCAGGTACTAGAATACAGCTGATTAGAGAAAGCTTCAACATCATAGTTGGAGCAACAGAAAGAAACACAAAGCCAGTCAGTCAGTCAGTCCATTGCATGTTGGTTCTTATGCTGTATGATATCATTTAACCATATGCTGGTCGCACTCTAATCTTGACAAGATTGATCATGTAGTATTTATTAGATGCAATGACCTTTTAACTAAGTTCATTGTTTTGTGCAACTGTATTTCATTATTTTTTTTTAACAGGATTCACTTCTATCCTTTTTATTTTAGTTCTCACTGGTAGTACAGCTGTTTTGACAGTTTATTTTTAATTTTAGTACTATAATTATACTAACCTAAACAAAATAAACCAAGAGTTAATATTCCACTATTGAAATCTTGACAGAAAATGCAGAAGATTTGTTTAAATATTTACTGAAAGGAAAATACACAACTATAATTGGTAAGAAATTACCTTGTGATTGACATTCCTGCTGACATGTGGCTATCCTGGTACACTGTTGCCATATTTACTCTCTGTTCATCTGAAGTGCCACATGTTCCACTGCTTCCTCTAAAATGCCTTCTTTCCATGCATTTTCTATCAAACTTCTTGTTTAATGAACTATTTTTCCCCATTTCTCACTAGGTACCTCATTTATTCCTTTCAACATTGGGTCCTGTACTTCACTAAACCTAAAGTTTTATTATTTTGGCTAACCTAACCTCAACTCATTAATCATGGCTGCAAGACATTTTCAAATCACAGTGTCATATGTGGTAGTTCTAAGAGAGAACAAGAGCTATGTATGTCTGTGATACATAAAAGGTAGTAGCGATTATAAATGTAAATCCTTATGAAATCACTGTGTATAACACAACCAAATTTTTCACAGACTAAAAATCAAACAACCAGTCATGTATGAGAATGTGTGCGTAAATTTCCACTGAACCCATAGGTATTGCAATGCTGATGCATAATCTCTCTGATGGTTATGCATTCTTACATTGTGATTGGTCAGCAACCTAACAAACCCCTGCCAGCAGATAACACACCCCACAAGTGTCAATCACAAGGTAATTTTTTACCAACCAGAATAAATTAAAACATAGCACATAACATTTTATTAATAACATTTCTTTTCTGATTGCTTTCTGTTTTATTTCTCCAAGCCCAAGCCCAAATCTCAAAACACTCATGGCATATTATTCTTCCATGTTCCAAACAAAAATATCTTTTTACACTTCTTGCTACTATGTCTTGTCATTCTGGAGATCCTTTTTGGCTTAGCAAGCTGGCATGTGTCACAATGTTTCTTCTCAAAAGAGTTAAGTAGGGTTCCCCTGCTGGTTCTTCTTGTGCCTCTTGAGATTCAACTCAGCATTTTTGGAGCTTCAACTGTAGCTCTCTATGCAGTCCTATTTATAAGTACTCCACATTAAAATCGCTTCAGATAAAATAAAAATATAGAAAATCAAAGTAATACACTGTCCTGATATCTGGTTCCCTAGATCAGAACATATATTGCAAATTTTTATATTTAGTGAACTTTTTCAAAAAAAAAATTATACATTCATTACTGTACAGAACTACAACAATTCTTCCAATTTAGTTGTTAATGTGTTACATTTTTGTCCAACATCTCTTCTATTTTAGCCTTCTTTATCAAATGATAAGTCATCAGTATACGCAATAGTTCCCTTTACATAGTTCTCCAATTATAAATCATCTAAAAAGTTTCCAATACAATTTTCCAAATGTCCAGTTCTAGGATCGAAACCTGGAGGCATCCCTTTGATATTTGTTAATAAACCACATGTTTAATTCCTCTAACTTTAACATTTCTAGTTTTGCAATGTTCATTTAAAATTTCATAACGACATCTCTTCAGATACTAGTTGTTCAGATAAAGTTCTAAGAAGCAATTTTCTTTTGTTCGGCTCTAGTCATTTTCCAATTGCTACTATTTAAGTACTTATGCGAGATATAATTAGCATAGAAAAGAAAACAACCAGAGGGTCAATGTTTAGTGTTTCTGGCCATGTTATAGCCCACACACATCTTATCCAAAGCATGCACTCCACTCTTTGTCTTGTTGCAAAATGTTAGCATCATAGGTTTAGTGCTTTGACCAATGTGATCATCAATTCAGTTGGTTTTATGAGTACATACATTACTTTTATTTCTTCTCAAATCAGTAATCAGCCAATATCTGTAAACCAACTGTCAGTGATTAAGCTTTGCCAATTGCTTATGGGAAGCTGGCCCCTGCCTATCTTAGAAGTGTTAAATTTGATAACTTTGCAATATTTTAGTCACAACTTTCTTAAAAATTACTAAAACATCCTTGTTAAAATACTCAGATTTAGGTGGCAATATCTGGTAAAAGTTTGGTGTCTCTATCTTTGATAGCTTCTGAGAAAAGGTGCATTGAATTAGGAAAAATGAAATGCAAAACTTAGTTGAAAGAAAATGTTACCTTTTTAGTGCATTCCTGGTCCATATGATTGATAATCTGAATTCTCTTGCATCTCAACAGAAGTTTTCCTCTTCACACTTTTCCTCTTTTGTCTTGCACAGCCCTTTCACCACCACAAAATCTCTCCTTATCAGTACATTGCATAGCCAACATTGTTTCTCCCAGGTTCAATAACATTTTTCAATGTTTTGCATTTCATTGTATTCCCATTATTATATGTACCTATAGCATCATACCTGCCTAAATGAGGATAACTAATACCCACAAAAACATTTTTGGAGACACAAGTCCAAATCACATTGTTGACACATTCGTTAGCATCATACATTTTTGTAGGAGAGCAGCATCTGACAGGTCTCTGAATATTGGTTTCACAGTTTCCATTACAGCAACTGGAAATATCATGATAATGGTGATAAATCTGATCCGTCCCTTTGTAACAATTGTACTTGCACCATGTGTCAGGAATGGATAGGCAGAGGCCATGTGATGGAGCTTCATCAGTGGAGATGAAATGGAAATAAATAGCCTGCACAGCTCTTCTCCTTGCTTCTGTGCTACGGCTAAACCATAATATCTTTGAAACCTGTTTAGAGCTTCATCTGTCAGATGTCCTCTACCATCAATTGGTTTGTTATCTGACAATAACCTGCGACCACATGAAGATTTCAGGCTCTATTCTGGAATCCATCCTCTTCTGAATGTGGCCCACACATTCTAATTTATTTATTGTGATACAGGTCCATAGGCTTGAGACTTGTCTAATTTGAAGGCTTATGAGTCTCTGTCACTCAGATAATTAAGATAGCGAACAATGTAATAATTCAGAGAAAGGCAAAATATTTTCTTAGCTCCTTCTACTTCCATTCCACCACTGCTACCTGAATATTTGCCTCACATTTAGGTGTATGGTGTGTTTTGTCTTGACATCTACAATGTTTGGAGAGAATTGTAACATCAATCATTTTAGCAGTGTCTCCATTAGTTGCTATAACTACACTATTCAGAGATGTATCCCCAAGTTTTTGCCAAGATCTGTCCACTGCAACAGTGATGTCATGACTACTAGTTTCAGCCACATTATTTACAGCTTCCTCATTGACTTTAGAGTGACTTCTTCCACACTAGATCCTAGGCAAAAATTATATTTTAAAAATTTGTTTGGAGGTTTAGAGAGATTCATTGCTCTGCAAAACATGTCTAGCTACTAACCCTTTGCAATTGGCTCTACACCAATCTTATGTTTGTCATGTAAGCCTAATTTATTATTACTTTTGTCACCATCACTATTTAGTTGTAATTTATTACTGTTAAAAAAATAGGCACTGTAATTGCAAAGTTGATACTCAAGTTTGAACTCTGTGGCTAGGCCATAATGATTATTTCTATATGTTGGTTACACCACTTGGCATTACTTCAATATGTGATCTGGATTTGGTACTTCAGTTATTCTGCCATTAGATCTGCTTTGTAGTTACTTACTGGTCTGTTACAAATGTTAAGGTTCCTAAGCCATAAAACATAGCCAAGGGATGTGTTTTTATATGTAAGTAGAGAAGAAGGGCAGTTGTAGCTATAAGGAAATCATCCACATCAGTGTCACTGTGTTCTTTATATTCGCTTTCCAATTGCCCTTTGCCATCATCATAATCTGGAAGTAATGAAGGGCTAATTCTAAGTCATTTGGATTGCTTAGATCATACATTTTGTGCTTCCAGACATTGTAAAATGAAAGGACAAATTCAGTCATGTGGACTCAAATGGATGTCAATGTTGAATTCCTTACAACATGTGTAACATCAATAATGATAGATAAAGACAACCAATACAATCTCAGGTAGGAAGGTAGGAAATTGGTAGTCTTTCAAATTCAAATGCCAAAAAGCAGTGTGGGGATGCACCACAACTGATGGAGAGCTGCTCTTCCTGACTTGAGTTTGTTTTTAAAGTTTTGCTATTTAGCTATATGTGGATGTTTTACTGAAAAGGATTTTTTCCTTTTCTTTTCTTAATAAATGGCCCATTTTCTAAGAAAGCTTTTATGCTATAACTTTCAAATTGTTTACTTAATCATGACGTTTTGCTGTTACATCTCACATTATTGAAATAAAAATATTAATATGACCAAAAGTGTAACATTATTTAATGTTCATTCAGACTGAAATTTAAAACTTAGTGGGTCAATTGGGTTTAAAATTGTGGAACAGTTGCGGAAGAGTTCCTGCTTAAACTGTACTCATTTAATTAAATTTGCTTCATCACTATTATAAACCTAAACTTAGAAAATACTTTGATATTCCACCTAATATAGGAATCTGCTTCAAAAGTGATTCCAAACAGAAATAGTTGTAAATATAGTTCTGAAACTGAGCAACAGATCATTCACAGTAACTTTATATCCTACTTCTGTAGTGTTTGCTAAACTCTTTCATGTATGCTGGCTTTAAAAATTTCTTATTTTAAAAGCAACAGAATTTATATAAGTTTTCAAAAAACTAACACATCAATTTTTGCACAAAGTAAACACCATTTCAGATTTGAGGATAGAATATGAAAGTAATTAAATTGCAGAAGCTAGCAATATAAAATTCCTGAGTCTTATTATAGATCATGATAGGAATTGGAAACACAATTTTGATCATATCTTGCCCAAATTGAGCTCTGCATGTTTTGCAATACATCATTAATTCAGCTTATAAATGAGAGCATTCTAAAAACAGCCACAATCAGCTCACAACTTTTGTTTATGAGAACTATTAAATATACACCAGTACTGGAATATGAAAAAAAATTTAAGAGTATGTGTTTCAGAGAGTACCCTATGCTGCCTTTCTACCCTTTTCCAATGTTTTTGCTGAATAAAACCAATTTTTTGAAAACCCTTTTATTTCTGTTTGATCTACCTTATATACCACAGGGATGGCATTGATCCAGAGGAGAATATATGTCTACAAACAGTGTATTCATAATGTGGGCTAAAGTCACCCCAAGTCTGGGCGAGATTATACCACAATTTTTAAAATTATTTCAAAATACATGTGGTATATAATGTGTTGATATGAGGTCATTCCTGCAGCATTTAATAACATATATCTAAGTTTTTATAAGGTTTCCTCAGATCATAGTATCATTTGCAACTAAAGAAACACAACAACAACAATAACAAAAAGTGAACCAATCACAACCCAGTTGATGGTACACTTTTTTAAGTTGCCTTAAAAGCAAATTCACTACAGAGTCATTGAAGTACTGGACAGGGGCAGATTTAAGGGGGGTTGGGGCGGGGGCATAGGGATTATCGATCGGATGTATGCAAAGAAAAAATGTATATGTATGTTCATGTGTGTCTAGTTTTTTAGTTCATTATACACACTATAGGTTCAAGCTGACCTATCCCATCTATTCCACATCCTTGATGGTGTTGGATGACCCTAGGAATGCAGAAGTGGTGTAAGGAGTGAAACACATTGGCATTATTTGGTAAAGTGGCAGTGAGAATATGTTTTCCAGTACCAAACAGAGTGACTTTTTTCCATATCCTGTTGTGAAGGATGTACCGGTTTGCTTCCGCTTGTTAAGAAAGTTTTCAGTCCTGCATTTGACCTACTGCTTATCATAGCTTAGCTGTAAGTTCAAACAAAAATGGCAAAAAACAATGTTGTAACACCATTTCATGTTCAACTGTCAGGTCTCCACCCCAAAAGTGTGAACTGGCCCCAAACAGTAACTCATAATTCTACATGAATAAGGAAAAACTGGGTAGGTTCCACTTTTGGTCGAAAATGAGCTTTTGGCACCAATGGATAACCCAAGTCAATTTCTAGATCTGATAAAATTGGATAAGTCATAAAAACAATGCTGCCAGCTATGACCATAAAACATAATGAAATAAATCATGTCATGGTTCTGAGTAAGTGGACGTACATCCCTTCATTGCAACTTACTTCATGAAAGTAAAAGCAAGTAACTGCAAAAACATTGTTTTATGCCGTAGGGACTTTTAGCTTACAGTCAGGAAAAAGCAAGCAAGTCTACTTACTCTATTTTGTTACCATATGAAGCACTGGTTGGGCTTGTAGTTTGCAGTCAGGAAAACATGAATAAGTTGACTTCCTCTGTTTTGTTAACTATATGAAGCATTGACTTATTTCATTGCAGCAAATTTCTGGGTCAACATAATGCACAACAAATAGTACTGCAATAATGGTGAGATATTTTTTGAGTGGAGTGACACCTTGATAACATTAGTAAATGAAAATATAGTTGTAACCTGATAAAATCATATCAAATAATAGCACATGAAGACATGAACAGTTTGACACAATATAAGCAACTTTTCCCCATATTCAATGAATTGAGGCAGTACTAAAAGAAACACTGTGCAGTCATCGCAATAGACGACGATGTGCAATGTGACAAAGTTTCTCGTAGGTGCCATTCTCAGAATACAAGTGCTGCTAGAAGCAAGAATAAACACTTATTCCTGGGCTTGCCTACAGTGTTAATAATCACAACCGTAGTATAGCAGTTCATTCACAACAGTGCAGGCAACCAACACATTTCACAATGACTGATTGTGTTAGGCTTCTGTTTAAATTAGCAATACAAGCTAGTAAAAACAAAGATTGCAATCCCCAACCTGCTAGGCAGAACAAACCTGATTACTAGCAAGTGTATTTGTATAAAACAATTCATGTGAACGTACCAGCTCACATAAAATTGATTACATTTTATTATCATTGCTGTGGTGGGCAAAATAAAAACAGCATTGTGGCTTTCATAAAAAGAGTACTCACATTCAAGAACTTCACAAGTTCCTGGTTAGCGCGCGCACACACACACACACACACACCCACACATGGAATGTAATGTTGACTTGAAAGAAATAGACACCATTGAAAAGAGAAACTAACGTGAGTAATGCTTCAGTTTCAAAATTTCATGTCAGGGCTCACAATATAAAATAAGTTTTAAAAATAAATATATTTTAACATAAAATTCTAAAATAAAATTGTTCATTAATAGTGAAACTTTCAAAATGATTATTTATATAATGTAAATCCTACACAAAATGAAATTTATAAATAACAAAAATGTGTAAGTTTATCATCATACAAGATGATCTGAAAAAGGCAGGTAACTCATCATTTTGGATTAATTTTGGCTAGAATTTTGGAAGATTTTAAATTCATAATTATAACATTTAAAAGATGGCTTTATGTGGTTTAAAAATATAAAAGCTGTATAACCTGATTTTCAATTACTTGAGTTTAGCTACAATAAATATCATTTGTTTGCCTACCCTGTAAAATTGTCTTTTGATGACTTCTCTGGTTTTACCTACACCATGTAGTATTAGAGCCATAAATTTGTCAAGCTATCCCATCTCTAAAATCAAAGAGGCTGATGGGGAAACCTAGGATGTGCCTTAAGCTTTCAGTTCCTTTCCTTCTTTGCCATTGCCACTGTTTTCTTTGTACCATTGTTGCAGCTTGGGTTTCAGTTTGCCAATTAGTGGCAGTGGTGATTGTTAAAAAATAGTTAAAAACCAACTGGAATTAACACTGTGAAGCACTGTAATAATTTATAAAGTAATACAGATTCAACCGACCAGCACTCTCTGGCTTCACATACCTAAAACTCTTCCCGATGCGTTTCACCTTCGGTTGATCTGTCGACACACTGATGATGCCTTCAACCAAAGGTGAAATGCGTCAGGAAGAGTTTTAGGTATAAGAAGCCATAGAGTGCTTGGTTGACTCAATCTGTATTATTTTATAAATTAAGATTGGTGATTGGTGATTCTTTACTTTTTAATGAAAATGATATCATGTTGTGTAACCAATGGACTCCTTCTGATATATACAATATTTCTGAGACACCACAATGTATCGAATGAGTCAAAAACCTCCAAATCAGCTGCGCAGTGTTTTCCACCGGGTGTGTGTACACATGAATCTGCACTGCTGCTGTGATCATGGTCATGCTTCTGATGCAGTTTTGCTTCGTTCTGAAGTGCAGTACTGAATTGACAGTGATATGGTGGGGTTCAGTTACTCTGAGCGATTTATTATTTTGTCCTGTACTTAGTCACAAAGTGTATTATGGCTCAGTATATGTTTTCTACTGCACAGCATGTATTTATTTATGATTCCTATGTTTTAACTCAGTCAGCTTGTGAAGTGAAAGTATGATTTGCAGAGAGATTTCCAGGTGTAAAAGTTCCAGGCCATACATCGATCCATGAACTTGACAATAAATTTCAGGCCACAGGAGGTATTCAGGCTAAGAAATCTTAGAAGACAGTGTATGGTTCTTACCAAACAAATATTAGACGACATCGGAGATTTAACCCCCAAAATCGCTTAGGCATCTTTCACAACAGGTAGGTATCTTTTGTGGCTATGTGGGAAAAGCTACTAAATTGCTGAAGTTAAAACCATATAAAATAACTGGTACATGCTTTTCAACCAGGTGATACTATAATTCAGTGCATGTTTTGTGAAAGGACTCTCAATAGTGTATACAATGGCGAAATAGACCCACATTTAATATTTGTCACAGACGAAGCTGGGTTCCACCTTCATAGATATGTGTATACACAAAATAATCATCATTGGGCTCTGAGAAATCTAATACTGTTCATGAAGTACCACTACATGACGAAAAAATTGCTGTATGTTATGCCATTAGCGGAGAAAGAGTTATAGGGCCAATTCAGTTGATGCCCATTAATACGTGGCAATTTTACCCCCTTTGTTTAGAGAATTAACAGACAGGGAGCATGATTTTGCCTTTTTTCAACAAGACTCTGCAACAGCTCATATGGCCAATCTTTCGATGAGTACATTTGAAAGTGTGCTTCAGGACAGAATTATTAGTAGAGATTTGTGGGCCCTCTCAGTCCTCCAACATAACCCCCTACAATTTCTATCTCTGGGGTAACTTAAAGCAAAGTGCACAAGACAAACCAACACACCCTGGAAGAATTAAAGCAAAATATCCAGCCTGAAATTGCCAGCATTTCTCAAGATGAACTATGGTGAGTGATGGATAGTTTTCTATAGAGGTGTCAAAAATGAATGTACAATGACGGTGGCCAGTTTCAACATCTCCTTTCATAAATGAAGTAAGTAAAGCCTTTAGAAGTAGTATTAGAACTGTTGTATGGTTTCATCTGTGCCTTTCTATGATAGCAGCAGATGGCAATGAGCCGAGGATGCAGACAGGCAAAATGCCATACTGCCAGTTCATACTTTTTTGACTCGCTCATTAGTAATCATAAGCAAACATCTCAAATGAAGTGGGTAAATGACTTTCCTACAGTGACAAAGACAATGGTGTATATTGTCACTTCTGTGCATCTTGTTCAGACCAAGAGAAGTGAGAAATGAAACCAAATGCTAGGTGCTTTCAATACAAAGGCTTCTACACACTATAAAATTACAGTTGCATAATTTAAGGATCATGCAAACCAGTTGTTGTAGTTGATGTACATCCATGTTTTTGAATATTTTAATTTTTAAACATCATACACCAAAATGCATAATAATGACGATTATAACATATAATTATTAATTAAATAATAACAATAACATATTAACATAATAATATATTACTATCATCATTGCTGTTGTTTTTCTAGGTTAAATAAGTTATTCATGGGTTACAATTTGTGTTGTACGATATCATGAGTTTCCTTGCCTCCTCCCCCCTAGTAGTTCTGGATTCACCACCGGTACTAGAGGAATGTTTAATAAAACACTCATTATTTACAAACATTGGGTATTTAAATACCTGTACTCTCTGTGCCATGTACATCATGGCAAGCCTGATAGTGCAGAAGTAGTCTGGACTCATCTGTACACGAATCCACCCTTGATACTGGACTTCCACATTCTCCAGATCCTTTGTTGTATGTGAATGTTAATGGTGCTCCCTTAAATGGGCAGGTTACTGTTGCCACACCTGGGTCTGTTCGAAACATGGAAAAGAGGCTTGCATCACCCGTTATTTGACCACACATCTGGTCAATGCTCTCTCTTGAGTCACAAAATGCTGAAATAGAGAGAAAAACCTAGGTTATATACTTTACTCAAAAAACTTGAAACTTCTGAAGCATCCTAAAGTTGCAAGCATCTGCTAGCACCTGAGAGATGCGCTTAAATTTTACAACTGCATTGAACACTCTGAGATTTGCATTTACCATGCACTGTAGGAGCATGCTTTCATAGGTTGCTACCTACATCGTTAAATGCTGATGTAAATAAGTAAAAGCTGAATTTGATAAAGTCTGGCTCAAAAACCCAGGCACAATGATATAGGTTCAAATTCTCGCCAGATTCTTTTGGTTGTTTTTTCTTTCCTTTCCATTATTAACAATAAAAAGCTACTTTTAAATCTTTCAAAAACAGCAGTAACTGCACTTGGGGATAATAAAAATAAACACAAGAATATTATTGACCTTGAAATACATAAAACAAAGTAAAACAAGTTGAGCATACAAAATGTGTAGGCACATGGCTAGAATAGCAACTAGATTGGGAATCCATATATCAAGATTAAACAAATCTAAATTTCATTAAGGGTAGCAAAGAAAGAATTAATATGAACGCTATAAAAATTTTATTTTTGCATATAGAGAAAGTTTTGGTATAATGTTTTGGGGAAATGGTAAACATAGTCACTATGTTTTTAAGACACAGAAAGAAACAATTAGAAGCACTGCAAATTTGGTAGGCCATTTTTAAACTTTGTCTAGTATGTATTTATACATCACATTATGTTATATGAAACCAAATATTGATAATTTTTTGCCAAATGAAGATATTTATTTCTACAATATGAGGAATAAAACAACCCTAAGAGTGACTAAACACAAGCAACCTTATTTGCTAAAGGGACAAAATACTGTGGGACTATATTATTCAATAAACTGCCAAAAAATTTAAAAGAATAGCCTTGCTGCTTCAATAGAGGTTTGATGAACTACCTCTAAACTGAGAGAGGCTTATAGCATGGACTAATTTCTAGATTCAGTTTAATAGTTATTTAAATTGATTATTAATGTACGAGTAATTAAATTGGTAGTTAATTCTGTGATAAGGTAATATGATGAAACCATATAAATTGTTATAATATTTGGTGAATAAATGAATCCATCCATCTGTCCATCTGTTCCATCCATTAACTTAATTTGCTTATTCATTTACTTTACATTACACCCTACAATTAATCTCAAGCATTGAAAGCACAATGAACTAACCAATACATTCTTTATAAATTTTTACCAAACCAGCACATTCTTCTTCTTCTTCTTCTTCTTCTTCTTCTTCTTCTTCTTCTTTCAGAGTCAATAGTTCCATTTTTTTTAATAAATATCACCTTTCAATCATATAGATAGTCTTTATGGATGTTCTCCAGTAATTCCAGAGCAAGTATTTTTTCAAAAATTAGAAAAGTATTAGTGATTTCGTCTATAAATTTTTAACTGCCAAGCAGTGTGTTTCCCTTTTTAAGCAAATTGTGACAGCTTTCATTCCAAATTCTCAGCAACTCCAGCTGCAGCTAATACAACTTCCATTGTTCACCTTATAGTGTATGTGCAAACAAAATACATTTTCCTTTACTCCAATATGTAGCTATGTCTCATCATAATTCCAAATACAGAAGATATGTATTATAATAATAGGCTAAATAAGGATGAAATTACATTTTAACCATCTCTGTCAGCAGCACTATGAGTTACATAATCTGATACATGGTATGATATGTTGCAACAAAATCATTCCCTACCATTCAAACATGAATATAAACATTATTTGGATAAACATTAAGGGCATTAAAACAATACAACATTTAAATGCAAGTCCTCTGAAGTTTACGGGACATTTATTAAAAAATTTAATCATGTGCTCAACTCAAATCACACAAATCAATCAATTTTGATTAGCTGTGTATCTTGGTCCGAAAATCCATTAAAAAAGGGGTTGTATTTCATGGTATTTGTTTTTTTTTAGACATATCTATGAAAATATTGTCTATAGCTATTTAGGAATTATTTTGAATTCTAGTTGCAAAATTGACTATAAGCATAAGATTAAATGCTTTTAATAGTGAACAGCTTTGTTGCTTTTGATTGCTGTCTATCCAAAAGTCTTTGTTTAAGCTGCCACACAAAATAAACTGAATCTTTTGTTTAAAGAGCAGTTTTAGAATAACATCTAGATTAGGTAGAAAGTTTTCTAGATTCCCTGTGGGAGCTCTAAATATGGCTATAATAATTATTTTGTTTGTTGTATTTATGTAAACAGCATAACATTAAAAGTTTGTTCCAGACAGCACTCAAGATCTGTTACATTGTGGTTTATATTATACTCTACAAAGATACTCACACCTCCTAGAGAGTTTTTGTTTACAGTATCAAGTTCCTGTTTTCAACCATCCATTGAAAAATACCTGTTTTGTCATACACAGGATATCTGGGCCTAGCGTTTCAGATATGAAACTGATTAGTAATTAATTTAGTTTATGTCTTAAATATTGAATGTTTTGGTGAAATACTGTTAGTGTGTTATCTCTCTTTGATGACTTGGAACAAAATTTATCTGGTTGTTGCTTTATTTCAAAAATATTTATTGTTCCTTCTTTCTAATTTACTCTAAATGGGTGTGACATTGCTCATAACAAGAGCAGGAATGTTACAGGGACCATTCATGGATAGTCTAGCAGAACGTGACAAATATCTCCATTAACAAATTACAAGCAACTTAATGGAAACAGGGTAACAGCAGCATTAAATCAACATAATCTGATAAATGTCCTGAATAATAACAGAAAATCATCTAATTACAGTCCACTGCTATGCATTAACTGGCTTTATCCGTATGATTGTCACCACAATGGATTCGATATAATCCGTTATTCAAATCTTACAGTGGTAAAACAAGTAAATAAAAACCTAGGTAATCTAGAGTTAATGTTAGTAATTAGTATATATTTTCAATGAAATCAGTTAACATGTTTCTCCTCGAAGCTTAAAATTGCTTTTATCTGGGGTTCCATTGCAGTGCAAAGGAAAACAAAGCTGTTGTTAAGTTAAATTTCTGCTGATTTAACCAAACATCAATATACATTACAGCATTCGTTTGAGCAGCAATTCTTCCATCCTTGTTGTTAATCGTGAGGTCTAAAAATTATTAGTTACACACTAAACAATAAATGCAAAATGTTCTGTAATCCTTATTCCAAGTTTATTTCGGAAGCATGCACAATAAACTGTTGGAATGAAGCAAATTTCCATTTGTTGGATGAATCTGAATTTACAGGAACTGCATTTGCACATCACCAAAAGAATAAGGCGGATGGCAACTAAGCAAATGCAAAACTGAAGTAGAATTTAAAAATTCAACAAAAGCAGCTTATTTGTATTTCCGAAACTGTTATTTCTGCTAACAAATTTTATAAGCATATAAATTGTGTATTTCAACGGGATCTGCATTTTACCTTTCCCAAATATCTGTTTACATATATCTTACGGTTTACAAAGTACACAAAGTTCACCAGAATAAACATGACTTCACAGGTAGATTCCACAGGATAAAGCTTTAGGATGGTTGCAGCACACACAAACCAAACTGTCTTACGAAGTATTTTAAGTGACTTATATTGGCGATCCATATTTGAAAGTGTTGAAAACATTAAGATGTTCAGACATGAAAGTCACCAGAGTGCCGAAGTTTTGACTACTACTTTTAGCTTCAAAGATCCCTCGGCTACGCTTTGCGGCTTAGGGCCCTTCATCTTGGTCTATGCTTTCAGGCTAAGGGCCCTAAATGTTTACAACAGACCAGTAACTGCAAAGAGGTTCTAATATTAGAATAACAAAAATACCCATGTATTGAAGTAATAACAAGTGGTACAACCATCATATAATAATAATAATAAATGGCAACTCTTTTTTGAAAACTTGTTTTGATGAAATCTAACTTTTGAATTTTTTTAATTCAATACAAATGGATGCGACCTAACAAATGTGATATAATCTATATAACTTAATATCATAATTATGGTCATTGAAATAATGCAAAATGGCATTACTGACCTGTTTTAGGTTATGTGTACACATCTACAATTCATCCAAGTGGCAATTTCAAGACAATTTCCTTTATAGAGAAAACATTATACTAATGTCTAAGAACGACATCATGTTATCGCCCATGCGTGAAGGAAAACGCAAAACATATTTGAAGTAGTGAAAACCACTAGGGACCCTTAGGCTTTAGCCTTGCAAATTTTCGGCCGCATACTGCTTCATTTCTCTACCTCTATAAGTATGTATTACTCGGCTACGCTTTGAGGCTTCTAGCCCTCAGCATTGGGCTTAGCTTTACAGCTCAGGGCTCTCAAAACGTATAGATGGTTATATTGTTGGTCTAAGTTTGCAGCTCCGTGGTAGAGAATGGCGATGGCAGTTAATAAGCGCCATCTATTTGGGATACCGGCAAGTTTAAAGCGGCTCCGAGCCATGAGTATCGAAGATTGTCCTGATAATATGCAAGTAGAATAGCGGGAATGCAGGCCATCCCGGCACATCACGTCCCATTGATTGCATGCGTTTACGTCAGTCTCCTGTCAGTTCTCTCGAAGGTTTTCGAGAGGCTAATACTAGCCCGCTTGTCCCCTCTCTTGGGCGACATTCATGCCATCCCAGATCACCAATTTGGTTTTCGCCCTGGGCATTCTACACCCCAGCAACTACTGAGAGTGGTGGAGGCCGCTGCCCTGGGCTTCCAGGACAGAGCCTACACTGCGGCAGTGTCGCTGGACGTGGAGAAAGCCTTCCCTACGACCTGGCACGCGGGTCTGCTCCTCAAATTCATCCGACTGGAGCTCCCGACACACATCATACACCTACTACACTCATATCTCAAACACAGCTTTTTTGTAGTTTCAGTTGCGGGACACAAATCAACACCTAGGCCAGTAAGAGGCGGAGTCCCCGAAGGCTCTGTACTTTCCCCTACGCTCTTTAGCGTCTACATGGCCGACCTACCAACAGTGCAGCAAGTCAACATAGCTCAGTATGCTGATGACGTGCTGTTATACTGTACAAATAAACACCCACGCAGAGCCTTCAACCCTATCCAGAGACACCTCTGCCTCATCCAAGAGTGGTGCGAGCGTTGGCGATTGTCCATAAATCCGGAGAAAAGCCACGCTATTCTTTTCACCAAGCGCCGCTTTCCCGCAAACTTCCCCACATTCACGTACCTCAGACGAAGGATACAATGGACCAACACCATCACCTACTTGGGGGTGAAGCTCGACAAGGGCGTCACTTTTAGGGAGCATGTCCGGGGGCTGTGGTGCCGGGGCAATGGGGCTGCGGCCTCACTGTACCCGATGCTGAGGTCCTCGATGACCGTTCCCCTTAAGTTGCGCCTTTTGAGGGCTCTTATTATCCCCTTATTAATCTACGCCTGCGAGATCTGGGGCATGGCGGCAGACTCCAGTCTGCTGTTGCTTCAGCGGGTACAGAATAGGTGTCTCCGGGCTATCTATTCTGTGCCTCGAGGCTTTCCAACGAGACTCCTGCACGAAGCCTCTGGTCTACCATACCTGGAGGACGAGATTAGGCGTCGGGCAACAAAATTCAACGAAGGGTTACCATTCCATCGGAGCGCCCTCGTTAGGTCTCTTGGGGATTACGATCCCACAAACCGCCACTTCAGGCGATACCGGCTTCCCCGCATGGCTTGCGGGCATCCCCGGTAACGAAGGAGCACCACCAACAGCTGCTACGGCTAAGCTCCTTATTATCCTTCAAGAGTTGCTTGGATTCAAAATTTAACCTCAAGAAACATTTTGATAAAAACACACCAGCGGTGCACAAGGGCCGTTGCACCATCAAGGCAACCGTCGAGGAGCAATATTCGCCTCCTCCTGTCACTCCACAACCCCAATACACACCCGCCATCCTACAAAACCCACAATCCCGTCAGAACGTGGTTAAGTTCTCTCTGAGAACAGGGACACGTCTAACACACCTCGGGCTGCCCTCAGCCTGCCAATCACACTGGACTGTAGCAATTCAGTGTTTACGCTTACAAACAAGTTGTTGCAGGGGTTTTGTATTCATGAGTAAAAGACCGATTCAAACAAAGAAAGCAAGTATTGCGTTTTAGAGTACCATATATTTTAAGAGGAATTTGAATCGAAACTATAGAACACTTTTCTCATTAGTTTTGTGCTGAGTTATGGAACAACTTTTGTATTGCTAATGCTACTACAAGATGAAACAAAAGGCGGCGTTTTTGTGCCATTATCTGGTCCAGAATAAATCACAGAGGATATTTCTTCTTCGCTATTCGCTTGTAATAAACGCTAGTTTTCATTTTGCCATTGATGTTGCTTATTTACTACTATTCACTTCATACTATTTATATTCAATTAACGTGTGGAGATTTAAATATTGTTTAGGAACAGGTTAATGAATTCAAATGCAGTTGATAATCACTATTTCAGTTAAGTAATTAGATTTATGAAAAACCGAAAATAAGATTATATGATTTCACAGAATACATTATCAGCCAAAACTGATGGACTTGTGTTTTGAATACCTCTGAAGGTTTCACGAAGAACTGCATATGAAATTAATTGATATATTTAGACCTGAATTTCAAATAAGATTCTAGTAATTGAAAAAAAAAAATCTACAGTAAATTTCAAAATGGAACTACTGCTTTGGAACGGCTACGAGTTGAAGTGATGGAAGTAAATCCGCTAAGGGAACCCGTTCGACCCATCACTAAACATCATTGGGAAATTTCCAGTTCTAGTAATTTGCACATATAAAACATTATTATTAATTACTATACCGTAGTTAGAAAACAATTAATCTCAAGCATTGAAAACAAAATGATATGGCCAATACTTTATTTAAAAATTTCAACCAAACCGGCGCCATTCCACTTTCAGAGTCAAATAGATACGTCCCTTTTAACAGATGATATTTAGGGGTGTTCTCCAATTGTTTCTAAGAACAAGTATTTTTTCAAAAATTATATTTTTAACAGATGATATTTAGGGGTGTTCTCCAACTGTTTCTAAGAACAAGTATTTTTTCAAAAATTATACTTGAAAAAATACTTGTTCTTAGAAACAATTGGAGAACACCCCTAAATATCATCTGTTAAAAGGGACGTATCTATTTGACTCTGAAAGTGGAATGGCGCCGGTTTGGTTGAAATTTTTAAATAAAGTATTTAAATATATATATATATATATATATAAATTAGTGATTTTATATATTTTTGTCAATGAATTTATCTGCTCCATTCGTCCGAGATCTAGTAGACTCGTAGTGAGCCTAGGTATAGCTTCTGTGTGCCTACGCTGATAATGGCTTAACCACAGGAATGAGGAGAATAGTTTAGGCTTGATAATTATGCACAACAAATTTGAACTTTATTTCTGTCTTTTAAATGAAACTGCGTGATTCTGTATAAGCAAAAGGTGCTTGACTCATATCTGAAAACCAAAATGGTCCATCACGTGCCATTTTTGTAGGAGACCCACTTCTGATATTTATACAAATTGATTATAGAGAAATGAAACACGAGGCTTGAGTACAGAAAACACATACACTAAAAGAGTTTTTTGACCGTTTCCTCTTGTAGGCATCTGTTGGTGTTTCCCTGACAATACTCAGCTAGCATACTTCCATTCCGTCGTCCACTGAAACGTTTTTCAAACATAGAAATGTCCTGCTGGAACCTTTCCCCATGCTCGTCGCTTATTGCGCCAAGTTTTTGTGGAAAGAATTCCAGATGCGAGTCCAAAAAGTGTAGTTTTAATGACATATTGCAACCTATACCATGAAAGCATTCTACCATGTCACTGACAAGATCTTCATAGTTTTCAGCTTTCTCATTTCTAAGGAAACATGAGCACAACGATTTAAATGTCAACCAGGTTGCTTTTTCTCCCTCTGACGGTTTATTCTCAAACTCTTCGTCATGAATGACTGCTTTAATTTGGGGACCAATGAAAACCCCTTCTTTTACCTTCGCCTCACTTAATTTATTGAATTTGTTCCTGAGATGCAAGAAAGCCACTCCTCTGTCCAGAGCTTTTACAAACATTTTCATTAAACCGAGTTTAATGTGCAGTGGTGGAAAAAAGACACATTGTGGATTCACAAATGGTTTATGTGCTATATATTTGGTGCCAGGAATGAAGCCTTGTCTTGAGCAATATACAATGTCTTTTTTTCTGTGCAAAATAGTCTGCAAAATGGCTTTGTCGTCTTCTAAATGAACTATTTTCACATCCTTATCTAATAGATTCCAACTTTGAAGCCTCGAGCCCAGTAGTTCCGAGTCTGTTTGAGAGTTTCAAGTCCCGTATAAGATCGTTAAGCTCTCTCTGTGTGTGATTTCATGATGTGCACAAGTCATAGATGTAGATGGTTTGTGTCGCTGTGATGTCTTCTTCTGAATCACGGTATATGAACCTGGAGCTGTAAGTATAGGAAGATTGTCACAATGAGGAATAGGTCGAATAGCAGAGGGTAAGTTTGGATACTGAATACAATGTTTAGACTTTGAAGAGAATTCCTTGATATCTGTCAAACATAAGTAACAATCCGTTAAGTGATCTCTCGGCTCGCGCCAAACTATAGGTATTCCAAATTTCATTGTACTACGTTTCCCTTGTGACCAGTTTCTCAGATTCCTGGAACATGAATTGTAGCCCAGTACTTCTCCTGGTCTCCAACTCTACACCCAAAGTGCAGTTCATAAGCCTTTTTTACCAATGGCGACAAACTGCATTGCTGTGTCTTCAATGTAAATTCGCCATACACTTAACAAAATACGTCCGGCTTATTTTTATAGTGACGAGACGTTATAATGCACTGAATGTAATATAATTTTGTCCTTAAAGCACTTAAAACTGATCGTCACTAAAATATTTCTGCCAGCTACACTTCATAGAGGAAACATTTGAAAAGAAACAACATTTTACAGTTAAAATGCTGACATAGCCGAAAGATTAAAGGGCCGCGCCGTGGCCGAGTGGTCAGACCATTCGGCTCTCACCTAGACGTACCGGTTCGATCCCAAGCGACCGTATGTGAGATTTGTGGTGGACAAAGCGGTGCAAGGGCGGGTTTTCTCCGGGTTCTCCGGTTTCCCCCGCCATCTCATTCCACCGGGGCTCCATCTTCATGTATCATCAGTGTCATCGCCTGAGGTGTCAGAGCAGTAAATACTACAAAAAAAAAAAAAAAAAATCAAGCTCGCAGTGAATATTTGATATAGATATCCATTGTTTAATATATGTACATATATACCTGCAGTGCAAATGTTGAATAGAATAAGCAGGTTATTAAAAATTGATTTAAATTAACAAAGACGCAGATTTATCGCAAAAATATGTAAAAAAAAAAAAAAAACTAAAAACTAAATATGCATTTTTGGGAAAATGGTGCGTGATAGGCAAAAACTAATCACAGATTCGTTATAATCAGCCATACTTGTACAAGAAACACATATTTTCATCTAAAGGACATTTTTCATGTTGTACAGTGAATTATATGGTAGGGCACAAGTTTAAGATTGACTAAAATTAAAACTAAATTGAATGTTATTTATGGACGCTGTTTATCAGGTACGGTTCTAAGCGTCCCATTCTATTCTGGGCGCGAAAGGCCGTTAATATTGCTAAGAGGCCTCTTTATCAGACTTGGTTTTCTTTAGGTGCCGTAAATCTACGACACGGTTTCAACGACTTTACTTCCCTTATGAAGAAAGGGATTTTTACGCCTGAAAAAAAAAAATCAGCCAGGTTTGAACCCGCGGCCTTGAGAACCAGAACCGGTAGATCACGGACGACGACAGACTAAAATTAGTGGATACTAAAAGCTATCAGTAGAAATGAAATTCTAATTTGTGTATTAGCACTAACATTTCTGTCTGTAGATGAAGTCCATCCTTCGATCCTTTGCTTGAAAAAATACTTCCATAAATCTTTAAGTCAGAAATTGAAAGCGACATGTTGCGAGAAACTTGAACACGAACCGTCACCTTCACTGTTTACCATACGTCAACAACATTATCAGAGAGGTGATACTGCTGCAATTTAATGCATAGCTCGTCTTAGCAGATGATGCACTCGAGTTGAAGATTCCAGTCTTCAATACTACCTTACACAACTTTAATAGCTTATGTATGTAAATTACAACATTCAAGATGTTTCTTTTCACAAACGATTCTGGCTTTTCTCTCAGAAAATTATGGAAACTGCCCTTAAAGTAAGTAGATCGCGATCGTGATATTTTTTTATGCATTTTCTTTATAATCAATTGTATACTTTACAAACCATCGCCCATCTTTCGTAACGGTGTTTAGGATTTTCCCTCTTAAGGCGAGTTTTAACACTGCCGTTCCTTTGAGCGCTAGCAACTGATAAATGGGCATATTATTCTGCAGTTAATTTCACCAAATTATTCTCCAGCGCATTCGGATTATGTTTCATTAACACGTGAAATGAAATACTTCAAGGTACTGTTTCACCACTTATCTGTTTACTCTTAAGGTGGACATTGTGACTCAGCACTCATTCTCAAAACACTAGCCATAATCACCTCTCGCAAGTAAGGTTCATTCTACTGGAATAATTACTTTTTCACACAAGCCGTGTGTAGGACAGGAGTTGGATAGGTAAGAGTCAGACTGAAAAATTCAATGCCTTAGCTGGGATTTGAACCACGGAGCTATCATGGCAACATGCCGGTATAGCTTTGAACCATAATAGTTGGCTACTCAGAATTATTTGAGATCACCTTGTGGTTTACCGGGAAACATGAGTCAGTTGAGAAATTCAATACTACGCCGGCATGTTGCCATGGTAGCTCAATGGCAGAGCAACCGGCTAGAGATCTGGAGACCCGTGGTTCATTTTACTGGTTATTCACGTCCATAATTTCAATAACTATTGGTTATTTGGCATTTTCCTGTTTTCAAGTGAAGCTTCAAATATATCATGAATTTATTTCGTAGCATACTTACGGTAGTTACACAACACACTACTTGTACGCCTTGAGCGTTGGCGCGCGAGCGTACCTTGTCGTCTGCTTGCTACCAAGTACCAACATTGTACATTTTTACCACGTAAACTTCTTTTTGTATATTTCTTTCGGGAGGTTTATAGCTCAACTTTGTTTTCAAATAAGAAGACATTCAAACTTAAGAAATATTTCTTATTATTTACTCTTACAGGCGAAGAGATCTTTGGCTAAATATTTTTGTCAGGGATTTGACTGAAACTTTAATTTTTGTTTATTGTCGGTTATTTTCTCTTTGCACTTGTCTGTAAATGACCACAGAGGCTTTCGTGTCCTAAGAGAACCTTCCCCCTCGGTCCCTTGAACCCCGCACCAACAAATTAACTGCATCTGAAAGCACTGAATTCTTCTGCGCGTGCGCATAGGATGACCACAAAATCACTAGTGTCCGAAAAATGCGGCTGCTTACTATTGCCGACAGCCATGTTTACCACAACTGTCCAGTGTGCATAGTAGGTTTAAATTTACATAAAATACGTTACATATTATAGCATTTTACCTAAAAATATAATGGAGAAATTACTGTCCGAAATTATTGTAGGGAGGGTACGTGCTCCTGTGCCCCTAAAGGCCGGCCGCCACTGATGCAAATTCCTCCTTTGAATAAACATTAATAAAATGTTTAAATGCAAGTCCTCTGAAGTTTACGAGACATTCATTAACAAACTAGAACGTGTGCTCAATTCAAATCAGATAGAAATCAGTTGACGGAACGTTTATTCAGTTGGCGGACTTTGCAAGTATACCTTGACTAATTAGTTGACCGTTTGGCCAATAGTATGCGCATTGGGTTTACACAGCTTTAAGTGTTCACGAGAGTGTCGCGACAGTAGTCGCATCTTTTTATGAGCTCTAGCGGCCAACGAAGCAATTATCTGTTTTGAGTATTGCGAGTACAGGCAAGTTAATGGAATCACGGTAGCAGCGGCACCAGATCAACATAATTTGTTAATAATGTCTCGAATAATAATAATAATAATAATAATAATAATAGTGCATCTATATAAATTACACTGCTACTCATTAGCTGTCTTTACGAAACTATTTGTCCCCTTGTGATCCTCACCAAAATGGATTCGACGTTCTTCGTTGTTTATATTTTACGCTGGTAAAATAAATAGATAAAACCTAGGTAAGCCGGAGTTTCTACTAGTATCTATTTTCCACGAATAAAGCAGTTAAAGTCACATTTTAACTCGGACCCTATTCGGGTGCAAAGGGAAACTAAACTAATGGAAGACAATCAGACGCCTTTCTCTACCTGTTCGAACACACGTTAATATATAGTCCAGTATTTTTACTTTCTTAGTACCTATATCCAGGTACGTGGTAGACAGAGAAGGTATTGTATTCCACCCAAAAAAATCAATACCAAGGTTTCATCGAAAATATATGTTTTACATGTCCTCTGAATCCTCCCCAAAAAGAATTTATAGAAAAAGGTCCGTGTGTGTGTGTGTGTGTGTGTGTGAGAGAGAGAGAGAGAGAGAGAGAGAGAGAGAGAGACAGACAGACAGACAGACAGACAGAGAAAGCATAACTCAGAAACGAAAAGTCGGTTGAAACAAAATAAGGGTAAAGTCTTACATGATGAGATGCCTTCATAGGAGATTCCTATTAAAATTTAATTCACACAGAAACGAACCAGCTTATCCTTTAGTTCGGTCCGTGAAATCAAAGCTGCATTAGAACGTAATTAGAATGCTTTCAGTTAGGCGAAAGCGTGTCTTTCTCATATAATTATGTTCACCTCATATGCATATTTTTCAGAATGACTACCGTGTTTTACTTTTGAAATTGTAATAATAAATAAACAATTAGACATCTTTACATCCGCTTCTGTGGTGAGCCATTTGAGCAAACTTCTACAAAACAAGGACGAGTTTGTCACTATTTATTGGGATTGAGCACGCCATTTTACTCTCTCTCCCCCTCCCGCCACACGTGGTAGGGAGAACAAAGAGTGTATTACACTGAATAGTTAATATATTTACCTGTACTTGTATTTGCTGCTACGGAGTATCGATTCAGTTAAGGCAGCGTATGCAATTTATTACATGAAATACACAGATATTTAAAACACATAGAAATATTATATACATAATTAAATGCTTAATTGCAAACAAATAAAGGCAACAGTTTAAAACACATTAATAAACAGTAACTCAATACACACTTTATAGTACGCACTCCTAACAAAAACGAATGAAATTACATTGCGTAATAACATGCCAAATAATTCATACCAAAATATAGAAATTTAAATACCGTTATGATACGAATTACTGCAACCTAAATTACAATTATAATAATAGTTTTGTATTGAGAGAACACCGTTACGAGCGTATATTTTTAAATTTCTTTTAGATTTATTATAATAAAATAAGGAATTTAACCTCAAGTTTCAATTTTCTAGTAATTTGGAAACTCCACAATTTCCAAAATAGCATAAACTGTTTTATAGCAAAATAATTGTTGGAGTATCTTGCTGTCCAAGGACATTATAACTTAAACAAAAAGTCAAATAAATACCAAAATGTAAATTTCCGCATCCCGAATTACACGTTTGAGATATTTAAGTGAATAATAAAACTATATATCTTTAGCTTCCATAAATCTTTGTTAAATCTTCTAAACTCTGATTGAATTGTAAAACCCACAACAGATAATCACAACTGCAGATATTAAAATAGAAAGTTTGCTTTAAGGCATTTTTAGCAGAGTTACAAGTTTCTGAAGTATTCACTGTTCGTCGACATTATCTAATATGACTAACAGGAATAACTTTTTATAAATAGCTGTTACATTCAAGGGAGAAAACCAATTCAAAGCCATGCCTATATTTGAAATTTGGCACGCAGTTTCTATACCCGATGAACATTTATCGCGTACAGGACAAGGATAAGGGCAGCAGAAGAAGAATCTACAGATAAGTGAATATAGAGCAATCGATTTTTCGATTATAATTTTAGTTGAAATAAACATTTATATATTCAATAATTGCTTAATATCATTCTCTATGTATTTTTTCACAGTGGTTCGCTGAAACAGTTTCCTTAGGTAGCTTTAACCAAATATTTGGAAAATTTTAAATCTCCACTGTCAAAACTATTCTCATACACTTTAAACCCATTTTAAGATAAGTAAATATTTCATTATAAACTTACTTTCTTTGAACTGCAGAACATTTTGATGTTTCTCGTGGATAACGACACAGCGGTAACAGCTATCGGATCTGCAAAGAATAAAGTGATTTTAGTACATGGTAAAGACACTCTCAGTAGCAAGTTTATTAATACATCCTACTGTAAATGCAGTAATGTGGGGAAGGAACACTTGACATATGAGAAAGTAATTTTAAAAAAATAAATAGCAAATCTTTAATTGATGTTACTCCATAACAAAAAGTGATGCATCAGTAGGTAACAGAGCTGGTAAACTTCTCTTTCGAGACCAGCGTAACAACGCGCGAGCGCTTCATGTTCAAAGTACATTTCCTTACGCGGCTCTTTCAGCTTGTGGTGTGCGCCAAAGAGCATCGCAGTATTCATGACTTCCAGAAGTCTGCCTGTAGCATGTAGTATAGCTTAGCATCGAGGGAAAACTGTCGTAAGAGGCAAATGAAGTGACACGAAGCGTACGCTCTCGTGATATGGGTAACCTTCGTCCACTGACGAATTGGCTACACCCTTCCGAGCATGTTGTTGCGTACGCACGAATGCTCTGACTCAACCAAGTATGATTTGTGCAGCCTGCCTTATGGGTACGGCAAAACTTTTTTTTAAATAAATGCAAATAATCCTACAGCTTATGGTTACACAGATAAATTTAAGGCAGGTCGTTATAATACTACCTACTTTCATTACAAGGCTGAGGGATTATCGATCAGTTTGCTTCAAATTAGCTACACTCAAACCATCAACACATGGAATGTACCTACATGACAGCGACCATCGGTGACTGACGGCAGCCAAAATGCGGTCCCATGATTGGTCTGCTCTGGCCAACATACTGAACACTGATGGAGAGGTTTGTTAAATCATACTGGGGCAGGTTCTATGCTATCCCCACGCTTTTCAGTGTTTTCATGGCAGGTCTTTCTACTCAGCCACCCGATAAAATTCGCCCAGCATGCTGACGTGTTGCTGTACTACACTAATAAACACCACCTCAAAGTATTCAACCAAATACAGCGGCACCTCTGCCTCATTTAAAGTGGTGCCGGGGGTGGCAAATGTTCGTCAATGCAGACAAACGCCAAGCCATTCTACTAACAAAGAGCCACATCTCCGAAGACGGCTCCACACTTAGCTACCAAGGCCAGAGAATCGAATGGAGGAACTCCATCACTTGCCTGGAAGTCAAACTGGACAAACCTTTTGCGAGGGCATCCAAGACATCATTGCTCGGACACAGGGATCAGTAGCCTACTTGTACCCCATGCTGAGGACCGGAATGCCTGTTTGCCTTAAGTTACACAGTTTCCGATCTTTGACAGTCCCCCTCATGTTGTATGCCTGCGACGTCTGGGACATAGCCGCAGACAGCTGGCTGCTCTGGCTGCAATGTGCGCAAAATAGAAGAGTCCTGTCTATCTATTCTGTGGGGTGAGCCTTCTCTGTGAGGTTGCTCCATGAGGCCTCCTCACTGTCATCTGTGAAGGACTAAATTAGACGCCGAGCCACAAAGTTCTACGAAAGCTTAACACATCAGAGCACCCTGGTTAGGTATCTAGCCGTTGAGGAGCAACATGCTACCTCTTAACACATCAGAACATCTCAAATAACAAAAGTTATTCCGTGAAAACCAATCTCGAAATGAAGCCTCATGCAGTTAAACCCTGTTAAAGGTGGACACGCAGCGAAAAACACGCAGGCTGAACCAACCCAACCTCCTTTTACCCTGCTTACTGCCCATAACATATCCTAACATTCCCAAGAGAAAACACAAATAAACTAGAATCGATTACCAAAAATTTACACACACACCAAAGGAGCACGTTTATGTCTTACTTTCTTCACAGCATCTACCTTTGGCGTTAATCATTGCCCGAAGGACTGTTCCAGGTATTCGGTGTCGTTCACTTTGGAAATGGCCCCTTTCTCTATTGAATACCTATATAAGGTCCGTTGCAAAATGATGCATCCACCCTATTTATTATAGAAAGTGCAGGGAAAAGTACAACAGAAAAATTATACACTTCACTGGAATATTTATCTAGACAATTTTTAACATATTGTAATGCATATGAGGTCAAAAAGTGTATATTGTAAAAATTCAACTCTTACCACATCCCCGGTATTGCAACCACCTCACCTTGATAGCCAGGGCAGGAGCCTTTTTTTAGCACACTTGAAAACGCGATTACACCTCTGTGTGCAAGTTTTTGGAACATGGTCACCTCAATATATTCCCAAGTATATAAGAGGCCAGCTCTCAACTCTGTGATATTAGAATACTGTTTGTCATCAGCAAAACATACTGGTTGACATAATATGCACCATGGGTTCTCCATGAGGTTCAGTTCCGGCGAATTTGTAGGCCAAGCATTACATGCACTCTATTGTGTAGAAGCAATTCCCGGGTGGATTTCGCAACATGCATTCTAGCATTTGCCCTGCTGAAAAACCCAACATTGGCCTCCGATCGTTTCCTCAAAAGGTAAAAGACGAACATCCAGCAGATCTTGGTAGTCAGTTGCTTTCATTTCACCAAGCCTAGCCCAAACCATTAATGAACCTCCTCGCTGTTGCAGTTTGGGAAATAGTTGTTCCTCTTTGCGCAAATCTTGCCAACAGCAGGCTGCCCATCTCAGCCCTCTAAATTGACTTTTTTTTTTCTTTCATCGCTGAACACTACTTGTTTCGTTTGAGTTCTCCAGTTATAATCTTTTGCCAAGCTTATCAGTCTTATGCTTTTCAGTAAGCCGAGGTGGCCATGTCTTTTTCTTGTACACGTTCTTCCTTTCTACCATTCGGAATGGCATTGACTTGTGCACGCAAATGTTTGGATCTTCAGCCAATCTTCCCGTGAAGGTCCCGCCTGCGCTTAATTGTTTTATTACGGTTCACTCCAGCCTGGGTGTAAGTCTCCGTGGCCTTGCAGAGGATGTCTTAGTACCATAATTCGTCCCAAGGTGCAAAACATTGTTCATAATGGAAGGAGATCTATGAACCCTCCTTGACATTTTTCTGGATGATAATCCTTCCTTGTTATAAGCGATTATTTGCCCTTTCTCCTTACCTGATAACGCCGGTTTACATTCTGAACACTTCCTTCACTATTATTTACTTCGACTAATGGTGTGTGGCTATGAAAACCACCAACTCGATGTACCTGGGCCCTCTAGGGCAATTATTGGCAGTGGTTTACACGGGTTGGGGAGAGTACGATGCATGGTTGTATCATTTTGCCTAAGACCAATGGTCTCGTGGACGGTAACTGTGCGGCAAAAACGTCAAATGTTTCCGTGGGTTGACATGAATACACGCACGTGAACTATGTTGCATTAAATATATCCATGCAAGCGTATTAGTTACTTAGATTGAGCTACCGCTGAAAACCGGTATGGCTGTATAATTTTCAAAACACCTTAACATAGATATAGGTTACACAAAGAGAGGGACATCTCACGCACTGCGTCCTACACAGATATATTGTGGCTAACACCCTCAAGAAGGAGGGATGAAATGAGGGAACCACATGAGGCTGCAGGTCTGAAGCACACAGGCCCCGGAGAGGCGCGGGGGCCCCTAACATTTCCGGGTTCGAAAATCCGTCTAACTGTAGGAGCTGCCCAGAGAAGACGATCAATGATCAGGCATCCATCTAGTGTCCACGGGAAGTACTCTTTCCTTTGATAATACATACGCTCCAAACGTCTGGCATTGCCATACGCCACGAAACCAGAAGCACATCTGAAAGATGAATATGAAACGTAATGAAGGGGAATTTGTGCAAAGGAGATCGTGGTAGGTGAGTAATCAACTCAGAATTTACACGATGACCCCCAGGAAACCACGAATAACTCTTGAGTCAGAGTGAGCGGTCACCGGGGTTTGAAACCGGGACCTCCCGAATGGTAATTGGTTACTTATAAGATAGAGGAAGTGTTGTTCCACCTCAAAACCGGATACAACGGAAACACATATTTGAGGCTCCTTTAATCCAAAAAACGTGTGTGCGCGCTGAACACCAAACTTGGTATTTAAGTTCGACGTCTTCCAAGGATGTGAAACGTTAAGAAAATTCCCCCAACCCAAACTACCTTTACGTGGAAAAATCTTCCCGTTTTTTACTTTGCCACAAGTGGTTCCAATGACTGATTAAAATATATCCGCATGGCTAATACCATGTATTATCTTGGATTTTCACGAATAGTCTATAAAGTCTTCTTTATTCCAAACGACTTGGTTAGCCTGTAAACCGTAACTAAACCTGTAACCGTACTGTACATATTATGTAGATTTCGTTAAAGTTCATAATTAAGGTCAAATAATTCTTTTCTTTTTAGGGTTCACCATTCCCAAGGTTTTATTTATTTATTTATTTATTTATTTATTTTTATTTATTTATTTATTTTTGTTATTGGTTTGAATTTTCAAAAGCAACAAAAGTCGCGTTTTGTTACTTCCTCTAGCCGGAAGGACAATGTACATAGTGGATAGAGACGCAATTGCATTTCACCCAAAAATTCGATGTCGAGATTTCACCGGAAACATTTTTTAAAGTCCCCCGAGTCCGAAAAAAAAGATATTTAAGAAAAGGTGGGTGTGGGTGTTTGTGTGTGTGTGTGTGTGTGTATGTGTATGTGTTATTTTGGAGTGTTTAACGTCCACTTTTACTATTTGTGGCATCGCAGGCGATTGTGTGTGTGTGTGTGTGTGTGTGTGTGTGTGTGTGTGTGTGTAGACAGCATAGCTCAAAAACGAAAATACCGTTAAATACTAGCTTGGTATTTACCTTTACTGTCTTCCAAGGATGCGACACGAAGACTTTCAAGAAAATATCCCACCCCAACTATCCTTTACATGGAAAAATTTTCGAAAATTGTTGTTTCCTCAAAAACGGCTCTAACGATTATATTAATATTAATCGTGTTGAGTTTTGCATAAGGTTGCATAACGGTTAAACCGCAAGAGATGGACAAAAAAAAAAACTTACTACACACAAATGTAGATTACGTTAAAACACATAATTTATGTCATATGCGTTTTTCTTGTAGAGTTGGCCGTTTTAAAGATGTTATTATTGGTTCAATTTTAAACTAATTAACTTTTCTCAAACGGGACCATGCAAAGCGAGCCGAACTTCATTTGTTTCACATAGCGACTGGCTTTTAGAAGTTTTGACTTTCACTTTAGCCTAATGTATTCCCTTATTTCCCTTCTACTTACAAGGAAGCAAGCAATAAGACAAATTATGCTAACGTTTATCTACATTAGCATGATGTAGATAAAAGAATAATCTTTTGAGGGACAGCTAGAGAAAGTTATGTGAAAGTTATCGGATTTTTAGAACAAGGTCTGTGTGTGTGTGGGGGGGGGGCAGCATGGTTCAAAAACGAAAATTCCGTTAATACCAAACTAGATATTTTAGTTTAGTATCTCCCAGGGATTCGACCCGAACATTTTCAAGAAAAGCTTATTTTCTCAAAAAATTATGCTAACGTTTATCTACATTAGCATGATGTAGATAAAAGAATAATCTTTTGTGGGACAGCTAGAGAAAGTTATGTGAAAGTTATCGGATTTTTAGAACAAGGTCTGTGTGTGTGTGTGTGTGGGGGGGGGCAGCATGGTTCAAAAACGAAAATTCCGTTAACACCAAACTAGATATTTTAGTTTAGTATCTCCCAGGGATTCGACCCGAAGATTTTCAAGAAAAGCTTATTTTCTCAAAAATGGCTCTAACGATTTTGATTAAAATACCGCATATTAAAGATTCACAAATAATATGTATGTTTTGAATTTTATGGGAAAGCCTCTGAAGACCTCTTTATTCTGGTTGAATTTTGCATAACTGATAAACCGTAAGAAATAGACAAAAACTGACCACACAAAAAATTTAGATCTGTTAAAACATATCCTTTATGTCATATACCTATTTTGTAGAACTGACCGTTTCTGAGATATTACTTTTTATTGGTTTCAGCTTTAAAATACTTATACTTTTCTCAAAAGCGAGTCAAACTTCCAATTTTTTCACATAGCGACGAGCTTTTAAAGGATTTGACTATCGCTTTAAACTAATATGTTCCCCTATTTCCCTTCTACTTAAAAGGAAACAAGTAATAAGACCAATTCTGCTAATGTTTATCTAGATTAGCACGATGTAGATAAAAGAATAATCTTTTGTAGGAATGGTTTGTATTTGGAACAGCTAGAGAAAGTTATTGAATGGAACATATCAGATTGTTTTCTTGTAGTTATGGAAGGGACAAAAAGGGTATAATTGTTTACCCACCCCTCAGTTTTGTTTTTGGTTTTCTATCGTCCCTGGAGTTTCTATATGACTAGCATGCGTTGCCGTGAAGTTCTGGGACACTGGTGTCTGTTATTATGAACCTAAGTGGTGAATTCACCTCCAACTGGGTAAAGAAAGACAGCACATCGTGTTATTGTAGTTCATAGTGTAATTTCTCCACATAACTGACTTATAGAACCAACAAAGGTGAAAATTACATTTGAAAGTAAAGTGTGTAGTCATTGCAACATACTCAATACCATCCAATTTAAATGGGATTTCAACACAATTATGTGATATATATTACAATTTGAAATATACTGTATGTTATGTCTAATAGATGTCGATTATATACAAAATACACATTTCTTCAAAGTAAAAGGATGGGACCTCGAATCGTTGAATTATTTCTAATACTTTGAGATAAACCTTCCATACTTTTTTAAAGTTTTGCATTATTGAAAGTTATTGCGTTTAATCTTATGCTCGATAAGGAATACCTCACAAGTATTCCCATTGGGTCAATGAACGCAATCTTCTATAGACTCTGCGTCTAAAGTGAGGAAAACATTTAAAATATTTGGGAAAGGAGTAACATATAGTACTCATGTAACATGTAGTGTTAAATTAATTGTTAATCAGGCTTATTTGTTTACCTGACGAACTAAATGACGTTTTTGCAATAACTTGACTTGCTTACTCCTTTGAAGTCATTACATTTACTTACTCCGGCGACGAAATCTGTGAATCTGGCAGAAGCAAATCAGAACTTAAGACGCTTATATCTGTTAGTTTTTGTTTACGTAAGCAGGAGCTTAGCTTAAACGTATACCGCACAACTAATTTCCATACACATTTTCTTTCGCTTACCAATGTACAACACTGATATTTAATGAAACAAAAGTGTGGAACTATTTTGAAGTAGACTGTACTATCCCCATGTCGGCGGTTTCTTCTTTTTGGAACAATTGCTCATACAGTGGTGTTCACTGGTTTACTGTAGATATTTACCATTGGTGAATTATCTTTAACTTTAAACGCACACGTGCACATTGTCATTCATACTTCCGGACTCTGGGGAGGATGAGGAATAATCTAGGCTAGACCACCACCCCGCCCCAGCTGGGAATCTACCGACTGAGCTAGGAGGGCAGCCCTAGACAATTCTAATGACAATAGAGCAATGTTTAAAATATGCAGAAATATATTTTCGCGCGATGGTATGTCACACAACACATTTAAAGAAGCATGTTACATTCAAACACTGAGTGAAGTTTACAGAATCTCTATCAGAAAAACAATGTACCAGTTTCCCAACGCTGTCGGAATATTAAGCGGCGACATTTGAAAATGAGAGAAACGCGTCAATCCATCTACATAATGCAGTTATTTTGCTTCAATGTCAGCCACTGAAATAAAACTGTGCAAGGTCCCACCAAAATTGGTCACATGTGTTTATGCACACGAAATTACTAGAAATTACTAATAAGAACATAACCCAGTGAACAAACTGTCATCTTTACAGTTTTTATAAAGTTAGTATCGATTATCGGTGCTCTACAATCAGCAGATATCAGTATCGGTATGGAGAAATAGCGGTATTCTTTTTAACTATTTTTTTTTTTTTTTTTTTTTTTTTAATTTTCCTAAGTGTATCATAGTGAGTTTTCCAATACACCTCTATTTCCTTCTGAAGACACACTTTTCGCCACAATGCAACTTTTGCCATTATAAACCATTTATTTGGGTGTTATTGTACACATTCACACGCATCTTCTGTTTTGTCATGTAATTCCACGAGCGTTTTCATCTTGTCGATAATTCACGATTGGGGCGAAGCGACGGGAGTACATTGTCCACAGAGATGAAAACAACAGTTGTATTTGATAAGACAATTCAGCGAAATATACTATTAATAATTTATAGTAAATAGGAATATTTTCTAAATTTATGAATGTGATTCTTACAGTAGTTCTCAAATGGTAGATGACGCATTCGACCATGTTTATTTACCGAATATTTTTTTCTTTTTTCACTGCCTCCTGAATTATGATATGGCTGACCTTGTCTATACCCAATGTACGAATATCGATAGCAACAATAGAAATGGGGAACAATTATTTTATTTCAGCTTTTAATAATACATGAAGTGGAAACAAACGTTATTTTATCACCTCATATATAAGAAATAGAAATGATTATTTTCACTCCTTCTTTCAGCTAAATATATTGTGAACTGGACAAAACTTTAAATAAATATTCTAACTGAATTAATTGAAAGTCAAGTGTGGAACTGAGACTTATTAAAAGTGAAAAGATTAAACAAACGTCAAGTGCGACAAGATTACAAAGAAATGAAAATCAGCTGCGATAAGATGTTTCGACAATATCACTCCAGTCAGATGACCGCGATTGGTTGAAGTTGCCTAATCTCGGTCATTGCATTGGCGCTTTAATAGTCGAGTTAAACTGTTTCAGAAACGTCACTGGAGCGACTATCTTTGCTTACCTAAGTTTCTAACACACAAAGAAACCCGCTGAAAACAATGGTATGGAACGTTCATACTGGACACTGACAAAATTCCAATTATCCACCAAAGTAATTTAAAGACAAAGGTTTCACCGCTACCGTTATCGGCACCAGTCTTTTCGAAATCACAGGGATCCTACATTAATTGTCTTATGTATGTATGTATATATATATATATATATACATACATACATATATATACATACACAGATGCTACAGTGTGTTAAAATATGTAAAATATTCAATTTCGAACCTTTTAATGGTTGTCAAAGTATGTTTAATTGTTAATACTTTAAAAAAAAAAAGTTTACAATGCCAAACACAACATATTTAAAAGCGTTCAGACTAAAAATATAGATTTGTCATCCCAACGTACATACGTACCTACCTTAAGGCCAGAAACAACTTTTGACAAAAACTGTGTGCTTTTGCCAGTTGTACACATTTTTGTATAGTAAAATTGTACTCATCCCGTAACAGTTTAATGATTATGCAAAAGTCAATTAGAATGAAGAGAATTTTAAAGGATATTCGCAAAAAATTCAACATATACATTTTATTTATCATGCAAATACCTTAATCAAGTGGTGTTTTAATAAAATGCGTCAGCCATTTTTAAGAAAGAAAAAAAATATTCCATGCAAATTGTAGTTTAAGAGCGGGGCACAACCGAGAGAGATGTCTCCGTGGTAATGTGTGAGGCTCACAATTGGGAGGTCCCGAGTTCGGTTCCCGTGACCGCCCGATTTGACCAGGGTGTTTAGGTGGTTTTCCCTAGTTGGCCAAGGCGAATGCTGGAGTGGTGTATTCTAGCAAGGATTTCCCCCTCCCCCAACTCCTTTCATTTAATTTCCCTATTTCATGTTTCAGCCTGACTACAGGACTGCAGTTCGATCGGAGGCGGTCAGATGGCGCAGAGACCAATTAGAAGTTATCAGCACTACCAGAGGAAGTCTGTAGAGCCTTCCCTGCTGTGTTGTGTTATCCGGACCGCGCTAGAGGAACATCTCGGAGCGATACTCTCTTGGCCGGGAGTTCAAGCCTGTTAAGAAATTCTGCACGTCTTGCCAGCCTGTAGCCCATTCGTCTCCTGCGTTTCCTTCACCTCTTCGGTTCTTACCGGGGATGTAGCACAAAAAAACCCATTAAAGGCCGAGGTGCTAGGTGTTCGCTTTGTCAACTAGTCGTATCACAATGTGGGGGGATTTTCTTGAAAACCCTCAGTCGCATCTTGGAAGATTCTGAACTTGAGTCCCAAGCTTGGACACAACCGATTTCTGAAATCCAAGTTTTCTATGTTCTATTAAAATAATAACAAAAGTGCTCCTTGATATTAAGTTTCAACAAAACCGGATGGAAATGTGATGGTATAAATACAGTATGCAAATCGTCCACTCACTGTAATAAGTCAGTTTTAAAAGATTTTAAGCCTTTATATGTAAGCCTTTGGGCTCAAGTCATTAAAAGTAAAGTGCCAAAAATATTCTATCCAACGAAACAGATTGAAAGCGAATGAAATGAATATGAAAATCCTTCAGATTTATAATTTATAGCGTATGTGCGTCCGCAAGGACAGTTGAAAGAATTCTCTCTCTCCTCTCTGCAAAGTCCAGTGGCTACTGCATCAATCTAATATACGTTGTCTAACTTATTTGTACGAACTCGGAATAAATCTCTATTAGACGTTATTCCATGGTTATGTGCTAAATTGTGTTGTACGACAACGGAATAGAGACTATCAAGGGAATAAACATGGAATAACTTATTCCACGATTTCTTGCGGGGATAAGCCGATATTCCGAGAATAGAGTATAAAAAGGAAAATGGCCGCTTGGGAACTCGGCACAATTTTGACTCATATGTGACCGATATAAACGATTAATTTCTTTATAATATGTTTTTAAGGACATATTATACCTAAATACAATATGTTGTAGAGATAGTCCGATTAATGTACACGGCTATAATGAGATTAAAGTTGAGAAAGGATATCACACAGACAACTTGATGGTTATAAGTTAAATATGACAAGAAGATAGTTAAAATGAAGTTTCATTTATAAAACAGTAAAACCTACCTACAATATTATCATAAAAATACTCTATTTTTATGGAAACAAGTATATTTAATCCAACCCAAGACAAATATAAAATAGTGTAGTGCAACAATTCACCATTACAATGCATAGCGTTGTAAAGAGTGAGGTTACGTTTTATTGACGAAATACAAAGGATAGGTTACTTCTAGGGCAATATGCTTCAAAACGTAAGATAGCCACAAGTGTTAATGTTAGCGACATTCTGTACTATACTCATATTTTGAAGGTTATGTGCAAGTTTAAAAACGATAACACTACAAGTTTGTGATGTAGGGAGGAGATGCCCAGATTAAAAGATGCCTTCAGAGCTCGTAAATCTAAATATATTATTTTACAATAAATTAACAATTTTTCGTATTATATGCTGTAGGTTTAATACATTGGAGACAATTTTAATTGAATAGGGAATACCTTCCGTAAAATATAATGTTCTCAGTTTTATTAGTTTGATTGACAATTTCTAGCTGCTGTATTAAATATTGCCATCATCAAAGTGCGAACTCTAATGGGAACGGTTTAATGTACTATTCGACATAACTACTAATGTTTCTGTTGATTAGTAATACGTGTATAGCAAATTGTTTTTGTACTTATCTTGGTGCAACGATTCAATTATGCATATCTTAAGTTGATAGTGGCATTGGCAACACTAAAATGTAATTTTCAAAATTCGCTTACTAAGTTTTAATGAATAAAATGCACGTTAGCTGTTTTGAGTACAGAAACTGAAAGATGTCATATCAGCACAAAATACAACTTTGCACATACAGTAAGGTTTCATTTCCATACTCCTAACCTATCGCAGGAAGTCTCAGTATACGTATGTGCTTATGTTTTGTAAAGTGTATAGCAATTCTACATCCGAACACGCTTGTGAACATTCATAAGTGCCGTAAGTGGTTAAAATAAGAAATAATACATAGTTTAGGAACAGCTGATTGTGAAAACAATGCAAATTTTCAGTTAAATATAGCAGTAATTAGCAAGTTGACCATAAATGACTCGCAATGTAGCCAACATTAGTTTTAAATCTACAAACAGTCGAATAGATATCTAAGGAATAAAATTGCATCGTGCAACTCGTCACCACATTTATACTGTGAATAGTGTATTCCAAGAATAACTATTCCAGGATTTATTCCGAGTTCGTACAACCGGCCCTTAAGGAAACAAATTGTAATTGATTGCAATTTAGACGTTTGTCCCTTATTGCCCTTTCTGGAATCATGCAATATTCCTAGCACTAATTATTATTCTGCTAGCAAATTGAAATATACACTAATTACAACTTCGCGAAAATAACAAACGTAATCCTGACTCTATCGCTACACTACTCTCCTGCTCATTATTCAAAATGCAAATTGAGTTCTCGCAGAGCAGAGTTGTTAAAATTTCTCTGTGACAAAACTATATAATTTCTGTATTGTGTATTCAGGTCATGTTTTGGAGTAACTCTTCCTTGAAGTTGGACAGAACTGCTGCAGACATATGATATTAATTCCAAAAGCTACGCGTTTGTGGCCGAAGTCTTCAGGTATCTACGGGACTATGCTTTGTTACCTTACGGTCTAATGCAATTACAATTGTGGCCTTGAGGTATTCATAAACAATGCAGATAACCGTGTGCTAATTAGTGGCACTACGAAGGGTTAAACTCACGTCAGACAAAATAAGTGGAAACTTGACTGAATGACTCATCCAGTCCCCACTTTACATACAAGTTTGGTAGCCAATGCTTTCTATTGTTTTCTAAAGATGCATAACTCTCAAAGTAATACGGGCGAGAGCACCACTAGTGGTGCCTAAATGTCGGTTTTAAGGGTATGTATGACTGAAATTTCATGAAAAATCACAAAAATTTGACTTTTTGTACCAATTCCATAAAATAATTTAAATATTCTTGAATACAAAAAAAATGTAAATGCCTTAAATCAAATCATTAGAGGTAAAACTGTACTGGACTCGGCAACAAAAATTTCAGTTCGAGATCTCATTCGTACCAAGCAAAATGAAAAACGAAGTTATGCAGACGAAAAGCAGAAATGCAAGAAGAAAGGGCAGCAGCAGATGAGTGGAAAATGAAAGCTGAGGGTCCAACCTACAAACCTAGTGGCTTTTAATGTGGGCCATGCATTCAAATCTTTCCTTGATATTTTCAGCACTTTTCCTGTAAAGTGCTCCTTGCGGAGCAGTTTTTGTGTTACACAAACCTTGCTGTACATGTTCACAGAAGAACAATGAATAAGAATTGCCTTGGGTTTCACTGTCGGATGAATTTAAGCATATGTTTTCAATTTTCAAACCCAAAATTATACCTTTATGGCAAGAAAAGCAGATTCATAGCTTTAAACATTCTTGGAGCCTGAACTAAAGAAGACACAGAGAAACCTAGGCATTCAAAAAGTAGATGTATTGTGAACCTGGGGTTAAAATATTAGACCAGAATTTTAATTTTTTTGTCGCAAGGGACTTTTTTTGTGACTTGACAAAAACATAAATACATTTGACCATAACTTCCAAACCATTAGAGAAAAATGATGAAATTTGCACTGTAATTTATTTGCATTATACTACATGTGGTTTGCATTTCAAAAAGCTAGCATAATTAGTTTGGAGTTTCAAAGTTTCAGTCATACATGTCCTTAATCATTATTGGCAGCCTGCTATCATCACACCAATGCAGCTGTGAAATATAGCCAAAGAGTATTCAAACTTCCTGCTGCTACTGCTACCACGGCTGCCAACTTCAGAGGCTTTGCTAATGGTGATAATACAACACAATGCTTAAAGCTTAAGACTACTGCTTTAGTTTCCCGTATCCTCTTGCACTTGCAACGAAATGAGTTGTGAAATATTTCTGCAAATGTTTATCTCGATTTAGGGGAACCGAATTGTACATTTTCCAAAGTCTGAAGTACTCATCTGATCCCTTTAATGATGTTACCATATGTAATGTGCGTATAAGCAAAATTTCTTACACACATATCAAGTAGTTTTTGAGTTATGTATTTTTTTAAGAAAAACTGTGAACATGTTATGTAAAATGCTTCTGACGATGCAATTTTTATACCTTTTATGTGAAATTGCAGATTTAAAATTTTGTTTCTAAACAAATGTAAACTCAAAAATATTTTAGTTGAATAATTTTTAAATATGTTAGTTTCAAGTTTTCACAAATTGCTTCCAACTTTGTTGGCACTGGTAGAATATAATACGGCTTTTATAGTAATTATTGTTTACTAAGTTGTATTAAGTATTCGCTGGCAACACTAAAATCCAAACATTTAGTGATAGAATGCTCTTTGCTACGCAATTTTGGAGCCAAGTGCTGAAAAATGTTGAAACTGCCTTAAGATGAAAAAAGCGCATTTGAAAACCACCCCGCATATATCCTTCCCCGTTAACGGGTATTTTATTTGTGATACTACTCGCTCAATTTTAAACCAATATAAATAATTTTTGAGCGAACATTATCCTAAAGAATCACACTCTTCTATAAGCTAAAAATTGACTTTTTGATACTAATTTTCTCTTAAAGTGAAGTAGATTAGAAAACAAACTTTAGTTTAACCAATTTGTGGGAGAGAGGCAACGAAATGTGCAATCAAACCATTTCTGCAAATTTTATCTCAATTAAATGAAATATATATATATATATATATATATATATATATATATATATATATATATATATATATATATAGAAAAAAAAAAGATTTTGTAGTAAGAACAATTTGTAAAAAAATGCAACAAAATGTGTAATGCAGAATTTCTACTAACTTTATCTTGATTAAATGAACTGGATAGAAGAATAAACTTTTGTAGGATCAACTTGCAGAAGAGATGCATCGACATTTGTAATCAAACCATTTCTGCAAATATCGACTTAAATGAAGTAGATGGAAAAATCTTTTTGTAGGACAACTCTAGAATAGATAAAATTTTCTTATTATAATCTCTAAAACGTCTATCTCGATTAAATGAAGTAGATAAAAAAAAGAAATATCAGGTGCAACGAAAGTCTAATGATGTAATTTCTGCAAACTTTATCTCGACTAAATGAAGTTCACAGGGAAAAATTTTAATGATGTAGAACGAAAAAGAGTTCTCAAAGGAACAATTTATAGAAGAGCTGTAACGAAATGTGTAATTAAACCATTTCTGCCGACTTATATGAAGTGGATAGAAAAATAAGTTTTCGTAGGAATGATTTGTAGAAGAGATGCAACAAAATGTGTAATGATACCATTTACGCAAATGTTTATCTCAGTTAAATGAAGTATTTAGATAAACAAGATTTCGCAGGAACAATCTGAGGAAGAAGCATAAAATAAACGATAATGGGTAGAGGAATTTCTTGTATAATAACACTTAAGATTTTCTTATTTCTTCTGTTAGTAAAACAACGTTCTTGTAAGTCCTTGGGCAATACAAAAAGTTGTTCATGTTTTGTTCAACTGGTATTTTAACCGTTATACACCTATTAGTAGAAGTATTTATACAATAAAATTGTATTCCCCCGATCTATTTCAGCATCAAATGTTTTCTCGAATAATAATGAACAACGACATGGTATATAATCTCAACTTCATACTTACTTGTCCTCAATGATGAACTTGTCCCCTTGGGTCTCCACGCATTCACCCTTTGTCTGAAAGGTCGTCGAGTTGATGTTGATGGGGTGAGGGACTCCAGACAGAAACCAGTTCCCAGACCAGTGCTTAGGAAACTGACAGCCTCCTGGAAAGAAAATGATGATTAAACTTAGAGAGACAGGTTCAATGATTTAACATCTCCGCATTCCCTAGCATTAGCGGTCACTACTGCCATTTGAGTTTCAGTCCCAACCACCTGGTTAGTACTATTCTTTAGGCAGCAGATCTGTCGTACCCGCCTTCTAAACATAACATTATCGGCCGCATAATGCCGTCTTCTGAAAGAATTTCATTTCAACATTCAGATGCACATACATAAAATTCAAACTACTTTCGCAACAAGTGAACCCTAAAATCTACAAAAAAAAAAAAAAAAAAAAAAAAAAAAAAAAAAAAAAAAAAAAAAAACGAATTGAAATGAGAGTTAAAGCAACCGATCGTTGAAGAATGACGATTCCTCAAAAAAAAAAAATAATAATATTCTTAGGCATCGATTACTAGGATATAATGGAATTATTTTAATATGTATAAAATTGCACTGCCCTTCAATTTAAGAGCAGACTATATAGTAAAAACTGCGGAAAATTAAATGTTTAGTTTTCTGTGCAGTCGCGTTAATTGGGATTTTTCTTTTAATTAGCTATACATTTAATCATTTGGGTTAAGTATATATTTGGCACCACATCTGCCACTTTATACTGATATTCTGTACCCTTTCGCAGAAAAAATACTTTTCTGCACACCTTGGAGTAGAAAGGTAAACTTTAGCTTATCCTTAAAATGAAGTTTTACTCTTATAAATTGGTACTACTGTGAGGCATAGTGTGTGCTCCAATCATGGTTTCTTTCTTTGTAATATCTTAGTTTGTTAACTAATTGGCTTTACACACAAGCCGTGTGGATAAGAGCTGGAAAGGTAAGTCATTACCGGCATGTTGTCAGGTAGTAGCTCAATTGTTTAAGAGCAACCGGGCGGAAATCGGTTTGATCCACGGTTCCAATCCCGGCTAGACATTGCATTTTTCAATTTGGCTCTACCATTCCAATTCTGGTCCTACACACGGCTTTTGTGGAAAAAAAAACAATTAACGCCGATTGACTTAATAGTTAAAATATGAAGCCCGGGACTCAAGTAGAGAATCGATGTAGGCAATCGCAAATGAATTTAAGATAACCTTGTTGTTTACTCGGAAAAAATGCGATTCAATTCTGGAATTTAAGGTCAAGGCAGCATGTTATCATGGTAGCTCATTTGGTTAGAGCAACCGGACGGAAGACCTAGGGTTCAAATCCCGGCTATGGCATTGCATTTTTCAGTTCGACTCTGCCATTCCATGTTCAAGTTTGTTTTCTCCATGTTTGCTTTGACATAAACGACCTTTTCTGGTAGAAGAAACCCGGTTTGTCAGAAACTATTGGAGATAACGACATTAATATTAAATATTAAGCTGACAAAAGTTCTCTAAATGCTGTGGTGAATCCAATTTGATGATAATGTGGTTGGTTACTTTTAAGAAAACAATTGCTGAAAATGTTGATCAAAACACAGTGTAATGAAAATAGTCGCATTTACCTCTATAAATAAACTTATTGTACAAAAGCAGACCAGTGAAGTTATTATGGCATGTTTCTATGACCTGTAATATTTCAGTTTGGTAAGTTAAATAGTTACCAAGGTACTGGATAAGGAATTTAGCAGATTTAACGTTGGTGAGATAGAAATGTTAACTTTCCGCCCTTTGGCGATCTCCTTTTGAGATATGGTAAGTCGCTAAAGAGGAGAAGATAAAATTGAGTTTTATTTATGGAGACTCTTTTAACTGCTGTGGTTCTCTGCGTCCCATTCTATACTGGGCGTGAAAGATCACTTAATTCAGGTTTGAGGTTCTTTTACGTGCCGTAAATCTACGACACGGGATCATCGGCTTTACTTCCCTTCTGGTGGAAGCCATGCTAAGGATTTTTACGCTCGAAATCTTGACTCTCATAAACAGGTGGCATAAAAACAACCATAGCAACTTCGTCTACTGGAAAATAAAACGCATGGTAATTTACCCAAAACTCATCTTTTGATTTTGAATCACACTTCAGTTCTATGGCTTCTCCGTACTAAAGAGACCTGTTCAAAAAGTTCCCGAACATTTGTAATTTCGCGCCAATGGAATGTTGAAGCGAAATGCGGTTGGCATCTCTGCACACTCCTATTTTTAATGTGTAACTGCCGGAAGCTTCATTATTCTATGTCTGTTGGTTATTGTTCAGTGCTGTATTGAGTAGAACGTTGTGTCGCACAATTTGCTAATTTAGAGAGGGCACAGTTAAAGGAGCAACGCGTCTGCATTAAATTTTGCGTGAAACTTAAGAATGCCTTTACAGACACACCCAATGATGCAGGAAGCGCCGGCCAATCCAAGACTGACAGAGATTGCAGAAGAATATAACATTTCAGTTGGACCACGTCATGAAATTCTGACACGGCATCTTGGAATACATCATGTTGCCATCAAGTTCGTCCTACGGCCCATGAGTCGAGGCCAGAAAAACCATCGCCTCGCAATCTGTGAAGAGCTTTTAGATCGCGCAAATGAGAACGAGATGTTCCTTAAGAGAATCATAACTGGTGATGAGACGTGGGTCTACGGTTATGATGTTGAGACCAAGGTTCAATCTTCACAATGAGTCGGGAAAGGTTCTCAAAGTCCAAAAAAAGCTATCAGGTCTGGTCGAATGTCAAAGCCATGCTGATAGTTTTCTTTGACTTTGAAGGATTAGTTTATCATGAATCTGTGTCACAGGGGCAAACTGTTAATCTATGGTATTATCGGGACGTGTTGCGACGCCTGAGAGAAAATGTGAGAAGGAAACGGCCTGAAATGTGGCGAGACAATTCATGGCTCTTGCATCACGATAACGTACCCGCACACTCATCCCTGTTGGTGCGCGACTATTGCAAAAAGCATATCCGTGTGCTGCCTCATCCTCCGCACTTTCCAGACCTGGCCCCTGCGGATTTTTTTTTTATTCAAAAGTTGAAAGCCCCGTTGAAAGGATGAAGATTTGCAACGATAGATGAGATAAAAGAAAACCAGCCGACGGCGTTTCGCACGATTCAGAAAGAGGTGTACCAAGACTACTTTCTCAAGTAGAGACGGCGTTGGGAGTGGCGTATCAATTATGGAGGAGAGTATTTCAAATGAGACCACGCACAATAAGTAAAAATTAAGCGTAGAAACATTTTATGGACAAATTCCGGAGTTTTTTGAACAGACCTCGTACTTAATGTTAAAGCAAAAGGATTTGACGGTTATGTTACCTCGCGCACATTGACATGACCTCCCCTGCAGAAACTTGCGCGAAGAAAAGAAAGATGGTAGTCAAAGATTCACCATTTTAAACACACAGCGCGACACTCAAGTTTTTAAAAGTTTTTTTTTTTTTTTGGAGGCTATATAGAAAAAAAAAATACTAATCCCAAATAGTTCTGCACGCTGCTAAGACTGTTATACGTCTCCCAAGTTGGGAACCCTTGACTTAAGCAGTTCAGACAACCGGTCAGCATATTGTGTTCCAGCGTTAAATTTATTTCCTCAATTATAACAATATAGATATTTACCCAAAGCTGATAAGTAGGGGAGATAAAATACACATTAACATTGTTGAAGCCTGGATTTTGTTTTGTTTTTTGGGAGGGGGAGGGCACTAATATCCATTATAATAAGCTATACCAGGTGGCTCAACTGCCCCGTATTTGATGTGTGCAGATTTCCCTGGGTGCGTTAAAATATTGCACAACTTAACGGGGCTATTTCAAGTTAAATCTGTCAGTGGAATACTGGCGAGAGGCTTTGCGCCTCTTCCCAACAACGCAAACTATGCGCAGGTCGGCTTATTGCTCTGGCCCAGTTCACCACTGGCGGATTTTAACTTGAAATAGCCCCGTAGACCATAGTAAACCTGTAGATAATCTATTTCCTTTGCATGAGTCTTGCTTTACCTCCTAAACCTTTTCCATCCTCCAAGACAACACCCTTTTTCTCTTCAGCAGTCGACGAAGTCTTCCACCAACCCTTTTCTGAATATGCCAAATACATTCCAGGTTTTCAACCGGTTGTCGTAGGAATTTGCATCCAAGACATGCTTATAGGACGTAGAATCACTACCCTCAAGATATTTTGTGTACCTTACACCACATTGACTTTGGGATCTGCAAAGCGCGTGGACAACAGCTGCCGATTACGTGTCACCATTTGAACCATCATAGTTTTTGCTGCAAATCAATTTATATGTTTTCAGCCCATTTCTTCTCTGTTGCTGGATCTGCTGAGGACTTTCTGACACATTCAAGGCAATATTTGGATATAATGGTAATGTTCAATATTTTGCCACTGTCAACACTTATTGATGCTAACCGATACAGAGATAATTTTATGGCCTATCTTCATCCAGGTACCGTCAACTGAAACACACAAATCCGTGGGCTCTTCACTTATTTCTCTTTCCTTTACTAGTTCCTCTACTGCAGCTTTCATATTTTCCTTTGCAGCAGCACAGGTTATATTAGAAGTATATTTATTTACAGTATCAAATCTTAGAAAAGGTGGAGGCATGTTCTTAACTCCACCAAAGATATTTGAACTTTCTCTTCCCTTTCCCAAACAATTCACCCCTTATGCTAATCTAAAAGTGCTTTCATAAATACCTCCTGGCCCTTTCTTGGAAGAAGAGAATAAAAATTCAGAACCGCAACTCTCAGACACAAACTTGAACTCAAAAGTAAAACCAGCTCTGTTTGTTTCTGTCGATTTGATAGACTGAGTATTTTTGCAAGTTGAGCAGGCACATGATGTTTATTGCATTACATAATGAGTTTAGATCTGCAAGTTTTAGCCCTGACATTGATAAATTTTCATTGGATACACTGGTATCCAAAAGTAGCAGATCAGTATCAATTTTAGAAGGTGAAGCTGACAAGTTATGCTGTGTTTATTTGCTACTGGTTGTTTCTGTTTTTTTTTAAACGGTTTGCATGAAATTTTATCTTTTTATACACTATTTGACCATGTCATTGTAAATACCATCACAACTATTTTGAAACAACAGTTTCCACCTTCGTCTTCAATTACAACTCACAAAAACATGTGCTTCAGATTATGCTTGTGTAGCTTCCTGGCGGAAGAAGGGACTACTATATAATATAGAGAAAGTACTTATGGAGTTGAATTGCCCATAGAAATTCGTTGTACCAAAATAAAATGATGGAAGCAGCTGCTATCATTTTGACTAAAAAGTGGGCGTGGCAGTATCAGAGCACTAAAATCTATTTTATTTTGTTACTGTATGAAGAGTTGGAATATCATGTTAAAATTTGAGAGAGAGAGAGAGAGAGAGAGAGAGAGAGAGAGAGAGAGTGGTCGAACCACACACTTATTTTGTTTTACACGAGTTCCTTTTGGTGTTTTTAATCATCCTGTACATATAACAATCGTGTAGTCCTACGAATTTGCAGAATAAGAACGCTTTATACTTTAAACACGATTAAGTTCAGGTAATTGTACCATCTTCCTTTTTCCAGCAACAGAGAAGATCCTCTAGTGGTGCTCCAGAGCTAAGAATCTTACTTATTTCTTCAGCTCGAGTTGCAACTGTCCTTCTTTATGAATCCAGCCAGAAGATGAGTATTTGTTGAAGTGACGTAAAAACCAATAAACTGTGTGGCATTTCTAGAACGGCACAGAAGAGATGAGTTAAGAAGTGGGATCCAGACGCAATTGAAAACAATAAGTTTGTCCTCTCCCAACCAGAAGAGCCTTTGAAGTGCATTGAGACGATATTGAGCAAAAACATTCTGCAGCAGTGGCGGTTCGTCAGATGAACAAAAATGTATTACATTCACATGACCTGTTTTATACATTAAATAAACTGTTCTTAGAAGAGTTTATTCTTCTGTCTACCTTTTAATTTCTCTATTCCAAAAACAGACATAGGTAAAAGTATTGTATTGCACCCAAAAATTCGATGCCGAGGTTTCTCTGGCAATACACGTGTTAAAGTCCCTCAATAAAAAAGAAATCATCTGTAAATAAAGTTCCGCGCGCGCGCGTGTGTGTGTGTGCGCGCGCGTGTGTGTGTGTGTGTGTGTGTGTTTTCAGTTCATGTGTGTCAAAAACGAAAAGTCTGTTAAATGACAAACTTGATATTTAGGTGAAAAACTTCCAAGGATACGACACGAAGATTTCCAGGAAAATCTCCCCACTCCGAACTACTCTTTACATGGAAAGTTTTTCGAAATCATTGATTTTCTCAAAAATGGATCTAAGGATTTTGATTTAAACAAAACATATTAAAATATTTATGTAACAAAATGTAAATCTTGAATTTAATTTCCTCTGAAAACTTGTTCATTCTGAATAACTTTTACACAACTGGTAAACCAAAGAGATAGACAAAAACTTAATACACAATAAATGCAGATTTTGTCAAAACACACACATTTATATAAAATCCATTTTTCTTGTGGAGCTAAACATTTCTGAGATGTTGCAATGTTCCAATGTTTACACTCTTCTCAAATGACAAGTCGTCGTTTATTTTTTTTTATGCTGGTCAAGTAAAGAGAAGGGAATTTCAATACAATCAGAATGCGAACGGTTTTTAACAGATTTTCCTATCGCATTTACTTATACTATTTCCTTATTCACTTTGTACAAAGAAATTATCTCGCAATAAAACAGTTTCTGTTAGTGAAGTAGGTATAGAAGAATAAGCTTTAGTAAGAAATAGAGCATAGGTAGAGAAAGTTGTGTGAATGTAGCAGATTCGATTTTCATTACATATTTCCTTATAGGTTCAATGGAAATAAGGGAATACAGTACACTTAAGCAATGCCAATTATTTTTCAATTTTATGTGATTATCTATTTTAAAGTCCTTTCGCCATTCAGGAGCTCTCGCGATTGCACGTAATAGTATGGATTTTTAAGGCCAACATATAGATTCCGGTTCATGAACAATTGTGTATTTTTTTTATTTCTCTTATATAGCCCCCTTTAACATCTAAGGCCATATCGGAGGCATTGCGCTTGAAACAACTCGTTGTCTGTAGGTTCCATACATTGGGTTTGAATCTTATTATTTTCCTCAAGCATACACACACACACGCACATTCACTCTCACATGCATACTTCCAGACTGTGGGGGATAGGGAATAATTCTGGTTAAAGAAAAACTCCCTGCTGCAGCCGGGAATACCTGACCACTACTCGACGACGGAGGCAGTTATAATTGAGTATTGCTATTATCTTTGTATGTATAACAAAATTTGTTATGTAGCTATTTCTGTCAAGATGTATCTCGATTAAAATTAATTCTAAAAATAAGTTTCCGTAAGATTAGTTTTTATACTCGCTAATAAACAATAGAGGACCCTTTCGACCCGTATTAGCATACCGTTAGATTATTATTACTAGTTTCTCTACACGTACTATGTATATAGAATTATTGTATTCCACCCAAGAATTCGATACCGATTTTTACCGGAAATATATGTTTTGAGTTCCCGAGTAAAAAAATTCATTTTTTGAAAAACGTCCGCGCGCGCGTCTGTGGACAGTATAGCTCTAAAACGAAAATACCGTTAAATACAAAACTTGGTATTTTTCAAGGATGCGAAACGAAGATTATCAAGAAAATCCACCTACCCCAAATTACCCTTTACATAGAAACATTTTGAAAACTTCGTTTTTCTCAAAAATGGCTCTAAACATTTTGATTAAATTACCGCATATTAAAACTATTTACATCACAAATAAAATGAATATCTTCAATTTTCTGGGATTATCTTCTGAAGACCTGTTCATTTTGGATTAATTTTGCATAACTGGTAAACCATAAGAAATAGACAAAACCTTAATACATTATACTGTAGATCTCGTTAAAACACACAATTTATGTCATATGCATTTTTTTGTGGAGTTGGCCGCTTTCGAGATAATTCCTTGCTTTGGTTTCAGTTTAAAATATTTAAACGTTTTCTAATACGAGAATTTGTCAACTCCTGGCCACGCAAAGGAATGGATTTCAATCACATAGCAACCTCATTTTAAAACATTTGACTCTCGATTTAGCCTTGTGTATTCCCTTGTTTCCCTTCTATTTACAAGGAACCAAGTTTATTTCAATTAGCACGAAATATTCAGACTGATGCAAAAATACTTTTTCAAAGTTTGGCGACAGGTATCTTGCATCAAAACAAGAAAAAAAAATCATATTAAACACATGTTCCAAAACCCTTCGTTCTCGATTTATTGAGGTTCAAAATACTGTTAATCAAACAGTATTAAGTGGTACATTCTATTTCTGACGTGTTCAGCTTGTTAGGAGGTGTTTCACACAATCACCACTTGTAGAAATAGTCCAAATGTCCTCCTCTTACGTCTAGACGCGCATGTACCTACTTGACGAAGCATGGAATGCCAAATACTCCCAGTCGATGTCGTAAGATTTCGCAGTTTTCCATGACACGTACATTGGAGTTTCTTAATTCGGGATTCTGCTGCATAAACCAATTGTTTCAAGCGCCCCCAAAAGATAAAAATCCAAAGGATTGATGTTGGGGAAAGTGCAGGCCATGGAACTGATCCTCCTTTACCTATCCATTTGTCATACTAGATACCAGCCAGTACATCTCGAACAACGAGACTAAAATGTGCTAGAGTATCATGCATATACTACGTTTCTTCTCATTTGCAGAGGCATATTTTCTAAGTCTGGGAGAGTGTTCAAAAAGTCCCTGAACACAGCACTTTTAAGGCGGGCTTGGGGAATGTATTACACATCTGATAAATAACAAACGTTAACAAGTAACCATGGCAACACAAGGCCAACTCTGCAGGTTAAAATTGGTTAAAGCCTTCTATGAATGAGTACATACGTAACGAAGTTAATAGGTTGAACCGGAAAGCCGTTGAAGGTGATTTTCATTAAAAAAAAAAAAATAATAACGCGAAAACGAGGCGTTTTAGAGCAAATGTATATATAAACATATTTTCTTGTTTCGATGTCAGGAATCCATTCCCAAACGTTGTAAAAGTATTTTTGAATCACCCTGTATAGCAGAATAAGCTTATTAAAATAATTTGTTGCAGAGATGTAGAGAAAGTCATTTGAATGGAATACGTCAGAATTTTTTTGGTCCAGCACTCAAAACTTTTCTCTGTACACCTGTTAAGCTTAACTAGAAAGAAGTAAAAATCAAAATGGGGCTAGTGCTGGAAGCCGAGCCAGTTTTAATAACAAGAAAGCTGTCACTCTTAACGGACACGAAGGTTTTATAACCATTTTAAAAGTTCATTAAATTTCGCCGCTGTATGCTCCCCTGGGAAGGTTGTCTGGAATTGTTTCTTCATCTCCTCAGTCATCTTCTAATTATGCGTGCAGTGTCCGAAGAGAAGCCTGAAAACGCCGAATAGCAGTTTATCCAGTTGAGTAAGAACTGCGCTGGCTGTGGTGGCGGTGAAAAAAGAAATTAAAAATGAGTTTGCTTGGCGTTGTGTTCACCACAGTTGGTTTGTTGGGAGGAGGCACTAGTTTACTTGTGCAAGCAAGGATGGCTATATATCTCTCCTTCGTTCATCAGACACAAAGAAAAATTGTCTTTGTTGTAGTGTTTTGTTCCCCCCGCCGCTGTATATTCACACAATGAATGCCAGTTGTAGGTACCTCCTTTCCTAACCAGTTTTTGACCAGTGGCGGATTAGAAGCCTCGGTACAACAAATATATTACGCCAGATTATACATGTTTGTTCTCAATAGAAAAACTTATTTTCAGTGTCTTATATCCAAAATAGCACATTTTTTATTTCTTTACCGCTTATATAGGTACAACGTAAATAGTACGTAAAGTGAGGCATTTCACTCAGAATTTCTATATTGCGATTTCAATTTTACAAAAAGGTCCTGAGTAGTCTGAGAAAACGAAAACTCATTTAAATACCAAACTTGGTATTACAGTTCAGTATTTCCCGAGGATACGAAACGAAGCTTTTCAGGACCCCCCCAGCCCAAATCACCCTGACACGAAAGATTTTGAAATGTTCTACTTTTCTCCAAACTGGCTCATAACTAATTTGATTAAAATACCATATTAAAATATTTGCATAACAAATTAAATGTATATCTTGAATTTCCTGCAAATACGCCTTGAAGTCCTGTTCATTCTGGACGATTTTTGCATAACTGGTAAACCTTGATAGAAAAAAAAAAAAAAAAAAAAACCGTGCGCGGGCTTTTTCTAAAACTTTTTTATTCAAAGGTCCTCAAAACATGTTCCCTTGATGCTCATATCACCAGATTTCTCAGATTTTGCTGAATGAAGAGCATTTTTCAGTATAACTTTGACAAAACTTTGTATGTTTCTGTTTTAAAATCTGGCAAAAATAAAGTGCCGAACAGCTTTCATAAGCTTTTAATTTCATTCCCTATATTCGCTCCCTAACTATTAATCAACTATTTGGCCTATCTACAGATAACTTGCACACCATACAAAACCCCCGGAAGAAAAACTTTATCCGCGTAACTCGCCGTAACGGAGGTTCAAAATCGGGCACGATACTTAACAGATGCGGCGGAAGGAAATGTTCCACACCTAAGTTTGGGCGCAGGACCGAAGCCTCCCGTACCCAGGTAAGCTTAGCAGGTAACAACTCCCAAGCCTCTCGCGAAACCGGTGTAATTAACCAGCAGGTGGGGTGGAATGGGTATGCCTAATTTTGTCCTTGATTTCTTTCAGTGTACGGCAAATAAGCTCACAGTTGACATGTTTACCGACGAGACTGAAATTACGTGAGTAGAACAGTAAGGAAAACTCTACTTCGGAACGGTTACACCGTCGGATTCCAGAAGTGTTTAAAAAGTGGGGTAGCGCGATGGACTTGCAATGTTAAAAGTTGCCAAAGTTATGGTTGGTGACTTTTGCTGAAGACTTCATGGCAGTGATGCCTGTCTCGGAAAAACTACACATGTTTTGCGACTATTTAGTGGAAACTTACATCGACGAAAATGCACTCTTTCCTCCTTTCATGTGGGCAGAACTAAGTTGCCATAGATAGGGGACTACCAACGTTTGCGAAAGTTTCAACAACAAATACAACAATCAGTTTTATTCCTGTAGCCCAGATCATAGATTTCTTGAAGTACTGAAGCAAATTCAGCTGGATACTAAAATTACAATTAATTCATCAACAAATAACAAAGTAAAGGTCTTTTCCACACTTGCAACTCATGTTGCAGGAAATAGAAAATTTCAAAGCTGGAAAAATTTCAAGAATGGAATACATGAAGTCGATTTCTTATAGAACCAAACTTGGAAATACATGGAAATAAGATCTAAAAGGAAAATTACCGCTTATTTTGAAGACGAAATATATATATTACTGTATGATATAGGTTTAGAATGTCAAAATAACTAAGGATCTAAATGCGGATCCGTTGTGAGTAAATTACAGAAAATAAAGAAATAATGATGAAGCTGATAAATCTGGAATCTTTTGGGGTGCAAACCAATTCGCCTCCTCGTGGTGCACCCTGTGTAACGCTAAACGAACTAGAACAAGAACCACTAATTCAAATTTAAGCATTCGAGGTTCATTTTCTTTTGGTACTAGAGCCATGTTTCTTTGTTATTAATCATAAATGCAAAAAAATGTTAACATCTTCCACTAGAAGTATGTAATGCTTCATCAAATATTATAAACACCAAACTGCAACTGTTACCTGTTTCGACCGGGAGACTTCCTGCTTTGGGGAGGCTTGCGGGCTATTTTTCTGACCACGGGAGGCTTCGGTACCGCAGCCCTAAGTTTAGGGTACCCCGAATTTTACCAGTTATAAGGACCTTCCGTTCATGAGTCCGTGCCTTAATGAGCTCCGCTACCCGTGTCGCTAATCGATATGTATCGAGAATTTACCGGAAATAAGTGTTTTGAGGTAATCCGAACCCAAAAAGGGCATGTTAAGGGTGTGCATGCGTGTGTGGAATGCACAGCACAAAATGAAAAGTCGGATGGCTACCAAACATTTTTAGGTTCAGCATTTCCAAAGTGACAGGAAGATTTAATTTTTTCCCCCATATGTTCTCTCTCCAGAGTAGGTCAACTATTTTTATTAAAATACCAAACATATTTGCATGGAAAATAAAACGCATACCCTGAACGTTCTATGAATAGCTTGTGCAGTCCTCTTCATTTGGAATGAATGCTTTATTTTTTTTATAACTGCTAAACCACAAGAGATAAGACATCCCGCCTCGGTAGTGTGGCAGTGGCGTGTCTGCCTCACTTCAAGAAGTCGCGAGTTCGAATCATGCTTAGGGAGAGTAAGGGGGGGAGGTCCCTTATCTTGAGAACACGAGAGAAAAAAAGGCCTTAGAACGGGGAAAAACGTATATTTTTGCTAAAGCACATACGTGTTTATATTTCGAGGGGAGGATTAAACATTTCCGAGATATTTGTTATTGGTTTGAGCGTCTAAATGCTTTATTACACGTTTTCTGAAGCACTAAACCAATATATTTCGTGCAAGATTCAGAAAAGGAACAAACGATATGACGCTTTTTTCTGAGAGGATATAAACGCAAAGTTTCGATAAGCCGGCTGTGTCTTTGTAGACACTAATGCGGAGCGTATTTGTTGCATGGGATGGTATCTTCAGTCAAACTTGCCCTCGTAGATCTGTATGGTCAGGAAATAATAGCAAATTTTCACTCCTTTCAAGCGGTATATCGTTTGGAACGGTTATAAATTCTGTAGTAACTATATTAGTTTGTTTTCTAAGCCACTGCTCGTTTGTTTCTGGTCATGTCTTGTAAGGATTGTTGAATTTCAAAGTCAGTATACTGAAAACCCCGATTTTAAAAGGTTTTATTATCGCTTCAGTTTCCTGTACACCCCTCGTATCTAACAAAGTGTGTAATGAAACCGTTTTTGCAAATGCATAAATGGGTTAACTTGAAGTGCAGAGAAAATGAGCATTTTAAGGAGAGTTTGTAAGACAGAGGGAGAGAGAAAAGATTACAGCGGTGTAGAGAAGTCATGGGGAGTTCTGCAGGGAGTGTAGGCCACATATTTGCAACAACCTAGGTGTTAAATGTTTTTATAATAAAGACAGTGGCGGCTCGTATATTTATGAATTGGGGTGCTGCAGTAGTGTTGGTTATAACCTAATTTCCTTTAAAATAGTTATAATTACGTGTAGCACAAAAATAAACTCAATATATGTACAGCTACCTCACTTTCTTATACACGATTCATTAATCTCTGATTACCTCTTTCTTTGATTCCGTCAATATGGTGACGACAATTAAAAGGAAGAGAACAATTTAGCCATTATTTCAAGAAGTATGTTTAAAATACTTAAAAGAGTCAACACTAGTACATAAGTCCAATGGTATTTTGTTAAATTAGCATTTTATTATGACACTTTGTTCTACGGAGTAGTAGCAATAAACGAACAGTTTATATGAAACTGAGCTTATTATTAAAAATGAAAATGGCGTGTTATTTATGGACGCTCTTTTACTGTGGTTCTCAGCGTCCCATTATAAATTGGGCGTGAAAGGCTTTGCTCAGAGGCCTCTCTATCAGGCTTGAGGTTCTTTTACACGACGTAAATCTACTTACCTTCTGAAGGAAACCATGCTAAGAATTTTTACACCCGAAAAAATCCATCGTCCTTTGCCGGGTTTGAACCCGCGATCTTGGGAATAGCATGGTAACCATTACACCACGGAAGGACACTCGTTTAGAAATTACCTAAATCGGGAAAAATAGTTCGCTTGCCACATTAAAAGCATTCTGTTTGTGCAGTCATCTTCAGTAAACAGAAGATGTAATAAGGTGGCAGAAGTTGTCTGCCGTAAGTCAATTGTGTTCTACAATGCTATAGTTCCATACTCCAAACATGCAGAATGGGAGGTGAATACCTACAAATATTTGTATCAGCGTTAAGAACGAAATGATGATCCATTATTTGCAGGTTTTTTCGCTATTTTATAAAGTTATGTTTGTGAGGAAAATTTAGCAGTTTTTTTAGTATGTCTATTATTCCCTATCTCAGATGTTCGGTGATTGTTTACGTAACAGGTAACACGGTTGACACTCCTCTGCCCTTAGTCCTGCTCGACTATAGGGGCAGGATGTGAGGGAGAACATTGATTGCACTAAAACTTCAAACTACGGAATCAATGAATTTGTTTCCATATAATATTATCTGATTAGGATTCACAATGTGTTCAGGGCTCAACTTAAAAGTATTCAACACAATGACATTAAACTGTTGACATAAATTTGGTTTTACTGAACAAATAAATAACTCAAACTAAAATGTAAGCGTTTGCACTTCCGTACTTAAATCAAGAATTGGAGAACCTACGCGAGATCCTTTGATACACTGCAGTTAACAAAGTTCGTCTGAAAATTGGTGACACGGCACAAAATATCCCAGGTGACTCGAGTATAAATCCCGACTATAGCGTGGACTTTTTCAGTCCGACTCTACCTTTCCAGTTTAGTTGTCTGTTAAAGAGAGAGTGCTGAAGCTTTAACACTAATAGCCCCTGATTAAAGAGAGTCAAAAATGTAAAATAATATAGGATTTTACCATAACCTCAGAGTGCAAATAATCGAAAGATGCCTAATTCATACTGCACCCCAAAAATGTTTGTATAATACAACGTTACCCACTCTGCTTGTATGTGCTCTGTCCTCTTCCCTCTTGACACTCACAGAATTCCAGAAGTGGAATCTCTGAAGCCTTCTGCACATGTGTGAAACTGTCACTGCTACCTAGGCACGAATCCAAGGGACAGCAATGCCACTTTGCAACTCCATTTTATCTTGTTCAGAGTTTTTGAGACAGTGGAAGGAAGTGATAAGAACCTCACGTGGCTGCAGCGGTGGCTACAGTAAAATACAGCTGAGAACCAGCAACCTGTTTTCTCCCGTTAACCATTCTACTGTCTCAAGCAGAAGACTCTGACCAAATAAGTTTTTTTTTTTCATGCGTGTCATTGAGTACCTCAATAGGACATATTGCTGCATTCGTGTTTCACATGGCGTATATGAAATTAAAACATTTGTTTTAAATAATATGTACTTCTAATTTATTTAATTTTACTGATGCCACGGTAAGAGGGCACCAACCCTAAAGCCGCCCTTGATTTACACCCGTTTGCCTCAACCGTTTACGAAGAGAGCACATCTGAAACTTTGTAGAGTCTACAGATGAACATTCCAGGAAGTTCAACCATAACCTAACTGCGGCACATCTTATGAAAATGGTCAGTTATCTTCATCTCGCGCTGGTAGATAAAATCTCGGCGCCCTGTTTGAAGTTTGCTCGCGATCACTTTTATGGTAGTTGGGGTCAGGGATGTTTATTATTTGATTCATGTGGCTTACGTAACTACCACAACACACGCCCATTGATGGGCGGGATGGAATATTTATAGGGGTGACCTTCGGCCTACATCTCCAACAGTGATTTACTGGCTGTCCAGGTAGCGGCACTAGAGAGAATAGTGATTCTTCTGGAGGTAAGATTATGTATCACACGTTGTATCTGAGAATTCTTCTGCACAACTAACAGCTCAATCAGCATCTGCAACGTCATCTGCTCCCACCTCACATTAAACTGGTCTGCGCTGCTTAAACCCACATAGCAGCGTTTGGCTTGATTTAGTCAGATTGAAAAATCTTGTGGCTTCCATTCACATGTCTTTCTCTAGCTGTTCTACAAACAGACTATTCTGACGAGATTATTCTACATAATGCTCATCAAGGTAAACATTAGCATAAATTGCCTCATTATGTACCTACTCGTTTCCTTGTTAGTAGAAGGTAAGTAAGGGAATACACCAGGCTAAAGTGATGGACTCAGACAGCCACGCCTAATCCTCCTTATCTCTGATTATTTCTATCATGAATTATGTTTTAATACACAGGCTGTTTCGAAACGGCACCAAACGAAGAGAGCAGTCAATTAGCTTACACTTTGACTCGTCCGAAACTTTATGTCGCAACTTTCAAACTCTTGTATTTAAAGTTTTGTGTGTGTTTAAAAATCGCACACATTTGGGATTAGCAGCGAAGAAATAACGGTTGTCATAAGCCACGTAAACCTCAGAACGTGTTATACGAAACACGCACCAAAACCCACATGCTACGTTTTCCATTACTAAGGTGGCCAGTGTCGCGCCGGCATGTCTATCAAACCACGTCTACACCACGCGACTGGGACCTTCGCTACCAACCGGTATCTCTCTTGGAGTGGGCCAGGTACGTGCCATTTGGTTATGTACGGCTGCCCAATCCATGGTTATTTTATGGCAGTTTTTGTATGTGCCGAATTTAGAGCTGAAAATTATATTCACGTATCACGTACGGTATGACCAACAAGGTCCACATCTTCGTTTGGTGTCGTTTTGAAACACACTGTATATTATTCATATTTGCTCCGGTTAGTTGGGTTCTTCGGTTGAGCAAGTACTTTCACAGGGTGTAAACAGTAAAAGAAACCATTTCAGAGATAACACATTTGTGACTTTTAGTTTTGAGTACTTCATTTGAACTGTTACCAATAATATTCACAATATATATACATTTTATAATTCTCTGAGATTCTAGCTGAAACTGTATTAAAACGCGTTCACTTACAAGTGAAACTTGAATGTTGCGCATCAGGTTTCTTACGTACATAATCTGTAAGACCGAGGTACTGTGGAGAGCAACTGAATGCACTGTTACCTAAGACGAACTGGACTGAGAAGTTGCTTCTCTGTACAATATAATATATCGAACACCCTTATTCTGCCCAAGCATTAAAACTGTGCTCTAATTGGCTTCTTTTTCCCGCTTCCAATAGCGTCTCTTTTCATGAGGCAATAGAAAACTACCTTACTATTTCACTTAGGCTGCTAACTCCCAGCAACTTTCACAATCTCACCACCCACTCAAGGCTTACGCTGTCTTTTTAACTCAAGAGTCCAGCTCCCAGGCTATTTTCCACAAAAACCTTGCAAATGATTCTTCTTTTATAACCCATGTACAGTTTCAGCTATCTCGTCTCTCTTATAACTAAGCTTATGCTAACATCCTCTAATAATATAACTTCATTTCTAATTTTTTTACTGAAAATGCTTTTTTCGGACTCAGTGGATCTAAATTGTATGTACGTACATACGGCTAGAGAAAGTTATACCATTTGCATACCTCAACTTCTAGCTTTTTAAATTCTCTTGAATTACGTAATTGTAATCACCAGACACAACCTGTGGTGCAATCCTCGAAAGTAAAAGATATTTTCAGCGCCACATTCCTTTAGAGGACAAATCTGCCTCAAATTACACATGAACCGTTTAGCTGGACGTGTCCAAATGTTTATCAAAATGTGAATCGCGGAAACCACTTTACAACAAATTTCCAAGTATGTCGAGATTGCGAGCTTCTGAAACTTAATTCTTCTACTATTATAGGAATAATGCTAGCAAACTTGTTAAAATGACAAAAAGCTATAATTGTTTTTAGAATCCCTTTCAAATACTTATATCACATAAAAATGATCAGAGAAAGCAGTCTAAAAATGCAGAAAAGGTGACCATAAAGTGGTTTAATTTCAATCAAGGTAATGTGAGCCAAGTCTTATTTTTTTTTTTTAACAGAGCACCGGCCTAGCGCAGCACTGGGGAATTGGTAAACGGAGTGGACGGGTGACGTCTCCCCATTCCACCTGGATTTATCTAGACTGTTGCTCACCGTGCAGAGTACAACAGTGGCGGAATCAACTCGGCGAGTGGCCGAGTACCAAGGTATATCTTGCTTTCTTTGTTTCTCAAAGAGGCTTTACGGAGCTTTCTTCGGACGTTTAGTAGAATGCTGACACCTTTTTCTCAGCAATATTTTATTAATGTCGAGCTTAATTGAAGACACAGAATGACGTAGTATTTATAGGAGGGTGTTACCAACCAAACTGTATCGTAAATCACTAAATATATTTCAGTTTAGAAAAGAATTGCTCGCATGTATATGTAGAACCTAACTCTGCAAAAATATGACTGCAAAATCTCTTAATTTGGGGTATATATCGGCTGGCAACATTTGGTAAAGTTGCAAGCCATGTTCCTTGTTGTTTTAGAGGAGTGCTACGTAAGCTATTAGTTCGAATTGTAATCGCCCTCCGTGGTGTAATGGTTGGCATGCTAACTTCATACCCGGCGGAGGACAATGGATTTTTTCGGGCATGGCTTCCTTCGGGAGGGAAGTAAAGCCGTTGGTCCCGTGTCGTAGATTTACGGCACGTAAAAGAACCTAAAGCCTGATAGAGAGGCATCTGAGCTAAATTAACCGGTCTTTCATGCCCAACATAGAATGGGACGTTGAGAACCATAAAAGTTAAAGAGCGTCCATAAATAAAACTCCTTCCCATTTCAGTTCTAATTATAACTGCAATGGAGCATCATTTACATTGAAAACATTGGTTGCAAAATAGTTGCATAGTTTTTATACACTGTAAATTTCTGTCAATGAAACGTCGCTAACTAGCCACTGTTGTTATTCTTCAAGTTCACAGCTAACGAGGCACAATGGTGTGACTAGGAGGAGGTGGCAATGCTTGCGCACACATGAGAGCAAATTTCCCAGATCTGCACAATCAGAAAAAAGTTAGTCACTGAAATTCAGGCCCTACAAATTATGTGTAAACATTCTGAAGTTACGGCCAACGTAACCGAAATACACACAGCAAATTAAGTACCAAGTCTCCAGATGGAAGATATGCGAAAAAAAAAAAAAAATATATATATATATATATATATATATATATATATATACCTATATAAAGTAAAATAAAAAAATTAATAAAAAAACAAAAACAAGGAAAATATAGAATCTTGAAAAATAATTCATACACATACAGCTCAATTACATAATTTTAAAGATATTCTCTGCTAGTTTTCTTTTGTTCCTTGGCCCAGATGAAACGCATGCGCATTCTGTCAGCTAAAATGGCGACAGTGCAAGAGTGTGGTTATGCATTAAGCCGGTTCACACATTGACTTTCAGGGTGTGCCTCTCCAATTCGCAAATGACACGTGGATTTCCATTGCCCCAAATCCTACAGTTGTGACGGCTCACAACTCCACTAACATGAAACGTCGCTTCTGCAGCTATGTTCGTGAAACTCTGTCATTAGGTTTTTGTGCGTGAACCATTCGATGCTCTTAAGCCTCTTGTACATGATCGACTTTTTTTCAATACAAAATTTTACAAGGAAATGTGTCAAATACTGAAAAATAATGGTGAAATTGAACAGGACTTGGCAACTCTTGTGAACGTCATAAATGTGTATTTACATGTCGTCTTTTTACAAAACTGAATCCCTTCAGAACACATTGATTATTTATCACTTGCGAGTAATTTAATATTAACGTCACGATATAATAAGTTGCAATGCAATTTTGTTTTTTATGTAACATTACATAACATTTTCACATATTATAACAAGGGCTCGAAGGTTAATGACCAAAGAATTACTAGAAAATGACCTATATATTGACCAACATTTATGAAAATATGATTTAAAATTGCTGAAAATGATCTGTAAAAAGGGCTTAATTTATGAAAATGACAAACATGTAAAAACAATTAATGCTTATTGAAAGCTATAGGCACATCCTTTTAGCATTATAATAAAGAGCAATAAAGAATCACAGAAAGTCGTACATTCTCGCACTTGAAGGATCACCCTTTATCCATAAAAATATTTCTGTACATTGAAACATAGCTCAAAAAAGAAATGTCGGATAAACATCTACCAAAGATATGACAGGGATATTTTCAAGGAAGCCCCACCCTACATCGCCTTTATATGCAAACCGTTTCAAACTTTTTCTCAAAATGGCTGTAATGATGTTGATTAACATATACGTTTAAAATATTTTCCCGAGGATTTTTCCGGGATTTCCAGGGTCGCCAGGAAAAACATGGGGTAGGGTTCTTTCATCCCCCAATTTTGCTGTCCCTCCATGTAGTTTTCATTTTTATGTCATTTATCCTTCATCTCGCTGGTTTCTTTCAGGGTTGGAAGTGTCTGCGGTGGTGCTCGGTGCGGCGTCGCAAGAAAAAAAAAGGATGGTAAACGTGACTATCTCGGTTCCCCGACTTCGGCTGGTTGCAGGAATGACGACCGCCCCTGGCGGGCCTTGGACCCAATATGGGGCGGAGCCCCGGCCTACCACTCCAAATGTAGGGGCGCTTCAATCTGGAAACTGTAGGAACCCTGTCATTGCTATGCCGTCGCTCCTGGTTCCAGCCGCCCGGTTACCCTCTAATCTCATTCCTCCCTCCCGAGTGGGCATAGGAACAATAACGTCAGGTCCGGTGCCGAGTCCCCGCATCATATCCTGTTGTAGTTTAATAAATTTAAAAAGAAAACGTTAGATCCAGTATTGAGAAGAAAAAGCTTCGAAAATATTCCAGAAATGGGTATTTTGAGTGCGGGGGATTTTCTCGAAAAGCTTCTTTTTGCATCCTTGGAAACTGGAACATTTTGAGTGATAACCTGTTCACACACACACACACACACACACACACGCACACACACACACACACACACATGCCCTTTTACTAAAATTTGTTTTTTGATTCACCTCAAACCATATATTACCGGGGAAATCTCGACTTTGCGTTTTTGGGTGGAATGCAATACTACTTCTACTTACCATATATAGTAGAGACATTAGAAAGAAAAAAATCAGCAGTTTTGGAGAGTATAATAGATAATAAATGTTCTAAAATAAGTTGGGGTAGGTAAATATAAACAAATTCAACATGATGGATATACTTTTAAACACATTTACTATGAAACTTTATTTTTATGTGATATTTTTAGGAAATACATTATGTGCGGTTTTTTTTATAAGAGCGATGTATTTAGATAATAAACATTATTATTATTACTTAAATAATATGCAACCTTTAAGTTTAAACATTGCAAAAATGTCACTGTGACTGCGTGTAATAACTGGAATAAATGTCAACAAGATATCTTACACACTGTGGATGTTCCAAATTTCACAGATGCATTACCTTAACTCCATTACCACGCTCTGTGGATCAAAGCAACTATTAACCTATTTCTGTGTATAATTGGCTGCGTCTTCATCATTAATTACACCATGTTAATTTCTACATCCAATTTATCGCTACAGTAACCTGTAACATGTTCCGATTAGCGTAAACGGCGTTTATTAACTATTCACCCTTAAGTTGATCCACGCCAAAACAAAACCCAAACGACCAGTGCACGGTTAGAATGTAGTCTTCCGCCGCTCGTGCCAGAAATGTTGCCATACTTTCATGACCACGTAATGAGTATCGGGGGCATGTAGTGCAAAAAGAGCATCGCCCTTATTCAGAGAATTTAAACGACATCTAGCATATTCTGTTACAGGTTAAAAGTGACATGTTGAGAGTTACATCAAATTAAGTTGGTGCACATGTATGGTTCTAAATGAAAAAAATCATATTATCCCTATTAGATCACTTTTTCCATTGATAAATTCTAAAATAATTTGATACAAAACGTTATAACATGTGTTTCTTTCGAATTAAGGCAAATCTGGATCAGCATCAACTTACTGTAGGACTTAATCAAGTGTTGGCGGCTCATTTTTACTTTCTCTACACGTGCTGTACACATAGAGAAGGTATTGCATTGCACCCAAAACTTCGATACCGAGATTTCAACGGAAATGTGTTTTGAGACCACATGAATAAAAAAAAACATTTTTAGGAAAATGTCCGTGTGTGCGTTTATCAGTGTGTCGAGCATAGCTCAAAAACGAAAAGTCTGTTAATAGCAAACTTGGTATTTATAAGTTCAGCATCCTCCAAGGATGCAACACGAAAATTTAAAAGAAAATCCCGCCAACCCAACTACCCTTTACATGGAACAAAGTTTTAAAATGTTTATTTCCTTCAAAATGGCTAACGATGTTTATTAAAATATCGTATATTATAAAGATATTTACATGGTGAATAAAATGTATATCTAGAATTTTCTAGGAATAGCCTCTGAAGATATCTTTTTTCTGGATGAATTTTGCATAACTGATAAACCGTAAAAGATAGACAAACTTTTTATCACAAAAAATGTTTATCTCGTTAAAACACACAATTTATTTAATACATGCATTTTTTTCGTGGAGTTGGTCGTTTTTGAGATATTCCTTGTTATTGGTTTCAGTTTTAAAATACTTATACTCTTCTCATACGGAAATTTGTTCACTCCTGGTCATATAAACAAAGAACTTCAATCACATAGCAACCAGCTTTAAAATATTTGACTGTTGCTTTGGCCTATGGTACTCCCTTATTTACCTTCTATTTACAAGGAAGCACCTAATAATACCATTTCTGCTATTTTTTCTCGATTAGCATGAAGTAAATAGAAGAATAAACTTTTTAACAATAATTTGTTGCAGAGATCAGAGCATATGAATGGAACACATCAGATTTTTAAACATTTTGCACTGTTACGCGAGTTGCGTTCATAAAATCGTCACTCTCTTCTGCCGCGTGTTTCTCAAGTTTCAACTGCCCCCCCCCCCACGTGTGTATTCACTTTTTCCACTTCAGCTTTTTCGTTACGAGTGCTGCCGTAAAGATAAAAGATGAACTCGTAAGTTCATTTCACCACTCATTTTCCAGAAAGTATTAAATATTTATCAGAAAAAATATAATAAGCATTCAACACTATTGTTTTTCGCAACTAGTAAATTGTTTACCAGCCTTATGCCTTGCACAGTATCTCGACGAAAACGCAAGAGCCGCCGTTCTCCACAAAACTAAACAGCAGCTGTTGTAAACAATATTCCGGATATCAGGTGACTCGTACGAATTGTATGTTGCGAATTTTAGCTCTGATTTATAGAGAATGTTATACCATTTAATAATAAACTCACCACTCGTCCTTCACCTAGGCGAACGGATTCGATCCCTAGGGACCGCATGCGGGATTTGTGGTGGACGAAGCGGCGCTTGGGCGGATTTTCTCCAGGATCTCCTGTTTCCCACGCCATTCATTGAACCAACTGCTCCATAATCACCTTTTCTTTCATCCCTTTCGTCAATTTCTATTATCCACTTCATTTTCATACCAGCATCGGGCTGATCAACCAGCATGACTTCTCTCTGATCCAGAGCCTCTGCTCCTCAACAGGCGTCTGACCCCAGGCGCTGGCTTGTGTGCCCTTGGGGAGGATGCAAGTCCTACATACGAAGGGAGCAAACAGAAAAGGAAAGACGAAAAAGATAAAAACGAATAAATTAGTTTACAGATTTAGAATTAGCAACGGATTACTTTCGTGCGCACATTGCCACTGTGTTGTGGCACGGACCAAACTAAGAGTGAATAATAGTATAGTCAATATTAATGCATTCGTATACATAACTCTTGACAATATTTGGTTTTTTAAACCCTTAAAGCGCATTTCGTGAATCACTACGTCATTCACCCTTTTCGTGCTAATGAAGTAATGCCATACATATCCGTTAGGACCAATTTCCACTCTCTTGGACTAAGAAAACAACTTTTAGGTCTAGTAGATGCAGTTTGGTCCTAAAGTATATTTTTTATTCCTGTTTTATATAGGATTTGGACTGGCCAATGCCCGTTTAACATTTTATCATGAAACTTTAAAAGCTCTAAAATTCATGGCAAACCTTTAATGAACCTTAAAATGTATAATATACTGAGTAATTTTTCTTTCCACGTCTTTTAACTAGTACTAATAAATATTAAATAGTACTCAATATTCACGCATGAACGAAGAATAAAATTCTGAATATACGATAGTTATGTAAAAACTGAATCATGTAGACGTCTTTTGGGAGAAATTTCTTGAATTCCAGTTCCAAGTAAGGAAGCTGTTAAATGGCTGGCTAATACATTTAGGACTACGCGGTAGTTAAAAGAACTGGGCACTATATACTGGTCTTAAAATCCCAGAATCTTTCCATGCAATTGCGAGAATCAACTGAATGTCGATAGGGCTTTAAAGAATGACAAAGTATTAAACAACTCGAATCATTAATAACCGATATCTCGTAAATGGTTTATGGCACAAAAACTTATTTGGAAAAACTTGTGTTTCTGTTTGTTTGATTTTTGTATAAGAGTTTTGGTCTATCGCTTGTTTACCACTTATAGAAGATTATGCAAATATCTGTCCCCGTAACTCAGTCGGTGAAGCACCTGCCTGTTATGCGAGGGGTACAGGTTCTATTCCCGGCTGGGGGGGGGGGCATGAGAATTTTTCTCTAGCTCAGATAATCCTTATCCTCCAGAATCTGAAGTTATGAAAGATAGGGTTAGAAAAAATTGTGTAACCTAATGAATAAAATTAAAGAAAATAGAAATCCAATGACAACAAACAACACACGAGTTACCACCACTGCCAACAGGGGAAATGTTCCACAGGGAAATACCGCCGATAGGACTATGCAGTTAAAGGCATTAAGGCATAAAAGGAACAATAACATTATATATTACAAAATTCTTTCCGAATGAAGAGTAGTTCACAAGCTAGTTCCAGAAAATTCAATATATACCCACATTTTATTTACCATATAAATATCTTTAATTATGGCATTTTAATCAAAATCAATAGTTATTTTTCAGAAAATAAACTTTTTGGAAACTTCCAGTTAAGGGTGTATGGGGTGGGGGATTGTTTGAATCCCATCTTTGGAAAATATCGAACTTAAACAATATCTTGTTTTTATGTATCTGACTTTTCCTTTCTGAATTATGCTGCGCACACACACACGAGGCCCATTTTCTAAAAGCACTTCTTTTGGATTCAAGCTGCCTCAAAATATTTATTTCTGGTGAAATATTGGTATAGAATTTTTGGGTGTAATTCACTATGTATGTGGTAGAGAAAGTAAAATGACAATTTCTAACAGGCATTGCCACATCCAACAGATAATCAGTTTTCTTTAGATTAGGTAAATCTTAAGTTGCGTGTAACACAAGAAAAATTATAGTAAACCTTGCGGTAATATACAACAATAAAAATGTACCTATAATTTGCACTATTTTATATCAAAAATTATATATTGTGATCATGGGTTTTAAAATGTACAATTCCTTTTGAAATCTTCTGTTGTTATTTCTGCGTTTTTATTGTCTTTCTTTCCCCTGCAGATTTTGATGGTTATAAATGCCTAAACATCATGGCGTTAATTACAATAACCAGCACAAGAATTCTTCAGAAGTAGCTTTCAAGGCATTTATACTCAAAATGTATGTCAATAGAAAAACGTAAAAAAGAGCACCTTAGGTCACTGACGGAAGGTAAATACGCTCTTGTGGGTGCTGTCTGCAAGCTCTAACAGTTCATTTTTATTAACGGCCATCTTGGTTTTAATACCTAGAAATTCCTATTCCTGGTCATAATATTTTAAAGCTTGGAGTTTTCGCACACATTATCTGCACTGCGGTGTGCGATTGGCAAACCCCCCCCCCCCATGAAACCCATGTGTGACATGGCCCAGGCTATTTCGCCTGTAGCCCGTATTCGGGAGGTGGCGCGTTCGATCCACGTAGACCGCCCTGTCTGACTGTTTTACTTTCTCTAGCCTGCATGTAATGTACATAGCGGATATAGAAGGTTTTGTACTCCACCCAAATTTTGATGCCGAGATTTCACCGTAAATATATGTTTTGAGGTCACCTGAGTCAGAAAAAAGCATTTTTAGAAAAAAAAAGTCCGCGTGCGCGCGTGTTTATCTGTGGACAGCATAGTTCAAAAAACGAAAAGTTCGTTAAATACCACAAACTTGTTTAATACCATCCAGGGATAACGAAGATTAAAAAAAAATTCCTCCCACCATAAATTACCCTTTACATGGAACATTTTTTGAAAATGTTTTTCTCAAAAATGACTAACGATTTTCATTAAAATGACACATATTAAAGATATTTACATCACCTATAAAATGTCTATTATGAATTTTCTGGGAATGGCATCTGAAGACCTCTTTAGCCTGGAGAGTTTTGCACAGTTTTGCCTAATAGTAAAACCGTAAGATATACATAAAAGCTTACTACACAAAAATGTAGAGCTCGTTAAAACATACGATTTGTCATATACGTTTTTCTTGGCCGTTTTCGAGATATTCCTTGTTATTGGTTTCAGTTTTAAATTACCTATCCTTTCTCTAACGGTATTATGCAAAGCGAACCGAACCTGATTTGTTTCACACAACGACCAACATTTAAAACATTTGATTAACGCTTTAGCCTAATGCATTCCGTTATTTCCCTTCCACTTACAAGGAGGCAAGTAATAAGACCGATATTTTATCTCGATTTGCACGATATAGATAAAAGAATAACCTTTGGTACGAATAGTTTGAATATGGAAGAGCTAGAGAAAGTTATGTGAATGGGTTACTTCAGGTTTTTTTTTTTTTTTTTTTTTTTTTTTTAGTTTTCTTCTCTTGTCTGCACGGAGATGCCGGGGTAGTTTTTCTAATACTATGATTCTTTCCGCTATCTCATCTCCCGTATCACCTTTCGGGGTGCGGGGCTTAACTGGGTAGCGAGATAAAAACTGCAACATTTTGAAAATTCACCTTAAGAAACGCAGAGTTTTAAATTTTTACAGGGAAGCTGGAAATGTCTGCACAGGCTTGTCTTGAGATAAGGCGAATGCTGGGGTAGTTTTTCTAATGCTACGATTCTTTCCGTTCCCTCATCAACCGTATCACTTTTTCGGGGTGCGGGGCTTGACTGGGTAGTGAGACAAAAACTACAACATTTTGAACATTCACCTTAAGAAAGGCAGAATTTTAAATGTTGACAAGAGAAGCTGGACATTTCAGTACAAGCTTACCTTGAATTAAGGCGAATGCTGGGGTAGTTTTTCTAACACTACGATTATTTCCACTGCCTCATCTCCCGTATTACTTTTCCGGGTGCCGGGCTTGACTAGACAGAGAGATAAAAACTAAAAATATTTGAAAATGTCACCTTAAAAAACGCAGTCTAAATGTTGACAGGGAAGCTGGACATTTCAGCACAGGCTTGTCTTGAGGTATCACGCCGCGGTCAAGGTTGATCTACATGAGACGCAGGTGTGCCCAGAAGAAGGCGAAAACTGTGTCCTTGAGCAACTCTCATAACACCAGCATGAAGCACATCGTGGCGTGCAAGAGTTCTCTCTAGAACAGGCACGCAATCCTAAATGCACCATGACGTGAGTGCGAGTGGGAAGAACAAATCCATTAGCATCAATATTTCAATGCATTATCGCAGACTTAGGGGGAGGGGGGCAAAGCACTTTCTGCCTCCACCCCCAATTAACAAACCAGGGACATCGTCTACACAAAATTTTACTGAAGGGCCCTGGAATCCCCGAACATTTAATGCATCAATATCTGTTCTGCAAACAGATGGTTAAACATTACCAGAAATGGAATTATTACTTAGTTCCTCATAAGTACAAGGAAAATAAGAAAATACACTAGGCTAAAACGAGGGTCAGATCTTTTAAAGCTGATAGTAAGCGTTTGGTACTCTTATCAAGGTCAAGTGTAAAGCAAAAGAGATATGAAAGGAATGATAACTTCCCGTTTGAGAAAAGTTTAAGTAGTTTAAAATTTAAACCAATAACCAGGATCATCTTTGAAACGGCTTAACTCTACCAAAACAAAAATATATGCGACATAAATTGTGTTTTTAGCGAGATCTGCATTTTTATGTAGTAAGTGTTTGTCTGTTAGATTTACTAGTTATACAAAAGTCATCCAGAATAAAGAGGTCTTCAGAGGCTACTCCTTGAAAATTCAAGATATAGATTTCTTGTAGTAAACATATATATCTTAAACACATGGCATTTTAATCAAAATTGTTAAGAGCCATGTTTGAGAAAATCTAAGTTTTCGAACATTTTTCTATGTAAATGGAAGTTGGGAGTGGGGGATTTTCCTGAAAATCTTTGTGTCGCATCCTTGGGAAGATATTGGACTTTATAACATGGTTGAGTTATGCTGCGCAGGCACATGCGCACTTAAACATTTTCCAATTATGCTTTTATGGATCCAGGGGTCTCAACACATATAGTTCCGGTGAAATCTCGGTATCAAATTTTTAGATGGAATATACCACCTCCTCTACCTACTATGTACATTGTATATACGTACTAGAGAAAGTAAAAAAGGAAGGAAAGAAAGTTTAACGGAGTTGTGTTATGCTAATTTATTTTAATTCTCACTGTTTGTCGTTATACAATTTTCAACATTGTAATATTATGGAAAGTTAGAGTCGGACTAAAAAACTGAATGCCATAGCCGGGATTTGAACCACGCATATTCCGGTCTCTAGTCGGTTGCTCTACCATTGAGCTACATGTTAACACAGGTGATCTCAGATCATATTTGAGATGGTTCAAATCCCGGCTATGGCAATGAACGTTTCAGCTTGACTCTACCTATCCAACTCCTGCCCTGCACACGGCTTGTGTGAAAATACAAATTAATACCATTGTAATATTATTTCTATTTAAGTACTGTTAGTATACCAATAAGTGTTTAATGTATATTCTAACTCCGCGGTGCACAAGTATTACTGCTCTATATGACACAGTATACTGCATGTGCATAGGTGTATATGTGACGCTGTAAGATCAAGTTCCACGACCTAAAAACAACAAACACTATTTTTTTTAAAAAATCTGATGTATTCCATTTACATGGCTTTCGGAGCCTCTTCTGCAAAGATTATTCTTTTATCAGTATAATGCTAATCAAGATACACATTACCAGAAATAGTCTTATTACTTAGTTCCTCATAAGCAGAAGGGACACAAGGGAATAACTAAGGTTTGGTATTCAACCGATTTTTTGTTTTTGAGTTATGTTGTCCCATTCGCGGAAGTTTTTCTAAAAATGCGTTTTTTACTATGGGGTCTTCAAAATATGTATTTTCCGTCAAATCTTAGCATAGAATCTTTGGAAGGAATACAATACCTTTTCTAGTTACTAGAACGTAGTATGTACGTGCTAGAGAATGTAACAAGAGTTAATTACCTTTATTTCAAATGCAGAGTTAAACTGTTAAACAAAAGCAATCATGACGTAGCACGGAGTTCATTTAGTTTCAGTTCACATCGGATCACACAAATAATGAATATCTGTGTTGAAATGTCCGTAGTTTCATTATGTATCTCAGAATATTTTGCTGCTTTAATATCTGCGATTAGTTTCTGAAGTAAGGTGTGATGCAAAATGCAAATAATTTTGTATGTGGTAAGAAATTCACTTACTTATGTATAGGAACCGTTTGCTCCATTTTTGGAGTTCGAGACTATCCTCACATCTAAATAATAGAAGGTGTTTAATATTACTATTTACATTTGTGTGGGCAGAGATTGAATTTTCTTGTATTCGTCTAAACGGTGCTGCTGTAATTCATTGTTTTCGTGAAGTATCCACGAACTTAAGATCTTCATTCAATGACAGACACATTTAAAGCCGGAATGAATTTATACCCATTCTTATTGCAAGCGACACCAGAGGCGGTGGACACTGATTATTACTGTTGAGAAATATATGCAAATGCAGGTTTTTATTGAAGGGTCGTATTTTAATGGTACTTTATAATTGTGCGTTTCATAATTGATTAATAAGACTAGAACATGCCTGTTTATACATATTTCGGGCGTTAGTGCATATTTTGTGAATATTTAAGTATTTTAGGAAAATCCATTACTAGCGGCACCGTCACATGTTTGAAAGAAAAGCCAGGTATTGTATTCCACTAAAAAGTTTGATGCGGAAATTTCACCCAAGGTACATCTCTTGAGGTCCCCTAACTAAAAACCTTTTTAGAAAAAGCTCCACGCGCGCGCGCGTGTGGACAACAGAATAACGAAAAATCCGTTAAATACCAAGCTTGGTATTTAGGTTCAGTATCTTCCAAAGAGACAAGAAGATTTTCAGGAAAATCTCACCGCAACCCAAGTACCGTTTGCGAAATTTTCGATTTTCTATAAAGCTCTAAGGATTTTGATTACAATGATGTATATTAAAGATATTTACATAACAAATAAAATGTATGTCCTGAATTCATTGGGAATAGATCAAGTCCTCTTCATTCTGCATGAGCTTTGCACAACTGGTAAGCCGTAATAGACAGACAGAAACTTGCTACACAAAAAATGTATATCTCGTTAAGACAGACAACTTGACATATTCCTTTCATTTTGGTTTCAATTTTAAAATACCTAAAAATTTTATCATACGGGAAGTACGATCTTCCGTTTCATCTTTCATGGAAAGAAAACCGAATCTCAAGGACAATCGTATAGCGACAGCTTTTAAAAAATTTGACTCTCGCTTTAGCCTAGAGTATTAGGAACTAAGTAATAAGGCACTTTCTCGTAATGCTCATTTTGATCAGCATGATACAGATCAAAAAATTATCTTTTGTAAGAGTAGTTCGTTTGCAGAACAGAGAGAAAACCATGTGAATGAAACCCATCAGAATTTTAGCGCTTATATTTCTTAATATTACTAATGATATATGAAAAGATAATTGGCACGGAAACGTTCAATTACCCTGACATTTGCCTGACATGAAAACTGAGGAAAATCTGCGAAGAAACCTAAAAGGCAGGGAGGACCTCCCGGCAGGACTTGAACTGCAGACACTCGAGGCAATGACTTAACGACCTTAGCCTTAACAACCCTCGTCGTAAGAATGTACCAAGATGCAGCACATCGGCCGGAGAACAGTTTAACAGACCTATCATTATTTGTCTTCGAAATTTAAATTAATGAAGCCTATATTAAATATTTTTCATGCAACTGAAAGTAACTGCACTGTGATGAAATAGACAACTTTACCGCGAATGTAGAGCTAGAAGCGTGTTGGACTCTCCTGGCAGGCAAGGAAGACGTGGACGGGTTTTATACTTGGGCAAGACAGCCGAGATCTAAGAAGGCTGCCAATAGAGAAGGGGGAGGGCTAACAACAGCTAAACAAAAGTGACTACAATGTTTTACATACTTATTTTTATGTCATACTTGGGTCACTGTTGTGTTACGGTTTTATATATTGTTTATACATTATGTGTATATGTTTCTTTTAAGTGTATTTATCTATTATAGGAGGGTGCATTTATGAAGGTGTACTCAGTGCTGTAAATTTAAATTGCTGTATTTGAATATCGTTGTATTTTTATTTTTGTGTTTATTCTTTTAATTCTTTGTTGTTTTAATAATGCTTTTTACTGTGTATTGCCTTTGTCTTTTTTTTTTCGTGTTTACTATTTTAATTCTTTGTTGTTTTAATATTGATTTTAGTGTGTATTACAAAAGCACGTACGGTCTGTGGACCCGTGCGATTGTTGAAGTTCAATGTATGATATTGTTATGTCAATAAATACACTTATTCATTCAAATAGACAACTTTTACTTCAGTAATTACACTAAACATTTTATTAATGCTCGATTTTATTGCACAATCCTGAGAAGTCGGCGCCCATTTCAGTAGCGAGTGCAAATTCCGCCTTCAACAGCAATGGCAGACTTAATGCTGTCCTAAGAGTAATCGTCACCATTTTGGTGCGTTGAAGTACAGTTCTTATCTAATGCCAAAGGTCAGTTTCATGACATGAACAGACGACGTATGTTCGTAATGTTTATTATTGTTTCCTGTACGATAGACTATTAAAACCCTGAAGTGTAGCAGTCACAGGACTGTCTCCAAATACCTTTATTCTGTAGGGATTCTGGAGAACATTTCCACATTAACATTTCTATGGTTGAGGCTTCGAAACAATTTCCAGTGAATTCTCGACATTGAATTTTTGGGTAGAATGAAATACTATCTCTACTTAACTATTTGTAGTAGGGCAGTAAAAATGAGAAACCTCATATATAAATTACAAAGTTGAGTTAAAATCATTTAAGATCACGCATTCGTGAAAATTAGAAAATCTACATTATATAAGATACTTTATTAAAATGTATACCTGTTATTGTACACAATTATAATGATATTTTTATCGTGTATTAAATTCTAGTGTGTATGGTTATTTAAATAATACTTTTGCACTGTCTAAATTCATTGTGTTAATAAAAATAAGTGACGTGATGCATGTTTGAGAAGATTCACATAGTAAATTAGAGTTCTACAGTAAATGAGCAAACAAATAGCTCTGTCACATAATATTGTTTTACATTGTCCCTAATTATTGTAGAAAAAATGTTTATTTTTGTTCTCCCTAAGCTCTTGATTTTTCAAAATTAAATGTTTTATTTCTCAAAATTGGAGCATTACTTCAAAAGATTATATGACTATTTTCTTTTATGTACATTTGAGAGGTATTATACGAACTTTGAAGCATTTCAGTAAAGCACTGCATCGTATGGAGCATTTTGTATATGGAAAAAAGTTTGCGAGGAAACCAGGTTTAAAACTGGGAGTGCCTATCAATAAGCATACACCTCCCCATTGTAGCTTCATTTGATTGGTAGTTTGCGTCATATAGAAAGGACAATATTTTCTTAAGAATTCATATCAATGTATTATGAAAACAATATTTTTTTAATTTCCCACAATTTTTGGTCAAATTTCACAGATATATAACCTCAAGAGTCCAGGCATAGATTTTCCAAAAAGACTAGAGACAACCATCTATCTATATGGGGAGAATATCTCTACTATTGATTAAAATATATTATGAGAATCAGACGTGGCAAATTAAATGTAGAGTATGTAGCTCTAAATCCAATTTAATGCAAATAAAGGTCTTAAATGTTAATATGCAAATAAAAAAACAAAAAGGACATTAAAAGGAAAGTGCCAAAAATATTATTTTGTATGTCTACTCAGAGAAAGAGTATAGAAACTGGAGGATATAGATATGAGCACTCCCGCAATCGCCCCCCCCCCCAATTTTTAAAAATTCTGGAAATATTTTATAGAATATGGCTATCTGCAGGAACAGTGCCTTTCAGGGACGAAGGATTTATCAAAATCGGTTGAAAAGTTTTTGAGCTCATTTCCCCTTCCACCCATAAATATTCTCTATCTCTCTCTCTCTCTCTCTCTCTCTCTCTGTCATATTAGTATACAGGGTTACTACAAAAGAAATAGACAACTTCAACTGCCTGTAAAACAAAAACTATTACAGATAGCAACCTAATTATTTTGGAGGTATGTTGAGAAACTCTCAAGTTTGATTAGTTACTATTGGTAACGCTGTAGTGTTTTGTTTGTTGTTGCAGAAGCTGGAATGGCGGAAAATCCTGTGGAAAAGGCATATTGCGTGTTGGAATTTGCTAGAACGCAATCAGCAACTGTTGTCCAACGACATTTTAGAACACGTTGCCACAAAAATGAAATGATGCGCTCACAAAAACCAGCATCGTCTTCATCATGTCGCAACATGTCGATACACAAGTCACGCCGTATGACCTTATCTTCTTCACTCAGAAACTGCAACATCTGTAATCTGTAAGGCATCATGTGCAGTCGCTTCCGCAAGATTTTCCATACAGTTTGCTGTGGAATTTGTAATTGCATGCTTGCCCTAGATGTCGATTTCTGTGGGCTTCTTACGTATGTAGGCAGAACGAGCACGTTCAACGTTTTCTTCCGAAACTCTTGGTCTTCCCGAGCTCTTCCCTTTGCACAAACATCCCGTTGTCTCGAACTTTCTATACCAGTCGTAGATTGACTGTCTAGTCGGTGGCGTTTTGTGGTAACGTGTTCTAAAATGTCGTTGGCTTTAGCTGACCACTCGACCACGGAGGTGAAGGAATAACTCAGTCCTCACAACTGACAAATACAGGGGAGATACCTTACACTTAGGTCTGGAACGTTTCCTTCTCAAATTTCCTTTCCGAATCTGTATGTAGTTTATTATTAGTGTCAGCGTCTGTGGTGTTGCATGTTTAAATACAGGCTATTAAATTAACACAGATTTCTCTACCTTCTATCATACATTAATTGGCATGCAATTTATTCGTATGAAAGCTTATTTTCCGATCTACTTCATATTAATCGAGCTAAACATTTTCGGAAATAGTTGCATTACACATTTCGTTCAAGACACACAGAGAATAGTGACAGTCAAATGTTTAAGAACTGGACGCTATATGCCGCCCTTAAAGTCCCATACGATTCCCAAGACGTTACGAGAAAGAGCTGAAAATAGACGGACATTAAAAGAATAATGTGAACCATTCATATCTCGGAACGGATATCTCTGAAATAGCCGAAGCCACAAAAGTTATTTTAAATAAATTGTGTGCTTCAAAGAGAACTGCGTTATTTGTGCAAAACTTTTACATATATCGTTTAACTTTACCAGATATGAGTTTTCTTCCGAGTGATAAGGGCTTCAAAAGCTATTTCCAGAAAATTCAAGATATACACTTTGTTTGCAATGTAAATATCTTTGTCATGTTTGAACAAAATATTTGGAGCCATTTCTCAGAAAAACAAAACTCGAAAATTGTTCCATTTAAATGATAGTTTGGAGTGTGGAGATTTTCTTTAAAATCCTTTGTCGCACCTTTGTAACGCACTGAATTTAAATACCAAATTTCGTATTTATACAGTATTCCGTTTTTGAGAAATTGTGCGCGCACATACACACAAACGAACTTTATTAAAAATGATTTGGTGAGGAGGGGGGGGTGTTCAGTGGATCTGAAACGTGCATTTCCGGGAAATATCGACACCGAATTTTTGGGTGGAATACCATAAATGCTTCCCCAGATTTTGCCTTGTAAAATCCAAATGAAATGGAAGCGTGAGAAACATGAGTATGATACAGGATTTTCCTGCGAGGAAAATGCACGGAATGCCCATTTAAATCGACAGATACGTAAATTCCATATTATAGAGCTCTCAAAAATATGCACATTTTCTTCTCTTACAGTAGTGGCGGCCTATAGCGTGGCAGAGTGCTTATCTGCTTGGCTTCCATCTAGGCAGTCCAACCGATTTCAGAGGAGGATTTGTGGGATTTGTGGTGGACGAAGTGGCGTTTGGGTGGGTTTTCTCCGGGTTTCCGGTTTCCTCCGCCAGGTAGGATACGAACAATTATTGTTCCATCACCTCCTTACCTATCATCTATTTTGCCTACATTTCATTGCATCTACTTCCTCGCGTTCATAACAGGCATTGGGCTGATCCCCAATCCCTGGACAGAATATCTGATAACTATCTGAACTACAGGCATCTGAGTCCAGGCACTCACTTGTAAGTTCTGGAGAGCATGTAAAGTCATCAATATGAGGAGGGTAAGTAGGTGGTAGAGGAGTGGAGACTTAGTAGGTAATGTATGTGCAAAACTTCATCTACATACTCCAATAATTGTTTACTTTCTCTACACATACTATGCAAGTATGCATATAGTAGGTAGAGATGGTATTGCATTCCACCCAACAATTCGATGTCCAGATTACACCGGAAATATATACTTTGATGTCTTCTGAATCCAAAGAAGGTATTTTTAGAAAAAGGTCCATGCCTGTGTGTGTGTATATATAAAAAGCATAGCTCAAAAACGAAGAGACTTCAATACCAAATTTGCCATTTAAAGTTCAGTATCTTCCCAGGATACGGCACGAAGATGTTCAAGAAACTATCCTACCCCAAACTACCCTTTACATTGAAATTTTTTTGAAAACTGTATCTCTTAAAATTGCTATAGATTTCGATTGAAATACCATATATTCAAGACATATCATAAATAAAATGTATGTCTTTAATTTTTTGGGGATACCCTCTGAAGACCACCTCATTCTTGATGAATTTTGCATAACTGGTAAACCGTAAGAGATAGACAAAAACTTACTGCCCAAAAATATAGATCTCGTTAAAATTCACATTTTATGTCATATGCACGTTTGTGTAGAGCTATTCGTTCCGAGGTATGCCTTGTTTACGTTTCAATTTTAAACTACTTAAACTTTTCTCAAATGGGAAGTCATCTTTCACTTCAATTCTGGTTTTAATTGTTCCATTTATACTTCGCTTTAACTGCATGGTGCTATTGGCGGCATTCCCGTGTGTAACATTTGCCTATCGGCGGTGGTTGTCTCGGCACTGTTTGTTATCGTTGAGTATCAATTTTCTTAATTTTTTTCACTAGATTACACACACACACACATTCACACTTCCAGACTCTGGGGAGGATAGGAATAATTTGGGCTCTAGTAAATGTCACCACCCCCAGCCGGGAATCGAACCCAGGACCCCTAACACAGCAGGCAGGACCCTACTGACTGAATTACGGTGCCAGCCATTTATCTCCCTATTGTTTTACTCCTGACCGTGAAAAATAATTAACTCCAATTGTTCAATTAGCGGCCAGTTTTAAAATATTTAGCTATCGCTTTAGCCAAGAGTATTCCCTTATTTCCCTTCTGCTTAAAAAGAAGCAAGTAGCAAGACAAGTTCTGCTAACGATTATCCCAATTAGCGTAATGTAGATAAAAGAATAACCTTTTGTAAGAATAGTTTGTTTACAGAACAGGTAGAATGTTCATGTGAATGGAACACATACGATTGTTTTACTTTCTCTAACACGTACTAAAATGTACGTAGTAGGCAGAGAAGGTGTTTTATTCCGCTCAAAATAGCGATACCGATATTTCCCCGGAAATTCATGTTTTGAGGTTCCCGGATCAAAAAAATAATTTTTAGGATAGGGTGCCGTGTGTGTATGTATCTGTGGACAGTATAACTAAAAAACGAGAAGTCCGTTAAATACCAAACGTAGTGTTTTCAAGTTCAGTCAGTATCTTCCAGGTATGTGACATGAAGCTTTTTAGCAAAATCCCCCAAACTACCCTTTACATGGAATATTGTTCGAAATTTGCGTTTTTCTCAAAAATAGCTCTAACGAATTTGATTAAAACGCCGTATATTATAGAGATGTTTAAATGTCAAATAAAATGGATATCCTGAATTTCTTGAAAATAGCCCTGAAGCCCTCTTCAGTCTGTATTACTTTTCCACATCTGGTAAAACTTAAGAGATACACAAAAATTACTACACAATAAATATGGATCTTGTTATAATACCCAATATAAGTCATATGTTTTTATTTGTACAGCAAAGCATTTCCGAGACGTTGCCTTTATTGGTTTCAATTTTAAAAGTCTTACAACTTTTTCCAAACAGAAATCCTCATCCGTTTCGTATTTATTTTGGTTTACTCATGGCCATGGAAAGAGAACGATTTTTAATATAATCGCACAGCGACAACTTTTAAAATATTTGACTGTGGCCTTAGCCTAGTGCATTCCCTTATGTCCCTTCTGCTTAAAAGTAACTAAGTAATAAGACTATTTTTGGTAATGTGTATGTTGATTAGTATGATACTGATTAAATAATAATATTTTGTAAGAAAATTTGTCTGCAGAACTGGCAGAAAAAGTCATGTGAATGGAACACATCAGATTTTTAATTAATAAATCAATTGCTCAATATAAAATGTTCCTTGCAGAACTGTTTACATGTTTCAAGTATACTATTTTGTAAGCAGTTTCTTAGTGCACATATAAAGTTGGTCTGGATTTTACTGTATATTAAAAATCAAAGATACTTGCGTTCTCGTATCTGCAATTTCTAATCTTTTTTATCTTCTCTAGCCGCGTATATACCATGTACATAGTGGATAGAGAAGGAATAGCATTTCACCCAAAAATTCGATGTCGAGATTTCAGCGGAAATATATATTTTTGGGTCCCCGAGTCCGAAAAAAAAATTAGAAAAAGGTCCATGTGTGTCTGTGGACAGCACAAATCAAAAACGGTTAAATACCAAACTTGGTGTTTAGGTTTAGTATCTTCCAAGGATGCGACACGAAGATCTTCAAGAAAACTCCCGCCAAACTACTCTTTACATTGAAAAATTTTGGAAAACTTTGTTTTGCTGAAAAATCGCCCTAACGATTTTGATTAAAGATATTTACATATTAAAGATGCAATATAGAATTTACAACACACATAAAATGTATGTTTTGAATTTGCTGGAGCCTCTGGAAGCTCTCTTTATTCGGATGAATTTTGCTTAACTGCTAAACCGTAAGACATAAGGTAATACACTAGGCTAAAGCCACAGTCAAATATGTTTGCTGTATGGTAACCGTTTCCGATATATTCCTTGTTACTGGCTTCAATTGTAAAGTACTTATACTTTTCTCAGACAGGAAGTGTCCGTTTTTCTTTTGTTCTACTCCTGGCCAAGCAAAGAAGCGAACTGCAATGACAATTACATAACGACAGCTTTTAAAACATTTTGACTATCACTTTAGCCTAGTGTATTCCCTTAATTCTCTTCTACTTACAAGGAACCAAGCAATAAGATCATTCTGCTAATGGTTATCTCGATTAGCATGGTGCAGAGAGAAGAATAAAATTTTGTAGTAAGAAGTTTGTTTGTAGTATAGCTAGAGAAAGTCATGAGACTGTAACACATCAGATTTTTTGAGTATATATTTTTAATATTTACTGCCACATAAACGTTCAACTAATTATCACCAAAACACAAACCGTATTATACGACATCATAATAACCTGGTCAAAATTGTTTCGCAAGGGACTTTTTATGCAAAGAAGGAAGGAAAAAATGTTTATTGGCATTCTCTCACCACTGGAAATGTCATGGCTGATATTTTTAAATGGCCACCCAGACATTTAGAAATGACACCTAGTAAAACATTATACCAGCTGTAAATTGAGAAATAAATAATTCATTCTTTAGTAATAAATAAACAACAAATAAAAATGTGATCCAAAGCTTCAGAGTTTGTTTGATTGTCCCTATAAGTCTACTATATCGACGTACATTTTCCTACCGTGGAGAGAGGCTCACCAGACAGCTGAAACCTATATTACCAAATCATTAATCTCCAAAAGGGTCGTAAAGGCTGCACGGCTCTATGTAAAAGCTCTTTAAACCCTGATATCTTTCGATACATCATGACTACAATCCCTAGGAAAAGTTTTAATGCGAACAATATCGGAAGGCATGTCACTCTGTTTCACGCATTAAACTTGATAGGCCTGTTGCGAGTTGTTTCGTTTTTATGAGTACTGGACACGCGACGGGATTCCCAAAGGCTACATTCTACACACGCTGCATTTACGGCACCTATGCACGAAACGCATTTTTATTGCTCTTTTTAGAAACACGTCTGCCCCGAGGGATTTCAAGACTCCAGTGTTCAGTGTGCAATACCAGTACGCCAGAGAAAGCCTGCAGCCGTCTTTTCAAACTCCAATTTTCGAGATATATTTTAAATGATAATAATAATAATAATAATAATAATAATAACAACACATTTCTCATATTATTTTCATTTTGGATGGTTATGCCGGATTCACAATGGAAGCGATACTGGCGATGCGACATGGGTCTCGCCGCGACTCTGCATTGGTCATGGAAACTAGTGTTCGTAATAGAGTGTTACAATTTGACATTACTGAGCGGTGCCAGTGCATAGCACACTTGAAGCAGTGGTTGCTGATTTTAAAACAAGTTCTAGCTCTGTATATTCTAAAAAGAAGAAACGACAGAAACAATGGACAAAGAAGACAGCAGAAGTTCCTAATTGGTGGCTTCAACCTATATTCAAGGAGCGTGGCCAATTTGGGGATTTTCATACCTAACCCCGAATCTCGAATCATATTACAATTACATGCGAATGACACCATCATAATTTGATGATCTATTGCACATCACTGGTTCTCATATAGAGAAACAGTAAATTCGAAAGCATATATCTTCAGCAGAGCACATTTGTGTAAGTTTTACCTTCGGAAGGGAAGTAAAGCCGTTGGTCCCGTGTCGTAGATTTACAGCACGTAAAAAGATCCTCAAGCCTGATAGAGAGGCCCCTGAGCAAAATTAAGCGGTCTTTCACGTCCAATATAGAATGGGACGCTGAGAACCACAGCAGTTAAAGAGCGTCCATAAATAAAACTTATTTTTCATTTTTGTTGTTGTTGTGTAACTTTGAGGTTAGTATGGGCTTATTATTCAGCCAACAGCACAGACGTGGTTTTAATTAGGTGGCAAGATTATTCTGGAATGAAGGTATAATTTTGGTTGTCCAAGACAGTTTCCATTTTCTGCAGCGTTTGTAATACCATTATTACACAGTTAAAAAAAACATAACATAAAAGAAAACCAATGAGCTTCCCTCGATGTTAACGCCATTTTTAACAACTTTAACAAGGACCACATAATATCGAACAAAAGGAATTCTGTGGATGACGCCCATACCGCGCGGTAAAAGTTAAATCCAAATCAACTTTCTTCGCGCGGGTTTTGTCGCGTCAATTCTGAATTCCTATTGGTCAATCCTTTTGCCGCGCGTGCCGCGTCGCCAATGTCGCTCCATTGTGAATCCGGCATTACATTGTAATTTTTACTTTCTCTAGCCCCGTATGTACAATGTACATGGTGGTTAGAGAAGTTATTGTATTCCACCCAAAAATTCGACACTGAGATTTCACCGTAAATATACGTTTTAGGACCCCCTGAATCCAAAAAAAGCTTTTTAAGTAAAAGGTCCGTGTATGTTTCTGTGGACAGCATAGCTCAAAAACGAAAAGAAGGTTAAATACCTAATTTGATATTTAAGTTTGGTATCTTCCAAGGATGCGACACGAAGATTTACAGGAAAATCCTCCCACCTCTTAACTACACTTCATATGAATAATTTTCGAAAATTTTGTTTTTCTTAAAAATGGCTAACGATTTTGATTAAGATACCACATATTAAAGCCATTTCCATCACAAAACGTATATCTTGAATTTTCTGGAAATAGCTTCTGAAGACCTGTTTATTCTGGATGAATTTTGCTGAATGTTGCATAACTAGTAAACCATAAGAGATTGACAAAATCTTACTACATAAAAAATGTAGATATTGTTAAAATACACAATTTATGTCACATACATTTTTTTCGTAGACTTTACCGTTTTCAAGATATTCCTTGTTATTAGTTTCAATTGTAAAGTACTTATGTTTTTCTCAGCCAGGAAGTGTCCCGTTTTTCTTTTCTTCTACTCCTGGCCAAGCAAAGAAGCGATTTGCAATGACAATCGCATAACAACTTTTAAAACATTTGACTATCCTTTAGCCTTCTACTTATAAGGAACTAAGTAATAAGAACATTCTGCTAATGTTTATCTCGAGTAGCACTGTGTAGAAAGAAGAAGAATCTTTTGTAAGAAGTTTGTTTGTAGAGCAGCTAGAGAAAGTCATGCGAATGTAACATCAGATTTTTCTGTGTCATAATATTTCATTCAAGAATGGTCCACCTTTTGCTATTAAAAGTGTTATATCAAATACCATTTATCCCCACCTATAGAATAAACTATATGGAATCTAAATATCCTTCTCTACAAAAGTGGTTCTACAGGTCACAAAGTCAATAAATCAAAGTATTTTGTTTTTATTGAGGTTATCAATGCATTCACATGGCTTTCTCTAGCTGTTCCACCTACTCTTTTTTTGGAAAATACTCTTTTATCTACATAATGATAAACGAGATAAACATTAGCAGAATTGGTGTTATTACACACTCACTTCTTTGTAAGTAGAAGGGAGATAAGGAAACACACTAGGCTAAAGCGATAGTCAAATATTTTAAAAGCTGGTCATTATGTGAAACAACTGAAATTCAGTTTTCTTTGCTTGCTAGGAGTAAAATAAAAGATTCATGAAAATAAAGATGATTTCCCATTTGAGAAAAGTTTAACTAGTTTACAATTGAAATCAACAATAAAGAATATCTCGAAAACGGTTTAATCTACAAAAATATAATACCATTTATATACAAATTGTACGTTTTAACGAGATCTACATTTTTTGTGTAGTAAGCTTTTGTCTATTTTTTACGGTTTACCAGCTATACAAAAATAATCCATAATGAAGTGGTCTTCAGAGACTATTCCCAGAAAATTCAAGATATTCATACATTTAGTTTGGCATAAAATACCTTATACCTATAGCTTTTTATTAAAATCGTTAGAGTCGTCTTTGAGAAAATAAAAAAAAATCGAGAAATGTTCCATGTAAAGGGCAGTTGGGGGATCCTTGGGAAGATACTTAAGTACTATGTTTGGTATTCAACGGACTCTTCGTCTTTGATTTGTGCTGCCCAGACACAAACACGCACATATACCCAACCTTTTCTAATTTTTTTTTTGATATTCAGAGGACCCTAAAACGTGTAGTTCCGGCAAAATCTCGATAGATTTTTTGGGTGGAATATAATACCTTTTCTGTCCACTATGTGCATTGTACATATGCTAGAGAAAGTAAAATGTATAGGTTACATTTTCGAAAAATTTTAAGTTATTTACTACATTATGGTTGCATGATCAAGTTAATAGATACACCAATAAATTACTCTTTTCTGTAATTCAGGTGCGTACACCCTTAGAAAATAATATAATCCGCTCCGCGGGTGATTCACACTGATATTCTTGCCCGTGTCAGCCATTGACAGTATTCCATATCAGGGGTGCGCCGATAACCGCGTGATGTTGATACTACTACTACTGGACCACCAAAAGAAGGCGAGAGTGTGAAAGTAGTCAATATGCTCACGTGGACGTTTTGTTTACTAACGCCTACTCAGCCTTAAGTTGATCCACGCAAAATAATAATAATAATAATAATAATAATAATAATAATAATAATAATAATAAAAAACGACCAGTTCACCGTTATAATGTAGCCTTCCGCCATTCGCGCCGGAAATGATGTCATATTATCACGACCACGTGGCGCGTACACGCGGCATATTGTAATGTAAAACGAACAGATCCCTTATTCCGACACCAAACGCATAATGATATCTACAGTACCTTTCAAATGAGAAGAGTTTAGCTCTCCAGCGAATCACATACTATTATGTGTTGCCATTTCGTTACTCTTTTCATATTTCCCTCTCAATCACACATTGCTTGTCTAAGGTAATGCAACTATAACTTAGGACGTGTACCTCTAGTGTTGTTACTTGCAGCCAACGCAACTTTGCATGTAGTGTATGGCACGTACAGGCTACTTGAATTTAAACACGATGGCAGCGCCACCAATCGCGATGGCGCGATTGCTAGAAATATTAGCGTATTAGCTCGCGAGACACACTTGTTTGCTTACAGCACACACTTACCAGTAAGTTGTTGAGCATTTTTTGAAATCGAGTTGATTACTCTCTCGCTCGTTGCGGCATTCTGTTAAAATAACGTGTCTATCCTAAAAACATTTCCATCTGGCTTCAATAACCTAAGTCTGACTTCGCAATACCTGGTTACGTGAATTTAGGTCAGTTTATTGTTACTTAGAGCAACAACTGATATGACGTATTTGATCTCTCAAGGGAAACAAATTTCTGGTCTTGTTCAAACGCAATTCCTTTAGCACATAATACTTTGCATTATGTTGGTGTGTGTGTGTGTATGCAAATAATGATGGCCATTTCAGCATCTACGGAGTTATAATGCAATATGTGGGTGTGTTTATTCATTTGTACCATAAAAACAAGTTGAGCTAAGAAAATGTGGTTTTTCATGTTTGGGCTACAAATACTAACCTCTGCCTTCCCTTTTTTGTTAGGGGGGGATAAGAATATTTGGGTCTAGCATAAGTAGTATTTTTCAAAGAGGAATTTACGAGGTATGTCACTCCTGCTTGCGGTGACAAGTGTATGATCAAACTGCATATCTGTCATTGGTTCACTGTCCCGTAGCACTCGAGGACAAACACCATCTCATTTAAAAATAACCTTAGCAGCGACACCGTGTACTTTTTTCTTTCTTCAGATAAGTGCAATGCCTTTACACAAATGATCACACAGTCTTAAACTGAAAAGCTTAATTTCATTCAAGATAGTTATGCTCACGCATAAATACTGAAGGATTTATATTTTGCATGTATGTTAATCAGAGGGGAAGAGATGGAGAAAGGTGACAGAAGAGGATATAGAGGTAGAAGAGGAAGGAAAGAATAAGAGAAAAGTATCTCGAGGGGCGTTCTAAAAGTTTTCAGCCTGCCTCAGACATGTGATGAAGTGACCAAGTTACTCCGATAAGCGTATTCCTTTAGATCTTCTGTGCTTCAGACGCCTAAATGTATTCAGTACTGTCTTACGATCGTGTAAACAGCTTAGCGTTATCATTTACTGCAAAAAGCGTTAGATTTGACCTTAAAGGATACCTTCGTTTACGACCGTTTGAAAGCGGGCTGCTGAATTTAAGCGTGGCCGTACATCCATTAAAGATGACAGCGCTCAGGGTGTCCCCAAATAGCTACGCCCGACGAAATGGTTACAAAAATGTCGTAATGCCGTACCCATTGATCACCAATTGAAGGTACGTGTGTTGGCTGACATTGCAAAGACCTAGAAAGGTCGTTTCAGGTAGATTTTACGCGATATCTTGGGTATGAAAAACTTTTCCTTTCGATGGGCGCCGCGTTTGCTGACAATGGACCAAAAACACATTCGAATGAGCATTTCTCAGAGTTGTATTAGACTAATTTAAACGCAATTCTAGTGAGTTTCGCTGACGTTTTATAAAGGCAGATGGAACTACATGACGCGAAGGAGTAGAAGTCCAAAAAGTGTGTGTGGCAACGGTGAAAGTGCACAAAAATAAGCACAAATTGTTCCATCTGCAGGGTAAGTCACGGATAGATTTTCTGGGATGTCATTGTGTTGTCTTATAGACTACTTCCAGAAGGGCAGAACCATCAACGGGGAATATTTTTTTTTCCAACAACCGCTTTCACAATATATGGCACCGCAGGCGATGAAACTGATGATACATGGAATGAAGATGGATCACCGATAGAATGGGATGGCGGGGGAAACCGGAGAAAATAGCCTTTGAGCAGCTTTGTAGCTTTGTCCACCGCAAATCCCATTTGCGGTCACCTGGGATGGAACCTAGACCGCATTGGTCGGGGAGAATTATGCACCCTACTGAACCAAATGAAGGATGCTAATCGCGCTAAATGCCCACATCTGGCAAAACAGAAAGTTCTCTTTGATCACGATAATACGACTTCGCCTACCTCTGGAACTGTTGCTGAAAAACTGTATGGTTTTCCATTCCAAATCCTTATATTCGCCGAATTTGGCTCCCAAACGTGAAGAAATGGCTGGATGGATATAGATTCACCTCAAATGGTGAGGTTGGAGCCAGACAGTCATTTAATTTGCGGCAAGCATTAAAAGTTGGAAATTCATTGGACTAAATGTATTGATTTACAAAATAATTGTTGTAAACCACAAGAAACCCTTCTCAGAAATCAGGCGATAATTTACAGAACAAACTGTGTGCGCATATTTTTCACAACAGAATCGATGTATTATTTTTATGGCATTTAGCCAAATTTAAGTTATGCGCATTACAAAAATACTACCACAAGGATATTCCTATTTGTAATTGGTATAATTCCCAGGTGAAAAAAGAACCTCATTATTGCTACCTATATGAAGAACCTTGTTTGCCAACAAGCAATGTAAATGATTTCTTTTTTAATACCATTTATTTTGGGTGGCTATAAGAGCATGGCCATATCGCCACCTTTCAAATTGTACATAAAATAGCTATTTACATAATGGTGAAATACAAAATGGTTACATTTATACTTCACAATAAATAAAGTTTACATTCTCTTGTAAACATTATAGTCTTTTTAATTCTGTGGTGACTGTGTAGAGCACATAGTAAGTCACTGAAGCCGGTCTGAAGTCTCTTTTTGGTATATTTCGGACACTGCAGCAGGATGTGCTACACAGTAAGCAGGTCTCACATTTTGGTGCAGGCTCCTTATTAATGATGGAGTGTGACAGCTTGCAATGACCAATTCTGAGGCGGTTAATTACTGATTGCTCACGACATTCTAATTTTCGGAGAGGTTCGAAGAAATTGATAGATCCAGCACGGGCATCAAGAAGTTTTCTGTTGGAAGTTGACATTGTCATCTTCCATTTTTCTATAAATGATGTAGCTAATGACGACTTGATGAGTAGAAGTTATTTCATGGTCACTTATAGGATGTCGAATGGCTTCCTTTGCAGCTTTATCGGGGTTTTCACTTCTGTCAATATGAACATGTGACGGTACCCTAGTGAGGGTTACTTGTTTTCCAGAGCGCTGAAAGATAGAATATAGGTGAAGTATGTCACTTATTAAAGGATACGTAAGACAGTGTGCGGAGCATGGTGTGGGTAGATACATCACTTAACTGCGTCCTTCGATTGTTACCGATTCTTCCGTGACTGTCGCGTAGTTCGTTGCACATGTGTTTGCAGATGAAATTACGTGTTTTAGATTTTGCGTAACAATGAAGCTGAATGTTTATTGTTGGGCGCAGAAGGTGCCAAGGAGGCGTGTTCGTTTCAGGAAGATGGGAATGAATATTTGGCATTTTAAAACCTACTTCTTTGCTGTACTTCATAATTCTGGTATGGAAAGGACGAATGCGACGTTATTTAGATCTCGATGACGAACTAATTGGGAAGATGTACTACCTGTCTGACGAAAAAATGCAGTTGTTAGGGGAGGTTCTTTGGTGTAGCATGGCACGGTTTGGAGCAGCAAGAGAAGGCTGTAGTACAGTACAGTCTGACCATCAAAACATCAGCACAGCGTACATAAACAGGAATAAACTAAACGATCTACAACAGGTTAAACTTGCCGTTTTCTTTATCATTAATGAATATTAATTTTCTACTTTGTGAGCGTATGACCATGCGCGGTGGTGTTTACATTTTGACTTGATTCGAACCCGTGTACTGTAGGAGACTCGACTGCTACATTCCGTTATTGTCGTGCTGTACATGGCATGCACCAGGAGTGATGACCTAATATCGCTTATCTGTTTGTATTTACGCCAGTTTCCATTCGTAGCCGTCTGCATTCATTCTTCAAACAGGTAATAGCTATGTGCTGCATTAGATGGGGCTAAAACTATCTTAATATCTTTCTGCGTATGGAGAGAGGTGCTGCATTTGATTCTACCTGGAGACTTGCCACTGGGCTAGTAATATAAGCACCAAGAGAAAATGATTTTGTTAAATACATTAGCTAGAGAGTAGCCAATTTTCGAAACGTGCGAGTTATATAGCGACAGACCCTCTCCATATTGATTAAGCCTTCGAGTAGGGACACATTTTACTCCGATGGCAAATGGCTCGCTCTATCTGTGTTGAAAATCAGTCCCCCACCACTAAATACCATCTCCAACATCAACTCCTGGTTCTCGGAACTCATTTCCACGCAGTTCCGATGTTTCGTCAACCCTCATTTGCAAGATATTCGGATGGAATTTACAAGCGTCGCTAATTTATATAGACATCCCGCTTCTGAGATCGTAGCTCCTGGATCATCAATAAAGAAAACAGCGGAGCAAATCGTGACAGCCACACCAAACAAGATTGTTGTTCATTTTGTAAGCTGTACTCACATTGATTGCCTCACTGCCCTTGAGCACTAAGAGATGATATTATCATGAAAAGTCATTGTGACGTACGAGACAGGGTATTTATCTTTAAGCATATTTGTCCCATATAAGAGTCGCGTTACTGTATGCACCATCAAACTGGCCGTAATTCAGTTTTGAGCCCAATATCCATGACTCTGCAGCATTGTTGTACAGATGCGCGGCCAAAGTGCCGGGCTGACTGACAAGTATAAAGCTAAATCCGAGATGGTGTGAAAAACAGGGCTCGCCGCGGACGACACTGCCACCAGATTGAGATAAAAATAACGCAAAACACAAAAAATTGTCTCTTTACATAATCCCAATTAATAGCCCTTCGCACTAACGAGATCTTAGAAGCCCGCCTCTGTGGCGTTGAGATAGCGTGTCTGCCTCACATTCAAGAGGTAACGAGTTCGAAACTTGGTAATGTTGAGTTAAGCGCATATGGCTTTTCCCAGCCGTTATTCTGAAAAGGTGAATGCCGGGAAACGTTAAGCTTAATGGATCCTGGGCTCATTTGAACATCACTTCACCCATTTCATTCATTCATCGTGTGATATAACCTAACAGATTAGGGGATGCTAAACTAACCATAATAGTTGACTATATTAAGAAGCCCGGGACTGACAACATTGTAAGTCGCCATTGGGGTATGTCATCTCAAAATAATTTGAGATCACCTTGTGGTTTACCGGGAAACATACGAGTCAGTTGAGGAATTTTAATGCTATACTGGTATGTGGCCATGGTAGCGTGGTAGAGCAACCGGCTAGGACCCGGAAATTCGTGGTTCAAATCCCAGCTAAGGCATTGAATTTATGTCTGACTCTACTTTTCCATTTATTTCTTTTAGAATGAATTAGATAGAACAGTAACATTTTGTAAGAATTGTTGGCTTTTAGAACACGTATGGAAAAAACCAGATAATTTTAAAGAACACGTCGGAAGCAACACTGAAGAAATATTATACACTGCACCTCTCAAAGTAGTAGTTGTCGTGGTACTAGTAGGAATAATAATAATAATAATAATAATAATAATAATAATAATAATATGGGCAGGGACCTCGGTCACTGGGGCATTGGACCGCCCATAGGTCCAAGTGGCCTTTAGAGATACCTAGATTGAAGGAGAGAAGGGGCCCGAAAGCACTCCTTATCTGGAAATCGAATCCGGGGCACCTTACGCAGCAGGGAAGTGCTTGTCCGACTGAGCTAGTGGGCCAGTTCAATGTATATTATGTAGTGCAATTAAATTGGACGAGAGTTTCCAGGCAAACCAGCAATAATTGCGATATACGAATATTGACGTAATAGTTCAACGAAGAAGCCAGGCTTTTTATAAGCGTAGTATCGAATGATCAAAAGTCATACCGATTCTCGCGAAATAGTGGTATCGTCCATTCGGTCTTCATCAATATTATATTATGTACACTGATTTTGTCTCGCGGTTTAAAGACTTAATTTTAGCTTTATAAAGTTTTAAGTAAAACAATAAATCAGCTTGAAATTTTGAACGTGCATTTATGTTGTACAGTAGCTACATGCTTCAAAATTTGGTTTATGCATCATTAAGTAGTTTTTGAGTTATTAATTTTTAAATTAAAAATCTGGCGCCCAATTCAAATCACTCCACACGATGAAAATAATGAAAATGTTCAATTTTTTATTTTTCAAAATATGCATTAAGTATCAGGAACAGAACTATCATATGAATCTATTGTACTACAATTAGTTCAAGAGGTAAAAATATTAAAGCAACAAGCAGACAAAAATTCAAGAAATGTTATAATACATTGACATACATAATTGACTTTAAAAATCAATATCTACGACAATATTGCTTGTTAAAAACCTATCCTAAACATTTAAGAGAGCTTGAATAAAACCTGCATCGTGTGCAACATTTTAAATGGCAAAACATTTTGAAAAAACTGTAAACGAGTAAATCAAGTTTTAAAGTTCAAAACATTTTCCCTCTAAGTTGCATACCTTCAAACAGTCTAAAACCCTTCAGACCCCTAAGTTGGACCCTCCTTCCTCTTCCTTCTCTCCTCTGCAGCAGTTTTCTTCAATTTTAGTTTAGCAGAAACAAATTATTTAACTGTCATTTATTAATTTTTCATTTCTTCAACCGATTTATGAAGTTTATTATTTAATTACACAAGCCTTGTTGATATTAGAAAAAAAATCATCCCATCAATTTTATTTTGTACTAGAAGATAAACACAACATTTATTTACAAAGTTACAGTACCTCACTCTATTTCTCAATGTAATCTCTATTCTGTCAAGACTTTTATTGTTACGTGGTAACAGTTTTTCAATGGCGACGTTATAATTTTTCTACCGCCAAAAGACTTTTTTCTTTCTTTTTTTTTTTTTCGAATACACAACATGTGCGGTTAATCGAATTTTATAGGCACATAACACAAGTAGAGTTTTTCAATGGCGACGTTGTACTTTTTCTAAATGGCGCATGATTTATGAGTAATCAAAGAAGAACCGGTGTGCACGACAAAGCCCAGAGTGGAAGTTCATTAAACGTTATGGAGGAATTGAAAGCAAATGTTAATAAAATAATTTAATAAATTAGTTTTTCACTTTTATACAGCCTATATGATTTTTTGGATGGACACGATTTCCCAACCGATGAAGACCTCACAGTGGCAGTGACATCTTATCTAAGTCTTTAGTGGTGGAAGAGTACAGCATTTGCATTGAAAAACCGGTGCCACGCGACAATAAATATGTTGATAGCAATGACGATTACGTTGAGAACTAGAGTAAGGTACTGTGACTTTATAAATACCTTTTGTGCTGATATATTTCTTATTATTTAGTTATGCCAAGACGTCTTTTACATTCTGGATGGCCCTCGTAATGTGTTTAAGAAGTTTTCGTAGCTCTACGACTCGACGCTTATCTTGAAGCTGATAACTTCCGGCAGAGGTATCATTTTAAGCAACGGATTTTACGCAGTTACAGTTTTTGCAGAAATAATTCATCTCAAGACTCACAATCACACTGTAAGCTAAGTCATATTAACCCAACCCGCGGTAACGTGAGAGATTCACTTTAGGGAGGTCTGGATTTTAGTTTCCGGTAGCCGCCTAATCTGACCACAGAGTTTTCATGGTTTTCCCTGGTTGGCAAGCCGAATTATGGGGTGGTGTATTCTTCTAGGGATTTCCTGTCTTGCTCTTCTCATCCCAATTCCCATGTTTCCAGTTGACTTGGAGCTCAGCAAAAATTACATTACTTGCACTTTAATGGCACTCTCAATTGCCAGTATTATATCAGCGCCATCGGTGTACCGGAATTTCGACCCGCAGGAGTTTTTTTGGTTTTATTTACCTGCCAGTAAACCTACTTTCATGAGTTGTCGCTTTTAAGGGAAGCTGGGAGTGCAATTTTGAATAAAATCGGTCAAAAAACCGAAAATTACTTTTTTATAGCAAATAGTTCTTGGACCCTTTAGGCATCTATAGACAATCAAAATTTAGCTGTCCTCTACTTGCTTCGGACTCTACAGTCATTTAGAGATCGTACAATACACAAGCTTGCTGGCATACTATTTCTTAAAACAGCCTATTTCTCAAAATTAGAGCTTCACACTTTCAAAATGCTCCACGCATCTCAGTTTTTTGTTTAAATGCAACTAAAATTTCTCATAATGTGCATAAATATCTATTGTAGTATTACAAATGACAACATTGTTCTAACACCAAGAGTATATTTTCAAAAAAACATTCTTATGGTTTTAGAGATCAAACCTTCAAACTTCTTTAACAGGTTATAATAATTCAGTAATAAAGGTTACTGAAATATCGCCGTTTAACTTCAGTGAAAGGCTCAAATCTATAATTCAGAAAGTGCCAGTTAAGTTTCTGAAATTCTCAGGCGTGTGGAACATTCTGATTATGAAGTATACTTACATAATACAATTATTTATGAAACAATTAATATTCTGCAAAGTAGTTATCCAATTTGGATAAGATTTGGTGTTTAAATTTACGTGAAAGCAATACAATCACAGTAAAATTTTCAGAAAAATCTGTAAAGAAATATACAAAAAGTTCACTCCCAGTGTCCCTTAAGTACTCTTAAAAGTCATCGGCAAAGTCAGTGCCTGAACAACAGTGCCACCTCAGTGACGATCGGTGCTTGAAGATGTTGGTTGCTTGCGCTTTGGAACTTTCCGATCCTGCCAAGTGGAATCCTTTCAAATAGGCACAAATGGGGTAGTGTTTCCTCGCTTCCGCTAAAGCAGGCTCTTCCAAATTGGTTGCGCGCCAAAAGAGCAACGAGTAATTCTCGAATCATAGCGGGTCTACCTATAACATGCGGTACGGCACAACATTGAGGGCAAGCTACCGTTAGGGCTGCATCAAGTGTTGGAAATGAGGTGGCAGGACACAAGCATTGTAGCATGACCTTTGCCTAGTGACTTATTGGCTACCACGCTCCCCTTCCAGCTCTGGTCCCAGTTTTTTGGATGAGTATGTGCACGTACTCTTGCTCAGACGAGTCGAGTTGGAACAGCCTTTGCTATGGGGTAGTCTCCGAGTACCCTCGGACACCTTTTTGTTTTAATAGTGTTTAACGCCCGCTTTTACTACTTGTGGCACTGCAGACGAAGGACATCTTGAGCAACCCTCCTGTGGTGGTGTTATGGACTTGTGGTGGGCTTGTAATTGTTAAGGAACTCTGTCTCTGCTACGACGACCTGTTATACGGCTCATGCATCTCCTGCGGTTGCTTTTCTTCATCCGTTCCTTCCTAAGGTGTATGCACAAAAGATCCATTGAGGGTCGAAGTGCAAGTTGCCCCCTCCATAAAATAGTTATAATCAAGTCACATTAGAAGTGGAAATGGAATTTTATTTATGGACGCTTTTAACTACTGTGATTCTCAGCGTCCCATTCCATATTGGGCGTGAAAGACCACTTAATATTGCTCACAGGCCTCTTTGTCAGGTTTGAGGTTCTTCCACGTGCTTTACTTCCCTTCCGAAGGAAGCCATGCTAAAATTGGTAGACGATACTGAAACGCAAGCATCGAAGCATTCGACATTCATTTAATTTATAAATTCCTGTGATACAGAAAGCAATGCTGACTATTAGGTTTATCGTTGCATTACCAATATACCGCTAAGACCAGCTCACTAAAACTCTCTGTAAACCTATAAACTTCTCGCACACTATATGCATTATGTCAGTTATATGAAGCAATAGCTTCAGATTAGTTGTTTTCTTATGTCACGACCTGTTAAATGCAAGAATAATAGTGTCTGATTTATATTAGCATATGCTCTATGCTGGTAGAATATTCAAGTAGCTCTTTGTGACCAAGATTCAGACCTCTCTCTCTCTCGCTCTCTCTCTCTCTCTCACCAGTATATACTTCTGCACTGTGCACCGATACAACTGACGACATGAATGTTAAACATACAACACATGTGGAAGGTCGAACTTGAGCATCTCAGAGATTCTATGTAAATTACCTTATGGGGCTATTCACTGTCAATTATTTTGAGTTTTTGGGAGCATTCATTTATGACGCAACACTGTCTTACGTTCTCTAGCACCTGTATACAATGTGCTAATATATAAAGAAGATATTGTACTCCACCTAAAAAGTCGATACCGAGATTTCATCATAAACGCCTATTTTGAGGATCCCATAATCCAAAAACAGGTATTTTTAGATAAAGACAAAAAGTGCGTTAAATACCAAAGTTGGTATTTATGTTCAGAGTATTCTAAGGATGCGACAAGGAGATTTTGCATGAAACATTTTTCTATATTTTAAAAAATGGCTAGAACGACTTTAAGGTCGTGAGATTGAATCTCGCTTAGAGTGACTTACCAGGATAAGGTTTTTCTTTGGGAGGGGTGAGTGGGTGGGCTCCCTTATCCTGAGAAGATGAATGTTGAATAACTAAGTTCCATGGACCCCGAGATCATCTGAGCATTATTTCACAGATTCCATTCATCGTCCGATATGACCAACCAGGTTAAATGACGTTAAGTTCAAAAAGAACAAAAGCAAGGATGTGATGTTTGCATGGTAAATAACAAACTTAATACAAAACAAAACAAAAAAAAATAGATGACGCTTTAATACACAATATTTGTCATATGCATTTTTTGTTTGTTTTGTTTTGTTTTGTTTGTTTTAGAACTAACCATTTCTAAGATATTATTCAATGTTATTTGTTTCAATTTTAAAACACTTAAAATATTTTCTAAAGGATATCTTCATCCGTTTCATCTCTTTTGTTTTACTTCTGGCCAGAGAAACAGAGCCGAATTTCAATGTCAACCGCATAGCGCCAGTTTTTAAAAAAAATTAATCAACCCTTAGCCTACTCCCTTACTTCCTTTCTACTTACAAGGAAACAAGTATAGGACAATTTCTGATAATGTTTATATCAATTAGCTTGGTTTAGATAAAAGAATAATAATAATTTGTAACAATAGCTTGTTTTCAGAACAGATAGAGAAAGGCATATGAATGGAACACATCAGATTTGTATTCTTAGAATCTTTCACAATATACCTGATCTTTCCCGTCGCTCAAATCATAAAGACGTCACGTTTGTGCTGTGCGCTCACCTTTTCTTGGGCTCTCCCGTCTACAATCAGTAGGTTTCGTGTAACTTCGGAATTACAGCACAACGACAACATTGAGAAGTGCGCTATATACCCTGATATTTTGTGGCTTCAATGCTAAGTTTCCATTCTGTCTGTAGATTCCAAAGTTCACGCACATTAACGTGCACTGTGTTGCGTTTAATGTTCAGGTAAATAAGAATCTATTCAGCATAATGGCTGAGGACCTCAAAAAAAAAAAAAAACTTTCTTTGGTTGACAACACTGCGGAAAGACATGTGGAATATATCTCTTCTTCCCCACGACTCTCACCCAAGAAAGGGTGCGCGCATAGTATTACATGGTTCTATTTACTTTCTTTACCATACGAATAGTTGGTAAAGCAGGTATTGTGCTCCACCGAAAAACTTTTTGATATCAAAATTTCACCCAAAATGTATTTTTGAGACCTCCTGAGTAAAAAAAAAAATTAGAGACATGTTACTTACATGTGCGCGCGCGCGTGTGTGTGTGTGTATTTGAACAGCATAGCACACGAGCGAAAGTCAAATGAAAACTAAACTTACTATTTAACAGTGACGTCCGTGAATATAATTTTTGGGTAAGCTGAATAGCATTTGCCAATTAGATAAAAAATTGAAAATAAGTTTTAATTGAACTTTTAGGCAAGTTCTAATCACCGCCAATTTTAAAAAGTAAATCTGCAGATGCAAATGTAAACACAAATGCTACATAAATTGCATTGATATTTAATAAGGCACACAGTCAATTCACGTCACTTATACCGTAATTGTATGCTGCCCTTTTCGCGAGAAATCGTCAAATAATATCGTAGATGCCTTGATGTTTTGGTTTTATTTGTTTTTTGTTTTTTATTTTAAACAACACGAAGCTGCTCTTTCTCTGTTTGCCTCTGATATAGAGGTTAAATTTGAGGATCTATCTTTAAGCTGAGTATTTCTACTTAAGATTAAGACTGAATCATAAGATCTAATTTTAAGATTAGATCATTAGCTTCATAGCTGAGAATCTTCACTGGGATAGTATCAATTCGCTTAGTTTCACTGCCTCACAGTATGCATTCTGAAGAACGTTAGACTTTATGAACACACGAAGCTCACCATCACTTTTGCCAAAGAGTTCTACTATAATGTATGTTTACAACGACCTTAAGGTTAGAAAGTAAAAGTTAGAAAGTCTGGAATTCCCATTCAGGGAAACTTTTCTTGTATTTCTCATTGTATTGATTCAGTAGTTCTAGGAATTGAAGTGTGTCCAAGTTGCTGAATCTAACTGTTGAACCATAATTCCTCAGTTGCTCAAAACAAACGCGGGACGATGTTTTTCTGTCCCATTCTTGAGACGACTCTCGTGTTTTCTTGGCCGATTTAACTCACTGCAATTGAACATCTTTTACCAAATTCATGAAAATTCTTTGTGTTTCCCTTTGACGCAGTCTTGAAATGCTTCGAGTTTCTCAATACAATAATATCACAGTTTTAGTGACTAAACTATCAAACCATATGGTATTGTTAGGAAAAATGTTCGCAAACACATTTAAAAGAAAATTGAAATTGAACTCCTTCCGTTATACACCAAAACCAAGAGCAGCATTATAACTGTTTTGGTCCCATTTCTCCTCAGGATCGTGATTCTCTGGAACAAAGTCACAATGTTTCTGTATTCATACACTGCTTCCACTAGAAGAGAACGTCGCTCTCTGTGGTGTAATGGTTATCATGGTAACTTCAAATACCCAAGGTCGCGGGTTCAAAACCGGCGGAGGACGATGGACGTAAAAATTCTTAGAATTGCTTCCTTCGGAACGGAAGTAAAGCCGTAGGTCCCGTGTCGTAGATTTACGGCACGTAAAAGAACCTCAAGCCTGATAGAGAGGCCTCTGAGCAAAATTAAGCGGCCCTTCACGCCCGGTATAGAATGGGACGCTGAGAACCACAGCAGTTAAAGAGCGTCCATAAATAAAACGCCATTTCACTAGAAGAGAACTTAATTCCAGAGGGTTGGTGCAACGTTTGGCAGTCTTCTATGGACTCGTTTAGCTCGTTTTGAAGGTGTATTATAAACCTATTAAATGTCAGAAGAAATCATTGCATGCTGAAATAGCTAAAACAGCCTGAGCAAACAATGGGACATTTCCTGAGACCACTTATATGTCCCAAAATTTCAGCAGCGCCGTCAAGTGCTTAGCCACTATTTTTTCAGTTGAATTCATGAAGCACTTGTACAATATTATTGCAAAGTGCACCTGCTGAGCGTTCTGATGTTGCGACTTGAAATCTCTAACTTAACCGTCTCGATCAACAAACCGAAATACAACAGCTGAGAAAACTTGGTTACAGCCGCTTCATTCAGCTAAATAGCAGCAAAATTGGTTTCGTTTATTTTCTTTCTTATTTCTGCCAATTAAGTCACGCCTGAAGGTCAACATGTAAGTAAATAGAGAGAAAGAGAGAAAGAGAGAGAGAGAGAGAGAGAAAGAGATAGTAGGCAAGACCAGCAGAATGGCTTCTAAAGCAAGAGATTCACGGCTCCTCTAAATATCATTATAGATTCTTTCTTACGCGAGTCTTCTTCACGCAAGTACTTAATTTTAGCGTATTTTTAATTCAGGTGTGGGCCTTTCATTTCTAGTCGATTGTTCTCTTCGAAATTATAGAAAACGAAGTCTTGTTTAAAAATATTTTACAACACTACCTTCTCTGTCCAAGATCTATACCCACTATCGTACATAAAACGCCGAATTGCTTACTTTTACAAGCTTAAAATATTCTATTTTAGTCTAAACATATGTACAACATTTTAATGAAACACTGGGTACCAAACACCACGCAATTGTAGTTACCAATAATGAATTCAGCGCGATTAAAATCAGTTTTAAACCATCGATAGCAACAGTTTTATGTTAATGACAGACTAATACACACAACTAGGAAGCAAGATCACAGACTGCAGACCCGGGAGACAGCAGGACAGTGGTGAGGGGATATAGCAAGTCATGATATGATGGCGAAAGTGTTGTCAAGAGGAAAAGAGGATATGCAGTGGCGGTCAAACTACTAAGAAGCAGCGACGTACAAACATTGATGAATCATGAGTTTCATGAGATACGAAAGCCAAACTGGTTGTGGCCTTTCTTTGTTCTGCAACTGGTAGGGATGCCGATTAACCATGGTAAATAAAAGTTCCTTGGGTTAACAGCGCTTACCTTCCTTCCATGCAATACATGCCACTGACATTTAAGTTCAGTATCCTCCAAACCTTAACTATGCTTTACATAGTACATTCTTCGAAATGTCTGATTTTCTAAAAAAATGACTAACAATTTTATCTTTAAGTTTGTCGGCAAAGCTTGTGAAGTCCTCTTCATTCGAAAATAATTTTATATAATCTTGTACAACTGCTATTCGAAATAGACACAGGCGCACAACAGAAAAAAATTGAGATCTCTCATTTATGTGTTACAAACCACTAGCGTTCGATTAGCTCAATACTTTGTCGTTCTTTTAAAGCCCTGCTGACATTCAGTTGTTTCTCGCAAGGAAAGCTTTTGGCATTTTAAGGCCAATTTAAAGCGTCAGGTCTTAAAACGTGTGACTGTCGCTATATACGACGCGTGTAACATATGTTTCTGCAAAGGCCAATCTCAATTAAATGAAATGGAAAAATAAACTTTGGTAAGAATACTTGTATAGCCACTAATAAACGACAGAGGGCAGGGAAAGTCACTGAATGTAATACATCGAATTTTTCTGATTTGTTTTCTTGTTAAATCTCCCAATGGCAATAAGTATTATCACAAACTTCTAATAAAGCATTTTCTTGTTCATACATGAATATATATTCTTAAATCTATCACTCTTATATCAAGTTGAAATATAAAAGATTGCGACTCAAAATATCAGCATTCAAGTGAGAACGGTATTCCACGTTTTATGATAGGCAAAGAAGTAAGGAATAAATACACACAGAATGGACCGTTTGAGTTGAAACTTTACAATATTTCCAAAACTAAGCGTTGTGAAAGAGATGTGTTGAATGATATTATAGGAGAAACCGAATGCCAATAGCCGTGTTTTAATTGACGACTATTGTGAAGGTTAATTTAATTTTTACCTTCCCTGGCACGTATTGTATTCCATCTAAAAAATCGATGTTGACATTTCACCGGAACTATATGTTTTGAGGTCCCCTGATTCCGAAAAAAATCTTTTTAAAAAGGTCCATGTGTGTGTGTGTGTAAGGACATCACACGTCAAAAATACAGTCAAATGTTTTAAGCCATCGTTAGGAGTAGGAACAAAAGAAAAACGGACACTTCCTGTCTTAGAAAAGTACAAGTACTTTGCAATTGAAACCAACAGCAAGGAATATCTCGGAAACGGCTACCTCCACAATAAAACGTAAAGGGCATAAATTGCGTGTTTTGACGAGATAAACATTTTTTCTGCAGTACGTTTTTTTGTCCCTCTTACGGTTTAGCAGTTAAGCAAAATTCGGCGAAATGAACTCAGAAATAAGAGGTATTTCCAGAACATTTAAGATATACACTTTATTTTGGATGTAAATAGCTTTTAATATACGGCATTTTAATCAAAATCGTTAGAGCCATTTTTAGAATACCAACATTTTTGAAATGTTTGTGATAGGGGAGTTTCTTGAAAATCTTCGTGTCGCATCCTTGGAAGATAACAATCCTAAATATCAAATTTGGTATTAACGGTCTTTTAATTTTTTAGTGCTATCCACAGACACACAATGACCTTTTTCTAAAAGTGTTTTCGGACTCAGGGGACCGCAAAACATGTATTTCCGGTGAAATCTCGACATCGAATTTTTGGGTGCAATAATACCTTCTCTATCCCTATGTACATTGTACATATGGGGCTAGAGAAAGTAAAAATGTGATTTCGGAAGATTTTAAAAGCTATATAAGTAAATCATTGTTTGTAGAGAGAGTGATATGAATGGTAGACAAGGATATTGTTTTCTGTGCATAGCTGGCACATTATTTGCAGTAGAAAATAAACACGTCTGAAATTTAAAGCTGTGCATTCACTTAAGGCATAAAAATGAAAAAGCAGTTTGGGCTTACCACTGCCTTTCTTTGCGTTGTATAGCCCCAGGCAAAGAAAAGCTCCCGGCTACACAATTAACGCGTCTGAGTGGTATGGCTAACGTGCCATGATGAGTGTATATACTCACTTCCACACGAGTGTGCAGCTGCCGTGAAGGGGAGAAAAGTGCGCTTCATAACGTATGTAGTGTTAATTGTTTTCTCTATGCAAGTAGCTGAGAAACACTCCCAGATGTTATCTTTGCTTGTTATGCTCGAGCGATAAATATCCCCGAGCTTTTGACCTCAGAAGCTGCTTTTAGAAGATGCAATTGAAAGCGCGAGCCTTTGTCCGTTTTCACGGCCGTTGTAATGAAAACCATTCAATCGGAGCCGTTAAGATATCAACATAGAATTTTCCGTTTATTATTCTGTTTAATATCGACTTCTAGCTTGTATTAGGGGACGCCTCAAAAGGTGTCATGTTTAACCCTCGTAGATTGTAGCTTTTTTACTTTCTCTACACGTACTATGTACATAGTGTATAGAGAAGGTATTGTATTCCACCCAAAATTCGACATCGATATTTCACCGGAAATACATGTTTTGGATCCCCCTGAATAAAAAAAAATTGGAAAAAGGTCCATGTGTGTGTGTCTGTGAACAGCACAGGGCAAAAACGAAAAGAGGGTTAAATACCAAACTTGGTATTTAAGTTTGGTATCTTCCAAGGATGCGACGCGAAGATTTTCAAGAAAATCCCCCCACCCCAAACTACCCTTTACATGGAAAAAATTTTGAAAGTTTTGATTTTCTCAAAAATGGCTCTAACGATTTTCTTTTAAATCTCTTATATTTAAGATATTTACATGACAAATAAAATGCATATCTTGAATTTTCTGGGAATAGCCTCTAAAGACCTCTTTACTTAATTTTTATTGAATCTTGCGTAACTGGTAAACCGTAAGAGATAGATAAAAACTTACTACACAAAACATGTAGATCACGATAAAACACACAATTTATAATATTACATATTTTTCGTGGAGTAGGTCGTTTTTTAGATGTTCCTTGTTATTCGTTTCAGCTTTATAAAACTTACACTTTTCTCATACAGAAATTTGTCAACTCTTGTCCATACAAACAAAGGAACTTCAATCATATAGCAACCAGCTTTTGCTATCACTTTAACCTATGGTACTCCTTTATTTCGTTTCTACTTTCAAGAAAGCATGTAATAAGACCGCTAATGTTTGTCAATTAGCATGCAGTAAATAGCAGCATAAGCTTTTTACAATTATTTGTTGCAGAGATGTAGAGAAAGTTATGTGAATGGAACACATCAGATTTTTTCCAGAAGAGGTTGAAATAAGAAATGTTTTCATTTGTCTATGTGAAACATGAGGGAAAATCAAAAAAATTCTGAATACATGTGTAGGCTTTGTATGCAATCTCCGTTGATTTGATCATGTTATACCATCACTCAAAAACACTTACATGGCTCCAGCTTAGAGATAGAAAATTGCATTCTTTATCATCTATCAATTCCTTCATTCTCTATATGTTCGTTTCAAATACTTTTCTGTGATAATCGAGATAATCGCTCACGACACTCTTTCCTTCTTGCTATACTTGCACACAACTTTCTATTCATCGTCATTTACAATATATTTAGCTCGTCTTTGGAATTCCCTACCTGAAGACGTAAGGGACTGCCGGGACGTTATACTGTTCAAGCAGAAAATCAGGGCATACATTTGTAATCAAACCTAATCTGCTGCTGTAATACATCACTTCTTTAATTTATTGTTATTAATATTTTATGTGCTAATAAGTAATAAGACTTATAAATATGACTTGTATGCGTTTCAACCTACATGAATATTTGACTTAAAATAATTTTGTTTACAGTTTTTTTACTTTCTCTACACGTACTATGTACATAGTGTATAGAGAAGGTATTGAATTGCACCCAAAAATTCCATACCGAGATTTCACCGGAAATAATTTTGAGAACCCCTGAATCCAAAAAAATATATTTTCAGAAAAAGGTCCGTGTATGTCAGACAGTCAGTCAGTCAGTCAGTCAGTGTGTGTGTGTGTGTGTGTGTGTGTGTGTGTGTGTATGTATGTGTGTGTCTTTGGACAGCATAGCTCAAAAATGAAAAGACCATTAAATACCAAACTTGGTATTTAGGTTTGGTATATTCCAAGGATGCGACACGAAGATTTTGCAGAAATCCCCCCACTACAAGCTAACCTTTACTGGGAAAAAATTTTGAAAATTTCGATTTTCTTAAAAATGGCTCTTAACAATTTTGATTAAAATCCCGCATATTAAAACAATTTAGATCCCAATTAAAATGAATATCTTGAATTTTCTGGGAATAGCTTCTGAAGACCTCTTTATCATGAATGAATTTTGCCGAATGTTGATTAATAATCTTTGTGAGATAGCACAAACTCTTAAGTTGTCACATAGTATACTGTACAGAATCCAATTCCAACTAAAAAAAACTGTTAAAAAGGGGGAGAATGTCAAGGAGACAAATGGACGTACAAAAGAGAGAGAGAGAGAGACTTTTTTTAATTTTTGCAAATATCAAACCTAACAACCGAATTTTACGTATTTCCGAAGTTTCGTAGGTCTAAGACGATTGTAACTTTACTTATATAAAATGTTGCACCATTTAAACCTCCTCCACATATAACCTAAAGTTCTCCTAATTCATTGTTCTAGCATTTTGATACAATCAAAAGCTCTCTCTCCTCCTAAAATGTAAGCATCTTGATGATGAAAATTGCACTAGATTTTCAAGAAATTAAGACTAATAAAACTAAGTATCTATAAGAGTTTTCAATATATCGCATGGTTCATGGGATGAAAAATAAAACATATGACCCTTGGACAAAAAACAAAAAGAACAAAACATTTCCGCCATGAATATAGGAATTATTTTTTATTCAGCACAGGAAACGAATATAAAAAATCTGATGTCCAGTTTTATCTATCACTGTTTCTACAACATTCAGCAACATATTTTGGCCTCATTGCAGGAGATGGATTTTGAAAACACGTGGTCTTTAAACACAAAAACATTAAAAAGAAACACATCTTATGCGTTCCATTCATATGACTCTCCTACCTGCTCTGCAAAAAATTATAATTACAAGCGATTATTGTTTTATCCACATCATGCTCATCGTGATAATTGTTACCAGAAATGGTCTTATTACTTAATTCCTTGTAAATAGAAGGAAAATATACACATTAGCCTCTAAAGCGATAATCAAATATTTTAAAAGCGACTTGTCACTAGAATTCGGTTCTTTTTCAAGGCCAGGAGTAAAACAAGATAGATATGAAATGCATGATACCTTAAAATTGAAACCAATAACAGGGAATAACTCGGAAATGGTTAGCACTACACAAAAACTGTATATAACAAATTGTGTATTTTAAGGAGATCTACTTTTTTGTACAGTTTTTGCCTTTCTCTTATGGTTTACCAGTTATGCAAAAGTCATTCAGAATGAAGTGGACATAAGGGGCTATTCCGAAGAAATTCAGGTTACATTTTATTTGCCATGTAGATATTTTTAATATATGACATTTTAATAAAAATTGTGTCATTTTTTTAAAAAATCGAAAATTTCGAAAATGTTCCATTTAAGGTTTACTGAAAATCACTGTGTCGCATCTTTAAGTGATACTGAACTAAAATACCAAGTTCTATTTACTACGTACTTTTCGTTTTTGAATTATGCTGCACACACACACACACACACACACACACACACACACACACACACACACACACACTCTCTCTCTCTCTTTTTCTTAGAGAGTTCGTTTTATGCAACATATATTTCCGGTAAATGTTTGGTATTGAATTTTTGGGTGGAATGCAATATCGAATCTAGTTATTATATGCATTTATACAAGTGCTAGAGAAAGCATAAACTATTAATGCTATAGGCTTGAAACAAATATGTATACAAATATGTGTACAACAATATAGTGTCTAGCTTTAAAATTTTAGAAGTTAGATTTGAAACCCCCTCGCCTCCCTAAACTGTTATATAAGATTTATGGTCTTGCTGTCATTTCTTAAAACTCAACGCCTGTTTAGGCAATTCGTGTCTCAACTCTCTGAAACTTTTAAAATAGTTCTAATCTAGCTTTGTCAGGCGAGCTGTGTTACCAGCTCGAAACTTTGATTGGGTGTTATTTTAGTATGACTAAGTCCTATTAATCAGATGACATACTCATTGTGTACTAATGTAAAGCCGTATTTTACCCAGAATTAAGGCATTTGTTCTGTACGTGGTGGTGCAACACCCATATTGAGCACAGGCGCCTCTGTTTAATTGGTTCACTTAACACGAGGTTTAAGTTTTGGTTAGCGAGGTGAAGAACGTTTATAAACTGTTAGAAAGCTGGTGTAACTCTAGTACAGGGACTATGCTTTTAAGACAGACTTCACCCCGGAATAACTAGTGACCCTTATATCACTATTCACTGAGTGGAGACTTTCATGTACCTAAATAAATTAACCATCAGCGATGATAACCGACCTAAGGCACATCTGGCCCTTAACAGCTTGCATAAATTAAAAAGAAACCCAGAGGCAGATGAGTCACCTCTATGCTGAATTATGTATTAACTCTTGCAGCTGTTTTAAACTAAAATAAGCTAAAGCATAAGCATATTTCTTAACTTTTGAAAAACTATGCTATTTTGGACATTTGAAGGTCTGGCTAATAAAGTTAGATGAGGATTCTATACATTGTTTGATGTCTAAGCTGCTTCACTGTATTTGGTTTTGAAATTTAAGGACTATCAGTACTGTGGCTTAAGACTACTAAGTCATAGGGAGGAATGAGGCAAGACAGTACGTAGGGTGATTGAATGCGACAGGCAGCGCAGAGGGGTCCCTAACATTTCCAGATGTTAAGAAAGCAGCGATGCTCTCCTCAAAGGACATGCATCACATACGCCCCAAAATACCGTCCACCTAGCGGTGCCTAATTCTGCAACATGAAAAGAAATTAAATAAGAAGAAATGGACAGGAAGCTCGTGGTAGTATATAATCCACCCCATTGCGAAAATCACAAAACAAAAACAAAAAAGAAAACAAAATAACAAAAGAAAACAAACCAAACCCAAGCCTTAGTGTGACCCCCCAAATGCCAGCGTCAGATGTTACCGCCTAGGCCAACTAGCTCGGTTACAATAATGGAAGAAAAGAGTAGGTGAAAAGAAAAGTTGGTATCAATAATTCCTAAGAACGCCTCTCTAGGGGGGATAAAAAGGCAAATTCTGTTTCCTTAATTCAGAAAATTTACGCAGGTGTGTAAGAAATCCGTCGACGTTATTTGCATGTGAAGAATCGCAGGCAAACATTATACGCTTCGGGCACCAAACTCTGAAGGCAACTCTGTTTACAGAGAGGTGTACGCCATCATTTTTTACATAGCTAGCTGTAGCCACAAAAAAGGAAATATGGGCAAGAGCAACTGGAGTACAAAAAGCGGTAAACACTGCGGTGAGCTAAAATAGCCACTCAATCCATGCGTTATTAACGACAGGGCCTTGTGAAATACTTTAACAGCCAGTACTCGGAAAACACTCGGCGCAACAATGTAAATCTATCTTGTACAGATGAAACAATTGTTTGTTTTTTTATTGAAGCTGGCTATTTGCTTCGTAGCTGGTTAAGGTATCATGGTTTTGTACGTGGAGTGTTCACAATAAACCTGGCTTTTCAGACTATCTGTCGAGTTTCTTGCAGAGACGTTTGCAATGGGACGGCGAAAAACAATGCATCTCCACAGAACTTCATACAAAAATATTCTCAAAGTTGCACTGCCATTCGAAAGAGGTAAAAAATACAGCGGTTACAATTGCCTTCCCAAGACTACAAAAACGAGTGCCCATAGCTACTCCGCAACAAGCAAAATAACTGAGCTGTTTCGTCCGCAACAATGCACCGATACTGAGAGGACAAGTCATAACATTGAGATTGGCTTGCCAAATTTTGTTAGACATTTTGTATGCCACGTACTAAAGTGTGGCATATAACCAAATTGACTGAGCATCTCTATGCTTGTGATTTCATTCACTGTCCTTTAGTTCTGAGCTGTGCAAACTGCATGAAAGAGAATAAACCAACCCTTAATGAAATTGGGAGGGATTTAGTAATATAGTTTTTTTGTTTTTTTGTTTTTTTTTAAAGAGGGATCAATTGTATCACAAATCATATTCATATACTTATAGACAGGCATAAAAGAATTTGTATATAATATACATACACACAATTTTTACGGTGCTTGTAAGTATATAATGATCCACACACTAAAATCATCATAAAGGAATATACTTTTTAAGTATTAGATAGCCATTCTATCTTTAAAAATAATTGTTTCCATTACATTTGTTTCAGTGCGTATTTAACTCGAATTGCCTCTTGCTGTGAAAACTTTTGTCAAATAAATATATGCTATCTTTGGAAATGTTCTTGAAATTAGGAATATAAGTAGCTCTTTATTAATTAAAAAGCGCAAAAAGTATACACCTTTAAATTCGTTTTCCAAAATTACTCATGTTTCAATGTTTATTTCTAAACCGTGTTATAAATCTGCAAGTTACATAGATATGTTTGAGACACAACGCTGTAAATTGCTCCCAACATTTTGAAAACAGCATCGCAAGGTTTTCCTAGATAGACTATTAAAAGGTAGGACACGCAATTTTTTTCCAGGAACTGCTCGAGGAATACATCTAAAAATACATCTCTTAAGAAATACCGAATTTCTAAATTTTACAAGTTTGTGCCCTTAATGCTTGAAAAGAGCGTTAAGAATCACTTCAGGTCAAAAATTGAATTGATGGGAATTATATGACCACAGCCGCTTAATGTGAAATCTGGACAAAAACTCAGCTTAGAACGTGTTTATTGTTTCTCGTTACTAACAAATTTATATAAATTTAGTTTACGTTATAAGAAAAGGGTGAACGGAGATGAGGTATAAGTGTAGACACAAGCTAAAAATAATATAATCAATATTTAAAATGAAAAAGGTTATTGCATACCCTCAGATGGATCACTGGAAGCTGGATATTTTAAATTCAGCATTTTCCAAGGATGCGACACGAAGATTTTGAAGGAAATCCCCCGCCACAGAGGTCTACTTTATCAGGCTTGGCGTTCTTTTATGTGCCGTATATCTACGACACGGGACCAACGGGTTTACTTCCCTTCCGAAGGAAGTCGGGTTTGGACCCCGAGACCTTGTGAGCCAGAGGCTAGAATGGAGGACTACGGAGGAGCTTAAGGAAAACATATTAAGTGATATATGGACATTACAGTGGCCAAGAAGAAGCATGTCATTATAAACGTATTTACTCGGCACAATGTATTACCAGTATTAGCCATGAGGTAAGAGTTAACTTTGTTATAATTTTGTGTACTGGAATACAGATTTAAGAAGCGAAGACAGTGTAGGCCAGGCCGGCTGTAACCTCTCGTACTACGCAGACGCAAAACTCCATGCGAGCGGTCAGGTTTTAAAGGGATGGCCCGGCCAGTCCCCATGGCCACGCTCGCTAAAGCGTCTCGCTTTGATGCTTCGTGGGTTCGAGTCCCGCCTTGGGCATGGGTGTTATATGTTTGTGCAATGTGTATATGTGTTTGTATTGGAGCAGCAAAAAACGATAAACGTACAGCAAATACAGTAAATTTAGGGGAAACAAATGTAAACAGGGGTATACAGCGCCGGAATCTTGACCAGACTGCGGAACTGTATTAAAAAAAAACAAAAAAAAACTAAAAACCTGTATTAGATCAAACAATAATGAGAAATTTTTCTTTCAAAATGCCCTGTACAGACTAACGTTGGAAAGGCAGAATCAGACTGAAAAATCCCAGCTCTGTACGATACTGAATAGTCCATTCTGATTCTACCTGTCCAATTCCGTGTATAATTTGGCTTTATAATATATTGACGGCTGTTTCGGCGTTCTGCACGCGAGAAAGTGCGTAAATATATACTGCAACAGGCACAGATAATGTACCTTTAAACGACTTTTGTGATACTTATATATCAAGCTGCTATTTGTAGCACTACGTCATGATGATAATCAATTTTGTGAACAAGCAAGCTTCCTAACCACAAAAGAGACAGATGTTTGCCTAAACATCAATCATTTATATTGAAAGATGACAGCTACGGCTAGTTGTGCTGCATCACTCATTAGAACATATTCTTCTACCGATAGCTGATGACATCTTCTCGCGTGCTCAGTCATCGATTCAACACGGCCATGCACCCTACAATGAGTGACTAGTTGGTTTTATGCTGTCTTGTTGCTTGGTTGGCTTTTTATAACAGCAATTTAACGGCTGTTATTTTCGGGTCGCTCGATTAAACATTTAAGTCATCGGTCACGATAATCACTATGGCTGGTAAGTAAAATCATTGTTGCTCTTTCTTTCATCACAAGTTTTAGGATATAACAGCTGAGCTACCTTCATTAAGAGGTGGTTTTCGAAAATGTCTCAGCTTGACATAAAGATGGTGCTGACAGTGACGAATAGCAATGATAGTACTCCAGTAAGATTCTTTAGAATAGCGTTTGGCAGACTACAGCCCGGGGGCCCAACCCGGCACGCGAGCTGCTTTTGCTTGGCCCGCCTATAAACATAAAAATAGGTTGCGCATCCTTTATTAGTGGGTATACTTGCTATTCTTACGAATATATGTGTGTGTGTGTATATATACATATATACATATACACACACACGTACACACATATATTCTACCGAATTCACTTTGAGATAAATCCTTTGTAGAAGTAGCTACATTAACATTTCGCTATAAATGCGAAGTAAATAGCTGAAGTCAAATGTTTAAGATGTGGAGATATACTTCTAAAAATTCTTCCAAGCATTAGCGATAAACAATAAAACTCGAAAGAATGGTCAATTATTCAGCAATTCGAACCATTAATAACGGATATCTCTGAAATTGCTTCCTTCCGAGAAAAAAGCTATTTAAAATAAAACATTTTAAATATATCTACATTTTTGTGCATTTTCATCTATCGCTTAGTATTTCCCAGTTTTACAAGTTTGTACAAAATGTTTCCGAATGAAGGGGACTTCACAAACTGTTCCCAAAAAATTCAAGATATACATCTTATTTTTCAAGAAAATATCTTTAATATGTGGTATTTTAATCACAATTTAGCTCAACTATTAAAGCGCAAATGCAATGACCGAGATTAGGCAATTTCAACCAATCGCGGTCATCTGACTGGAGCAGCTGATGTTCAATTCTTTGAAATCTTGTCGCACCTGACGTTCGTTTGTTTAATCTCCAGTCTTCGTTATTGGTAATAAGGTGATAATCCAATCAGCCGTGACATTACGTGATGGCGGAAAGTTTTGGTAAAGTAATGTAAGTATTACAATCATAACCTGATAAGAACTCCCTTCCAATATATTATAAATTATTAATAGTCTAGTTTGCAGAATTGCCTTGTCAAATACAACTCGTGTTTTCATCTCTTAGGACGCTTCGCTCCAGTCGTAAGTGTTCAACAAGATGAAAACACTCGTGGTAATACTTATGATAATGTTGTAGGAAACAAAAGGAGATTCTTTGTATCCTTAATATGACATAATCCTGATTAATAGGACGCATGGGCACCATATGTGCTTATTTATGAATTTCCCGATACAATGCTTCGATTAGTAGGGCTTATTTCCGAGTATTTTGGACATTCACGGTTTTTACCGTCGGTAATACGGTGATATATTGTGCGGAATATTATATTGCAACAATAGAGTAGGGATGGATGGATGTGTCCGTTGGTTGACATTTAAATCACACCCGTCCCGAGCACACTGAGGTTCCCGCCTTACGTAGATTAACCATATGAGATTACAATAAGCAGACGAAACAAAAGTTAACCATTGAACGGCACTTTTAAACAGACTGAATATGGAATTATTCCTTTCAACTTTTGTACTTGAATGATTTAAGCTGAAGCAAAACGTATATGGCCAGGGATAAACAAACCACTTCGCGTGTATCGCTGTATGGTCAAGGATGAACAAACAACTTTCTGAATCAGGAAATGGCAAGAGTAATTGCTCAGTAAGTCTTGAAAACGTTTTAAAAATCCATTTAATTGGTCATATATAAAGAATAATTTATTATTTTTGTTATAGACACATTTTCGTTGTAATGATATTTGATTATTGGAAATAATTTAATATAGAAACACAGAAGGAGAATTCTGTTTTTATTCGCTAAACTGGCGTTCGTAAAAACGGCACGCGACTGTTTTTGTGAGCTGCAGTTTCACAGAGCAGTCACTCTTGGCACAAGCTTGTGCGTTTTCGAGTATTGAAACCCCTGCAAGAATGAAGTAATCTCAGAAATAGTGCAGCAACGGTCATTCACAAACGCACTCTCACAAGAGATGCAATTGCTGACATTATTTGAAAGTACTATAAGTTATTTTTCACAGTGTTTGAGACCCGCTATTACTACAATTGGCACCGCAGGCGACGACACTAATAATACATGGAATGAGGATGGAGTACCGGTGGAATGCGATAGCGGGGGGAAACCGGAGAACCCCCAAAAAACCGCCCCTGCGCCGCTTTACCCACCATAAGGGCGAGCTCGGGCCGCCTGGGTGAGAGACTCGGCCACGGCGCAACCTCTAAGGTAGCTAGCTGACTGTGGGATTAGTCAGATGCTTTAAGTACTCCACGAGCACGCTGAAGTATTTCCCAAAATAGAGAGGAGATTTTATCCATGAAACACGCAGGGTTAACATGTACATCGAAAACAGATTTGCTTCCAAAGCATCAGCTTGTTTATGTTTAAAAAAAACGTATACACTTATGCTTCCTCCTCCTAACATCTTGAAGGCTGTAATAACTATAGAAACATTTGTTAAGATGGGCGAGAAGGTGCGGTATTTAGCTTAGCAACTCTATTCAACTTAAGTGTCTAACACTGAATATGATATGGATGATCTGAAATCAGTTCCTTCAAAAATTGAACACCAATGCAAATTTTTTGCATATTTCACGTTTTAAAGTAGATTTCGTAAAATAAAACATTTCGCAACATTTCGTGGCTTCAGTTCTAAGAAATAAGCTTATCTGGCACAAAAATATGATTTTGGTAACGTTAAACGTGTCAACTGAAAATCCGGGCTTCTAGATATTGTGCTCCAAAATGGACAAGTTAAGTTTTCTTCCGAAAATGCTTACCGATTAAGTAATTCGTACTGAGTTGTGAAAATTATTAGCCTCAAAGCAAATTGTGTTTATTTACTGCCCGGGGTAATGTCTCCAATTTATTGAAAGACTTATGGTGATAATGTTAACGAATTGTTCACCGATCGGAATTAGATGACTGTCAGAAAGCAGAGCAAAAAAACCCAAAAAGACTACAGAGTCAACGTTCAATCTTATATTGAGGAATAGATGGAGATACCTTTTCTTTAAAGGTTCTTTCTGATTTCAAGACCATTTTCACTCATTCTTCCCTCAGTATTAACTGGATTGCCAGTAGTATACTCTAATGGCGACTTATAAGCCTTACATGCCATAAGTACTTCGTCCTGTCTTCATAGTTTAACCAACTATTAGGTTAACCAATGGTAATTAACTTTTCTTTCACATCTACACACACCTTGTATGAATAAACAATTAATTACCATTGAAGAATGTTGCCAAATAGCGATTTACCTATCAGTTCACAACGTATTGTGACATTCTCATGAATCCTGATTTTTTGATCCACACTATATTTTAATGTCGCTTCCGGGGTGTATCTGTTGCCATGCTAGCCTCTAAAACCCAAGTTTATCAGGTTGAAATCTGGTGGAGGGTGATCAGATTCTTTCGGACGCAAAAGTCCTTAACATGCCTCCTTCGGAATGTAAGTAAAGCCGGTGGTCCCGTGTGATGCTTATTTGCACGTAAACAGTGGCGACTCCTCAGGGTAGACCAAGTCTACTCTAATAGTTTCAAAAATATTTTAAAAACTGTTTAACAATACTCATAAGAAAATGTTTGAGTATCGAAGCCAAAATGAAATGTTTCCACTCAACAAAACAAAATCTACATGTAATATTACATTCCATATAGTATTTAAATTATGGGATTTTTGAAAATTCGGCATTCCGCTTTCTTCTGGAAAGAAAGAACGATATTTTAAACGAGAATGCGCTAGATAGTGGAAGGACGCAAAGGCAATGTCGTTTGTCAGCGAAGAGCAGGCAAATCCTGAGCTAGCCTGCCTTATGTCACGATCACTGTTCCCAGTGCTTGGCGCCCGGAAGTAAGCATTAGGAAAATGCTGTTACAAATGCTGGAGTGGCGCATACATTGTATAAAATCATCAAGACAGGCATACAGTAACTCTGCCTGCCCTGACCATTGTTGACGGGCTCTCAAGAAGTTAACTAGAATGAGTGCGCGATGTTCATTGGTGTGCGAATAATTTATTGCTACACTCACAATCGTGTGTTTTGAAGAAACAGAGAATTAGAAGTGAAATTCCTTTTGTAAGAACATATTAAACAGAAATGTTCATTTTCAGGGTCTAATAATTACTGCACTACTTGTGAAGTGTATTTCATATTGACAGCTATAGTAGCGGAAGTAATAAACAATCCATTTTCGCGTCTCAGTGATGACACTGAAGAACAGCTATTTTAGATAATAGAAGAACCACACCTTTACTGAGCTCTGTTATTCACACTGTCACAGCCAAAAGTGCAAGAAAATTCAATCCTTCCTGGTATGAAACACATAAATGGTTAATAGGGAGTGAAACTAAAGCCAAATTGTATTGTTGACCTTGCCTGCTACTTTCATGCAATGAAGGCACTTGGAATCAGCATTGTAAATTTAAAGAGACTAGAAAAGAATTTCAACCTCGTTTCGAAGATGCCATCCGAACAACACAAAATTGTAAGGCAACACTATTACAAAAAGGTGAGAAAAAAAAAAAAAGAAAATAATGAGACGATTGATTGACGTCGTCGCAAGAGCTTACTTTTCGTGGCAAGATGAAAGGCAGTCTCTTTGAACAGTGGGAATTACACAGAAATTGTTACTCATATGATGAAGTACCATGACCATTTACGTCAACACTGGGAGGAACTAGGGAAAACATTTACAGGTCTGTCTAAAAGCATCCAAAATTACCTCATTGATTGCATACATGAAGAAAATAATTAAAATAAAAACTGAAATTAAAGAAGTTCCTTTTTTTCAGTTCAGTGCGATGATACAAGAGAGATAACACAAGTTTCGCAATTGTCACTAATTGTGAAGTACATAGATAAGACGGGCGTAGTATAGGATCTTTATTTTGGGAGTCCATAACGTCAGTAAAGTAGAACTGCTTCTGAAATATGTGATAAAGTACTTGAAGTTTTCAAATTTGAAACTTCTTCACTTAGCGGATTCATCACGATTCAGTGCCTTTAGAAACGTTTTTCCGCCAAGGAGCTGCCTTCATCACAAAATTATTACGTGTATTTTGACTTTTCAAGATTGGGAAACGAGCTCGAGTTTTGTCGATTCCAACGACCAGTTCTTGTCTCTAAGTATAACTGAAGTTATAAAATTTTGTGGATAGCGACATTCCAAGTGTGTTGCCGGAAACTCACAGACTGTTTAATTTACCTGCAACAATTCCTTTCACAAGTTGCAGTGTCGAGGGAAGCTTCTCTTGCTTGAACAGAGTGAAGTCTTGCTTAAGGAGCACAATGGGACAGGACCAGATAAGTAGTAAACTGAAATCTTAATTACGCTATATGTAATAATGTGCAGATGGTTTTGCACACCGTGTGCTCCTAGGAAAAAATATTGCCAAGTCGTTTCATTTTATCTCTATAAGCCATGATAACTGGGAGTGCCGCATTATGTCATTGGTGCCATTGGCTTGTACCATAGCGAGCCAAATATGCACGATATTGAATAGTGTAGTAGCCACCTGTTTATTAATGCCAATATTGTATAGAACAATTTATTACTCCTTAAAACTATCTTGTACTGGACGATACCGATTTAGTTGACCATGTAGCATAACGGCACTCTTGCTCAAGATCCCTTTCCCCGTCCTTTAAGAATATATTATGTCGTCTACATCTCCCCCCCCCACACAATTGAGCAATGAGCTGATGAAAATGCTCTACATCATCAGCAAATATCAACTCTCTCCCCTTTCTATATGACATTTTACACCACCAGACACAATGATAGAGGAACTACATGCAAATCCACTCTTCCATACATCTATTTGTTTGAGAAATGACCATCAGCATATAACATTTTTAGGCAAGTTGGTCTGTTTGCCCACTCGCGTTATTGTGAAAAACACACTATGATATCAAGTTTGGTGAGAAGCTGTCATTTCAGATGAAATGCATGTCAGACTTTTAAATGTTCCATGTCAGAATCTAACACGAACTATCACGCAGACTTCCCATATATTATTGATGTAATCAATACCGTATAAATTCCATTCGCTTTTAAATACTAATTTATACATTTTAGTGCACGCATACAAACATGGCGTCACAATCGGACTATGGAAAATTTAGCGCGAGGCATAAAAATATCGGCACCTTCTGGCACATCACACTAATAATTCAGAGTTACCGAAAACATCTTAAAACATCCCCATTGCTAGTTCTGGGAACGGCTAGGTTCTGTTCTGTGAAGCCGGTTCACTGTCCATTTTTCTGCTTCTTTTTTTTTTTTTTTCTTTCTTTTTAGTGGGAGGTTTGGAAATATTTTTCTTTCTTTCTTTTTCGACGATAGGATATTTTGATCGACTTCCCTTTCATGCTGTCATAGAGGACGTTTGAAGTTCCTTCATTCAGTGCCAGTAATCTAGTCTACCGGTTTGCTTATTTATTTTATTGCACGTACGCACAAGGGCTGCATTAAATCTCCTAAATTGACATAATTATTATTGCAGAGTGCAAATATAATCATTACACATATTCTATGATTGAATTTTACTACACATATAAGCCGGACTTTTAGTATTTTTATTTGTTAACAATAATTTAGGTCATGTAATAGCTGGGTTTAGAATTCAAGTCAATGCTTTTACGGTCAACAACCAGCCGTAGAAAATCGATCGCCAATGTGTTACAAATGATGATATGTGTGACTTTGCTGAACCATCATTTACAATGTAGCTGTTAATGAATAATTAATTTTAATTTTACTTTCTACGTACTATTTCCTTTACTAACCTTCGTCAAAAAATATACAATTGATAAGTTAGTGCAAGATCACAATGAATCCCAATTTTTTTAATTTCCAACCAATAATTTTGAAATTCTAAGTAGAACTAAACTAATCCCCTTATAGCCAAATGCAAAGTTTCAGGAATGTACTATAAATAATTTAGGGATTATTACTTATGTTCTGTAATTTTATTATAAATATTGAAAATGATCTTGTCTCAAAATAATTAATAATTTACAATGGTATTTTTTTCTCCGACTACTATAGAATATAACAAATTAAACACATTACATTTTTTAAGGCGGTGCCATAGTCGAGTGCTTAAGACCGCTCTACTCCCATCTAGGCGGCCCGGGTTCAATCCCAAGCGCCCGCATGTGGGATTCGTGGTGGACAAAGTGATGTCTGGGCGGGCTTTCTCCGGGTCCTCCGGTTTGCCCCGCAACTCATTCCACCAATTGCTCCATCATCACCTTTCCAATCGTCAACTTCGCTTACATTTCATATATGTACAGTAATCTACGTTACATTTGTAACTTAATGCTTTGTCATTTTCAATAATAGTGGTATCATGCTTAGATACGTGTGTGTGTGTGTGTGTGTGTGTGTGTGTGTGTGTGTGCGTGCGTGCGTGCGGGCTTGTTTTGGAGGGGTTTTTTCCTTCAGTTTTCAGCCTACCGGTTACATGAATTCATTTTTTGTATTTTACAAAATAAAACTCTAGACCAAAACAAGATGCTGTTTTAGTAAATAAATATCTGCACTTATCGATGATATGCAGAAGTTAGAAGAGGAAGGGATTCCTTTGAAGTTGAACACCAATGAAAAGCTGGTGAAAGCAGAGCGCATGTTGCGAAAATATCACCGTTGCACATTTGGTCAGAATTAAATAGCCTGAAATATTGGATCGGCAGCAGTGAAAGCAATCCTATATGAAAAACGTCAGCTGGATCCCTCACCACCTCACAAGCAATGGTGCGAAATGATTGAAAAATTCAGTGGAAGAAGATCCAAAAACACATTTAGCAATGTAAGAGGTGACGAAAGCGGGATTTAACACTATGATACACAAACTAAGAACAAGTCATCGGTCGTCCTTCATGGTCTAGTGCTAACATGCTAGCCTCTGGTTCCAAAGGTCGCGGGTTCAAACCTGGCGGAGGGTGATGATTTTTTTTTTAGGGAGTATAATTTCTTAGCATAGCTTCCTTCGGAAGAGAAGTAAGCCGCCTGTGGTCCAATGTCATGGATCTATGGCACGTAAAGCACCTCACGCCTGATAGAGGCCTCTGAGAAAATTAAGCTGGCTTTTACGCCCAGTATAATGAGACACTGAGAACCACAGCATTTAAAGAGTGTCCATAAATATAACTCAGTTTTCGACAGTCATTGATCAGGGCCTTCCCAGCAAAAGATCTCGCAAAGAAGTGAAGTGTTGGCAAGTAGGTGATCACTTCTTTCTTCTCAGCAAGTGTCCACATTGTGGCGATTCCGCTTGAGGGACAAAAGACTGTTAGTGCCCGATGGATCACCACAAAAAGTCTGCAGCAAGTGTTCAATGGACTGAAGAAAAGAAAATCCTAAGGCTAGTCTGCATGGAATTTTGTTGCACTATGACATGCCTTTGCCCACTATCCACAAGCAACACCCCAATTTCTGGAGGAGACAAGTATTTGTCCCATCCTCCCTATAGTCCGGATCTGGCCTCACACAACATTTTTCCTATTCCCCAAAGTGAAATAAAAAGTTCGAGGTCAACGATTTGAGTCACCTGAAGCAGCAGTAGCTGCTTACAAAGATGTAATTACACGCTCTCCAAAGAAGAAAGACGTTCAGCATTTGAAAAATGGTTTGAAATGATGATACGGTATATAGAATGAATAGAGAATGTTTTGAAAAGATGCAATAAGCAGATCTAAATTCTTAATATTTTGCTGCGTCCATTCTCAAAACTTTTTGAGTGATACTAGTAGGTATAAGCATCCCGAACCGCCTTGTAGGGAAATGACCATCGATCACAGCTAATTTGTCCCGCTGAAGAACACTTCCTCTGCTGCCATGGAGGGTGTACGCGCACATAAACACTCCCCAAGTTTCGGTCGCTTAGAGGATTTCCCTTTGTTGTACTCCAGCGCTTTATTACAAAAGCTGTGTGCTCAGAAACCACCACACTGAGATCTCCACATTAGTAATAATTTGACGTGTTTCTTAACCTGTCACATCTGCTAGGATTATTCTTCAACTCTGGATGAGGAAGAACAGATGTTAAGACGGCCTTCCTGTGTAGCCTCTTGCAGTCTGAAAATTATTCTTAACTCATTTTTCAACAAAATGATTTTCCCTTTGATAAAATAACTGTTCTATTTAAAATTGATCTACCCTTCTACGTCCTCCATGCGTAAACATCGTGACGAAATTGCAACATATGACATGATTTTCTCCTTTTTATTACTTTCTATTATTTGCATCATCTTCATGCGCCCTATTTCATGTGATGTAACATATTTTACATTTTTCCACCTGTGGAATATCTTCAACCCAAAATGTTACATAGCGCAATCTTATGCCAGGAATTCTTGAAAAATACTGTCACACATCAGACTATCGCATCTTTCCAGTATTACAAAAAACCAAACGGAGGCCACTAGATTAGCTATGGTAAATAGGTACAATGCGTAAAAATGATTCTAGCAGATTTAAACATTTTTACTCTCTACAACAGGTGGTCCAACTGGCCTGTATTTGGCGTGTATAGATATCCCTTGGTGCTTTAAAATAGTAACAGAATTCAACAGAGCAATTTCAATTTAAAACCCGCAGTACGCTACTATTGGCAAGTTTTATATTAAAAATAGCCCCGTTAAGTTGTGCAACTCTTATGGCACCCAGGGAAATCTGCAGAGTCAAATATAGAGCAGTTGGATCACCTGGTAGTAAGTAAAGAAAGTGATGCATTCCAATTTCACCGCAATAAATATTTGTGGACCCCTAAATAAAAAAAATAAAAAAATAATAAAAAAACACTTTAAGAAAAGGGTCCGCACGCGCGAGCATGTGTGTGTGTGCGCACGCGCGCGCGTGTGAAAAACACAGCCAAAAACGAAAACTTCATTAGATATTGAACTTTGTATATAAGTTCTGCATCTTTCAAAAAATGTAACACGAAGATTTTTAAGAAAATCTCTAACGATTTTTATTAAAACACCAATTATTTAATATATCTCCATGGCAAATGTGATGTATTTTTTGTTTTATAAGGGAATATCCTCCGAAGTTCTCTTCATTCTGGATGACTTTTGCATACTTGGTAATCGTAAGAAATAGACTTTTCTTGCGACATGAAAAAGCATATCCCGTTAAGGCACACAATTTATGTCAGATCCATTCTTTGTAGAGTAATTTTTTTCCGAGATATTCCATGTTACTGGTTTAAATGTTACAATACCTATATTTTTAATTTCAAAGTAATTAAATAGCGAACAACTCTTATGAGGTTAGACTATTTTTTTTTATTAATAGCTTCCTTTATTGCAAGGCTGATTCGTGGAAAAAGCTTAACAGATTCAAACATAAATAAGAACATACAAATGGTTGAATACAGTGTATTCCCTATTCCCCTTCTAATTACAAATAAGTAATAAGACAATTACTGTTAATGTTTATCTCGACTAGCATGAAGGTCATCCGATTGGAACAGAACATATTTTCTCTACGGTATGCAGTATTCTTTTAAATCATAACTTAAACTGAAGAGAACTGGGAAAGTTTGAATTCTGCTCTCACAAATTTTCATTTTTAGTCATGGTAACGAAGTAAGCAAAACCCCACAACATTCACATGCAAGAAGGTTTTTGTATATTGGGATTCGCCAAGGGTATTGGTTAGTTACAACCAACAGGCGTACAGACGATTTTTTTTAAGCTGAACGTCCTTTAACATGCTTGATCATGTCGGACGATGAATGCCATTGGTGAAATAATGCTCAAGTGATCTCAGGGACCATGGAAGATCAAGTGAAATTACACAAACCGCAGAAAGAATAATACTAGTAGTACTACTCCAAAAATCTATAAAACAATATGAAATAGCACATCATAGTATCATTGCCGACAACGTTTTGAAATAGTATTATTGGGATTAACATTTGAAGTTTTGTAATAACATTTTGAAAGCTGCACCGAGTTTTTCTTTGTAACACATTTAAACACATCGAAAAATATTTTTCTGCAAATCTATTCCATACCAAGGTTTAAAATTTCAGAATTAAATGCAGTTGCAGTTGTGTACAGTTGTGTTTTAAATATACTTGGTTACACGAAACAGGACTCGAATCTAGTTTCTATTCACTCTTAGGTTGATCCGCGCAAAACGGATCCACGTGGCCAGTGCAGACGGTACAACACAGTAGTACTGCATGCAAAAATGTAATCCAATGCTCAGAATCTAAATTACATAATGAATTTATTCTTACATTGTATAATATTCTATACAAATCCTAAGAGTTAAACTGACGCTGATTTGTACCGTTAAACAGAGCTACACAGTAAACGGTTGCTGGTTGTTGCTGTTTAGAATCATGGAGGACGGTTGCCGTGAGTTTCCTCTTGCATCTTCTTCGGGTTACATAAAGCCAATAGTGGTAAATCGTTGACTAGTGGTATAAAAGCTAGTGTTGAATATTTATTTTAAGTTTTGTGAGAAATAGTTTCCTGTGAAAGCAGTAGTGAAATTAACATCTGAGTTCACCGGTGTTTTGGGTATAAATATAAACAGTGCTTGCAGAGAAACAGAAAAAGTGGTAGCACCTGGAAGAAGAAAAAAGAAAGAAAAGAAAGCGTGTGAAATATGCGATGCAAGAATGTGACAATTTTGTGAACAATGCAATTTCCGTAATAGTGCACTGTTTCTTTTTTAAAAAGAGCCGCCAACAGTTGATAAAGTGCTACATTTATCGAAAGAACAAACATTGTTTTGGGAGATGGATAGTTTAAGTGACTCCGTTATTGATAGTCTGGTTATCAACCTTGGAGTAAAAAGCAGCAGCACAAACAGCTCAGACGACGATTCTGTTCCGGAGAGAATAGAGCCGTATACAGAGTGCGAATAAAGGTAAGTTAACGCATAAATGCTATTATTTTTTCGCTCGTGTAATTTTAGAATTAACTATTATACGTGTACCCATTTATTTTGTTATGATCATCAATATTATCACCATTATACCACACACAATATTTTAGCGTTTTTTTAAGTTGTTGGAATAAGGGCTCTGTCATTTTACATTCCAATATATCGCGTGTACGCGCTAAGTGCGCGTGAAAGCATTACTGTTTCTGGCGCAAATGGCGGAAGGATACGTTATAACGTGCACTGGTCGCCTGGATTTTGTTTTGGGAATGATCAACTTAAGGTTGAATAGACTAATTCCTCTACGTTTGGACATACTTCAGAGTAAAATTCTTGCAAAAAAGGATAAAATTTAGAAATGCTTAATTGTGCAAGATTCTTTTTGTTCCCTTAGGTTGGCATCTCGATTTTCAATAAAACCCCTCTTAAACAAGGCGGTTAAGCCAATCGATTCCTCGGGGGTTTCGTGCAGCGAAATTCTGGAGCGCTTCCAGAAAATGAATTAAACCGCTCTTCCTTTCGTTCCAACAACTCAATCACGGTAGCTATCAGCAAGCATGCAGCCAATGAAGCAGAGTAACCCTAGGGTTTCCAAATGTGACCTGTTGACAAGATGCTACCTCGCAAACATTCTTACACATTTCAGTAAACATGATGCCTTTCGAAAGATAAATGGCAAAAGCAACATTACACCACTCTTTTTCATTTTTTCTTTTTTTAATTTCGTGAGTTATTTCATGAAAATCTGAAAAAATTGTCCTACTGTCCAATCTTCCTGGCTCCTGCCCTCCCTGGTGTAATTCTTAGTATGGCTTCCTACGGAAAAAAAGTAAAGCCGTTGGTCCCGTGTCGAAGATTTAAGGCACGTAAAAGAATCTCAAGCCTGATCAAGAGACCTCTGGGCAAAATTAATCGGTCTTTCACGCCCAGTACAGAATGGAATGCTGAGAACCAGAACAGTTTAAGAGCGTTCATAAACAAAACTCCGTTTTATTTCATTTCATTTCCTGCAGAATTGAAGAACAAGTCCGAGTTATTTCCTCATTGCGGAAGTATGTGCTAATGCAGGAAATGAAAAAGAATGATAGCACAATTCTCTAATGTAGGAAGTTCCAAGCATAAATAATTCAATAACTGGAGGACAAAAAAAAAAAAAAAAAACAGCGACAAACTATTGGGTAACATTAGGTTCGGTTGCCTAACCGCAGCCCAATAGCCTGCTATCATCCAGACTCGCCTCGCCAATAAATAAATTAATTAATTAATTGGTAAACAAAATATAAAATAAGAATAAAATAGTTATGAGTGTTTCGAGTCTTAACTCTGAACGTAAGTTGTAAAACCAACAATGCCATACACAATATCATCGTTGTTATTATTGTTACATTCCTGTAATAATACTAATACTAATAATAACAATAATAATAATTTACGGAAGTACTACGATTTTGCATGTGTTCTACTGCTCCCCATATTTGACCCTGGTCGCTTTTCAGAAGGGTCATTAATTACCATTTAATATTTCAATAATCTTTAATTTTTATATGTATAATTATGAATTATTCTTCCATTCCTTTTTACAATGTACATAATACACACAGAAGATGTTGTATTGCACCCAAAGATTCGATACAAAGATTTCACCGGAAGTACATAGTTTATGGATCCCTAAAATCCAAACACGCATTTTTAGAAAAAGGTTCGTGTGTGTCTGTGGAAGCATAGTTCACGAACTCAAAAATACCAAACTTGATATATAGGTTCAAGGATATGACACAAAGATTTTCAGGAAAATAACCCGACCCAAAATTATTATTTTCTCGAAAATTCTCTAATAATTTTGATTAAAGTACCATATGTTTAAGGTATTTCAATGACAAACGAAATGTATAACTTAAATTTTCTGGGAACAGACTCTGAAGACCTCTTCATTTTGGATGACTTCTGTATAACTGTCAAACTGTAAGAGAGAGAAAAGCTTACCTCCGTAATAAACACACAATTTATATAATATACTTTTGAGTTAACCGTTTCCGAGAGTGTGCTTGTTATTGGTTTAAATTTTAAACTACTTAAACTTTTCTAAAACGGGAAATTATCTTTCGGTTCATTTATCTTTTGTTTTACTCCTGGTCATAAAAAGAGGACCAACCCAATTTAAACTGTTTCACTTAGGGACCAACTTAAAAAATTTTACAATCGTTTTAGCCTACTGTGTTCCCTTATCTTCTTTCTAGTTACAAGGCAGCAAGTAATAAGACAATTTATGTTAATGTTTAACTTGATTAGCATGACGCAAATAAAAAAAATAATCATTTATAAGAATAGTTTGTTTGCGGAACAGGTAGAGAAAGTCACGTGAATATAGCACATCAGATTTTTTCCACAGTACAGTTTTCCTTTTTCTTCAAATATTACTCTATGATCTTATCATTTTTGTCTAGAATGTGATTTACAATTCTAAAAGCATTTTTTTTTTTTTCATTTATATAGCCGCCTTTAACATCTAAAGTCATATCGGGGGTTTTGTACTTGAAACAGCACGTTGTCTGTAGGTTCTTTTACGTTTGGTTTAAATCATTCACAAACACATTCACCCTCGCATACATACTTCCAGACTCTGTGGGGTAATCGAACCCGGGACCTCTGGGTGAAAAGTCAGCTCGCTGACCACTCGACCACGGAGGCAGTCTAAAAGCGTTATTCACTCTAGACAATACACCTTTTTTCTCCAAATGACTTTCTCTGCATTAGAGTAAAATGTGCTATATTCCTTTTCCCCCATATAGTGGACATTCACCTTGCGAATAGCCATTTCGCTGCCCTTTTACTCTCTATACTCCTGCTCTTAACCATGCTCTCTTCCTTAAAGGTAATGTCTGTATATCGCTCTATTTCTTACCCAATTGGTTTCTGATGTAACATTCAATATTAATGGTCTCTTCTTGGTTATGGGATTAAACAGCCTTTGTATCTCAATATCTTCAAACCTACTGATAACCTTCCAGAAACCTTTGCTGTTTATCTTTTCCTCGAGACTTCCCCATATCCATCATTTTATTACTTTTTAATTCATTTACCCATTCATTTGTACTCATTTCTTGGTATTTTAGGCATTGTTTCAGAGCATTATCCTCTCCTAAATGCATGATCCTACACCAGTATTTCAAAACTCTTTCCATAATCAATCCTGCTCCTCCCATTTATATTTGAGCTACTTCTCAAACTGCTGCTAATGACAACCCCAGTACTACTTTAGCAAACATGCTATGTACTAACTCCACAATTTCCCCATCCATTTTCAAATCCCAATATTTCAATACCATAGTGTTCTCCTTGTCCTAGTTTAGCATGCGCTTCTGGGTCCCAAAGTCGCGGGTTCAAACCCGGTGCAGAGCGATGGATTTTTTTCGGGTGTAGAAATCCTTAGTACGGCTTCCTTCGAAAGGGAGTAAAGCCGGTGCTCTTCTTTTATGTGCCGTAAATCTATGACACGGACGGCACATAAAAGAAATTCAAGCCTGATAAAGAGACTTCTGAGTAAATTTAAGCGGTTTTCACACCCAATAAAGAATGGGACGTTAAGCACAATAGCAGTTAAAGACCGTCTATTAATAAAGAAAACTCAATATCAGTACCATAAAACATACTAGCCTCGATTACCGAGATGTACATGCTTTACAGTCAATTTACGAGGGGCGTTCAATAAGTATTTAGAAAATCCAAGAAATTGTATTTAGTAACCGGCTTCTCTTACTAGATGGCAGTTAAAGTTTCAACTATATCCATCACGTGGTTTCGCTGCCATAGGCGATTGAATCAATAATCTTGTGCTTCTTTGGAAAGATGAGGGGTGGGGGACGAGTTTCGAGCGGTGATTAAACGTTTCTATTTAAAAGGCTTAACAGCGAAAGAGATAAAAGCAGTGTTGGATGAAGTTCGTGGCACATCTGCATCTGCGTTTACAACAATTTACAATTGGATAAATGAATTTAAACGTGACCGTACATCCACAAATGATGAACATCGTTCCGGAAGTCCAGTAGAAGTGACTCCCTCCGAAATGATTGGCAAAATCCAGGATATGGTTTTGAGAGATCGATTAATCCAAGATCGCGAAATAGTAGAAGCCACAGGCAATCACAACATAGAGTTCTCAATTTTTCACCAAAAAATAGGTATCGGCAAGATAGGTGCCGCATCTGCACTCAGTGGAGAATAAACGCAATCGTGTGGTCGATCCGGAACTGGTTTGTCACTTTTCCGACGCAATCCTGACGATTTTTTGCGTTGATGCACATTGCAACTGTGGGTGATACACGGGTATACTACACTCCAGAGACAAAAAGTACAATCGAAACAGTGGGTTTTTTTAAAGGCTCCGAAGAAGGCAAAAGTGGTGAAATCTGCACACAAGGTGATGACCTTGGTTTTTTGGGATGCACGCGGAATCATCTACATTGATTACTTGCAGAAAGGAAGAACGATAAATGGAGAGTATTATGCATTGTTATTGCACCGGTTGAACGAAGAAATCAAGAAAAAACAAAAAAAAACAAAAAAAAAACAAAACAAAAAACGCCCTGATCTGGCAAAGTAAAGGATTCTCTTCCACCAAGACAATGCAAAGGTGCACACCTGCGCAGTTTCGATGGCGAAAATTGTAGAATGAAGGTTCGAATTACTATAACATCCACCGTATTCACCAGATTTGGCCCCCAGTGACTTTTTTATATTCAAACTTGAAAAAGTGACTTGGCGGAAAACGATTCACGCCTAACGAAGAGGTCATCTGCCAAACAGATGTCTATTTTAAGAACCTTCTGGAATCCTACTTTTTGGAACGCTTAAAACAGTTGGAAAAACGCTGGAAACAGTGTATCGAACTAAAAGGTGTGTTGAAAAATAAAAAAATCTAGAAAAATAATTTGTTTTTCTAACTTTTTCTAAGGACTTATTGAACGCTCCTCGTGCCTTCATCTCAGATTTTATATATAAATGCTCTTACAGCCAACATTGCTGCCTTCCCTTTCGTCAAAGCCGATTTCTTTTGCTTCTCCCATTTACCTCCTCCGTCCATTTTAATTCCTAAGTAAATGCAGTTACGAACCACTTGGTACTCACATGTTTCTCTTTTCCATTTCTCATGTCTGCTCAATTTCCCACTGAGTTGTATACCCTTAACAGCCATTTTACCTCCATCTCTGGGATTTTATATATACATGCTCTAACATGCTACTTTCCCTTTTGTCAAAGCTGATCTCTTTTGCTTCTCCCATTTACCTTCTCCGTCCATTTTAATTCCTAAGTAAATGCAGTTACGAACCATTGGAAACTCATGTGTTTCAGTTTTCCATTTCTCATGTTTGCACAATTTCCCTCCTTTCTTCAACACAATAATTGATTTTGTATGACGATACATTCTCAAACTAAGCTCGTTGCCGAGCTCTTAAACGGTTATTTGTTTATTTCTTGTCGTTAGCTCCTTACCAAGTACGGATGACGATCCTTCTAAATTGTTCTTACAAATCACAAGTTAACAAATAGGATTAACTATTACGTACTAGTGTTTTAATTCTGTCTTTCGAAATTTGATATTTTTTGGTCCGACATTTGACACACTGGAAGGGGAAGGTAAGGTTGTCACGTGGCTGCTCTAAGGCTACCACAGAGAGCCGATACACGTAACTTAAGTGGGCACGAACAACTGTTTCCTAGCCGGTCGTTGGGGAGTTTGGCGTTGTTTTGATCGCGAGTTTGAATCCCATTATGGGCAAGGATGTTTAGTGTGTGTGTGTGTGTGTGTGTGTGTGTGTGTGTGTGTGCTATTTAAATCATCCAATTACTGGTGGCCAAGTAGGTCATGCCTGAAAACCAATGTATATGAGAAAATAAAAATCCAATGTGTTCTATTCACATGGATTTCTCTACATCTCTGCAACAAATCATTATTAAAAAGCGTATTCTTCGATTTACCTTATGCTAATCGAGAAACAACTAGCAGAAATTATTTTATTACTTGCTTCCTTGCAAGTAGAAGAGAAATAAGGGAGTACCGTAGGCTACAGTGATAGTCAAAAGCTGGTTACTATGTGATTGAAGTTCCTTTGTTTGTACGGACAGGAGTTGAGAAATTTCCGTATGAGAAAAGTATAAGTATTTTAAAGCTGAAACCAATAACAAGGAATATCTCTTAAAAAGATCAACTCCACCAAAAAATATATGCAACATAAATCCTCTTTTAATGAGCTCTATATTTTCTATTAAGAGTTTGTGTATCTCTTGCGATTTACCAGTTACACAAAATTTACCCAGAATAAATATTTCTTTAGAGGCTATTCCCAGAAAATTCAAGGTATACATTTTATTTGCCATGTAAATATCTTTAATACATAATATTTTAATCAAAATCGTTAGAGCCAATTTTGAGAAAATCAAACTTTTTGAAAACCTTTCCATATAAAGAGTAGTTGGGGGTAGGGAGTTTTCTTGCAAATCTTCGTGTCGCATCCTTGGAAGATACTGAATTTAAATACCAAGTTTAGTATTTAACGGATTTTCGTTTTTGAGCTATGCTGCCCAAAGACACACAGACAGACACAGACACAGATACGGATATTTTTCTAAAAATACTTTTTTGGGATTCAGAGGGTCTCAAAATATATTTCCGGTGAAATCTCGGTATCGAATTTTTTAGTACAATGTCTTCTCTATACACTATGTACATAGTATGTGTAGAGAAAATAAAGACTGTTTCCTAACTTTGCTCTTGCCTTTCCCCTTAATTGTTTAGTTCCAATATTTTCTGGTGTAACGCCCCCTTATAGTTCATAAACGTTTTTGCTTTGCTCATAAACGTTTACGGGTATTGCAGGCAATAAAGAACTTTATCGAGATAATACATTTGTCATCACTCCATCTGTTTCTTGTGGTGTACCTAGATGTGAACTCGATATAAAAACGCAAGAAGGATGTGATACATCTACAGCTGCCTAACCTATGATAAATGTAAACCTAATGCTTACTACCGAACCCCTCGGATACCACATGTCTACCTGAGGATTGCTCTAGCGAAAACCACGCAGGCAGTAAACAGGATTCGGGTTTGACCTGTGTCACCATTCAATATATCACCATTGAAAACAAACAAAAGAACATCTCCCGCTGTGTCTGTCCAGACCCTTACGTCGGAATTTCGGAAAACTCCAGGTTCCTTTCTACAGAAGGAAGGAGGGGATAACGTTTCTTCCATTGCATTCCCCCCTCACAGCAGCAGGGGGGCACACGGGAAGAAAAAAATTAAGGTATCGCTCCTTATATATGGAGTGCTGAGAATGAAAGACATCTTTTTAACATGTGAGTAAATAAGGGATGATTGCACTGGGTAGGTAGACCGTATTGCAAGGGATGAACAAATAGGTCATTTCCCGTTCTCCATCCCCTGTTGTCAACGCATCACAGAAACAATGCCCCCTTGTGTGGTGGGGTACTTTAACTGTGCAACGCATTCTGGGCCGGGGATTAAATGCTCTTACACGTGTGAAGGCAAAAGGTGAAAAACTCACACGACATTCTCTGCCTATTCCGAATAGCTCATGCAGCAGTTCCATACGTTAACGTGCTGCTGTTTATCAATCGCTTTTCAATGATAGGTAAAGCGAAGTATTGAACCTCACTAAAGGGATACCATCGATAATACAACAAGTTTTAGGTTTCCTGGAACAGAAAAAATACCAAATTATAAGATTTTAAGTCCAGTTTGCTTCAGACATGCAAATATCTTAAACATACGACATTTTGATTAACATGTACATAGTTATTTTTTAGAAATTTAAAGATATCGAAAAACCTTCCATGTAAAGCTTAATTTGGGGTGGGAGGATTTTCTTGAAAATGTTCATGTCGCATCCTTATAAGAACCTGAACATAAAATACCAAGTTTGGCAGTTATCGACCATTTCGTTTTGGGATTACGGTAACATAGTAGTTTCTTTAGGGGGCGGGGGGAGGGGAAATTTTGGTTTAAATCTCTCAATTTTTGGATTTTTGGAGCAAAAGAAAAATACTACACTTAAAAGTATACAAGTACACATTTGCGTTCTTCTAGGGTGGATGTAACACATGTTTTGGACGACATTTTAGAGCGTTGCGCTGGTTAAATGACTATGTCGGACATTAAAACGATTTTCTGAGGTTAAGTGTTTGGTTATTTTTTTATATTAGAAATGTACTTTCTCTCACAAAAGTGCAACTAGAGGTGTGAAAATGTTTCCATAAGCATTGCAAGATATACTAAAGAAACTGTCTGGTTGAATTTTTGTTACTCATGATATATTATTTAAAAAAAAATATTTAGTACAATCATGTCCTTTTATTAGACTTCTTCGCGTTTTATTATATTAACTAATAAAAAGCAATCCACAATAGGGAAATTCTAACCAGAAAATGACTTACAAAGGCATTAACTTTTAAAAATGGTAACTTTAGCTACATATAGAGGAGAAGGTATATTTTGATTTTAAATATTTAATCGAATAATTTACTATATCTGAAAAAAAAAAAAAAGATATAGTTGAATGAAATTTGGCATGAATACTTCTTATGTTGCCACTAATGCATGTCAAATGTTACAGATAAAGCCTCAATGCTCTATAAAATAACTTCGGTGTTCCCTAAAATGAGATTTGGTTTTATTTATAGACGCTCTTTACTGCTGCGGTTCTCAGCACGGCATCCGATACTGGGCCTAAACGGCCGCTTAATTTTCCTCAAAGACATCTTTATCAGGCTTGAAGTTCTTTTAAGTGTCGTAAATCTACAGCACGGGAGCACCGGCTTTAATTCCCTTCCGAAGAAAGCCATGCTAAGGATTTTCACGCCCCTAATAAAATCCGGATTTGAAATCGTGACTTTGGGAACCAGAGCCTAGTATGTTACCGCTAAACCACGGAGGACGACAAGATGTTGTATTGATGAAAGGCACATGGACCTTTTTCCAAAAATGTATGTGTGTGTATATATTGTCACAACTAAAGTTGGACACAGGGGGGAATAGCTATTAGAGGGTAGTGAAAGGAAGGTAGATGGTAGAGCAATGATAATAATGGGACTTAAGCTAATATATTAAGAAAGATTAAATAATCTGTTGCTTACGCATGTTTGGTTTACAAAGGTGGAGGATGGCAAACTATTCTATTAATCCTGGCCAATATCATTCTCATTATGGAGTTACTAACATAAATCCTTACCTTAAGAAATATGTCATGATGTGTCTAGGGGAGGTGAGAAGTGGTCAAAGTGGTGGCCGGTTGAGCCCGGAGCGACGCCTCAAGACGCACACAAGCAAATAGAGGTTCCCCGACGGTCAAAGACAATAGCCCCGGAGGACGGGTTTGCCGTCCCTTAAATAGATTTAGTGGCGTCCCCGGAAGGGCATTCCAACATGGTGGCCGTTCTCCTAATATGAAGAACCAACGCCCTGATAGTGGGTAGACTTAGCCAATCAGCACCGAATGCTTAAATGTTCTAGAATATCCTGTGTGACGTCAAAGTGCGAATGTGCACGTAAACCGAGCGGAAGTTGGTGTCATCAAAAGTCCACTGGGAGTGCCATCGGAAGAGGCTAGTCGCTTCCATCCTGTTATTTCATCAGCTTATAACAAAGCTTGTATTTTTCTAAGAATCTGTAAGCTCAAATACCAATTAATTCAGATTAATTAATTCGTAATTACTAAAAAATAGTAAATTAAACTCTGGCCAATGACACATGCGACAATATATATATATATTTTTTTTTTTTTTTTATTCAGAGGGTTCAAAACCGTATTACCGGTGAAATGTTGACTTGGAACTTTTGAGTGGAATATACTTTCTCTTACCAACTGCTATAGTAGGTGGCACAGAAAGAAAATAGACATTGATGTTACCTTCGCAGGACTTTCTCCACCCTCTAAAAGTGTATGTGGGTAAGAAAATTATTTTTTAGAAACTATGTACTTGTATCTACCTTACTTTGAGACAAACCTTAACCGAAATAGCCACAGTACACATTTCGTTATAGATACAAAGAGAATAGAGACCAAAACTTACCAACTGGATGCTATCTATTCTTGCCTTAAAATTGCATACCCTTTCCATACAATCGCGAAAAACATCTGGACATCGAAAGAACTTGCAATAATGGCCAATTATTAAACTATTCGAACCGGCTCAGTCGGGAGAGCACCTATCTGCCCAGTTCGATTTCCGGCCGGGAAGTAGGGATTTTTCCCTAGCCCAGATTGTTTCTAATCCTTCCCAGAGTCTGTGAGTGTGAATGTGTGTGATCTAATGATCAAAATTAAACATAAATAGTAACCCAATTCCAAAGGGAAACGCCGTCAATTGGACGATTCAGTTAAAGGCGGGCTATAAATAGAATTTAAAAAAAAATCAAACCATTAATAAAGCTGTCCTAGAATTCCTTCTTTCCGGTGAAAAGGATGACAGGAAAGATTATGGAGAAATCGGTGGAATGAATGGCGGGGAAACCAGATAACCTTGAGAAAACCCGCCTAGACGCCACTTCGACCACCACAAATCCCACATGCAGTCTCCTTGGATTGAACACCGGCCGCGTACGGGAAGGGGAGAGCGGAATAATCAATCGGTCAGGATAAATGGCTTACGGCACAAAGTGTTTGAAAACAGTGTTTTAAAGATATCTACATTTTTTATGTAGTACTAATTGGTCTATCGCTTAAGATTTACCGGTTATACAAGGTTATATAAAGTGTCTTCCGAATGAGTACTTCGCGGGCTATTCCCAAAAAATTTAAGATATACATTTTATTTCTCATGAAAAAATGTCTTGATTATATGGCGTTTTAATCAGAATCGTTAGTCATTTTTGAGGATATCGGACATTTCCAAAAGTGGTAGTTGGAGCGGGATGTTTTGTTGAAAATCGTGTCACACCTTTTAAGGATACTCAACACAGATATTTCTTAAATGCCTTTTTTTATTTGCGGTGAGTCAAAACGTGTATTTTTGATATCTCGGTTTCGAATTTGTAGTTGGAATGCAATACTCCCTTTATTTATTTTATATAATAAAGACATAAATTGAGGTACGTTTAAGGTACTCCTTCGGCGTATGTCCGTTATGAAGACAATGGGAATCCTGGGAAAAATAATTAACAATAATAATAACAACAACAACTCAAGTCATGGAGGACAGCTTAATCTTGTCGATCTATCGTTGCATACACATATATCTTAAGGGTAATGCGACTTTGAAATTTGGTTATCACACAACAGTAATGGTTTTGTCATGTTTCAAAATTCTAGCTTTTATGGTTATTTAAATAATTTTTCACTAGCTTTATTGTTCTAAAAATGTCCCACCCAATGCAATTTTAAAAATATTCACCTAAAAATGTCAATTGTTACAGTACATGAATTTAAGAAATGTATCTATTATATAAGAAAACTTATATTAACATGTAATTATTGTACTCTCTAAAGGTCTTGTCAAAAGTTCATAATTTATTTATCAAATTTGGAGCATATTTCGATAACTTCATGGTCATTTTAAATGTACTTTTGAGAGACAGTAAAAAATTGACACATATCAGTACAGAATTGTATCGTGTCGAGGATTCTGAGAATAGAAAAAGTTTGCAGAAACGTTTGCGAAAAAACAAGATTTAATGTGGGGTGCGCATATTAAAACCTTGCGTCTGTACATTAATAGCTTCGTTTGATTGGTAGTCAAAGTTGAACAAGTGAAAAACTATATATTTTCTTAAACTTCAGAATACATATTATTACGTGGCGGCGCGGTTAGACCGCTCGCCTACCAACCTAAGCCGGGTTCGATCCCAAGCGCTCGCACGTGGTGATTCGTGGTGGACGAAGCAGCGTCGGGGCGGGTTTTCTCCGGTTCTTCTGGTTTCCCCCGCCATCCATTCCACCAAGTGCTCCATCATCACCTTTCCAATCATCAATTTCATATCATCCACAACCACTTGTTCGTGCGAAGCTTCTGGCCGACCCCTCGTAACAGGTTCTCCATTCTGTGGTTTCGTGCCATTGGCTCCCCGAGAGGCTTCTGACCCCTAGGCATTGGCTTGTAAGTCTTACAAATACGGGGAGGTTAAGCCTATTAGGAAGAAGCACTACTATGTATTTTTTAAAATGTTCACAACGTTTTGTGAAGTTTCACTGATGCACCAACTTAACATCGTTAAACAAGTTTTTTTTTTTTTATTTTCTCTAGCATACATATAAAATGTACATGTAGACATAGAAAGTATTGTATTCCACCCGAAAATTCGGTGCTGAAATTTCGCCGGATAACATGTTTGAGAACCCCTAAATTCAAAAAGAAATTGTTTAGATAAAGTTCCGTGCGTGTAATTCTGTGTATGTATCCTCTCTCTCTCTCTCTCTCTCTCTCTCTGTCTCTCTCTCTCTGTCTCTCTCTCTCTCTGTGAACAACTTAACTCAAAACGAAAATTCGGTTAAATAACAAACTTGGTATTGAAGTTCAGTATTTTCCAAAAATGCGATACGAAGATTTTGAGGAAAATCTTCCCCCAAACTCAAACTACCCATTACATAGAACATTTTTCGAAAGTTTCTTTTTCTCAAAAATGGATCTAACGACTTTGTATAAAATGGCTGGCGTATATTGAAGCTATAAACATGACAAATAAAAAGTATATCCAAATTTTCTTGGGAATAGCCACTGAAGTCCTCTTCATTCTGGATGACTTTTGATAACTGGTAAACCATAAGAAGTTTCAGTTACATGACTTAACAAACAGATTTTAAATGGTTTGATTTTCGCCTTAGACCATTTCTGGTAATGTTTATTTCGATTAGCATGAAGTAAAGAGGAAAAAGTTGCAAGAATAATTTGTTGCAGTAGGTGTAGATAAAATCGTGTGAATGGAACACATTCTATTTTTTCCTTAACATTTTCTGCTTTGTACACCCAAATTAACGTAATTAAAATGAAAGCTAAGGTTATTCATTACACTATAGAGAATATGGAAACCCTTTATTATTAACAGCATTCTGCAACTCATCATGTGGGTATCCTATTACCATGCAATATGCATACAGAGAATATATTATCCCCGTTTCCGCTGGGTTATCAAAGACCGCCTGAAGGAAAACCATGTTATGCAGCAATCAGCAGACTAGATCCAGGAATCAATCATGCGTCACCTCGTGGCTGCCCAATAAAGCGTAAATTCCGGTAAACAGATCGTTACAGCATCAACATAAACACTCCAATCTAGTGCTTGAAACGATTCGGTTCTATAACGTCATATGAATCGGTATGACGGCCTACTAGAAATGTTTTTCGTTGGCCGTAATCGGTACACCGAGTAAGTACCCTACAAAGCGAACAGGCGTATCCATAAAAAAAAATCTGATGTGTTCCATTCACAAACTTTCTCGACATCTCTGCAGCAAATTATTGTTAAAAAGCGTATTACTTTCTCTAAACGTACTATGTATATAAGTATAGGCAAGGTATTGTATTGCACCCAAAAATTCGGTACCATGATTTCATCGGAAGCACAAGTTTTGAGACCCCCTGATTCTAAAAAAAACAAAACATTTTTAGAAAAAGGTCCGTGTGTGTCTGTGGGCAGCATCGTTCAAAAATGAACAGTGTGTTAAATAGCAAACTTGATATATTGAGTACCTTTCACGGATGCCACGCGAAGATTTTCAAGAAAATCCCCTAACCCCCAGCTACCCTTTAAATGGAAAAGAAATTCGTACATTTTATTTTTCTCAAAAATGACTAATGATTTTAGTTAAAATCTCTTATATTTAAGATATTTACATGACAGATAAAATATATATCTTTAATTTTCTGGGAAAAGCCTCTGAAGACCTCTTTATTCTGGATGAATTTGTTTGAATTTTGCATAAGTAGTAAACCGTAAGAGATAAACAAGAGCTTAGTACACAAAAAATGTAGAGCTTCTTAAAACACACAATTTATGTTCTATACATGTTTTCCCCTGGCGTGGACCGTTCTCAATATATTCTCTCTCTCTCTCTCTCTCTCTCTCTCTCTCTCTCTTTTTTTTTTTTTTTATTGTTTCATTTATATAGCCCGCTTTAACAGCTAAGGTCATATCGGGGGCTTTGCACTTGGAACAACTCGTTGTCAGTAGGTTTAAATCATTTTGTTTTCTTAAATCATACACACATTCATACTTCCAGACTCTGTGGGGGGATAGGGAATAATTCTGGCTGAACAAAAATTCCCCGCCCCAGCCGGGAATCGAACCCGGGACCTCCGTGTGAAAAGTCCAATATATTCTTTGGTATCAGTTTGAGCTTTAAAATCCTTCTCATATAGGAACTTCTCAACTCCTGGTCAAGCAAAGAAACTGAATTCAACCCCATGGCAACCACATTTTAAAACATTTGACTGTCGGTTTAGCCTAGTGTATTTCCTTATTTCCCTCCTACTTACAAGGCAGCAAATAATAAGACTATTTCTGCAAATGTTTATTTCGATTAGCATGAAGTATATAGAAGAATAAGCTTTTTTTATATAACAATTTGTTACAGAGAGTAAGTACTATTAGAGAAAGTCATGCGAATGGAACACATCAGATTCTTTTTCTACATCATGGTCATCGAGAAAAAATTAGCAGAAATGGTCTTATTACTTGCTTTCTTGTAAGCAGACGGGAAATAAGGGAGTACCATACACTAAAGCAATAGTCAAATGTTTTAAAATATGGTTGCCATGTGATTGAAATTCCTTTGTCTGTATGGCCAGGGGTTGACAAATTCCCGTATGAGAAAAGTGCAAGTATTTTAAAACTAAAACCAATAACGAATATCTCAAAAACGGTCAACTCCACACAAAAAAGTATACAACATAAATTGTGCGTTTTAACGAGCTCTACAAAATTCCACATCAGAATAGACATGACTTCAGAGCCTATTCCAAGAAAATTCAAGTTATACATTTTTTTTGCCATGTAAATATATTTGATATACTATATTTTAATCATAATCGTTGGAGCCACTTTTGAGAAAATCAAAATTTTCTAAACATTTTTCATGTAAAGGGTAGTTAGGGTGGGGGGATTATCTTGAAATTCTTCGTGTCGCATTCTTGGAAGACACCTACAGCACGTAAATACCAAGTTTGGCATTTAACAGACAGACAGACAGACAGACAGACAGACAGACAGACAGACAGACAGGCAGGCAGGCAGGCACGCACGCACGCACGCACGCACGCGCGCGCACACACATGGACATTTTTCTAATTTTTTTGGACTCAGAGGGTTTCAAAACATATATTTCCGGTGAAATCATGGTATCGAATTTTTTGGGTGCAATACAATACCCTCTCTATACACTATGTACATAGTATGTGTAGAAAAGTAAAAATCTGATGGGTTCCATTCACATAACTTTCTCTAGCTGTTCCTTATACAAGCTATTCATACTTCTTACACACAATCGTTCTTTTATTCAAGTATTCTAACCCAGAGAAACATTAGTACAATTGGTCTTATTACTTACTTGCTTCCATATTAGTAGAAGGGAAATAAGGAATATATTAGGCAAAAGCGAGTCAAATCTTTTAAAACCTGGTCGCTATCTGAAACAATTAAGGTTCGGTTCGGTTTGCATGGTCCCGTTTGAGAAAACCTAGACATTTTAAAATTGAAACCAATAACAAGGAATATCTCGATTACGGTCAACTCTACAAGCAAAACGTATACGACATAGATAGTGTTTTTATGATATCTACATTTTTAGTCTAGTAAGTTTTGTCTAACTCTTACGCTTTACCAGTTATGCAAAAGTCACTCACAATGAAGAGATCTTCAAAGGTTACTCTCAGAAAATTCAAGATATTTTATTTGTCATGAAAATGTCTTTAATATACTGTGTTGTAATCAAAATCGTTAGCCATTTTTGAAAAACCAAAAATTCAAAATTTTTTCCATTTTGAACATTTTCGTGTCGCATCATTGGAAGATAACTAAAAAATAACTCCATGGCACGACAGCTGATAAGGAACCTTGGCCTATCGCCCGGCCGCTACGTCCCCCATCAGTATTGGAGGGTGAGTCGTGATCAGCGCCTCGAACCCCCCCGGCCGGTTAATGCGGTCATCATGACCTGGAGCTGCTACTTCTCAAGTAGCTCCTCAATTGACCGCCCTCCAGGGAACTCACGAGGCAGAGTGCACCCCGAACCAGGTTCCCCAGCGGGGGAACATTCCCACGCCGGTACCGGGAATCGAACCCAGGTCTCCCGCTTGGTAAGCAGCTGCGCTACCACCGCGCTAAGGAGACGTCCATCACTGGAAGATACTAAACATGAATAAAAAGTTTGGTATTTAACGGTCTTTTCGTTTTTGAGCTATGCTATCCACAGAAATACATACGGGTCTTTTTTTCTAAAAATGCCTTTTACGGGCTTACAGGACCTCAAAACATATTTCCGTTGAAATCTCGATATTGAATGTTTGGGTGGAATACAATACCTTCTCTAGCTATTATGTACATTGAATACAATACCTGCTAGAGAAAGACATATGCTTAACATACTGATGTTTTCATCATTCATACGTCGAGGAAGTGCGAGTCGCATGAAGTACACTCACTGCAGATGCAATAGCTACAATCATGGAAGTAAAGTGTTATACATCGCCAGGTGCTTGAAATGATATAACAACCTCACAGAAAATTTTAGCTAAGAAGACTAAAACAAATTGCTGACGATCATCGAGTAAAAGATGGAAGCTGGAAATTTGACGTTTTTATAGAATAGATAGTGATGGTGACAGTGAAACATTTTTCAGTGAAAGTTAAACGAACGCTGCTGATGAATTATTTGACATTATACCTTTGTCACCTGAGTAGATCTCCACCTTAGGAATTATTCCACATATACAGATTTTTTTTTTTTTGGCAGCTTAACGTCCTTTAACCTGGTTGGTCATATCGGACGATGAATGAAATTGGCGAAATGATGCTCAAATGATCTCGGGGTCCATGGAGCTTAAGTTACTCGACATTCGTCTTCTCAGGATAAGGGAAAACCCCGAAAAAACCTTATCCGGGTAACTCACCCTAAGCCAGATTCGAACTCGCGATCTGTTGAACGTGAGGCAGACACGCTACCCAGGCGGGCTATATACAGATTGGTGTTCTTAGAAAATGGGTTATATTTTCATACTTCTTACAGTTACAGAATTTGTAATAAAATAAAAAAGTTCAATGAGGGATTTAGCTTTTTATGTTATTTTGTTTCCTTTTTTGGAAATTGCTGAACATAACGCTTAGTAAAACTGAAAGCACAGAGCGCGCTGGCTAAGGCAGTTTCATCTGTGATACCCAGTCGGGAAGTCGTAGGTTCGATCCCCGTGCTCAGCCTATCTGACCTAAGGGTTTTAATCGGGGGTTCCTCTGGTCGCTAGGTGAATGCTGGGTAGCTTTTTAACCCTCCAAATTTCCTGTCCCTTCATACCGTTTCGTTCATCCGTCATCCCGTTGGTTTCTTTCATGGTTGAAGTGTCGGCGATGGTGCTCGGTGCAGCGTGGCAGGGAAAAATAGGATGCTCATTGTGAATCTCCGTCCCGTCCGGCAGTCGGAGTGCCTCTATGTGAAAACTCTAGGGGCCCTGTCATTGCTGTGCCGTCGCTCCTGGATTCGCCCGTCCTGTGTATCCTCTCACCGACTCCTCCCTCCTGGGGGCGCCCCATCGTGGGGCGTAGGTATAGTAGCCGACATACGGTTCAGTGGCGAGCCCCCATCCTCTATCCAATTCTTATTCCTAAGGCTCAACGCGGACGCACATTACACAATCGATTACACAACAAATTCATCTAATTAGATTAAAATATAGCCATTCTTCCAGTAAATTTATTCATTGAAATGTATTACAATAAATAATGAAGGTACGTGATCCACTTGCCACAGTTAAGATTGCCACAACAACGAATGGAGGGGAAAAAAAATCAAGCTACCTAATTTTTATGAATTTTAGGTTTCGTTGTGTAACAAGCACATTTCAGCAAGTTGTTTCACATTCAAAAAGAATAGTGTGTGTTCTAATGAATATGTTCCAACGTTCTAACACTACCTCAAAAGGTTTTCTATTAGCAGTTTCTACTCTTCTCTAGAATTTCATACAATTTGATTCTCTTTCAGGGGATAATTATTACACAATAGTTACATTTTGGATATGTACTTTAAAAAAAAAAGAAGCATATATATGAAGGTATCTGAATATCACAAATAAATAAGATAATAGTTAAATGGTAATTTAGAGGCTAAAAATCTATATTCCACCATCGTTATGTCGGAAGTGTCTTACGCGGCACTACATGAACGCATTCTCTCAGAATGAGGATGAAATATGGATATATTACTCTTTGGAAGCAGTTAGTATCGTATCAGTTTTACTTTTGAGGTGATGCATTTGTAAAATTTGGAAAATCCACAGTATGCAAGACGTCTTATTGATATTTATACCAGTTATTGTACATAACAATTGTGATACGTATTTTTCCCATGTATCAAAATTCTAGCTTGCATGGTTATTTAAACAATATTTTTACTGTCTAAATTAATTGCTCTAACGAAAATGAGATACGAGATGCATTTTTAAAAATGCAGTTTTACAGTAAATGAGTTTAACAATAGTTCAGTCACATATTATTTTATATTAGCCCTAATTAGTGTCGAAAATAATTACTTTTCGTACTCTTCAAAACTCTTGATTTTTTAACATTTAATAATCACTCTCTAAAAACTGGAACATTATTACGAAAAAGTAATATGACCACTTTCTTTAATGTGCTTTTGAAGGCAGTATAAAAACTAAAAAGTGAAAAATTGCATCGTGTGTTACATTTTTCGTATGGAAATTTGTTGGAAAAAGGATAGCAAGAAAATAAGGTTTAAATTGGGAGAACCTATTACTAGTAGTAAGCTTACTTATAGCTTCAATTAATTGGTAGTCAAATTTCGCCAACTGGTAAAAACGAAACATTTTCATGAAGTTTAGAATTCATATCATTTTGTTGTGAAACAACAATGTTTTAATAGTTCACAATTTTTGGTCAAATTTCACCTTTAGTGTCCAAAGAATTGTCAAAAATGGTAAAATCCAAACTTGCACACCACTACTTCTTTCGCGTTTTGCCCTCCCCGTATAGAAGACTTATCTACTCATCCCCCGTACTTACAAGCCAATGTGTGGGGTCAGACAGCTGTTGAGGAGCAGAGGAACTCTGGATCAGATGAAATAGCCAGAATGGGTGATCAGCCCAATGCCAGGTATGAGCGTGAGGAATTAGATGATATTTATGTTATTTAAGGGAGATGGATGACAGGAAAGGTGATGGATAAAATAGTGGAATGAAGGCGGGGGAAACCGAAGGACCCCGAGAAAACCCACCTAGATGCCGCTACGTCCGTCACAAATCCCACATGCGGTCACCTGGAATTGAACCCGGGCTTCCTAGGTGGGAGGCGAGAGGTAATATATAATAGGGGTAGTCTTTGAACTTTCTAAGGTAACCTTTTATTTTTTTCATTTCTATGATATAACTATTCTACATTATATTGACACAATGAGTAAACAATGCTAATTTTTACATAAGAGGTGGAACATTTTTAAGCAGTAGCTTTTGAGAATTATAAGGTATGTAGTATTCTTGTTTGGAACCTATTATGTAGGTTTATGTATCAGATTGATTTATACGTTAGGAGTTAAGGATAACCAAATATTTAAAACTGTAAGCTAGCCTGCCAGATTCTGAAACGTAAGTGCATCAATTATTGCCAAAGCCCTATCAAAAATACTCCTTGATGACAAAGTTCAGCGAAATCGGAGGGAAATGAAGCAAACACTGCATGCAACCACCCTTCAGTAACCCAATTTCAAAATATTTTCAGCCTCCCTTAGCGCTGTCATGTTTGCAATAAGGTGAAAACATATCATCTGATAGTCACGTTCTTTGAAACGGGATTGGAATTGGGCGACACGACATCAAAGGCGTATACTCCCCTCCCCCTCAATTTAATAATTTTGAAAATATTTTATTCTGCATTTCCGACCGGAAAAAAAGTGTCGAGGAGCTTTCAAAATCAGTTGAGTGGTTTAGGATTCCGCCCCCATTTCACACACAATTTTTTTCGCTCTTTATATATAATAGCTGCTTAGCGTCAGCTGTGAAGCATAACAAATACTTCGCGTGCACGTTTTCTTGGGCGCTCAGCCCCCTAGGTTTCGTGCAATTCGGAGAGAAGAGCGACAAAGTTGAATCAAAGTACGCTGTACGCCCAGATATCTAGTGACGTCAATGCTAAAAGCTCACGCACATGCACATGCGGTGTGATTCGTTTCATAATTCAGCTAGATCGCGGTAAATTTTATAACATATTCACCATAATGGCTGAGGGCCTCAAAGAACGGAACTATCTTTGGTTTGACAAAGCTGCAGAAAGACAGGCGGGCGGGCCCTCTTCTTTCCTCCAGCACTCACTTCCCCGTAAAACCAGCACACAGGAAAAGGTGTACGAAGAGTAAAAAAGACTTTGTGGCATACTATGTTGAGTGGGTACCGTAGATCTATCCTATTTCAGTAAAAAGCGATTAAAACGCATTATGGGTTTCTAGCTGCAGTTGCAAGGTCTGTACGGCGAAAAGCTAACACAAAATCTTCCGGCGCAGATGAAATACCCGGTGTAAATCAAGACTGGAACCGAGACTCTAACCGAGATTTTTTATTTTGAGTAGATCTATACTAATCTATTAAATGGGCTGCATTGAAGCAAAAATTTGCATCTTTTAACTTTCTTTTTGTTTTTTGTTGGTGTATGTGCAAGTGCGTGGGTGTTTCACCTTTTCACAAAAGAATGAACAGCCAATTGTTACGAAGCTTGCTATACAGGCTGTATCTTGTTGGTGTCAAATGTTTCGGGTACGCTGTTCCACACCAAACGGTAAAAAGGTTCATATCAATATCATTTATTGCTGAGATACAAGACAAAATTGAAGGTTACACAAATTGTTCGAAGTGACTTTTATTTTGACGCTTGCCCTAAGCCTGCGTTCTATGCTATCGCGTACTCCGTTGCAAATTCCTACAGCATTTCATATTTGGTAAAATCCAGTATGATACGCTCTCTGAAGAATATCAACATCCGGCACAGGAGTCACACAAATTACGGGCTTTAATGGCCCCATACGAAGGATGCAATTGGCATGGAACCAGGAGATCGAGCTGGTCATGAAATGAATCCCCTTCTACCAAACCATCTATACGGAAATTTAACATTAAGAAATTGCGTACTATCCGACTAAAATCAGCCGGCGCACCATCTGTAAGTACTACATTCTTTGGAAGACGTCCAGAGGCACTTAATTAAATGATGCAACTCATTTCTAACACTGTAGATGCGTCTCTGCATTCAGGCGGGGACAGAAGAAATGGGGATCAATAATGTTTAAACAGAACATATGTTGATGACTGTCTGTCTTTTTTTTTTACAGTGTTTAACGCCCGTTTTTACTACAAACGGCACCACGGGCAATGACACTGACGATACATGTAATGAAGAAGGAGCCCCGGTGGAATGCGATGTCGAGGGAAACCGGAGAATTCGGGGGGGGGGGGGGAAGCCGCCCCTGCGCCGCTTTGTTATCTGTCCTGTTGTACTCCATTCTGGTTATTTTAGTCCCAGTTATGAGTACTATGAAAATTCAAGCATCGCGAATAAACCAGCCTCATCAGTGTACAAGGTGAATGCTAAGAAATTGATGAAAGGGCATAATTCTGTACCATAACATGGCAGAAAGTTTCCTCAACTCTAAGTCTGCCGCATTTTATCCTTTTATCCCCTGAAAATGATACTAGTACAGGGGATTTTCGTGCAAAATTCTCCGGATAATCATATGAATAACGTTTCTTCTTTTACTGCAATGCGTCTTATGTTATTTGATGGGTTTCCGTCCACATCATGAACTCATTCTTCATGGCCAGAGCGTCGTATCTTTCTTGCTCTCATAAGCATCCGATACACTCCTCTCAAATGAACCACTTTCTCTCTCAAACATTGAATTCATACGGATTTTCGAGAATAAAGTAATTGCCTGTCGGGATAGTATATAAAGCCAAGTGTTCCTAATGCTTTCTCATCCCATAGTGGTCTGCACTCACAAAATAAATTTTATGTCACCTTATATGCTCTACAGCAAACAACCAAATAAAATACAATCGAACAATTAGCGAGCAATACTTCAATTCAAGTAGTTAGGATTATATCAAAGAAGGTGCAAAGCCTTTAACAACTCTCTAAGCTACGATTTTCAGACACGCTGATAAGATTTTTTTGTTTTTTTTGTTTTTTTTATGTTCTGATATTGGGAGGGCGCTTGGCGTTTCACTTAGAAAATAAACTAAATGCTTGTAAAACAGTACTTTGCCCAAATGGGACCTAAAGGCACCGGCGATCAAAAGATCAAAAGATTTCCATTATTATTACAGTAGAAGTTCCTAAACGCTTTCTTACGAGTTTTGTTGTTTACAAAATTTCGATCGTACCAATGTTGAAGTAGCCATATCGATATTTTGTTACTAGTATTCGTGTTCTAATTCTGTTTGGCTGAATCACAACACTCGCGCCTTTTCAACGAAGTCCTCGGAGCCCAGCTGAAGGGGATGCATGATGCCTAATAAGTCACTGGGTGAAGTTCACAAATACTTGCGCTTCCTGCCACTTTATTCAGCCATGAACACCGGCTGCCCTCAATGCTTAGCCGTATCTTATAATGCAGGCAGACTCCTGGGAGAAGTGAGTGTTCAGCTGTTCTTTGGCGCACAGTCAAGCTGAAAAAGCCTGAAGTACAACGTACCCGAGACACAACGCAGTTCCAAAAGTAATAACGAAGAGACACTTAGTTTGCGTACTGTTTTGTGCTTTAAATGTTTATAACAACCACAAAACGTATGCAATGTTGTTCAAGTTTTTCAAAACATCAGATAGCATGTACATTGTACAGAGGGACAGAGATGTAGGAATAATAATGGAGGGGGGAGAGGCAAAAACTGGATGGTAAGAAGAATAGGACGAGACAGTGCGGTAGGAAGAGTTAAATTTGTATGTAATTCAACGCGGGCAGAGCTGCACGCTGAGCTAATTCATAACATGCGAATAGAAGAATTTCTTTAAGATTCAAGAAACAAAAGCTTCAGAGTTTTACTGGAGTAGTCAACGAAAACTAATAAATGCGACATTGCCGTTTTATTTCGCATTACATAAACACAGTAAATCAAAATTAATTATTTTACCTAAACTTTGACAAAATAGGCCAAATCTGCTAATTTTGCTCGCACCTGCAGTAAAAGATAGCAAAAATAACGCGATTTAAAGTATTACTTGTGCCTTCCACCCAGAGTGGTGCCAGAAGTTTCTGAATCGAGTGCTAGGCCATGACAGCACAAGAGTTCAGCGCGTGCTTGCAACCTATTAACTCTCGTGAAAATTAAGATTTATGCAAAACAAAATCATAATTTGTGGTGAAACTACGCACTCAAGATAAAGAAAATGCAGATCAATTCTTGCTCTGGCATTAACGCACTATATTCGAGATATAGTGTCACTAAAAATGCACAGAACTCTCTCAAGAGGATGACGTCTACAGGATGTAAAATAAATAAAATTGTACGTTACAAGTGTCGTTGGTACATGTGAATCATGAGATCCAATTTTCTTCATAAACCCAGTTCTAAACTCGTTGTTTATGGGCTAAAATAATCTCCAAAACGGGAAAGGGAATCACTGTAGGTACCTAAACAACCCGTAGACTCCTCGGCAAGTAGTACACGTCGAGTTCATTATTTAAGATTTGCTAACCAATGACACGACATCTACTGCTACTTGATGTACAGTAGTCCTTCATACTTACAGCCAACGGTGGTGTTTACCGTATTATTCCGATTAGAAGTTTCATACTTCACATTATTTGTGTGGTTGTCGTCAAGAACATCGCAAATGCCAGAAAACCGAGCCTATTACAATGTTGCCCCAACAGGCCTCAACATGCCCAACCGATGTTCCAAATTTGTAGAGGCGTTTTAAATGAAACAGCTTACTACCTACTAGTCGACCACGACATGAATGCTTCGGTGGGAAGAGTTTATTTAACTGCTTACAATAGTTAAACAGTTACGGAGCAAGAGGGCAGAGAATCCTAAGTAGAGTCCGGTAAAGTAAGCATGTGCAGAGATGCATCCGAGAACTAATCTGAAGACAGCAGCAGGTTAGAAACGTTTTCATTGTGCAACTGTACATTCCCACTGTCCACTTCCTCCTCGCTCCCCTCGGAGGCGTCAACAACATCGCGGCGCCCTTCTCCAAGTGCATTCATATGGTGGTCGAGTAATACGTCCTAACAAACAATCCTGTGGACGTGAGCAGGTGCACACCAGAGTTTGAACTCCCTCCCAGATTTTCACTTCACATATCCAGGCGTTAGGGGACCGCATGTGGGTTTCGTGGTGCACAAAGTGGTGTCTGTGTGGCTTTTCTCCAGGTTCTCCGGTTTCCCCACCATTCATTCCACCAATTGTTCCATTATCGCATTTCATAGCAGCCATTTCGACTTCCTTTCATACCATCTCTTCCAACACTCCCATGACTGGATACGGGCCGATCCCTCCTTCCGGGTTTTTTTATTCTAATGCTCTTTGGCTCCTTGTAGATTATACATTCCGGGAAGGCAAACCGACAGAGTTGAGCTATAACCAAGAGATGCATAGAATACATGGAAGTTGGGCAGCCATTTTGAACATCTGTTTTCTTACACATTTTCAATTTTGTTCTTTGCTTCTTATATTTTGTGAACCGTATTGACTACGTCTTTACCCATGTTTCCGAGACTCCAGTACGTATATGTACTTACATCCGTTATAATCATTAAACCGTATCATTTTGAGGGTTTCAATGGGCATTCTCGAGTTTAATAACCCGACACCTGCCAGATTATTTCGTCTCAGTGTTAGCTATAAATATCAATTTAAAATGTTACAATATTTCGAAATCCCAAGTAACTCTCAAGGAAAATGTTCTCAGCCAGAAATGAGCCCAAATCTCCATGTGTTGCTGTGATATTCACAGTCCACGAAATGATTAATAAATGATTATCGCTAGAGTTTGTCATTTTTCATTCCGGAAATGGAACAATGCGCTCCGTGACAGAATTTACGGCAATATTTCGCATTTAAATGTGGAATATAGGCAAAGCAAGTGCATATTATGGGCAATATATCTTGTACCGCACTTGGAGTTGAGGTAATTTATTTGAAACAGATTGCTGAAAGAAGAGAGGGACGATGAATCAGTATAAATTGCAGTATTAACGCTCAAAGGCCCCTGCTTTGCCTCTTCTTTGAGCTACCGCGGGAGCAGCAAAAGAATCGATCGACTGAAAGGGTATTCAATGCTTGGTGGGTAGCCCATTCGGATGCAGATTTCTGGTTAACAACCGCTGTTAATCGTGTTCGGGTATTTTATTTGAAAAGTGAAACCTTTGTGGTTCCATCGCGATAAAAACTCTCAGATGTTATCTCACAAGAGGTTTTGATATTATGGAATACGTTGAATTACACTTGAAACCCCGAGCGGCATATATTGCATTTTACGAATAAAATTGATATACATAATATCATGATTATCAAATATTATGAAAGTAAGTACTAATTCATTTTATTAAAAATCATCACATCGTGGAATGCTGTACCAGTAGTACCAATTTAATTATCAATTTCTGACCTCACAAGCAAAAGTAAGGTGTTACATAAGGTTTTGCATTAACAGAATAAGAATCCCTTGGATGTGCAGTGTTTATTTTAAAAATCATTAACTAAACATATGAGACCGGTTATTTTGTTTTGGGTCCCCCACAACTGAAAACAAATAACAATAATCACTATGCATAAAACGATGTATTCAACATGGAAAAAGTACTTTTTTGGACGATAGTGTTTTTGTTTTACGGTGTGCATAACAACAGGTAGAGGAGGTATAGGATTCCACCCAAAATTCGATAGATATTTCACCAGAAATATGTGCTTTGAGGTCCACTGATTCCATAAAAAGCATTTTTAGAAAAGGTCCATGTGTGTGCATAACAAACGAAAAGTCCGTTAAATAAAATCTTAATAATTAAGCTTAGTATTTCCGAAGCATGCAACCTGGTGCTTTTCAGGAAAATCTCCCCACCCCAAAATACCATTACAATACTTTCTCTAACTGCTGTGTACATTGTATATACATGCTAGACAGTAAAGAGTATTGGATTAAAAAGCCAAAGTTATACGATTTTGAAGAAGCACGTAAAATTACTGAGTGTTATTGTGAAGTATAATCAAGAATGGCATTTACACTTACAAACAATAGAAATGTTAATAGTAGATTAAAAATATCTATCATAAAAGTAATGATAATAGCACTGCTACGACCTGCTTTAAGGATTTTGTTTAGTATAAGTAGAAAAAAAAAAGAAAAAAAAAGGGGAAGTTCAAAATTATAGTTTTGTGTGTGAATGCTATGAAAATATTGTCTGGATTGACGTACGGACAGGATCATCAGTCACTGGAGAGATCACCGCACGTAGTCCTAAGGGCACTTTATGATCTATGTGATCCCAGGGATGAAGGGATGGATGCCGGGTGAGACTCTTAAACGCTACCCGAGCAGAATCCAGAAGCCCAGAGCCTACGGGTTCGCTCGAAAGGACCCTGGCCTGAAAGCACCTGAAGGCGGGTTCCTTCGACGTCAGGAAGAAACTTTACAATGCGCAAGACACAGTCACTTGGTTCTTCAACAACTGACGAGGAAGTGAGCGGAACGGACATTTGGGGATGTAATGAATTTTTCAGTATATGCTGATATCAATGACAGTTTTAGAGAGCGTTTTTGTAAGAAAATATGACTAATTTTAAGAACTTAAAACTTCTTATACATTTATAAAATGTTCAAATTCATTTTCATTATACATATAATTAAAATATTTTTTCGCACTATTGTTGTTTGTGGTTCACATCTGGAATTGAAAATAATTGCAACCAAATTTCTCAAGTTATACGGCGCATGGAACATTTTGATTATGCAATATACATAATGAAATGTCTGAAGTATAATTTATAGTTCTCAAAGTATTTACCCAATTTAATGAAATTTGACATAGCTTAACTAAACAGCAATGCAATCACAGTAACATACAAAAATGGAGAGCTTGGGCACAACATAGATATCGATTTAATAGAGTGCGACTAATTCTACGAAAACTCCTCCAGATATTGCTTTAAAAGTTTGAGAAATAAAAGGAAAAACCATCAACAGCGCAGCCATACCCTCCACTCACAGAAATTTAAATCGTCATAAAACTCTCTCATTTTTACTTAGATAATACACATTTTTACTACAGAATGCTCCACTCTATTAGAATCACGCGTAATAATAAGTTAAACCCCGTAAATTACAATTTTTTAATTTATGATACATTTTGATCAAATCCCCGTAAAATCTAAAAAGGTTATGTATTCTGTATTTTGAATCATTTATAGTAAAATTATAACAATAAAGTAAAATAGCTTTAGAAACTGTTTAACGTATTGGCAATTTTGGTGTTAAGCTCTAAAAAAAGCCATGTTTTCCGCATCTTTAGCCATTTATGTTTTCCAAGGTCGTAACATTTTGTTGGCTATCATTTTTTATGTCGTCACTTTAAATGGTGAAAATGGATATACTGCATGCAGCAGTCATGGTGGCCTAATGGATAACCGCTTGGCTCAACGACCTCCGTTTTAAAGGCCGTCAAATGTTGCGGACGAAATTTATCTTCCATCATCGTGTTTTCTGTTTGGCCAGCATGGATGTTGTTTGATGCTGGCCGAGGAGAGGAGGGGATGAAATTATACGCTATAGGTCCAGGAAAGCAGCAACACAAAAGAGAGGGAAGTTAGGGTTAGCGAAAAGGAAGGAAAAGTAATGCCAGTATTATGGGTTTTCTTCACATCCCTGTTTTATGATGGGGGAGAGACCCAAGAGGTTAAAACCAGCAACCACAAAACCACCACCATCTGGCGACTTGCCTCACCCCACCTCCTTGGTCCCCAGGTAACAGACGTAGATTATGGCGACCCGCTCGTGCATGGGCCCCCGTATTTATTTACATTTTCATTATGGTCTATTAACTACTTGATTTAGTGCCGTGCTTCGTTATGACAGAACGAAAAAGAAAACAATTCTAAAATTGTCCTTCCCTTCGTCTAACGGGGTACTCGGCTGTTTACTTTGATATATTGCACTATCATACGGCAAACTTCTCATGCACCTCTGTCGTAGGCGCGTTTCAGGTTTTTACAGCTATGCTTAAAAGTGCTTTAGGTTGTGGATAATGCAAATGCAGAAGGACATTAACAGTTCTTAGGCTTGCCTCTGACAGAATGTTATAATGCTGGTTCGCAACAACCGAGAATGGTAACATTCAGGAGAACGACAAGTTAAAATACATGTTTTGATGGCAGTATTCACACATAACGGGAGGCTTTCCCAGGCCTCGATAACGGGAAAGAGAGTTGAACAAGTTTTGAAATGTTTCGTTTTCGTCCCCGGGCACGGCATGAAAGATCATATTGTGCATGCTAGACTTCATTTTGAAGGTTACTCTAGGCGGCCGCTAAAGCTCACTAATCGAAAGCTGAAAGAATTATAGCATATGTATCCACACCCGAGATCCTGACACGGCAGATGCAGCGAGAGTTGTTTCTTCAAGCGAAAATGTCGCCTTTACTCAAAACTGAGTTTTGCCAAAAGAGCACAAATAGCAGCAAAACAGGTAGAAATTAACAAAGAAAAAGAAACAGCTTTTAATGTATGCAATTTATACAGGAATGAAAGCTTGGAACAACTAGAGCAGCTCCTCCTACTTGATTCGTTTGGGCGAGGAAGCGTGGTAGCTAATATGCCCTGCCTAAAGGTCACACCACAATGCCTGCGTCTTGCCACTTCATTACCAACAGTTGCTTAAGCCGTGACGTTAGCTTGCCCTCGATCCTACGGCTTATTGTATATTGCAGGTAGATTCTCTGTGAGTTGCGAGTTACTCGGTGCGCATTAGGCGCGCATCAAACCTGGAACAGCCTTGAGTAGAGGATACGGAAATACGAGAATATGCATTTAGTTAATCTTCACCGCTTTTGCTAACTGAATAGGAAGCAGGTGAAAAGAAATGTAATTAGTCGAATAAAAACAAACTCCTAATGCGGAAAATTGAGTTTCAACTTTTGAGATCGATGTGGTCATCGATATGCATTCTCGTTCTCGCTACCGGGCTATTGCACATGCTGGATTGCTTCACGTTTAGGTTATTGTTATCGAGTTATTGTGTCAACAAAGGTTTTGTCAAGGTTTAAGATATAAATCACAATTACTTTCTTGCTTCAAATCACAATTGTGCATACGCGCCGACTAGGGGAGGGGCAATACACTTTCTGCTCCCCCAACTTACAAAGACAAGCACATCACCCTTTTATCAATTTTAATGAAATAGCCTGCCCCCCACAAATTTCAGGATATATATTTCCTTGAATAAACAAGGTACAATGCAATTTGTAGGCTCTTGAGAAAACCACTTTTAGGAATCACGTTGCACATATTTTTCATTACACTTCGAAGACACTGTGTCTTGGTCGAAACTGGCAACGCTCTTCATTGTCCCTATTCCACAGCATCGTACAGCCTGGTCGCAATCAAGCGACTTTACTACTAAGGCGGCACTGAAAGGGACAAGAGTCACGTGGTAGAGTATGTCTGAAGACGTAAGACCAGATTCCCAAAAATGAAGCTTTAAAAGTCACACCATTTATTAAATAATATGTACAATTATTGTTACTAAAAGAGAGATGATAACGATTTTCTAAGTGGTAGGGGTGGTGGGTAGCTGGTCACTTTCCTGGACCGACCAGAAGTGACTTTGCCGAAATATTCCGCAGCAATTAGTGTACTCGTGAATAGTAAACATGTCTAAGCCCTTTCTGGATGCAAAGCGAAATGAAGGCAGTGTCGACGGCCAAAAAACACAGGGGTACGAATACCTACGATTTAAATATATATTTTAGAACTGACCTCAGCAATAGTTTAGCATTATCCTAATAAGGTGACGTCGGCAGCCAACAAACATCTTCACACAAAACAGCTATGATATGGGACATATGATCCCCACCAGACCCGTAGTCAACACCTAATTTAAGCCTAGCCAACGGCTGAAGCCGTACTTCCGTGTCTCAAATTTACATGCAATGAAAGATTGCTACCAGAAAATGAACCATTACTAAGGGTCAAAGGTGGCGCCGTGGGTGAGTGGTTAGACCACACGCCTCCCACCTAGGCGGGCCGGGCCGGGTTCGATTCCAAGCGCCCGCATGTGGGAATCGTGGTGGACGAAGCGGCGTCTGGGCAGGTTTTCTCCGGGTCCTCCAGTTTCCTCGCCACTCATTTCGGCAATTGCTCCCTTATCACCTTTCCAATCATCAATTTCGCTTTTATTTCATATCATCCACATCATGTTCATGCCTGGCTACGGGCCGACCACTAGCAACAGGTTCCCCCATTCTGTGGTTTCGTGCCGTAGGCTCTCCGACAGGCTTCTGGCCCCTAGGCATTGACTTTTAAGTCCTAGGGGGGTGTCAGTCCTACAAATACGGGGATGGTAAGCCGATTACGAAACGAAAAGTAAAAGTGAAATATAAATGCCAAAATTACGTCGTCACAATACTCACGCCTAAGTAGCGCCAACCTTCCAAATTTATATTGCCATTTGTGTGCACACGGTACAGATTCCTTGTACGGGCCAAAAAGCTGTTGCCGTCATCCAATGGCTTCGTAAAAGAAGTCACGAACTTGTAGCTCCATTCAGTAGCAGACGAGTTTATAAGCGAAATGAACTTTTTAGTGCGGTTTAACGCCCATTCTTATTACATACGACACCACAGGCGGTGGAAACTACTGATACACGAAATAACATAACTGGGCAATTAAATTTGGGAAAGAAATTTTCCAGGCCTAAGTTTAGGGTAGATACCATTTGCCAGTTATGAGAACTGAGGATAACCCGAAAAATTTAAGTGGTGGTTCTAGCGGGATCTCAGCCGTGGACTTCCCGTTCAAGAGTCCATGCCTTAGTGACTTCGACTGCATTTGTCGGTACGAATTAACAGAAACGGAACACTTCCGCCGGAAATCAGTAAGGGATGACACTAATAAAGGGTTTGGCATAAAATGTACATAGTAAATGAAGTGTGTAAATTTAAAGAATTAATATTTACACTTTACACTTCATTAAGAGAATAGTGGAAATTAATACATTTAATATATTTCATACGGCTGTTGGGTATTTGGTCATATCAAAGTGTGCTTTTAAGTGGTGAGTGAATAAACAGTTGTGCTTATCTCACCGCTTATCAATGTTATTCGTGCCTATTTTGAACATGTGGTGCCCATTAGTCTGCCTATTTTAAGTGTTTAGCGCCTATTGCACCGAAACCTAATCACAAGCGATAAAATGACTAAGAGCATCTTAATAACTCTTTACCCTTCTTCCACACACTGTTCTTATATTCCGTACGTTGCAAATGGCCGGCCTTTTCTGAACTCCATCAACAAGCAAATCCGTGTCAAAGCGCTTGGCCTCCATGCTGCTGCTGTCCATTACAAAAGCGGGTGCTCATCTGAACATGACAATGCAATTCTGTGTATCTCAAAGTGCCCCTTAATCGCGCGATAGGAGGAACATCGAATCGCGTATACATGGATGGACACTAACAAAATCGCGAGTTGGGATGTGTACCCGTCAATGCAATTCCAGGTATCTCAGTATCGAGCGTTAGTAAACGCTACTACATGTTTCGGCTCTAACATGAATTTAATGTTGACGCTAGAAGCATACAATTCTGCGATTTTTACCTCCTGCACCTCCGTACACCAGCAGGTAGGTTTTCAGCGGACCAACCTAGCGTAGGTTTCCTCAATACAGGGCAAGTCAAGAAAAGCCTGGCTTAGAGTAACTGCCGGCAGGGGTGGAGGTTTAGAGAGGGTGAAGCAGGAATGAGAAACCTACTGTAAACAAACTAGCCGTTACGATGCATGACTTCCTTACGACATCCTAACGTTTATTGCCGTTAGATTTAAGATATGTTCAATAATTATATGCTCCAAACTGCTAATTAAATAATAAAATGTCATCACTTTGGAACTATTCGGAAACTATACATTGGAATTATCTAAACCCTTGCGTGGAATATTCTTTTTCGACATTTTTGCAAACGTTTTAAGATTTTCAGGTTAATGTTTTTTAATTATCACTATTTCCTTGTGCTTATAACGGTTCAAAATGTATGTTTTAACAAAGCGCACAACTGTTTTTCTTTTTTAAGGGGACATTTCATCATTATTTATTCGCCAATTTCTTGGAGACGTTGCGCCGCCGGTTTGATAATGCGCAGTCATATACAAGATCTATCTTTTGATCTCCGTTGCCGCGAACAATTCCTTTTAAGGGACATTGGGAGTGAAATTTTGACAACAGTCTGTCAAAAGATGGAAAAATACTTTACTACAAATAGTTGTTGGAAGCTTTGGACATCTAAAGAAAATTAACTATTAACTGTCCTACCCTTGTTTCGGGCTCTACAACCATTTAAATGTCGTACAATACACCGTTTCCTAGCATAGTGTTTCATTAAACAGTGTTTTTCTCAAAACCATATTTTCACACATTCAAAATGTTGCACGCGTCTCAATTTTTGTTTAACTAAATTTCGCAGGATTTGCAGAAGTATCCGTTTTAATGTTACCAAGGGTAAAATTATCCTAGCACCAATAGTAGTTTTTCAAAAAAATATAGCTGTGTGAAAAAAATGATTCATTTTAGGGGTTAAAACATCCATCTCATTTAAAAATACATATTAATTCTGTAATCATAGGTGTTGAAATATCTCTCTTTAGAGTACATAATTGTGTGTAGTTCAAATCTCTAATTCAGAAAATCCTAAGCAATTTTCTCAAATTTTGATGCGCGTGGGAGATTTTGATAGTGCAAGATACTTACATAACAAAAATTTATACATTGCACAGTATTTATCCAATTTGAATGGAATGTGGTGTCCATATTAACATAAGAACAAAGTAATCACAGTAAAACCTTCAGAAAAATCTATACAGAAATATAAACATTTCGAATTCCATTCACAGTATCTCTTAAACAGGTTTAACACGACTAAGAATTTAAAAATTATAAAATTTAACGATATTGAAAATAATAAAATAATACATAATTATATATATACACACACACACACACACACACACACACACACACACACACACACACACACAGGGTTACTACAAAAGAAATAGACAACTTCAACTGCCTGTAAAACAAAAACTATTAGAGATAGCAACCTAATTATTTTGGAGGTATGTTGAGAAACTCTCAAAGTTTCGTTTGTTACTATTGGTAACGCTGTAGTGTTTTGTTTGTTGTTGCAGAAGCTGAAATGACGGAAAATCCTGTGGAAAAGGCATATTGCGTGTTGGAATTTGCTAGAACGCAATCAGCAACTGTTGTCCAACGACATTTTAGAACACGTTACCACAAAACGCCACCGACTAGACAGTCAATCTACGACTGGTATAGAAAATTCGAGACAACGGATGTTTGTGCAAAGGGAAGAGCTCGGGAAGACCAAGAGTTTCGGAAGAAAACGTTGAACGTGTTCGTTCTGCCTACATACGTAAGAAGCCCACAGAAATCGACATCTAGGGCAAGCATGCAATTACAAATTCCACTGCAAACTGTATGGAAAATCTTGCGGAAGCGACTGCACATGATGCCTTACAATTACACATGTTGCAGTTTCTGAGTGAAGAAGATAAGGTCATACGGCGTGACTTTTGCATCGACATGTTGCGACATGATGAAGACGATGCTGGTTTTTGTGAGCGCATCATTTCATTTTTGTGGTAACGTGTTCTAAAATGTCGTTGGGCAACAGTTGCTGATTGCGTTCTATCAAATTCCAACACGCAATATGCCTTTTCCACAGGATTTTCCGCCATTTCAGCTTCTGCAACAACAAACAAAACACTACAGCGTTACCAATAGTAACAAACGAAACTTTGAGAGTTTCTCAACATACCTCCAAAATAATTAGGTTGCTATCTCTAATAGTTTTTGTTTTACAGGCAGTTGAAGTTGTCTATTTCTTTTGTAGTAACCCTGTATATAATTTTATTATGTCTGAAAATGTATAGTAGGTTGGAAACCATAGTGTGGAAAGTATTAAGAAAGAAACCATTCTCGATATCAAAGAGTTTACATAAATATGATGTCATGTATTAAACTGTGATGAAAATTTAATAGGAATGTTTGAGCTTAATGAACTCCAAAGTAAGGCTGCTTCTATTCGAAATGGAAAACCTTGGTTACTATTGCATCCAGTAAGATTTCAGGTCCTGTAGAGATATCACAGCTAAAAGACCGCATTAGGAACTGTGGTTAAAGGAAAATATTGCCTACCCTCTCGCCAGGACAAATACTTTGCGAGTATCCTACAATAGTAGGCTTAGGCAGTAGAAGATCGAGACATTGTACATGTTTATTTAGAATCATACTTTTTCATTACAAAATAAGTTGCTGTAAATCAAAGCCCAATATACACAAAATATAACAAACATACCAAGCATTTTTAAAGCATGTTTTCGTTAAGTAGACAAACATAAGGGAGGAAACTCAAAGACGACCGTGGAGCTAAAGTTAGCTAATGTTCTAGTAATTAATCCAGATTCCCCGTTCCTTACAACAGCATCCATTCTGCCAGGAAGCGGTGTTGGCAATCGTTCACTCGGGTTAGATTGTTTCCTTACCCCTCCCCTTGCACTACTCACCTTAACCGCGCCTTGTTCGTCGTCCATTGCTTTTGTGTAGGGTTTGAATACAAACCAATAGGATATTGGCAAACCCAAGACTGGTTTTGAACACAAACCAATAGGATATTGGCAAACCCAAGACTGGTTTTGAACAGAAATGATAAGAAAGCTTCTACAATAAATTGTATCTACCCTCAAAATATTAATGATGGTATATTCTTTCTATTCTACCATTTTCTCCACATTATTAATTCCGTGCATATATGCATATTATTGATCAGGATATGAGACTTGCTTGTAACGTATAAATAAAAAAGGAGCATTAATTTATATGTATCTAGATGCCTTTAAACTTTTTAAAAAAAAAATGTGTCCCATTTATATGACTTTCTCTACCAGTTCTGCAAACTATTCTTACAAAAGATTATTCTTTTATGTACATCATGGTAATGGAGATAAACATTAGTAGAAATGGTCTTATTACTTGTCTCCTTGTGAGTAAAAGGACTTGAGCGATCGTCAAATATTTTAAAGCTATTCACTGAGTTAAAAAATTGAAATTTGGTTCTCCTTGCATGACCAAGAGTAAAACTAAAGTGGCATGAAATGAAAGATGACTTCTTGTTTGAGAAAACTAATTTTAAGTAGTTTAACATTGAAACCAATAACAAGGGATATCTCTAAAATGGTTAAATTGAGTGCTTTAGTGAGATTTTTGTGCAGTAAGATTTTGGCTATCTCTTACAGTTTGCCACTTATACAAAGGTCATCCAGAATGAAGAAGTCTTCAGAGGCTATTCCCAGAAAATTCAAGATATATCGTACATTTCGTTTGCCGTAAAAGTATAACTTACAGTACCTATTTTAATCAAAATCATTTGAGGCATTTTTGAGAAAATAAAAATTTTCGAAAAATTTTCCATATAAAGGGTACTTGGAGGTGGGGGAATTTCACTGAAAATCTTCGTGTGGCATCCTTGGAAGTTACTAAACTTAAATATGAAGTTGGCGGACTTTTCGTTTTGGAGTTATGCTGTCCACACACATACGCACACAAGCGCGCGCGAAACTTTTTCTACAGTGGTCCTGAAAACATGCATTTCCGGTGAAATATCGGTATCAAGTTTCGGGTGGAATACAACAGCCCCCTCTACCTGCTACGTACGTTGCGTATACGTGTTAGAGAAAGTAAAAAGAGAAAGGAAAATATGAGCATAGCATAGTTTAATATTGTTCGTAGTTCTGAGACAATGATGTTTACTGCGTTTACGGCAACCTGTTACCCCCCCCCCAATGGCGACATTTCCGTGACCACTATACATTGTTTTTGACGTAGACAAACTTCTCAAGATTTTAGCTACATACATATATCGGTGGCCTTCTTAGTATGTACTTTCGTAAGCAAGTGAATCCTTAAGCACCCGACCAACAATCAATGGATTTACAGTGCACCATTTGCACCGCATATCATCCTACTGGCTCTTAAATCTAGTGCCGCCTCAGCGGCTTTTATTGAGCACCTCTTTTCCACCGCCCTTTTATTACAACTGCGGAACGGTTCATTACCTAGTGCGTTTTATCGTTATTATACGTTACAACCGCTGGTTCCTTTTTCTTTCTTTCCTTCTGCTGTTGATTTAAGCTTTTTTATTCTTATTTTCAATGGAATTAGGATATACTTTCTCTTCTATAGCAGATTCATAAATATAGCATTCAGAAACGTTTCGTAAGAAGTTTATTATGCTGCATAAAAAGGCAGAGGAAATTGTTTGCAGGGTTCTGGACGTATTTTATTTCAAATGAATACGTGGAAGCATGCAATAGTCAGTGCTCTTAGTGGTAAATACATCTTTAAAACGCCTTGGTGCTGCGTTTCTCCACATCCGGCATTCTCATAATTGTTTCAGTGTTCGCTAAGTTTACTTAAGTTTCGCGTTTAATGTTGCAATCATTCTTAATCCGATCAACTCTTAACTTTTCTAGGAGTAGTCAGTCGTCCCTTGTGTGCTGTGTGAATTTTTTAATAGTAACTAACGCCCCTTCTTCCTGCATTAGGCCCCAGAGCCGCCGACACTGGTGATACATAAAAGAAATGATAATTGGGAAATTACATTTTGGAACATGTTGGCTGAAAGTTTTAGATACTAATTTTGAAATCAATAATACAGCATTTAGTTGCCTTTTTCTTTGAGGATGATGAAACTTTTATGGCCACTACAGAACATAAACTTCAGGTAACTGTACACAAATTATATAGTTATAGAGTGGAATTTAAATACTTAAAGTACAAAGAGAAAGGTAATGACGCAAAAAGGTAATCACAAGGTATGAAACATAGTAATCAATTCTCAAATCATTGAACAGGTGACCTACTTTTGTATTCGGGATGCAGGATATTTTATCAGAGAAGAACGGATAGAGACGAGAAGCTTCATAAATATCAATATGTATGTGGGACTACAAGAAGAGGTTTAAAGAATAAAACCCTTAAGGAAACACATCTAAAGTTTTATAAATCTGTATCAATTTCACAGCTTCTCTATGGAGCAGAACCTCAGACAACACAGAAATAATAAAATAAAAGCCTGAATGCTTAAAGAAAATCCAAGATCGGTGCTGGATATAAAATTGAGGGAGCATATAACACCTTAAGATATTAGACTTAACTTAATACACAAAATATAAAGGAAAAAACATTCAAGATAGCCAAAAGAAGTGGATGGGACATCTGGGAAGAATAGGTGAGTCACACATCCCAAAAAGAGCTTTCGAGTTCTCTCAAAAATGGAGAAGATATGTTGGTCACCCTCGATTGCCTTGGAGCCAGCAATTCTGAGCGGAACAGATCGGATCTGTAGGCCAAAATCAGCTGTTGTTGATAATGATGATATTTTGGGAATGAAATGTTCCAGGTTACCATTTACAGGTTGAGGTCTTGTCAGGGTGGACGATCCTGGCGAAACTTGAATCACCGACCCCGTTCGCGAGTCGATTTCTTTAACGACCACGGCTACCTATGTCAGTATGTATATGAGACAGAGAGTAGCATCGGTCTGATATGGTACCGGATGGTCAACAATGACACTCTTCATTAAGCTGTATTTTCTTTACTTGTTTTGGATTACCGAAATGCGAGCGATCAACATGTGGTAGTTGATAAAATGCAATTAATTAGCATCGGATATTGGTGTGCATATGTATGTGTGTATATATATTTTTTTCATTATCAATTTAACTGCAACTCTTTCAAATGCGTTACTTTACCAATTTTTACGTCAGCAATTTTCTTTGGTCTTTCGGATTATAACAATGAATGTAGCAAAAATATTTTCTTCCTGAACCTCCACCGTAACCTCACAATAACTGTTCCGTTAAAAGAACATTAATGAAATATTAATTGAAGTTTATAGCTATAACAAATGCTTCTGTATCATTGATTATTAACTTTCTATGGACGTCATCTTTTTGAGACTCCTCACAGCAATGACAAAGATTACTAATTTCAAACATTAGCTTTTCCAAATATAATTTGGCTTCTTATTCATGTCGCTGAGTTTCTTTAATGTATGTTGCAGCAACATTTTGTAAAACAGAACTATTTCGTTTATAACAGAATTAACTTCTTAAAAAAGATGAAGCTCTCAAAATTAGAAGTCTTGGTCTGACAATTATGCACAAATGTGTGTTTCCAAAAGAATAATATAATTTTAAACAATATACAAACCGACACAAATACATAGAAATAAGAACTAATTTCCGAAACCGAAATCTTTGGAGTATCACTATAATTTAGTTAAAACTATGTTCATTTGCTCCAATTTCCCATCTAACATGCACATTATTAAATCGATACAAAATCTACTCACAAACTTCTCTTACCATTTTAAGATAAAGCGAAGAATGGAGATTATTGCGTGATTATTCAGAATGAATCTGTATTGGTGTCAAATATTTCGAGGACGCCTTCCGAACATCAAAACAGTAAAAAATAGTTTCTTGCAGAGTCATTAAAGGGTATGGCCCTCATTGACTCCAATGCTAATTGCTTGAACAAGTGTTTTGATTTGGGGGGTGGAGCAAAGAATTTATGCTTAAGGTGATGCATCTGTGAAATTTAACCAAACATTGTAACATTTTAAACCTTTATTCACGATAAAATAGTATGAATGCTAAAAACTTTAAGAAAATATACAATTTTTTTCTACTTTTCTACTTGAATACCAGACAACTGATGCTATAAATGTGCAGACTCGCAAATGTAAACCTTGTCCAAAAAGTTTCCATACTCAAAATGCTATACACCATGCAATGTTTTATTAAATTGTTCAACATTTTTATACTGCCTTTCAAAAGTTCATTAAAGAAAATGGTCACATACTTTTATGAAGTAATGCTCCAATTTTGAGAAATAAATTATTACATTTTGAAAAATTAAAGAGTATTGAAGAGTACGAAAAGTAGTAATTTTTCTACAGTAGTAATCGGGGCTAATGCAAACTGTATAATACCATTGATATTTTTGTAAACTCATAAGGTAAAATTTGATTTTCACATGAATAGTTTTAAAATCGCATCATGTGGCTCATTTTTACTAGAACAATGAATTTAGACAATAAAATACTATGATTTAAATAACCATGCAAGCTAGAACTTGGCATATTGCAAAAATACCACTATTATCGTGTATAATATCTAGTACAAATTTCAAAAAGATATCCATAAAGAATGTGTATGCAATAGAAACAAGCACTAAATCAGACATTAAAATGGCGCCAGAAACATTCGGTCAAGTTGTGAAGAAAGAAGTAAAGCGAAGCATTATTAACCGTAAAATAATATTTTGGTTTCGAAATATTTTGACGAGTATAAAATCATAGCTGCACTGACTAATGTTTTGAAATGAATTGGATATTTATTGTGTTTGAAATATGTTATTTTATGAGTTCTATTAGTTCATTTTACACGTAAAATATTCTAGAAAATGCTATACGTGATTTTCAAAGTATCCAAATAAATCAGTCGTGGCGTTCTATATACCTGTTTTACTCTTACGATCTAAGCACGATATGGATGAATAACATTGGCTGTCAACCAATCACGGTTTCGCCGGGCCCGGTAGCCGTGGTCGTTGGCGTGTTTGACGTTGACGTTCCTCCACGAAAGGGATCCACCGTTATGGGCATGGATGTTTAGTGCTGTGTGTTTGTGTACTAAATCATCCTCTTCTCCTGATGGAGAAGTATTACGCCTGAAGTTTAACGTATGTTTAAAAAACAAATAACAAAAAATAGCTGTTTCCTTATAGGGTAATTATCCAATCCAAGAAATAGAAAATCGTCCGATAATTATGCTTCTAAACGCATATTTATCGTTCTTCATTTGTTTCCGATTGCAGCAGGTTAAAGAATGCCAGCATTTGGCGAAGTTTCGTAAATAAACATAAGTGTTCTTCCGTAGTGTTCTCTCTTTTATTCTATTATTGCAGTTTTTGAAGTTTGGCACTCTTTATAGTTCAACAGTTAGTACTAACGGCACAACACGCCACCGTGTGATGTTTTGTCTTTAAATAGAATATAGGTAGAAATAAAATGATGTGTATATATATTATTTACCTGTATTGATAATAATTATCACTCGATGTTTTCAGAAACTCTCAAAGCCTCTTGGGACGACTAGGATAAACTATGGCTTTTGGGAATAAAAGTTTGTGTATACAGTTATTTGCTGTATGTTTTATTTTACGTAAAATAATAATAATAATTATCACTAAAGGTTTTCATAAAATTCCAAATTCTTTTGGGATAGTCCTTGGCTATTGGGAATGTTTGTATATTGTGTTATGAGGCGGCCCGGGTTCGATCCCAAGCGCTCGCATGTGGGATTTGTGGTGGACGAAGCGGCGTCTGGGCGGATCTACTCTTGAGTTCTCCAGTTTCCTCCGCCAACCATTCCACCAATTGCTCCACCATCACCTTTCCTATCATCGATTCGCTTTCATTTCATATCTTCCACTTCCTCAAGCTCATGCCTGGCTATGGGCTGACCATTCGTTCCAAGTTCTTCGTTCTTTGGTTCATGCCGTTGGCTCTTCGACAGGCTTCTGAAACCTTAGACACCTGCTTGTAAGTCCTAGGAGATGTCAGTCATAAATATGGGGAAGGTAAGCCGACTACGAAAATATTCTGTTATGTTTAGAAGTTCAGTAAGAATTATATAACGGCTAGCCCCGTAATTTAGTACGTAGAGCATCTGCCTATTGAGCAACGGGACTCGAGTTCGATTCATGGTTGAGGGAGTGAATTTTCCTCTAGCCAAACATATTGCCTATCCTTCCCTGTCTGTCTGTCTGTGTGGCGTAACGAAAAAATATTAAAAACCCAAAGAAAACAACACACAGTACATGTATTCCATTCACATGCTTTTCTGTTCTGTAAACAAACTACTCTTGCAAAATATTATTCTTTTAATTACATCATGCTAATTGTGATATATAGCATAAATTGTCTTATTACTTGCTTCCTGGTAAGTAGAAGGGAAATAAGCAAATGCACTATGCTAAAGCGATGGTGAAATCTGTTAAAAGCTGAGTGCTATATGACACAATTGAAATTCGTTCCTTTGATGGGCAGGAACAAAACAAAAGAAATGAAATATAGGACTTTTTGTTTGGGAAAAAGTTTCAAATAGCTTTAAATTGAAAACAATAATAAGGAATATTTCGGAAACGGTTAAGGTGATCCATCTGTGAAATTTGGTCAATAATTTTGAAACATTAAAGAATATTTTGTTTTATAATCAACTGGTGTGAATTCTTAAGTTTAAGAAAATATATTGATTTTCCCACGTGACCAACTGTAACTACCAATTAAGTGGAGTTAGATGGGCAGCCGCATGCTTATTATTAGGCATTCCAAACTTGAAACCATATTTCCAAGCGAACTTTTTTCCAACATTTTTGCAGACTCAAAATGTTCCATACGATGCAGTTTTTCACTAATTTGTTTCAAACTTTTTATACTGACGCTCAAAAGCACATTAAAGAAAATAGTCGTGTTATTTTATGAAATAATGACCCAATTTTGATAAATAAGTGTTTAATTTTTGAAAAATCAAGAGTTTCCGAGAGCACCAAACGTAATAATTTTTCTACAATTGATGAGAGTTAACATAAAAAAAATGTACTGTGACAGATATATTTCAAATATCATTTACTGCCAAATTGGAATTTTCTATGTGAATATTTTTAAAAATGCAACGCGTGGCTAATTTTTGTTAGAAATTAATTTAGGAAAAACAAAAAAGTATTATTTAAATAAGCACGCAAGCTAGAATTTTGATATATGGCAAATATGTCACTATTAGTGTTTAGTAACTGATATAAATTTGTGTGTGAAAAAGAGTGAGAAAGAGAACAATATGACTCAACAAACGGAAGTTAGGTTAAATGCCATCTTATTATTTTAGTTTAGTATCTTGAAAAGATGTGACAAGAGGCTTTTCGAAACTTTCGATTTTCTCAAAAATGTCTCTTAACGATATTGATTAAAACACCATACATATTAAACACACATAGGACAGATAAAATGTTTATCCTGAATTTCATGGGGATAGACTGAGAAGTCTTCTTTATTCAGAAGCAATAGCGAATAATTTTATATAAACGACAAATGAAGACATAGGTACTACACAAAGCATGCAGATCTCTTGAAAACACAAAACTTATTCCAACTATTTTTTTCGCTAAGCCATTTCCGAAATATTCGTTATTAATGGCTCGAATTGTTCACTAACTATTTTCAAGCCCTTCTGAAGTTCAGTTGTTCCTCGGAATTGCATACAACTATTATGGAGTGTTAAGGCCAGCATATAGCGTCCAGCTCTTAAATATACGACTATCGATATTTATTTTGTAATAATAACTAAATGTTTAATCTGGGTATTTCTATAAATATTTATCTCAACTAAAATGAAGTAGATGGAAATAAACTTTTGTTAAGATTAATTGTATACCCACTAATAAGGGCTAGAGGGCAGAGGAAATCATGTGAATGTAAAACATAATTTTTGCTTTCTCTACACGTACTATGTTCATAGTATATAGCGAAGGTAGTGTAATGCACCCAAAATTTCGATACCGAGATTTTACCGGAAATACATGTTTTGGGTCCCCCTAAATCCAGAAAAAGTATTTTTGGAAAAAGGTCCATGTGTGCGTGTATGTGTGTCTGGACAGCATAGCTTAAAAAACGAAAAAACCGTTAAATAACAAACTTGATATTTAAGTTTGGTATCTTCCAAGAATGCGACACGAAGATTTTCAAGAAAATCCCCCCACCCCCAGCCACCCTTTACATGGAACTTTTTTCGAACATTTTGATTTTCTCAAAAAAGGCTCATAACGATTTTGATTAAAACATCGTACATTAAATATATTTACATGACAAATAAAATGTATATCTTGAATTTTCTGGGAATAGCGCCTGAAGACTCCTTTATTCTCAATAAATTTTACGGAATTTTACATAACTGCTAAACCGCAAGAGATGGACAAAAACTTACCACACAAAAAATGTAGAGCATGTTAAAACACACAATTTATGCTAAATACTTTTTTTTCGTAAAGTTGATCGTTTTTTTTTTTTGTTTTTTTTAATAGATATTCCTTGTTTTTAGTTTCAGCTTTGAAAAACTTGTACTTTTCTCATACAGGAATTTGTCAACTTTGTCCATACAAACAATGGAAATTCAGTCACATAGCAACCAGCTTTTGAATAGCACTTTAACCTATGGTACTCCCTTATTTCGTTTCTACTTACAATTAAACAAGTAATAAGACTATTTCTGCTAATTTTTCCTCGATTAGAATGAAATAAATGGAACCATAAGGATTTTACCAATAATTTGTTGCAAAAATGTAGAGAAAGTCATGTGAATGTAACACATCAGATTTTTATAGTGTGTTTTCAACGAGGCTAATTACTGTATACACTGTAGAATTATCCTTACTTTGACACATTTCCCCTTTGTAAATCAGATGGTGGAACCCTCGTCCTTAAAGAGCCTGGATGGCCATTCTGACTAAAGGCGTTACAGTTATACTCCCTTTGCTGTCTTTTTTACAGGGGTTAAGACAGAAGAAATTACTATGCCCCAGGCGGTATACTTTAGACAGGCACCTGGTGTGAAGAGGCCCTCACTCACCACGTCCCTGCAGCTGCAGACGGTCTTCAATGCCCTTCACGTAAATAGCACATTCATAAAATCGTTCCAATGCGCGTGGCTTCCACAGCTTGGCGTGTGGATGTACAAAAGAAAGAAGTAAAGTATAATTAAAATGGAATTTTCAATGCCAGATGAATTACATTTGTATAGAATTAAAGCTTTATGTAATATTTACAGGCTCATTTTTCTTATTTACAACATTTCGATAATAAAAGGTCATTTGAAGAAAAAAAAATCTGATGTGTTCCATTCACATGGCTTTCTCTACATCTCTGCAACACATTATTGTTAAAAAGCTTATGCTTCTATTTACTTCATGCTAATCGAGAAAAAAAGTAGTAGAAATAGTCTTGTTACCTGCTTTCTTGCAAGTAGAAGCGAAATAAGGGACTATAGTAGGTTAAAAGGATAGTCAAAATCTGGTTACAATGTGATTGAAGCTCCTTTGTTTATATGGATAGGAGTTCACAAATTCTTGAATGAGAGAATTAAAGTTTTTTAAAGCCGAAACCAAAAACAAGGAATATTTAAAAAACGATCAACTCCACGAAACAAAAATTGTGTGTTTTAACGTGCTCTACATTTTTTGTGTGGTAAGCTTTTGTCCATTTCTTAAGGTTTAGCAGCCATTCAACATTACTTCAAATTCATCCAGAATAAAGAGGTCTTCAGAGGCTATTCCCAGAAATTAAAGATATACACTTTATTTGTCAGGTAAATATCTTTAATATATGATATTTTAATCAAAATCCTTAGAGCCATTTTTGAGAAAATCAAAATTTTCGAAAAAAAGTTCCATGTAAAGGGTCGTGTCGCATCCCTGAAAGATACTAATCTTAAATACCAAGTTTTCGTGTTCACAGACACACGGACACACACACACATACACACACACACACATATGCGGACCTTTATTTTTTGAAAATGCTTTTTTTGGATACAGGGGACCCTAAAACATATTTCCGGTGAAATCTCGGTATCGAATTTTGGGTGGAGTGCAATACCTTTTCTATACATTATCTACATAGTACGTATAGAGAAAGTAAAAAAAAGGTATGCGTTGTACTTGAATTCATTCTTGTACAAAGTGTTCTTACAAATACCTTTTCTTGTATTTACTTAATATACATCGAAATCAAAATTTGCAGAAATATTGTCGCATTTCCTTTTACAGCAATTTTAAGCGTCAGTCAAACATGAGATGATCGACGTGTGATGACTTAAGTTCCGCTCTCTCTCATGGTGAAGAAAGACAGGTGAACAATAACGATGTTTCGTTTGAGAAAAGTGTAAAGCTTTTTGTCAAAATTCTAAGCAATAACAGTCACCCTCCTTGGTGTAATGGTTACCACGTTAGCTTCATATACCAAGGTAGCTGATTCAAACTTGGCGGAGAACAATGGATTTTTTCGAGCGTAATCATTGGCACGGCTTCCTTCGGAAGGAAAGTAAAGCCGTTGTTCCCGTGTCGTAGATTTACGGTACGTAAAATAACCTCAAGCCTGATAAAGAGGCCTCTGAGCAAAATTAATCGGTCTTTCATGCCTAGTATAGAATGGGACGCTGAGAAATACAGCAGCTCAAGAGCGTCCATAAATAAAACTACACTTCTTTCTTTCTTTCTTCCTTCAAGGAATAACTCCGAAATGGTACGCTGTACCAAAAAGCTATTTCACATAATGTGTGTGTTTTATGCAGATTTGCATTCTTTGTGTAGTAACCTTCTCTTGCAGTTTACAAAATACATTCAGAATGAAGAGGAATGCACAGACCATTCCCAGAAAATTCAGGATATACATTTTATTTATCATGTAAATATCTTAACACATGGTATTTTAATCACAATCGTTGGAGCTATTTTTCAGAAATTTAAAAGTTAAAAAACACAAACAAATATGTCCTATATAAACAAGGGTAGGTAGATTTTTGTTTAAAAATGTTATGTCGCATCTTTGATAGATACCAAACGCAAATACCAAGTTTGGTAATTATTAGATTTTTTTCATACACGTATGGATATTTTGCTAATAATGCGTTTATGGGTACTGTATTTCCGTTGAAATCTTGATGTAGCCTTTAGGCAACACCTAGTAACGGAAAGTTATGGTGTAATACATTGGATATTAACGTTTAACCCATCGTATTAATCCCTGAATAGATTAAACGCACTTTTAAATACCTGCTGAGGGATATATTTACGCTTAAAACGACTCATTCTTATGAATGCTTTAAAACATCTCGGGTCCATCGACATACGACGGAAATGCCAGATTTGAATGGCCAGCCCTTGAGAGATGTTTACAAATTAGAACAACAAAAGAGATAACCATTAAATGTAAATAAAGCCTTGAGGTGTCTCATGGACTTAGAGACCACACATCACACCACAGCAAAACTCCATTCCTTTAGGTTGGATAAACACAATTAGTTGTAAAAAAAATTAGAAAGCTTTACAGGATCTATGAAAGATTTTTATATCCCAATATGCAAATGTGAGTTTTAATATACAGAGCTAGTCCTCTATTACAATTTGCGTTATCTTCAAATTTCTATCAGTATTTGTATAAAACCTTGATTAAATCTAAAAATAATTAAAAAATCAAACTCAAATTTTAAACGACTCCTATCGCTGTCTAAGGAAGCACTCACTACATAAGTTAAACTAAATAACTTCAAATGACAGAAGGTGGTAAATGAGTCCTAGGGATCCCTTAAAATATTGCTCTGTAAAAATACTAAAACATGCAATTCCTCATGTACCAACTTCAACCTTACATGTGGCAATGTGAATGGGGAATGCAAAATTTGACGTATCTACGCTAAACTATTACTGAGATGATAGTATTTTATTAACTTCACTTGCGAACATTTTGAGCTGTATGAAAATGCTCACTGCTGCAAACTACTCGACATGTCTAACTCAAAATTTAATGTCATGGTTTTTATAACAATAACAGCAATCTATTTTGTGATTAAGACAGGTTTGTCATTAAAAAATTAACTGATGTCGGTATAACCTGATTCTTCGCCATATTTTTAATGTGTAAAAAAGAGCTAAGTAATTTTTAATTCACTGCTAAGGCTAATAATATAGGTGAAATCTGGCACAAAAACAATGCTTTTCACCTTATGCTTATACCTTGTACTTTCGTGCTCCACTGTTGTTTACCAATGTTTACCATCCATTTTTGTGTACCAGATGACCATTCTAATAGTTTCATGTCATTTGGGAGAAGCATGGTGCTGAACTTCATACAGTTTTTCACAGTTTTTCACAATTCAAAATGCTCTTCCCACCACATTTTTTAATCCACATGTTTGAAATTTCAGGAAAGCTTCAGATAATACGCAAGTAAACGCCGTCTACCTTTTAAAAATGGCATCAGTACATTTGTAATTGCATATTTTCTATTGAAACTTTTGTAAAATTAAATATTAAAAAAACTTTTATTTACCTCGTCACTGTATGCATATAATTTATGTTCCGCTTTCTTAATTGAACGCAAAACTTGGGACAGACAGAATAAATCATTTTTACAGGGCGCATATCAATATTAATTATAAACACCATGTGTCGAAACTATTTTTCATAACTCATTATGTTTTTATGGTGCATTAATTGTTTTATTCTCCGAATATATTATAAAGGTTTTAAGTTAATTAAAACAAAGGTGTTGAATTAGTCTTTTTCAGGCATGTGTAATGAAACTTTCAAACGTACTAAATGAAATCTGCACGGCAAGGAGAATTTTCCATTTCAAGTGGCTGAAATGCAGAATTTTAATGGGCGGTAGGACATACATATTTAAATATTTTTAAAACAATCGCATGTGTTCGATTCACATGTTCTGCAAACAAATTTTTCTTACCAAAGATTTCTTTTATCTACATACTGCTAATAAAGATAACATTACCAGAAATGGTCTTATTGCTTAGTTCCTTAAAAGTAGAAGCGAAATAAAAGAATACGCTAGGCACGCGATTGTCATGGCTAGGAGAGAAACAAAAGAGTAAAATGGACGAGGACTTCCAATTTGAGAAAAGTCATTAGTATCTTAAAATTGAAACCATTACACAAGGAATACCTCTGAAATGGTCAGCTCTATAAAATAACTGCACATGAAATAAATTCTATCTTTTAACGAGATATACCTATATTTTTCTGAAGCAAGTGTTTGTCTATCGCTTACATTTACCAGTTATGCAAAACTTACTCAGAATGAAGAGTACTTCAGGGGATACTCCCAAGATATTCAGGATATATATTTTATTTTCCATGTAAACATCTTCAATATACGGCATTGTAATCAAGATCCTTTTAGAAAACCGAAAATATCGAAAAATGATCTATGTAAAGAGTACTTTGGGGTGGGAGATTTTCTTTGTGTCGCATCCTTGGAAGATACTGAACTTCAATGCCAAGTTTGGTATTTAACAGACTTTACCTTTATGAGTTATGCTGTACTCATGCACCCACAAACACAAATATCCTTTTCTAAAAATGCTTTTTTGGATTTAGGGCTCATCAAAACATGGATTTCCGGTGAAATCTCTGCATCGAATTTTTGGCTGGAATAGAACTCCTTCTCTACTTATTATTCACATCGTACATACATGCTAGAGAACGGGAAGTGCAGTATGAAACGCATAAGAGTGATGACTACCCCAATTTTAGAAATTTCGTAGACGAAAGGCTCCAACTTCCTTGTAGGCAACTGTCTGCTGTGTCAAATAAGAGTTACAAATGATCAGTTTCAAGGAACTTTGGACAGACATACACCCTACCCTAGGAGAAACCGCAGAGGGACCTGGACGCCAGGTGCACCAATGTTTACCTGCGAACCCTCCCCTACTGGTCAGTCAGCCATTACCTTCATCCCCTAATACCTGGGTACTCCAACACAATATTCAAACAGGTTGCGCCCTTCCCTTACGTAACGCAATGACCGTCCTATTCCTTCTCAAAAACCACCCTCTGTTACTTTCTCCAAAGAGGGGGAAGTCCTGACCTACAGCACGATTTTTGCTCTTGTCCCAGGAATATTACCTCAAAATATCGTTAGATGCCTCAGTTGGTATAACAAAATACTATTGCAGCATATGTTACGACTAAGGTTAAATGCATAATGAGACCGCGGAAGCTCACTTTGTGAATTCGATTAATACTGTTACTTTTTCAGCTTTATTGAGTTTATTGAGAACTATTAACTTAATTGTGAGTGAATACAATATTGTAAAACACGTTTGTCTGTAGTTGATTTAAATTAATTAAAATATTGCTCAAGTATAGCTTTAAAAATTCATTTAGCACATTTCTATTCTAATTTTAATATTTTGTTCACATATTGCCGTTTATATAAGACCAGGAATTGCGCATTAGTAAGCTACAACGAAAATCAGTCTGCATATCAGGTGGCTCAACTGCCTGTATTTGATGTTTGTAGATATTTCTTCGTGCGGTAAAAGAGTTGCAGAACTCAATTGGGCTATTTCAAGATAAAGCCAGTCAGTGCAGAACTCGCAGCGGCAACTTCGTTTTACCCCTCTTAACAAACGCGACCAGCTTTCCGTCTCAGCTGATAAGCAAGGAAGGTAGGTTACTCATCCAGTTTCTCACTTACCGGCTTTAACTTTAAATATTCTCGTTGAGTTCTGAAAACCTTTTACCACAAGGAGAAATACACGTTAAATACGGGGCAGTTGGTCCACCTGGTATACGAGGGTTGGAACTTGAATGATGGCAAATATTTACTTACATCTGATACAGAGAGATACGGCGGCGCCGTGGCCGACCATTTCGGCGGTCCGAGTTTGATCCCAAGCGCCCGCATGTGGGATTTCTGGTGGACAAAGCGGCGTCTGGGCGGGTTTTCTCCGGTTTCCCTCGCCACTCATTCCAACAATTACTCCATAATCACCTTTCCTACCACCCATTTGGCTTACATTTCATATCATCCACTTCACACTTCACTCTCGCTCATGCCTGGCTACGGGCCGACCACTCGTTGCAGGTTCTCCGTTTAGTGGTTTCGTGCCGTTGGCTTCCCGATTCATCTGACCCCTAGGCATCAGCCTCTAAGTCCTAGGGGTCCTAGGGGGGTGTCAGTCCTACAAATACGGGGAGCGTAAGCCGACTACGAAACAAAGAGCAAGTTTTACTGTTCTTCAAATTGGTCAGTCACCAGCATTATGAACAACCCGTTGCTAGCGATGTGGAGTCATGGGATACCTTTAACAGCGTCTGCTGTGTTACTAGTTTGCCCTCTTGCCTGACGAATCTTTGGAGCAGTTCTGAAGCGAATTCCACCAAGCGGCTTCTTCATCTCCGGAATCGTCAATCAGTCGTAGGATACCTTTAACAGCGTCTGCTGTGTTACTAGTTCGGCCTCTTACCTGACGAATCTCTGGAGCAATTCTGAAGCGATTTCCACCAAGTGGTTTCTTCATTTTCGGAATCGTCAATCAGATTCGTATGCTACCTTTAACAGGGGCTTATTCCGGGGAGCATGGTGGTTGGTATAGCACTTCCCAGACCCATCGGCGGAACAAATGAGCCACAGCTTGCGCAGAATGCGACCCAGCATTGTCTTGCAAAACGATGGGTGGATTCTGCAGAAAGTATCGCTGCTTCTTTCTCAAAGCTGGTCGCAGATTGAGTTCAAAAAATAAATTGTAATACTGCTTGTTGACGGTCAGCTGTGGAGGAACGTATTGCGTTAGGATAACACCACCACGACCATGCACGAGAACCACCACAACTTTCAAGCTACGAACTTTCCATTTTCGTGGTGATCCATATGCACGTACCTATGTACAATGTACATAGTAGGTACATAAGATATTGTATTCCACCCAACATTCGATACCATGATTTCACCGCATGTCTTGAGGAACCCTGAATAAAAAAAAGGAACATTTTTAGAAAATGGCCTGTGCGTGTCTGTGTGTGCGCACGCCTGTGGGCAGGATAACGCAAGAACGAAAATTCGGTTAAATACTAAAGGATGCGACACAAAACTTTTCAGGAAAATCCCCCACCCTAAACTACCCTTTACGTGGAACATTTTTTTTTTTTTTTTTTAATTTTCGATTTTCTCAAAATGGCTCTAACAACTTTGATTAAAATATAGTATATTAAAGCTATTTAGATGAAAAATGTAGAAACTATATATACCTACTGAATTTTCTGAGAATAACCTCTGAACCGCTCATCTTACCGGATAACTGTTGGAGAACTGGAACAACCATAAGAGACAAAAGCGCACTACACAAAAAATGTACATATTAAAAGAACACATTTTTTTGAAGATATTATTCCGAGATATTCCAGATTATTGATCTTAATTTTTAAACTTTTATCAAACAGAGCATTCGTTTTTCTTCCGTTTTACCCCCGGCCATGCAAAGAGAACCGAATTTCTATCACATAATCACCAGGTTTTATGAGATTGTACCATCATCTTACCCAAAGCTATTCCCTTATTTCCCATCTATTTACAAAGAAGTAAGTAATGAGACTAATGATGATACTTTTCACTAATGGTCGGTTAACGTAAAGTAGATGGCAGAATAAGCTTTTGTAAGAAGAGCTTGTTGCAGAATAGGTAGAGCAGGTCGTGTGAATGGAACACATCAGATTTTTTTTTTTTAAATTGACGATTAGCTGGTTTTTGGGATCACCCCTATAATTATATCAGTTTTAATTAGTGGTCTGTGTAGTAGGTTCGTCAGATTTCCGAGCCTTAATCGCCTCGTTTATGTCGAGGTGTGCACCAAAAATCGCAAAAATATCGACCTGTAACTTCATTAGTGATCGTTTTAGATGAACGCTGAGTGAAATATCGTGCACGTGGTGAAAATGTGCAATCCGTTTGCTAAATCTACAACGTATACCAAGTAGGATTGTATTGTATTCCGCCCAAAAAACCCTATACGGAGCTTTCACCGGAAATACACGTAGTTGAGAAACCTGAATTCAAAAACAGCATAACAAAAACGAAAAGTCGAATAAATACCAAACTTGGCATTTCAAATTTAGTATTCAGAAGATGTGACACAAGGTTTTCAGAAAAATATCCCACACCCAAACTACCCTTTGAATGGAAGATTTTTTTTAAATATTACTTTTCTCAGAAATGACTGTAAAGCTGTTTTACTTTCTCTAATGCACATGTACACGAGATTTCACCGGAAATATGTTTCAAGACCCCCATATGCAAAAAGCAGAATTTTTAGAAAAAGGCCCCTGTGTGTGTGTGTGTGTGTGTGTGTGTGTGTGTGTGTGTGTGTGTGTGTACAGCATAACTAAAAAACGAAAATTCCGTTAATCACCAAACTAGGTATTCAAGTTTTGTATCTCCCAAGGATGCGCCACAAAGATTTTCATGAAAATCGCCCACCCCAAACTACCCTTTACATGGAAAAATTTAGGAAAATTTTGATCTTCTCAAAAATGGATATACCAATTTTGATTAAAGTAAGGTATGTTAAAGATATTTGCATTAAAAATACAATTTATGTCTTGAATATCCTGGGAATAGCCTCTGAAGTCGTCTTCATCTTGAACTTTTGATAACTGGTAAACCATAAGGGGCAAAGAAAAAAAAAGATTCTAAACAAAAATGTATATCTCGGCACGAATTGTGCCCTTTATATTTTTGTTATAGAGTTAACACCCAATGTACGAGTATGCTGTTTTAATAAGTTTAAGGATTTCTGTCCGAGCGGGATGGCCCAAGTGGTTTTGTTTGCGGTCCACATTTGGGATATCGGTGTTCAATCCCCGTGGCCGGACTTTCTGACCTATGGGTTTTTTCGGGGTTAACCGTTTCCGAGATACGGCCGACCATGTTTCCCTGAGTTACCACATCCCAGAATTTTCCGTTGGTCCACCATTTGCTGTTCCATCAATTCAGGAGGAGGCGGTGAAGAAAGAGAAAAAAGGTAAATAAACATGGTGGAATGCGTCATCTACCATTTGAGAACTAAAATAAGTATTACAATCATAGCATGATAAAATCTCTCTTCCTGTGTATTATAAGTTATTGATAGTCTATTTCGCTTAACTGTCTTATCAAATACAGCTCGTGTTTTCGTCTCCTAACTCGTCGTATTATGTGGTTGTGCGTTATACATTATCTGTTGTATGGACACCTGCTGACGCTTCCTTCTATATGTGCATTCGTTCATGTGCGCAAGGGGTGGGGTTTATTGATTTCCGGGACGTATAACGAAGCCCCAAGAGTCTGTGCCTGCTTTGTTCTTAACTGGAAACAGCCAGCTGTTACGCTTGTCAATGTTAACATCTCAGAGTCCCTTTTACTGTGCTTCAGATATTCAGACATACGTGAATGATGAGGAAGGCGTTTTTAACCCTCTGCAATGGTAACAAAAGGTTACTGTTTCCTTACTGCTTTTAACCAACTGTTCATACGAAAGCATATCATGTTTTTATCTATTTGAAGTAAATTCATTACAAATAATCACATGTGAATAGTCTCAAATAGTTGGTACCACCAGATATGTTATTGGCACGAGCTAAGACAATATATAACTGCTGGAAAACTAGTGACGACATATAGGTAACTATATTAAACAACCAATTTACCAGTTCTTTCCCTACCGGGATGCTGTTTATCCTGACAGGCATAAAATATTCAATAACTCCTAAATGTCAAAGGGATTTAAAACATTAACATTAGAAACCGAACATGTTGATGTTGGTTATTATTCAGAAAATATATTTAAAATAAGGCAAAATCTGCAGATACTTCATTACAAGACAAAATTGAAGGTACAAAAAAATGCTAGAAGTTGCCTATTCCTGCTTCGACGCATATCCTAAGCCTGCGTTCCATGCTATCGCGTACTCTGTTGCAAATTCCTGGAGTGTTTCGTTATTTGGTCAAATCCAGCGTGGATACCTCTCTCAGAGAAGAGGAGTAGTATAGGTATGTGCCCAAAGGTAGAAATCCATTGGATTCAAATCAAGAGATCGAGTAGACCATGCAATTACCCCCCCCCCAACCAATCCATCCATGCACAAATTTTGTCATTCCAGAAATTACGTATTATCCAACTGAAATGAGCTGGTGCACTATTGTGTAGAAACCACGTTCTTTGGATGACGTTCAGAGGCACGTCGTGAATTAAATAGTACAACTCATTTCTGAGAACTGTAGATGCGCCTCTGCATCTCGAAGGAAAAAAATAGGAACCAATAGGGTGTGATCGTGAATGAGTTCACCCCAAACGTTTCGGCAAAACCTCTTTCGATGTCTGACCTATAGTACCTCAAATGGGTTTTCATTGTCCCAGATATGTACATATGAAAATTGAAGATACCGTTGTGAATCCAGCCTCCTCAGTGAATAAGGTGCATGCTCCGAAATTCATGAACAGCACAATTCTGCAACATACGATGGTAGAAACTTCTTGACTCAAAGTCCGTCACCTTTAACCTTTGTCCGTTGAAGGTGATACGGGTAGAGAAAGCAACTTAATGCAATTAATACTGATATCAACGGAGGGACAAACCCTTTAATGCTTCTGTAACAAACGATTTTCTTCTCCTTTTTCTTCTTTATTTATTTATTTATTTATTTTTTGCGTGTTGCGAGACGTACCAATATATGACACCACCACCGATACATTCTGTATTCCAATACTGGAACACCGGCAATTTATGATCCACACATGGTGAGTTACGTAAATGAAAGATTTTAGCACGCGACTAAGGAAAATACAAGTATTCTTCATGCTTTACTGTGCGCAACAAAACCGGAAAACTCTCTACAGAAAAGCAAAGCTCGTTACTGGATGACAATCGAGAGAACAGTAAGTAGGGGAGTTCTTTGTTATTCGACACTTCTGAAAAACAAGCTTTCGAGGGGAGAAAAAAAAGGCTAAATCTTTTCAGAAACGCAGAACAGCAAGAGAAGTTTACATAAATTCAAACACTAGAAGAAAAGGGAAGCTATAAAAAGGCAAACCGCCCTTTCTTTTGAAACAAAGGCTCCTCACATAACTTACTTAAGAATTGGGCTCATTTAGCGCCCGGCGTCTGTTTCCGAGTGCTGGAAGCAATATCATTGCTTTTAAAGAACGCGGAGTGGCCCGTTGTCGAGATATTAGAATGTACATTAAATGCTGCATGTTAAATTACATGTCTGTATTATGTGAAATACCCACTGCACGTAGCAGCCCACCACACGAACATAATTTCTCACATCAGAATAAGAACCTGTATCAGTGTAGCAGTAATGAATTAATGATACAGTACGGAATTAGAAAGATTTATATTTTCCATTAGTGTTTCTGAAGCGTTAAACTACCATAAACTGGGTTTTTATTGGACGCCCTTTATGTCCGTTTCACCTATTACTATCAGAGATTTCTAGAAGCACAGTAAGCGTGTATCCAAATCTTCCTCCGCTCCTTGATAGCCACGCTAAGGATTAGGGACAAGTTAGCAATCAGTATATCTCCAACCTTATATAGAGTTAAGTGTACACAGTACTTTTAATGTAAACAAAGATGTCAATGCGCTGCCTTATATGCAACTGTATAGACTATAGTCTATTGATGGTGGAACATTAAGTAGAATCCATGACTCACAAGATGACATCATCTTCGGCGACGTTGAAGTTGTCGGCGTTATAGTGAGCAATCATGTACTAACTATTGGAATATTTTTCTTAGCCACTTTAGTTGAACTACCCAATCTTACACACTAGATTCCGATTTGTGTCTATTATATCACTTCCGAACTACTGATTGCACTCATCAATTCGGTGCGAGTCTTCTCGTAGATAAATCACACGTTCACCGCATAAACATATTGTAACGTATTGAAACACTACCAAACTAGGGTACTTCCAACTAGCTCGAAAATCCTGTTCACTATGAACTGAAAGCGTACTGGGATTGCCCCAGTTCGTTTCGAAATGAAACAGAAGAGGAAAACAAACAACTTATTCGCCGGGCCCCTCCAACCTACTCGATGCACAGTGAACTTCACTCAGGTTATTCCGGGTTCTTAGTCTACTGATAATTTCATTTGAGAACACTGAAATCTACTGAGGAGGTTTAAGAAGGTGGCATACGACAAATAATTAAGGATTAGTATTGTCTACAGGACACTGGAACGGAGCCCTGTGGCCTTTGCATCTTATGTGACCAGGGGGGGTGAGGCTAGAAAACCGAAGGTTGACCATATCCGGATGACCATGGACGCAATTATGGACGGGGTCCCTAACGCTTACATATGGAACACTTTCGAAACTCTCTGGTCACGAGTTTCCAGCAATCCCCCAAAGGGAGCATCAAGACCTGAAAGCGGGTCCAAAATCGAGTGGTACCGATGACGCCAGGATAAACCTTTATGATACGGAAGCTACCATTCAGCCCCATCCGCCGAACACTGTCTCGTGATTTTTAACCCCGAAAGATATTACTAGGAATTGATGGAACAGCAAATGGTGGACCAACGGAAAATTCTGGGATGTGGTAACTCAGGGAAACCCCGAAAAAACCCATAGGTCAGAAAGTCCGGCCACGGGGATTGAACACCGATATCCCAAATGTGGACCGCAAACGAAACCACTTGGGCCATCCCGCTCGGACAGAAATCCTTAAACTTATTAAAGCAGCAGCAAAAAAAAAAAAAAAAAAAAATTAAAAAAAATATTGCTTTCTTCTCTAATGGCCGTGTGGACCACTCTCGTTAAATCCTTCAGGAACATTCCTTACCGCGGCAAGCATTTGACAAGGCTAATCAATCCCAAGCGACCGCACGTGAGATTTTTGGTGGACAAAGCGGCGCAGGAGCGGGTTTTCTCCGGTATTCCTCGCCATGAAATTCGACAGGTGTTCCATCTTCATTTCATGTATCACAAGTGTCTTCGCCTGCGGTAACATATTAGTAAAAGTGGGCGTAAAACACTATCAATAAAAATAATCACCACACAACTGTGCATTGTTCACCGCAGTTCAGTTGACCATGGTGACCAGGAGCCCACTTAGGTTGAGCGCATCGCTCATTTCAGGTAAACTCTACTGAACGCACCCAGAAGCACATTAAGTCCTTTATTTTTCACTTCTCTTGTAAATCTTTGCTGAAGTACATGCATATACATGTTCAGCATGTCATGGAGGAAGGTAAAAATAGCCCCAAGTTTCTCTAAACATGAAGTAATATTTAAATTTGATGTGCAGTTTTTCAGAAAAAATGGAAAGTAGTGAACCTGTTGCATGAAAATCCTTAAGATATTAAAAACTAGAAAGTAACAGGTAGACCGCAAATTTATCAGGGTGCATTTTCATTTACAAAAATGGCTGTTTCTTGCGGTTTCGAATTCTAATGTCTATCGTTCCGCCAGTTTAACATTATAAGACAAGTGGGAGACAGTCGAGGATAACCGGCCGTCAACGGCCGACCAGATTTAACCACGGTAAAAATCATCGGTAAACCTTTACCGTCGTCGATGCACCACACATGTCTGTACATCGCAGTAATGCCTGTATTTCACCACGGTAAAATTTTCTTTGAGAATATTGCACAAAGCGAGATGCCTTGCTGAAGTTTTTACTCTGTTTCTCCCTTCCTCCCTCCAAACTTAGGATGAATATAGAACAGAATATACCTACAGCTACAAAATCAACAAAACATGCACCACCATTTCACGTCACAGAAAGATGACGTAAGTTAGGGCGGTTATTATGTGCTCAATTTTTTAAAGTAGCTTTATGTCGCTTTGACACCATCGTCTGACATCTGTTAGGGTCGCAGGCACATCTTAGGTAACGCCAACTCTTCATCAGAAATTATTTACAATGCTGCGGTTCTCATTGCTTAGCACACCTGAAACAAGGAAGAGACAGAAAGAAGACTTTAGCGCCAAAGAATTAATTATGTAGTATGCCACGAGCCGGTCTCCGATTGCTGCCATCAATAATTGAATCGCAAGTTTCCTACTGAGACTTCGTTTCCTAAAAGGACTCTTCTAGAGAAATAGACTCTGTATTGGGTGGCTCAAGTACAAACCTGCATTAACCTTAGATTGCATATAGGACTTTAACACATATTGTTGCACACACGTGGTGCTATGGAACCCCATTTTATTACTATTGTTCGTTAATTTCAGTTTTTGTTTGATTAAAACCTGTTTCTAACATTGGGCTTTCACATGATTGACAAACAATTCACACATCTCTCTGTTTATGTTCTGCACTCCAATTTCTGATATTTCGTCTTTTATTTTATGCTGCTATATCTAGTAGTAGTACTCGTACTAGTACTACTACTAAACTCGTACTCGTCGTCGTCACAGTAGTGGTAGTGGTGGCACCAGCAGCATTCGTAGTAAGAGACTTTTGAGGCAAAATAAAAACTGTGTTATACCTGGCCTAGTATCCCAGATCTTTCCATTTATTTTCTATGTTTATATAATCATTCTACATGTAATAAACTACAACTACTTACCAAAAATAAAATTTAAATAATATTTCAATTAAAAAAAATAATAATTGGATTACAATTCAAAACTGTCCTTTGAGACAGTGGAAACGCAAAATATAGAAAACACGCTACTCATGTCAGGTCGATGATAGCGTTTATGATCGCCGTAGATGCATCCACGTGACACCCTTATCTCACCCTCCACTGTCTCAAAACACTTTGACCAAAGCATAATAGGGTACTTAGTGCCAAGAACACGTTCCCTACTCTTGATATCCTTAACCATAATTTTCTTCTTTCAAAAGAGGCCGCTCTTAGCGCGATCAGAAGGTTAACGGATTTAAAAAGTTGTTACATTTCCACTAGATGTTACAGAATAGGTGTGATTGCTTTAAAGGATTCCTCGCTTCGCACTCAGAGCAAATACATTAGAAACGCCCAAGCCCGCGGCAGGAACTCTAACCCAGACCCCGGCAAATTGTAGGCATGCGCGGTCCATGAAACCGAAGCGAACATATGGTCGCTTAACAAAGCGTTTCTGCCTCATCTGTGTATTTAATATAGATTTCACGTAAGACAAGAGCAATGCGTTTCTTGGCTAATGTTGAACGTATTCTGATAAACCATTAGGGTTTACTAAACGAATAATCACATAAATAATATAGTATAGTTAATCTAATGGAATACAACCTTCAAATTCCATTTTCTTACATGTTCCGTAAACTAGCTAAATATACAATCTTAAGAACTTAAGTTCTCCAATTTCAAGGTTGTGGCACGATGATTTTCAACAAATTGCCCACCCCAAATTACCCTTCTTATGATTTATTTTTCGCTATTTTTTTATTTTCTCAAAAATGATTAGAATGATTCCAACACAATACCACATATTAAGCTACTTTCTTGACAAATACAACGCAATCTTAAATTTTCTGGGATTAGCCTCCGTAGTCCTCTTCATTTTGAACCATATTTATTGTATAATTGGAAAATCCGAAGAGATATGCAAAATCTTTCTAGCACAGAAGAATATATATCTCGTCAAAACACAGAGTTTATGTTAAATGTATATGTGACGCTAACAAAATTCAAGATATTATTTTTTATTTGTTTGAATTTTCAGGTACTTTATACATTTTTAACTGAAAATCATTATTCTTTTTTTCCCCTTCCTCCTTTCTTTCTTTTCTAGTTCATGCAAAGAAAAGAAAATTTCAAAGCCACACATAGCGACCTGCTTTGAAAATATTTGACAATCGCTGTTACTGTTATTCTTCTTAAATCTACAATGAAATAACTAAACAATGAAGAATTGTCTGATTTACAAGAAGCGAGGAAATTATATTTTTGTATGAATAGTTTGTAGAAGAGTGGGTAGAGAAAATCATGTGATTACAACACATCAGAAATGCATTATGGTCTTTTATCGAGTATTAAAAAAATTGCTAAGCCGGAACAAATGGCAAAGCAGTCAAAGTAAATTCCGACTTTCCTAGTATTTCCAAAAAATGTTATTAAAAAAGAGTAGATAAATTAGAAGTATTTGATCCTGAACAACATGAAATCACAGTTCAAATGTAGATGTTCCCTACATTATTTGTGAACTAAGGTTGGGTTTACCAGTTATATCTGTATTATTCTCTGTTTTGATATTCGGAAAGCAAATGTTGCAAATTATTCAGCCATTTCTCACTTCGGTCGAAAGCACATTTAGATCAGCAACAACCAGCACACGAATAGATCTGACAAATCCGGTTAGTTCCCCGAGACCCGATCAAACCAGAGTGCAAAAATCAGCAGCATGTGACGTCACAGCAGCGTCAACCTGCTGATGCTTGCCGCTTTCCTTCTCTAGTGACAAGAAAGCATACCCGATTAAGAATACCCCTCGATCGATGCAGACCTCTGGTATCGAGAAGACCAAGTGGACAGCTTTAGATGCATGGAATGTACCACTAATATTGTTTGGTCAGTCTTCTGAGGCAATGGAAGCAGAGAGATGAGCATGTCACGTGAGTGCACGGTAGTTGGCTCAAAGTCCTGACTTAAAAACAAAATTAAAAAAAAAAAAAACGATCTGGGAAGAGGTAAGCTGTTTCCTAGCTTTAAAATTTGCTGTTTCAAAGGACTCTGGCCAAAGTATAGCAAAACGAATTGTGGTGAAATTAAAAATGGAGACAATCTATGATTGATCGAAATTCTTAGGCTTTCACGGCCGGTGTCAATACTGGCTGGAGTATAATCCGGGCTTTGGGCCGTGGCCGCGGAGCCCAGTAGACCATGGCCCACAAGCCCGGATTATACTCCAGCCAGTAAACTATGATTGAACAAAGAAATAAATTAACCTTAAAGAACTAACAGTGGATTAGTGAAGAGAACGGCAACAGACTTTAGTGCTTCAATTTGGACTTTGCAGCGAAGTGAGTCAAGAAAATTCAAACTATTTCAATGAGCTACTCAATAGAGATATCAAAATTAACTATCTATTCTTAAAGTCAGAATATAATAATATCTATAGGGATGTTTAAGCAGCACCTGAAAACACTTCTTCTGATTTGCCATTAATCTTTTATGGACATGTTTTAACACACATATTGCCTTTAATAGCCCAGTTTGTCAGTTGTTCCCAATACTCTTGGAAGTAGAATATGTTGAAAATACGCTATTAGCTGACAAAACATTTGAATTCATTTTTAAAGTATTTTTCAAATTAAAATTCATAATTTCTGTATAAACGACCATAATAATTCCCAACCACAGGACACGCTTACTCTAGAAACATAGACACAATTTCGCGGTATATTTTAAATACCATGAAATGTGCATTTAATAAGAAAAAAAAACCATCGGAAAATTAAAGTTTGAGTATTTGCTTGTCTTGAGTAAGATTAATTCCATCAGCTATAAAACTTAAATTATTTTTTAAAGATTCTATGTAAGAGCATATTGTAGTTTCAGTCTTTTTGTGTAACTGCAGATTAAAATAAGCATATTTATTTTGCTCTTTCCATGCACTGGGTACAAGTCCCTGATATTTCGTCAATATTGGCGATATCGATTATATTTGGTTTGTATTTGCGCGATTAGTGTACATTCTTATATGGCTATCTGTTGAAAGTTCATATTTTTCAGCGATTTTATTGATATTAATTTAAACTTACCACGTGCAATCAGTACGAGTAGTAATCTCTCTTCATAAACATTCCTGCCCTGAGCGAAGTCAATGCTAACCCATTTGCAAATGTTTTAACATCTAACCCCTTGAAGGTGTTGCCACTTACCTGAAACAAAAACAGAAATTCAGTTTTACGCTGGACAATGCTGAAATTTAAAAAAATAAAACAATAAAAACTGCAGGTTTGTTATGCTTAAAATAATAACAATGATAACAATAATCTAGCTATACAATTGGGCACTCTCTCTTCAATACAGTATATATTATTTGCTGCTGATCTGCGATTTTTTGCAGACTCAGAAAAGAATATGCAAAGAACAGTTTATATATTAAGTAATGTCGTAAACAGATATTACCTCAAAACATCAATAAACAAAACAAGGCTTCTGGATTTTAAAGTATAGAATCTATTGGAGGTAATATTGTATAAAACATTCATTCATTATAGTTTAATATTCGTTATTACTGTTAATGTTTGTAATTAATGTTACAAATCGTTACAAGAATGTTTATTAAATGTAAATACGTCAAATTGAATTAAAAATGTGGTTTTAGGTATTCACGTTTCCCATGCTCTTAACCACTTTGTGCCTTTAATCCAGAGATGGTTGATTAAAACACAATAAAATAATGAAGTCTTCTTATATTGCATATATTGATCAAGGAATTAATTATGATTCAAAATGCATGTTTGTATTTTCAAATGTCGCACAGTTTTTTTTTTAATCAGAGGGGCCACCAGGTTATCTACCCCGTCAGATCTTAAAAAAAGAATCACTTTCGAGAAACATTGCCAGAAAAGAGACATGTGGTTATAGATCAAATGGTGTCATTGACACCTATTTATCCAACAACAAATGCATTACTGTGACTGTTACATTTATATGCAATCTAAATTCAGCTTGGCTGAAAACGCTTGTTTCCCTTTCTATCATAGATACGGTTACCAGTTGTCAGTTTCTAGATTCATACAAACATTTTCATACGTGTTATAGGTTACTCGACATTTACCTCAGTGTGTTTACCAGTGTTTCGGCGCGCTGCAAAATAATAATTGTGCGTATTATAAGTTATACTTATACCAATAAAGCTGAACTATTATAGGCGAATTTCCAATGTCATAATACGGCATTTACGGCTTTACCTTTATTAGCAACTAAAACGAATGTACCAGGTGGACAGGTAAGACATTCTGCCAACAAATTGATTCTTCCCGGCCTGAAGTCAGGAAACCGTTTTCGTAATTCATCATCTAAGCTACATTTGCCTTTTTTGGCATAATTCAGATTAAACATTAACAACGCTTCACTTCACAACAAGCAACAGAGTAGAGCAGTTCAAAAGCATTCCAGAAGCCGAACCTAGGTATCTTCCATTGCTACATACGTAATGCTTTTAACTGACCACTTCACAGCTCGTTATTTCACTGTAATTGCCACGCCAGTTATTACAAATGCTCTAAAATCGTAACTTGAGCTCGGCGCGGCAAATGAGAAAAGCCTGGAAAAAATATAACGTTGTTCGAAGAAATTTTAAGGTCTTTAGAGTTTGCGATTGTGGGGATTCAGAGCTTTATTACCGTGCTTTCAGTTGAAGCAGTTGTGCAGCTCAACAAAGAGGATATTTCCCAATTTTCCTACCTCCCCTGAACCAGATTTAGAGTCCAAAAAGAGGACAAGTCTAAGTGAAAGAGGACGTCTAGTAACCCTAGCCATAATAAGCTTTTTTGAACACAATGTGTACATATCAATTAATACAGTGGTATGATGATCATCAGACATCATAAATCTTTTGCATAGGCCGTCACTGAGCGAGTTCTTGATTGGCACGCGAGTGCATGAAGTCCATAATTGTGTCCACAGAGAGTGTTTGTATATTATTCCGACGCCAGATGGTATCCTCGTCTTCCATAAATCTTGTGGTAGAATCAATGGGCCACGGTTCTCGTGTATACGTATCGTAACTCAAGTTAGGCTTCTTCCGTTCCTCCGGGTTCATGGCTGAAGTTAAGTAGAAATCGGTGTCTGTTTGCTGTTTTTTCGTCCCTGCTCCTGATGTGGGCTTCACATGCAGACTGTGGCTCTGTTTCAACTCTTTCACGTAGTAGTCTGCGTCCGCCAGGAGGTATATTATCCTCGTTTGGGTAGATTTGGATAGTTGGAGTGCTCTCTTGAGGAAGGATGCTTTCATTGCCTTGAGTCCCCTCAGATTCGCAACATTAAGTGTGCCCATATTTTGCTGATCGCGTAGCACGAAATAGGGGCTATTTTGATATGAAATAGACGTAATGCTGTGCCAAGGGAGAGTTTCTGGAGATTCTTTTTATCGAAAATGAACTTTATTGATGCCGAACATCTTTCTTATATATGCCTAGTGAAGGTTTTTGTCTGTTACTTGCGTGTAGGTCCCAGGTATTTATAGGAATTGACAATTTCCAACCTGTCGCTGCCACACAGGAGTATGTCAGTTAATCCTAATCATAGAGGAATACCGTAGCAGACTTGAGAGCACAATGTCTCGTGTATATCGTTACTCATCTGTTAGACCACTCGCCTCTCGCCTAGACGGCCTGGGTTCGATCCCAAGCGAGATTTGTGGTGGACAAAGCGGCGCTGGGGCGGGTTTTCTCCGGGTACTCCGGTTTCCGCCGCCATCTCATTTCACCGGTGCTCCATCATCATTCATGTATCATCAGTGTCACGGCCTGCGGTGCCATAAGTAGTTAAAGCGGGCGTTAAACACTACCAAAAAACAAAAAAAAACAAAAAAAAATAACTCGTCTGTTTGTCCCGTGCATATACTATATATAACCTTACTCTCAGTAATTATGCTTCAGAGCTTGTAAAAACTTATTACACAGACCTAGGATTAGCGCTATAAATACGCAGATAAAAGTTGATTCTGTTTTAGCTCGAGACTAAACTTCTCATTCTTGGACCCCTTCCTCCTCCTCCCAAAAAGCGATTATTTCAATTTCACAGACTGGATTTAACCATAGAGGTTAAAATTAATGGAAGGATATGGATCCACTTTGTTGTCTATATTTATTCTACTCTTGTGCTTTAGTATATAATCTTACGCTTCATATTATAGGGCTGCCAAGAAAGATGACCAAGTTATTACTTTTGCTGGTCATATCGGCGGCCTTTTGCCTTTGAAAAATATTGTTTAACGGCAGTAGTGTTAATTGATATACAGGTTGTCATATCGGCGGCCTTTTGCCTTTGAAAAATATTGTTTAACGGCAGTAGTGTTAATTGATATACAGGTTGTCATTTGATCTTATTTCTTTCTTCTTAAGCGATTTACACTCCTTGTGTGGAGGACTTGCACCCGAACCTAGAACAATTACAGCCAGCACATGTGGCGAGATCCCTGTTGAGGAGCAGACGGACTCTTGATCAGAGAATATCAATCTGATACCTCATATGAGAGTGAAGATGATATGAAACGACGGTGAACGATTGTGGAGCAGGTGGTAGAATAAATGGCGGGTGAAACCGGAGAATCCCAAGAAAGCCTGCCCAGAAAGCCGCTTTGTCCACCAAAATTACATCTGTTTTTTTTTAAATACATATATTGACCTTCTGGCGTAACCTACTTAGCGATCAGGAGAAGCAAATTAGTCCTTTAGAGGAACTCAAACACAGAAACACACAACACTAAGCACCCATGTCCGTAGGGGGATTCGAACCCGCGACCTTTTCACGGCAAGCATGAACACCAAAAGCACCAACGATGGGTCACTTCTGTAAGAGGCGAACAGTAATCATTCGGCCCCGGCGCCCCCGGAACTTATTTCTTTGGGTTTTGTATATTAGATCTCTCTCTCACAATCACACACACACACACACACACACACACACACACACACACACACACACACAAAATTGATTTTTACGGATTCTGGAGCGGCTAGGTAATAATCTTCGCTAGAAAAGATTCCCACCCCAGCCGGAATAGAACCCGGGACCCCTCGCATAGATGTTCGGTGTTGGCTAACCAGTAAGTTAAAAATGGTTTCACATTATAGTGCACAAAATCTTCCATGGCTAGGCTGTGATTCAGCTCTGCCAGAGTATTTTCACATTGTTCATGTGGTGTTTCCCATTGTTGCTTTTTAACTTTAAAACAAAACTATATTGCTTAATTAATAATATATATCGTCTACAAATAATGTGCACTGTAATCCTCTTTAACTACATATAAAATTGAGTATTCCGTTTAAATGTAATGTAATAATAATGTTGTAAGCGCACCATTTTCTCTATCTATTATCGTTTATTCTACCCTTTCTACGAACTATTTCGATAAATACTTATTTTTCTATCTAATTCATGCTAATCGAAGTAACTGTTTACAGAAATGCTTTCATTACGCATTTCGTTGTGGATACAATCGGCATGCAGAATTTAAATGAATAAAATGTAATCATATGCTCACTTTGGAATTCCATGCACTTTGCATGTCTACAAACAAACGAATTCCACCTTCAAAAAAGTAATATGTATTTGAAGATTCTAGCTAGTAAGCAGGAAATTATTTAATTCCACAAGCAATGTATCATAAATTGTGTTGAACGAGTGCTGCATATTTTGTGTATTACAGATCTGTCTATCTCTTACAGTTTACCAATGATTCGGCTGTAAGCAAAATTCATTTCCAATTAAGATGTGTTCACAGTTTTTTTTTTTTTTCAGAAAATATGCAGTTAGCCTTGGAAATGTGGTATATACTTAATATTTTTGAAGTTTTTCCACAAAAACATAAATAATCATGTAAAGGGTAGTTTGGTGTGGGAAGATATTTTTTATATCCTCGCGCCCATTCTTGAAAGATGCTAAACTTGATACAACGTTTCGTATTTATCGGACACTTAAGTTTCTTTTACAAAAGCTGTTTCTTTTGTTAAGGGATATTTCGCATTTTCGGTAACATTTGGATTTAGCATTTTTGGGCGGGATATAGTCTTCCTCTGCTTACTACAAGTATGTTGTAGCAAAGAAAAAAAAAAAAGGGGGGAAAAAAAGGGACTTCGAGCGTTTCTTCAAATGTAAACCCACGTAAGGTAACGAATGAAAGTGTGAATTTTGGAAAATCCACAGTGTGCAAGATATCTTGTTGCAACTCATACGAATTACACACAATAAGAGCGATATTTTTGCCATGTTTCAAAATGTTAGCACTTGGTACAGTTAAGTATCTTCCAGGATGCGATACGAAGAGTTTCAGGAAAATCCCCCATCCCCAACTACCCTTTACATTTAAATGTTTTCGAAAGTTTTGATTTTTTTTCAAAATTTGTTCTAATGATTAAACCGCAAGAGATAAAAAAAACTGGAAGAATATATATATATATATATATATATATATATATATATATATATATATATGTTAAACACGCACCTTATGTCATTTACATTTTTTGTAGAGTTGGCCGTTTATGAGACATTCCTTGTTATTGGTTCAGTTTTATACTACTTACACTTTTCTCAAACTGGAATAATCTTTTGTTTTACTCCTGGCCTTGCTGAATTTCGATTGCTTCACATTTCGTCAGGTTTTTAAAAGATCTGGCTATCGCTTTAGCCAAGTGTAGTACCTTATTTCCCTTATGGAAGTAATAACCATCTTTGCTAATATTTACATGGATTAGCATGATGTAGATAAAAGAATAACCTTCTATGTAGTTTGTAGAGGAAGTCTTGTGCATGGAACACATCGTGTCTTTTTATCATTATAGTCCCTTAATTATTGCAGGAAATTATTACTTTTTGTGCAATCCAAAAGTCTTGATTTTTCAAACGTTTATAATTTTTTCTCAAGGAGCATTACTTCGAAAAAGTATATAGTCACTTCTTTAATATACCTTAGAGAAGTAAAACAAACGTAGAAACTATTAAGCAAAGCTTGGGACAGTGGGAGAATTCTGAAAAAATGTTTGCGAGAAAAAGTTTTATGGTTGGGCGTAACAATATATTGATTAAAAGTTTATAGTATTATTTTATTATCATAAAAAATAACTTTTCAAATGTTAATCAATTTTGATCAAATTATACAGACCTTAGAAAACTATTGAACTTTGGAAATAAATGTATAGTTGCGCAAGCAAACAAGTTCTAATGCAACAGGCTCTTTGTTTAAGGGGAAAAGTTTGATAATGCCCATATTTCTTACGGAGCACGTTCATCAGTGATTGCCACCAGCTTCATCTCTGTAACCCTATCCCCTCTCTTCATTTGAGGGCTCTTCTCAACTTAATGCATCAATTTATGCACAAGAGTTCCTGTTTTAGCTTGATACGCATGCGTGAGGCGTTGTCAAGAGCACATGTGCGTTTTAGTAGTATTTACGTCCCGAGATCGATAACTGACGCTGAGGGTTAAGGGAAATTGGACACGTACGTAGGTGTATTGTTAGGTACCTCTCCCTACTCGGGCCGTTGAGTGCTGAATCTGCCTCATAAAACCGTCTTGCTTAGTTTTTTTCCATAGTGACTTTATATTTTTGTGTTAACTGCAGAGATTGTTTCTCTCCACCTCTACCCTCTCATTGCCACGCTTTAAAACCTCCCCTTCAGTCTCCCTCACCTCTCTGGACCTGCAACTTGAAAGAAAAGAACCTCCTTTTAGGCCTTCAGAATCGGAAAACAACTGAGCAATCGAACCAATGTCGTATGTATCCAAATAATGGACATTCTATACGATTAAAGGAATAAGACAGTTCCAGCATTTTTCAGAACATGATGGCCCTGCGGTTGGTGTTTACGGTTGGAAACCCGCCCTCGCTGTCGCCAAACTTTCACTTACTGGTCCCTTAGCTGAGGCACGATTCTCGACTTGCAGCATTGTCTCCAGGAAACAGATATTATTACGTTGCCTCTCGCCCCTAGTACAGGTTCGTCTTTTGTTTGCTAATGGATATTGCCCAGTGGTAGGAGGAGCGGTCCCGTTTGAGGGCCATCATGCTTTGGAGAAAACTATGCCATGTACACACTCCTGTGCGGACATTTTGTTGTTCGCTAGATTAGTGGGAATGTCAGGACCTTGTCTTTCCGCAGTGTTGTCAACCAAAGAAAGCTCAGCCATAATATTGAATACGTTATATAATTTATTGTGAATTAGCTGGTTTTTAAACGAAACACAGCGCAAGTACACTTGCGTGAACTCTGGGATGTACAACAGAATGAAACCTTAGCATTCAAGCCATTGGATGCTAGTGCGTATAGTGTACTTCATGTCTCAATGTTTTGCCTCTGCAATTGCTCGAAACCTACCGAATGAAGATTAGGGGGCCGAGTGCCCAAGAAAGTGCGCGCATTGTACATTTAATATATGATATTTTAATCAATATTATTACAGATGTTTTTATAAAATAATAAATTTGGAAATGTTTATTGTAAAGGGTAGTTTGGGGCTGAGATTTTCATGAAAATCTTCCGCACCACATATTTGGAAGGTATTGAACCTAAATATCAAGTTTGTATTTACCCGACTTCTCGTTTTTTTTAGTTGTTATTCACACACAAACACCCACTTGTCCTAAAACCGTTTATTTTGGGTCCGGTAAAATCTCAGCAACGAGCTTTGTGTGAATTTTTTTTTTTGGATAGTGTTTAACGCCCGCTTTTACAACTATAGCACTGCAGGTGATGGCACTAATAATACATGGAATAAAGATGGAGTACCGGTGGAATGTGATGGCGGGGGAAACTGGAGAACCCGAGAATACCCGCCCCTACGCCGCTTTGTCCATCACAAATCTCACATGTGGTCGTTTTGGGATCAAACCCGGGCCCTCTAGGTGTTTTGGTTGGAATGCAACACCTTCTCTACCTAATATGCACGGCAACGAAAGCAAAATGTGCTTAAACCAAATGTACTGAGAAGGGTACTGATTAAAACAATACCTCGAGTCAGAATCCGATCAAGAAGCGAGCAAACTTTGGATCAGCACATCCAGCAGGGGCGTTCAATCCAATGCCTGGAATGTGGCGAAGTAGTAGGACATTAAATATAGTGAAAAAGATACGATAGGAAAATTCTAACAACAAATTGTTAAACCGACATTCCCCTAGCGGCCGAGTGGAAACTGCGGAAAAACTCCTCTGTCAGGTTGGTTGCCACGGGGGTTTGAATCCGGGATCTCCCATTTGCGAGTCGTTCACATTAATGCGACATACCTTCCTCAGTGGAGAAAGTCATAAGGAACAAAGTTATATGTGCTAATTTAGTAAAATTCGCATGTGTAATCAATTCTGATCGTATTTATTACTAGTAAATTGTTTAATTCCAATAAAACAAACGAGAAAACGAAACTAATTTGGAGAAAATTACATAAAAACATTAGGCTACGTAACACAGACATTCTAGTCTATGGCGACTTTCAGTTCATGTGTAGCAGATAAAAGATATTCGCATTTATAGACACGGACTTGTTCTAGTTCCGAGTTTTATAGCCAAAGTACGGATTTAGTTTTACTCTCATAATAAACTCATTTCTCTCCGTAGTTACAGGTTAGCAAATAATACGTTTTACTCTGTAGGATGTTAAATTAAAAGGAAAAAACCGAGAGGAATTCTCTAGCATTTGTTTTCAAGTTGGCTACACTCAAACCATTGTCAACACATAGAACGTACACAACAGCGACGATGCGTCAGGTAATACGCGGCCTCGTGATTAGTCAGCACACGCCAGAACCCTGTACGCGGGATCCGGGTGGTTTATTATCTACGTCTCAGTTTAAGGCCCAGTATCAGTTCAACATAAACTCCTTTCGTCCTAGCTTTAAGAAGAGATGTCGATTGAAGTGGTAAAATTTTCTTTCATTTCCTTTTCTTATGTTTAAGTAACATATGCAATATTTTATTTTAAAATTTCATGAGAAAATACATGAAATATAATAAAATGTCCAAGATGTCCCGCCTCCTTAGCCACACGTATTAAAAGATTATTCTTCTATTTACATCCTGCTAATCGAGATAAGCGCTAGTAGATATGGCTTTATTGTTTGTTCCTTGGAAGTAGAAGGAGAATAAGGATAGACATTAGGTTAAAGCGAAAGTCAAACCATTTAAAGCTGGTTGGTATTTGAAACACTTGAAATTCGGTACATCTTGCAGGACTATAACAAAAGGGATATGAAACCAAAAATTACTTCCCGTTTGAGGAAAGTTTTAAGTACTTTAAAATTGAAAACAATAACACAGAATATCTCGGTAATGGTTATATCTACGAAAAAAAACTGTATGACAAATTGTGTGTTTTAACGAAATTTAGTTTATTTTAATACGTTTTTTTCTACCGCTTACAGTTTTACCAGTTACCTACCTATACAAAAGTCTTCCAAAATGAAGAGGTCTTCAGAGGCTATACCCAGAAAATTCAAGATATACATTTCGTTTGTCATGAAGCTATCTTAAACATATGATATTTTAATCAAAATGGTTTGACACTTTTCAGAAAATCAAAATTTTCGAAAAATGTTCCATGTAAATCTTTTCCAGAAAATCTTCGTGTTGCATCACAAGATACTCAACTTAAAAACCAAATTTGTTGTTTAACAGACTTCTTGTTTTTAAGATATGCTGACACACACATACACACACACGCGCACGCGCGCGCGCGGACCTATTTCTAAAAATCGGGTGTGTTCCATTCACTTGACCTTCTCTAGTTGCTCTACAAAATTCTTACAAAATATTGTTGTTCTTTCTACTTCATACTAATTGACATAAACATTAGCAGAGCGGTCGTATTACTTGGTTCTTTGTATGTAGATGGGAATAGGGAAATACGATAATCAAATATTTTAAAAGCTGTTGCTATGAGTTTGTCATTGAAATTCTTTTTTATTTTATTTATTTCTTTTTTTTTTTTTGGCATGACAAGAATAAAACAAAAGAAACGCGGACGACTTTCTGTTTGAGAAAAAGTATAACTGTATAAAATTGAAATCGATGACAAGGAATAACTTGAAAATGGTTAGCTCCAGAAGAAAAATGTATTGGACATAAATTGTGTGTTTTGACAAGATATACATTTTTGTGTAAGTAGTAAATTTTTGTCTATTTCTTACTGTTTAACAGTTATGCAAAAGTAATTCAGAATGAAGAGGACTTCAGAAACTATTCCCAAAAATTGAAGATATGAATGTTATTTATTATGTAAATATATTTAATACACATACGGTATTTGCATAAACATTTTTAGAATCATTTTTGGGAAAATAACAAATTACGAAAATTTATTCACTAAAGGGTTAGATTCAAGTGCGGGCATTACATTGAAAAATCTTCGTGTCGCATCCTAAGAAGATATACTAAATACCAAGCCTGGTATTTAACACTTTTTTTATTTTTGAGTTATGCTGTACACACACACCTTTTTCTAAAAATGTTTTTATTCAGGGGTCCTCAAAGCATGCATTTCCAGGGAAATTACGGTACCGAATTTTTGGGTGAAGTACAATACCTTCTCCACCTACTATGTACATTGTACATACGTGCTAGAGAAAGTAAAATTATTTTTTCAGGGATGCTCAAAACATATAATTCCGATGAAATCTCGGTATCGAATTTTGGCTGGAATACAATAGTTTTTCTACATGCTATGTACATAGTACGTGTAGTGCAAATACAAGTGTAATTAGTGCTGATAAAGAGTATGTGATATTAGCTGCACCAATCCTCTCATTCACTATATGCCATAATGTGCTTAGAAATACACTTACGTTACTAAGCAAACGTTGAAGAAAGCCACAGAATACATTTTGCATGTGCCCGCTTTTTGACTACTGCTGATGACTAGTAGCCGAGTGTATAAATGAGTGAGTAGCAATGTTTGGTGCCTCTTTCTCAGAGTTTGACTTCTGGGCAGGAACTGGAGCCTCTTAGGTCGAAAACCAGTGGCACTTCAACTACTGCGCCGTCGCACGTATTTATTGTAAAATAATGAAGGTGCACTTTTAGTTCTGTTCCTTGAAACACGTCTAGATGTGTGGTCCATTCATAATTCTGCACCCAGAACTCTTGACGATATCCGCAATATACCTCGTAGTGGTATTTTAATTACAACTTAAGTACTGCAGAGAAGGAAATAATATTTCACTAGAACTTTGAGATTCAACTCAAGAGAATTTTTTTAAAATCTGTAGTTTTAAAACAGAACATGATCTTCGAAGGGTTTTCTTTAGCCACCGGGCGCTTTCCCAATGGGTAAAATAGTGTATGCAACCACAGAGTTGAAGAAATATTCTTCAGAAACTAGTCAGGGAGACTTCAAACTTTCATCACAACTACGTAGGCATACATTCGTGACTCAAAACTTCTGCAAAATTCTCCTTTCAGTAGCTCACTTTTCTGCCTCACTCTGAGAACACCTTAAATGACAGTATGAATGGATTTAGCAATATTACTTAGTTTCAAAATATTTAGATACCTATTACATCTGGTGGAATTTCAACTTAATTTACCCTTTAATTAACGTATTGGTATGTTGGGGCACTACTATCAATGTGTGGTCACACAAGACTGCTCAACAGAGGGTTATATTTGTTGAAGACTCAGTTGGATATAAAGGAGTATATGCCATAAAAATTAAACTAATCGCCATGAATGAAATTGTTGCGTGTTATTCATAAGACAAATATTTAAAAACACTCACCAAACATATAGGAAATATGTCAGAACTGTAATTCTAATAGTTTCTATTAACCATGTAAATATATTATTCACTTTACATTTTAATTGAAAAAACTATTAGAGCCATTTTCATTAAACAAAAAGAAAGTTTATTCATGAAATGGTAGCTTGGGTCGGAGGGAGGGTTCCTTGATACCCTTCCTGGTGTATCATTGAAATACGAAGTGCCGAACTTAAAACGCGCGCGCGCGCACACACACAGATAAACCTCTTTTTTCAGATATTGAAGGACGTTCTATTGTTTGGGTGTTTTTTTTTTGTCTTTTTTTTTTTTTTTGTCTTTTTTACTTTAGAAGGGTCAGTTGATTCAAAATAGGTGACTTATTTTTTTGAAATAATAAAATTCCACAGAATTAGGCTAGTTCTAAACATCTTCTCAACTAAAACTATAATTAGAAACACTATTGTTGGTAGAATCACAATAGTTCATGTCCAAATGGCATCGTTCATAACCAGAGTATTCCATGCAGCCAAAGCGTTCATGGATACGTATATGAATAACACCGTTCACGTTTGCAACGTCAAAATACATCCGAATGCCTATGCGAAATACCTCAACATTAAGAGACCCCAAAACTTAAAACCCCTTAGATTTATTAATTAGAAAATCTAAATATTCTGTAGATACCTGTGAACCATTTATGTCCGAACTGTATTATGATCCGCCATTTTAAATGCCCAGCAACATATTTAAAAGATCCATGTGTTACCTTTTAATCCTACTTCTTCTTTCTATATGTGCTTTTATTTCAGTGTTAAATGTTTTGCTCATAAAATGCATTCCTGGTATATCAGTTTCGTTCTCATTTGCAAGAAAATTTGCACATTAAATCTCAAATGTGATGTCTAAGAATTTGAGGATGCATTTTATGAACGCTTTATTTATTTGCTCAATAATTATACTAAAAAACAAGGGAAAAATTAACAACTTCATAAAAACAAAATTATATTTCTCTACAACTAATAGCAGTGATTTAAAATCAAATATCCTTTCATTTATTTTTAATGTGTTTAAATATCAGAAAAGTCATCATCATATTTCTCTGAAAAATGGAATTGCGCAAGGCAGTTTAAGAAAAGGTGCATTTCTTTCTAATTAAAAACAAAATCTGATGTGTTTCATTCACATGGCTTTTTCTAGCTGTTACACAAACAAATGTCCTTACAAAAACATTCTTTTATCTACTATATGCTAATCAAGGTAAACATTAGTAGAAATTGTCTTAGTACTTGCTTCCTTGTGAGTAGAAGGGACATAAGGGAATACACTGAGCTAAATCGATAGTCAAATCTTTTAAAAACTAGTTCAATGTGAAACAGCTGAAGTTTGGCTCGCTTTGCATGGCCTACAGTAAACGAAACTGACTTCCCCGTTGAGAAAAGTTTAGTTTAAAATTGAAGCCAATAACAAGGAATGTCTCAGAAACGGTCAGCTCTACATAAAAAACGTATATGACAAAGTATGCGTTTTAACGAGATCTACAATTTTCGTGCAGCAAGTTTTTATCTATCTCTTACGGTTTAACCCTCATACAAAGTTCAGTAAAATTCATCCACAATAAAGAAGTCTTCAGAGACAATTCTCAGGAAATTCAAAATAAAGTTTATTTGTGATGTTAATATACGGCATTTTAATCAAAATCATTAGAGCCATTTTTGAGTAAAACATTTTCAAAAAAAATTTCCATGTAAAGGGTAGTTTCAGGTGTAGGTTTTTTTCTTGAAAAACTTCGTGTCGCATTCTTGGAAGATATAAAACTTGGTGCATAACCAAGTTTGGTTTTTAACGGTCTTTTCATTTTTGAGTTATGTTGTCCACACACACGGACCTTTTTCTAAAAATGCTTTTCTCGTAAAATTAGAAAATTCTGTCCCAATGTCTCTTAAAACAAAATGATGCAGATTTGGACTTGGCGATGTTAGGAAATTGTCTTGTTGACTATTATTTGTGCATAGGAAGCCAAAAGCCAATATTTCGCTAAGATATCGAGGCAGTAACGAGAACTGGAAAAGCATTGCCAAGTACACCCTTCATTACAATGCCACGTGGCCTGCTCCCTATTACCTACTCCCCAGTTGTAATCGAGTGAAGCATATTCCAATGCTTGCAAACCTGAATGGAAATGTTTGCCGAGGGAAAGATTGCAAGTTAGGAAATGATGCGTACGTTTTAAATTTGTCAAACGAAGCGTATGTGGCAAAGATCGTAAAGAATGCATGCAGGAACGGAGAAAAATAACTGTAATGGGCTGATGTTGCGTGGATTTCTAACTGGTGAAGCTCTTTGGTATGGATGCTGTTTTACCCGTAGCATCAAGGCCAACGAAGGAAAAGCAAATGGTAGACCCGCAGATAGTCGGTAGAGCGAAGGAAAGGACTGTTTTCTAGATCACGGTTCTCCAAACTACGGCCCGCGAGCTGCTTTTGTTTTGGCCGCCTACAGACTTCAATTAATATTCATTAAAACTTGATTTGTTACATCAAACAACTTTCTCTACCCTCTATCGTGTACTAGTTACTATACAATTTATTCTTAAGAGTTTTTTATTTTTCTATTTAATTTTAATTCAATTTGTTTTTCTTTTTTGCAGAAAAAGCTACATTACACATTTCATTTTAATACAAAGGAATATAGATAGTCGAATGTTTAAGAACTGAAAATGCTATTTTCTGGCATTAAAAATCCATACTTCTCGTATTAATCGCTTGATACAATTGAACATCGACAGGAGTTAAAACAAACAGGACATCAATTAACAAATAGAACTATTAATAACGGATATATCGAAAATAGGTTATCATAAAGCTTATTTGAATTTTTTTTCATAGTTCTCCATTTCTTGAGTAATAGATTTTCTCTATCGCTTAAAGTTAACTTATACGATTATAAAATTCCCTCCGAATGTAGACTTCATAGGCCATTCTCAGAAAATTCAAGATACACACTTTAGGTATTTGTCATTTAAGGAACTTTTATATAACGCGTTTAAACATAATGGTTAAAGCCATTTTAAATAACCAACAATTAATAACATGTTCTGCGTAAAGGACAGTCTTTGTTGTTTTTTTTTTTTTAAACTGGAAGATGAATATAAATGCCACGTTTGGTATTTATCCTACTTTACTATTTTGAGTTATGCTGCTCATAAACAAAGCACACACACGAACCTTTTCTGAAAATGCTTTATTTCGACTGGGGGTCCTCAAAACACGTATTTCCGGTGTAACCTCTGTATCATATGTTTGGTGGAAAGCAATATCTTCTCTACCTGCTAAAATGCGAACGATTATATAAACCGAACTGCCCAAAATTTAATTGATTTACTGCGTAAATGGCCTACTGAGGGACAAATACAGGAAAGTTTGGTTAAAACATGTTTCCTCGTTTGAAAGACTTTGCACCAGTACCAATAAACTACTTAAATAAGTAATTTGAGATAGGAGACTTATGGTCTGTTTATTGAAATGTCGAAGTAACGGCTATAAGTTTCTGAAGTGCCAGTACGCCACTGGCTAATTTATAAACCATTCGAGAGCATAACACGAAAAACGAAGCGTACATCTCTAGCGTAGTGGTTATGATACTGGCTTTCAAGTGTAAGATAGTTTTCGAGTTCGGCTCTCGTTCACGTATCGCGGCACTTCCTCTGGAATGAAAAAACAAAAAAATAATAAAAAAGCATCTACTCAATGACAGGAATCGGACTCGTGACCTTTGGGATAGCAGCTTCCCCCGTTACGCATTAAGCCACCAGAGCAGGTTACCTCAAGAACGTAGTTAATGAAGCTGTGTTGCACTGTCAAGTGATTAGTTAGAGATTTTACAGGTTTTTGCGACTTTTAAATCTTGAGGACGCTAGTAACGAGCTGCTAAAAATCGACATTTCTATACTCGGGCAGCAGTTTTAAAGACATTCTAAGCCATTTTGTCAACCTGCTTTGCTTTAACACCCACTTAGCACCTGATACCCACACGTTTAACGCTATGTAGTTGCGTTGTTTATCCGGGGACCATGCATCGCCGATCTCAAATTTCTTATATCAGTCGCGTGCACAATCTCGCAAATTATTTCGGTGTTGTTCATTAACACCTGCATATATAGACTTACCATGACTGATGGATATTTGGAGCCTGTTTTGGTGATAGGCAGCGTAAAATTAGAACTACAAATGACTGTAATTATAGCTCAGAAAATTTAATTTCCTTCTTCTCATTGAGTATGATTATTAACGTAAAACTACTTCATTTGACAGATGTTAACATATATTCCTTATCAGTTCCATTGTTATGAGACCCACAAATAAATGATATGTTCAAAATATAAATCACCGTGTTTGGAACCGTGTGCTTTGCGTCTGCGAATTTATTTTCCCTGTTGTGATCGCACGTGACTTAGCGCATGATTTATTCTCTGTCGGTTATGTGGACACCATTATGAAAACTTTGGCAACCCCTGTTATAGCAGAATGGTTAATACTAAAATAAAACACTATGCTCACATTAGTTTGCGAGGGAAGTAATCCAGACCGTTTTAATAGATTTCGCGTTGGTCCGATTCTTCTACATACTAAGATTACTCTAAAGCAGTGTTTCCCAACCTTTTGAAGTTCACGGCACCCTTGGGAATAACATTAAACCCTAGGGGCACCCTTCCTTGAGTTAAAAGAAAATTAAGCTTAATATGTTAATTTATTGAAATATTGTATAATAACGTACACCATAACATAATACAGTAAACTTTACTACAATCACTGAGTAAAAATACATCAATAAATTTTGTTCGATTAATGATTAATGTGAAACTTGTGATTGATGCTTAGAGCACAGATATGTGATGTCGGGTCTTACAGTTGACAGTGAAACACGCAAGTCATCCTCAAGGTTATTCAGTCTATTTCTTGCTTTGCATTTTATTGTCACCATAGCAGAGAACGCTTGCTCGCATAGATAGGATGTTGAAAAGGGCAAAAGTGCGTTAATTGCTTTCTTCATTAGGTTAGGGTACTCCTCTCTCCGTTGAAGCCAAAAACTAGCCACCGACGCCTCACTCTTGGTGAACTTACCTTTGAGTGTGGAATCAGCGCAAAGATCAATAAATTCATCTCGTTCGCAAGCAGTGAAATCTATTTCCTCTGCACTATCTACGAAATCAAATGACGAGACAACTCAGTCGAGATTCGTAGTGGAAATAGTTGGAAAGTACGCATCTATTGCATCTTGCAATCTTGATAAGAGATCACAGATGCGGTCTTTCAGCTTACCCAAATCTTTATCTCCTGCCACATTAAGAAGAGATGGAAAGTTCGACAAATCTCCTTTTTGAACTGCAGACTTCCAAGAACTAAGTTTTCTTTTAAAACCTTTCATTTTATTGGTTGAGGAGATTATTGTTTCATGTCGACTCTACATCGAAACATTCAGTTCATTCAGCTTATGAAAAATATCTGCCAGATACGACAGCTCAAAACACCAAGAATCACTTAGTAAGAGCTCATGAAATGTGTCTTGATTTTCATCCTTAAAAAACGTTTTTAGCTGTTCTTTAAGTTCGAGAAACCGGTTCAATGCACGACCCCGCGACAACCACCTTACTTCTGTGTGAAGTAACAAAGAGGTATGAGCTGCATCCGTTGCGCGACATAACTGTTCAAAAATTCTGCACTTTGAAGGTCGAGACTTCATATAGTTCACCATTTTCACAACTTGGTTAAACACTTCAGCAAAATCTTCATTACACGCTTTCACGACTAATGCCTCTCTATGCAGAAAACAGTGAGTTATAATAATGGATGGATTTTCATTGAGAGCTCTGGCAGTAAAACCTTTAATTTTCCCAGATATAGATGGTGCACCATCTGTACATATACCACAACAGTCTTTCCATGAAAGATCATGGTCATTGAGATAAGAATTAATAGAAACGAAAATATCATGGCCTGTGGTTGTAGTCTCCAGCGGTCTACAGAACAGAAACTGTTCATTGATATCTTTTTCATCAATATATCTGATAAAACCAAGGAGTTGCGGTTTGTCACCAATATCGAGACTCTCATCTACTTGCAAAGCAAATGTTCTATAAGTTTTTATTTTCTCCGTGACTTGTTCGTTGATATTGCAGGACATTTCAGATATCCTGCGGCTAATTGTGTTTTGGACAGAGGAACTTTCCAAATTTGATTAGCTGCTCCTTCGCCAAGTATTGTTGAAACTATAACTTGATATGCAGGGCCAATGATTTCCTCTCCAAGAGTATGAGGTTTCTTTTTTTTTAGCTATCAGTTCTACTACTTTAAGTGAGGCTTCAAGTGCAGTATCCCCTATGGTAATTCTCTTTACCATTCGCACAGCTGTTTTCTTCTCCCCTTCTAATATATGTGAAAAATAAATTACACTTTTCTGTGACACACTAGGATGCTTTGTTGTAAGATGCCGCTTCAGTTTGCTAGGTACCATGGCCTCGTTGCTATGTGTTTCGCCACAAACTAAACACACAGGGATAGGGTTTCCTCGTTGTTATTCCACTTAAATCCATACGCTAAGTAACTGTCCTGGTATGTTCTTTTCTTTCGTTTGTCTTCTTTATGTGGTGAATTCGACGGTCTGGGAGAAACTGTAAGATTTGGCTTCTTAAAGCAAGCAGTAGGAGCCGACTGTTCACTTTCACTGTCCTGGCGTTTACGTTTAACAATGAACTTATCCATTGCTAAACACTGTGAATCAACGCGAGGAAGACAACTGAAAACGCCAAGCGGCGTACACTTTTATATATTCATCTGTCGAAGTCTCGGGAATGTTCGTGAGGAAGCGAGTAGTCTCGGGAATGTTCGGCAGGGTATAGTTGTAATGTCATCTGTGGGATACTAGTATAACTGAATTATTGAAATGAATCGACCACTATCACCATCTGCCGTGCATGAGAGTAATTGATTTGACTTATTTTATTTCAAGACCTTACAAGACTTAAGGCTTCAGCAGAAGGTATTTTTTTTTTTGTTTATCTCAATATCTCGTGGCACCCCTTAGTCAATCACACGGCACCCTAGGGTGCCGGGGCACACCGGTTGGGAACCGTTGCTCTAAAGAGTAACTATGCTTGGTCCAAATTAGTGTGCATCATGTCTGAAAGGTTGTACATGGTGTGCAACGTTCATTGTACATGCGCACGCACATTTTCTGTAGCACTGTTAAACGGACTACACATGTTTTTTTTTTTTTTTGTTTTTATTTTCGAGGTCGCCAATCCCGAACTTTCCTACCCTTTATTTTCCGTTCTCATCACTTCCGTGTCACATATTCCAGCGTTGAAGGGCCAGGTGATGGCGTTCGGCGCGTTGAGGCTGGATGATGGTTTGTGCACTGATGAGGTTTATTTCTAGCGTCATCGCGGTACCGCTCGATCGGGACGCGCCTTCGGGAGCTTTCGGGCTAGAGTCCCTTCAGGGAAACCGCGGAGGTTTTTTTTTATAAATACAGTTCTGGAGTCTGATCGGGACTCCGGCGCTGTATACCCTACTTTTTATTTACCTAATTTGTTTACTTTGATTACTGTATGATTACTGAACTTCTGTTTTACCTTTTACACACACATCCACAAACATATAACACCCATGCCCAAGGCGGGACTCGAACCCACGATCCCCTGCGCTGTGAAACACCAAAGCGAGACGCTTTGGCGAGCGCGGCCATGGGGACCGGCAAGGTTGGGGGTCTCGCGGCTGGGGCCCAGGCGCAACCTGAAACGTCCATTTTGCGCCCGCCATCATCCGGATCTGGTCGCCTTTAGGGTTTCTTCCCTCATTTCTTTCTTGGGGTCACATTGGCAGCAAGGGTCCCAGGGGCTATGTGCGGTGCTCTGGACCAATGGCTGGGGACTCAAGTCAGTATGTAACTAATCCTTCCTAGTTCCTTGCCCTCTGGACAGAAAGCCACCGAAATACTCGCAGAAATTCAATGAAAAAGGAGAGGCTCCGTTCTTGGAATAAATGCCAATATAAACAAAAGCACAAGTGTGAGTGCCATTCTATGGGTTGATTCAGCCTTGTAGAAAGAGAAAAATATTCGAATTGTATGGCTCCAGCATTAATTTGAAGGTAGTCGTAAGCATTATTATGAGTACACATTGCTCATGCACAACTAAGAGGACCATGTGACATTCCGTTTGTACTACATCGCCAGTCTTCCGCACAGTATGTTAAACATCCCAGATGGAAACAGTTAGAAGGTGGTGAAAACAATGTATATTGAATGCTGTTTACAACTTGTAGTAGTCGTACATTTTCCGATACTTTAGTACAGTGAAAATAAATATAAGGATATGATCTAAGTTGATGCAATTAGTTGTAGATGAATAGGTCAATGTTTTTATGAAGTAGTTAATGCCAACATTTTTCTTGTTTTTCTACTTGTTATTTCTATATTTTTTCCCAATGAATAAATAAATCTTAAAATAAATCTTAAAATACATCCTAAAATATTTAGACGGAACATTTGATATTATGTATGCACATTTTCTTACAAAAATAGAGAAACTGAAATAAAAGAAAATGACATGTGCAAAAACACAAACAGAAAGGAGAAGCAGAATTAAAAGGTAAAGCATATATGATTTAATCACGTTTCTGGGGTTTTAAAAATGGTAGATGGTGAAAAGTGTTGGGACAAAAATGATTCACAGTCGACTATAGAATATTTGTATGATATAATTAATATACATTTCTTCATTTCCCCCCTAAAAGCTCAGTCCCAAATTTCCTTAAACTATACATAAGGGTATTGAATTTTTTTGGAAATAGGTGCTTCATTATTTCCAGGTTGCACCGGGTGGAAGGGAGCCATTACATTAATTCCAACCAGTTAAATATCTCATTATTTGTGTCTCTCATTTCCTTATCACCATTTTTGGCGAAAATATTTTAGGTTTCTCGAGAACATAAACGCACATGCCAGAAACATTGCAGCGGCAAACGACCGGTAGCTAGGGCCAGGGGTTGCACTCTTGCCTTTCAAAATCAGAAGCAGGTCAGTGCATACGCAGGTTTCACTTTCGCTTGTTGTGTTTCTTTGGATTAAGGGTCACATGGAAAAACAAAATCGTATAGACCCCCTTCTCCCAGGTCAGGTATGCCCTTTTGGTTAAGTCTGTGATCCAGTTCTCAAGCGAACCTATCTTGAAGCAGCAACGTTGCCCATGTTTCCAGCCACATTACACCTGAAAACCTATGTTCTGAAAATGATTAATTATTTAAAAATCCTCTATGATGTCACATAATTACTACCGAATAAACTCGACTCTTCTTAACATGAAAAAATCTGATGTGTTCCTTTCCACGACTTTATCTGTTCTGCAAACAAACTTCTTGCAAAAGACCATTCTTTTTTCTACTTCATGCTAATCGAGGTAAACATTAGCAGAATGGCCTTATCTTAAGTTACTTATACGAAAGTAGGAAGGAAATAAAGGAATACACTAGGCTAAAGTGAGTCAAATCCTTTAAAATTTGTGGCAATGCAATTGACATTGAAATTCGCTTCTCCTTGCATGGCTAGGGCTAACAAGGAAGAAAGACGAACAACTTCCTGTTCGAGAAAAGTATAAGTATTTTAAAATTGAAGCCAATAACAAGAGATATCTTGGAAATGGTTAGCTCCACAACAAAATTGCATAGGACATAAACCGTATGCTTTGACGAGATCAGCATTTTCTGTGAATTAAGCTTTTGTCTAACTCTTACAATTTACAAGTTATGCAAAAGTAATTTAGATTAAAGAGAACTTCAGATGCTCTTCCAGGGACATTCAAGATATTCATTTTAATTGTCATTTAAATAGCTTAAATATGCGGCATTGTATCATAATTGTTAGCTATTATCTGATAAAATCCAACACTTCGAAAAGTGATCCATGTAAAGGGTAGTTTGGGATGGGGGATTTTTCTGAAAATCTTCGTGTCCCATTCTTGGAAGATACTAAACTTAAATGCCAAGTTTGGTACTTAACCCGACATTTTTTTAGTTATGTTTTCCACAGACGTGCGCGCACTCTTACACTGACGATTTTCTAAAAATGTTTTTTTTATTCTGTATCGAATTTGGTTAGAAAACAATACCTACTCTACCTACCATGTATATTGCACATATGTGCTTGAGAAAGTAACAAACTGCTATCTTGGTATATTCTTGTGGAATAAACCATATTTGAAAAAATAACTATATTCATGTTTCGTTTTAACGTATTTATTTTGGATAAAAACCGTTGAGAAGCACAAGTATTTTCCTTTAGAGTTCCTAATATGCAGTGCAGCTACTTGTTGCCTACATTGTATTATTCTTTCGCGCATGCGAGTTGGAGGAAATGGGATACTTGGCAATATACAAACCTCAACGTACATATCTGTAAACCTAAATCCTATATTGAAGGCTATGGTCCCGATATCCATTGAGTCGCACCTTCACGCTTCTCGCAATGAATGGTGTTTGGTTCCTGGGCCCATAATTCTCGGCTGAAATGTTAAGTGAAACACAAACACGTGCGACAACGGGAAAGCCTTCTCCACCACCTTATCTTTACGGCAGGGTCTCACTACGCACTATAAAATTTTATCCACTTTGTTTGGCAGGAAATGAATGCATGGGATATTGATATACTGACGGGATTACTATCAAGCCTACACAGTCACATCTGCCCGGTTTCCCCGTACAGAGGGGTTGTGCAGACGGACTGATTATTACCGTGTTTATCACCCAACAGGCAGACTTCGTGCCGAGAGCGTGCCTCTAAGACTTTTCCTGCTGGGGTGGGAAGTAGTCAAGAAGGCTACGAGGGAAGGGTAAGTGTCAGTGAACTAAAAACGTTAAAAAACACTTTTATGGTTCGGTTCGGTAATTCCGTCTGTTCTCTGTTCGTTCACAGAGGAAAAGATCTTACTTGCTCTTTCTCTTCTCGTCTTCTTTCTTGCTTTTTTATATATACATCTTTCGGTACTTTTTCTCTACGTCTTTTTATGGCACCCCAACCCCTGACACTCTCTTTTAACTCTTGAAAAATGTCACAGTTTCTTGCTTTTGACGCTCGGCATTTTTCCCCTTTCCTTAAATTTAAAAAGAAAAACTTTGAACGAAAGAAGACATAATTTCCCCTCCCCCTTTCCATTCCTCATTAGACAAACTTCCCTATGAAGTCGCACAAAAAATCCTTGCTTTGGTTTCTTAACGTACCGCCGCTACGTATGAAGTTATTCTTTATACAAGACCCAGTAATTGCTTCGAAAGCAAGAATACCTGCAGGGAACAAGTATAGAATTTCAGAATAATTGCCCGTCAGTAGACAGTCTTTTCGTCGTTTATTATGCGAACTTTAGATATTGGAGCGATGCTAAAAGCCTTTGACAGAGGGAAATAACACAATTCAACATAGCTGTTGTATTTCTGGACTGGAAAAGAAATAATAGGTACACATACTGAAATAAGAATCCGTGATCGTTATATAAGCATCTCCTTTACCCAGTCTTCAAAAAGATATTCTTACGAAATATACTCTTCTTTTTCATGACATTAAACAAATGACTTTATTACATGCATGATGTAAGGGAACCTATTACATTTCCTCTAACATGAACCTCACAGAGGTATTACGAACAAGTAAAATGATGTGTTCCATCGCACGACTATCTGTTCTGCACACAAAAATTCTTATAAAACGGTATTCTTTTATTTTTATCATACTAATCAAGAAAAACATTACCAGAAATGGTCCAATTACTTGCTTCCTTATAAATAGAATGAGCATATAGGAATACACTAGATTATCAAATCTTTTAAAAGCAGTCGCTATGCGATTGTCGTTGAAATTCGGTTCCCTTTCAATGGCCTGGAGTAAAACAAAATATATGAAATCTATGAGGACTTCCCGTTTGAGAAAAGAAGTATTTTAAAACTTAAACAAAAAACAGAGAATATCTCCCAAATGGTTAGCCCCACATAATAAAAATGTGTATGACAAACTGTGGGTTTTAAGGAGATCATTTTTGTATGGTACGTTTTTGCCTATCCCTTACGGTTTACCAGTTATGTGAAAGTTATTCCGAATGAAAGGGATTTCAGGGCAATTCCCAAGAAATTTAGGGCACACATTTTATTTGCCATATAAACATCTTTAATATGCGGCATTTTAATCAAAATTGTTAGGACCAATTGTTTAGCAAATGTAACATTTCGAAAAATGTTCCATGCAAAGGGTGCTCTGGTGTAGGGGGATTTTTCTAAAGATCTTCATGTCGCATTCTTGGAAGATACCCAACTTAAATATCAAGTTTGGTAGTTCGCCGACTTTTCATTCTTGAGTTATGCGCGCGCGCACACACACACACACTCACGGACTTTTTGGTAACAATGCTTTTTTATTCAAAGATCCTCAAAACATGTATTTACGGTAAAATCTCGGAACTTAAGTTTTGAGTGGAATACGATACCTTTTCTGCTAATATCTACATTGTGCATATCATCTACAGAAGGAAATAATAGCATTTTGTTCTGTGATTTGACGTTTTCGAAAAAAAAAAAAAAAACTGTAGTTATTTACAAATTACATGGTTAATTCCACGAGAATTTATGAAGATAATACATAGGTAATATCGGTAGAGTATCAAATTTCTGACCTAGCTTCTGAGGTACATATGGACTGCACACAAGATTTTGAAATAATTAATACGTTTCCGAACACCATTTTACAATGATCATTTGAAGACGTGGGCAACGTTGTAGCACATCTGTTCTAAGAGGTTGGGAAAGAGCAGTTTGTTTTTCCATGCGACACTTAATCCAAAAAGTGATACAAGCGTGAGACAGTAAGTGCTGAGCTACTTCTAGTTGTGAAAAGGAGAGTGTCACGCTCCTAGCTATCGGTCGCTTGCCGCTATAACTTTGCCGGCATATGCGTTTATGTTCTACAAAAACATCTCCGCAGAAAATTATTATAAAAAAAATAGAAGATACAAAATGGGTTCAAAATAGTGATATCTGTAACTGGTTTAAATTAATGAAATGACATCCCTTTCATTCCGCACCAGTAGTTCCTCGGAAAATTGTCATTAATGACCACTACATTAGGGTTACAAACCTCCTGAGATCTTAGAAAATTCTGGTTCATCAGAAGATTCTATACAGTAGGACCTGCAGTATATTTAAAATAGCAAATACATGAATGTATTACGTGATTAATTTGTGTACAGTTTGAGACAGTACATGTCGTGTCATAGCATTAAAAGTTCTCTGAAAGGGGGATATAATTTTATTAAGAAGGGACAAATAAACTTTGAAAATGGCCAGCAAAGAAATGTTGTAGAACATGTCTAAGAAGGCAAACGACACAGTTACCACAAGCTGGGACTCGAACCAGGTAGGATAGTACCGTTAAGGGCAGACAATGAACCGAAAGGGTTAAAAGTTCCACCGTCCGAGGGTGGACATAACAAAGCAAACAAACAATTCACTTGTTGGTTGAGCGACGCTATTTCACTAGCCATGGAAATTCTCGGAGTTAAGATGTGATTATTTCGCAGTGGAGCCAAGCAGGATATATATGCCGCAACGAAATAGTGTTTAATACACCAGAATACGGTCGAATTGACTAGCCATGGAGGACTCGCGGATATAAGATGCGACATTTTGGTCCGCAGTAGAGCCGAACGGGCTACACATGTCCGCGACAGAAAGTAATTATTTAATACACCGGAAGACGGTGTAAAGTAATAAGTAATGTTAGGCGCGGTCGCGTAAAGCGTAGTTGAAAAGGGGAATATTTAGGAGGAAAGCCTGTGTGTTCGACGGCAGAAAAGGTCGAAGAAAATGAATAAATAAGTTCAATAACAATTTGGAACTCGAAGAAAATCACTTGTGCCTTACCACATCTGAGAAATATTCCAGGCCAGCACATTCTGAGCTAAGGCATCCACATCTCTACACCATTCCGTAAACACCCTATATCTGCTGGCGGGATACGAACCCAGAACACCTGTATTAGAGTACCGCCGAAGTACTATGTATAATCCAATTAATAAACACAAGTGTAGTCGCTTCAGAAAGAAAGCCACCCCATTCACAACTAATGACTGTCATAAATCAGTCTTCACAATTCACAGTAATGAAACTGTCATTCCTTGTCCTTGAAGACATGCAGCATCCCTGATTTTATATAAGCGACAACCAAGTGTTGACCTCAGATGGAAGAAAGGGACAGAGAAGGGATGGTCCTGTGATCTAAAACCACTTCCAAGAATCAAAGGCAAGACTGTGTGGCAGTTTCCGAGTGAAAACGTTTTTTTAAATAGTGTTTAGCGCCTGCTTTTACTACTTGAGGCATCACAAGCGATGGTATGATACATGGAATGAAGATGGAGCACCAGTGGAATGCGATGGCGGGGCAAACCGGAGAACACGGAGAAAACCCAGCTGTGACCACCAAAAGTCTCACATGATGTCGCCTGGGATCGAACCCGGACCGTCTCGGCCACAGCACGGATCCCCCCAAAAAGTTTTATTTCGATTATTTTCTGGACTTTTTGTGGCTGCTGATGGCGGTATGAGTTGACTGTTTAAGGGAGAGGACATAAATACAGAACTTATGGGAAAAGCAATTGTTTTTACAGAAAAATGACGGTTTATTAAAGTGACCGCTAAGTGAAATGAAATTGAATTTGAGCTTTACCTATGGACACTCTAACTGCTGCGGCTCTCAGTGTCCTATTTTATATTGGGCGTAAAGGGCGTTAATTTTTCCTCAGAGGCCTCCTTATCTAGCTTGAGGTTCTTTTACTTGCCGTAAATCTACGATTCGGAACCAACGGTTTTACTTCCCTTCCAAAGGAATCAATGTTAAGAATTTTTACGCCCGGAAAAGAAAAAAAAGAAAGAAGAAAAAAAATCATCGCCGTCCGCCTGGTTAGAACCCGCACTGTTTGGAACCACAGGTTAACATGCTACCCCTACACCACGGAGGACCTCCCGGTCACCATTTAGGTAGGTTTGACTGTATTTCTTGAGCAGGTAAAGAAGAACAAAGGAATAGAGTACCTTAAGTAGGTAAGAGTCAAATCATTTAAGAACGGGAGTCAGTCCCGAAATTTTCAATGCCGCAAACATTTTCATTTCGCATAAATCGTGTGAACTAACGAAAAATACAGCTTTAGGTAACCAGTTTTGTCTTATATCTTCTGGTTTATAAGCTATACAAATTCCATTCAGTATGAGGGGACTTTACAGGCTATCCCTAGAAAATTCAAGATATATACGGGCCATACAAAAATCTTTAACATATATTTGCAACAAAATAGTTAAACATTTGAGAAACTAAAAATAACGATTCCTTTTCTCGTGTAAAGGGGCGTTTGAGGTAGGGGAGGGTTCTTGAAAACTGTGTGTTGCATCCTCTTTAAGATGCCAAACTTAACTACAAAGATCGGTACTCAACCGAGATTTTGCTCGTGAATTACATGCTATTCACAAGGACGATCGCGCAGTTCTTTTTCTAAAAAGTGTTTATTTTATTAAGGGAGTCTCGATATCAATTTTTTTGGCAGAATTACTCCTCATAGTTATTCAGTAGAAAAATTGAGCATTTTCATTTGATAGCACCCCCATTCCAAGCTGCTGTTTTCTTTCCGACTTTCTGACCATTAGTTATAAGCTAGTGTTATTTTGGTAAACAATCCCATTAACCGGGTTTCTTTAGTTACTGCGTTACCTGTGAGAATTTTTCAAAGCTAGGATTTTTCGGTCTAGTATGTTAGGAGAGACATACTTTGTTGCCCCTGACATCATTATGCCACTCAAATTGCTAAGACGCTCCATAGACCTCAGCTGAAGATTTGTCGAGACAAAAGACGATTTTCAAAGCCACATATTGATGTGTCTCTTCGTGATTGCGGTAGGCGATATTGAACACATCTCAGCTTGCACCAGGTGTGCCAACAATGGAAAAGTCTATAGTAACTACCTTACCGCAAGATCCAAACTCCGCTTACGAGGACCGTCCGCTTTTCCTTACTGCTAGCGAACTATTTAGAACCTTACAACTAGCGGCAAATATTCCGCTTTTCCTTACTGCTAGCGAACTATTTAGAACCTTACAACTAGCGGCAAATATATTGCATGCAGATTTTTAATACAAATCGCTTTTGTCGTACAAATTTTAAGGCAATGGAGAGGTTTGTTACTTCTCTTGTGAGAAGAATCGAAGGAGTAGATGAATGGGCGCCGTGCTAAGCATGTGGCAGTGGAGTTTACTTTAAGGGAACTGCTCTAGTGTTTTGTGTAGGACGGCCCCCAGGCATACCTCTCCGTGAGAGTTCCTGCCAGCATCAGGATGTAATATCTGGGGACATTAAGGACCCCGTCTGTGTCCGATCCTGCCACCTCACATCTATTTTCGTCGATTCAACCCTCTCTTTTGGAGGATTCCAACAGCATAATAGCACAACTGTGCGCTTAAGTTCCAGTTCTCTCCTTCACCTCCGGATAACCACAACCCCCCATCCCTTTTTTTCTTCTTCTAATTACTTTTACTCAAGCGATAAGAGCAAGAATGGGAAGGCTACAGGTGTGGATTTTTTCTCTCTCTCTCATCCTCTTTTTCAGCAGTCAGCTAGAGCCAACTAATCCGGTTGTTTTCGGTATTAGTCACGGGGCAGTCTTAACAGTGCAGTTGCGGCTTGCATATACAACATGAGTGAATGACGAATATTCAATCGGAATTGGTATAACAAGACTGTTCAAGACGTCCTTCACCCTAATTCTCTAGTTTTCATTACCTCTCTGTAGAGAGAGGCAACTCTTTGACTTCAAACGTATGCATTTTATTGCATAATACGTTCAAGCCAAAACCCGAATGATTGCCACTGCGGCACACGACAGTTGTCTATTTACCCGCCAGGTTGAAGATAAAAGGAAGAGACGACTGCAGGGGTAGAGTATTTCACACTTCTGGGTGCTCATTTTACAGGCTCTGGATAAATGCATCAGCATGGAGAGCTCAAGATACGTGGTTCGAGTTCCGGAAGTGGCTTTTAACTGTTCACGTCTGATTCATTTCTAATCGGTTTTAGTATTTTGCGTTTCACAAACTTATAGAATTTTACGTACTTAGAAATTCCCAACAGAATATTTTCTCAAGTAAATTAGCCAGTTTTCTTTTCCATACAATAATTTAATAGCTCTTAACACTGTCAACGTAACTATCAGTTAATTTTCACCAAATTGAATACATACAAGATACCGCGTTATGCATAATTCATCAAACTGTGGTTCCACGTGCTCAGAGAACTATAAAACAGGTACATAGGTATTTTGGTCCAGCTACTCACGGACTCGGTATGTTGCTAGCCCAGCAACAAGAAATCAATGTAGTTTTAAATTAAATGAAGAAATAAGCACCAGTGTGGTCACATAATATTAAAATATTTTCACATAATTACCAGATATTCTTCTCAGATTTTCAATTTCACTACATGTACAGAGTACTCTCATTTTGGATAAATAATCATTCTTCCATCTTCTTAGCGGGGTGCACTCAGCCTCGTAAGTTTCCTGGGAGGGGGTGGGGCAATTGAGGAGCTGCTTGATGGAGAAGTAGTGGCTCCAGGTCATGAGGACCGCATTAACCGGCCGGGGGGCCCGAGGCGCTGACCACGTCTCACCCTCCAATACTGCACACCATCCATGACGTCTGAGAGCTAAACTGAGAAATGTAAAACTCAGAGTGAAAAGTCAATGCGAGAGCCAAAGAGTCATGGTTAAAATCCCGGTTATGTAACAGAATTTTTCTGATTCTATTTTTCAACCATTTATTTATAATTCAATGTTTGTATAGTCAAGAATATTACTTCTTCAGGTTTTAGGAAAGCCAAAAACTAACTTCTAGCCGGTATTTATATCACATATGGTCTAAATCATCGACGACTATTGCAATCATTACAACATGCCTCTAATGCGATTGCGGACTTTCCAATATCCTCAGCTCTACTCAGAAAAGCTGATCATTTATGAAATGTGGCGTCATTATATTAAGTGTCCCTCAAGCCTGCGTTAGTATCACGTTGCATCCAACAAAGACTAAAGAGAAAAGAAAATAACGAGCAGAGCGGGTTAATAAATGAGAAATAAGGGGTGAGGTTGAAGTATTCCGAACAGCGGCATAGACAGCGCCACCCTAAATTTTAACACAAACATTGTCTTAAACTGTTTATTTTTTTTTTAATCTTCCTTCATGTTGAATTTTAATGCACATAACATTTATAGTTATTAAACATCTATTAAAAAAGGATATTTCCTTCTCTTGCACAAACCTGTCCGTCCATTCCTTGCAGATATTTCCTTGTGTCTACTTCATTTCTATTAAACCAAAGCGACAAAATAATATGTAGTTGATCTGCTTATTTAATCTGTTCTACTTATAGAAAGATAATTTCTGGTAATGTTTTTCTTGATTGGTATGATAAAAGAATACCGTAGGCATATTTGTTTGCAGAACAGATAGCCCTGCGAATGGAAGGTAAATATAGGAATAACTAGGCTGTCGCCCACGGAAGCAATATCACCTTCTTCCGAGTACGTGAGAGTTTAAATTAGATTCGATATTCTAAAGTTAAGTCGTTAAAGGCGGCCAGATAAAGAATTGCTGAATGTTTATAACAAATCAATGTTAGAGAATCCAAATATGTTTGCGAATTACATTGTTAAACCAACTGCAGATTATACAGGTGTTTCTAAGTAGAGCGCTGCTTTTGCGTATAAAGAACATAGTGAACACCAAGGAAGGGGGGCGGGGGAAACAGTCGTAAGCCAGAACTAGAAAAACCATAGGTCTTTACCAAATATTCTATAAGGTAAGCACAGACATATATTTTAATAATGTCAAATGTTAAAGTCTCAAATTCTGTAAACAATGACTCTACGTTGCCTTCTTTTAAGCCAGTCATTTTTCATTAACTGCTATAAATTGAATTTAGGCTTGTGAAGAGATATAAAGTTAATATAATTGACAGAGGATACCGTGTGATGGAGATCCACATTTTACACTCTCTCAATAGTGATGCAGCTAGGGTTTCAAGTTGAGTTTTATAAGTTATCTTGTATTTCATTTCAACTCGGATATTATTTCAGCGATTATTAATAATATCATTTTAATTATACACAGATCTATTGCGTTATAAGCACGAGGCATTGAGTTCACGTGGCTTTTGTTTTTCTTTCCGCCTCACAATTGATACGAATACAGGCTAATTTGGAGGGATACAAAATTATTTGTTTACATCAAGTATGGTTCCAAGGCTCGATTGACAGTAGAATGCTATAAAACTATAAAATAAAAATTGAATGTTCCCTTGAAGAGTTAATTAGTTTCTAACATAGATTTAAACTTGGCTAACGATTACCTATCACATCTACAGGGCCACCTTAAGCATACCGTACTGTTAATCCTGGGTAGAAGCAGGATGTTTTTGGGCTGTCTCAAAACCACGCGTTACATAAACACAAAAACATAAGGTGCTGGTCATAGGAAAACTCGGTCCATGTTTGTCGAATGTGGTCAGTGCCGAAGTCTGCTCCTTAGGGGAAAGACAGTTACGTTCGTTCGATCTTGCTGTTTGATGTTTGCTGTATCTCTCACTCCTTTACACGATATATCAAACATAGGAGAAATGAGTAATTGGCTCAGGGCAGCCACGCACATTTTTTGTGCCTAACGCACTTTGTTCTTCCTATGTATGGGAAATAAATACACGCTATTAGATAATCCTTATATGTCTGTGTGTACGCTATACATTTCACTGTGGGCCATGCCAAAGATGTATTACATATAAACATATGCATAAATGAATGAAACTAGGTTTATTAAGAATAGCCACTATTTGTGAACTCTGAAATAACGACCGTGAACATTTACGAGTCGTTACTACTATAGCTGAGAGGTTTGTGTGGTTTGCAGTCAGATCGCGTATACGTAGACGTTATACAACTGTATGCCAGGTGTCTGTGTTGACTTCCTACGTAAACAAATCACGCCAAGCATAGTCTGAAAAGGAGAAATCCAACACTCCGTTACGATCTAGCTCCAGCTGCAACATTTTGGCAAAAAAGCAAATGGATAGCATGTGCGTTCCCAGTTGCATTTCTTTTGGGTGCACTGTCCTTAGTTTAACTGTCTGCCCATCTATACTCCCTGTTGAGTCAACGTATTTTGTATCATGCATAAACCTCTCATCTTTAGTTATTACTAGGAATAGCAACTTGGGGACTAATAGTGGAACACATGCGGATGCCAGTTGCATTTTATTTACCAAGTAGAGACAGACCTGCATTAGCGACTGCACGCGCCACAGTAGTAACGCGTTTTGGAACATTGCAGTACACTATACTGTATGTTGTAATACTGTTTATAGGCAATTAATGCATTTGATGATAGTGCATGCTCTTCAATCAGGATTGTAAAATCCCTTGCTTCAAATGGGTTGCTTGAAGATTTGTAATTCATATAGAAGAACTTTGCAGATATATCTACAATAACACACATATTTGGAAACACCGAACATTGAAATGTCTCGAGCACTGAAAACTGTCGAACTTGTGCAAGCAATTAATCAGAGACCATATGAAAAAGAAAGTGAAGACAGTGTTTGGAAAAATGACAGATTTTCAATAATGAATGAAATATGAAATGTGCTACGAGCTGTTGCTACAGAAATAATTGCTGATGGAATATTTTTCCCCAATAGTCCAATAGATCCGTTCTGCTCCAATCACGTCCTGTGATTTGGACCGAAGTTTTTCACAATACAAAGCCTGTTCACGTGGCAATCACAGACGATTCACATTTGAGTCGTTCACATTTGAGTCGTTACGAATGTATGCTGTACATTATAATCGATGTATCTTGAGAGAAAATGATACGGATAATGATGACTTGTTGCACAAAAGCAATTAAATGTATGTAAATATTAAAAGTGTTAGTTCCCGCAAATCAGTGATATTTATGTTTACCATCCATCCAACTTCAGTCGCCTTCCACTGCTAGTGAAAGCATCACAGCCTACCACGCAACCACAGCCCCATTTTCCTGCTATGAGTACCACTACGTACACACTGCATTGTCAACACATCACAACTATGTACCATGCTGTGCTAACTTTGATTTTGTCACGCTATCGGTCCCGAAGATGCTACCCCTAGTTATTACACATAGTCATAAATAAATACCTCAAAATTAACAAAGAAAAAGTCCTTGTTCAGTATCATATATAAAGGGGAATAATAGATAAGAGACGCTACCTCCAAATGGAAACGAATTACAAAATATTTTATTGTAAGTATATCTGTTATGAATTAATAATAAAAGTCGTCGACTTGATCTGAGTTCAGCCAAGCCATTATCCTTTTATACCAACAAATTCCTGATCTTCGCAACATTTTGTAAACAAGGGTTTATTCAGCCCTGAATGAACTACATCACTTGAAAAGTCAGTAAACAAGCAAAGGACTGCAGTCATCCACTGCAGTCGGCAAATATCGCTTCGATCATGCAGTGTCGGATGAATTTGACCATACTTGGGCATTCTAGATTACACGCTTCTATGCAGCCAAAACTCATGCTTCCCATCTGAAATTGTAACATTCCACGTCATCAACATTTTGTGAACCATCTAATGTAGACAGGTATGAATAGAGTAGAAACATTTTAACAGAAAATGAGGCGCAAAGAGCAGAAACGTTTTAAGAAAATAAGGAAGGGATAAAAAAAGAAGAAGCCGCAACACCGACGCATACAAGCTTAAGAATATAGGGCTGTAAAGGAAGAGCGAAAGTTCTTAGGAAATTGTAATATTATGTATAAGCGAGAAAATATTTCGCTGCTGGTGTCATGGAGTGATACAGGACAGGCCGCAATGGGACTATAAGCTGCCGGGCTCTTCATTCTTACGACACCCTCAAGACCAAATCTGTTTCCACTACGCCAGAGTCAAGTCCGAGAACCTTGCATATAAATAACATACATAAAAGTCTGCGGAATGATACGCCGTCCTATCAGGAAGAACCAGTATGCTCGCTCAACATAAAGATTGCGTGCAGCAGCATTATGTATGCATATCTTGTTCCTGTCACAGAAATGACAGTCGTTTATTGCGGTTATTAAGTCGGGTTGAAAATAGCGCACAAAAAGAAACAAAAATTACGTCATCCATTCTATAATCCGACCGTTCCTATAGCGCAGTGGTAGAGTCTGTTCTGATACGGGGGTTAAGGGTTCCATTCTGATGAGGGCATGGAGATTTTTCTCTCTGCTTCGCAGGTCTGGGTATTAGGCCCATTTACCTCCATCCCATGGAAGGCAATGGCAAACTACCGCGGTAACATTCTGCCTAGTCGCCACAGTTAGGTTGTAGTCTTTCCAGTGATTCCATCCCGGTTCCAACCAAACTTAGTTAAGAGATTGACTAGTAGATTATAGGTAATAATAAGCAATCCTAACAGAAAGGCGTACACATACAAAAATTTTAAGCTTTTCAGATAAAACTCCTATTTCTACCAATGTGCAAAATAACTACCCCAGCCAGACAAAGCGCTTGATTATATTTAGAGTGCAGAGAAATTACTGACTCAAAACCTCAGGACGAAAATTCTGTATAAAATAAAAACCGGGGGTGTAGAAGCTTAGTAACGCCGTTATATCTGTTATCATTATCATTATTAAAATGCATGTACAGATTAATGCACACCATGTCTTTACATAGTATACCTTCAGAGCACCGTTGACACTACGGCAAAGATTGACACGTTTTTTGGAAGCTCTCAAAACAAGTTTGATTTCTGCTACGGTCATATGCATTGTATTACAAGTGTTAACTTTTAAACGACGTGTCATAAAATGTTTCCTTTGCGCACCCCAGAGGAGAAAATCAGAATAAATCAAAATGAATGCCGAGGCGACGCAACTGGTTCTTCTCGCCCAATCCACCTCACGCAAAATGTGCGATTCTCGCGATTTCTAGCTAAAAAAAAAAATCTGGAGGTGTACCGTCATGCTGATATCACATATTTTGCTCAACACAAATAGTAGAAACCCACACTATTTGAAGACACGAAAAAGCGTCTTATCTATAAATATTGTTCTAAACCTCGTGAAACAAATTTTCATGACGATATAACAGTATAGTGACAGTAATTGCGAACTGTCAGTTTGTTTTATTACACTACATCAAAATTCATGTGCGGTCCCAGTTTCTATCCTTAAAATACTACTTTTCTTAGATTTACTTGATACACCTCTGCTTATTGAATACTAACAGAATTCGCTTCTCTGTTCGCATTATTACACTACCCGGGGAGATTTTACTAGATTCTACTCTCACTTCTGTCTTGAAGGGCATTAGGGCCGAGTTTTTGGGTGAAAACGCAAAAGAATTTGCAGATTTGAGAATTATGTCATTTTGGCCGAATATTTTTCACTATCTGCCATTTTTAAAATCCCAGAAATGTGTTTAAATTACCCAGGCGAAACTTTATAATCAGACTTGTTTCTTTTTATATGTGGATTTTCTCAGTTTTACATTTTTACTCATGAAATTTAGTCCTTTCATTTTATTACTACTCTGATATTTATGCAAATTTACATATATAATCTCAAGTGTGCTATTTAAAGATTCAGATATGGATTTTATTCTTTTGCTAAAAAAATGTATACCGAAAAAGCAAGGACAGTTTAATAACAATTTCATAAAAAAAAATGTATCTCTCTACAACTAATAACTTCAAGTTAAATAAAAAAATTATTTTCACTGTACTATGGTATCAGAAAATATTACTATCATACCTCTCTGACAAACGTGAATGTGCAAGGCGTATTTTGAGAAACTAGTTGAGCTGTTTCAGCTTTTACAAGGTCTCTCCTTTGTGCTTTCTTATTAATTGTGTCAATTTTCCAAAAACTGCCTCCGAGGTTGAGTGGTCAGCGAGCTGACTTCTAAACCGGAATTATTACCTATTCCCCACAGAGTCTGGAAGTATATGTGTGTGTGTGTGTGTGTGTGTGTGCGCGCGCACGTATAATGGTATAAAGTGATTAAACCTAATGTCTATAACCTATAGCTAATAGAGAGTTCTTTCATGAGTTAAAAGTCCCGATATGACCATAACAGTTAAAGCTGCCTAAAAATGGGGGGAAAAGCCAGTAAATAGATTTAAAATTAAAATGATTATAAAATGCAGCTGTAGTGCACATTTTAGCTTAGTTCGTAAACTGATTCATTTACAAACAAACTTTATACTAACACGCATATAAAGATCCACGGTTAGAGGTAAATGAAATAATATATTACAAAGAGTAATTCGTCGATCTATCATCTTAAAACCTCATATTGAACGCTAAAGCTCGATAAGAGCCTAACAAAATTGAGCCGTCATGATTGTTCAGAAAATTCAATGTCCCCCTCTGATTGGTAACGCTGATTTGAAGCCCACACCTTCTTGCCGAGTTTCATAAAAATCTGTTCGGCGATTCACAAAGAGATTGGGGGAGAATTACCGTTCTTCACGCTCGTGTTACTACTTTATAAATAGTAACCACTGCAAATCTAGTAAAAGTTGAACCCCTTCCGCTGCGTGTGAACCTTTGACAACACCAGATCATCCTCAGCTCCATTGAATGAGCACGTTTTGCTCAGCAGAGTGGAATTATCTCTGGAGAACATGGACTCAACTCCACCTCTCACTGGAGCAAGTGAATCGGAAACAAGATTGCCAAAAGCCATGACTGTTAGAGAAGAACTCCGTTGTCACGAATCTGGCATAATCCTCCCGACTAGTACACAACTGCTGCACTATCGTGAAAGTCGCATATACAATGATCAAATCTCACAGGCAGGAATGGCCATTACGTTCCGTTCGAACACGCTACTGGAGCTATGGTCATTTGTGGGCAAATCTTTATCATTACTTACTGAAGCTGCAATATTTAATATACGGGTTGAATCAACCGTAAGTATACCTAGACAGGATGAACCCGAACCAGACCAAACCATAAATCACTTATTTGAGAAACTACAGAATTCGTATTTCCGAGACAACACCACTAGGTGTTCAAAAAACAAAACGTGTGAGATATTGCAACACGATGTGGGACTGGTCAAAACTAGATTACATGTTTTTGTAGTTTTATTCCTGAAGCAAATACCTTTGAAGATGTGGACCATTTTACTTGTGTTTTTTTATTTTAATTTCTTCTCCTGAGTACAGAAGTTGCACTTGGAAAATGAATATCAGTTAAATAATATTATTTTAACAATAATTAAATACCAATCGCATACCATCTTAGGAAAAAACATATAAGGTAAAAAATAAACAGCAAAATAACATGTAGTTACATAAAATAACAATTACTTATATGGCAAAATAACAGAAAGAGAATAAACATTAAAATTTTACCACTGAAAAATATATCAAAAGGTGTAGCAAAATGCTTGTGTTAATACCAACATATAAATAATTTCTTAAAATTTTTAACGATCCTTTTAGATCCTGAAGATCAATTTCTTTGAAAAGTTGACTTTTCATTCCAAGTCCTTCGGGAAGTCTATTGTTTTTCCCGGAACGATCTCCCCGGCTTCAACCATAATACCCATCACTTCAATATGGTGAAGTTATTATAAGGTTAATATAGTACGGTATGGCAATTGCGAATATTATTTTTTTTTCCATGAAGCTCATTAGCCTAATTTTTGTGTTTCTCAAATCTGACAAGTGGGATCCAATATATATCCTGTTTTTGTCCAGGTTTGGAAACTATTATGTGTATCCTTCTATGATTGGCAGAATTGAAGTTCTATACACCTCTTCGTGGATTACAAAACCTTCAACTACGGCATTGATAATGATTCTTATTCATCGCCCACCACCGGGTTCGAACCTGTTGGGAACCAGAAGCTAGCATGTTATCCGTAGATCAGGGAGGGCGCCGGTATAACTAGGACGCCCCATATTTAAAACTATTTTAAAATAATGCATCTATGAAATTTGATCAATAATTATGAAAAATCAAAAATTACCTTTTTCATAATAAAGTAACATTAATCTTAACCTCTGAATTAAATTTTTTTCCCACTTGGCGCGTTTAAACTATTAATTAACAAACTATAAATGGACAGCTGCAAGCAAAACCATAAACGTTGATTTCTCTGAACTATTTTAATTCATCATGTTTCCATACTCAATATGCTTCGCACAATGCAAACTTTTACTTATTTGTTTTATATTTTTACTACCTCTCAATGCTAAAGTGTAGAAGATTACCATATAATTTTCTAAACTAATGTGCAATTTTGAGTACAAGTAATAATTTTTCCTACAGTAATTACGGAGATTAACATAAAAACACAATAGCTTTTACTGTAACATTATTTCTTGTATAAACTGAATTTATGTGAATATTTGAAGAATGGAATGCGTGGAGAATGTTATTGGAACAATATGAAAATGAAATTGTGTTTTATTTATGGACGCTCTTTAACTGCTGTGGCTCTCAGCGTCCTCCCTTTTCTATATTGGGCTTGATAGATCACTTAAATTTGCTCAGAGGCCTCTTTGTCAGACTTGAAGTTCTTTCTACCACACGAGACCAACGACTTTACTTCTGAAGGAAGACATCCCAAGGATTTTTACTCCCAAAAAAATCCATCGCTCTCCGCCGGGCTTGAACCCGCGATCTTAGTAGCTAGAGGCTAGCATGTTACCCCTAGACCACAGGGATGAGTTGGGACCATATTCGGTCTGGGTAGCTCGTTGATTAGGTTCTGGTTTACTGACCTTAGGTTCGCGGGTTCAAACCCGGCCCAGACGATGATTTGTAAGTGTGCTTAAAAGTGACAGCCAGTCAGTAATATACTGGAATGTAAAAACTTCTGCGGGACGAAATTCCGGCACATGGGCGGTGCTCATATGATCCTTGCAATTGAAGCACTGTTAGCAAAATGTTTATTTTTATTTATTTTGGAACAATAAAAACCTAATAAAACGTTAATACATAAAAAGTCATACAAGTTATAACATTGAAACCTTGCTGTTATTGTGTGTATGACGGGTATAAGTTTCAATAAGATATATTAAATACTGTGTATTTTCCATTTTTTCTCAGATGTATTATAACTTAGGCTTAAGGCACACCACATAAATCACAGGCACAATAAAGACCGCGCCGTGGCCGAGTGCTTAGATAATTCGACTGTACCCGAGGCGGCCCGGGTTCGATCCCAAGGGACTGCATATGGGATTTGTGGTGGACAAAGCGGCGCAGAAGTTCTCCGGTTTCCCCCGTCATCCCATTCCACCGGTACTTCTCTCATTCCATGTTCCATCAATGTTATCGCCTGCGGTGCCATTTGTAGTAAAAGCGGGCGTTAAACATTATAAGGAAAGAAAAATAAAACAGTTACAATATCTAACATTACTGAAATTGCAGATGCTCACTGCTTATTTCTGCAAATGTGCTTGCATTTAGGTTCCATCTGAATGTCTAAGGGATCCAGCTACGCTATCTATGGTGCAAAGCAAAACAATGTGAGGACTTCATGCAACAACGTACGAGCCCTGTCGGCTTTAAGGACCCTTTCCTCGGGGTAGCCGAGTAAAGTAAATAAATAAAGGCATAGCAAACACAATCTCGAATTCAATAAGCATGAGGATGCGCAAGCGGGGACTAATATTCAAGTTGAATTGTATCCGATTTTGTCGGAGTTTCTCATTCCATTACGGATGTACACATTTCATTGCGCAGAACGATCATTCTGTACACGAAGAAGAAAACTTTCAATTTAAGCTCGACCTAGAAATATAGACATCTTGGGAGCATAGTTTTTCATAAGCTGCTGGCAAATGCCTTGGCTTCTCTACTGATACTTGTAAATCCCCAGTAAAATGAGAGAGCCAGATATGTTGAACTAACAATATTTATTTATTATTTTACTATTTCTATTTTCTCTACACGTTTCTCTAATTGTTTTGCAAATGTTACATAAACATAGACAGGCACACAAACGCTCATGCCCAAGGCGGGACTCGAACCCGCTATGTCCTGTGCCATGAAGCACCAAAGCTAGGCACTCTAGAGAGCGCGGCCATGGGGACGGCAAAATTGATTATTATTGAATTTCCAAAATGTTAGTCCTATTTTACAATTGTGTATTAAGTCTATAGTTGTAAACAATGTGTACTTTTACATAACAGTTAATATTAAGTATAAATGCCACAATAAAAGAATTAACGACTGCCTCCGTGGTCGAGTGGTCAGCAAGCTGAATTCTCACCTGGAGGTTCCTGGTTCGATTCTCGGCTGGGACGGGGAATGCTTCTTTAACCAGAATTATTCCCTGGAAGAGTCTGGAAGTATGAATGCGAGAGTGAATGTGCGCGTGTTTAATAATATATACCTATTGCTCTAAACCTATAGTAATACGAGTTGTTTCACAATCAAAGCCCCCCCCCCCGATATGGCCATTGAAGTTAAATTAACTTCAATGTAAGTAGACAAATAACAATAGGAACATATTCATTGGAAATATACAATAGGTGTTTACAGAACTGTATTAAGTAATTTAAATATGTTGGGAAATGTAGGTAATTATTTATAATGAATTAAATATATTGACAAACATTTTAAATTCTGAGTAGCAACACTGTTTTCTAATAGTGTGGTGTAATGATGGAGTGAAAGATATATTACAGAAGTCTAAGTGCATTATTAATCTGAGCCGTTTTATTTTGTGTAATGACAGTCAAAGGGAGCAGTTGGCGGAATGAACGGGGGTGGGAAACCAGAGAACCCGGGGAAAACCTACCACAAATCTCACTAGTGGTCCCCTGGGAAAAAAACCTAGTTTCTCCAGCTGTTCTAATTATACACCACAAACTACTTGTAAGACCCCTGTTTCTTATGTTAGTTCCTCTTAATCATGATAAATGCTTCCCGAAAAAGATTCTATTCATATTTTGCCGTAGTTACATAGACGCACAGTGAGGGCAAGATGCCAGTCGTGCTTAAACTCTAATTACGACATCCACATTACATTTCCTACCCACCTATCTGCCTTCTGCTCTAACAAAGGTTTCTTCTAATAATATAAGAGCAAAATGTCGGCTACGCTCGGTCAAAAAATTGAAAATTGCCTTTTTATAGCAAATAGTTGTTGGAACATTTGGGCGTCTATAGAGAATCAACATTTAGCAGTCCTACAGCCATTTAAAGATTGTATAATACACCTGTTTCCTCTCTAAAATTACATTTTCACACTTTCAAAACGTTCCATGCGTCCTACTTCTTTTTAAATACAACTAAAATTTACCAGAATGCACAAAAGTATTCACTATTGATATTAGAAAGGACAAAATTGTCCTAATATCACTAGTTATTTTCAAAACATATATCTTTATGAAAAATTGTTAATTTTTAGAGATTTAAACATCTAACCTTCTTAAATATTATAATCTTCAGTAATAAAAGTTAATTAAAAATCACCGTTTAAAGTTGTGTGTATTTCAAAACCTCCAATCCAGAAACTGCTAACTAATTTTCTCAAATTTTGAGGTGCAAAAAGTTTGATTATGCAGTATATTTACATAATAAAATTTATGATTTAGCTTTATATCCTGCAAATTACTTCTCCAATTTGAATGAAATTTAGTATTAATATTAACAACAGTGTCAATACAGTAACATTTTCATAAAAATCTATATAGCAATTTGAAATTTCATTCCCAGGATCCCTTAATCGAGACAAACATTTTCAGAAATTGTTTTGCTGCATAATTCGTTGAAGATACGAGGGGGCAGACAAGTGAAAACTTGAAAAATCTTCGCATCATTGTTGTGTAAACTGGCAGCGCGGTTACTAATGCTCAGAATCGGCACGACTTCTGTGGCAGACGCTCCCCGCCCAGGCCATGCACATCACGTTGTGACACCATTACCCGTGTGTCATATTCTGACACGTTGGAAAGAATATAATTTTCGGTCTGCATCAGATCAAAGCATCGTAGAGGTAGGAGTACAGGTGTCATTCCTTAACATGACAATGCTCGGCCTCATACTATCCGAGCAAAAGTTGCAACCATCACTGAGTTTCATTTTGATACTTTGCCACATTCGCCATACATACTTGACCTCACCCCGAGTGATTACCACGTGTTTTTTTTTTTTTTTATAATGATTTATTGATCGATCAGCGCATGCGCGCTCTACAGAGAGATTTTTACATACATGATACTGAATAACAATGAAATGAGGTAAGCCCCGTTGGGTACATTTTTGTTTTTATTTTATAAAATGTCTTGTTAAGAGAGTTGGTCCAGTGGTAGGCGACTCTTGATGCAAGTTGGATAGCTAGATTTTCTGCCAAGAGAATAGTGAGTGGCTCCTGAGACATCTTTTAGCTTGCTGTAAAGCTGTTCGGCTTGTGAAGAAATTGACTGTTGAATGATGCTGATTCCAGTTTCTTAATGTAGTTGACTATTTCTGACAAGCCATGGTGCATTTGTTGATATCTGCAATATTTTGTTTTCAAATGTCTGGATACGTTTGATTTCGGAAGGACTGGTTCCTCCCCAAACTCACCATATGTTTGAACCACACAAAAGGCGATGGGAGTAAGGAAATTTCGTTCCTATGACCACAACATCTTTTCCCAGAGAAATCCGTGCACATCCTATGCGCTGAAGAACTGTGTTGAGCGTCAAGAAGACCAAAAAATGATAGCTACACATGTGTGTAGCACTTTTTTAAAATAAATTAAAACAGAAAAAAAGGCTTTCTTTGACGTTCTGTGAGCTATTATTTGAGAATATGCTGAGGAAATCTAATGGTTTCAAAGCCGCTCGATGTATATTCGACTTTAAATACCACTCTGTCCGCGACATCGCGAGAAACAACTTAATTGTCATAGAACTTTAAAATTATAAGGTATTGAAGAGTTAAAATCAATAACATATCTCTAAAGTGGTTGACGCCACAAAAAAGGTTATTTGAAATAAATTCTGTGTTTAAAGATTTATACATTCTTTGTAAAATTAGTTGTATCTCTTAAATTATGGTTTACCAGTTATACAAAGCTACACAAAATTCCTTCCAAACAAAGAGGACTTCATAGACTATTCCCAGAAAACCGAGCACATACATTTTATTTATCGTACAAATATCTAAAAGATATGGTACTTTAATGAAATCGTTAAGAGCCATTTTTTCAGAAAATCAGGAATATGATATACACACAAGGAACCTCTTTAATGTATTTTTATTCAAGGCCTCAAAACGTGTACTTCTTATGTAATTTCGATAAATGACTCTTTGCCGAATGCCTTACTTTCCCTATTTACTAGGTATACGCTAGAAAAAGTAACAGAAAACAGTATATTTTATAGGATTTTCTTGATATTGCATATTGTTGCTTGGACTGAGTAAAAAACGAGCGTACCGTTTCAAAAGCCGAAATACTATAAATTTCAATTAAACACCAGAAAATATCGCGTTATCTTTTATAGCTCTGCAATTTTACTTGTGCATTTAAGACTCAAGAGTTTATCAGTTACGTCAACTTCTTCAAAATTCAATATAAAGAGAATTTCCAGGCTACTCACAAAAATTTAAGAATATACATTTTAACTTGCTTTTTTTAAGTAGTGTTTAACGCCCGATTTTACTACTTGTAGCACCGCAGGCGATGCCACTGATACATGGAATGAAGATGGAGCACCGGTGGAATGCGATGGCGGGGAAAACCGGAGAAAACCCGCATCTGCGCCGCTTTGTCCACCACAAATCGCTCATGTGGTCGCTTGGGATCGAACAGGAGAGTGGTCTATCCACTCGGCCACGGCGGGACCCACTTAATATTAACCTCAAAAGTATGACACTTTGATAATGAATGAAAGAAATAATGAATGAAAGAAATAATAAACAAAGAAATAATAGGAACTTTTCACGTAAACGGCCTTGGGTGGGATTAATTTGTAAAAACTTACATGTTTTGACTTAAGTAAGAATTTTGGTGCCCATCGAGCGCACACGATTTTTCTTTCAGTGCTCCAAACGTGTATGTGCTTTAAACTTTGATATAGAATCTTAAGGTGGCGCACAGTACTTGCTCTACTAAGACACAGAAAGTAAAATGGGGAGATTAATTATGGCTAAAAAATTACGAAGTGGTACATCTATGGATAAAACTTCTTGCCGGTGTAGTGATTTTATTACATCATCAACTATGTTCTCAAATGGCCACTAATGTAACGTATGAACGAGATAACGTAAAAATGCACTCCCTTATGGAACTGAAGTTCTTATGCTGAAACACATTATGTATTAATTAATATTAAAAAGTAACCAATGATACACATAAATAAGTACGACACATTAATTAAAAAACCTTTTAGGCATACCAGTGTTGTGATTTTCAAAAAAATCAAGAGATTGGTTTATACTGGTTTGTTAACTATATCGTCAATTTTTCTTTACTGTTTTGATTTTTCAGTATAGTCATCTACATGTAATTGGCTTTGAAGGCACTAATCACATAAATGCTATCATTATTTACGTTTTGCCATGATGGAAATCGTTGTGTAATAGCTAGAGCTTGAATTGTCTCAAGTACACTGGGAACACTTCAATTATTTAGGCCTACTTCACCATCGTCATCATCAGACGCAACCATGAGAAGAATGACCTTATCCGACCGTATTGTTAACATATGCGCAGCAATAATGGGCTCCGAAAATATTCATGCCTCACCCAACATGGCTGATGTTTTGTGCTGCGACGGCAATGATACAGTATATAGCAAGCACGCACATCATAAACATAACATAGATATGAGTAATTACATTTATCTATTCCGTGCACGTGGGCAAGAAAAATATGAATTGTAACGAGAAAACTTGTAACCGAAAAATATACAATTGAGCTAATAGAAAAGGTTCAGTATCAAAAAGTGTAGGCGTGCATCTGCGAATAACGCAGAAATGAATACGTATAGCGAGCTTCAACTCTATTTATGTTGCCAATTTGTGTACTATATAGTGTGTGGAAAGGGAAGATAGCAAATCGGTTACTGGTTTACTATACCTGTTATAGTTTGTACAAAAGCCTCATTGTCTGACAAGGAACCTATTTCTACTCTATTCGCAAATACCTCAAAAGTTTTCCCGTGACATGTATGTGGTTGAAAAGTTTAAATATAAGCTGTGGTTTTTGAACTTGCATTTAAAATCTCTTTTAACATACAAGAAACAAAACATAGCACTGTTTAATATGTAAAGAAGACTGTTTTAATTATTGAAGAGTGTGAAAAAGACTGAAGCGATTATTTGTGGAGCACGGTACCAAACGAACTTGCGTATTAATAACTACATCGGCGCCAGTCACGTCTATTTCACTTTCGTCCCTGCAAGACGCTAATCAGGACGGTCACCTCTGTGCATCCGGAATGCCGCCCTGCAGGTAATGAATGTTTATCTTATGTGCTACTGCTTTGACCCGACACTTTTCAGGTTCGATCTGGAGTACTTCAAGTTGAAAATAACACCTTATATTTGGAGCATTGCATTTTTATACCACATGGAAAATCTTTGAGGTTCTTGCGATATGAATATAGTAATATGATATGTGATATATGCGAAAAGAAAGCCATGGCGACTCAGCTCCCATATCGGAAGTCGCTGCTGCCCTGAGGAAGCAGGAAGGACAATCGGCGATCCCATTTACACTACTCCCGAAATAAGAAACACGCTTGAGACAAACAAACTTCAGAGACAGTCTTGTGCATGTAGCCCCAATGCACACCCTCATTGGCTCCTAAACGACACTCATACCTAGGAGTAGAAAATAAGTGTCACATTTTCCTCATTTCATTACTTTTAAAATTCATATTGAATATCTACGTTAGTGACTACAATCAAACGCTATTTCAAATAGAAACCAATCAGTTCAGAGAAGTTGAAGTTATATTTGCATATGCTGTGTAGTGTTGTGCGGAATAACACAAAAGTGTGGTTCTTATAGCAATTCTAGTATAGTGTTTGACCAATGGCGTTCATTTTGTAACCAATGGTAGCGCACCTGTTTATAAAAACGCTATACTGGGCTCCACATGGAGTTATTCGGCTACCATTTCATAATTCGTGGAGAAAGTAGAGTAAGGCACCAGTGACCTCAGTGTTTGTCCAATGGGGTTCCGCTCATAACCAAAAGTAGCGTATCCTGATGTACAGACTCAACTGCGTTTCAAACCCCACGTGGAGTAGGTGTAATGACTGCCTGTGTGCAGTCGCGGTGCCCGATAACAGACATCAAACGAAACCGCAAGTCAACACGGTAATGTACCAATTATACACGTGGCGGTAATTTTGCGATAAACGGCACATCGCCAAGCGATGTCATTATCTCCTCTTCTCACCGTCTTAAATTCTGACCGATTTATAGTGACTCCTCAATTAATGACTTAGGGACCTGGGAAAATGTTTTTGAAACTATCAATTAAATGTTTGGAAAAGACAAGTATAATTTCTGGAAGCTGGAAGGCCACAAACAGCAGTTTTCGTAAAATTTTTAGTAAGCATTGCCAATATTAATTCCTCTTTCCTATTTGGGTTAGGGCAGAATGACCGAGCGAGGTGGCGCTACGGCCACGTGTGCGTTTCGCATTCGGTTCCGAGTTTGATCCCCGGCGACCGCCTTCTCTATCCCATACGTTTATCGAGATTTACCCCGTGTCGCTAGGTGAGTGCTGGGGTGGCTTTTCATCTTCAACAATCTCCTTCCGATCACTCCTCCTCCACTCAGTTTTCTTCTAATCTTTCAGCTGTGTTCCCAGGTTCGTGTGTGTGGCATGCTGTCAGATGGCGCGGATACATGCTCAATGGAAAGAATACTCTCCGTGGACGCGGAAAGCCTGCCAGGTCAACCGGTCACTTGATCGCCCTCTCTGATGACTGCAGCAGTTGAACGGGTCATCGGGCTTGGTAATGTTACTTCCGCGCGCCTCTGTGACCTATCTACGGCCTGTAGCCTCTTACGTTCCCTTACTTTGTCCCTTTCTGCCGGGGATGTTAGCCACAATATATCTGTGTAGGTTGCAGTGAACGAGGTGTCCCCTCCGTTGTCAACCCTTAAGAGTGGAATGATGATCCTGCAGTAGAGCACCTAATAGCCTTCGAAAAAAAATCGCTCATTCCAATAGAAGTAGATGATGTAAACGAAGCATGAGAAGGTCTAAAGAGACCATGAGTCATGGGTAGGAGAAAGATAATGTATATCGAATCTTGCCGCGAATTTTTCTTCTCTCTTCCTCTCTCATCTCTTACTCCATAATAATAAATAGTTTGATACTCTGTGCCACAGATGTATGCATTACTTTGTAGAAAAGCACCACAGGATACATTTTATTCAAGGAGGGAGTTTCCACAAACTAATTACCAACCGCGTATGTTTGAAAAAACATTTGATGTGTTATTTACATGATTTTCTGTATCTATCTGTTCTGCAAGGAACTATTCTTACGAAAGCTTATTTTCCATCTCCTCCATGCTAAACGTTAAATATAAGCAATAGCATACTTGTTTTATGACACATTTTCTTGTGGGTACATCGAAAATGCGGAAATACACTACGTTAATGCGATAGCCTAATCTTTTAAGCGCGACTCGCTAAGTGATAACTTCGAAATCCGTTCACCTTGCATGGCTTGGATGAAAATAAAATAAAAACGAACGACGGCCTCTCATATGAGAAATGTATAAGGATTGGAAAATTTAAACAAAAAATAAGTAATATTGAAAATGTTTAGCTCCATAAATACAATTGTGAGTTCTAACGAAATATCATTTTTACTTTCTCTAACCCGCATGTACAATGTACATAGTGGATAGAGAAAGTATTGTATTCCACCCAAAAATTCAATGTGGAGATTTCACCGCAAATGTATCTTTTGGGGTCCCCTGAGTCCGAAAATGCATTTTTAGAAAAAGGTCCAAGTGTGTATGCCTGTGAACAGCATAGTTCAAAAACGAAAACGCCGTTAAATACCAAACTTAGTATTTAGGTTTAGTATCTTCCAAGGATGCGACACAAAGATTTTAAAGAAAATCCCTCCACCACAAACCATCCTTTACAGTTTATGAGCATTTTCGAAAATTTTAAGTATCTCAAAAATGGCTAACGATTTTGATTAAAATACCGTATATTAAATACATCCCAAACAAAATGTATGTTTTGAATTTCTAGGAATAACCTCTGAAGACCTCTTTATAATGGATAAAATTTGCTGAACTTTGCTTAACTGCTAAATCGTAAGAGATAGTCGAAAACTTACTACACAAAAATGTGGATCTCGTCAATCACACATTTTATGCCCTTTACATTTTTGTTGTGGAGGTAATCGTTTACGAGATATTCCTTGTTAATGGTTTTAATTGTGAAGTACTTAAACTTTGCTCAGACAGGAAGTGTTCGTTTTTCTTTTGTTCTACTCCTGGCCCAGCAAAGAAGCGAACTGCAATGACAATCGCATAGCGACAGCTTTTGAAACATTTTCTTTATTATTTATTTTTTTTATTTTATTTTTTTATAGTTTAACGTCCTTTAACCTGGTTGGTCATATCGGACGATGAATGAAATTGGAAATGATGCTCAAATGATCTCGGGGTCCATGGAGCTTAAAGTTACCAGACATTCGTCTTCTCAGGATAAGGGAAAACCCCGGGAAAAAAAACTTATCCGGGTAACTCAGCCAAAGCGAGATTCGAATTTGAAACATTTGACTATCACTTTCTCTACTTATAAGGAACCAAGTAATAAGAACATTCTGCTATGTTAGTTTCGTAGTATGGTATACAAAAAAGAATAATCTTCAGTATGAAATTTGTACAACAGCTAGAGAAAGCCATGTGAGAGTAACATTTTTTTATGTAGTAAGATTATTTTATATCTTAGCTGTTCACCGGTTAGGAAAATGTCATTTAAGAATGAAAAGGGCTCAAGAGGCTTATCCCAGAAAATTCAAGAAATGCAGTTTATTTGTGAGTAATAAAATATGCTATTTTAACTAAAATGTTAGGATAATTTGAGAAATTCCCGAAAAATCTTCCATGTAGTATGAGGTGGGGAGAGGTTTCCATGTTGCATCCTTGGAAGATATTTTGCTTTATTAAAGTTTGGTGTTTAATCGCCTTTTTGTTTTCGACTTATGCTCTCTCACTCACTCGCGCACACGCACACACACACACACACACACACACACACACACACACACTACCCTCTTTCTAAAAAGACTTTTTTTCAGGGGTCCTCAGGCATTCAGGGCTCTTTAAACATTGATTTGCGGTGAAATCTCGGTATCGAATTTTCGGTGGAAATCAATACCTTCTCTGCCTACAATATATATTGTACGTAGTAGTGATAGTACAAATATGTACACATTACCTACTGTTTTATGTAGATATGATGTTTTAAAAACTACTCTTTCAAAAGCTTATTTCTCTGCCTGTTATGTTAACAGAGATGACATTTATAAACATTGTTTCATGACACGTTTCGTTCGAGATATCAATTTGGAGGATATGGGATGCTGAGGCAACAAACAGACCATTAAAAAAAAAAAAAAACAAAAAAACAAAAAAAAAAAACAAAAAACACGTGTATTTTACACTCTCATAACTTTCTCTACCCTCTATCGTTTGTTAGTGGCTACACAAACTATTCTTAAGAAGGTTTATTTTTCTATCAACTTCATTTCAATTGAGATCAATATTTGTAGAAATAGTTACATTATACATTTCGTTATTGTTTCTAAGGGAATAGCTAGAGACAAATACTTAAGAACTTGGCCCTATATTCTGACCCTAAAATCCCATACTCTTTCCATGTAATAGTCGGAAACATGTGAAAATCCACAGGGCTTTAAAAATAATGACAAAATATTAATAGTACAATAAATACGCGCAGGCTGTGCATAGATTACATAAGTTTTGTGGTTACCAAACCTTGTACGTCGCACTTTGGTTTGTTCGCAGTGTTTATTATCTATGGAATTCTGCCAAGGATTTTACTCGTTTTTTACAAGCGGTCACGTAACAAAATATTGATCAATGCTAATCACTAATAAAGGATACCTCGGAAATGGCCTATGCAATAAAAAAGATTTGGAATAAATGTTTTATGAGATCCACTTTATTTTTAAATCGTTATTGTATCTAGTTTAACATTTATTAGTTATACAAAGTTATACAAAATTACTTCTGAATGAAGAGGAACTCCACCACTTCCAGAAATATCAAGACATACAGTTTATCCGTCGTGAAAATTTATATAATATTTGGCATTTTTAACAAAACTTTTTATTCCATGTACAGGGTAGTTCGCACTGGGGAATGTTCCTGAAAACGTTCGTGTTGTATCTTTGGAAGACACGAATTCAAATACCAAGGTTGGTGTTTATTCGATTTTTTTTTTTTTTGAGTTATGGTGTTGTAAGACGTAACATCGTTCAATTATTTGCGCAAAGCACCGCGACAGTATATATACTATAATGCATTAAACTCGCATGACGTTCTCTGTCCATTAGTAAATACAATATACTTAAATGCTTATTTTTCTATTTACTTTATGTTAACCAAGAGAGACATGCAAGATATTTATGCTTTTATTGCCTATATCGTTGTGCATAGAATCTGAATAGGGAAATAAAGTAGGCTTAAACCATAGTCCAAAGCTTAGAGAGCTGGTCGCTATGTGATGGTTTTGAAATATCTTTTTGCTTGACCAGGAGAAAGAAAACAAACGACGCCCCGTTTGAGAAAAGTACAAGCATTGCAAAACTGAAACCGATAACAAGGAATATGTCGTCGGAAATGGTCTGCTGCACAAAAAATTGCATTCGACATAAATTGTGTGTTTTAACAAGTCCTACATTCTTGTGTAGTAAGCTTTTGTCTGTTACAGTTTAACAGTTATCCAAGTCATCCAGAAGGAAAAGGGATTCAAAGGCTATTCGCAAAAGCCAAGATCTTCATTTTATGAGTGATGGAAATATATTTAGCATATGATTGGTATTTTAATCACAATTGTTGGATATATTTTTGAGAAAAATTAAAATTCTCAATAAAGTTTCCATATAAAGGTTAGATTGGGTTGAGAGCTCATCTTGAAAATGTCTGAGTCGCATCCTTGGAAACTGGTGAACTTAAATACCAAGTTTTCGAGTAATGCTCTTCACAAACACACGGGGACGTTTCTCTAAAAATGTTTTTTATCCAAAACTTATTTCCGGTGGAATCTCGACAGCAAAATTTTAGGTGGAATACAATAGGTACCTTCTCTAGCTACTACGTACATAGTACGTGGTAGAAAAAGTAATAGGCGAGTTTTAGAGTACGTAAATGCTGCTTCAGTATTTATTATAAAACACAGATGCCTACACGATAGTCTGTTTTCCGACCACAGAACACATGCAATGTTTTGTATCCCCCACAGATTCAGTTTGTGGTAATTGAATGTTTTACGTATTTGTTTTTGTGGTTTTGGCCCAAATTAATGAAATATCGCACATTCTTCATTTAAATCAACTTTCTGTAGCGTTATTTGTACCGAAATTTGACAGATACTAGCCGTTCATAAAATAGAGAATAAAAACCCTTTTTTTTTTATTTGATGTTATAAATTTAAAAATCTGACGTGCTACAATCACATGGCTTTCTCTACCCTCAATTGTTTATAAGTGACTACACAAACTATTTTTACGAAAGCTTGTTTTCATATCTAGTTCATTTTAATCGAGACGACCTTTGCAGAAATAGCTACTATACACATTTCGTTACAGATAAAAAGGGAATAGTGGCAGTCTAATTTTGAAGAACTCTATGGTATATGCTGGCCTTAAAATCCCATTTTGCTTTGATGCATTTGTGAGAAACAACTGAAAATCGCCAGCACTTTAAAATATTGAAAAGGTATATGAACATTTCGAATAATTAATAACTCAGAAATGGCTTATGTTACAAATAGATTGTTATAAATTGAAAAAAATGCGCGTTTAAAAGAGGTATACCTTTTGTGTGTAGAACGTTTTCTCTAAAGCTTAACCTACATCAGTTATAAAAGAGGAAAGAAAATTCTTTCTGATTCTCTGTTCCCAGAAAATTCAACAACACATTTTATTTGTAATGCAAATATCTTCAAAATATAGCATGTATTTAAATAAAAATCTTTAGAGTAATTTTTTAAATAAAATAAAAAGAATGATAAATGCTCGATACAGGGGATCCATTCTTGCAAATACTTGTGTCACATCTTTGGAAGATACTACCAAGTTTGGAACTTGGTTTTTATCCGACTTTTGATGTTTGACTTCTCATGTTCGTGGAGCATACTAACACATACGCATGAGCAGCTTTCTAAATACTGATTTTTGATTCAGGGGTCCCAAAAACATGCATCGCTGGTGAAATCTCGATATTAAATTTGCAGTGGAATGCACTTCTCTACTTACTATGTATGTGGTAGAGAAAGAAATGTTAAGTGTTAATTAAACTCCATGGCACGACAGCCCACAAAGAACTTTGACCTACCACCCGGCCGCTGCGTCCCCCATCTCGGTCCATGGATGGGGTGCAGTATTGAGGGTGAACCGTGGTCAGCGCCTTAATCCCTCCAGGCCAGTTAATGCGGTCCTCATGGAGCCGCTACTTCTCCATCAAGTAGTTCCTAAATTGGCCCCCCCCCCAGGGACCTCACGAGGCTGAGTGCACCCGGATCAGGTCTTCCAGCTGGGGAAAAATCTCCACGCCGGTACCGGGAATCGAGCCCAGGTCTTCTGCTTGGTAAGCAGCTGCGATACCACCGCGCTAAGGAGACGACCGGTAAAATAATAATTGAAGATAGTTATTAGAGAATTTCTAGATAGGAATAAGTTGTCGAAATCTGGAATCTACATCCTCAAAAATTAAAAGAGCATAAATAGTTGCTTTAAAATGCTCAAACAAAAGAAACTAAGAATGAACGTCAAGTTTTAACTACATATTTTTATAATTTTTTGCAATGAATAATTAAAACATGGGAAAATATTTTCTAACTTTGATGGAAAAAGTAGAGGTAACAGAGAAAGGTACAGAAGCTGGTGCAATTCCATTGAGATTATCAAATACTCGAAGGGAGGACGAGAAGTGTTTCTTTGTGTAATAACACATAATAAATGGCGAACGACCTGAGAACTTTACGAGAGGTAAGGATGAAATTGTAACCGAAGAAAAACAATGGCAACAATGAATTTATTTCAGAGTGTTCACCCAAATCATTTGGCAAAATGAACTCCGAATATGAACGTTCTAAATTGGAAGGTAAACTGAGTTCAGCTTCTAGAAGGGAAGAGGCACCAAGAGATGTAATTGCATCCATCAGACCATCGCCAATGTCACTTCGAAACACACAAAGAACTGTATGTGGCACATCTAGATCTGGTGGTATTTGTATTTTCTAGAGTAAATTGGAAGAAACTGCCGGCACTGTAAATCTAGCATTATATAGAAAGAGGAAAAACGTCCGAGTAATATCAATATTCAGCAAATAATCAAAACCATGATAGGAGAGGGTATATCCCAGATAACAGGAAAGACCTTTATGGCAATGATGCACACATTCATACTATATATTCAACATCCTCTTGGAGTACTGTGGGAAGTTTTAATTTCCACAACAACGTAGTGAAAACACTAGGATGTGGGGTTGTTTTAAGATTTTCTGAGGGTACGCTACTGCTGTTATCAAAAATGCCTGTCAAATACAGGTTGCTTTAACTCAACACTCTTTTCACGATATCGTAAAAACCACTCAATTATGACAGCGCTTTAAAAAAATGGCATAAAGTATTGAAACACTAACGGATCTCTCGGAAATTGACTGATGCCATAAAAATTACTTGTGTAAAATTAGTTGCCTATTTTAAACTTGCGTAACAAATTTTTATCCGTATTAAGGTTAACCTGTCTACAACATTCCTTCCGAATGACGAGGACTTCATAAGCTATAACCAGAAACTCTTAAGATATTTGCATGTCAAATAAAATGTATATCTTAAATTGTGGTATTTTAATCAAAATCCTTGCAACGCTCTCGATCAATAGTTATGAACGCCGATTTAGGTCAATCTTTAAGAATCAGAGGAATGCTTTGGACTAAAGTCTTGCTGTCCTCTATACGTTACGGCTTTCGGTTTTAAGGGGCAAATTCGTAGTCCTTAATTGCGGGAAACTCTACTCCACTCATTCGTCACTCAAGTATGAGTGGCTAGACCATTCGCCTCTCGTCTAGACCGGCCGGGCCGGGCCGGGCCGGGCCGGGTTCGCTCCCAAGCGACCGCATGCGAGGTTTGTGGTGGACAAAGCGGCACAGTGGCGGGTTTTTTCCCGCCATCATATTCCACCGGTGTTGTACCATCAGTATCATCGCCTGCGGTGCCACAAGTAGTAAAAGCGGGCGTTAAACACTATGAAATAAAAAGGATGAGTGCCGATTAACGTTTACTTGAGTGAGGTGAGAGGCATTCACTGCAAGACCATTAAGTACCTAACGATAGACAGACTTCGACAGATCAGTAATTTTTCTTTTTCAAAACAAGCGTTGACTCTGACCACCAAGGCGACTACAAATGCAGCAGTTATCTCTACTTTTTATTCACTGGATGCATAGTCTTCCATGTTGGTTGTGTTGCTCCATGGTTTTCATTTGTGGATTAATATTTCGCACAACTGTAAACTTTATATCCCAGAAACAAACCTGTCCTTAACACAAACGTAGAGAAACAAGGCAATGTTCTGGAAAACAAGATGTACGAATGTATCCGCGTACAGAAAAGAAGTCAGTTTTGAAAATCAATTTAATATGAATGAACCATTCACAAAGCGAAATCACTAACAGGTACTCCAGTATGCTATTACAATTTTTTAATACTTCTACAAAATGAAGTAACAATGCTTAAGCAACAACTAGAAGTGTTGAATTCGAACAATGACACGGAAAGCATTACTATTTACTGATAGTGTTCCCTGTTTTGCCACCACAAGTTTCGTTTCTAATGTCATACAGTTGCGATTGCGTCGTACTCACACAAACGATAGTGACAGAGTTCATCTCTACATTTCGTGTGCAAGTAAAACTGCATGCTAAAACCCTAGAATTATGAATTCGCTATCAAATAATGATCTACGTATGTTAGAAACAGAAACGATGTATTAGAGACTTAGAAACCTGGTAATCACCGACATACCCCGCCGAATCGGCACATCTCTCGAGCCTTTAGCTTCGACGGTTACACATAACCTGAAAGTTCAAAGTTAGCAAAATATGGAAAATGGCACGAACATTCAAGTTTGCAACTGTCACTTACATGTTTGAATAATGTTAATAACATGTTCAATAATGTTTTGGAAACTTTCGTTACAGATGCTCAAAAAGTGCTTCGAGTGTGCCATCTCAAGTCTACACCAGACTTCAGCAGAAAAATTCTCATCTAACTCAATTTTCTTTTATTCCACACCTAATATTCTATTGGCACTACAGTGAGATGCAAGTATTACTGTTTAAGTAAGGGGTATGGATCTGGGCCTAAGCCATTCTGAATGTGAAATTTCTGTTTTTCCGCTTCCCGAATTTGCCATTGAAGGACATAAACGTTCAGGCCTTATATTGAGTTCCATAGCAGATACATACTTGAGAAATCATAGTTTGTGAGGCCATGCCATATACACCCGGGTCATTGATTTAATGAATACTGTAATCAACAATAAACTACTTGTAAGAATCTCTTTTTTCCAAGGTGTTTAACGCCCGCTTTTACTACATATGACACCGCAGGCGATGATACATGCAATGAAGATGGAGCACCGATGGAAACCGGAGAAAACCCGCCCCTGGATCACTTTGTTCACCACAAATCCCACACGTGATTCCCTGGGATCGAGCACATGCCGCCTTGATGAGAGGCGAGTGGTCTAACCACTCGGCCACGGTGCGGCCCTTAGAATCACTGTGCAAACCTAGGAAGAGTCAATACGGTCTCATTTATGCCTTATTCACCAAGCAGAATCGAACTTAATCCATAGTTTTAAACTGTGGTGCTCAAAAACTAATAACAGAGTTTTTTTTATTGTTATTTCCTTTCCCAGAAACACAAACTTTCAAAGTACCCTGAATAAGAAAAACAATTTTTACAAAAACGCTCCTCGCAAGCGTGTCTGCCTGCATGAGTGTTTGGGACAGCATAACTCAAAAACAAAAGTCGTTTGAATACCAAACTTGTATTTAAGTTATACCTTCCAAGGATGCGACACGAAGATTTTCAGGAAAATCCTCCCACCCCAAATTACCCTTTACATGGAATACTTTTCAAAAATTTTGATTTCCTCCAATGGCTCTAACGCTTTTCATTAAAATGCCGTATATTAAAGATACTTAAATGTCAAATAAAATTTATCTCTTGGTTTTATGGGAATAGTCTCTGAAAACCTCTTTCTGTAGATCGTAAGAATAGAAAAAAAACCTTATTGCACAAAAAGTGTAGACCTGATAAATCACCCGATTTATGTCATATAGGTACATATTTTCCTGAAGGTAACCATATTAGAGATATTACTGTTATTGGTTTCAATTTTAAAATACTTAACATTTTCTCAAACGGGAGTTTGTTATTTCTCTTAATTTTGTTTTATGCCGATTTCAAATTTACAGCAACCGCCTTTTTAAAGATTTGACTATCGCTTTAGCATATCTTACTCATTCACTTATTTGCCTTCTACTTATAAGGAATTACGTAATAATACCGGTTTTCCTAATGTTTATCTTGATTAGTATGAGGTATATAAAATAATACGCTTTTATAAGAGTAGTTTGTTACAGAATAGGTAGCAAAAGTCATGTGACTGGAACGCAACATATTGGTTTCTCCTATATTGCACGTTTTAATTCCTGCACTCTCCTGTTTCCAATGGACTATGTATCTAGAAAGTCTATTTTAATGCATTTTCCTGTTCAATATTGGCGGCTGGTATGAACCGTAAACATTCAGAGATTTCATGATATGCGAATTCAAATATAAAAAAGGGTTAAGATGCTGAATAATACAAGATTAAACGTAAGTTTCTGCATTGATTACAATGATTATAATCGCTAAATTCACGATGGTCTAAGTAAGGAGCATTTTCACCTTTGGCATAATCTAAACATGAGAATTAACGCTTCCTACAAAACCTATATATCCATTTTGGAAAGCGCCTATCAATGCGAGGAAAATGGAGGACGCAATTAAAGATCAGTGGATGCTCCAGAATAAGTCGAGTTTTATGCAGGAATTTTATAACGTCCAAACGACAACGCTAATTATGAATATTATGGAGAAAATAATATTTCCTTTCATTTTACAGGATTTATCTCCTTCCAGTGTTCATATATATATATACACACACACATATACACATACATACATAATTTGTCAGTGAGGGTTTATAATATTCTCAAGAGTAAGCTGTATAAAGCAAAATTCATTCTAGAATAGTTTAATTTCTTTTGTAGTTGCTTTAAATAAATAGATAAACAAATAAAGTCACATGGTTTTCTCTCTCTCTTTTCAAGAGATTATTCTTCTTTACATAATGCTAATCACGATAAACGTTACCAGAGATGGTCTTATAACTTAGCTCCTTATACTAAGGGAGTACATTGGGCTAAAGCGATTGTCAACGCCTTTAAAAGCTGCCGTTATACGGCTATCATTGGAATTCAATACTCTTTTCTCGGCCAGAGACGTATGAAACGGATTAAGGCTTCTCGTTTCAGAAGCGTTTATGTATTTTAAAATTGAAACAAATACCAGGGATTATCTCTGAAATTGGAAGGTATCCCACATAAATTGTATATTTTAACGAAATCTACATTTTTCATGTAGTTAAGTCTCTCTCTCTCTCTCTTTCTCTCTCTCTCTTATGGTTTATAAGTTATGAAACAGTCGTGCAGAATGAAGAGGACTTCAGGGGCAATTCCCAAGAAATTCAGAATTATACACTGCCTTTGTCATGTAAACATCTGTAATATATGGCATTTTAATAATAAAAAAAAACACATGCCATTTCTTAGAAAATCTAAAATTTCGAAAAATATTCTATGTAGAATTGAGTTTTATTTGTGGGCGCTCTATAACTGCTCAGAGGTATTTTTAGGCTCTTTTACGTCCCGTAAATCTACGACACAGGACCAACAACTTAACTTCTGTTCCGAAGCAAGCCATGTTAAGGATTTTTACGCCCGAAAAAAATCCATCGCCCTCCGCCGGATTTGAACCCGCGTCCTTGGGTAACAGAGGCTAGCTTGTTACCCCTAGACCATAGATGACATTTTCCATGTAAAGGGTAGCTTGGGGTGGGGAGATTTTTCTGAAAATCCTTTTTTCGTATCCAAGGAAGACAATAAATTTAAATACCAAGATTGGTATTTAACCGATGATTCGTTTTTGAACTATGCTTTACACACACACACAGATCTTTTACCAACAAAGGTAATTTGATTCAGGGGACCTCAAAAACTTTTTCGGCGAGTTATCGGTATCGAATTTTTGGGTAGAATACAATACCGTCTCCATCTACTACGTACATTGTACATACATGCTACAGAAAGTTAAAATGCGTTTTTGAAAAGGAGAACTATTAAAAATAAAAGTTTGTTATTTTTTCAGTCCTGATGAATTCCCATTAACAACATTGAATAAAGCCAAAATAACAAGCTTTTACTTTTAATAACAGTGCATTCATTGCAGAAGGGACATGAGTCCAGATTATTAAAAATAGCGTTTTTGTAAAGGAATGCTATTAAACACAAAAGTTTTATTAGTATTTCAATCCTGGTATAGTCTTATTAACGACTTTGAATAAAGCAAAACTTATACATTTGTTTCCATTCTAAATAGCTCATCTCTCCTATAAAATTTGAATTTTGTGACTCCCGGCTTTCTGCAATGACCGGTTCAATTATCACTAAAACAAGCATTCATTACCCTCAACTAAACTAGGTACCGAAAAACTATCAGGCACATGTGTTATTACTGAAGAAAATCAAACGGCATTAATACTATTTTTGAAGTATTGTATAAATTAGATAAATGGTGGTGTTAAATTATATTTAGTATTTTATGCCATCCTTCCAGTCTTAGGAAATAATTGTTAGAGAGAGAGAGAGAGAGAGAGAGAGAAAGAGAGAGTAAATCTCACATTAAATACATTTGAAATAGTTACTTCTATAATTACTTCCATTGACAAATAAAGATATTTGATGAGGAGATTTTTGTGTTTTTGTCTATGTGCTACGATCCTTTTTGTAGAGGTACAGAGGCTTAAGTATTACCCATTTGCTTGCACACCCCATCAAGTTACCACTTCATACTAACGTAGATGACTTTAGAAGGGCTGAATAATCACTTTTGCAACTTTGTGTTTTGTAACTTTCTGAAAGCTGGTTCTTCTTTGAAGCTGGCGCTAAGGCGCTCGCAAGTAACGTTAGCTGATGAATTGAATTGACATTTTGTTCCTTTCTGAAAAGGTTAGTCTTGTGCGCAGTATCTGAAGGCAATAAATTGAATTTGGGAGCTGCTCTCCGAGGCGCCTGGCGCCTTCGATGCTAATTGAAGCTGCGTAGGTGCACATGTGGAGAGAATCCTACGTGTGGCTCATCATTTTGTGGAATGCTTGACGCCTCTCGCATTGCATCTAATTCAAGCGCAGCTTCTAGATGAGCCAGAAGCCTTCCCAATACTCATCTGGTAGCATTTAACAGATCTCGCTTGGGAGTCGTACATCATATTAATGAGAGGAAACAAGCCCAGTCTTGAACATACAGCAACGGAATCACAAGATAAAACATGTTTATGGAGTACTTCGACCATAACAGGGATACTAGGTCCGTGTGTGTGTGTGTGTGTGTGTGTGTGTGTGTGTGTGTGTGTGCGTGTGCGTGTGTGTATGTGTGTGCGCGCAGTTTTCGTTCTGTGCCGTGATTTTTAATCCACATAGCATTAAAACCAAGGTACTTACTTTTTGTGTGAAAATTATTCCGAAAACTTTGGTGAAATTTGTGGTAAATAAAGCTAAATGACAGTTTTTTTCTCCATAGTAAATTTGCAACAATTTCGTAAACGGTGAATGAAATGTTTGTGACACGAGGCCCATAATGCTGATAGTATTTCAACCGTTCATGAAACACGATCACGAATTTTCTTCAAATTCCTTTATACTCGTGAAATTTCACATCCGAAAGTACAGTGGCACAGACGCATAAAATATCCTATTAGGTGCTCCAAAGGGGCTAACCCATCTACAATAAATAGTATATCACTCGCCGCCAGGAGCAGCAAAAGAACTCTTCGGCCACTCCATTAAGGATGCCCGATGGGGCTTCGGACGAAACGTCTGGAAGAAGAATTTCCAACACATCGCAGCATACAAGCCCGAATTATCATTTTCTGTCTGACACCGGCCGTGAAAACCTACGTAGTTCAAAACGTAGAATGTTTTGAAATGTTGAACAATTACCGATAGTTTCAGGTAGAGTGGACATATTATTTGACGTTGGCGGTTAGAAGTGCCAAGCTGCATGGGTCATTTTAGACCTGCGTGTTTCTTTGACGTTTGCTCGTAGAGGTCGGGGTTGCTAACTCACTCTCCCCATTGTTGTGAAAACACAAATGCAAGAGCTATAGTATGCTGCTTGAAATTGCAGCGTCATTAATCCACAGTCATATAAGCTGGATTTTGTTGAATCCGTCACGAATTTCCCGATGGACTGACTGTGATGTGATTTATGGATGCAGCAGCACCCACTCTCTTGGTGCTCCAAACCATCCAATGCATAGATGGGATATCTGGGCGTTTATTTTATATCACACAACGATATTTTTCCCTAACGAAGAATGAACATGACATTTCAAAACATTATCAAATGGAAGATGCTGTGTTTTATTTTGAGAAAAAATTACTTAAGCAAAAATTATAGAATCATCGCTCAGGCTAGGTTGAATTAAACGTTTAGCATATAGAGTTAAATGTATTCACAGAAGCGAAAGCAGTATTCACAAATTTAGAGTAGTAGAGAGGTTCTCAAGAGTGTTCCACAATTTATTAGCCTTGAGATGGAATGTCCAAATGCTTTAAATTCACTGCACTACGTGGAAGAGTCTTTGCTCTATCAATGTTATTGAAGTAGCAGATTCTGCCGCGCAGTTAAGGCAAGTTTCCATATCACGGTGTTGCGACGGTGTACCTAATGTATCATTGTTAATAAGCTATGATTTGGAGCCGGCATGGAAGTAGTAGGAAGGGTTACTCTTTTGCATTTCCACATGAAATACTGTGCGCCTGCCGTGCTGTCGGCGATCACAACAGTAAGGACATAACGGGAGGGTACGGTAGGTTATGTGCAAATGTCTCAGGTACGTTTAGTCAGTCGTCCTTTGGTAGCGTTTCACATGATAAACAATATCCTCTTCGGTGTGTTTATTGTATTTTAGACACAGTGTTACACAGACCGACCGATATCAAGAAAGTACAAGCCGATGCACAATAGGTGCAAAGTTTGTTTGTATGGAAATGATAACAGAGATGACATCGTATGCAGATACCAGCCTTTAGACCACACAACACCTCCACGCCTAAGAATTTACAACAAATAGAACACAAATTGAGAAGAACCCTTTAACTTCATTAACGATGTTTACAAACTTGAGCAATTTTGCCAGATACTGCATTCAAACACGTGTATACTCTCCCCGACGAAGCCACAATGTGGTTGAAATGAATGACTGTGAAATTAAATGAACTCGAGAAAGCTATACAAGTTTCCTTCACACATATTTTGCTACCGGGTTTACGTCTTGTTTGTGTACACAGTTGAATTACTGTTGCTGAAGAAATCAAGTCATTCTGCAATTTCTGCCCATCCTGCTCTTCACCCTGAAGACGGTCTTCTTTTGAGAAATGTTCACTTATGTTTTGGAAACTAAAAGTACTGGCGCACAAATTTTACCACACTGTCGTTCTCTGTCAAGTCAATCTGCGACAGTGCCGTGCTCGAGCATTGCCAAGTACTTCTACTAGAGATAGTATTCGAGCAGGATTTTTTTCAGAAGACTTTCGCAACACAGAAAATACAAACATTCAACTCTCTCTCCTCTCTCTCACCATTGATCAGATATACGCAGCAAAATACACCAAAATACCTTGAGGAAAGGCTCTCGACTATCTTGTGCCATGGGTCTTCACAAATTAAAATTCTGGTCGCCTCATCGTATCATCTTAGCTGCTAGGCGAGATCACATGATGTTTAGGACCTTTATAGCTATTTTCGGCTTGGTTCTATTTTTAGTGTATGACGTCATTCTTGCTTCAAACGGCACCACAGGTGGTGACACAAGTAATACATAAAATGAAATACTTGCAATAGGAACTGTTCCATAAAACAATTTAGGACACTTTCCGGGCTTTTGCCAGTTATAAGGGAAGAGTAAAATCACGGGGGCGGGGGGGGGGAGGAACTCGTCAGGGACGATCCTGGAGTGATTTCAATCGCAGAGCTGCTGTTCACGAGGCCGTGCTTTAACGACCTCGACTACCCTTGTCGGCGTTGCTCAATTTGCGAATTGCTAGGTGAAAAGTTCCTATTATCTCTATGAACTTTACCACTCCTTTCTGTTTTTTTTTAATTCCACTGCCTAGGCAGAGTATAGGATCTTTCAGGTAGCAAGGTAAGGAGCTACAAAGAACACAGAGAGGGGGAGAGAGAACAACAATGTGCGTTTCATCCACATGATTTTCTCTACTTAATGTGTAAAACTGTTCTTACTAGAGCTTATGCTTCTATCCGATTCATGCTAATAAGATACACATTAGCAGACATTGTCTTATCACTCAGTTCCTTACACGTAGAAAGGAAATAAGCGAATACACTAAGCTAAACAATAAATGCTGTATTATAAAAGCTGTCGGTGTGCGATTGACATTGAAATTAGTTTCTCTTTGCATGGCCAGGAGTAAAACAAAAGAAACAGGAATGCCAAATTCCCGCTTGAGAACATTTTAGTTGATAATTGAAACCAATAACAGGAAATATATCGGAAATAGTTAAGCCCACAAAAACATGTATATGACATAAATTGTGTGTTTTAACGAGATCTGCATTTTTGCGTAGCGAGCTTTTGTCTTTTACTTACCAAGTATGCAGATGTCATCCAGAACGAAGAGCTCTTTAGATGATAGTAACAGAAAATTTAAGATATACGCTTTGTCATTAAAGATCTTTAATATACGGTGTTTTAATCAAAATCTTCAGCTACTTTTGAGAAAGTCGAAAATACTTTGGGTTGGGGGAATTTTTCTGTAAATCTTGGTGTCGCATCCTTAGAAGATACTAAACTTAGATACCAAGTTTGGCATTTAACCAAGTTTTCGTTCTGGAATTGTGCTGTCTACACACACACACACACACACACACACACACTTTTTTTTAAAAAATAAATCAATCGGGGTTCTAAAAACATGCATTTCCAGCGAAAGCTTGGTATCGCATTTTTGAGTGGAATACAACACCTTCTCTACCTGCCTGTATATAATTAGACATTATATCTATTAGAAAAAGTAAAAATGGCGAACAAAGATGACGGAGTTCTTAGGAATTATTCCAATGCGGCTTACCGACTGCTTCATCGTAACTTTCTGGAATGTATGATCGCAGATTAGAGCCTTCTTTATCCCTGATCATCCCTGCCTCATTTACGACACTGTACTGAAGATCTAATACTGAAACGTACTTCAGTGTTTACATTATACTTGGTCATTAGACTCATTTATTCATCTTAAAGTGCTTTCAAAACTTCACCCTATTCAAGCGCTCCTCAGAGAAATATTTTACTGTAGTTTGCATCAACCATATATTCTTGTGCAGGAAAAGTTAAGCAAATCATTTAATACAACCGGTTATATGAACTTCAAGGGCAAACAAGAACATTAGTATAAAATTTTAAATATTAGTGTTTTGGCAATATCGCTATGGATATCCCACAAAGACTCTTAATAATGCAACAAATGAGAAACTCCATCAGTTACTGCTAAACATATTTTATTTACCACTAAGGCACTCAAAGTAATACAACATGTCACTTGACTCGCTGATGTGACACAAAACACAATCACAATTATACTTAACCACTGAGTCACGACTCACAACTGCACCTACTGCACACTGTTACTCTCTGAGCTGTCCACTTATTGACTTGCTGCCGGACAGTCGTCAGCCCCTTATGTACGACCCATATCCCAGGCCGAAGATTGTAGCCGTCGAAATCATTAGACACTTCCAAAAGAAAGTTTCGAGAGATGTGCTACTTAAACTGCAGGGGAGCGACATAATGGGCTTTGTTTGTGCAGCTACGTGTACAGTGCGCGCTATTCAGTGCGGCCGATCGCAACAATAGCTGTGCCTAACTGGCCAAGTACACGTTTGATGGCAGCCTTTTGACGAGTTATTCGTAGTTGTGTTGCTGTTATTGGTGAGAAACGACATTACTTTTTCAAATACATATTTTCAAATTTGCTTTTTCTTCTTCATCCTTGTCATTCTCAAACTCAAATACTCAGTTGAAAAGTGACAATCCAACTAATTTTTAAGAGCTTAGAAATAGACATTATAATCTCTGAATGTTCCCCAGATTAAAATCTGGAGTACAATTGTCATATACTTAAGCCATTTTCCCCTAAAATTACAAATAAAATGTGTTATATTTACACGATTTCTCTACCCCGTATCGTTTATTAGTGGGTATACGAACTATTCTAACGAAAGATTGTTTCTCCCCTCTATTGCATTTTAATCCAGATAAACCTTTGCAGAAAGAGCTATATTACACATTTCATTAAAGATACAAAAGGAATACTAATAGAGAAATATTTAAGAACTGGACGCTATAAGCTGATATTAAAATTCAACAATACTTACATGCAATCCCGAGAAACTCTCGACAGGGCTTTAAAGGAATGTCAAAGTACTAAACAATTCAAACAACTAATTTCGGAAACAGCTTATACCATAAAAATTTCTCTGGGATAAATTGTGTGTTGTATAATTTTGTTCATCACTTAATGTTTACCAATTACAAGAGATTATACAAAATTCCTTCTGAATGAAGTGGACTTCTCAGACTGTTCCCAGAAAATTCAAAATATACAGTTTGTCATCTTTGACATATGGTACTATCATCAAAATCGTTTACAGCCATTTTTGATAAAATTTAAAATTTCCAAAAATGTCCACTGTAAAGGGTAGTTTGAGACGGTGAGGGGTGATCTTGAAAACCTTCGAGTCGCATCTTCGAAAGATACTGAACCTTAATAACGCAGTCTCCGTGTTAAATTTTTATGGTGTATAAAATACTTCCAGTCAGTAAAAAAGCGAATATGGGCATTAACGCACTAAGAAATGAACTGCAACACTAAATACTTAAATCTTTGTCACTCCCCATTTCCATAAAACACGAAGAAATAACGCCAAAACCAGCGAGAGCCAGCTGAGAAACCATTAGTCTTAAAAAAAAAAAAATCGATTGAAATGACTTGATTCACAGACACCTGTTGGGAAAGTATCCATATCAAAAAATCTGATGTGTACCATTCACATGACTTTCTCCATAACCCTGCAACAAATAATTCTTAAAAAGCTTATACTTCTATTTACTTTATGCTAATCAGAAAAAATTAGCAGAAATAGTCTTATTACTCGCTTCCTTGTAAGTAGAAGCGAAATAAGGGACAACCGTAGGTTAAAGTGATAGTCAAAAGCTGGTTGCTATGTCAATGAAGTTCCTTTGTTTGTATGGATAGGAGTTGACAAGTTCCTGTATGAGAAAATTATATGTTTTTCATAGCAGAAACAAAAAATAAGGAATGTCACAAAAACGACGAACTCCACGAAAAAAATGTATATAACATAAATTGTGTGTTTTAATGTGCTCTACATTTTTTGTGTAGTAAGTTTTTGTCCATCTCTTACGGTTTAGCAGTCATTCAAAATTTAGTAAAATTCATCCAGAATAAACTACTCTTCAGAGGCTATTCCCAGAAAATTCCAGATATACATTTCATTTGTCAGGTAAATATGTTTAATATGCGAGATTTTAATCAAAATCGTTAGAGCCATTTTTTAGAAAATCAAAATTTTCGAAAAAAGTTCCATGTAAAGGGTAGTTGGGGGTGGGGGGATTTTTCTCAAAAGCTTCGTGTCGCATCCCTGGTAGATACTAAACTTAAATACCAAGTTTGGTATTTTACCGACTTTTCGTTTTTGAGTTATCGTGTTCACAGGCACACGGACACACACGGACACACACACACACACACACACACACACACACACACACACACACACACACACACACGGACGGACCTTTTTGTGAAAATGCTTTTTTTTGGATATGGGACCCTAAAACATATATTTCCGGTGAAATCTCGGTATCGAATTTTTGGTGGAGTGCAATACTTTCTCTATACACTATGTACATAGTGCGTATGGAGAAAGTAAAAATGAGTGCACAGCGAAATAAAGAGGCAGCATCTACGAACTAAGAAAAAGCGAGATAGAACATGTAAATTTTCCCTTTTAAAACATACGCTGTTCGGAGAGTATACGCCCGAGCAAACTGGGTATCTTAGATTAAAAACAGGATGTAGATTCAACCCCGCAAAAATAAAAGAAAAAGATGATCAAAATTACCCACAAATACCTGTTAATTCTGAAGAAAGTGGAGGCTAGACTGAAAATTACAGGGTTAGGTTAATGGTAGATACTTCTATACAACGAGAATGTATTAAAGAACCTCTATTTAATTATTTAATCTTGAATAAATAGCAACGCACATGCACAGTGAACATTAATACAAAGCCTTCCCTCACTCTCATGTTTTGCTTTCTATCTTTAATTTTATTGATTCTCTATGTTATGATATATTTCTTTTACTCCGGCTATGGGCCGATCCCTCGATCCGGGTTCTTCATTCTATGAGTAACTGTAGTTGGCTCCTCGACAGGCTTCTGATCCTAGTCACCCACGTTAAGTCCCTAAGGGTGTAAGTCCTCTATACGGGGAGGGTAAGCCCACTAAGTGCACTGTACTTTTATTCATGTATTGAATAAGAGACAGCGATTTCAGTTTAAGTACTCTCAAATTAATTGATTCAGAGTAGTAAAACGTGATGGTCGAAATGCTAAAAAAGTTTAATGGTTTCATTTAATTATTTGTCACGCAGACTTTGACAAATATTATCGTATCCTTTTAGTTCTCTGTTTAAAATCAGTTGTGTTTGCAAGTTCGCCATTAGGACACCACACTCCCTTATTGACTAAGGAGGAGGACTAACATATAATTGTTTAAAATCTAAAGATTAAAAAAAAAAAAAAAAAAGTTCTATTTGCGTGCTACGTGTGTCACTTTCCAAAAAAGTGTGTTACATTCACATAGAATTGGATACGGTCAGAAGAGACTCTGCACCGAACCTGAGGTTATTGTACCTGTCCAGGAGTGGGCGTCCCCGGAGGGGGGGGGGCAGAACCAGAAGCAACGACTGGGTACCTAGTTTTTCGAATTGAAGCACCCCAACAGTCGGCCAAGAGCGATCCTCATCCTAAAAAAAGCTGAAGTCAGGGGACGGAGAACGGAGATAATCACTTTGAGCATCCCTTTTCTCTGCCACGCCGCACCGAGCACCATCACCGACACTTCCAACCCTAAAAGAAACCAAGTGGATGAAGGTACATTGGAATCGACATGGAAGGACAGGAAATTCGAGGGATGAAAGAAACCTACCCAGCATTCACCTGGCGACCCAGAGAATACCCGAAAAACCCAGGGTCAGGTAGGCTGGCCACGGGAAGCGAACCCGCAACCTCCTTATTTCGGACCACAGACGAAACCATCTGAGCCATCCCGCTCGGTTACATTCACATAACCTTCTCTCTCCTCGATCGTTTATTAGTAGACACACACGTTATGCTTACATTATTTTTACATCTACTTCATTTTGAGATAAACCTTTGCAGAAATATTCCGCTATTGATAGACGCTATATGCTGTTATTAAAATTCCCGTACTCTTTCCATGCAATTGCAGAAAAATAAATGAATTTCGAAAGAACTTGGAGAGAATGACAAAACATTAAACAATTCAGACTATTAACAACGGCCATTTCGGAAATGGATTATTGAACAAAATTGTTATTTGGAATAAGCTGTGAGTTTTAAACAACTCTTAATTACTTCTGCAGTACATTTTCATCTGCAAATTAAGGTTTACCGGTTATACACAAAATTCCTTCCGAATGAAGAGAACTTTATATGCTATTCCCAGGAAATTCAAGATATGCATATTATATTTTTTCACATAAACATCCTTAAGCTATGATATGTTAATCAAAATCGCTAAAAGCCATTTTTGAGAAAGTAAAACATTAAGAAAAATGTTCCATGCAAAGGGTAGTTTAGGGGGGGGATTTTCTGGAAAATCTTTCGACGAATATTTGCAAAAAGCCGACTTTAATACAACGATTGGCACTTATTCCGGTTTTCATTTGAGTTTTGCTGTATACACACAATTTTTTTTCTAAAAAGGTATTTTATTAAGGGACCTCAAAACATGCATTTCCTGTTAAACCTCGGTTTCCAATTTTTTGTTGTCTCAAGTGCATCTGATATTAAGGAAACCCCTCTTTGAAAAAATGCCCAAAATGTAAAATTTCGTAAATATGGATTCTAGCGTTTTCAAAGACTACACATTTTGGTTCCGTGTAACTTTTATAGCCATACAACATTACAAACAACGGCATAGGTGGATATTAATGCCTTCCTGTACGCTTAAATTTCGATACTATTGCAACAAATATCAAGTTTTGCACACATACACATCCAGACACATACACGTGTGTTTGTGTGTTTAAAAAGTATTTATTGCCTATACAGGACCTACTTTTATGTTTTTCTGCTCCTCTGCAACCAATGTAATACTTTATATATATACGCAATATATAAAGGACATTAATTCAGTAACTGTGTTATTTTAGCGTACTAATTTTAACTGTCTTCTCGGGTTTTCATTTTACGACATATTTTTATTTTCAAAATGTTCCACGTGATGTAGTTTCCAGTGTGAATAAATGAAATATGGTGTACTCCTCATATACAACCGGACGTAATATATGAAATGAAATGTTATTAACATGCTAGTTGTGATAAATTAAGCGAAGTTTATACATTTTTAAGTTAAGTTATCAATTCCCGTAATAAACATTCATTTTTTTCCAAACTAATAAAACAATTAAAAAGGTACCTTTATAATTTATTTGTATCTGTACTACTGAAGAGTTCAACTGTAGCGTTATTATTATTTTTTTTTCAAAAAATGACTGCATAATATGGAGCAATTGCTCAAAATAGGAAAAGGAGTAACAAATGATGTAACTGATTGAGAAAAATGTATGAAATTTGGTCTAAATAGTAAATACTCAACTATCATTATGTTACTAAAATTTCAAATGAATCGGCTTGAAATTGTGGATTTTTTTTTTCCAAAGACTGATCATGGAATTCAAACCCACGAATGTGAACTGCTGAAGCAGTGACAATTTTCAAATCGCATTACATGAACCGCAACCAGTTTACCTTGAAGCATGAGCAAAATCAGATATCAAGTGATGCTCTGATGCTGGTATGTGCCACCAGTATGTCTACCGCTTCAGCAATAACCTGTTTCGGTTCACATTAGTGCTTTCTCTGCTCTTCTGCCACACGGACCTTGCGAGCTGCAGATATGAAGATTAATTCATTTAACTGGAGTATAGTGAATCGTAATCCTTGGACAACATAGTTTTCGATTGTACCTATTGTCAAGGAGCTGATTACCAAAATAGGCTACCTTCAGCAAAACATCCTTGATCACATCAAGCGATTTGGAGATAGAAGCCGTGAATACGTGCAGTCATAGAAAACACGTCTGGAAAGCGAACGTGGTAAGCTCCAAACCATTAACATGAAAACAGGACACCATTGGGGCATGGGTGATTGTGTTGTGTGTGTTTTTGTGTTGTCCTTCTCCTGATGCCCAATACCTGTGTAAAAAAATTAAAAAATACCACTGGCTGGCTCGCGACTCATTCGGTAGAGCATCTGCCTGCTGTTCGATGGGTCTCGGTTCCATTCCAGCCTGGGGCTGGGGAGTGTAAATCTTTCTCTAACACGAGACATTATCTATCCTTCCCAGACTCTGGAAGTAAGAATGTGAATGTGTGTGAAACTTTCATAGTCAGCTTACCCTCCCCGTATTTAGGACTGACAACCCCCTAGAACTTAAAAGCAGGTGCCTAGGTGTTAGAAGCCTGCCAGGGAGCCAACGGCATGTAACCAGAGAATGAAGAACCTGGAACGAGTGGTCAACCCGTAGCCAGGCACGAGCATGAGCAAGTGGATGATATGAAATGAAAGCGAATATATGATAGTAAAGATGATGGAGCAATATGTTGAATAGTTGGCGGGGGAAACCGGAGGATCCGGAGAAAACCCGCCTGATGCAGTTTCATGCACACAAATCCCACATGCGGGCGCCTGGGCTGCCTAGGTAGGAGGCGAGCGGTCTAACCATTCAGCCACGGCGCCGCCGTGTGTGTGACTAATGGATAAAAACTAGGAAACCAATGACAATAGCACACGTGTTCCAACGGTGAATGCCGCCGATATGACCGAGCAGTTACAGGCTGAGTAAAGTGGGGTAACTAAAGAAACCTGAAGTGTTTCTTTCACATTATTTTTTTTTTTTTACCTGTTCCACAAACAAACTAGTCTTACAAAAGATTATTTTTTTATCCACATTATGCTAACCAAGATGAACATTATCGGAATTGGTTATTACTTGCTTCTTATTAAGTAGAAGGAAATAAGGCAATACACTAGTCTAAAACGACAGTCAACTCTTATAAAAGCTGATCGCTATGTGAAACACTTGACCATGAGTAAAACAAAAGAGAAATGAAAGGAAATATAACTTCCGTTTGAGAAAAGTTTCAACTAGTTTAAAATTGTAATCACTAACAAAGAATATCTCGGAAAGGTTAACTCCAAAAACATCTATGGCAAACATTGCGTGTTTTAACGAGATCTAACATATTTTGTGCAGTAAGTGTATGTCTATCTCTTATGGTTTACCAGTTATACGAGTCATCCAGAATGAAGAGGTCTTCAGAGGCTATTCTCAGAAAATTCAAGACATCCACTTCGTGACAAAATATCTTAAACACATGGTATTTAATCAAGAACCATTTTTGAGAAATGGTTATACTATTTTCGAGGTATTCCTTGTTATTAGTTTCAATTGTGAAGTACTTATACTTTTCTCAGACGGAAGTGTCCGTTTTTCTTTTGTTCTACCTCTGGCCGAGCAAAGAAGCGATTTGCAATGACAATCGCATAACGAAAGCCTTTCAAAACATTTGATTATCACTTTAGCGTAGTGCATTCTCTTAGTTCCATTCTACTTATAAGGAACTAAGTAATAAAATTCTGCTACTTTTTATCTCGATTAGCATGGTGTTGAAAGAAGAATTATCTTACGTAAGAAGTTTGTTTGTAGAGTAGCTAGAGCGAGTCATGTGAGTGTAGCACATCAGATGTTTATAAAAGCAAACGTTTACATTCCATTTAATAGTCAGTTACGAAACCTTTAAAACGATTCGTTGCAAAGAGAATGATTACACGATTCCTTTCATCTGAACACCTGATCGGGGAAAACCGCCGTTATAAACTTTTGTTGTCTACATGCTTACCAATATTCTTAAAATTAATGTGTGAACATCCCTTTTACCTCCATGTCAACTCAAATTAAATACGACAGTTAGACGTGTACACGAGTTCCAACAAAATAGACGTCAGATAATGAGTAAAACCAACTGAACATTTTCCAGATAGGTGCTTTTACATCTCCCTTTATACATGTTAGTCAGCTGGACCTGACATGTTTATACTCATACTTGTTGATTATGAACTCTACAAACGAATGTAGGGATGCAAAGTTTAACTCTAAAACAGATGAATCGCGGCGATTGGTCGCCAGGTAGAGCTTCAGGACCGACGTCATCCAGTCGCTGCCTTATATATCCTACACACGCACAATCGAGATTTTAATTCCGGATTTCATTTCCTAACTCCTGCTGAGCTTATTACATATAATGGCATTCTCTACCTTACCGTAATGCTTCGGTTTGGTACGAGTATTTTCCACCGGTTTAAATACCATGGTCGGCATTCAAAGAACTCCTGGAGCTACTGTGACCCATTTTGGTGACGTTTCTATAACTTCACTCTGAGGGGGGTATATACATTTGAACCCTCACTTTATGACCAAAACAACGTCCATATTAACATTAATTATCGCATCATTAGCCCAATACTGCTTGTTTAGTTTTTGCTGATCTTTAATGTAAGCTTTATCAGTTTCTTGTCCACATAATTAGCACGCAGAGTAAGTATTGCGTCCCACCCAAAAACCTGAATTCGAGATTTTACCGGAAATAAAACTTTTGAGGCTCCTTGAATAAAAAATGTCGCTTTCCGAAAAATATTCGGGCGTATGTGTGTTTCCATTAAAACGTAACTCAAAAGAGCAATGATGGATAAGTACTTGGTAGTATTAAAAACTAAACTGAGATATACCAGCCGAAACTATATTCTGCACGGAAAGTGTTTAGTTATTTCTTATCCTCTGAAATATATTTAACACTTTTGATTAAAACACGATACTTAAGACATTAGCATGACTGTTAAATTGTATTCATTGAATTTTGTGGTAAAAAGTTCTTTTTTATAGTGTTTAACGCCCGCCTTAACTACTTGTGGCACTGCAGGCGATGACACTGATGCATGAATGAAGATACAGTACCGGTTGAATGCAATGGCGGGGTAAACTGGAGATCCCGGAGAAAACCCGCACCTGCGCCGCTTTGTCCACCACAAATCTCACATGCGGTCGCTTGGGAACGAACCCGGACCGTCAAGGTGAGAGGCGAGTGGTCTAATCACTCGGCCACGGCGCGACCTGGGTAGAAGCTCAATGTGTAACTTTACATTATATATAATGGAACCGTGTACATCCTATTTATACGACATCCTCGTACAACGTTAGATAGGTATGCAAAATTTGGTACGCCCAGCTCTAAACTATTTAACTAAGAAGATGGAATTTTGCCAGGATTATTCTCAGTGACTATAACTACTTATTAAATATAATTAAGTTGCTGTTATTCATTTTGGTCATTTTTATGTAGTTTAAAGTCCTTTAACCTGGTTGGTCGTATCGGGCGATGGATGAAATTGGTGAAATGATGCTCAAATGATCTCGGGATCTATGAGCTTAAAGTTACTTGACTTTCGCCGAAAAAAAAAAAACCTTACCCAAGCAATGAGATTCGAACTCACGAGCTGTTGAATGTGAGGCAGCCTCGCTACCCCCACACTACCCAGGTAGGTTTGCTCATTTTTCTTAATTTTTCCAAATGTAAAAAAGCGCAAAAAAGCCAAAGTTTTCATTTAATCATTAATTTCTTTTACTTAATAGAAAGAACAGCTTAATAATAATTACCATTAAAATGAAACTTATCTGTTAAACGGTTTTTAAATTAAAAATTTAAATGTCAAACAAAGAAAAATGACAAAAGTAAACCAACGAGGCAAACAAAAGGATCCAAGAGTTTAAATAATTGCTTTTATATGGCACTTCCAGTGGAGTTGAATCTTCAAAATCTTACTTTTAAAATCTGCAACAGAACAAATGTTGAACATTTTAACGCACATCAAGGTACTTGGTCCCTTTAAACCATAAACAAAAATGATGGTCCTTTGAAAGTATCCAATTCAATTTTTTTTTTTTTTTTTGCATCAGCCATTTTCGAGGTAGTCGTTATTACTTTCAATATTTTGATACTTTGGTCGTTTTTACTTTCCCTACAATCTACGGTAGGAAATATTTTATACCATCCAAAAAATTCCACAGCGTTTTGAAGTCACCTTAATAGAAACAATTTTAGAAAAAGTGCACTTTTGTGTCCCTGAGCGGCATAACTCCAAAACGAAAATACGTTCGATAATACTATTACATTTCGTATTCAAGTTCAAAATTTTCCCAGGATACGAGAGGAACATTTTCAAGAAATTCCTCCATTTAAAAATATGTGTGTGCCTTAAAAATATTTTTTTGTTGTAATAAGTACTCGTCTCTCCTCCGTCGTGGCGCAGTGGCTAGAACGACGAGCTCTGGTTTCCGGCCACGGAAGGCGCCGAGATCCGTTTCCACACAAGAAATATTAAATCCTGGATATATGACCGGTGCCCACTCAGCATGATGAGGAATGTGAGAAGCTACGATAGGCAGCGATGCCAGTTGAGGGATGCGTGATGCTGTACACATCATCTCCCTGCATCGAATGATTGCCCACATCTGCCATGCGTACGTGGGCGTGAGGCCTGTATTCGGATTGGTAGCCCCTGTTCCTTAAGGGCCGTTGCCGCAGGGGATTGTTTAAATTTTTGTCTATATATGATAGTTTACCCGTTATACAAGATTACTTAAAATGTCTTCCAAATGTAGGGCATCTCACAGGCTGTTGCCAGAAATTTCAAAATATACATTTTTTTTTTTGCCTTGTGAATACTTCAAATATATGGGATTTAAATCAAAATCGTTAAGAGCTATCTTTTCAGAAAATAAAAAATATGGATCATTTCCAACTAAAGGGTAGTTTGATGGGGATTTGCATTTCGGGGCACATCTTTCGAAGATGTTTGGTACTTATCCAATCTTTCCTGTTTTACCTCTCCACATACACGCACGGAACTTTATTCTTTAAATCCAAGGGACCTAAACTACAACTTTCGGTGACAGATCCTCGACATGGAATTTTTGGATGGAATACAGACTTCCTTTAGTGATTAATAGGTTCATTTCCTTACCGATAGGTTAAGTATAGCTCTCGCATTCATTCTTGAATGGCCTCGACCCAGAAAATAGTTATCGAGCCGGGATCTATCCTTTGGTCAGATTCGTTGAGACAGTGGAAATGGCAAAGGTAGAAAACAGGTTGCTCGCGCCAGATCGGTTACATGTGTCGGCACTTTGCCGGTGCAGCCAGGTGATGTCATTGTCTTCCCTTTCGCTGACTCGAAACACTCTGACCAAGGTATACTTTCTTTCTACTGAGTGTAAAGTTTGCCATACAGATGTACACACTATTCGCATTCTTTTCGACCAGACCGGTTCCTGCATCAAGCGGCACCCTTTCCTCTCCCCCCCCCCACAAGCTCAACATGTTACTGAACTTTATGATAATGCCTCTCATTTTAAAGTTAAAAGGAAAACACGTAATAGTTAAATTCTTGAGGGGTTATTAATGTTTAGAAATAACCTATATGTGTTAAAATAGCTATTATTTTGGAAAGGTGCTGTACCTTATACATCCTTTCTTTAATCATCGCGATGAGATATCGCTGCTACTGAAGGCAGGTAAGTGACTCGCATCCAAGCTTTTACTTATGGTTTTCAGTGTTTCAAGAACCATTGCGCGAGTAGAGAAAGTAAAAATGGACTAACTTTGGAATAACACGTTTTACTTGCCACGTTGAACGAAAGCTTTGAAAACGCACGATGTGGGATATAAAAACAGTGCACGAAAGAGGCAAGATACATTTCTTTCAGTAGCAGTCAAGGAAGGAAGTCACGATTCCGCCTATACTAACGTCATTTCTGCCTACACTGTACAAACTTATATAGTTTTATGTCACCCAGAAAATCCAAGTTGTTATACCTCGTGTAGGTGTGCAAGGGCGCAAACCGAGACTTCTAACAGTGTTGCAGAATGTATACTGTGGTATTACTATTTATTTTAATGCTTTCGTTTGTTTAGTCCCCTTTAACTGTTGGTTATATTTGGGCCCTGGACTTGAGAAATATGCACTTTAAGATTTTATTTTTAACAACTCTGAACTTGAAACACACCCACACTCACTTGCACACAGATTATATGGAGGTAGGGGAAACATAATTAAAGAAAAATTCACCTGCTCCAGTTGCGAATCACACGGGACCTATGTAATGAGCAGCCAGAACGCTGACCGCTTGACCACCGACATTATTGTTGCCAGCTACTTGAGAGGTGTGCACAAATTGACAAACTAACATCAGAATAACGACTTTTAAACAAATATTTGATGTTAGCATTGGCATGACTTACTGTACGCTCTATGATTTATGAATGGGCTTAACAAATATTTCTATTAAGCTTATTACTTTCTCTATACGTACTATGCACATAGTGTATAGAGAAGGTATTGCAATGCACCCCAAAAATTTGATACCGAGAAGATTTCACCGGAAATACATGTTTTAGGACACCCTGAATAAAAAAACATTTTTAGAAAAATGTCCGTGTGTGCGTGTACGTGTGTGTGTGTGTGTGGGTGGGTGTGTGCGTCTGTGGGCGGCATAGCTCAAAAACGAAAAGAACTTGGTATTTAAGTTCAGTATCTTCAAAGGATGCAACACGAAGATTTTGAATAATATCTCCCCACCCCCAACTACTTCACATGGAAAAAAATGCGAACATTTTTATTTTCTAAAAAATGGCTAACGATTTTGATTAAAATATCGTATATTAAAGATATATACCTGACAAATAAAATGTATATCTTTTATTTTCTGAGAATAGCCTCTGAATTCCACTTTATTCTAGATGATTTTTTACGGAATTTTGCATAACTGGCAAACCTAAGAGATAGACAAAAATTACTTAAAAAGAAAAAGTAGGTCACGTTAAACATACAATTTATGTTATATACATTTTTTCCGTACAGTGGATTATTTTTTAGATATTCCTTATTATTGGCTTCACCTTTAAGAAACATACCTTTCTTATACGGGAATTTGTCAACTCCCGTCCATACAAACAAAGAAACTTCAGTCACATAGCAACCATCTTTAGGCGAATACTTTAGCCTATGCTACTTCCATATTTCACTTCCACTTGAATGTTAATTTTTTATCGATTAGCATGAAGAAAAACAAGCATAAGCTTTTTAACAATAATTTGTTGCACATATGTAGAGAAAGTCATGTGAATGGAACACATCAGATTTTTTTCTATTCATTCATTTTAATCAAGAAAAACCTTTTTGGCTACATTACACTTTCTTATATGGGTAAAGGGAATATCGATAGCCAAATGTTTAAAAATGGACGCTATTTATACTGAGTATTGACCTAAAACTTCCATACTCTTTCCATACAAACACAAGCAACCGAAATCGAAAGGACTATAAAAGAATGAGCTATAATGGAAAAAAACGAACAACTATTAACGGATATCTCGAAGAAGGCTTAGGGCATAAAACATGTATTTGGAATAAATTATGTGCGTTATAAAGAGATGTACATTTTTTGTGTAATAAGTTTTCATTATGGCTTAGCATTTACTAATAATGCAATATTACCTAAAATTTCTTCGGAATGAAGAGAACTTGAAGAAAATTCAAGATATACATCTTATTTGTTCTACAAATATTTTTGATATATGGTATCTTAAGAAAATCGTTCAAGAGTCACTGTCAGAAGATCTAAAATTTTGAAAAATATCCATGTAAATAGTAGTTTGTGGTGGGAGATTATCTCAAACATTTTCGTATCGCACCTTTGAAAAGTACTGAACTTGCATTACAACCGACTTGACGTTTATGAATTATGCTGTTCTCAGACAGACAGACACACACATAGACCGTTTTGCTTTCTCTACTTAGTACATAGCCAGCGAAGATGTTGCATTACATCCAAAAATTCGGCACCGAGATTCCACAGAAAATACTCGTTTTAGAGTCCTCTATACCCAAAGAAAAGCAACTTTAGAAAAAATCAGAATGCGCGCGCGGGCGTTTGTGTGTGCGCGCGAGCGAAAGAGAGGGAGGGTGGGAGAGGGAGACTCAACATAACTCAAAAACAAAAAGCCTGTTAAATACCAAACTTCATAATTAAGTTCAGCATTTTTCAAGGATGGGAACGAAGATTTTCAAGGAAATCCTCCCACTCTAAACTCCAGGGAAACATTTTCGAAAATGTTGATTTTCTCAAAAATGGCTCTAACAATTCTGATTAAAATATGGCGTATTTAGAATATTTACATGACAGATAAAAAATGTATATATTGAATTTTCTGGCAATAGCTTCTAAAGACCGCTTCATTCAGATGGCGTTTGCAAAGCAGGTAAACCGTAAGAGATGCACAAAAACTTAGTACAGAAAAATGTAGATCTCATTAAAGCACACAATTTATGTAATATATTTTATCCAGTTAACCATTTCAGAGTTATTCCTTGTTAGTGGTTTCAGTTTTGAAATACATAAAGTTTTCTCAAACAGAAAATTCGTAGTTTCATTATTTTTACTTGTCGCCATGCAAACGGAACCGAGTTAAAATTACATAGCAAGCATTTTTGAAGGGAATTGACTATTGCATGAGCTGGTGTATTCCTTTCTACTAATGAGGAGCTAAGCAATAAGACAATGTGTTAATGTTTATCTCGATTAGAATGAAGCAGATAAAAGAATAAGCTTTTGTAAGAATTCTTTGTTACAGAATGAGTAGAGAAAGTCATAAAAATAGAAAACGTCAGATTTTTAATTTTTTTTTAGGGAGTCTCAAAACGTTTTTTTTTCCAGTGAAATCCCAGTATAGCACTTAACAGTAATTCCTTTATAATGGAAAAGGGCTGCAACACAAACATTGTAATTTCAGAGAAAAGATACTCATGAATTTATTTTCCTAGAAACCATTCTTTGAGGGAAAATACAAAGAGCAAAATGGAGGGAGCAGAGAAATGGAAGAGGCTTTGGTCTTGATGAAGTAGCTGCACTTGGGAAGAAAACTGATTCACTGCATAGCTTTGGAAAAGAAAAATCCATATTGTATTACTTTTTATGAAGTCAGAAACTTATTATTTTTACTTTTCTATATGAGCATAGTGGGTAGAGAAGATATTGTAACCCACCCAAAAATCCTATACAGCGATTTCACCGGAAATATTTTGAGGTCCCCTGAGCCCCCCCCCCACCACACAAAACAAAGGTCCGTTTGTGTATGAAGAGTATAGGTCAAAAACGAAAAGACCTTTAACTACCACACTGGGTATTTAAGTTAAATGTCTTCCAAGGATGCAACACGAAGGTTTTCAGGAAAACGACAAACTACCCTCAATGTGGAAAATTTGAAAATTTTGATTTCGGTTATAAAATTTTGTATTAAAAAACCGTAGATATATTAAAAATATTTACATCACAAATACAGTGTTTAACTTTAATTTTTTGGGAATAGCCTCGAAAACCTCTTCAATCTGGATAAATTGTGGGCAATTGGTAAATCATAAGAGAGAGACAAAAGCGTACCCAAAAATGTAGATATCGTTAAAACATACAATTTATGTCATTTACATTTGTTTGTAGAGTCGAGCTTTTCCGATATACTTTATCATTTGTTTCAACCTCTTTCAAACGAAAAGTCAACTTTCGTTTCACATTTCTTTTGTTTTACTCCTAGCATGCAAAGGGAGCCTAAATTCAATTAGTCACATAGCGACCAGCTTTTAAAAGAGTTTACTATCGGTTTAGCCTAGTGCATAATTTTCCTTCCGTTTATAAGGAAGCATGTGATAGGACAATTTTTGCTAATATTTAGATTTGCTAGATGTATATAAGAAAATAATATTTTGTAAGAGTAGTTTGTTTAAACAGGTAGAGATGGCCATGTGAATAGGACACATAAGATTTCTTCACGCATATAGGACCATTTGTTAGCAAATGTTAACAATAAATGCAGCTTATAGAACATATATTTACCATTTGAGCTGGCTTTTTGTTTCGGGCAAGGATTGCTCTCCTCCCCAAGCGGCCTTCAAATGCCCATTTCGAATTTGTTAATGCAATTACATTCTGACCCCTTTTTTACTTTCTCTAGAACTTATATACATACAATGTGCACAATAGCAAGCCTCTAACGATTTTCATTAAAATACCGCACATTAAAGCTATTTAAAACACAAATAAAATGTATACTTTGCATTTTTCTAGGAATAGCCTCTTCATTCTGGATGACGTTTGTATAACTGGTAATTCCTAAGAGATACGCAAAAACTTGCTGCATAAAAATGTAGATCTTGTTAAAATATACAAATTATCATTTTCCATTCAGGTTGACTACGGGCTTCGGGTCTGTCGGTGGCGGCAAATTGCGATTTGGAACGTCTTCACGTCCCCGCCAGAAAGGAAGTCTGTAGAGCTTGCACTGCAGGTTCGTCTTCCCCGATCCCGCTAGAGGGACGTCCTGGGGCGACCTTCTGGCTAAGTGGCCAGGCCTGGACCTAAGGGAACTCTGCGGGTCTCTCGTCTGTGCTGGTCTACTGTCCATTCGTCTCCTGCGGTTGTTTCACTTCATCCGTTCCTTCCAAGGGTCAGGGGCTAGGTGTCGTCCCCATGGTCGTGCTCGCTGAAGTGCCTAGCTTTGGTGCTTAGTGGCACAGGGGATCGCAGATTAGTGTCCCACCTTGGGCATGGGTGTTTTTGTTGTAAAAACGAAAAACGATTAGGAAAACAACAGAAACATACGGAATGAAAGTAAAGGAAAAAAAAAAAAGAATAAAAATATGTTTAACGGAATAAACAGCCAGAAACATTAACAGGAAAGAAAAAAAAAATGATAACTGTGAATGAAACGGAAGTTAGAACGCTATCCCTGCCCCCTAAATTTGACTGTGCGTGGAGTGCACATAAGTGCGATCCTCAGGCCGGCAATATAAAAAACGCACTGGATTAGGTTACAGTAGACACCGGAACAATTTAACAACTGTGTTACGAGATTGACTTACCTAACGAAAATCTAAGCGCTGGAATAGAAGGTTAAAAATAAACCAAAGAATAAAAGAGTAAAAGAAAAAATAACGACTGTTGTGCCTCATAAACATTCGGAATCATCTGCCGAAAGCTTTACAACCTAACTGACAGTGGGTTAGGGATCATAAATAAACAAGTTTTTGTTCTATTTGCAGTGAAGGCAGTGCGGGTGTCACTTGAAATTCTTACCATAGGGCAAGGCAAGCATCTTGATCGAAACTCGAGCTAAAGCCGCCGAGTCCGTGTTGGCTTGGATTAATCACGAACTCTTCGTTAGTTGCAGCTCAAATAAAATATATGATGTTATAGGTGTTTATCCTTCCTGAAAAGCCTGGGTTCCTTCATAGAGCTAAATAACCATCATTCCTAAACAAGAGAATCTTAAATAACCGTAGTGTTCAGAAGTACCTCATAATTAAATGTATATTTTTGCTCTTTTAAGGGCAGATGCAAAGCCCTATTCCGCCAATATTAAAACTTCAACTTACGACCCACTGTCTCAATACTATTACGTATATCAGACTGAAATTTCAACAGACTGCAGATGCATGTCTTATTAGCATACTGTTCTACGTTGATCCAATAAATAATAAGGAAAATGGTATACCTAAATTAATTTTCTTTTTATCAAAATTTTCTTCAATCTCACTGTATTAAAATAAAGGAATCAGTCCAAAAATAGCTCATGAAAATTTGAGGCATATATATAGAGTAGATGATGAGATAAGGTACAGCTTTTTCGGGATCTTCCGACGAAGCTTTGATATGCGTTTTAGAGCATCCAAGCACCATGATTTATCTTGTGTCTTACATTTCAACCTGCAGTCTTCTCTCAATACAACTGCTGCAAATATTTTATAACCCTGTCTGAAGTCCTTGCTTTATTCATCGCCATCATTAAACTGCGTTCTTTCCAACATCGATACTCATACTTTGCAAACACAGAATATGATAACACTACTTTCTTCCTCGTGCTCTTGTTGAATTATTGAATTGCGCAATCAAATCTGACTTATTTGAATTTATGCCCTCATGGCCTATCTCAGTCTATCTAAAGCAGACTGTTCCAACTCTGCTCAGCTGAATCATACTACTCGAGCTCGCACAACTGTCTACAGAGCCCGGCTGGAGTGGGAGCTTTATATTCGATTCGACACAGGACGAAAATCATAGCACAGGTGTTTGCGCTTCTTGCCACTTGATTAATTCTCTCATTGTTGAGCTGTATTACATGCTGCAGACAGACCCTGCAAGTCATGGGTACTCCACTGCTCTCTGGCGCGCATCCAACCACCTGCTCTAAAGCATACGCCACATATCCCACAAAGCCTCTTCCATCTTATTCTCATTACCAATGTTAATCCCAGAGAACAAAGTACTGTGCAGAAAATCGAAATACCCGACATTTCCTACGAAACAAAGAACGTCTGAGAATTAGCGGAATGTGCACCTACAATGATTTCACTTCCCCGTAGCCGCTTCTTGAGAACGAACATTTTCTATGGTGGGATTAATAAAACTAAATTTCGGAATAAACTGGGACTAGACACAATACATGGGCTCAGTCTGTCATCCCAGTTTGTGAAAGAATATGATGGATATGAAAAATTCAGCAATCGAGAAGATTTTAATCTCTATGACAGCAGATTTGTATGCTGCTGCTGCTGCAGTTCACAGTGAAGATGACCTTAGATCAGACATACCTATGCTAATTCTGGCTGTAGTCATCGATATAGCAAGTGCCGGCTATACAATGAACAGTAATGTCAGCATTACTTTAGTATTATTAAATCTGTTTAGATGTATATCAATTCTGAGTATAAATCTATAACCCTAGGTGGCTGGCTATAATATGTTCGCATTTAAAAGTTTGCAACTCTGCTCACAATTTTTGTCGATCACATTGGACGCTAGGGAATGGGTACACAATTTAACTTTTTGGTGCTTTTCTGATCAGATAAATCACAACGTAAGTTGGCAGAAGAAATAGTTCTTTGGCACTTCCATACCGAGTGAATAACTTTAACTTCTGCTTGCGTCATGATTAGGGATGAGATTTTTTTGCAAACCAGATATATCACGAAGTGCTCTCAGAGGTTTTCTCTTGTATTCTCATTTTTCATAACCTGTAATGTAATGTGCCTTAAAAAAGCTATAAAATGCGAAATTGACTGAAAATGTTACATTCAAAAGCTAAATTCACTGCAATTCATGACATTGTTTTAAATGAACTTGTAAAACTCATATTGAACAGTTTTAAGGACGGTATTTAGGAGTGCCACAAAAAGTTGAGCATTCATATGGAATGACAACACGTCGTTCAGCACTAGTGTTTTGCCGAGATCAGGGAACATATTGAATTTTAATCCAAGGCGTAACGTAAACATTGGCTTACATGGGTCCTTGAACATTTCAGTAAATAGAAGATATGTATATATAATATAAACATTCAAGTTCACGAATCATTAGCATGTCTTCAGAATTTTGTTCTGCAATTGGTGCTCTACTATCACTTACAATTTAAATTGTACTCGTTGAGAATCCCTGTACTCCTATACTGTGGCTATACATTCTACGTCCATATACATACTTCGCAGAACTGCTTGCCAAACTCTGGATGTTTGAACTTGATAATTAACAGCATTTACAGGCCGTCGTCATCTTTATTACATTCTCTACCACGTAAAATAGGCAGGGAAAGTGTTGTATTCATCCAAAAATTCGATACTTCTACTAAACCAGAAATAATACGCTTTGAGAATCCCTTAACTCATACCACTTGATGTATTTAATTGTAATTATCTTGTTGTTTAGCTATGTCAATGAAACGTAAATACGCACTTTACTTTATGTATTTTTACCTCATATTAATGTTGTTTCAAAGGGTAGTACCGGTTTATCACCATTGTCTCCAAATTATATGCATTTCTTCAAAACGCAAATTGCAAATACTAAATGTACATATCAAAATGGTGAAAATCGCCAGACGTGGTCGTGATATAAGAACTAAATATATCTAGACTTAGCACGTGGCTATGAAGTAATGCTTCTGTTTATAACACCAGGGCAGGTCACTTGCATTGCATGAGTAATCACTTGAGAACAGAGTGACGCAGAAAATCCGCTATATGCGTCATGGTTCGAATAACTGCCTAGTCTGCAACTACAGCAGGTTTTAAATCGAAAATTTGCAAGGAACGCATTTTATGTTTGATTTATGCACGTAGTAACCAAAACTTATGAGCTGGATTTACTCCAGAAACTGTTCGTCTCCACTTCAAAATAATGAGGCCAAATAAATATGTGGAATATTTTAATTTTTCTAACGCCGAAAGAACAAACAATATTACAATTTAAAATTAGTATCTTCCAAAGATGTAACACAAACATTTTAAACAATACCTCCTCACCCCAAACTAACCTTTGCATGGGAAATTTTGATTTTCTCAAAAATGGCTACACTGTTTATTAAAATACACGTGCTTAAGATATTATCGTGGCAAATAGCATGTGTGTCTCAAATTTTCTGGGAATAGCCTCAGAAGACCTATATTCATCTAGGAGCAGTTTTATATAATCTTGTTTAATTTTCACCGTTAAGTGATAAAAGGAAAGGTACTGCACAAAATCTGTAGCTCTCTATTAAACACACAATTAATTTCAAATAAGCCCTATTGAGCACAAGTCATTTCCTAGATATCTGTTATTAATGGTACGAATTGTTCAATATTTCACCTTTCGATATTCAGTTGTTTTTCGCGTTTGCATGGAAAGATAATGGAATCTTAATAAAGTGAGCGTACAGCATCTTAAGCATTTAATTTCGCTCTTCACTTTGCATATACCGAAAGTGTAACGTAGCTTTTCTAGGTTTAGCCCGATTAAGATGAAGTAGATAGAAAAATTGCAAGGCTTTGGGTCAGTAGCAAACTTTGGATCATAGGAGAACAAGGACGGATGATCAGCCCAATGCCTGGCATGGCGGTGTAAAGGAAATTATATATAGCGAGAAAGGGGTAATAGAAAAATTCAGGGATGAAATTAGCCAATCCAACAATCACCTAGCGACCCTCAGCGGCCCCGGGATTTTAAGGTTACCGTGGTGTCATCTTGTCGGCCTCGAAGTTTCTTAAAACTTAAAAATGTATTTTCTGTTTTACTTTTCCTACTGTAAATACCGAGATTACACCGGAAGTACGTGTTTTGAGGACGCATGAATAAAAAAGGAGCAAGTTTAGAAAATGGTATGTGTGTGCCTCTGTGTCTGAATAGCGTAATTCAAAAACGAAAATTTGGATAAGTAATAAACTTAGCATTTAATTTCAGTGTCTTCGAAGGATGAGACAAGATTTTAAGCAAACTTCCAGCAGCCAACCTACCCTTTACATGTAAGATTTTTGGAAATTTTATATTTTCAAAATGGCTCTTAACGATTTTGATTTAATGTCCTACTATTAAAGGTACTTATGCTAAAAATAAAATGTTTATTTTGAATTTTCAGGGAATAGCCTTTGAAGCCCTCTTGATTCTGGGTGAATTTTGTCTAATTGATAGGAAGAAATGAAATATAAAAATTGTAGATTTCGTTAAAACACATACTTTGTCAAATATTTTTCCTTCCTGTTTATGCAAATAGAATGGAATTTCAAGGTCATGTCATAGCGTCCATCTCTTGAAATTTTCGATTATCGCTTTAACTTAATGTATTCCCCAATTCCCTTAAACCTGTAAGAAAATGTGTAATAAAATAAGTTCTGCTAATATTTATCTTGAGAACACGAAATAGATAAAAGCTGTAAGAACAGCTTGTTTGCGGAATAAGCACAAAAAGTTATGCGAATGGAACACATCAGATTTTTTATCACGTTCTTCCACTTTTAACGAAGATAATCACAGAATTAACAGAAAGATGAAACAGGAAATAGTATGAGAGTGACAGATGATTTGTAGAAATGCTCTGAATACGTTTTCTCACGATCTGGTTAATTTTAAGCATTAAACACATAAATATAACACATCGATGATAGTAGTCGATGTTTGTGCTTAGCATTTCCCAACAACTCCCAGTAATCATCCTGAGAGCAACTCAAGGAGGAGGAAACAGATCAAAACTTGCTCGCTTCATCGCTATTAATGGAACTGTGATGTAAAATTTGCGGTAGTTTCAACACTTAGTTTTGAAAACAATGGAAAGTGTTCATCTATAAATTTTCCTTGGGAAAACTTATTTCTCTATTCACCTCATGTTGATCCAGATAAACCTTTGGAATAGTTTCATTACGTATTTAGTTGTAGGTACAAGGGGAACATAGGAAACCCAATTGATAGTCAGATGTTTAAAAGCAATTGGCTATAAGCTGAGCTTGAAACACACAAATTACTGTTTCCATTGAGGTCGCAAGGAACACCTGAATAGCAACAGCGCTTTAAAAAGCTAAAGGTATTGTTATATTGAGGCAAATTGTAATTGATATCTCGGAAATTGGAGTTATTTGTTTTGTGTAGTAAGTTTTGGTCCATCTTTGTTTAACCATTATAGAAAATTCCTTCCGAATGAAGAGGACTTCAAACTTCCCAGAAAGCTCAACATATACAGTTTATTTGTAAACTGAAGTATTCCTTGGTCAAAGTCTTTCGAGACAGTCCAAAGGGGAAAGTAATAAAAGTTACTCATGCCTAGGTCGGTTATGCGTATCTTCCCTTCCCCTGTCCCAAAAGACTCAAGACCACAGAATATTTTCTTCTCCATCTGCTTACTCTCCTCTTAAGGAGGTCTTACAACCCACAAGACTTACATGTTAATGCTGGGGGTCAGATGTCTGTTGAGGAGCAGACGAGCAATGGATGGCGGATCAGCCTAGTACCAGATATGAACGTGATGATACGAAATGTAGGCAAATTTGATGTTAGGAAAGGTGATGGAGCAATTGGTGGAATGAATGGCGGGGGAAACCCACCCAGACGCCGCTTTTTCCACCATAAATCCCACATGCACTCCCCTGGGATTGAACCCGGCCCGCCTAGGTGGGAGGCGAGTGGTCTAACCACTCTGCTACAGCACCGCCTCTGACCAAACAATGTACGGCACTTTAATCAAAATCGTTAGTCATTTTGGAGAAAATAAGATTTTTAAAAAATGAAAAATAATGTAAAGGGTAGACTGGAGTGGGGCATTATGCTGAAAATCTTCAGTGTCGCATCTTTGGACTATACTGAATTTAAATATTATGGCCCGCCTGGGTAGTTGCTCTGTCTGACATTCAACAAGTCGCGAGTTCGAATCTCGCTTAGGGTAAGTTACCCGGATAAAGTTTTTTTTTTGGGGGGGTTCTCTTATCCTGAAAAGACGAATATCCAGTAACTTTAAGCTCCATGGACCCCGAGATCATTTGATCCATCATTTAACCAATTTAATTCATCGTCCGATATGACCAATCAGGTTAAAGTACGTTAAGCTAAATAAAATATATATGTTTGGTATTCATCTAATATTTCGTTTTATAGTTAAGCTGTTCACAGAGGCGCGCACGCAGAAAAATACTGTTCGGATTCGGGAGTCCTAATAACTATATTAACAGTGACATTTCGGTACGGAATTTCTAGGCGGTATGCCATGCTACTTCTACTTCTTAGGTACATCCTCGTGCATGTGGTCCATAACACTATAGCTTACACCTTATACTAATATATAATAAATATACTAATATAACTTATACTACTTATATTTTATATTACCATTTTCCTAATATCGGTTTACACTCGTTCGATAATATAGTCTTCATCTAGATGTCGCTGACGAAAGCTCTTTTTATAAATGACACATGAAAGTGATGCTTCACTCTCTCCTGTAGAACTCCGAGTAATGTTGCCAATACCAATTAGCCTTTCCTTGTGTAACAATCGTAGCGAAGTTTTCGTAGAGACGGTGTTCCGATTACCTCTTCGTTCATTGGTTACTTCTTATGTCCCTGTTTGTTTTTCAGGTCAGTCACATAGAGAACTGTACCGGCAGGGATGAGTCAAGAGTTTAGCTAACTAAAGGTGGAAACCTTGGTAAGAAAATCACTAGTGTGATCTAGGAGAATGGGCCAGCTTTTATGCGCGAGACAGAGAAAGAAGGGCATCTTTCACCAGGTCTTCATTTACTTGTTTTTCCAACGGGAGTGGATGGATAGCCATGCAAGAGGCGGCTACTGGACTTCAAGATTAAGAAACGGATATTAAATGGCCAAGTTAATTAAGTTCTTTTAATAGTATTTTAAATTAATAGTTCCTGTCATGTTAGTTAAAACGTAATTTGCACTACGTCAAACGCATTTATCATCATGGCAGCTTATATCTACTTTTCTCCTCTGATATAGTTTTCAGTGCTAATGTTAGCAGCATTACGTTTTACACATACGTTTACTATTCATAAACATGAACCTTCGTTTCTAGCTCTCTGCTCGGTCCCCCTCATACATATTACGTTATATATTTTTATTTCCTTGCCACGTACTTAAGAGGTAGAGGAAGCATTGCATTCCACCCCCAAAATGTTGACTATGTACAGCATTAACTCAAAAACAAAAAGTTAAATAAATAACTTGGTGTACTCAAGTTCAGCATCTTCCACAGATGCCACGATAAGATTTTTAATACTATCCACAACATTTTTGTTAAAACATGTATTTAAGACATTTACATGGCGAATAAAATGTTATGTATTTTCTGGAAATAATGTACGAGGAGCACATTGTTTTGAAAGGATTTGGTACAGTTTTGTACTACGGGTAAACCGTAGGATATCGACGTATTTTGTGTAATAAGTTTTTTCTTCTCTTTTAGAAACACTATTTCAAAGAAACTTTGAATTATTCACTATTCACTTGTTTCTCGCGCTGTCATGGAAAGAGTATGGAATTCAAAGGCCAACGTATAAAGAGCCGAATTTCAACATGTGACCTCTATTTCTCTTTGACAGAATGAAATGTGTCATGGAGCCGTTTCTGCAAAGGTATAAACAATTTGGGCTAATGCAATTGTGGTATTCATAGAAAGCCAATAGCAGGCCTGTCAAGCTCATATCAAAATTTAAACGTCACAACTTATATAAATAGCACACAACCCCAGAGAGTAATTGCAGAAACGGCAAAATCTAAAATCAAACGAGTATAAAAGTCGAAACCAATGCTTTTAAAATCAAACTCGAATCTTTCAGACAGAGATACTACAACCAGAGAGCAGATTTCAGGAGGGAAGAAGAAACCTAACTGAATCGCAGCAGATGGCAGCCAGGAAAAGACAGCACTGTGGATACATGTTGAAAAGTGCCAAATTTCCTTTATCTAAGCTGTACCAGAAGCAAAAGCAACGCACACCACAAATTGCGATTGTCCGCTCTGGGGTGTCGCTAATTGCGAAAAGTACAGCGATTGATATTTCACCGCATGGTTAAATATTTCGATAGCTTTCGTAATAAAACCCTCACTGCAATAAATCGATTACCAGAACCGTAATTAAGACCAAAATATGCCCTCGACAGTTTTTCATTAATGCTGGTATAAAATCCGATTTCAGAATGCGAGATGTTGGAATTGACCGTCGCTACACATTTTATGCCTATCGCGCCCCGAATTCGCAACAGTAATGGATTTTTTTTAACTTTGTTATTAGTTTCCGTTCGTTATTTGGTATTTGTTGTAGAACACCATTTAAGGCGGCGTCACATGCAGACCAGAGGTAGAAAGATCGGACGGCGACATACCAAAATAACTGAAATTGGTTATCAGCTGCCTATTTTAGGTGTGACATATGCCCATATCTTGTTAGAAGTACGGTCGCTTCCACGCCATCAAGCAGTAGTGTCAACGGTACCTCGCGGGGGACTCAATTGTAATAAACGATAACTGCACGCCATAGCTCCTATTTGACTGGGAATAGCTGTTATTTCGTGGGTTGCAATCACCCAATGTCTCGAATTCTGGGGATTGACGTATGCCGACAAGAGGAATCATGCCTCAGTTTGAACCCCGTGATAACCGACTTTCCTAGGTTAATCAGAGAAGTTCTGAACCTAATCACAAAAATCTAATGTCTGCTATATCACGCTTCTTAGTTGCTGCAGTGTTGCCGATTTGAACCGCTAAATATGTACTTTCTTTGATGTGCTTTGACATTCTGAGTACTGCACCCGTTTCCTGGGACAATCGAGATAAGGATGTATTACAAGATAAATTCGCAGTATGTCTCACCGATATTGAAACAAAATTAAATATGATGGAAACGTCAGATGTAATCAATACTTAGTGCAACAATTTTAGCTATCCATAGCTATATTTATACATGTTCGAGTCTTATAGATAGTGGGGGTAATACTGAATAGGACAGGAAACAAAGGTATGACCAGTATGTACTTGTCTAGCGCTGTGGGTCTTGGTGTAGAAATCTGTTAAACACAGAGGTAAAGGACAATATACGCATTGTTATCTGGAACACAAAAGATTCAAGTTGCTCAACAACCAACTCATTTATCCAATGCGCATATTGTTGTTTACATATGTTGTGTTATCAGATGTCTACACCAAGACCCACAGGTGCGTATGATAAATAGGAATATCCATTATGTTATACCTGCGTTTCCTGTCCTATTCATTATTACACCACTATTTATAAGGCTCACCAACACGTATAATTACTGCCACGGACAGCTAAAATTGGTGCAGTAAGTATTGATTACACCTAACGTTTCTATCCTAATTCATTTTATTTCAATATTGGTGAGACAATTCGCAAATGTACCTTGTTAGGTAGAATCCAGTCTGGCCACAGATATAGAGAGATTAGATTGGAAATGCGCTATCCTTATGCATTTTGGTTGCTGAAGCACGATTTTCGCGCAGACACCATAGTTAGTCACTACACTTTTGAGATGAGCATGCCTTTTGTGGGTTAAATGTGCACACAAAAATAAGATTTTGTTGTGTTAAATGTTCAATTAAGCAGTAAATTTAGACTTAAGTTTTAAACCAGATGGTCAATACGTGTGTGGTGTTTGGTTGTAGTTTCACGAAGAGCAGAAACAAAACCAAGGAAAGGAAAATACGTTTCAATACATACGTTAGTTACTTATTTGTGATTTTGTGATGTTAAATGTTCAATTAAAAAGTAAATTTAAATTGTTTTAAACCAGATAATGGTCAATACGTGTGGTGTTTGGTTGTGGTTTCTCGAAGAGCAGAAGCAAATATAAGGAAAGGGAAATGAGATTCAATACATAGATTAGTGTACTTCAGGGAAATATTTAAAGTCACAGGTTAGAGTACTTATTTAAGTGATGTTTCGGTGGTCTACTTAGTGAAATATGCTATACATTATCAACAGAACGAGCTTTGTATTGTTTGTTAGATTTTAGATTTCCAACTCAGAAAACCGCTGAGAAGCTTGGTTAAAGCAATTCGCAGACAAAATTGGCAACCTACTCTGGTTTATCAGAAACCTCTTACTAAATCGCCCATTTAGCAGCTATTGCAAGAAACAATTACTATCAAATTATGTGCTTATGATACCAGAACCGTGAGAACCTCGGACTCGGAATGCAATAGTAATTATCGCAAATTATCCTCGACTGAAAGCTTTAAATTACTGCTGCAATATATGGTACAGCCCTTTGTTACATTAACAATAGTTTTAGACTAAAAAATTAGAATAAAATTAAGTTCTGACAGGCCAAAAATGAATTAAAATTTGTATTAAATATTCCTTCAACCAGAGATTTCTCCCCTTCCATTGCCGTTGGTTCTTCTTTCTTCTTGGAAAAACAATTAATTTGACAGCTGTTGCGTAAGGAATATATGGTAGTGTGTAGGGTCACAAGATGGCGGTTCTTGCTTCAGCAAAACTGTAGCATTTCCGCCCTGTAGGACTGGCGATGGGACCTGCCCTCCTAATCTGGATTGCCGTTGGGCTGCAATGTTTAAGGTACTTAGTGTTTTTGATAGCTGAATAGGATTGTCAGCATTGTTAATCCTTAGAAATTAAATACACTTCATTTTTAAATAGGTTTGAAATGAACCCCTCTTACAGTTTCTATATCATATCTAGTTTTCTGATTTCAGTTTCATAAGAAATATCATATGTTTAATTACGTAGGCTAAAAATGCGAGAAACTCTTTTCTTGACTCGGAACACTTCAAAATGTGGTTTTTAATACTGAATTTTTTGGTCCAATACAATACTTCCAACAGAAAAATAATTTAAATTAAAATTAACCAAAACATTGAGTTCAGAAGCCGTGGGGAATCGATGGTCTGAACAACTAACGACTGCTTCAAAAAAAGTGATGAAATACTGTTACAGACCTAAACGAGATTGTGAAATATGAGGCATCCGCCGCGTCCGCTCATTCATTTCGCTACCACTTGAAGAATGCTAGATGAGGGTGTGAAGACACATGGCTGATAATAGATTGTCGTCGGCCATGTAGTTCCCCGTGTTCCGGCGTGTCACACACATGACTCTCCGCTCTAATGAACAACATGTGTGAAGCCCGTCAACAACTTAACACCACAAAATCTTAAACGCGAACAAGAAAAATGGGAAACACGCACATTTCCGCTACACCCCACATATCCTCTTACAACCACATATAAACATGTTGCCGTCACGTCTCTTCTCCTATTTTCAAACTCTTTTATCTTATGTTTTGCTCCACTTTCATTTCGTCTCTAGGGACGAAAAAGAAAAATAGCTCATTCTGAACGCTTTCCAGCTATACTTTGCCAGCAGCTCCGCTGAAATGAGGCAATTTCATGTGACATTTAGAACAGCCTGCCTATGATAATTTGCTCATAACTCACTTAAATGCTTTACGATGTGCAGGACCAGCTGGTGAGATTTTTTAAAGAGGCGATGTACGTAACGGAAATTATTTTTAATGCAAACAGACTCACTGATATTTAAGTGAACACAAAAATATATAACTACATCGCGGTGTCGGTTATTATTTATTTAGTAAAATATTTAGCATTACATGTAGTGATAAAAATATTCTAGCCAATATTGTACAAACTGCATTCATAAAACCTTAATTTATAGTACTTCAATGGGAATTAATGCTGTTCTTTTCTGCAAGATTACCTCAACGGTCCGGGGGGGGCGGAAATCTAGCATCATTCAGAAATACTTGGAAACAATACAAACCCATTATGCAAATGTTTTACATATTTATTTCAAATCAATGGCACTGCCTCTCCAAGGTAAATTAATAAGTGCTATTTTAAGCACTGCTCTTTCAGAAATAAAATACTAACTTCAGAAAAATCAAGACATTTGGAAGAGTACAGAGATAATGATTTCTGCAACAATAACAGGTTATATTAAAAAAATTTGGTACGATGTAGGCACTTTTTGTAATATAATTTACTGTAAAACCTGAATTTGTATGTGGATATTTTTAAAAAAAAACATAATGTAACAATTTTATTAGAACAATGAACTAAACTAACGAACTCTATGGCACTACAGCTCACAAGAAACAGGAAAATACAAGGTTTACTATATAACTAGAGTTTTCAAACAGCTATATAATACTATTATTTTGTGTAGGACTAACGTATATTTCAACAGATATCCTACATGCTGTATACTTTTCACATTTTACCCGTAGATTACTTTAAGTAAAATTATAACGCGGGGGATGCATATTTAAGGATTTCTATGTGCGGTTGATTTATTAAATATATTAAACATATATTTAAACAACGACATTTCTATATCGCCCTGTATCCCGTCTAATTGTAAGTGACGTCGGGTCTAATATATGGAAGTACATGAAGCTTACAGACGGTGTTACGGCATTGCAAATTGCGCGAAGGTAGACTAAGCCAAACACCCGAGTTCTGCTTTTCGCGATTCCTTCCTATTTTAATGGAGTTAAATGAGATTATATTGTGAATATTTTAGCTCGTTTTGAAGCACTGCGTCTTATTTGTGTAACCGTGACGAGTTTTCTACAACAGTACGAACGGAAAACAGCTGTTAGCATGCTGAGAAGAGGACATTACGTTATGCCAGATGAGATTTTATTCAAAAGCATAGAAACAAAATTAAACAAATCTTAACTACTGAATGAAGTTGGGTGAGAAACACATGAAGCAATCCACGAACTTCTGTCATCTGACATTAGGGAGCACCTTGATTAATGTTTCCTTGGCTCCTATTGAACAACCATTAGTAGGCAAAGAATGTGTCCACGATAATACGTTCCTACAGTTGGAGTGAGGGACTTCGAATCTCCATCCTACCGGCCAATATTTGTGGTGGACTAATTGGCCATACCATCATCGTCTTATACGACATGGTACAAAGAGTTTTCGTGACGACATGCTGAGTGGAATTTTAATGCTGAAGCTCAGAAATGCTTTGTGAAATAGTTGATTTATTGAATATTCAAATTTAATCTGATTAAGGTGTTGCATCTGTATAATTTAACAAAAAAAAATCTAAAAAAAAAAAAAAAATAATGTTTATCGTAAGTAATATAACGAGATCTCCAACTTTTATCGAGAGAAAAGTTGTAGCTCGAGTTGTATTTAATAAGACTATTTCGTGAGTAAAATAACAATGATTAGCCTATATGGACACGAAGAACAATATTCCTAAAATCACATTTGGCTGACGTATATTTGCACCGAAATCACTGCAATTGATGTCCATATCATAAATTTCAGATCTCTTTGTATTGCTACATTCTATTATTTTTGCTAGGTAAAGCATGATTGCAATTAATATGTCTATTGAAACTATTTAGAGAGAAAACAAATACATGTGGGGGCGATAAATTTAGAAAAACAATTACACGTGGTTGTGATAAACTATTAAAATGCAGAGATATTGAGTTCCGGTTGGTTGGAATAATTTTACGCGCCAATGTACTGGATTGCCACTTCCTACGATCACGTGTCATGAAATAAATAGTCATAATAGAATCTTAATTCTAAACTTTAAGAAAATATATCGTTTTTCCACAGAGTTTTTAAACAGTCATTTATATGTAAAATTTGGTTAAAATTTTATTGCCTCCCAAAAGTACATTAAAACATGATCATAAATGCTTTCGACGCAATGCTCCAATTGAGGAATAAATTATTAAACTTCCAAAAATGAAGAGTTTAGGAGAGCACAAAAGTAATAATTTCTCTACAATAATGGGGATTAACATAAAACAAAATCTAATAGATCTATTCGTAAACTAATGCACTGTAATGATTAGTATGAATATTTTTAAAAATGCTGTTTTATTAGAACAATGAATTTGGAAAATTTATTTAAATAACCATGCAAGGTAGAATTCTGGAATATGGCAAAAATATCTTTATTATTGAGTGCAATAATTGGTATACATTTAAACATATCTTGCACACTGAGAATTTATTTAGGGGTTCAAAACATGATTTTCGGGCTCAAAACGTTTATTTCTGGTGTTAACGCCGGTATCGAATTTGGGATGGAATGGAGCATCTGCTTCCTTTACATAATATCGGTATTATAAAAAGTAAGAAATTAGCCCCTTGAGAGATAAGGAGCATATATAAATTCGTTTTCCACACCTAATGGTTGTACGTGTGCGCGCGCGTGAGTGAGAGTGAGTGTGTGTGTGAGAGAGAGAGAAAGAGAGAGAGAGAGAGAGAAAGAGAGAGAGAGAGAGCATCGTAACTCAAAAAAATATTCGAATAAATAGAAAACTTGTTATTTAGCTATCTTTCATAAGTGCAACAACAAAGATTTTCAAGAAAATTGCCTTACCTCAAATTATCCTTTGCATGGAAAACCTTCCCGTGTTTTCTACTCAGAAACGGCTCTTAACGATTTTAATTATAATACCGTATGTTTAAGATGTTTAAAGGGCAATCAAAATATACAGAAGGGATTTTCTGGGAATAGCCTGTGAAGCGTACTTCATTTGAAAGTAAATTTACATAATTTTGTATAATGAGTAAACCATAAGATGCATATAACAACCTAATGAACAAACAACTTAGATCTCTTTATAAAACACAATTTATCTCATTTATTTTTCGTGGGTTAAACCATTTCCGGGATACCCGTTAATATTGATTTGATTTTTCCATATTCTGTTGTTTTTACTTTCTCTACTATGATTAGTAAGTAGCTGTAGTACTGCATTCCAACTAAAATTAGATATCGATATTTCACAGGAAAATAAATGTTTTGAGAACCCCTGAATAAAAAAAAACGTTTTAGCAAACGGTCCACGTGTTTCTCAGTGTGTGTGTATGAGAGAGAGAGAGAATAGCATAACTCAAAAACGAAATGTCCACAAATATAAAAGTAATATTTATGTTTATATCTTCCAAAGATGCGACACAGATTTTTAAGAAAAATCTCACATCCCAACAACTTTTTACATGGATTATTTCTTCCCCCAATTGTTTATTTTCTCAAAACTCGCTGCAACAATTTTCAATAAAATGCCATACATTAGATATTTATATGAGATATAAAGTCTATATCATGAATTTCCTGGGGATAGCATGCGAAGCCCTCTTCATTCGGGATTAATCTTATATCATCTTGTACAACAGAAAAACGTTACATGATAGACAAAGTACTGCACAAAAGGACATTTCTACTTATTTTGTTATATACTTTTCTTACAAAAGTTTATTCTTCTACTTCATGCTAACGAGACAAACATAAGCAGAAAGTGTATTTTTACTCACTTCCTTGTAAGTAGATGGAAAATATAGTAGGCGAAAGTGACAGTGAAGTCTGTTAAGATTCTTCGCTATATGAAACAATTGGAATTCGGGCTCTCTTTGCATGGCCAGGAAGAAAACAAGAGATATAAAACTCTTTGAGAACAGTTTAAGTAGTTTAACTCTGAAACCAATAACAAAACATCTCTCAGAAGCGGTTAACTCTAAAACACACACACACACACACACACACACACACACACACACACACACACACACACACACACACAAAGTTGGTACATTTTCTACAATGCTGTGTAGTAAGTTTTTGTCTATTTTACACGGTTTAACAGTTATACAAAGGTCATCCGAACGAAGAAATCTTCAGAGGCTATTCCCAGAAAATACAAAGTTATGAATTTCGATTGGCATAGAAATATATTAAATATGTGTTAATTTAATAAAAATTGTTAGAGCTATCTTTCAGAAATTCAAAACATTCGAAAAAATTTCCACGAAGGCTTAGTTGCGGTAGGGGATTTTTCTGAAAGTCTTTCGTTTCGTATTCTTGGAAGAAACTCAAATTAAATACTAGGTTTTGTATTTCATTTTTCAGTTATATTGCCCATGGACAAACAGACATGCACAGAGAACTTTTTTCCAAAAATTCTTTCTTTGGTTTCAGGGGGCCTCAAAACAAGCATTTCCAGTGAAATAACTGTATCGAAATTTTAGTGGAATAAAATATCTTCTCTATTTACTATGTACATTGTACATACTTGCTAGGGAAGCTAAAAATGTATCCCTTTAAAACACAATTTATTTCAAATAGCTTCTTATATGGCATCAGCCGTTTACGAGATATCTGTTATTGCTTGTTTTTGTTTTTTTATTAGCTTAACATCCTTTAACTTGGTTGGTCATATCAGACGATGAATGAAATTGGCGAAATGCTGCTCAAATGATCTCGGGGTCCACGGAGCTTAAAGTTACTCTTCATTCGTCTTCTAGGATAATGGAAAACACCGTAAAAAGCCTCACCCTAAGCGAGATTTGAACTTCTGTTGAATGTGAGGCAGACACGCTACCACTACTGTACCCAGGCGGGCTGATTGGTTTTGTTGAATACTTCAGACTTTCCTTTAAATCCCGTTGACATTCAGTTGTTTACTGCGCTTGCATGAAAAGGAAATTGACCAGCATGTTATATAACGTCCAGATATTACATATTCGACCGCCGCTATTCAATCTGTATGAATAACGAAACGTGCAATGTAGCTATTTCTACAATGGTTTATCTCGACTAAAAAGAAGCAAATGGAAAACTAACTTTCATAAGAATAGTTTGTATACCTCTAATAAACGATAGTGTGCACAGAAAGTATTGTGAACGTACACATCAAATATTTGAAGACAAGCTTTCACTTGTTTCTCGCGATATCATGAGAACCATGAGACCCACTTGTACACTTCCGACTTACTGACTCGGTGTCCTTTAACCTTCTTGCACCTACAAAAAATGCAATGACATTAATTCTGCAAACGTTTATCTAGATTAACATACAGTAAATAGAGAAATAAGCTCTTAAGAATGATTTGTACAATAGACTTTACTTTCAAAGCGGAAACTGTGATTAATTAAAATGATTTAATCATCCTTCTGAACCAAAGTGCTGTATTGCCCTTCATGCAATACGAACTAGTTAACAGGCGTTATTCTAATGAAGTCGTCACCAAGTGGTTGCTCTTTTAGTAAAATGAGAGAGAGTAGCCTTGCTCATTAACTGCTCTAAATCACCTACCCTTCAACTGTTACCTTCAACTGTGCGGACATTCGTTCAGTGCAGTGACGGTGTGCAACATTTTGCGTTTGAAATATGCATTCCACCGTCCATAGCGTAATATACCTATTATAGGTCATAATAGGTAGAATAATTGTTCTATTATGTCTCTTATGTTAGTATATGTATAGAGGTTGAAAGGAGAATAAGTGAAAATAACTGGATATTTAGTTTAGAGTGATGGTATAGCACAAGTGTGTCTAATTTTATCCGCTTACTAATAGCATTGTCATAAATGAAGCACAAATCTCAAGGTCTAGTTTCTTTTGAAGGCTCTGGGCTATGTTGTTGCTGTGTTCACATACACCACACCACCTATAGTTGGGCAGGGCCGTAGAGGGTCAACCGTGTGACCTAAAACGTAAACAGCCGATGGTTTGAGATAAGGAATGATAGCAATCCTAAAACACACAGTTAGATTTTCCTGCAAATATTGGATCATCACATAGTCCTCAAACTTTGAAACAAATATATGCACTTATTCATCTCCCAACCTGTATGTGTGTACATATATTCGTATCTTTGATAGTCGTAACACAAACAACTTGAAAAAAGGATGTTAATCATTATAGAATTAATATAATAAAACCCCTCTTTAACTTTGTCAATACCGCTACAATCGCATAACGCTATCAGTATGAGAATTAATTTGTAACGACGAACTTTCACATTTATAGTAGCGAATACAAATAGGTATCTAGATAATTAATTGGTAACCAACACAATACGAAAGGGAGAAAAAGTTATATTTATAGCAGTTAATATGAATAGACCTCTTGGTAATTAATAGATGTCTAACACAATTTATTACAATGTGTTTAATAATTGAAGCATTACAAAATCGCTGAAACAATGTATACCTCTTTCTACAAACAAGAAAGATTCTCCCAGGCAGGTTAATCGTAGGAGTCGATGGCCTGCGTGTTTGATTTCCTTCTGCTCCGACATTGCTGTCAGAAGCCTGTCTCTGATATCACGTGGTTGCACACGGTAGTGCACGGAGCAAGCCTGCTTACTCTTATCACAAAACCAAGAGTACTGGTGACTCCTGTTCTAAGGTGTTACGCAAAGTGTACTAAAAGCTCAGTAGAGCAGATCAAAACTTCGCAAATTAAAAACTAAATTGCAAACTGCCCCGCGGTGAAGTTGTCTGCGAGGGGATTTCTCACCCTGAGGTTCCGTCTGCGGCGGGGAATTTTTCTTTAACCAGAATACTTACCCATCCCCCACAGAGTCTGGAAGTATGTGCGTGTGTTTGAAGATAGAAAAATGATTAACCCAATAGTGAACGAGTTTTTCCCTAAGACAAAACTCCCGATATTGTTACCTAGAAAATAAACGGTGCTACACAAATGAAATAATAAAACATAAATGAATTAAAATCTGATGTGCTCAACTCACATGGCTTCCTCTACCTGTTCTGCAGACAAACTATTCTTGCAAAATATTATTTTGGCTATATCATGCTAATCTAAATAAACAGCAGACATTGTCTTATTACTTGCTTCCTTCTAAGCAGAAGAGAAATAAGGGAATACACTAGGCTAAGCGATAGTCAAATCTTTTAAAAACTAGTCGCCTTGTGCACAACTGAAGTTCGGTTTTCTGTGCATGGCCAGAGGTAAAGCAAAAGATTACTTTCCCTTTGAGAACAGCTTTAGTATTTTAACAAGGAATGTCTCGATAAGGGCTAAAATGCTCTTTTTTATTCAGGTGTCATCAAAACAAGTATTTCCGGTTAAATTTCGCTCCCGAATTTTGAGTGGAATACAATAAATACCTTCTCTGCCTGCTATGTACACTGTACATGCGTGCTAGAGAAAGTAAACCAGCTTGTCAGGAAAGTTTTAAAAATACTGAGATTATAACTCGTTAAGTAAACGCAGAGTAGGGAAATTGATAAGCTGAACGTAAATTTTTCTCAAACTATAATCCAACCATCTCATTGGCTGTAGGAATTCGAAACGGGAGGTACGCGGTCTAAGTCCCACCATTTCTGACAAGGATTTTAGATTTTCCTCAGTCTTCATAGCAGGCGAATATCAGGCAGCTAACCTAAACATAAATCTGTAACGCTTCCTTCTCAAATTTTCTTTTTATTTGATGTTAACAAAAGTAGATATCAGATTTGTAAGCATATTTACATTCAGTTTCTTTATACTTGTGATATAAATTAACTGTATCAATAGGCATGATTGATGCTCTTGTGTGCTTGTATGTACATTTTTCCAACATTGCTATATATTGCATCTAGTTACCATGCGTCGAGATATACGCGCATTACTACAGGTGAGCTGACGTCATTAACTACTTACCGAACCCGCGATAAGGGGAAACCAAAGCACCATTACATTATAGTACATTAGGATTAAAAGAATCATGGTAGGGGGTCTCAGTCACTGGGGCAGAGAACCGCAGGTAGAACATTATGGCCCTTTGCGACTTACGTGACCCCTAGAGTAAGCGAGGTATGAGGCGAGACTCCAAGGGTAACCAGATCCGGATAACGAGTGGGTTTTAATATTTCTAGATCGAAAGTATATGACGCCAACCGTCCCTACCCACAAGCCCCCAGCTTGCGGGGGGGCCTGAGAGCACCCAAAGGCGTGCTCCTGCAACGACGCCAGGGAAGAAACCTTTATAGAGCACAAAGACACCACCCATTCCCAACTTGCCTCGTCTTTTAACCCTGAAACAGATGACAAGGAGGTGATGGGTGCAGGAAATGACGGGCAATCGCGGTGGAGAATAATCGCACCAGGGAATCCACGAAAAACCCATGGGTCAGAGTGGGCTGTCGCCGGGGATCGAACCCGAGACCTCCCAAATGCGGGCCAAAGGTGTCATTCCGTTCGGTTAAATACCTTACGTGTGCACTATTATTTCTGGATTTACAAGAAGTAAATTAATTAAACAAATTGCATATCCTTTGATTAATACTAAACAGTAAATAATATTAAAAACCACATTGAAAAATCTTATATGCTCCATTCACATCACTTTCTCTACATCTCTATAACAAAGTGTTGTTAAAAGACTTGTTCTTCTACATAATCGAGATAAACATTAACGGAAACTGCTTTTATTGCTTGCCTCCTTGTAAGTAGAAGGGAAGGAAGGATATACTCTAGGCTAAAGTGATAGTCAAATCTTTTAAAAGCTGGTTGCCATGTGGTTGAAATCTATTTCTATGCAGTGCATGAAGTTTACAAATTCCCATATGAGGAAAGTTTTAATATTTTAAAATTTAAACCAAGAACAAGGAATATCTAAAAAAAAAATGGCCAACACCACGAAAAAATGTAT